>JAQPPZ010017247.1:0-2533783 GCA_028583015.1 Wollemia nobilis
TCTTGTAAGCTTCCAAAAAATCTCACACAAATCTGTCCTTAAGTCCCCTCTAAGACTTACTCAAATTTGCTCATAAAATTTCACAAAATATTGCTTAACTATGTCCTTAAGTCATCTCTAGAACTTTCTCAAATCTGACCACTAGTTTTCACAAAAGCTTATTCAAAATAATTGTAAAACTTGCATACAAAACTCAACTTAATCTCATTTAGAAAACCTCTTCAATCACACAAACAAATATCACTCAAAAAAAATTTAACCACAGAAACATATAGAGAATGTTTAGAGACTCAATATGTTTCACACTTACAAAACACTCAATCACTTTCAATCCCTATTTCAAATTAATTTAGAATAAAGAATAATTTGTTTCACATAACTTGAACTATAACTCCAATAAATTTTTCAAAAATGCTCATCCAACTTCACTCAACCATTCACTCAATGAAACACAACTTTCTTACAAACCCTAACCAAGTGTTTCACTATACTTCCAACAACCCACATAACAATGATACTCATGATCTTTCACAAATCCTAGTTCTCAATCTCACATAACAATGATACACATGATCTTTCACAAACCCTAGTTCAATAAAGTTTTCAATATCACATAACAATGATACTCATGGTCTTTCACAAATCCTAGTTCATGATAGTTTTTAATCCCACACTCAAATGTTCTCACAAAAATTCACCAATCATGCATATGAAATCTTACTCAAATATTTCCAACAATGCTTATCAAACAATCCTTTTCACTCCAAATTTGCATTTCACAATACTCAATCCAACAATATTTTACTCATAAGGAATATGTGTCCATACCTTTTTTTTTTATGGAGATATATCTTTAAAAATTGTCTTAATCACAATCAAATATTCTTTGCCAATATCAAGGTTAGATAGCAACAATCTATCTTAGAATCTCCACAAATATTCTCTTCAAAAATTAATTCACTATACAAAAATGAAATGTAACACTTCTAATAAATCAAATGAATTAATTAATCAAGCCACTTAGAGAGGGCAGATCTCGTAGCGTATTCACAATAGGATAATATTATTCGATGATTGATCATTCTTTCGTGTAAATCAACTATCTCTACTTATATAAATAAAATCAATAAATTAGTGAAATACTAATATAGTCGACTAGCTATATTAGTATTGTAACATGGCTCCCTCCCTTAAAAGCTTTGTCCTCAAATATTGAGAAGGACTTGAAAAATATTATTTGTCTACCTTGTATCATCATCTTCTAGAAGGCCCTGCCACTAAATTAGAAACTCTTGAATGCGGCATGGGCAATGATGGTTTACTCTGGATTGTAACATTGTTGGTGGTCTTTGTCAAATTCTCTCAACTTTCAACAGTCAAAATATTTCAAATTACAATGGTCACTTGTTGCTGACAACATTACACCAAATGTTGCTGACAAAAAATGTTGTTGATAACTTTTTTAACAAGCTAACAACTTTCTTCACTATTTAAATTTTTGTTGACAAAAAAAAATTACTAGAGCAATTTGAAATCCTCTCCAAAGAGAAATTACTGTCTTTATCTTTTAATTCTTTTTGACGACAAGGGGTTGCCAATCTCTTTTTGAATTATTTTAATGGCTCTTTGCAATGACGATGAGAGGCTACCAATTCACTCTTCTTTTGACCTTCAACAACTATATTCAAACTTTAAACCGACAGGTTTCATCGAATGAGAGGCTTCCAATTCACTTCTTTTGACCTTCAACAACTACATTCAAACTTTAAACTGACGATTTCACCGAATGAGAGGCTACCAAAGCCTAAAATTTGGTGCCACGTGTCAAGCCAAATAACACTGAAATATGCTTAATGTCTAACCAATTTAGCATGTACGGCTGAGAGCGACCACCCTAGATGGTCAATGAACACACTACATTTTCAATATTTTAAATAGGTGAGCAACCGTTGTATCTTCGATATGGGATATTTCTTCCTAATGGATTAAAATATCGTATTTATTTTTCTTGAAGCTATGATTTAGTTGAAAATGACACAATTTATATATACCAAACGTAGGTATCCACCAGATCTTGAAGGATATTCTTCAGTTTATATATGATAATATTTTCTTAATCAATTACATATTTGAATCATGGTTGAATTGTTGAGTCTACAATATCAGAGATGCAAAGAGACAATTGTCATCTAATCTCTGTTTGTCCAACTTTTATCGAAGATTGCGCTTCGCAAACCTTATAGCAAGGAAAATAAATTTAATTAAAATATTTTTAACCTTTTTTTTTTCATGGTCAAAACGCTGCTGTGATTTTTCTATCACTAAGTTAGAAATTTTCATACTGCATCAAAATTTTAGACAATGTTACTTTGATGGTTTTAAGGCTGAGCTCGAGAAACTCGAAAGTGTCAATGAAACTAGTGTTCATCTAACACTTGGTGGTGAAGCGATTGGTTGATCGGTGGTTGAAACAACCTAAATTTATTATCTTCTCCCTTGAGCCTATTGGTAATAAGCAAAAATCTGATTTCTTTACCTTACACCACTAATTTTGTTGGAAGTGTTTTAGGTAATAACGAATGGTCTGTCGTGAAGTATAGGCTATCATTAATTTAACCGTGGAAACTTCTTGGATAAAAATTTATCTAAAAATTGTTGTTGGAAACCGTTAAAGCAAACTCGTAGTACCATGTGTCCACTACCAATTTGGACTGCCAAAATGCACGACTCCTCCATGAATAAATATTAATAAAAAACCTTAGAAATCATGAATTATTCTCCATGCGGCATGGTGTGTTTGGAAAATACCTTTTAGAGTTTGTGAAAAAATATTTTGTCTTGATGCTTGAATTCTCTGCTTTTGTCATGTTTTAGATAGCACGATGCCATCTCGAATGTCAAAAATAATTATACCAAAAAAACCTTTGATCTGCTCTAAAAACAATTGACTCCTAGGACATGATTTATCAGTGGATATTTAGGTCACAATGCCTCTGCTTGCGATTTTAATATGTGAAACTTTGTGACTTTCACCTGTTACTGGATAACAGATACTAGTTTTGTTTTCTCTTGTAAATGAAACCGCGCTACTACGTCCGAATGAATATTGCATCTCAAAGTTAAAATTTGATTCGTTGGTGACTGTTACTATCATTTGACTAGTTTCTTTGAAGTTAAATATTTGTCCACCTTCAAAAATTTTACTGGAATTCTTCTTTAAATGTAGCCGATGCTGTGTTTCTTATGTACTTTTTGTGGTATGCTATTGTTCGTACACTCTTGAATATTTAGATTTTTCTCATGATGTTACGGTATCTTCTTCATACGATGATTTATATACTCTTGTAATGTACAAATAAATCTTCTAACGTCGGTTCTTTTGCGTCAAAAAACTCAACCCTAATACTTTTTTCCTACTTCTTCACTAGATACCTTCTGAAACCACCCATCAACACTGCTATTATCAATAGTACAATGATATCAGATATAAGCTCCTTATTGTTTCAACGAAAGGTGGATATGGAAGTGGCACTGGATTATTTAGTTTTCTATAAATATATGATGAATGAGATGACGAAAATTGTATGCGATAGCTTTCCAAGAAAGTGCTCTGATACCACTTGAAAGGTAACACTTCTAATAAATCAAATGAATTAATTAATCAAGCCACTTAGAGAGGGCAGATCTTGTAGCCACTTAGAGAGGGCAGATATCTTGCGTATTCACAATATGATAATATTATTTGATAATTGATCATTCTTCTATGTAAATCAACTATCTATACTTATATAAATAAAATAAATAAATTAGTGAAATACTAATATAGCCAACTAGCTATATTAGTATC
This sequence comes from Wollemia nobilis, assembly GCA_028583015.1. Classification (NCBI taxonomy): domain Eukaryota; kingdom Viridiplantae; phylum Streptophyta; class Pinopsida; order Araucariales; family Araucariaceae; genus Wollemia; species Wollemia nobilis. Next base: position 3,848 of record JAQPPZ010017247.1, read on the forward strand.
ATAACAAAAAATTATCAAGTCTTAAGTACACCTTATAGTCTCCAAACTTTTCAAACAAAGATTCCAATCACTCAACTTCACTTATAACCTCTTTTAGAAATTTAATGCATAAGTTAATCCAAATTTCTTACTTATGTCTCCCTACTCAAAAATTGCATTTCCAAAAATAATTGACATTACAAATCAGAAATAATGCAATTTACTTTTAAATCACAATTATAACATTTACCACCTTTTAACTAAGGTAAAAATTAAATTTACCTTAACCTCCTTATATCTCCCTAGGTGCTCACTTAACCACCTTAGACCAAGCGCCCAAATAGCACTCACTATGCAACATTAGACCATGTGCTTATTTTACAAATTAATAAAAAAATTAATTACCTTTATGTGCTCCTCAGTGGGATTTGATCCCATGTCACGCTGATACCAGCACCCTAGCCGCGGCCCAACTACCGCGTAAGATAAGTGCTCACTTGGGAGGGAAAATTGCCTTATGCACTTAGTACCTTCATTCTGGGACTAAAAATAAAAATAAAACTTTACCCCTTAAGAGTCGTCGAGACTCGAACGCGGAACCTTTGCTCTCCTAGTGCCTTACACACTAACCACTTGCCACTAGCCCAACCAGTCAGTTGGTGACAAAGCTCTACATCTCGAATGATTTGTTCATCATATTTTTTTTTACCCTTTTAAAAATTAAAATCCTCTTCTTATGCTCACGAAATTCACACTTAGACTTTTGCCCTTTTTCACACATGCATCAATCGGAGACTTATATTTTGGTTTGGCAAGACCTATGGTATTTATACCATATTCCAAACACCTTCGAACATCGGCGGCGAGGATGAAATATTAAACACGTTTACGCCCACCCTATTTTTAGTGTTTAAATAATATTATTAATTTATAATATAAATATTATAAATAATTTATAAATTACCGTAGGCTTTATTTTTAATCTTTAATATTACAATAAAAAATATTATAATATTATTTCCTTTAGTCCTAGGTATCCCTTTCCTTCAAGGTATTTAACCATCCTTTTGACAAATCATGTGAAGCTCTTAAACCAAATCTCTTGGGCTTAAAATATAAATATTTTAACCCTTATTTTACCAAGTCCTACACTGATCACTAACACTAACTCTTTACATCAATGACAACACAACTAACTTAAAATTTCGAACAATATAATTCATATATTTATAAAGTGGTCCATTTAAATATGTATATTTAATATTTTTGATAAATTTTGATAAATACTAACTTTATTTATCTTTGATTGCTTTGTTTTATTACTTTAGAAGCTAATTTGATGCCCCTAGTTGGGAGGTCATGCTATAGTTTGGTAAGTTGCTTCCAACATAAAAGTGTTAGGTAAGACAAATGATGAGGTTGATCAAGCTATCATTACCATAGACTATTACAGTTTTAGTCATGTAGCCAATGAGGAGAAGAAGAGATGATTGATTGGGCCATAATCACCATAGATTATTGTAGTATACATCATGTAGTCTATTAATAAAATTAAATAAGAGATGATTAATTAATCTATCATCACCATGGATTATTATGGTATCAACCATGTAGTCCATTGATCAAATAGAAGAAGAAGATATAATTTATTGGGTTATCATCACTATATATTATCATGGTATCAATTATGTAGCCCATTAATTTAACAAAAAAATTATATACCACCCTTGGCTTATTATAAACCTTAGAAGTGCAAGGAGTATTTTTGCTCCAATTCTTGATGAGTTTACAAGGCCTTATACATCCATGTAGCATTAATGCAACATATCTTTTGCCTTCCCAAATTTATAAAGACGTTTAAGAGTGATGAAATTGTGATTGAGGAGATTGAATAATTGATGAGAGAAGAAGGGTGAAGAAGGACATAGGTTACTCTCATATCCTTGTATCTTTGTTGCCCGACAGGCCACCTATAGGGTTCCAAGGTAACAATTTCATGTACCTTCAAGGGTCTATGAAGTCATATAAGAATGTAGATAATGTGATGTGAAAAGATAAAAGTAGTCTATTTTTGGAGAGAAATCAATTTGGTGAGAGAGGCCTATCTCAATGGCCTTATAGACCAATGAAATGTATTAGTTATTTTCATCCATTGCTTGGTAAATCTATAAATATTATACATGTACTAAGTAATGGATAAAAGTACCTACACCTCTCAAGGGTCTATAAGGAGATAATAAAATGCAAGGTATAAATAAATATTTTGAATCAATATTAAGATATACTAGATTAAAATGGATAGATTGATAGAAAGTAAGGATCATATGAGTTAGGATTTTGACTCAAATGGGGGAATTGAAGAAAATTTTTAGCATCATCTACCTAGTACAAGTATAATGTAAAATGATATTTTCTTAACCAATATTATCACATGCCTCATCATGAATCCTTGACTCAATATGCATAGGAAATGATAAGCACATGTATTCAAATAGATATGAAGGTAAACAAAAAGCATATATCAACCAATGCAAAATTAGATATAATATTTATTAAGATACATTATGTTTATGATTTTTTTAAGTTCTTTTCCATAAAGCATGGCTAGGAAGTAAAATCCTAAACCAAACTTGGTTTTTATAATAAATGAACCTATCCAATTAGGATCATAATTACCTTTAAGCTTGGCTTGGGCATTGGTGTTCTTTTGATTTTATTTGAGGATAATGTAATAAACTTCAAATGAGTAGGATTTTACTTTATTTCCATAAGAATTCTTAAGCCTATTGGTAGGCTTACAGGTTTTCTAAGGTATGGATTCACTTTTTTCAAGTAGTTCCAATTGGCTAAGGTGAGGGACATGATATTCATATTCGATGGAGGAATATTACAACAAGATTCACAAGGAATGAACTTAAATATCAAAGGGAAATATATACCACTCCTATAAATCAAAACATAATTTGTCATACTAATGGAAATATGAAAACTAGTGTAATAGGCCCATTAGGCTAGATAGAGCTAAAGATGCCAATATCAACCAATTTTACAAATAAATTTCTTGAGAATTTTGATCAGTATCATTAGAAGCTTTAAATTGATTATTACCTTATGCATAATAAGGTATATACCATTTGTGTTAGATTTATACCTGGCATAAACTTTGCATACATATTTATTCTTGAATGGTGTTCCATTGTTTGATATTAGTAAAGACAAAATATCATACTAATAGAGGATCTGGTTGAGGATAAATTTAGAGACTTACACTCCATTGGTAGTGGAAAGAGCTATGGATTCCACCCATTTGGTAGAGTATTTAGTAGTTGTGATGATGAAAATTTTCCATAAAAATATATAAGACTGATCTTTTTGATGATATGTAGACCCATATGGAAGAAGGCCAAGGAGAAGTTATCAATTGTAGAGCTTGAGATGGGATATAAATAAGATTATCATGCCTTTAATGCTTATCACATTTTGTGATGTAGTCACAAGAATTCTTCTCCATGGTGGGCCAATAATAACCCATACAAAATATTTTCTTATTGATGGTGATGCCACTAAATGGCCACTACATGACCCATCATGGACCTCTCTGATAATCATTTGGGATTTGGCTAGAGATAGGAACTAAATAAGTATGCCATAAAACAAATGATGATAGAGGAATTACCATTGATTACATAATTATAAGCATATTGACTTAGGTTCTTACACTTGTTATGATTCAAATCATCAAAAATCATACCGGACTTAAGGAAGGCTAGGATATCCTTATACCAAGGATCAAGAGAAGGATATGCTTATAGGAAGACCTCCAAATATGACTAGCTAGATTCTATCTATGGTTCCATGCTCTTTAAATTATAAAATTATGATGGTGGCTTATTCATCATCCAATTATAGTGGAATAATAGATGTTGTGGATATGGTATTGACATATTGATTGTTAGACTATAGGATGGAATCGATGGTAACCTTATCAAAAGTATCTATCAATTAGCAATGATGTCTTTGTAGGTCCTAATTTCTGCATCCTTGATTTGATAAAAACCATTTACTTGATTGATAATAATCTAATAATATCCAAATATAGATAGGATTCTAACTTATAATGTTAAGGCTACATGTCCTAGGATAAGGGCCTCATATTAAGAAATATTGTTGGTACAAGAGAAATAAATCTTTAAGGATAGAGGAATTAGCTATTTTTGAGGAGTGACTAAGATGATTTCTTTCCTCATTTCTTTGATGCATTGAGAACCATAAAAGTACAAGGTTTAAGAATTGTGTTGGCCTCTAAGGTAAATATAGATTCATCTAGAAAATATATGACTATAATATGGGTAGCTTCTAAAGGATCTACAACTAGTTGATTAGCAATAAATTGTCCTTTTAACAATTTTTGGCTAATAAATTCTTGTTAAATTTTCTAAAGATGATGACCCATATGGTGGTTCACCTTGAAAATTTGGGTTTTGATATGAGGTAATATAAAGTAATGACCCTTTTGATGATAAAGGTTTTGTTGTTGAATATGTAGTGCCTTAGCTTTTGGAACATAAATACAATAACAAAGAAAATATTTTCTAAATGTGTAGTGAGTTTCATAATTAACCAAAGTCCTACTAATGTAGTATATGGGTTGGTATAGTGTGCCAACATAATCCCTAAAACATGATTAGTTGCCACAACATATAGAAATAAAGGATTAGAAGTATTGGGAGAGACAAGGACATGAGAAGATAAGAGATAAATTTTTAGTGTCAAAGGTCACTTGTCATTCAACATCCCATTGGAATTCTATATCCTTTCACAATATTTTGGATAAGAGCTATCACTTGTTAATGAGTTGGAAGATGAATCTCCAAATGGATTGAATATTACCTTAGAGACTCCAAAGTTGAGTTAGATTTTGAGAGATCGTATGTCAATGATAGCTAATATCTTGTTAGGATCTAATTTGATACCACATCAGGATACAATAAACCCCAATAATTTTTCTAACATCACTTCTAAAGCTTTATGTGTACCTTGTATTATTATTTCCTTTTAAAGATGCATCTTAGGTCTCAAACATGGTCATCTTGATTTAGGAACTAACCAAGAAGGTCATTGACATAATATTACATGATATCATGCATCATATCATTAAAGATATATGTTATAGCTCTTTGAGAGGTTGATATTTCATTCTTCAATACAAAAGAAATTACTTGCCAGTAGAAGGTTCTCTTGATGCTTTGATCTACCTAAGATGAAATTTGTATCCTAGACCAAATTCAATATTGTATAGCTTATAGATTGCTTCTAAGTCAACATCAAGACAAGGTTTATTCCTTGTTTAATATTATTGTGTGAAAGATAAAATATATAAATGAGGATAGGATTAAGAGGAAAGGTGGGGTTAAGAAAGGAGATAGGGAAAGAAGAGTGCTAATTGCAGTTAGAGATCAGATAATAGCATGGATTTTAGCTAAAAGAGCATCCATTAGTAACCAAAATCAATATCTAATAGACTAAAACTCAATTAAAGATCATGTAGGGAAAACTATAAGCTCAAATATCATAACATCCAACATTCCAAATACTCTATTCAAAATGAGTCAAACAGCTTGAAGCCTAACAGATCATACTTAAAAATAATAATGTCACAAGTGCAAATATCACAATGATTAAAATTCTATACACTTAAAATAAGACAAGTCAAAAAACCCTTGATTTAATTAAGATAATATAAAATTTTAGCTTACAAAAGGTAAACTCTAAATATATAACACTTTACAATGAGGGGTATTCCCCTAATTATAATTTTCTAAGATGACTTGTGTATAATCATAGGCTAAAAAAATCATGTAAATTTAGGGCTGATTTGGCACCACAACATTATAAGCATATTCTTTGGCAATATTCTTATGGTTATGATTTATAGGAGATGGTTGTATTTTTCATGTATTTGGCTTAAATTCTCTATTATGGGAATACTAGGTGCCCTTTTCTTGAATCTATCTTGCTTATTAAACATGCTAGACATTCTCTTGGTGCTAACATCATCTTCTATGTTGAGTACCTATGGTTTGGGGTGCTAATTTACTCTATCTTACACTTTATACTAATTTTCATACTTGATGTGAGATTTTTCACCAGATAAACACTTTTTAAAGGCTAAGTTGACATCACATTAATAAGTTCTAGCCTACTATTACTTTTTGTACTTCATCTCAAAGGTTAAGTGAATATTTGCATATCAATATTTTAAAAGTGCTTTGTTGAAACTAGTAGGAAAAGGCTTTGACAAGATTCCTTCCTAAATTGAACAATCTATATCCTACAATATCTTCACCTTGTCAAATATATTGAAGCACCTTGCTTACATTAGCATACTTTTTTTTGGCTTGTTGACATTTTTTATGTTTTTCTCTAAAGAATAAGTGCAAGCAAAAGGCTTAAGCCTAGAAAGTCTCCCTTAAGCTCCAAAAGAAAGTATTTTAAAATATTATGAGTCCATAAATAAATAATTAAAATAATGGTAAGTCTAAAAAGGTTCTTCACACTTTAGAAGCAAATAATTTGATAAATCTAACTTATATGTTTGGACTTGTGAATGTAGGAAAAGAAATTTGCAAAGAATATTGACTACATTGATGGTGCCTCCTACAAATTTTTCTTCATATAATTTTAAATCTAAATACCCTTATTATTGGGGTATATATTTTTGCTTTACCAATACAAATCATCTCCTTCTTATACATGGTCATTTCCCTTATCCATGCGAGCTATAGGATTTTGAACTTGCAGGCCTAAAACCTGCTTAGTTGCATCCCATTCCTATTGTGTTGGGGCCCAAAACATTTTAGCCTTCTCATCTACTAAAACTAAGTCATAGAATTTCTTGTATGAAGGGTACTAATCATTATTTCCAAACTCCATACCTTGGTGTATAGTGTAGAAAACATATTTAAAAAATCAAAGAAATTTTCTACATAAAAATTGGTTGATTAATTTGAAAACTCTATTGGATCTTCAACTATCTTATTAAAAATACTTTTTAGCTCATTCAAAAAATAAGTATGACAATTAAACTACCAAAAATATAGGATTCCATTTTTGATGATTTCATTCACTCTAATTAAAAAAATTCCTACTGGTAATGAGTATGGTAAGTGCCTCATATCCTTGTTTGATTATTTTCTCCCATTCAAAAAAAAATTATGACATTTGTATATTGTTGTGGTATCCTAACTAAATAATTTTGCTCGATAGAGGCCTTATTTAATGCATCAATGATGAATTGGGATTATTTTCCTTTTTAGCTGTACTATTCTCCATGGTACTGAAGTCATTTTTTGCTTCTTTGGTAGTTAGCCATTAATTTTTAATAAATTTCATGTTTAAAGAGAGTCTTAGCAGCTTCAAAAATTTGACCATAGAATCTCTTTTTGATTATTTGGTATGCATCTATAGGATCCAAGAGGTCTATAATCATTGTATGGATGTGGTAATTTCCTATTGTAGGTTTTTCACTTCCTTCTTTAGAGCCTAACTTTTAGCATTTGTAGATTGTAATTGTGTTGGCACTGGAGCTTTATTGAGCCTCTGTTGTAAATACTATGCTTGATTTTTCAAGGCCTTCTACTATGTCTTTTCCTACTCAAGGGCCTTTTCCAACAACTCTTCCTTCCTTCTTCTTGTGGGAGTTGGCTATTTTCTAGATTTCATTAAAATACAACATGTTGATTTATGTGTGTTACAACTAAGCCTTATCCCCTATTGCAATCCTATATGTGTCTATAAGATTTGTTGCTATTTGATAGTCAACTTTAGTTAATTGAGAAACTAACTTGGACATAGTAGGATTTATGGTGTGTTGAATGTATTACCTTTGCTTTGGGTCTAGCATGCTAAAAACTCTTGTTGGAATAGTATTTGATTCTATTTTTGCTTCTTTATATCAAGCCAAACTTATGCACTGGCTTGTACGGTTGTACCTACTAGAAATGGATTTGAATTATAGAGACTAGGAGATTAGAAGATAAATATTTTATGATAGGATGAACATGTTATAAAGTTGATATGTACATAGGTAGGATGGTTTGGAGGGATTGAAGGGATGGGAAATCTTGAGAAGTGTCCAAATATTGGGAAGTTGGTGATAGTGGAGATGCATTAATGGCTTTAGAATGTGACATAGTGGGTGTATTTGGTGGCAAATGTGAGTGAGGAAGAGAAGAAGGTCATGGTAAAGATTGAGGGGAAGGAAGTTATTAAGTAGAGTGAGAAGGAGAAGAAGGGGATAGAGATAACATACTTGGTCCTTGTGTTTCTACATTAAATTGTTTTTCCATAGGTTGAGGTGTATCACCACCTTGGTCCTATTTGTTTTTGGCACCTCCTATCTTAAAGAAGACTCTAGCCTTTTTGCTTTGCTACTTTTTTTGTTTGATCTTCTTAGTACTTTAGGATTTTTAGGACTAGTAATTTCATTGGAAAAGGTATAAAAACATTACCACCTTGTTCAACTTTATCCCTATTCAATGGTGCCTAAGGAGGATTAGCTAGTCTAGATGTTGTTGGACCTAGGTCATTACTAGTATAATTTATTTTTTATCTATATTGATGTCTATATTGTATGTTGAAGAAATTGCTCAACTGGAGGTGATGGTAAGGATTATTTCTAGTTTGAAATGACAATGTATAGATCCTATTGCCAACTTGGAGTTGCAACTTTTGGAGCTTGCTCTATTTACTTTGGTAAATTGATCACTTCCTTTGAGTATTCCTATAAAATGTTATAGTGCTTGAAATCAATTATTTGTTCATCTAGATGTTATTTATTAAAAATTATATCAAACTCTTTATCATATTTTGTACCATATTTGAGGCTTTGTGTTTTGGTCTTATAGTATTCTTGTCAGTCCATTTATTGTCCAACATTTTCTTTACACATGAATTTTGTTGTGCTCAGGATTATAGTTTACTATATTTTTACCAATATTCCTCCATGGAGGTTGATCATCTATATCTTCTTCTTCTCACTTGGTTTCATCCATAGCTAATGCATTAGCTACCTTTCATTCTACTAGATTTTTTCCTTTTCTATTTTTAACCTTGGATTGTACCCAAATGTAGAGGCTTTTACATATTTGGGAAATATGAATTTTTAGAATACCATATAGACCATAGCTCTACATATTCAACACTATTTTTAGCTAAATACTCAGAAGCTTCCACTTTAGTACATCAACCAATTTCTAGAGATTGAGAATAATTGGCCCATGACCCAAAGGTAAGGGACCTTGACACCAAGGTTTTGATTGATGTATTCCATCTAGTGGTAGAATTCTAGGCTAAAGAGCTAGTATGTTACATAATGAGATAATAAAATTGGATGTCCAAAAAAGACATATACTCTTATTATAGTGTCTTCTAGCACAAAATACCAATCTCAAGATTGTTAGTTGGCTATAGGGTTACACATAGCGATAAATTATCATTAATTTGTGAATATTAGGATTTTCAAATTTTGAAACTGGCGAATATGGGGACCCTTGACTAGGGCCCATTCACCCAAAATTTCTGTGTAAATTTTTTTGGGGTTGAATCACCTTGTTTTGATAATAATTTCATTGTTTTTATTTTAAATCACCAACCTTCCCATATAAATAGTGGATCTTTTCACCTTGAAATTATAAATAATTTTATTTACATCAACAAAATCACCTATTATACCACTATTATATATACCTAATGCAACAATGATACTCCTACATATTAAAAATTTATTGTCCTTGAGATGATTAGTAATAGCAAAAAATGACTAACGAAAGATGCCCTATAGCAGACGATAGGGAGAAGATGCATGGTAGAAAAAACTTGGGAGAAAACACCTAATAGTAGATGATTGAGAGTATATGAATGGTAAAAAACACCTAATAGCAAATGATAAAGAACAAACAACTAGGAACAGATCCCCAATAGCAAACAACCATTAATAGATACCCCATAGTAAGCAATTGAGAGTAGATGACTAGTAGTAGATGCTTGGGAGCAGATGTCAAGGAGTAGACATAAAGGAGCATACACCTAGGATTATATGACTAAGAGTATATTATTGGTAGTATATGACAAGAAGTTGACGATAGGGTATAGATTCTTGATATCAATTGCTCGATAGTATATTCCTAGTAGAAGATGCCCAATAGAAAATTATTGGGAGTAGACAATTGGGAGTAGATGCCTAGTGGAAAACAATCAAGAGTATACAATTGGGAGTAAAAAACAAGGATTAGACACCCCAGAGTAGATGACCAGTAGCAAACACCTAGGATAAAATGCCTAGGAGCAAATTCTTGAGAGTAGATGAATGGTAGCAAATAATTAGGAGTAGATGACTTAGAGTAGATGACCAGAAGTAGATTCCTAGTAGTAGATGCTTGAGAGCAAGAAAACTTCTAGAAGGCATAACTTTTGATCTAGAGATTCGTTTTCAATTTTTTTTTTAAACCACCTAGCTTGATAAGATCTACAGAGATATAGTATAAAATCTACTATAAATAGAACTCTGGTATCTAATATACTATAAATATAACCCTAGTGTCCAATCTAGAATTGGATATCTAGAGAGCTAGTGTCCAATCTACTATAAATATAACCCTTTCATCCTTATATTACTTTTGAATATGAAGGTTTGGAAATATTTTTACTAAAATGTATATGACAAGCTAGGCCAATTAGGATAGGTATCAAAAAATTTCTCCCTTATCAAAATTTATCAATTGCTCATTGATTCAATCACTAAGGAATTGAGCCCAATCAAAATAAATGGGGCTTTGGGGGTTGGTTATTGCATAGGCAATGTACATACTCTTCTAATTCTAAACCAAAAATAATATCTAGCATGGAAAACATCTCTTGTGCATGGGGTTAAAAATTACCTAGATGAGGTATTCCTTCAAAAAGATTTTTCACCAAATTGGCTAATTATTTATTTGATCAGGTTTTTACTCTATTGTTAACAAAAGTAGCCTAGTTTTATTTGTAAAATGCCTTAGGAAAATAAATGGGAATAGTCCTAGAAAATATTTTATAAATATATTAGGGAAAATAGAGAAAATTACCTTACCAATAGTTTCCTTATAGTCCTTGACTTTGCATCATAATGTCTAGCTAATGTTCAACTAGTTTTGGGTAGGCATGCACTCTCCAAGGTATGTATTATCCCAAGGAGTACCAATTTCATGCAAATATATGATTAATTGAGAATTTTATATCCTTATAATCTATTGTTCTCTTTAGAGGATTTACTTTTCCAATCAAAACTAGGTCAAACATATTTTCTAGGCAATTAACTAGCCCTTTAGATTCCATGGCCATTGTTGCAAAGCTCTAAAATGGGGAAGGTAGGAAACTACTCATAGCTTTTAATTATAAAATAACTAAGTGCAAGAACACTTTTGGTAAGCTGGATAGATTTTATGAGTGCCTTTTATAAGCATTTTATAGTTATTAGCACTATAAAAGCATTAATGTGAGCATGTTGGGTGTCATAATTAAAATACTTTTTGCCATAACTAGATTGTTTTTCCTAAATATTTGGTTTGTGTGAGCACCATGGTCTATTTTTCACTTTATTGTTGTTTACTTATTTACTCAATAGCATTTTGATAGCCTATATTTTATTTAAACACTAAATTTTTATTATATTACATGATGTTTATTTACACTATAATACAAATCTTAGCACACTTTTTCTTGCTAGATGCTTTAAATGTTGGTCATTTCTCAAAATTAGGAATTTATAACCTTTATCTATGGTTAATTAAAAAAATAGATTCTCAATTTTTGGTGATCTGATGTAGGTAAAACCAAAGTGAGTTAAAATTTTGATGCTTTTCAAGCTTGGCCCTATCTTCATCCCATTTCAGCACTAAGTCTCTAGTTCTAAAATCATGTGGAGAGAATTTTTTCAAGCCATAGTTGACTATATTTTGATGTTACTAGAAACTATTATATGGTTTCCATATTTTTTCTTCCAAAATTAACAACTCAGCCATTCTTTCTTGCATAGGCTCAATGTCCAGGCAATCCCATGTGCTTAGTAACTTCATTGTCAAAAGCTCTAAATGTAGTGGTAGTATAGCTCTTTTGACATAAAGCAAAGAGTATGGAGATGTCTTCAAGGATTATTTTATTGTGATCCAATCTACCTATAATACTTGATCCAACATCTAATGTCAATTTCTTTTATTCTTCCCATTAGTCTTTTTAATAATCCTCAACAATTTTTTGCTTGTCAATTAAGCTAGGCCATTTCCCTATAAATAATAATTGGTGGAATATTTTAAATAGATACCATACTTAGAGGTGAATTCAAGGACCTTAGCACCCAAAAATGTAGGTTCATTATCCATTATTATAGTCTTCAAGATACTAAATTTGGTGATAGTATTTTCCAATAATTTTGCCACTACTTATTGGTCTATCTTCTTTGTAGTTACTACTTTTGACCACCTTGTAAAGTAATTTATTGCAATAAAAATGAAATTATATCTAGAATAATAATTGAGGTTAATGAACCTAATGAAATCAATCCCCCATTTCTAAAAAGTGTCATCTATTGTTATTGGTTGGAGAATGAGTGCAACATTCTTTATTCTTCCCACAAATATTTAATAGGTCTCATAGGCCTTTGCCACTTTGAAGGTATCCTCCTTTAAGATTATAGCTACTATTATCTAGATAAAATAATATCCTCCTAAGAAGCTTTAGTAAAACTCATTTATTAGCATATTTGCTTTCTTTGGATGGATGCATTTAAGAAGTACTCCATCAAAGTTCATTCAATATAGGTTTCTATCAATGATGACATAATTCAAATATTGAAGCCTATACCTCCTTATTTGTGAAGGGATTAGGTTTTTTGGACATTTTCCATATAGAAATAATTTATTAGGTTGGATACCCAATAATTTTTCTCATCTAGATCCACTTCTAATTCTAGCATAGTATAATCTTCCAATAATAGATTTTTCTCTAATTCCACTTAATAGCTAATTGTTCACACAAAGCTCTTTTATAGATAAGATTTGTTGGTTTTATCTCTATATCATAATCCTAGATCTTAGTGATACATCCTACTATATTTTCACCAAGCTCTCCTTACATATAAATTTTTTAAGATTCATATGTACCACATAGACAATAATTTTGCTTTATGATATGCCTTAATTTCTTAAGAGATTTCATAAGAGAAAATACCTATTCCTCAATGAAATTGTAGTTCTTATAATAATTTTGTAGTGTTTAGGTGATGAAAGCTGCTAGATGCTCCTATTTATATTCTTCCTTTTGTGTAAACACTACAACTATTATTTCCTCAACACCACACACATATAGGATGAAGTCCCTAAAATAGTCTAAATCTACCAAAATTGGAGCTCTAGCTATTGCTTGTTTACTATTTTCAAAGGATTTTTTTATTTCCACTATCCAATTGAAATGCATATCCTTGTTTAGCCACATAGTTATAGGATTGACAATTTGAGTAAAATCTAAGATGAACTTCTAGATAGAGTTAACCTACCTAAATAAAAATTGCAAATCTTTCTTGTCCATTGGTAGAGGGGGAAGCAAGATTATTTTTACTCGATCTAGATCAATAGATAAACATTTCTTTGTGACATATCTTAATAATTTTCACTTATGGAATACAAAGATAAACTTCTAAGGGTTTAGATAAATTCCAAACTCTTGGTATTATTCAAATACAAACTTTAGATGATCTATATGTTGATTCATATCATGAGAGAAGATTGTCATGTCATCTAGATAGATGTGTAACAACCAAATTTTAACCAACATGAGAGAGAGTAATTTTTTTAGTCAAGAAATGATCTTAGTCAAGGTTCAATAAATATGTTTTCATTTTTAATAGAGATTATAAGGCGTTATCACATTTCAAGACCTTATCACTACATATGACTCTTAAGTGGATAGGAATGGCAAAAATCCCATAGATTTTAGGGTTCACCTTATATACCTCCATGGTATAAAGGACACTTAAATGGTTCCCCCACATTTCTTACATTCTCTATGAATGTAAGACAACTTGACCATAGCATTGAGATTATCCCTTATCGATATTTATAGGAAGGGTTCCATTTCCCTCACCAAACATAAGTTAATCTATGTTGGTGTTCTTAGGTGTAAAGCCTTTAATTTTAGTCATTGCACCTCCATGATGTAATTACTAAAACTTTAGTGCTTAATTACCACATATTTTATGGGATAATTAAGGTTATTATCACTCCACGTGATAATTTTGCATGGACACTGACCCTTCCCATTCAAGGTGCCATAAATTAACTCAATTGCACATGGGTTCCTAACATCCATGGTAGAAATAATATTCAAGCTTCACCACTTAGAATCTATCCAAAAACTCCCCATTTTTGGAATACATCTAAGCTCCCCACTCTAGATGTGCCCATTGCATAATATCTAGGTGTTTCCTAGTGGAAAATGAAATGACTTGATGTTATTAAATTGGAAGGGCCTTGATTAAATAGCAAGTGATTACAATCTGATCCATTGGATCATAAGTAACTGAGCTAATATCAGCCACACAAATTATCCTAGTAATAACTTAGGATCTAATTTATTATTCTAACACCCCCTGTAAGTGGTACTAGGATATACTAACACCCCCACTTAAGTGATACTAGGAGGTAGTGAAAAACAACAAAATGAAATAACAAGTGGCATATCCAAAAGTATGAGTCTCGAAAACAAGGCCTGATAAGGTACACATGTACAATATGTGTATAAAAATATGATCAAAAAAATTACAAGGGAGAAAACCACCTGCCATACTAGAAGAAGAAGGAAGATGTTAAAGGAGGATGGAGAGGAAGGAATATGTCCTCTTCAACCCCCACTAGGACAACTTCCATCAAGAAGCCTACAAAGGACCCATGAGATGTCTCAAAAAAATAGAGAATCTCGTCATCGAACTGAATGAAACCATACTCCCAGACTAGTGCTTGTGACACAAATCAAGGCTATGAACCATGAAAAAAGGTCACTAAATAAAACCCATTGAAACCAAAGTGTCTCTTAAAATAAGAGTGAGAAAATAGGATGGAGAAATAACCACAAAAATCACAAGGATAGTCCAAAATGATTCCATAAGCATTAGTATGTGGTTTCCACCTATATGAACATAATGGGATGATAACAAGGTCCAAAATGAGTGGACAAACAACTTACTTCAAGGGAATATAAAAATAAAAGGGCACCAATGTAGTGTTTGAATGCATCCTTATGGTGACCTCCTCATCCTACTAGAATGCATGGGTAACCAAGTCACTGCAACCATTTGGTAATATAGATGAGATGACTAGATACTAGGATCACTTAAGAAAATGTATGGGAGTGTTAGGTTCAATCGAGAATGTACTCCATGATATAATACTTTTGAGCCAAAAAAAGATGTGGAAAATAGTTTCAAAATGAAAAATAGACTGTACCATTTTTTTCGGCTTGGAAAAACCTTTTCGACGACTATAAATACCCCTATATGCGGGTTTCAATGTGACCTTCATCTTGCAAAAAAATAATTTTATTCTTCTTTCCCTTACAAAAGGAATATTCCAAAATGAGGTATGGTTCAATAAAATTTTCTCATAGTAGAATTTACAGGGTCCTTCCACTTCCCAAGTGGAAAAAACAAACAATAAAATACCCCTCTGCTTAAAAGTATAATATCCTTATCATTTTCATGTGAAAATAATATTAAAAAATTGAGTACCCCAACCTTTAAAAAAATAAAAATATAAAGGCTTTATGGCTATAGTTTGAAATACCCCACTTTTATTTTTTTATTATTTAACATGAATTTTCATCTTATTTAGCCATTTGCCTCCACCTTCATGACTCCAAGTCAGTTCCTTTGTAGAAGAAATTATGGCACAAACCTGCGTCTTCTATGAGCACCACCACCGCAAACCATTATGAACTGGTTGCAATCAATTTGTCTTTAAAAAAAATCCATTGCCTACCAATCGTGGATCATCACGACGGATGCTTACACTCTTTGCACAATCTCTGGATGCTCCTCGAATTACCCAATCTTTGCATAGAAACCTCAGCCCAACTTTGATGACATATGGTGACACACTACATAGCATTCTCGATGAGCTCTCGATGGCTATATGGTGTGCCACTACCATAAATGAAGAAGGAGGAGGAAAAAAATTACAATCGTGGATCCGGCTCATGTGGTTTTCATTGGTAGTGTGCAAAACCAAAAAATGTGATTGATCTGCTCCTGCTCCATAGGGAAATTATGCAAAAAGACCTCACACAAGGAGGACACGAAAGAGCATATGTAGCCATTAATAGAAAAATATTAGCATGTCATGAATTTTACCTCATTTTTAGTTCCAAATGAAGTCTTTTCATGACGACCGAAGACTAGTACAATAGTTTTGTATATTTTCTTTCTCCAATCATCATTACATCTGCCCTCCACCTTTTCCCCCAGGCCATCATTTATCGTTGGATGAATTTAATGCCTTCATAATATACTCCCATCATAATTTCGATCGATCATACTAAGTAAGCACCGTGTCATCTTCTGAGGACGTCGAATACTTGCCTTTTTTTTGATAAATGGGGCCTAAAGTCAAAAATAGAGAAATTTGAATTCATTGTCATCATCCACAGTGGCTTGGTTTTCATCCCACACCACATTTTTAAATTCCATAGGCCCCTTTGCAACATAGTGAAAAATAGGTACGATCCAACCAAAATGGAACCAATGCACGAGCCAACAATGCACCATTGTAAGAAGAACTCATGTTGCTTTCCCATAGCTTCATCATGGAAATCCATTAGCATCGATGAACACACCCCACCACAATATGAAACCGCCTCTCATAATTTATTGGTTCCACCATCCACACTATCCTCAATAGCTTAAAAAATAGGTCTTACTCTTATCAATTCAATGAGCATACAACATACATCATCTACCACTAGGGATAAATGTTGGTGCAGGAAAAAAACTGAATAGATCTTCCCCAAATTCTTGTGGCTACAAAATCAAAATTTTGGTGATCTTCTCCCTATTTCTCAGTAAATTTGGACACTCAGGTAGATGATGCTATGGATTCCACTAGTCAGTTAGATTTCATCAGAAAGAGACAATGAAGATCTTTAAGTGTGTTAGCTCAGGGTTTGAATTTAGCACTATTTCAAAAGAAGAAAAAAAATATCTTCAGGGGTAGCATGAAATTCCTATTGCCGCTCATGCCAGGAAATATCATCGAAAAAAATTCTTTTTCTATTTGTCACTCACAACAAACCAAAAAAAAATTAAACGATCTGTCTCAAACAACAAAAACTGCCTCGAACAACAACACACCCAAGCCCATCACAAAGTGTTTTGTTGAAAAAAGAGGATCTAAAATAGAAAAATAAATACCTTGATTTCAAATTCTTGATGATCATGATCCATGGAAAAGGTAGTAGTCCCCACAGACTGTTGTAGACATGGCAGCTTTCTAGATTTAAATCCTCACTGCTCCTAATGGTGTATAGCCAATAAGCATAGAAGCATTACATCCATTAAAATAGTAATGGAAAAAATGTAAAGTGTGCCAGCAACAGTGGTAGGATTGGCAGCTTGTTTCCTTATCATTTTTGCTTGGATAATATTCTCCATCTGGGACCATAAAAAAATATTTTTCCTTCTCCCACTTCAAAATATCACCTATGTTGGATCACTGGCAATGATGGCATTATGCTGCAAACCCTAAAAACTAAATAAATAACCTAAAAAAAAGAGACCTCCCAAAACTACAAAAAAAAAATTGTAACCATCTGGTTTTTGATCCATCAAAATATGGAGAGCATACTCCCTTGGTTTTGTAAAAAAAATAATAAATGGGAGGATGAAATGAGGGGGGGATTTCCATGAGGGAAATCTCCCCATGAGGAAAATCTCCTCAGGCTCATAGGGTAGGGAAGGCCTACTCTGATACCATATTGGAAAATGAAATGACTTGATGTTATTCAATTGAAAGGACCTTGCTTAAATAGCAAGTTCTTACAATCTGATCCATTGGATCATAACTAACTGATCTAATCTCAGCCACACAAATTATCCTAGTAACAACTTAGGATATAATTTATTATTCTAACATTGCCTCCCCACAACTCCCTTGGGTTTAATATCATCTTAATAAGAGTTCTAACATGGTTACCAAAAGCATGCCCTTCTTGAAACCCTTCATGACCCAAAATCATAAAATAAAAAATTTATCATAACTCTCTAATCATAAACAAATCATGTCTACTTTACTAATTTAGAAAATATTTGTCACTACCCAAATCTTGTCAACCCCTTTTTTTTAACCAAGGTTCCTAGGATCTACAAGGATCAGCTCCTGAAGTCACAATACAAGATTCCCATGGTATTCAATTTTAACATGAATATCCACTTATCCCTACACTTGTATATATCCATCTACAAAAATGTACTAAGTGGTATGCCTACTTCAAACTATCACTCTCATATTATACTTCAAAGATCTAGCTTACATGTCTCTCTCTTTATTTTTTCAAATGAAAACTACTCTCTATCCATTCCACCCTATTTACGTCCTTCTATGTAGGTGGTAATGTGCAAGGTTCAACTATCACTCTCATCATTTTGTCGAGCCAATCTATTCCCATTAGTAGGACTTACGTTTTAAATAGAAGAATTTTTAGATCCTTTCCTTACTAAATCACATAATTTATTTAATGTGATTTTCTAATTTTGACCTCCTTAAAAATAGCAAATAAAAGAGATTACCCACAGAGGCATTAAAATATATTTATTAGAGCTTATTTTGTCCTTAAAATATTTGATACAAACTAGCACAAATCCAAGCATAAAAGACTTTTCTCTAACCTAGCTACCTCTAAGGGAAAACTCTCAAATAAGCTATATCATATTACTCGATCTAATCACAAATTATTATTTAAAACTTTAAAACCTTACTATACAACGATGTCTAAATATCTTGTGTAGTTAAATAATTAGTCTTCTATATTACAGATATGTTTCTAATCCAAATAGTTCACGATCAAGAACAACACTTATTGTGGAGCTATACAATAAAAATATGTTTACAATTCTATAGAAATCTCGGGAGAGTTGATTGTAAAGATGAACAACCCAAGCAAAAAAACCCATTCTTTTACATAATAAATATTTTTATAATAGAGATATTACTTAACAACACCATCTAGCCAATCGGTAACAACAAATTTTATTAATATACAAAATATTTAATTTATCTCTAATTAATAAGTCACAATATACATCATAGAGACTTTTATTATCCTTAAGGCTCATTACAAATCCTTCCATCCATTATGAATTGTTAAGCACAATAGCAGTATTCAATATCTATTTATGGCATTGCATTGTTGCCTTCATTGTTTCATGTTCATTCGAAGAAGAAAATACAACATAATACTAACTCCAAGTATTTTTGGGCTCCTCAAACTAGAGAGTAGTGGATGCCATCAGATATTAGGATAGCTCCCTATATGAGATGCATCCTAAAACACATACAAACATATAAATATATATATATATAGATATATAGATAGATAGTTGCAGTCAAAAGGCTCACACAAGAAAAACATCAATTCAATGCTTACCAAAAAATTCTACTTGAACACAGATTCCACACATGTAAAAAATATAGTTCATTAAGCCATTAATACATGCTAACAATATGTTGAATCACATTCCAAACCTCATTCATTCGAAGGCTAGCTACAATATGTGGAAGTATTGACAGTAATAAGTTCAACATATCACTAACTAGCTTATCCTTTAATAAATCTTCATGGTTTTAGGACCAAAACCTCCCCCAACCATTTCCACATTCTCAAAAGAAACAACAATCATTCACACATTCACGTTAGTTTAAAGAACGTCTACATAGTTCTCTCTTCTGGCAGCAATAATCAATTCTTGTTTCTAATAAAATTTATCTTTGAATTATCTCCCCAACCAGAGTAAATTCAAACACACACATAAAATCATTCTTGAAAAAGAACAACCATCCTTCAATGTCAACAACATACATTCATTTATAAGATTTACCTTGTAACTCAATAAAAAGATATAGAAAACACAAGTACATCGTTTCTATAATAAGCAAGTAATTCTTACCACCTTATAGTCATTTCTATATGGTTTCCTATTGTGGTAAGGTGTAATTCTACCTTTTACTAAAAGTGTTTCCCCAAAAATATTGATGATGCTCGACTCATTATCTTAGGTTCACAACTTCAATATTGCATCACTACTACACTACATAATTGTGACTCATAACCCCAAACCATTATGTGAGCACGTTAATCAAAAAAATCATAGTGGTAGAAAGAGTACAACTTGACTAACTAGCTTGAATAAGAGAAAGGATAATTCAACCCAACTACAAATCTAGCAAGCACCTCTAAAACAAGCATCGTTACAAACCAATACAAGCATTGGAACAACATCAAAATACTATGGTAGAATTATTCCAACAACAGAGGTTACATGGAACACATCTACAACTTTACCGGATGAATTTGGACTTCTCTACAAACACAAAAGACAAATTATATGCAACTATAAGGAGACTTTGGACTCCAACACATTTAAAAACATTCCTAAAACTTGATGTTATTGTTCTCTGGGTAAACTCACCCAAAGCAAGTGTTCAACAATCCTTGGGTTATCTACTAGTAAATAATATCATTAATATGTCCAAAGAATATTTTCTAAGCAACACATATTCTTTCATTGTAAACCAAAAGCTACTCTAAACCATCCAACATAGAGTTATATCATGCAAAATAAATCCAAAAGGTCTACCTATAACTCTAATACATCTTGCAGATAAAATTCCAAGCTCACATCTCCTTTTACTTCTAGACCTCACTCCTCTCACTTTCCCCACTCTCCTTTTTTTTGAGACTTACCTTTTTTTTAGCTAGCTTCACCCGTCACTCTAACTACCTTCCCAACTCTTTCCACATGCGAGACACCCCATTCTTACTCCTTGACTTACCTTCCCATGAGGTTTGTGAAGTAAGGCAACAAACTCCCAACCACCAAGATGCCATAACAAGTACCAATTATTTAACAAAATCACTACTAGGTTATGTGATTCTCTTAGGATCAAACCAATGTTTACCAAAAAATAAGGATCACTTCAATAATTTCTATTTGCATATAAACCAAAATTCAAGTAAAGTATTTCATAAGGGATTTTTCATTGAAGATAGAAGTATTAATAAGGTAAGCATTATTTAAAAGAAGCACTCAAAATAAAAGCAAGGAAGAATGTAAACAAGAAAAATAAACCAACCAAAACATTCAAGATTTTTTCAAACATTCCCAAGCTTAAATCCATATCCCATCAACTCCTTTGACTCCTATTAGCAATATCATTGTTGATGGTTTATTTCACATGCATAATACATAATGTAAATACATGAGAGGAAAGTCCATCTTCCTCAGATATATCACCTTTAAGATCTAACATTCTTTCTCATATAGGCATATCACTTCTCAATGATCGAGCCCTTATCCATTTTCAAGAGTGACTGTTCCTATAGACATGTGAGTCTATTAGTAGCATCATAAAATAAATATTTTTAGAAATAAGTATGAATACGTTAGTTACTATCTAAGAAACATACATCCCAATTTTTATAAGATAAATATGATTGGCATAATTAATTATGAAATAATCAAACATTCCATCAAATCAAATAGCACAACAAAAACATTAATCTGTCCAAATAAAAGTCTACCAAGGGAGCATCATGACATACTACCCCCATTATTCTTAACACAATTCTTGGTGTTCAAACATTACAATCATGAAATATCATCTACATATCATTTTCAAATAGAAATAAAAGTGTTTTTTCATGTTTGCTACTTTTTCTCAAGTAGTGTTTCTCTTAGTGTAACGGTTCCACTGGACCTTGCATTATTCTAAAGTTGTTTTCCTCATCTATTTGGAATGGAACTCAAGGATCTTTACTGGTCGAACCTCTATAGCCTCTAGATTTTCCATATGTATATTATAAAAGTCCCACACATGATCAGGGTTAGCAACATACTTTCTAAGCAAATAAATATGAAAGGTGTCATGAATCTTGGAAAAACTAGGTGGTAAGGCAAGTCGATATGCCACAAGACTAATCTTCTCTAAAATTGCAAAAGGTCCCACAAATCATGGATCAAGCTTTGTAGACTTAATCACACTTTTCATTGGTCTCACCCTCAAAAATACCTTATCTCCTACTAAAAACTCTTGTGGTGATCTCTTAAGATTGGCATAAATATTTTGTCGATCTACGACTTCCTTCAATCATTCCTTTATTATATTTAACTATTGCTCCATATTTTTGACCATTTCTAGACCAATCACAATATGATCCTTTGGATTGTCCCATGAAAATGGTATCCTACATCTCCTATGATACAATGCCTCAAAAGGTACCATGTCTAGAGTTGAATGGTGACCATTATTGTAGGCAAACTCTACTAGATTTAAGTAGTCTTTCCATCGGGTCTTTTAATCCATATAGTACATGTGAAGCATATCTTCTAACACTTGATTCATTCTTTATGTCTATCTGTTGGTTTTAGGGTGATAAAAAAAACTTATGTTTGGTCTAGTACCAATGGTGTGATGCAAAGCTTGCTAAAACTTGGATGTAAATCTCGAGTCTCTATTTGATATGATTACTTTCAAAAAACCATGAAGTCAAAATACCTCTTTGTAAAATCTATTATCCATAACTACGACATCATCCTTAGTACCTCTAGGTATAAAATATGCAACCCTAGTCAATCATTCGACCACAACTAAGATTATATCATGCTAGAATAAGTTTTTAGGCAACCCTACAATAAAATCCATTGAAATTACATCATTTTTGCATAGGCACATCATGCAGATACAATAGTCCCATAGGGTGTCTATGTTCTACCTTTACTTTTTGATATTTGAGGCATTGAGTGACAAATTCAGTTATGTCCCTCTACATCCCAAGCCAATAGAATATTTTCTTCATATTCTCTCTCATATTTACTCCTCCTAGGTGAGTAGAATATGGGGATCTATGTGCCTTGTTCATGATCATTTTTCGTAGATCACCAACCTCAAGAATTATTATCCTATATTTGAAGCATAACAAACCATATTTGAGGCTAAAATATTTACTTTCATTTGGTTTCCCTTCCATCCTTTATCCTATTTGATTGTAGTATGCATCCCAAAGTTGCATTATATTGACATGTTCCATCATATCAACATGGAAGTGAGACAAAATAGCTGTGTCTCCTTCTCTAAGTGCATCAATGAATCCATTCTCATTTTCTTTTATGTACTTAATACCAAAATAATATTTCATGAGAGATTCTATCCACCTTCTCTTCCTAGCATTGAGAAAGGGTTGAATAAATATGTACTGCAAACTTTGGTGTACTATCCTTAGCTCAAAGGGTCTCCCAACCAAATAATGTTACCAACTCTTAAGATCAAACACTATCACTACCAACTCCAGATCATGGGTTGCATAACAAACCTCATGTTGTTTTAATTTCCTTGATCCAAAGGCTATCACTACTTCTTCCTGAGAGAGCACTCCTCTCAATCCTTCTAATGATGCATTTGTACAAACATAAAAACTTTCCTAAGGATAGGGTATCCTTAGTATAGGTAGTGTTGTAAGCTTTTGCTTAAGGATTTCAAAATATTCCTCACATCTATCCATCAATTTGAATTCCTTCCCTTTCCTCTAATGATTAATTATTGGAGAAGTAATATTGGCGTAGTCCTTCACATAACGCCTATAGTATCTAGTAAAATCCAAGAAAATTTGGACCTTAGTCATACTTGTGGGTGGTGGCAAATTCAAAATAGCCTCTATTTTCTTAAGGTCTACCACAATCCCTTATACTAAAATAATGTACCCTAAGTATTGCACTTCTAACACATAAAAATCGTATTTGGACAAATTTACAAACAACTAGATTTTACTTAGCAATTCTAGCACAATCTTAAGATGTTTGTCATGCTCTATCTTGTTCCAGAAATATATCAATAAATCATCTAAGAACACCAAAACAAATTTATCTAATTGTTTTTTTAAGATACTATTCATCAAGTTCATAAACATTGTCGGAGCATTCGTTAAACCAAAAGGTAAGACAATAAACTCATAATGTCCATTATGAGTTTTAAAGGTTTTCTTGTGAGTATCCTCCTCATGAATCCTCAGTTGGTGGTATCCTGATTTCAAATCAATATTTGAAAATATTGAGGCATATTTAAGCTAATTGAAGAGGTCTTTGATTCTATGAAGAGGATATATATTCTTAACAATTGCCTTGTTTAACATTCTATAATCTATACATAATATCAAATAACTATCCTTTTTATTAACAAACAAAACCGGTGCACCCCATGGTGATACACTTGGTCTGATCAATCCCTTCTCCAAAAATCCTTGCAGTTGCACCTTCAAATATTGTATTTCTATGGGATTCATTATGTAGGGAGATCTATGTATAGGTTTTGTTCTAGGTTGGAGCTCAATTATGAAGTCAAATTCACATTTGGATGATAATACAGGTAAGTTCTCTGGAAATACATCCCTAAACTCATGCACAAGTGGGTGTTTCTTGAACACTTCTTCCTTATTTTCTTCATCCATATTGTTAAAGTTAACTACAAAACCCATTTCTCCTTTTCTAATGACTTTCTCGAGTTGTATTGATGAAATAATTTGGGGTTGGAAATCCCCTTGCAATATGTACATCCTTTGTACTTTCCCACTATCTTCCATGAACTCAATCCATATGTATTGAAATTTTATTATTACCTTATGAGATTGCAGCCAATCCATTCCTAAGATTACATCAAAGACATGTAATGGTGCTACATAGAGTCATACTATGGTCATTCCACTAGGTAGGATAATTTCTACCATAGGGTAGCATTGATTTATAGAGTAGGTTTATCCTAAACCATACTTGACCTTCCATCCATGAGCCAATATTCTAGGATTTTTTGATATATATTTAATTAAATTAGTGGAAATAAAACTATCCGTAGCACCACTATCAAACAATATTTTAACATTCCTACAAAATATCCTACCCCTTATCAACAATGGAGTGGCTTGTCCTTCCTAATATTGGTTTTATACCATTGCATAAATCTTATGCATCGGTTCCTTATGTGCAGGTTCCTTGTACATTGGTTCTTTACCCTTTGAACTCAATATTGCTTTATGCAGACAATTATTGGTGTAATGTGATCCACAACATTCAAAGCGTCGGATCTTGGGTCCTAGATGTATCTTTTATGTCTGCCCATAATCTATTTTCACTGCTAATGGAGCATTAGTTTGCTCCTATGATGGTCTATTGTTGTCATTATTATAGTTATTAAAATTATGGTTCTTTCCTTGAACCATTTCCTAAACCTTCCTTGCTTCCTTTCATTCCTTTAGTCCTCCTTAGGGGAGTTCTTTCAAGCCTGTCCTCCTTCCCACCTAACAAAACCAACACTGTTTATTTCCTTAATGCCTCTTTGCCTTGTTCATCTAACCTATCATAATAAAAATAGGTTTTTTATGTTTCAACCTTCTTGGCCAAATCATAGGCCTTTTGAAGAGTGACAATTTTGTGCATGTCCACCTTATACCCTATTCTAGGATCCCCTCCTAGTATAAACTTATGGATCTTCATTTATCATTGTATGTCAGCACATACTTTAGTAGTTTGATAAATATTTGGTAATAATTTTCCACTGTCCTAATTCCTTGTCGAAGTTTAGTGAACTCTTCAAACTTTCAAGATTAGAAGTTTATCATGAGGAATATATCCTTAAAATATTCTACAAATGCTTTCCAATTAAAATACACTATTTCCACAAGACCCAGTCCTGCATTATATGTCTCCCATCAGTCCAGTCCCACCATCTTGAAGATATAAAGAGGTATAGGATGTACAAGTACTAATGGAATAATTCTTCATGTTACAATAGGTCTCTATCTCTTTTAGCCACACTTTGGATTTATCACTATCTTTCTCTCCATTAAAATTGAAATATTTTAAATGTTTCATATCCTTTTCCAACTCGACCTCTAGAAGGACCTTGGCCCATTGAGCCTCGGTAAGGGGTTCATCTATTTGTCCTATTCTAGAATTTCTAGCTTGTGTTTCCTGATTCAAAATGGAATCCAAAAACTATTTCTATGCTTCCATATATTCATGAAGTTGGGCCACTATTGTTGTGAGGTCCTCTCCTTCATTGCTAGGATTCTTTGAACCTACATCTATGTTTTTGACCTCTACATTGGTTTTTCATATCTACCTTATTAATAAGGTAACACATTATCTCCTTCTCTTTGATGGTATTGTCCGTAGACACACAATAGATTCAATAGGATTCAATTCATTGCAGCAATTGAGTTCCTAATTATTCTATATGGTAAATTTTAAACCCTACTTAGGTATTTTTCCTATCACACACCATAACTAGTTTTGCACAGTGATCCTATTCCACTATGAACCATACTCTAATAATATCACTACCCAAATCTTGTCAACCCCTATTTTTCAAGCAAGGTTCTTAGGATCTACTAAGATCAACTTTTAAAGTCACAATACTAAATTCCCATGGTATTTAATTCCAAAAATAATATCCACTCATCCCTATGCTTGCAAATATCCATCTACATAAATGTACTAAGTGTTCCACCTACTTCAAACTATCACTCTCATCTTATACTTCAATGAGCTACCTTACATGTCTCTCTCTTCAGTCTATCAAAGGAGGATTGCACACTATCCATTCCACCCTATATAAGTCCTTCTATGTAGGTGGTAATGTGCAAGGGTCACTATCACTCTCATCATTTTGTCGAGCTAGTTGATTCCCATTGGTAGGACTTACATTTTAAATGGAAGCATCGTTAGATCATTTTCTTACTAAAGCACATAACTCTTTTAATGTGATTATTTAATTTTAACCTCATTAAAAACAATGGATAAAAGAGATTACTCATAGATGAATTAAAACATCTTGATTAAAGCTTCCTTTGTGCTTAAAAATATTTGGTACAAACTAGCACAAATACAAGCATAAAAGACTTTTCTCTAACAAAGCTACCTCTAAGTAAAAACTCTCAAAGAAGTTATCTCATCTTACTCGATCGAATCACAGATTATTATTTAAAACTTTACAACCTTACTGTACAACAAAGATGTCTAAAGATCTTGCATAGTTCAGAAATTATTCTTCTCTATTACAGATACACTTCATTATAATAAAAATACATATGTAATTCTAAAAACATCTTGGGAGAGTTCATTGTGAATATGAACAACCCAAGCAAGCAATTCCATTCTTTTACACATAATAAATATTTCACAATAGAGATCTTACTTAACAACAAAGCTTTTAATATACAAAAGAACTTCTTTATCTCTAATTGATAAGTCACATTATACATCACAAAGACTTTTCTTCTCTCGAAGGCTCATTACAAATTCTTCCATCCATTATAATGGTTAAGCACAATAGGAATATTCAATTTCTATTTATGGCATTGCACTGTTGCCTTCATTGTTTCATGTTTGTTTGAAGAAGTAAATACAACAGAACACTAACAGGATCTCCAAGTATTCAAGGGCTCCTTGAACCATAGAGTAGAGGATGCCATAAGATATTAGGACAACTCCCTAGATGAGATGCATCCTAAACTGCATACACATATATACATAGCCATAGCCAAAAGGCTCACACAATCACAACACCAATTCAATGCTTACCAATAAATTCTACTTGAACACAGATTCCATACATGTAACAACGTAGTTCATTAAACCATTAATACATACTAACAATCAATTCAACACCATTTCAAACCTCATTCATTCAAAGGTTAGCTATAACATGTGGAAAGACATATAGTAAGAAGCTCAACACATTATTAATTAGTTTATCCTTAAATAAATCTTCTGTGTTTTAGAACCAAAACCTCCCCTAACCATTTCCACATTCTTAGAAGAAATAACAATCATTCACACACATTCACATCAGTTTAAAGAATGTCTACATAGTTGTTTTTATGGCAACAATAATCAATTCTTGTTTCTAATAAAATTTATGTTCGAATTCTCTCCCCAATTAGAGGAAATCCAAACACACACATAAAATCATTCTTCAAAAATAATAACCATCCTTCAATCTCTACAACATACATTCGTTTATAAGCTTTATCTTGTAACTCAATAAAAAGGTATAGAAAACACAGGTATATCTTTTCTTTAATAAGCAAGAAATTCCTACCACATTATAGTCATTTCTACTCAATTTCCTATTGTGGGTAATGTGGAATTATTCATTTTCCTAAAAAAAATTGCCCAACAATATTGATGATGCTCGACTCACTATATTAGGTTCACAACTTCAATATTACATCATTGCTACACTACACAATTGTGACTCATAACCCCAAACCATTATGTGAGCATGTTAATCAACAAAATCACAATGGTCAAAAGAGTACAACTAAACTAACCATCTTGAACAAGAGAAATGATACTTTGAACCAACTACGAAGCTAGGGAGTAACTCTAAAATAAAGCATCGTTCCAAACCAACACAAGCATTGGAATGCCATAAAAACAATGTGGTAGAACCACTCCAACAACATAGGTCACATGGAACTGTTGGAGCAAAATTTGTCTTTGGTTACATTTATGCCCAAGACTTTACCAACATTGAATGACCAGGTTAGAATGGAATCTTCCTGGTTCAATCTCCAGAGGAGTCTGGTTCCTTTGTTTCTTTTAGGAAAAGGGAGGAAAAAAGAAGGTACATAAAGAGATGGAAATATAGCTAATCCTAGAGAATTAAGACGATACAGATTAAGCAACAACAACTATTATAACCTTTTACAAAAAGTACAATAGGACCAAACATAAAAAATGAAACCCCTTGGTGAATTCTTAATGATACTCAATCTGTGAAGTTAGATTGTATATCTTTAACAGGATGACAATGCAAGGATTCAAATTAAGAGTCGATCCATATTACATTCAAACAAGATTTAAGTAGCAATGAACAACACATACATAATTGATTTTTTATACACCAACGAGTAAAGAACCAAAACTTTGATCTTTATTTATCTTTCATAAGTTTGAGTACATAGCCTTGTAAACACCTAAGAGCCGACCATTTATTTTTGTCGCTCATTCTATATATAAGAGTTTTACATAACAGAAAATTGATATTTGTTACAAGGATAATTAAAGAGTGATGGAGCCTCTAACTAAAAGAGGTTAGGATATTCTTGTTACGTAGATATTTATCTTATATTTCAGACTTCATGGTCTTCATGGCCTTCAAAATGTCGTGTCATCGTGACTTTTGCCTTGTTCTATTCTTTGCTTATCAAAAGTGCCATTGTGAATTTCAGCCTTAGACTGCTCCACGGCCTTCAAAATGTTGTGCCATCATGAATTTTGGCCTTAGACTACTCCATAGCCTTTAAAATTTTGTGTCATCATGACCTTTGGCCTTAGACTACTCCATGGCCTTCAAAATGTCACATCATCGTGACTTTCGACCTTAGATTGCTCCACGACCTTCAAAATGTCACACCATCATGACTTTTGGCCTTATACTACTCCACGGCCTTCAAAATATTGTGCCATCATGAATTTTGGCCTTATACTACCCCACGGCCTTCAAAAAGTCATGCCATCATTAATTTTGGCCTTAGACTGCTCCACGGCCTTCAAAATATTGTGCCATCATGACTTATCGCCTAACTGTTCCATGACCTTCAAAATGTTGCACCATCATGAATTTTGACCTTAGACTACTCCACGGTCTTCAAAATGTCGTGCCATCATGACCTTTTGCCTTAGCTTAGTATTTGGGGATATTCTTCCTTCTTTTCTTGTATGTGGTCATTTTAGCCAACATTCTTGGCACCTCCTGAGGTAATTCTGCCAGTTGAATGTTAGAACCTAGAGCCTTTATCCATTGGGGGAACAGAGTCAAAAAAATAAAATAATATATATAAGAGAAGAAAGGGAAATAATGGGGGAAGGTACCAAGTATATACAAATACAACACAAACAGAACCCGATTGGCAGCAAAAATTTGTTCTTCAGTTACACTTGTGCCTAAGACTTTGCAAGTGTACAAATATAAACAAAACTTGATTTACAGTGATCATTCCTCTGCAGTGCTTCTACTAGAACTCCTTTTTTTCTTTTTTCCTAGGGGTGGCATGTTGCTAGAAGAGGTCTTATTGGATCTTACTTATTTTTCTTTTCCTTGCTTATTCTTCTCCTGAATGATCTCATTATAAGTAGAGCAGACCTTCTTCCAGGTCTCCTCGTTTGTGTCAGCTTTTTCCTTGAAGGTAAGATAAATATATTCTAGCTCTTCAATCTTGTCATACATTAGATATTTTGCT
The DNA here is from genome assembly GCA_028583015.1 of Wollemia nobilis. Lineage (NCBI taxonomy): Eukaryota > Viridiplantae > Streptophyta > Pinopsida > Araucariales > Araucariaceae > Wollemia > Wollemia nobilis. The sequence continues at coordinate 34,412 of JAQPPZ010017247.1, forward strand.
TTAAGAATTAACTCATACAGGCAAGCATTCATATGAGTGATATTCTAAGCCATAATGAATATAAAATTCTCTTGGACTGGCTCCTACCAACTATTGATTTTTTATTCATTTTCTAGGTATTCTGTCTAGGAAGCTCTTAGTTCTTCTTTGGCCAGTATCTATGAATTCTTGCCCCAAAAACTAGTCATTCTGCAACTCTTGGCTAAACTTACGTATTTTGTAATTGCCTTGGCTTCTCCTTTTAGCTTGTACGTATTTTTTAATTGTCTTGGCTTCTTTGGCCAAAAGGTCGTGCCATCATAATATTTTTCTCAAAAGTGGCACTCGATGCCAAAAAAGAGAATAAAAATGTATATTTACATAAAAATATATACAACAAGAAGAAAGACTCACTTCTTGAAATATAGCTTAAGGTGGAAGCCATTAACAGGGATGGGTTGAACATGGCCCTGTTCGTCCTTCAATTGGAAGGAATTGTGTTGCTTTTCTTCTATTATCTCAAAAGGGCCATCCCAAAAAGTATTGAATTTATCATGATTACTAGGTTTGGACCTTTTATCATTCCACCTGAGGACTAAGTCACCCATCTTAAATTTCCTCAGGGTATTCTTCTTATCAAACCATCTTTTGGTGGTGACAACATGCTCCAGGTGGTGATTGTAAGCCCGTTCCTTTTGTTCCTTTGAATACAGGAGCTGGATCAACCTATTTTCCATGGGTTTTGCTTCTTCTGTACCAGTTTGATTGAGTAGTTTCAAGGCAGGTATTTCTATATGCACTGGTAGGACTGCTTCTTTTTCATAAACCAAAGAATAAAGAGATGCATTAATGGACTTCTTGATCATTATTCTATCATCCCATAGTGCTTGATTTATCAAGGAATGCCAACTTCTTTTGTTGTCTTTTAAATTCCATTTCAAAATCCTAAGCATGTTTTTATTTGTAGACTCAGCTAGTCCATTTCCTTGGGGATAGTAGCCTTGGGGATAGTAGTTTGAGGATGTCTTTAAATAGATCCCATATATGCATGCAAAATCGATCGTTTTCATACCTACGAAATATGTACCATTGTCTATGACCAACACTGCTGGTACACCAAATCTGGTGATTAGACTTTCCAAAAACTCTATCATGACCTCCTGGTCAGATTTTTTTGTAGGGATTTCCTCTAACCACTTGGTGAAGTAATCGGTAGTTGTCAAGATATACTTATGTCCAGCGTATGAGTTGGGCTCTATTATTCTGATTAAGTCTAGTCCCCATTGTTGGAAATGTTCTTCAACCTGGATGGACTTAAGGTGTAATGATGCATCCATGTTTCTTCCAATATACCTTTGGCATTCCTCACAACCTCTGGTTACTTTAAAAGAATCTGCAAAGATAGTTGGCTAGTAGCACCCAGTTTGAATGATCTTTAGAGTAGTGGTTCTTCCTGAGTAGTGTACTCCTAACAGTCCTTCCATGAAACTCCTCCAGGATCTATTGTTTTTGTTCATATTTTTTACAACGAAGGAGAACTCCATATAAATTATTTTTGTACAATCCTTCGAGAAGAAGAGTGTACTTGAATACTTGGATCCGATGCCTTCTTCTTTGCGAGGAATTCAAACCTTCTAGAAATTTTCTAGTTTGAAAGTATTTGATCAATTCATCTGCCCAACCAAGATGTTCCGGGGGTTGATCATCATCTAGTGATTCTTCTTGCGTCTGGCATGCCACGTATTCTAGAAAAGCATGTTTAGAAAGTTCTTGTCATAATGCTCTACCTCTCACCAGCTTGGTCGGGCATATTTCTACATCGTATTCCTATATTTTAGTCACCCAACCAGCTATTGTGTCACCGAGCTCTCTGTGTATGATGAAACTTCGTACATATGGATGAATGGTGTAAACAATTATCCTGCTCTAGGATAGGAAGTGTTTGAAATTTTTCAAATATTTCATTATTACATATATCTACTTTTTAATGAAGTTATATTTCTCTTCATGCTCCTGCATAGTTTAGCTCGAAAAAGCTATGGATCTTTCTTCATTGTTAGCTCTTTTCTACGTGAGTATTGCGGCATAAATTTCCTATTTTCCTATGGCATATAGGATAAAATATCTAGAATAATTTGGATTCACTAAGATAGGTGCTTGAGCTATCTATTCTTTTATCTATTGGAAGTTTTTTTATTGACGTTTGTCCATTTGAAAATAGCATCCTTTTTCAACAACTTTGTCATGGGTTTGATGATTTGGGTAAAATCAGCTATGAATTTGCATACAAAGTTGATCTAACCAAAAAATGACTACAACCCTTTCTTTTTTGGAGGGATAGAGAGGTCTAATAGTGCCTTTACTCTACTAGGATCTATAGCTAGGCCAAACTTAGAAACAACATGTCCTAGTAGAAGCCTTTCTTCTACAACAAAGATGGATTTTTTGGGATTTATGGATATACTGAACTCCCTGCATTTTTTAAACACGCTTCTGAGGTGCACTATATGATATCCTTTTTGGTGAGATAAAATGGTCATGTCATATAGGTAAATCACTATTACCTTATTAATTAATTCTCTGAATGTTGTATCCATGTATCTTTGAAAAGTTGCTCCAGCATTGGACAATCCGAATGGCATTCTTTGGTAGGTGAATGTTCCCCACTTAGTTGTAAAAGTAGTTTTGAACCGATCTTCATCTTTGACCCAGACTTGATTGTACCCTAAAAAACCATCTAGGAGTGAAAACCTTTCTGCTCTCACCACCATATGCAAAATATGATCGATTTGTGGGAGGGGGTAATGATCTTTCAGGGAAGCTTTATTCAAGTTGCAAAAATCAACACATAGCCGGATGTCTCCGTTATTTTTTCTAATCAAAACCAAGCTGGCAACCCATGTTGAATGCTTGATTAGGTAGATGATTGTACCTTTATTATGGTTTCAATCTTGGGATTTACTAGCCGTTGCTTTTGCCAAAATGTCTTAGCACCTTCTTCGAGTTTAATCGTATGTTGGATGGTCTCTTTTGAATAGACCTTTAGGTCTCTGTAGGTCCAAGCAATGATATCAGATAATTCTTTGCACAAATCTCTGATTTCCTCTATTTCATCTTTAGTAGTTTTTACCCCCAGCTTGATAGTCTTATCGGGCTCCATTTTAGCTTCTTTGTACCTATGTTTGTCGACTTTCATTTTGTGACCATTATACTTGTCGTTGTTGTCAAAGAGGTTCTCAAGAGTGACCAATCCTTTTGAAATATGATTATTTTTTAGCTGGATGATGTTCTCATCTTCTTCATCTTCACCCATCCGGTCGTTAGAGCAATTCATTTCATGGAGAAGAAAATCCACTATTTTTTGGTCATTCTCAAAAACTTGCCAGAAGGTGTCCCTGTCCAGTACAGAAGATCTATAAATTAGCCTGACTATTTTTTATTTTTGGATGACATTTCTTATGGGATAGAAATTTACCCCTACTGAAGCCAATAATTCTGCATGAGTGTTTTTCTCTTTGGGAATCACTTTTATATTTAGAGATTCAAAATATTCTAAAAAATCCCAAACTCTGTTATGGTAGGCTTTGAGGTAATGTTGTTTTCTTACGCATCTTTTAGTAACTTGATTTACTATCAATTCTAAGTCTCCAAAAATCTGCAGCTGCTTAGTGCCCATCTTTTTAGCCTTTTTGAGACCTAAATAAAGTGCTTCATATTATGTTGCATTATTGGTACAACTCCAGGTTAACCGGTAAGAAAAAACCTTCTGCTCACCAGTTGGGGAAATCAATACGATTCTTGGTCCGAAACCATTTTTGCATCTGGCCCCATAAAATAAAATCTTCCATAATTGATCTATAAGTATATTGGGTAGTGGAGATGAAGTAGATCTACTTTTATCAAGTTTCTAAATGGTGTAACTTCCCATATCTATTTAGATAATGGCTTGGAAATTTAGGAGGGAGAACATATATTATTCCTATAATTCATTAAGGGCTTCTTCCATCATACTCAAATATGTTAGTTCTTTGGTCATCATGTTCACAGTAGTAGATTTGTTCTCTTCTTCTCCAAGCTTCTCAACATGGAAGGTAGAGGGTTTCTCATTAAATATTTTTACCCTTTTTCCTTTGAAAGGAATCTCAAGGTGTGAGAAATCAAGAGACAAGTATCCTCCTATTTTGGTAGTAAATTCTCTAGATAGGCACATGCCAAAATAAGGTTCTAAATCAACCACTACTACTTCTTGTATAACAGTAAGTTGAGGGAGTCTATGGAGAACAATAGGGATGTCTTTAATCACACCCACTATTTTTATAGGAGTTCCATCAAGTTGCAGGACTCCTGGAGTACTCCTTGTATACTCCATTCCCATAATGTCGCATACTACTTTAGTCATAACAGTGGTTGTAGCTCCAGAATCAATCATACAATTGTGGACTACCCATCCTTCCATTTGGAGGGACAAATAGAAAGGGGGAGGTATATTCTTTCTTTATGTGGAAGTAAGTCTTTCCTAGGTAGATCCTAACTTAACTAGATTTGTATCTTTGTTTTTCATAGACTTCAAGGATTCCTGTAATAGATCTATTTGTCCCGAGATCCGTAGGGCTTCATAAGAGTGGCTTTGGAAGGAGTCTTATTCATTTCTTCAACAATATTGAATGGAAGAGAATCAACACTCTTTTCTTTTAGTGTCATATCAAACCTATTCATGTATCCCTAAGTAGCATCAATTATTTGACATTTAGTTAATTAAGGGTACCTCAACTTTTCTCTGGCTTGTTTTTGAGTTTCTATCTCTTTAACCGAAAGTGTTTCTTTTTGGATCTCTCCTCTTTTTGGATCTAAACTTTGTGGGGGTCTCTTCTCCATTGGAATATTTGTAGACGTAGGTACCGAAACCCAAACTTAACAAACTTGCCTCAAAAACAATTTCCCTCTTTAACACCTAAACACCCAAAACCCCAAACAAAAGACAACCAAAAACACAAAAACCCCCCACAACACCCCCCAAAAAAAAAAAAAAAAAAAAAAAAAAAAAAAAACCATAAAACAAGCCCCCCCCCCCCAACCCCCCACCCACCACCCCCTTCAACCCAAAAAATCCCCCCCTTTTTCTCTAACATCTAAACAACCCACCCCCAACCCCAAACAAACACACCAAACCCAAAACACCCCCCACCCCACCACACACCACCAAAAACTAAAAAAAAAAAAAAAAAAAAACACCCCTCCAAAAAAAAAGAAATCCACCCCACCCCCCCCCCCCCCCCCTAAATTTTATAAAACACCACCCCCCCCCCCCCCCCCTACACTTCCAACAACCCAATAGTTCCCCTAATTAAACACGTAGCCCAACACCACCCCTCTCTGTCCAACATACTACCCTCCCAACAATACACAACCACACCCCCCTCCCCTTTCTCAATTCTAACCCCACACACATTCTCTTTTTCGGCCTACCTATTATCACCACCCTCCACCTTTTCTTCTTCTAATTTCTTCCCCCCTCCACCTTCTCCCTTTTCCCCCCCCTCTTCTCTTTTAACCCCCCGGTACCTTCAAAGGATCAAGGTCTTTAGGATCAATCTGAAGAGATTTCTTCCCTGATCTGGTCAGAAATGAGACTTGTTCTAGAGAGGGCATCATAAAATTCTTATCATCTTATCTAATTATGTTTACTTAACCTTTGAAGGACCTTTATGATTTTTCTATAGCTACCTTCTAGATCTAGTGTTGATGAATCATGCAAGAAGTCTCACCATGAGGGTCATTGTACATGGAACACTAGAAGGATGATTCAAGTGAATCATCACTGGGTCCCGCATCTTCATTGGCATACACTGTGTTGGTTTTTCATAATTCCTTCCACTAGTGTATGCTTGATCTCTTGTCACTTGTGGATAACTTCTTGGTTGAGAGTGCCTTTCTGCTTCTTTACACTCCATAGATATGAATTTATTTGATAGAGTTTTGTAAGAGGCTTGCAAATCCTACAAGATCGCCAACTGAGCATCTTGAGTAGATGTGTTCACTATTGAGGAAGATGCAAGGATGGCGAGGATAATTGCAATGGTAGGGGGTGCTTGTAGGAGTGGGATGTTAGGTTGTCCAATATTTTTAGGAAGACCAGCATTAGGATTTGTAGGGGGAACTAGGAAAGTAGTATCTAAAATTTGAGGAAAATTTGGAAATATGGGTAGCATCAAATTGGAAGGAAACCTCCCTATGGCGATTAAGTCCTTTTCTACTTTCTATACTTTCAGATAAATTTAATGGAAAGTTATTACTCAGGACTGCCTGATAGCCATACTTATTTTTGAATCAAAGGATCTTAGGTAGTAATATGTAGCTCCTTTTGGCACTGGTCTCAAACTATTAGGGACTCTCTTCCAGGTTTTACTAAACTTGATATTAAAATCCATGATCTCTTCTTGAGGATGTTTTTGAATGGCATTAAATTAATTCAGTATGGAAAAGGGGTCAGTATGCTCGTTAAATTATTCCACTAATTTAGTGGCAAGTTGAGACCAGGTAGATATAGACTGGTATTCCAAGGCTCTGTACCAGTAGAGCATTTTTATTTTTAAGAAAATGATCAGCAACCTGATCATCACGTCTTCTTCTGAGATGTCATATATTGGTGCCAATGCTGCCACATCCAGGCAATGTTCATATGCCATTTTTCTAGTACCATCATACTAGGGTAGCTCTTTTATAGCCACTACTGGTGTTGGGTGTTGGATTCCAAGATTCAGAGGGCCTGTATGGTTCCATAAAGGATAAGGTAATTCTGGCATATTTCTAGCCAATATAGTTTGATCGGTAACTAGAGCTAGAGTTATGATAGCAACAGTGCTAGATAAGGCTATATGTGAAGTGTTTTCTTGTCTTGGATTTCTATTGTGAGTAGAAACTATTCTAGCAACCAAAACTAGGTTAGCACAGAGGCTACCAAGGTGTAGTTCGAAGAACTCTATGGGCTCTTATAAAAAAATTTCTTTAGATCTAGTTATCATAAATATGGTTCCTAGCCAGATACTAGGTAAGGATTTATTTAGGGTTCCTTTCTTGTGTGGAGTCATAAGGCGATAATAAAGATTAACAGGACAAAGGCTTCATCGAGAATTTTACTGTATATACTATGTGGGATTTGGGTCCCACCGGGCATGCCAAAAAATATTGGAGAAAATTTTTCCTTTGGTTACATTTATGCCCAAGAATTTGCCAACATTGAATGACCAGGTTAGAATAGAATCTTCCTGGTTCAATCTCCATAGGAAGCTAGTTCCTTTATTTATTTTAGGAAAAGGGAGAGAAAAATAAGGTAAAAAAAGAGAGGGAAATATAGCTAATTCTAGAGAATTAAGATGATACAGATTAAGTAACAACAATAACTATTACAACCTTTTATAGAAATTACAAAAGGACCAAACACAGAAACTAAAACCCCTTGGTGAATTCTTAATGATACTCAATCTGTAAAGTTAGATTGTAGATCTTTAACAGAATGATGATGCAAGGATTCAAATTAAGATTCAATGCACATTACATTCAAACAAGATTTAAGTAGCAATGAACAACACATACATACTTGATTTTTTATACACTAGTGAGTAAAGAACTAGAAATTTGATCTTTATTTATCTTTTAGAAGTCTGAGTACATAGCCTTGTAAACGCCTAAGAGCCGACCATATTTTTTAGTCGCTCATTCTATATATAAGAGTTTTACATAACAAAAAACTAAAAGTTGTTACAAGGAGAACTAAAGAGTGATGGAGCCTCTAACTAAAAGAGGTTAGGATATTCTTGTTATGTAGATCTTTATCTTAGCTTTCAAACTTTGTGGTCTTTGTGGCCTTCAGAATGTCATGTCATCATGAATTTTACCTTTTTTTTGTTCTTTGCTTATCAAAATGTTGTGCCATCATGACTTTCAGCCTTAGACTGCTCCACAACCTTCAAAATGTTGTGCCATCATGAATTTCAGCCTTAGACAGCTCCACGGCCTTCAAAATGTTGTGTCATCCTGAATTTCGGCCTTAGACTGCTCCACGACCTTCAAAATGTTGCATCATCATGACTTTCAGTCTTAGACTACTCCACGGCCTTCAAAATATTGCACCATCACAAATTTTGGTATTATACTACTCCACAACCTTCAAAATATCATGCCATCATGAATTTTGACCTTATACTGCTCCATAGTCTTTAAAATGTTGCACCATTGTGACTTATGGCCTGACTGTTCCACGACCTTCAAAATGTTGCACCATCATGACTTTCGGTCTTATACTGCTCCACGACATTCAAAATATCATGCCATCATGACATTTTGCCTTAGCTTAGTATTTGGGGAGATTCTTCCTTCTTTTCTTGTATGTGGTAATTTTGGTCAACAGGAACACATCTTTAAGTTTACCGAATGAAGTTGGACTTCTCTAGAAACACAACAAATAAATTCTATGCAACTATAAGGAGACTCTAGAATCCAACAAGTTTAATGACATTTCTAAAACTCAGTGCTACTATTATCTATGTAAACTCACTTGAAGCAAGCGTTCAACAACCCCTGGGTTATCTATTGGTAAAGAATAGCATAAAGATGCACAAAAAATATTTTTTAAGCAACACACATTTTTTCATTGTAAATCAAAAGCTACCCTAATCCATCCAACATAGAGCTATACCATGCAAAATTAATCCAAAAGGTCTACCTGTAACTCCAATATATCTTGCCGCTAAACTCCCAAGCTCGCATCTCCTTTTCCTTTTAGACCTCACTCTTCTCACTTTCCCTAGTATCCTTATTTTTGAGACTTACTTTTTTTTCATTTGGAATCACCCATCTCACTAACTACCTTCACCCCTATTTTTTCATGTGAAACACCACCTTTGTACTCCTCGACTTGCCTTCCCATGACATCTACAAAGTAAGGCAATGAATCCCCAACCACCAATATGCCATAACAAGCACCAAGTATTTAACAACATCACTACTATGTTAGGCGATTCTCTTAGGGTCAAACCAACATTTACCAGAAGTAAGTATCACTTTAATAATTTATATTTGCATATAAGCTAAACATCAAGTAAAGTATTTCATAAGGTATTATTTCATCGAAGATGGAAGCATTAACTTGGAAAGCATTCTTTAAAATAAGACTCAAAATAAAAGCAAGGAAGAATGTAAACAAACAATATAATCCAACCAAAATATTCAATATCTTTTCAAAGTAATATTCCTAAGCTTAAATCCACATCCCATCAACTCCTTTGCCTCCTATTAGAAATCTCATTGTTGATGGTTTATTTCACATGCATAAAACATAATGCAACTATATGAGAGGAAAGTCAATCTTCCTGGGAGCTGTCACTTTTAAGAGATAGCATCCTTTCCCATATAGGCATCTCACTTCTCAATGGTTGAGCCCTTATCCATTTTCAAGATTGACCATTCCTACACACATGTGATTCTAGTAGCAACATCATATTCTTCTTTAAAATGAACATTTGCAGAAACATGTATGAATACGTGTGTTAATACCTAAGCAACATACATCCTAACATACATAATTAATTATGAAATAATCACACATTCCATAAAATGAAACAACATATAAAAACATTGATCTTTCCAAATAAAATTCTGCCAAGGGAGGATCATGACAAGATCAGTTCACCCCTAATTCATTTTCTCAAAAAAATTAACCATATCATCAAGACTAAGCTTACTTTGTAGGCATGAATAAATTTATCCACAAGTATGTACTACATTAAATGTCCACTTTCAATTCATATTAATAAATTATAACCACTTTTGTGCTAATAATTCACACTACTTATGATTTCTTTGTCCCAAAATGAATTGAAGACATTAAAAACAATTATTCTAAACATCAAATATTCATTTTCTTAATAAAAAACTTCCTTAATAATATAATAATTCTACATTATTTCTTCACTAGTAATTTCATAACTAATTATTATACATTAAATTCTCTTTCTTCAAGAGATCCATTTTACATAATTTTTAAAAGTATTGCATAACCTAGATAACACATGAAAACAATCACTCTATTTCGATCATCATTTGTTGTCTTCCTTAATCTCCATGGAAAAGTGGTTGGAGAAAGGATAAAGATAGTTATTAAGGATGAAAGTGCAACTCTAGCATGCATCATTCTAGAAAACAACCATGCATATTACCATATTTCCATGATATAATCCCATACTTCTCCCTAGAATAGAATCCACTTCTAATTCTATTACTTAAATATAACTTATTTCCAAAATAATAATGGGCTCATCAAAAAAACTTTATTAATTTAAGAAAACTATATATTCTTACCCAAACAATTACTAGCAATTATTATTTTAAAGCAAACAATATTATCTCTTTTTTAAAGAACAATAACCAATAATAAATTTCTAGTTATTTACGAGTAAAAACAAACTCTATATTACTTAATTTCATAATTTTACACAAAAATAATTTTAAACCAATAAAACCAGAGTATTTGTTTTCCATCCTTTCCAACTTCTAATGGAAATTCCATACATTACTATTCCATAAGCTTTTATCTCTACTTAAACTAATTTATTTTCAGCTTTGAACTAAACCCAAAGAGAACAAATTAATTAAGCACTCTTTATAATGATCAAAAGCACGGGTTTATTTCTAATCTTGATATTTTCAACAACTACTACTATTTGGTTCTTTATACATTCAAGAAAAATGCCATGATTAAAACTTTAGGTTTACCTTCCCCATCAACCATAATTTAAACATGAGGTTCCTAATAATAAAATAACTAATACTAATATGCTCGAAAACTAGTGCACCAATAAAAGCAAAACTTAATGATAAACGTAAAGTATTGATGAATATGAGCATATAACAAATACACAATGATAAGGAATAAGAACAAGCGGGCCAAGTCCTTTATATTAATGATAATCTCAAAGTGTATTATAAATACATCCCCTTTGAGGGAGTTCAATGGTGCAATACAATAATTACAATAAATAAGGGGTTTCATCCCTTTTTGAATGAATCCTGGCACACTTAGCAAGGTCTTCTCACAACCACAAGTGTTTAGAGTAAGCTTCTATAATCACTACTTAGGACTCAATGCCAAGGTCTTGCATTCATTTATCCTTGTGGAAACCTGTAATCAGTACACAAGGAAAATAAAATAGCTAATAGCATGTGCAGAGCCCTTCGAGATGAGACTCGTTGTAATGATAAATAATACTACAATAAAACTGAATCAAATGCATGAACAAAAGTGTAAACTACTATGAAAAGTAGGAAATTTTCTATGGAAGCCCTATTGATAGAAGAAAGCAAATAAACTGATCTATGCCTAAGGTTATCTTAGGGTAGGATGGCCTTACCAGTGGGTCATCTCGAGTCATTATTCTATGACTGTAGTTTTTAGGCCAAGTTGGGGGTGATGTATGGATTTAATATATGGTCTTATCGATAAACTGGATGCGCTATTGCAGTAGCTTGTTGGGTTGGTTTGGTCACCATAATGAGGATATTCCCTTGTGTAAATGAGTAGAAGCACTGCTATCTCTTATCCTTCACAGCAACCCAACATCATGGAAGTGGCATAACTTGGAGGATCAAAAAATGGGCAACACTTCATTGCTTGAAATATCAAACACTAAAAAATCAAACCTCAAGATATTACAAGTGTGCACAAATGATTAAGATTTTAGGGATAATAAAATATAGCCAGAGATCAAATTGGAGGGGTGAATACTATTATATAGACTTCTCAAAAATAGAAGCCATAATAGTAAAACCCTTACATGAAAAAGTGTAGAGGCAATTCACATTAAGGAAAGTGAATGCTTTTCCAAATTATCATGCAATTTGATAGATGCATGTGCTTTTTCTATTTTGGCCCATGCGATGTGCTAAATTGCAAGGCAGGAACATTCACGGGATCCAACTGGTAGTTTTGGGTAAAAACTGGATCTTTCTTGACTTTTGATCAAAACTTCCTATGACCATCTCAAGGTGATATTGTCCCATATTGGAGGCCATATCAAGGTAGTATGACCCCAAATTGGAGGTCATCTCAGGGTAGGACAACCCCAAATGCTTAGGTAAATGTGCCCTATTTGAGTGGTAAGAACCATTGTTTTAAACCTGAGTTTGCCCAAAGTGGGTCATATGGTATAAAAGAGTCCAATTAGGTAGTCTCTTCAATATGAATTGATTTTAGTATCTACAATTACTTGTATAGTGAAACCAACATGAAGGTATTTACATAAAAGATCATTTATTTCAATAATCTCACTATGAAAATTGCATAAGCTTTTAAAATCAGCATGCATGTATTTAAATGAAAGAACTTATAAATAATATTCTTTCCTATACAAAAAATAATGCAGGTATATCATTTTGGCATGAAGCTTTTAAAATAAAATATCTTCTATTTTATTATTCTTCCTATGCAAACTGCACAGGATTTTTAATATTCAACATGTAGGTATTTAAATGAAATAATGTTAGCTTTTGAAGCCTTAATAATAATATAAACTCATAGGAAATAATCACAAGATTTAATATAATTAAATACATCAAAATAAAAATATTAAACAATAATAAAACTTACATACATAACATTTGAAAAACAATGCATAGATCTTTCATTATAGAGAAAACATGTACCAAACATTATGGATCTTGAGTCCATAATACAACTTTCATAAATGACCTTTGATTTTCTTATCATGACACCTGGCTAGGAAACCCTTGATCTTCTTATGTATAAAATAATGTAATATATATTCTAACACCCCCTTGTATTACATTATTTGATATGAGCTTCTCTTGATCTGCATAAATGATCTCTAAATATTTGGAACTTATTTCGACCTAGAGCCTTTGTGAAAATATCTACAATCTGTTCTTTTATAGAAATGTGCTTCAACCTGATATGATGATTCTAAAAATAATCTCTAATAAAGTAACACTGAGCTTAAATATGTTTATTCCATTTATGTATAATTGGATTTTTATCAAATTTAATACTCCTTGATTATCACAATGTATCAAAGTTGGAGTTCTTTTAATTCCCATATCAGATAGTATGTAATGTAATCACAATGCTTCACAAGATACATCCTTTTTTGCATGATACTCTACTTCAGTAGATGACAATGCTACTGCATATTTTTTTTACCATGATATTGGTCCTAATCCAATATTTAAAATATATCTTGACGTATATTTTCTATCATCAATAGAACTAACATAGTCAAAGTTTGAATATGCTTGTAGACAAAAATATTTGATATTATTCATATATGTTAGTCCATAATATGTAGTCTTTTTTATATATTGTAGTATTATTTTTGTAGCCTTATATTGACTCTCTCTTGGTTCTTGCATTAATCTCAAAATATAATTTACAAAAAAAACTAAATCCGGTCAAGTATTTGTTAAATACATAAGACTTCCAATCAATTGATAATAAGTTGTTGCTGGAACAAAAAGTGTTTCATAATTTTTGGATAATTGAAGTCCTTGTTCCATAGGAGTATCTTTAGGCTTACAATTTTTCATCTTGTATTTTTCAAGTAGATTTTTTGCATATTTTGTTTGTGTGATTGTAATATTATCTTCATTTTGATGAATTTCTAAACCAAGACAATAATGCATAAGTCCTAAATCATTCATCTCAAAATCCTTTTCAAGATATTTTTTTACTTCACTTATTAAATTATTTGAACTTCTTATAATGATTATGTCATCGACATATACTATAAGTATTATTATATCATTTCCTACTTTATTTGTATAGATATTTGGATCTAATAGACTTTGTTTAAAATTATGTTGTAAGAAGTGATTATTGATATTTATATACAATGCTCTAGGAGATTGCTTTAGACCTTATAAGGATTTGTTTAATTTGTAAACATTGTGTTCTTGACCTTTAATAACAAATCCCTTTGGTTGTGACATATAGACTTCTTATAAATCACCATTAAGAATAAATAAATCACCATTAAGAAATACACTTTTTACATCCATGATGTGCTGCAAAACCACACACTATTCTGATAGTAGTCATCCTAGCTATTGGTGCAAAATTTTCCTTATAATCAATTACCTTGGTTTGAGTATATCCTTTTGCTACTAGTTGATACTTGTACTTATCAAGTGAACTATCCACTTTATACTTAATCTTATAAACCCATTTACAACCTACTACTTTCTTTCTTGGAGGTAATTCCACTAGATTCCATGTTTTATTTTTTAGCAATGATGAATATTTTGATTTCATGGTTGCCTTCTATTTTGAATCATTTAATTCCTAAAGTGTTGTTACTGGTTCTATCGGGGTTCTTAATAATCCTCTATATATTTTGGTTAGACTATGAGTTTGAGATCTTGTAGTAGTAAGATCTAGCATTTGTTCAAGGTTTGATTCTTTGAGTGTAGTTCTAAGCCATATAGATTCCTTCATTTGTGAAATTATAGAAGCTTCTATATTTTCACTATGTTCATATTGAGATTCTGCTTCTTTCTCCTCATTTGATAAACTTTATTCTAAAAAATTTAGAACTTCTAAATCACCTTTCTTCTCTTTAATCTCATCCTTGATTCTCTCATCAAAAATATAATCTGTGCTTATGTAGATTTTCTTTATGGTAAAATTAATTATCCTATATTCTGTAGATTCATCATCATAACCAAGAAATATGCTATACAAAGTTTTTTTATCTAGTTTTATCCTTTTTTGTTTTGGAATATGCATATAGGCTTTACATCCAGTTTTTTTTAATTTTTCAATATTTGGTTTTCATCCTGACCATACTTATTTTGGTGAAAAATTCTTGAGTATCCTTGTAGGTAATATATTTTGTAAATACATAGTTGTTTTGACTACTTCTACCCAGTACTGGTGATCAATATGAGCTTCTTTTATCATACATTTCACCATTTCTATTATATATATGTTTCTTCTTTCTACAATTCCATTTTATTATGGTGTATATGTTGTAGTAAGTTATCTTTTTATTTTATTTTCTTCTAAAAATAGGTTGAACTCTTTTGACAACAACTCACATCCTCTGTCTAAATGGAGATTTTTGATAGTTTTTCCCTAATTTTGTTTACTTGAAGTTTAAATTGTTTAAAAAAACCAAATGCTTCAAATTTATATTTCATAAAGTATACCCACATTTTTCTAGTGTAGTCATCAACAAATAATTGAAAATATATATGTCCTCCAATACTAGTAACATTCATTGGACCAAATATATATATATATATATAAATATATATATATATATATGAGTTCCAATGGTTATTGAGGCGTATGCTAATGAAGTTCAAAAGGTATTCTATGTTGTTTTCCTACTAAACATTTTGGACATATGGTTGAGTTCCAATAAATATTTGGTAGACCTTCTACCATTTGATATTTAACCATTTTGTTTAAATATGATGTGTTGGTATGTCCTAATTATTTATGCCAAAGTTTTCTTGTCTCAGGATATTCCTACTAAAAGAGCCAAATTTGTGGTAATATCTAAAGTAAATAGACTATCTTTGTAGGAACCTGAGGCTATCAATTTTTCTTGTTTGATAATATGGCATTGTTTTCTTCCATTGATAACTTTAAATTCTATTGTCATGTCTTGATGTATGAGTTGAGAAATTGAAAGAAGATTAGTAGTCAATACAAGAAAATATAAAACATTGTAAATTATTTTTTTTCTATTTATCAGATTGACTAGAGCATATCCTATTTTTTTTACTTCATAGGCCTTACTATTAACTATAGAAACTGGTTTCTCATATTTTTCTTAAAGTGTACTAAACCACTATTTGTTCTCGGTCATGTATCTACTAGCTCCAAAATATATGTATCAGTAATCCATACTGATTTTTCTTGAATAAACTCAAGGTTTCTATACTTATGAGGTATAATTCCTTATGCCTCCCTAAGTATTTAAAAACTAATAAAGTAAGAATTTTATAAATTTATTTTTTTCTAAAGTTGAAGTAGACTACCTTATCTCTCTGAAATTAAATAATTTGCAAATATTCTATGTATCTTTGATTTGCAAAAATAAAAAATAAAACTTACAAATATTAAATAACTCAAAATAACTTCCTATTATTACTTATCTCTCTAAAAATAATTAATAATTTAATGAAACTAATAATAAACCTTATCACTCCTAATTAATATTAATAATGAACCTTATAAATTATTAATATATTATCAAACCTTATAAAAAGCAATTAATATTTATCTCTCCATATAAGCTTAGTCAAAAATCAATTTTTAAAAATTAATAAATTTTAAAACCTAGAATATACCTTATTTTCAATGCACCAACGTCATGGGTGATCTTGCACTTGGCACTCTCCTCTCTAACCAAAAGTGTTTCTATTCTTGAAATTGGAGATGAATTTGTTATTGTCCATGCAAGAACTATTCCCTTGTCTCCTTGAAATAATGTTCCAAATTTGCCAGATGAAATATTTCACCTGACTCAAAGATGTTTCACTCTTAACATGACACTTCCCTTTTTGGAGATTCTTCAACTTAGAAACGTTCACTCTTCAATGTTCAACTCTATCATTTTTATCTTCCATAATATGGCAATTGATATTGTTCAGCATTGTTGGTGCCTTAGTTTCAAATCTTAACTACACTAGAGTTATTTTTAATGGTGCTTAGTTTCCAAATGATGTTAGGTTTGATGAATGTTGAGTAATATGGTGCTTTGTCCTCTCTTCCAAATGCTTAAAACACTATGGTGCTTCATTTCCCAAGTGCTTTGAGTACAATCACATCTGAGATGGTGTTTTATTGTCTCTTCCAAAATTATCTGAATGCTACCACCTTTAGATGATGCTTTGCTTAGATGGTGCTTCATTTTTTCAATGCTTTGTATAGTCTTCTAATTATGCTTTGCTTTTTGGGTCTTCTCTTCACCTCGGATGACACTATGGTTCTAGTTTTTCATCCTACTACTTCACTATGGGAAATTATCAATATTATGTTGAGATTGCTTCTAAAATCTCTTCTCTTCTTGCTTTCTAATTTACTAATATTTTGCTCCCTTTTATGCATATGTAGGCGATGTTCTTGTAATGAGTTTATATAGATGGATCTTCTTAAGTATTGCATTATAACATAGCACAATAACATAACAATAAAAAATGTTTTCTACATTATAATGGCTTCACTGTAATATGTCATTATTTACTCTCCTTTCTTCCATTGAATCTCACTGCCCTACATTCTTAATATTGCTGCAGCTTGCTTTTTTCAAACTAGTTGCTTTTGATGTCTTCTATGACATTCAAACTCTAGCAAATTATATGCCTTCCAAATGATGTCCTTCTAATATTGTTGTCCTACCTTTTATGTTGAATTTCTTTCTCTAAGTCTTTGGTCTCTTTTTATTAAGGACCACAAAATCTTTTATGATGAACTATGATGGACCTCTTTCAGTGAGTCTCAATCATTGATTTAATATTCAATGGGACCTTATTTAATTGGGTATCATATACTCACCTTCAATGGGACCTCTTCTAATGTGTGTCCTTTCTCTTCCTTCAATATCTTTCAACAATATATTTATCAAGGTTTGTCTTCAAGACCTAAGGCAATATTATAGACTGCATTCTATTCTGAATAGTTTCTTAGAATAGGTAAACTCAACTTATCTTGTCAAGGTCAATATATTAATAACTTGATACATTTATCAAGGCCTATCTTTGAGACATGAAAAATATATGGGCCTGTCATCGGATGGTGACAATTGTCCCAAATCCTATGCAAGCAACCTTATTGTAGATCTGATACCATTGTTAGATTTTAAAGCCTTAATAATAATATAAAATCACAGGAAAATAATCATAGGATTGAATATAATAAAATAGATCAAAATAACAATATTGAAGAGTAATGAGACTTACATACATAACATTTGAGAAACAATGCATAGAGCTTTCATTATAAATAAAAATTGTACCAAACATTATGGATCTTGAGTCTATAATATATCTTTCATAAATTATCTTTGAGTTTCTTATCATGACATCTTCTTATTTATCAAATAATGTAGTATATATTCTAACAAAGAACTTCCAAACAATATTTTTCCCTATACAAAAAATAATACAAGCATATCATATTCACATGAAAAGATCTTCTATTTTATTATTCTTTCTATGAAAACTACATAGGCTTTTTAAAAAGTAGTACATAGGTATTTAAATGAAAGAACTTCCAAATAAAATTATTTCTATACAAAAATTTCAAGCATATCATTTCGACATGAAGCTTTTTAAACAAAAGATCTTCTATTTTATTATTATTTCTATGTAAACTACACAAGATTTTTAAAAATTAGCATGTAGGTACTTAAATGAAAGAACTTCCCAATAATATTCTTTCTATACAAAAAGTTCAAGCCTATCATTTTGGCATGAAGCTTTTTAAACAAAAGATCTTCTATTTTATTATTCTTTCTATGCAAACTGCACAAACTTTTTAAAAATTAGCATGCAAATATTTAAATAAAAGAACTTCCAAATAATATTCTTTCTATACAAAAGTGTAGGCATATCATTTTGGTATAAAGTGTTTTATTCATAATATCTTCTATTTTATTATTCTTTCTATGCAAACTGCACTTGCTTTTTAAAAATCAACATGCAGGTATTTAAATGAAAGAACTTCCAAATAATATTATTTCTATACAAAAAAGTGCAAGCATATAATTTTGGTCATGAAGCTATTTAAAAAAAATATCTTCTATTTTATTATTCTTTCTATGCAAACTGCAAAGGCTTTTAAAAATCAGCATGCATGTATTTAATTGAAAGACCTTCCAAATAATATTTTTCTATACAAAAAGTGAAGGCATATCATTTGGCATGAAGCTTTTTAAATATATTTTATTTTATTATTCCTTATATGCAAACTACACAGGCTTGTAAAAATCAACATGCAGGTTTTTAGAAGAAATAACCTCTTCAACAGTAGCTTCAAAAATCTTCTACTTCTCACTACAAGCTCTTCTTCCTCAGATATCCTATTTGCTAGCTCCTTTCTCCTCTTCAATTACTACCCCTCCCAAATCAGCAAGCCTACCATAAAAAGACAAAGAATGCCCAAAATAAATATTGGAAAACACTCCCTTTAATTTCCTCCCATGTTATTTTTCCTCCCAAAAAAAATGTGTAACACATCCTCTAATATTAGGGTTTTCTTTGCTAATAAAATAACCTCCCTAATTAGTTTTACATTATTATGGGCTATGTTTCCATGTGTGTACCTCTTATGCCTGCTAGCGACCATTCCTTATTCCTCATCCCAATTGCATGGTTCCAAGAATTGTTCTTTTCCCTACTCGGTTGTGCTTTTCAACTCCTTGGGTTTATGAATTTATCTTTAATTTTTCTATATTCAGATTCCCAAGTGTCCCAATTAGTCAACTTCTTCATTTTTTGGCACAAATTTCTATTTCCACCATTGATCCTGTCTATCATAAAATCTTCCTCTGTAAAATCTATTACTTATTGGTTTGTTTTGTCTGGAATTTTAGTTTTCCTAGACAAATATCTTGTGTGAAAAGTTTTGCGAAAGGTTTTTTGAAATGTTTACCTTCACTTTGATGCTTTATAAGCTCTTCTAACTTTCTGATCTAGTCATCCCCTGCTCTTCCTCTTATCCTCTATTTATTATTCAAAAACCCTTGTTCCCTTCTTCTGAGATTCATCGGGATGTCTTTTGTTGAGCTAGACACCTATTCCATTGAACCCATCACTGGAGCTATCCTCAATGATAGAGGATTAGTTCTATTTTTTAAGATGTTTTCTAGGACTGATTGGGATGCCAATATAGCTTTTCCTTCAACATGGGAAAATATAGTTGTCATAATTCATGGAGTTGATTTCCTGGTGGATGTTGAGCTTCTGGCATAGCTAACAGGACAACTTGTTGTTGGTCACACAGTGAGGAGGAACAAACACAATTGGGAAGTGGAGATTAACCAGTTCTAACCTACATCACCAATCAAGAATATTATCAAGAAGGGTTTATTTCACAATGATATGCCTACAACATATAAGGAGGTAATAAAGTAAATCATGCAATACATTACTATAGATGATCCTATGTCCCAACTCTGTAGTTTCCACCTTTCTTTTGTGAATCATTTCAGAGATTCAAAATTTCTCAATATTCCAAAAATTTTGTATTTGTCTATGGATTATACTATAACTTCAACCCGTTCCAAGAAGGAGAAAGGTTGGCCTTCTCACTAGGGATTGTTTAAGGTCTTGTATACTTTAATGCTACAAAAAATTTCTAAAGAAAACATTACCACTCAGGAAAACACAAAGGATGACACTTCCTCCACACCTACTTCTAATATGAGAGGTGCCAAAAGAAAGGTCAAGAAATTAAAATGACAAGGCTCTCTCAGTGCTAAGAAAAAGGTCAAGGTAGAATTTACTCCCATAAGGAGTTCCTAGCGGCTAAAGAAAAAATATTCTCAGAGGTCTGAGAAGGTCAAGGAAAGGGGTGAGGATGACCCCAGTGACCTTGTTGAAATATATCTATAGAAATTAGTGATCCAAACCACATATGCTATCATTTCCCATCTGGATACCACCTAGGATGCTTTTGGGAAAGCCATATCACAACTAAAGGATCAAAGAAATACACTCAATTTGCTATTTTTCTACGACACCTTCTATGAGGAGGCCCCTACGAGTTCTCCTACTGCTAGAAAATTTGAAGCAAAGGAGGATGACGTCGTTGAAATAAGAAAGGATGTCTTCAATAAAGTTCCCAAGGATGAAACTAATAAAGACAAATAGGAAACTGCTGAAGCACCTACCATGGAGTAATTGCCTCCCCTACTACTATTGTTTGTCCTTTGGGGTTTCCTCACCTTTTGGTCTATTTTTTGTTAGTTATGGTTTCTCTAAGGATGCATTTTGGGCTTTTCTCACATCCTCTTCTCTTTTTTGCTTCCCTAGAATGCATTTTTGTGACTCTCAGTATCCATTTATTTTGTGTTGTTCTAAGGCATTGGGGCACATTTCAAATGCCCCCTTAATGAAAATTATTAACTTACCAAAAAAAAATAACCTCCCTAAAATTAAAAGCCTCTTATTATTATTATTATTATTATTTAAATTGCTAAAGTTCATTAAATAAAAATTAGATAACCTTTATCTAACAATAATATTGCTCCTTAATTAAATGTTAGCTTACTAACATTAATATAGAATAATTAATTTCTTATCAACACAGTTATTTCTTTTAGCAAAATGCATCCCCCTATGCATTAACACACACACACATATTATTATTTAAAAGAAAGAAATGTTCTTGGATAGCTTAAATAATTTAATGAATATTTTTATTTAATATTTCTTCTATTACTGCCATCATTGGGATAATAATTAATTATCTATCCTATAAATTTAAAAAAAAATAGCCACTAATAATATTAATATCCATCTAGAAGATAATATTAACCATTATTTTTTATGCATATAAACCATAAATGCTTATTGCCTATTCAAATACATTACACTATCTCTTGTTCTTAATAAGCAAGATTTTTTATGAATATCCCATAATCACTTGTCTATTAGGAACTGCTCCCTTGCCCAAGCAATTTTCTAGTTGGTGGTAAAATGACATTCAAAACATGCACATAGTTATGCAAATGATATGAGGGTATCAATTACCCATTGAGGTGTAATATAATTTATAGTTTGGCCATCATTTCCCTTTATTGTGGTCTATCGTTCTTGGTGGTAAACTTCCTCATCCACCTATGAGAGTACCTGGTCTTGCAACCATACATGATATTAGCAGTACCATATTATTATATAACATAACCAAATAATAAATGCATATAACCATTCATTTTTATAATGCATCAAAATATAAGAATTGGATAACTACACATTAACACACAATTCCATGATATTAATAAGTCTTGCTAAGGAAGACCATGATAAAATAAAAATTACTTTGTTTGTCATATCTCCAAAAGCAAGGTCCATATATCTCTAAAAGGTAGCCCCAACATTGGGTAACCCAAATGGAATTATTTGATAATAAAATGTTCCCCATTTTGTGGTGAATGTTATTTTGTCTTGATATTTATATTTTATCCATAGTTTATTAAAGCTAGAATATCCATCCAACAAGGTGAATTTTTAGCCTTGGATCCTATGTGCAATATTTGATCAAACTATAGAAGAGGATTTTATTCAATTTTTGGAAGTTAACACATATCTGGATATCACCATTTTTCTTATAGATTAGAACCAAATTAGCTACCTGAGTGGAATGCTTGATAGGATATATAATATTTGCATTTAGTAATTTTAGAAATTCTTGATTCATAAAGGAATCAATATTAGGGTTTAAATCTCTTTGATTCTATTGGAAGGGCTTGAATTTTGGAAGTAATTCAATAATGTGTTGAATGGTGCATTGATCATACACTTTAAGGTCATCATACCTCTAGGATGTGATGTCTTGGAATTCTTTACAAAGTACTATGAGTTCATCTATATCCCTTTGATTATAGGTTGTCCCTATATTGATCATTTTCCTATGCTCCATCTAGACATCCTTGAAATCTTTCTCATATATATTTATCCTTTGGCTACTCATCCAATAATTAATATTAAATAATATTTATAAAGTAATCAAACCTTTAGAGATATGATTATTTTTTATTTGTATCATTCCTTCCTTGTCAATGTGGCTTTGTATATCCTTTTAATTATAATAATATATAACGTCTTGGATGAGAAATATAACTATATTCTCATTACTATCAAACACTAGCTAGAAGCTATCCTTATCCAATATTGATGGCCAAAATACTAGCTTGACTATTTTTGTTGCCTTCCAACTTTTGGAAGTAGGTCTAAAGTCTTCTCCTTGTGAATATAGTTTATTATCTATCGCATTTTCAACTCTTGGAATGGATTTCACATTAATAGCATCCATTATTTGTTTCAAGTCCTAGACTCTATTCTAGTAAGCTCTGAGATAGTGTTTCTTGTTGCTACATTTTTTAGTAACTTGATTTACCACCAACTTTGAGTCACCATAGACTGAGAGTTTTTTTATCACCATACTTTTTCTTTTAATAATATTAGGCATAATGCTTCATATTCAATAACATTATTAGAGTAGCTCCATATTAGCCTATATGATTTTTTTTTCCTTTAGAAGGATATTGTAGAACTATTCCAGCTTTGTCTCTATTTTTTGTCTTGTGCCATCAAAATATAACTTCCACATTGTTGTCTTATATAGCATTTGAATGATATAGATGAAAGCTTATGTTTATTTGCTTTTGATATTCAATAATTTCTCAATCTAGTATCAATTATTGTATTAAAATTGCTTAGAAAAAAGTTGTCCTCTATTTGTAGATCTTCTATGATTTCATCCAAGCATTTTGGATCTTCTTAAATTAGATTGGCCTCTTCTTACTCTATATTTTCTATTTAGTAGGGGTTTGTATTCTCCATAGATTCTCACCTTACTTACCTTAAAAGGAATCACCATATGAGAATAATCCATGGATAGATATCCTTAAAGTTAAGTTGTAAACTCTCTTAATAAGGATAGGATAAAGAGAAGAGGAAGATCACCCATTATCACCTCTTGGATGATTGTGACACCCAAAATCTTATGCAATACCATAGGAATGTCTTTCATCACTCCAATTATTCAAAACTAGGGTCCCATCTAGTTGTAGCATGTTGAAATTAGTCTAAGTGTATTCCATGTCCATTGCATCAAATACAGCCTTAGGTATCACCATTGTAGTAGCTCTAGAGTCCACCATACAACTATGTACATCTCATCCTTCCATACACAAAGACATGTAGAAGGGTGGAGGCATATTTTTTATCATCCCTAGTATTTTTTATC
This sequence comes from Wollemia nobilis, assembly GCA_028583015.1. Lineage (NCBI taxonomy): Eukaryota > Viridiplantae > Streptophyta > Pinopsida > Araucariales > Araucariaceae > Wollemia > Wollemia nobilis. The sequence continues at coordinate 58,380 of JAQPPZ010017247.1, forward strand.
TTGATCCAAATTCAAGTTTGACAACCAAATCTACTTGAGGATGTATTCTTCAAGGATGCTTTGAGCAAATAATTTTTTCTATGAAGCAATAAAGCATCATACATGCTAGAACTTGAGGGATTATCCTTCAAATATTCTACAATGTTGTTTTAAAAGGTCTTTAACTATTTGTATTTCTTCTATATTGACTCCTGAAACCTCTTCTATAATTATTGAGTGGCCTCTTGCCTTTGTCTCCTTGTGATTGAGATGAATTATGGCTTCTTTAAAACTTATTATCTGGTTTCTTTTGGATTATACTTTTATAGTTCTAATTTTTTATTCTCCTTGAGCTATTATTTGGTTTATTAATTTTATAATTAAGTCAAAGTCTTCAAATCATAAACCTTCTAAGTATCTGCTAGTAGAGATCTCTTTCCAGATATGGTCAACATGTAACACATTCTAGAGCTTCCATGTTATTTAGCTATGAGGTGTTAATGTAGGTTTATAACCATGCCCACTATCTATTTTGATTATCTTTCTACTCTTTTAGTTATAGCCAGATGGAATTAATTATGATATAATATACAAGTGTCAACATTATGTGTATCATTGCAATCTAGACATCAAGAATCATCCCAAGCTATATATGTCTCTCGCTCTTGGTTTCTAGCAAGAGTAATTTTATTTTTAGCCATGTTTCTAGCTGAATCACCTAAGTATTTTGTGACATAGGGGTACCTAATATTTTGGTACCCTTCAAATCTTCTTTTAGCATTTTGTTGCACGACCACTATAATCGTATATATGATATTCTTTATAATTGCTTTTAGTTCCTACATATCCATGAATTATTTTGGCTAAATAGTAGGGAGATATTGTATTTGAATAGTCAATATGACATATTGAGGATACTACCTCGATTTAGGTAGAGTAGATAGTAAATATGTTGAGAGAGACAAAAGCAATTCTTTCTTTTTGCTAAGGAATTTTGAAAAGTATGACATTACAACCTCTGGAGGGATCTTGCTAACTAAGATTAGGGAATTCTCTATTGTGACAATAATTTGAAATATCTAAGGAAATATCATCTCATTTAACTATTGATTTTGCAATCTTAAGTCCAAAATGAAAGCACAAAGGTAGTAGATGTATGCTTAGGCTTGGGAAGATCTCACTTTTTGAGGGATTTCCTTCCATGTGTTGCTGAATTGGATGTTGAAATAGATGATTTTTCTTGTGGATGTCATTGTATTATAGTAAACTGTGTGAAGAGTATAAAAGGGTTCCCTACATCATTAAAATATAGAATAAAATATTTAGATAATTTAGCCTAGGTGCTAATGCTATTAATTTTTGAGTGATATTGGGCCAATACCTTACCTCTAAAAGATAAAGCTAATGATCTCACCATCATATCCTCATGATTGGTATTATACATAGTAGCCATGGTAGTTATATCTTGATAGTGTTCATAAGTAGTTTTTCCACTGCCATCATATATGGGTAAGGCTTTGAGAGAAACTTGTGGAATATCATGAAGATTTTGGATACTAAGGAGTTAAGTGTTATTCCAACCATAGAAATTTTGTTTAGCCATGATATTAGGTAGGGAAGTATAATATTATTATAGAAGTATGGCTTCCAAAGGAATTGAACATTGGATAGAAGAGGTTTGGATAGGTGAAAGTGACTTTGCTTTCCTATATACCCTAAAAACTGATAACTCAATAAATTTCAAGAGTTCTTTTAAATATTTGGCTTCTAATATTGTACTGATAATATTTTGGGGTTACATATTCTAGAAAATTTATCAATTGTTCTTCGTTATTGAATGTAGATCTACCAGGTGAATGAATTATGTAACCTCTCAACATGTAAATATATTCACCATAATATTCGTAATATAGTAATCATGAGAATGAATATCAAGTAATCTATACCATCAAGAATTCCAAAACATTTTATGCTTTGATCTACCTAAGATAAAATTTGTGCCCTAGACTAAAGTCAATATTAGATGGCTTAGAGATTGCTTCTAAGACAACCTATGGAGAAGGTTGATTCCTTGTTTAATCCTATTGTTTTGTGAAATATGAAATATTGAAATGAGGATACAATTGAGAAGAAAGGTAGGGTTAAGAAAGGATATAGGTAAAAAAAGTGCTAATTATAGTCAAAGCTTAAATAATTGTACAAATTTTAGCTAAACATCATTAATCACAAGCAATGCCTTAGACTACACCTCAATTAAAGATAATGCAAAAAATATTGTAATCTCAAAGACCATATCATCCAACATTCTAGATACTTTATTTAAAACAATTCAAGCAACTTGAAGCCTAACAACTCATACTTTGAATAAAGCATAAATAGAAGTATTTCCAGTGCAAATATAACTATGATCAACAATTCTATACACTTCAAATAAGATAAGTCAAACAACCCTTGGTTGTATTAAGATAGTATAAAATTTTAGCTTACTAAATATAAACTCTAAATATCTAAAACTTTACAATGAGAGGTAATACCCTATTTATAGTTTTCTAAGATGAATTATTCTTACATTCATAGGCTAAAATAATCATGTAAAACTAGAGTTTATCTAGCATCACCAAGCATTATAAACATGTTCTCTAATAGTATTCTTACAATTATAATTTGTAGGATATGGTTATCTTTTTCATGCAATTCTAGCTTAACTGCTCTATTTTGGGAATATCAAACTCCCTCTTCTTTAAGTTATTAATATGCCAAGCATTCTCTTTGTGTTGACACCATATTCTATTCTTAGAACCTTTGGTATAGGTTGATACTTTCCTCTATCTTGTGCTCAAGGATAATTTTCATACTTAATGCATGCTTTTTCACCAAGTCAAAACTTTTTGAAGGCTAAGTTGATGTCATAATTTTATTTTTGTCCTACTATTAATTTTTAGACTTTAGCTCGAAGGCTAAGTGATTATTAGCCATGTCAATATTTTGAAAGTGCTTTGATAAAATTAGTAGTATAAGGCTCAAACATGCTTCCTTACTAACTTGAACACTTTCTACCTTAGAAGCTCTTCACCTTGCTAGATATTTTTAAGCATCTTGTTTACATTAGCATAAAAATATTTTGGCTTATTAACATTTCATAATTCTAGCTCTAAAGAATAATTATAAGCAGAAGTATTATTCTTGGAAATTCTCCCTTAATCCATGAAAGAAATTATTTTAAAGCATTATGAGTCCAAAAATAAAGAATTGAAAGAATGATGAGTCTGGAAAGGTTCTTCAAGCTTTAAAAGCAAATAATTTGACAAGTCTAGCTTATATGCTTGGACTATTTTTGGACTTGTGAATGTAGACAAGGAAATTTGCAAAGAGTTTTGACTACAGGTTCCCAATGACATTGTGAAAGTTATTTTAGGTTGAACCTCAAGGGTGATTTTAATATGGTTATACCTTAAGAATTTGTCCATTAGGGATAACATTTCATAACCAATAGTAAAATTGATGATCACATAAATATTAGATAAAGGAAGTACATACCTTTTTGATATCCTAGATGCTTTCTTAGTTCTTATAATTATGAAGTACAATGTTAGAAATTTAGTTAGAGTAATCAATTGCTTTGATGTATTTAACATCAAGAATATTTTGGAGCTCCTCCTTGAGATGCAAGGCAACCTTTGGATGCATTTTTTTGTAACTTCTTCTTGATGGGTTTTACATTTGGTTTGACTATAGGGTGATGGAAAACTAAAGAGGATCAATACCCAACATGTCTACATAATATCAAGAAAATATATCATTGAATTTTATCAAAATCATGGTATATTCCTCTCATTCAATAAGGACCAAGACCTTGCTAAGTTTGAATATTTTTGGAATGTCAGTTATCAAAACATAAATATCAATAGTCTCCTTAATGAGAATGTTTAGTTCATCATCTAATTAAAGAGGGGTAGATAACACTCCTAGGTTCTCAAGATCTATAGGATTGATGAATGGTGGATCATAATTAGTTGGTTGATAGGTATCAACATTAGATATCTAAGGGATATATCCATCAAAATAGATGCTATTTTAGGAAAGATAAGTATAATGACTCTATTGAGGAGGATAGTACAAGGTATCCTCCCTTTCATAGTTAGCTTCATCGATAATCAATTTAGGATGAACTAGGATTAGGAAATTCACATTAGAAAAATGTGTAAATAGGGAGTGAGGGATCCTCATCTATATTATCTCAATCCAATTCATTCATATAAATGGTAGCTCATGGGACTTTCAAAAGAAAATATTGGCTTAATTTTCATCATTGAATGAAAAGGAAGTAATAAGAGGTTAACTATGGCTAGGAATGTCCTATCCTATGGTGACCTAGCCAAATTTTGATCTTTAAGGGATCTTTAATACCATTTTCATGTAAGCTAAGTCCTTTGACTTACAATCCTATATTTGAAAGTGTTTTCTTTGGGATGGGATACAATTTAGACAAGTAGCATGAAGTGTATTGTATTTCAACCAGGTAAGGATTAGTGCCATGTATTATCTCATAGTTGATACTACTAGCATAAATAAAGGATTAATTTTCTATTTGTACCATTTGAACCTTTGTAGAAGGCGAGTCCATAGTGAAAGGATATAGTGAGAACTTGGCTAGGTCCAAGAAAGATTGATTTTTATCTTGATCATTAATTTAAAGGTGAATTTGATTAGTCATTTTAGATTGATTGTTCATGTCTATTTTATTATTAGTTTGGTTTTTATATTGAAATTTAAAGCTAAAGATATCAATTCATATTTAATTTGAGAAAAATAAAAAGTAGTTGATGAAGATAGAGTGGAGGAAGGTAAAAATAATAGCCTTAGGACTCCAAACTTAAATTATATTGTAATAAGAAAAGGGTTTGGGGTTAGCTAGGATGTGGATTGTCTTACCTTGATATTAATATTTAAGACATTGATGGAGAATAGAGAGAGGACAACTTATGTTGCATGGATTCAAGGTAATCTAATTAGAATATTGTAGGTAAGGTCATAAGACAAAATTTAAAAAATGGTGTTAAGATGGGGGCATAACTTCAAGGGATAAGACTATAGTACCACTAGCCTCACATTCTCCATTATTGAATGCCCTAATTAAAATATCATATTTTTTATAAGTTTCTTAGTTAGTTCAAAATTACTTATTAATCTTAGAATGCAAACATTAATGTTTGATCCATTGTAAAAAATAATTTATTTAGTAAAAGTATCACTATTATGGCCCATAACATAGAGAGGAAGCTCTTCAATCATAAAGGATGGGAGAATATCATCCTCATATAATGATATTATTACTTACATGTAAAAACCCAATTGATCCCACCATAGAAGTAAGTTCATCAGGGTTAAGGTCTTGAGTAATGACTTATTCACTCAAGATTTTGAGCAATATGTCTCTATGTGTTGGAGAGGTTCTAAGAAATTCAACAAGAGAAATATTTGTGGGGGATACTTACAACTTGTTAAATATTGAAAGTAACCTTATCTAGATCCTATGATTGTATGATTAGTAGTGGTCCTTCATAGGAAGAATATTTCTTAGAACAAAGGATCAAAGGTGGTATTAAAGATTGATTAGATGAATGGTTTTTGTGTTATTATATTGTGAAAATACAAATGGAAGAGGGATGATTGGAAGAATAATTCATACCTTTCATGTTTTTATTTTGGGATATTCCTATATTGAATATTATTAAATACCTTTTGGTTGTGTTTTGGTAGTGGGTTTTGAAAGATTCAAAGATCTTGATTTGAGGAATATTGAGATTTGGATCCACTAAAATCAACTTGGTCATTTTATATCAGGTCTTGGATGATATTTCTAGGGTGCTTACACCTATTAGTTGAATTATCATCAACATGGTGGAAAGAGTAAAATTCCTCAAGCAATAAAAATTAGTTTTCTCCTTCCTAGGATCAACAATTTTAATAGGTGGGAGTTCTATCATCTTGGATTAAAGGAGTTGTTTGAGGATAACTTTAGATGATTGCTCTAGTTTAGTCAATTGTCTCTTAGGTTTGGACTATTGATATTTTTCTATGAAAATCATTTGGAGGGTAACCATGGCATGAACATTGTTGCTCTTGTTTGAATAAGTGACTCCATCATCTACTGCATTCTTATTTTTGGATTATCCCTTTGAGTGGGAGTAGGAAATTTCCTCATTCTTATGGTATTTTAAGTTTAGCTACCCTCTTTTGATGATATTAGTTTCTACTCTTTTGGACATTTCTATAACATCTTCAAAATAAAACTTGTTGGTTATCTCTAGATAGAAGTCTAATTGTTCATTGAGATTACCTATGAAGATATATAGAAGATATCAAGGTTGGGGAGCATATTGAATTCTTTCTACTATGGCTCACAACCTTGCTAAGAAGTCATTAAATTTCTCATATTTATTTTGTTTAATTTTATATAAGTCACAAATTGTAACCTTAACTTCAATGTAGATGGATAATTGTTGCTTGAACATCTCAAGAAGTCTTGGATATTTTGAGAAATAAGTTGTCATTGATGTCAAAATTGAGTGGTCCTTGATGTTAAACTTCTAGAACCAGTCAGTGGCAGTCTCAATTGGTAGCGTCAGTTTCAAGTTCTCTAATAAATATTCAGTTTCAGTTTCAAGATCTGGTTCCAAGAAGTTAGATTTGGCCCAAAGTGCAAAAATAAGCCCAAGTAAATAATATTATAATATTATTTTATAATATTATACAAAGGAAGTTTAAAATTAATTATAAATTAATTTATTAGTTAATTTACTTAACTTATAAAGTTATTTAAATTAATTATTAATTTTAAATTAATTTAAGCTAAGGTTAAATCGGGGTTATGCATAAGGGGTTGGACTCAAAATGTACTTGTAAAAAAATGGTGAATCCTAATCAAAATCAAGGTGAATCATGGAGAATCCTAAGTAAATCAAATCAAGCATATTCATACCAAAATTTGGGGTATTTGAAGCCCTAAAATATAAGGTTATCTTTGGGACCACTTTGTACATATTAAATCATATTATAACTTCATAAAAATACCACCATTAGATCAGGCTTGAAAAGAGCTTTCCAACGAGTACAAATATGCCTATGTTTGGATATATATTGTGGTGAATTAACCCTAAAAACAAATTGGTCCTAAAAATTTTAGGCGAATGGGCCAACGTCGAGGGTCCTCATATTCACCAATTTACAATTTTGAAAATCCTAATATTCGACCAATTTGTGAATATTCGCTACTATGCATAACCTTGGGTTAAATAACCCTAAGGTGGGTTATTAGAATTAAAATTTGAAATACATAGCGCCGACGTGAGGAGAAATTTAAAAATGTGTATATAAGGGGGGACTACCCACCTTACAAAATTTACCATGCCTTTAAAAGTATTTGTGAGCCTTACGATTTACGCTACGTCCAAGGAAGATAAAGTGTGTGAATTTTATTGAAAATCAAACGACGGCAGAGGCATAAGAGGAAGGGACTCTTACTTCCTTCACATGGGCATTAGTAGCCCACGCGATGGGCTCCCAAGTGATAAGGTGCTTAGTCTTGAGGAGACAGCAGATCGAATCTCACCGAATCCCCTTTTGGGGGAAGAAAAAGGTATGCTTTAATCTTGGGCACCAAAATTTTTGGGAATATAGTTTGAGCATTTAGAAATTAATTTTTGCATATTATAATTGGTTTCTAAGGTAGAAAGGGGAGTTATAAGGGATTTACAAAATTAGATTTTTAATATTATTTGCTCAAGTGGTTGAAAATATAGTAAGGTGTTTGGTTGATGTTTTATGGTGTTAAAACATTATTTTGAGTTAGAGTTTATAAGGTGTATCCAAGTAATTATTTCATGTATGTTAGGATGAGTGTTATTTTTAAGGGGAGCAATAAGGCATAAATTGAGTTGTGATTATTTTGTGTCTAAAGGAATATTGTAAGAGAGTGTTTTGATTTATTGCTTCAAGGTTTTCTGGAATAAAAAGAGTAATTGATAAAACCTTGTTTTATAAGCATTGTTGTTGAAGTAAGTAATTGAGTGAAGAACTTGAACTAGGTTTTGGAAAGAACATGGGTATCATTGTTATGTGAGATTAATTAATAAACATTGTTGCAAACATTTTAGTGATTGTTCATGTGATTAGACTAGGGTTTGTGAGCAAGGATTATTTCATTGAGTAATTGGTTGAGTAGATTTGGTTGAGTCTAGTCAAGTGAATGTGTTGAAGTGATTGTTCAAGTTCTCTGAAACAAACTATTTTATATTCTGATTTGATTTGAAAAAGAGGTTGAGTATTGATGAGTGTGAAACATATTGAGTCTCTAACAATTCTCTATATATTTTTGTGATAAAAGAGATATTGGAAGTTATTGAGAGTTTATGAATGTGAAGCATATTGAATCTCTAACAATTCTTTGTATGTTTCAAAAGATTTATTGAAAGTAATTGAGTATTGAGGTGAATGTGAAGCATATTGAGTCTCTAAAAATTATCCATATGTTTCTAAAAGAGTGATTGAAAGTAATTGAGTATTGAGATGAATTTGAAGAATATTGAGTCTTTAAGAATTCTCTTTATGTTTCTATGAGATTGGACAAGTTCTAGTGTGGACTTGTTGAGCAGATTTGAGGCAAGTCTTTGAGAAGACTTGTGGACAAATTTGTGTGAGTTGTTGTGGAAGATTATAATACATATTGAGAGCAGATTTGGATAAGTACTAGTGAGGACTTATTGAGAATATTTGGAAAGTTTCTAGTGAGGAATTGTAGAGTAAATTTGGACAAGTTCTAGAGAGGACTTGTGGATAGATTAGTGTGAGATTTTGTGGAAGCGTACAAGGAATATTTGAGAAAATTCTTTGAGAAGACTTGAGAGAAGAGTTGATTGATTGATTTGTTAAAACCTTGAGTTAAAGTTTAGGGCATATCTAGTAGAGTTGATTTGAGATTGAGTCAAGATTTGTGTTAAGGATTTAGGATAGATATTAAGGATAAATTTGTGCTAGATCAAAGGATTGTGTTTAGTGCAGATTTGAGGACAAATATTGGTAAAAATTTAAGGATAGGTTTGTGCTAGACCAGAGACAGAGATTAAGTAGATTTGTGCTAGACCAAAGGACTATTTTTACCGTATATTTGAGATAGAGCTTTGAAGGTGACATACTAGAGAGGATGATAATATCTAGTGGATAGATATCCATTAGCTAGGGTAGTGAGGATAGGTTTCTTCAGTGGATAGAGATCCATTAGCTAGAGCAGTGGGGGTAACAGTTCTTCTAGAAGATCACTAGTCAAAGCTTAGGAGAAAGGAGTTCTCCTATGGATAGAGATCCATGAACTTGATTAGGGTATTGGTGTCTCCTTTGGATAGAGATCCATAAATATTGTAATAGAAAAAGGATTCCCACGAGATTGATTGAGAAAATTTTAGTGAAATATTTTATCTATGGAGTAGTCCATATTGGGTGAACCACGTAAAATTGATGTCTCCATTGTGTATGGTGATTTATGCATTACTTTGATTGCTGCTATTGATATTTTTATCTATAAATTGCATAATATTTATTGGAAATAAAAGTAAAAAGTGGTCTTATACTATTCACCCCCTCTCAGTATAAGCTTGTGTTCTTCAATTGGTATCAGAGCGGGTTCCTTCGAAAGATTTTAACAGCTTGAAGGAAAATATTTCAAGAACACAATGGATTCTAAGAATGTGTCTTCAGATAATTCAACACCAATATTTTATGGAAGTGATTATATATATTGGAGTATGAGAATGAAGGTTTTTTTGATAGCACTTGGCAATGAAATTTGGGAAGCAGATGAAAATAGATACATACCACTAGTTGATCCACCTATAGATAAGGAAGGTAAGCTTTTACATCATTACAATTCAAAATCAATGAATGCACTTCTCAAAGGTTTGCATAGAACAGAATCAATAAAAGTTATGCATTGTAAATATGCAAAAGGAATTTGGGATAAGTTGCAAAGCATATATGAAGGAGATAAAAGTGTCAAAAATGCAAAGATACGAAATATCAAAGGACAATTTGAAGAATTAAGAATGAATAATTAGGAAGACATTAGTTCTTATCTACTTTAGGTAGATGAGGTTTTTAATGCTATGCAAGGACTTGGACTTAATGTGGATGAATCATATGTTTGTGATAAGATCTTAAGGTCTCTTCCAACAAGGTTTAGTGAAAATATTTCATCTATAGAAGAAGCAAAGGATGGTGATTCATTGACAAGAGATATGTTGCTTGATATTCTTACAAATTTTGAGTTAAGAACAAAAGAACCTAATCCCCAGAAGGAAGTAGCCTTCAAATTAATTAAGAATACAAAATGGTAAGAAGTCAAAATAGAGCAATGATTCATCAAGTGATGAAGAAGCTGATTATGGTAGAAGGAACAAGGATTCAATAAGATTCAAAGATGCAAAACCTATTAGATGTTTAAATTATGGAAAGTATGGTCACTATGCAACTGATTGTCAAGAAGCCAAAAATAATAAATATGAAGAAAAATAAGATCATAGGAATAGGGAATCAAAAAGATATAGGTATCAAAATTAAGGTAAGGATGGACAAAGTAGATAAGGAAAGAAGTTCTTTCAAAGATAAAATAGGAGCTACTATTCAGATAATGCAAGTAAGTACTCAAGTGATAGTGATTCTATTTCTTCAAGTAATAATAAAGATGAAGTCCTATTTATGATTGAATAAAAATAAGAAGTTAAGAAAAGGTCACCAATAATTCTCAAGTATTTTAGATGTGGTAATTTTGGACATCTTGAAGATAGTTGTACAAGGAATGGTTTCAATTTTAGTGATGATGAATATGAGGATGCACTTGAAGGACCAGAAGAGAATCATATAATGGCACTACAAGAAGAAGAAAATGATCCTATAGTAGACAAGTCAAAAGAAAATGAAGATGTAGACAAAGGAAAACAAATAGAGGAAGAATCAAAAAAATAAGGATTTGATCTAAAGGCAGAACTTATTTATGCTCTTGACATAGTAAATAAGGTAAGAAAGCAAAACTCTAAACTTGAATTTTAGTTTCAAGAATACGATGAAGAAAGAAGAAAGCTTATAGAGGATCTAAACAAGTCAATGGCTAAGACAAAGAAGTTCAAGGATAAGTTAGAAGCAAAGGTCTTAGAATGTGAAAGATTAGAACAAGAAGTAGCTCTACTAAGGGAATATTTAGAAAAATCTAAGGATAAGCTACACAAGTTTGGAAAGAGTTCAAATATTATGGATAATATGATCAAGGTACAAAGAAGATCAACAAACAAAATAGGTCTTGGTTTTTGTAATGTCCCCCCCCTGTTCTGATATTTTAATATTTGGGACACTATACTATTTCTTAAAATTAGAAAATACAACTCCAAGAAACATGAAATAAATAACAAATTTATTTTTCAAATTTCTTTCAAAATAGGGTTTAGATTACAATATTTTGAAAATATAATCTTTCCACAATATGTCTGCAAACCCTTGAAATATACTAAATCAGCAAACACCAAAGTACCTCTAAAATTGTTGAAGCACCAAAGCGTGAATCCTGTGTGAATTCACCAACAGAGAACTGGGGTTTCATCTAGCTCCAAAAATTTGAGGGATTTCATCCTCAGCCACACCATTGGGGTTTTCGTCCCTTCGAAGAAGAAGTCTTAGCCACTGGCCTCAAACTCTAGAGAAAATAACTAAAACCCATAATATAATGAAATAAGACCAAGCCACCGAATAAATAGACTCCTCCACAACAAACTCCTTTTGCAAGCTCAATGTGGGATAAATCATGAAACATAACTCTTTTTTAAGTCCCACATCCCCTTTTTTATAAAAAAAGGTTTTAAACTATATAAAGTATTTAAATAATTGCACTTTATATAATTAAACCTTCGCACATTAAAAACTTGGCCTTCTGATTATCCAATCCACAAATTGAGGATAGATACAGACACCCATTTCAGTGAAGAATATCACTGCACTGCTCGTTTTTCCCAAAACCCTAAAAACTTACTAAAAATAGTAAGTCAAGGCTCTATCCATCTGATTCAACATCTGAGAGTGGATTCAAATACCCATTTCGCTCAATTATTCGCTTCCAAAATTCTATTTAGACTCCCCTACAATCTGCCCTAGCCTACAGGAACCTGTGAGTAGGCTAAACCACTACATCTAACTGCTCAGAAAGGGGATATTACAGTCTGCCCTTCCCAAAGATTGCTTGTACTCAAGAAATACTCATGAATATTCCAATCAATTGAAAATTCTTGGTTGTCATCAATGAAAATATCAGGATCCCAAACAAACTTGATGAATATCCCATGATAGTGACACAACCACCAACTGCCACCACAAGAACTGACAAAGTTGGTAACCCCTGTCATCCATCCGAATATTCTAAAGCTGACAACTCTCCCAGAATTTGTCACTAAACTAAGAAATGATCCATCATTGAAATCAAGTAGATTCTCAGGGTCCCAAACCAGTATCATGTCAGCATCACCATACTAACGCTGCATCACTCTGATCATAACTGTAGAGTCCATGTGCCTCAACTAAACTAGCCTCACCAATAACTCGGTAATGAATCCATCATAACCATCCAAGATGTAATATTTGTGAGAACCAAAATCTAAAACATGAAAATCCCCCTACCATGGCACCACTGTACATTCAACATCTGTAATCTCTCTTGGTAACCATATCCATATTCTATCACCAGTACTACTCCTTGGGCCAACGAGTGTATTCCATTTATCTATAAGAGGGCTGAAATCAAAATGATGTACATACCTCACAATATCATCCATATGAACTTCACCAACTAAAACCCTATGAAGCTCTAAACAATCCTTTGAATTATGACTCTTATTATTAGGACAAGAATCAAGAGGTGTATCATCATCCACATCACCAAATGATGAATGAGCATCTGCAAAAGTAGGCTCTTCATCCTGATCATACTCATATTGCTCTACTTGAGTGATTATGGAATCATCATCACTAAAATCAGGAAGTGCTTCATTACCCAATTCAAATAGTGGGTTATCAAAAGTGGACTCCACATCCCACTCAAAAAAAGGATTACCTGTTGATTGAGGATTACCTTTATTTTTTTAGCAACTCTCCTCAATCCTAAACCCCCATCAGCTTTAGGTTTGCAAACTTTGTTCCAACCTACTAAATGGATCCTTTTCTTATCCTTAGTCCCTAACCAGAGAAATTTTTTTTGAAGCTAATCAATTTTGTGATACTATTGAGCAAGGTGTTGCAAGAAGGTTGTCATTGTTGTCAACATAGGCAATTAGATCCAAGGATGCAGTGGGTAGACAGATCAGAAGTCATTCAGATGCAGAAGATAGAAAAAATTCGAAGAAAAAGACAAGTTAGAAAACTGTCGCGATATCGCGACATGTTTTCTGTCGTGATTTCGCGACAAGTCGGAAGAGAGAGAAAGTGCAATAAGAAATGTCGCGATATCGCGACGAAAGTGAGGAGAGAGAAAGTGCAGCCAGAAATGTCGCGATATCGCGACGAAAATGAGGAGAGAGAAAGTGCAGTCGGAGATGTCACGATTTCACGACGAAAGTAAGGAGAGTGAAGGCGCAAGACAAACTGTCACGATTTCATGACAAGTCGGAGGCCAAGAAGTCAAGTTGAGAAACTGTAGCGATTTCGCTACATGTTGAATTTTCGTTGGAAAAAAAATGGGAGAAAGTGTTAAGTGAAAAAGGTGTAGCGATTTTGCTACAAGCTGCAAAGGCACAAAGTAAAGGTGTAGCGATTTCGCTACAGCAAAGGCACAAAGTAAAGGTGTAGCGATTTCGCTACGAGTTGCAAAGAGACGAAGTAAAGGTGTAGCGATTTCGCTACGAGTGGCAAAGGCACAAAGTAAAGGTGTAGCGATTTCGCTACGGGTAAAAGATACGCAAAACAAAGGTGTAGCGATTTCGCTACAGGTCTAAAGTGCAGAAATCAAAGTTGCAGCAATCATACTTCAAGTCGAAAGTGTAAGGCACAAGTCAAAATTTCTCAAGAAGAAGTAAGTTGGAAGCACAAGGCAAAGTTGTAGCGATTTCGCTACTGAATGAAGCACAAAATGTACGAAAGCCGAAAGCGTCGCGATTTCGTGACAAAGATGAAGATGACGTCAGCGAAAGCTGAAAGTGTCACGATTTCATGACAAGGTGCGAGAAAAGCCGCCAGAAGCCGAAAGCGTCACGATTTCGCGACAAGAATGATGATGACGTCAGCAACTGATCAAAGTGTCACGATTTCGTGACAAGAACGGAGGCAAAGCTGTCAACGGCCAAAAGGGTCACGATTTCATGACGACAAAGTCAAGGAGGTGTACGGACACAAAAAGTGTCACGATTTCGCGACGTGTTGCCATTTCATGGAAATAAGCTACAGGAAGGAGAAGAAGGTGGCAGAGGAGTTTGAGGCCGACAAGTTTGAATCGAGGCCGACGGTTTTTAGGGTTTATGTCGTTAGGGTTTCAAAGCCGACAATTGCTAGGGTTTTACAACGGACATCTTTGAGGTCTTGAAGCCGACATGTGTTAGGGTTTTACAACGAACGACTTTAGGGTTTTAAAGCCGACACTTATTAGGGTTATTACGATGGGAGTTTTTAGGGTTTGCAGTCGACAATCACAAAGGTTAATCAGCCAAAAAAATTCTAGGGTTTCATGTTGACTTCATTAGGGTTTGCAGTCGACGTCTTTAAGTGACAGTCGAAGATGTTTGATATGGAATTCTCTTCTATAAAAAGGGGTCTGTTGCGAGGTTAAGTGGTGCAATAGATGTGAAAGGTGCGAAACAAGTTCGCGTGAAGCCGAGAGCAAGTCGTTTCGATCCAGAGAGTGAGAAAAGTGTTAGTTCTTTGGAATGGCAGTATAGAGAATATAGCGATGAGATAATGTGTAAGTGCGAGAAGGGTGATTGCATGAAGTTTAGTTGAGGAAAGTGTAGGAGTCGTAATTCGGATCTACAGATCGTGAAGTGCATGGATGATAAGAGCGCGATATGTAGAAGTCGTGTTCTAAGTCCGAAGTGACAGTGCACAGTTTACAGAAGTAATCGATAAACTGAATACGACAGAGAGCGCAAAGAAATATAGAGAAGCTGTCGGATAGTGCGAATCATTTTGCGTAGAAGTAGCAGAATGCAGACATACAGCAGAATGCAAAAAAATGGCAGATCATGAAAATTAAGGTGAAAGTTTTATTCTGCAATTTTTATTATTATCTTCCAAGTTGTAGCTTGGCATAAGGGGTTGGTGCCTCTTTCCAGTTGGTCTTTGGTAAAATAGGAGTTGGTGCTCCATTACATTGTAAGTAGATAAAGTTAAGGGGTTGGTGCTCCTTCCGGTTGGTGCTTGGTAAAGGATTATGTAAAGTTGTAGCTTTGCATTGATTGGATTTGGATGGTAGTCCAAGCAGTCTTTTTGAGGAGTAGCCACATTGGTGAACCTCGTTAAAATGTTGTGTTATGTGTGATGCTTTCTTGATGCATTTAGTATCTCTTTTATCTGCTTTAAACTGCTGCTGGTTTTAAAATCATATGTTTTAGAAATTTTAAAGAACACACTGATTCACCCCCCTCTCGGTGTCATTGTGATTACAACAATTGGTATCAGAGCCAAGTACCTGAACAGGCTTAAACAACTAAGGTGATCTTGGAAGTTACGCAATGGCAAGTGGTGAAGGATTCTCTTCGAACAAAGCGCCACTGTTTGATGGGACAAATTATGCATTCTAGAAAATTAGAATGCAAACATATCTCAGTGCTTTGGGCTTTGACATATGGGGTGCGGTAGTTAATGGTTACAAAGCTCCTGCCACCGCTCCAACGGACACTGCAGGTAAAAAGGCATTTGAATGTGATTCAAAAGCAAGAAATGCTATTATGTGTGGACTAGTTGACAGTGAGCTAGTCAAAGTCATAAATTGTGAATCAGCAAAAGACATACTGGGATAAACTAGAGAAAATTCATGAAGGAGATGATAGGATCAAGGAGGCCAAACTTCAAGCACATCGAGCTCAATACGAATCTTTAAAGATGGACAATGATGAGAACATAGAGACTTTCATGCAAAGAGTCAATGGGATCACGAATTCAATCGAGAGGTCTTGGTGAAGAACTAACCGATGTTGCTATCGTGAAAAAGGTATTGAGATCACTTCCTTCTAGATTTGATTCAAAAGTCTCTGCCATAGAAGAAGCCAAAGATTTAAATCATTTTAGTATGGATGAGATGCATGGTTCTTTGACTGCTTTTGAAATGAGAATAGGAAGATCTAATCCCACTGATAGAGAAGCAGCCTTCAAAGCTCTAAAAGGCAAAAGCACAAAACAAGAATGTGAAGAAGAGAATGATTCGGATGAAATGGAAGCAAATTTTGTAAGAAAACTGAAGAAAGGAAAAGGAAAATACAAAGGGAAGCTACCTCTTAAATGTTTCGATTGTGGAGGCATTGGACACTTTGCTACCAAATGTCCTCTCAATAACAAGAACAAAGGTGAAGAAACTCAGCATCAAGAAAGAGGTGAATGGAGGAAGAAAACAAACTTCAGAAAAGGCAATTTCAAAAAGAAAAGCTTTATCTCCCGAAATGCAGAATCTTCGAGAGGACGAGTTCTAGTGAAAACTCTGAGGAAGGAACAGGTGAGGCTCTATTTATGGCGTTTGAAATAGACGAATCAGAAGAGGCGAGAAAACATAGAAAACAGAGAGGGAATGAACTCTGAAGTATCTATTGAAGAAGATGAGGCTGAAGTTGATTTAGAGGGTGAGCTGGTGTCTGCTCTCATGGAATGGAAATATGAGAAAAAGAAGAATGAAAAAGCTGTCAAGGAAACTTAAGGATGCAAATGACATTATAGCCAGTCTAAAAACACAGACAGAAGAATACAAGAAAATGTCCGAAGATCTTGAAATACAGGTAACCATGAAGATAGATTACTGCTGCAAATTGGAAGAAGAAAATGTTAGTCTCCGAATACAGATACAAGAGCTGGATCGAAAAATCAACTGTCATTTAAAGCGTGAAGAAAGTTCGATGAAGCTGGACAAAATTCTAAGCGATCAAAGATCCACAGGTATCAAATTCGGTCTAGGATTTCTTGAAGGAGAATCATCAAGTGGACCAAAGGCAAGCAATGTTGAATGTGAAAAGAGTAAAGACAAGGAGCAGAGTTGTGGAAAGAAAAACAAATCGAGGCAAAAGAAAGTCTGTAATACCGAGTCCTGAAATAGCAGGTGACAATGATGGCTTTACCAAGGTCATACATCAAAAGAAAAGAAGATCTAAGGCTCCTGCAACAACTTGGCCAAGACCATCTTTCAGGTTCAATCATTATTTCTATGGTTTTTGTTTTAAATGTAATGGTTATGGGCATAAAATTGTTGATTGCAAATACAATATAGGTCCAAGAAGTTTCACTAGTAAAAATGCTTTTGCTCCTCTAATGAGTTATGCAGTAGAATGTTTTAAGTGTCACAACTTCGGGCATATTGCCAAAAGCGTCGTAGTATTTACTGTTCCATATCAATCTCGAAAAAGAAGAACTCAACCATATAAGGCAAAACACAATAGAATTTCTTATGAAGGATATGTGCAAAATTCTGAAAAGGGGAAATCCCGGCTAGAACCCAACACCACGGTTAAGACAGAATGGAAACAAAAGGAACAGCTCGAGAAAAGAACAGGGAATCTTTAATAGTGCGGACGGCTTTTAGAGCTCGAGAATAAATATGTACCGTGGATTCTTGACGGTGGTTGCTCAAGTCATATGACGGGTGATAAACAGAAATTTGAAAATCTACAGAAATATGAGGGTGGTTATGTGAAGTTCGGCAATAATGATGGAGCCAAAATAATAGGTAAAGGATCGGTCAAAATTAGTGAAGGGAAAATCAAGTCAGAAGAAGTTTTATATGTGGATGGTTTGAAACATAATCTGTTAAGTGTGAGTCAAATCTGTGATAAAGGACATGAAGTGGTTTTCAAGAAGCAGGGTTGTGAAGTCAGAAAGATAAACAGCGGGAAATTGATAGCAACCGGCTCAAGGACGTACGGCAACCTATACACTCTCTCAGAATCTTCAGAAGGTATGTGCTTCATGGGACAAGAAGAAGAGAACTGGTTGTGGCATAAGAGGCTTGGACACATAAGTTTTGATAATCTGGTAAGAATCAGCTCTAAACAAGCAGTGAGAGATATTCCAACCATTAAGAAACACTGCAAACAGTGTGTGTGCTTCATGTCAGAAGGGAAAGCAGACCAGAGTTTCATTTAAAACAAAAGAATACCATACTAGCAGGCCTTTGGAACTCATTCACACAGACTTATGCGGACCCATGAGGACTCAAAGCATAAACGGCGACAAATACTTTATGCTGTGTATTGATGATTTTTCCAGAATGACATGGATATTCTTCCTAAAAGATAAAACAGAAGCTTTTGAAATGTTCAGAACCTTCAAACAGCTAGTCGAGAATGAAACAGGGAAAAGGATTAAATGCTTGCGATCAGACAGAGGAGGAGAATTCATTTCGAATGAATTTTTAGAATACTATGAAAAATATGGTATCGGGAGACAATATTCGGCGACCGAACTCCTCGACGAGAATGGTGTAGTAGAAAGGAAGAACAGAACAATTCAAGAAATGGCACGCACCATGCTAGCAGAAAGCAAAATAGCAGATAGATTCTGGAAAGAAGCAGTTCACACAGCAGTATACATTCAAAATAGGTATATGTTAAGAACTCATGAATGCAAAACACCGTATGAGTTGTGGTTTGGTAGAAAAGCAACAGCAAAACATCTCAAAGTATTTGGTTGTAAATGCTACATCAGAAAAAGCTGATGACAACCTTGGAAAGTTTGAAGATAGAGCAGATGAAGGTGTGTTTGTTGGTTATTCTCCACATAGCAAAGCTTACAAATGCTACAACAAGAGACTCAAGAAAATTGTGGACGAGTGCAGATGTTAAATTCGATGAAGGGAGGAAACAAATAGTTAATTTTCAAGAAAACTACCCAATCTACGAAGAAGTAATTGAAGTTGATGAAGTACATGGCACAGAAAATACATCTACGGTTGATACAGATGACTTATCAGATGACTCAGAGATGCAAGAAAACAGAAAATTCAAAACGGGCAGCTGGCAGAAAAATCATCCTAGAGACCAAATAATTGGAGATCCCACAGCTGGCATTCAAACAAGAAAGAAAGTAATAAGTAATTACTCTCTTTTATCCAGCATTGAGCCCAAAAACATAGATGAAGCAAGCAAAGATGTCGAGTTGGATGAAG
This sequence comes from Wollemia nobilis, assembly GCA_028583015.1. NCBI lineage: Eukaryota > Viridiplantae > Streptophyta > Pinopsida > Araucariales > Araucariaceae > Wollemia > Wollemia nobilis. The sequence continues at coordinate 77,740 of JAQPPZ010017247.1, forward strand.
GCAATAAATGAAGAGTTAGATCGAGATAGAAAAGAACGAGAACTTGGGAGTTAGTACCTAGACACTGCAAACAAGAATGTAATCGGCACCAAGTGGATATTTCGAAACAAATTAAATGAAGACGGACGGGTCATTAGGAACAAAGCAAGGCTGGTTTGTAAAGGATATGCACGGGTCGAAGGCATTGATTTTGAAGAGACATTTGCTCCGGTGGCCGGATTAGAAGCAATTAGAATGTTTTTGGCCTTAGCGAGTTCACAAAAACTTTGGGGTATATCGAGATGGACGTAAAATCTGCCTTCTTAAATGGGAAACTCGAAGAGGAGGTATATATTGAACAACCGAGATGGTTTTCAAATCGGTGAAGATCCCAACCTTGTCTGCAAATTAAAGAAAGCAACTTGTATGGATTAAAACAAGCACCACGGGCATGGTATGCTAGGCTAGATAATTATCTCTCTCAACGGGGATTCAAGAAAGGATTAGTGGACGATAGTCTGTATGTGAAAACGAGAAGATGGGCATCTCATTGTTCTTGTTGTCTATGTGGATGATATCATATTTGGCGAGCAACAAAGATGAATCATGTAAAGACTTAGCAAACAAGATGCGAGAATGAATTTGAAATGTCAATGATTGGTGAACTGTCTTACTTTACGGGGTTACAAGTTAATCAGAATGAGAAAGGTATATTCATTTCTCAAATCAAATATGTGAAAGAAATGCTAAAGAGGTTCACTATGGAGGACGGTAAGCCAGTCAGCACGCCCATGACAACAGGTTGCAAGTTGAGTAAAGAAGACAAATCTCCACCTGTAGATCAAACCATGTATAGATCAATGATAGGAAGCTTACTATATTTAAGCGCAACCAGACCTGATATTCTACAGGCAGTTTGCATGGTAGCCAGATTTCGAGGCCAGTCCCAAAGAGACTCATGTAACGACGAGTTAAAAGGATTTTTCGGTATCTCAAAGGCACCATGGAGTATGGGTTGTGGTATCCAAAAGGCAAAGATTTCACTCTTATATCATATTCAGATGCAGATTGGGCTGGATGTGTTGATGACAGAAAGAGTACCGGTGGAGGAGCATTCTATTTGGGGGACAGATTGGTTGCATGGCATAGTAAGAAGCAAGAGTCGGTGTCTTTATCTACGGTGAGGCAGAATATATTGCAGCAGCAACATGTTGCACACAAGTTTTGTGGATGAAACAAACCTTGAAAGATCTAGGTATTAATTTTAGTGAACCAATATCAGTAAAGTGTGACAACACCAGTGCAATCAATATTTCTAAGAATCCAGTAATGCACTCCCGGACAAAGCACATTGCTATAAGGTATCATTTCTTGAAAGAAAAAGTTGCGGAAGGAGAAGTTAAATTGGACTATGTCCCAACTACAGAAACAGGTAGCAGATATTTTTACAAAACCTTTGCCCAAGGAAGTATTTGAGTATCTTCGGAGCAAATTAGGAGTAGTCACACTTCCTAAGAAGTGACTAGCTACGGGGATCACTTTCTCGGGGGGAGCACTTGAGTGCGTGAGGATGAACTCGGGGGAGTCAAATTGTGCACGAGAAGTGTGAGGATGGACACGGGGAGAGTCTGCGGCAGCCCTTTGGTATTATTGACAAAGGGGAGAAGAGTTACAGGGAATGTATACGAGTGTTGCCAACAATTCCAAAGGGGAGATTGTTGAGCAAGGTGTTGCAAGAAGGTTGTCATTGTTGTCAACACGGGCGAGTTAGATCCAAGGATGCGGTGGGTAGACAGATCAGAAGTCATTCAGATGCAGAAGATAGAAAAAATTCGAAGAAAAAGACAAGTTAGAAAACTGTCGCGATATCGCGACATGTTTTCTGTCATGATTTCGCGACAAGTCGAAAGAGAGAGAAAGTGCAATAAGAAATGTCGTGATATCGCGACGAAAGTGAGGAGAGAGAAAGTGCAGCCAAAAATGTCGTGATATCACGACGAAAATGAGGAGAGAGAAAGTGCAGCCGAAGATGTCACGATTTCACGACGAAGTAAGGAGAGTGAAGGCGCAAGACAAACTGTCACGATTTCATGACAAGTCGGAGGCCAAGAAGTCAAGTTGAGAAAGCGTAGCGATTTCGCTACATGTTGAATTTCGTAGAAAAAGAGAGAAAGTGTTAAGTGAAAAAGTTGTAGCGATTTCGCTACAAGTTACAAAGACCAAGTAAAGGTGTAGCGATTTCGCTACAGTGCAAAGGCACAAAGTAAAGGTGTAGCGATTTCGCTACGAGTTGCAAAGAGACGAAGTAAAGGTGTAGCGATTTCGCTACGAGTGCAAAGCACAAAGTAAAGGTGTAGCGATTTCGCTACGGGTAAAAGATGCGCAAAACAAAGGTGTAGCGATTTTGCTACAGGTCTAAAGTGCGAGACATCAAAGTTGCAGCAATCATACTTCAAGTCGAAAGTGTAAGGCACAAGTCAAAATTTCTCAAGAAGAAGTAAGTTGGAAGCACAAGGCACTAAGTTGTAGCGATTTCGCTACTGAATGAAGCACAAAATGTACGGAAGCCGAAAGCGTCGCGATTTCATGACAAAGATGAAGATGACGTCAGCGAAAGCTGAAAGTGTCACGATTTCATGACAAGGTGCGAGAAAAGCCACCAGAAGCCGAAAGCGTCACGATTTCACGACAAGAATGATGATGACGTCAGCAACTGATCAAAGTGTCACGATTTCGTGACAAGAACGGAGGCAAAGCTATCAACGGCCAAAAAGGTCACGATTTCGTGACGACAAAGTCAAGGAGGTGTACGGACACAAAAAGTGTCGCGATATCGTGACGTGTTGCTATTTCACGAAAATAAGCTACGGGAAGGAGAAGAAGGTGGCAGAGGAGTTTGAGGCCGACAAGTTTGAATCGAGGCCGACGGTTTTTAGGGTTTGAAGCGACAATTGCTAGGGTTTCACAGTGGATGTCGTTAGGGTTTCAAAGCCGACAATTGCTAGGGTTTTACAGTGGACATCTTTGAGGTCTTGAAGCCGACATGTGTTAGGGTTTTACAATGAACGACTTTAGGGTTTTAAAGCCGACACTTATTAGGGTTATTACGATGGGAGTTTTTAGGGTTTGCAACCGACAATCACAAAGGTTAATCAGCCAAAAAAATTCTAGGGTTTCATGTTGACTTCATTAGGGTTTGCAGTCGACGTCTTTAAGTGACAGTCGAAGATGTTTGATATGGTATTCTCTTCTATAAAAAGGGGGTCTGTTGCGAGGTTAAGGGGTGCAATAGATGTGAAAGGTGCGAAACAAGTTCGCGTGAAGCCGAGAGCAAGTCGTTTCGATCCAGAGAGTGAGAAAAGTGTTAGTTCTTTGGAATGGCAGTATAGAGAATATAGCGATGAGATAATGTGTAAGTGCGAGAAGGGTGATTGCATCAAGTTCGGTTGAGGAAAGTGCGAGTCGTAATTCGGATCTGCAGATCGTGAAGTGCATGGATGATAAGAGCGCGATATGCAGAAGTCGTGTTCTAAGTCCGAAGTGACAGTGCGTAGTTTATAGAAGTAATCGATAAACTGAATACGACAGAGAGCGCAAAGAAATATAGAGAAGCTGTCGGATAGTGCGAATCATTTTGCGCAGAAGTAGCAGAATGCAGACATACAGCAGAATGCAAAAAAATGGCAGATCGTGAAAATTAAGGTGAAAGTTTTATTCTGCAATTTTTATTATTATCTTCCAAGTTGTAGCTTGGCATAAGGGGTTGGTGCCTCTTTCCGGTTGGTCTTTGGTAAAATAGGAGTTGGTGCTCCATTACGTTGTAGCGAGATAAAGTTAAGGGGTTGGTGCTCCTTCCGGTTGGTCTTTGGTAAAGGATTATGTAAAGTTGTAGCTTTGCATTGGTTGGATTTGGATGGTAGTCCAAGCGGTATTTTTGAGGAGTAGCCACATTGGTGAACCTCGTTAAAATGTTGTGTTATGTGTGATGCTTTCTTGATGCATTTAGTATCTCTTTTATACTGCTTTAAACTACTCTTTGGTTTTAAAATCATATGTTTTAGAAATTTTAAAGAACACACTGATTTACCCCCCCTCTTAGTGTCATTGTGATTACAACAGATACACCTTGCTGGGAGCCCTGAAGACTGATAGGAAGTAAATGGGTATACTTTGAAGTGAAGCCATACTTAAAACTGATTTTCTTGCTTGAGATAATAGATGTACTTTCCAACCTGCTAGATTTTTTTGGATCCTTTCTAGAACTATGTTCCACATTGATCCTTCAGGTTTCCCCGTAAATAGGGGAAGACCTAAATAGGAGGTAGGAAGGGATGCAATCTGACATTCCATGATCCTTGCTATGTTTTTTTTCCTAGGAATGGGGGTATTGATGAAATAAAGTTTGCTCTTATCAAAATTCACTTTTTGTCCAGCCGCTTCTTCATACATTATGAGAATATTTTTAATCCTTCTTGCCTCAACCATAGAAGCCAAAGTTAGTAGCAATGTATCATCAATAAATTGTTGATGTGTCACCGGGGTAGTTAGCAATGTGGCCTTGATATCTGATATGATTCCAGCTACCGCTGCTACCTTAATGGTTCTTCCCAAGGCCTCAGCTACAATGATGAAAAACATAGGACTTATGGGATCTCCTTGTCTTAGACCACATTTGCTTTGAAAAAACCTGTAGTAGACCCATTAACCAAAACTAAAAAACAAGGCTTAGAAATACACTCTCTTATTAACTTGACCCATTTCATGTTGAAACCAAATTTAAATAAAACTGCCTCTAGGAATTGCCAATTTATCATGTCATAAGCTTTGTTCATGTCTAAATTTAAAGCCATGACTACTTTTTTGGTCTGAGCGGCTGTATGAAGAGCCTCATGAATAGTAATAACTCCATATAATATTGATCTTCCTTGTATATAACTTCCTTGCCTTGGATCAATGATAACCGGTAGAACTTTCTTCAAACGGTTGGCTAAAACTTTGGATAGAATTTTATAGGATATATTACACAGGCTAACCAGCCTAAAGTCAGCCATAGTCTTGGGGTTGGGACATTTAGGGATAAAAGCAATGAAATTTGAATTGAAACCCCTTGGAATATGATTTGAACTTTGGAACTCCTTGATTGTAGCAATAACTTCTGATCCAACAACATCCCAACAAACTTGGAAAAACCATGGTGAAAACCCATCCGGCCTAGGAGCTTTGTTAGGATCCATGTTAAAAAAAGCCTCCTTGATCTCTTCATTTGAAAAATTTGTTGTAAGAGACTCATTAATCATTTCATCAATGATTTATGGAATTAATTGAAGTAGAGAGTCCTTTGCTTGGGCATTACAGGCTCGTTATTCACCCAATAATGAACTGAAAAAATTAACAGCCTCGTCCCTTATCTCTTGAATGTTTTGAGTTGAGGATCCATCCACCTTAGTTAAATTTCTACTATTATTTTTGCTTCTATTGCTCAATGTGGTAACATGGAAAATATTTTAATTAGAGTCCCCTTCCTTTAGCCATAATGCCCTTGATTTTTGCCTCCAATACATCTCTTCACAAGCTAAAATATTATAAAACTCACAAAGGGTTTCCTTCTCTTTAGTCCTTGTCACCTCATCATAGGTTCCATTTTGGATTTTGCTTTCTATTATTCTCAGTTTTTCCCCCACTGCTCTCTTATTCTCAAAAATATTTCCAAAGACTTCTTTATTCCAAATTCTAAGGTTTTTTTTCACCATCTTAAGTTTTTGAGATAGTTTGAAGGAAGCACTTCCCTGGATAGGCTGTTGCCACCATTCCTCTATTCGTTTCTTGAAGTCTAGATGTTTAACCCACATTGACAAAAATCTGAATGGCTTTTTAAAGGAGTTAGCCTAAAATGCCTCCCATAGAATAATATTATGGTCTGAAGTGCATTTAGGAAGGGCTTGTAACGCTGAATCACCAAACATTTTTGTAGCTTCCTTGGATAAAAAAACTTGTCCAACCTTTCTTGAATTAGCTGACTTCCTATCCTCTTGTTACTCCATGTAAATTTGGCTTTTAGTCTTACATCCATCAATTCATTTGTGTTAATGAATTCATTGAATTCCTCCATGCTCCTTGAGGGTAACCCAGATCCTCCCTTATTATTAGATGGGTAAAGGGGGTTTTGAAATCTCCCCCAATCACCCAAGGAATGTCTTTAAAATCTTGGATCAAATGCCCCAAAAACTCCCATAGTTCATACCACCCTTGGACAAAGATGGGGGCATAAACATTTGATGTAATCCAATTCTTATTAGTATCAAAATCATGAAATAATATGCTTAATACTCTTCAATTTGCCTGAATAATACTTCCTTCTATTTTAATAGGATCCCATAAGATCATGAGACCCCTAGACACTCCTCTCACCTATTGAAAGGCCACTTCCCCTTGCTTCCAAATCCTTCTAGCTATAAGTGTTGATTGTGTCGCATTTGTTTTGGTTTCTTGAAGAAAAATGATAGTAGGATTCCAATCCTTCCTTATAGACTTCACCATCCTTTATTTTGGTGGGCCATTTAGGCCTCTCACATTCCATGAGAGAACCTTCATTTAGACTGTTTGATATTTTTTCCCCACCCCCTTCCCTGATCCAAAGGGGGTTTGTCAATTTTGCTATTATCCTGGCCAGGAATAGCTTGCTATAACAATGTTATTTGCTTTTCGTTTGTAATTTCTTCATTGATTCTCATTCTATAGTGCTTTGTTGTAGATATTCTCCCTTTATTTCTTTCACTTCCATAATCTATCGGATGCTTGATAGTGCTTCTAGTCTATTTTGGACTGAAATGAGGGGGCATATACTGTGATAGTCTAGGGCTTGAACCTTCTTCCTCATTTTGGGTATTTTCAATTCCCTCTTCATCCTCAGCCTTGTTTTGGTTCACCTCTCCTATCTAGTTCCTAAATAGGGGGCTTTCCTTCAAGGAACCTTTTACCGTTGGGCTCATCTGATAAGGGATAATTTTCTCCACTACCGGATTAGGAGCTACATTCCTACCTCTTGTTTCCACAACTTCGACTCTTGACTCTATTTTTTCCATGTTTAAACTGAAATAACCTGGCAATTTTTCTTCATTTTGAGCATAGCTTTTGGGGCTTTTTGTCATAACTGTGGATGGTCCCAATTTGGATGGGGATTCTAGGGTTTCAGGAAACTTGACACTAATGGTATCATCCTTACTATTTTCTTTTTCAACTTCTAGATTTTCTAGGATATCAAACATGTTCAAGCTGGGATATTTATTACATACCTTATGATTTTTGCCTCCCTCATTATGTTGCTTTCCTTTCTCCTAGATTTTTTCCAATTCTGTGTTGGCTTGGTTAGCCTGGTTATTCTTAACTTGTCTGTATCCTTCCAAGTTAAGACACGGTCCTTGAAACTTTGTGATCCCTCTCCCATTAGATTTCCCCATAAAACCTTCACTCGTGGATTCCTTGTTTGTAGTTATTGTCAGACATTGGGCTTGAAGGTGGCCCTGGGTTTTGCACATGCTACAAAATGCCGACTTGTTCTCATACTCCATAGGTTGAATCCTTAGAAACTCTCCATATGCTAGTTCCACCTAAGAAGGTAGATCAAAATCCAAGTTTACATTTACACAGATCCTGGCATGCGTTAGTCTAGTCCTTGCCCGGGTTGAATGGTCTATTGCCACGAGCTCTCCTATCATCTTTGCTATGCCACTAAGCCAATACTCATTAACAAACTAGGCTGGGAGGTTTGGTAAGCAGACCCAAATGGGTGCTATATTAATGTTCTGCTTCTCAAGGTTGAAATCCTCCCCCCACTTCCTTAGAAAGAGGCTACACCTTCCTAGAAACCAGGGTCCTCCTATCAAGATGCGCTCTGCATCATCTTTGTTGTTGAGTCTTATCATAAAAAACTCTTGACATGGCTACAATTTCTAATATTCTTGAAGTTTTCCACTTTTCTGCGGCCCATGAGCGAATAGTCTCAATTTCTGGCCTTCATCCCAAAAACTTGCCAACTAAGGATGATGCCTCCATATCCAAGAATCTTTCCATAATCTCCACTGACGTAGTTAACATGTTATTGTTTGGTATTAGGGGTAGTAGTTCATTGACTGGCTCCTTCTTTTTCCCTTTTAGCATTTCCAAAAAGTTTGGGCCCTTGTTTCCAGCTCCCAAAACCCAGTGAGACCCTTTGTTTGAGGGTTTATCTGGAGGATCTGTACCTTTAGCCTTTTTGAACTAATCTGACAGGGAATCCTTTTGCTTTCTAGCTATAGAATTTTGCCCTACCTCTGGATCTTCTCCTTCCATTGGTTCAAAATTCTTGCATACCATTTTTGCTCCTCCTCCACTTCCTCCACTGCTCCTCATCCCTTCTTTAGTTCACCTTCAGTTCACCAAGGACATAAATTTTGACAATCACTTTAAAATATAGAAAAGCATTGGAATGAATAAGACAAGAAAAGATAACATGAAGACTAAACCAAAAGAAGAAGAAGAGACTAATCAAGCCGAAGAACATTTGAAAAATGAAGATTCATATTCAATACTAAAGTCTTCAATAACCAAATAATGTAATACCAAGGGGTGTTGAAATATATTATATTATTTGGTACATGCTAATGTACCACTTTTTTTACATATTTAGATTAGGAAATATTGTCCTCGATTAGAGGATGAGTATTTACTTTATGCAATGTAATAAATGCACAAGTATTATTAAAGTGTGCAAAGTATTTTGGTATTGTAGATGTGCATAATAGCCCATGTGCATATGAGTCCATAGAATAGGAAGATGAAGAGTCTCTAGAAGAGTGAAGGCCAAGAGTGCTCTATATTAAGAGTCACATTACAAAATATATCTATGTGTATGTGAGCAAGTGACATGATTTGTAGTTTGAGAGAGTATGTAAGTATGGTGACTTAGGTTCTTGATTAAATGGAGATATAATATTTGTAAGCATTTTTTTTAATTTACATGGTGGAATCGGTAGTCACCATGAATCCGAGCAGGTTGTCCAACTTTTATGACCGCCATAGTATTTTGTGTTTTCTGCCCCAAAATTTGGCACACAGATCTTCACGCATTTTATCCCTATAACCATCATACCACAATCATTTTAAATATTTTACACCGCTAAAATAACTAGGAAATGGACAAGAATTCAGTTCGATGAGGCTCGAGATTTAAACCTTGGACCTCCACCCCCTTACGGGGTTTGGTGGAACCAATTGGTCTACACCTTGAACCTATGTTTTGTGAGCTTTTCTTAATGGTAATTTTATGATTTTTTGTTAAAGTTATTTTTGAGTTTTATACTTTTAGAAAATTTCTATTATCATATATTTCATAGTGCAACTTTATTTTAGATATTTTGGTTATTTTTGTCTTGAGTATTTAGCTTCAAAAGCTAACGGTGGTATCAAAGTTGCAACAAGGTTTTGACATGCATAGGTTTTAAATTTGTGAAGGATATTTTCACTGGTTAAGGAGAATCTAGTGAAGTTAAAAAAATTACCTCTAAAAAATAAAACCAAGGAAGTTTGAATATTTACCTAATCGAAGAGCAAATTTGAAATAGAAGAAAATTACATGTATTGGAGATAGACCTTGACATTGATGAGATTAAAATACCCAAGAAGGAGGTCCTATTGAAATTTTTGATAGATTGAAGAAGATTTTAGATTTCTATTTAGCTATAGTCTTTACATAGGGTTAAAGTATAACTCGTGAAGACTAGGACTCAACATAGATTTCTTTCCATTAGTTTTGAAAATAACTAGTGAAAATTTTTCATTTTAGAATTTTGGAAATTTGAATGTATTTTGTTGCTACTATATAATTTTTTCTTGTAGAAAATTAATTCTTAGAAGTTGAAAATATTCCTACAATAGATAGAGAAGAATTTCACCTTTGATTGCCTGAAATTCTATGTGCTTTCCTCATACAGATATTAGTTTTGAGTTGCAGTAAAATAGTAGATATTGTAGATTAAGAAGGTCCAAGAAATAAGCCTCATTTAAATACTATATATTGAAGCTAGAAGAGACACAATAAATAGGTCACATTAAAGAACTTCCAAAATTGGAAATTTGAAGATTGAATATAGAGAAGGACTAAGAAAAGGTCCTATTACAGATTCAAAAAGTAATAAATTTTGGAGATCCAAGAAAGAGATATCATTGCATAATTTCCATAATTGGAATATTAGAGATACCAAGGAAAGGTCGCATTGAAGTTTTGAGAAGAATAATTGATAAGCTATAAAATTAGAAGACCTAAGAAAAGAGTTCTTTAGAGAATTTGGAGAATGAGAAGGCTAGAGAAAGCCTCATTACAAAATTGAAGAATTGGTCATTAAATTCAGTTGTGAAGAAAGCTAAAGGAAGAATATTGTAAGCATGGAGAAGATTCTGATAAGAAGGATTTAGGATAATTATCGCCATATGACAAAAAATCCCAAAAAGAAGAATGTTTTGGCAAGAAGATTGCCAAATTTTGAATAACTCAAGACATTCAAATTCTTGATAAAGAAGATAGTGGAATATATCATATTTGAAGTAAAAATATGACAATAATATAGAATGACAAGGGAATATTGAAGAAGCCATAATTTTGAGAAGTTTAAGAACAATCATAGTATTTTTGAAGGCTGATTTGAAAACGAGAAGGTTGTTGATTTTGGGGGTAGAAATTGAAGGGTTAACAGGATAGTAAATTAAAGGAAGTATAAAGCTGCAATTTTGAAAATATTTTGGGAGATTTTAAAATTCCCTTGAACAATATATTTAAGGAGGACTTGACAGTGAAAGAAGGTAACAATTTGGATATTTTCATTGCAGTTTTGGACAGCGAAACAGGAGGAATTGACTGGAAAGTTGTAGAATATTTGACAGCATTTGGGAAGCACTAATAGCTGCAAGTTTTAGAATTAAAGAGAATATATTTGAAGGATATTTGAATTCACAAAAAACAGATTTTGTGGGTAGCATTAGAAGAAGGAAAAGAGTTGCATTTTGGAGAACTTCAAGGTATATTTGAGAGAGTTTTTGGGTAGCGAGCAAGTTGGTATTTGAGCAGTAATTAGAGCTAAAAAATTAATAATATTTGAAGCAAAAATGTGAAATGAAGTGAAGGTGCAAATTTTACAAGATCAAGATGGAATTGGATGAATAAAATCACCAAGGAAATTAGCTACAAAAGGAGATAAAAAAGGTATGCAATATGGGTGCTACATAAGTTTATTATTTGAGCATTAGAATCAGTCTACAATAATTATTTGATATAACCATAGTAGCTTTATTAAAATCTGAAGAAGGAAGTTAAAATAGAGAGTCTTCAAGCAAAAGGAGTTGGTAGCATTTACATCTTAAAATCTGCAATAATAAAATAACAAAGATCTAATTTAAAGCTTACTTGAAAAGGAGAAATAAGAAGGAAATAATATTAATATTGAATGTTATTTTTAGCTCATAAAAGTGCATATTTATTGGGGTAGAATGAAATAGAATAAGAGTATTTTTCTAAGCAAATAGAAGACTAAATAAGGTGTCAAAAATTAGAGCATATTTTTAAGAGTCTAAAGACACTAATAAAACCACCATGCAAAAAAAAGGTGAAAGCATTGGTTTGGAGTAGTGAAGTGCCACCATAGCTCAAGGAAGAGCTACCACCATTCTATAAAAAGCCACCATAATCCAATGAAACTCCACTATAGCTCAAGGAAGATCCACCACCATTCAAGGAAAAGCCATCAAAGTCCAAGGAAGTGCCACTATTTCTCAAGGAAGATCCACCACCACCTAAAGAATAGCCACCACTAGAAATACAAATGAAAGCTATCAAGTTGAAGGTCCAACACCATAATTTTTCCCAAGGAGCAATGATATGTTTATGCAAAATATAGTGAAGGAACATATGTAGAGGAGATATAATGTTGAAAATTAGGGTAAAATCCAAGTGTTAAATATTGGAGGAAATATTACATGCAAAGAATATTTAAAGGATGGATGTGAAGAAGATAAAGCATTGGAAAGGAAAAGCTAAATTGAATTTTAGATGCCAAAATTGTACCGAGGCCAAAGGAGACATTGAATATTAGTTGGAGGTGAGACACTTGTAAAATGTAATGCTCAAAGTGTCATAATTTCATGAGATAATGTAGAGTTACATTACAAGCACTTGAATAGAACAAAGGAGCAAATTTGAAGATTTAAAAGAGTTTGAGTGTCTGTGGCACATGTGAAGTGGAAGGTCAAAAGTTTTGAAGTAGTTCAAATGTTCACAGCAAGGAGGATAGAATATTTTAAGGTACCAAAGATAGTATAGTGCAAGAGATATTTAAGAGAACACCAAAAATAGGAAAGTTATTATGGAAGGTTGAGTGCAAGTAAGAAGGAAATACTCAATTTTGCACATGCAAGAGAAAAATTCAAGGTACATACAACAAAGGAGTTGAAGAGTCAAACATAAGATACAACTGCATTACTTCTATTACAGTAGTAGATATAACATATTAGAGTGCCTTTACAAGCTTGGAGGTTAGTTGACCAATCAAGGAGGGGAGAGAGTAATCTTTCCAAGGTAAACCAATGTACATCATAGAAAGAGGAGCAACAATTAGAAGTTGGTCAAACACTATTGAAAAACAAAATTATTACATTCACGACTAGAGGTAAATTATTCCTTTTAAATTTATTTATATGCTCAAAATAAAAGATATAAGATTACATAAGGTTATTGTCTAAGGTTAAAGTGAAACTATTTATTTTTGAGATATAAGAATTAATATTTGAAACCTTAGAAATTTGATTATTGCTATTAGAGACTTTAAATTTGGTTTTAAGAATTGAAGGAATGAATTTGAATTTTTGTAATTTTGAATTTACAAAACAATTTGAAATATTTGCAATTTCATTAGATTGGAGTAATAAGGTTTTCTACATCAAATATAAAATTTGCAAATATCTTTTTATGGAATTTCTAAATTTCTAAGTTTGTAGTTATAAGGAATTTAACATCAACATAGGATTGAGAAAATAAATTATATTTTTTTGAGATTAGGGAGATAAAATGTTGTCAACTTGAAGATCAAGAATTTGAAAATTGTTCTTAGTCTTTCAACCAAAACTGAGGAATAAAAGTAGATATTTTGAAATTGCATTCAAAATTATTTTTAACTTACTAGGGAGTCATAAGGTAGTCAACCTCAAAGGTTTAAAGTTTTAAATTCTACCAAAATTGTTCTTTTTAATCAAAAATGTACAAGAAATATTACTTTAAAATAACTATGGAAAATCTTATTAAGTATACATGATTCAAGGAATCAAAATGGTTCAAAGACATACTTGATTCTAGATGTGATAAAAAAGAAAATATAATTAGAAGAGAAGAACCAATATGGCTTAGAAATATTTTTGAGAACTCGCAAACTAATAGTTTTTCAAAATTAGATTCTATAGAGTTTTCTCCTAATGACATGATAAAAATAATTTATGACATCTATATTAATGAAGATATTGAGAATACAATAAAAAACCATACACAAAAGGTAGAAAATAATGTGGATCAGAAATATGTCCTACAGATTTATGAAATAAGCAAAGATGGAATAACTTAAGTTGTACATAGATGGTTTGACGATTCTATCAAGGAAATAGATGAAATTGATTCTTCTAAGTCAAATAACATACAAGTTAGAACATCTTCACAATGTACTTATTACAACACATTTGGTCATGAGAAAGCAAACTATTGGAATTTCCATCCATGTAAATATTGTGGAGGAAAAACTCATTCATATTCTTTTGTTACTATAAAGACAAGTACTATAAAATATTTGAGGAGAAACTGATATTCATATTAGATTGTCTCTTCCAAGATCTTATTTCTAAAACATCTACTAAAAATGAATTCAAGTTTGAAACTTCTAAAGAACAAAAAGATAGGTCATTTAGAGAACCAAAGGAAAGAAAATGGATCAATTCTAATCCACTTATGACTTGCAAGATTATGATATCTCTTGTTCATCAAAGATACTTGGAAAATTTCAAGGACAAAAATTTTACCAATCACTTTGAAATACAAAAAAGTAGTGGAATGAAGAAGACAAGAAAAGATAACATGAAGACTGAACCAAAAGAAGAAGAACCTGATCAAGCTGAAGAACATTTGAAATATGAAGATCCATATTGAAGACTAAAGTCTTCAATAACCAAATAATGTAATACATGGGGATGTTGGAATATATTACCCTATTCTGGTACATGCTAATGTACCAACTTTGGTACACGATAGAGTGTCCTATATTAAAGGATAAGTATTTACTTTATGTAATGTAATAAATGCATAAGTATTATTAAAGTGTGCAAAGTATTTCGGTATTGTAAATGTGCATAATAGTCCATGTGCACATGAATTCATAGAATAGGAAGATGAAGAGTCTCTAGAAGAGTGAAGGCCAAGAGGGCTCCATATGAAGAGTCACATTACAATATATGTATTTATGTGTATGTGAACAAGTGATGTGATTTGTAGTTTGAGAGAGTATGTAAGTATGGGTACTTAAGTTCTTGATTCAATGGAGATACAATTTTTGTGAGTATTTGTTCATGGCAATTTTACGAGATATTGTTAAAGTTAATTTTGATTTTGATACTTTTAAAATATTTTCATTATCATATATTTCATATTGTAAATTTATTTTAGATCTTCTAGTTATTTTTATCTTGAGTATTTAGCTTCAAAATCTAATAGTGGTATCAAATCTACAACAAGGTTTTGACTTGCATAGGTTTTAAAGTGCAAAGAAGATCTCCACTGGTTAAGGAGAAACCAGTGAACCTAAAGAAATTAGATTTGTAAAAGGAAAAAAGAGAATTTTAAAGATTTGCCTATTCCAAGAGCAAATTTGGAATAGAAGGAACTTACAGGTCTTGGAGATAGGCCTTGACATTGATGAGATTAACAGACCCAAGAAGGAGGCACTATTGAAGAATATTTTAGATTGCTATTTGACTATAGTATTTCCATAGGGTTAAAGGAGAACTCGTGATGTCTAAGACTCAACATAGATTTCTTTCCACTAGTTTTGAGATTAACTAGTGACATTTTTTCATTTTAGAATTTCAGAAATTTGAATGTATTTGGTTGCTAGTATCTAAGTTTTTGTTGTAGAAAATTAGTTCTTATAAGTTGATAAGCTTCCTAAAATAGATAGATAAGAATTTCACCTTTGATTTCCTGAAAGTGTATGTGCTTTCCTCATACAAGGATTAGTTTTGAGTTACAAAAAAAGATTAGATATTGCATATTAAGAAGGTCCAAGAAAGAAGCCTCTTTTTAATACTACAAATTGAAGGTAGAAGAGACCAAAGAAAGAGGTCACATTGAAGAACTTCCAAAATTGGGATATTTAAAATTGAATATAGAGAAATATTAAGAAAAGGTCCTATTGCATATTCAAAAAGCAGAAAATTTTGGAGTTCCAAGAAAGATATCTCATTGCATAATTTCCATAATTCGAATATTAGAGAGACCAAGGAAATGTTTCAATGAATTTTGAGAAAAATAATTGAGAAGCTACAAAATTAGAAGTCCTAAGGAAAGAGGTCTCTAGAGAATTTGGAGAAGGAGAAGAAGGCTAGAGAAAGCCTCGTTAAAAATTTGAAGAAGTGGCCATTGGAGGTTGTTGTGAAGAAATATAGAGGAAGAATATTGTAAGCAAGGAGAATTTTATGATAAGAAGGATTTGGGATAAATATCGCCATCTGACAACAAGGCCAAAAAGAAGAATTTTTTGGCAAGAAGATTGCCAAATTTTTAATATCTCAAGACATTCCAATTCTTGAGAAAGAAGACAGTGGAATAGATCATATTTGAATTCAAAATATGATAATAATATTGAAGGATAAGGGAATATTTAAGAGGCCATAGTTTTGAGAAGTTTAAGGACAATCACAGTATTTTTGAAGACTGATTTGATAAGGAGAAGGTTGCTGATTTTTGGGGTAGAAATTGAAGGGTTAACAGGACAATAAATTGAAGGAAGTATAGGGCTGCAATTTTGAAAATATTTGGGGATATTTTGAAGTGCCCTTGAATATTATATTGAATGAATACTTGACAATGAAATAAGGTAGCAATTTGGAGATTTTCATTGTAGTTTTGGACAATGAAACAAAGGAGGAATTGACTGGAAATTTGTAGATTTTTTGACATCATTTCGGCAGCACTAATAGTTGCAAGTTTCAGATTTCAATAGAACATAATTGAAGGATATTTGAATCCACAAAAATCAGATTTCATGGGTAGTATTAGAAGAAGGAAAAGAGCTGGATTTTGGAGAACTTCAGGGCATATTTGAGAGAGTTTTTGGGCAGCGATCAAATTGGTATTTGAGCAGCAATTAGAGCTATAAAATTGATAATATTTGAAGCAGAAAAGTAAAAGGAAGTGAAGGTGCAAAGTTTAAAAGATCAAGGTGGAATTGGATGAATAAAATCACCAAGGAAATTAGCTACAAAAGGAGATAAAAAAGGTATGCAATATGGGTGCTACATAAGTTTATTATTTGAGCATTAGAATCAGTCTACATCAAGTATTTGAGAGAACCATAGTAGCTTTATTAAATTTTGAAGAAGAAAGTTAAGATATAGAGTCTTGAAGCAAAAGGATTTGGTACCATTTGCATCTTAAAATATACAAGAATAAAACAACAAATATCTATGTTAAAGCTTACTTGAAAAGGATAAATAAGAAGGAAATAATATTAATATTGAATGCTATTTTTCAGCTCATAAAATTGCATATTTACTGGAGTAGAAAAAAATAGAATAACAGTATTTATCTAAGCAAATAGAAGACCAAATAAGGGGTCAAAAAGTAGAGCAGATTTTTAAGTGTCTATAGACACTAAGAAAACCACCATGCAAAAAAGGTGAAAGAATTGGTTTGGAGTAGTGAAGTGCCACCATAGCTCATGGACGAACCACCACCATTCAATTAAAATCTACCATAGTCCAAGTAAATGCCACTATAGCTCAAGGAAGAGCCACCACTATTCAAGGAAAAGACACCATAGTCCAAGGAAATGCCACTGTTTCTCAAGGAAGAGCCACCACCACCTAAGGAAGAGCCACCACTAGAAATGTGAAGGAAAGCTATCAAGTTGAATATCCAATGCCATTATTTTACCCAAGGAGCCCAAAAAAATGTAACTGAGATGTTTCTGCAAAATATAGTGAAGGAACATATGTAGAGTAGATAGATGATTGAAAATTAGGGTAAACTCCAAGTTTTAAATATTTCAGGAAATATTACATGAAAATAATATTGAAAGGATGGGTGTGAAGAAGATAAATCATTGGAAAGGACAAGCTAAATTGAATTTTAGGTACCAAAATTGCACCAAGGCCAAAGGAGACGTTGAATATTAGTTGGAGGTGAGACATTTGTAAAATGTAATGCTCAAATTATCATAATTTCATCAAATAATGTAGAGTTACATTACAAGCGCTTGAAGAGAACAAAGGATCAAATTTGGAGAGATAAAAGATTTTGAGTGCCATGTAGCACATGTGAAGTGGAAGGTCAAAAGGTTTGAAGTAGTTCAAATATTCACAGTAAGGAGGATAGAGTATTTCAAGGTACCAAAGATAGTATAGTGCAAGAGAGATTCAAGAGAACACCAAAAATAGGAGAGTGTGTATGGAAGGTTTAGTGCAAGTAAGGAGGAAATACTCTATTTTTTACATGCAAGATAAAAATTTAAGTTACGTACAACAAAGGATTTGAAGAGTCAAACTGAAGAATTATCTGCATTAATTCCACTACAGCAGCAAGGATAATGTATTAGAGTGCCTTAACAAGGTTAAAGGTCAGTTGACCAATCAAGGTGGAGAGAGAGTAATGTTTCCAAGGTAAGCCAAAGTACATCATAGAAAGAGGAGCACCAGTTAGAAGTTGGTCAAACACTATTGACAGAGAATTACCACATTCAAAACTGAAGGTAATTCATTCCTTTTAAATTTATTTATATTCTCAAAATATGATATATAAGGTTACATAAGGTTACTTTCTAAGGTTAAAGTGAAACTATTTATTTTTGAGATATAATAATTAGTAATTGAAACATTAGAAATTTTATTATTGCTATTAGAGACTTGAAATTTGGTTTGAGGAATTAAAGGAATAAATTTGAATTTTTGTAATTTTGAATTTACAAAACAATTTGAAATATTTGTAATTTCAATAGATTGGAGTAATAAGGTTTTCTACAAAAAATTAAAAAATTTCAAATATATTTTATGGAATTTCTAAATTTGTAAGTTTGGAGTTATAAGGAATTCAACACCAAAATATGATTGAGACAATAAATTATATTTTTTTGATATTAGAGAGATAAAAGGCTATCAAATTTAAGATCAAGAATTTGAAAATTGTTCTTAGTCTTTCAACCAAAACTAAGGAGGAATAAAAGTAGAGATTTTGAAATTACATTCAAAATTATTTTTAACTTACTAGGGAGTCATAAGGTATTCAACCTCAAAGGTTTTATTGTAATCATAAATCAATATGCAAAAATTCACTATTCATTCTATCAAAGTCAAAATTACAAAGTATTATATAGTGTCTATATAGTTGTTGAGAGATATTTTGGAGAGAAGAAATAGGGAGGAAAGAAAAAAAGAATTAGGAGTCAAAATATTCCTACCATCCATGTCGTCCAATCTTGCTAACTTGGTTGTCGTCCAATGAGGTAAAAGGGTAAGGTCAAAACTTACAGTTGAAACAAAATTTTTACCATTTTACCATTTTAAATTCCAATATTCTCCCACTTAAAGTTGAGAGTACTGACTATACAGTCTCTCAGATTTATATATTGAGATTTAGCCATGTCTTTGGTGAAGACATCTGCAATGTTATCCAAACTACTACAATATTTAAGCTCAACTATGTGCTGCTCCACCATGTCTCGGATGAAGTGATACTTCATATCAAAATGGTTTGATCTGCTATGGTGGATTGGATTGTATGCCAACTGAATGGCACTTATGTTATCACAATACAGTTGAGTTGGACCACTTTGACTTTCTCCAATCTCTTCAAGGACTTTTCTCAACCATAGGGCTTGAGTACTAGCATGTGTGATAGCTATATATTTAGCCTCAATAGATGACAATGCTACAATAGTTTTCTTCTTGGAACTCCATGTGATTAGTCTTGACCCTAGACTAAAATAGTTCCCTGATGTAGATTTCCTATCATCTATATTGCTGCCCCAATCACTATCATTGAAGCCAACTAATTTTATAGAATTACATTTGTGGTAATAGATTCCAAAATCCAATCTACCTTTTACATATCTTAAGATTCTTTTAGTTTCTTGTAGATGCAGCTCAGATGGACTTGCCATAAACCTTGAAACTAGAGAAATAGCATATTGAATATCGGGCCTTGTGTTGGTAAGAAACATCAGACTCCCAACCATGCTCTTGTAGGTGGTCATGTCAACCTTTGGTGCTCCGTCATCCTTGCTCAATTGGATTCCATGTCCGGTTGGAGTTGTAACTGATTTGCAGTGCTCCATGGAAAATTTCTTGATCATGTCTTGAGCATACTTGTGTTGACATATGAAGATCCCCCTATTTTATTTATGCACTTCCATGCCTAGGAAGTATCGCATTAAACCGAGATCTTTCATCTCAAACTACTTCATCATGGAGTTTGTGAAATCCATATTCATTTTAGTGTTACTACCCATAAATATTAGATCATCCACATATAAAAAACTATGATAATATGTACTCCATGTTTTAGGTAGTACAGAGTTGGTTCACTTTTGCTTCTAGTGAATCCATACTCATTGAAATAGCCATCAATGCATGAGTACCAAGCTCTTGGTGCTTTCTTGAGGCCATAAAGTGCTTTTTTCAATTTGTAAACAAGGTTCTCCTTTCCTTGTTCTTGAAATCCTTGAGGTTGTTGAACATAAACCTCCTCAGTCAAGTATCCATTTAGAAAAGCACTTTTCACATCCATGTGTTGAATGTTTCATCCTTTATGGGCAGCTAAGAAAAGAATTGATTTGATTGTCTCTTGTCGTGCAACAGGAGCAAAATTTTCCTCATAGTCAATGCCAAATTTTTGAGTAAAACCTTTTCCTACTAATCTCGTCTTGTGCCTCTCAATGCTTACATCAATATTGTATTTTGTCTTGTAGACCCATTTACATCCAACACACTTTTTTCCTTTGGTTAGCTTTACTAGCTCCCATGTATCATTATTTTTTATAGAGGTTATTTCCTCTTCCATGGCTTCTTACCATATATTTTGAGTACAAGCCTTCTCATAGATAGCTAGTTCTAGCTGTGCACTAGCCAATAAAGCATAATTGACTACATCTCCCTTAGGATCTTGGGAGTTATCATCCCCATATAATTGCAAATTTTCAAGTTGCTGCAAAACTATATTCATTTCACTAGCTTGGCTTCTAGTGAATCTTCTCTGGAAATTTTGATCCAACATTTGAAAATATGGATGATGTTGTAATTTTATTTTGCCTCTTGATGGAGAGTCACTATCTATGTCCATTAGTGAAGAACTTACTGATATCTATGGAGAATGACTTGGAGTGGTGGTTGAAGTACTTGATGTAGTACTCTTGCTTGGGCTTGGAGGGGGTGGTGTGCCTTTGCTTTTCTTGGGATACACCTATTGTACTTGTTGTACCTATGAATAATTTACATCTTGGGACTCATCATCAAAAAAAATTCTTTGATGACCCCATTCTCCCCCTTCATCAAAAATTACATCCCTAGAAAGTACAATTTTATGATTCTTGGGATTATAGAGTCTATATGCTTTTGTAGACTCAAAATACCCTACAATTATACAAGCTTGACTTTTGGGATCAAGCTTCTTTCTTTTCTCATCAGGAATGTGTGCATATGCTAAAGAACCAAAAACTTTAAAGTTCTTTACATTGGGTTTATTTCCATACCACCCCTCATAAGGAGTGATGCCATATAAACTAGAAGTTGGACTTCTATTTAGAATGTATACACTGGTTCTTACAACATCAGCCCAATACATATTAGTTAGATGCTTAGTCTGAAGCATCGTTCTCGCCATCTCGACTATGGTGTGGTTCTTTCTCTTGACCACACCATTCTATTGTGGGGTATAGGCAGTGGTGAATTGCCGTTTGATCCCACTTGCTTTACAATATTTCAAGAATTATTTTGAGGAGTACTCACCTCCTTGATCTGTCCTAAGAAATTTTACAAAATACTCACTTTATTTCTCTACATTATTTTTGAAATCTATGAAGCAATCAAAAAGCTTCATCTTTATGTTTCAAGAAATAAATCCAACACATTCTAGAGAAATCATCTATGAAAGTGAGAAAATAGAAATTGTTTTTGATACTCTTTGTCTGCATTGGACCATAGATGTCCGAATGCACTAACTGAAGTGGATAGTTGGATCTCCATGCTTGTCCTTTTGGAAAATTAGACCTTGAGTGCTTTCCCAAAGCACATCCTTCACAAACTTCCTTTTTTTCATTGATTTTGGGAAGTCATATCACCATAGCTTGAGAATTTAACAGTTTCAAGCTAGCAGAATTAAGGTGACCATATCACAAGTGCCAAAGCACACTTGGATTAGCTATAGCTACATTTTCAAGTTGAGCTCCCCCTAGCTTGCCAAATTTGAGAGGGAATAACCGATTCTTGGTCATTGGGACCTATGCGATGACACAATTACAATTATTTTTATCAAGAATGATACATTTTCTTCATCAAAAACAAGTTTGTAATTTTTCTCCATCATTTACCCAACGCTTAGCAGATTTTGTTGGAGCTTTGGAGTGTAATAGATTTCATTCACTTTCTTTATACCTTTTTTTGAAACCTCCATGGCTCCAATACCTTCGACTTGCAAAGCTTTATCATCCCCTAACTTGATGTCGGATTTATACGTGGAATCTAGAGTAGCAAATAGATTTTCTTTGCCACTCATATGGTTTGAGCAACCAGTATCCAAAATCCATGTGTCATTTAGATTTTGTTCTAATTGTCCATATGAAAGAAAATATTAGAGGGATCATCTTCTTCACCATAATTTCCATATTGACTGATGCTACCTTGAGAATATTTTGACCAGTAGTGGCGAGCAAAGTGACCTGGCTTGCCATAATTAAAACAAGCTATTTTGGACTTGTCACTTCCTTGTCCTTGATTTCCACTTTGTCCTAGATTTTGGTTTCCACCTCTAATCTGATTGCCTCCTCTATTGGAGTTGCCTCCTCTATTATGATTTCCTCCTCTGTAGTTGCCTTTGCCTATACCTCTTCACTGGCCTCTGCCTTGACCTCTTCCATGTCCTCTTCTAGTATTTTCATTGGATGTGAAGGCTTTATCATCACCTCCATAGCTGGTTGAAGGAGATTCCTATAATCTCTCTTCATGAGACATTAACGACCCAATTAATGCATAAAATATTAAAGTGGAAAGATATTTTGACTCTTCTATGATTATAGCTATGTGATTCCATCTTTGAAGAAGTGTTCGTAACACTTTCTTTACAATTTTTTCAGGCTTAATTTCTTTGCCAAGAGTAACCATTTAATCAACTACTGCTTTCACTCTGACGTAGTAGTCACCAACTTTTTCATCTTCTTTCATTTTGATATTTTCAAAATCTCATTTCAGTGTTTGAAGCCTCACTTGCTTCACTTGATCACTTCCCTCGAATTCGTCTTTCAAAGCTTTCCACGCACCTTGTGCGGTTATACAAGTGGCTATTCTAGGGAATATACTCTTCTCCAATGCTACTTGGAGATGATAAAGAGCAAAGGATTTTCTCTTTTGCACTTATTTCTTTTTTTTCTTATCTACGACACTTAATGTTTTCCAGTTTGTGGGTTCGATGTAACCCTCTTCCACTATGTCCCATAAACCTTTCCCTATGAGTAAGGTCTTCATTTTGATATACCAATACTTGTAATCATATTCGTTGAATTCTAGAATAGGAAGATTATTAAGTGAGGCCATAGCTGTTATAAACTAAAATAATCTCTTTATTTCTTGGTTACAATAAAAGCACTCTACTTTTTAAAAGAAGGAAGAAAGAAGAAGAAAGAAGATATTACAAATTTAAGTCAAATTTGACTTGATTCACTCTTTCAATGCATGCTTGTTCCTCTTGTTGTGGCGCTGCTATTTCTTGATTCACAAAATTATATGCTACTTGTTCTTCATCATCACGAATCAATATTATCTCAGGTGATTCTAATTCTAGAATTTCTACTAAATTACTGTAATGAGTATATTTAGATTCTTGTTGTGAAAATTCTATGGATTTAGATTGCTCAAATTGACTCCCAAATGAGTTATCTTTAGAGTCTACCTCGTACCCTAATTATGGATGCCTCTGGTGTGCTATTACTGCATTTTGCAACTGACTAAACATAGTATGTAGCCCATAATTTCTCACTTTTTCATCAAAAATTTCATTGTTTTCTCTCAACAAAAGTGCACATAGGGCATGATAACAACCACTTGGTCTTATCATCAATGCCTCTTTACAAATTTTAGTTTGATCTTTTGTCTCTCTTACAAGGAAAAAATACTAAGCCTCTCAGGCTTGTTACACAAAATTTCTAGTTTGTATAGCCTTCTAGACTATCACAGTATGCTTTTACACTACAGTTTTTTATTCCTCGAATCAAGTGAAAATCCCCTTCTTTTACAATAAATTGCCTCTTAGGCAATGTCAAAAAAAAAATTATATAGTCTATTATAATTTTTAAAAAGTTGTAATTATAAGTTAAATAATAAAAAATATTGATTTTCTTAAAAACTTAAAATATATATATATATATATATATATATATATATATTTTAATAATATTATTAAACCTATATAAAAAAAATTAAAAATATATATAAAAAAATTAAAAAACTATATATAAAAAAAAATTATCTCCGACCTTTTAAAACTTAACCTTATGCAAAAAGGATTAATATGTCAATCCGACCTTGACCTCATGCCAACATAATAAAAAATTAAATCGTGTTGGGTTTCGAACCCGCGACTTCCCCTATGTAGAATAGCGCGCTCACCAAGTGCGTTATAAGCCTCTTTAGGCTTCAAATTGACGGGTGTAGTATTTAAACCAATGGGCAATAATTTTAAACAAAAAAAATTATATTTTCTTTATCCCACATGCTGTAGGAATTGGGCTACAAAGGGGTTTAAGAGTACGAGGGCTCACAAGGGTATTCAATTGCCTTAGGACAATCGGACCTTGCCCTTTTGCTCTTCATTAGGTGAATGCCCTTCCACCACATCACCACCTCACATCTACTTTCCATGTGTCCTACTTACTGTGTCTGCCACATCACCTCCTTACTATGTTTGCCATGTCATTGTGTCTGTCATGTCATCTCCTTTCCACGTGTCTGCCTCTGGTCAACTCACCATGTATCTACCTCTAGTTAGCTCATCACATGTTTGCCTCTGGTCTGCATTCTGCCAAGTCACCTGTCAGTCACCTGTGGAATCATGCCTAGTGTCCTTTGGTCAGCTGGTCAACCTTGAACTATGTGCTCTCTATGGGCCTCCTTTCGACCTCACCTCGATGCACACTTTATGGGCCCTCTCGACCTCCTCGAGAATTGTACCTCCTATGGGCTCACTCCCATGGGCCTCCTCAACCTCCTTGAGATTTGTTCCTCACCTGTGGGCATCCTCGAGATCCATTCCTAGCTTGCCTTGAAACCCTAGACACCCTCCACTCTGATACCAGATTTGTAATCACAAATCAATATGCAAAAAATCACTATTCCTTCTATCAAATTCGAAATTACAAAGTATAATAATAGTGTCTATATAGTTGTTGAGAGATATTTGGGAGAGAATAAATAGGGAGGAAAGAAAAAAATAATTAGGATTCAAACTCTTCCTGTTGTCCATGTCATCCAATCCTGCTGACTTGGTTGTCATCCAATGAGGTAAAAGGGTAAGGTCAAAACTTACAGTTGAAACAAAATTTTTACCATTTTACCATTTTAACTTCCAACAGGTTTAAAATTTTAAATTCTACCAAAAATATTATTTGTAATCAAAAAGGTACAAGAAATATTACTTTAAAAGGACTATGGAAAATCTTATTAAGTATACAAGATTCAATGAAAAAAAATGATTTAGAGACATACTTGATTCTAGAATTGATAAAAAATAAAATGCAATTAGAATAGAACCAATATGGCTTAGAAATATTTCTAAAAACTCACAAACTAATAGTTTGGTAAAATTATATTCTATAGATTTATCTCCTGATGACATGATAAAAGGAATTGATGACATCTATATTAATGAAGATATTGAGAATACAATAAAAAACCATACACAAAAGGTAGAAAATAATGTTGATCAAAAAGATGTCCTACAGATTTATGAAAGAAGCAAAGATAGAATAGCTTAATTTTTACATAGATGGTTTGACTATTTTATCAAGAAAATAGATTAACTTAATTATTCTAGGTCAAATAACATAGATGTTAGAACACCTTCATGATGTACTTATTACAAAAAAATTTGTCATGAGAAAGCAAACTATTGGAATTTCCATCCATGTAAATATTGTGGAGGAAAAACTCATTCATATTTCTTTTGTTACTATAAAGACAAGTACTATAAAATATTTGAAGAGAAACTGATATTCAAATTAGATTGTCTCTTCCAAGCTCTTATTTTTGAAGCATCTACTAACAATGAATTCAAGTTTGAAATTTCTAAAGAACAAAAAGATAGGTCATTTAGAGAACCAAAGGAAAGAAAATGGATCAATTATGATCCACTTATGACTTGCAATATTATGAGATATCTTGTTCATCAAAGATACTTGGAAAATTTCAAGGACAAAAACTTGACCAATTACTTTGAAATAAAAAAAAAAAGTAGTGGAATGAGGAAGATAAGAAAATATAACATGAATACTGAACCAAAAGAAGAAGAATAACCTGATCAAGCTGAAGAACATTTCAAATATGAAGATCAATATTGAATACTAAAGTCTTCAATAACCAAATAATGTAATACATGGGGATGTTGGAATATATTACATTATTCTAGTACATGCTAATGTACCAACTTTGGTACATTTGTAGATTAGGAAAGAGTGTCCTATATTAGAGGATGAGTATTTACTTTATGTAATGTAATAAATGCATAAGTATTATTAAAGTGTGCAAAGTATTTTGGTATTGTAAATGTGCATAATAGTCCATGTGCACATGATTCCATAGAATAGGAATATGAAGAGTCTCTAGAAGAGTGAAGGCCAAGAGTGCTCCATATGAAGAGTCACATTACATTATATATGTATCTATGTGTATGTGAGCAAGTGACATGATTTGTAGTTTGAGAGAGTATGTAAGTATGGGTACTTAAGATCTTGATTCAATGGAGATACAATTTTTGTGAGCATTTATTAATGGAAATTTTATGAGTTATTGTTAAAGTTATTTTTGAGTTTTATACTTTTAGAATATTTCCATTATCATATATTTCATATTGTAACTTTATTTTAGATCTTCTAGTTATTTTTATCTTGAGTATTTAGCTTCAAAAGCTAATAGTGGTATTAGAGCTGCAACAAGGTTTTGACTTGCACAGGTTTTAAAGTTGCAAAGGATATTTCCACTAGTTTAGGAGAAACTTGTGAAGTTAAATAAATTAGCTTTGGAAAATAAAACTAGGGAAGTTTGAAGATTTACCTATTCCAAGAGCAAATTTGGAATAGAAGGAAATTACAGGTCTTGAAGATAGACCTTGACATTGATGAGATTAAGAGACCCAAGAAGGAGGTCCTATTGAAGAATTCTATAGATTGAATAAATTTTTAGATTGCTATTTGACTAGAGTCTTTCCACAGGGTTGAAGGAGAACTTGTGAAGACTAGGACTCAACATAGATTTCTTTCCACTAGTTTTGAGAATAACTAGTGAAGTTTATTCATTTTAGAATTTTAGAATTTTAGATATTTGAATGTATTTGGTTGCTACTATCTAAGTTTTTATTGTAGAAAATTAGTTCTCAGAAGTTGAGAAGCTTCCTACAATAGATAGAGAAGAATTTCACCTTTGATTGCCTAAAAGTCTATGTGCTTTCCTTGTACAGGGATTAGTTTTGAGTTGCAAAAAAAGAGTAGATATTGCATATTAAGAAGGTCCAAGAAAGAGGCCTCATTTGAAGACTACAAATTGAAGCTAGAAGAGACCCAAGAAAGAGGTCACATTGAAGAACTTCTAGATTTGGAAGATTGAATATTGAATATAGAGGACTAAGAAAAGGTCCTATTGCAGATTCAAGAAGCAACAAATTTTGGAGATCCAAGAAAGAGATCTCATTGCAGAATTTCCATAGTTGGAATATTAGAGAGACCAAGGAAATATCTCATTGAATTTTTGAGAAGAAGAATTGAGGAGCTACAAAATTAGAAGACCTAAGGAAAGAGGTCTCTAGATAATTTGGAGAAGGAGAAGAAGGCTAGAGAAAGCCTCGTTGATAAATTGAAGAAGTGGCCATTGGAGGAGTTATGAAGAAAAATAGAGGAATAATATTGTAAGCAAGGAGAAGGTTCTGATAAGAATGATTTGGGACAATTATCACCATTTGACAACAAGCCCAAAAGGAAGAAGGTTTTGGCAAGAATATTGCCAAATTTTGGAGAAGATTTTTGAATATCTCAAGACATTCAGATTCTTGAGAAAGAAGACAGTGGAAGAGATCATATTTGAAGTCAAAATTTGACAAGAATATTGAAGGAGAAGGGAATATTGAAGAGGCCACAATTTTGAGAAGTTTAAGGACAACCACAATATTTTTGAAGGCTGATTTGAAAAGGAGAAGGTTGCTGATTTTTGAGGTAGAAATTGAAGGGTTAACAGGATAGTAAATTGAAGGAAGTATAGAGCTACAATTTGGAAAATATTTGGGCATATTTTGAAGTGCCCTTGAATAGTAAATTGAAGGAGGACTTGACAACGAAAGAAGGCAGCAATTTGGAGATTTTCATTGTAGTTTTGGACAATGAAACAAAGGAGGAATTGACTGGAAAGTTGAAGAATTTTTTACAGCATTTGGGCAGCACTAATAGTTACAAGTTTCAAATTTCAAGAGAAAATATTTGAAGGATATTTGAAGCCACAAAAATCAGATTTTATGGGTAGCATTAGAAGAAGGAAAAGAGATGCATTTTGGAGAACTTTAGGGCATATTTGAGAGATTTTTTGGGTAGAGAGCAAGTTGGTATTTGAGCAACAATTAGAGCTATAAAATTGATAATATTTGAAGCAACAAAGTGAAAGGAAGTGAAGGTGCAAAATTTACAAGATCAAGATAGAAAAAGGGTGAATCAAATCACCAAGAAAATTAGCTACAAAAGGATATAAAAAAGGTATGCAATATTGGTGCTACATAAGTTTATTATTTGAGCATTAGAATTAGTCTACATTAAGTATTTGAGAGCACCATATTAGCTTTATTAAATTCTGAAGAAGGAAGTTGAAATAGAGAGTCTTCAAGCAAAAGGAGTTGGTAGCATTTGCATCTTAAAATCTACAAGAATAAAACAACAAAGATCTAAGTTAAATCTTACTTGAAAAGGAGAAATAAGAAGGAAATAATATTAATATTGAATGTTGTTTTTTAGCTCATAAAAGTGCAGATTTATTGGAGTAGAAAGAAATAGAATAAGAGTATTTCTCTAAGCAAATAGAAGACCAAATAAGGGGTCAAAAAGTAGAGCAGATTTTTAAGTGTCTAAAGACACTAAGAAAACCATCATGCAAAGAAGAGGTGAAAGCATTGGTTTGGAGTAGTGAAGTGCCACCATAGCTCATACAACCCATTCAATAATTACACAATCCAATAATTCACTATACTCAAGGAAGAGCCACCACCATTCAAGGAAAAGCCACCATAGTCCAAGGAAGTGCCACTATTGCTCAAGGAAGAGCCACCACCACCTAAGGAAGAGCCACCACTAGAAATGTGAAGGAAAGCTATCAAGTTGAATATCCAATGCCATAATTTTACCCAAGGATCCCAAACGAATGTAATTGAGATGTTTCTACAAAATATAGTGAAGGAACATATGTAGAGGAGATAGAACATTGAAAATTAGGGTAAACTCCAAGTGTTAAATATTGGAGGAAATGTTACATGCAAAGGATATTGAAAGGATAGGTGTGAAGAAGATAAAGCATTGGAAAGGACAAGCTAAAGTGAATTTTGGGTGCCAAAATTGCACCAAGGCCAAAGGAGATGTTGAATCTTAGTTGGAGGTGAGACACTTGTAAAGTGTAATGCTCAAAGTGTCATAATTTCACCGTATGATGTAGAATTACATTACAAGCACTTGAAGAGAAAAAAAGGAACAAATTTGGAGAGTTTGAAGAGTGCCATGTGGTACATGTGAAGTGGAAGGTCAAAATGTTTGAAGTAGTTCAAACATTCACAGCAAGGAGGATAGTGTATTTCAAGGTATCAAAGATAGTATAGTGCAAGAGAGATTCAAGAGAACATCAAAAATAGGAGAGTGTGTAAGGAAGTTTGAGTGCAAGTAAGGAGGAAATACTCCATTTGGCACATGCAAGAGAACCATTCAAGTTATGTACAACAAAGGAGTTGAAGAGTCAAACTAAAGATATGACTACATTACTTCCATTACAGCAGCAAGGATAACGTATTAGAGTGCCTTTACAAGGTTGGAGGTTAGTTGACCAATCAAGGAGGAGAGAGAGTAATCTTTCCAAGGCAGGCCAAAGTACAACATAGAAAGAGGAGCATCAATTAGAAGTTGGTCAAACACTATTGACCAAGAGAATTACCACATTCAAGACTGAAGGTAATTCATTCCTTTTAAATTTATTTATATGCTCAAAATAGGAGATATAAGGTTACATAAGGTTATTATTTTCTAAGGTTAAAGTGAAACTATTTATTTTGGAGAGATAAGAATTAATATTTGAAACCTTAGAAATTTGATTATTGCTATTAGAGACTTGAATTTTTTTTTTTTGTAGATAAGATACTATAGCATTAATACTGAGTTTTACAGTTTGACCCAAAACCTTTTACAAAAATCATCCCAGGGTTGTTGATGAACATATCCTTACTAAGGATCCTATATATGTAAAATCTACATGCCGCCAAAGCCATTACATCCGGTAAGGCACATAGCCTGTTATCAAAAAGAAACTTCCCATACAACATTTTGGGTATACCCCAATAAAACACACATGCATCATAATTACAAAAAAGAAACAGACACGGATCCCTTCCTTGAGACAATGGAGAAACAAAAAGTTGCAAACACACATAGCAGAGTATTGAAAAAAACTCCCACAAGCTTTGTATTGACAGTTACTCTTAATAATTCTTTGGTAATTGCTTTCTTCCATATATGACATGCTTTGGTACCACATACTATCTTGGCCAATCAGCCTTGGATAAGTGAACCTGCTGGCTAGATTTATGGTGGTGGCTATCTGGTGGTCCACGTGGCTTTGGTTCAAAGTCTTATATTGTCATTTCTTTCCTTCCCTGTGATTATCAACCAACCTCAAATTACTAAGATGACTAGGAGCCATGTTTTTTATTTGGTAAATAAAAGTCTTCATTAATTACCGGGTTTTGTAGGTTAACCCAAAACCTATTACAATATCTAGCCTTCTGTTGAGATTGTAGATCCTAGTCATCCTTGAAACTTTCTTACCAGAACTTGTGTTGAATCCCCTACAACACCCTACTAACAAGGCACACCCATACCTAAACATAACTATAAACATTACTTACATTGACAGGAAATTGAAGTTTAGAACTTTGCACTTGTGAAACCTTTTGCTTGCCCATTTCCTATTCTCTGTCAAAATCTTCCAAGGCTTACACCCTGTTACCTTCATTTCCAATTTGGTATGATTTAGAGGGAAACCCCATAGTTATTACCAGCTCCATGGGGAAAGAACACCCATGCATATTTCTCCTTAATGGGTAGATTTATTTTCATAACTAATAATGTTTTCCATTTCACGTGGCACACCTTGTGTCCATGTCACAAAACTACCAACATCAACACCTATGTTGGCTAATTTTTTAGCTGACCTATTGGCCTCATGGTACACGTGATGAGCCCTCCTGTTCTGTCTTGCCGCAAAAAGGATCCTCACTTCATGGATGACTCCCTCGATTCTCCATGGAGGTTTTTTGCCATTGGTTAACAGGTTGATGATGTTCATAGAATCACCTTCAATCATCAAGTTACCTTGAGTTGCTTGGGCTACTTGCAACCCTATCCAAAGGGCTCTAGCTTCTGCTTTGTTATTAGTTCTGATTCCCAATGGTTCAGCAAATGCCTTGACTATATTTCCTTGATGATCCTTGATTATTCCTCTAGCTCCAACTCTTCTCGGGTTATCCTTGGCTGCACCATTAAAATTTAGTTTAAACCAAACCTAATGGGGTGGCTCCCAAGAAATCTCATTTCTAGGATTAGGCAAAGGAATGGAAGGTTTGTCCTCAATACCTAATGCCTAAGCTAATTGTTTTTCTTGGGGAGGAATTGAGTGGTTCTCATCCACTAAGGTGCTAAGGTTTTCTTTCACAAAGACAATAATCCTTTTGAGGATGGTTTTTGGGTTGTGAATGGTATCCTTAAAGGCTCTATGGTTCCTTTCTAGCAAAATCTACCAGAGAAAATGATGCCAACATATTTTCCATAGGTACTTAAGTTTTAGGCTAACAAAGGGTTGAGGCCATTGATGGAACACTTCGGATATAAGAGCAGGCTTAACCCACAAGATCCTAAAGGCTTGGAAAAGTTCATCCAAGATGGACTCCGCTATCGAACACTCCAGAAACAAGTGTTGGGTAGTCTCCCATCCTACCCTGCACATGTAGCAATGGTTAGCAATAACCATACCTTTGGATAACATATTGTCCATAGTGAGGTTTTTTCCTTGAATCACCAGCCATGAAAAAAAGGATATTTTAGGAATTAAGCCTTTGATCCAAACCAAACTTGATTGAAATTGTTGACCTTCCACATTGAGAAGCAAATTATAGGCAGACTTAACTGTGAATTCACCACTTTTAGTCTCATCCCAAACAATGTGATCTTCATCCTCTCCAGAGGGAATAATTTGCTGAGTTAAAATATTATAAATCTCTTCAGCCTCCACTTCAAAACCCTATACTCTGATGTGTTCCCACCTGTTGATATTTATATCCTACCACATATAATTTGCAACCTTCTTCCCAATATGCTACTCCATATGCTCTTGAATCCTAGCCAAATAAGGATTTTGGGATAACTCCTCAGCTCTCACCCGTCGATCCTTCCAAAAGTCTATTGTTTACCCATTTCCTAGAATCCATCTAAGACCTTTCTTGATAAGATCCCTGCTCGTGAGGATTGCCTTCCAAAAATCAGACCCCCTTCTTACTAAGTTTTCATTAAGGAAGTTCACACCTTGGAGGTATTTCCTCCTAACTATGGCAGTCCATTCATTATAGACCTTAGTCAATAACTACCATGCTTGTTTGGATAGCAGAGCTATATTGATATTAGCAACTCTCCTCAATCCTAACCCCCCATCAACTTTAGGTTTGCAAACCTTGTTCCAACCTACTAAATGGATCCTTTTCTTATCCTCAATCCCAGACCAGAGAAAAAAATTTTGAATCTGCTCAATTTTGTGATACACCTTGCTGGGAGCTCTGAAGACTGATAGGAAGTAAACAGATATACTTTGAAGTGAAGCCATAGTTAAAAATGCTTTATCTGCTTGAGATAACAGATGTCCTTTCCAACCTGCTAGATTTTTTTTGATCCTCTCCAAAACTATGTTCCACATTGATCCTTTAGGTTTCCCCGTAAACAGGGGAAGACCTAAATAGGAGGTAGGAAGGGATGCAATCTGACATTCCATGATCCTTGCTATGTTGTTTTGCCTAGGAATGAGGGTATTGATGAAATAAAGTTTGCTCTTATCAAAATTCACTTTTTTTCCAGCACTTATTCATACATTATGAGAATATTTTTAATCCTTCTTGCCTCAACCACAGAAGCCAAAGTCAATAGCAATGTATCATCAACAAATTGTTGATGTGTCACCGGGGTAGTTAGCGACGTGGCCTTGATACCTGATATGAGTCCAACGACTAGGAGCCATGCTATCTAAAATTTGACTATTTCCATTAGTCTTTGTGGTATTTCCATGCAGCATCCACGAAGACTGATAGCTCAGATAATTTTTATTATGAGTCCAATTCAAAAATGAGACGAAAATACTCCTAGCCTTCGAACTTACAGTGCCTTACCTATTGGTAAATTCGACTATCATTCTTGGTATTCTTTTTGAATAATATCCTCTACTTCACTCGGGACACCGTGTTCCCATTTGAAAATTTTGTCACCATTGACACCCAAATTGGCCAGCTTATCAGCAATTTTGTTAGCTTCCCGAAAGACATGTTGGGCTTTTTTGTCTTGTCTTCCCTGGAAAAGGATCCTAGCCTCTTCAAGAATTGTTTTAATCCTCCAAGGAGATGTTTTCCAATTATTGAGGAGATTTATAACATGCATAGAGTCTCCTTATACGATCAAATTGCTTTCTAAGTCTTGAGTCATTTGAAGGCCTCTCCACATAGCTCTAGCTTCAGCTTCGTTGTTTGTCCTTGTTTTCAAATATTTAGAAAATGCAAGCATCATATTCCCATTATGATCTCGCACAATGCCACCAGCACTTGCTCTAACTTTAGAGACTTGAAATTTGATTTGAAGAATTAAAGGAATAAATTTGAATTTTTGTAATTTTGAATTTACAAAACTATTTGAAATATTTGTAATTTCAATAGATTGGAGTAATAAGGTTTTCTACATCAAATATAAAATTTGCAAATATCTTTTTATGGAATTTCTAAATTTCTAAGTTTGGATTTATAAGGAATTCAACACCAACATAGGATTGAGAAAATAAATTATTATTTTTTATATTAGGGATATAAAAGTTTGTCAAATTTAAGATCAACGACTTAAAAATTGTTCTTAGTATTTCAACCAAAACTGAGGAATAAAAGTAGATATTTTGAAATTGAATTCAAAATTATTATTAACTTACTAGGGAGTCATAAGGTATTCAACCTCAAAGTTTTAAAGTTTTAAATTCTACCAAAAATGTTCTTTTTAATCAAAAAGGTACAAGAAATATTACTTTAAAAGGACTATGGAAAATCTTATTAAGTATACAAGATTCAATGAATCAAAATGATTTAGAAACATACTTGATTCTAGAATTGATAAAAAAGAAAATGCAATTAGAATAGAAGAACAAATATGACTTAGAAATATTTCTAAAAACTCACAAACTAATAGTTTGGCAAAAGTAGATTCTATAGAGTTTTCTCGTGATGACATGATAAAAGGAATTTATGACATCTAGCTTAATGAAGATATTGATAATACAATCAAAAACCATACACAAAAGATAGAAAATAATGTTGATCATAAATGTGTCCTATAGATTTATGAAAGAAACAAAGATAGAATAGCTTTAGTTGTACATAGATGGTTTGACTATTTTATCAAGGAAATGGATGAACTTGATTCTTCTAAGTCAAATAACAAAGAAGTTGGAACATATTCATGATGTACTTATTGCAACAAATTTGGTCATGAGAAAGCAAACTATTGGAATTTCCATCCATGTAAATATTGTGGAGGAAAAACTCATTCATCCTTCTTTTGTTACTATAAATGCAAGTACTATAAAATATTTGAAGAGAAACTGATATTCAGATTAGATTGTCTCTTCCAAGATCTTATTTTTGAAACATCTACTAACAATGAATTCAAATCTAAAATTTCTAAAGGACAAAAATATAGGTCATTTAAAGAACCAAAGGAAATAAAATGGATCAATTTTAATACACTTATGACTTACAATATTATGAGATCTCTTTTTCATAAAATATACTTGGAAAATTTCAAGGACAAAAGTTTACCAATTACTTTGAAATGCATAAAAGTAGTGGAATGAAGAAGATAATAAAAGATAACATGAATACTGAACCAAAAGAAGAAGAACCTGATCAAGCTAAAGAATATTTGAAATTTGAAGATCCATATTGAATACTAAAGTCTTCAATAACCAAATAATATAATATAGGGGTGTTGGAATATATTGTATTATTTGGTACATGCTAATGTACCACCTTTGGTACATCTTTAGATTAGGAAAGAGTGTCCTAGATTAGAGAATGAGTATTTACTTTATTCAATGTAATAAATGCACAAGTACTATAAATTGTGCAAAGTATTTAGATATTTTAAATGTGCAGAATAGTCCATGTGCACATGAGTCCATAGAATAATAATATGAAGAATCTCTAGAAAAGTGAAGGCCAAGAGTGCTCCATATAAAGATTCATATTACAATATATATGTATCTATGTGTATGTGAGCAAGTGACATGATTTGTAGTTTGAAAGAGTATATATGGGTACTTAAGTTCTTGATTCAATGGAGATACAATTTTTGTGAGCATTTATTAATGGTAATTTTATGAGTTATTATTAAATTTATTTTTGAGTTTTATATTTTTAGAAGATTTTCATTATCACATATTTCATATTGCAACTTTATTTTAGATCTTATAGTTATTTTTATCTTGAGTATTTAGCTTAAAAATCTAATAGTGGTATCAGAGCTGTAGTAAGGTTTTGACTTGCATAGGTTTTAAATTTGCAAAGGATATTTCCACTAGTTAAGGATAAACCAGTGAAGTTAAATAATTTACCTTTGTAAACGAAAACTAGGGAAATTTGAAGATTTACCTATTCCAAAAGCAAATTTGGAATAGAAGAAAATTATAGGTCTTAGAGATAATCCTTGACATTGATGAGATTAACAAACTCAAGAAGGATATCCTATTGAAAATTTTGATAGATTAAAGAAGATTTTAGATTGCTATTTGGCTTTAGTCTTTCCACAGGATTAAAGGAGAACTCATGAAGACTAGGACTCAACACAGATTTCTTTCCACTAGTTTTGAGAATAACTAGTGAAGTTTTTTCATTTTAGAATTTTTGAGATTTGAATGTATTTGGTTGCTACTATCTATGTTTTTGTTGTATAAAATTAGTTCTTATAATTTGAGAAGCTTCCTAAAATAGATAGATAATAATTTCACCTTTGATTGTTTGAAAGTCTATGTGCTTTCCTTATACAGGGATTAGTTTTGAGCTGCAGCAAAAGAATAGATATTGTAGATTAAGAAGGTCCAAGAAAGAAGCCTCGTTTGAAGACTGCAGATTGAAGTAAGAAGAGACCCAATAAATAGGCCACATTGAAGAACTTCCATAATTATAAGATTGAATATTGAAGATAAATAAGTACTAAGAAAAGGCCATGTTGTAGATTCAAAAAACAACATATTTTGGAGATCCAAGAAAGAGATCTCATTGCATAATTTCCATAATTGGAATATCAGAGAGACCAAGGAAAGGTCTCATTGAAGTTTTGAGAAGAAGAATTGAGAAGCTGCAAAATTAGAAGACCTAATGAAAGAGGTCTCTAGAGAATTTAGAGAAGGAGAAGAAGGCTAGAGAAAGCCTCATTAAAAAATTAAAGAAGTGGTCATTGGAGGTAGTTGTGAAGAAATCTAGAGGAAGAATATTGTAAGCAAGGATAAGGTTCTGATAAGAAGGATTTTGGATAATTAACACCATCTGAAAACAAGCCCAAAAAGAAGAATTTTTTGGTAAGAATATTGCCAAACTTTGAAGATCTCAAGACATTCAAATTATTGAGAAAAAGACAGTGGAAGAGATCATATTTGAAGTCAAAATATGACAATAATTTTGAAGGAGAAGGGAATATTGAAGAGGCCATGGTTTTGAGAATTTTAAGAACAATCACGGCATTTTTGAAGTCTGATTTGAAAAGGAGAAGGTTGCTAATTTTTGGGGTAGAAATTGAAGGGTTAACAGGACAGTAAATTGAAGTATAGAGCTGCAATTTTGAAAATATTTGGGAATATTTTGAAGTGCCTTGAATAGTATATTGACGGAGGAATTGATAGTGATAGAAGACAGCAATTTGGAGATTTTCATTACAATTTTGGATAGTGAAACAAAGGAGGAATTGACTGGAAAGTTGCAGAATTTTTTACAGCATTTGGGCAGCACTAATAGCTGCAAGTTTCAGAATTCAAGAGAATATATTTGAATGATATTGGAATCCAAAAAATTGATATTTTGTGGGTAGCATTAGAAGAAGGAAAAGAGCTGCATTTTTTATAACTGCAGGGCATCTTTGAGAGAGAGTTTGGGCAGCGAGCAAGTTGGTATTTGAGAAGCAATTAGAGATGTAAAATTGATAAGCTTTGAAGTAGCAAAGTGAAAGGAAGTGAAGGTACAAAATTTACAATATTAAGATAGAAAAAGGTTGAATCAAATCACCAAGGAAATTAACTACAAAAGGATATCAAAAATGCATGCAATATTGGTGCTACATGTTGTTGCCATCGCACAATGTACCTCAATTTGGGAACCCGCTTGAAAGTTTTAGAATAAAGTTCGAGTGTTCATCATTGTTATGTTTTTAGCACTATTTTTTTTCATGATTGATCTTGTGTGTTTAATCTTATGTTTTTACAATAGGATAAAATAATGTGTTCCCTTTTCTATACTTCACTCTCATTAATATTTAAAGTTTTGTTCCAATATATTGGATGAGTTATTGCATATTGTTATGCATAGACCAAATATATAATTAAAAAAATAATAATAATAAAATAAACCAAAATAAAATGTTTATATATCATCATTTTCATTAAATTAATGGACTAATTTTTGAATGTTTTCCTTTGTTATGTAGGTACATAAAAATAATGACCCAATTTTTGAGGTAAAACTATGCCTACCTACGGACGGAGCACATGAGTGTGGTCAATGTAGGGGCACATTTTCCAAAGTAATGACATAGTTTCAGTTTCCAAGGAGCGTAGTCAATGTGGGGTATGAATACCAAGGTTCCACTAAGTGGCTTAGCTAAGTCATTTTATTTAGTGCATGTTTGCATTGATAAATATTATCATGTGCTTTCACTAGACACATGTGGGATTAAACCCATCGCAATAACTCAGGAAAAATTGTTAAGCTTTGGGATGGTTATGAGGAGGAGCCACTCCTCTAGTTGTGAATTCAATATGAGCTAGGATGAGACCTTGTGTATTCACCCCTAGGAACGTCATTGATGAAAATCTTGTTGGAGTTTTCCATGATGTAGAAGTCTTGAAGGAGGTCTCAATCTGTGACACTGGCATAGTAGGCAATGGTAGAAGCAAATATAAAACAATAACCAGTACATGAGATTTTGTATTCTTTGTTTAAAAATAATGAGGATGGTAAATTTGATAGCTCAAAGGCCATGATGAGGATTGGAATGCATGACCAATGATCCAATGACTACATTCTAATCTTTGTGATCTGATGTGATTTTCCTATTA
Organism: Wollemia nobilis; assembly: GCA_028583015.1. Classification (NCBI taxonomy): domain Eukaryota; kingdom Viridiplantae; phylum Streptophyta; class Pinopsida; order Araucariales; family Araucariaceae; genus Wollemia; species Wollemia nobilis. Next base: position 116,320 of record JAQPPZ010017247.1, read on the forward strand.
TTCAAGAATGTTCTATGACATGGCTTGGTGAGTGGATCTTAGATGGGTTGATCATAGTACATCTCAACAACTAGTCCTCTAGATATCAATACCCAATATTGGCACTTAAGGAATTGAAAGACACCACCATTCAAATAATGATAGAGATCCTATTGATGAATAGTGATAGTACTAGAAAAATAGAAAATTTAATATTTTAGCGCAATATGGTGGAAAATATATAAAATTTATCTGGATCATGTTACCTTGCCCAAGAAAATTGTAACTATATGGATATGGCTACCGATGGAGGAAATATGGGTAAAATATTACAATAAATAGCTCGGGATGCGAGCTTATTATATATGTGATAGTTACCTTTATTGGGTTTGAAATTGTTACCTATAATTAGAATATTCACTAACTAGATCGAGCATAAGATTTTTTTATTTTGGCATATCACATAGGAATCTTGCAACTTTTAGACATCTGCAATGAGTTTAGTGAGGCTTGTTATTCGTTCATTTATGTTTTGATGGATGAAAATATTTCATTAGATAATGGAGAAGGAACCTCTAATGTCATACATCAGATTATTCAATTTCCTCTTTGACAAATTAGAGTCAATACACCTGATAAATTGATACTAAATCATAGAGACTCGTGTTCTCACTCCATGGTAAATAGACAAAACTATTTCCTGATTGAGTCCATAGTTCCACTGCATGGTTAAGTTCTAGATAAATGGTGTGAATGCTATGAAATTCACAAGTACATATCCTTTTTAAATCTTATTTTTGTGTGAATAGATACAGCTACCTACATATCCCAAGCATTGTGATTATAGCTTACGAATGTGAACATAATCATGTACTAAGCCCTATGGCCATGGCCACCATAAACTTCAGATCACCAAGCTATCAAAGGGATACTATTTTTGATAACATTATTTGTGAACATCTAATAGTTGGTGATGAAGCATTGAAGGATGTTATCAAAAATTTTGTTAAGGTGGATGAACCCCAGTACTTGAGAGCAGCCATGTCATGACCCTCCTAAGTAGACCTTAGGCATAAAAACTATGCATTGTTTAAGAGAACTTGCACATGGTTTTGTTGTCAGTAAGGAAGCAGGCAATATATAGAATCAACCCTAAAGAGTATTATATATGTATAATAGTAGGATAAGATATTATAATTAAAAGGTGTTTAATTATAATATATGCTATTATATATAATATAATAGGGAGATAGGATATTATAATTAAAAGGTGTTTAATTATAATATATGCTATTATATATAATATAATAGGGAGATATGATATTATAATTAAAAAGGTGTTTAATTATAATATATGCTATTACATAATTAATAGGGGAATAAAATATATTATTAATAAAAGGGTTTATTAATAGTATATAGACCATCATAAGTTATAAATAAAAGGGTGTTATTTATAATTATAATAGGAAAAGTATTTATAAATAAGAAAGGTTTATTTATAATGCATATAATTATAATATATAATGCATACTATTATATGAATAAAAGAAGTTTATTTGTATAATTATGATAAAAGGATTCTATGTTATAAATAAAAGAGATTGTTTATAACTTAGGCTATGTTTTTTAAATATGCATTATAAATATGGGATATTTTAATGTATTTATAGATATGCATTTCAAATTAATGCAGCAGGGATTTGATCTGATATTTGAAGATTTGATTTTATAGAATAATATTTAAAAATTATTTTGCAGCCTCTTGAGGACAAGTGTTATGACCCTCCCATATGAACTTTTGAAGCATAGAAAAACAATGTATTAACATATATGACTAATATTCGATTGTGTGCAATCAAGCACCTTCATGATATTAGATAAATAATGAAGGATGTGTTATTGCTACTCAATTACCAATGTGTAGGATCAGGTGCACTCGTGATTGGAGTAAATTGAGTCATCCACTAGAGGCTAGAGTACTTGAGGAAGGGTAAATTATGATTAGGCAATTCAAAGGTAACACGGATAGATACCTTCATATAGGTATGCATTCAGTTAAGGGATAATCATCAATGTCTAATCACCTTGAGCCCCAAACTAATGGCCTAGTAGCCATTGTAAGATCTAGAGGCTAAGATAGGTTATTAGATTGATGGAAAGACTCCCTCTTTGTTTGATGCACTTGCATGATTATATTTAAATTTAGCATTATTAACCTTGATAGTCGTTGATCATGGGATAGATGGTTTACCTTCAAAAACTTCATGTGGGTGTTGTTTAATTAAATAAAATATTTATTTAAGAAGATCAAAAGAAGTTAAATAAATATTTTATCTATTTAAAAAGAATGAAAGATGTTGAATAAATAGTTTATTTATTTATAAATAGCAACGGATGTTGTTTAAATAAATAGTTTATTTATTTAAGAAGAGCAAAAATATGTTGCTAAATAAATAGTTTATTTAGAAGGAGCAAATACATGTTGTTAAATAGATAGTTTATTTATTTAAGAATGACAAAATAAATATTGTTAAAATAAATAATTAAATTAATTTTAGAAAGGTAAAATATAATGTTTAGTAATAATAATAATAAAAAGGGTGTTTGCCTCGATGTGCCTAGGAAGCCACCATCCACCTATTGATCGATCCCCTCCCTGAGGCATTATAGGGACAAGATGACATTCAGTATAGTAGGCCGAATTTCCCTATGGAGAACTGGCCATGCCAAATATACGCGAAGCTCCTCTGATATTAGAGGAAGATTCTTTATAGTGATCACCTTGGGAATAGAAGGGAGAGGGGTGTTCACCCTACCTCTTATCGAATGTTGGTCGAGGAGTAATGGTGGGTAGGTGGGGAACATGGACCGAGGAAGTAGAGAAGACATCAAGGAAAAAGGTCCAAATAAAAATGAGAGCATCTGAGCAGGAGAAGACAAGTGTGACAAGTGACTTTCGAGCAGTGCAAACAACCCAATTCCATAGCCAAACCAGTTTGATCTTCATCTAAATTTGATAGTTATGTTTTAATACCTAGCTCTATGTTTAGAGCTCATAGCTCTATATTTTTAAGAGCTTGAAAGCTCTGTATTTAGAGCGATTAAGCTCTATGTTTTTGAGAGCTCAAAATATTTGTGTTTAGAGCATCAAAGCTCTATGTTTTTGAGATATCGAAAGCTTTGTGTTTAGAGCTCGTAGCTCTATGTTTGTTAAGACCTCAAAACCTCTATGTTTAGAGCTTGTTGCTCTATGTTTTTGAGAGCTCAAAAGCTCTATATTTAGAGTGCTGAAGCTCTATGTTTTTGATAGCTCAAAAGCTTTGTGTTTAGAGCTTGTAGCTCTATATTTTTAAGAGCTCAAAATCTTTGTGTTTAGAGTTTTGAATCTCTATGTTTCTGAGATGTTGAAATCTCTATTTTTAGAGATCATAGCTCTATGTTCTTGAGAGCTCAAAAGCTCTATGTTTAATGCACCAAAGATCTATGTTTTTGAGAGCTCAAAAGCTCTATGTTTAATGCACCAAAGCTCTAAGATTTTGAGAGCTCAAAATATCTATGTTTAGAGTTCCAAAGCTCTATGTTTTTGAGAGCTTGAAAGCTCTATGTTTAGAGATCGTAGCTCTATATTTTTAAGAGCTCAAAATATCTGTATTTAGAGTGTCGAAGCTCTATGTTTTTTAGAGCTCGAAAGTTCTATATTTTGACCTCGTAGCTCTATTTTTTTAAGAGCTCAAAAGCTCTATGTTTAGAGAATCAAAGCTCTATGTTTTTGAGATATCAAAAGCTCTATGTTTAGAGCTTGTAGCTCTATGTTTTTAAGCGATCAAAAGCGTTGTGTTTAGAGCATCAAATTTCCATGTGTTTGAGATCTCAACTCTATGTTATAAGAGCATCAAAGCTCTGTGCTAATTTTAGATCTTGTGGCTCCATGTTTTAAGATCTTGAAAGCTCTGTGTTGTGTTTATGAATTCCAAGGATCCATGTGTTTGAGAGCTCGACTCTACATTATAAGAGCACCATAGCTCTGTGTGGTAAGAGTATCATAGTTGGTAACTACATACCAAAGGATGTATAGAATCATGATTTTTTTGTGCTCCACTACTATGATGTGGATTTAGGGGTATCATAGTTACCACGACCATTAGCAATCGATTGAGCACGATGGTGGTATCTAGGTTGAGCAATGTCAAAGCTCCTCGGATCCTTCTATCCATCATTATGGGATGGATGTCTTAGGATAAATGCATGGGAATATCGTCTGTTAAGACACCCAATTGGACGTCTTGAGTGAACCCTCCTTTGCAAAGTTACAACCAAGTTGATAGTATCCTTTAGTTACCATCCATTATCTTCTTTGTAGAATGTAGAAGATGATATATAAATTAGATGATTATTTTGTAATTTAAGGGGTATGCGACCTTTTGTTATGAAATAAATGAATTATATGATTATTTTGTAATTTAAGGGTATGGGACCTTTTCTTATGAAATAAATGAATTAGATGATTATTTTGTAATTTAAGGTTATGGGACCTTTTGTTATGAAATAAATGAATTAGATGATTATTTTATAATTTAAGGGTATGGTACCTTTTGTTATGAAATAGATGAATGATGGATATTTTATAATTTAAGGGTATGGGACCTTATGTTATGAAATAAAATGAACGATGGTTATTTGGTAATTTAAGGGTATGGGGTCTTTTGTTATGAAATAAATAAATTAGATGATTATTTTTTAATTTAAGGGCATGGGACATTTTGTTATGAAATAGGATGAATGATGGATATTTTGTAATTTAAGGGTATGGGACCTTTTATTATGAAATAATATGAATGATGGATATTTTGTTATTTGAGGGTATGGGACCTTATGTTATAAAACAAAATGAATGATGGTTATTTTGTAATTTAAGGGTATGGGACCTTATGTTATCAAATAAAATGAATGATGGTTATTTTGTAATTTAAGGGTATGGGACCTTATGTTATCAAATAAAATGAATGAATATTATTGTTATTTTAAGGGTATGGGACCTTATGCTATGAAATTAAGAAAAGGGTTTATTGGGAATGAAGGTAGTTGTTTGATTAATGAGATGTGTGAACCTAGTTCCTAAAAATTAAGGGTACGGGACTTTAATTTTTGAGAAGGTTTTCTCATTTATTTACAAGTAGAGTGCATGAGTTGATGCATTGATGATTGACTCCCTCAAGTTAACTAAGGGGGAAATGGAAATAGTAGTTTCCATGATTAGTACTATGCATTAGTAAGTTGAATTGCTTGGGTTATTTGTATAATTACAATTTGGCAATGAATTAAGTAAGTGCATATAGAAGCATGTCTATCCGGATCCATGAGTGTCCTGATCCCCTAATATCCTCACTGATCGATGGAAGAGCAGGAAGGCCAAAATCATGATATGGACCAATGCACAAGTTTGCTCTCTACCTTACATCATGTCTTTTATACAATAGATTAGATTGTGGGGATATTTTCCTAATGAAATGGATGTAAAGTATTGTAGAAAGTATGGGATGTACCATACTTATTTATGCATTTCAATGAAAATTACAACTACTATGCTTAGTACTCCTTTATTTATATTATTACATTTAAATATTTAATTTATGTTTGTTTGGTGATTGTTTCTTTATGCTTGATTATTCTTGATGTTGTTCAATTCTTTTGTTTATATTTAGTATATAGATATTTAATGCTCTCATGTGGTTAAAATAATGAATCATTAGTAATTTCTATGTGAACTTCGTGGATACCCTAAGGGCTTGAGACCCCCTTAGGGATATTGGTGACTATGTTTGGAAGATTGTACCAAAGTTAAGATAGCTTGTCAGTAGACAAGATCGATAGATTAACTCATAGTACACATAGCATATCACACATAACTACTTGTGTGGATATGAAGATGTGTGTATACCTTCTAATTATTGAATGTGGTAAGTATAGCTCATCAATACTGAGGAGAGTGATGGCAAGCCGGGATTCACACAAACACATTCACAGTAATTTCATTAAAAAAATAGCATAATACGGGTTACAGTATTCTCTCCAGTATACCACTTCTCCCCCAATCCCGAACTTCACCATCCCTTTCCCATACAAATTTTCCCCATTTTAATGTGGTCTCGGCCTTCCCTGTAATTAATGCTCCCGCCCAAAGACCAATTCAAATTTCATTTTCCCTCCGTTGAAATTTCAAGATTTTCCTTTCCTTTTGTTTTCTGCCATAAATGGCAACTGTCCGATCCGTCCAGAGCCTGCATTCATGGCTTCCCATACCCTACACCCACCATTTTAATCTGACTGTCTTTAAATATCGATGTCTCCACCATTAATTCTTTCACCTGTAACTACGGTTCCTCCAGAAACGACATCCCAAGATACTTAAACTTGGCCGATGTCTAAATCTCTCTCCTTCAATTACGTGGCCCTCAACCTCATGATCTGTTACAAGTGTGTCTCCACGTGTCAAAATTAACTCTATCCCCCACTGGTCGTGCCACCTTTAAGACACGTGGCAACCACGTGTCAATTTCACCCTGTCCGACCGTCCGCGTGTTTATTTCCATTTGAATTTTTTTTTCTTGGGCCGCGATATCGTGACATGTCGCGATATCGCGACCCAACTGACGTCCGCCCTCAGCTCTGAAACATCGTCACGATATCGCGACATGTCGTGATATCACGACCCAACGGTCACCTCTCCTCCGTTTGCAAAATATGTCATGATATCGCGACGTCGCGATATCACGACCAAAACCTTCTCCCCTTCTTCGTGTGCATCGAGCCTTCAATTTTAATCACCAACTATTCAACGCTGTTGAAGTCAGAACATGTCGCGATATCGCGATGTCGCGATATCGCGACTCAAACTGGCCATTGCCCTTCCGAAGCTTTGGGGTCGCGATTTCGTGACCCCAATGCAACTTGTGCCTTTACACTAAAACTTCCTCTTATTTTTACAAAACCTCCCTCTTGGTCCAAGATTTGAAACAAACCCAACACAAGTACTTAGAAAATAAAAGCAAATAATGAAATGATTTGGAGGATCCAAGATTGCTCCTTGACCACCGGATGCTCCTGCATCAGACACCCGGGGTAGATAAAAAAAAGTGACCCTCACTTTTGCTTGGCTAAGGGGAGACCCAAGCGGTCAACTTCCGTCTTCGACAACCAAGTCACATCTTCAGTTGGTCTACCCCTCCACTTGATCAAATACTCAGTATACTGCCTGTTTCGTGTGCTCCGGCCTTCACGGGTATCTAATATTTCCTCGGCCTCATCTGTGCTTGGAGTAGAGGCTAGAAATTGCCATGGTTCTGGACTTTGCATGTCTATACTTTCTCCCTCATGATATTCCACGAGATCTGAAATATTAAAAATAGGTGAAATATCAAGCCAACTCGGCAATTTCACTTCATACGCATTTCCTGACTCTCGCTTTCCCAGTATTTTGCATGGCCCAAACTTTTTCATCTTCAATTTATTGTAAGTCTTGGCAGGAAATCTCTCCTTCCTGAGATACACCATAACCTCATCTCCAATCTCGAACTCCTTGAACCGCCGCTTCTGGTCTGCCCTTGTCTTATATTGACTGTTCATTTTTGTAATATGTCTTCTTACTTCCTCATGCAGACTTTTTATATGCTCTGCAAATTCTTCTGCCTTGGCACTACATTTTTCTCTTCTGTCCAACTTTCTTAGCTCAGACACATTCCTCGGGCTGTTTCCATATACTATCTAGAACGGTGATTTATTTGTTCTTTTATTAACTGAACTGTTATATGCAAACTCCGCCTGTGGTACGACCAAATCCCATCCCTTGGGTTGATCCACTATTAAACATCGTAGTAAATTGCCCAGGCTTCTATTGACCACCTCCGTCTGTCCATATGTCTGGGGATGGTATGCTGAACTGAATTTCAAGTCTGTCTTCAATTTCTTCCATAGAGTCCTCCAGAAATACCCAACAAACTTTGTATCTCTGTCTGAAACTATACTTCTCGGTAAACTGTGAAGTCGTACCACTTCTTTGAAGAACAACCCAGCAATGTGAACTGCATCACTTGTCTTTTGGCAGGGAATAAAATGTGCCATTTTGGAGAACCGGTCCACCACCACAAATATTGAATCATTTCCTCTCTGTGTTCTCGGCAATCCAAGAACAAAATCCATGCTTATGTCCTCCCATGGTCTCTCAGGCACAGGTAATGGCTGGTACAGTCCTGTATTTTTTTTTACACCCTTTGCCATCTAGCATATTCTGCAACTTTGCACAAACTTCCGTACATCTTGCCGAAGTTGTGGCCAGTAGTAATTTTCCTCAATCAAGGCAATGGTCTTATCCCTACCAAAATGCCCAGCCAATCCTCCGCTGTGCTTTTCTTTGATTAAATTCTCCCGCATGGAACTTCTAGGAATGCACAACTTACTACCCTTGAACAGCATCCCGTCTTGGATTAAGAAATCCAACCATTTTGTTCTATCCATGGTAAGAGGTATTGAGCAAGCCTTCCAGGCTTCTGCAAAATCTAGATCTGCAGGGTATAGACCCTTCAGTTCTTCAAACCCCACTACTTCCACTGTCAATCTGGTCAGTGAGTCCGCTTACGCTTAAGGCATCTGCAACCCTGTTTGACTTCCCACTTCGTGCTTTAGTACAAAGGTATAACTTTGGAGGAACTCCACCCATTTCATGTGCCTTTGGTTCGGCTTTTGTCTGACTGTTAATGTATTGCAAAGCCTGATGATCAGTAAACAGAACAAACTCCTTTGGTAATAAATAATGTCTCCACTTTTTTAGGGCCTGAACTATAGCATAAAATTCTTGATCATATACAGAATACTTTTTCCGAGCATCATTTAACTTTTCACTAAAATAAGCAACTGGCTTGCCTCCTTGACTCAGTACCGCCCCTATTGCACTGCCAATGGCATCACAGTCCACCTGAAATACCTTGTTGAAATCTAGAAGTGCCAAAATAGGCTGTTCTATAACTTTTCTCTTCAATGTGTCAAAGCTCCTTTCAGCCCCTGATGTCCATTTGAACTCCTTTTTATCTCCCCTCATTGTCTCAATGAGAGGTGCACAAATACTGCTGAAGTTCTTTATGAACTTCCTATAAAAACTAGCCAGACCATGGAATGACCTCACTTCTGTTGTGCTCCTTGGAGTAGGCCATTCAATGATGGCTCTCAGCTTTTGGGGGTCCATCTTCAGGCCTTCTGTTGAGATTACAAACCCCAAGTATACCAATTCCTTCTTGACAAAATTACACTTTTTCAAATTTATTAATAACTGTTCTTCTTGCAGCTTTTCAAAGACTCTCCTGATATGCATCAGGTGTTCCTCCAGGGTCCGGCTAAATATCAATATATCATCTAAATAAACAATAACAAACTTTCCCAAAAATTCTTTTAGTACTTCATTCATCAGCCGCATGAAGGTACTTAGTGCATTGGACAGTCCAAAGGGCATGACTAACCATTCAAACAGGCCTTCTCTTGTTTTAAAGTTTGTCTTCCATTCATCCCCCTCTCGGATATGGATCTGATGATAACCACTTTTCAGGTCAATCTTTGTGAAGTACTCAGCTCCACTTAAACAGTCCATGATATCATCCATTCTTGGTAATGGGAATCTGTACTTAATAGTAATTTTGTTGATGGCCCGTGAATCCGTACACATCCTCCATTCCCCATCCTTCTTTGGCGCCAACGATCTGCAGTACTCGCGCATGGACTCAAACTTTCCTGAATTAATCCCTTTTCTAATAATTCTTGGACTTGTCTATTTAACTCCTCAGTCTCTACAGGTGTCATCCTGTGTGCAACTTTATTTGGCAGGCTTGATCCTGGTACTAAATCTATATGATGGCTAATTTTTCTCACAGGGGGTAAGCCCTCAGGCACATTGTCAGACACAATGTCTGGAAATTCCTCCAGCAGATTTAGAACTTCGTTGGGGTATCCCGGCATTCCTTCCCCCTAACTCTAGGGATTATTGCATAACATAAATGTTCATGCTTTAACCCGTTCAGAAACTCTCTCCCTTCAACTAAACAGACTCTGGAAATATTACATACCTTTTCATATGTATCCTTCAAGGGCTTTAGTTTATGGCGTACACCATTCTTTGTCAATGAGTAGGTGTTGGCACGGCCATCATGTACTGCACTCCGATCAAACTTCCAGGGTCTCCCCAGCAACATGTGGCAAACATCCATGGGTAAGATGTCACACAGGACCTCATCACAATACTTCCCAACGTTAAATTTAACAAAATACTGCTCATTGACCAAAGCTCCGTGGTCCTTTTGTAACCATGCGACCAGGTATGGGTGTGGGTGTTTCTTCCTCTCTAACTGTAACTTTGTAACCATTTCCTCAGAAACCAGGTTATCCATGCTACCATTATCAATAATGATATTGCAAACCTTGCCCACACATTTACATCTAGTGTGGAATAAAATTTTCCTCTAGTCTGTGTCCTTCTCCTCGTTCAACAGGACTCTTCTTACAACCATTGTTTCTCCTCTCTCCACTTCTTCGAAATGCTTAGATTCAGCATCCTCCTCTGCCACAGCAGCTCTGGCTGGGCCCTCAGGCCTCTTATTTGTTCTTTCTCAGTGTTGTGGACATTCAAATGCCCTGTGTCCTTCTTCACCACAGTGGAAACATGTTCCACGAAATATTCCCCTTCCAAATCCTCATCCAGATCCACCCCGTCCTCTTGGGTAGCTGTTCTGATCTTGGGGCTGATAAACATCTTCTTCTTTTTGGTCCTGGTTACTATTGGCTTCCCCAGTCTTCTTTGGATCCTTGTACTTTTCTCCACTCTTCCTCCCACCAGTCCTTCCACCTCGGCCTCTTCCTCTTTGCTTGCCTTCAAACCGCCTGTTTAGCTTTTCTTCTACCTTCAAGGCAAATTGATAAGCATCCTCAATGGTGTTTACTCGAACCAGGCTTAGTTCTTCCTGGATACCAAGCCTCAACCCATTAATGTAACGGGCTACTTTCTCTTTATTTGCCTCTAAATGCCCTGTTCTAATAGAAATTTTGTAAAATTCTTCAGTGTACTCTTGGACAGTTTTGTTTGTCTGTCTCAAGCTCTGCATTTTTCTTAGCAGATCCAACTCGTAATCTGCCAGGATGAACTGTCTTTTAAGCTTCTCCACCATTCTATCCCATCTTGTTATTCTTTCTTTCCCTCTTCTGTTTCTCTCCAATCGCATTCCCCTCCACCAAATCGTCGGCATGACCCTTTAACTTGGTCTTAGCATATCTGACCCGGTTAGGGTCTTCAATCTCCTCATACTCAAAATATTCCTCTAAATCATTTATCCAATCAATCACTTCTTCTGGATTCAGATTTCCTGAGTAGGTAGATACCTCCATTTTTGGCTATTTTCCAATCTGAGAGATGGCCTTATACAATCGAGCCTGAGCTGGATCCACAGCTTCTGCTTCTTCCTCAGACTGTTCTTCCTCTTCAACTTCATCTTCACTTTCCTCTTCCCCTCCGGGTTCGCGCCTTCTGCGTAACTCTGCTTGCAAGGCTTGAACTTGTCTTTGCAAGGCCCGGAAGTCTTCGGTCGGCAACACATTTCCTGCTCTGCCATGGTTCCTTCGTGGAGGCATGATATTTTCTCTGTATAATTTTTTTTATTTTTTTTTTTTAGAATTCTTCCATAGATCCTGGTGCAACTGCCTCTCTCCGGTGATCTGTTACACGCTCAGGAGCTCCCGCTCTGATACCACTTGATGGCAAGCCGGGATTCACACAAACACATTCACAGTAATTTCATTAAAAAAATAGCATAATACGGGTTACAGTATTCTCTCCAGTATACCACTTCTCCCCCAATCCCGAACTTCACCATCCCTTTCCCATACAAATTTTCCCCATTTTAATGTGGTCTCGGCCTTCCCTGTAATTAATGCTCCCGCCCAAAGACCAATTCGAATTTCATTTTCCCTTCGTTGAAATTTCAAGATTTTCCTTTCCTTTTGTTTTCTGCCATAAATGGCAACTTTCCGATCCGTCCAGAGCCTGCATTCATGGCTTCCCATACCCTGCACCCACCGTTTTAATCTGACTGTATTTAAATATCGATGTCTCTGCCATTAAGTCTTTCACCTGTAACTACGGTTCCTCCAGAAACGACATCCCAAGATACTTAAACTTGGCCGATGTCTAAATATCTCTCCTCTGATTACGTGGCTCTCAACCTCATGATCTATTACAAGTGTGTCTCCACATGTCAAAATTAACTCTATCCCCCACTGGTCGTTCCGCCTTTAAGACACGTGGCAACCACGTGTCAATTTCACCCTGTCCGACCGTCCACGTGTTTATTTCCGTTTGACTTTTTTTTTCTCGCGATATCACGACCCAACTAATGTCTGCCCTCAACTCTGAAACATCGTCGTGATATCGTGACATGTCATGATATCGCGACGTCATGATATCACGACCAAAACCTTCTCCCCTTCTTCGTGTGCACCGAGCCTTCGATTTTAATCGCCAACTGTTCAACGTTGTTGAAGTCGGAACATGTCACGATATCACGATGTCACGATATCGCGACGTCGCGATATCGCGACGTCGCGATATCGCGACTCAAACTGGCCATTGCCCTTTTGAAGCTTTGGGGTCACGATTTCGCGACCCCAACGCAACTTGTGCCTTTACACTAAAACTTCCTCTTCTTTTTACAAAACCTCCCTCTTGGTCCAAGATTCGAAACAAACCCAACACAAGTACTTAGAAAATAAAAGCAAACAATGAAATGAATTGGAGGATGCAAGATTTCTCCTTGACCACCGGATGCTCCTGCATCAGAGAGGGATGGACTTATCTATGCAACATAAGATAGGCTTACGCAAAAAGACTTGTATGAAGGGAATATTGTATGGTATAGTTCTTAAGAAACTTAGGGAATGTAAAATAGTAAATCGGTCTAAGTATGGGCAAGGATTTATGAATCCTTCTCCTTAGACTATATATAGATAAACTTTCTTTCTCTTTTCTTTTGTGTTTTCTTATTTCGTGTGAAATTGGGATATTGTATTTGGTATTAGAGCTCTAAGTTTGACGATACAAAACTTCTTATGTGTTGTAGAATATATTCAAGGATCTCTAAAGAGGCTTGCTTGGGAATAAGCTAAAAGCTAGAGTAACCTAGAGTCTCTGCTATTAGGTTATAATGGAATTGATTTTGAGGAAGGATAGATATTAAAGATACCTTAGTATGGGCTTTGGTTTTGATGATATATCCTCACCTAGGAACTTCCTCCTAATTAGACCTCTAATGATTAGAAAAATAAGGACTCTATATAGTGGTCAATTTAGTGATTCAATTGGGGGATAAATACAACCTAACTCTTTTTTTGGTGGAAACTAGATCAAGATGCCACCCAAGGCCAAAATAGGAAGGCCTCCACCTAGACAGACTCGATAAAGCAATTTCAAATAAGAGATCTAGAAAGAGGATCTAGGGATTCCCAATGTAGTAATAGAGGAACTTACTACTATAGCTATTGAGTTGCAAGATCAGTTAAAACAAGTACTCGAAACCATGGTAAATAAAAATTCGTAGGCTAGAGATTCGAAAGTCAACCAAGTTGAGGGGCTGACAATAGAATAAAAGCAAGAACCCTCTTAGAGAAAGATATGGTGAGAGACCTAAATAATAAATGTATCTCCATGTTTTATGGAGAAGGGGAGGGAGACACAGTTGAATCTTGGTTGAGAGAGTTGGAAGTCTTCTTCACTATAAAGGGGTATTCTTCAGGTATCCAAATAGTATGGGCCACTATTTACCTTGAAGGAGCTATCTTGGATTGGTGGGAGACTTACTATGAGGAGACTAATATTGAACCAGTAGACATTCCATGGAAGGAATTCATAGTCATCTTCAAAAAGATTTTCCTCACAAAACATTTATATGCATTGAATTTTGAAGAGTTTTCCAACCTAAGACAAGGAAGTAACTTAGTGGAGGTATACTATTGAAATATAGTAAAGTTGCTGAAATATGTACCTACATATAATGAGAAGATGCAGATTCATAAGTCTACTCATGGATTGCAGTCTAGGATAAAGCATGACATAGAAATGTAGGAACCTAAGTGTAGCACCCTAAAATTGGCGCAGTGAAATCTTAATAATTACATTTACTCTAGTAAATAATTTAAATTCAAATTTTAACCTCCCAAACCGCCCGTTAACCGCCGGGTAATCCGTTTCCCCTTTTTTGCGCCATTTTTAGAGGTTGTTTTGACCGTTTGACGATATCGTCGCCGATCAGACGATATCGCCCCAGATCTGACGATTTCGTCTGGGCTAGGACGTCCAGACGATCTTGTCCCAAAACTGATTTTGCACAATTAGCTTCTGTTCCAACGGGTCTCTAATCCGGGCAGAAGCGTGTCTGCGTCGTTAGAGACCCTCCCCCATTGGAGATCTCCCAAATAGGGATGATCTCCAACCTCCTAACCTCCCTCCTAAGCCTATTTAATCCTAAGCCCTCCCCTTAGCACCCCCTGGCTGAAATTCCTGTAACCCGACTTCATACGCATTAAAACATCCCAAATTCATATTTGCATTAGTTCTATCCAATTTTGTTGCAGGTACCTTAGTGTTTTTCAGTCGGAGCAAGCTTACATCGTCGTCGACGATCCTGTTCGGATCGGAGGCGATCCTGTCGAATCGGAGACGATTTCGTACCAATGCGAGACGATTTCGACCGTAGTCAACATTGAGGCAATCAGTGCCTAAAGTTTGCATTTCTTCTTCCCTTTTTCTCTGTTGTTTTATTCTGCAAATTAGCTAGTTTATTCAGTATTTTATACTATTCTGCATTTTGGAGTTCACCCATCTAGATCAAATGCATGATTAAATCATAATTATTATCTAATTAGCATAATTCATTCCTGTTTCTATTTTTAAGTTTCAGTTTGATATTATTGCTGTCATTTTACACTGTTTCCCTCTGTTAGGATAGTTGTATTTTCTGTATTTTGCACCTATTTCTCTGTTTGTAGGTCTCTGACGAATTCGTCAGATCTCAGATGATCTTGTCTGATCTCAGACGATCCTGTCAAATCAGAGGCGATCCTGACTGCTTCAAGAATCAGAATCTTCATCAGACATCCGGATCAGGTATTCTTCTTTTAATATTCTGTAATTTCTCTATTTTTTTGTCTTTAATTCTATTTTTTGTATTCATTTAATCTGCATCTTCATATAGAATAGCTTAGACGCATTTTGGCCAAACCTAGGATTTGAATGCTTAAGGCTAAAACGAACACATAAAACACATTCCCAACCTAGGCGTGGAAACCGCCATTAAATGTTTCCCGGTGAACCCACCATCCATCGAAAAATCACCAATATACACCTCCCTTGAGAGGCGGGACCTTCGCAAGGCCTCTCGATCCGAGGTACCACGACATCCTTTTCACATCCCCCTTTCGGGCACGGATCCTATAGCCTCGAAGGTAAGGGTGTGAAAAATTTGGAGCGATACATTTTGGTGAACCCGACGTGAATGCATTGTAAACCTTTTGAAAACAAAAAAAAAAAAATAAAACAACTAAAACATAGATGCATTTTAGATCATTTAAATTTAATATCATGTTTAGATGGTAGCTCCTAAGAAAATATTAGCAGTTACTATAAATGTAGAAAACCATTTGGCAGCCATAGAAATCAATTATGTACTTAGTGTGCCTGAAACAGATAGAAATCAACTCTTGTGGGACGAACTTGATAGAAGACTTAGTGTCATTTCATCTAGGTCAACAAAACTTAAACAAATCAAGAGGCTAGTCCTAGATAGAATCCTGGATCCTCATCAACTAGTCTTTTATCATGAACTTCAGAGAGCCTGCCATAGATGGTTAGCTTATAGGAGAGCTCTTGTATCTTCAGAATTGTTCACCTTCGAGGAATACCTCGAGAACGCAGCCATTGTACACCAGTTCCTAGGTCTTGTAGAAGACCAAGAGGTTGTTCTTACAGATAGGGAAATATGGAATAGAGTTCCTCGAGCTATGTTATATCGAGAGTATTGCCATGAGCTTTACTTCTATCAACCAAAATCTGAGACAGATAATATCACTATAGCTCTTTTCATTAAATTTTTAAAAGAAAACTTTCAATTTGAAGAAGAACACTTCATGACTCCTGAAGAACTCGAGCCCATTAATGATATTTATAAATTGTTTATAGAAAACTAGATTATTACTTTCAGTCTTATTTCTTGCATTTATTGTGTTATTTGTTGTCTTTACAATATTATTTCAAAAACAAAGAAAAACTAAAAAAAAACTAAAAAACATAGCAAAAACTTAAACATTTCATTTTAAATATTGTAGTAGGTATATAATTAATATATACCTCTTAAGCTTGTTGCATATATATATATATATATATATATATATATATATATATATATATATATATATATATATATATATATATATATATATATATATATATATATATATATATTTGCTGAAATCTAAAATTAAGGCACAATGCCTAAACTTAGGAATGGTAAACAAACTGAAGGAGAAGAAGAAGATTGGTTACAAGATACAACTAGAGACCCAAATGTCCTTCCTGAAGATCCAATTCCGGAAGGAAAAACTCTAGATCAACCAGAACATGACCTAGGTGAAGATAATGAACAAGAAGAAAGTGTTAAAGAGGATGGACCCTCATCCCCTAGAGTAGCTCTAGATGGAACTATTGCTTTTGACAACGTAGATCATTTTCGAAAATTTCTCAATGATAACATTGATGCCCTTAATGTGGCAGTTCGTATTGATAAAGGGCAAATTAGTGACACTCAAGCAGCCATGGAACATATGTATGATGTGCGCACTAATCCCTTGTCTTTCATTGATCAAGAAAGTGATAAGGCTGGGCCATCCAATACAGATATGGTCACTATGATTCAAAACATGTCAAAACAACAGGTTACCCAACCTCCTAAGGAACCTGTTATTCAACCTAAAATCATTCCCACACAAAAGAAAACTTCCTTCACTACTTTATTTCGCCAAACTATTGAGCAATATGCTTCAAGTAAACAAAAACTTAAAACGAAGCCAAACACCAATTTTCAACAATCTGGAATACAACATAATACAACTTCAAAATTCCTTCATAACACCTTTCCTACCAACAATTTACACAATAGCAACATAGCATCTAATCTTCATGTCCCTCCATCATATGCTCACAAAACCCATGTCAATGCCCTACCAAACCAATATGGGGGGCAAACTAGTAATCTGGAAGCCATGGTGAAACAGTTAGCTTCACGTATGGACCAGATAGATCCTTATCGTCCCTCGTACAATTATCGAGAGATATGTAGTCAACCTTTGGATCCCATAGTTGTAGCTCAACCATACCCTAAGCATTTTCCCATGCCCATCTTGCCTATATATAAAGGAACCGAAGATCCCATAGAGCATCTTCGCATGTTTAGGATAGCATGTCATGATATATCACATGATGACTTGCTATTACTAAAAATGTTCCCAAAAAGTTTAGGTGGAATGGCATTAGAGTGGTACTATCAATTGCCCACTCATTCTTTGAGAAACTTTGAAGAAACAGATGAATCTTTTGTCCATCAATTTAGTGCCTACATCGAGAGGCATGTAACCATTAAAGATCTATACAACTTAAAACAAGACAAGGATGAATGTTTTGCCGATTTCTTAGCTAGATGGAGGCAATTGATAGGAAAACTGCACTTTGTGCTACCTTATAGGGAAATGTTGGACATTTTTATCAATAATTTACAAGAACAAATATCTTATGAGCTATCAACTGCTACTTTAACTACCTTCGATCAAGCTATAGATTTAGCTCGAAGAGTAGAAGATGCCCTCATTAGGAGAGGCCAACTTAGGAAGAAGGATGATGAGAAAACATCCAAAAATCAATATAAAAACAAACAAGTTGTTGGTGACGGAGTCACTGACAGCAGAAATGTTGCTAATATCAATGCAACGAAGACAACAGAAAAATTTATATTGAAACCTCCTGATAAGCCTCCTCGAGAATTTACTAGATTGAATCAACCCTTATCAACTATTTTACCTCAATTACTCGAAAGAGGTTTGATCCAATTACCAGCTATCCGGGAACCTGATCCAACTATACCCGGATACAGAGCTGACTTACACTGTGATTTCCATAGAGGACCTGGACACTCTACCAACGCTTGTAAAAGGTTGAAACATAAAATACAAGATTTGATTGATAATAATGAAATGGAGGTGCAAGCCTTCCAACCTAAACAAAATGCTCCTAATAATGCTCAAAAGACCATTCCCCAAAATCAAAATCAAAATGCTAATCAAACATTAGACATATTTCAACACCCTTTACCAAGACATGGTAAAGAGGTAGCCAATCAAATCGAACATCATAATGTTCCTCCTCCTACCCGATATGTAGGAACCATTAGCGGACAATTACCTGTTCAAGATCCTCAAATATTTGACACAACCTTATCCCTGGTTACGACCAGGCCCTTACATAATTTTCAAACTTCAGATTCTAGTGATATAGAATCAGATACTGAAAGTGAACTAGACATTACTTCAAACCAATCGAATAGTTCTGAAAATGAATCAGATCCTATTCAACCCATCACAGATGCTATGGTTCCAGAAGAACCATTTCCTAGAAGAGTTACTACTCGACCCTCTTCTAATCAATTCCTCTCAAATGAACAAGCCATAAATGCTAGACCGAGACCAGTTCAACGTCCTCAATATAACATTGTAGGTACCATCGGAGTCGTTACCCGACAACAGGCTCAAAATTCTCAACAAGAACCAAATCAGAATGATGGATCAGCTCCATTTGTTTTGAAAAATCCCAATAAAGGGAATTATGCTCCTAATGTTCAACCTAAACCCCCTTACAATATTAATGAGCAATTATCCAATACTACAACCAGAATTTCCCTTTTGGATTTATTAAGATCTTCTCCTACCCATAGGGATGAGTTGATGCTTACATTAAGCCAAATGATGGTACCTCAAAACATTCAACCTGAAGCCATGGCCAATACTATCATCACTCGAGAGGTTGATTGTATTGACTTTCGAGATAAAGATATCCCACAACACAGTTTACATAAGGACAATCCCTTATATATTACTCGCTCTAATTGGAGATGTAGCTATCAAACGAGTCCTGATTGATAATGGCTCATCTCTAAACATTTGCACTTTTGACTTCTACCAACGATTTGGCTTTAGAAGTGATGAAATGAAGAAAACTGATATGATTATCAAAGCTTTTAATGACGAAACACAAGAAACGTGTGGAGTTATTACCATCCCCTTGCAAGTTGGTCCTAGAACCCTAGAAACAACCGTGTTTATTGTACATTGCCCAGACATCGTACAATATACTTTTGGGTCGCCCTTGGATCAATGCGATGCGAGCGGTCCCATCAACTTTACACCAATGTGTTAAATTTGAATTTAAAAATCAGTTGGTCACTATCCATGGTGACCCTAGACCCTTTGATATGTGTGCTTTGGCAGAACCCGTTGGAGTGCAATTTTGCCCCGCTCTGTCATCCACACATCCTAGTTCTTATTTTTCATCTAAACGTGTGAAACACACACCCATAACTTCACCTATTTCCCCTCCATTAATTTCATCCTCTTATATAGATCAACAATCTTCTAAACAAATCACTCTAGAACCTCAAAAAGATCTTAAATCTACAACCAATCCTTCATGTTCTATCCCTATAAATTCAAAACCTATAGACACACCTATCATACCTTCCACATTATCAACAACTATCATCTCTTCCACATCTAAAGATATAGGGAATAATCCTTCTACATCTTATGCTCTTTCTGATGAACTTTTACCAGATTTATCCACAATCTTAATATCAAAAAAAACAAATGCTTTCATGCAAGATTCAATTCTTTTAAATAACTTGCCGCCATCTCCTCGTACTTTGGGCCTCCCACAACCTATGGGAAGTACTTACCAAGTCGGGAGTTGTGCCTTCATTTATAAAGGATATGACTGGGGAAGAATCCCTCGGAATATCAAAACTCATCATGAGGGATACGCTCGGTGTTATTTTACCAATGAATATATTAAAGCTAAACCCATAATGCTTAAAATGGGATATAAAGGGAAAGGCTTGGGACCTTTCCAAAATGGCATGAAAGAACCTTTCGAGGTAGAACCGTGGCCTACCCACTGTGGTGTGGGCCTATTTCCTAGTAAGGGTCAACCCTTTCCTTTTGAAGATGATGATCACCTCATATGTTATCAAGATTATTTGGATAGGCATGTTGATTTGCCTCTAAAAAATCAGTCGTTTACATGTAACATGCTATCCATAGCTTACCCTGAAATGATTGTCGACCCCGATGAAGAGTTGGAAGGAGATATCTTCCATGATGTCTCTGTTGAAGAGATGTTACACAATGGATTTTATTTTGATGGTTCTATACCAACTATAGCCCAACTTGAGACCACTAATCCTCAAGATGAATTATCCAAATTAACCTTACAAGAATTACAAGAATTGGGCGTTTCACCCGCCCCACCTAATTTTGAAAGAGATCTACACATGGAGGTAGAAAACGTCATTAAAATTAATATTGGAACTGAGGATAATCCTCACATAATCAATATTGGATCAGAATTAAGTCAAGAAAAACAAGAGCAATATATTGCATTCCTTAAAGAGTATGAAGATGTCTTCGCTTGGACATATGAAGATATGCCAGGTCTAGACCCTTCTGTAGTCATGCATCATCTAGTGGTCCATCCGGATGCTAAACCTGTTAAACAAAAACTTAGAAAAATGCATCCCAAAGTGGCTCTGCTAGTCAAAGGGGAGTTAGAAAAACTCCTGAATGTTGTCTTTATACAAGCTATTGATTATGCTGAATGGATCTCAAATGTAGTTCCAGTTACCAAAAAAGAAGCTACCAAAGTTAGGGTTTGCACAGATTTTAGAGATATTAACGTTGCATGCCCTAAAGATGATTTTCCTCTTCCAAACATGGATCAAATCATTGAATTTACTGTCGAGAGTGGGATGATGTCCTTAATGGATGGATTCTCCGGTTATAATCAGATCAGGATAGCTCCTGAAGATCAGGCTAAAACAGCCTTTATTACCCCCTGGGGTACTTTTTGTTGGAAAGTGATGCCATTTGGCTTAAAGAACGCAGGTGCAACCTATCAACGAGCTATGACTTATATTTTTCATGATATGATGCATGATATCCTACATGATTATGTAGATGATATTATAGCTCGCTCTATTATTGAAGATAATCATTTAGATGATTTGAGAAAAGTTTTTAATCGATTACGAGAATATCTTATTCGATTAAATCCAACAAAATGCATATTCGGAGTTAAGTCCGGTAAACTATTAGGGGTTTTAGTTTCTTTACGTGGTATCGAAATCGACCCTCTCAAGATTGCGGCTATCACTGATATGCCCGCACCTACTAATATATCTGAGTTACGAAGTTTACAAGGTAAGCTTCAAGCCATCCGTCGCTTCATCGATAAGTTGGCGGACAAAACTGGTCCCTTTCTTAAACTTCTTAAGAAGGATGTCCCTTTTAATTGGGATGACGAATGTAGAGAAGCTTTTGAACTTCTCAAACAATACCTCCTTAATCCACCTGTGCTTTCACCGCCTAAACCTGATCGCCCATTTCTCCTATATATTTTAGCTTCAGATTCTGCCTTAGGAGCTATGTTAGCTCAGCTTGATGATGAAAAGAGAGAACGGGCTAATTATTATATTAGCCGAACCTTCATCAGTTATGAAACCCGCTATACAACGTTAGAGAAACTATGTCTAGCAGTCATGTTTGCTACGCAAAAATTATGACATTATATGCTTAGTCAGAAAACTTATGTCATTGCTAAATATGATCCCTTAAGGTATCTCATGAGTCGACCTTATTTATCGGGTCGCACAGCCAAGTGGGTTCTTGCTCTAAGCGAGTTTGATCTCACATTCATAGGACAGAAGTCTGTTAAGGGTCAAATCATAGCAGATCAATTAGTTGCTGCACCCTTAGAGTCTACCCATCCCCTCATCATTGAGTTTCCTGATGAATGCCTTCAATTAGAGGCGGACCATACTGAACAATGGTCCTTATACTTTGATGGAGCCCGATGCATGAGTGGGGCTGGTGCGGGTATTATTTTAATATCCCCACAAAAACATCTTATTCCTCTAGTCCTTCAAATTGACATTTGCTTGCACCAACAATACTCGTTGAATATGAAGCTCTAATCCTTGGATTACGAGCTGCCTTGGCGCTAAAAATTAAACATCTCGTTAGTTTTTGGTGATTCTCAACTGGTTATAAACCAAATTAATGAAGTTTATCAGACCAGAGATGATAAACTGCGCCCATATAAGGCCTATGTTTTACAATTAATGTCCCTATTTGATCAAGTTACCTTGGAAGCTATTCCTAGAACTTGCAACCGTGCAGCTGATGCTATGGCCGCAGCTGCATCTCTCCTACCCTTGGAGTTAGATGACGAATATGCCACTATCATTATTCGTCGACTCCAGGAACCCGCTTCAAATAAGTCATGCTTAGAACCTTTGGATGTGTTTCTAATCAATGAAACTACTCCTGAACCTTGGTATACGGATATATTTGATTTTCTCCAAAATGGGACTTTCCTTGCCAATTCTAATAGAAACCAGCATCGGTTATTACGTAGACGAGCAAGTCGATTTGTAATAATTGGCAATACTTTATATAGGAGATCTTTTGAAGGTATCCTATTAAGATGTTTGAATTTAGAAGAATCCAAATCAGCCTTGAGTGAAGCCCACGATGGATCTTGTGGAGGACACTTTAGTGGTAGTGTCATTGCTAAAAAGCTCCTTAGGATAGGATACTTTTGGCCTACCATGGAGAATGATGCACATGATTATGTGCGCCATTGCGACAAGTGCCAGAAACATGCTGACCTTGTCCATGCGCCTGCACAAGAACTGCAGGCTATTTCATCTCCTTGGCCCTTTTCAAAATGGGGTTTAGATATTATTGGCAAAATCAATCCTGTGTCATCTGATGGACACAAATTCATCATAACCGCCACCGAGTATTTCACGAAGTGGGTTGAAGCTATGCCTTTAGCTTCCTGCACTGGCACACAAGTCTCTAAATTTATTTTTAATCAAATCATTTGTAGGTTCGAAATTCTTGCAAATCTCATCTCCGACAATGGAACTTGTTTCAAAAATAAAGATGTTAAAAAATTATGCCAAAAATATAAGATTCAACATCGCTGGTCCACTCCCTATTATCCTCAGGGTAATGGTCAAGCAGAAGCATCTAACAAAACCTTAATCAAAATTCTCAAAATATTGGTCAATAAAACTGGCCGTGACTGGCACATTCAGTTATATCCAACCTTGTGGGCCTATCGAACTAGTGTTCGAACCCCCATGGGAACTTCACCATTTGTTTTGGTTTATGGTGTTGAAGCCATTTTTCCATTTGAATTAGAAGTTCCTTCTTTGGCTCTGCTACTTCAAGATACCGAAGTAGGAGATGAATATCGAGTCTGGCAGACTCAGTCACTGGAACTCCTAGATGAAAAATGCATCAATGCTTTGGAGCATCTCCGTGCCTACCAAAACAAGCTTAAAAGATCATATGCTAAAAAAGTTCGTCATCGATCCTTTGAGATCGGCGACCTTGTTTTAAAAGAAAATAAAAAAATACTAATGCAACTAAAGACCTTAAAGGTAAATTTGAGCCCAACTGGCTTGGACCATACATTATTACTGCTAAATTTGAATCAGGAGCATACAAATTATCTACCTTAGATGGTAAAGAACTTAAAGAACCCATGAATATTTTGCATCTTAAACGTTACTATGTATAAATTTGGTCATTTCATCCATGTATATATTTGTTCAAAATCACTATCTTGTATTTCTTTCAATTTATAAATTCAAAAACACCAAAAACATTCATAATCATCAAAATCTTCAAAACTATTTGTTGCATTTATTTATGGCACTTGTTAATTTTTTGTTCAAAAATAAAAAAATAATGATAAAAATATAAAAACAACAATATTCTTGACTCTTTCGAAACACCAAACAAAGAAGAAAGAGAGAGTCAACATTCTCAAAACTTCTCAAAAATCATTTATATATATTTTCTTACAATTATTGCAGTTATATGTTTCAAATTATTTTGGATAAATTAGCATTTATTTGGAATCTCTCACTTGCACACTCAAAAATAAATAAAAATAATAAATAATCTTGATTTTATCTGGCATGATTACTAATCTCTCTTATATCAAAGTCCACAAAAATTCAATTAAATAAAGTTTGAGCATAGAGAATTGATCTTGTTATTTACTTAAACCAAGCACATCTTTTCACAATAAAATGATTATATTTGTAATTTCCATGCTTTGCTACATAGTAGAAGTGGTTTCTTGAGCGAAAAGTTTCCCCTGCTATCCTATCATGCACATGGTCTAGAATCTTTGAGAATTGGCAAAAGGACAAGCTCACCCCTACCCAGAATAAAAATCCCTTGCTCTACAGCTAATCTGAGCAAGTATCCCTAGTATAGAACAAAAGGCAAAGTTCAAGAAAAAGAGAAAAAGAAAAAAATGTTATTTTATATCATTACAGCAATATTTCAAGCATTATCTCAATTATCAAGCAAAAATACAAAAGAAAAGAAAAAGAAAAGAACAGAAAAGAAAGCAAAAGCAAAAGCAATAAAATCCCTTTCCCTACCCTTTGAAAAGAAAAGAAGGGTTGATGAGCTTGAATCCCTGGAATTCTCAATTATTCGAAAACTCTGAGGTAAGCCCCATAACAGGTGGTTTGTGCCCAACCCGCTTGGCCTTGGGTAACTCCTAGCGTGGCGATATGTCTGTCACATTAGCGACCTTCTTTTGTACAGACCTATGTCTGCTTATGGATTAGCTAGCTCTTGATAATCCGACTTACATAGTAGTCTAGTATGGTTATATGCATCTACATCATGGTTAATGAACACTTATTTGGTTTCTTCAAATCACTTGTATCATATTATCTTGCTCAAAACTGGTAAATGAACATAGCAATTGCACACACATTTTATATTTGAGAGATTTTGTGTATCATTATGATAAATCAAGATTGGAAATGAATTCACATATGCACATGGGATTCCTTATAAATCTAAATTTTGTCTTTAAAATACTTTGAAATATATTTTTGCAAATTGTTTGAAATAATTCATTTTCTTCTTTCAAGTACAGTTGTTTAGACAACTATATGCATAATAGAAAAATCAAAATTCCTTTCAAAACCATCCAATCAACAAAAACATATATATATATATATATTATCGACTTTCGCGACGATGGTATAGTTCCAAAACCAAAATTGGAATTTTATGCCTAGCGCAAGTCCTCATCTTCATATTTTCTGTTTATTAAAAATCAACCATGCAATAAAACAATCTATTTTCTTCTTTGATTTTCGCGATGATGGTATAAGTCTATACCTACATATTCTATGCCTAGCGCAAACCATTGTAACAATTTTTATTCCCCATTTATTTAAAAATCATGAAAACCATATGACTTAAATCATTCTGTTATACAATTATGCTTTTAAACAAAAAACAAACACATTTTCATTATTTCATGTCATTATGTCAACCTTCAAATTTGCAATGATGGTATAATTCCTAAGGAATTATCCAAAAAATTTATCACACTTAGGAATTTATGCCTAGCAAAAATCATTTTAACATTATTTCATGCATACTATTTTCATGAAAATCTGAAAAACAAACCATCATCATCATCATTTGCACCATTGCACCAAAGTCTTAAGACAGTCTCTTAAGCACTCTTTTACTTTTAACAATATTTCTATACTGGGATTAGCTTGACGACCGAGTGAGCAGCGACTCCATGAAATGGTCTATAATAGCGACAATGTCCTTTGAAATTATTGTTAGAAGTCTCTTTTTATTTTTTATCACATTACATCACAAACAACCAATTTGTTACATCAGATTATTTCATTTAAAATATTACAACATGACATCAAAATTATAAATTTTCAAAATGACATAATTTCATGAATCCTCAATCCAATCATCAAATTAATCAATCAAACATAAAAGCATCATAAAAATACACATAACACAAGTCATATGATCAAAAATATCTCATCTATATATATCAACAATATGTACATCATATCAAAAATGGATTGGTATGCCATAATATATATCTTGGCATACTCAATCCCCTCAATCAAATGTCCTCTATGCAGTGTCTCGAGAACCCCTCGAGCTCTCAGCCTCATCTCCTCCCCCGCCCTGAGGTGGACGAGGTGGCCCCATCGCAGTATGCGTGGTACTGCGAGTCCTAGTCATCGATCGAGAAGAAGTCCTCGATGACCCAATCCTGATAGGGTCAGCAATGTCGGCTGGCAGCTGTACCCTCTGACCCTCTGGCACCATCTGGAAGTAGATGCCCTGGTAGAACGTGGTCTGAGCAATCGACCGTGCCAGCTCCTGTGTGCTCGCTCCTCCGCCCCGTGCCCTGAGGCGTGCAATCTCGTCTCTGAGCTGTGTAACCTCAGCTCGATGGCGTGCAGCCTCGTCCTGCAATGTCTGCACCTATGCCTGGAGACGGATCGTCTCCGCTCGAAGAGTCGCTGTCTCGCTACTCTCCCTAGTGTCGACACCCTTGCCCTTATCGAGCGATGGTGGCCTCTCTCTCTATGGAGAAGGGGGTCTCTCTGCCCTCCTCTCCCGCTGTCATGGCCTCTCCTATGCCTGTGGCCTCCTCTGCTCTCTCTCACCGTGACCCTGGGCCGCCTCCATAGCCGCCTGGCATCGCCTCCCTATCCGACGCACAACTGCATGTATCGGACCCTGAGCCCTCGTCATCCGAGGAGGGCGGATGCCTACGTACCAGGCATCGTAGCCATCGGCTACCCCTACATCGTCCCCATCCACTGGCTGAATGGGGGCATCGTCCGAGTCCTGACTCTAGAAGCGCTGCATGTCTGGAGCCCCGCTCACTATGGTGTTATCCCGGATAGTCCAAGAAAACTCGTAATCCCTGAGAGATGGGATCCCTTGTTGTAGACCGAACTATCACAAAACTCGGTCGTAGCGATGGAGCTCCACCTCTCCCCTCTCCATCCACAGCCAGCAAACTCGCCTGACGTGAGCTAGCTCCTGTCCATCCTCGGCCCACCCTAGGTGCTCTCGCCAAGGCCTCCAGGTGATCTGATCTGGGACAAGGTCATCCAGTAGTCTCCGAGACATCGGTAGATCAATCCGCCGCTGTGACCCTCTCTGGAGCCACCAGTAGAAAACTCGAGGCCTCTCCCCATCAATCCCTATCAGAGGAAGCCCTATCGGCCTCCGCACTGCAATGTGCTCCCAGCACCAAACCTGTAGGAGCGATGTCATAACTAGACATCGGCCGCCCTTGTACACGACCCCATGCAGGATCCTGTACAACCGGCATAGAACAAAGCTGCCCCAAGCAAACCTGTAACCATGGTCTCGCATATCGTAGATCACATCTGCTAGCATCCATGGTACCCTGCACCCGCTTTGGTGGCACAGCAGAAGTCCACCAACCACTCCGGCTAAAACCTGTGTGAGTCTAGATGCCCCAGGCATCTGACACAGTGCCTCGATGTTAACTCTGCCCTTCTCCAGGGCGAAGCTCGGGTCACCACACAACCGCCCCATAGCATGGCCCTGATTGGCCGTAGGAGTGATCAACCGTCCTTGTATGGGGATCCTCAGAATCCTCCATACATCCTCTAGTGTGGGAGTCATCTCCCCTATCGGTAGCTAAAAATAGGAAGAACCCGGATACCACCTCTCTGCTAGGGCTGTCAGTAGCCCCATGTCTGTAGACACTTGTGGCATCTTTGCCACATGCTGTAAGCCGGCCTGTGCCAGCTGATCCCGCTCTGCCTATGTTAGAGTGGCCAAGTCATCTCTCAAACCTCCATATTTCCATTCCTTGCTCTTTAGCAATCCTCTCTGCAACATAAAAACAACAAACAATCATTAATAACAATTCAAGTGATTAATAATGCAAGTTAAAATAAGTTCAATTTTATCAAATGATGATATCGTCCACTATTGGACGATATCGTCCCAAATTTGAGCATAATCGTCTCCGATTTCGCAAGCCGAAATCGTCCCTAATTTGATGAAATCGTCCCCCTTTCGTCGATTTCGCCCTTAGACGAAATTGGCGAACTTGAGACGATTTCGTCGAAATCGGGACGATTTCATCTCGACGACGTCGACGGCCCAAAAATGGCCGCGATGCTCAAAATTCATTTAAAATTTACCTAAAAAGCATGTAAATTCAAATTAAAACATTCTAAACTAAGTTTAGACTCTTACCCGTAGCCCGCGTCGGACCTCTGTCGATCTGTGCGTCGTCTCCACCATTTTTGCTTTCAGAGCTCTAAAACCAGAAAAATGAACAGTAAAAATGAATTAGGGTTTTACCCTATTTTTCTTAATTTTATTCAAAACATAATTAAAAACATTTTAACAATTTTGTTTTTTCGCATTTTTACCTCAAACGTTCGATTTGGGTAAAAACACGGAGGGGGCACCATAGTAAGTTGTCGTACGATTCGACCAAGAATCGTCGCCTAAAAATGGGAATAATTTTTGCTTTCTCATAGATCGAGAAGAACTCATCTTTAACGCATTTTCTTTGAAAAATTCGCTAAAGAGGGGGCAAAATGTAGCACCCTAAAATTGGCGCAGTGAAATCTTAATAATTACATTTACTCTAGTAAATAATTTAAATTCAAATTTTAACCTCCCAAACCGCCCGTTAACCGCCGGGTAATCCGTTTCCCCCTTTTTCGTGCCATTTTTAGAGGTTGTTTTGACCGTTTGACGATATCGTCGCCGATCAGACGATATCGCCCCAGATCTGACGATTTCGTCTGGGCTAGGACGTCCAGACGATCTTGTCTCAAAACTGATTTTGCACAATTAGCTTCTGTTCCAACGGGTCTCTAATCCGGGCAGAAGCGTGTCTGCGCCGTTAGAGACCCTCCCCCATTGGAGATCTCCCAAATAGGGATGATCTCCAACCTCCTAACCTCCCTCCTAAGCCTATTTAATCCTAAGCCCTCCCCTTAGCACCCCCCTGGCTGATAATTCCTGTAACCCGACTTCATACGCATTAAAACATCTCAAGTTTCTATTTTGCATTAGTTCTATCCAATTTTGTTGTAGGTACCTTAGTGTTTTTCAGTCGGAGCAAGCTTACATCGTCGTCGACGATCCTGTTCAGATCGGAGGCGATCCTGTCGAATCAGAGATGATTTCGTACCAATGCGAGACGATTTCGACTGCAGTCAACATTGAGGCAATCAGTGCCTAAAGTTTGCATTTCTTCTTCCTTTTCTCTGTTGTTTTATTCTGCAATTAGCTAGTTTATTCAGTATTTTATGCTATTCTGCATTTTGGAGTTCACCCATCTAGATCAAATGCATGATTAAATCATAATTATTATCTAATTAGCATAATTCATTCATGTTTCTATTTTTAAGTTTCAATTTGATATTATTGCTGTCATTTTACACTATTTTCCTCTGTTAGGATAGTTGTATTTTCTGTATTTTGCACCTATTTCTCTGTTTGTAGGTCTCTCACAATTCTGACGAATTCGTCAGATCTCAGACGATCTTGTCTGATCTCAGATGATCCTGTCAAATCAGAGGCGATCCTGACTGCTTCAAGAATCAGAATCTTCATCAGACATCCGGATCAGGTATTCTTCTTTTAATATTCTGTAATTTCTCTGTTTTTTTGTCTTTAATTCTATTTTCTGTATTCATTTAATCTGCATCTTCATATAGAATAGCTTAGACGCATTTTGGCCAAACCTAGGATTTGAATGCTTAAGGCTAAAACGAACACATAAAACACATTCCCAACCTAGGCGTGGAAACTGCCATTAAATGTTTCCTGGTGAACCCACCATCCATCAAAAAATCACCAATATACACCTCCCTTGAGAGGCGGGACCTTCGCAAGGCCTCTCAGTCCGAGGTACCATGACATCCTTTTCACATCCCCCTTTCGGGCACGGATCCTATAGCCTGAAGGTAAGGGTGTGAAAAATTTGGAGCGATACACTAAGTCATTACAAAAGGCGTATGATTTTGCAAAGAAAGCAGAGTATCATTTTTGCTATAAGTATGAAAACCTGATCGACCAGGAACATCAAAAACTAAAGAAGAGGAATAGCAATGGGGTTATAAAATGGGAGGTAGAGCAAGAAAGGAAGGCTAAGAACCCCAAAAATCTAGAGAATAAATTCAATGGAGGTCAAAATATATTCAAGAAGAACTTCTTTAAGAAAGGCAACAAACCCAATAATGCTAAACCTCCTCCACAGAAACCATAAGCTCCAATACCAATGATTAAGAATGAGGAGCAGAAAATAGAAAAGAAATAAGGGCCTAAGGATGGATGTTACCATTGGAAGGAGGATCACTATGCTAATCAGTGTCCGTATCGATCGAGGAAAAACATGTCCAACAATAAAGGAAATTGGGAATCAAAAACTTGAAGGGTAGACCACCCATTTAATCATAAAAGGTAAGATTTTTGATAAGCAAGTAGATATCGTAATAGATAGTGGAGTCCTCGATAGTTTCATTCCTTTTAAATTAGCTAAGGATATGTTGAAAAGACCAGGATATTTGGCTCATGGATGGAAGGTTGAGTATGGATCTGGATAGACCTACTCCATAAACCAATGTTTTCTAATGTTGGAAATTACTTTAGAAAGTGGAACCAAAAAATGTTACCTGTACATAACTCCACTTCACATCTTTGATGTGATCCTAGGGATGGATTTGTTGCAGGCTCATCAATCCATAATCAGTTTCCAAGATAGATGGATTGAATATTCTGATGGAAATAATGAGATTCTATGAATTTATAGCAAGCAAGGGATATTCAAGATCCAGATGATGTCTACAATGCAGTTGAACAAAGCCCTCAGGAAAAATGGAATCATTTATGTTGTAAAAATGAATAAAATTGAGAGAGATCAAAAGGAAGAGGTGATTGAGGCACATCTGATTCTACGATAATTTTAGGATGTATTTCCAAAATATATGTCAGGGATCCCTCCTATGTCAGAATTTTAATTTAATATCGATCTTATACCAGGAGAGGAACCCATCTATCAATATCCATATAGGATGTCACTTATTGAGATGCAATATTTAAAGATACAACTGCAAGGGTTATTGGAGAAGGTATTGAAAAAACCAAGTGTGTCATCATGGGGTGCACTCATTTTATTTATGAAAAATAATGACGGATCTCTAAGATTGTGTATTGATTATAGGATGTTGAATATGGCCACAATAAAAAATTGGTACCCTTTGCCCAGGATCAAAGATTTATTCAACCAGGTAAGAGATTCCATGGTGTTTACCAATATAGACCTAAGGTCAAGATATCACCAAATGAGGATTCATGAGGAAGACACTCACAAAATGATATTTAAAATAAGGTATGGGTATTACGAGTTCACCGTACTACCCTTAGAACTAACCAATGCACCCACTACCTTCATGAATTTAATGAACGGTGTGTTCATAAGGCACTTAGACCAGTTTGTACTTGTATTCCTTGATGACATCCTCATATATTTTTGGAGTAGGGAAGATCATGATAAGCATCTTAGGATCATGTTGGAACTACTAAGAGAGAATCAACTTGATGGGAATATGGCCAAGAGTTATTTCTATGTTTTAGAGGTGCACTATTTAGGGTATGTTATATCAAAGAAAGGGGTCATTTTGGATCCAGAGAAAATAAAGGCCATGGTAAATTGGCTGCCCCCTACAAATGTTACTAAGGTAAGAAGCTTCATGGGGCTAACAAGCTATTACTAGCATCACATAAAGTATTTCTCAAAAATCACCTCGATAATAACTAGTCTTCAAAATAAGGGAAAGGAATTCAAGTGGATGGATAAGTGTAAGGTTGCCTTCACCATGCTAAAGAAAAATCTCATACTAAAAATTCTAGATCCTCAAGGAGAGTTTATGGGGAGTGCTCATGCAAGAAGAGTTGGTAGTGGCTTATACTTTAAAGAAGCTTAAAAATCATGAGGTTAATTATGCCATACTTGATTTAGAGCTAGCTACCATAGTGCATGTTCTAAAGGCTTGGCATCATTATCTAGTAGGAAGACCAATCAAGCTAAGATTAGACCATCAGAGTTTGAAGTACATATTTACTCAAGCAATGCTCAATGTAAGGTAGAGAAGGTGGATCGAGTTCCTCGCTAAGTATGATTTTAAAATTGAGTACATTAAAGGAAAATAAAATAAAGTTATGAATACCCTAAGTAGAAGGAGACACTTAGCAGCCATAACCCGAAGCCACATAAAACTCATGGATCAAGTAAGGCAAGAGCAATTTCAAGACGAGTATTATCAAGAAATTCTAGCCAAGTTAAGAGAAGACCCTAAGGGAAATAAATAGTTTGGGGTGATAGATGACCTTGTATGTTATAAGGAAGATTCATCATACCAAAATTAGGAAATTTAAGGAGGATATTGATGCAAGAAGCCCACATATCTCCTTATATGGCTCGCCCTGAAGGGGCAAAAATGAGAGAAAATCTAAAAATGACATTTTTTTGGATAGGAATGAAGGATATTACATATTTTATGGCCCGATGCATTGAATGCCAAAATTTCAAGGCAAAATGCAAGCATCCCGTAGGATATTTGTATCCCCATAGTATAACTACTTAGAAATGGCAGGTCATATAAATAGATTTTATTATAGGCTTACCCAAGACTAGATACCAGCACGATGCAATTTTTGTAGTGTTCAACAAATTAACCAAGGTCGCACACTTCATACCTAGGAGTACCAAGGACGATGCTCAAGTGGTAGCTAATAGGTTTGTTAAATAAGTGTTTAGATTACATGGATTTCCAAAGGTAATTATATCAGATAGGGATTCCAAGTTTACTTTGGAATTTTGGAAATCCCTACATCAAGTAATAGGTACAAAGTTGCATATGAGTTCAGCTTACCACCTTGAAATAGATGGTCAGATAGAGTTGGTAAACCAAGTTCTGGAAGATATACTCTGAATGTATTACATGGACCACAAGTCTCAGTTGGAATACTATTTACCATTGGTAGAGTTTGCCTACAATAATGGATATAATTACTCTTTAGGGGTGGTACCCTTTGATGCATTGTATGGGTAAAAGTGTATGACACCTCTATCATGGGACAACCTGAAGGATAGAGCAGTAATTGGGCCAAAAATGGTCAGGGAAATGGAAGAGAAAATTAAGGTAATCAGGCAAAGGCTCAATGAGGCTACTGATAATAAGAAGAGTTATGTCGATATGAAGAGAACTCCTAGAGAATACACAGTGGAAGATAAAGTGTTTCTAAGGGTCAAACCAATAAAAAGTGTGATCAAGTCCATAAAATTTAATCCATAGTTTGTAGGGCCATTTGATATCATTGATAAAATTAGTCCAGTTGCATACTAACTCACCTTACCTCCAAATTTGTCAAAAACCCATGACACCTTCCACATATCTTTGCTTATAAAATATATTGCTGACCCTAAACATGTGTGGGATGTCTCTAACTTGCAGATGGTAAACCTAGAGGCAATTGAAGTAATTCCAGTAAGGATCCTTGAATTTTGCTCTAAAGCTATGCAGAATCATACCCTTGAGTAGTGTAAGGTCCAATGGGACCATTTTTCAAAAATAAATGCTACTTGGGAGAAGGTGGCAAACATGCAAAAATATTTCTCTTTCTTGTTTGATGAACTTTAAGCTATTGTAACAAGTTGTTTAATTTTATATGCAGTCAAAAAAAACTAAGCACTGGGGACAGTGTTAATCCTAGTGGAGGAGGATGTCATGACCCTCCCATATGGACTTTTAAAGCATAGAAAAATAATGTATTGATAGATATGACTAATATTCGATTTTGTGCAATCAAGCAGCTTTATGACATTATATAAGTAATGAAGGATGTGTTACTACTAATAAATTACCAATGTGTAGGATCAGGTGCACTCATGAGTGGAGGAAATTGAGTCATCCACTAGAGGCAAGAGTACTTGAGGAAGGGGAAATGATGATAAGGCAACTTGAAGGTAACATGGATAGATACCTTCATATAGGTATGCATTTGGTTAAGGTATAATCATCAATGTCTAATAACCTTGAGCCCTAGACTAATGGCCTAGTAGTCATCGTAAGATCTAGAGGCTGAGAAAGGTGATTAGATTGATGGAAAGACTTCCTCTTTGTTTGATGCACTTGCATGATTGTATTTTACTTCAGCATTATTAGCCTTGATAACCGGTGATCATGGGGTAGATGTTTTTCCTTTACAAACTTCATATGGATGTTGTTTAAATAAATAGTTTATTTATTTAAGAAGAGTAAAAGATGATAAATAAATAGTTTATTTATTTTAAAATAATGAAAGATGTTGCTGAATAAACAGTTTATTTATTTAGAAAGAGCAATGGATGTTGTTTAAATTATAGTTTATTTATTTAAGAAGAGCAAAAATATGTTGCTAAATAAATAGTTTATTTAGAAGGAGCAAATAGATGTTGCTAAATAAATAGTTTATTTATTTAAGAAGGACAAAATAAATATTGTTAAAATAAATAATTGAATTATTTTTAGAAAGGTAAAATATAATGCTTAATAATAATAATAACAAAGTGTTTGTCTCGATGTGCCTAGGAAGACATCGTCCACCTATCGGTTGCCCCCCTTGATGCGTTATGGTGACAATATGGCATTCGGTAAAGTAGGCCAAATTTCCCTTTGGAGAATCAGTCAGACCAAAGATGCACGAAGCTCCTCTGACATTAGAGGACGACTCTTTATGGTGATCACCTTGGGAAGAGAAGGGAGAGGGTGTTCAGCCTACATTCTTTCAAAGTTTGATCACGGAGTAATGGTGGGTATGTAGGGAGAATGGACCAAGGAAATAGATAAGACGTCAAGGAAAAAGACCTGAAGCAAAAATGGAGTATCCACCGAGCAAAATAGAGGAGTGTCCATCGATCAGGAGAATACGAGCATGATGAGCAACTTTCAAGCAGTGCAAACAACCCAATTCTGTGGCAAACCAAGTTGGTATCTATCCAAATTTGATTATTATTTTTTAATAGCTAGCTCTATGTTTAGAACTCGTAGTTCTATTTTTTTAAGAGCTCAAAAGCTTTGTGTTTAGAGTACCGAAGCTCTATATTTTTGAGAGCTCAAAAGCTCTATGTTTAGAGTGCAAAATCTCTATATTTTTGAGGGCTCGAAAGCTCTATGTTTAGAGCTCGTAGCTCTATGTTTTTAAGATCTCAAAAGCTCTATTTTTAGAGCTTGTAGCTCTATGTTTTTGAGAGCTCAAAAGCTCTATGTTTAGAGAATCGAAGCTCTATGTTTTTGAGAGCTTGAAAGCTCTATGTTTAGAGCTCGTAGATCTATATTTTGAGAACTCAAAAGCTTTGTGTTTAGAGTGTCGAAGCTCTATATTTTTTAGATCTCGAAAGCTCTATGTTTAGAGATCATAGGTCTATGTTTTTGAGAGCTCGAAAGCTCTGTGTTTAGAGCTTTGAAGCTCTATGTTTTTGAGGGCTTGAAAGCTCTATGTTTAAAGCTTGTAGCTCTATGTTTTTAAGAACTCAAAAGCTTTATTTTTAGAGCTCAAAGCTCTATGTTTTTAAGATCTCAAAAGGTCTATGTTTAGAGCACCAAATATCTATGTTTTTGATATCTCGAAAACTCTGTGTTTAGAGCTCGTAGCTCTATGTTTTGAGAGCTTGAAAGCTTTGTGTTTAGAGCACCGAATCTCTATGTTTTTGAGAGCTCAAAAGCTCTATGTTTAGAGCTTATAGCTCTATGTTTTTAAGAGCTCAAAAGCTCTATTTTTAGAGTTCCAAAGCTCCATGTGTTTGAGAGCTCGACTCTATGTTATAAGAGGATTGAAGCTCTATGCTAATTTTAGAGCTTGTAGCTCTATTTTTTTAAGAGTTCAAAATCTCTATGTTGTATTTATGAGCATCGAGGCTCCATGTGTTTGAGAGCTCAACTCTGCAGTATAAGAACACCAAAGCTTTGTGTGGTAAGAGCACCATAGTTTTGTGTGGTAAGAACATCATAGTTTGTAACTACATGTTGGAGGATGCATAGTGTCATGATGTTGTTATGCTCTGCTACTATGATGTGGATGCAGGGATGTCGTAGTTACCATGACCATTAGCATTTTACTGAGTGCGGTGGTTGCAGCTACTGTGAGTAGCACCAAAGCTCCTCAGATCCTTCTACCCATCCTCCTGGGATGGATGTCTTAGGAGAAATACATGGGATGGTCATTTGTTAAGATGCCCAATTGGACACTATGAGTGAACCCTCCTTTACAAAGTTATAGCCAAGTCGGGAGTCTCCTTTAGTTATCATTCATTGTCTTCTTTATAGAATTTAGGAGATGATAAAAAAATTAGATGATTATTTTGTGATTTAAGGGGTATGGGACCTTTTGTTATGAAATAAATATATTAGATGATTATTTTATCATTTAAGGGTGTGGGACCTTTTGTTATGAAATAAATGAATTAGGTGATTATTTTGTAATTTAAGGGTATGGGACCTTTTGTTATGAAATAAATAATTTAGATGATTATTTTGTAATTTAAGGGTATTGTACCTTTTCTTATGAAATAATATGAATGATGGATATTTTATAATTTAAGGGTATGGGACCTTATGTTATGAAATAAAATGAACGATGGTTATTTTGTAATTTAAGGGTATGGGACCTTTTGTTATGAAATAAATGAATTAGATGGATATTTTGTAATTTAAGGGTATGGAACCTTTTGTTATGAAATAGGATGAATGATGTATATTTTGTAATCTAAGGGTATGGGACATTTTGTTATGAAATAAGATAAATGATGGATATTTTGTAATTTAAGTGTATGGGACCTTATGTTATGAAATAAAATTAATGATGGTTATTTTGTAATTTAAGGGTATGGGACCTTATGTTATGAAATAAAATTAATTATGGTTATTTTGTAATTTAAGGGTATGGGACCTTATGTTATGAAATAAAATGAATGATGGTTATTTTGTAATTTAAGGGTATGGGACCTTATGTTATGAAATAAAATGAATGATGGTTATTTTGTAATTTAAGGGTATGGGACCTTATATTATGAAATAAAATGAATGAATATTATTGGTATTTTAAGGGTATGGGACCTTATGCTATGAAATGAAGAAAAAGGTTTATTGGGAATGAAGGTAGTTGTTTGAGTAATGAGATGTGTGAACCTAGTTCCTAAAAATTAAGGGTATGGGAATTTAATTATTGAGAAAGTTTGTTCATTTATTTACAAGTAGAGTGCATGAGTTGATGCATTGATGACTGACTCCCTCAAGTTGACTGAGGGAGAAATGAAGAGGGTAGTTTCCATGATTGGTACTATGCATTAGTAAGTTGAATTGCTTAGGTTATTTGTATAGTTACAATTTGGTAATTAATTAAGTAAGTTCATATAGAAGCATGTCTATCTAGATCCATGAGTGTCCAGATCCCATAATATCCTCATTGATCGATGGAAGAGCAGGAAGGCCAAAATCATGAGATGGACCGATGCACAAGTTTGCTCTCTACCTTACATCTTGTCTTTTATGCAATAGATTATATTATGGGGAGATTTCCCCAATGAAATGGATGTAAAGTATTGTAGAAAGTATGGGATGTACCATACTTATTTATGCATCTGAATGAACATTACAACTACTATGCTTAGTACTCCTTTATTTAGATTATTGCATTTAAATATTTAATGTATGTCTATTTGGTGATTGTTTCTTTATGCTTTATTATTCTTGTTGTTGTTCAGTTCTTTTGTTTAGATTTAGTATCTAGATAGCTACTAAATCTAATTTTGATTTGATGTCATAGCTACCCAGATTTACTAACGAATATATCTAAAACAATACACAAAAAAAATCATTACATACTGTTGGAGCCAAAATTAACTCAACATCGAGGATTCTTTTATGAACCGATAATTTTTAGGGTTTTGACGATGCGAAAGGGTTTTTTCGGAGGTGGAGGGATGACGGTGGGTGGGAAGGCTGGTTTGGGAGAGCACAAGAGTGCCAGTAGGTCGAACCAGGGGCACGACAGGGTGGAGGGAGGGCAAGCAGAGTCTGGGGACACCGAGGATCCACCAGACAAACGGGGAGATGGACCTCATAAGTCATATGCTCTGGCAGCGGCTTCTGAAACCCTAAGTGGGCTCTCCACCAAGGAGCTATTTCTATTCAAGAACGAGTTGGACATCCTGACAAAAATTCTCTCAAGCTTTGTGGAATTTGTAAAATTTACCCTCATCAGTAAGTTTATTGGTGGTCATCCCAACATGGAGACCATCCGCAAGTGGGCGTCTAGAAAATGGCAGACCTCTGGTCACTTGGAGCTGGCTGCCCTAACCCGGGGCTTTTTTGCAATTAGACTGAGCAACAGGGAGGAATACTGTAAAATCTTGACTGGAGGGCCTTGGTTCTTGGGTCGTAGGAGTCTCTTTCTAGGGAAGTGGGGTTTGGACTTTAACCCTGATACCTAGAATATAAACATTGCTCCAATATGGGTTAGGCTCCCGAGTCTCCCCATTTTTGGTTGGCATGAAAATGTAATCAGAGGAATTGCTCAATCCATCGGGGAGTTGGTCACTATAGACCCTCCCACTAGGGCTCGAACAAGATTTTTCCAAGCTCGGTTCTATGTTTTGGCGGACTTGGAGACGGACCTCCCTTCCTCCATTACTCTGTAGTCTGAGGGTTCTTTTCTACACAAGCAAGCTATTGTTTATGAGAACAAACCAGCTTTCTACCCCTAGTGTAGTTCTCAAGGGCATCTTCAGTCCAATTGTCCTCTTCAAAAGTCGGGGAAGAAGAAGCGGGATCCCTACAACCCTCTGGAGCATGGTGAAGGTCAGATGAAGCACCCTGTTGCAAAATACCATGAATCTCCAGGTCCATCTAGAGACCATCTTGAATCCTCCTTACCATATGAGGAAATCACCATTCAACCGGACTCTGAGCTGTGCGGTGGATGCTCCCAACTAGGACCACAGGGGGAAAAGGAACAGGCCCCCCCTTATCACCACACTGGCAGATTCACCCAAAATTTTTGATCGGCACTCTCCCGAGGCACAAAAGATATTGGAAGATTACCTGCTGGGAAGAAGAGGTTACCAGCCTGGTAATATTAGCCCTTGAATTACGAGGAGTCAAATGCAAGGGGTGGATTTTGGTGGTAATAGGAAGCAAGACCGTCCTCCCAACAAGGAAAATATAGACAAGGAAACTACGATTGATGTCGCAAATGGCACCCAACGGTTGCTGTTTCAGGATGACTCTAATTCTTTGATGGGTGATGCGCTTATCCCAAAACCTCCCCTCCAGCAGGGAAAGGGAGGTAGGAAGAACCTCAAACCGTATAGATGAAAGTCATCCTAGATATGAGAACCTACGGTGGGAACGACGAGCAGGTTCATGGTTCTTTAGGACCCAGAGAGTGTTGAGGGCAACTTCTTTTCATCTTCCAGTAGGACTTTCAACTTTTTGTTTCAGTCCCAAGCCATCATTTTTTCTTGGATCCTATTCATCGTTTTTGCTTCGAATTCTGCCTTAGAGAAAGCAGAAATGTGGAAAGTTATTTCCCTGATAAGGGAGATTTTTTGTAGTTTTCTTGGCTATCTTTTTTTGCTTTCCAATGGTCCAGTTTTTAAATTGGCCATAGTTTCCAGGATAATCAGGAAAAAATGCCTCCTTGTAGCCCTCGGGAAATTAACATCTTTTTGTTTTTTTTGCATACAGGTTTATTCATCCAGCCAAGAGGCACGAAGCACCATTTAGCAAGGCTAATTTTGTATATAAGGTTTTGGGATCCTCTATAAAAACCCACTGTTAATCTATTATAATAATTACCAAAAAAAAAATTAACTCAACATCAGATACCCCTAAATTTAATTTTTTTATTTTCAAAGCCTTCACCTAAATTTGTTGGTCTCTGTTACATTCGCTTCTAAAAAAATTTGGTTTTTAATTTTTGACGCTTAATAGTCATTTTAAAAACATTCGTCTAAATCAAAATGAAATCCAATTTTCTTAACCATTGGATTAAATATATTTATCCATTAAGAAAGTCACCGTCAACATTATCCGATAATCAAAGAGCTAATAAAATTTAAAGTAATAAAACATTCGCTTAAAATGTCTCCCTAGTCTGATTGGTCCTTAAGAGAAAAATTCATCGAAACATAGGTTCTTAATTAAAAATAAATAATCATAAGGTTTTAAATTAAATCACATGGACAAATGAGGGTATGCACCCCCTTGCTGGTATAATCCATGCAAGTCCAAAGATCTGGATGAAAGTGCTTCATCCCCCGATATCTGGATGGAAGCACTCGCATAAATAACTCAAGGTTTAAGTCAAATGATTCCATGGTCAAAAATATTATAGTATAAGGTCTAAAGGCAATCAAATTAATTAAAATCCAAGTAAGGGATATATGCCCCATTTGGTTAAGTATCACGCATCTTCGACTATCTAGACATCAACTCCTGATCTATGCTTGATCTGACAGCTGTGTGCTCCCTAAGTTGTCTAATATCTAAAATCTAAAGTCAATATTGGTCATAATGCAATTCGTACACCCATTTGATTAAGCATCGAATAGGTTTATAGAATCCAAGGGCAGTGCTCACTCCATCTTGATTCGATAGATGTGCGTTCACTAAAATTATCCAAGGTTAACTGGAAGCTTTATTAAATGATAAAGCCAATATTAATATTAATAATCAATTGATTAAACATCAATTTTAAGTTCATCCACCTTATTAAATCTCTTTGGTTAAAAAGCATGCATATTCGTAGATCTAAGCAACAATGCAGAATCTTGATAAGATCTGATGGTCGTGCACTACTCATGCTAACAAACCCTTAACCTCCGAAGGTTTAAGCGCTCAAGGATTAAATTTTAATTAAACTTCATTAGCTTTCGATAAGCATGATTAATGAGGGTCCTAAGCACATGGTTAATCATTCCCCCTTCATTAATCACCACTTTTAAAATATTACCAAGGCCTAAGGAAAAAATTATGACATAAGGCTTTAAGTGCTCGATAATTAATTAAATCGCATTAGATTCCAATAATCAAGATTAATAAGGGTCTTAATACATTGCTAATATTTCCTCCTTCGATAATCAGCAGTTATATTAAAAAGGTTTTTATTTTCAAGATAAATGTGTGTTCCCATTGATTAAATTTTATGTAGATCTTGCAGATCTCAACGGTCGTGCGTGATCCCTAGTTGATCCAATGGCAGCACACATAGGAGGATGATCGATCATTAAAAGCTTCTATCTTAGTTATGGATAAATGTCTTGCATCTTCATATGATATAATAGTAGCACATGATCCTCATTAGATCTAACAACAATGCTTATTTGAAATGGCAAAATATTAACAAGTCACTCATCGGGTGAAAATAATGGTCAAATCTTGATTAACTAAGCTAATCATGATTATAAAATGTCTAAATAATTTATTAATTGATTCCCCCATTTTGATAAAGGGTGCACATATTATATATCTCAATGAAAGTGCTCATCTTCACCTAGATCCAATGGTCGCGCTTTCCCAATGTGATTGAAAGATAACAAAGCAAGTGTTGTTGGGTGATTATCTAAAAAATGGCCTATTAAGAGTTAATATCTAAGCCTAATCATGATTAGCAAGGGTCTAAGTTCATATTAAATTTTCCTTCTTAGGATATGAAGCACGCATCTTCAGTTGATCCTATGACAATGCTGGATCTCGCCCAAATCCAACGACGGTGCTTTCCCAAGGCATCCGAAGATTAATTACATCAAGTTTTTGGTCGAATGATTAATTAAAGGTATTATTAGAACTAATATCAATGCTTAATTGAGATTAATGAGGTATAATACATTATTAATCCTCCCCCTTTCATCCTGCTAACCTTTGCACATATCTAGAGGATCCAATGGGAGCGTGTATCCGATATTCGATCTAACTGTGAGCACAAGGAAATATGATCAGATTATAAAGGCCTATGTTTTAATAAAATATTATTAATGTTTTAATCACCAGATTAATCTTGATAAATCAATATTATATGAGGTTTAATGCATTAATTAATTGTAAGATCAAGTCGATGATTATGAAACTTTGGGCCTAAGTATTTTTAATCAAATTGTTGCTAACTGGAGTTTTTTGACTTGATGCACATGATTTTTGTAATTAACTTGGCATACGTTTATATATACATCATTGGACTAACAACCTTACAGGTCCTAGGATATCAAAGGTAGCAATTGAAGAAAATCATATCTAATGGTAAGAATTATGTTTAATGCACAAATTTTAGAAGGGTAAGTGTTATGGATAAGGCACCTTAAGTTTTGATTAATATTTGATTAACGGTAATGATCAATCTTAGGCTAAGATAATCCAATTGCAATACATTCTATCTTCAGACTAATAAATGTGCAGATTAATAAATCTTCATGGGCGCATGTAATTCAGGATTATGCATAGTGGTGAATATTCACAAATTGGGCGAATATTAGGATTTTCAAAATTAAAAATTGGTGAATATGAGGACCCTCAATGTTGGTCCATTTACCTAAAATTTTTAGGACTAATTTTTTCTTAGGGTCAATTCACCACAATATATATCTAAACATAGGCATATTTGTACTCGTTGGAAAGCTCTTTTTGAGCCTGATCTAATGGTGGTGTTTTTATGAAGTTATAAGGTCATTTAATAGGTCAAAATTTACCCCAAATATGAATTTACATTTTAGGGCTTCAAATACCCCAAATTTTGGTGTGAAGATGATTGATTTGATTTGCTTAGGATTCGCCATGATTCACCTTGATTTCGATTAGGATTCACCATTTTTTTACAAGTGTATTTTGAGTCCAACCCCTTATGCATAACTTTGGCATGCATCCATGATCAAATATGATGACCAGCACTCAGATAGATGACTACTTTTTAATGGTATACATATTTTTGAGCTAACCCTTTTACAGGACCAAGGTGGCGGAATGTTCACAATAAATCTCCCATGAAAGCTTCCACCACCACATTCTTAATTCCATGTCTGAATAAGGCATAGCCCAATGACTAATGAAAACACTACAAATGATTAAAAGTATGCAAACCAAAGTCCTCATAGATATACATGTCGAGGAATATCACACACCATAACTGTCTGATTTTAGAAATGGTGCAATGGTAGGCATCCATTGGCTGAATTCAAAATATAATTGGTGGCATTGCATTAATAACAGTTTGTGTAAAGAAAATGAAGCCACTCCACCCTTAATTACTTAAACCCCCACTCTCAAATGCCACTACCACCATAGTTATATTAAAGTTAATAAATGGTTAGGACAAGTGGACAGTCAGAGAGAACTTAGAAGAGTGTGTTCTAGTGAGTTGAAGTGATTTTTGTGAGCATAATGGCCACCTGGGGAGCTACCTTCATACCCAAAGACACTCAAGAGGTAGTGAAATTCATCACTAATTAGTTTTAATACACTTAGATCTCTGAAGAAGCTATTGTTGCAATGGGAATGTATGATTTCTCTAAATAGTCCGGGTAAAACAAGCAGTTGATGTTGGACCAGTAGTATGAAATTGAAAATACTTGTGTTTAGAGTTTTGAATCCACTGAGGAAAATTTACAATGCTCTTTGTGGCTGTTACCTGATTTGTTCTACAAGGTGAAGAAATCACAAAACCTGGGTGCTCCCAAGAGCAATAGGTGGACCAATAATGTGGGAAAATTGATATGTCCCAAAGTATAATACTCTATGAACCTGATGGTATGGCTATCCATAGCTTATAACGAGAACACCAGGACCTTATGAAACAACAAGGACCGACCAATGTTCAGCATCGCACCCAAGAACATTTAGAAAATCTTTAGTTTGATGCCTTTGGACATGCTGCTAATCCGCTAGGTAATCAAACTATAGTCTTGTAGGTTAACTAATTTAGAATCATTCAAAATGCTTTTCGATACATATGAGGATGTCTAGTTTAAATTCCCAATTAGAAAAACCTCATTC
Organism: Wollemia nobilis; assembly: GCA_028583015.1. Taxonomy (NCBI): domain Eukaryota; kingdom Viridiplantae; phylum Streptophyta; class Pinopsida; order Araucariales; family Araucariaceae; genus Wollemia; species Wollemia nobilis. The sequence continues at coordinate 160,662 of JAQPPZ010017247.1, forward strand.
AAACCCTAGATCAAGGATTTATGTGACATGATTAACATCCTTTTAGGAGTACAAGAACTCAATGTGGTATGGAAGGATATCTTGTACCTAGTAACACAAAGTAATAGAAAGGTAAATCCCCCCATCTATGCCTGGAAAGAATATTTGAGCAGGAAAATGCACTCCCAGTTGATAGAATTGAAAAAGGCAGTCTTGGAACAAAGGAAACAAATACACCAGTTCTCCCACTACTCAATTCTCATGCACCTACTAGCTAGGAAATTAGGAGATGAAGGTAAAAGGAGGCTAGGGGCCATTGAGATCCCTTATGTTTAGAATAGGTTTTAGAGGATACATGAAGGATGCACTCACTTGGGTTGGTTTTGTGACAATTTCATGCTAGAAATTCCTTGGTTCCTGTCGAGTGACCTCCCTAAAAGATTAGGACCTAGAGTCATAGATTTTATCAAAGAAAACGATATAGGGGATTACATATTCTCAAAAGGCTTCACATATATTAGGCTTTATGGGACCAAAATTCCTCCTAAATTTTTACCTATGTACTGCCCTTTCTCTTTGGCTGCCTTGGAACTGGTGAGACAGGTAGCAGAAGAAGCCAAAATAAGATAAGCAAAGAAGCATGGTCGAGTCCCCTGGCTCAATGTTCCTTGAAAATTTATATATTATATCTTTGTAGGGTATCCAACCCTATTCATGGGTATGTATGATTTAGAAAACCTAGACTTCGAGCAAATAACTTGGAGGCCCTATGACCTTGATAAAAAGTAAATATAGGTGATGAAAACTCATAACTATGTCTGGGTAAAACACAGAAATAACCTGTACAAAGAAGCACTCTTAAAAGTCATAGAGAAGGGGGAATATTTATGAAATGTGTGGGAGAAGTTCCCTTATGAACTCAGGGGCAATTCACAAATTCAAAGGCCATACGACTACCCCCTAGAGCTAGTCTCAATAAGGAGGATTTTTGTGGATTCAGCAGCCCCTATTTTCCCTACCCCACCCAACAATTCGGGAAGATGTTGCATTGGAAATCATAGAAGAGTAGAGCATCAATCAAATGGAGGTTATAATGAGTATGGCAGATATAGTAGAGCACCAAATTCAAGCTCCTAAGAGCCACCACCTTAGGATAGAGGCAGCACCCAACACTTCATAGCAAACTCCTACAGAATCAAGTGCAGGAAAAGAAAAAGTAGCTATCGCACCTTCCCAGGATCTTATGATTGCAAAGTAAAATGTAGCTTTCATTTTTTATTAGTTTCTAGTCCTTATTAGTTTGAAGAAGTTAGCCCCACAAACCATCCCCATCTCAATAAATATTAATGACAAAGTAGTACAAATCCCATCAATGATACAAATGAATATGAGGAGAGCAGATTTTTTTAGGGACTTCTTAAGAGACCATAAGGTTAACAGTCAAGAAGCTATGTCTAACCCTAAGGCAAAGAAGCCTAGGTTAGCTCTAACCTCAAAAAAATTCACACTTAAAAGAGTGGAAGAAGAAATAGCTTTTAGTGTTGCCAGCGAGAAATAATTATAGATAGTGGTAAAAATGGTTGGCATGAGAGAAGCCTCTACTACAGGAGTAGAGAAAGACATGTCCAAAATATCTATTGTAAATATATCCATACCTATACCACATAAAACTTTTGTCTTCGGAATTGATGATGATATAGGGGAAATTTCAATGCAAGGGGATGAAGATGACATGGTCAGAATGAATAAAGCCATGCATGAGAAAATTATAGATCTTCTTCACCAAAAACTAAAAACTTGAGGAACCAATTGGATGTAAGGGATAAGGAAAAGGTAAAAATGCAATATTTGATCAATAGAATGCAAGAATAGTTATCTCAGGTAAAAGCCACACAAGAGCCTCCCTAGCTAACAAAAAATAGATTATGCAACCTGCCTCTCCAAAATCAAAAGTGAAATATCTCTCAAAATACAAGATAGGATTGAGGGGATCACAAAAATGTTTAGACAAATCAGAGTGATCCAATTCACTGCTAAAGAAGTAGAAAGCTTGCTTTATTAGAAATAACAAGACTTGGAGATCATTCATCCTACCCTCCAGCTAATGGCAGAGCATTTTGAAGAGATGCAAAATAAGGAAGTATTCCTGAAAGATGGCTCTGAGATTAAAAATAATCTAAAATTCATAAAGGCATCAATGTTTAAGGTGAACTTGGGGAGGTGGTACAATGATGCAGTAGAAATGCATTTTTTACTGGATGACATAAAAGAAAATATGGTAGAGATTAGATTATCATTGGAATAATTCCTATAAACTACCAGCATTGAAGACCTCATCATGAACAAGGTTGAAGAGTTTAACTGTGAACCTGATGATGAGAAAGAGATGGCTAGACAAGCTACCTTCTTGATCAACACTGTAGATTCCTTGGTTACTATCTATGATAAAAACAAAGTCTTTATCAACATACAAAAAAACATGATCCTATAAGAAATGAACATAGTAAGGTTTGTTATAACCTTTCATACTGATGCATGGAGGCTCATTGAGAAACAAATCAAGGAACTTTAGCAGAATAAAAAAATGAAAGCAACCGTAGTACGAGGTTTACAGTTGAAGCTAAACATACCTCTGGGAGAAGAAATAAAGAGCACTAAAATAGGGTAGAGTTCAAAAGTATGAAGTCAACAAGAGGATGAAGAAGGTACAAAGGAAGTATATTCATCAAGAACTAAGACAATTGGTTAATAAAAAACAATCAAATTTAAAAGTCCTGGTAGAGTATACAATACAAGAAAAGGGAGATAATGGAGTACATTTGTATGATATATGAAGGATCAAACCATATGGTGACAAGTGTAAGGTCCATATGAGGCAAAAAATAATTGAATCAAGGACCAGAGGATATAAAATAAGCAACCATAGTCATAATAAACATCAAGATTTAGAGATAGCAAATTCTTGCTAAGATGTATACTTGATTTTCCCCTGTGTATCTTTTTCTTTCTCATTCCTTTTTCTTCCCCTTTACTGTGTAGGTGTGATATAATAGAGTTCAATAAACTAGGATTTTTCTAGAGCTTTGAACTAGAGGTCCAGAGGCTTTTCCTGTTGCTAGATTAGAATGGGAATGTTGAAGAACTCATGTTACATTATTTGAACTAGGATTTCTCATTGTATTAGAGATTTTAATAGAGTTTAATGGTACTCTCCTACTCTGCATGTAATTCACTTGGAAAAATTAACATAATTCTGGGTTTTGATTCTATCATACTTTTTGTCGTCAGTTTCATGTGTGAATTCATAGCAGATTACATTATTTGAATGTGTTATGAATGTTTCTCTCATTGGTTAACTATTAGATTTATTACGATATTTGAATGAGTCTAATAGCGCTAATTGATCTTTCTGCTATTCTCTCTATTTATTTGATAAGCATTGTTAAAATTTCTATAGCATCCCAATGAATCTAGGCAGCACCGGTCTACATATAAGTCATAATTAGAGTTGTTGTCCATGCTTGGTCAATTTTAATATAAGTAGTGTATAACTAAAATATGGAGTGCTTAAACTTGTAATATCTTAAGTTTATCACTAGGATTTCCTTACCCATTTTGGTTCCTTTTAAAATCTTAGCAATACATATTATACCAGAATAAAGAGGTAGGTTGACCAAAGCTTGTAATAGCTCATTGGTTCCAAATAAATTCTTGTAGTGTGATAGCTCAACCCTATGGATGCAAGAAATTGTTCCAACAATTTTTTGGCACCGTTGTTGGGGATGACTTGTTAAAATATATTGTTATATTTTTAATAGTTTTCTTTCAATTACTATATTTTAATCAACAGGTGACCAATTAGAATAAAGAACCTTCTTTTTTATTTTTTGTCTTTTATGTTCTTTATTTTCTTTTGCTTGTGATTTTCAATTATTTTTTGAAGTGTTCTTTATGTTTCTTTATTTTCTTGAAATTCCCCCAAGAACCATCTCTTTTGAGGTTGAGAGTATTAATATCAAGCAATCTTGATCATACATTATGTTCTTTATGCACTACCTATGCTAGTGACTCTATCTGATCAAACCTAGAAATCCAAAATCAAGAAGGAAGGAGCATAACGTGCTGATACATACCAGGAGAAGTGGTAAATATATTTTTCTAGAATTCAAGAACCCATAGGTATTTATCCATAAATAAAATATCCCACTTCTTAAGAGTACTATTTATGAGAATAAGTCTTACTTTACCAATAGAAATTACGTAAAGAAAAATAAAAATCAGAATACTATTGTTGATGATATTACTTTACATGATGTTTTTAATTTTGTTGTAGATAATACATCTAATTCATATTAGTCTCATAGCTTGTAAATTTTGATATTGTAGTAGATAATTCATTATATTTACAGAAGTTTCTTAGCCCACCATTCCTGTAGGCAGTGCTACTGTGAATCCAAATCCCATTACCCCTATAGTTACAATGGCTCAGGCAAATCAACATAATAATGTTCAACTGTGGATAATGAATAGGTACATACCTTTTCCTTTACCTATAAATTTAAATGCTCTACCTAACAAATCCCATAAGTATATTCCCAAGTTTTAAGGAAATAATGCAGTAACTAGAGAAGACCATATCAAAAGTTTTTTTATATGTTATGGATAGTTTAGAGGTAGAACGTGAAGATGTATTATTAAGGTTGTTTCTGCAAACTCTAGAAAAATATACCAGGGAGTGGTTTAACACCCTCCTAGCTAACAACATTGCAGATTTTGCAAATATGGAAACATTATTCCTAAGAGAATTCGAAGAAAGAAAAAATGAACAATCTTTGTTAACCGAATTAGAAACTATGAAGAAAAAGGAAAACAAAGTTGTGAGTGATTTTAATAGAAGGTTTTCCAAAACTAGGAATAAAATCATTGTTAACCTTAGGCCTAGTGACATCCAGTCAATTTATTTCTATAAAAATATTTTCCAAGGAGAATTCAATTATGATTTAAGGCAAGAACAAGCCACCACCATCAATGAATGTATGGATAAAGCTATAGTTATTGAAAGAAATATGCTAGATAGTGGTAAAATGAAACCTTACTCTCTAGATACAACTCAACCTGATAGAAAACCAAAAAGGGTAGCCTTCAATTTACAAATAATATCTGAAGTGGATCCAATGGAAAAATTGACTAATCAGGTGACCAAGATGTTCAATACAATGAACAACATGTTAGCAAGAATAGAGAGAAATAATGGAAATAATGGGAACAATGGTGAGTCATCACAAACATAGAGGCTATAGGTTGATAACTGCCCTCCCTAAAATATAAATTTCAATAGGAATTGGGAAAATAACAATGGCCCAAATGAAGAAAACAGGAACAGGAACATTGGGAATAATAACTGGAAGAAAAGAGAATCTAACAGAGATCAGAACAATGTTCCTAACCCAATCCCATCTGTTAATCTTGTAGAAGGTTTCCCTTATTTTTTTTATCTAGTGATACTCCCCATAACCCAAAAGGATTTGGTATTTACTTAAGTACACAACACAATATAGATCTTAATGATTATTCAGAAGAAGATATAAGAATTAATGTCTGTTGGTCTTTAAAATATGAGTCAAGGGAAAGGATTTTTGAAGAGAACATGGATAAATATGCTTCAAATCATCATCCCTAGATCTTAGTAGCTGAGGGTACCAAAATATTATAAAAACCACATGAGTCTAGATATGAGAAAATGAAGCAGGGGAAATTAATTCCAACCGCTAAGGAGGTAGAATAATTAGAAGCTACCCATACTCTAAACTTAAGGAACAGAATAGTCCTTGATAGAACAGAGAAAGCTTCTACCAGTAAAAAACCCTCCACAAATAGAAATGTTAGTAAATAAAAAAGTAATAAGTTCCCAAAAAAGGTAATTTCTAAGCCAGTAGAATTGGAGGAAGATATGCCTAAAGAAGAAAGTACCAAACCACTTGATATAAAAAGAATAGAGTTTGAGTTTGGGTTAGAACTTAGTAAATAGAAGGTCAATATCACATTTGGAATGAAATTTCAGCAATACAAAAAACAAATCTATAGAGCATTCGGACTTATTGAGTAAAAAGAAGACCCATCTTGCAATGCTATAAGACAAAATCAGTAGGATACCAGGTCATCATACTCTATCAGACCCTTATATGTGTCATTAAGATATAATTCAAATTAATGATAGAGGTATGTAATCCATAATTATATGCTTGATAGTGGATCTTCACACAATATCATGCCCAAGATGATAGCTGACCAAATAGGATTAATCTACACAAGAGATTCTGACCCTGTATCAATAATGGATAGTAGGTAAGTACCTTGCATTAGAGTGATAACTAGATTATTGGTATATCTAGATCAACATCCCAAGAAAGGTATAGTGATGGATATTGTGGTAGTGGATGTTTATCCTTTCTTTTCACTCTTGCTAAGTAGGAATTGGGTAGAACAATTGGGGGATCTATTCAATTTACTGGTCTTATGCTACCATTCCTATGTCTAATAAGGAAAATGTAACTCTACAAAGATAACCTTTCAATAAATATTTTGTAGAGTTAATTAAGGGAGATGATACCATCATAAATTTAGTAAATTTAGTAGAAGAACAAGGAATGGGAGTATATTCAATATGGCATAACCCTTTCCTTGTAGAAGTACCAGAAGTCAAAAACATGGATCCAAAAGTTATGAAAATGGTTGATGAAGAATCAGATAGAGTATAAACACAAGAAATATGGACCATGACTTTTGATGGAGCCAAATCTTAGTCTAGAGCATGTGTAGGAGTCAATTTAACTGATATTAAAGGAAACTACCTCAATATTCCCTACAGATTAGAATTTCCTTGCACTAATAATGTAGTTGAGTATGAAGCTTTATTACTAAGACTTAGAAAAGCTAAAGAGTTAGGTATTAATTACTTAACTGTGACTAGAGATGCAGAATTAATTATCCAATAGATAAGAGGAAAGTATAAAACCAAGCATCCTAGGTTAAAACAATACAAAACTACAGTATTGGAAGAAATTGAAAAATTTTAGCTTTCAATATTTCATACATTCATAGAGAACAGAATCATGTTTTCGGTATTTTAGTTGTAAATGCATCAGGCTTGGACCATCCAAAAATTACTACAGAATATATGGATAGGTTCCCAACCATCTCAGTCTATAAACCATATGTACCAGATAATATCGTCTACTTACAAGTGTTTCAAGATGATATCAATATAAAATACTTTATGACATTACAGAATCAGTATGTTGACATAATTTGTGATGAAAAAGATGAAGAAAAATTAAAATATCAAATAGGAGAACCAATAGAAGTAATCCAACTAAAAACAAATAGAATACCAAAAGGATTAGTTCTCTGGAATGTTATTTGATAATTTTGACAAAACATACAAACCTCTATATAAAGAAACAATATCTGAAGATGTTAACATTGGTACAATTGAAGATCACAAAATAGTAAAAATAGACACAACTTTACCATAAAATGAAACAACTGGATACATAAGTTTCTTTAATAAAAACAAGGAACACTTTGCTTGGACATATGAAGATCTTAAAACCTTCAAAATGGATTTTATATCACACATAATACCCCTAAAGGAAGATTCCAAGACATTTAGACAAAAACAGAGGAAGTATAACCCTACTCTGCACCCAATAATGCAAAAAGAGGTACAAAAATTGTTGGACTCCAAAATTATTAGAAAAGTAAGATTTTCATCTTTGATATCCAATTTGGTACTAGTTAGAAATAAAAATGGGGATATCAGACTCTATGTAGACTTTAGAAACTTGAATAAAAGCTTGTTAAAATACAATTATTCATTTCCCAATATCGAACAACTATTGTAAGCAATAGTTGGTTCATCCATAATGTCCCTGTTAGATGGATTTTCTAGATATAATCAGATACAGATTAATCCAGAAGATAGACATAAGACAACATTCACCACACCCTTGGGTAATTTTGAATATTTTAGAATACCTTTTGGTCTAATGAATGTAGGTGCTACATTTCAAAAAGCGATGGATTTTGCCTTCAAATGGTTGATGTTCAAAATAGTGGTAGTGTATTTGGATGATATAACAGTGTTTTCTAAAAATCCAGAGGATCATTTGGAACATCTTGTTGCAGTCTTTGCCTAGTGCAAAGAGTTTGGAATTTATATTAATCCTAAAAAGTGCATATTTGGAACAACACGAGGGGAATTACTAGGACACTATGTCAAAAAAAGCGATGAGCATAGATCAAAAAATAATAGAAGCTATCTCAAAAATTTCCCCTCATAAAAACATAAAAGGGATCAAGTCATTCTTTGGCAAAATTAATTTTGTTAGAATATTCATTCCCAATTTTGCAAAAATGACCAAAACTATAAATGACATGGTTAAAAAGACTAGAGAAATAAAATGGACAACAAAAAACATGGAAGCTTTTAAAAATATAAAAGAAGCCATTTCTACTGCCCCAGTCTTAACCTACCCTTTTTACTCAAAATATTCCAATGTCTATTCATTTGCATTTGAGAATTCCATTGTTGCAATCCTTTCTTATAAGGATGATGAAAATAATAAAAGGCCAATAGCTTTCATGAGTTCAATATTAAAGGGAGCACATCTTAAGTATAACCTGTTATAAAACATTCTTATGCAGTGATTCAATCTTTAGAACATGTCAAGGGTATATTTGGTTCCAATAAAGTTTACTATTGTATCCCTTTCATAGCAATAAAATATGTCTTTACTCAATTCAAGCCATTAGGAAGGCCTGCAAGGTGGATGGTGAAACTATTACAATATGATGCAAAATTCAAAATAGTCAAAATTGTAAGAGGGCAGGGTTTAGCAAAATACTTAGCATATAAAAAAGGATATGACTCTAATAACATTATTACAGGAGATGAGACGAATGATATTATAAGTATTAATAATGTTGAATGTAAATGGTATGATGAGATATTAACATACCTACAAACTCTGTCTTTCCCTAGAGACATGCCAACTAACATAATGAGATTAGTAAAACTGCAAACACATAAATATCATGTTCAGGATGGTGTGCTTTATTGGAGATACCTTGATGGTGTGTTATTAGTTTGTCTATATAAAAATGAAATCCTAGAAATAATTAAATAATTCCATGATGGTTTCTATGGAGGAAATTTTACTCCAAAATCTACTGCTAATAAAATCATGAGAGCAAGTTATTATTGGCCTTTCCTTTTCAAATATGTATATCAATATGTAAAAATTTACCACAATTGTCAATTTTTTGCAAGTAAGAAGCACTTGGCTGCTATGCCTCTCAAACTAGTAATTATAGAAGCACCTTTCACACAATGGAGCATTGATTTGATTGGAGATATCAATCCTAACTCATCAGGCAGGCACAGGTGGATCATAACTGCAATAGATTACTTCATAAAATGGGTAGAAGTTGCTCCTCTAAGAATCTCTACAACTCAAACTATTATTAACTTCTTAGAAGAAAGTATTCTAACCAAATTTGGAGTTCCTCAAAAATTAGTAACAGACAATGGAAAATATTTTATATCATTTGAGATAGTATAATTATGTACTAAGTATGGAATAGAATTTTCCCACTTTGCCAATTATTGCCTGGAAGGAAATGGTCTAGTTGAGTCATCAAATAAAAACTTAATTACCAAAATTAAAAGATCATTGGGTAAAAATAAGAAGATTTGGGATAGTGAATTAATTTTTTCTCTGTGGGCAGATAGGTTTTCACTAAAAATAAATATAGGAAGGACTCCTTACGACATGGTGTATGGATAAAAGGCCTTATTACCCCTTAGAATAGAGAAATTAGCACTTTTCTTGTTGTTACAAGATCATGAGAACCCTAATACCTTGCTGAGGAGGTTAGACCAAATTATCCTATTGCAATAACAAATAAGAGAAACTCTTAACATAATAATCGAACAAACTCAAAAAATTGTAAAATCATTTAACAAGAAAGCAAAATATACTCCCTTATTTGAAGGTGATATAGTAATCTACTAGGATCCTAAAAATGATAAACATGGTAAGAAAGGAAAGCTTGAACCCAAGTGGCTTGGCCCTTACCAAATAGCTCAAGTTGTTGGTCAAAACACTTACAGGTTGCAAACCTTGGAGGGAGAACTGATGAAAATCCCTATCAATGGTATACTTCTCAATATTTACAACCCCTACCATGGGGTCAATAGGGAGTAAATTCCCTAAAATAAATAAATATATATATATATATATATATATATATATATATATATATATATATCCAAAAATAAAGTGATATTCCTGTCATAATGTTGTGTTGTTTTGTCAAGTGATTTGCTTACTGGAGTTATGTTCTTTTCTGATTTATATGTTTTTAGTTGTGTCATTTCCCTTTAGAATCATAAAATGGAAGAGTATTTTGCACTGTTTATTTCTCTAATATTAATAGGAGAAGAGGAAAATTATTTTAGATTTTGATGATGCTTACAGTTTTAATGAATATCCATGCAACTGTCATATGGTATGAAATAAAACAAATTAAAATCAAAGTTGTTGGTCCATCTTGACAAAGCCTCACTTTACAAACACTATTAAAATAAATTTTAGGATCCAAAGAATAGAATTATATTTGGTAAGATGGTTGAGCCAAAAATAAATACACTATTTTTAGCCAAAAATTGATCCTCAACTCAAACACACTCATTACACAATCTGCTTTTATCAAAACATTTCTCAAAAAGGGAAGGAAAATCAAAACAATGCAGATTGATTTAATGTATGAGATATCTTGGAAAACCTCTACCGGTGCTATAGACGCTTGACTGGTTGTAGAGTAAAACTAGATGGGATCAGTAGCATCTCCATCGGGGCTATAGATGCTTGACTGGAAGTGGACCCCAAAAAATGGCAAAAATCTTAAAGAGCGAAATTTCTTATTAGGCTTAACCATTTTCCAAACATGATGAAGTTTTGGAATATCAGGAGATTAGTAATGAATGCACTAACACACTTAGGCCAAGGCATTATGGAGAAAGTGATTTTGAATAAATTGTGTATGATCATATCATAAGACCTCATTGAACAGTCATAACAATATTTTTAAAAAGCACATCTAATATTAAAATTTTGATCCTTTGATCAAAGTTGACTGAAGGGAATAGCTGTTTTGGGGTGCTCTTTTGCTTTAAGATCATATGTTTTGTTTCTTTATTGTATATTTCCAGTTTTGAGTTTTATGTTTTTGCCTCTGATCAAGTTTAACAGTTTGTGATTCTGTCCAAAGCTACAATAAAACAAGGAGATTTTGGAATCTCAAGTGCCTTAGGTTTTCAACACATTTTCAAAATCAGAGCCTATGTTGGAGCCAAAATTGACTCAACATCAAATACCCCCCAAATTTAAATTTTTTATTTTCAAAGCCTTCGCCCAAATTTTTTGGTCTCTATTGCATTCGCTTCTAAAAAAATGATTTTTAATATCTGACCTTTAATAGCCATTTTAAAAATGTTCATCTAAATCAAAATGAAATCCAATTTCCTTAACCATTGGATTAAATATCTTTAGTCGTTAAGAAAGTGACCGTCGACCTTATCTGACAATCAAAGAGCTAATAAAATTCAAAGCAATCAAACGTTCATTTTAAATGTCCCCCTAGTCCGATTGGTCCTTAAAAAAAATCATCAAAACATAGGGTCTTAATTGAAAAGAGATAATCCTAAGGTTTTGGATTAAATCACGTTGGCAAATGAGGGTATGTGCCCCCTTTGTGGTAAAATCCATGCAAGTAAGATCTGGACAAAAGCGCTTCATCCCCCAAGATCTGGATGGATGCGCTCGCATAAACAACTCAAGGTTTAAGTCAAACAATGCCATGGTCAAAAATATTATAACATAAGGTCTAAAGGAAATCAAATTAATTAAAATCCAAGGGTTATACACCCCCTTTGGTTAAGTATCATGCATTTTTGAAGATCTAGATGGCAACGCCCGATCTATGCTTGATCTAATGGATGCGTGCTCCCTAAGTTGTCTAATATCTAAAATCTAAAGTCAACATTGGTCATAATATAATTCATGCACCCATTTAATTAAGCATCAAATAGGTTTAGAGAATCCAAGGGCAGCGCTCACTCCATCTTGATCTGACGGATGCACGTTCACTAAAAATAACCAAGGTTAACTGGAAGCTTTATTAAAGGATAAAGTTGAGCTTAATATTAAGACTCAATTGATTAAACATCAAGTTTAAGGTTATCCACCTTATTAAATATTTTTGGTTAAAAAACGTGCATCTTCGCATATCTGAGCAGCAGCACAAAATCTTGATAAGATCTGACAGTTGTGTGCTACTCATGTTAACCAACCCTTAACCTCCAAAGGTTTAAGCGCTCAAGGATTAAATTTTAATGGAACTTCATTAGCTTTCAATAAAAATTATTAATGAGAGTCCTAAGCACATGGTTAATCATTCCCCTTTCATTAATCACCGCTTTTAAAAGATTACCAAAGCCTAAAAAAAATGATGACATAAGGCTTTAAGCACCCGATAATTAATTAAACCACGTTAACTTCCAGTAATAAAGATTAATAAATATTTTAATACATTTCTAATCTTTACCCTTCAGTAATCAATGATTATAGTAAAAAGTTTTTTATTTTCAAGATAAAGGTGTGCGCCCATTGGTTAAAGTTTGTGCAGATCTTGCAGATCTCAACAATTGTGCGAGATCCCTAGTTGATCCAACGGTAGTGCACGTAGGAGGATGACCGACCATTAAAATATTCCATCTGAGCGATGGATAAATGTCTTGTATCTTCATCTGATATAATGGCAGTGCACAATCCTCTAAGATCTAACGGTAGCACTTTTTCGAAATGGTCGAAGATTAACAAGTCACTCATCAGGTGAAAATAATGGCCAAAGCATGATTAACTAAACTAACCATGATTAGTGAAGGTCTAAAGCATGTATTAATTTATTCTCCCATTGGATAAAGGGTGCACATCTTACAGATCTCAATGATAGCACTCATCTCCACCTAGATCCAACAACTGTGCTTTCCCAAGGTGACCAAAAGATAACAAAGCAAGTGTTGTCAGGCGATTATCTAAAAACATCTAATTAAGCATTAAGCTTCGAGCCTAATCATTATTAGCAAGGTTCTAAGTGCATATTAATTTTTCCTCCTTGGGATATTAAGCGCGCATCTTTAGTTGATCCTACAACAGTGATTGATCCTGCCCAGATCCAATGTCAGCACTTTTCCAAGGTATTCGAAGATTAATTACATCAAGTTTTGGGTTAGATGATTAATTAAAGGTATTATTAGAATTGATATCAATGCCTAATCAATATTAATGAGGGTATAATACATTGTTAATCCTCCCACTTTCATCCTTCTAACCTTTGCGCATATCTGGAGGATCTAACGAGCACACGCATCTGTTATTCAATCTAATGATGAGTGCATGGAAAGATGATCGGATTATAAAGTCCTATGTTTTAATAAAATAATATTAAAATTTGAATCACCAGATTAATCTTGATAAATAAATATTATATGAGGGTTAATGTATTAGTTAATTGTAAGATCGAGTCGATGATTATAAAACTTTGAGCCTAAGTATTTTTAAATCAAATTGTTGCTAACCAGAGTTTTTTTGACTTGATGCACATGATTAATCTAGTTAACTTGGCATACATTTATATATACATAATTGGACTAACAACCTTATAGGCTATGGGATATCAACGGTAGCAATCGAAGCAAATCGAATTAATGGTAAGCGTTATTTTTAATGCACAGATTTTAGAAGGGTAAGTGTTATGGATAAGACACCTTAAGTTTTGATTAATATTTGATTAATGGTAATGATCAATCTTAGGCTAAGATAATCCTATTGAAATACATTCTATATTCAAACTAACCAATGTGCAGATTAATAAATCTTTATGGGCGCTTGTTAGGATCCTACTATAAATTAAACTCAAATAAACACACTCTCACACAATTGCTTGGAAATAAACTCACATAAACATCACATTAATATTTGGAACAAAATACACATTATAACAAAAATTTGCATAAAGGAACAATCTCACAATAAGATAGAATTGCAGACCTCTTCGAGGGGGCAACCTCCTTCAACACTTCATTAACTTGCAAAAATATGAATACATTGGTGCCTTCTTGGGTATTTAAAGAGTTCCCTTCCATGGTTGGCTTACATGCAAAATACCACCTGGATTACATGCATAATGCCACCCGAATTACATGCATAGTGCCACTCAAATTACATGCACAATGCCACTCGAATTACATGCACAAGGCCACCTTACATAACCTATCTACCATGTGTAACATAAAAAAGGTGACATTTGTCTTAGAACATTACAAAATATTAATCATGGGTACTACCCACGTTCTCTAGGAATTATTACATCATGGAAGTTATTACATTAAGGGTTAGGATGGGATCCTAACATGTCCTTCCCCTTGAAGAAGCTTTGTCCTCAAATCTAAAATGAGGAAACTATTGTTGGTGTTGGTGGAGAGACTCCCATGTAGCATCTTCAGGTTGAAGCTCCCGCCACTGAACAAGGACCTCTATAATTATACGGTTGCAAAGAGTGCAAGTCCAACGATCCAACAACTGCTCAGGTTCAAGTAAGATGGAGCCTTCTTCATCCAATTTAGGATGTGTTGATTGAACCTGTACCTGTGTGCCCACAAATTTTTTGAGAGAGGAAACATAAAAAATAGGATGAAGCTTGGAAGTAGGTGGGAAAGCCAATTTGTAAGATATGGGGCCAATCCTTTGTAGAACCTGGTAAGGACCATAGTATTTCACGGTAAGCTTTTGGCACTTGCAGAGTTGTAGGGATGATTGTTGGTATGGCTGTAAGCAAAGGAAGACCATTATTATGCAGCGTTCGACTATGAAAATGACATTGTTGGTTCAAAAACCTGAAGGGGAGATGACCTTGGAAGATTATCAAGCTTAGATAACCATCGAAGATATCACTCAGCTACCTATGGAGGACGAGTGAGGAAAATCCCAAGCTCATATGGGGATGATATACTTGAATGCCAAGTATTACAAAGATAAGTACCTCAAGGCTGAGCAGGTAAGGAAGTGTTTAGAAGAAGCCTTAAATCAACAAAAAAATATTGAAAAGGCATTAAAAATAAGGCAAAGAAGTGGTTACAGATGTTCAATGAATCAACCCCTTATAAGGAAGAATAAAAAAGGTTGCGAAAAAAATATATCTATTGAACAAACAGGTGGAATACCTTCAAAAGTAGATCTCATGTGGCACTGGTAAGATCAGTGGGCTATCCAAGGAAAAGGCCAAAGCAGTCAGGAAAGAAATGGTTGGAGACATCCAAAAAAATGAGATTTAAAGCAATGCCTATGTTATCATAATTAGTCAAAATTAAGGAGACGTTGGGTTGGGTAGAAGATGAATTTACTACTTCCTTCAACTTATTAAAAGCAAGGCTATCTACAACAACCAAAATCCAAAATCTGGAAGAAAGCACACATGCAATATTTGGATACAAATACCGGGATGAAAATTGTCCCAAGCCAAAATAGCTTCCATAATTTTCTTCAAAATACACAAGCTGGTGATAGAAAGCGCCAAGATAATACAAGAACTTAAGGCAAAAGCTAAGGTAATTTTAAAACATGTAAGCATAGCAGAAAACTATGGCATGTCGAGCTTCTGGGATAAAGATTAAAAATTCTTAGAGTAAGATGAGTTCAAGGCTTCCTGGAAAACTTCCATAGAAGATGAATATAAGATATATATCTAGGAAGAGCGAGTCCAAGAAGAATAAATATATAGTATTTCTCAAGACATCACTCAGATCAACTCCTGTTTACATGAATTATACATGCAGTTGAAAGTTCTATTGTATGACAAAGTAGAACTAGAATATTTGTATTTAAATTTCATGGAAAATTCAGACTCAGACGAAGAAACTTAGAAAAAGGTATGTGCCACTTACAATGAAGTTGTCCAGGAAAAAGAGAAACATGAAAAAGCTAAGAAAGCTTCAGCAAGCAGTGCAGTAGAACCTAGGTAAGAAGACACGGAGAAATCCATAAAAGAAGACACTCCCAAGGAATAACCACACAGAGCAAGAAACATATTTTTTGCTTAGTATCACTCCCCTTTCTCCCCTCTTTTTTTATTTGTTCTTTTTTTACTCCATTCCCCAATGGATAAAGGCTCTAGATTCTAATATTCTGATGGCAAAATTCCCCCAGGAGGCACCAATAATGTAGGTCAAAATGACCACATAGAGGGGAGTAAGGAGTGGTCTTCTCAAAATTTTGCTAAGTATAAAAGAAATGTTGTGGTTGCACGACATTTTTGAGCCAAGGGACCAAGTGAAAGGAAAACGTCGTGTTGGCACGATATTGTTGAGCCCAAAGGCTAAATCAGAGGAAAAAGTTGCGATGGCATGACATTTTTAAGCTCGAAGGCTAAATCGGAGGAAAAATTCATGATGACACAATATTTTTGAACCCGAAGGCTAAACGAAGAGAAAAGGTCACAATGGCATGATATTTTTGAGCCCAAAGGCTAAGTCAGAGGAAAAAGTTACAATGGCATGACATTTTTGAACCTGAAGGCTAAACGAAGAGAAAAGGTCATGATGGAATGATATTTTTAAGCTCGAAGGCTAAGTCAAAGGAAAAATTTGTGATGGCATGATAGTTTTGAACCTGAAGGCTAAGTGAAGATAAAAGGTCACGATGGCATGATATTTTTGAACTCAAAGGCTAAGCGAAGAGAAAATTTTGTGATGGAATGACATTTTTGAGCCCAAAGGCTAAGTCAGAGGAAAAAGTTATGATGGTGTAACATTTTTGAACCCGAAGGCTAAATGAAGAGAAAATATCATGATGGCACGACATTTTGAGCCTGAAGGATAAGTTAGAGGAAAAAGTCATGATGGCACGATATTTTTTAACCTGAAGGCTAAGTGAAGAGAAAAGGTCATGATGGTGCGATATTTTTGAACCCAAAGGTTAAGTGAAGAGAAAATGTCACGATGGCATGACATTTTTGATTCCAAAGGCTAAATCAGAGGAGAAAGTAATGATGGAATGATATTTTTGAACCCGAAGGCTAAACGAAGAGAAAAGGTCACGATGGCACGATATTTTTGAGACCGAAGGCTAAGTCAAAGGAAAAATTTGTGATGGTGCAATATTTTTGAACCCAAAGGCTAAATGAATAGAAAAGGTCACGATGGTGCAACATTTTTGAGCCCGAAGGCTAAGTCAGAGGAAAAAGTTGTGATGGCGCAACATTTTTGAACCTGAAGGCTAAGTGAAGAGAAAAGGTCGTGATGGCATAATATTTTTGAGCTCGAAGACTAAGTTAGAGGAAAAAGTCATGATGGAATGGCATTTTCGAACGTGAAGGCTAAACTAAGAGAAAAGGTTGTGATGGCATGATATTTTTGAGCCTAAATATGAGTAGTGAAAGACTGTTGGGCCATTACACCTCCATGAAGATAAAGGTATATTGTGGTAACAAGCAGATCCCAACCATATCTAGTTGAATATCCCATGCTCTCTTAATTTCCACTCTATCATAATGAGACTACAAGCATATTGTTGTAATAACTTTCAATTTTTTTGTTATGTGAAAATATATATAGGATGAGTGACCCAAAAAAATGGTCAGCTCTTGGATGTTTACAAGGCAATATACACAAAATTTTGAAATTAAATAAAGACTAATCATTCTGGTTTCTAGCTCACTAGTTTTGTTATCAAGTATGTATGGGTTTTTAATTATTGTATAAGTTACGTTGAATAGAAATAGCTTTAATTCTCATTCTGAATTTATGCGTTTAAAGTTCAGCTAGCTCTGAAATTAACAGTTCCAATAGGCTTATGTTTTATTAAATCTGCACCAAAGGATTAGTTATTCTGTTTTGATGGTTTAAATAATGCTTATCTATAAAAGGCTATAGATATTGCTTTGTTGTTATCTAATATTCACCATTTAAACATTCCTAGCAATAGCTATATTTCCCTCTTTTTATGCATTTCATTCTCCCCCTATTTTTCCCTAAAAAACAAGGAACCAACCTCCTCTGGAGATTTAACCAAGTAAACCCTATTTTTAACCTAATCTTTCAATGTTGGCAAATTCTTGGGCGTAAACGTAACCAAATGTAGATTTTGCACCAACAACAATGTATAAACAGTTATCAATTGGCCAACATAAAGCATTGAAAATCATCATAGATTGCAAGGTTGAGCCACCAAGGTTGCACCACCAACGTGAGGAGAAGTAGCATAATCTCACTACCACCAATAGCATCAAAGAGTGAGCATTGAAAATATAAGCATAATTAGCACCACCATAATGCCACCAAGAAATTAAAGAGCCACCATCTTGAAGAAGAAGGAAGTTAGGGCAAGGCGAGTGCCACCAAATCTGAAGCAAGCTCCATTATAAAGGAATAATCTACATTGGAATTGCCATAGGAGGAGATCATTGGAAATTAATAGCTAAAGGAACCTCAATGAACATTGGTAAGCACAAAGGAGTTACGAGTAATTGAAGACCAAGAAACAAGAACCAAAATTAGGGCACATAAGGTGCATGATAAGGAAGTTCAAGCATTGATAAATCATCTGCCACATGGAGGATGTTATATATTAAGTTGGAGGAGAGAAAATTTCCATTTGCAATGTTAAAGGAGTCATAATACATTCATTCCCATGAAGTATAACACTTATACCAAGAATTAATCAAGATAAAGTTAGGTAGAGCACCACAGGAGATGTTAAAATGAAATGCAAAGACATTTGGTGCCACTTGGAACTTGATACTCAAAAAACCAATTATGATTGGCAGAAGGTGCAGCATGTAAAGGATTTCTATTAGCGCATAGGCTGAAAATAGCCTGAGTACAACAAAGGGAATGTATGTAAATCAAAATTGAGCATCTTAGAGAAGCTTGGAAATCATAGGAGACTCTGAGCAAGGAGATGCAATAATTGTAGCAAGTAAGAAGTATATTTTAGGCACAGATTGCATATTTGAAGCAAGTCAAGTTGGGCGTATCTCATATACAAGAAGGTAAGAATTATTTAATTCATAAACTTTACAAAGTATAAATGAGGTATAAGGCATATTTTGAGGATAAAATTAATTAAGCTTTTATACTTAAGTTTATTTGAATAATAGGAGAAATAAGGTGATAAATTATAACCTTATATAAATTATTGAATTCCTTAGAAGACATTTGGAGTGAGAAGCATTGAAATTACTTTATTCAAGTTTAGAATTCATATAGCATTAAAATATTTGCAAATAATTAAACTTGGAGGTATAAATATTACTACACAAAACATGAAATATTGAATTTGCAAATTCATTAGTTTTCTAAATTTCCAATTAGGGAGTTATAAGGATTTCAAAACAAATTTAAATATCTTGAAATTTAGAAATTATATAATTGAAAATTAAAGGATAGAGTAATAAAAACATAAAGTTGGAAACTACATTGGAATTTTTATTCAAATTAATAAGACATAAGGAATCTAACTATAGAGCCTTTAAGATAGAAAATTATATCAATTGAAAGTGCATCAAAAATATCTTTAGCTTTCTATTTACCAATAGGAAGAAATAAGGTGAAGAATAGTATTTTAACATTAGGAGATAAAATAAATTCAACTCAAAGGAAAACTAAGAAAGCTAAGCACTTTATCAAGACCATATTACATTCAAAACATTTGGTAGATACAAGATATTCTACAAAACTTAAAAATTGGAAATATTTTATCAAACTTGATCTTATACTAGGGAGAAAAAAGGAATACTACCTAGATATTTGAAATATTATAAATAATAAATTACAAAGCATACTACAAAATCTAAATAATTGAAAGATAGTATTTGATTGTATACTCAAAAACTAGGGAGTCATAAGGTAGACAACTTCAAAGGCATTAAAAGATAAAAGGTTCTACCAAAGTTGTTCTCAATACTAAAGAGATAAAAGGAATTCTATTTAGAAATTTGACTATTGATTGTTCATATACTACAAGAATTGAAGGTGGGAATCTAGAAGTTGGAAATATTGGGAGACATAAGGAATACTACAATTTCTTAAGATAATGGATAAGTTAGCAAGAGGAACATATCATCACAAGATACACTATGAAAGGATTCAAGACAAAAATCTATACAATATTCCATATCAAAGATGCAAAATTACTTCAAGCACAAACAATTCTATAGGTCAAAATGAAAAGAACATTTGGTTTATTGATTCTAGTGCAAGTCATCACATGATAGGAAATTTACAATGGTTTGATTACCTTGAAGTCACTAACAATTTTAGGTTGAAAATTACAGTTGGCAAAACCTATCTTATACATGGATATGGGAACGTAACACCTAGTACATCACTTCCAAATATTTTGTTACATGATGTGATGTATGTTTATGGATTAACATCAAATATTATTTCAGTAGCCAAGTTGGTTGAGAGAAAAAGTATGGTTGATTTTAGATATATAAATGGAATCAATAAGTGTCTCACCATAAATCAAAATGATATAGAAGCTATAGGATCAAATACATATATGCTCTAGACTCAATTGACATTTCACAAGATATTATTGTATTTCAAAACAACACTAATGCATTTTCTGAGGAATAGATTGCAAAAAAAAGAAAATCCATATATCACAAAAGTCGACAAGGAAATAGAAGATTCAGAATTAGAAATATGAGAGGAAAAAAAATTGTGGACTACTTATCAATATACAAATTAAAGAAGAATAATAAGAACCAAATTCAGTTGAAGAGCATCTGAAAGATGAAGATCCATATTGAATACTAAAGTCTTCAATACCCAAATAATGTAATACAAGGGGGTGTTGGAATATATTACATTATTTGGTACATGCCAATGTACCATCATGGGTACATGTTTATATTAGGAGTTTGTCTTAGATTAGGATTTGAGTATTTACTTTATGCAATGTAATAAATGCACAAGTATTATTATAATGTGCAATGATGTAAATGTGCATGTTGTCCATGTGTACATGAGTCATAGAATAGAAATATGAAGAGTCATTGGTAGGTGAAAATCCAAGAGACATATCTCATTATATATAGGCCTTTATAGAATGAGTGGGAAAAGAGAATTTTTTGTGAGCACAACGTAGAGTAGTAGTAGATACAATGTAGATCAATATGGAGTGTTTGAGACCTCCATTTCAAAGAAATGTACTATTTTTGTGATTCTTCATTAATGGTTGATTTATTAATATTTTCAGAATTTTCTCATGCTATTTACATGCTTAGTATATTGCCTTTTCATATATATGTAATATTGCATGCTCATTTCATACCTTGGGGTAGTTATTTCATTAAATATATAGCATCAAAAGCTAACATTCCTTTGATATTTTAATGTGTTTTTTTAATTAGATAAATGAAGAGGTTTTGAAAGGGTTCCCAAACCTTTTATAAGAGAGGAGTTAAGGATACACAAAGAAAATTCAACATATATCCTTAGGAAACACCAAAAAGTAGCTGGTCTACCACACAAAGCCAGCAATCCAACAAACTAATAGATTGAAGATCCCCTAAAAGCAAAACCTGGATCTTTGATACCAACAAAGGACTAGAAACCAAGATCAAAAAGGTAGTCAAACCATGAAGAAAACCAGAGCAAAATAGAAGAAGGAAAGCAATCACTAGACCTGTCAAACCTACTCCAGAGAAGCCTTGCCCAAGAATCATGGGCTAATATTAGAAAGCCCTGGATCCTCATGGTGGCACTGGATCATGCCTTGGATATCTTCAAAAAATGTAATTGCCACCTTAAGGGGTACCACCATAGCTTTTTGCTTATCTTCCAGTGATTGAAAGAAGGAATTGGGCTAGTTAGAAGTATCCAATGGGGCTAAGGAAATATTTTCCCTAAAATTCATCGAATCCTTAGACACTCTATATATTTTCTTCACAAGAAACAAGTCTTTGGAATCTGACTTGTCCACAGGAATAGGAGACAATTCAAATTTGATAGAATTTATAAATAAACACTTGGACCTTCTAGTGCTGCCACCTCTGACTCCTTTGGGTAAGATCGACACATCACTAGATGAGATCTTAATTTTTCCACCAGATTAGAAAAGATGATAGGACTTTTAAAAAAAATTGATTTCGTGGATTTAGTGAGTTTGGATTATGAATACTTGAGGGGAGAAGAAATATTTGGGGTCATCTTATGGCTCTCCACTTGATGTAGGGCCTCCTCCATATCCAATCCCTTTGCCTTCACAACATACTCAAAAATCAGAAGAGCCAAACCTTGATGGATAGGATCAGAGCCTCTTCCTCTCTTGACATCAGTCATTGATTTCTCCAAGGAATGGAAAAGGAAGGACAAAATATTCATTGACCTCTTGCATCTTAGCTAATTAAGAAACATGACATGGAAGCTATAGATGACCTCTCTATTTACATCCAATAATAAAATAATCCATCACCACCTAGACAACCCTATCCCATGGGGCCTTAAGCACCTTCACTTGGTAACCATTCTAAATTTTTGGTAAGTATTCATCTTCCTCCAGGAAAAAACCTAGCTCCCTAGTTAAGGAATGTTTCTCTTTGTTATGTCTATAACCAACAAGGCAAGGCTAGTAACTTCAGCAATTAAGGCAACTAAAACTTCAAAATCCAGACCTCCCACCTTCACCCATCCCTTGCACTAAGAGTGGGCCATTTACCTTGACAACTCAATATGGTGGTCATGAAACTTCAAAATGCAGTTCAACAAGTCTCCTTTTTGAAGGATTTTTCTCACTTCCTCATCTACAAAAAGGGACATCGACTCCAACACTAAATCTGCCATGATTCTATAGGTTAGATGAAGAAAGGGAATATTATAGGGACTAGAATCCACAGCCATCAGCCCTCTTGAACTGTAAAAAATATCACCTTTGGAGGAATAAAAGAAACCTATGAGCTATTGGAGACCCTATGAATCTTTTCAAAGAGATTTTGAAAAAATTCTCAATTCCAACAATCGATTGGATTCAAAGGTACGACAATAGAAAAACCTACAAAAAACACCTATTACCATATACAATGTGGATGTCTCTTTCCAATGAGGGAAAAAATCAACCACCATAAGCTCGTGTTGCACCACCTCAAAAATTAGATCATGACCGGAGGGGAGGTGGATTGACGAATACACCAAAAGATCCAACCTTTCACGAGAAAGAATAATCTATTACTAAAATAGCACTCTTTCCCAGAGAGATTAATAAAACCAACTGATAAAAATTGTCATGTGCTAATAAAACGGATTCCCCACTAAGAAAAATGATCAAAAATGATAAATCTTAGGATGAACTTCCACCTCCAAGCGAGTGTCCTTAGCAAAAAATGAAATGGCAGAGAAAAGAGGATTTGCATACTTGAAGGCTCATGATTACGATGTAAGGCAAACACTAACCAATATCAAGTGATTCTTCCCCATGTTCTCTAACTAGTGCTATAATACCAACATAAATTCTCAGGATAAATAATGATGATACTTGGCCTATTAATATTGGGAGAGCCACAACTAAGCCTTCTAACACAAGTCATCATGACTAAAGAAAGTAAACCAACTTGGCAACCTTTTAGCCATCCTCTCCTATAATGATAAACTTGTGGAAGAAGGGCGAGAATGAATTTTTAAAAAAATTTGCATCAAACTCCCTCTAATAGGGTATGAAATTCAAATTTTAATAAGTGGCCCTAGCAGACAAGATCACGAACACCATGAAGCACTAGCTAAACAAACCAAAGCACCAAGACTCACTACTCATCATGAACAAAAAATATCAGAATCAAGATCCTTCATTCAACTGCAACAAGACCTACAAAAAGTTACTTCTCTACATAGAAATACCTTGTTGAGAAAGGCCAAGATTCACCATTAGATCTGTAGCTGTATTTCCTTCTCTAAAAATGTGTTGGATTTGGACTTCTTCTCTAGAAAGCATAATTTTTATAGCTTCAAAAATCAAATTCAAAATGTTTCAACTTGAGATTTGATTGCCTTTTAGAATATTAATAATATTTAATGAATCCCCTTTGAAGAAAATATTTTTACAATTTGAAATATCAACCAAGGTCAGACCTAGATAGAGGTCTCTAGCTTTCACAAAGTGGGAGGTTTGGATGCTAAGAGGCTCAACAAAAGCCAAAACCAAATCACCTTTCTTGTTGCTTAGGACATCACCAACACCAACTAACTCAGGGTTGCCTTTTGAGACTCCGTCAAAGTTAATCTTGAACCATCCAACCGGGGGAGGAAGCCACCTAAAAATTTCTCTTGGGTTGGGAGAGGGGGTCCCCAACGGGGTAGGGTAAAATCCAAGTTGCAGTTCCAAATTCATTTCTTCTGGCCTTCCATCTTGAAACTCAAGCTAAATAATTGAAGCATTCTCAACAACTTCCAAAAGCACTCTAGATAAAATTGAAAGCGTGTTCCTCTTAATATTCTTGAAAGCTCTATTATTACTCTCCCATCATATACCCCAAAAGAGGTGGGGTAATACCAACCACCACAACCATTTAAGTCTTGAAGATAAGAAGGGGGAAACCATTCAACACACACATTTGAAAGAAGAAAGGAAGAGACCCAACTCCCAAAGAGTTCAGAACTGCACTAAAGACCTCAGAAGAGAAGGGGCACTAAAAAAACAAATGAGCAGTAGTTTCATCACATGAATCACATAAATAGCATCTTTTTGGAAGAAGCATCCCTCGCTTCAATAGGTTTTCAATTCTTAAGATTTTGTTTTGGATGGCCAACAAAAAAAATATTAATTTTTGAGGTATGAAATTTGAACCAAACTTTGCAAGGAGGAAGCCACGAGGGATCACAAGAATTAATCAAAGCATACACTGATCCTACTAAGAAGGAGCTATCACTCTCTCCCTTTCACAACAAAGAGTATTCCTCATTCCCAACCTTCAAGACTTGAAGTTTGAGAGCATTAAAAATGGAGTCCTAGGACAACTTATCTTCAATGCTAAGGTTAGAGGTATTCAAAGGTTTCCAAGAATTTCTACCATTAACAGTCTCAATAAAATATACAACCATAACTCTTCCCATCCTCCTAGAGGAGGGTTCCACCACTACGAGAGTAGAATTTTGGGAAAGGAGCCCATCTAGAAGCCAATAATTCTTCCAAAATTCAATCAACTTACCATAACCTATATTCCATTTGCACCCTTTGACAATAGAAGATATGGTTTTTATTAAGCTTTTCCATAAAATAGAGTGCGAAGGAGTTAGAGGATCATAAATAAAGCAACCAGACTAATTTAAATATTTGGTAGCCATAATATGAACCCAATCCACATATTTCCTAATCACAAGTTTCCAACCTTGCTTAACCACCAAAGCTTTGTTCATAAGACGGAGGTCTCAGAGGCCCAGTCCCCTTTGGTCCTTCCTGTAACAAACCTGGTTTCGGGAAACCAAATAAAATTTCTTCTTATCTTCAAAGCCTGCCCAAAGAAAGGATTTTTGATGTTCTAATTCTAGCAAAACTTTAGAAGGGAGTTTTAAGATGGATATAAATAATGTGGGAATGCTTTTAAGGGTAGTCTTGATAATAACTTTTCTTGCTTGACTCAGGGGAGTGTCCTTCCAACTAGCAAGCTTTCTCTGCACTCTCTCAAACACTGGATCCCATATCATTGTAAGTTTTTTTCAAATTCTAAAATGAAATTATTTTTTTCGAGGTATATATATATTAAACATGAACAAAAATATGATAAGGTTTGCTAAAGTTTTCTTAAAAGTGTCCTTTGGTTTTGATTAATGTTGATATGAATGAATTATATATTAGTTTTTTTATTTGGTTATTTGGGATTGAAACACGCCCCATACATGTTACATCATGATCATGTTACAATATTTTTTAAAATTATGCATGTATCGCTTGGAAATAATTAAACTTGAGGCTTCTTGAAAGTCGAGGTATTTAACCAATTAAGCTCATGTCATTGGATAATGTATTAGATATTGTTACTATACTCTAAAATATTCTATTTTGATTATTGGATCCTTGCTATATATTTTGGATCATCTCATAGACTTCATTAGGGTGGACACTATATATTTGTATATTTTCATTATTCTTATCGAGGCATTGTGCAAAATACTCTTAAAGGCAAAAGAAGGTAAAATCAGATAAATTCACATTGCTATAAAAATTCCCTTTGAATCGCATCTCCAACTAGTTGATGACACTTTTTTTAGGTCATCCTTTGGTCAAAAATGCTATGGCATTTAAATCAATCATATTATGTTATGGGAAGTCAATTGGACAATTGGTGAGTACAATAAAGTCCAAGATATCTTTTAATCAACATTGTCATTGATTTTCAAATTGGTTATATGGAGTTGAAATAGACCCCACCCATATCACCTATATTTCAACAAACATTGTAATATGATATTACGAAAAACCATGTTACTATAGCAACTTCATCATAGGGGTGTCAATCCTAATGTGGGGATTTAGACTCTAAAGTTCATATGAATATATCCCATTTCTTATTGCTCTATAATGCCTTGGACAAAATGGTAAGGTTCATCTATGGGATTGGAACCTTGGCTTATGGTGAAAGCTCTTTGCTTCCCAACACTTGCCCCCAAATACAATGAGCCAATACTGCCCTTGACTTACAATGAAATATTACAAATATTTTAGGGATTAGGAGCAAAAATTTTCATCGTTGGGTTTGCATATTCCTTTGTTTGATAAAAAAAAGTAAGCTTTATTCCTTGTTTGATCAAATATATAAGCTTTGGGAGTCGACTTTGGATAGAATGAAATTTTATATTGTTGTTTGGAAAGATGAGTCTTTAACCATGGTTGGAAGACTCCCAACTCATAGAGGATACATTGCAATATATCCCACTATATATGGCATTGCTTTTGAGATTACCAACAAGTGTGTCCTCCAATTTTGACAAAGCATCAATTTGTTTTTTTTAGGAAATGTTGTAAAGAGAAGTTTAAATTTTGCTTTGCAAATGGGATAGAGTGTGTAGAGGATGGAATATAAGAGGTATAGACTTGCAAAATTGCAAACTCATGAGTTTGACATTAGGGGTGAAACTTGGTCAAAATTGGGGAAAGAGTAAGAAAGTTATTTCAAATACAAGTTGGTGGAAGCAAAAAATATTATTTAAAAATAAACTTATCTCAAGGATCCACAACATGGAACTTCATATCAAAGAGTTTGAAATTAATTGATACACTCTAGGTGGTCAACAATTTTGCAATAACAAAGCTAGGGTTTGCAAAGTGAAGCACAAAGAAAAAACACAAGTGACAGTAATTTATTTTTTTGGAAAAATATTTTATTTTTTGGAGGAGGAACGAATTTGGGGGAAGACAAAAAACCCTAGCATCGATCGATTTTTCCAGGAGAGATTGTGAGTATCAGTTCAGGTATGGTACTTCTTTGGCTTTAGCTTTGAAAATCTTTCATTGGCTAGGGCTTTAAAAATAGGGACCTCTTCTTTGGGAAGTGATTTATGGCAGTCTGTTGGTTGCAATGATGATTGCAGCCTCACTTTTCAAACAAGCAAGCAATGAGGCCTTCTCCATGTTTTCACAATAGTTTCCCTTTGATGAGGAGAAGTTGGATCATATGCGTCAAGTGCTTAAAACGAGAAAAGCACCCCATCCAAAACCACCTGCTCACTCTAACAATGGCACCTTTGTGCCCAAGTTATATGAGTCTCTTATGATTGAGGTACCTCCAACCTACATCCAAAAGCCTTTGCTCACACTTTCCACCCAAGCCCTTGCATGCAAATTTGTGGGAATATGGCCTAGTCCAATCACAATCTAGAAATGGATTAACACACATTGGGGGGTAAAGTCTCCTCTTATGAATTCATGATGATAGGTAGGGGATACTTTGTCGTTACATTTACCTCTATGGAGGACAAGAGCACTATTTTTCATGGAGGTCCTTAGTTTTTGGGATCCAGCCCACTCTACATGACCCCATGGAGCACGGCATTTGATCCTCAAGAGGAGTCTAAAGAAGTTTTTGTTTGGGTGAGGTTGTCATTTCTACCACTGCACCTATGGAACAAACATTCGATGGAATTAATAGGAAACGCTATTGGAACGTTCATTGATTGGGCTCCTCCAAAGGCCAATAATGCTATATGTGCATGCATCTGTGTGCAAGTCAATCTAAAAAAGGGTTTGCTTGAGCATATTGGAATAAAGGTGTTTGATTGGATACATAACCAACCCTTGGACTATGAGCATATACCATTCAAGTGTATAACATACCATGAGCATGGGTATTTCTCTCGAAACTGCCCAATTAAACAAGCACAAGAAACAAAAAAGGAAGAACTAGGATTCTAGGAAGTCAAAAGGAGACCATGCAGATCAAGAAGCAAGAATCGACAACCTCAACCACAGGATCAAAAAATCTTCCAACACAAAAATAAATTTGCAAGTCTTAATGAAGGAGAAAAGGAAATCACCTCTCTAGATGTGATGGCTCCTAAATATAAAGAGAAGATACCTACAATTGAAGTTGACATGACACTAGAGAACACAACAACTGGAGAAGAAACTGATGGGAACTCAGAGGAAGAGGTAGAAGAAACACAAGTGGAGGAAATAGTGATTCTCGAGGGCTTGCCAACCACACGATCTGCAGCTAAGGGAAGAAAATCAAACCAACAACTCAAAAATGAGCAAGCACGGAAAGACTTGCAATCCAAAATACAGGTCAGAATTGAGGAGAGCTTCGTAAAAAATAAGAAGCAATCCAAAAAATGAAGATTATGTCATGGAACTATAGGGGACTGGGAAGTCCTCTAAAAAAAACTATCTCAAAGTTCTAATATAGGAGCAAAAGCCAACAATAGTTTGTATTCAGGAAACAAAAATAGTAGAGGCAACACTGACTACAGAATGGCAAAAGATATGGGCACAATCAGAATTGATAACTATTGATTCTGTGGGAGCTTCAGGGGGACTAGCTTTGGCTTGGGACCCACAACAATTAGTTTGTAGCTTACAACATAAGCATAATAACTGGATAGGTACAAAATTTGTCTTACTAGATGGAACTAGTGTAGCAGTAATAAATTTTTATGGTTCAAATCATCCTATCTAGAAAAGAGAAGCATGGCAAAACTTAGCACAATGGCTAGACAATGAGAAGTTTGACAACATAATACTGGGAGGAGATCTCAACATGATTCTCTACCACTGGGAGAAGGTTGGGGGAAGTTTAGCAAGGGATCCAAATAGAGATCTGCTCAATCAAATTATGGCAGATGAAAGCTTACAAGACATTCGACCGACCAAAGGAAAGTACACTTGGAGCAATAGAAGAGCAGGGACAAACTATATTGCAAAAATATTGGATAGATTTTTTATCAGTGAAAATCTCCTAACACACTTTTCCCTCACTTCCAGTCACATCATTCAAAACTCTATCTCAGATCATAAGCCAATTCTCTTGGATAGCGGCCAAAGCCTACAACCTCGAAAAATTCCTTTTAAATACAACTCTGAATGGGTGACAGAAGAAGATTTCAGTGAACTTGTGGAAAGCACTTGGAACCAACAGGTCCAATCCACCAACCCTCAAGAAAAGTGGAAAAGCAAAATTAAAAAATTGAAGCACGTGATAAAAAAATGGTTGGTAGAAAAAGCAAGAGTCAAACCAGACAAGAAGCAATTGATGCAACAACTAGAGCAGCTAGAAATAGAAATTGGGGATCATCCTCCTCAACCATGGCAAGAAGATGCAAGAAATGACCTGATTCAGAAGCTCAATAAATTAAGCATTGAAGAAGAAACACATTGGAGGCTTAGATCCCGAATGGTTTGGCTAAGCAAGGGGGATAGAAACACCAAATATTTTCATCTAAAAACCATGCAACGCTACCAAAGGAACACAATCAAGGAGATAGAGCATGAAGGAACCACTTATACAGACAGGGAGAAAATTAAGGAACTTGCCAATCAACATTACTCAGCTCTGCTCTCCAGAGAAAATGGTAACCCTCATTCCCAGGGAATACTACTGCAACATATACCGACAGTATTAAGTTTGGAAGACAAACAAGATCTCAGTCAGCCAATCACTATGGAGGAACTTAAGGAGATTATAGCAGCTCTACCAAAGGACAAAGCTCCTGGACCTGATGGATTCACAAACAACTTTTACCAGCAATACTTACACATCATCGGAGAAGATTTGCTACGCATGATTGAGGATGTTAGGGTGAAAGGTAAGCTTCTTGGAGCCATCAACTCCACCTTTCTAGCATTGATTCCTAAAAAAAAAATGCCACTACTTTCTCTAGATTCAGACCAATTTCTCTATGTAACTCTTCCTATAAAATTATTACCAAATTGTTGGCCAATAGAATAAAGAAGAAACTTGACAAACTAATATCAGAAGAGCAAGGGGGGTTCATGCCTGGAAAACAAATATATGATAATATCATAACAGTGCATGAAGCCCTCCATAGTAGTAGAAAATCAAAAAAGAAACAAATTGTTATAAAACTTGATATGGCAAACGCCTTTGATCGAGTTAATATACAATTTGTAGAACAAGTCCTACAAAAGTTTGGATTCCCACATCAGGTCATCAAGTGGATCGGAGCATGCATAAAAAACCCATGGATAGCCCCCTTAATAAATGGAGAACCAACAAATTTCTTTCAGGCTACAAGGGGAATTAGACAAGGGTGTCCACTATCACCATACCTTTACATCATTTTAGCTGAGACTCTTGGAAGATTAATTAACCATCTTCGAAGAGAAAGAAAAATAACAGGGATAGAGGCTGCAGCAGGATGCAAAGTTGTAACACATGCCCAATTTGCAGATGATATCATTCTTCTAGGTGAAGCCACCAAGCAAAATGTTAGACAATTCAAGCAATGCCTGGATTGGTTCACACAAGCTACTGGGGCTCATATAAACACTCAAAAGAGTCAGTTCTATACACAAAATGTTGCAGCAATAAGAGTCAAACTCTTTTGCACTATCCTAGGATTTCGGTCTGGCACAAAAAAATACTTCAGATATCTAGGAGTGCCCATGAGCTTCCACCTCAAAGCCTCATATTGTTGGACCCCAATATTGGACAAGATGGTTAGGAGGATACAAAGTTACAATAATAGTTGGCTCAGTCTTGTAGGAAGGGTAGTATTGATCAAATCAGTGTTAGCTTCTCTTCCAGTCTACCAACTATTAGTATATCATGCTCCCAAGTTTATCTTGCAAAAGGCAGATGGAATCATACGCAACTTCCTATGGCAAGGAGGTAGGCAATCAGAAAGAAAAAAGTTCCACTTGGTCAATTGGGAGATGGTCACCAAAAGTAAAATTCAAGGAGGACTGGGAATCAAAAAAATGGAGATAGTTTCGAAAGCATTGGGAGCAAAACTTCTCTGGAACATGCTTAAACACAATCGAGCATGGCAGCGCATACTAGTCAACAAGTATGTAAATAATCAAACAGGTATTCAAATGCTCAAACACATAGACAAACTTCCCAGAGCCTCGTTGGTTTGGAAACATATAGTGGCTGCAAAGAGCATAATAGAGGATAGAATTTCTTGGCTACCGGGAGATGGTAAGTCAATTAATCTATGGGAGGACCC
Organism: Wollemia nobilis; assembly: GCA_028583015.1. Classification (NCBI taxonomy): domain Eukaryota; kingdom Viridiplantae; phylum Streptophyta; class Pinopsida; order Araucariales; family Araucariaceae; genus Wollemia; species Wollemia nobilis. The sequence goes on from JAQPPZ010017247.1 coordinate 192,442, forward strand.
GATCCTAGGAAATCCACCATTAAGAGAGAGAACTCCAATCGAATTGCAGAATCACTTGGAAAGCCAAAGAATACTCAAATTAGGTGACTTGTTTTATTGGACCTCAGAAACTTTGAACTGGATCTCCCCTCCCATTCCATCTCAGCTTCAAGGAGATTGGGATTATTTTAAGTCCCACATGGCGAGCATTAGACCTCTTCATCCCACGATGCCAGACAAACTTATTTGGGGTAGCATCAGCAGTAATGGGGAATACTCAGTGCATCTAGGAGTCCAACATCAGCAGATTGGGCCTGCCAACAAAAAACTATCGATATTGTGGAAAACTAGAGCACCACCTAAACTGCAAGTATTCAGTTGGCTAGTCTCTCAAAATAAAATCTTAACAGGTGATAATCTGCAAAAGAGGAGTATAGCAGGGCCTCATGTTTGTTACAGGTGCATGCAGAACAGTGAAACAGTTTTCCATCTTTTGTTTGAATGCCCAAAGGCAATTTCAATTTGGTTAGGAATAACCAAAATTCTTGGTATTTCCTACTCTGGAAGGTTAACCATAGACACATGTTTTACCAAGTGGAACAAAGAATATAAAGGTAAATTGGCAGGTAAGCCCCTCCTAAAATATCTGTGGAGCTCTATACCATATTTTGTCATCTGGCACATCTGGTTGGACAAAAACCAGAGGATTTTTGAAGGAAAAGGTAAGGACAATAAAACTCTAATACGAAGGATAAAAGAAGAATTAGTCCTAAATGTCAAATCTAGTTTTTGTCAACAATAGTATGAAGAAGATCTGTCACCCACAAAAAGAAGAATGATCTACCAACTTAATCTCCAAGCTTTCCTGACACAAGGAGGATGCAGAGCAAACAATTCTTTGCCTGACATATGTTTTCCAGCACTCTTCTTTGATGGTGCCTCCAAGTCCAACCCCGGTCAAGCAGCGGCAGGGGGATTGATTCTTACAGGACCCCGTGAGATCCTGCTCAAATACATGATCAGCTTGGGAACAACATCTAACAATGTGGCAGAGGCTATTGGATGTGAAATCGGCTTAAAATTGGTGGCAAAGCAAGGAATCACTCAGGTCACAGTTTACGGGGATTCTAAACTGATAATAACAGCTCTTGCCAAAAATAAAGATTTTAGATCTTTACAATTGAAGATTATTCAAGACAGGATTAGACAACTAGGCAGGATAATTGGCAAAATATCCTATCAACACATAAGGCGGGAATTCAACAAAGAGGCTGACACACTAGCGAATCAGGCAATAAATATAGCCCCTGGTTATTGCCACCAAATCATCAAGAAGCAGAAGGGCAAGGGTGGTATGCGAGGATGACGAAGACTCCAATAATGAGGTCTTTTTTGTCTTCATGTTCTGTTTTTTAAAATGCTCTGTTCACTTTGATCTCTTTGATTAGTATATAAATCTTTCCCTTTAAAAAAAAAACAATTTTGCAATTATCTAATTTGATGCTTAGTTGAAGCTCCATCCTCTTGTTTCTATTCCAAAACTGCAACCATTGAAACTAGCCTTTTTGTCTCATAGAGGTTCAAAAGTAAAAAACTGTATTGATTTGAGCAACAATTAAAGATTTTAGATTTTTATAAGCATTTTTAAGAGAGGGTCTCAAACAAACAACCAAAAAGCTCCAACAAATATGTTAGAATTCAATTTTTTAGACGAGTTAAATTGAAATTTATGAAGATGTAATGCAATGCTCAGTCAAGTAGGAATATAAGGCTGTGCAATAGGGCAAAGTTTCTACTCCCAAAGATTTCCTTTGAACAGATTTTGTGACCTAAGTCCTTATCAACATCTCAGCATTTCTTTAATTAACGATCTAAAACACAATTCTTAATGAGTAATAGATCACAAGAGCCTCTCATGAATCTTCTAAGTGTGTTTTGTGTGAGAAGGATCTAAAAACATCAGTTCATCTACTTTTTAACTGTCCATTTACTTCCACTATTTGATGTCCCTTTTTGAAGAAAAGTCACATTGGGTTACTCCAATAACATTAGAAAAGTTGATCTAAAACATTAGACATTCTACAAAGAAATAATGTTATTATTTGTTGCAAACTCTAGCTTGAAAAAAACAAATCTCAGTGTCATCTAAATTTAAATTTATATTGCTGCTTTTCTTGTGGAGAGTTTATAGACATGATGCTCATCATGAATGTGAATGTAGCAGTTGTAAAAAAATTATGTTTTGGCCATACGATTAAATACATTGAATATATATATAAAGATGACCTACATAATGAAGTTAACTCATAGAATTCACATCAATTCACGGTAAAATAGAAACATTCAAAAGTTTTGTTTACCAAACTTAATTTTGTTTTCCAAAATGATGAAGGCAAAATTCTCAAACCTCCTTAGAATCATATGGAACTTCAATGAACAATACCTCCTTAGAATCATATGGAACTTCAATGAACAATTATGAAAAAGCTAATGCACATTTTACAAAGATCAGAATTACAATTAAAAGGAATTTTCTGTAACTATTATTAATGCAATAAAAAAAAAATTATTTTAAATGTTCACTAATTATGGATATTTATATATCCGAATACAATGATCTTGGAATTGTTAATATATCATAGAAATATAATAGCATATTATTTAACCAACCGAAATGTTCATTTTTTTAAATTAGCATCAGAACCGAGTAGAAGAAATTATTTCTTTCCATAAAAAAGATATAAGCATTTGAAAAAAAAATATATCAACTTGAGAAAAGGTAGCCAGAAAATAGCTTTCATAGGAAGGCAAAATAGGATAGTTCATGAAGATTTTGTTTGGATGTTAGTTTATTTGACCGTGTTTAATGTTTTGATATTTTAATGGTAGTAGCCCAATAAATTCTAAATATAAGTTATTGAGAAAACCTCTTATAAATTTTCATAATGAGAACTCCAGTCAACAAACATTTGAGGCTTACTCAGTGATTTAAGTGTTTCTATTTTCAAAAGAAATAATGTATATATGGTATTCTCGTCAAGATTGAGCTGCAATACAAGATGTCAAAAATCCCAAAAAGCTGTTTCTATAAATATATTGGTAAAATAGCCTATATGACGTGTGACAAATGGTTAGATGTGAAAATTTCACAAAAAGTAGACAGATGTTCCAATCTCATAGGTGAACTCTTAACATTTATCAAATGGCATAAGCTGAGACAATTGGTGAATAGTGAAAATTTCAGAATAAAACAATATTCCGATATTTAACATTTTATCAAATGGCATAAGTCAAGCAGATCATGATTCAAATCTTGCCTAGCAAGACATACATAACTGCCAATACAGTTTGTTGTAAGAGCACACAACGGTTCATTGAAATACCACAATAATTTAGCAACATAGGTGGGAGTTGTTTTGATCCCATATGGTTAACATTATACACAGTTAAAACCTTCAAAAACATCTCAACAAATAAATACAGAGAACCCACATAAGTAAGCAAGATCCATTATATTTTCATCCTCAACTAAAACAACTATTATATTTTCATCCTCAACTAAAACAACTATTATATTTTCATCTGTAATAAACCAATGCACCGTTTGTTTTCCAAATAAGCAAATCATGTTGTTGTAGTAGGAGGGTTGCCAAATTTCATTTCTTCTTCGTTAAAGTGGATCCCATATTGCTCTTGCATGCCTAGCAATTGAGGCAGGCTTATTTCATTTTATAAATGTTGACACTCTGCTGACTGAATCTACTCTCACAAGAGGCTGTTAAACGCCAAAATAATCCATGTAATAAATATACAAGATAGACACAAAGAGGGGAAAAACAATCAAAATTGATATAATTGACTAAAAATTGAACATGTCTTAAGCTATGAGGAATTAATGCATCCTTTGTTTGTTGAGCCTGAGAAAATCATGAGGCTGCAGTGGATGCCAGAGGATTGTGAGTTTGCACTTCTTCCTGATCAGAGCAGATCTGATATTGTTGTTGTTGCTGATCCAAATTTTTATTGTATATTTCCATCAGCTTCTTGTACTCTACCATAGCATTTGCTGCCTGATCTATCCATGCTTGCTTCTCTCCATCCCCAAGCTCCTGGCACAAGCAATTTTACCTTTAACAAACATCACAAAGAACCTTCTTCACCCACATTGCAAGTGTAAGCAAACATGCCTAGATTATTACCTTCCACTTGACCGAAATAAGTGCATCAATGTTTGTCTTGATTTCAGGCCTTGTCTCAAGTAACTGTTTTCTCATCTCATTTCTGCAAAAGCAGTCCATTATACTTAGTTTTATAGAGCAAACATTGTGTGCCTTGAGGCTCGGAATGCAATGTCAGTCAATAGAGACTTCCCAAAAAAATTAAATTACTGAGTAAAAGTAATTTTAGTAACAAGCAATCAATTTTCAAACCTGAAGAGTACAAAGGATGTCGGGGGCCTCTTTGGTCTGTTAGGATCAGTCTTTTGCTTCATCTTCTGCTTCTTTTCATTTACAGTCTGCATCTCAGATACAACCCATACAAAAATTCTTAGTCTAGAGCACATCCCAAGGTAACCTCTTATTTTACACATAAGAAAGAAAGCAACATTCTCCAACACACACCACCGAGGAAAAAAAGATGAAGAGATTCTCAATTTATGATAATATAAACAGTCAAGACTACCATCTACATTAGACACCAATAATTCTTATACATTGCAAACAAGATAAGACTAGAAAAGGAATGGCTACATCAATTTGAACAAGTCGCAAATATATGAAGATAACATCTGGAGGAATATGCCATAGAAAGCAATTGCAATGGAACCAAAGCCAGGGTTATAGTACACATTAGCATCTGTCAAGAATATTATTTTGCCTTTGCTACTTCTACAAATCTTTAGTTATTTTAGGTCAAACGAACTAAATCAAAGATAACATGCAAAACCTAACACAATACAGACCTTTTTTAGTATCTCTATTTTTTCCTTTTTCCTGAAGAGCCGCAACGCCTGTTCTCTTTCCACTTTTCTGTGCTCCTCCATTTCTCTGGAAACTAAACTGGCTTCCTGTGTGCATACACCTTACGAATGAAAAAAGAACAATTGTCCTCTATTTTTTAAATCTATGTTTTATTTTCCAAACTCAAAGTTTATTTATTTGCATAACATACAACTTTAGTAGTTCAACACTTATAACCAAAGAATTTTGCAGAACTTCAGGAAAACAGAGGGATGGCAGTCTCTTTAGTATTGATGACAAAAGTGCATGAAAACTTTTTGTAAAAGTTTGCATTAAATCCACACCAATTCAGCTAAGCTCCTTGACTATTCACCTTCTTGGACATACTTTAATCTGCAAATGACAAATGGACTAGCACAAAATAAATTACCTCGGCCTCCTTTTGCTTGTACAGCTCCATTTCTTGAATGTAACGTTCTTTAGCTTCTGTAGCAATCTTCATTCAAAATTGTACCCTTTAATTTGTGTATTAAAGGTGAATTCCAAATATATTTTTATGATCATTAATTTTAGACATATTTGAGCTTTCTCATACCTGTTCATATGGAGCCCGCTCTTCTTTGGTCATGTCATTCCACTCCTTCCCCAAAACTTTTAGCAACTGTCTTAAGTTATAGACAACTCGTTTTAATAGAGCAAAATGATAACTACAGAAATATGAGAAAAAGAAAAACAAATATAGTTGTTACAAGGGAATGACAACCTACATACCTCCCCTCCCTTGTTATGCTTCTCTGCCAAAAGTGTTGCATGGCGTTGCTTGCAAAATGCGAAAAATCCACTTATTGGTTTCTTTGGCTTTGATGAATTTTTCTCTCTAATTCTGAAATATGCCCAAAAATATTAATCAAAGGTTAGTGAATCTGTAAATAGTAAATAAAATACAAAGGATATGCAGAGAATTTCTTGGGAATCTATCAATGTCTAATATTAAAAACTTACCTCTTACTCCTATCATCCACCTCTGCATCCTGCTCAGAACAATAGGACACACTTAGGTAGTTGAGTTTCCATTGTCTTTCAGAATGTTACACGCTTAACACCCATATTTATTTAAACAGAACATTTCTTTTAACATAAGTACCTTGAATGTAACCTTCATTACTATGATCACTTTTTGGTTATTTCATAATGTAGAAAGTTTCTTCCATCTAACATAGAAATATACCTTCCTATATTGGAGATACTGCTTCAGTAGATCAAGTGCTGCCTTCTGCTTCTGTTCCTCATGAAGAAGCTTCAATGCCTTGTTCTCCTCTCTCTCTTGTTCAACCACCTTCACAGTAAATGCTTGGTCAGATTAAGCCCTCTAACAATCTTAGGCTTAAAATAAGAATAAAAATCCCATGATGCATTGTGGTTTCAGGATTACTTGCAGGTATGCTTCCTTCTCAGCCTCGTATTTTTCTTGATATGTTCTCTTTTCATCTGCACTTAAAGCCTGCCATTTTGCTGCCAAAATGACCATCATTTCCTTAGGGATAGCATTTGGATTTTCAGATTTTACCTGTTTGCAGCATAACAGAATGTGTTCATTAAATGATAAAGATCTCATACTATGTGGACATGGTATAACACTCTCGAGATGGAAACCAACGCCCAGTATTGGATAATTTTCCTTGAAACTAGCAAATTCAAGTACATGAAGAAATAAGTGATACCAGAAAGTTTACTAATTTCTCAGAAAAACCATGAAGGTCTACGAGATACAGCCCATGGTCAGTTTAAATGGAAGATTCGGGGCAACAAGGTTCACAGATTGGAGACTGGGAGAGAACCTGTTTACTTTAGCATCATAACCACAGATAGACACTGGCAATATCCTCCTTTTCTACAAAATTACTTGTTTACAACTTTACAGAAAAGCTTACAGATTAGACTTCTTAAGCACAATGACATCTAAGATGTGAGTGCATTTACCCGCCAATATTTTTTTGCCTTTGACCCACCTGATTATACCGCTCACCCAACCACAACAAATATGGTGTAGGTAGCCAACGCCTCTTTGTCCGATTTGGACCACCCATCCGAAGGGACTGCTCCAGAGGAAAGCTCTGCTTGCCCAAAAACATAAATATTGCATTTCTAATGAGTACTGCAATATAAACCAGAATGACAAAACAAACACGCATCATTGAACCACTGCTCCAACACACCTAACAACTAAAATCTCCTACAAAACGGGAAAATGATATAAAACTAGATGTTCCATTACGAATAAGTTAAGAAACCTCAACAAGCTGGGAAGGACCCTCGTAAATAATCTTACCAAATCACCTTGTTCGAAAAATTGGAGATGGTATGGTTTCTAAAGTAATTCGCTAAAATTTACCATACGTTCCTACCCCAAAGACGCAGTAAACTAAACCGTTTAATTTTCTGAAATATGGCAATGCAGGACCCCTTACATTTTAAATGAAACCAATTTTTACGCCGAAACAGCGCTAGAATATAACGTGGGCTTGACACTAGGGTTTAGTGGGAAAATTGAAGTGGAGCAAATCACAGATATTATTCTATAGAAATGAAGGGAAGCTTAATGCAAAAATCGAACTAGACGAAACCCTATACATCCTATGGAATTGAAACTAAGGTGTAATGAAAAATCCCAGCAAGCCAAAACCCTACACACCCTATAGATTCGAAAAAGTAACCAAAATAAAAACTGGAGGAATCCCTATGAATCCCATGGCATCTAAGAAAATATTACATTCCATTTAAAAGCGAACTAGACCAAACCATGTACATTCCATTAGGCCAAATTACTGTTTCGTGCCAAAACATCACCAGCACGGACCCCATGCACGGCACGGGAACGAAGCCAATGTTTATGAAAAGATATATATTTATACGAAAAATAAAAAGCAGGTGTTCATGAAAATATTTATATTTAAATGAAAAATAAAAAGCAGCCAATCTTGTGGCGGAGTGGTAAGTGGGAGACGTTCGTTGCGATGTGGTGAAGTGATTAAGGGTTCAAGTAGCATTACACTCGACAATGCCCTGCATGATATCTTTTAAAAAAATCCAGGGTATTATGCATCAAACCCTAGAGACATTAGGAAGCAAAGATATAAGAGAAAGAAGTTACCAAAACAGGTCTGAACTCTTTAAGTTTCTTGAGCCTGGTGAGCTCCGACTTAAGTTTCTGTTGGGCCTGGGCATTAAGGTGGAGCTGGGCATCCTTCTCCTGCAAGAGGGCATCACTCCTCTCCTTCTCCAACTTCAATTCTTGGAGTTTCATCCTGGCTGCCTGGAGCTCCCCCTCCAAGGCGGAAGGGGAGGCTTGCTGGAAGCTTGCTGACACATTCTTCAGAACTTGCTGGAAAAAGCCCGGGGCAGCTTTTGTTCCTTTCATGTGCAGAGTTTGTTCAATTTCTTGCTTTGCTCCCCGGCTCAAACAAGTAACAAGGATGTTTTGGTTTGTTGAAGCTTGGACCTTGGAAGGTAACAATAGTTTGAAATTGGATTTTCCATTCTCATCATTCAACGGGTATGAATTTTATATCATGATCTCTTGATAACCATTTCTATTTTTTTTCTCTGCTGAGAAAATTGTTCACGAGCATTTGCATATTTTCTGTTTACAAATCTATCACTTTGTTTCTTCGAAATAGTGTATAGTTAGACTAGGCTCGGAGGGTGCTTGAGCTGCCCTCAAATATCGTGAAAATAATAATATTTGAAAGGGAAAAAAAATGGTAAGTGATGTACTCCCTACACTAGATTTAAGATTACTAAAAATTAAAAAAAAAAATTGTAGAATATGGAATAGCAGGTTTTGTTAGAAATAGAGTATATTATCATATTATTTGGGTCATGTAAATGTACATTTTTTGGTACATACTTAGGATATTAGGTTATTTTAGAGGTATGTTATCTAGTTATTTCATGCAATGTAATAAATGCACTTTTTTGGTATATACTTAGGACATTAGGTTATTTTAGGAGGAAGTTATCTAGTTACTTCATGCAATGTAATAAATGCACTTTTTTTATATACATACTTAGGACATTAGGTTACTTTAGGGGGAAGTTATCTAGTTACTTCATGCAATGTAATAAATGCACAAGTGTCAATGTGCAAGTTGTAATGTGCAAGGTGTCCACTTGTACAACTAGGTAGAGTGTTGGCCAAGGAACTTATCTTCCTATATAAAGGCCATAGATGTAGAAGATAGATATCGAAGTCATTGTATCACAGTCAGTGTGTGGTAGATAGGTAGTAGGGTAGTGTGTGTGTGTGAGCTATAAGCTCAGAGCTCATTCATGGAGCAGTAGCTTATATCATGGAGTGTCCATTTCCTCCATAGCTACTATTGTAATCTTTTTCGTCATTTCTATTTATAGCATATTTCAGTCATCTCATAGATTTACTTTATTTCTTATTATTCTGCATCTTGTGATTGCTATCTCCCATTGTATGTGGCATCAAAAGCTAACAGTGGTATCAGAGCTACGGTAGATCAAGCCACAAGTAGGTCTATAGGGAAACCACCATTATTATTGACCCTGAGTTTTTTGAGAACCTGACGTGCCATTGGACCAGTCACTATCAAAATTTCTTAGAAGAGTCTAGGTGGTAGAATTAGGGAGAGTTACAAGTGAGGACTGAAATCTCAAGTTTTAGAAATACTGAGATTGCATAGGGCTAGAGTCTTTCCACAGAGTTGAAGGAAAACTCGTGAAGACTAGGACTCAACATTTGATCCACTAGGTTGATGAATCAACTAGTGAAGCTCAGAGATCTGGAAATACTTACCTAAAAGTTTCTTTTATTGTAGGGAATTAATACTCAGATGATTGGGACACCTCCTACAATAGAAATCTAGGAGACCTCAACTTCATTGCTCGAAGGTCGGAGTGCCTTCATAGTGCAGAGATTAGTTGTTGCAGAGAGGAGAATACTTCAGAAGAAACTTCTAGAAAAGAATCATGGTGAAGTCTGGAGACAGGAGATCTCCATTGATAGATTGAAGAACTTCACAAGAAGAAAAAGGCCATAGAAGCCTTGATACAGAAGAAAAGGCCATAGAAGCCTTGATCCAGAAGAAAAGGCCATAGAAGCCTTGATATTGAAGAATAGGCCACAAAAGCCTTGATACTAAAATAGGCCACAAATACCTTTATCCTGAAGAAGATTCTAGAAGAGAGTATCTAATTCAGAAGCAGATTTCAGTACTAATATTTTTGTTGTAGGTAAAGGAGATCTAGTAAGTCAGGAAAGCTTCCTACAAGAAATTTAGGAAGAAAAGCCTCTTCAAAATCAATCCAACACCTAAAGCAAAAGATATCAGGAGGAGATCTCATTGAAGAACTTCTAGACTAGGAAGAAGAAGGACTAGGAGAGTCTTACTCGAATCTAGAAGTAACAGAATTAGAGATCGAGGAGAAGATCTCAATGCCAACACTTCCAGAAGCAGAAGGTTGAAGATAAGGTCTCAAGGAAGACCAGAAGAAGCTGCAAGATCAAAGACCTTGACAAGGTCTCAACGAGCATCCAATAAAAGGCTAGGAGAGCCTTGCTAAAGAAATCATCAAAGGAGAACTCACTGGAGAAATCCACTACCAAGGAGAAGCCCTTAATAGTGAAGGACTTGGGACAATTATCGCCATCCAAAAACAAGCCCAAGAGGAGGAGAATTTGGCAAGGAGTGCCAAATCCGAGCAGAAGAAGAATCCAGTGAAGACCTCAAGACATTCAAAATCTTGAGAAGAAGATCCTACTTGAAGTCAAAATTTGACAAGAAGACTTGAAGGTAGAAGAAGCTTATCAAATCTAGGATATTTGAAGATTACCTCCTACAACAAGAGGTCACTACTTCAGAGATACAAACTTCTCCAAATCTACAGCAGAAGGAGGAGATTACAAGAGGAGATCAAAGTCACCAAATCCTAGGCTCATGAAAGAAAGTTTGAGACCATCAATTTGGTGAAGAAGGAGTTATTCAAAATAGTCTACAAAGAGTTGCAAGATCCTACTCAAGGTAGCAACTTGGTGATCTTAGGCACCAAGATCTACATCCTCTATAGAAGCAGAAAAGGAGCTACAAAAGCGTTCAAAAAAAGGTAAGCAACTATCGGTGCAAGTAGATTCATTAGTTGGATTACTTATCAGATTTATTAAAGCACCTTCATCCTGATTAAAGTTGCAAAAAGGAGATTTGTATTACAGTCTTCAAGTGTGCAAAAAGAAAGGTTATTTTTAAGGTTCATTTGCACATTAGGAGTTGATTAGATTTTAGAATTTCAATAATCTATCAACTAGCCTATTATCTACTTTGGAAAGAAAAAGAAGACTATCTCCTAATATCTTGCTTATAAGAAATTTACAGAATAATTCTTGAAGGTTCATTTCAGATTATTCTTGATTAGTTGCAGTGAATTGATTAAGTGCATTTTCTTGAGAGTAGATTGGAGTGATAAGGTGTAATATGTTAGTGCATTAAAAGTAGAATTTGTTAGATTCATTTGCACTATTATTACTCTCAAAAGAAATTAGTTTTGTGCTTTGAAATAAAGGCTACAAAATCTAGTTTGGATCAAGTGTCTAAAGACACTCTTAAAGCACAGAAACCTGCAACTCATAGTGGCCAATAGAAGCCACCAAAATTGGTTAGTACAAGCAAATAAAAGCTAACCAAAAAGAAGCTTCAAATATTGAGACTTGGTGAGTCTCAAATCCAAAGCACTTAGGGTTAGTGCAACTAAAAGAAAGCTTATGTTCTACAACATTTACAAGGCTTGGATTCACCATCAATCATCCAAGCAAAAAGGGTAAGGAGTCTAGCCAAAGAGACATCCTCAAAACCCTCATTTTGCACTCATTAATCTGCTACAAAAATCAGAATCTCAGACCTGCAAAAGAGTGCAAGAAAAGGTGCAATAAAAGGATTCTATATACATGTAAAGGTTACATGGTATTGCACTTCTACAATACATCAAACATAGGGAAAGGAGTAGATTTAAAGGTGCCACAATAGGCACAATAGGTACAAGGAAAAAGGTAGCCAAAAGAAGGGCCAAAGGATCGAGCGTTCTCCAACAACGAAAGGGCATTCTCTCCAAGAATGGATCTGCAAGATAAAGGAAGCTTTTACGTAAATGACAACAAGCCTACCAAGGTTATTTACGTAAGCCAAAGGAAATCTATCAAAATCATTTACGTAAACCATAGCAAGGATAAGAAGCTATTTACGTAAAAAAAGAGGATAGAGCACATCCAACATTCAGACGCATCAAGCTTCACCTCTATCAACGTGAACAAGGAGCACAACGAAGGTATAAGCACAAAGAAGAAGAGTAGATGCTACATTGGGAATAGCATCAATAGAGGGAAGAAAAATAGCTACCTCATCCTCGTTCGAAGCTCCAAGGTGGCTCATGAATTACCTACAGAAGAGAATACATTGCTTGTTATTCAAGAAATCAAAGTAAGCTAAGGAGGAAGATAATCGAAGGAGTTATAATCTCCTTCTTGGAGGTGTTACATCGAAAATCCCATGCAAGAGGATTGAATTCCACTTGGTATAATATTCCCTAATGGCTATCATATCTCTAACGCTCAAGAGATGAACATTGAGGAGTTACAAGCGCTCAAAGCAAGTTTAAATATGTTACAAAGGAGTAACGATCGGTGCAGCAATGTTACAAGAAGAAGTGGCAGCGCTCTCAAGAAATGTAGGTGCCACTTGTCCATCATTGACTACCATTAAATGCAGTGTAGAGAGAGTGAAAGGATAGAATTTACGTTCGAAGTCCACAGTGTGAAGTGGAGAGCAAAGTGCAGTCAAAGGATAGGAGGAATAGCGCAGTCAATCCGTTTCTAAGCGCAGCGTGGAAGAAGGAGAGCAAGGAGCATTTAAGGCTCCATAGAAGAAGGTCAACATATACTCTCCAAGCATCGAAGAGCAAGCCCGACTATTTCTCACTCAACCATACCACACTTGGCCATTCAGATTCATCAAGTCAAGCACCATAGAAAGGGTACGTAAAGGATTGTTATATTTCAGTCAAAACCAGCGCCATTCAAGTGTGAAGTCAAGGGGCTAAGGTAAGAGAACTATCTCATTAATATTGCTTTCAAACATAGGAGATATAAGGTTATAATTTCAAGGATAAACTTTAAGGTTGAGAAAGCAAAAGACATAGGAGATAACTTACCAAAAATCAAAATACTATTTGCAAGATAACCTAGGAGATATAAGGCCTTCTACTTAGGTTGAACTATTTAATACTTTGCAAATATTATTATCTTTTCTAATTTTCCAAATTTGGGAGTCATAAGGTCTACTACTACAAATTGATTTATTGGAAATTAGAAAAATTAAAATCAAATCTCAAAGGGCCATTATAAGAGGTTTATCAAAAACATTTAAAGGTTGGAAATTATAATATTTACTTGTCTCAAATCTTCTCAAATCGAGACAAAAGATCCAACATTAAAACCTCTTGAAATCTAGGAAAAGTGCTTAGTTCAATAGGAGCAATAAGGACAATAGAAGTTGATTTTAGCATTTACAAAACTTTACAAAATCAACCAAGATTGAACTATAACTTACAAAAGCACTTTATATCTTGTCCAAAACATACTAGGGAGTCATAAGGCATTCTACAAAACTTGGTAATATCAGAATCTATTGTTTATCAAGTTGCAAATCCATTAGCAATATATAAGCTATCTACAAAACCTAAAAATCCTTAAGAGTACTCATTCTCATTACTAGGGAGACATAAGGAAGCCTACAAAAATCAAGGATTAATATAGGTTTTATCAAATCAAGCTTATATACTTCTATCAGAGATCATATATCCTAATAGGGAGCCATAAGGATGTCTACCTTCCAAAATACTGCAAACATCAATAAGGAAAAAGTCAGTGCCATAAAGCTTGGGATCATGAATCTACTCTTGAAATCAGAAATAATGATAGATCTAACTTCTAAAATAATCCATAGTGAAGCCTTAGAAGATAACTTTGACACTATGGAATGCTATCTTCAAACTCGTCTCAATGAAGCTATTGGCAATGGAGAAAGTGATGTTACATTTTCCTTAGATCTTGTGAGCATATTATATATGGCTTTACTCACATATAAACACTTCAAGAATGAAAATGTAGAACAAAAGGGATTGATAGAACTACTCAAAAAGAAGGCAGAACTAAGTGAGTCATATCTAGAAAAGTTTTTCAATCCTCATGCAAAATTGATACTTCAAGTTCTACTAACTCAAAATCTTATCATGATGCCCTAAGTGGTTGTTCAAAAGCATCTGTACAGACTAAAGACAAGAAAGGAGAATCATCCATGCAAGAACCAAGTAGCAGCACAACCACCTATGAAAAGGCAGAGACCGAGTTCAAAGGCAAAGCTAAGGAAGAAGAAGGAGATGAACCCAATGAAGGAGGAATACAATGCAAGGTCAACTAAAAGAAGGGTCTACAACTTCAACCTATTTTTGCATCATCTGAAGACTGAAGCAACTACTGAAGAAGCCAAAGATCATTTCGAAGAAGAAGATCCAATTCAAAGCCATCAGATGGAAGAAGATCCACATTGAAGACTAAAGTCTTCAATACCCAAATATTGTAATACAGGGGGTGTTAGAAATAGAGTATATTACATTATTTGGGTCATGTAAATGTACCTTCCTTGGTACATACTTAGGACATTAGGTTACTTTAGGGGGAAGTTATCTAGTTACTTCATGCAATGTAATAAATGCACAAGTGTCAATGTGCAAGCTGTAATGTGCAAGGTGTCCACTTGTACAACTAGGTAGAGTGTTGGCCAAGGAACTTATCTTCCTATATAAAGGCCATAGATGTAGAAGATAGATATCGAAGTCATTGTATCAAAGTTAGTGTGTGGTAGATAGGCAGTAGGGTAGTGTGTGTGAGCTATAAGCTCAGAGCTCATTCATGGAGCAGTAGCTTATATCATGGAGTGTCCATTTCCTCCATAGCTACTATTGTAATCTTTTTCGTCATTTCTATTTATAGCATATTTCAATCATCTCGTAGATTTACTTTATTTCTTATTATTTTGCATCTTGTGATTGCTATCTCCCATTGTATGTGGCATCAAAAGCTAATAGGTTTAAGGTTTAAATTCAATAGAATATAGTTGTAGATCATACTTTATTAATAAAATTTTGGTTGAATATATTGTATGGTAAATAATATCCTCTATTATTTTCAATTAATGTGATGATGCAAGTCTAGTGGCATATTCCATGATTGGAATTTCGTTCTATGTTAATATCTATCTATTTATCTATGAGGATAATTTCAAGTGGTTGTATAGGTAAATAACATCTTTTATAAGGATTGTTTCATATGGTTGTATAGGTAAATAACATTTTATATAAGGATGGTTTCATATGGTTGCATGGGTAAATAACATCTTCTTTAAGAATATTGTTAAAAAAATAACATCCTTTATAAGGATGGTCCTATATGGTTGGATATATTATATGAGTAAATGACATCCTATATGAGGATCGTCTCATAAACATGGTTTTGTAGACATTAAAAATTATTTTAAGTTTAAAAGAAGAAAAAAATTAATTAATTATTTTAAAGTGATTTAATATAGGTACTATCAAGTACATCCTTAACCTCTTCTCAACAAACACCTTTCGTTCACCACTTCATGAAGACCTTATAGTCTAACAATTAATATTGAGAGTTCAGTTTTTATTTTTAAATTTCTAAAATAATAAATAATTGTCCTATAGGGACACCTTAGTGGTATGATGTTGGATTGTTATCTAGGCTACCCAAGTTCAAATCATGGGGAGGGAGGCCCTGCTATGTCTCCAAGGAGTGTGGTCCCAGTTGTACGACCCGTTGTAGTTGTAATTCACATACTTCAAAAAATAATAATAATAAATAATTTAATATCTTTAAATTTCTATTAAACGATAGTATGTTCTTTTATATACATAAGGGAGTTGGTTACATTCACACTATTTTTAGTAACTACCAAGTGCAGGGTTCAAGGTTCAAACCATAGGGGTTGCTCCCAACAAGCCTATACCACCTCGTTATTGTTGACTTGGCATGAGGAGGACCATCGATCACTCGAGATTCGTAGCATCATCACCGGTATGGCATGCACTCAAAGGTTTGAACCTAGATCTCTTCTATTACTACCTTTGCAATGAGCATGCCCTCAAGGTTTGAACCTAGGTCTCTTCTTGGTAAGGGCTTGACCAGACAAAAAATTACCAGTCCACCTAATCCTTGGGAGTTTTTTTAATGAGTTTATAGAGGTTTTTATGAGGGGTCTCAATCCCCTCATACTAAGTGGGTTTGAACCTTGTACCTCTCAAAGAGAGGCCAAAACCCTTACCATTACAGTAAGCTTACAACTTTTAAATTATAATATGTTAATTAGTTAAATTCTCAAACTTTGAGAGAGGAGGTTAAGATTTGAATCTTGCAAAGCTATACATTTATATTTGTCAAGGTGTTATACCATTGTGTGGTCATTATATTATATGGGTGAGACCCATCACAATCCCATAGCCCATTTTAAAATATATTTTTACAATTTTCATAATTTATTGTAATGTTCTAATAATATTGTTATTGATCAGCCAAAAAAATTCATTTGGTAGTATTCAATAAGTTTTAAAAATAAAAATAAAACATGAATGCAAATTTTTTTTTTTCTAATTTAAAAAATTAAATGAAGAATAATGAAAAAATTGAGAATATTTCCTTATAATTTGTTAATAGTATATCAATTGGATGGAAAGTTGCTAAAAAAAAAAAAAAAGTCTTATTTGTATTACAGTTGTAATGCACAATTTTTTCAGGATATGAGGGTTTCGAAGATGATTGTGTGAGGGTTTTGTATGTGGTTCAAACGTAAGCGGTAGTAAAGGTTGTTTTTCGAGGCCCTAGCGGTTAGTGTTTTTTGTTGTTTCTACCTAAGGTAATCACAAGATATGTTGCAGGAGATCCACGATGAGTTAGGAATCTATCATTCAGCAAATCTTCATGCTACAGACTTGATTGAAAATTACTTCCAATTTATTGCCCAAATAAAAAGTAAAAATCACGCCTTTCCTCGACATCCAAGGCATCGATTTAAGAGACCCAAAAACAAGTTTCAAGTTGTACATAAAATAAGATAAACCTCCTTAGGAAAAGAAAAAATGGTTCAAACTTCAAGCAATCCCCATGCTAAGGAACGCCCCCTAGATAAATACACTATGGAAACCCCTTTCAAGAGTAAGGATTTTGGGAATTTGGCCCCAAAAATGAATTTTAGGGATGCCCTTCGTGGTGGACAATCCCAAAATAATGCTAACATTAATCTTAAGGCTTCTCATAGACCTCTAAGAATACCTAAGATTGATCCTAGAAAAACTTAGTCGCGATGTCTAAGAGCAGCTGATGGAACCCTAATTATTAAGCTAAAAATGGGCGACATTCAAGATGGCATAGAAGATCTGGAGAGAAGAGGACTGGATTGTCATTTCTTGGGTTTTCGTTCGACCCTATCTGATTTAAAAGTGTGGGATGTAAAATATTGGAAAATACAAGGTGAGTTACAAATATTTGTTTATCCCAATGGTTATTTTCTTGTTATTTTTGCTAATGATGAAGACAAAGAGAAAATATTTGAAGGGGGTCCCTGGTTCTTTGGAAGGGCAGGACTTTTCATGAAGCCTTGACACACTAAATTTAAAGTCAAAGAAGATATACCTTCTATAGGACCTATGTGGGTTAGACTCTTTGGCTTCCTGATTGAATTTTGGAATATGGTTATGTTTTCTACAATTGGAAACTCCCTTAGAACTTTCATAATGACTGTTGATTGTACACAAATTTGAACACATTATTTATGCTTGAATTTGTGTTTGAATGGATTTTGACAAATCTCTTTCAAAAAATATCTTATTACAATTTGGGGAGGACATTTGGGAGAAGGTGAGGGACTATGATAACATTTCTTTTTGTTACAAAATATGCCATGAATATGGTCATTTGGCTAGTGTCTGTCCAAATAAGATTCCCGATCAAAAGAAAGAGAACATGAATTTAGCAGGTTTCCAAATGCTTAAAAAGAAAAACACTCAAAAAAATCCAGTTATAAAGGATCAAGCGATGTTGTCAACTAATATGTTTGCAATTCTTTCTACAAATAACCTCTCGGGTGAGGAAGAGGATATAACAAAGACGTAAATCATAAAAACACGATTTAAAGTTACATGGAAGAACTCAGAGATAAACCAAAAAATCAAAGGTTTTCAACAAATAAACAAGGAAGAAAACATAGATAAAAAGAACAATATTCTAAATGCTAGAACTTCAAACAATTCAAACCCTAAGATAGACTTTGTTGAATCTTCCAATAATGTTTTGGTTTTGTATACTCATACTTCAGGGTTAGAAGTCATCCCAGATTCACTTGGGGTAAGACAAAAAATAGGCAAAAAAAATGAAGATGGACACTAATGAAAAGGTATGTCGCAAGACTAATCAACATCATATGGTTAAATAAGGTGAAAATATTGTAAAGAAAGGTAATATCAATGTCCTTACCATCATCTTTAGCCTCGTTATTAATGAAGATCATCACTTGGAATATTAGAGGACTCAAAGGGAGTTTGTCAAATCAAGATTGTTGATGCTTTAGCTAATTGGGCATTGGAATAAGTTGATATTACTTGCTATGTTCACCCTTCCAGATGGTGGGATTTGCAAATCAGAGATGCTCTTCTTTATATACTTTCTTTGGTTGGATCTAATTCTAGAGATACACATTTCCTTTTTTTTTTGTATTAGATTCTCTTTGGTTCAGTTAGGGTTTTTTAGTTCCCAGATTAAAAAAATATTTCTTATTTTTCCTTTGTTGAATCTTGGCTAAAAGGCCCATTGGTTTGGTTTGGACATAGATGTAATTTCTTTTTTACTTCATTTAATTTTTTGGTATGTGTGTATTTTGTGTTGTATTTTTGTGTGATTTGTGTTTTTATTTTTTGTGTTGTTTTGTGTTTTGTTGTTGTTGTTGTTTGTTGTTTTAGGCATACTTTTTTTAAGTGTGTTGAAGGGAGCAGGCCAGGTGCGAGCCTTGGGCATGTTTTGGTGGAATAAATACCCCTGCCTCCTTGGGTCTTACCTAAAAGTGGTACCTCGAAAGGGGTGTTTTCCACAAAAAAAAGTTAATAGCATATCAATTTGCAATGATAACTTTAAATACTTATTATAAAATTTTCAATTTTTTTTATTTATTGTTCATTTAGTTCATATTTCCATTGTCTTGTTTATCTCGAGGGTTCACTTATGTGATCATGATGTAATGCAAGTGGAACCCATTTCAATTCTATTTAACTTATTAAAAAATATTTGTATGATTTTTATGATGGTTTTTTTTGTTGTACAGGGGAATAGGCAACTTCTCCATAATTTTGTTCTCATGGGTACAATTTCAAATCTGGGAAGCTACCACTATAACCTTGCCCCACCTTAATTAAATTTTAATCCAAATGAGAGGGACCTTGGAGAGGCTCGAGATTGGAACCGCCAACCTCAAGCTGGTAAACACTCAGCGAAAATCAATTGGTTCACTAATTATTGTCATAGTAATATTGTTATGCCTTTATAAGACTATAACAATCTATAAAAAAATTAGGGTTTTTTCCTAAAAAACTCTCATCTTTTAGGAGCCATATCTTCACAAAGAGTTATCTGATTCAGCTAATTCTTGGACCGGTTTTTGCATATTTTGAATAGCTTTAAAAATGAGTGGTCATATGCAAAAATTCGAGCACTATTGAGGGAGATACGACCTTGTGAAATCAACCATTCAGAACAAGGGCAGTGACAATTTTTCAAATCGTGAAAAGCAAAATTGTAAAGTACTAAGGATTAGGATTTTTTCCTAAAAAATGTCTCATATTTTAGAAGCCATATCTTCACAAAGAGTTATCCAATTCAGCTGATTATTGGACCAACTTATGCAGATTCAGCTAATTCTTGGATCAACTTATGCAGAATTTAGATAGCTTTAATCTAAGCAATATTGAGAGAGATATGACCCTATGAAATCAACCATTTGGAACAAGGGCAGTGACGATTTTTCAAGTCATGAAAAATGAAATTGCAAATATTTTCTAACTAGGGTTTGAACATTGGGAAGATAAATGAAAGTCTAGGACTTTAGCGAGGCAAGACATTTTATATAGACAAAAAAAATTTCAGCTAAGTTTTTTTCCCTTTCTTTATCTTAAAAATTATGCATAAAAAATTTATAATTTTTTTATCAAATATTATATTTGCTATAGGATTTTCAGATAAATTTCAATAGATTTTGTGTTTTAGTTTCCTTTACATGGATCTATTTATAGTTAAATCCTTATAATCATCTCTAGTGGTAGAGGTTAGTGAGCGCACCTCAGAGAGATCCTCATTGCTCCAAGATAGGGTAATTTTTGGTAAATTTAATGGGTATTTTCCAGGGGCTTCTACCTTGAGAAAATGGATTGATAGGAGTTGGAAGTCTCCAAGAGTGATTCTATCATTTATTTCCAAAGGTTTCTTCTTAGCCATTTTTCCTAAAAGGGGATCCTTGGTTTATGGGAAGAGAAAGAATCAATAATTCTTAAGTATGGGGATAATATGTGAATCCAAACTATAGATTATGAGAATATATCTTTTTTATGTAGAATATGTCATAATGTGGAGCATATTGAGAGATCATGCCCTAAGAAGAGCCTAGCAGAATCATTTGTAGAAAATCACAAGAGAAATTTACAAATGGTTATGGATGAAGATGGTTTTCAACTTCCAAAAAATAGATCTAGAAAAATAGAAGAAAATAAACTGTGGAGACCAATAAGGAAGGATATTAGAAGAAATACCAACTCTTGTGAGGCTTTAGCCTATGAAGAAATAGTAGATCAAAACTTAGAGGATATAGTACAACAATTTCAACATATTAGCAAGGAATTGTCTATTTAGCATGATCCTAATTTAAGGAAGAACATTCTCGATGAAGCTAAGGAATGTGCTTCATTAGATTTTGAAGACTCTCTTGAAGTACCATGCACCATTCATGAAAAAATATTTGGTAAATAAAATGTAGTTTTTTTTTTTTTTTTTTGATTTTTTTTTGAATTTACATGTGGAATCGATAGCCGCCACGAATCTGGGCAAGTTGTCTAGTTTTTATAGCTGCCACAGTATTCTGCGTTGTTCACCCTAGAAGTCGCCACATAGATCTTCGTGTAGTCTGCCCCTATAACCACCATGCCATAATCATTTTAAATCTTTTACACCGTTGAAAGCACCAGGAAAGGGACAAGCGTTTAGTCCGACGAGGCTCGAGATTTGAACCTTGGACCTCCGCCCCCTTATGGGGTTTGGATGAACCAATTGTTCTACACCTCAAACCTAAATAAAATGTAGTTTTAGAAGTTAATACCTTTGCCATTAATATGAAAATACCAAAAAATGAATAGGACAAGTCAAAAGATTCTATAATAGAGCCAAGAGAGGATAAATATGTTGAAAAAGAAATTGTGAAATAATATTGAGGAATAGAATAATAAGACCTACTCCTGATATATGCAAGGTAAAAAGAGAAAAACCCTCAAATTATCAAGCAAGATCCAAGGAAACAAGAGCTAACATAGAGAAAGGAACACAAACTAAGTTGGTTGAACTTCTCTTTACCAAACAACAAAATGATATTGGTAATATGTAGGAGGGGCCAAAAGCCCCTAATGAGACATGATTATCATCTCATAGAATATAAGGGGTGCTAATGCCTCCGCATAGGAGTATTAGGGACCTATGTTTAAGTAATAAACTTGATATTCTCTGTATCCAAGAAACTAAAATGACAAAAGAAGAAGTTTCAAAAACTATGAAAGTAATTTGGACAAGATGTGAATGGGATGCTATGGATTCTAAAGGAGTGGCAGGGGGAATTCTAACTTGTTGGAATCCTTCTAGAACCTCTTATGTAACCATTCATAAAACTATTCATTGGATAGCCATTTTAGTCACTTGCTACTTTGTAGATATTCATTTCATCCTTATTAATATCTATGGACCTACAACTTAGTCATGTAGATTAGAAGTTTGGAGTGGGATTCAAGCCTTTATAAGAAGTAAAGACCAAGAACCCGATTCATGATAATTGGAGATTTTAATGCCATAACCAAGCTGAATGAAAATTTTGGGGAAATTAGAAAATTGACCCAAAGTATGAAAGATTTCTCAGCTTTTATTCAAAATAATACTCTATGGGAAGTTGATTTTGAAGAAGACAATGTTGGAAAAATGAAATACTTGATATTATTCAATGACAAAGACCTTGCTTAAATAGAAAAGGTGTACAATATGATCCATTGGATCATAACTAACTGAGTTAATCTCAGACACATAGATTATCCTAGTAATAACTTAGGATATAATATATATTCTAACACCCCCCTTAAGTGGTACTAGGATATACTAACCCCCCATTAAGTGATACTAGGAGGTAGTGAAAAACAATAAAATTAAGTGGCATATCCAAAAGTATGAGTCTCGGCAACAAGGCCTGATAAGGTACTCATTTACAAAATATAACCATAATAAGATCTGGTGGAAGATGATAAAAAAAACTACATGGGAAAAAACCACCTGCTAGAATATAAAGAAGAAGAAGAAGAAGAAAAAGAAGAAGGAGGAGGAAGATGTGCAAGGAGGATGGAGAGGAAGATGTCCTCTTCAACCCCCAGGATGGAGAGTAAGATGTCCTCTGTAACCCCCTCTAGGACAACTTCCATCAAGAAGCCTGCAATGGATCCATGAGATGTCTCAACAAAATTAGAGATGCCTCGTCACTGAACTAAATGAATTATTACTCCCAGACTGGTGCTTGTGATAATGAACAAGGCTATGAACCATAAAAAAGAGTCACTAAAGAAAACCCCTTGAAACCAAAGTGTCTCACAAAAGGAGAGTGAGAAGATAGGATGGAGAAATAACCACAAAAATTGCAAGGGTAGTCCAAAATGACTCCATAAGCATAAGTATGTGGTTTCCACCTATATGAACACAATGGGATGATAACAAGGTCCAAAACTTGTGGAAAAACAACAAAACAAGGGAAAAAATGAAGCACCAATGTAGTTGTCGAACGTGTCCTTATGGTGACCTCCTCATCCTACCGAAATGCATGGGTAACCAGCCACTGCATCCGCCAGGTACTTTAGAGGAGATGACTAGATACTAGGATCACTTACAAAGCTTTGGGAGTGTCGGGTTCAATCAAGAGTGCACTCAATGATACAACTATCTTCAAGCCACAAAAACTATGAAAAATAGTTTCAATATTGAAAATGGACAACACCATATTATCCAGCTCAGAAAAAACTTTTCGATAACTATAAACACCCATATGATTGGGTGTCAAATTGGCCTCCATATATAGGAAAAACAACAATCTTCTCCTTTCCCTCACATGGGAATATTTTGAAATTTCTTTGGAATTTACAATATTTGAAAGTTTTACATGGCAAAATTTAAAATTGAGGAAAAAATAACAAATGTGGTCATTTTACTTCCTTGTGAAAAAGAAAAAACATCTAAATTATGGGTAAAAATTTATTAAAAAATATCCCTGCTTTGAGAAAGGCTAAAGGTAGCCTTATTTCCATATAAAATATATAAAAATTTCTCCAACTTTTTGATGTAGTGGCGGCTTTCCTCTTGCTCTAAGCATCAACAACATATTTGGCTTTGAAAAAGTCAAATCATCACATTGGTTTTAAAAAAGAAATGGGTGTATATGCTCTATTTTTATTTAAAAAATGCCAATAAAGTGATCGAACGATCACAATGAAAATAAAACATTATTGGTTTTGGTAAGACCCACATGGTAGGTGGCAGAAGAATTACCATCATCGATGATGCACTGCTCTCTTGGCACCGATTGACACGCTGCTCCCACCTCTCGGAGATCCACGTACGCCATCGAATCTTTGATGCACCCTCGATAGGGACTTTCTTGCCTATGCTCTTCTCGATGATGGTAAGCACTACCACGGGGTTTTTCTCTATAAAGGGAAGCTGCTCCCATCGACAATAATGGAAATCATTGTGACCATACGCCATTTTGAACAAAGATGCACCAAAAGAGTGGTGCAACAACCACATGTTACATTCAAATATGCAAATGGAGGCTGGTTAGATCCCAATAATGACAAACTGAGACATCGCCAACATGCAGATAAAAATGCATAATAGCGAATAGAAACAATGGAAAAAAATAGCTTAAAGCAATGACGTCATTCACATCCAACACTACCAGTGAAACTCCTCATGGCTCTAGCATACTATCCCCTACGTCTAACAAAATTAATAGGTCGTTGCACATTTAAAAACTTCACTCATGTACCAGCTTCTTTGGAAATTTGTAGGATAATTGGCAGAGCTGCAAGAATCAGGCCCACCATGATTCCATTTTTTTTATGCCTCCATCTAAGAGATCATCGTAACCTTTAACAAGACCCTCAAATGTTATGTTGCATCCATAAAAAAAAAGTTGTCTTTCATTGGTGATAATGATGATGTGATGAATGCCAGGTAGCTATGGACCATAACTCATAGTGTCTCTGCATCAACCGGGCCATTCTACTATGCTTCACTGGTGCAGGAGGTCCCATCGATGATAGGTCCTTTGAATAATACAAATTACTCATGTCAAGAATAAAACAATCCCCCATCACTCAAACTTCATCATGTAGCATGCACCCCACATGATCGACAAATGGATGCAATCAGATCTGCATAATTTCTTGTATATCCACTTCACCATGGATCTCAATATTGATTTTATTGCAAGCCATGTTGAGCAGCTCAATACCACCGTCATGAGTCAAATAAAACTACCCATAGTAGGGTATGGATAATGACAAAAAATATTAAATAACATGGCTTCTAGTACAAGGGTCCCCAATTTAGATCTTCCACTAGGTCTCTGGTCTTCCTTCATATTTAGCCATTGGGCATTATCTACAAGCACCACAAGGACTGTATATGTCAAAAACAATGATCTAAACACTCAAAATCATGCAAGGTGCATTTTTTTAAAATTGAGCTCTGCCAGTGAAAAAATTAAGTAATTTTTATTAGTGCACAGTTCAAAAAAAACACAGCAGGTGGTTATGAAAAATGCTCCCATAGCAACGAAATCTCTGTCAAATAATGCGTGTTGGCTCAAAAAAAAACATTGTGTAAACAAACTACTAGGTTGACAGTGTCAAAATAAAACTATGATCGACTTCATGGAGATTATCGCCACCACTGATATAGCCATTATCGCCTTCGTAACTGTCGCTGCACTTGGCTACTACTCATCCATGTAATGCGAATACTACAGTAAAGTCCCGAAGACTAATTTTTACGCTCCATTGGTAGGATTTTAACTTCAACTAACAAACAACAAAGTCTTTTCTATAGAGCTGCACACTCCACTCGATTGCATTTGGTGCTTTGGATTCTTGGTGCAACATACGTACGTTGTTCAACACTCAAAATCTTACATTCAAGCAGATTATCGCGATAGGCAAAAAATTGACCCTCCTTGGAGTCGTGAAACTATCGGTGGCCTCTTCGTCTAGAAAACATCTCTTTTGCACTGATTCTTCCCCCATATTGTCTTTGAGGGCCTCCCCTCCTACCATGGACCCAATATTTGTCAGGCCATCTGGAAAATGCTATTCTAGCAAGAGCAACTCTCTGATGAAATTCAAACCCGAGACCTATTGCAGGGGAAGAAAATTACAGCCACGTAGTGCCGCTTACACAAATTAAAAATATATTTGTCGACATGCACTCTGCATGCCCATCTGAATTGCTTCAGCAAGGCACCATTATTGAAACCCAAATCTGCAGTAAACTGCAAATACACAAAAAATTAAAAATCTAAAATGACCTCCCAAACTGCAATATTTTTTTTTAACAATATGGTTTTTTATCCATCAAAATATGGAGAGCATACCCCCTTGGTAAAAAAATAGAAGATTTCCTCTTCAACCCCCCTAGGACAACTTCCATCAAGAATCATGCAATGGATCCATGAGATGTCTCAAAAAAATTAGAGATGCCTTGTCACAGAACTGAATGAAACCTTATTCTTAGACTAGTGCTTGTGACAATGAACAAGGCTTTGATACCATGTTGGAAAAATGAAATAGTTGATATTATTCAATGACAAAGATCTTGCTTAAATAACAAAGGTGTACAATATGATCCATTGGATCATAAACTAACTGAGTTAATCTCAGCCACATAGATTATCCTAGTAACAACTTAGGATATAATATATATTCTAACATACAACTATACTTGGACCAACAAAAGGAGACGCTAGAACCTAATAGTAGAAAAATTATATAGATGCATTCTCTCAAATCATTGGCTAGATGAAGGAACTTGTGCTAAAATTAATACCTTAACAAGGATTGGTTTAGATCACTGGCCAATAAGAGTTACAATGGTGATAAGTGAATTTAAAAAAGATTATATTTTAAATATTAGTAGATGTGGGAAGACCATCCTCAATTTGTTGATATGATCGCTCAAACAAGGAATTCTTTAGGTAATGGTGGATTGTATGCTCTTCCAAACCAAATTAAAGCTATGACATCTAGATTAAAATAATGGAAAAAGAATAACTTTGGAAATATTTTTGAGAAGAAAGAAGATCTAAAAGATATACTTTCAAAATTCCAAAAAGGTGATGATAGTAATCCAATCTTAGAGGAAAGGGAGTTCCTTAATGAATATCATAATATTTTGAGTAAGGATGAGTAATTCTAGAGATGAAAATCAAGATAGACTTGGTTAAAAGGAGATAAAAATACAAAGTTTTTTCATAGGATGGCTATAGTACAAAGATCTTCTTCTAGAATTAGTAGAATTAAATCAATAGAAGGGGTTTTTTTATTGAATATCAGAGTGAAATTAGAAAATAGGTAAATACATTTTATTAGAATATCCTAGGTTCAAAGTATATTGAAGTTCTTAATGATAAAATTCTTCAAGATGCTCCTTCAGTTATAATGAATGAAGACAATAGGAAACTGATGGAGCCTATTACTCTAGAAGAAGTTTATTTAGCTCTTTTATTTTTTAATAAGGATAAATCCCCAGGTCGATATGGGCTCTTTGTAGCTTTTTACCAACATAATTGGGATATTGTAAAGGATTATTTATTGGTGGTAGTGGAGCAGTCTAGGGTAAAACAATACATTACTTGTAAAATAAATGCAACTTATCTTACCCTAATTCCAAAAAAGAAGGATGCTGAATTGTTTGATTCTTTTATACCTATAAGCCTATGTAATATGGCTTATAAGATTATTTCCAAAGTGATGGCGAATAGATTAAGACCATTGTTAGAAAAAATTATTTCAGAATAGCAAGGAGGATTTGTGAAAGGGAGAAAAATTTTGGATGGGATCATAGTAGCTCATGAAGTTATACATTCAACAACTTCAAGAAAATAGAAAGCTATGATATTAAAACTTGATATGAGTAAAGCCTATGATAGGGTTAAATGAGATTTTATTTTTGCAATTTTAGATAAGTTTGGTTTTGGTAAGAAATGGGTTAGATGGATTAAATATTGTGTCTCTATAGTTTCTTATTTAGTATTGGTCAATGGGTTAGTGACAAAATATTTTAAAGTCAAGAGAGGCCTTAGACAAGGAGATTATCTACCTCCTTATTTGTTCATTATTATGGCAGAATTTTTTAGTAGGAACTTAATGAAGGCTTACAAATATGGGCTTATAAGTGGACTTAAGTTTAGTAATAACATCGATAACATCACCCATCAATAGTTTGTAGATGATACAACCCTTTTTGAAAAGGCAATGATTAATGAGGCCAGAGCTTTAAATATCTTTTTAAAAGAGTATGAAAGAGCTTCAGGGTAAAAATTTAATAGGACTAAATCCAAAATTTACTTCCTTAACACTCATGCTAATATCAAAGCAAGAATTTACAAGTTTCTTCAAATGGAGGCAACAACTTATCTAGGGATGTCTTTATTTGAGGGGAGAATGAGGATAGATTTATGAAATCTAGTTATTAGTAAAGTTTAAAATAAACTTCTAGCTTGGAAAGGTAGATGGTTATCATTAGCAGGAAGAGTGCAGTTAATTAAGTCAGTCTTACAAGCCGTTCCAACATATTATATACCATTGTAATCTATGCCAAAATCAGTTGAAAAAAGTTTAATCTATATTATGCGATCCTTTTTATGGTTAGGTTTATATGATAAAAGGAAAATTCCTTTGGTGAAATGGAGCAAGTTGTATGATGACAAAACTAGGGGAGGTCTTGGTTTAAGAGTTCTTATAAATGCAAACTTAGCTCTTAGGAGAAAATTTATCTGGAGATTGTACAAAGAGAGTCAAAGACAATGGGCAACAATTCTTCTAAGTATGTTGATCCTAATGACCCAAGTTCAATATTTACAACATTCTCTCTTACAAATGGTTCTACTCTTTGGAATGGTTTAAAAACATATATTGGTATTATGATTAAAGGTTTAATATGGGTGGTGGAAACTGGAGAAATTTTTTATTTTTGGATGGATACTTGGTGTGATGAAAAACCACTCAACTTAGATCCAGTTTTGAAACCTTGGAAGTGATTTCTTTAAGAAAAATATGGTGATAGGGTTTCAAACATTTTGTACAAGGATCGAGAAGAAAGATACAAATGGAAATAATATTTTTTTACAAGTATGCAAGACATTGATGCTAGGAGGAAATTGAGTAGAAAGATAAAAAAAAGATTATTCAAAGGGGTGCTAGGGATAAATTGATTTGGGAGTTGAATTTCTTAGGAGAATACACAACTAGAAGTGGATATAATGTTCAACATCAACATAATAATAATGTCACTAGAATATGAAGAGATATTTGGGATAGCCCAAGCATTCCTAAAGTCAAAATGTGTATTTGGCTAGTAGGTCATAGAAGAATTTTATCCTGGCATAACCTTATGAAAAGGGGTTTTCATGGCCCCTCTCAATGTATTTTTTGTAACAAGGAGGAGGAGAGTATAGACCATCTCTTGGGACATTGCTCAATAGTATGGAATCTATGGCAATGGATTCTTAATATGTTTGGTAAATGCATGGTGATGAATAGTAGAATTGAAGTTTGGTTAAAGCAATTGTAGAGCACTTACAAAAGTGAGGCTTTACAGATAATATGGGATATGTCAAAAGATACAATACTTTGGACTATATGGCTAGAAAGAAATAGAAGAATATTTAAAGGAAAGGAAAGCATTTTAGAGGTAATGAAAAAAAAGATATATTTATCCATAGAGGAGTCTAAACCAACCCTATCAACTCACCCAATCCCTAATTTGGAAGTAGAGAGTCTTGATAGATGTAGTCAAGTCATTAAATGGAATTATGATGTTGGGTACAAGAGAAGCAAAAAGAAAGAAAAAATATAAAGTGGAAACCACCAGATGTGGAGTGGATTAAATTGAATTTTGATGGAGCATCTAAAGGAAATCTAGGACTAGTAGTAGGAGGAGGAATAATTCAAAATAATAGAGGAGAGATTTTGTCTCATTATGCTTTCAATAGTGGATTTAAGACAAATAATGAAGTTGAATCTTGGGTAGCTTTAGAAGGGTTAAAAATATGTAAAAAAATGAAATGGAATAGAGTATGGATGGAAGGTGATTCTCTCATAGTAATAAATACAATTTTGAGGAAAGCAAAGGCTCCATGGAACGTATAAAATATAATTGTGGAAATTCAAGATCTTGCTAAAGAGTTTGAAGAAATCAATTTTACACATATATTAAGGGAAGGATTCAAATGTGCATATAAGCTATCCAATAGAGAGGTTTTGATTGAGGATTGTAAAGTTAAATTCTCCTTTCCATGGTTAGAGGAAGTAGAAATTTTAGTTGAAGCTGACAAAAAATGTTGATTTTCTAAATCGATTAATGATTAAGATTTACTTTAATGTTTTCCATTGGTAATATCTGCTTTATTTTGTAACATTAATGTGTTTTCATTTAGACTATTTATTATAATTTGTGTGGTTGCACTTGTGTTTGAGGAAGGAAACTAGCAATCCAAATTTGGTAAAGCGAGTAAGACATATATAGTAGAGGTGAAGTTTTTGCATTGTGAAGGATGCTATAGGAAAATGTCAAGAAAGATGCTAAATTATGGACTAATTGTATTTATACATAAATTTGAATCGATCCAAAAAATGAAAATAAAAAATTCATACATTTTATGTAAAATGATGTAGGTTTCTAGCTATAGCATCTCAATTGAGATGAGAAGTGTATCTATTTGTAAACTCTCAAGCTCTAAAGAAGAGATATGTAATTTGTCAAGGGTGGGGGACCCAAGTACAACCCCTTACTATCCAGTAAAAAAAAATAACAATCTACAAAATCAATAATGAGGTGTTGTTTGCTTGTATTTAATAAATTTAAAGATTTTTTTTAAAACATAAGTATCAACGTTATTTTTGTAAGGTATTAATGTTATTTATTTTCTAATTTTAAAAATTAAACGAATAATAAGGGGAATCTAAAACAATTATTTGTGTTTATTGATCATATATCAATTTGCAACTATAAAAATTCTAAAGACTTATTAAAAGCTTCAATGATTCAAAAGTTTTCTTTATTTTTTAGGTTTCTACTACCCTTGTTTGGGTGATCTTGAAGGTTCAATTTTCTTGGAAATATCATCATGATTACATTCCACTTTAGATGATCACTCACATGTGTAGATGCTGATACATGGTGAAATACAAAAATCTTCTAACGTTGTCTATGTCCTTTATTTGGCCCTTAAATTGTTTTGTACATTTTTCTATTGTTGTCAGTGCCTTTCCAATTGCTTTTTGTTTAGGCATTCATTCCATTACGTTGATGTGACCTACCCTTAATTCACCTCTATACCTTTTGTCAAATCTTTACCCATCATTGTAAACCTTTGATCGATTTATTAGTTAGGGTTTACAACCATTACTTTTTTTTTTGGCTTTGCTAAATAGGATTTTCAATGAGATGGCTTCATGTGCTTAGGGAGTCTCTCCTTTTAATGTGAAGGTGAATCAATTGAAGCATGCACTCAAGGATCTCTAATTTGTGGTCTATAAATTAGAATTATGTTTCTTCTCTATCATGATTGACTTAAGTCCATTTTTCATTTCTCTCAGCATATTTGGAAAGCGTTGAGTACAATCAAAATGAATCAATGACTATGACTTAATATTGAGTTGCTAAAGCTTTGTTTACTACATATGTTAAGACAAGTAGACAACCATCCACATGGAGAGCATACTAAATAGATCAAACTCATTATAATTCACCTATATTTATTTAGTTTGGTTCAAAATACTTAAGCATAATGAATCGTGCAGTTGTGCTTTTGGAGTTGGTATTTAATCTAGTTTGTATCTATAAAGCCTAAATAAGCTTATGAATTCAATTAATTATAAGTTTACCTATTAAATTATTTTTTATTATTTGTAATGGAATTGAAACAATCTCATTTATATTATACAATGATCATTTTATTATGGTATATTAACAAACCACATAATAGGTTTACAACAAAATGTATCATTATAGAACCCATGATGGAATCTCTATAATAAAAAAATGCTCACCAATCTAACCTCTTCCATATGGGCTACCAATTCAGTTAGATTATAATTTAATTTAAGAAAAATTATATTATTGGTCATCAAGGCCTTATTCAGTATATAATATTGAGTCCTTATCAATTAATATATCAAGCCTATTAAGGTTAATCCTAATATGTAAAAATTTATAAATGCAAAGACCCAAGGTGTTCCCTCAATAATCATGGGAAAACCTAGGTCCCTTCTCTTACCTCAATGATTAAAGAGAATGTTGTGTGTTATGGGTCCTATTCCATGTTTTGTGGATTAATTAATAAAAACCTAGGGGTTTTCCAAAGAGACCATAAGGTTTACCTTGTTTAAGTTTCCAAGACCTAACTAAAATCTAATGTATGATAAAATACAAGAAAACAATATAAGTGCAGAATACAAGATACTAACCTATATGATGTTTGATTTTGAATGAGTACAAGAAAAATAAAAGTTTTTACTTTCTTTCTTTGGAGATAAGGGTCAAGAAAGTAGTGCAACATATAAATCTAGCCTAATATGTAGCTAAATGTTTTTTAACTTTATTGACCTAAAGCATAAAATAAAATATGTCCTTTAAACTACATTAAACTCCTTCATTTTTGCTTATTTATGTGAGGAAAGATAGAAAATTGAAAGCTTATTTTATGTAAAATAGTAGATAGATTATGCTATAGAATAGAAATTGAAGATACAAGAATAGAAACACATGTTTAATCAACAAAGGCAAATTTGTCTTCTAGAAGCAAAATCTCTCCCTATCAAAATCATTGCCTGTAATTGGACCTCTAGTGATTTGGGAAAATCAATAAGAAATAGAAACATTAGACAATAAAGATTACTTTTAGGGGGTATACCTATTCATGAGAAGATAGAGACCTCTCTTGCTTTGTTGGTCAGACCCTTACATACTTAAGTAAAATAAAAATTTATTAGTAAATGAAAATATAGAAATGGAAAAATCATTGCCTGTATGTGGAACAATAGTGATTTCACTTCTACAAGTTAAGTAAATGGACAAAGTATAAAGTTTGTAAAAGTATGCTTAAGATGTGGTCTACCGACAAGGATGCCACTTGCATTATCGGTGATGTGACCCGGGTTCAATCCCCACGACGGATGTGTATAAGAAGTATTACTAAAAAAAAAGTATGCTTAAAATTACTACATAGATAAAAGTGAATGTTCAAAATGAAGAAAATAAATGTCTATCATGAAATCTTAATTTATGTTAAATAGCAAATAGATTATGCTACACAATAGAAATTGAAGATACAATAATATAAACACATGTTTTCTTAGTAGAGGCAAATTCACCACCTAAAAGCAAAATCACTCCTTGTCGCAATCGCTGCCTATAACTGGAACTCCAGTAATTTTGCAAAACCTATAAGAAATAGAAATACTAGATCATAGAGATTAGTTTTTGGGGTCTATGTGGTCAAAATAAGATAAATACCTATGTTTATTTATTGGTCAAACCCTTAGGTACTTAGGTAAAATAAAAAATTACGACTGAATAAAATGTAAGTACATAAATAGCAAAATCATTGTTTGAAAGTGAAGCAATAATGATTTTGCTTCTACAAGTTAAATAGATGGATAGAGTATAAATTCTACAAAGATATGTTTCAATATTAATGTAGGATGATGACTAGTATAATAATAGATAGAAAATACAACAGAGATAAAAGTGAATATTCAAAATGAAGAGAAGAAATGCTTGTGATAAAATTACCACCTATGAGTAAAGTGGTAGCGATTTTTATTTTATGAATTACACAGAGTCAAAAGGTGAAATTTTATGGAGTATACTTAAATAAGCCTAGGATGTGCCTATAAAAGTAAGTGGACTATGGTAGGAGGTGTATAGAAGGTAAGGTGCACCCACAAAATAATTCTACTATGAAAACCCTGTCAAGGGTAAGAATTTCGAAAACTCAGCCCCAAAAATGAATTTTAGGGATGCCCTCCATGGTGGATAGCCTCAGCCCAATGCTAATATCAATCTTAGGGCTTCCCATAAACCTCTAAGAATGCCTAAGATTGATCCTAGGAAAATGGGGTCAGGATGTCTTAAAGCAGCTGATGGAACTCCTATTGTTAAGCTTGATATGGGTAACATTCAGACTGGCATTGAAGATTTGGAAAAAAGAGGACTAATTTGTCGGTTCGTGGGTTTTCGTCCGAGCCTATCTACTTTCAAAGTCTGGGCTGCAAAAATCTGGAAAACTAAAGGTGAGTTACAAATCTCTATTTATCCAAATGGTTATTTTCTTGTTTTATTTGCTAATAATGAAGATAGAGAGAAAAATTTTCAAGGGGGTCCTTGGTTTTTTGGAAGGGTAGGGCTTTTCATGAAGCCCTGGCATACTAAATTTAAAGTCGAAGAAGAGATGCCTTCTATAGCTCCCATGTGGGTTAGACTCTTTGGCCTCCCTATTGAATTTTGGAATCCTACTATTTTTTCTTCAATTGGAAACTCTTTAGGAACTTTTATGATGATTGCTGATTGTACTCAAAATTTTGAACATATTATTTATGCTCGGATTTGTGTTTTAATGGATTTTGACAAACCCCTACCTAAAAATATCACATTACAATTTGGGGAAGACACTTGGGAGCAAGTAGTGGACTATGAGAACATTCCTTTTCATTGTAGAATTTGCCATGAATATGGTCATTTGGCCAATGCTTGCCCAAATAAAATTCCTGATCAAAAGAAAGAAGATATAAACTCGGTAGGTTTCCAAATGCCTAAGAAGAAGAACACTAAAAAAAACTAGTTATGAAGGATCAATCAAAGTCATCTGCTAATATGTTTGAAATCCTTTCCACAAATGATGTCCCAAGTGAGGAAGAGGAAATAATGGAAACATAAATCTTAGAAACACAATTTAAATATGAAGGGAAGAACTCGAGAGACAAACCAACAAATCAAAGGTTTTCAACAGAAAAAAAGGGAGAAAATTTACACAAGAAAAACAATCTTTTAAATGTCAAAACTTCAAATAATACAGGTCCCAATATAGACTCCGTTGAACCCTCTAGTAAAATTTTGGTTGTGTACGAGCATTCTTCAAGGTTAGAAGCCATCTCGGATTCAATTGGAATAAGTCAAGAAACAGGGAAAAAAACTGAAGATGGATTCTAATCAAAAAGCAGGTCGCAAGACCAATCAATATCATATGGTAAAAGAAGGTGAAAAGCTTGTAGAGGAAGGTAAGATTAATGCCCTTCCCAACTTTTTAGCCCTGGTATTAATGAAGATCATCACTTGGAATATTAGAGGACTCAAAGGGAGTCTTTCAAAACAAAATGAAATTAGAAGAATGATTCAGATAAATCATCCACATCTTGTTTTCCTTCAAGAAACAAAGATGTCAATGGAGGATATGGACTCAATTGCCAATAAAATTTGGCCAGCTGGAAAAGTGGTTTCCCTCAGTTCCCAGGGGACTTCTGGTGGCATTGCTTGTCTTTGGGACCCAAAAGAGGTAGTTATTCACCATATGGTTGGCAGTTGGGGTCTGTTGGCTATAGCTATTCAAAGTAGACATTCCAACCAAATTATGCTCTGCATTACTGTTTATGCTTCGACTGCTTTGGAGAAAAAAGAAGATAGTGGAAGGATATAACTCATATTATCTCTCATTTTCCTGAAGCTTGGATCTTGATCGGAGGAGATTTCAATACCATCCTCTCTCTGGATGAGAAAAGGGGGGAAATAGAAATTTGGACAAAAGCACTGACCTCATGAGCGAATATATTGCAAACCTCCATCTTGTGGACATCCAACTAGATAATGGCCTTATGACTTGGTCTAATAGAAGGCAAGGCTTAGCTTGTATAATGGAGAGATTGGATAGGTTTTTGCTCTCTGAAAATTTCTTAATCCATGGTCACATTCCTAAAGTGAAGACTCTTAATAATGCTTGGTTCGGATCATTGGCCAATCATGGTGGAAATGTGGAAAACCAATGTGAGTTTCTCTCCTTTTCGTTTTCAATTAATGTGGCTTAGAGACATTTCCTTTAGACCTCGTGTGCAACAATGGTGGAAGGAAGGTAAACCTAGGCATGGGACTAAGATGTTCTATTTTTCCAAAAGATTGCAATACATTAAATCCAAAATCAAGACTTGGAATTGGAAAGAGTTTGGGGATGTTCATAAAAAAAACATGAAGTTATTGCTCATATTGAAAATTTGAATAAGAAAATCCATTTAGATGGCCTCACAGAGAAGAGAAGTGCAGATGAAATTAAACTCACAACTCAGTTAGAGGAATGGGAAAAAAGAGAAGAAATCTTATGGAAGCAAAAATCTAGAATTCAATGGCTCAAAGAAGGAGATCGAAACACAAATTTCTTCCACAAATCTCTTCTAGCTCGAAGATCTCACAACTTTATTTCTTCCTTGAAATCAGATTCTGGAGATGTTGTTTATACTTGGGATGGCATGAACTCTATTGTTGTTGATTACTTTTCCAATATTTTTGTTGCTACTC
Source organism: Wollemia nobilis (assembly GCA_028583015.1). Classification (NCBI taxonomy): domain Eukaryota; kingdom Viridiplantae; phylum Streptophyta; class Pinopsida; order Araucariales; family Araucariaceae; genus Wollemia; species Wollemia nobilis. Next base: position 228,646 of record JAQPPZ010017247.1, read on the forward strand.
CTCTTGACTCAGCTTCTCAACAAAATGTTCTTCAAGCAATCCCTTCTCTTATCACTTCGAGGAGAACTCTATTTTGATTGCTCCTGTTACTATCAATGAGCTTCAACAGGTAGTTTTTAAAATGCAAAAAGGGAAAACCCCAGGTCCTGATGGTTTTCCCATTGAGTTCTACCAAGAGTTATGGATATCCTTCATGTTTATTTATTAGAGGTGGTGGAAGAAGCCGGGGAAAGCCAAAGAAATTTTGAAGGTTATCAATAAAACTTATATTACTCTTGTTCCAAAAGCTCAAGAGGTTGATCATATCTCAACTTTTAGACCTATTGCTTTATGTAATGTTCTTCTCAAAATCATTACTAAAATCATGGCGAGAAAGGTTGAAGCCTCTTTTGCATAAGATTATTTCCCCAGAGCAAGGGGGTTATGTGGAAGGGCGTCAAATAGTAGATGAGATAGTTCTTGCTCAGGAAGCCATCCATTCCATGGATATGCAAAAATCTCCTTCCATGTTCATTCGGTTAGACTTATCCAAAGCTTATGACAGAGTGGATTGGCACTTCCTTATCAAAGTTTTGAGGCAATTTGGTTTCTCTAAGGATTGGATGGATTGGATTATGGGATGTATCTCTTCAGTTTCCTACTTAGTTCTTATCAATGGCAGGCCTTCTCAGTCATTCCCAACTTCCAGAGGTATTAGGCAAGGTGACCCGCTATCCCCTTATTTATTCATCATTCTTGCTGAATGCTTGGGTAGGACTATAACCAAAAAGAGGGAAAACAAAACCCTTGAGGGAGTTACCATTGCTCATGGAGCTAGACCTATCTCTCATCTTCAATTTGTGGATGACTCTACTCTTTTAGGTAAAGCTACGGTTAAGGAAGCTTCTAATATTAAGCAAATCATTAGCTATTTTTCTAAGGCTATCTGGGCAGTTGATCAATGAAGACAAATCTAAAGTTATTTTCTTTCACTGCTCTGCTAGACAGGAATCCATGGTCTTGGATAAATTAAGATATAAGAAGACCTCCCTTCCAATCACTTATTTAGGTATTCCCATAAATATTCAAAGGCAGAAAAATAAATATTGGAATTGGTTGTTGGACAAAGTCAAGAAGAAAATTGGAAAGTGGACCAACAGGTGGCTTTCTTATGGGGTAGAATCACCTTGGTAAAATCAGTCCTTCAAGCTATTCCTATTTATGTATCTTCCATGTTGAATATTCCAAAGGTTGTTCTTCGAGAACTGGATCAAATCGAGTCATCGTTTCCTTTGGAGTGGTACTAAGGAGAAAAGAAAATGGGCCTTGGTGAAATGGGACACTTTATGTCTTCCTAAGAATAAAGGGGGGTTAGGATTCTGGTCTTCTATTAATAACAACAAAGCTTTAGCTGCTAAATTATATTGGAGGATGTTGCATAACCCCAATGCTCTTTGGGCCAATAATATCCATGCTAAATATGCTGAGAACAAAAGTCCTGAAGACCTTGTTCGCTATCAACTTCCTACCAAAGGTTCTCCCATTTTAGCAGTTCTTAAGACCGGTGAGGATTTGATAAAGAAAAATTTATTTTGGATCATTCATAATGGTCAACAGGCAAATTTTTGGATAGATTCTTGGGATGGTCACAAGCCTTTGATAACTCAGTTTCTCGATTGGAGGCCTTGGATGGAGGAGCTTCACCGAGCTAACTGGATAAAGGTGGCTAATTACTGTCGGTACCATACTGGTAATTCAAAGGTTGGTAGATATTGGATCCCTATTGAGGACTGGCCTATTCAAATCCCAGAAAGGCAAAGACAAGATATCCAAGGCATCCTTCATATGAGATCTCTCTCTTGGTCCCATGAAAAAGATTGTTTTGGATGGAACAACACTACTAAGGGTGAGTATTCAGTTGCTCAAGGTTATTTGACCTTATGCCATAATAATCCCAACCATTCTTCGACATATTTTCTCAATTGTGGGCTCAAAAGCTCTGGCCTAAGGTGAGGTTCTTTAATTGGATTTTATTGCATCGTAGGGTGCTTACTGGTGAGCAACTTATGAAGCATGGTTTTCATGGCCCTTTTAGATGTGAGATGTGTGAAGAGAATGTAGAAACTCTCAACCATATTTTTATTGAGTGTACTTTAGCCTCTGAGCTATGGAGGAGAATGGCCACTTTACTTGGCTTACAGGTGGTCCAATTTTTTTACTTTTGAACAACTTTGGAGGGATTGGCCTAATCAAGAGGGTGTTGATCATTTTATTAGGCGATAAGTTTGGATGGGTTCTACCATTCTTCTTTGGAATATTTGGATTGAAAGGAACAACCAAATTTTTAATCAAGATAGGAAGGATATTCACTATATTTGGCAAAAGACCATAGCCAACTTAGTTGAATCAGTCCATCAACTCCTTAATCACCCCCAAAACTCCCACCAAAGATGGGATCAAGTGATGCAAAGATTGAAGATTAAATCTTCTAAGGGCAACCAACTTAAAGGGAATGTGAGTATTAGTAAGATGGATAGGACAAGAAATTGGCAACCTCCTCCTAAGGATTTTGGAAAAGTCAATACTGATGGAGCCTCTAGAGGGAACCCTGGAAAAGCCGATGTGGGAGGAATTGGTAGACTTTCGGATGGCTCCCTGGTTTTTACTTTTGCTGAGAATTTGGGTATTCTTTCCAATAACCTTGCTGAGGGGTATGGTATCCTCAGAGGCCTTCAGGAGGCTACTAAGGTTGGATGGGAAAAGGTGTTAGTTGAGTCCGACTCTCAACTTATGATTAATATTTTGAAGACTCCTTCCAAGAATCATAAGGTTGATTGGAGAATAAAAAGAATTATTGAGAAGATTCAATTAATCCAGATGGGATTTTTGAAAGTTGATTACAATCATGTGGTCGGAGATCAAAACAAGAGTGTTGATGCTTTAGCTAATTGGGCTTTGGACAAAGGTGATCTTACTTGTTATGGCCACCCTCCTAGATGGTGGGCTTCGCAAATTAGGGAAGCTCTTCTTTCTATCATTTCTTTGGATGGCTCTAGTTCGAAGGTACCTAGTTTCTTCTTGCTTTTTTTTGCTTCTCTTTGGTTCATTCAGGTTTTTTTAGTTCCCTAGCTCACTCTTTTCTTTCTTTTGTTTCCTTTGTTGTTTCTTGCCTTAATAGTCTTCTGGTCTAGATAGGTCATTGTTATGTTCATTTTTTTTCTTTTTTCTTTTTTTGTTTAGTTTTTTAAGGTGTGTGTGTTCTTTTGTTTTTGTGTTCTTTGTGTTGTTTTTTGTTGTTCTTGTGTTTTTGTTGTTTTGTATTTTTTTATGTTTTTTGTTATTGTTCTTGTGTTTTTGTCATTCTTGTTCTTGTGTTTCTCTTTGTTTGTGTTAATTCATGTTTTTTTGTGTGAGTGTTTTCTATGTTTTTTGTTTTTGTTTATTGTTTATTGTCTGTTGTTGGTTGTTTTTTATTTTTATTTTATTTTATTTTTTTAATATTTTAGGTTTTGGTTGTGTTTATTTTTCATGTTTTTTTTGGTTATGTCTTTGTAGTGTTATGTTGTTTTTGTCTTGTTTGTGTTTTGTTATGTGGTTCTTGTGTTTTTCTATGTGGTTCATGTTGTGGTTTCTTTTATCTTATTGTGTGTGTGTTTGGTTGTGCTTTTGTTTTTGACACACTCAAGGAGCATGTTTTTTATTTTATTTTATTATTTTTGTTGTTATTTACTTATTTATTTACTTATTTTTAAATTGGTTTTGTGTGTTTGTTTGCTCCTTGAGTATGTCAAAGGTGGTAGGCCAGGTCCGAGTCCTGGGCATTTTTGGCGGAATGGATACCCCTGCCTCCTTGGGTCTTACCCGAAAGTGGCATCCCTTTTGGGATGTTTTCCACAAATAAAAAAGGGATGATGGAAAGTAGTGACTAGTGAAATCGTTAGCTAAAATCAGATAGGGAGCAATTTCACTCCTACAAGGAATAGAGAAAAAGAGATGGTCAAATCTAAAGGGAGGCTCTAGAGAGCTATAGGTCCTAGGAAATGGATGAATATGCTAAAAAATTAATCCAAACACTTGAACATGCAAAGGTTAAGATTAGAAAGAAAGGAAAATGATTGTGACATAGAACAATAAGATAAGCAAGGCTAAAATAACAACTAAAAAGAGTAAATATCAAATTCGAAACAATTAAATGAACTAATCAAATAGGAAGAAATATAGCCAAAATAAGTTGTTATTTTTACCTTACCCCCTTTGATTGTTTAGAATGGCTTCCTCTAAGTGCTTGAATATGAGTTATGAGAGCAAGAGAGTAATTCACAAAGTTATTTTAGTAGAATGTCGATGCATAAAATTGTTCATAAGAATGGTATCCCAAGAGCCAAATTTATAAGTATTCTTAGCCTTGGGAGAGGATAAGTACATTGAATATGATATAATATGGGAATGTAGTAGAACCAAGAGAAGATAAATTTGATGAAAAAGAAAGTTGTGAAAGAATATTGAGGAATAGAAAATAAGACCTACTCCTAATATAGGCAAGGTAAAAAGAAGGTAATTCATAGGCAAGGCCAATAACCCCTAATGATTATTATCTCATGGAATATAAGGGATGTTAATGCCCCCTCAAAGAAGAGGTATGTAGGAACCTCTATTTAAGTACTAAAACTGATATTCTTTGTATCCAAGAAACTAAAATGACAAAAGAAGTTTCAAAAACTATGAAAGTAGTTTGGGCAAGATGTGAATGGGATGCTATGGATTCTAAAGGAGTGGTAGGGGGAATTCTAACTTGTTGGAATCCTTCTAGAACATCTTGTGTAACCATTCATAAAACTAGGCATTGGATATCCTATTTAGTCACTTGCTACTTTGCAGATATTCGTTTCATCCTTATTAATGTCTATGGACCTACAAATCAATTAGGTAGATTAGAAGTTTGGAGTGTGATTGAAGCCTTTATGAGAAGTAAAGACCAAGAAACCCGATTCATGATCATTGGATATTTTAATGCCATAACCAAGTTGAATGAAAAATTTGGGGGAATTGGGAAATTGACCCAAAGTATGAAATATTTCTCAGCTTTTATTCAAAATAATAATCTATGGGAAGTTGAGTTTGAAGAAGACAACTATACTTGGACCAACAACAGGAGAGACTAGAACCTAATAGCAAAAAAAATAGATAGATGCGTTCTCTCATATCACTGGCTAGATGAAGGAACTTGTACTAAAATTAATACCTTAACAAGGATTGGTTCAAATCACTGACCAATAAGAGTTATAATGACGGTAAGTGAATTAAAAAAAGATCATATTTTTAATATGAGTAGATGTGGGAAGAACATCTTCAATTTGTTGATATGACAACTCAAACATGGAATTCTTTAGGTAATGGTGGGTTGTATATTCTTCCAAACCAAATTAAAACTATGACACCTAGATTAAAAGAATGGAGCAAGAACACCTTTGGAAATATTTCTGAGAAGAAAGAAGATCTAAAAGATAAAATTTTAAAATTCTAAAAAGGTGATGATAGTAATCCAAGCTTAGAGGAAGGGGAGTTGCTTAGTGAATATCCATAATATTTTGAGTAAGGAAGAGAAATTCTGGATTTTAAAATCAAGATAGACTTGGTTAAAATAAGGAGATAAAAATACAAAGTTTGTTCATAGGATGGCTATAGTACATAGTTCTACTAATAGAATTAGTAGAATTAAATAAATAGAAAGGGTTTTTATTGAAGATCAGAGTGAAATTAGATAAGAGGTAAATTCATGTTATCAGAATATTCTAGGTTCAAAGGATACCAAAGTTATTAATTATAAACTTCTTCAAGATGTTCCTTCAGTTATAACGAATGAAGACAATAGGAAACTGATGGAGGCTATTACTCTAGAAGAAGTTCATTTAGCTCTTATTTTTTAATAAGGATAAATCCCCAGGTCCACATGGGATCTCTGCAAATTTTTACCAACATAATTGGGATATAGTGAAGGACTCTTTATTGGTGGCAATGGAGTGGTCTAGGGTAAAATAATACATTCCTTATAAAATAAATGCAACTTATCTTACCTTAATTCCAAAAAAAAGGGATGTTGAATTGTTTGATTCTTTTAAACCCATAAGCCTATGTAATATGGCTTATAAGATTATTCCAAAGTGATGGTGAATATATTAAGACCATTGTTAGACAAAATAATTTCAAAATAGCAAGGAGGATTTGTGAAAGGGAGACAAATTTTGGATGGGATCACAATAGCTCATGAAGCTATACATTTAGAAACTTCAATAAAAGAGAAATCTATGATATTAAAACTTGATATGAGTAAAGCCTATGATAGAGTTATATGGAATTTTATTTTTGTAGTTTTAGATAAGTTTGGTTTTGGGAAGAAATGGATTAGATAGATTAAATCTTGTGTCTCTATAGTTTATTTTTTAGTGTTGGTCAATGGGTTAGTGATAGAATATTTTAAAGCCAAGAGAGGCCTTAGAAAAGGAGATCCTCTATTTCCTTATTTGTTCATTATCATGGAAGAATTTTTGAGTAGGAACTTAAAGAAGGGTTATAAAGGTAGGCTTATAAGTGGATTTAAGGTTAGTAATAACATCGATAACATCACCCATCAATAGTTTGTAGATGATACAACCCTTTTTGGAAAGGTAAGGATAAATGAGGCCAGAGATTTGAATAACTTTTTAAAAGAGTACGAAAGAGCTTCAAGGCAAAAAGTTAATAGGACTAAATCCAAAATTTACTTCCTTAACACTCCTATTAACATAAAAGCAATAATTTACAGGTTGCTTCAAATGGAGGAAGCAAATTTACCAACAAATTATCTAGGGATGCCTTTATTTGAGGGGAGAATGAGGATAGATTTATGGAATCCAGTTATTAGTAAAGTTCAAAATAAACTTCTAGCTTGGAAAGGTAGATTGTTATCATTAGCAAAAAGAGTGAAGTTTATTAAGTCAGTCTTACAAGCCATTAAAACATGTTATATGTCATTGTAATCTATGTCAAAATCAGTTGAAAAAAGTTTAATCTATATTTGTGATCCTTTTTATGGTCATGTTTACATGATAAAAGGAAATTTTCTTTGGTGAAATGGAGCAAGTTGTGTGATGACAAAACTTAGGGAGGTATTGGTTTAAGAGTTCTTATTGTAGATTAAAAATACACGCCAAACAAAAATAAATAAAATCACAATGACAGAGTACAGAATAGTTGCACAAAACAAACGATTTCTATTAATCGATGGAGTTTAAAAACTCCTTTTTGAATACAACTGGGCCTCTAACCCTTTATTTGTGATACACGATTACAAGTTATGCTAGGGTTCTCCGAAACCCTAGGCCGGCACAAATGGTGGCGCTTCCGAAGAATGTATCTTCAATCCCAACAGAGTGAGTGGGCTTTGTTGTATCCCTTGCTTGGACCACTCCAGCTTAATCAGCTGCCATCAATAAACCGGATCTGCTGTCAAAAACTTGCACACATTAACACTATCAAGGAGTTAGAAATTAATAAGAGGGCTCCACTGTGTGAGCCCTCGGAAACAATCTAAAACCCTAGAAAAATGAAATGCAAGAATTCAATAACAGATCAATAAAAGAAAAGAAGTTACTTGCTTTAAACTAATTTATACCGGTTCTCTGTTAACGCAGCTAGACCAGGCGACACCTGGAAGTAATGTGGCTGTCAAATCGGCTGCGGAAGGCGCCCTGGTGCACTCGCTGAACGCCCGCGTGCTTCTGGATTAAGGTTTCAGACGTCGGTCTGAGTCTGTGGCTGTGGGTAAACGCCCGCGGGCACTTGGTAAACGCCCGTGGGCACTTGGTAAAGGGGTAAACGCCCGCGGGCACTTGCGACAAGAATGGGGGATTCTGCAGAATGCTGTAGAAGAGATGGCGGCGAAAGCGGCGATGGAAGCGGCGATGGATGCGGCGAAAGGGTAGCAGAAGAGAGATAGAGGAGATAGCAGTAGAAGAATTAGAATCAGAGATAGCGCATAGGAGATAGGGTTTGAGCCATCAAGGTGACTCAATTTATAATCCACTCTTAGGGCACACTTTAGGGTTTTAACGACACTTTGAACGTGTGGCTAAGATTAAAGTGGATCTAAGGGTAGAGAATAAATCTAGGTTGTGAAATGGATTAAGATGGATGGACGGATGAGATTAAATGAAGGATGGACGGCTCAGATTAAATCACTTAAACTATTATTTAAATATATATATTAAAATATTAAAATATTAAAATATATATATATAAATATTAATTTAAATAAATTTGGGGATGAAAAATGGCGGGAAAGGTGAAATTGGGCCAAATAATGGCGGGAAAGTGTGGATTTGGGCCAAATAATGGCGGGAAGGTGGATGACCGACACGTGGCTGACAGGAAGGTATAGATGACTTGCAAGTGGCTGGATTTTGGTGTCTACAGATGCCCCTTTTTGAGCTACTTTGTGTGAAGACACAATGCAACACAAAAACTTAGGACACCTGAAAAGCTGGATCAGACGCAACTCTCTCTCAAGACTAAAGCACAACTTTGAAGACCAAAGAATAAAAGAATATTTAAAATTTATCAACTTACCCCCTCAATTGGCGAGCGAGAATGGTTCTCACGAGCCAATTGGAAGAAATTCGGAAGAAAATGAACCGTTTTTGCCCCAACGGTGAAAAAGGGGTTGGTGTATGAACCATCTGTTTATGTCCCAACGGAAAAGGGGTTGGTGTACAAACCAGAAAAGAATATGATTGAAGACGATATGAGTGATGTGAAAGATGAACCGTTTTCTCGCCCCAACGGTTAGAAAGGGATTTTTGCCAAATTTTAAATTCCATGATCATGTAAGATGAATTCTACTATTAGGAAAGTTAAAAATTGATAACGGATGCCCCAACTCCCGTGGGTGAATCCATACCGTTGATGAAATTGCCTTGTTGGCGCCATTGATATGCAGAGATGCAATATGAAAGAGTCCGGAACTTCAGAGATGCTCCTAGTGACTGTATGGATAATTCCTCGGGTCGGAACCAATCAACCTAGGTAGCCTTAATCTCTAGCAAGACTCAAAATAATGATGATATTGAAGATTGTCCACGTTTAAGGCCCCATGAACTAGGCCATCAATGACAACTGTTGAGCAAATTAATCTTGGTATGAGGTCACTTGAAAAGTAGGATACCCAAAATTGATTTCCAATTTTCAAACAGTGAAATAATTGATGATGATAAATGGTAAGTGTCCTTATGGTGGTTTAATCCTCTTACCGAATTGCATGGATGCAAATCGCCGCAATCGCCAAGGTGATAGAATATACCACTAGATACGAGGTTTACTTTAATTTAATTTGGCAAAAATATGCATGATGAAAGAAGAATGAATGAAATTGACGATAGATCAGAAGAATTGATGAATGTTGTTAATTTTGTGAAGGTTTTGAATGTTTTTAACCCAATTTGTAAATCAATGATGAATGATGCGCTTTTTGAGCAAAATGACAAAATTTGTTTCCAAAACTAGTTGTAACCTTCACAAAATGTTTTATTATGATAAGAAGAATGGATGGATGCAATTTGATGAAATTTGGAGGAGGTAAGCTTCAATTTTGTAAGTTTTGTTCTTTTATTCAATACTGACACCAAACGTCGGTATGCATTTGGAGGTGGCAGAAATGCCCGCCGGTGTTTGAATGCATCATGAAATGCCCCACTACGTCTGAATGCACCATGAAATGCCCCACTGCATTTCAGGGCGCCAAAACCAGCTATTTAAACAGTTTCAACGAGAATTTCGCTCATTTGTGCGTTCGAGCTTGAGAGAAGTGCGTCTGAGGGAGTGGAATGAAGTGAAGTGAAGTGAAAGGTTGTGTGGGAGAGTGAAGCACGCGGGAGCTATGGCGGAGATGGGAGCGGACGCGCTAGTGTAGCCAGCTGAGGTATTTGTTTATTTAAGCAAGTACTTTTATTTGTTTTTTTTTTTTTTTGTAGTTTTTTTTTTTTTTTGAAAAAAATTTGTAACCAATTTTTGTTTTGTTGTTTTGCAGCTTAGGGTGTTAGAGGCACGACACCGATTCTCCCCTATCATTCCGGGGATGAGGAGGTCATTGTCCCGAGCAGACTGGGAGATATTGGAGGTAGTAGGGCTAGCGGAGGCAGCCCGGTTGGAGGTAGTTCGGGCAGATGAGGGGTACCTCTCGGCTTTGGCCGAGAGGTGGGATCCAGATCGGGGGACGTTCCAACTCCCGACTGGAGAGATGACGGTGACGCTTGAGGATGTATACCGCATCCTCAAGGTGCCCGTGGAGGGGGCGCGGGTGGAGGTTGGACGAGATAGGGCCACGGAGATGGCCAAGTTGTTTGGGGATGACTGGAGGGAGATCCGAACGGAGAGCGGGGGGATTCCTTACTTGGCCATGTATACGGCCAAGGAGTTGGTAGCGGTGGAGGCTCTGATGATGTTCGTATTGGCCAACATTGTGGCCCCGAACAGCACCGGGTGCAGGTTTCCATGGAACCTGATGGGTGTAGTGAGCGAGATGCTCACTAATAGGGTAGTGTATGCCTGGGCACCCGCTTTATTGGCGCAGGTGTACCGGGAGTTGTATGAGGTTCGAAGACGGGGCCGAAAGGGCCTAGGCTACAGTTTGGTTCTCCAAGTCGTTGGGGCTGGGAGCACTTCGAGTGGCCCGACCGGAGGGGTTGCCATGTGCTTACTGGGACATGAGCCGGGCTTATGGTAGGAGATGGCTAGTGGCGGAGGAGAGACAGCGAGCCGCCCCGTGAGATCGGGGCAATGGTATAGGAGTTTATGGGCAGACTTGACAGATGCCCAAGTCATTTGGAGGCCCTGGCGGGAGGCAAGGTGGATCGGGGATGGAGAGCATCTGAGATGGGTGCGACAGGCTAGATGGGTAGTGGGTCGGGGCCACAACGAGGCGGAGTACATACAGATGTCTCGAGTGCTCCGCCAGGTCGGATTGAGACAGGATGTCCCCGGTGAGCCAGTGCGCTACCGGAGGCACAGATCAGAGGGGGATTTGTCATGTGCCGAGCCGTGGAGGGAGGCGATAGAGGACGATGAGGACATGGCGAGGGCCTAGGAGAGGCCATAGGAGAGACTAGGGAGGATGATGGCGAGGGCCTAGGAGAGGCCATAGGAGAGACTAGGGAGGTACCCCCTAGCGGGCACGAGGATGATCTGGCAGCTGTAGCAGCAGATAGCAGAGCGCGATGCTATGCTAGCTATCCGGGATGAGAGGATAGCTCGACTGGAGCAATAGGTTGTAGAGCGGGATGCCCTGATAGCTGTTCAGGAGGAGAGGATGGCCCAGATGCAGGCAGACTTGGATGGAGCGACTAGGGTGCCCCAGGATGACAGGGTGACGAGACTCCAAGCAGAGCTAGCGGAGCGGGAGCGACGACACGGGATAGACATATCTAGACTTAGGTCTAGGACTCGTTATATTGAGGCTCTGGAGGACACATTGTTTAGGCATCACATTGTGTTGCCTGATCCTCCATCCTCCTCTGTCTCTAGGCGTAGTGAGTCTAGGCACACCACTAGGTCTAGGGCTCCTACTAGGTCACAGGGATCCTCTTTTGATGGTTAGCTTAGTGCTTAGATGCACTCTTTATGAGCCTTGGTGCTCTATTGTATTTTGTAGCCTTTTGGCATTCACTGTACGTTTTGATCTTTATACATATATATACATGGCTTTTATTTTTAGTGTTTTACTTTCTTTTGTGTGAATGCCTATGTTTTTGTGATGCATGTTTTTATATGTTTTAATGCATATGTGATGGAATGGAATGCAAAGTTATAGATGATTAATGCGAGACTAAGTAAATGAAATATGCACTAAGAAGCACTCATACTTTTAGATAGTTAGATTTAGCCAACTGTTATCATAATTGTTTAATCAGGGGCACCGAACTTGGTAGCTTGTGAATGAATGACGTATGGAATGACATGAATATGGAAGAAGATATGGAGGTTGATATGGAAGAAAATATGGAGGAAGACTGTTTTACAAAGACTCAAACATGCTAGTGGTATCAAACAAACTTACTAATACTGCCTAATTCAACTAGGACCAAATGTGTGTGCATGTGAGTTCATTAACCAAATCAGAAGCATGGTAGTGACTCTAGGCAATCAAAAACCTGTGTGTGTGCAAGTGTGTTCATTAACCTCATCTTGCACAAATTAGGTAACCCTGTTATGGAGAAGACCCCGAAGCTAGTTTGTCCGTATGAGCATTCAGAGGTCTCTTTTTGAGGAGAGACATGTCGCCACGCAATGAGTATACTCCACTGCCAGTCAAGCGTCTATAGCCCCGGTGAAGGTTAACTCCATAGTCCATGTTGTTTTTGACCTTTGTAAGCCTTGGGGATGACTACCTATCCGTCCGATCTGGACAAGTAGTACGATCCTTACAACTTATTTGGGATCGGTGGTGTGTGAAAAATGTTCATTTCCTTAGAGCTTTGGGGAATCGGATTCTCAACCGAAGTATGATGAGAATTTTACCCTATCCTTACTACTCTGTTTATATTTATATTTTGTGATTGCTTGTGATAGTGGTAAGAACCACTGTTTTATGGACTATGTTTGCATGATAGGACAAACGAGGATTACCCCTTTTCACTTCGAGGCACAACCCAAGGATGGTGTTATCTCTCTTTGACACAAGATGTTTTTAAGATGTGAAAATGTGATAGGTTCAAGACCGCTTTTGAAATCATTTCCCAATACTCAAGATTTTATTTAGTGTAATTTGTGATATGGCCCTAGAGAACTTTAACATGCATTTCGAAGTTTGCTTAAAACACTAGAAATGGCTGAGTGACTGAAAACATTTTGGCAATGTAAATATGTGCAAATGGAAAATGGATGTACGAATGACAATTCGGTTTGATGGATTTTGTGAAGGTGTCCCTGATTAAGGCAACATGACTTTTGCTTGACCAAATTTTATATCCAAAAGATAGAATGGTCTCTAACATGATATGCAACTATGGCTGAAAATGAAATGTTATGGTTTTCAATGAGATGTATGCACATGAAATGCAATGTTTTTGAATGAGATGTATGCAACTAACAATGAAATGCAAATTCTTTTTATTTTATTTGTTTTTTTTTTTATTTTTTTACAAGCCATGTATATATGTACATATAAAATTCAAACTATGCGTAGAATGCCCTCAAGTGTATAACATTAAGTGGTTCGGGTTCTTCCTCTCCCTCTAAACCGGCAAGTCTATAAGTTCCATTACCCACTCTTTCAGGGGACCATATATGGACCTAACCAATTAGCCGCGAATTTATCTCGAAGATGCGGCAATGCATTGGTGTTTTGTTGATTCTCTTTAAGGACAAGATCCCCTACTTGAAATTCTCTTAGATGAACTTTGGCATTGTAAGCACGTTTCAATCGGTCTTGATAAACTCGCAAATTCCAATATGTGTTTGTATGTATGTGTTGAAGTGGTTTTATTGATAAAGGTATAAAATTTTTAATAAGAAATATATTTAATGATTTTCTTTATAGAAATAAATATTAGATAATAATAAAGGATGATATAGTATGGAGAATTGATATAACTTGATTAAATTTTTTAATGAATTCAAGATCAAATTCGTAAGAGCATTGATTCGTTTATTCAGTGTTATTATGAGTGTGAGTTGATCAAGACGTGCTTCTCTAGCAACATATATGCTAAAACACAAATTTCCCTAAGGCAAAGCCGTTCGAGATATCAAGGTGAAAGGTACCCCTAGACGAGGCGGAGCTAAGACCGGCGGAGACGCTAAGTACCGCTTGATGTCATCAAAGGCTTTCTGACATTCATCTGTCCATGAAAATTGTACCCCCTTTTGTAGTAGGTGGCAAAATGGCCTACAATTATCCGAAAGTTGTGCAATAAAGCGACGGATTGAATTAATCTTTCCTTGTAAACTACGCAACTCCTTCAAATTAGTTGGGGGACACATTTCCATAATGGCTTTGACCTTGTTTGGGTCCACCTCAATACCTCGTTTAGAGATAATAAAACCTAGGAGTTTGCCTGAGGTAACACCAAAGACACATTTCTTAGGCTTATCCGGATCATATGGATTATGGAGCGGGGTGAATAAGTCTTCGAAATTCATTGTCGACTTATGGAAGAAAGGATGGGCGGAATGGAAGGGAAAACCGGTGAAGACCTCGGAAGACCTGAGATGCAAAACAACATAGTTTTTGAGTTTTTTTTTTTTTGGTTTGAGTTTTTTTTTTTTTTGTAGTGGTGAAAACCACTATTACACACATACATACAACAATAAAGTATTTTTTTTTTTTTTATATTTTGATTTTTTTTTTTTTGGAATTTTCTAATTTTTTTTGTTTTTGGTAGTGGTGAAAACCACTATTTTAGTATATACATATAATACAAGTTTGGATTATGGCTTATGGATGTGGCGGAGGGGGTGGTTCACCTCGTTCTTGTGGAAGAAGCAAGCGAAAGATGGCCTCTTGGAGAGGAAACAATTGGAGATAAAACTCGTCTTGTTTAGTGAGGGGAACAATGGGCGCCGACTCTTCTTCAGATTCATCACCATTTGACATGACGTCAAATTCTTCATAGGCTTCATCTTCGGATTCATCGGGGTGGAGGATTTCTTCTTCTGAATTAAGATTAATGCTTTGAAAAGCTCGTTCAAAAGAAGAAAGGGATGGAAGTGGTTGGTAGCCCAACCAAAACGCTCGGTGGGTCTCTCGATATGGCATATCGATGCGTTCGGTTACCCCTTGCTCGTATCGACCTAGGCCAAATTGCCGCCAATTATGTCCGTGGAAATAGCGAGAGGGAAAACCCTCCATCCTTTCGATATTGGCAGGGACTCGGATGCTTAGGTTCTAGTATGGTGGTAGGACTAGAAGATGACTCTATTCCCCCATATACAAAATTAATGGAATTTGGCATAGAACCCATGTTATAAACCGATCCAATGGATAAATGTTGGTCATGTGGATGACCAAAATCTTTAACTGTTTGCACATTGAACGGTGTGATGTGGACATCTTGGATGGCATACTCACCAATACCTGCATCAATGAGATGGACCTTGACTTGGGAGGGAGATGGACTAGATGATGGAATAGAAGAATGTGGGATAGAAGAATTGGAAGGATTTGGTTGGGTTGATGCTTCACTAACTTGTGAAACATCAGCGGGTGATGGTTGGGAAGATGGAGGAATAATAGGTGATGTTGAAGAAGGTGTAGAAGAAGGGGGTAATGACGTGGAAAGAGATGATTGGTCATGGCCACATGTGCATGTGGTCACTGATGAAGAAGAAGGAAGATTAGTTGATGAAGAAAGTGGTGAATGAGATGGAATAGCGGAAGAGGAAGATGGTTGCGATATGATGGGTGGCTCCTCAGGAATGGGAGCTTTAGAAGAAGATGGTATAGAAGAAATAGATGGGGTCAAGAAAAGATGAGTGGATGGCAACACAATCTCATAAGGATTTGAGACATAGTTGCAATGTTTGAAGGGTTCCGTGTCAGCAGGTACACAATGAACCTGTCCCTCATATACATACTTCAGACATTGATGCAATATAGAAGGGACACATCTCATCTCCCTAAGCCAAGGCCGTCCAAGCAATACATTGTATGCCATGGTCCCTTCCAAGATGTGAAACAAGGTATGCAAAGTTCGGGCCCCTACCTCAATGGGCAAGATAACCGTGCCAACCGTGGAAGATAAAGCATCATTGAATGCTTTAAGAGTAAAAGTCGACTTTGTGATAAGGGATGGCGACAACTTTAGATGACTCAACGCCGATGTTGTAATGATATTGATTGAGGAACCGGTGTCAATTAAGACTCTCTTGAATGGCTTGTTATCGATCTTGGCCATGATATGTAGTGGAGGATCTATACTTTCGTTGACATAGGTTTGATTTCAAAATCATAGAAAGTGATGGAGGGCTCCATGCATGTTTGAATACTCCCCACAAAGTTGTTGAAGGCATTAGTATCTTGAGTTTGAAGCTCGATTGATTTTAATATTTCCATTAATGCCTCTCTATGCGGAGGAGATTGTTGAATGAGGTCATAGATCGATAACTTGGCATAAGCCATTTTTAAACTAGTAGTTAACCGGCTACTCAATGACATGATGGGTCGTTGGTGTTGAGTAGAATGATTTAGCGGTTGTTGAGAAGTACTAGCACGTCGTTGGGTCACTGCTACCTGAGGTGGACTGGAGGTTTGTACAGGTGGTTGTGGTTCAACCCGATTTGGTTGGTTCGCCCTTTGACCCTGGGTTACTACGTTAATAGTACCCACAAAACCTTGGTATTGTTGTACATGGTTGACTTGATTAGGAGGAGTTACCTGAGTTACTGCCCCTGAAGTTGTTGGAGCTTCCTCCCGATGTGGAAGGGGTGTTTGAAATATACCAAGATTTTGATTTTGTTGGGCTAAGGGGCTATCCAATTTAATGGCTCCAATCTCAATAAGATCTTGGATCACATGTTTGAAAGCCGTACAATTATTGATATCGTGCCCATTTTGCCTATGATAAGGACAAAATAGGTACTCCTTGTAATACTTCCCCCTTCTAGATGGGTCTAAAGGTTTAAACTCGGGTAAAGTTAATTGATTTGTGCTATATAACTTGTTGAATATGACCGCATATGGTTCATCTAAAGGTGTGAATTGTCGCTTGGGACGATTGTTTTGCCAAGGTCGAGTTTCCATGGTTGGCCCAAGTATTGGGAGCCGGTTGAGTAGGGGCGGGTACCGCATGATAAGCAATTGGTTGCGGTTGACTTTGCATTACTTGTTGTTGTTGAGCCATTACGGGCTGGCTCGCCACCACTTGATTAACTTGGTTAACATTTGAGGTCGTACTAGCCTGTGCTTGTTTGTTTTGGCCATAATTATTATTTCGTTGTTGGCCCTTTTGTTGCCATTCTTTTCTACGGGGTTTTAAAACACCCTCTTGGACTTTAATGTCTTCTATGATACTTGCTTGGGCCAAAGCCTCTTCAAAAGTCCCGTATTGTTGTAATTGGAGTAACCAAGAGATAGGTTTTAGACAACTCGGGTGAACATTTTGGGTAACTCCTCCATTGGTAGGGAGAATGGCAATTTATTAATGATAGCCCTCCAACTCGTTATGTTGCTTGAGCTTGTATAAGTCGGACAATGAAACTCTCTTTTGTACATTCAGGGAGAATCGTTCTAAAAACAGATTAATCAATTGCTCGTAAGCATAAATGCTATGGTGAGCTAAATGATTGTACCATTGTACAACATCTCCTCCTAATGTCTGAGGAAAAGTTCTGAGCATAAGAGCATCATTATTTTGGATTCTAAAGCAAGCATGCATGAATGAGCTCACATGTTCATGAGGATCCTCAGTTCCTCGAAATTTGTCAAACTTCGGTAATGTGAAATCAGTCGGATATGGTGGTGAAGGTACCGAAGGATGAATTGGTTGATTGATCAATGACCTTAGCGTAGGTTTCTGACTAGATGAGCCAGGCATGTTGAGCATAAGGTTGTCAATCTGTTGTTGCATAGCATGGAGTCGAGAATCTTCATGAAAATTTTGACTCGTTTGATGATTATGATGATGTAATGGAAGAGTGGAAAATTGATGAGATGGGATGAAATTGCCTGAATTAGGCGGTGTGGAATGGACAGGTTGTTGGTATGGATGATACCGAAAAGAAGGTGATTGGGGTAGATGATGAACTAGACTAGGTTGGGAGAAAGGTGGGGTAGGAATGGACACCACCGAAGATTGGGGTACCTAGGTGGGGCCTGAGCTAATAAAAGCTGGCTGGGTAGAAATTGGTTGGGGTGTAGGATTTACTACGACAGTTGGTTGAGCATTTTGTTGCTGTTGTTGCAAAATCAATTTGTCGAGATACTCCTTAACCTTATTAATCTCTAACCCAAGGGAGGTGGGATGATTGGATGAAGGTGGAGGGCAGGCTGCCATGGTAGTCACAGAAGACTGCATAGCAGGGGCGATGAAGTTGGGAGAAGTAGGCGATACCTGGGAAGGAACAGTAGACTGTGTCCCAGGTAGGGTGAAACCATAAATGGTTTGGGAAGAAGAGGGTTGAAATTGGTTATGGCTAGAAGAGTTTCCACCAACTTCATAAAGAGAATTGGTGTACACCCGGTACATGGAGGAGAAGGTGGTCGGGAAGACACTACATTTGTCTCCAAAGGAGGACAATTGAGCATCCGGGAAGATGTTGGAGATGAAGCCGGCTGAACAGATACCACATTAGCCTCAAAAAAAGGGTTAGTGTAGACCTGAGTGAAACCAACGGGTATGGTTGATGCAATATCCTGCTGAAAAATAGAATCTTGCATAGGGGAATCTTGGATTGGCTCAAGGACATAGCCAATGCCATCTCTTAAGTGAGTTTGCACTTGGGCCATATCAATGTGGGTAATATGAGAGGAATTGTCTTCCTCCATGGGCATGGCCATGTGGTAGATGGTAGAAGGACGTGAAAGTCCTGCAGGCGAACCTGCCTGAAATTCACTAGGATAAGTGGCCATGTTGGTGGTGGGGATGTTCTGTGAATTTCCCATTTGATTATTTAGATTTAACATTTTAGATTGATTCCTTGTTAAGACCATGAAGCAATAAATCTAAACAAATTTAGAAAAGAAGAATGCAAAACTAGAATGATAAATTTACACTAAAGAAATTATCAAAAAACAATTACAACCCAGGTTTCAACCAATGTGTCTTACCTTGCGGTTAATTAATTATTTTCTCGATCTTAATCTGTAGTAAATTTTAAGTGTCCGGTTTATGAGTTTTGCATGTGATCTAATCTTGAATTATTCACAAAAAAAGGTAAAAACTATGGCTAGGAAAGGACAACGAGATTCTTATCGGTGATGAAATCCAAGCAAGTTTGCTCGGGGGTGACCTATGGTGTCTAAGGCAGAAGTTTAATGGATGGAGATGAATTCCACCGTCACTAAACTTCAAGCAATACCTCGGTGATGAAATCCGAGATATCACTGTTTTAAATGCAATATGAAAATGCAATGAATTTTTTTTTTTTTTAAATGTTTTAGTTATCTAATGTGTACATACAAGGCTATAAATCAAAAGTTCTAATGATCTAAGCAAGAGGCTACTGAAAACATGTCATTTCCTCTGAAGAAGTGAAGTACACCATTTAAAACCCCCTGCCTACCAATGATATCAGATATCAAAGGAGCAACCGGAAGGTTCGTCCACTTCTCTGCCTGGAATCACCCAATGGCAGGAGTACTATTGACATCCAATCAATAGTCCTACTTAGATAATTAAAACAAATAATTCGTAGCTATTCTAATATGCAGCTAGGTATGCAAATTTTTTTTTTTTTTTTTAATGCAAGCAACAATCAATAATGCAATGCAAAGAAAAATGTAATTAAAAATAACTGTTCTTTTCCAGATTACTTAGTTTTTGTTCATTTTAAAGTAATGATCTGAAAAAGAAACAAAATATGGCAGAAAAACCAAAAACGTAAAAAGTACAGCACTTACTTGGAAGCCTACGCTTTTCTGTAAAACTGACTTCAAACGCCCATGGGAGTCTGCACAGGCTGAAACGCACCTCTGCGTTTCGTATTGGACTTCCAGACGCCCCTCTGCGTCTGCTACGTTTTTTGCAAACTCAAAAACCCTAGTTCGCTGGAATAGCGAATTTCACGATTTTTGGAACCTGCAAAATAAAACAAAAAACAGGAACAGATTAGTAAAGCAAGTATTAAAAATATGAAACCCTAGGGGGTCCCACCGTGATCGCCATTTGTAGATTAAAAATACACGCCAAACAAAAATAAATAAAATCACAATGACAGAGTATAGAATAGTTGCACAAAACAAACGATTTCTATTAATCGATGGAGTTTAAAAACTCCTTTTTGAATACAACTGGGCCTGTAACCCTTTATTTGTGATACACGAGTTACAAGTTATGCTAGGGTTCTCCGAAACCCTAGCCGGCACAAATGGTGGCGCTTCCGAAGAATGTATCTTCAATCCCAACAGAGTGAGTGGGCTTTGTTGTATCCCTTGCTTGGACCACTCCGACTTAATCACCGCCATCAATAAACCGGATCTGCTATCAAAAACCTGCACACATTAACACTATCAAGGAGTTAGAAATTAATAAGAGGGCTCCACTGTGTGAGCCCTCGAAAACAATCTAAAACCCTAGAAAAATGAAATGCAAGAATTCAATAACAGATCAATAAAAGAAAAGAAGTTACTTGCTTTAAACTAATTTATACCGGTTCTCTGTTAACGCAGCTAGACCAGGCGACACCTGGAAGTAATGTGGCTATCAAATCGGCTGCGAAAGGCGCCCTGGTGCACTCGCTGAACGCCCGCGTGCTTCTGGATTAAGGTTTCAGACGTCGGTCTGAGTCTGTGGCTGTGGGTAAACGCCCGTGGGCACTTGGTAAACGCCCGTGGGCACTTGGTAAACGCCCGTGGGCACTTGGTAAAGGGGTAAACGCCCGCGGGCACTTGCGACAAGAATGGGGGATTCTGCAGAATGCTGCAGAAGAGATGGCGGTGAAAGCGACGATGAAAGCGGCGATGGATGCGGCGAAAGGGTAGCAGAAGAGAGATAGAGGAGATAGCAGTAGAAGAATTAGAATCAGAGATAGCGCATAGGAGATAGGGTTTGAGCCATCAAGGTGACTCAATTTATAATCCACTCTTAGGGCACACTTTAGGGTTTTAACGACACTTTGAACGTGTGGCTAAGATTAAAGTGGATCTAAGGGTAGAGAATAAATCTAGGTTGTGAAATGGATTAAGATGGATGGACGGATGAGATTAAATGAAGGATGGACGGCTCGGATTAAATCACTTAAACTATTATTTAAATATATATATTAAAATATTAAAATATTAAAATATATATATAAATATTAATTTAAATAAATTTGGGGATGAAAAATGGCGGGAAAGGTGAAATTGGGCCAAATAATGGCGGGAAAGTGTGGATTTGGGCCAAATAATGGCGGGAAGGTGGATGACCGACACGTGGCTGACAGGAAGGTATAGATGACTTGCAAGTGGCTGGATTTTGGTGTCTACACTTATAGATGCAAACTTAGCTCTTAAGGGAAAAGTTATCTGGAGATTGTACAAAGAGAGTTAAAGACAACGGGAAAGAATTCTTCTAAGTAAGTATGTTGATCCTATTGATATTATGATTAAAGGTTTAATATGGGTGGTGGGAACTGGATAAAAAATCTCTATTTGGATGGGAACTTGGTGTGATGAAAAACCACTCAACTTAGATCCAATTTTGAAACCTTGGATGAGATTACTTCAAGCCAAATATGGTGATAGGGCTTCAAAAAATTTGCAGAAGGATCGAGAAGGAAGATACAAATGAAAAGAAGATTTTTTACAAGTATACAATACATTTATGCTAGGAGGCAATTGAGTAGAAAGATAAAAACTATGATTTTTTTAAGGGGTGCTAAGGATAAATTGATTTGGGAGTTGAATAGCTCAGGAGAATACACAACTAGAAGTGGATATAATGTTCAACACAAACATAATAATAATGTCACTAGAATATGGAGAGATATTCGGGATAACCCAAGCATTCCTAAAGTCAAAATGTTTGTTTGGCTAGTAGGTCATAGAAGAATTTTATCCTGGGATAACCTTATGAAATACGGTTTTCATGGCACCTCTTAATGTGTTTTCTGTAATAAGGAGGAGGAGAGTATATAACATATCTTGGGACATTGCTCAATAGTCTGGAATCTATGGTAATGGATTCTTAATATGTTTGGTAAATGCATGGTGATGAATAGTAGAATTGAAGATTGGTTAAAGCAATTGTAGAGAACTTATAAAGTGATGCTTTACAGACAATATGGGATATGTCAAAAGATACAATACTTTGGAATATATGGCTAGAAAGGAATAAAAGAATATTTAAAGGAAAGGAAAGCAATTTAGAGGTAATTAAAAAGAAGATATGTTTAGCCATAGAGGAGTCTAAACCAACCCTATCAACTTACCCAATCCCTAATTTGGAAGCAGAGACTCTTGATAGATGGATTTAAGTCATTAAATGAAATTATAATGTTGGGTACAAGAGAAGCAAAAAGAAATAAAAAAATATAAAGTGGAAACCACCAGATATGGAGTGGATTAAATTGAATTTTGATGAAGCATCTAAAGGAAATCCAAGACTAGCAAGAGGAGGAGGAATAATTAGAAATAATAGAGGAGAGATTTTGTCTCATTATGCTTTCAATAGTGGATTTAAGACAAATAATGAAGCTAAAGCTTGGGCAACTTTATAAGGGTTAAAAATATGTATATAAATGAAATGGAATAGAGTATGGATGGAAGGTGATTTTGTCATAGTAATAAATACAATTTTGAGGAAAGCAAAGGCTCCATGGAACATACGAGAGATAATTATGGAAATTCAATATCTTGTTAAAGATTTTGAAGAAATAAAGTTTACACATATATTAAGGGAAGGAAACAAATGTGCAAATAATCTATCCAATATAGGGGTTTTGATTGAGGATTGTAAAGTTAAATTCTCCTTTCCATGGTTAGAATAAGTAGTAAGTTTAGTTGAAGCTGACAAAAAATGTTGATTACCTAAATCAATTAATGATTAAGATTTACTTTAATGTTTTATATTGGTAATATCTAATTTATTTTATAACATTAATGTGTTTTCATTTAGACTATTTATTAAAAATTTTGTGGTTGCACTTGTGTTTTGGGAAGGAAACTAGCAATTCAGATTTGGTAAAGCGGACTATGATAGTGCGATGTTTTGGAAATTTTACTCTACTAAGATGTAAGGAATAGATAGTAGAGGTGAAGTTTTGGCATTGTGAAGGATGCTATAGGAAAATGTCAAGAAAGATGCTAAATTTTGGAGTAATTGTATTCATATAGAAATTTGAAAAGATCCAAAAAATGAAAATTAGGAATTCAGATATTTTATGTAAAATGATGTAGGTTTCTAGCTATAGCATCTCAATTGATATGAGAAGTGTATCTATTTGTAAAATCTCAAGATTTAAAGAAGAGATATGTAATTTTTCAAGGGTGGGGGACTCAAGTACAACCCCTTATTATCTAGCAAAAAAAAAAATAACAATCTACAAAATCAATAATGAGGTGTTGTTTGGTTGTATTTAATAAGTTTAAATATTTTTTTAAAAACATAAGTATCAACATTATTTTCTTAAGGTATTAATCTTATTTATTTTCTAAAAATTAAATTATTATGTTTATTAATCATATATCAATTTGCAACTATAAAAATTATAAAGACTTATTAGAAGCTTCAATGGTTCAAAATTTTTCTTTATTTTTTAGGTTTCTATTGGTGCAAAATCTACCTTTGGTTATTTTTGTGCCCAAGACTTTGCCAAAATTGAATGTCCAAGTTTAAAACAAATATTACCCAGCTCAATCTCCAGAGAAGGCTAGTTCCTTGCTTATTTGTAGCAAAATGGGAAAGAGTAGAGTGCATAAAGGAAGGGAAATATAGCTATTGCTAGGAATGTCAAAGGGGTACATGTTAGACAATAGCAAGGGAATACATATAATTTTTGCAGATAAGCATTATTTAAGCCATCAAAATAAGAACAACCAGTTCTCTAGTGCAGATTAAAACAACCATAAACCTACTAGAATCATTTGTTTCAAAACTAATGGAACTTAAAGCGTAGAAATCTAGAGATAGAATTAAAGTGATTTGCATTCAATGTATCTTATATAGAATTTAACATTCATACATATGTGATTTAAATACCAATGAGCCAGCGTCCAAAATGATGAGTATTTTATTACTTTCAAAATTTAGTATACATTGCCTTGTAAATTTCCAAGATTTGACCCTTTGTTAAAATTGCTCATCCTATATATACATCCCCTAATATAAAAAAAACTAAAACTTATTACAACATTATGCCAGTTGGCTCTTTCTGGTAAGATGCTCAATAGCACCTATCGAATCAAAGAAGAATGAAGTAGTGGGGTCTTCAATAGCAAATGGTTGAGATATTTCTGTTACTGCACGTTCGCACCAATCTTCTCAGAGACGCCATGGCCCAACTATCCTCTACTTCTTCATCCCAAAATATTGATTTGTGAAAACAGGACCGATCGCGATATTACACCTATTTTTTGCTCCTTGCCTCTTTTTGGATTTTGGTCCATGAAAAATAGGACCAATCGTGATATCATGACTATTTTTCGTTCCTTACCTCTTTCTGGATTTTGATCCACAAAAATAGGACCGGTTATGATATCGCGACTATTTTTTGCTACTCGCCTTTTTCTAGCGTTCGGTCTGCAAAATTAGGATCGATCGCGATATCACAACTATTTTCTATACTCAGCAAAATTTTGAGAAGAAATATCCTCTCTCCCATTGGTATAATCATTTTGATCTACATTATTGATGCCTCTTGGGGAATTTTTCTAGTAGAATGCTAGAATCCAAAGCCTTTATCTATTTGGGAACAGAGTAAAAAGAACAAAAAGAAAGAAAGGGGGAGGATATAAAGCAAAATTTTGTTTCTTCAATGCAGCTATTCTTCTAGGGTGTCTTCTTTAGTTGATTTACCCATTTTTATCATTGCCTGACTGATCGTTAAGGATTTTGACCTTATTTTAATTTTTTATCTTTTGGATAACCTCATTGTAAGCAGTGCAGGCCTTGTTCCAAGTATCTTCATCTAGGTCAAAAGTTTCCATGAACGTTTGATATAGATATTCTAACTCTTCGAATTTATCATAAGATAAAACCTTCAACTTCAAGAACAAATCATGGAGGTAGGAGTTGATTTGGGTAAGATCTTGAGCCATGCTAAATATTTGATCTTCTTGGACTGGCTCTTCCCAACTATCTATTTTTTATTCATCTTCTATAAAAGCTTTCCAGGAAGCTTTAAGCCCATATTCTTCTAAGATATTTGAATTTTCATCCCAAAAGCTTGGTAGACCATAATTTTTTGCTATACTCAAATGTTTCAAAATCCCTTTAGCTTTTGCTTTGAGTTCTTGAATTATCTTAGCGCTTTCTATCATAAGCTTGTGCCTTCTGAAGAAACTCCTAGCAACTATTTTGGCTTGGGACCATGCTTCATCTTGGGCTCTGTTTCTAACCCTTTCCTGCATGCTCTCTACCAAAACTTGAATCTTCATTGTTGTAGATAGTCTTGCTTGCAGGAAGGTGACGGATGCAGTGAACTCATCTTCCACCCGACTCAATGTCTTCTTAATATTGGCTAGGTATAATAATGTAGGCCTCACTTTCAAGCCTATTTTCTATATATCATTGAACATTCCCTTTCTAACTGCCCTGGCCTTTTCTTTGGACAACCCACAGGTTTTACTTGTATTTTATTGTATTTGTATCTATAGATATTCCACCTATTTACTCAAAACTTGAATTTGTTCAACAATATTTTTGCTTCTTCCTTATATTTGGCTACTTCATTGAATCTTTCTTCCCACTTCTTAGCCTCATTTTTTAGAGCCTTTTCGATAGTTTTTTGCTCACTCAAGGTTGCTTCCAAATATTTTCTTACCTCTTTAGCTTTGAGGTATTTCTCTTTGTAATATTCAATGTTTAAGTATATGGTCCCCATGTGGGCTTGGGCCTTTCCCCATTCATCTTCCATAGGTAGTTGAGTGATGTCTTCAGTGACTATCTCAGCTTGGTAATCTTCCAGAGTCATTTCTCCTTCTAAATTTTGTACCAATGGCATCATCTTCATTGTTGAGCACTGCATACTAAGGGGATCCAGAGCTATTCCCTCTTTGGTATGGGCTATATTCTTGGAGGCTTGGGCACAATGGGATTTCCACTAGTTCAAGGTATTCTATTTGGCCTTCTTCATCTTCTTGAGCTTGGAGATGGTGGGGTGAATTTCAGAAGAGGAAGCAGGGATAGATTGAAAGCTAGAGAAATGGACAACATGGGGGAAGAGAATGTTGACCAAAGTGGTATCTACATTTGATGGTCCTATGAGGGGATTTTTGGGAACAGTTGAGGATTCTTTCAAATCAGATTGGGTTTGAGATGTAGGTGGTTGTGACAATGGAGGTTGCTAATTGGAAGGAGAGGAAACATCATCTTCAGGAGTAGAATGGGAAGAGGAGTCTCTTTGGGATTGAGAAGAGGATGAAGTAGAAGTGATAGAAATCACACCTGGTAGTTTTGATAGCTTTTGTGGATTTATGCCTTCAATACTTGGTGGCTCCTTAGTAGGGATAGAGCTTTTGGCAAAAATTGATTTCTCTATAGGAATTGATCCTTCGGTGGGAGTTGACCCTTCGATAGGAGTTGCCTCTTCAGTAGGAGTTGCCCCTTCGGTAGGATTTGGCCCTTCAGCAAGAGTTGGCCCTTCAGTTGATTTATTTAGTTCTTGGGTGCTGATATCATGATGCTTAGGGGGTTGTTCTACATTTCGCTCTACATTTTTTTACATCTTCTACATTTTCTTGTATATCTCCTTCTACATCTCCTTGTACATTTTCTTATATATCCTCTTCTACATATCCTTGTACATTTTCTTGTATATCCCCTATTTCAAAATTTGCATGTGTTTCTTCCTACCTACTCTTCTTCTGCTTCCCTACTACTATCGATTCTGATTTTCTTTTCCTAAAGACGAGAGGACAATCGTCATCAGACTCTATGTTAGATGTAGAGGGGGAATGAATTTAGAATTTACTTTCTTAGGGACTTCTTGTTGCTTGATGACAATCCATTTTTCCTTATCTTGGTTTGGATGTCCCTTTTCAATGGTAGGTATATTCTTGTTTCGAGGTTCATTGACACCTAGTGGAACCTTATATGTAAGAGTTTCAGACCACTTAGCTTGGAACTAGTCATATCGGGTAAAAAATTCATGATCAAATTTTATTCCCCACTTAGAGGTGCTCATATTAATTTGCACCCTCATCATCCACTAGGCCAGGATTTTTGCTGATGTCCACTCTGGTCCCTTCTTGGACATTCTCTTTATACTTTTTTCTACAACACATGTTTTGGATTATCTTTGGGGTTATAATCCATCACATGTTCATAGAAATCATGCCAGGGGGCAACGACTGCATTTGCTAAACATGCCATTCCAGCACCTCAATTTCTTAATTATTCCTGCCCTATTTTTTGATTTCCCTATTAGACATATGGAATTGTTTGAAGGGAGTTTTATTTAGAGAAGCCTTCCTTTCTGCAAACCTGTCGAGGGGATCATATTTCTACCTCTGTGGCAATTCTACTAATTTTAGGTTCTTAAAGGCTCGAGTGATTCGCTCATGATGGCATTTATTACATATCGCTACTCCTAGAAAAGCATAAGGTATGTACTAGTTGTACCAATTCCTATTCCAAAATTACAATTGATGTATTCAATATGCCTTACATACTCCAAGGCAAATAATTGATCAATGACATAGTACAAGAGTAAGAAAGGTTTACATGTGAAACCATATAGTCTGATAACTATCCCCTGAGTCAAAATGAAGTAGTCACCTTCTTCTACATGAGGGTGTTATAAAACATCTCGCACCTTCTGGAGAAGTCTATGTACTTCACCATACATAATCTTCAAAGCATGCCCCAATAATTCCATGTTGAAATAGTAGTATGATTCGATCTTTGAAAGCACCGTTGTCCATTCATATACTGGTAAAATTTTCCCTCTTTATCTTTATAAATTGTAGAAATGAAAGAAATTCACTTTGATTGAAAGAAGAAGAAGATCCATAATGGATAAGACGAAAATCTAAAAGTCACCTAAGAACCCTTCTGTATTTTGGACAAGCATTTGTATATTTTTTGAAATAGGTAAGATGACCAATCGAAGAAAATTGGCATAGTGCACTCATCTATGATGGAAACATCATATAACTTAGGGTTCGAGATGCATTGAGCTACTACAATCTACCACCCATGCACTTTTGCATCTAATTCTAGTCCCACCACCATAGCTAACATGGAGAACAACTCTTTATTTTTTAATTTTGATAGGGGGATAGGTGTTTTTGGTAGAGTTCCTTCGGTAGGAGGTTCCAACAATTGTGATTGTAGAAACAACTTAATATTATGGGTGGGGGTATAGTACTTAGCCTGCCCAACTGGGTCAAGTGGTATGGGTTTCACAATAGGCTTTCTGTTGGTGTTGAAGGCACACCTAATTACATCAGGATCCAGGGTAAAAATAACCTCCCCCTTGGAATTCCTAACTATCCTTTGCTTTGCATCATAAATTTTTTCCATGGCTCTGATTAGCTTAGGGTAGGGGTGGATAGGAGTATGGATATACCAAGAAAGTAAAGCATGGAAAGAAAAAGTACTTGGGATCGATGGAGTCACACATTTTGCTACTCTGGCCTACACAACTTTTCGAATCTTCTCTAGATTTTTCTAGGTGATGATTGTATCCATTATGTAGGCATTCGAGTCAATAAAATTACCTTTCTTTTCTCCTGATTGTTGAGATTCTGCACCAGCTAAGGAGGATATTGCCATGGTTGCTTGTCGTAGATTTTCCATGAAAGTTTTTTGGAAGCATTTTGAGCAAA
This sequence comes from Wollemia nobilis, assembly GCA_028583015.1. NCBI lineage: Eukaryota > Viridiplantae > Streptophyta > Pinopsida > Araucariales > Araucariaceae > Wollemia > Wollemia nobilis. The sequence continues at coordinate 257,279 of JAQPPZ010017247.1, forward strand.
GCTAATGTTTTGAGTGAAAATTGAGAATGATTTTTGCTAGAATATTTTTTGAGAACATAGGGGTGCGAGAAAAGGGGCTTCCACGACATAAATAAGGAGTACATGCATGAATTAGGGTACCATGCAATAATTGCGGTAGGTGGTGCACACCATGCAAATAATTTTGAACATTGTTGGGTGTCTTATTTTGTGTGCCACCTTCTTGAAACCAACCACTATGCATCACCATATTCTTTGGGCCAATAACTTCATGTCATATCTCCTTCGGACCAATAACTTCGTGTCACCTCTTATCGAAATAATAATTTTGCACAATGGTACTTTGAATGGAGCACATTTTAAAATTTCAAAAAGTGACTTTCTCGCCAAAAGCAAAAAGCGTCGCTATTTGACTTTGACTGGTGAATACCAAAGTGTCATGAAATTGTGACCATTTTACTTGGAGTGGCCTCTGAATGCCAAAGTGTTATGAAATCATGAACATTTTCCTTGGAGTGGCCTCTGAATCCCAAAGTGTCATGAAATTGTGACCATTTTTCTTGAAGTGGCCTCTAAATGCCAAAGTGTTGAATCGTGATCATATTCCTTGAAGTGGCCTCTGAATACCAAAGTGTCATGAAATCATAACTATTTTTCCTGGAGTGACCTCTGAATGCCAAAGTGTCATAAAATTGTGACCATTTTCCTTGAAGTGGCCTCTGAATGCCAAACTATCACGAAATCATGACCATTTTTCTTGACGTGGGCTCTGAATACCAAAATATCACGAAATCGTGATCATTTTTCTTGAAGTGGCCTCTGAATTCCAAAGTATCATGAAATCATGAACATTTTTCTTGGTGTGGCCTCTGAATGCTAAAGTATCATGAAATCATGAGCATTTTCCTTGGAGTGGCCTTTGAATGCCAAAGTGACATGAAATCATGACCATTTTCCTTGGAGTGGCCTTTGAATACCAAAGTGTTACGAAATTGTGACCAATTCCTTGGAGTGGCCTCTGAATGCCAAAGTGTCATGAAATAAAGACCATTTTCTTGGAGTGGCCTCTAAATTCTAAATTGTCATGAAATCACAACCATTTTCCTTGAAGTGGCCTCTGAATGCCAAAGTGTCACGAAATCACGACCATTTTCCTTGGAGTGGCCTTTGAATGCCAAAGTGTCACGAAATCATGACCATTTTCCTTGGAGTGGTCTCTGAATGCCAAAGTATCATGAAATTGTGACCATTTTTCTTGGAGTGGTCTTTGAATGCTAAAGTGTTGCAAAATCATGACCATTTTCCTTGGAGTTACCTGTGAATGCCAAAGTGTCGTGAAATCATGACCATTTTCCTTGGAGTGGCCTCTGAATGCCAGAGTATCATGAAATCACAACCATTTTTCTTGGAGTGGACTTTGAATGCCAGTGTGTCACAAAATTGCTATTGGACATTTTGAGTCCCTAAGCTAAAATTTTATCATTGAGGTCAAAAGGTTATTTGATGTCAAAAGGATCTATGATGATATGCACTATGTTTTGTGAAAGTGCAAGGAAGGGTTTTTATCAAAACCAAGGCAGGCAAAATCAAATGTTTTATTTAAAACCATGGATGGTAGATTTGAAATGGGTTTTTATTAAAACCCAAGTTGGCTTTTCATTTCATCAAAAAATGGTGCACCGATGATGGAGAAATTTAATTTTAAAGGTTTAGTTTAAATTTTAATTTATTTAAAATTAAAATTAAAATTTTAAAATTAAATAAAAAGTTTTCCGCCATGTCCGCCGATGTCATGAGGGTATTTTTAAAAGCATCAACATTTCCAAGCGAAGGGAAAGGTATATAAAGATACCACCAAGTTTTTAAATCAATTATCCTTGTTCGTTGATAATATTGCATGGTATATGCGAAGGAAAGAGCTTGTGTTTTGTTTTATATGACACAACGAACGGTTAAAAGAAGATAATGATCACTTCCCAAATATCATTGGGCAGTGTGGCCTAGTGGCAGCTTGGATTGTGCAAATGTGTTGATAGCACGGAGGTCGTGAGTTCGATTCCCGTGAGCATCGTTTTAACATTGTATTGGTTGAAGCGTTGTTTGTTGTTTAAAAGCTCGTGGGTGAAAAGAAGAAGCATAAGGAGCACAAGGTGGAATAGCTTCCACATGGGAAGCTTAGCCCACTTGGTGGGCGAATGGAGTGCAAAGGTGCACTCGCTGTAGGTCTTGGGTTCGAGTCACCCAAAACCCGTTTTCACACGATTTGTTGTCTCCGCATTCTTTGGAGTCGGAAAAATATTTTATTTTCTAAGGTATGCCTATCGTCGCAATTTTTGAAGAATGAATAATTAATGTTTTAATTTGTCAAATCTAAGGTTTCAAGCACCATTATTGAGGGTATACTATAGTGATGTGATTTATGAGTTGTGGTTTATATTTTGCACTATTTGATGTGGGAATTTTTGCATTAAGGAGCTTAGTGAGTTATGCATTAGTGCAAAGTGATTTTTAGGAGAAATAAGGGAATCGTAAATGGTTGTGGTGATATTTTACTATCCCAGTCAAAAAAACAACCCAAAAAAAATGCAAACAATCACCCTAAATAAACACAAAAGCTAAAAAAATTAAAAAATAATATCTCTTAATAAAGAAAAAATTCAAAGCAAAAAAAGATATACCCAACCCCATGCAAAATATGAAACCAAAGAGCTCTCATATCAAAAATAGGCACATCCCCAGATTGTGGTATCAAAAATCAGGAAAGTTCCTTCAAGTTGATAGCCAAGTAGTGAAATTAAACCTTTAAAGCATTTGTTAAACCATGTGCAAAGAACTCGAGAAAAAAAAACATTGTATTGATTTTGACATGTAATATATAACACGACAGGAAAGTTCATTAGTCTATAAAAAACTCCAAAAAAAAACTAAAAAATATAAAAAAAATAAAACCAATATTTGAGTAAGATTAGTAAAAAAAAGAAAGAGAGGGAAGAAAAAAACATAGAGAAGAGAAAAAAGAACAAAAGAGAGAAGGAAAGGGAGGAAGAAGAAGCGAGAAGGCGTGAAAAAGAGGAAGCAAAAAAAAAGAAGGAGAAGGAGAGAGGGGGGAAAGGAGAAAGAGAGAGGGGAGGGGAGAGAGGGGGGGGGAAAGAAGAAATGAGAAGAGAGAAGGAAAAAGTCTTTTACCCGCTAACCATTTTCCTTGAAGTGGCCTTTAAATACCAAAGTGTCATGAAATCATGACCATTTTGCTTCTTCAACAATATTTGTTTGACCAATGAAAAATGGATCAATCGCAAAATCGTGACCTTTCTTTTCAAGGTGTGAATTAGAAAAAACATCATATATACATATAATACAAGGGGGTGGGGAAAGTTCCATAGCTTACTTGAAATATAGCTTCAAGTGGAAGCCATTAATAGGGATAGGTTGCATCTGGCCCTATTCATATTTCAGCTAGAAGGAGTTTTGTTATTTTTTTGTAGTTATCTCAAAAGGTCCTTCCTAGAAAGCATCAAATTTTTGATGATTTTTGGGTTTTGCTTTTTTCTCATTCCACCTTAGAACCAAGTCTCCCACTTTGAAATTTTTGAGAGTAGCCCTTTTTTCAAACCATTTCTTTGTTTCTCTAGTATGTTTCTGATGATGATTATAAGCTTGCTCTTTCTACTCTTCTAGCTGTAAGAGTTGTATCAACCTATTTTCCATTGGTTCTGCTTCTTCAACGCCAGTTTGATTTAGCAACTTCAAAGCAGGTATCTCTATATGTATAGGGAGGACAACTTCTTTACCATAGACCAATGAGTAAGGTGATGTGTTGATGGATTTATTTATTGTGATCCTATCAACCCATAATGCCTGATTTATCAGAGAATGCCAACTCCTCTTGTTGTCTCTCAAAGTTCACTTTAGAATCCTGAGTAGGTTCTTATTCATTGATTCTGCTAAGCCATTTCCTTGGGGGTAGTAATTCAAAGAAGTCTTCAAATAGATCCCATATTTACTAGTAAAATCAATCATCTTAGCACCTATGAAGGATGAGCCATTATATGTGACCAATGCATCAGGGATACCAAATCTTGTTATTAAACTCTCAACGAATTCTATCACAACTTCCTTGATCAACTTTCTTAGTAGGTACTGCTTCAGCCCACTTAGTGAAGTAATCAGTGGTAGTTAAGATATATTTATGCCCAATAGAAGAGTTGGGTTCAATTACCCCAATGAAATCCAAACCACACTACTGGAAAGACTCTTCCACCTAGATAGGTTTTAAAGGCATAGAAGCATTTTTGTTTCTCCCAACATATCTTTGGAATTCTTCACAATTTCTAGTTACTTTGAATGCATCTGAGAAAATAGATGGCCAATAGCAATCGGTCCTGATTATTTTCAAAGTTGTAGTCCTTCCTGAGTAATGTCCACCTGATGGACCTCCATGAAACTCTTCCAAAACCCTTTGCTTTTGATCATATTTTATGCATCGAAGTAATACACCATCCAAATTTTTTTGTACAGTCCTTTAGGTAGTAAGGTATACTTCAAAGCTTGGATCTTGTATCTTCTTCTCTATGAAGCATTTAAACCTATTAGGCACTTTCTAGTCTAAAAATATCTGATCAATTCATCAGCCCAATCTATGCTTTCTAAAGGTTGATCATCTTCTAGGATTGGTTCTTGCACTTGGCAAGCTACATACTCTATTGAGGCTTGCTTGGCGAGTTCTTGACATAAGGCTCTACCTCTCACTAGCTTGGTTGGGTGAATTTCAACATCATATTCTTGTATCTTTGATACCCAACCAACTCTTTTCTCACCAAGCTCTCCTTGTATAATGAAGTTCCTGACATCAGGGTGAACCACATACACAATGGTTCTGCTCTATGAAAGGAAATGCCTAAACTTTTTTAATGATTTCATGATTGCATACACTTGTTTTTCTATGAAGTTGTACTTTTCTTCATGTTCTTGCATGGTTTGACTTAGGAAAGCGATGGGCCTTTCTTCATTATCTATCCCTTTTTGAGTAAGGACTGCAGCGTAACTCTCTTGTTCACCTACAACATATAGAATGAAACCTCTAGAGTAATCTGGATTCACTAGGATAGGTGCTTGGGCTATCTATTCCTTTATACTTTTGAAAGCTTTCTTTCGCAAGTCTATCCATTTGAACTCGACATATTTCTTCAATAGCTTGATCATGGGCTTGATGATTTGTGCAAAGTCTGCTATGAACTTGTGCACAAAGTTGATCTACCCAAAGAAGGATTGTAGGCCCTTTTTATTTGGAGGTAAGGGGAGTTCTAACAGTGCTTTCACTCTGTTAGGGTCTATAGCCAACCCGGCTTCAAAAATGACATGACCAAGCAAGATCCCTTCTTCAACTATGAATATGGACTTCTTGGGATTTAAAGAGATACCAAACTCTCTACATTTCTCGAAAACTCTCCTAAGGTGTTCAATGTGATCTTCTTTATGGTGGGAGAAAACTATCATATCATCCAAGTAAATCACTATGATCTTATTTACAAGCTCCCCAAAAGCCACATCCATTGCTCTCTGAAAAGTTGCTCCGACATTGGATAATCCAAAGGGCATCCTTTGGTAAGAAAATATTCCCCATTTGGTGGTGAATGTGGTCTTGTATTGGTCTTCATCCTTGACCCATACCTAGTTGTAACTAGAAAACCCATCCAATAATGAGAACCTTTCTACCCCTACCATAGTATGCAGAGTTTGGTCGATTTGTGGGAGTGGATAGTGATCTTTCAATGAAGCTTTATTTAAATTTTTGAAATCCACACATAGCCTGATGTCTCCATTCTTCTTCCTGACCGAAACTAGGTTAGCCACCCAAGTAGAATGTTTGATAGGGTAGACAATTTTAGCCTCAAGTAGCTTCAGCAGTTCTTGTTTCATCAAGGCTTCAATTTTTGGGTTCACTGGCCTCTGTTTTTTCCTGAAGGGTTTTGCACCCTCTTCGAGCTCAATGGTATGTTGTATGGTTTCTTTCGAGTATACTTTAAGATCACCATAAGTCCAAGCTATGATATCGAGGAATTCTTTGCATAGTCCTCGAATTTGATTCAACTCTTCTTCTGTATAATTTACTCCTACTTTGATAAACTTTTTTGGTTCCAACTGAACCTCTTTGTATCTGTGTTTGTCAACCTTCATCTTGTGACCAGTAGGTCTATCATTGTTGTCGAACAAACTTTCAAGGGTAATCAATCCTTTAGGGATATGATTGTTTTTCAGTTGGATCATACCTTCATCTTCTTCATCTTTTAATACCCTATCACTTGAACAGTTCATTTCATGGACCAAGAAGTCTAATATCTGGTCATCACTCTCAAATACCTACCAAAAGGTATCTTTGTCTGGCATAGAAGGCCTATATATTAGTCTAACTATTTTAGACTTTTGGATGACATTACTTATGGGGCAAAAATTGGCACCTACCGATGCCAATAGATCAGCATGAGTATTTTTTCCCTAGGGATTGCTTTAATGTTTAGAGCTTCAAAAGCTTTGAGTAGATCCCAAACTTTATTTCTGTAAGCTTTGAGGTAGTGTTGCTTACTAACACATTTCTCAGTGACTTGGTTTACTATCAATTCTGAATCTCCATAAATCTACAGTTGTTTGATCCCCAACCTCTCAACTTTCTTAAGGCCCAGACAAAGTGCTTCATATTCGGCTGCATTATTGGTACAACTCCAAGTTAATCGATAGGAGAAAACCTTTTCCTCACCTATTGGGGAGATTAAGACTATACCTGCTCCAGCTCCATTCTTGCATCTAGCACCATCAAAGAAAAGTTTCCACATTTGGTTGGTAGATGGGTCTACTTCATGTGAAGGGGTGAGATTACTTTTCTCAGGTTTCATGATTGAATAACTTCCAAGTCCTGTTTCAATCATAGCATTGAAATCTTGGAGGGAGAACTGGTCTTCTACTTGTAACACATCTAGAGCTTCTTCCATCAAGTTCAAATCTTCCATCTCCTCAGTCATTATGTTTACTGTAGTGGCCTGCCTTCCTTCTTCTTCAATATTTTTGATATGGAAGGTAGATGGTTTTTCATTGAATATCTTCACTCTTTTACCTTTGAATGGGATTTCTAAGTGTGAGTAATCCATGGATAGATATCCTCCTATTTTAGCTATGAATTCTCTAGATAGACACATACCAAAATAAGGTTCCAAATCCACTACAACAACCTCTTGTATAATTGTAAGTTGAGGTATTCTATGTAGAACTATAGGAATATCTTTTATCACCCCCATGGTTTTGATCGGAGTCCCATCTAACTGCAAAACACCTAGGCTACTTCTAGTGTATTCCATCCCCATGATATCACACACAACTTTTGGTATTATAGTAGTCATAGCTCCTGAGTCTATCATACAATTATGAACCACCCATCCTTCCATCTAGAGAGACAAATAGAAAGGAGGGGGTCTATTTTTTCCTGTAGCAGATGTCAAACTGGCCTGAGCCAAATTCAACTGAGCTAGAGTCTTACTTTTTTTTTTATGGACCTCAGGGATTCTTGTAACAAGTTGATTTATCCTAGAAATTGCAATGCATCGTACATACTCACTTTAGAAGGAGTCTTCTTCATTTCTTCCACTATATTGAAAGGTAGTGGATCAATGCTTTTCTCCTTTTCTTTTGCAAAGGTGTCATACTTGTTCCTATATCCCTGAGTGGCATCTATCCTTTGATGCTTGGTCAAAGAGGGATATCTCAATTTATCTCTTGCCTACTCCTAGGTTTCAACTTCCTTTTGTAGGGGGGCTTCCTTGTGCATCTCCATTTCTTTCTGACCTGGGCTTTGGGGTACCTTTTCATGGGAGACTCTTTTCTCAACCTAGTTTCTCATAGGTGAAGGTACTTTTAGGGGATTAAGCTCTTGGGGATCTACCTAGAAGGGTTTCTTCCCTGATCTGGTCATAATGACTACTTGCTCTACCGAAGGCATCATGAGATTGTGGTTTTCTTCCCTAATCATGTTTACTTGCCCTTTATGAGTCTTTTTTGCTCTTTCAACGACTATCTTCTGGACATAATGTTGATGGATCATACATAAATTTTCACCATGGGGATCATTACATGTAGAACACCAGAAGTTTGATTCTATCGAAGGTTTGGTAGGTTCACTATCATCATTAGCATAAACCACATTTGATCTCTCTTGATTTCTACCGCTTGTGGAAGCTTGATCTCTCGTTACCTATGGAAATATCCTTGGTTGGAAACTTCTCTCTACTTCTCTTCTTTCCATTGAAGTCATCTTATTGGTCAGAGTTTTCAAAGTCGATTGCAGGTCTAATAAGGCTGCAAGCTGAGGATCAAGAGTCGATAAAACTGATGATACAAGAATTGCAGGAATGACGGGTAATGCTGGGGGAGCAAGGGGTGCTTGTATCACTAGGATAGTAGGTTGCCTGGTCCATTTGGGGAGATATGTATTAGAAGTAGAAGCAGGACTTGGGAAAGTAGTATTAGATGCTTGTGAAAGATCTAGGAAGATAGGCATTATCATCTTTGGAGGGAACCTTCCAATAGCAATGAGATCTTTCTCAGCTTTCTGAGCTTCTTGGAAATTTTTTGGGAAGGTGAACACTTGAGACTGCCTGATAACCATGCTTATATCTGAATTAAAAGCTCTTAGGTAATAATACATTGCTTGCTCATGTGTCGGTCTCAACCCATCAGGCACTCTCTTCCAAGTACGACTGAATCTAATATTGAAATCGACTATTTCTTCCTGAGGATGCTTCTGAATAATGGTGAACTGATTGAGCAGAGAAAAGGGATCAACCTGTTCATTGAACTCTTCTACCAATTTACCAATGAGTTGGGCCTAGGTAGCTATAGTCTGGTTAGGAAGGACCCTATACCAGTAGAGCATATTTCCCTTCAGAGAAATGACTAACAATCTTATCATTACATCTTCCTCTATAATGTTATGTATTGGTGCTAATGAGGCTACATCTTGGTAGTGTTCATAAGTCATTTTTCCTATACCATCATACTGAGGCAATGCTTTCAAAGCCATTGTAGGGATCTGATGTTGGGCTACCAGATTTAGGGGACCTAAATGATTCCATGTAGGGTAGGGAATATTGGGTTGATTTACGACCATTATAGCTACAATGTCGGTTGATATTGCAATAGTATGGGTAGTTGTGTTTAAAAATCCACTAGTAGCAGTACTAGGGAGAGTTGATGGGGAAGGATTTATCGATCTTGTAGTAATGGTAGATGAAGAAGTTGATCGAGCAACAAGTACAAGATTAGCTCTGAGGCTACCGAGGTGTAATTCAAAGAACTCAATGGGTTCTTCAAAATTTTTTGCTTTAGATCTGGTTTTCATAAAACTTAATATTTAACCAAAAAAATGGATAAAGGATTTTCTTAGGTTTGAACCTTTTGGATGGAGTCACCAGGTGATTGATAAAAAATACACAGGACAAAGACAACCACCGTAACTTTGGTCTGTATAGATAGTGGGATTGGGTCCCACTAGGCGTGCCAAAAATTATTGGTGCAAAATCTGCCTTTGGTTACGTTTGCACCCAAGACTTTGCCAACATTGAATGATCGGGTTTAAAACAAAGATTACCCGGCTCAATCTCCAGAGAAGGTTGGTTCCTTGCTTAGTTGTAGAAAAAGGGGAAAGAGTAAAGTGCATAAAGAAAGGGAAATATAGCTATTTCTAGAAACGTCAAAGGGGTACAGGTTAGACAACAACAAGGAGATGCATACAGTTTTTGCAGATAAGCATTCTTTAAACCATCAAATAAGAACAACCAGTTCTCTGGTGTAGACTAAAACAATCATAAACCTACTAGAATCATTAACTTCAGAACTAGTGGAACTTAAAGCGCAAAAATCCAGAGATAGAATTAAAGCGATTTGCATTCAACGTAGCTTATATAGAATTTAACATTCATACATACATGATTAAACACCATTGAGCCAGAATCTAGAATGAAGAGTATTTTATTGCTTTCAAAAGTTTGTATACATTGCCTTGTAAACATCCAAGAGCCGACCCTTTGTTAGAGTCACTCATCCTATATATATACATCTTCTAATAATAGAAAAACTAAAATTTGTTACAACAATATGCCAGTTGGCTCATTCTGGTAAGATGCTCAATAGCACCTATCGAATCAAAGAAGAATGGAGTAGTGGGGTCTTCAACAACAAATGGTTGAGATCTTTCTATTATCGCACATTCGTACCAACAAAATTCTTTTAAAGCAAAATCAATCCATCGATAAAGTAATTGATATGACATCTACAAGCATGTACTTAAACACAAGATAGCCTCTCATTACAACCAATGATGTGACATCTATAGGCGAGTATCTACACATAATATGGCCTTTATTTAAAACATATAATAGCCCTCCATTAACAACATATTATAAGACATCTTAAGCATATATTAGAACATAATATAGCCTTCAATTAAAATATATAGTAGCCCTCTATTAACAACATATTATAAGACTTCTACGCAGGCATATATTTTAATACAATAAAGCCTTCAATTAAAAAATATAATAGTTGTCTATTAATAACATATTATAAGACATCTCACACATATATTTATATATTTTAATGGGTTATGTGGGATTGAAATGGGCTCCACCTATATTACATCATCACCACATAGTGGTATTACAAAAAAGCTTGGATATTATCTATATATCATTTGGTGAGATTTGAACCTGGGTCTCCTCCTTGAAATTTTGAGGAATTTAACCCATTGAGCTAATGCCACATGATTCATAGGCATATATTTTAACACAATATAGCCTTCAAATAAAAGATATAATAGCTCTCCATTAACATCATATTATAAGATGTCTATATAAGCATATATTTTAACATAATATAGCCTTCAATTAAAAACATATAATAGCTCTTTATTAACAACATATTACAAGACGTCTCACAAGTGTATATTTTAATACAATATAGCCTTCAATTAAAACATATAATAACTCTCTATTAACATATTATAAGATATCTTAGGCATATATTAGAATATAATATAGCCTTCAATTAAAGCATATAATAGCCCTCTATTAACAACATATTATAAGACGTTTCAAGCATATACTAAAAAATAATATAGCCTTCAATTAAAATATATAATAGCCCTCTATAACAACATTTTATAAGACGTCTACATAGGCATATATTTTAACACATTATAACCTTCAATTAAAATATATAATAGCTCTATATTAATAGCATATTATAAGACATATCAGACATATATTAGAACATAATATATCCTTCAATTAAAGCAAATTAAAAGCCCTCTATTAACAACATATTTTAAGACGTCTACACAGACATATTTTAACACAATATAACCTTCAATTAAAACTTAATATGTGTAAGGTTTCTACAGCCAATAAAGAGCATTATAAAATATGTCTACTAGTATATATAAACTATATATATATACACACACACGACTTTTCATCCATTAAGCATTTATTTTTATAAATATCAACAAGCTGGGATGGTCAAACTTCCACCCTGTTTATTGTTGAAATGTTAATTCTCCTCCAAGTTGACCCTTATAGCCTTTGGTTCTTCTCTATCCAACTCCTCTCCTCTTCTGTTCTTTTTTTCCAAGAAGAAGTGCCCTCCTCCTTTTCAGTTTAACTTCCTCCATCCTTATTCACATGGAGGCCTATCCTCCCATGCCCAAAAGTATCTTTTCCCATAAATACCAACTACTAGGGGTAACTACAAGACTAACCCTAGGTGGCTATGGAAAAATATTTACAATTAAAAATTATTCTTCCAAATTTCAAAATATTTTTTTCAATTTTAAAAACCATTTATCCCTTTATTTAGTTTTATAAAGGTAAATTTATTCAATTCTTTATTTGGTTTGAAATAGATAAAGTTATTCTTTTCTTTATCTAATCTATAAAAAGAAATAAATTCTTTTATTCATATACTTAAAATGCAAAAAGAAAGAATTAAATATATTTTTTAAAACATTCATAACATTGAATTTAATTCAAACTATAAATATAATTGATTATTACTTATTCAAATAAAATACCTATACTAATATTAAAAATTAGTATGGTATTTAAGCGGACTAAGGATTAATGGAACCTCTATATCCATTAGTCCTTTTTGAAGAGGATTCTTTACCCAATCCTTTTACACACAACACATATGCAAACAAAATCGAACAATGAAGTGTACTAAAACAAGGTGGTGATGTATCGTAAAACCAATCACCTATCTTGGTTTAGGACTTATGGTAACTTCTAGGTTACCAAATTTGGCTCTAGATGATCGGATCATTGATGATCACTATAAAATAAAGAAGTATGCAATCCATATGAGTGTAGCCATTCATGTTACCTTGAGCTATCATAATCATCATTTAAGTACCATGTTAATCGGTGGTCGATTATACCTCTTCCACCCATGGATGCACCTAATCCTACACATCGATAATATATTAGCAGTACCATATTCCTCAAATATAAATCAATATAAACATTGCATAACCATCCAAAAGTATCAAAACTAGGCATCAAGTAGTCATTCATCAATACATAGTCTACTATGCAAAAGTCCTACAAGGGCGGGTCATGACATACTAACCCATTTGGACTAAACATAGTCCCATGTGTTTCCTATCATACAAATGTTATTACAATATATTTTCAAATAAAAATAGGAAATTTATTTTTATATTATCCACATTTTCCCATGTGGCACTTCTTTTATAATACCGTCCCCATTGGACCTTATATTGTTCTAGAGTCCATTTCATTGTTGATTTGGAACGAAATTCTAGAATCTTCATTGACATCACTTCAATTGCCTCAAGGTTTACCATTTGTAATTTAGAAATATCCCACACATGATCAGGGTTAGTAATGTACCTCATAAGTAGGGATACATGGAAGGTATCATGGATATTTGATAGGTAAGGTGGAAAAATGAGTCTGCACGCAACCAAACTAATCTTCTTAATGATCTCAAAGGGTCCAACAAATCGAGGATCCAACTTCATAGATTTTATGGTACTTTTTATTGGCTTAAACCTTAAGAACATTCTATCTCCACCTGAATATTCCTTTGGTGATCATTTTAGATCAGCATAGCTTTTCTAATGGTTGACAACTTCACTAAGTATTTTCCTGATTGTCTTAAATTGACCTTTCATTTATTTGACCATGTCTAGTTCGATCATGACCTGATCCTCTAAATTATCCTAAGACAATGGTGTTCTACACCTCCTACCATACAAGGCATCGAATGGGACCATACCCAAAGAAGAATGATGCCCATTATTATAAGCAAATTCTACAAGATGTAGATAGTCTTCCCATTAGGACTTCTGATCCATATAGTACATGCAAAGCATATTTTCTAGTACTTGGTTTACCCTCTTGGTTTAATCATAAGTCTCATGGTGATTTACTGAGCTTATATTTATTTTTGTGCCCATTGCATGAAGGAGGGCTATCCAAAATTTAGAAGTAAATTTGGAATCCCTATCTAAAATAATCATCTTAATAAACCCATGCAACTTGCATATCTCTTTGCTAAATATGCTAGCCACTATCTGAGCATCATCCTTGATGTTTTTTGGTATAAAATATACAACCTTGGCCAATTTTTCAACTACTACAAGGATTGCATCATGTTGATTCTTGTTTTTGGGTAAACCTACTATAAAATTAATAGATATAACCTACCATTTTTATGTACATATATCATGTGGATACAAATTTCCTATAGGATGTTTATGTTCAACCTTAACCTTCTAGAATTTTAGGTACCAAGCAACAAAATCGGTGATATCCTTCTTCATTCTTGTCCAAAACAAGGTCTTTTTCATATTTTCCCTCATCTTGACCCCTCCAAGATGAGCAGAGTAAGGAGATCTACATGATTCTTGCATTATTAGTCTCCTTAAATCACCTATTTTTGGTACGATGGCCCTTATAGCAGAAAAAACCATATTTCATGTCGAAATCCTTATTTTTATCAGTATTTCTTCCTATTTTGACCCAAATTTCCTTTCAATACTCATCTTGATATTGCATCTTCCCGACTTGGTCTAGTAAGTCTACATGGCTCTAGGTCAAAGCTACTATGTACCTTCTTCTGCTTAAGGTGTCATCCACTTTATTTTCCTTTTCTTTGATATATTCAATATGAAAGTCATATTTAGCTAAAAATTTAATCCATCTTCTCTTTCTCACATTGAGCATAGGTTGGGTAAATATATACCTCAAGATTTGATGGTCAATTCTTAGTGTAAAGGGTCTTCCTACCAAATAATGATGCCAGATCTTGAGAGCATGCATAACTGCTACCAACTCTATATCATGTGTAACATAGTTAACTTCATGTTTCTTGAGTTTCCTTGATGCATATGCTATGACTAACTCATATTGTGAAAGCACTCCTCCTAGTCCTTATAGTGATGGATCAATGCATACTAAGAAGTTTTCATGAGGATATGGAATCTTTAGTATTGGTGCCATGGTGATTTTTTGCTTAAGCAATGCAAAGGCAATCTCACACTTTTTTGTCCACTTAAATTACTTCCTTTTATTTTGGATATTGGTTATTACAATGATTATTTTGGAGTAATCCTTCACATATCATCTATAATAGCCCATCATACCTATGAATATTTACACTTCAGTCACATTGGTAAGTAGAGGCCAATTCAAAATGGCCTCAATTGTTTTTGGATCCACTACAATTCCTTTGGTAGATATTATATGTCCTAGATATCTCACTTTTGAGACATAGAAATCACTTTTTGATAGATTCCAATATATTTGATTCCTTCTTAACAACTCAAACATGATTATGAGGTGCTTATCATGTTTTTTCCTATCCTAGGAATATATTAGAATGTCATCTAAAAATATGAGGAAAAATTGGTCCAGATGCCTCTTGAATACACTATTCATTAAATTCATGAATGTGACTAGGGCATTAGTTAGCCCAAAGGGCAAGACTATAAATTCATAATGCTCGTATCTAGTTTTAAATATTATTTTGTGAGTGTCCTCATCTTGTATTATTAACTGATGATACCCTAATTTCAAATCAACCTTTGTAAATATCATGACATCCTTAAATTAATCAAACAAATCTTCAATATTAGGTAGAGAATATCTATTCTTGATAGTTGCTTTATTAAGAATTCTCTAATCTATGCATAGCTACAAAGAACCACATTTATTTTAACAAAAAGTATCAATGCACCCCATGGTGACACACCGGGATTTATCAATCCATTCTCTAGAAACCCTTGTAGTTGTGCTTTTAACTCTTGCATCTCTATAGAATTCATCCTATAAGAAGCTCTCTAGATAGGATTTGCTCCTGGAATTAACTCAATAGTTAAATAAAATTCATGTATAGGAGGAAGTTCGAGTAGGTCTTCAGGAAATATATATTTTTGAAATCCTATAAGATAGGGTGTTTCCCAAACACTTCTTCCTTACGATATTCCTCAAATTCATTGAGTTTCACAATATAAACCATCCCTTCTCTCTTAATGGTTTTCTTAAGTTGCCTAGCAGATAAAAAATAAAATTTGAAAGATCCTTGCTCACTATGGATCTGTAGACACCTAAAACATGCATCATGTCGAGGGCGACTACTCATATGGACATGCTACAAGACCATATGGAAGATCTTGGATAGACTCCAAGATAGAGCAGTGGTTCTAACCACTCAATTTGGGCTCCTTGGCCTAATCAGTCTGAACCATAGACCAGACCTATGGTCTATAGTCTGAACCATGGCTAAGGCCTATGGTTTATAGTCTGAACCGTAGTTGCAACCTATGGTCTTAACTGAAGTTCAGTTGGCCTTCATCCAAGCCAAATCGGTTTGAATGACCATTTGTTCTAGAAGAAGGTGGTTAGAGGATGGAAGCTTCCAATCCAACTATCCTAACCACCTCTTCTTGATCTTGGCTTCTCCATGAAGCCACCCCTAGCCCTAGGACATCCTATAAGTACCCCTTCAAATTAGGGCAATGATATAGAGGATTTTGATAGCAAACTATCAATATAGAGAGTTGATTGATCAAGTGAGCAGCGAAGCCCTATCGAATTGCATACTGAATTCATGCATTGGAGAAGGCCACTTTGCTATTCACCTAAAGATCAATTTGCCATGGAGGTCCTAGGAGCCTAGAAGAGCCAAGAAATGCAAATCCGGGCAAACGAAGGCCCCTCATAGTGAATCAACCACCAAACTTGTCAGAAGGACACCGAAGGTGACCCTTGAACATCAATTGGACAAGGAGGTCAAGCCCACTGCCCTTGATTTTGAGGGTAAACTTACTTGAGTGCTCACCATGGCTTTCAGCCATGGTTTATAGTGCAGACCGCACACTAGTGTTACGGTTTGCAACAGAGGTATCACCACCTTACTATTTTCATTTCTGCCCATCTAATTAGATTAGATTAGTCATTTGCATGGTTTAATTGTAGTTGTAGAGATTTTTGACCGATAGATTTAGGGTTAGAATGATTTTAGTATAGTAGCATAAAATAGACATCAATGGGTTCTTTATGACTTTTAAAGCTTCATTTCCTTTAATTGAACCATGCAAATCTTAAATGCTATACTCTTTTATGTATTTCCATGAATATTTGTTAGTTTAGCATAGTTTAAACATCTTTTACATGCTTTCTTGATTTCATGTTTTCAATGGCATCTTTATGCATCTTTCCTTTTAAGGGCCTCATCATGAGAGGTTGCCTATGTTTTTGATCATTCTCTATTGTTTCTTGATCGTAGGGATCTACATTCAAAGGAGCTTAACATTCGAATCCTTCCTCAACATGAAGAAGAGGGTCAACTCCACCCTAAGGCAGTTCGTGTCACCCTACGAAGGCATTTGAAATATCACACCTACCCTTGAGAGGGAAACAATTGCAGAACTTATTGTAATATCGTATCAACATGATTATCCCTAAGAGGGATGTACTTGTAACCAGAAATGACTTCATAATGGAATAAAGTGTCTTTTATTGTTTATCTTGTTGTCAATTTCTTGCATTTCATACATGTTATTATTTTCACTATTACACTAGGATTTTGGGTGTGAGCCTTTTTGGTGGTTACAGAAGGTGATCATGGTGGAACTCCACATAAATAGCATCTGATTATGTGTTCTTGATTTTTTTGACTTGTAGGTACAGACCGTAGCTATCAGCTATGGGCCAACAATTGAACCGTAGGTTCAACGTGCGGGCAATAGTCAGAACCGTAGACCAAACCTATGGTTTCCAGCTGACAACATAGATAGTAAAAATTAGAGAGCCAATCATTGTAGGACCTGAGGTAGGCCCTATTTTCAACCCTCTATCATTTTTTTCCCTCTGTGTTTTTACAACATGTATGATTTCGAATGCAAATTAGGAAAAACCACTAAAAAAGGGTAATCAATCGTCCTAGTTTGCTTTTGCATTTACTTCCATAGAAAGGCACTGCTAGGAACAACGGACCTATGATTGCAGTCCACCCTAGGCTACAACGTGCTTGATAGAGTGTCTTGTTTGGTTTGCATGTGTGAGGCCCAATTAGTGGCCAATTATCATCGTAATGTGCATTGTTTAAAAGAGCATCTAGATTAGTTTGCATTTTTTGAATGTAAAACGTTCTTCATTTTGCATAGCATATAGAAAATGAGCATGAGTGCTATATGATGCATTTCTTTTATGTACAATAAAATGAACCACACACACCACTTGGCACTTAAACGCTAGTGAGTTGGGCTTGACATCCAACCACTAGTAGGGTTCAATGATGGTGGGCATAATTTCCATCCGTTGGCCCAAATCCTACGAACCTTTGGATACTAGACCAATACCGGATCCGAGAACCTTTTGTACCCTAGAAAATTTGCATGTATTCTCTTCGAAGGGTATAACATTGACTAGGGGAAAATGGGTGAGGATCTGGGAGGACCTGTGCTCCCTGACCATGTGTGGGCTTCATTACCACACATTATAGGTTGGATTACATGACTTGGAGTTCATAGCCAAGTTGTCGAGCTACGAGCATACAAGTGAAAGCCATTTAAACTAAGAATAAAATCCAACAACTTTTCAAAACATGATAAGGAGTTTCTATACTGATACAACAAATCATTGAAACACATCAAATAATTTAGGGCTCAAATTTTAAAAATGTAAAGGAGATAATCACATTGTTTACTTTGTATGCTTCTTTATTGCTTAATTCATCAAGATAAGGCCCTCCTTGAGGCCACAATTTTTAGTAAGAGAGGAAACCTCTCGAGTCTTGTTTAGTCGGTTCATCATGATGACTAGGCATGATAGAGCTCAATCATGAGCTAATGAGTCAGAGAGTTCATGGAGAGGCTCTGAATGCTTTCGATGTTCTCCTGAGGAGCTTTCAAACCTCGCATGCCTCCTTGCTAGGCATCGCACTCATCATGCATCGGAGGATCCAATCCTCCTAGCATGACATTCTGAGAGTCATCGTGAGCTCCCTTCATCATGCAGGGGGTTCACCCATACAGATCATGGGGTTTCCTCACACATAGTGAGAACCCACATCATTAGGTCTCCACCTAGTGAGATAGAGAGTTGTGGATCTTACTCCATGAGTCAGTCCTATAGGGAATCTGAGTCTCATGCAGCCCATGAGAGGTGACTACTCCAAGACCAATTGGAGGAGGCACACCGTGAGCGTAAGCGCCTAGAGCATGAGTGCATAGAAAGAAAGAGAGTGCATCAACAAAGGTTGGATGAGCTCCAACGACATGAAGAGAGGATTTACCAATAGAAAGCATGTGAAGAACAATCATGTGAGGTAACTCCCAAAAAGAAGCTCATACCTAGAGTGCTTAGGCAACAAGTCAACGTGATGCACCCAGTGCATCGTCAAGAGTTGCCACTTAAGCAAGTAGATAGCCATTCCTCTAGATGGATAGACATGCCTAGGGTTATCGAAGAGCAACAGAAAGAGATGTTTAAGGATCCCATGTGTAAGCGTGAGGTCGAGAGTAGTCAAGTCCGATAGGTGAGCAGTGTCAATGCTCGAAATTCATCACAATCCTTGGGGCATATATAGTCTATTCCACCATATAAGGAACCTGTGATTACTTTCCATAAATAGGAAGTCAAACCTATCCCTATCAGGGAGTCTGATCCTCCATTGCATATCATAGTGAGGATAAAATAGATTGTGTATAAGCGAGTGTTGGTGGATACAGGATCATCGATTAATATCATCACCACCTCAACATTCAAACATCTCAAAATTCCATCATCCCACATCAAGGAAACAACTTTAATGTTGCAAGCCTTTAACGATGTGGAATCCCCTACAGTAGGCACAATAGTCCTCCCCATCGAGGTGGGACAAAATATTATTCCTACATTGTGCTACATTTTAGAGGGATCAAGACAATATAATATGCTACTTGGAAGACCATGGATAAGAGCCATGGAGTGCATACCATCAATAGTGCATCAATGCATTAAGTACACCCATGGAGGTGAAGTTCATGTAGTTGAGGTGGACCCAGATCCCTTCAAGTATTATAAGCTTGAGGATCATCCGCAGGAACCTGGTGAGGTGCCTATGCATCTGCAAGTTAAATTGGATGAGTCTATCCAAAGTGTGGATGCAGCCTTGCAGACGGTGGTGGAGTTACCATCCCCACCGCTATCACCTATGGAGTCACCTACAACCCCTACACTCTCGACACCACTTAGCAGGGAAGGATTGATGAATGCCCTTACGGAGTTTCTCACAACCACTTCAGAGGTATCATTAGAGGATCTTCACACTCCTATCAAGGAGGAAGAACCTAGCATGGTCATGGATGCACCTGAGTGTATCACACCCTCTTCATCCATCATGTCACCAGATAGTTCTCATGAGGATGATGGTGAATATGAAGAGCTTATAGAGGCCAGCATTACGATGTTGCCCACCATAGAGTCCACTGAGGATCTAGGTCAACTTTTCATCGAGTCTCTACCTGTGGATCCTATCCTAGAGACATCGTATGAGTATGAGGAAGGTTCAGTTATCATGACTAAAATAAGATAGCCTCAGTATGTTGATGAATTACCTATGATGCATGCAGTTGTGGAGTCTTCTCATGAGTTTGTGGGAATGGTCGACATTAGGCTAGAAGATCAAGTGATTCCTAATCACATAGAGCTAGAGATGGGGTAATCCAGTGGTGTTTCCACATTTCCAGGGCCAGAACCTTTGAAATTAGTCACTCCTGACTCATTTCTCATGGCACCATCTCAAGAGCACAAACAAGTAGGTTCCTCACATCATATTGGGGGTACCGCAATTGACACAGTTCAACACAACGAAGTGAAACAATAACTTGAGCTGAGTCATAGGCATGAGCATGTGGATAGCATTGATGAAGTGTGTCATCAAGAAGCTTCCACATCAACTCAAATGAAGGAAATAGGTGATTTGCAATTACCTAATGGATCCATAGCATCCACTTTTCTATTTCCTTCAAATGACAAAGGTATTTTGAATCAGTCATTGGAAATACATATGAATTCTTTGTCAGTATTGCGATCCATTTTAAGTCATCTAGAATGGATGGAGCATCGAATGGATGAGCAAGATAAGGCATTGCATTTTATCAAGAACCGGCTTGAAAACCTAGAATTACAAAAGCAACCCTTGTCTGAGGCCGAATCGCTTCCTGTGCAAGTATAGGAAAAGCCTCAATGAAAGCAAAAGCCCATGCGGCCAACCCAACCATTGGATTCTCAAAGCAAACCAATGTGGGTCAAGAGCCCAAAATAGTCGCAACATAGTGGGACTCCATTAAAAGAGTCTATGTCTGACATATTTTAGAAGTTGCAAGAGGCTAAGGTCATCACCTTGCCTAATGTCATCCCTTTAAACCCAAGTAGAGTTAAACCTATGGGTTACAGGGAGCATCACTACTATCTCTATCACCAAATAGAGGGTCATGGCATTCGATATTATCATGAATTTAAGAGTGTGGTGCAAAATCTGATAGATAAGGGGGTTTATCATATAGATGGTTCTCTCAGAGTGCCCCAACATGCCGAAGTGGAGGTCACACCTCCTCAAGAGTGACCTCGGAGTCGTCAGTCACCTCGTAAGCCCAATAGGCCAGTGCAATGAGTAGTTTCATTTCAGATGACTACTCTAACTTTGTTCCAAAAGTTACATGAGGCAAAGGCATTCATATTACCTGAAGTCAAGCATAGGGCATCCAAGACTGGGTCACCTGATGGGGGTCCCTTTTGTGTGTATCATCGAGTGCATGGACATGACATTAGGGGTTTCCAATCATTTAAGAGGGTCATCCAAGACCTAGTAGAATGGGATGAGATCCATGAGGATGGTTCTCTCGTTCACCCATGTCGAAGCATAGGTACACCGGTGAGGTCCGATCTTCACTTGGGAGAGTTGATTTCTATCACTCTTCCTAAACAAGCTGATTACTTTTTAGTGAATAGCATGCACATTGGGGGTCTTCAAGGTAGCATACCTTTCCCACCAGCCATACCAAATTTGATAAGGAAAAATGAGGAATCTAGAGGTATTGCACCTCCCTCACCATCATCGAATGGCACACACACTAGGGGTATATAGGGCAGCATGCCCTTCCCCAAAAGGCTGTAGGTCAAAGGGTTCAAAAAGGTCTTAAGGGTTTGCTTATAATCACTCGATCATCCTAAAAGGCTCCAAGCTCATCTATGAGTAGTTTGGTCAATCAAAAGGTACCAAGAGTTTCTAAAAAATTGCTTGGTCAACCCAAAAGCTCCAAGGATTCTTAAAAGATCACTTGGTCATCCCAAAAGTCCCAAAGGTGCTCATAAACCCTTTGGTCAAACCCAAAAGGCTCCGAGGGTTTGCTTAAAACCGCTCGATCATCCTAAAAAGCTCCAAGGATTTTGCTAAAAATCGCTTGGTCAATCTAAAGCTCCAATGACATTTCCTCACTGGTTGGTCCCTCCTAAAGGCTCCAGAGGCATGTACTCACCGTTTGGTCAGATATGAGGCTCAAAACTCATAAAAATTATAAAATCAATAAAATCCAAAAAAATTGGTAAAGCATAAAATCCAAAAACATTTGCTTTTGCATTTTCATTTTTGCATTCACTCATGCATCCACTGCATTATTGCATTGCATATAGGCATTCATCATCCATTGCATTCCATAGTAGGAGGGATTATGTTTGTTAGTCTTACAAATGACACCATATTTGTGTCTAAATCATGCATCTCTGCATTTATCATAAATCCATCATTCATGTGAGTAATTGTGTTTTTCAACACAACCTATTTTGTTGCTATGGAGATATACTAGGGTTTTTTGGTCATTCAACCATACCTAGAGGTCTTATCAAGAGTTGGTAGAAATCTTGCTTTGATTTTGTAGCTGAGGTTCAGTTAGTATAGCCCTTAGCATATCAGAAGCCTATCACTAATCAACAAATTAAACAATCCTAACAAGGACTAGGGGAAGATGAAAGTCGTGAAGTAGGACCGGGTATCCTGAGGTGAAAAGAGTTATTCTTGCTTATCCCTCTGTGCGGACGGTATGGGAAATGTTGGTAGTTGGAAAAAGGATAGGTTAGTTCCCTATTCAGAATCCCTTGCTTACGATAAAATGAGCAATATCCCAGAGTGATATCCCACATCAATCCTCAAGATTGATACCCTAGATCGATATCATAGATCGACTTCCCAGATTGATATCCCATATTGATATCATAAGATCGATATCCTCAATCGATATACCAGAAATAGTTTTCCCAAGTAAATCCCCCAAAGGAAGGTTTCTGAAGAAGATTATCAAGTATAAATGCTAAAAAGTGAAGATCAAATGAAGATCAAAAAATAGGCTCAAATCAAGTTCAAAGTGAAGATCAAATGAAGATCATAAATCAAAGTTCGAGTGGAGATCAAATGAAGATCCAAAAATCTAGTTCGAAGAGAGATCAAATGAAGATCCAGAGACAGTTCAGAATGAAGATGGAATCGACTCCCTTGCTTCACTACATATGAGCAAGTATCCCAAAAATTGAAGGATAGAAAGGAATGAGCCTGAATCCCTGGAATTGTTGGCACTACTATACCTTACGCATGATGATATGTCTGATACACTTGCATCTCGCTTGTGGGTAGACCAATGTTTGAATGTGGAGGAGCTAGCTTCAGGTGTCCTGCATTGCCTAGTGGCTTAGTCCAACTAAAATCTAAACTTGGGATTGGATAAGACATTTGTGGTGCCCCTATCTTAGCAATGGGCTGAAAGAATCCCACCTGACATCGAGGAACGCTCGTGTCTTATCTTAAAATAATCATGTGCACACACAGGGATAATGAATAGTTAGGGCCTATCCTAGCAAAAGCCTTTTATCTCAGAAGTCTAGTGTGGTTAGTATGCAACTTTTGATAAGTCTATTAGGGTGTTTGAGTCTCATGGAAAACCTCAAAAATCTCTCTCATAGCAACAAAATATCAAATATCGCAAACCATATAAAACATTAAATTGCAAAGTATCGAGTCCATGATACATCATCATATAGAGCACAATCAAGATATAGGATAGATACCAGATGGATATTAGAAATAATATTTAGATGACCACTGACTATATCGTGCATATTTTTCAAATTTGCAAAGGAAAATAGAATGACACATTATATCATTCGCATCATACAACTGCATTCATTGCATTTCATATATGGGTGATTAATTGATTAAATTCTTATCTTAAGGATTTTCAATTACATTCATGATTTTTATACATTCTGTGGTGTCATCCATTAGATTGATAAACATATTTGCATTCATTCCTTATGTTTTAAGTGATTAAAGCATACAGGTTCATTTACATTAGATCACCATCATGTAAATAATGCATTACATACATCGCACATCTAAGCATCTAGATCACTGCATGTCATCATCATCATAAATTAAATAGCTATCTAGTGCATGTCATCCATACATCACATCATATAGCATCAAATTAACATAAGCATTGCATCCATATGCATCAAATAAGCAAAAAATTAAAAATATACAAGTACATATAATGAGTCATAAATGATCAATCATATATATATATGTGTCTCAAGAGTACATCAGGACTATACAAAATGCCCATAGGCTACAATCATGTAGGTCCTAGACCTTACACCAAAAATGGTACATATGCAAAATATAGCCTAGATCTAGTAGAGCCCTAGCTCTGCCTGCTCCCCTAATAGAGCTCTCACCACCTCCCTAGCCCTATCCCTAGACTACTCCTCCCTAAGGGCCCTATGTACCACCTAACCCAAATAGGCCTAGCACATGGGATACTAGTATGTCTAAGCAGCTAGACCTATGACTAGAGGTCACACCCATCTCCCTATGACTCCTATGAGAGCTGCCTCCATGTGTGCTAGAGGACCTATGTGTCCTCTCTATCCTATGAGTCCACTGGCTGGAGCTCACCATGGACTATCCTAAAGTCTAGGACTTGGTCCTCTGAGACCTCATAGCATGTCTATCCTCTAGTACCTCCAAGCCCCACAATATGATGAAGCCCTCTAGCTAGGAGATGTGAGCTGCCCTCACATCGCAAAGGTCATTTCCCTCCTCTACGAGGGAAGTGAGACACCTAACCTCTGCCATGGGATCACCACCTCCTAGAAGTATAGCTGATGGTGTAGTGGAGGTCCCATAATAGCATGGGAGGATGAAGGATCCCCCTCTATGCCCAGTAGGTCTCTCTACTATAGCCTCACCTCGACTATGCCTCGTCTACATCACATGCACTAGTAAGCTCCTCAATCCTACTCTCTACTATTGTAGCCTGAGCTATGAGGGCTATAATCTACTCCTGAGCCTCTACCAATTATCTATCCCTATGAGCTAGCTTCACCTCTAGAAGGGTGATAGTCGTATCCCACTATAGCTACTAGGTCTAAAACCTACCAACCTGACTCTATAAGTCGACAACCTGAGTGAGGAGCTCCCCTACATCACTATCAGGAGGCACCTCACCCTCCTCTGATCCCTCCTCCTCCTCTACCTCTACCTATGGAGCCTCCTCTATGGTGGCCTCTATGCCCCATCCACCCTCGGTCCTCTAGTGCACCCTATGCCCATCAAGATCGACCCCTACCTCTGCCTGGTCATCTACTCTACCTAGAGGCCCTAAACCCTACCACTATAGGAGGGACCACCATGTGTCATATGTTGGGGTGGTCCTAGGTGTGTCATCCCTAGACTCCTAGAAATCATCAACCTCATCTCCTAGAGCTATAGGCTGAATCCATGGTAGATGTGTCTCTAGCACGAGATACCTGTACACAAAAGGAATCTTTGGGATGTCCTACACCAAGCCAAACTACCACAAGACACGAGAGAAGAACTGATACTCTCTAATATCGACCTTACGACTGAGTAGCCACCTATCCGATGAGCCTATCATAGCCACTCGCCTACCTCGATCCAATCAGGCACTCCCTATAGGGATGCCACTCAATGTCATCCGACCCAAGAGCTGCAAGCTATCTAATATAATAATTAATGTCTCCAACATGGGTCCTACTCTAAAACCCCTCCTCCTCTCATGGCCAGCATGTGACGTAGCACTGATGCGCATCATCAATGGTCATGATGTGGAGAGGTAGGTCCATGGGATGCTCGATCTAGATATGCTACCAACCCTAGATCTATAACAATAGGCTATAGCTAATCCCTCGATGGCTTCGACTGGTAATCTGGTACAGCTCCTGATAGAGCTGACATAGCAACGTGCTCCCCCAAGCTAGGCATAGTGGCTGAGTAGTGGAGCTCTAAATAACTCTCTAAACACTAGCCAAGAGGTTCCAAGGAATCCTCATGCCCGAGGAGTCTAGAAGCACTATCTACACCACAAGGATCATGAATATCATTGCACAGACTGAGAAAATATGCTCACCCTACCAGTATCCAATGTGGACACCTCCATGATCGATCTTCTCCTGAGCCTCCTTGCTTCGGTCATCAAAGATAGCATCAAAGATAGGCCCCTTTCTCTGAGAAGAGGAAGAGGTGATGGCCTCGCCATCGATAGGGATCCTAAAGATCTGATAAACGTCCTCTAAGGTCATAGTCATTTCACCTATAGGTAGGTGAAAGGTGTTGGTCCATGCATTCCAGCTCAGGCCAATGTAGTCAAGTAGGTCTGATCTACCCTAATAGTGGGTAGATCTAGTACATAGCTAAATCCGATGGCTCTAAACCATGCATGCTCACCATCAGTGAGCTGTCTATGGAGAATCTTAAGTAGATCAGGCTCACGAGCCCTAGAGGTCAACCTCTAAAATAAAAGTAGTATATAAGCTAAAATTTTAAAGAAAAACATCAAAAACATCTAAAAACTGATAAAAAGATAAAAACATGTCGCAAGGCATTCATAAAAATAAAAAATATCAATTAGGCAAGTCAAAATTGCATTAAATGACATCAAATGCCTTTTAAACTTTAGAAAATGCAAAAATTTGACAAAATTTTTCTAAGGTTAGTGAACCACGGGTCAACCCTGTGGTCCGCATGCGGTCAAAATATGACCGTTGTAGTTTGAATGTGAACCATAGCTGATAGCTATGGTCCCCAATATAACAATTGGGAACCGCAGCTACTAGCTACGGTCTAGGAAGAATACCCATTTTGGGTACCTTCCTAGCCTTTCTCACTAAAAAAATTAAACCTAACTAAATCTAATCTAGTGAGGTTCATTACCAACTATTTAGTGAGGTTAATTTTTTGCATTTCTTAATGTGGTTCATTTTATTGGTATTGAATGCGAGGACTCGGTTTTGAATTACCTTGCCCGCTCTATGGCCTCTACTAGTCGATGGTTGATCAACATCCACCATCAGGGTATCAAGTGTGGTATATGGATAAGTTTTGGGTAGCATTTCGGATCAGTGAATGTCTCCTATCTCTTAGAGCTCTCTCAATGCAGTTGCTTTCAAGAAAAATAATGAAAAATTCAAATGGGAATGACTATTTAAAGGTTTGCCTAATTTTGGTGGACCGCAGCTGACACCTGCGGTCCCGGAATTAGGGTTTTTCGATCGTAGGCCCTAACTATGGTTCCCAAAAGTTGAAAAATACAACCGTAGACCATACTCGTGGTTCATAGCTAGCATTAAATGCACTAAAAACCCACCATGGGAAGGTCTAAAAAGGTAAATTAATGACTCCTAATGGATCAAATTTTCAAAAAGAGCAATCAATATTGCAAATTTGGTGATGTTCAAAGCACCAGGATTGATCAATAAATCAAAATTAACAAAAAAATCAAATAATTAAAAAATCAAATGCACCTCGTATTCAGTAATTTACCCTATACACTTGGCGGTTGCAGTGACTTGCGATCCATGCAATTCGGCAAGATGAGTAAATTACCATAAGGACATTTGGGGCAAAAATTGTCATCGTTGATCTGATATGCTTCTTTTCAATCCCTAAGAAGGCCTTCGAGGTTGGACTTCTCCATGGGAATGAGGCGTTTCATGTCATGTCTCCTATGACATCTTTTCAGAAAATCATCGATAACTTGATTCAACACAAATCTAATTGGAGTTGCCTCATTTCGATTCCCTAAGATGGCTATTGTAGCCCGACTACTCCATGGGATAGGAATGTGCAATTACTATTAATAGTTGGAATCAGAAGTTGAACTAGGCCTAGCCAAGGCATTAATATGCTCAAATCTAAATTTGTTCAGATCATCCATGGTGGTCAAGTGACATCATCACTTTAATCATTGTCATTACCCTCATCGACTCATCGCTTGAGGGGGTAGTCATAATATCAAATCATAATCAAAATCAACAGAAGATCCTAGAGATCGTAGATCCCTTGATCTTGTCAAAATTGTGTTCATCCTTGCGAATCATTGTCAACAACTATCATAAGCTTACCCCTTTGCTTGGGGAAAATAGCAAATATGATAATTTATTTGTAACTCTCATCCTTTTGGATTGATAGGCGTGAAAGCCTACTTGGCATTGATGCTATCCGAATGTCTAGTGATGAGTACAAACTTTTCAAGTTTAAGCCTCCAAAGAGTTGGAAGCAATGATTCTAGGATGCGCATCCTTTTGCTGGACCTGGGGCATCTAATGTTGATCCGACTAATGATCATCATAGAACCTTCGACATCATTTTAGGAGGTCTATTTTTGCTCAGCATTGTTCGATCTCACAATGCATCTCAAAAGGGGCATCTGTAGACACCTAAAACATGTCATGTCGAGGGTGACTACTCATATGGACATGCTACAAGACCATATGGAAGATCTTGGATAGACTCCAAGATAGAGCAGTGGTTCTAACCACTCAATTTGGGCTCCTTGGCCTAATCAGTCTGAACCGCAGCCCAGACCTACGGTCTACAGTCTGAACCATGGCTAAGGCCTACGGTTTATAGTCTAAACCGTAGCTGCAACCTACGGTCTTAACTAAAGTTCAGTTGGCCTTCATCCGAGCCAAATCGGTTTGAATGGCCATTTGTTCTAGAAGAAGGTGGTTAGAGGATGAAAGCTTCCAATCCAACTGTCCTAACCACCTCTTCTTGATCTTGGCTTCTCCATGAAGCCACCCCTAGCCCTAGGACATCCTATAAGTACCCCTTCAAATTAGGGCAATGATATAGAGCATTTTGATAGCGAAGCACTGTCGAAATACTGATAGAGAGTTGATTGATCAAGTGAGCAGTGAAGCCCTATCGAATTGCATACTGAATTCATGCATTGGAGAAGGCCACTTTGCTATTCACCTAAAGATCAATTTGCCATGGAGGTCCTAGGAGCCTAGAAGAGCCAAGAAATGCAAATTCGGGAAAACGAAGGCCCCTCATAGTGAATCAACCACCAAACTTGTCAGAAGGACACCGAAGGTGACCCTTGAACATCAATTGGACAAGGAGGTCAAGCCCACTGCCCTTGATTTTGAGGGTAAACTTACTTGAGTGCTCACCATGGCTTTCAGCCATGGTTTATAGTGCAGACCGCACACCAGTGCTGCGGTTTGCAACAGAGGTATCGCCACCTTACTATTTTCATTTTTGCCCATCTAATTAGATTAGATTAGTCATTTGCATGGTTTAATTGTAGTTGTAGAGATTTTTGACCGATAGATTTAGGGTTAGAATGATTTTAGTATAGTAGCATAAAATAGACATCAATGGGTTCTTTATGACTTTTAAAGCTTCATTTCATTTAATTGAACCATGCAAATCTTAACTGCTATACTCTTTTATGTATTTCCATGAATCTTTGTTAGTTTAGCATAGTTTAAACATATTTTACATGCTTTCTTGATTTCATGTTTTCAATGGCATCTTTATGCATATTTCCTTTTAAGGGCCTCATCACGAGAGGCTGCCTATGTTTTTTATCATTCTTTGTTGTTTCTTGACCATAGGGATCTACATTCAAAGGAGCTTAACATTCGAATCCTTCCTCAATGTGAAGAAGAGGGTCAACTCCACCCTAAGGCAGTTCGTGTCACCCTACGAAGGCATTTGAAATATCACACCTACCCTTGAGAGGGAAACAATTGCACGAATCTTATTGTAATATCGTATCAACATGATTATCCCTAAGAGGGATGTACTTGTAACCCAAAATGACTTCATAATGGAATAAAGTGTCTTTTATTGTTTATCTTGTTGTCAATTTCTTGCATTTCATACATGTTATTATTTTCACTATTACACTAGGATTTCGATCGGGTGTGAGCCTTTATGGTGGTTACAAGATCTTTAATCTTCCCTTATTCTTCTTTGAAACTACATCCACCTATTCTAGAAGTTTATTACAGCTTTATGAGCTTGTAACCAGTCCATACCAAAATAACATCAAAAGCATATAGCAACACTATATACAAACATCCTATGATAGAACCACTAGTTAGGTTAATTTCTACCATAGGAAAACATTGATCCATTGAGTAGGTTTATCCGGAACCATAATCAACCTTCCACCCTTGTGCCAAATATCCCAGTATTTCCAACATATCCCTGATTATACTAGAAGGAATAATGCTATCTGTAGCTCCACTATCAATTAAAATTTTTACTTCTTTATTGAAAATCTTACCCTTTAAGAGCAATGGGATGGATTTCCCTTTTAATTTTTGTTTTTTGATTGCAGTAACAATATTATGGGAAAGTTATTTTCTCTTTGCACTAGATATACTTAGTCTTGGTTGGTGTGGATAGTGGTTAGCATAGTGCATATCTACATAATTGTAGCACCCACCCTTGGGTCCTAGATGCACTTCTGGTTTTTGTTCCTATATTTTTCCCACTAGTACTAATTTTGGTTTCTTTTGTGGTTGGGGTTTGTTATTGCTGGTATTGTTGTTGTTTCTCCTTTGGAAGTTCCTTTTGAAATTTTCTTGCTTCTCGTAATTTCTTATTTTGGGTTTTAGGGAGATTTTACCCTTTTGGTTTTGTTCTCCCTCCCACTTTATAAATTTGGTACTATTCCTCTTCCTAAGTGCTTTCCAATATTGTTAAGATAGAACTGCATAGTTTAATTGAAGATGAGATTCCACCTTTTTAGCTAAATCATAAGCCTTCTATAGTGATTTTGGCTCATGCATATTTACATCATGTCTAATATTAGGTTTTTCTCCTAAGATAAATTTATGGATCTTCATATTCTCATCATAAGTGGGTACGTATTTCAACAACTTAACCAACTTCTTATAGTATACCTCAACTGATTTGGTCTCTTGTTGAATGTTGGTTGCTTCGAATTTGCTACATAAAAGTGCTTTGTAATGAACCTTTTATTAAAAGTTGTGATAAAGTCCCTCCACTTTAGATCAACTATTTCAATATTTTACTCTTCTTTGAAGCTTTTCCACCATTCCAATCCATCCCCTTATAGATTTAGTGTTGCCCAAACTATTCGAGTTCTAGTAGAGTAGTTATTCATTGTGAAGTAGATTTCTAGTTACCTTAGCCAAGTTTTGGCTACATTACATTCTACTTAAAATTTGGAGGTATGGACATTCTTTATGTCCTTGGCCAATTCTATTTCTAGAAAAATGTTGACCTCTCACTTCTTAGCGGTCTATTCATTAGCTTTCCCAACCTCTGAATTTCTTGTCTATGAATACCAGTTTGCTATGTTCTCAAACAACTATCTCAATTGTTCCATTTGTTCTTGCATCAAGGTGATTATTGCAGTGAGGTTCTCTACCCCTCTATTGGAATTATCTGAACCTTCATCTTAGGATGTTCCTTCAACATAATTATAATGGGTCTATCTAGTTGGTGGAATAAAATTCCCTTTTGTTGTCTTTGGTGTCATTTATCCTAGTCACACAAAAGACATGATACTATGTTAGGTTACAACTTATTCCTTGAATTGTACTACTAACTCTAGCTAAATACGTCATCCACATAAGCTAAATACAATTTTTTCTTAATAAAACCACCCTCACTTTACATGGGGTGTTCTAAAAACTACCATCTAATTCCATTACCAATGGCCACACTTACTATACATAAGGTGTCGTATTAAAATGATATACCCTCAATAAGATCAACTCTTTGGAATTCTAGCAATTTAGGAATTCTAGGTATTCTCAGCTTTAGCTTAAAACTAAGTGTGGGCTTAAATAGGAAGGTACATAAATCCTTTGCATATTCCATGGAAGTTTCTAGTCCATCATACCTAGAGCTTTGATACCAAATGTAATGACCCAAAAATCTAACTAATCTAAGGTAATTTTTTTATAAACATATACTCGAGAGGGATTTACATATCCTTAACCAACATATGTGTTACTACAAATTTATCTAAGCTAGCCTAATTTTTTAAGTTGTCCATATCATCTCCATAATGAGCCAACATCCCTTCCTCAATCTATCAAAGGATACACCCATATCTATACCATACACAAGTTTGTCTGTGTAGGTATACTACACATATTGCAAATAAGCTATCAATCTCATCTCCATGATGAGATAACTTATCTCCTTCTGTCAGTCAAAGGATACACCCATCTCTATATCATACACAAGTCCATTTATGTAGGTATACTATGCATACTAAAAATAAGCTATCAATCTCATATTTGCAATGAGCTAACTTATTCCTTTCATAGATAGCCAAGTTCATTTAAATTTACTAGATGTCTTGTACATATATCTAGGTTAGTTTCTTAGAAGTGATCTCTATATCAATGTTATCCAAAGTTTCTTCCTAAGGGATCCCATAATAATTTAGGATCCGTTCTCTACTTCTAATGCATAAGCATGATCACATTTAGATATTGATTCTAATCATCTAACTACGCTAAATTATTTAAGATCTTCTAATCCTTTTTTTCCTTAGAAGGATATGATTAAATATTATCTATTTAATTTAAGCATGGAATAATATCTATGAAAACATCAAAGAAGGTACTTAAATATGACATCATAATCTAACTAAAAAATTAACAAAATAGAATAGTTTATGAAACTATGACATCAAATATTATTTATAAATTACCAATAAGAGATACATCTTTCATTCATACTTTAAAACATTACATAACCCAAGTATGGTAAAACTTCCATACTTTAACGAATAAGGTATTACAACATTATCCAACTAGGATATTGCTCAACTTAGAGTTTACTCCATAATATGTTTTCCATAACAAGGTCAATATTTTAGATCTAAGTGTCCTCCTTGGTCCTTCTCCCCTTTCCATTGCTCAATTGATAGTGGTAATGGATCATACAACTCATATATATTTACTAATAATGCAATTAAATGCATCTACTAAATGACTTATGAGACAAACAAATTTATAATTTGGTTACCAAATTGCAACTATACAAACTACTTAATGCATTTATACATAAATCATTTGCTCAAATCATCAGAAGGAAAGTCATTTATCAAGCATGGTAGTTCAACATACCATCCTTTAATCAATCAAAGGTTCATGCTTTTAATCATATAAAAGCCATTTCTTGGATCAATTAAGGTCCCATACCCTTAATCAATTAAATACTTATTCAAAACACTTTCTTTAATCAACTAAGGTCTCATACCCTTAATAAATTAAATACTTATACAAAACACTTTCTTTAATCAACTAAGGTCCCATACCCTTAATCAATTAAATACTTATACAAAACATTTCCTTTAATCAACTAAGGTCCCATACCCTTAATCAATTAAATACTTATTCAAAACACTTTATGTAGTCAACTAAGGTCACATACCCTTAATAGATTAAATACGTATTCAAAACACTTTCTTTAATAAACTAAGTCCCATAC
The DNA here is from genome assembly GCA_028583015.1 of Wollemia nobilis. Taxonomy (NCBI): domain Eukaryota; kingdom Viridiplantae; phylum Streptophyta; class Pinopsida; order Araucariales; family Araucariaceae; genus Wollemia; species Wollemia nobilis. The sequence goes on from JAQPPZ010017247.1 coordinate 290,657, forward strand.
CCTTAATCAATTAAATAATTACACAAAACACTTTCCTTAATCAACTAAGAGCCCATTCTCTTAATTAATTACACATTTAACAATAATTACTTCGTATAATTAAAAGGTTTATCTTTTAATTTAACATGTCCATGCTTTTCTTTCTTTATGTAAATAAAAGGTCTTTCTTCTAATTTAGCATGAATTCATATATATAATTAATTAATTAACCCCAAAGAGGCTTCAGTAAGTCAGGCCCAAAAAGGTGTTAATCCATCCATGGAAAAACGACGATCCCCAACCAAACTGGTCAAGTGGTTAAACTGGACCAAAAAATAGCGGTACACAAGGTCGATATTACCTAGGCAGCTATGGCTAATGGATGCAATCACCAACTTAATAAAGCATAATGAAGGAGATTTCACCTAGGTGTTGTAGGTGAGTTGGAGAGGAGAGGGCAATCCTCCAAGGGAGGTCCCAGGTTCAAATCTCCACCCCTAAAAAAGGTTGGGTGGGATCTAAAATCCAATGGAAAATTTGGGGGGGGGGGGGGGGGGGGCGCACCTCGGGGGACTTGACGGTGTATAACCCTATGTTCATGGTCTCTCAGACCAAGGCGGCTCTGCAAGGATTTTTTCACTAAAAAAAAAAAAAAAGCATAATGAAGGAGACAATTATAGTAATTAAGACATCCCTCAACCATATATTAAGCATGGTATAAGGCATTAATCAGCTATACATTAAAACTTAATACCTGCCTTCATATGATATCTTTAGTGTGTATTTATCATAATACAACCTTATTTTAGAGCAAATTTAGTCCATGTGTATTTATCATAATACAACCTTATTTTAGAGCAAATTTAGTCCATCAATAAAGCAATTGATACGATATCTACAGGCATGTACTTAAACAAAAAATAGCCTTTTATTACAATAAATGATGCGATGTCTATAGGCGAGTATCTACATATAATCTAGCCTTCATTTAAAACATATAATAGTACTCCATTAGCAACATATTATAAGACATCTCAGGCATATAGTAGAACATAATATAGCCTTAAATTTAAACATATAATAGCTATCTATTAACAACATATTATAAGATGTCTACATAGGCATATATTTTAACATAATATAGCCTTCAATTAAACATATAATAGCTATCTATTAACAACATATTATAAAACATCTCACAGGCATATGTTTTAACACAATGTAGCCTTCAATTAAAACATATAATAGTTCTCCATTAACAACATATTATAAGACATCTACACAGGCATATATTTAACACAATATAGCATTTAATTAAAAACATATAATATCTCTCTATTAACAACATATTATAAGACATCTCACAAGAATATATTTTAATACAATATAGCCTTCAATTAAAACATATAATAGCTCTATATTAACAACATATTATAAGACATCTCAGGCATATATTAGAATATAATATAGCCTTAAATTAAAGCATTTAATAGCCCTCTATTAACAACATATTATAATATGTCTCATGCATATATTAAAACATAATATAGCCTTCAATTAAAACATATAATAGCCCTCTATTAACAACATATTATAATACGTCTACACAGGCATATATTTTAACACAATATAGCCTTCAATTAAAACATATAATAGCTCTCTATTAACAACATATTATAAGACATCTCAGACATATATTAGAACATAATATAGCCTTCAATAAAAGAATATAATAGCCCTCTATTAAAATCATATTATAAGACATCTACAAAACTATATATTTTAACACAATATAGCCTTCAATTAAAACATAATATGTGCAAGGTTTCTACAGCCAATAAAGAGCAATATAAAAGATGTCTACCAATATATATAAACCATACATACATACATATATATATATATATATATATATATATATATATATACAAGGCTTTTCAACCATTACACATTTCTTTTTATAAATATCAACAAGCTAGGATGGCCAAACTTCCAACCTATATATTATTGAAAGGTTAATTCTCCTCCTAGTTGGCCCTTCTAGCCTCTGGTTCTTCTCCAATCGAGCCCTATCGTCTTCTATTAATTTTTTTCCAAGAAGAAGCATCCTCCTCCTTTTCAATAAAACTCCCCCCATCCTTATTCACATGGAGGCCCATCCTCCCATGCCCAAAAGTATATTTTCCTATAAATACCAAATACTAGGAGTAACTAAGAGCCTACCCCCAGGCGGTTATGGAAATATATTTACAATTAAAAATTATTCTTCCAAATTTCAAAATATCTTGTTCAATTTTAAAAACCATTTATCTCTTTATTTAGTTTTATAAAGGTAAATTTATTCAATTATTTATTTGGTTTGAAATAGATAAAGTTGTTCTTTTCTTTATCTAATCTATAAAAATAAAGAAATTCCTTAATTCATATACTTAAAAAGGAAAATGGAGAATTAAATAAAATCTTTAAAACATTCATCATTGAATTTAATTCAAACCATAAAGGTCATTGATTATTCCTTATTCAAATAAAATACCTATACTAATATTAAACATTAGCATGATATTTTAGCGGACTAAGGATTAATGGAACTTCTATATCCATTAGTCATTTCCAAAGGGGATTATTTACCCAATCCTTTTACACACAACACACATGCAAACAAAATCAAACAATCAAGTGTACCAAAGCAAGGTGGTGATTTATCATAAACCCAGTCACCTATCCTAGCCAAGGACTTATGGTAAATTCTAGGCTACCAACTTCGGCTCTAGATGGTTGGATCATCGATATAACCATAAAATCAATAAGTATACAATCTATATGAGGGTAGCCATTCATGTTATCCTAAGCTATCATAATCATCATTTCCCTTTTCAAGTACCCCATTTTTGGTGGTCGATTCTACCTCTTCCACCCATGGATGCACCTGGTCCTACACATTGATAATACATCAACAATACCATATTACATAAATATAAACCAATAAACATTGCATAACCATCCAAAAGCCTCAAAACTAGGCATCAATTAGTCATTCATCAATACAAAGTCTATAATGCAAAAGTCTTGCCAAGGCAGGTCATGACAAAAATGAAGTTTTATCCTTTTTTTGTACATAGTCTATAATGCAAAAGTCCTGCCAAGGCAGGTCATGACAAAAATGAAGTTTTATCCTTTTTTTTTCGTATGGAACTAACTAAAAATACAATGCAATTTTTATCTTTATCTATTACATGAAAGCACACTAAAAAAATAATGTAGTTTTGCATTTTTTAGCCCTTATTTTCTTGGCATATTTTTTGGTGCTAGTTTCAAGGCATATACTAATAAAAAACTATTATGATGCATTCTGGTAATAGACTATTCTAATGCATTATAGGAATATACTATTTTGGAACATTTTGGAAACATATTATTTTGATTCATTTTGACTATTCTAATGCATTCTGACAACAAATTATTTTGATGCATTTAGACTATGCTAGCACATTTTGGCAACAGACTATTCTAGCACATTGTATCATTTTAGCACACTGTCTCATGCATTTAGACTATTCTAGTGTATTCTAACAACAAATTATTGTAGTGAATTCTAACACATTATCTCATAACAACACATCATTTCAAAGTAGTGTGTATTCAGGTGCACTATCTATTCTTGCACATTAGCACTTTTCTCAAGGTTTTCCTCTTTATTGCTCAAAATGAGGTATTGGCCTCATATCTCATTCTCTAATTTAAATTGATGCATTACCTCATGCATCCTTATTTTTTCGGACACTCCTTCATCAATATGGAAGAAAATACATGGAATTATGTTACAATTTTTTTTAGAAGAGATCACCATTTTTTGTTTTTGGCCATCTTCTATCCGATTGCATCCATAAAGGATTTTCACAACCAAGTTTTTTTTATCATAAATATAGGAATTTTTTGGTGCACCAATAGCTCATATTTTTTTATACTTATTCTAATGTGACTATAATTTTTTTAATGCTCTATAAAATATTTGTGCCAAGTCATTCCAATGCATATTCTAACACCAGGTCATTTTGACATATTTTTATGCCAGTTACTCGAGTGCACATTCCAATGCTAACATATTTTGATGCATATTTTGGTCCCTTAGTATTTTGGAGCATATTTTGATGCTTGGTTATTCTATAGGATATTTTGACACCAACATATTTTGATGCATATTCTAACACCAAGTTATTCTAGTGCTAGATTATTCTGACACATTAGTGCATCGACTATTTCAAACATAAAGGATGACCTACTTACTTTATTATACCTCTGAGTTAACATCATATACAATAAAAAGTTAAACATTTATATATATACATAATATTAAACTAAACAACAATGAAAAAGTAAAATGCATACTTCATTGCACCATAATGGTTTGTGCATGTCCATCTTTGAAAATCAAGACTCATAGTCATTAAAAGCTAAACTTGGCATAAATGTTCTAACTTGTAATTATTCATTTTTTTAGCAATATTTTTTTGCATAGATTTTAGTACAATGTTCAACATGGTTTTATTTTTGTTGTTTTCTTTGCATAAATTTTTTACAGCAATATTTTTCTACATAGTATTTCTTAGCAAAATTTCATTTGCACTTCCCTACATAGTCTTTTTCAACATAGTTTTCTACCCAGATTGTAGTTTTATATAATAATTCTTGTGTTGTGCACATTCTTGTGTAATTCTTTGCACACATTATTATGTAGATTCCCACATAGTCTTTTCTTGTTCATATTTTTTTGTAGATTTCTATATAGATTATTATGTAGTTTTTCCAACATAGTTTCCTATGTAGTTTTTTTCATCATAATCTTCTACACATATTACTATGTTGTTTTCTATGTCAATTATTGCACAATTTTTTTCTACATAGTTTTTAGGCATAGTTTTCTATGTAGTATTTTTTAGCATAGTTTCTTGTGTAGTCTTTTTAAACACAATTTTTGTGCAGTTTTTTTTTTTTTTATGTGAGCACCTGCATGGGAAGAGGTGACTTTTTTCACAATGTAAAAATTTGTTCATGTTTTCAATTTTTGGAGGTGTAGATGGTTGATGTCTATCTACTATTATTTAGCCATAGGTTGCATAAAGAATAGAGGTTTCTTAGCTTGTTGTAGCTAAGGCTTTAAGAGTAAATGAAAATAATTTTAATTAGGGGTGACAAAGTACCTTAAATTTGAATAAGAACTGGTTAGGATATTTCAATGTAATTCTCCTAATATATGGTAATGGATATGGTGAAATGTTCTTCATAAGGGATTCTACCTCAAGATCTAACCGGATTTAGCATGTAAATATTTTAGCTTTATTGTTATCTTGTTTAACAATGTTTATGTTACTTTGTCTTCCTGCTATAATATTTTCTCAATATATATTATAGAATTTTTAATCATGGAAAGATGGTGTCTTGTATAAACTTGGTAGGAAAAACTACTCAATTGTGTCCCATGATTTTGAAGCTTTAGAGATTCAAATTTTGGTGATGGTTGTTTTTTCTACAGTTTTCTCTTATGTTTATCTAAACTATGGGCAATTTATTATTTTTTTCAACCTATTAACATTGAAACTTATTTTCTATGGCTCATGGGGGTTTGTGATTAAAAAATGATCTCTTTTTATTTTTAATTCATGCATTTAATTAACATAAAATAAAAATATAAAAGAAAACTATTTAACATGAACGATTCATAATTTCTAACTTAAAAAGCCATTAATTCTTAAAAGATCTAATATCTTAACTCACTCCTTAACAACACAAATTTTCAACAAATATTGATAGTGTTGAATGATCACTAAAAATATTTAACAACGCCATATCCCCAATAATGACACCAAAAATGATGAGTGTCATTAATGTTCTTATTTTAATCTTATCATTCCAAGGTGGCGTTTGATGGTTGTATGCACTAAAGAGCAAGGAAACATGTCTTGGTAAAAAATATTTTAAGGTTTCCTATATGCTTAAATCATGCTTGCATAAATTTAAAATCACACTTTTAAAAATTGAAATTACACTTGCAAAAATTGAAATTATGCTTGTGGAAATTAAATCTTACACTTTGTAGAAAATAAATTCTAATCTAGTATTTGGGTAAAACTAAACTGGAAAGTAATCGATATGTATCTCTCTATTTTTTTTTGTGTCCACAATCAATGGCCCCTTTTTGGCTTGCTCCGTATTGAGTCGAACCTTCACGGGATCCTCTCTACAACTTGTATAGAAGGTTTTGGGTCCCTTTCAAAATCCATTATCAATAAAAAAAACAAAATAATTATAGATTCATTATAAATAAAAATAATATACAAAATATCAATTGGCATTAGCTCAACCACTTAGATTCCTCATCATTTAAGGAGGAGACCAAGGTTCAAATATTACCAAACAATACATGGGTAATATCCAAGCTGTGTTGAAATACCACTATGTGGTGATGATGTAATATGGGTGGGGCCTATTTCAATCCCATATAACCAATTGAAAAATAATAATATGAAAAATAATAAATAAATAAATATCTATTAATATTTTACAAACATATCTACAAGAAATAATATTTTCATTTTGTTGATGGAGTGGGTCCTTACTTTTTAGCCCAATGGAAAGTAATTATTAATTCAAGATACAATTAAAATATACACAAGAGAAAAAAGGATAAAATCAAATGAGAAATAATTACCTCTTTATAAAATCTTCAATCCAAATGCATCATCCCTTTATTTTATTCTTTGTCCTCCTCTAAAAAATATCTCTATATATATAACAAATTTCTACTAATTGATATAAATAATACATACACTTCTAAACTACTAGAAGCATCCAACACTTTCTCAACCACTTGCTAACAATAAGAATGAGCAAAAAAAGTGGCACCTACATTCCTCTTATCTTAGGAGCATCTCAATACCTTGCTAATAATAAGCATGAACAAGGCAAGTGGCACCTTACACTCTTATCTTGAGAGCATCTCAACCACTTGCTAACAATAAGCATGAACAAGGCAAGTGACACCTTAGACTCCTCTTATCTTGGGAGCATCTCAACCACTTATTAACAATAAACATAAACAAGTCAAGTGGCACTTTAAATTCTTTGTATTTGGAAAGAATCTTCCCATATCTTGGAACTAACATTCCTCATATCTCATATCTTGAAACTAACTTCATAATTTTATCTCAAGATTTGAAAAAGAACTTACAACACAATTTTAGCCAAATATTTGAGAATTAGTTATAAAAACTAACATGATTTTAGCCCTAATTTTAAGGAGAAATTAATAGCATAATTTTAGCCTACTTTTTAGGGAGGTCAAATTATTAAAACTAAGAACATAATTTCATCCCTATATTTAAGGAGAAATTATTAGCATAATTTTAGCCTACTTTTTAGAGAGGCCAAATTATTCAATCCACAAAAGTCTTCACTTTATTTCCCATGTGCAAGCTCCATCTCACACTACATTTTCATCTTTTTTGGCCCCTACTTTTTTGGCTCATTCTAATCTAGCTCATTTGGTGCATTCTGGCTTATTCTAATGCAAGACTATTATCATGCATTCTAGCTTATTTTGGTGCACAACCATTCTGGTACATTGTAAAAGTTTTAATGTATCAACATTTAGAGACCTGCAAGACATCATATTTGTATTTGGTTTTATCAGTGTAACAACCCTCCTTGGTAGAAATTTTATGGATAATAAACTATGTATTAATGTAAATGTTTAATGGCATAGTTTCTTTAATGATGTTTTTATGATGGGATGAGTGCATTATTTTTAGCATGGAATATGGTACTATTGGCATAATTATGGATGCAAGACCAGGTGCTCTCTCTTGCTGGTGGGATCTTAAGGGTGAACCATCTACAAAGAGATATATTTAGGGAAATGATGATGATGATGACTTGCTCATCAACAACTCTAGGTAACAAGAAAAATTATCCTTCATGTATATGCATTGCATTTTGTTTATTTCCATGTTCACACCATTGGGTTGGGATGTTGCTTGCATAATGAGTCTCCTTAATATATTGGTGATAGCATTAGACTATCTTAAAAGAGACCACCTACTTAGGGATAAAATGATGGTGTAGGACATTATTGATGCAAATTCATGTTTGTCTATGTTGTGCATAGTTTGATAAAGTTGATAAGTATTGATTTGTAATACTTTTGAATTTACTTAAATGATATCTTAAATAAAGTATTAAATATATATTTGATATTTAAGTTTTAAAATAATTTAATTAATATCAAAGTAATAATAAATGCCACCCATTTAGTGGATTAAGGTAAACTTTAGTTTCAATGAATATTAGGGTAAAAGATCTTTTTTGAGCGCTCACATAACAGTAGCAATTAATGCTCTCTTGGGCATTTCATTCATGTTTAACCCCATGCAATACCATGTCCCTTGATTAAATCTTATGGGAGGCAGACGAGGGGAATATTGGCCTTGAAGGAAATAGTAGAAGGAAAATAGAGCTCAGGTTGTATGGCTTGTAACCTAGAGCTAACTCGATGTTAGAGAAGAAGGGACATAAGAGGAGCTCAAACCAAGTTGCCTCCTTGTTATTTTAATCCTATTACTTTGCTTAGCTTCTTTAGTTGTTTATGGATGTTTGCAAGGTATTGCTTTGCTTATTGTATTTTATCTGAACTAGTGGATCATGTGAGTTTAGATCTACACCTTTCTATCTTGTGCTCTTGTGTAGTAGTCTATCTCTTGGTTTGGAGTTCTCAATATGCTTGGAAATTGTGCTTCGTTGTAGATGCCTGCTAGCTAGGACCATGGTTTCCTTTCCACCTACCGCATAAACCAATATTGTGCACTATGTGTTTACACCTCGTATTTCATAGAGGGCATCATGTTATTAAGTTTTATTTTGGTTGTGTTGCTTGGGTCATCTCAGTGCCTGAGTTAAAGGGGATAATTGTCGAGTAGTGTGCAATCTTCCTTGCTTGCAACCTGTGTTGTCGTCATTTTTACTATGTCGACCTATGTAGTGCTTCTCTAGTGGCATTGATAGGTCTATTTGAGATTTCTTTCTAGGTTTTGGTTAAACCTTAGAAGTATTTTATTTATGCTTTATTTTTTATCATAGTTTGGTGCTTCTTTGGTTTTGATTTGGTTAAGCTTATTAATGTTAAAAAAAATAGATCATTTGTAGTATTGGATTTATTTTTTTTCCAATGAGTTTACACATGTTTTTATGAGGGGTCATGGTCCCTTCATACTAAGTAGGGTTTGAACCGTGGACCTCTCAAAGATATGCCAAAGCACTTATCACTGCAATAAGCTTGAAACTTTTTCAATGAGTTTACATAGGTTTTTATGAGAGGTCCTAGTCCTCTCATACTAAGTGGGGTTTGAACCTTGGTCCTATCAAATAGAGGCCAATGCCCTTAACACTACAATAAGCTTGCAACTATATTGGATTTGATTTATTGCTTAATATATGTTTAAGCATATGTAAAGAAAAATAGATCCTTTGTAGTATTGGATTCGATTTATTTTAAAATTTATGTTTACGCATATTAATGTAAAGAAAGATATATCCTTTGTAGTATTTGTTTTGATTTATTGCTCAATATATGTTTAAGCTTATTATTGTTAAAGGAAGATAGATTCTTCATAGTTATGGATTTGGTTTAAGTTTAAGTATGTTTGGGATAAGTTGAAAACTTATAATGAACTCCTGAGATCTATGTAGATAAAGGGGTCCATTATAAAGAGAAGTATGGGATTCTCTTTTATAAAATGATTTATTGTATGTTGGTTTTGAAAAGAAACTATTAAAATTATTATTAAAATATATGTAGATTAAGGGATCATTATAAAGATAAGTATGGGATTCTCTTCAACAAAATGATTTATTGTATTTTGGTTTTGAAAAAGAAACTATTATAAGGATTCTTGAGATCTATGTGGATTAAGGGATCATTATAGAGAAGTATGGGATTATATTTACTAAAATTATTTATTGTATGTTGGTTTTGAAAGAGAAACTATTATAATGATTTTGAAGATCTATGTGGATTAAGGGATCATTATAAAGAGAAGTATGGGATTCTCTTTGTGTTGGCTTATTTCTCATTATGATATTTATGCATGGTTGCTTGCATACTAGGAAATGACATGTTTTAAAATTGCATTGCATCTAGGGTTGTCCTAATCCCTAAGTATCTCTCATAAGTTGTGGGTGGAGTTTTTACCAAGAAGATGTTGCAAATATTTAGAAGGCTTGGAGATCCTTGTGGAGTGGATTCATAGGCTCTAGAAATTTTTAGTTGATGAAAATGAATCAAAGGCTTTGTAAGGAATACTTTGTTCAATAGCTTTATAAACCTGATAATTTTACAAAGTTAAAGGTTATTATTAAATGATGCTTTGATTTTTGTACTCTAATATGTGTTCAACAATCTTTGCCATGGATAGATAGAAATGAGTTCTTTCAATTGATAGAATACATATTTATGATAATTGGATCTCTTGTGTTAAAGTATGAATGTTAGCATAATGGAACCTTAGAGTATATATTAAGAATTTGTAAAATGTGCAAGTTAAATTTGTTGTATGTTGAATCTTTATTATAAATTGCAACATGTTGGATCAAGTAGTTCTTTAATAAATGCTTTTCATATAGTGTAATATGTAATGTTTTTATTAGAGAATTATGTTTCAATGCAAGTTTTATTACCTTGGGATGGGGTGGTTAGAATTATCTTGTAAATAAAAATATAATAAAATCCAATCCTGGGAGGAGTTGCATGGATGCAATAACCAGGTAAATACGAGATTTAGGATTTGTGAGGATGTAATAGCTAAGATCTCATAAAACGAGAGAGTTGTGTGAATACAATAGCTAGGTATCTTGTGAATATTTATACCTTGAACGAGTAGGATTGAGTGTATTCCAACCAAGATTTTGGGAACCATTCACAAGTTAGAAGTGGTGATCCCTCGATAGTGTACTATCAAGTGATTATGTTAGTTATCATCGAAGTGGCAATAACCTTAGTTAGACCATGGAGGTGTGGTAACTAAGCATCAAGGCTCTACACTTGATTAACCTACCTAGATGGACTTAGAGTTAGGTTAGGGAATAAACATCCCCATTTAAGTGTTATGGGCCTTAAAGAGTAATCCCTACATCATAGTCACATGGTCCTATACCAATGAGGGTATGGAAAAGGTGGGGGACAACTTTTGACATTCTTCTAAATGTATAGGTTTAGTAAGGTGAACCCTAGAAAATATTATAGCTGGTCACTCTTGTCCATTGAGTATCATCTGTAGTGACTTAAAACTCAAATATGGTGAAGCCTTTTACATTGAGATAAATAAAATAAGAGTTTCCCCCTTGTGAACCTTTTCTTGTAATTAATTATGTTGATAGTTTTTGGGTTGTTACAATTGGTATCAAAGTGCTAGGTTCATAAGGTTAGAAGCTTTTGTGGAGTGTGACTAGGTTGAGCCTTGACTTGATGTGCTACTTTGGGTAAGGTACCTTGCGAGAAGGCAAGCATGACCTAAACATTTTAAATTAAGTGATAGTGGTTTTTGTTACTTTTTTAGGATAAGGAAACTAACTAATTGTAAGTACAATTGAAGAGAATTGTAACCCAAATCCTTTATGGATAGGATATGACATATGTATTAAGATCCTCCAAGAAGGTGGGGTTGAATTTATAGAAGGATATTGAAGTATACTCCTCAGAGAAGCCTTAAGCAAAGAAGGATTTGTAAAATAAGAAATAAAGTGATAGGGATAACCGTAAAATAGCTAGAAAAGCAAAAGGATCTAATAAGAATGTTGGAAAGTAAGAGGATCCAAATAAGGGTACAAGTGATACCTTCTGACTCAAGCTACTTCAAGAGGAGGTAGAGTAGTTGATGCCATTATTAAGGTCAATTTTAAAACCAAATGGATCAACATATAGTAATGCTAGAAAGGATTGTCAATCAAGGATACAATGGAGAAAATAGAGGACCTAGGATTAGTAAGAAGGATGATGAGCCACGTAATTGCTCATTTTTTGTACTCTTTTCCCCATAATGTGCGGAACTTATTCTTGTAGATATAAATTTTTTATGGAAATTATATATATAATTAACAGTTTATTTTGCATGTTCTCTAATATTTTTCTTTAAGTGTAATTTGTGTAGATTTAGTGGAAATTGTTGCATTTTGGCATGTTTTCGTCAAGGTCCCACTTGGACCTGGCACTTGCAATTTTATGAAGGAAAAACATCTACAAAATATCGACGAGAGGTACAAAGTAAGGCATCCAAATTTCTTTGAAGCACCTGACTTTCATTCGACACTTAACTGTTAGGTGCCTATTTTTTGTTAGGCACTTGCTTCCCATTAGGCGCCTACTTCTTGTTAGGCACCTGCTTCCCGTAAAGCACCTATTTCTATTAGGTGCTTGCTTCCCATTAGGTGCCTACTTCCCAACTTCTGCATACAAGGCACCTACTTCTCGATTTATTCAGACGCAGTGCCTGATTTCCACTAACACCAAACTCTAGCATGACTCTATGGTCGGTAGAAAAGAGCAAAACTTCAGCAACTAGCATAAAAAGAATTCTAGCATTGAAACTAGACATGGGACAATGTCAAAGATGAATCGCCACCCATTTTCCAGTTGCTATGTAAATAATTTATGTACATCGAGCAAATACAATATCATATGTATTCTGAAAATAGAATACACTAAAATATCATGATATTTTGCTCGATTCCTTCAATTAAGCAAGCAGTTGTAAAAGCTAATCATTTTTTTGATTCATTCTAATAATTTAATAGGGTTGAATGCATATATTATAAATATGTAGGCCACCCCTGAAGAATACCCCCTAAAATTTCTATAAATTTTGTTGCAACTGTTAATAAAATCTCTAAGTATTTTCCTATAAAAATCATCTAAAGCATCTGGTGATAGTCTACCACGGGCTAAACCTGCTGGAAGCGTGGGCCCACTTACAACATAGTTCTTCCATTATTTACCCTATTTTCTATATTTATTTTCATATATTAATTTATTTCTCTGTTATTTTCCCTATTTTCTATGATTTCCAGCAAGGTAGTAATTTAGATTTTGAATGCTTTCAGTCCTATTTTCTTAGACGTAGCATGAGATTATTGGTTTAAATAAAAAATTTAACGAATACCAAATACCCCCAAACCATAATCTAAGGGATTCATATTTGAAGGAAAAATTATAAGCATATATTTTACACGACTACTCACAAGACTACGAGCTACCCTCGGTTGAAAATTAAATGGAGGTAATTAATTGAACCATAGAAAATCTATCCAATATTTTTCCCAATATTTTGGTGTCATTTCTAGGGAGTAGCCATTATAATTTCCTATTATGAAGGAAGCATATTAGAATTAGTTTAGATTATTTTCTCCAGAAACCTTCATCTAAAACTTTGTATGAGTCCACCTAAGAATAGGGGACCAGATGGTCGTTTTGTAAAAAATAAAGAAGTTATTTCTCAGAATCCTTCTACTTCAGTAGAACCTAAACATGATATTGAAATCTCACCATCACAATCTCTACCTGTGCATTAGGGGGAACACCCACTATTTGCACAGGACCCTTATAAAACAATCTAGCCAAATCTTAGAGCAGAATCATATATAAGTAGAGTTCAATTTGAGGAAGATCTACTGAATGCTAAATTTTGGCAAGCAGTATTAGTTGAAAATATATCAAATTCTAAAATATATCAAATTCTAACTTATCCATCCTTCTAAAGGATTAAATAAATGAACTAGAAGCATTCATAGCTGCTTTGAATGAAGCAAGGGTAGAAACTCTAGTAGTGGGCAGTATGGCAAAAAATCTAGAGGAAACATCCACTAGCTTTAGTTTTCTAATAGGAAAGGCAGGGGAAGATCACAATATGAAACATATCTCTCCTGACCACCTTCCAACCTTTAGAGGACTAACAAAAGAAGATCCAGATTTGTTCCTATTTAAATTTAATGTTTTATGTAGATTTGTGGATTACACCACAGATGCTCAGAAACTAAAATTATTCTCTTCCACCCTTGATGATTCATCTTTGCACTGGTTCATCAGCTTGGGGGATAAACAGATAACTACCTGGGAACAATTGAAGAAAATTTTCTTGGATCAGTATCAAGATTTTGACAAAGCAAGAGATGCAAGAGAGGAAGTCCTAGATATGACACAAAAGGAAGGTAAATATATGGAAGAGTACTGGGATAGGTTTAGCTTAAATTTGCAAAGATCACTCAATTCAAAACTAGGAGATAAGTCCCTAAGAAGTATTTTCTAAAAGGACTGATAAATAAATCCTTGGAAGCTTTAAACATGATCTCTTGGGGAGATGTTTACCAACACCAAATGGATTATATTCGACAGTTGTGTCAAAAAATTTCAAGAAGAAAAGGTAAGTTGACCCCTAGAAATTTTAAGCAGTCAGACACTGTCATTAAAATAGAAATAGGCAACATGCTAGAGGACCTTAAGAGCGAGATGCTATCATCTATGGATCTTAAAATGGATACTCTTATACTTAAGATAAATAAATAGGAGAATGAGGCAATATTGGTCTACTTATGTCCTAAATGTAGAGGCAAACACCCCAAAAATGAGTGTCCAAAAAACAAATTTTGTGTATGTGCTATTTGTAAGAAGGATCATAAAATGAAGTTGTGTCCACAATTAGTGAAATCTAAAGAGGAACCTGAGGTAGCAGAGGTATACTTCATGGGTAATAGGATAAACTAGAAATAGTATCCTATGGGTAATAATATGCAATTAGGAATGTCATCCTATAGGGGCAACAATTACCAAAACCAAGGTCAAGTCCAACCACCCAGCATGGATTGGTATGGTAAACAACCTTGGAATCCATTTCCCCAAGGAGAAAATCCTTACAACTCTTACCCTTGGAACTAATAATAGTAGCCTAGGTAGTAGTGGAGAAATCAGAATGCTTGGAATCATTATCCACAACATACTTTTCCAACTCCAATACAACCAAGTCTGCCTACTCTTCCTTCTCTAAGGACTCCTCAGTTACCAGCACAACCAACAACAAACCCAAATAACAAGCAACATCTAGCCTATCATATAGAAAATGAGATGTACCCTATGTATAATATTAAGGTAGATTATGATCCTATCCAGTTAAGGTCAAGAAAGTAAGTAGGTGTAGAAGTCACTCCTCTTGTAGAAGAAGAGGAACCAATAGAAATAGAGAAAGGGGAATCACCCCTTATAGAGGAGGTGGAAGAAGAATCAAAACTTGTAAATAACAAAGAGGAGGTTACATCTTTTCCACAAATGTTGTAGGAATCCAAGAAATCAATACAAACAAAGTTTGATATCCTCTCTAGTTTAAAAAACTTAATGGTTACAATCCCTCTCTTTCAGGCCATTAGAGACATACTTATTTATGGAAATGCCATAAGATATTTGTGCCTCAAGAAACCAGGGAGGAAACCAACTAAATCAATAAGTTTGGTAGGCGAGTTAGCTGACGTTATGTTAACGAATACCTACAACTAGAAGTACTCAGTTCCAGGAAGCCCTGTACTAACTATAAAAATAGAAGGTTGTGTTTTACCCAACACAATGGTAGATTTAGGGGCTGCCATTAATGTCATACCCCAAGAGACCATGCAAGAACTAAAATTGACTAATCTGAAGCCAACTAAAACTATGTTGTAGTTGGAAGATAAATCTATAGTAATCCTTGATGGAATACTGGAAGATATCACTATTTTAGTAGATGCATGGGAGTATCCAGTAGATTTCTTAGTGTTGCAATCTAAGTTTGGACTAGGTGGATACCCATTAATCTTAGGTAGACCTTGGATAGAAATTGTTGATGCTTACATAAGCTGTAGAGATGGTAAAATGACCATTTTAGATGGTCAGAATATAAATAAAATGATCATACATACACCTACACAGTCTATAGATTTATTGGGAGAACCTGAGGATGAGAATAAAAAAATTGGTGGTCTATCAATGATCCAACCTGTCATGACACTTGAGGATTTGGAAGATGAAAGTGATGAGGATAATATGATATCTAACGTTTTCAGGGAGAACCCTCATGTCATCCTCCTGGGTTGCCATTAGTGGGAGGAAAAGACCATTATATTCAGTAAATAGAAGTTGCACCTAGTAGAATGCTGAACGTGGATAATAACTTGACAACTAAACAACAAACCAAACTAAAACAAACATTGGGAAAACATCAAGATGCCTTTGCTTGGGAGTATTATGACATGATAGGAATAGCTCCTGAGACTTGTACTCAGAATATATCTGGAAGACCAGGTTAAATTAGTAAGATAGCCACAGAGGAGAATGAACCCAACCATGAAAGAAATTATCAAAACAGAGTTACAAAAAATCCTCACAGTTGGATTCATCTACCCCATTTTAGATAGTGAGTGGGTATCACCATTAGTGGTGGTGCCCAAGAAGAATGGGAAGTGGAGAATTTTTGTTGACTATAGGTTGCTGAATAAAGAAACTAAGAAGGACCACTTCCCTTTACCCTTTATAGATCAGGTCCTTGACACCTTAGTAGGCAAGAAGTATTTTATTTCTTGGATGGGTTCAGTGGATAAAATTAGATCCAAATAGGGGAGGAAGATCAATACAAAACCACCTTCATTTGTTCATGGGAGACATTTGTTTAGCGATTTTTACCATTTTGTCTATCTAATGCACCTGCCACATTTTAGAGTGTAGTTATTAGATTTTTTTTAGATTATTGGAGAGACTATGGAGGTATACATGGATGATTTCATTGTATATGGTGAAAATTTTGAAACTACCACAAAAAATTTGGAAAATACACTTAAACATTATGAGGAAACTAACTTGTCCTTAAGCAATGAGAAATTCTATATGTTGATGCAGGAAGGGATAGTTTTAGGACATCACCTTTATGTAGATGGGATCAAAGTAGATAGAAAGAAAATAGAAGTCATCCAAACCTTGCCTACTCCCAAAACACAAAAGGATATCCGTAGTTTCCTAGGATCAACCAATTACTATAGGAGGTTTATATTAGACTTTAGCAAAACTGCTAAACCTCTTACCACATTGTTAACTTAAAATGCAGAGTTTATTTAGACTGAAGAATGTGAACATGCATTCAACACCTTAAAGAAAAAAATAATTACTGCTCCAGTGCTGAGAGGCCCAAATTGGACCATACCTTTTCACATATATGCTAATGCATCTAACAATGCAATAGGATCAGTACTGGGATAGAAATATGGTGATTATTTTTATGCCATATATTATGTTAGTAAAAACCTCATAGGTGCTAAACTAAATTATACAGTCATAAAGAAGGAGTTTATTGTAGTAATACATGCTCTTACCAAATTTCATCATTACATTACAGGTTACCAGGTATTTATACACACTGACCACTCAACAATTAGATACTTGACAAAAAAACCTAGGATTAGTGGCAGAATTATCAGATGACTATTACTATCATAGGAATTTGATGTGACAATAGTGGACAAGCCAGGAAAGGACAATGTGGTAGATAATTTCTTGTCTAGTTTGACACCTCCAAAGTATGCAGCTACAGAGGACCAATTTCCAGATGAGCATTTGTTTGCTATGAATGATCAGATATCTTGGTACATAGATATGACTAATTATTTAGCCACTGGTAAAGTATCCCCTACACTTTTACCTCATGAAAAAAAAAAATTTAATTGAGAAAAGTGTATATTTCTCATGGATTGATGGGTGCATGTTCAAAATAGGACCTGATAAAATCATGAGAAGATGTATTACTAGGGATGAAATAATTGAAATACTAAAGACTTGACATAATGAACCTTGTGGTGGTCATTTTGTAGGAAAAAGGACTGCATATAAAGCATTGCAGGTTGGTTATTACTAGCCTTCACTATTCAAGGATGCAACCAAGCATATGAGCCAGTGTGATCATTGTCAGAGGATGGTCAAACCTACTCTCAGAGATGAGATTCCACTCCAACCACATGTTAACATTGAACCATTTGATAAATTGGGTATGGACTTCATAGGACCTATTAATCCGCAATCGGGGGATAAGAGGTATATCCTAGTTTGTACTGACTATGTGACAAAGTGGGTTGAAGTACATGTTTTGCATGATTTAAAGGAGAAAACTATAGCAGACTTCTTATATTCATCATTTTTTACAAGATTTGGGGTTCCAAGAGATATCACAACTAATCAAGGATCTCATTTTACTTCAAGTATGATCCAAGAACTCATGCAACAATACAAAATTAGGCATAACAAAACCACTCCCTACCATCCACAGGTGAATGGGCAAGTTGAGGTGACCAACCGAGAATTGGAAAATATCCTTGCAAATATAGTGCAACAACATAGGAAGGATTGGGCTACTAGATTACCAGAATCAATGTGGACCTATAGGACCACCTGGAAGACTACTACTAGTTTCATACCATTTCAATTAGTCTTTAGGAAAAGTGCCATGATGTCTATAGAGTTTGAAGTCAAAACACTTAGGACTATTGTAGAATTGAATATAAACCTATAATATGCATAAAAAGAAAGAATTCAGAATATTAATCAGCTATATGAATACCGCCTTGAGGCTCTGTAAAAAATAGATATCATTCAAAAATAAAGGGCCAAGTGGCATGATCGCCATACTAGGCAAAAGCAACTTAAAGCGGGAGAATGGGCATTACTCTATGATTCCCAGTTCTAGGAAAGGAAGGGTAAGCTCATGTAGTGTTGGATGGGGCCATATGAAGTAACTAAAGACATCAAAGGGTAAGTCAAAAACTCAAATATCCATTATTGGGTGCTATACCTGTAGTGGTCCTCACTATGCAAAAAGGTTCCTTTGATGTTTTCAAACTGACAATAGGATAGAAGAGCAATAGCACTAAGGATACATAACTACCAAGAACCTGAGTGGACAATCAGCCTTAATGTTACTATGTGGTAAGTAGTTTAAAAAATTTAATAGATGTTGGAGCTACTAATAGTTTTATTTCCACTAGTATTATTGGGGATATGTCAAAAATACCTAGATTTTTGGTACAAGGGGGTAAAGTCGAGTATGGTTCTAGTCAAACTTACTTATTATATCAATGTTTACCTACAATCGAGATAAATCTACCCAATGGGTCCACTATATAGAATTAATATATGGCATCCCTTCATGATTTTGATATTATCCTAGGGATGGATTGGTTAAAGGCTCATGGAGCCTTAATAAAATTCCAAGATAGGTGGATGGATTACACCAACAAGGATAAGAGGAGAGTAAGGGTTCAAATTGATCAAGGTTATTTTCAAACTCACTTTCTTTCAACCATGTAGTTAAATAAATCCATTAAAAGAGGTGGTATGTTATATGTAGTAAATATCAATGGGAAGACTGGAGAAAAGGGAGATGAAGAAATATTCAAGAAACATCCAATTCTCCATGAGTTTTGAGATGTATTTTCAAAATATCTTCTAGGTCTACCCCCTTGGAAAGAATTTGAATTCACTATTTAATTAATGTTGGGGGCTGAACCCATTTCAAATACACCTTACATTATGACCCCAATTGAGTTGCAAGAGCTGAAGGTGCAACTACAAGACTTGTTAGAAAAGGGTATGATCAAACCTATTGTATCACCTTGGGGTGCTATGATATTAAATATAAAAAGGAAGGATGGTTCATTGAGACTTTTCATAGATTATATAATGTTGAATAAGGTAACCATTAAGAATAAGTATCCTTCACCATGATTTATGATCTCTTTGATTAGCTTAAGGATGCTACTATATTATCAAATATAGATCTAAGATTTGGGTATCACCAACTAAGGATTCAAGAAGAGGATACCTCTAAGATAGCCTTTAAGACCATATATGGATACTACAAGTTCATAGTGTTGCCATTTGGATTGACAAATGTTCTAACAATTTTTATGAATCTAATGAACAATGTGTTAAGAAATTATCTAGATTAGTTTATCTTGGTATTTTTGGATGATATTATAATATATTACCATTATAAAGAGGATAATGATCACCATATTCATTTAGTACTGGAATTTTTGAGGAATAACCAGTTACATGGAAAGCTATCCAAGTATGGATTTTATACCTCACAAGTGCAATATTTGGGGCACATCATATCAATAGAAGGAATTGTTGTGGATCCAAAGAAAATTGAGGCTATATTAAATTGGCCTCCACCAATGAATATGATAGAAGTCAAGAGTTTCATGGGATTCATTGGCTATTATAGGTGTTTTGTGACAGATTACTCAAATTTTGCCTATTTGATCACCAATCTTCAGAAAAAAGGAAAAGAGTTCAAATGGATGAATAATTCTGAGGCTACATTTGAGTCTTTGAAGAATAAGTTAACAATGATACTAATTATCAAGATACTATATCATATTAAAATTTTTATCATATGTATCGATGCTTTCCTGGAAGGTTTGGGTGGGGTATAATCACAAGAAGAGGCTACAATAGCATATGAGTCCAAAAAAATCAAGAAGTATGAGGTAAAATATGCTACACATGATTTGGAATTGGTAGCAATGGTGCATACCCTAAAGGTCTGGAGATATTATTTTTTGGATAGACCATTTTAGCTAAGGATAGGCCATCAAATTTTAAAGTATATATTCATAAAACCTATGCTAAATGCAAGGAAAAGAAGATGGATAGAATTCTTAGCAGAATAAAACTTTGGTATTGAATATATCAAAGGAAATGAGAATAAGGTTACAAATACTTTTAAGTAGGAGAAGGCACATAGCAGCATTGACCATATATATTTTATGGATAGGGTCAAGGAAATGCAACTACAAGACCTGCATTGCATAGAAATCCAAAATAAAACCAAGGGAAATATTGAGGATAATAAGTATTTTAACATAAAATATGGGCTTTTATGCTTTAAAGATAGGGTAGTTATACCCATAAATTGTGATATAAGGAGTTTAATTATGCAAGATGTGTATAATTATCCCTATTCTGCTCATCCAAGAGGGTAAAAAATGAGGGAAAATATGAAAAAAGATCTTTTATTGGGCCAAAATGAAGCAAGATATCACTAATTTCATTGTAAGATGTTTAGAGAGTGCCAAAAAGTAAAGTCAGAACATTGACAACCAGTAGTGTACCCACATGATGTGCCTATACAAAAATGACAAGTAATCTCTATGGATTTCATTATGGGTTTACCTAAGACTAGGTACTAGTATGATGTGATATTGGTAGTGGTTGATAAGTCGATCAAGGTTGTACACTATACCAAAAAATATCAAGGATGATGCATTGGTGGTGGTAAATAATTTTTCTAGAGAAATGTTTAAGCTACATAGGTTTCCTAAGGTGATCATATTAGATAGGGTTTATAGATTTACAATAGATTTTTGGTAGGCTCTACATCGTGTAGTAGGAATTAAGCTCAATATTAGTTTTGCATATCATCCTAGAATAGATGGTCAAACTAAGAGGGTCAACCAAATTTTGGAAGACATGTTATGCATGTACTGCATAGACCAAAAGTCTAAGTGGGAAGATTTTTTTCTTACCATGCATCATTAGGGATGTACCTTTTTGAAGCCTTGTATGGTAGAATATGTAGAACGCCTCTATCGTTGGATAATCCAAAGTATTGGGTGATGATCGAACTAGACAGTATCTGAGAGATGGAGGAACAACTCGAAGCAATACGACTTAGGCTCAAGGAAGCAAATTATTACCAAAAGAGCTATGTTGATCTAAAAATATCACTAAGAGAATTCTATGTGGGAAACAAATATTTCTTAAGTGTAATACCCATGAAAAGTTTCATCAAGTCATCCAAATTGGATCCTCGCTATGTTGGGCCTTTTGAAATTATTGTTAATATTAACCAATAGCCTATAGGCTCAATTTACCACCCAACCTATCAAATATCCATGATACTTTTCACATATTCCTACATAGGAAATATGTTGTTGATCCTACTCACATGTGAAATATTTCTAAATTACAGATGGTAGATCCCTTAGCCATTGACGTGATACAAATTAAGATTCTAGGGTTTTGTTCTAATATGTTGAGGAAATTAACCCTAAATCAATGTAAGGTCCAGTGGGACCAATTTTTTGAGAACAATGCTACATGGAAAAATGCTAAAGAAATGAGACAACAATTTCCATACTTATTTGAATGAAATTATTTGATGTACTCTTTTGCAGGAAAACATAGAGGATTGTGTTTAGTCTAGGGGGAGTATGTAACAACCCTCCTTGGAAAAAATTTTATGGACAATGAACTATGTATTAATGTGAATGTTTAATGACATAATTTCTTTAATGATGTCTTTATGATGGGATGAGTGCATTCTTTTAAGCTTGAAATATGGTACTGCTAATGTAATTTTGGATGCAAGACTAGGTGCTCTCTCTCATTGGTGGGATCATAATGTTGAACCACCTACAAAGCGATATATATAGGGAAATGATGATGATGACTTGCTCATCAACAACTTAGGGTAACAAGGAAAATTACCCTTCATGTAGATGCATTGCATTTTGTTTATTTCCATGTTCACACCATTGGGCTAGGATGTTGCTTGCACAATGAGTCTCCTTAATAGGTTGACGATAACTTTAGACTATATTAAACTAGACCACCCAATTAGGGATAAAACAATGGTGTAGGACATTATTGATGCAAATCCATGTTTGTCTATGTTGTGCATAGTTTGATAAAGTTGATAAGTATTGATTTGTAATACTTTTGAATTTGCTTAAATGATAGCTTAAATAATTTAGTTAAATAAAGTATTAAATGGACCTTTGATATTTAAGTTTTAAAATAATTTAATTAATATCAAAGTAATAATAAATGCCACCCCTTTGGTGGATTAAGGTAAGCTTTAGTTTCAATAAATATTAGGGTAAATTATATTTTTTGAGCACTCACATAAATGTAGCAACACTCTCTTGGGCAGTTCATTCATGTTCATCCCCATGCTTAAATCTTGTGGGAGGCAGGTGAGGGGAAGATTGGACCTTGGAGGAAATAATGGGAGGAAATTAGAGCTCAGACTGGATGACTTGTGACCTAGAGATAACATAATATTAGAGAATAAGGGACATAATAGGAACTCGAACTAGGTTGTCTTCTTGTTGTTTTAATCCTATTATTTTTCTTAGCTTCTCTGGTTGTTTCTAGATATTCACAAGGTATTGCTTTACTTGTTGTGTTTTACCTAAACTAGTGGATTGTGTGAGTTTAGATATGCACCTTTCTATCTTGTGCTCTTATGTATAGTCTATCTCTTGGTTTGGAGTTCTCAATATGGCTGGTAGTTGTGCTTCATTGTAGATACTTGCTAGTTAGGGCTATGGTTTCCTTTTCACCTACCACATAAACCAATATTGTGCATTGTGTGTTTGTACCTCATAGTCTATGAAGGACATTATGCTATTAGGTTTTGTTTTGGTTGTATTGCTTGGATCATCTCGATGCTTGAGTTTAAGGGGATCATCATCTTGAGTAGTGTGCAATCTTCCTTGCTTGTGGCTTGTGTTGTCATCCTTTTTGCTACGTCGACCTATGCAGTATTTTTCAAGTGGTGTCAATAGATCTATTTGAGATTTATTTTTAGGTTTTGGTTGAACCTTAGAAGTATTTTATTTATGCTTTAATTTTAATTATAGTTTGATGCTTCTTTGGATTTGATTTGGTTAAGTTTATTAATGTAAAGAAAAATAGATCCTTTGTAGTATTGGATTTGATTTATTGCTTAATAGATGTTTAAGCATATTAATGTAAAGAAAAATAGATCCTTTGTAGTATTAGATTTGATTTATTGCTTAATAGATATTTAAGCTTATTATTGTTAAAGGAAGATAGATTCTTCATAGTTATGGATTTGGTTTAAGTTTAAGTATGTTTTGGGATAAGTTGAAAACTTATAATGAACTCATGAGATCTATGTAGATATAAGGTTCCATTATAAATATAGGTATGGGAGTTTCTTTTATAAAATGATTTATTGTATGTTTGTTTTGAAAAAGAATCTATTATAATGATTCCTGAAATCTATGTGGATTAAGGGATCATTATAAAGAGAAGTATGAGATTCTATTTAATAAAATTATTTATTATATGTTGGTTTTGAAAAATAAACTATTATAATGATTTTTGAGATCTATGTGGATTAAGGGATCATTATAAAGAGAAGTATGGGATTATCTTTAATAAAATGATTTATTGTATGTTGGTTTTGAAAGAGAAACTATTATAATGATTCTAGAGATCTATGTGGATTAAGGGATCATTATAAAGAGAAGTATGGGATTCTATCTATGTTAGCTTGTTTCTCATTATGATATTTATGCATGGTTTCTTGCATACTAGGAAATGACATGTTTTAAAATTACATTGCATCTAGGGATATCCTAGTCCCCAAATATCTCATAAGTTGTGGGTGGATTTTTTACCAAGAAGATGTTGTAGAGCTTTAGAAGGCTTGGAGATCCTTGTGGAGTGGCTTCATAGGCTCTAGAAATGTTTAGTTGATGAAAATGAATCAAAGGCTTTGTAAGGAATACTTTGTTCAAATAGCTTTGTAAACTTGATTATTGTACAAAGTTAAAGGTTATATTGTTAAATGATGCTTTGAGTTTTGCACTCTAAGATGTGTTCAACAATATTTGCCATGGATAGATAGAAATGAGTTCTTTCAATTGCTAGAATACATCATTATGATAATTGGATCTCTTGTGTTAAAGTATGTATGTTAGCATAAAGGATCCTTGGAGTATATGTTAAGCATTTGTAATATGTGCAATTTGGCTTTGTTGTATGTTGAATATTTATTATAAATTGCAACATGTTGGATCAAGTAGTTATTTAATAAATGCTTTTCATATAGTGTAATATGTAATTTTTTATTAGAGAATTACATTTCGATGCAAGTTTTATACCTTGGGATGGTGTGGTTAGAATTATCTTGTAAATAAAAACATAATAAAATCCAATATTGGGAGGAGTTGTGTGGATGCAATAACCAGGTAAATATAAGATTTAGGAGTTGTGAGGATGCAATAGTGAAGATCTTATAAAATTTTAAGGAATTGATTGAATACAGTAGCCAAGTATCTTGTGAATATTTATACCTTGAATGAGTAGGATTGGGTGTATCCCAACTAGGAGTTTGGGAACCATTCACAAGTTAGAAATGGTGATCCCTCGATCTCATATGATTGGATTATCATGTTAGTTGTCATTGAAGTGGCAATAATATTAGTGGCCACTCTTATGTACTAAGTGTTGTCTGCAATGACTTAGAACATAAATATTGTGAAGTTGTATGTTGAGATAAATAAAATTAGGGTCTCCCCTTGTGAACCTTTTATTGTAATCATTCTTTTAAAAAATATTGGGTTGGTAGTTTTTGGATTGTTACAATTAGTCTAATGATTATAAACTAAATAATCATGACTAAATATAAAACTAAACCTGAAATCACATAAAACCTATTTAAAATAACATAGTAATGCATTTTACCTATTCACTATTTTAATCATAATACTAGTATAAATTATAGCTTAGTCCATTATTTTGTATCAACATATTAAGGGAGTCAATAATTGTTGTTTTGGGGTACAAAATGAGGTATTTCAAGGCCTTATCACTCCCCCCAAATTAAAGAGATGCATGTCCTCATTCATATATTTATTCAATTTTTGTGTTACATTGATAACCTGGTGCACAATCACAATGTTTATATGTTGTCTTTTCTCCTCCCAACTTGATGTCTACCATATTCTCCGCAAACTTGAAAGAAAACATGTCCATTTTTTAAATATTATTTTATTTTTTTAAATCACCATATGTTTTTCAAAAAATAGTGGGGGCTAGAAAAGTACCATCATGACATTAAGCATTGGAATGGATATTAGAATATTTTTAATGCTTGTAGAGTGTAAACAAATTTTGACACAACCAATGGTCTTTTTTAAATGTTGATTATGCAAGGTATTCCATACTAAATTATGTTTTATATTTAATATAGACTAGATGTAATTATACATAATATTAAAACTAGACATTAATAAATAAAATATATATCTTGTTATCATAGATAGCTCGATGCTCCTTCAAGGTAGCCTTAAAAATTATCATCATGAAGTTGGTCATAATAGCAAGAATATTAGAACAATGATGGAGTTGTCTTTGGTAGTTGGCTTGTATAGACTTGCAATTTTTTTTAATATTATAAAAGATGCCACCATTTTTATTTTCAATCATCTTCTAGCCTAATTGTGTCCACAAGAGATTTTCACAACCAAGTATTTTTTTCAAGACAAGCATGTCGAAAAGTAGTTTCCATGTAAGCTTTGGCCTAGTAGCGCTTCAAATAGGTTTTCACCACTAAAATCATTTTTTATCTTTTATATGAGCTATAATAAGGGAGAATATTTCTCATTTTTATTTGAATAAAATCAATCCGTATTTCCCTTTTCTTCTGCATGAACAACAATAATCCCTTTTTTATATCTCTTTATTCTGTATGGATGCATCCACGTTCTACCATGTGGAAGATGCTAGAAAAATAGTATATTTATCTTTTTTTGCCAACTAAAAATTCCAACAAATTTATATTTTTATACCAGTTGGAAATTCCTGCAAAACCAGCTAGAAAAATATAGTTTTTATCCAACCACATGGACCAAGCTAAAAAAATAATATAATTTTATCTTTCTTTTGCCATGTGGAACCAACTAAAAAAATGTAGTTCTTATCTTTTTCTACCACATGGTACTAAGCTAGAAAAATGTAGTTTTATCCCTTTTCTTCCATGTGAAACTAGCTTAAAAAAATAGAATTTTTATCTTTATTTGTTACGTGAAACTAGGCTAGAAAAATAATGCATTTTTTCATGTTTTAGCAACTATTTTTTTGGCACATTTTTTGGTGCTAGATTTTGGGCATATATATATATATATATATATATATATATATATATATATATATATATATAAAGTGAAAAACCCCTTGCGGGGCCGCCTTGGTCTGAGAGACCATGAACAGGGGGTTCTATACCGTCAAAGTCACCGGGAGTCGCACCCGACCTGCCCGCACCAACATTATCAATTGGATTTTGGGTACCCAATTCAGCTTTTTGGTAGGGTGGAGATTCGAACCTGGGACCTCCCTTGGAGGATTGCCCTCTCCTCTCCAACTCACCTACAACACCTGGGTAAACTAATTTATAGTGGAAAACACCCCTTTCGAGGTGCCACTTTCAACAGGTTGGGCATAGGAGGAATGGAGCCTTGTCGGCCTCTACCAGCACATAGGACATTCCTAACTATACCATATATCTGTAGGATGGAGACAAGGAGAATGGATCTTGGGTTGGCCACTACTAGAACCCAAGGTATTTACCACTGCACCACAACAAGCAGATGATTTGGGGCATATTTTGACAACAAACTATTCCAACATATTTTGGTAGTAGATAGGTCTAGCACATTCTTGTAGCAAACTATTCTGATACATTTTTGCAGTAGATTGTTCCAATGCATTTTGACTGGTTTGATGCATTCTTACAATAGATTTTTTTGGTACATTTAGACTATTGTAGTGCATTTTGACAATAGACTATTCAAACACATTTTGGTACACTATCTCATTTCAGTACAATGTCTCATTCCAGGGCACTGTCTATTTTTGTACACTATTTATTCTGATGGATTAACACTTTTATTAATTCAAACATATAAACTATCTATTAGTGCATGTCCATAATCGAAAAGCAAGAATCGCAGTCATTAAAAGCTAAATTTTCCTATGCAGATTTTATTATAATTTTCAACATGATTTCATTTTTTTTGGTTTCTCTACACAATTTTTGTTAAAAAGAAAATTTTCTTGCACAAAATTTCTTAGCAAAATTTCATGTATACTTCCTTACACAACCTTTTGTAGCATAGTTTTTTACCCAGATTCTTGTGCAGTTTTCCATACTGATTCTTGTGCAGTCTTTTTCTATGCACATTCCTATGTAGTTTCTTGCAAACTTTTCCTGCGTACATTCTTGTGCAGATTTCTACATAGTCTTTTCTTGCGTACATTCTTGTGCAGTTTTCCATTTGATTTCTACATAATTTTTTCTTGCATAATTTTTTAGCATAGTTTTCTACGTAGCATTTTCCAACACAATCTTGTATGCAAATTACTATGTATTTTCTATGTCAATTATTACGCGGTCTTTTCTTGCATAGTTTTTTCAATATATGTAGTCTTTTTTAGCAAATTTTCTTTATGCAGTATTTTTTATATGAGAGTGTGGAAAGAGGAGACCTTTTCCACAATGTATAAATTTGTTTGTGTTTTTTATTTTTGGAGGCGTAGATAGTTGATGCCTATCTAATATTATTTAGCCATAGGTTGCATAAAGAATAAATGTTTTTTAGCTTGTTGTAGTTAATGCTTTAGGAGAAGATAAAGGTAATTTTACTCATGAGTTTCAAAGAACCTTGAATTCAAAAAATGATTGGTTAGGATTTTTCGATGCAATTCCCTTAAAATTTAGCAATGGAGATGGTGAAATGTTCTTCATAGGGGCTTCTACCTCAAGATCTAACCAAATTGAATATGTAAATATTTTAGCTTCATTGCTATTTTGTTTGATAATGTTTGTGTTACTTTGTCCTCCTTCCATAATGTTTTCTCAATACATGTTATAAATTTTATTTGAATCATGGGAAGATGGTGTCTTGTATGGGCTTGGCAAAAAAAACTACTCAATTGTTTCTCATGATTTTGAAGCTTTAGAGATTCAAAATTTGGTGATGGTATTTTCTTCTAGAGATTTCTATCATGAACCTCCTTTGCAGACTTTGTGACCTAGAAAATAATGTATTAATTTGATGGTGCTTTAATACTTGATTTTGTGTAATTAAATGGCTATACGATGTTAGTTGATATGGAAGAACATGATACTACTAACAAGTTGCCAAAGTGTAGCATCAAGTACGCTCATAGGTGGAATAAGTTGATCCATACACCAAAGACAAGGGTACTTGAGGATGAGAAAGTGATGATAAGGCAACTCAGAGGTAACATAGATGGATATCTTCATATATGCATTCATTATCAGTTAGGAATAATCGTCAATAGATATCCACCTTGAGCCTCAATTTGATAGTCTTGTAGCTATCATAAATCCTTAGGCTGATACAGGTGACTGAGTTGATGAAAAGACTCCTTTTTGCTTATGCATATGCTTGTTTGTCTTTTACTTCATCACTATCAACATCTTGGTTTTTCTTTGAAAATGGTGTATAAATTTGATTGCCTTCTAAACCCCCTATATAGCTATTAACAAAGTATCTTACTAGCTATGCTAAGAAAAACATGTTTATGATAAAAAAATCTACATTAAATAATAATTGAGCTTTATTTAATTAGATAATAAAATCTACATTAAATAATAATTGAGCTTTATTTAATTAGATAATTAAATCTATGTGAAATAATTAACGGAGCTTTATTTTAATAAATGGTAAAATCTACATGAAAGAGCTTACCTAAAAGAGAATTAAATCCTATTCAATTAAATAACAAAGTTTGCATAGGTTTTAATTCTAATAAATGGTAGAATTTCATTACTAAGAAGTAAGATTTGATTCATAATTCTTTTAATAAAGAATTTAACCTAAGAAAGATAAGGTCTTCTCTTATAATATTATCTCCTTTTGGTGAAAAGGGAGGCTACATGGATTTGATCTCAGATTATGAGAATAGTCTCCACTAAGCCATTAAGAAAGATCTCACCATATATATGGTGGTTGCAAACACTTGCAATGGAAGCTTCTTATCGTTGTCAAAGGAGGAGAACCTCTTAATGGTGAACTTCAAAGTAAGTTAACAATAGTTTTAAAATCATAATATCTTGCTTGGATGGGAATGAATTAAATGGAGGTTGGTAAGAACTATGGTGGATGGGAGAGCACATCAAAATATGTGACATCAAGTATCCATCCATATAAGGAAGAAAAAAAAATATGATAAGGGTTGGCTGGTTCATCTGAATATTGACGTAGAAAATAGAGGAGGGAGAAGATGTAGAATCCAGAGGAATAGGTGGACACAGATTCCAGAGAAGGAGGTGGACATGAATCCTAGAGAGACAAATCATTGGGTAAAAGATATATCTCTGGAATTATGGTTCATAGTTTGCAAGGATAACCATGTTGGTATGAAAAGTACTTACTCCTTGCTAGTTTAATCTCTGAGATACTCCCATGTATTGGGTGTCTCATCAATATGTCCTAAGCTTAAATTTTTTTTATATTCCTCGTAGCTCAATAATTTTTTCCTCATTTTGGTTAAAATCCCCTCGTAGATAATGATCCATGGGCTCTAGACTTCTACCAAGTCCACTAGCATCTTAGCTTAACCGTAGAGTGGATGGTGTTGGCATCATGGTTAGCGCACAACTAGCTAGGTATCGTATTGGTCTACCTAGTTAGGTAGAATTGTGCTATGAACCTCGATAGAGAATCCCTTGTTGTGTGCTCCCTATGTCAACCCCATAATGGTAGGTTTGTGACTGCATCAGTATAGATTTTTTGGTCGAAGCTGCTCACCTAGTTGGTTGGATCATGTGGCTTTATCTTTATTCTTGTGGGTACATTACTTCAACATCATGAGACCATATCAAACCCTCTTTTATCCTTGGATATATTAAACCCTATCCATAGGTAATTACTATAAGAAAACTTGAGCATGAGGCAAAAAGAGCTCAGTAGGATGGGATGGTGGTTTTAGCCCTACAATCCTAGCACCCTCCTTTTAAACTCTTTGCCAAGCTTTACCAGTGATGGTATTTTGTCTTGCATAATGACTTTGTCTTAGACTCGGTAGAAATATGTAGTTCATAGGCACCCATGTCCTTTACGTTCCTCCTATTATTTGTTTAGGGTTTACAAAATCTTATCTAGCTCTATAGTTTGAGGAGCGTGGTTGTTTCATCAATCGAATTTGTTGTTTAAAAATGAAAAACAAAAGAATCTTGAAGTTGTTTTTAACTTAATACCATGCTATTTGATTAATGGAAATAAATAACCTTGGATTACTTTAATGACTAAATATTATGTTGTTCTATTTAGTGAAAATAAAGTATAAATGATTATTTTTGTTATTTAGAGATATGGGGCTCTATTTAGTGAAAATAAAGTATAAATGATTATTTTTGTTATTTAGAGATATGGGGCTCTATTTAGTGAAAATAAAGTATAAATGATTATTTTTGTTATTTAGAGATATGGGGCTCTATTTAGTGAAAATAAAGTATAAATGGTTATTTTTGTTATTTAGAGCTATGGCACTCTATTTAGTGAAGATAAAATGGAAATGGTTTATTGATAAATTAAAGTAGGGGACTTTGATTTATTAATGAAAGAAATAAAGGAACTCAATTATTTTATATATTAAGGGTATGGGACTTTAATTTGTGGAATAAATGTTGTAGAGAATTGCTATTTATTGAATTAATTGAATAAGAGGTTATTTGATTAATGAAAATAGAGATGATGTGATTCTATGAGTTGTTTGGAATGATTGATTAAAGTAAAACCTGAGATCTAGATGCTTTAGTTGGGGACTCTCATTGGGTAATGAGAGGGGCAAATAAAAATGGAGATTTTTATTAATACCAACTATGCATTAGATGGTTTTATGTTTTGATTTCATTTGTATAGTTGCAATTTGGCAAGTAAATAGTAAATGCATTTAGAGGTATGCCTATCCTAAACCATGAGTGCCCTGATCCCCTACTATCCTCACATGATCAAGGGAGAGCAATGGAGGAGCAAGGGAATGGTTGGAGCTTGCAGAGTAATCTACTTATGATGCTTTACTTATGCTCAAATAGACTAGATTTATGGGGAGATTTATCCCTGATAAAATTGATGTAATATATTATTCTTTAAGAGTATGGAGGATTTACCATGCTTACTTTTATGTAATAATTGTGAAATTGTTTGTGGATGTACCTTTAAATTACTATTTGATTTACTTATATTCAGTATTTTAATCCTTCCCAATTATTTTTTATTTTCTTAAATAATGTTTCTTTCTTGGTATCTCTTGCACATTTTTATGAGTTATATTTTGTTAGAATTGGTATATAGATCTATCTTTGTTTTCCTTAAAAAAATTATATAATAATAAGTTCTAGGGTGAACTTAGAGGATAACCTAAGGGATTGAGACCCCTTAGTGTGAACATAATGTACCTAAGGTATTAAGACATCTTATGGAGAATGGAAACTAGATTTGAATAAATATTACATCTAAGTTAAGATAGCTTGTCAAAAGATAAGATTTATAGCTTAACTCACAATACACGTAGCATACCTACACAAACTAGCTTGTAGAGTATGGATATGTGTGTATACCTTCGATTGACTAAAGGTGATAAGTCTAGCTCATCGATATTGATGAGATTGATAGACTTATTTGCATGACATATGATATGCCTACGCAAATGGACTTGCATGGGGAAATATTATGAGATGTAGCTCTTTGAGGAACTTAGGAAATTTGTTAAACATTAGGTTAATCTAAGGTTGGTTAGGGGTTTATGAATCCCTCTCCTTAGTAAAATTTTTTTCTTTTCTATGTTGTTCTTGTTTTTAGGGATGTTACACTTTCTCTTATGTTTATCTTAGCTATGGGAAATTCACTATATTTTCAATCTCTTAACATTGATGTTTATTTCCTATGGATCGTGGGGGTTTGTGATTAAAAAAGGATCCCTTTATATTTATAAATATAATCATGCATTTTTTTTGTGTCGAAAACACCCCAATTGAGATACCACTTTCAAGTAAGTCCCAAGGAGGCAGGGGTATTTATTCTGTCAAAATTGCCCAAGACTTGTGAAGAACACAAGATTATACTGAGAGGGGGGTGAACAGTATAAGACCACCTTTTACTTTTTTTTTCCAAACAATATTATCCAATATTATCAATGGCAATATCAATAGCAGTAACCAAAGCAATGCAAAAATCATATCACACAATAAAGACACCAATTTAACATGGTTCACCCAATGTGGGCTACATCCATAGATAAAATATTTCACTAAAATTTTCTCAAAAAATATCTTGGGAATCCTTCCCTATTACAATGTTTATGGACCACTGTCCAAAGGAGACACCAATCCCCTAATCAATTTTATGGATCCCTATCCATAGGAGACACCAATCCCCTTAGCTGGTATGTGGATCACTATCCACATGAGAACTCCTTCTCCTCTACTCTGGCTGGTGATCCTCTAGAAGACTACTACCTCCACTGCATTGGCTTGTGGATCTCTCTCCACATAATACCTATGTTATTACTGCTATGGATAATGGATCTCTATCCACTAGAGACTATTATCCTCTGCTTTCTCACCTCCAAATATTGCTCTCAACTCTACTCAATCTCTATCTAAAATTTGCACTAAACACTGTCCTTCAGTCTAGCAAAAATATACTCACCAGTCTATCTCTGGTATGGCATAAATTTGCCCTCAAATCTACACCATACTATGTCCTCAAATCTATCCTCAAGCCTTAACATAAAGCTTGATCAAATCACAAATCAACTCAACTTAGATCTATCCCAAGCCTTAAAACAAATATTGACCAAATCAATCAATCAATTTTGCTCTCAAGTCTTCTCAAATACTTGCCTCAAATTTGTCCACAAGTCCACTAAAGTACTTGTCAAATCTGCTCTTAAGTCTTTACCAAGGCTTGTCTCAAATATATCCAACAAGTCCTCTCAAGAACTTGCTAAATCTGCTCAACAAGTCTTCATAAATACTTACCTCAAAAATGCTCAACAAGTCCTCCCTAGAACTTATCCAATCTGCTCAACAAGTCTTCACTAAGACTTACCTCAAATCTACTCAACAAGTCCTTCCTAGAACTTGTCCAATCTACTCAACAATTCTTCACCAAGACTTACCTCAAATATGCTTGTAAGCTTTCACAAAAGCTTTTATTTTGGTGGAGATATGTCTTCAAAACCTATCTCAATCATAGACAGATCCTCTTTACCAATCTCAAGGTTAGATGGCAATAATCTATCTCAAAATATCCACTCAAATATTTCACCATACAAAATAGGAAATATCAATTACACCTTATAATCTCCACACTTCAAAAATGATTAACAAATATTGAATAATTCACTTCCACAATTGATTTCGTTCATGCACCTTATTACTCCTCTCAAATAATTAACACAATAAAACTTTATTTCAAAATAAAATATAATGTCCTTTGAATACCTTATCACTCCTACTAAATTCTAACCATAAAAATCAAAATATAATATTTTAATTTTATAAAACTTATATCTCCCTCTCAACAAACTTTCAAACCTCCTTTGAAAACTTCATGCAATACCTTAATGCAATTTTCACACATTTAAAACCTTTAAAAAATTAAACCATAAGCACATACCTTTTTTTAATGCCACCTCAACAAAATTGCATTCAGCGAGATTCAAACACCCCACCTTGCCTTTCCAAGCACCTTAGCACCTAGCACATCCACCACTTGGGCTATGTGCCCTCACGGTAATGAAAAGCACATCACATTCGTTATAAACCTTATCTCTTTTCCTTCAACACAAAATGAAACACTTCCCTTCAATAAAAAGCAATCACATGGATAGAAACTATGATCTCATATTCCACAAACGCCTTAATACAGACCTTAGCTACCACTTGCGCTACCAGGTGCTTCGAGATTATTTTTACACTCAACTTCACCTTGTCCTTTCTATCTACCCAATCATGATTTAAACACATGCAAATATCACTTCTTCCTTGGTGCTCAAATTACTTAGGTCACTTGGGCATTAATCGCATGGATAAATTTTGAAACAAAACTTTGTCCTTTTTATATTGTATGCAATGCTCTTCACCATGTTGACGGATATTTGGAATTTGAAATAATTTCAAATTTTATATTTTAAACTTTAGTGCCTTAAATTATTATTATTTAATTTTAAATTTTAACCTTATGGTTAAAATATTTAAAATTAAATAATTTAAACCTTAGTCCTCAAAATCTGCCACATGGGTTTTTAGGAAGATTTAAAATGTGATAACTCCTTGGCCCTTATTTTCTTAAAACCAACCTGTATCCTGAAATATTAAAATATTAAATATTATAATATTATTTTTCAATTTAAACCTGCTTTTTGCCTTTTTGGAAAAACCACTGGAAGACATTAATGACAACAAAACTTGGACGTCAACCTCTCGACATGAATACATGAATGCCAATAAAACTTGGTCATAATCCTCTTGAAATCAGTGACAACAAAACTTTCTCATATTTCCAAAAACTCGCACCTAGCCTGCCCCCTTTGACACACTCAAAGAGTATGTCTTAAACAACAAAAACAAGAACAAAAATCATAAAAACACAAAAAATACAACAAAAAATATAATAACAAAAACACACAAAAACAACAAAAAACTCAAAAAATAACAAACAACAACAAAACACACACAAAAAAACCACAAAAACAACACAAACACAAAAAAAAAAAAACAAAACATAAAGAAACTACAAAAACACAAAAAAAAACTAAAAGGAAGCAAAAAACCGAATGCAACTTCGACCTTTCTAGGCCAAAAGGCTTTTTAGGAAAGATTCAATAGAGGGAACATAAGAATGAACTATATAAGCTAGGGAACTAAAATACCTTGATCAAACCAAAGAGAAGCAAAAATAAAGTAAAAAGGAATTAGGTACCTCTAATACTAGAGGCATCCAGAGAAAGAATAGAAATAAGAGCTTCCCTTATTTGTGAAGCCCACCATCTGAGAGGGAGGTCATAGTAAGTAAGATCACCTTTGTCCAATAACCAATTAGATAAATCATTGGAAATCCTATTTTATTCTTTGACCACATGATTGTATTCACCTTTCAAAAATTCATTTGGATTAATTGAATCTTCTCAACAATTATTTTTATTCTCCAATAAGCCTTATGATTCTTAGGAATATTCAACAAATTAATCATGACTTGCGAATCAGATTCAACCAACACCTTTTTCAATACAACTATAGTAACTTCTCGAAGGCCTCTGAGGATACCATACCCCTCAACAAGGTTATTGGAAAGGGTACCCAAATTCTCAGCAAACGTGAAAACTAGGGAATCATCTAAAAGTCTACCAATTCCTCCCACATTAGCTTTTCCAAGGTTCACCCTAGAGGCTCCATTAGTATTGAATTTTTCAAAATCCTTAGGAGGAGGCTGCCAATTTCTTGTTATATCCATATTTCGATTATTCACATTCCCTTTAAGCTAGTTTCCCTTAGAAGAGTTAATCTTCAATATTTGCATCACTTGATCCCATATTTAGTGGGAGTTTTAGGGGTAATTAAGGAGCTATTTGATCGATTAAACTAATTTGGCAATGGTATTTTTCCAAATATAATGAATTTCCTTCCTTTCTTGATTGAAAACCTAGTTGTTTCTTTCCTTCTAGATGTTCCAATGTAGAATAGTAGAACCCATCCAAACTAATTGCCTAATAAAATGATCAACACCATCCTGTTTAGGCAAATCCCTCCAAAGTTGTTCAAAAGTAAAAAAATTGGACCACTATAAGCCTAGTTAGATGGTAATTCTCCTCCATAGCTCAGAGGCTAATATACACTCAATAAAAATATGGCTAAGATTTTCCATATTCTCTCGACACATTTTACATCTAAACTTGCCATGAAAACCATGTTTCACAAGTTGCTCATCAGTTAGCATCCTATGATGCAATAAAATTCAAGTCAATAACCTCACATTAGGCCAAATATTTTGATCCCAAAATTGAGTAAATATGACATATGATTGGTTGGTATTATTATGGCATAAGGCCAAATAACCTTGAGCAACAATATACTCACCCTTAGTAGTGTTGTTCCATCCAAAACGTTGTTCCACCAAAACAATTGTTATCATGGGACCAAGAGAGCTATCTCATATGAAGGATGATTTGAATATATTTTCTTTGCATTTCTAGCATGTGAATGAGCCAGTCCTCAATAAGGATACAATATCTACAAACCTCTAAATTACTAGTATGGTACCAATAATAATTAGCTATCTTTATCTAATTATCTTGGTGAAGCTCCTCCATCCAAGGCCTCCAATTAAGAAATTGAGTAATCAAAGGTTGGTTACCATCCCAAGAATCTATCCAAAAACATTCTTGTTGACCATTATGAATAATCCAAAATAAATTTTTTTTTATCAAATCCTCACCAGTCTTAAGAACCACTAAAATGGGAGAACCTTTGGTAGGCAATTGATAGCGATAAAGGTCTTCAATTTTTTTGTTCTTAGCATATTTAGCACAAATATTTTTGGTCCAAAGAGCATTGGGGTTATGAAAAATTCTCCAATACAATTTAGTAGCTAAAGCCTTATTATTATTAATAGTAGACCAAAATCCTAACCCCTCTTCATTCTTCGGAAGGCATAAAGTATCCCAATTCACCAAGGCCCATTTTATTTTCTCCTTAGTACTACTCTAGAGGAACCGATGATTGAATTTATCTAATTCTTGAAGAAATACATTTGGGATATTCAACACAACAAAAACATAAATAGATATAGCTTGAAGTATTGATTTTACCAAGGTAATTCTACCCCCAAATGAAAGCCACCTATTGGTCCACTTTCCAATATTCTTCTTAACTCTGTCAACAACCAATTATAGTATTTTTATTTTTTGTCTTTGAATATTGATATGAATGTCTAAATAAGTGATCAAAAGGGAGGTCTTATTATATCTTAATTTATCTAGGACCATAAATTCCTATCTGGGAGAGCAGTGAAAGAAAATGACTTTAGATTTGTCTTCATTGATTAATTTTATGGTAGCATTAGAAAAATAGCTAATGATTTGCTTAATTTTAGAAGCTTCATTAATTGTAGCTTTGCTTAATAGAGTAGAGTCATCAAAAAATTTAATATGAGAGATAGGCCTAGCTCTATGAGAAATGGTAACTCCCTCAAGGGTTATGTTTTTTCTATTTTTTTTATAGTCCTACCAAAGCATTCAACAAGAATCATGAATAAATAAGGGGATAAGGGATCACCTTGCCTAATACCTCTAGAAGCTGGGAATAGTTGTGAAGGCTTACCATTGATAAGAACTAAGTAGGACACCAAAGAGATACATCCCATAATCCAATCCATCCAATCCTGAGAGAAGCCAATTTGACTCAAAAATTTGACAAGGAAGTTCCAATCCACTTTGTCATAAGCTTTGGATAAGTCTAAACTAATGAGCATGGATGGACATTTTTGCATTTCCATGGAATGGATGGTTTCCTGTGCAAGAACTATCTCATCCACTATTTGATACCCTTCCATATAACCCCCTTATTTAGGAGAATTAATCTAATGCGAAAGAGGCTTCAACATTTTCACCATGATATTTGTAATTATTTTGAGAAGAAAATTACATAAAGCTATAGGTCTAAAAGTTGAGATGTATTCAGCATCTTGAGCTTTTGAGACTAGAGCTATATAAGTTTTATTGATAACCTTCAAATTTTATTTGGATTTTCTAGCTTCTTCCACCACCTCTAATAAATGAGCATGAAGGTTTTCCAAAAATCTTGGTAGAACTCAATGGGAAAACCATCAGGACCTGGGGTTTTTCCTTTTTGCATTTTAAAAACCACATATTGAAGCTCATTGATAGTAACTAGAGTAGTCAAAATAAATTACTCATCAAAAGTGATAAGAGTAGGTATTGCTTGAAGAACATTTTGTTGAGAAGCCGAGTCAAGAGGTGCAACAAAAAATAGATCGAAAAAGTAATTGACAACAACAAAGTTCATACCATCCCAAGTGTAGACAACATCTTCGGAATCTAATTTTA
The DNA here is from genome assembly GCA_028583015.1 of Wollemia nobilis. NCBI lineage: Eukaryota > Viridiplantae > Streptophyta > Pinopsida > Araucariales > Araucariaceae > Wollemia > Wollemia nobilis. The sequence continues at coordinate 329,658 of JAQPPZ010017247.1, forward strand.
GGGAAGAAATAAAGTTGTAAGATCCTCGATCTAGAAGATATTTGTAGAAGAAATTTATGTTTCAATCTCCTTCTTTGAGCCATTAGTTCCTAGATTTTTGCTTCCATAAGAGTTCTTTTTTTTTCCCGTTTCTCTAACCGAGTTTTGAGTCTAATTTCATTTGTACTTCTACTCTCTGTGAGGCCATCAGAATAGATTTTATCATTCAAATTTTCAATTTGAGCAATCACTTCATGTTATTTTTTTTGGACATCACCAAACTCCTTCCAATTTCAAATCTTGATTTTGGATTTAATGTATTGCAACCTTTTGGTAAAATGTAACATCTTATTCTTATACCTTTCTTTACCTTCCTTCCACCATTGTTGTACTTGGGGTCTGAATTAATTATCTCTAAGCCATATTAATTAAAATTGGAAAGGTGAGAAAATCATATTGGTTTTCTATATTTCCACCATGACTGGCCAATGATCTGAATTAGCATTGTTAAGAGTCTTTACCTTAGGAATGTGACCATGGATTAAGAAATTGTCAGAGAAAAAAACCTATAAAATATCTCCATGATACAAGCTAAGACTTACCAATTTTTAGACTAAGTCATAAGGCCATTATCTAGTTGGATGTCCACAAGATAAAGGTTTGCAATATATTCACTCATGAGACCAGTGCTCCTATCCAAATTTCTATTTTCCTTCATTTTCTCATCCAAAGAGAGGACGGTATTGAAATATCCTCCGATCAAGATCCAAGCTTTAGAAAAATGAGATAATATAAGTTATATATTTCCACTGCCTTCTATTTTCCTCTAAATTAGTTAGAGCATAAATAGTTATGCAAAGCATAATTTGGTTAGAATGTCTATTTTGAATAGCTACAACCAAAATACCCTAGTTGTAAATCATATGGTGAATAACTACCTCTTTTGGGTCCTAAAGGCAAGCAATGCCACTAGAAGTCCCCTGGGAAATGAGGGAGCAAATTTTACAACTAGCCAAATTTTACTAGCAATTGATTTCATTTCCTCTATTGACATATTTGTTTCCTGAAGGAAAACAATATTTGGATGGTTTTTTTGAATCATTCTTCTTTTTTTATTTTGTTTTGAAAGACTCTTTGAGTCCTCTAATATTCCAAGTGACAATATTCATAAATACCAGGGCTAAATAAGTTGGTAAGGGCATTAATATTACCTTTCTCTATAATATTTTCACCTTCTTTTACCATATTATGTTGATTGGTCTTACAACCAGCCTTTTGGTTAGAATCCATATTCAGTTTTTTTCCCTATTTCTTGACTTACCCTAATTGAATTTAGGATGGCTTCTAACCTCAAATAATTCATGTACAAAGCCAAATTATTACTGGAAGGTTCAACATAATCTATCTTGGTACCTATATTATTTAAAGTATCAATATTTAACCCAGGTGTTGTAGGTGAGTTGGAGAGGAGAGGGCAATCCTCCAAGGGAGGTCCCAGGTTCAAATCTCCACCCTACCAAAAAGCTGAATTGGGTATCAAAAATCCAATTGATAATATTGGTACGGGCAGGGTTGGGTGCAACTCTCGGGTGAATTTGACGGTGTAGAACCCCCTGTTCGTGGTATCTTAGACCAAGGTGGCCCCGCAAGGGGTTTTTCGCTTAAAAAAAAAAAAGTCTTAATATTTAAAATATTATTTTTCTTGTGTATAGTTTCTCCCTTTTTCCTATTGAAAACCTTTGATTTTTTGGTTTGTCTCTGAGTCCTTTGCATATTTAAATTGCATTTATAATATTTTATCTCCATTATTTTCTCTTCCTTACTTGGGACATCATTTGTGGAAATAATTTCAAACATATTAGCTAATAAATTCAATTGATCCTTCATAACTAGTTTTTTATGAGTGTTCTTCTTCTTACGCATTTGAAACCTGCTAAGTTTTTATCCTCTTTATTTTAATCTAAAATTTTATTTGGGTAGACACTAGCCAAATGACCATATTCATGGAAAACTTTACAATGAAAAGGAATGTTCTCATAGTCCACCACTTGCTCCCAATTGTCTTCCCCAAATTGTAATAAGATATTTTTAGGTAGGGGTTTGTCAAAATCTATTAAAAAACAAATCCAAACATAAATAATATGTTTAAATTTTTTTGTACAATTAGCAATCATCATAAAATTTCCCAAAGAGTTTCCAATTAAAGAAAAATAACCATATTCTAGAATTCAACTAGGAGGCCAAAGAGTCTAACCGACATGATACCTGTAGAAGGCATATCTTCTTCAGATTTAAATTTAGTATGCTAAGGCTTCATGAAAAGCCTCACCCTTCCAAAGAACTAGGGATCCCCTTAAAATATTTTCTCTTTATCTTCATTTCGACATTCTAATCTGCAACATATCCTATTAAAATATTGAGAAAAATCCACAAAAATATTGGTTGTTAGGGCCTGAAGGCCTAAAAAAAAACCTCTAGAGTCGCTTGTGCTCAAAATAGATGAAATCCTTGCACAATTGCTCACTTTTTCGAAAAAAATTCTATCTATTCATGCATTTTAATTTAACATAAAATAAAATTATTTAACATGAAATATTTATAAATTCTAACTTCAAAAATGATTAATCCTTAAAAGATATAATGCCTTAACTCACTCCTTAACAACATAATTTTTCAACAAATATTGATAGTGTTGAATGACCACTAAATCTCTCTAGTAACTTCATGTCCCTAGCAGCGACACCATAAATGATGGGTGTTGCTAACACTTTCATTTTAATCTTATCAATATTGTATGACATCTGACAGTTGTATGCACTAGAGAGTAAGGAAGTGTGTCTTAGTATCAAATATTTTAAGGTTTTCTATTTCCTAAAATAAAAATGACACTTGCAAAAATTTAAAATCACACATGTAGAAATTTAAATTACACTTGCAAAAATTGAAATCACACTTGCGAAAATTAAATCACACATTTTACAAAAAATAAATTCTAATCTATCAGTTGTGTAAAACTAACTTGGGAAATAAATAATTAAACTAATTCACAGATTAACTACAAATGAAAATAATATACAAAAGAATAATTAACTAATTAAAAATCCATTAATTATTTTACAAACATATCTAATAAGAAATAATACTTTCCATTATGCTAATGGAGTGGGCCCTTACTTCTCAGCCCAATGGAGAGTAGTTATTAATTCAAGATAAAATTAAAATATATACAAATGATAAAAGAACAAAATCAAATAAGAAGGAATTACCTCTTTATAAAATCTTCAATACAAATGCATTCTCTTTTTTTTTATTCTTTGTTCTCCTCTAAAAAAATACATAAGCAAGGCACACCTTTTTATACAAGTGGTACCTAACCATACCCAAATATTCCTACATATTTATAACCATTTTTTACTAATTGACATAAATAATACGTACACACTTCTAAAATATTGGAAGCATATTACACTTCCTCAACTACTTGTTAACAATAAGCATGAGCAAGACAAGTGGCACCTTGCACTCCTCTTCTATTAGGAGCATCTCAACCACCTGCTAATAATAAGCATTAACAAGGCTTGTGGCTTCTTACACTCTTCTTATCTTGAAATCATCTCAACCATTTACTAACAATAAGCATGAAAAATTCAAGTGACATTTTACACTCCTTGTATTTGGAAGAAATCTTCCGCATATCTTGGAACTAAAATTCCTCATATATTGAAACTAACTTCACACTTTTATCCCAAGATTTGAGGAAGAACTTACAACACAATTTTAGCCCAAGATTTGAGGAGGAATTATTGAAATTATAAACATAATTTTAACCCTCTTTTTAAGGAGAAATAAATAGCATAATTGTATCCTACTTTTTAGGGAGGTCAAATAATTGAAACTAAGAACATAATTTCATGCTTATATTTAAGAATAAATTATCAGCATGGTTTTAGCCTACTTTTTAGAGATATCAAATTATTCAATTCACAAAAGTCTTCACTTTTTTTCCAATGTGCGAGCTCCATCTCACGCTATATTTCCATATTTTTTTACCCCTACTTTTTTGACTCATTTTGATCTGGTTCATTTCAATAAATTCTAGCTTATTTCAATGCAACACTATTTTGACACATTTTCGATGTATCAACATGTAGAGACCTACAAGATATTATCATTTTATCTGATTATATTACTCTAATTATTATAAACCAAATAATCATGACTAAATATAAAATCAAACCTAAAGTTATATAAAATTAAATCATGATTGTATAGGTAATTTGTTTTACCTATTCACTATGTATAATCACAATATTAATATAAATTATAGCCTAGTCCATCGTTAATTATTCTTTATCAACACGTTAAAGGGTTCAAGAATTATTTTCAGGTACAAAATGAGGCCTTTCAAAGCCTCATAAATCCTACCAATATAAACTAATGCATGTCCTCATGCATCTCTTTCTTTAGTTTTTGTATTACATGAATAACATGGTGCACAATCACTATGTTTATATGTTGTGTTTTCTCCTTCCAACTTGATGACTAACATATTCTCTCCCAATTTTTTTATTTTATTGAAATTGCTACCAAATTCATATTAGCCAAAATATTTTTGGAAAAATTACAATATAAAGGAAGATCGCAGTTTGGATGCCTACATCTAGGCCTGAACACCTAACAACATCGAAACCATGATAGAATTCCCTCTAGTAGGGACAAAGAAAACATAGGTGCATTCATAGGGCCATGTAGGGCACCCAACACCAGAAATAAGCACATTAAAGACCACACATAGACCCCCACTACTATATTACAATATGAGGCCATGAAGGACCAACACAAAGGATAATTGAGATATATTATAACACTTAGGACGCCCGACTACAAGCATTGGAAGTGAAAAACCACACAAATGATCCCTAGTAACCCATTATAAAAATGAAGATATCCCTAATGGTTTTTATAGGGATGAAAAAACATGTCATCACCAAGACACTAAAAATATGTGATGACATAAAATTGAATGACTAGATACTGTTGGGTTACTCCTTCTAATGGACAACTTGCACACTATCTATTGAGAAGAGACTAATGCACTGCAAAAATAAAAATTGCAAGGGAGTAACCATGCTCAAAAAATATTTTCTTAAGGAGATGAGTCTAAGTGAGCCTACTCCACCTCATGCTATGATGGGAGCCTAATATGAGGACTGGAATGAGTGTTGCTAGCTTCTAATTCCACTTGAACCAAATGCTTCATTAAGTGTGTCTGATTATACATCACCGAGCTATGTTGCTCAATTAATTCACCTGCCACATTCTGTAATCTATAAATACCATATGATATATTAGCTAAGGTCTCACAAATACTCCTCTTTAGAGTTATGATTTCTTCTTGTAGTGCTTTCTCCTTATGGGTGTAACCTGTTGACTCAGCCTACAATTGGCATTTTACAATAGCAAATATGTTAGCTACTGAGATATTATGGATATCTTCTTGATCAGTTTAAAAAATAGATCTACATCAAGTCTTCCATATATGAAAGATGATAGTTTCCCTAGTAATGGATACTGGGCATCAAATTGATCCCAAATAAGGCTTGATCCCTTGTCATAGGCAGTGCTAAGGGATAAAGCAACCGATGCACTTCACACCAAATATGGTGGGCATGAGCACAATTCCAAAATAGATTTTGTAATGTCTCTTCCAAGCCACAAAAAGGAAAATCACCTTATCCTTGGCCCATTCATTTCATCCTACTCTGAGTAGGTAGACCTTTAAGGACTACATTCCAAATAAGAATTTGGAACTTTCCTAAATTGGTGCAGAGTTGATAAGCTTAACGGTTCTTGCCCAAGTGGCCCAACTGAGCTCTAAGTTCCATTTTTTATTGAGCATATCTGCAAACTATTGATAGTTCATAGGAAGTAGGGCTTGGTACCAAAACTTAAGGATTGGCTACTCAAAGTCATTATTGTCAAACCATTTTCAATGAGACCAACAAGGAATAAATTCTAGTGGAGAAGATAGAGGTTGGGGTGCTTGGGAGGTAATGGAATGGATCCACATAATAACTGCTTTATCAGTCAGACAAAGGCCAAATTTTTACTAGATTTGCTTCAAATTTTTCCATGATGATTGAGAAAATTCCCAAATGTCACCCACCAAAATTAATCCCCTTTTGAAGAGCCACCTAGAAGGAAACTAGGGATTCATGCCAAGAGGTTATGCATTAAGGGTGAGGAGGGGTGACCACCATAAGTTGTGTTGGAGAAAAACTGCAGGGCCTTGCTCTAGAGGTATCTACCATGAAATAAATTGATGCACTTGTTGCTAGGCTTTCCAAATTCCTTTGAGAATATTACAACCTTCTATAAAGAAATAAGGGGCTTGTAAAAGAATGTCAGTGTATGACATATTTACCCAAATTTTACCATCCACACGAATATTTTTTTCATATATCAATGATGAGTGTTGCTAACACTTTCATTTTAATCTTATCAATCTAGGGTGACATCCGATAGTTGTATGCACTAGAGAGCAAGGAAGCGTGTCTTGGTATAAAATATTTTAAGGTTTTCTATTTGCTAAAATAAAAATCATGCTTGCAAAAATTTAAAATCACACATGTAGAAATTGAAATTACACTTGCAAAAATTGAAATCACACTTGCGAAAATTAAATCACACATTTTACAAAAAATAAATTCTAATCTATCAGTTGTGTAAAACTAACTTGGGAAATAAATAATTAAATTAATTCATAGATTAACTACAATTGAAAATAATATACAAAAGAATAATTAACTAATTAAAAATCCATTAATTATTTTACAAACATATCTATAAGAAATAATACTTTCCATTATGCTAATGGAGTGGGCCCTTACTTATCAGCCCAATGGAGAGTAGTTATTAATTCAAGATAAAATTAAAATATATACAAATGATAAAAGAACAAAATCAAATAAGAAGGAATTACCTCTTTATAAAATCTTCAATACAAATGCATTCTCTTTTTTTTTTTATTCTTTGTTCTCCTCTAAAAAAATACATAAGCAAGGCACACCTTCTTATACAAGTGGTACCTAACCATACCTAAATATTCCTAAATATCTATAACCAATTTTTACTAATTGACATAAATAATACGAACACACTTCTAAACTATTGGAAGCATATTACACTTCCTCAACTACTTGTTAACAATGAGCATGAGCAATACAAGTGGCACCTTACACTCCTCTTATATTAGGATCATCTCAACCACTTGCTAATCATAAGCATTAACAAGGTATGTGGCTTCTTACACTCTTCTTATCTTGAAATCATCTCAACCATTTACTAACAATAAGCATGAACAAGTCAAGTGATATTTTACACTCCTTGTATTTGGAAGAAATCTTCCGCATATCTTGGAACTAACATTCCTCATATCTTGAAACTAACTTCACAATTTTATCCCAAGATTTGAGGAAGAACTTACAACACAATTTTAGCCCAATATTTGAGGAGGAATTATTGAAGTTAAAAACAAAATTTTAACCCTCTTTTTAAGGAGAAATTAAGAGCATAATTTTATCCTAATTTTTAGGGAGGTCGAATAATTGAAACTAAGAACATAATTTCATCCTTATATTTAATAATAAATTATCAGCATGGTTTTAGCCTACTTTTTAGAGATATCAAATTATTCAATTCACAAAACTCTTCATTTTTTTCCAATGTGCGAGCTCCATCTCACGCTATATTTCCATATTTTTTTACCCCTACTTTTTTGACTCATTTTGATCTGGTTCATTTCGGTACATTCTAGCTTATTTCAATGCAAGACTATTTTGACATATTTTCAATGTATCAACATGTAGAGACCTACAAGATATTATATTTTTATCTGATTCTATTACTCTAATGATTATAAACCAAATAATCATGACTAAATATAAAATCAAACCTAAAGTTATATAATATTAAATCATGATTGTATAGGTAATTCATTTTACCTATTCACTATGTCTAATCACAATATTAATATAAATTATAGCCTAGTCCATCATTAATTATTCTTTATCAACACATTAAAGGGGTTAATAATTATTTTGAGGTACAAAATGAGGTTTTTCAAAGCCTCATCACTCCTCCCAATTTAAACTAATGTATGTCCTCATGCATCTCTTTCTTTACTTTTTGCATTACATGAATGACATGGTGCACAATCACTATGTTTATATGTTGTGTTTTCTCCTTCAAACTTGATGGCTAACATATTCTCTCCAAATTTTTTTATTTTATTGAAATTGCTACCAAATTCGTATTAGCCAAAATATTTTTGGAAAAAATATAATATAAAGGCAAATCATGGTCTGGGTGCCTACATCTAGGACTGAACACATAACAACATCGAAACCACGATAGACTTCCCTCTAGTAGGGACAAAGGAAACACAGGTGTATTCATAGGGCCATGTAGGGCACCCAACACCATAAATAAGCACATCAAAGACCACACATAGACCCCCACTATTGTATTACAATATGAGGCCATGAAGGACCAACACAGAGGAGAACTGAGAAAGATTATGACACTTAGGGCACCCAACTACAAGCATTGGAAGTGAATAGCCACACAAATGATCCCCTAGTGATCCATTATAAAAACTAAGATATCCCTAATGATTGTTATAGGGATGAAAAAGCATTTCATCACCAAGACTCTAAAAATATGTGATGACATAAAACTAAATGACTAGATATTGTTGGGTTACTCCTTCTAATGGACAAATTGCACACTATCTACTGAGAAGATACTAATGCACTGCAAAAATAAAAACTGCAAGGGAGTAGCCATGCTTGAAAAATATATGCTTAAGGAGATGATTCTAAGTGAGCTTGCTCCACCTCATGCTATTATGGGAGCCTAATATTAGGACTCGAATAAGTGTTGCGAGCTTCTAATTCCACTTGACCCAAATACTTCATCAAGTGTGTCTGATTATACGTCATCGAGCTATGTTGCTCAATCAATTCACCTACCACATTCTCTAATCTGTAAATACCATATGATCTATGAGCTAAGGTCTCACAAATACTCATCTTTAGAGTTATGATTTCTTCTTTTAGTGCTTTCTCCTTACAGGTGCAACCTGTTGACTCAGCTTGCAATTAGCATTTTACAATAGCAAAGATGCTAGCTACTGAGAGATTAGGAATATCTTCTTGATTAGTTTCAAAAATAGATTTACATCGAGTCTTCCATATATGAAAGATGATAGATGCCCTAGTAATGGAGAGAGGAAATTTTTTATTGGGCATCAAATTGATCCCTAATAATGCTTGATACTTTGTCATAGGCAGTGGCAAGGGATAAAGCAACTGATGTGCTTCACAAAAAATATGGTGGGCATGAGCACAATTCCAAAATAGATATCGTATTGTCTCTTACAAGCCACAAAAAGGGCAATCACCTTATCATTGGCCCATTCATTTTATCCTACTCTGAGTAGGTAGACCTTGAAGGACTACATTCCAAATAAGAATTTGGAACTTTCCTTGAATTGGTGCAGAGTTGATAAGCTTAAAGGTTCTTGCCCAAATGGCCCAACTGAGCTCTAAGTTCCATTTTTACTAAGCATATCTACAAACTATTGATAGTTCATAGGAAGCAGGGCTTGGTACTAAAACTTTAGGACTGGCTGCTCAAAGTCATGATTGTCAAACCATTTCCAATGAGACCAACAAGGACTAGCTTCTAGTGGAGAAGATAGAGGTTGGGGTGCTTGGGAGGCAATGGAAAGGATCCACATAATCACTGCTTTATCAGTAGGATAGAGGCCAAATTTTGACTAGATTTGCTTCCAATTTTTCCATGATGATTGAGAAAAATCCCAAATGTCACCCACCAAAATTAATCCCCTTTTGAAGAGTCGTCTAGAAGGAAACCAAGGATTCATGCCAAGAGGTTGTGCATCAAAGGTGAGGAGGGGTGACCACCATAAGTTATGTTGGAGGAAATTTGTAGGGCCTTGCTCTAGAGGTGTCTACCATGAAATAAATTGATGCACTTGTTGCCAGGATTTCCAAATTTCTTTGACAATATTACAACCTTCTATAAAGAAAAAAGTGGCTTGTAAAATAATGTTAGTGTATGACATATTTACCCAAATTTTACCATCCACTCGAAGGTTTTTCAAACGCTTCCTCACCAACACCTTCCATGGCTCATTATGTATGATCACCCTTTGCATCCATTTATCTGCGAGTGCATAGCCCATGCTTGAATGTTGGGGATTCCTAGCCCACCCCATGAAACTGGTCTATAATAATTGCTCTAGGATACCATTGGGAGGCCTCATTTGGCTAGGTTTTTTACCCTAATAAAATCCTGAAGCATATTGTTCATATTATCATACCCATCCTTGCTAGGAGTCAAAAGAGAAGTAAACATGGAAGGGGGCTAAATTTTTTCCAGTAATATGGATTTTAGCTGCTTGAGACATTTCCAAAGATTTCCAGTATTCCAATTTTTTTGGCAAATTTATCCATACACCAATCCCATATAGATTTGGGTGAAAGTTCAACACCAAAAGGAAAGCCCAAATACTTAGATATTTCTCCTCTTTGCACCCACTTCCATGTTATGGGTATCCAATATGGCTTATAATCAAATCCAAATGGAATAAAAAAGTTCTTAAATTATTGAATTCTTTCACCAGAGGCCCTATAGAAGGTGTGAACTGTCTCAAGGATGTTTGCAAGATTTTATTGATATGCCAAAGGAAAAAATATAGAATCATCTGTAAAGTGAGATTTGATAAGCTAGGAGCCATCCGAAAGGGGATACCTCTTATCCTCCACTTTTTAATTACAAATTCCAATAGATAACCAAGGGTATCAACTATAATTACAAATAGATAGGGGCCAATGGACAACCTTGCCTAACTAATATTTCCATAGGAATGTTCTTAGATAATTATGTATTAATAATCACTCTTGTAGAAGCTTTTGGAAAGAGGGAAGCTACCATATCGATGAATCTATTGTCAAAACCAAGCCAATGTAGCATTCTTAAGACGAAGGGCGGCTCTAATCGATCATAAGATTTATAAAAATAAATCTTAAGGAAAATTCCCTTGAGCCCCTATGCTCGAGCCCACTCCATCCTTTCCCAAGTTGTAAGAATATTATCTAAAATGTAGCGACCTTTAAGGAATCATGTTTGTTTTGGGTGAACAATTTTTGTAGCCATTGGGAGGAGTCTTCTGGCCAAAGCCTTGGCCAAAATTTTATAAGAGGAATTGAGTAAAGTAATGGGATGCCAATCAACAAGCAAATTTGGCTTATATTTTTTGGGAATGAGCCTGATCAATCCTTGATTAGTGGCCTCCCCAAGGCCTCCAACAATAATAACCTCCTCACACATGCAAAAAATCAGCTCATATAGTATCCCACATGGTCTTAAAAAATTCACTCAGAAGCCCATAAATGCTTAGGGTTTTTTCATTTGCCAAACAGAAGAGGGTAGAATGAATTTCATCCTATGAAAGAGGTTTTTCTAACAATGCCCTATCTTCTTCAGATACTTTGGGAGATATGCATTGTTTGCAACTTTCTCTAAAAAACTCAACTTCTCTGTTGGGCCCTTCACTTTTGAAAAGGGCTACAAACTACTCTTGGATGAAGGATGGGAGGTCCTCAAATGAAATTTTTAGGTCAGATATAGGATTTTTAACAACCTCAACCTCTATTCTCTCTAATATATTCTTGTTCTTAATGGCATTAAAAAATTATAATTTTTATCACCCTTGCAAATCCACTGAAGACGTGCCCTGATTTGTGCCCCATGGGCTTTATAATATTGGATTTGCCTTAACTTTACCTATTTTTCACCCAAATGCTTTTGAGAATATATGCTACTAATATTTAGGCTAAGGTAGTGGCTGAGTTGGTCAAATTCCTGCTCCAATTCTTTCTCTTTTTCCTACAAAGAGAGGCTAGGATTTTTCCAAAATCTTGAAGGTAATCCACTGCTCTTTTTATGGATTTCTCCCACCACATAATCCACCCTCTCCCTCTCAAGGGCCTTGGAAAGAGATTCCACACTTTTTTTATTCCATTAACACAATATTTATGCTTGAGCAAGGAAGTTTTTAACTTGAAAGGTAAACTATTTTTGGGTTTCCTTATGGGGCACACCCAATACTCAAGGTAATGGGGAGATGATCTAAAGTTACCACTGAATAGATTGGATGAGACAAATTATTTTGGAGTATATCAATATTTTCTAATACATATAAGTGGTTAAATATTACCATTCTAATAGCATCCCTCCATCGTGCATTGCTCCAAGTAAACCAAGCCCCATGATTTTCAGCACTCTTGTTCCAATTGGGATCATAAATATTCCAAGCCCTTCTAAATCTAGACCATGATCTAGCCTCTTATGGATTTTTGAGTGGAATGCCACCCCCTAATTTTTATCCCTCCCACTCTACCATATTGAAGTAAACTCATATTATCCAATTTTCTTTAGCCAAATTGAAACACATACATTCACAGAGGGTTGCTCTTCTAGCTACATCATTGGATGCATAAATAGCTGCAATACCCAATTTCTTACCACCAAACATTATTGTACACCACACTACTTTATGCATTGGATCCTCTCTTGATAATAAAATAGAGTCCCACAACTCCTAATAGAGGCATAGGATAGCCCTCCTCCCTTCATCATGACTCGTACACAAGGCCCCCCAAACCCCCCATAGGGTCTTAAGGGCATTTTTTAGTCTGAAACCTAAAATTTTGACTTCTTGAAATAGTAAAATTTGTGGGAAAACTCTCTTGATGACTATACAAACAAAAAAACACCACTCTCACAGTGTGATTCCACACACATTCCAAGACATGATTCTTACAAACATCAATATGACATATTGTCAGCTAAAGCACCATAGGCATTCTAGGTGGGTACATACTGCATATAATCATGCAAAGTCCCTATTCCCTTAGATTGGCATGTGGCTAAGGAGGTATTGTTGGAGTAAGATTTTATGGGCTTATCACTCCATTCCTTACCTCCTAGATGTTGGTCTTTTAGGACACCTCTAGAAGGAGGGGGGAGGAATCTCATGATGAGTTATGTATGTGTTTCTTGTTATGTTGGGTTACCCAACCCTCTTTGATTGTTTCATGAGGAGTTTGCTCCATAGGAGCCTCAAAATTTAGAGGGGGATGAAGGGAGATGTGGGTAACTACCAAGTTAGAAGCTTGGGACACTGAATGAGCAAGGAAAGAGGTCACATCATGAGAACTAGAAGGTTGTAAAGGTTGAACATGTACTATTTTGCTTGCATGTTGAGTAGAGATAGTAGGAGTACTAGCAAGCTGGTTTTGTTGTTCAGGAGGTTTCACTGAATAATTTTTAATCATATCTTGTTTTCTATAGTAGAAACATGATTTTGACAAGTTGAGATAATTAATCCATTGTTCAAACTGGATACTAGGGGATCTGAACAAGATCTTACTCGAGAGGTCCTTGGAGACATAATTCTCAACTAAGATGTGCGAGTAGGAGTGCATGAAGTGTGATGGATGGGGTAATAATGGCCTTTCAAACCTAGCAGTAATCTGAGGTAAATACTTTATGCATGCCAGGTTTAAAAAAGGGAGTTCAATCCAAAGGGGGTATTTCATGTTTGACACATTCTTAGGATAAAATTGGAATGCCCAATGTTGAAGAAAGACTAGTTGACTAGAAATCATCCAAGTGTCGAGTCTTAGGTATTTTAAGCAAGAGTCTTTGGAGGTGAAAGTGATAGAAAAAAAAGATTGACCAAGGTGATGGTGAGAGGCAATCATCCAACCCTTGGATTCCCAGACTTTGAAAAACCACTGATTGAGGTCTTCATCAAGGGGGATTCTTCTAGAAAAAAGAAGAAGAATAGTTCACTCTTCTAATTCTTTTATTTCTTTAGTAAAATCATATTGCAATTCAAACTCCAAAATACCTAACTATTTTGCTTGTTGTTTTGCCTATTCAGAGCTTTGATTTCCTCCTACATGTCCAGCTTCGAGGGTTTTCTATTTTGGTACATGTTGGTCACAACCTCCTTGTTTAGATTCTCAGGTCCATGTGTTGAGGGTGCAAGGTCAACATTATTTTGTCTTATGTTGGAATTAAGTTCCTCCAGTTGAGTTGTTGGGGATGCTTGAGAATTTCTACCATTGAAAGTTAGGTTTTTGAGCAATGCATGGGCATAAGAGGAGCTAGCATTGGATCCCCCTTGCAACTTGGCACCCAATCTGGTGGGGGATCTTGAACAGAAGTGTGGGTTACTACCTTTGGAAATCTCACTTCTATAGTGTACCTCTCCTCGAATTACATTGTTTTACATGTCACAGTAGCAGTATGGATCAGAACTGGAAGAAAATCCACAAGTAGGGCTAGAGACTCCCTCGGCCCCAAATGATAATTTTTTCCATTCTATTTGTTGGGTTTATTTCTTCCTAAACTTAAATAAGGGGTCTACTAGCATGTTTCTAAAAGGTGAAATCAAGAGCTCCTCATCCTATGACTTGTCCTATCTATGGGGATGAGAGATAGAACTAGAAATAAGGATCCTGAGCTCATTCTCTTTCTTGTTGAGTGAAACTATTTGAATCCCACCATAATTGGCATGCGATGCACCTTCTAGAGAAAATAACCCTGAGTCAACTACTGTCTTAGACTCTTTGGCATGAAATGGCAATGTTGCAGTCTCCAACCTAAGTAAATGGTCACCTATAGCACCCAACGATAAATTCCAATCATTTGACAAAGATATTGGAGACACATTGTTCACATCAATATTCATGCCACACCCCTTGGAGAGCCATATTTATGCAAAAGAAAAATCCTAGTTTCTATTCTCTCCCAACTTGAAAGAAAACATGTCCATTTTTTAAATCATATTTTTCTTTCAAAAATAGTGGGGGCTAGAAAAATACCATTGTGACATTAGGCGTCGGAATGGATGTTAGAATATTTTTAGTGCTTGTGGAGTGTAAGTATATTTTGACACATCAACCAATGGTATTCGTAAATATTTATTATGCAAGGTACTCCATAGTAAAATGTGTTGTATGTTTAATGTGGACTAGATGTAATTATACATAATATTAAAACTAGACAATAATGAAAATAAAAATGCATACCTTGTTACTCTATATGGCTCGATTCTCCTCCAAGGTAGCCTTAAACATTTTCATCATGAAGTTGGACATAACATTAAGAATATTAGAACAATCATGGAGTTGTCATTGCTAGTTGGCTTGTGTAGACTTGTAGTTTTTTTTATACTATAAAAGAGGCTATCATTTTTTATTTTCAACCATCTTCTACCCTGATTGCATCCATAAGGGATTTTAATAATTATGTATTTTTTTCAAGACAAGCATGTTAAAAATTGGTTTTCATGCAAACCTTGGTCTAGTAGCACCTCAAAGAGGTTTTCACCGCTAAACTCTTTTATTTTATTTCTTTTCTTTTTTTATGAGCTGCAATGAGAGAGAATATTATTTGGATAATAGCAATCCTTATTTCCCTTTTCTTTTACATGAGCAACAAGAATATTTTTTTCCCTATCCCTCTCTATTCTACATGGAGGCATCCACGTTTTGCCATGTGGAGGTTCCTAAAAAAATATTATATATCTTTTTTTTGCTAGTTGAAAATTCTAACAAAATTGTATTTTCTGCTAATTGAATTTTTTTACAAAACTATCTTTTTCTGCCAGATAGAAATTCTAAGAAAATCATATTTTTTTGTCATATAGACCAAGCTAGAAAAATATTATTTTTTATCCTTTTTCTACCATGTGGAACTAGCTAGAAAATGTAGTTTTTATCCATTCTTGCCACATGGACAAAGCTAAAAATAATTCAATTTTATATATTTTTTTTTCCATGTGGAGCTAGCTAAAAAAATACAATTTTTATCTTTTTCTACCACATGGCAATAGGCTAGAAAAATGTAACTTTGTCTTTTTTTCCATGTGGAACTAGCTAAAAAAATAAGGTAATTTTTGTCATTATCTGTTACGTGAAACCAGGCTTAAAAATAATGTAGTTTTGCATTTTTTAGCTCTTATGTTTTAGCATATATGTTGGTGCTAGTTTCGAGGTATATTCTGATATAGACTATTTTGACCCATTTTGGTAGCAAACTATTTTGGCACATTCTAGCAGTATATTATTCTAGCACATTCTAGCAATAGATTGTTTTGGTGCATTCTAGATACAAACAATTATGGTACATTCAGATTGTTCTGATGCATTTTGGCAATAAACTATTCCAATGTATTCTAGCACACTATCTTATTCCAACACACTCTCATTCTAGGCTATTATCTATTCTAATGCACTATATGTTCTAGAAAATTAGCATTTTTCTAAAGTTTTTCCTCGTTGATCAAAATAAGGTATTGGCCTTATATCTCCTCCCCCAACTTAAACTAATGCATGTACTCATGTATCCTTATTTTGTGGGACATACCTCCCCAACGTGGAAGAAAAACATGGTCTTGTGCTACAAATTTTTTTTAGAAGAGGTTGTCATTTCTAGTTTTCAGCCATCTTTTGTCTCAATTGCATCTGCAAAGGATTTTCAGAACTTTTTTTGGGCATATATATAGGTCTTAATTGGTGCACCAATACCTCATATTTGTTTATGCTCCTCTTGACGTGACTATATTTTTTTACTCTCTATAAAATTTTTGTGCCAAGTCATTCCAGCACATATTTTTATGCTAGGTCATTCTGACACATTTTTTGTATCAGTTACTCCAATTCACATTCCAATGCCAGCATCTTTTGGTGCTAGGATATTCTAGAGCATATTCCAATGCTTAGTTATTCTAGCTCTAGGTTATTCTAGTGCTAGATTATTTTGATGCATTAGTGCTTTGACTATTTTGAACATCAAGGATTATCTACTAACTCTTTTATACTTTTGATTTTGTATCATAGACAAAAGAAAATTTGAGCATGCATATATATGCATACTAGTAAAATAAACAATGAAAAAGTAAAAACCAGAATGGTTTGTGCACGTCCATTGTTTTTTTTTGAAAAATAATTTGAAAAAATTATATTAAAACAAGATTATTTACAAGTTGGGATAAGACTTCTCCCAGTATTAGCCAAAGAGAACACATGTTTGCAATAGTAAAAGAAGATTTTCATTGGAGCCAAAACTCCTAAACCATATTTCTACAATGGCTATTTACCTATTTACATTAGTAAAAGAAGATATACATTGGATCCAAATATCCTAAACTATATTTCTACAATGGTTGTCCAAATTAGCTAAACACTAGATTTACTTACCAACATGCCTAATCATCTCATCCTTAATAGCCATGTCACTATGCCATTAAAACCCATATTATCTAAGAAGTCAACAACTTTATTTAGATCTCTACTCACTTAAATTAGAATCACATCATCTAATTCCATCCAAAATTCCTTGATTTGAGTGACAAGAATCCTCAACCTCCATGTCTTCAAAGTGAAGTTCCTCATGCAACCCAAAGCTCGTACCATTATTTGAGAATATAATTCTAGGACTATCCTCTTTTAACCTTGTTTTACTACCCAAATAGAAGAAGATTTGATAGCTAAGGCTTTCGCTTCATTGTTTGTGGCTCTTCCTAATCCTTTCAGTTCCCAATAGAGCACTTTCCCAATATGATTCCTACAAACCACTCCAATTCCAGATCTACCTAGATTGCCTTTTGCAGTTCCATCAGTATTAATTTTAATGTAAATTTCTAGGGATAGTTTCCAACTAGATCTATACTACCCCTCTTGCACTTCAACTTCCTTCTCCATTGTCCCTATAATAGCTTGAGTTTCCTCTTTAGCATAAAATACCACAGTTTCTATGACTTTTCTCCAAATGACCTACCAAACTCCATCTAAAGATGAAAAGGTTTCTCTAAAAATTTACCATTTATCTCCAACCACACTTACCACCAATTGAAGTTTAATCCAAGCTCCCAACCAATACAAAGAGCTTTATATTTAAATCTACCCATATTTCATATTTCCCAAATATTAGTCCGATTCAAATCACCATTTACTCAAATTTTATAAGATAAAACCATATCTCCCAAATCTGGTGCATGAATGGGCACTCAAACATCAAGTGGTCAGATGTTTCCTCACTCTTGTAGCATAAAACACATTGAGATGCACCAATGATTTCCCTACATATGAGATTATAAAAAGTAATAATTCCATTATGCATGAACTACCAAGAAAAAAAGTTTACTTTCAGCCAACGTTAGACTGCCAAATATTTCTCCAATCCTCAACTTGATATGCATGAGGAGAAGGCTCTAGAAATATCTTATCATATCCATCCTTCACTATGACACCAAGGCTCCCATAGCCCCAAGCTAATTCATCCTTCTCATATTTACCAGTGAGAAATATTTCTACCAAGATTCTAGTCATGATGGGTGTCAATTCCGTAGGGATTGAAATTGGCCACTCATCCAACTTCTTAAACTACTTAAACTTATAATCCTCCAACTGACTAGTGTTGAAATAAATTTCAATTTGGACCCAATTCCTAGTTTCCATGGTTGTTTTTATTGGTTGTAGTTCTGAGAATTCAACAATGATAGGTGGGTATTGATCCCATGAATCCATCCAAAATCGTGCCTTTTCTCCTCTCCCCACTTATCAAAATAATCCATCTTTCACTACTTGAGATCCTAACTTTAGATCCTACCACACTAAGGACCCATTACCATCCAAAGGAAAATGACCCACCTCATTTGGATTTACCTGTCCCAAATATTTACTAGTTAAAACTCTATTGAATAAATAATTTCACCTCTAGTAAAGCTTTCTAGCCAAAGCTTTATTATTCAACTTTGATCTCCTCAGTATCAAACCTCCTTTTATCTTGGGTTGACTTACTTTCTCCCATCCTACTAAGACCTATTTACTCTCTCCTTTTACTCATCCCCATTAAAAATTTCTAGCCATCTTGTCCAACTCTTTCCATATGGTATGTGGGGCATCAAGGATATAAAATTTATAAATTGGCAATGGCTTGAATGACTGATTGCAAAAAGGTTAATCTACCCTCATAGCTTAACAATTTGTGAGACTAATGATTAATTATTTTCTTGATACAATCCAAAAGATTCCCCCAGATATTCATTTTTAGTTTTTTATAATGCAAAGGGACCCCCAAGTATACTACTTGGAGAGAAGTCCTCATGAATCCCAAGATCTCTAAATGTTTGTCCTAAAGCCTTTCATCAAGATTGAAAAAACCACTTTGTATTTTTTATCATTGATGACTTGGTTTATGGTCCTAAGATAGACATTAAGTGTATCTCTAATCATTCTTGCTTCCCTAAAGTTTGCCTTTCCACCAATCATGTGTCATTCATAAACTTTAGTTGAGTCAAAACTTCCTCACCCACCTTGATACCTATTAGGAAACCTTATTGTCTTCTCCTCAATATGAGTCTACCCAAACGGTTGTGAGGGAAGGCCCTTGATTAACATTGAGTATGTTAGAGTAGAAACATAGCTCATTACCCATTCTATCAAATCCTTTGAGAAACCAAATGTTGCCATCATATTTGACAATAAGCTCCACTCCACCCTATCGTAAGCCTTTGACATATCCAATTTTATGAACATTCCCCTATTACCAGATTTTTACATTGAATGGATTTCCTCCTAAGCTAGAACCACACCATTCAAGATATTCCTTCCCTCTATAAAACCCCCTTGCTCTGAGGAGATAATGCTATGTAGAAGAGGTTTTAGCCACTCATCCATTACCTTTGTGATTATTTTATATATGACATTGCATAAGGCAATAGGTCTATAATATAAAATATGCATCCCCTCCTCCCCTTTTGGAATTAAGGCAATGAAAGTATGATTTAATGCTTTAAGAATTATTTTACTATCTTTAGACTCCTCTATAATAGCCATTACATCCTCCTCCAAGTTGTCCCAGTAGGCCTAAAAAAACTCAATTGGAAAGCCATCTGGACCTAGTGTTTTTTCGGTGCTCATTCCAAAGACTACTTTCTTCAGTTCCTCTCTATCAATGGGTTTAAGTAGGGCTTGATTTTCTTCTTCAAAGATAACAAAGGGTATGATAGCAAGAAATTATTTTTGAACCTCTTCATCTTGCACCATACTTTCCTTAAATAGTTTAGAAAAATAATCCATTGAATGAAAATGCATACCTAGAATTGTATCAAATGAGTGTCCATTCTCATATTGAATAGCTTCCATGTTGTTCGTCTGTCTCCTAGCACAAGTAGCTCAATGGAAAATTTTGATATTTTTATCACCTTATAATAACCAAGTGGTTATTGCTCTCTGTTTCTAGTAGATCTCCTCTTGGTTGTCAATGTTCTCAACTACTTTATGCAATGCATCATCCTCTTATTTGAGATACTTTGTAATTATTCCTTCCCTAAAGTTTTTTTGAACCTCATCCCATATGGCCACCAATGGAGCTCTTTGGACCTGGAAGTTTGTCTTGTTAGCTCACCTCCATTATTTTAGTTGATCCTTGACATAATGAATCTACTTGTGGAATCTAAGCATTATTGTCCCATATGTTGGGCGATCCTCTTCCCACCACTGTAGAATTTTCTTTTGAAGTTCCTCTTTTTTTAACCAAAATTTTTCAAATTTGAATGGTTTGTGGTGCTACAATGTCTTGATACCCCCTTTCAACAAAATGGGAAAGTGATCTAAAACTAGACCCTCCAACATTTGAAATTTTATATTCCATTTCACAAATGCCTCCTCTGAAACCAAATAATGATCTAACTTCACCTTCCTACTATGTGGCTCCCTCCTCTTATTAGTCCAAGTAAAGTTGGTTCTAGGGCATTTAATATCCACCAAGTGTAATGCATGGAATTGGGTAATCATAAGTCGATCCCCTAGGTCTAAAATTGGGGTTCCTCTTTTTAGATCTCTGAAGGATAATTTAGCATTAAAATCCCTAGCAACAATCTGGTCTAACTCCTCCCTTGAGACTCTCATAATATGCAACACTTTCCATTGATGCATTTGACCATCTAGGTTTTGAGCTCCATAACAATTTGTGATTAAAATCTACTCATTTGTCACATTGTTCCTAAAATGCGATGTGAGGACACCCATCCAATCTATATGTTCTATTGTAATCCATTCAAGAGAGTTCCAAAAAGTAACTATCCCCCTTGATACCCCTTGGGCATCCACTTCCATACGACTAGCACCCCTCCAAAGTCTTTTTTTTTACACATAAGATCCAACGACATTTTTATCTCCTAGATAATAAAATAAACTATTTTACATTTTTTAAGTCTTCAAACAACAAATTTATAGGTTCTACTATTTAAACCCCTAACATTCCATGATTATATAATCATTGGTTACCTTACGAGCAGTAAAAATATATTTGTCTCATTGATCCTCTAGTGATCAATTTATCTCCTTGAACTGCTATAAATTCCTTATTTGATTTTCTACCCACTCCTTGAGAGATGATATTTTTTATCTCTTTTTCACCTGAGTTATCCTTAGAGTTGGCCTTTATCTATTCTTTTATGCTATACCCATGATGACATCTTTAATTATCGGTTGCTCTTGGCTATGCACTATCAATACCCCTGCAATCTCTTATTTTAGTAACTCACTATACTCAATTAACTGCTCTAGGATGAGAGGAGGTGAAAGAGGGGCTTGAATATGGTTGTTATTGTTTTTATTATTCCCATCCACTCCTTCCATAAATTTTTCTTCTTCCTAGTCCACTAGTGTCTTGAATATCTCATACATATTGGAGGGCTTAAGTTGGGTTTGCTCTTTACCATATTTTTCTTTTGTCTTCTCCTTTTGGGTTGTTCAAAACCATCTCCTTGTGCTTATTTACCCTAAGAAATGTTGATTTTTCTTTATTGATTGTTGAATTACCTTCCTTAGGAAGATTTGACATTTCGAGAGGAGCCTCCATTTTTATGTTTAAATTTTTTGGGCAAGATCGGGCCAAATGCCCATATTTATGGTAAAATCTGCACCTAAAATGTATTGCCTCATAATCCAGTTGTTGAATCCAATATATTCCTACAATTTTGAGTTCAAAATATATTGGAAAAGGTTGGCTAATATCCATTTCCATGCATAATATAGCATAAATGATTGTGTTTCCTTCCATTGTATATTTGGAAACACTCAAATGTCTTCCAAGGGAATTGACTTCCAATACCTGCTCACTCCAAAACTCCATTGGAAGTGCATACAAATGGATCCAAACCAGGACAACAGTGGGTTCAATTTGAGGATCAAATCCCACTCTCTAGAGCTAAAAAATAATCCTATCGGATCATGATTCCTCTTTTCTGATTTTAAATCCCTATTTCTATCAGTAAGTTAAGAAAAACTAACAATAAAATATCCATTGCTAATAAACCACAAATAATACTCACCAAGAGGCTCCCAATTTTGATGGGCCTAGGAATGCAAAAAAATTAGGGTAGGGCAAATACCCATAAATTTATAGATCAAATCATGATTGGCTCTATATAAAATTGTTTCTTCTACCATCCTTTGCTCAATGACAATATTTGGCCTTGATTCTAACTGTGACAAGCATTTGTTAACTCATTGATATGTCAATCTATTTCCAGTAGCCATAAAGAGAATTTTTAATGTAATTTTTTTGAGCTTCTTTAATCTTTGCTAGAGATTTATCCTTTAACAAATCTGCAAAATAACTGTCTCTCTAAAATAGGATCCAGAGGTGTCCCCATTAGACCCTCCTAGGGTAACAATATTGTCTTCAATTCCACAACAACCAAAAAACTCTTTGGATACCCAACTAATACCCTGGTTTTCTCTCATGCACGTCCATTGTTGACAAGCAAGACTCATAGTCATTAAAAGCTAAATTTATCATGAATATTTTGACATACAATTATTCTTCTTTTTGAAGAACACAAGCTTATACTGAGAGGGGGGGTGAACAGTATAAGACCAAATTTTACTTCTGCTTTAAATCAACTTTCAAATCAGTATTATGCAGTGTATAGATAGCAGTATCAATAGCAACAATAAAAATAATGCACAACACACCATCCACAAAGAGACAACAATTTACGTGGTTCACCCAACGCGGGCTACTCCATGGATAAAATTTTCACTAAATTTTATCAACTCAAAATCTGGGAAAACCTTTCTCGATTACAATATTTATGGGCACCAACCCAAAGGAGATACCTTCCCCTAACTCTGCTTTCACTGGTGAACTTCTAGAAGACCTCTGCCTCTACTGCCCTTAGCAAGTGGAACTCTGTCCATAAAAGACACCTGTCTTCCCTGCTCTGGCTGGAGACCTCTATCCTCAACTCTTTCACCTCCTAAGCTGGTCCTCTTATCTACACCAAACATAGTCCTTCGGTCTGGCACAATTCTGTCATCTTCCTCTGTTCTTTTCTATTACAGCCGCACTTGGTCGAAACCAACTTTTCACTGTCTGCGCATACACAACAGCACTCAATCAACTTATGCACTTCTACAAAAACATAGCAACACAGTCTTCGCACACTCTTCACAAACACAGTAGCATAGTCTTCGCACTCTCTGCTCAAACACAGTAGCATAGTTTTTGCACTCTCTGTGCAAACACAATAGTATAGTTTTCGCACACTCTATGCAAACACAGCATTCGATCAGACTTCCACTTATGCACCTCTGTGATCAAACTTCTCCCCACACTTTATCTGTGCAAATCGCACTTTGAACGCACACTTGATCGATGCCAAACTCTTCAAGTAGCCCTCCTTTTATACTCACAATCTCAAGATTAAAACCTTGGTCTTAGTCGGCTATTTACCCTTCAACCACGTCGGCTGCAAAACCCTATGCTATGTCGGCCCAGATTTAACTCTGTCAGCTTCACTGCCTCCCTGTAGCTTCTGGCACCAAACTTCAACATGTCACGATATCGTGACACCTTTGCCTACCGTACACCTTCTATTTCTTACTGTCACGAAATCGTGACACTTTTTGCTTTTGTCTGCCTTGACAACGTGCTTGTCATGAAATCGTGACACTTCTAACTTTTGTTGATGTCATCTTCACTCCTGTCGTGAAATCATGACGCTTTAGACTTCAAAGCCTTCTTCTCCACTTTTGTCATGAAATCGTGACACATCTACTTCTATTGACGTCAACTGCAACTCTATCACAAAATCGTGACCCTTCTTGCTTCTTCAACATTTTCTCGGCTTGCACCAGCAAAAATGAAACATGTCACAAAATTGCGATGCTTTCGCTGCCTTAAGCTCTTTTTCGCCATAAGTCCACGAAACTAGAACATATCGTGAAATCGTGATGCTTTAGTCTACAAAGCCTTCCTCTCTTCTTCTGTTGCAAAATCGTGACACTTCTCCTATAGAAGACCTGCTTCCAGTTTCTGTCATGAAATCATGACACTTTCTCCAACTGAACACTGCCAACTCTGCCTGTAGTGAAATCATGACACTTTCTGCATTCGCAAGCTTTCTCTTCATCCTGTCACAAAATCGTGACACTTTCTGCAACTTAATGCGGCCATCTCAACCTGTCACGAAATCGTGACACTTTATGCATTCATACAACTTCTTTGAGGCCTATCATGAAATTGTGATGCTTCTTGTTCTAGACTCTTCCTTTTGTTGCATGTCACGAAGTTGCAACAATCCTCACTTTGTATTTTGCAGCATGTCACGAAATAGCGACACTTTTCCTTTCGGACTCTCTCTCCTGCAACATGTCACGAAATCATGACACTTTCTCGTCCGAACAACTTTCCTAGCAATGTGTCATGAAATCGTGACACTTTTCTTTCTCTGCCTTCTTGCACTTTCGAGTCACGAAAATGCGACATGTCGTGAAATCGTGACACTTTCCATTTTGCTCTGCTTCTCTGCCAACATGTCGTGAAATCATGATAGTTTTCACACTTGCCTTTTTCTCTGCCAACATGTCATGAAATCATGATAGTTTTGCCTACTTCGTCTCTGCCTTCCAGCATGTCGTGAAATCATGACAGTTTTGCCAGAACTTTCTCTCTCCTTAAACAATGCGCAAAAGCATGACAGTTTTTCCAGCTGCCTGCATACTTTTTCTTACTTGCCTTTTTCTTGATCTTTTTGCAACTTGGCTACTCTGATATTCTTGGAAACTTACTGACCATGCTGAAACCTTCATCAAAAAAAATTCTTTGACATAAAAACAAATTGCTTCAATAACTCCTTGACATCAATGACAACAACTACACTTGAGCAAAGGCAATGTACTCAAGGTACCCAAAATTGCCAACAATCTCCCCCTTTGTCATTGATGGCAAACCTTTACTAAAAGCACATCTTCAAGAGCCAAAACTGAAATCAATCGAGCTGACAACTAAGAATCTTTCTTTGAAGTTTTGCTCCCCCTGACTTGAAGCTTTCCTCTTCACTTGAAGCTCTCCCCCTTACTCATATCTCTCCCCCTTTGTCATCAATGGCAAAGGGTCACCTTTGGGGCTTGGGACTAAGAATGAGTCTCTTAGCTTAGTCCCTCCCCCATATCCTAATGAGGTGAATTAAAACAAGGGTGGGAGTAAAACTCCCATTAGGAACTCATCATCATCAGTGTCTACAATTTCTTTGCCAGGTCTTCTCTTGAATTCTTTGTCTGTATTTCTGTTCTTGTCACTAATTTTGTTCTTGTTCTCATTCTTGTTCTTATCCATGCCTTGATCCACGGACCTGTTCATACTACTATTTTTGTTCCTGTATCTCGGAAGATCAGCTCTACACTGTCTAGCTGTGTGACTTGCATTGTTGCATTTATAACAAGTAACACTGTAATTTCTTTTAGGCATACCTGTTCTTTGAGTCCACCAGTTCTGACCAAATCTGTTCCTGTTATTTGTCTTGCAATAAACTGCCTTGTCCCCAAACTGTTGACAAGAGTAACAATACCCTTGAAAGAATCTAAAACTTTTGAAATTGTTGTTTACCTTCTTCATTTGAGCTATGCACTATGAAGCCGTGTGGCCAAACCCGTGACATGCAAAACATCTACCATGAAATATTCTTCTGTTTGACCTCTTGGGTCCCGAAAACTTCTTCTTCGCATTCAGAATTCTATTTTCTATTTTTGCGCATTTATCACTCATGGACTCTTTCTCTGAAATACTCTTTTCATCAGAACTCTCTTCCTTTTGAAATCTCTTACAAGATTCCCCAACCTGTTCCTTGTGAGGTTTAACAAAACCAAGACTTGTTTTATCTGTTATCTTTCTTTGTCCTTTGATGAGAGACTTAACCCTTTTGGAGCTATCTTGAAACCTGTACAGCTTATCCTTGTACTCTTTGGTTTCCTCTTTCAAAGAAGCCATTTTCTGCTCTAACTCACTATACTCAAGAACCTTAGACTTCAACTCATCCTTGAGTTCAGCATTCTTCTTTCTTTCCTTTTTCAAAGCATTAAGAGCATTAGAAAGTTCACTCTCAAGATCCTTTATTTGTTTGCTTTCTGAATTATCACAGTCTTTTTCAGATTTATCACTAGAGATGCTACCCTTTTCAAAAGCCATACATGCATCTTCTTTACATTTTTCTGAAGCATCCTCATACATACTAGCAACCAATTCATCATTTGTACAATTATCCTCAAGGTGCCCAAAATTTCCACATCTAAGACATTTTGTGATAATGAATCTATGATTCGGTTCTTCCTCCTTTTTTGATATGAACAATATCTCATTTTTATAATCACCTAAAGAACTTCCACTATCACTACTAGAACACTTACTTGCTTTGTCAAGGTAGAAGCTCTTATTGTGTTTGTGAGAAAGCCTCTTTTCTTGATTTTTGTGCTCATCTTTGATTTTAAGATTTGTATTGGCCTCTTCTAGTTGTTTCTTCAATGAAACAATCTCTTCTTCTTGTTTGCAGCAAACAATCTCTTTCTCATTGATCTGAGACCTGAGAGTTTCTTCACTTATTTTGAACTCTTCTATTTGTAGCTTCAGATTGCTAACAACTTTGTTAGATTCCTCTTCATGTTTGCTGCATATATCGACTTTATTACTCATTTCTTCTGTCTGCATTCTTAAACCGTCAATTTATTTTTCTAGTTTACTACAATACTCTGTTTTCTTGGTTAATTGCATTTCGAGATTTTTAGAAATTTTCTTGTATTCTTCGGTTTGAACTTTCAAACTGGTGATCATATCTTCTGCATCCTCAAACTTTTTACTCAGAGCTGAAATTAGTATCTGTTTCCAATTTGCTTTTGTATTACTTCCTTCTTTATCACATTCCTGTTCTGAATCTGTTTCTTCACCAATTTTGAATGGATCATCTTCATCTTCACTGCTACTAAACCCATGGCACTGACATTCATTATGACCGAGTTGACCACAAACAAAACATTCTCTACCTTGTGAGCAATTAGATGCAAAGTGATCGGTCTTCCCACATCTGGTGCAAAACTTTATTAATCTGGCCTGTTATCCACTGTTTGATTCATCTCTTGAATCTATTTCCATTCTTCTTCCCAAAATAGCAACATTGAGTTCATCTTCATTTTCTTTCAAGACCATGTGAGTTTTCTTCTTCTTGTGTCTTATGGTTTTGCTCTTGCATTTCCTTGCCATTTGTGTTCTT
This sequence comes from Wollemia nobilis, assembly GCA_028583015.1. Classification (NCBI taxonomy): domain Eukaryota; kingdom Viridiplantae; phylum Streptophyta; class Pinopsida; order Araucariales; family Araucariaceae; genus Wollemia; species Wollemia nobilis. The sequence goes on from JAQPPZ010017247.1 coordinate 357,355, forward strand.
GTAAGATCTTCCTTCAAGTTGTTTAAGCTTTCTGAAGGCACCAGCTCTGATACCAATTGAAGAACACAAGCTTATACTGAGAGGGGGGGTGAACAGTATAAGACCACATTTTACTTCTACTTTAAATCAACTTTCAAATTAGTATTATGCAGTGTATAGATAGCAGTATCAATAGCAACAATTAAAATAATGCACAACACACCATCCACAAAGAGACACAACAATTTACGTGGTTCACCCAATGCGAGCTACTCCACGGATAAAATTTTCACTAAATTTTATCAACTCAAAATCTGGGAAAACCTTTCTCGATTACAATATTTATGGGCACCAACCCAAAGGATATACCTTCCCCTAACTCTGCTTTCACTGGTGAACTTCTAGAAGACCTCTGCCTCTACTGCCCTTAGTAAGTGGAACTCTGTCCATAGAAGACACCTGTCTTCCCTACTCTGGCTGGAGACCTCTATCCTCAACTATTTCACCTCCTAAGATGGTCCTCTTATCTGCACCAAACACAGTCCTTCGGTCTGGCATAATTTTGTCCTCTTCCTCTGTTCTTTTTTGTTACAGCTGCACTTGGTCGAAACCAACTTTTCACTGTCTACGCATACACAGCAGCACTCGATCAACTTATGCACTTCTACAAAAACACAGCAACACAGTCTTTGCACACTCTTCATAAACACAGCAGCACAGTCTTCGCACTCTCTGCTCAAACATATGAGCATAATTTTTGCACTCTCTATGCAAACATAGTAGTACAATTTTTGCACACTCTATGCAAACACAACATTCGATCAGACTTCCACTTATGCACCTCTGTGATTGAACTTCTCCCCGCACTCTATCTACGCAAATCGCACTTCGAACGCACACTTGATTGATGCCAAAATCTTCAAGTAGCCCTCCTTTTATACTCATAATCTCAAGATTAAAACCTTGGTCTTAGTTGGCTATTTACCCTTCAACCACGTCGGCTGCAAAACCCTACGCTGCGTCGGCCCAGATTTAACTCTGTCGGCTTCACTGCCTCCTTGTAGCTTCTAGCATGAAACTTCAACATGTCATGATATCACGACACCTTTGCCTACCGTACACCTTCTATTGCTTACTATTGCGAAATCGTGACACTTTTTGCCTTTGTCTGCCTTGACAACGTGCTTGTCACAAAATCGTGACACTTATGACTTTTGTTGATGTCATCTTCACTCCTGTAATGAAATCGCAATGCTTTAGACTTCAAAGCCTTTTTCTCCACTTTTTTTGTGAAATCATGACACATCTGCTTCTACTAATGTCAACTGCAACTCTATCATGAAATCGTGACCCTTCTTGCTTCTTCAACCTTTTCTCGGCTTGCACCAGCAAAAATAGAACATGTCACAAAATAGTGATGCTTTTGCTGCCTTAAGCTCTTTTCTGCCATAAGCCTACGAAATTGGAATATGTTGCAAAATCACAACGCTTTAGTCTACAAAGCCTTCCTCTCTGCTTCTGTCATGAAATTGCGACACTTCTCCTATAGAAGACCTGCTTCCAGTTTTTGTCGTGAAATCATGACACTTTCTCCAACTGAACACTGCCAACTCTGCCTGTCATGAAATCATGACACTTTCTACATTCACAAGCTTTCTCTTCATCCTGTCGTGAAATCGTGACACTTTCTACAACTTAATGCTGCCATCTCAACCTGTCGTGAAATCATGACACTTTTTGCATTCGTACAACTTCTTTGTGGCCTATCGCAAAATCACGACGCTTCTTGTTCCAGACTCTTCCTTTTGCTGCATGTCATGAAGTCGCAACAATCCTCACTTTGTCTTTTGCAGCATGTCGCAAAATCGTGACACTTTTCCTTTTGGACTCTCTCTCCTGCAACATGTCACAAAATCGTGACACTTTCTCGTCCGAACAACTTTCCTGGCAATGTGTCGCGAAATCGTGACACTTTTATTTCTCTGCCTTCCTACACTTTTTGAGTCACGAAAATGTGACATGTCATGAAATCGTGACACTTTCCATTTTGCTCTGCTTCTCTGCCAACATGTCGCAAAATCGTGACAGTTTTCACACTTGCCTTTTTCTCTACCAACATGTCACGAAATCGCGACAGTTTTGCCTGCTTCATCTCTACCTTCCAGCATGTCGTGAAATTGTGACAATTTTGCCAGAACTTTCTCTCTCCTCAAACATGTCACGAAATCATGACAATTTTTCCAGCCGCCTGCATACTTTTTCTTACTTGCCTTTTTCTTGATCTTTTTGCAACTTGGCTACTCTGATCTTCTTGGAAACTTACTGACCATGCTGAAACCTTCATCAAAACAAATTTTTTGACATAAAAACAAATTGCTTCAAGAACTCCTTGACATCAATGACAACAACTACACTTGAGCAAAGGCAATGTACTCAAGGTACCCAAAATTGCCAACACTTTTTCAACAATATTTTCCTCTTCAAATTTTTGTATAGTTTTCAACACGATTTTATTTTTGTTTTCTCTGCATATATATTTTTTAAATACTCTTTTCTTGCATATTATTTCTCAGCACATTTTCATGTGCCCTTCCCTGCATAGTCTTTTTTAGCATAATTTTCTACCCATAATTTGGTGTAGTTTTCTATACCAATTCTTGTGCAACGTTTTGCACACATTCTTGTATATATTTCTACACAATCTTTTCGATACACATTCGTATATAGTTTTCCATGTAAATTCCTATGTAGTCTTATCTTGCATAGTTTTTTTAGCATAATTTCCTACATAGTATTTTTTAGCACAATCTTCAATGGAGATTACTATGCATTTTTCTATGTTAATTTTTGCGTAGTATTTTCCTACATAGTTTTTTTAACACAATTTCATGTGTAGTATTTTTTTTATGTGAGTACCTATATGGTAAGAGGAGACTTTTTCCATAATGTGCAAATTTTTTTATGATTACAAGTTTTGGAGGTGTAAACAATTAATGCCTATCTATTATTATTTAGCTACAAGTGTAAATAATAGAGGTTTCTTAGCTTGTTGTAGCTAATGTTGTAGGAGTAGATGGAAATAATTTTAATCATGGATGTCAAAGAACCTTGAATTTGAACAAGAATTTATTAGGATATTTTAATGTAATTACCCTAAAATTAGAAATGGAGATGCTAAAATGTTCTTCATAGAGACTTCTACCTCAAGATCTAACCAAATTGAACATATAAATATTTTAGCTTCATTGTTATCTTATTTGACAATGTTTGTGTTACTTTGTACTCCTACCATTTTAATTTTCCAATACATATTATAGATTTTCTTGGAATCATGGGAAGATGGTGTCTTGTATGGACTTAGCTAGGAAAAACTACTCAATTGTTTCTCATGATTTTGAAGCTCTAGAGATTCAAAATTTGGTGATGGTTGTTTTCTTCTAGAGCTTTCTCCTATGTTTGTCTCAACTATGGGCAATTCACTATTTTGTTCAACCTCTTAACATTGACACTTATTTTCTATGGCTCATGGGGGTTTGTGACTAACAAAGGATCTATTTCTATTTCTAAATCTATTTATGCATTTTAATTTAACATTAAAAAAACTATTTAATATTAAAGATTCATAAATTCTAACTTAAAAACTATTAATCCTTAAAATATATAATACCTTAACTCACTCCTTAACAACATAATTTTTCAACAAATATTGATAGTGTTGAACGACCACTAAAACTCTCTAGCAATGTCAGGTCCCTGGTGACAATGTCAAAAATGATGTATCGTTAATTCTCTCATTTTAATATTTTCAATTTTAAGTGGTGTCTGATGGTTGTATGTGCAAGGGAGCAAGAAAGTGTTCCTTGGCATAAAAAAAGTTAAGGTTTCCTATTTTATAAAATAAAAATCATGCTTACAAAATTTTAAAATCATACTTACAAAAAATGAAATTACACTTGCAGAAATTGAAATCACACTTGCAAAAATTAAATCACACACTTAACAAAAAATAAATTATAATCTAGTAGTTGGGTAAAACTAACTTAGAAAATAAATAATCAAAATATTTTATCGATTAATTACAAATAAAAATAATATACAAATGATAAGGGTTAGCTTAGGGTTTATATATTTATTAGCCTAGGCATAACCTACAACTAATAAGAAGATTCTTGTACAAAGCATACTATTTTGTTAAGATTAGAATATCTTACAAAATTAGCATTTGTAAGGATTCAGAATATTTGCATATCTTGTATTATAGACATAGCTTATGCCTATAAAATGCTTGTTGGTAAAAAAAAGAAACAAGAGGGTGCAGGGTCCCAATAAGACAAAGGAAAACAACAGGTTGTTGGCAACAAAAATACTCAGGTAAGTTTCAATCTTCTAGTTTCAAATAAATTTTCAATTCTATCCAATATGGGAGTAGAAGGATTATCGAAATACATGGAAGCCCAGAACCTTTAGGCTAACCTTTCTGACTCTCTATAATACCCATCTAAGTCAGGATCCTCAAACCCTAATGCTAAAATTACTGTAAGCCTCGTGGGCATCACAAAGCCAAAAACCTAATGCCCGATATCTAGAATGCTCATCCAAGTTAGGATCCTTATATCCCAATGTTGAAAATACTCCAAGCCCAGTGGGCATCCCAAAGCCAAACCCTAATGCTAAAGTACTTAGGAAAAAAATTGAGGCATTGGAAAATGAAAAATCTCATCTCCCTAACATCATCACTAGGATCCAGGTGAATCCTACTGAGGGGTCATCCCATAGACTAGGGGAATATAGGAAAAAAGGAGAATATTTGGATGTAGGGGTGGAGATATGTGAAACTCTTCAGACTTAGGAATATGGTAGTTTGGTTCTACAATAAATTGCCTCCCCCAGTTTAGTCCTAAACAAACCAGGAGCACTGTGAAGTCTCCTATAGATTTTGGCAGTGAAAAACAAGAGGGAGAATATAAAATGCTGAGCATCAAAAAATTAAAACTAATAATGACATTGCCAATGGAAAATAGAGAACCTTGTTTCAACAAGTTATTTTGGGTTCTGAAGACAAAAAATTAGGAAAACCCCTCAAGGGAGGGGGAGAGGAAGAAATCCCAAACAATCTAAATGAAGTTCCTCTCATGGAATGTGAGAGGCCTCAATGGCCTGAACAAACACAAGGAAGTCAGTGCAATAAGAAAGAAAGTGAATCCAACTATTATCATGTTGCAAGAAACAAAAATTGATGAGATTCAATCAAAAAAGTAGCAAAAAAAATCTGGAATCAAGGGTAGATGGTTTGCAAATCAGCCAAAGGAGCGTTTGAAGGCCTTATGACTTTGTGGGATATTGGATAGTAGAAGGCACCATTATTTAGAAATATGATAGGGTTATTAGTGTTTTATTTAAGGAAATAAACAACAACAGGTCATGGATCCTTTCAAATATTTATGCCCCAACTTCAATTCAAGGGAGAGCTCTACTGTGGGAGTACTTAGGCAATCTGAGTGAAATCTTCCATAATGTCCCCTGGATTCTGATTGGGTATTTTAACACTCCTCTTTACCCTTTAGACAAAATTGGTGGAAATGGACCACCTATCAGGAGCATGGATGATTTCAATGAATTTTTGAACTCTAACATGTTGATGGATGTAAAAATTAGAGGATTGAATTATACCTGGAGCAATCGGCGGATAGGGTGTCATCTCATTCAAGAAAGGCTTGACAGGTTTTTTCTATCAAATGAGGCTACAAATTTGTTCAATGATTCTACCCTGCAAGCCCTTCCTAAAATTACCTCTGATCATAATCCCATTTTTTTGGAGATCCCTAACTCTCTTTCCTTCAATAAACCTTTCAGATTTCAATATATGTGGATCAAAAATTCCAGTTTTAGAGATAACTTAATTCAGTGGTGGCAGCAGCCTGTCAGGGATAGTGCAACTTTTAAACTTACTGGAAAATTAAAGTTTGTTAAGGAAAAGCTTTGAACTTGGAACAAAGAGGTATTTGGGAACCTCTTTGAAAATAAAAAATAGGTTGTTGAAATTTTGAAGATAATTGATCAGAGGATTCAACATGGTGATGTTGATGAAACTACTAGGCAGGAGGAATGGATAAAACTAGCAGAGTTTCATAATATTTTGGCCTGTGAGGAAATCTATTGGAGGAAAAAATCAAGGGCTCTTTGGTTGAAATATGGAGATTCAAATTCCAAGTTTTTTCATGTCACCAGGCTTAGAAATAGAAGCAATAACAAGATAAAAAATTTAAAAAAAGTAGATGGTTCTATTACTCAGGACTTAACAGAAATTAGAAAGGAGGCAGTAACTTATTTCAATTCTATCCTTGGTAAGGAATCACAGTGTAATGAGGAGGCCAAAGATATTCTCTTGCAATCCATTCCTAGCATAATAAATGAGGATATAAACCTTAAGCTTCTAGCTCCCTTTTTTTATGAGTAAAGTAAGGAAACCTTGTTTAGCATGGAGCCAGACAAAGCCCTAGGACCCGATGGTTTTCCCCTAGTTTCTATCAAGTTTTTTGGGACGTTGTAAGTGAGGATGTAATTTTTGTTGTTAGAGAATTCCAAGCAAGAAATCATATCCAAAAATGTCTCAACTCTACTTTTATTTCTCTAATTCCTAAGAAGAAAACCCCTAAATCTATGGCTAACTTCAAGCCAATCAGTCTATGCAATATTTCTTACAAGATCTTAACTAAAGCCATTACAAATAGAATGAGAGATATTATGCCCCACATCATAGATCCATGCCAAGGAAGCTCTGCACTCTACTCATAAGACTAACAGGTATGTTTTTGCCCTCAAGCTTGATATGAACAAAGCATTTGATAGGCTAAATTGGGACTTTCTAATTGTTGTCCTCCTTAAGTTTGGTTTTCACCACCAATGGGTTAATTTGATCAAATAATGCATTTCTAAAGCATGGTTCTTGATTTTGGTTAATGGAATAATTGTTGGTTACTTTCAAAGTCATAGAGGAATTCAGAAAGGGGATCCTATTAGCCCTATGTTATTCATCATTGTGGCAGAAGCTTTAGGCAGAACCATAAAAAATACTTGCAATTCAAGGCTAATATCAGGAATCAAGGCACCATCTCTCACTAGGGTTGTTTCTCACCAACAATTCATTGATGATACCCTTCTATTGACTAAGGCGTCTGTGGTTGAGGCCAACATAATTAAATACATCCTATAACTCTACGAGGATGCTGCTGGTCAGAAAGTTAATTTCAGTAAAAGCAAGTTATATTTCTTGAACACCCCCATTCAGAGGCAAGGAAGGATTGCAAAAAATTTAGGGTGTGATATAGCAAACCTCCCCACTTCATATCTTGGTATCCCTATTTTCATTGGTTCTCCAAGAGAATCAATGTGGGATAGGGTTATTGAAAGAATTCAAAAAAAACTTGCTGGATGGAAAGGTCATCTTCTATCTCAAGCAAGAAAGCTAACCCTCACTAAGGCCTCTCTTTAGAGCATTCCAATCTATTTCCTCTCCATTTTCAAAGCCCTTGTGAAGGTTTTCCAAAAAATTGAGAAACTCCAAAAAGAATTAATATGGACTGGATCAGAGGAAAAAAAGGATACACCTTGTAGTATGGACCAAAGTGTGCATACCCAAGGAAAATAGGGGCTTAGTTCTAAGAAGAATTGGTCATATGAATTTAGCTTTACTAGCTAAGCAGACATGGCACCTCATTTTTGGTGAAGAAAATGAATGGAAAACTATCATCAAATGAAAGTATCTTCAAAATATGGAATTTTTAAGTGACTCAGTTCCAATTAGAGGTTCTGATTTTTGGAAAGCGATTCTCAATTGTAAGGAAATCATCAAAAAAGTTTTAATATGGGTTTTAGGCAATGGTGAGAGGATAAATTGCTGGAATGATAGGTGGGCTAAGGACAAACCACTGACGCAATATCCTAACTTAGCCCGAATCAGAGATATCATGAAAGAACTCATTGGAAAAAAAGTCTTCGATTATATGGTTGAGGATAGAGGCCGAATGAAGTGGAAACAAATAAGGATTCAAGGATTTCAAGTAAAATCAAATTATCTTTGTAACATTCTCGAGCAACAGTTTATCCCCATGACACCCAAGGAAGATCAAGTGACCTAGGCTCCTACGGAAAATGGGTAGTGTATTATTAAATTAGCTTACAAGCTTCTGCTTGATGATGAGGATTTTGTCCTCCAAAAGGACTTAGTTTGGATAAAAAATTTAGTTCCAAAAATTACAGTCTTTTCATGGCTAGTTATCCAAGGAAGAATTCTAACCATTGATAATATGATGCATAAAGGTATTTGTATCACTAATCACTGTTATCTATGCAAGGCTAATTGGGAGACCATTTATCACATTTTTCTTGAGTGCCCTTTTTCCTTGACTGTCCTAAGTGGGGTTTTTCAGGCCTTCAATATTTCTTGGGTTAAACCAACCATCGTACTTGATTTGTTCGTCTAGTGGCCTTGCCCCTTTTCAAGCCAAAGACTTAGATACATGTGGAAAAATTGTCTCAATCACTATCTTTGGCAGGTGTGGTTAGAAAGTAAGCATAGAGTCTTTAATGAGTCTATCCATGATCATCAAGCTATCATTTCTAGGATCCTATCCTTTGCCAATGAGAATGTGAACCTTATCCCTTTTGATAGTCGTAAACCTCATCTGCAGGAGACCATGATTTCTCAATATTTAAGCTTAACCTTGTTAGATGAGTTTGTGCCTAGGGTAGTTAACCCCAGAGCCAATGTTAAGTGGTCCCCACCTCCTACAGGTTGGTTTAAGCTTAATTTTGATGGAGTAGCTAAGGACAATCCTGGCAGAGTAGGCACTAGAAGCATTCTGTGAGATCATAATGGGAATATGATGCTTACATTTTTTGAATATTTGGGAACAAGGATGAACAACGAATCTGAAGCTAGAGCTATGTCGAGAGGCATTCAAATGACTCAAGACTTAGAAGGCAATTTGATCATATAAGGAGACTCTATGCATGTTATAAATCTCCTTAATAATTGGAAAACACCTCCTTGGAGTATTAAAACAATTGTTGAAGAGGCTAGGATCCTTTTCCAGGGAAGACAAGATAGAAAAGTCCAACATGTCTTTCGGGAAGCTAACAAAGTTGTTGATAAGCTGGTCAATTTGGGTGTCGATGGTGACGGACTTTTCAAATGGGAACACAGTGTCTCGAGCAAATTAGAGGAGCTTATTCAACAATAATTCCAAGAATAATATAATTTACCAATAGGGAAGGCACTGTAAGTTCAAATGCTATGTGTATTCCCATCTCTTTTTTGAAATGGACTCACAATAAAAATTATTTAAGTTGTCAATCTTGGTGGATGCTGCTTGGAAATAACACAAAGACTAATGGGGACAGTCACATGTCAAATAACATGGCTCCTAGTCGTATTAGTAATTTGAGGTTGGTTGATAATCATAGGACAAGAAAGAAACAACAATATAAGACTTCGAACCAGAGCCATGTGGATCACCAGATAGCCATCGCCATAAATCTAGCCAGCAGGTTCACTTCTCCAAGGCTGATTAGCCAAGACGGGATGTTGTCCCAAAGCATGTCATATATGAAAGAAATCAATTACCAAAGAATTATTAAGAGTAAATGTCAATACAAAGCTTGTTGGAGTTTTTTTCAGGAGTCTGCTATGTGTGTCTACAACTTTTTATTTCTCCACTGTTTCAAGGATATGTCTATTTATTTTTTTATAATTATGATGCAGGTGTGTTTTCTTGGGGTATACCCAAAATGTTGTATGAGAAGTTTCTTTTTTATAACAAGTTATGTGCCTTACCAGATGTAATGGCTTTGGCAACATGTAGATTTTACATATATGGGATCCTTATTAAGGACATGTTCATCAACATCCCCGGGCTAATTTTTGTAAAAGGTTTTGGGTCAACCTGTAAAATCCGATATTAATGCTATAGTATCTTATCTACCAAAAACAAAAAGGCTTGTTGGTAAATAAAATACCATCAAGGATTGGATCCTCAAAATTGTTATCAGAGGATTTTAAACCTATAGAGGGTTAGTTATTGGTATCAAAGGGTTGGATTAGGGTTTATTTATTTATAAGCCTAGGCATAACCTATAGCTAGCAAGAAGCTTCTTGTATGAAGCATCCTATTTTGTTAAGATTATAATATCTTGCAAAATTAGCATTTGTAAGGATTCACAATATTTGCATATCTTGTGTTATAGATATAGATTATACCTATAAATTGCTTGTTGATAAATAAAATACCATCGAGGATTAGATCCTCAACATTGGTATCATATCAAGGGGTATCCTTCCCTATGAGGGGGAATTTCCAAATCCCCCTTCCCCTCTACCTTGCTATGTATGGTTTGGTAGACCGAAATTAATATGCTTTGTTTCTACAAATATCCTTTATGGATAATCTAGAAGGATTCATAAACTTTGAGTTCCAAAAAAATTTGATGTCACTTGCAGGCCCCATAGTCATATTTTGCTATGTAGGTTTGCCCTCCTCGGTTGTCAAGGCTCTATAATTTTTGCATTTTTGGCATATGCATGGCCGATGCCATCGACCTAGACAAAAACAAACTATTGGAAGTAACACCACCATTGTCCTCCTTAAGGTAGAGTGGTTCACCATCGAAGGTATGGTAATTGGGTTTATTCACCTATACACTAGCATTTGCCCATATTGGGATGTCAAAAACTCTAGAATTGAATGTTGCATCTCACATATGGATTATACTAGCGATAACAATAAGAACTAGGTGAACCCTCAGTTTGGGTAATTTTACTATGTTTTGACCTATCATCTATTATCATTCATTTTTCTAAATAGTTTAATCACGATTCATAAAATCAACCCCCTCTAGCTCCAATGATGCTAAGGCCAAATTTCTCATCACTTAGAGTCATCACTTTCCTATGACATTTAAAAAATGGTCACACACATTATGCCATCCCCCTACAATGCACATGCCACATTGTGTCCCTATAACATGCAAGGCACACACACATAACATGCCTAGGATATGGCACTCGGTGCCATGGGAGGCACCAAGATAATGCACCCAGGGTGTGCCACCTGATACCCAAGAGCATGCATGCACACATGTAATGTGCATACATGTATAATGAGCCTATGCAAGGCATCACTATAGTACACATACATAATAGTAAACATATGTGTAGGATAGGCCTACATAATTAAACTGCATAGATATAGCGTTGCCTTGGCATCCCCTCTTATCCAATCTACAACAACCTCCAGAATGCATGCATTATGATAAATTTTTTTGGATCTTCTTTAAAGGACACAATATCATGGGCAAATGTTCTTCTACATGAAAAAATGGTGTTTTGAGTGGTAAAAATGAGCCACAAGAAATGATAGTGAAATTTCCAAGATGTAAGCTTGACGTAGAGGCTGCAAATATCAATGGCTAGAGTGAGTTGATGCAGCATTTGGTGAAAGCAGTAGGACACGGGCCACAACAATGGATGGTTGTTGTTTGAACTTTAGTGTATAACCTACCAAATTTTGAATTGATGTTATTGACCATTGGGTCACATTCAACCCAAAATGCATTGGATATAAGGTTACAATTTGGCACAAATTATTTTGTGCAAAGGTTAATTTTTATTTGATTAATTTAATTAATTAATTCAATTATTATTGAATTATGATGCACCTTTTTAATTAATTATCATTAATTAATTAATTAATTTTCAAAACTCTTTTAGGTGTAAAATTATTGTATGCTTTTACACATATTTATCCACTTGCACTTGTGGAATTGTAATACGATCCATTGGATCTTTGAGGAGTTAAATTATATTTTACTCCTCCCATTTGGGGTTTTGACAACTTTTGTGGATTTGTAATGGAGTGTAAGCTCAATGGTACCCGATACTCCATCCTCTTGTTTACGTCCACTATATCCCAATTGGGTATTTTTATACTCCCTTAGTAGGAGTTGAAGTCACCATTGTGACTTTTTGAAGGCATCACTACAATTCATGCCTTATTTCTTGTTCACAAGGATTTGTGCCTTTTTCCTCTCTTTGTTGCACATTTTTCTATAATGATTTTATTGCAGTTTGAGGCACCTGCAAGATAGGAAAGGGAATCTATTATTGGTTCGATGCATATACTTCCAATTTTTAATCATGAATGATGTGAGGAGTATGCAAAATTTTGTGAAGATATTTGCTACCTTTGTAAGAGTAGCTGTCCCTTCTTCATTCCATTGAGGTGATTTTATGCTCTTGTGATCGAGCAAAACTTTTCACAGATGTCTCTCTTTTGTTCTTCACATTCGAGAATTATATTTTTTGGCACTTACATTGGATCTCTCCCACTTTCTTGTACAAGAATTAAAGTCCAATGCTTCTTAAGTTGGGAGGAATGATAAGGGTTAGCTTAGGATTTATTTATTTATTAGCCTAGGCATAACTTATAGCTAATAAGGGTCCAAGGTGTAGACAAAATGGTTCAGTGAAACCTCATAATGGGGATGGACGTTCAAGGTTCAAATGTCAGGCCTCGTGGACTAGGTGCTTGTCCATATTCCAGTGTGTTCCTAGCAGGGTAAAAGGTTTAACATGAATGCAACTTAGTGGTTATAGGGGTGAACTGTGTAGATTATCATGGCAGTTATCAGTTCCACTAAGTAAATACAAAAAAACTTATAGCTAATAAGAAGCTTCTTGTAGGTCCGAGGTGTAGACCAATTGGTTCATCCAAACCCCATAAGGGGGGCGGAGGTCCAAGGTTCAAATATCGAGCCTCGTCGGACTAAACGCTTGTCCCTTTCCTGGTGCTTTCAACGCGTAAAAGGTTTAAAATGATTATGGCATGGTGGTTATAGGGGCGAACTGTGCGAAGATCTGTGTGGCGACTTCTAGGGTAGACATCGCAGAATACTGTGGCGACCATAAAAATCTAGACAACTTGCTCGGATTCGTGGCGGCTACCGATTCCACCATGTAAATTCAAAAAAAAAAAATAAGAAGCTTCTTGTACAAAGCATCTTAGTTTGTTGAGATTAGAATATCTTGTAAAATTAGCATTTGTAAGGATTTGCAATATTAGCATATCTTGTATTATAGGCATAGCTTATGCCTATAAAATATTTATTAATAAATAAAATACCATCGAGGATTGGATCCTCAACAACAAATTAAAATAATATAAAAAAAAGTAATAAATAAATAAAATTCCATTAAATATTTTTACAAACATATCTATAAGAAATAATACTTTCCATTGTGCTAATGGAGTGGGTCCTTATAACTCAGCCTAAGGGAAAGTAATTATTAATTCAATATACAATTAAAATACATACAAGTGAGAAAAGGAAAACATAAAATAATATGGAATTACCTCTATATAAAATATTCAATCCAAATGCATCATCCCTTTATTTTATTCTTTGTCATCCTCTAAAAAATATGCATAAGATAAGCACACCTTTCTATAAAAGTGGCACCTAACCATACCTCTAGTTAATTGAAAATATACCTACATATCTATAACTAATTTTTACTAATTAACATAAATAACATGTACACACTTATAAATTATTGGAAGTATCCTTCACTTTCTCAACCACTTTCTAGCAATAAGCATGAGCAAGACAAGTGGCACCTTCTACTCGACTTATCTTGGGATAATATCAACCACTTGCTAGTAATAAGCATGAACAAGGCAAGTGGCACCTTACACTCTTATATTGAGAGCATCTCAACCACTTGCTAATAGTAAACATGAACAAGGCAAGTGACACCTCACACTCCTATATTGGGAGCATCTCAACCACTTGCTAACAATAAGCATGAACAAGTCAAGTGGCACTTTAGACTCCTTGTATTTGAAAGGAATCTTTCGCATATCTTGGAACTAACATTTCCCATATCTTGAAATTAACTTCACAATTCTATCTGGATATTTGAGAAAGAACTTACAACACAATTTTAGCCCAAGATTTGAGAAGGAATTATTGAAACTAACAACATTATTTTAGCCCTATTTTAAGGATAAATTAATAGCATAATTTTAGCCTACTTTTTAGAGAGGTCAAATTATTGAAACTAAGAACATAATTTCATCCCTATATTTAAGAAGAAATTATCAACACAATTTTAGCCTACTTTTTAGGGAGGCCAAATTATTCAATCCATGAAAGTCTTCACTTTATTTCCTATGTGCAAGCTCCATATCATGTTGCATTTTCATTAACTTTGACACCTAATTTTTTGGCTCATTCTAGTCTATTTCATTCTAGTACATTATGGCTTATTCTAATGCAAGACTATTGTGATGCATTCTGGTTTATTTTGAAAGCAAGACTATTTCAACATATTTTGGTTTATTCTTATGCACTATGATAGTTTTGGCATATCAAAATTTAAATACCTACAAGATATCATATTTCTATCTGGTTCTATTAGTCTAATGATTATAAACCAAATAATCATGATTAAATGTAAAACTAAACCCAAAATCACATAAAACCCATCTAAAATAGCACAGTAATGTATTTTACCTATTCACTATGTCTAATCACAATATTAGTATAAATTACAATCTATTCCACAGTTAATTATTCTTTATCAAAACATTAATGAGGTTAAGAATTGTTATTTTGAGGTACAAAATGAGGCATTTTAAGGCGTCATCAATCATCTCTTAGTCTAAGATTTGTTGAGTGGTAATTTTTCCCAATTGCAAAACCACACTTAGTTAAGATTTTGACTAGAAAACCCTCTCTTGCAAATAAATAGAAATTTCTCCAAGGTTCCTTTTACTTAATGTGTGCATGTATGCTTGTGAAAATGTGTCAAATAAGTGCTAATAATACCTTAGTGATTTGCAAATAACTGTTAACAAGGGGCCTGTGTTGGTATTGTTTTGCAATGCTTTATGTTCATTAAAGGGCTTGATTTCCCTTTTGTGCAAAAATAAAAGATGAATGAATGCTTGGAATTGATCCCTAATTCATTTTATTTCTGATTTTCCAAGGTGATTTAATTCATTTTATCTTGAAGTATTTTAGGTAGATTTTATCTTCTTTGTTAAACCTTGCTTTGAGCATAAAAGAGAAGACTAAAATCTATCTTTGAAATGCAGAATTTGAATGATGATTGGATTCTTTTTATCTTGCTTTGTGAATGGATTTTATCTTGATTTGTTTAAACCTTGAGCATGAAATAACATAACTAAATGACTAACTTTAAAATTTAGTTCATTTGAAATGTCATATAAATTTTTTTTTGGTAAATAAAAGTCTTCATTAATTACCAGGTTTTGCAGGTTAACCCAAAACCATAAATTACCCACCTTTAATGAAATTATTTTTTTCATAAAGAGAAGTTAATTTATTGCTTGAAAAGAAAAAGTGCAACATTTGAAAATTTTGATTCTCCTTTAAATTGTGAAATCATGCAAAAATTTGAAATTACAAAATTCCTTTAAAATGTGAACTTTATGTACAATTTTGGAATTTTGAATTTCCTTCAAAATAAAATCGAAATGGCTTAAAATAAAACATTAAAGCTTAATCTTGGAATTCATACATATATTTGTGGAGTTTTAATTTTTTTATATTTTATTATTTTATTTGTAGAAGTTAAAACAATGAAAAAGGGTAGGGTTAGAGAAAAATTAAAATAAAACTTAGAATTTTGGAATATGGACCAAAATATGGAAATGACGAAAGAAAAACTACTACAAATAAATCTGACCTATGTTGTAGAAAACGTTAGTTCCTGAACACAAAACACAACCAGGTTAGACCTACATCCACACAATCTAAAATATGGTTATGGTGAGAGTCTAAGGAGTAAAAACATGTATTGAAAATATCTAAACAATGCTACCATGTTCATGCATAAAATACCATTCAAATATGCTCAACACATGTGCAAAAAGAATAGGTAATAAAGCTTATATTATGTTCATAAACCTCCTTTTCAGTATACAATATTAGGGGAAACCCATTCTATAGTGGCTTGGACCACCTTCCAATCTCCTTCCATGCATCCTATTCCAAAATTTCTAGCCCAATTTCTTGTGCCTTCATGGGTTTTTAAGTTTTTTTTGGCAAACTTTTCATTTTGAATTTTTTTGTTTTTTTGTCTTCCCTCATTCCATTTGGGACTCCAATATTTCAGCATACCTTTGTTCATTTTCCTATTCCAAAATTTGGCTTCCTTCTGCTTGTTTTCCTCTTGTTGGCATTTCTTTTTACCTCTGGATTGTAATAGTTATGCATTCCATTAAAACTTATCAAAAATGCCTCTACCGTTATGTACCACACGTATATTTTTACCTTCATAACCATAATGAATGGTCTTATGTATTTTATATATGCCACCCTCTATAACTACATCCAAATATTTCACACACATGTTGCATGGGGTCTGTGGGAATGAACATAAATCACATGTAGAATTTGTGGTATTGAAACATGCCCAATGAATCCCATTTTCATAATACTATCATTCGGTCAATAACCCATGGTCGATGCCTCCACGTGTTCGCGATGAGACAGCCAATCCATTATTTTACTTACCACCCTCACATGAATAGTGTTGTGTTGGCTACTCTTGAAACAATACATCGATGCAAACGCAACTCAACTTTGCTTGGAAATCTGATTTACATTGATTTATTTTATGAAAGGGAATTCCTTATCTATGTATGCACATTACAATGTTTTCGAAGATTACCCCTCTACGTAAGAATCAATCCATCATTTTGTAAACATTCTTCTACCGATCCACATGGGAAATAATCTAAAAACTTTGACCTCTGACAAGTACTATCTATGTTGCATCCCTCACGATTGGAAAATATTTTGAGAAGGTTCAGAGATGGCCACACATTCCCATGGAGATCGCTGGATGAATAATGTACACACTAGTACCATTTGCTATCACATATTACCTACCGGGCACTGCAATGGACAATTTTGTTCAATTGTTTCACCCTCGAATTTGTCACTGAAAGATGCAATCAGGAGCTAAATTTTCATAGATGGGAATCTCTAATTTGAAAGCATTTTATAAATACATCCATGCTCTCTTCCATTCATTCAATACGAGCATAGCTTAATTCATATACAAACCCATGTATCAAAAATTAATGAGTTCTTTGTGATGACACTATTGACTTGCACTTTATCAGTTTAAAAACTACTGACGCATCAAATTATAATTTGGATTCTACAAATTTGTTCTCTATCTTCAATGATCACCACAAGCTTGATCATCTTTCTCAATGCACTGCTCTTTCCAAAATCGCCATGGGGACCATGTTAGGTGCTCACTTTCCACCATTATGTCTTCACTGGGAGTGAGTTTTTATTTAAAATTGAAGTTTTATGATCATATACTGCAACCCTTGTATAGTCAATGGTGCCATGTTGCTCATCGAGCCACTAATGGGCACATAGGGGGAGTCGATGTTAGGGTTCTACCCAGATCTTCTATGCAAGCTACAAACAACAATGTGAACCTCCATCTAATAGTGTTGCACTGCCATCGAACACCCTTCAACATTTCCACATTGCTTGACCAGAGCGTCTTCATCCATATCTACGTTTATAAGGTCCCCACTATAGCAGCTATCCTAACAACGTACTGTCAATCCTTGAAAACCATGGCCAAAAATACCATCTTGTAATTCACACTAGTAGAATGTGTCCATGGGTTGGTCATCGTCTGCCAAGTTAGGCATCCAAATCATCCTCCAGGTCATGCACCATTATCCGGTTTGTCCACCTCACAAATCCCTCATTGGCACGTAGTCATTCGCTATTCATTTCCCCTCATCAGCATGGGTCCCAACCTACATCTAGTTCAGCAGCGTCGATTTCAACATTTGGAAGCTCCTATCATGTGTCATAATACTGAAGCATGTGATCTAACAAGATAGTGCAGGAGGGCTTCGATGTGAAGTATGTTATTGATGCTAGCTCTTGCGTAACCTACATTCACACAACAAAAGTAATGAGAATCTCGTGTTAAAATTATTGACTATATCTTGACATTGGCTTCATGAGATAAATATAATGAAAGCTTCCAAAATAAAAGGTCCATGTCTTTGTCTTATTATTATTTTTTATTTTTTATTTTTTATTATTATTTTTAACATAATATAAAAGCAACATTAAAATGTAATGAACATGATAAAAAGGAAACCCTTTTTGTTTTATTTTATTATTTTGTCATATTTTTTTTTTCTTTTATCAAAATGTGGCTTAATTACTTTCAAACATTTAAATTACTTTAATTCAAAACATCCAAACTAACCAATACATTACAAAATCTAACAACACCCAATAAAACTAGCAACATGAAATTAAGCCCATTAAACATAACCAAAGACTAGATACTTAACAAAAGTTAAAAAAAATACAATTAACACAAACCTACCAAAATTATCACACAAAGAATTAAAATCTCTATAAACCTAAAATTTAAGGTGGGTCCCCAAATTTTGAGATAGTTGTGCGATGGCCACAACAAGAGTGTGTGAGAGGATACTAAGAATGTGCTCCTTTTGAAAGTAGTACTTAGGAAGGAGCCTTCAAATGTTTCTCAAGAGAAAAAATAGGCTAAGCATCCTTTATAAGCATCTTAACCAATTTAAGTATTGTATGAACTAAGGAAGAATCATGTGTATTGTACTCCAACTCAACATCAAAATCTAAAACTAAATAATACAACTCAAAATAACCACTCACCTCATCATGTAAGGTTAAAATGATCTAAACTAATATTTCCTGCTCATCGTGCCTTGAACCTAGAAAAGGTGTTTTCTATGATGTTTCCCATGAGGGGATCAATTTAATAGGCAATGGACCTCCACTTGAATATGAATATGGAGAAAATAAATAAGGAGAAAAAAAGATGTTTTAATGAGAATAAAGCCAATCAAAATCTTTAAAAAAATATAAACCTAAGATGGTCAAAGGATTAGAAGGGTCATTTTCCAAAAGCTCAAATGGTGGGGTGGAAGGTGTATTTTGAAGAGCCTCATCAAATATGGCATCTCTTTGAATCAAAACCTTACGCTTATAAGTATTGTAAATATGATATGCCTTTGAGGTATCTAAACACCCCATTAAATAAAGACCTAAAAATATAAAATTGGGACACATCTAGCTTATCCCCTATCAATCTCTCAAGAAGTATCATACCCTAGACTACCATGGTAGAAATTTTGTTGATGATGTATATTGCATAAGTGATAGTATCACCCCAATATGTTGTATCCATCTCCTTTACAAAAATTATACATCATAACATCTCTACGATAACCTTATTTTTCTTTTAGCCACACCATTCTATGTGGATAGTCCTCTAATACGGAATCCCATGAGAAGACTAAAAAGTATATCTAGCATACTCACCTCTCCCATTCATCCTTATATTCCTCTTACCTAGTTGATTCTCAACAATATCCTTTAATTATTTTTCTATATGTGTGGTTGTACACTATTTTATACCTTTAAGATCCTTGAAGCGTAAATAGTGTACAATCACACATCTAGAAAAATAATTAATAAAAATAAGAAAGCACATATTTCTTGAAAGATATGGTTTACATGACTAAAAATATCACTACGTATGCTCTCCAAGAGATAAGAGGCTCATCTAGAAATCCCTTTTAGAAAGGTCTCTCTATGATACTTCCCTAGAATACATCCCTCGCATGCACCACTTGGAAGGGATATGCATGGAATCCCAATGGCCATTTGATGTTGACTCATGTATCTCAAATATCTATAGCTAAGATATTCAAGTCCATGGTACCTCTTTTGAATTTCATTATCTACATGATAAACCATAGCAAAAAATATTTTCTTCCTATGGGATGAGGTTAAAGAGGTTGGTCTTTCTTCCAACTTATACATATGGCTAGTCTCATCACAATACCTAGAAGCAACAATTTTAAGTTATCATGTCAAAATTATATCTTCTTATTTGTATGAGTAATGTGATAAATAGACAAAAAGTGAGTCCCAACATTAGGAACATTAAGTACCTCATCAAAATATGGATATCCAATTATGATTTCTTTATACCCTATATCCTATAATGAAGAATCATTTTTAATTACAACATTTCCCTTGCATGTGTTTGGTATAGACCTATAGAATATTTTTATGTTTTATCATGTGCCTAGTTACCCCTAAATATATAATCCACTCATCTAAGAAAGTGGATGTCCAATATATGAAATGAACTGCTACATGTGTTTATGAGATTTCTTCATCAATATTATCTTCACCTTGTGCATAGAAAATAGCAATATTAACACCCCCTTTTCTTATTGCTTCCTCCATATTTTTTATACAAATCTAGAAAAATTCTACTTTGTACCATTCATTTTTATAAAATTAACGAAGAGGCTTCTTGAAAGACTTCTTGGATTTCTTCTCATTCTATATTGGCTTCTTCTCTTTCTAGACTTTGGGAAAAACTTTCTTTGGGTGAGCCTAATTGAAAATGGAATTTTTCTTTTGCCTATTTATTCTAGCCTAATGATGTAAAAAGTACTGAAATACCTTATTATTAAGTAGTGTATAAGAATCTAGAAAGCACACATAAAGCATTTAAAAAATAATAGCAACTATCTTATTTTTTTTTGAAACATTATTAAAGATAAATATTGAGTAGTCTAAGGTTATTTTCCTTCTCCAATGCTCCGTGTCCTCTTCTATCCTAAGGTCTTTTGCAATTTGGATGTTTTCTTGCAGTTTTTTGAATCGACTGATATACTCATCAACAATGTCAAATGATTTCATGGATAAGGTTACAAGCTCAACATCCAATATACTAATTTATGTGGAATCAATTCAATCACACAATTTCTAAAATTTCTCAGCTAACACTTTAGGATTTATGGTGATACTAACATGGATGTCATATACATTATCAACATGAAGAGCAATGACACCATGAGCCTCATCCTTCTTGTCCCTATAGATATATTTTATTCCTTCAAAATTAGTATGATGAAGCTCCTCATTCACATATTTGAGCAACCCTTTTCTTCAAAGTAGAGCTTCAATATTGATATTCCATTTAGCATAGTTTAGACCACTCAACAAGGGCACATGGTGCTCCATAAATTTTCTACCAAAATATAGAAATTTGCGTGTAGTTGTGACTAGCAACAATACCACCAATGTAGCTATCTAGAAAATCAATATGACTTGAAAAAAAATTAGAACACTTCAATATGCAAACGTTCCCCCCTAGAATTTTTTCCTTAAAATCACAAAAATACCTCCAAAACCTTTGAAATTTTTTTAAAAAAATTTATTACCTCTAGTGAATAGGATGCCACCATATGTCATTGCATGAGTGGTTAAGAGGATTCCAAGCATACACTAACTATGAAAAATAACAACAAATCATGTGACTCTAGTTGCCATGATCTTATTTTTTGTTTGATCTATGAACCACACTACATCACTTGTCATATCTTTATTTTCTCTAAAATCCATGGATCACTAATTCTACTACTAACTATGCAAGGTATTTGTCAAATTTAATGAAATGGAAAATTATGATTGTACAAACCTATATGTATACACATATAATAATGTACAACCTACAACATTAGCCTAATCATAAATTGCCATGTCAATGCCTGCATTATTAGCTTTTGATGAGTAAATACTCAAAATAATATTGCCTCAAGATCAATAATATAATTGCAATATGAAAGATATAATAATGCTGATCAATCAAGCATATAAACTCAGAATCTACTAGATAATAACTCAAAGAATGCTAATGCCAAATACTCAAAAATATAAATATTTATTGAATGAAGAGATCAAAATACATCATATTACATCACCTTCCATTGCTTACATAGGTGACTCTTTCTCCTTCGCCATATCTCTTTTACATCAATACATCCATATATATAGAATGGAATGTGACTCTTCATATGGAGGTTTCTTGGGCCTCACTCTTCCTATGACTCTTCATCTTCCTACTCTATTGACACATGTACATAGGGATAACTATGCACATTTACATTACCAAAATATCATTGCACACTTGTGCATTACATTGCATAAAGTAAATCCTAATCTAAGACTCTTTTCCTAATCTATAGATGTACCCATGATGGTACATTGGCATGTACCAAATAATGTAATATATTCCAACACCCCCTGTATTACATTATTTGGTTATTGAAGATTCTAGTTCTTCAATATGGATCTTCTTCATCTTTCTTGAACTTGTGTTCTTCTTTGTCCTGCTTCATATTTTGATCAAATAAAAGATTAGTATTTTCATGAAATACTATATTTTCTAGAAGAGCTTTAGCTTCATGTACTTTTGCTTCATCTATTAATTTGTGTACTTCATCTATCTCTTGGGCTAGGTGCCCCTTTTGATTTCCTCCTCTATATTGAGTATGTTGTGGGTACTATTGTTGTGGTGATCTGTATTGGTTCTGATATTGTCTAGGTTGAGACAACCTATTTGATTGTCCTCCTATGCTTGCCTGATTCCTTTGATGTTGATTCCTTGGATTGAATCTGCAGTAGTTGGTACTATGTCCTCCTCTCTTGCAAATTTGGCAATACCTATCATTCCACTTTGGTTTACTTCTTGGAAATGAAGCAACATTCCCTTGTGAGTTATCCTTTGATACTAATGCATTATTACTCATTTCATCCTTCACTAAGTTTTCAACTTCATATTCTTGTAGTATGTTAACCAAATCATCAAAAGAAGTATCCTTACTTAGGAGTTGTAAGGATGTAACTAGATGTTTGTAATTTTTTGGTAGTGCTCTCAAGATGACTTGAACAAGAAATTTATCTTCAACTATTTCTCCTAGGGTTAATAACTTCCCTTTTGTATCTGCTACTCTTCTCAAAAATAGTTCAATGGTTTCACCACCCTTGAATTTCAAAGAATGCAATTGTGTTTGTAGATTTAGAATAGTAGCTTTATTTTTTCCTTCAAATATTTTTGCTAAAGTGTTCCATGCATCTGTAGAAGTTCCTGCTGAACTGATATATGGTTGTATGTCATCTAAAATTGCAAAAGTTATGATCATCAATGCTTTTGCTTCATCTTCCTCAAATTTTTGTATATCTCTATCATCTTCAGTAGGTTTAGTTTTTGCTCCTTTGACTATGTCCCAAAGTTTTTCCACTATCAAGATTGATCTTACTTTATTTTTCCATGAAGTATAGTTAGGGCCTTTGAGCAATTGGGAATCTGAAAGAAAGAGTTTGTTTGTAGTTGTCATGAGGAGACTATCTTATGATTCCTTAATCCTTTACAAATCTTCAAATATCTAATGCAATATTCCTTTATGTAGAACTCCTTTTGTCTCCCAAATTTATGAATAAAATATTTTACTCTAAATTTCATAAACTAATTTGAAGTAGGATTCCTTATTCCTCCAACTCTAGAAATTTAGAAAAATAATATTTGCAATATTTTGTAATCCTAATTTGATGTTGTATGCCTTATTTCTCCAACCTTAGCAATTTTGCAAATATTAACTTTGTTTTGTAAATCTAAATATGCAATTTTACAAAACTCAAATATAATATTTCTTCAACTTCAAATAATCTTCAAATATGCAATATTCAGATTTTTCTAAGGTTCTATAATGCTTATCACTCCACTAGAAAAATTTAAATCTTTAACCTTAGAATATATTCCTTTAATCCTTATTTCTCCTACCAATATATAAACTTTAATATGGTGGTAAATATTACCTTAATAATTCAAGCACTCCTCCTTTACTTGTTGGGTACTTCTCTTGACTGTTGGGTGCTTCTCTTCTAGTCAACTTTGCTTGGAATCTGCTACGTATGGCTCTTGGAAGATGCTTTGACCCTTTATTTAATGCTCCTACCTTGAATTTCTATGTATGGTGCTAGACTTTGCTATATAAGTGCTACTTTGGCTATATGAGTGCTTCTCCTTTCTTTTGTTGAGTGCCACATATTGTAGGTATTATAAGATGCTTTGAATCCCTTCTTGGTGGCTCCAACATTCATGAAAGAGTAAAATGGATACTTGGCACAATATTCCTTATTGTTTGGGAGTTACTAAACCTTTCTTGAGCGCTAGGTGATGATGTAGAGCGTTGAGCACTCTTCTTTCCTAGAGATTTACGTTATGGCTTATGAGCCAACTTTGACCCTTGTGCCAAATGGTAATATTCCATATTCTTGCTCAGGACAAGTGTTACAAACTTTTATGCATGTGCTCCTTTCTCCAACGTATGAAATTACAAGGCTTTACAATACCTTTTTCTTTTCACTTTCCTCCAACGTATTCTTGCTTCTTTGTAACTACACTTTGTGAGGTTTCTTCTCTCCTTGGATGATGGTGGATGTGTTCATGGATGGCTCCAGCTATAATACCTCTTGTATGCTCCAATGATGGCCCTATGGTATTTTCTTTGGTAGCTTGATCTATTGATGATATTTCTTTGATAATGCACCCTATATTTTTCTATCCTTTTTACAATCTACCTTGCTTTGAGTAGATAGAATGGTTGTGCTACATAGGATTTATGTAGATTGATATTTTGTAGGTTGTAGCTGATATCTTCTTGCTCCTTTGGCTGGTTGAATCTTGAGCCTAATGGCTCTTTTCCTTAAGCACTTTTGTTAGTGCTTCTTTCCTACAAATGGGTGGATGTTTATTGTAGAGCTTGCCCCCTTGTATTCTGGTGTTGAATGGTGCTCAATATGGTGGTGTTTTTCACCACTCTTTTAGTGGTTTTCTTTACCACTTTTTATTGTACATCTGGTGTTTTTAAACACCTAAAATCTACCTTGAATTTTGGAGCTCTTCTCTTTCCAAAATCTACTATATGTTGAGGGATATTCTTCCTCACAAATGTAGGATAATTTTGCTTTTACATTCACTTAAAAAATAGCATATACTATTCACTTATAACTCCTTTAAAAACTCAATCTAATGTTGTTATAATATTGTTGATTTCTCTAAAAATGAGAGTAAATCTATCTCACTAATGAATGTAAAATGAATCTGATATTTTTCTATTTCAAAAAATAGCATATATCAAACTCCTTATCACTCCTATTAAACTGTAACTTTTAGTTGTTGTAATATGTAATATTTCTATAAAATCAATGGTGTGTAATGGTGTCTTTCCTTGGCTTAATGACACCCTACAAATCTTCCTTTTTGCTAGCTCTAAATGGCTCTAAAATTTGATGCTCTAAAAACTCTTAATAGGCACCTTCAAAAACTTTGCAATAATAATCTATATGGCATCAAATTAACACACCTTTTTTGTAGCTCCTTTCTTTATAGCTTGTTGTCTTGTATTTGTTGCAATGCACCTTTCTTTTGTTGTCAGTAGACTCTTCAATTTGCAGCTATAGTTGCTACCTAAAATCAGCTTTCTTCTTCTTCACATGTGCTAGCTATTTCTATAATTTGTAGCTTCAAATGTTGCTCTTTCACTGTTCAATTATGTAGGAGGACTCCTCCTTAGATGTTGCTAAAATCTCTTGAGATTTGTTGTCCAAAGCTATCTCAAAACTATTCCAAATTTTTTAAATGCAACTCACTTTCCTCTTTCAATTTTTCTTACAAAATCTGATTTGGTGTTGTCTTCAAGCCTTCAAATATGTTGCTCTTCTTTCTATCAAGCCTTATCTTAGTTGGTTGTTCAAATATTTTCTGAAAGCTTCTCCAAAGCTTTCTCTAAACTATAGCTTTTTGCTTCTACTTTTTGCTATCTTTTCAGCTTCTCTTTCAACAACTTTGTGCTTTTATAAATCAACCTACAAAACTTTGTGGCTATCTTCAAATATCTCTAAACTATGACCTCTTCAATCTTCTTGCTTTCTTCTGACTTCTTGCTAAATTCTAACTTCAACTCTAACCTCTATCTCTGTCTTCTTTCTCAAGAATCTGAATGTCTTGAGTTCTCAAAATCTTCTCAAAATTTGACAAACTTCTTGTCAAATCCTTTTTCTTTTGGGCTTGTTGTCATATGGTGACAATTGTCCCAATATCTTCTAGTCAGGTGCTCCTTCTGCTTGCAATATTCTACTTCAAATATCTTCAAATGGTCACTACTTTAGCTTCTACAATAAGGCTTTCTCTTGCCTTCTTTTCTTTCTTCAAAATCTTCTTTAGACCTCTATTCTTGGGTCTTCTAATTTTATAGCCTTCAATTCTCTTAGTAAATGCTTTTAATGAAACGTTACCTTGGTTTCTTCAATTTTCCAACTATGGGAAATTCTTCAATGAGATCTATTTCTTGGATCTCTATATTATATTACTTCTATCTACAATAGGACCTTCTATAGTCCTTCTATCTTCTATCTTCAATCTTCAATCTTCCAATCTTGGAAGTTCTTCAATGTGACCTCTTCTTGGGTCTCTTTCTTCAATCTACAATCTTGCAATGAGAACCTTCTTCTTGGTTCTTCTCAATATTCAATAAGGTCTCCTTCTTGGACCTCCTTCAATGTCTAATTTTCTACAACAAAACTTAGATAGTAATAATCATATGTATTCAATGTTCCAAAAATAATAATCTTCACTAGCTATCTTAAAAACTAGTGGAATCAAA
Organism: Wollemia nobilis; assembly: GCA_028583015.1. Taxonomy (NCBI): domain Eukaryota; kingdom Viridiplantae; phylum Streptophyta; class Pinopsida; order Araucariales; family Araucariaceae; genus Wollemia; species Wollemia nobilis. The sequence continues at coordinate 383,982 of JAQPPZ010017247.1, forward strand.
TCTATACTGAATCCTAGTCTTCACGGGTTTTCCTTTCAACCCTATGGAAATATTCTAGCCAAATAATCTGGAATCATTTTTTATCAAGCTTATCAATAGGACCTCTTCTAAGGGTCTCTTAATCAAGGTCTATCTTCAAGACCTATAAATTTTCTTCAACTTTGCTCTTGGAATAGGTATATTCTCTTTTCAATATCAAGGTCTATCTTCAAGACCTATAAATTTTCTTCTATTCTAATTTTGCTCTTGGAATAGGTATATTCTCTTCTTCTCAATATCAAGGTCTATCTTCAAGACCTATAAAATTTCTTCTATTCTAATTTTATTCTTGGAATAGGTATATCCTTAAATATCACTAGTTTTTCTTCAACATAGTGAGAAATGCTATCTTCTTTGGTTTCTCTTTCTAGAGGAAATTTCTTTATCTTCTCTAGTTATTTTTCAGAGGTAATTTCTTTATCTTATCTAGTTCCTTTTCTAGAGGAAATTCTCTTTATCTTCTCTAGTTTACTTTTCTAGAGGAAATTCTCTTTATCTTCTCTAGTTTACTTTTCTAGAGGAAATTCTCTTATCATTACTAGTCTCTTCTTAACTAGTAGAAATATTCTTTCTTCTAATCTATATAATGACTCTTGAGGCTCTTTCAATTTCTATCTAGATCTACCATAGATCTGATACCACTTGTTAGCTTTTGATGAGTAAATACTCAAAATAATATTACCTCAAGATCAATAATATAATTGCAATATGAAAGATATAATAATGTTGATCAATCAAGCATATAAACTCAGAATCTACTATATAATAACTCAAAGAATGCTAATGCCAAATACTCAAAAATACTAAAAATATTTATTGAATGAAGAGATCAAAATACATCATATTACATCACCTTCCATTGCTTACATAGGTGACTCTTTCTCCTTCACCATATCTCTTTTACATCAATACATCCATATATATAGAATGGAATGTGACTCTTCATATGGAGGTTTCTTGGGCCTCACTCTTCCTATGACTCTTCATCTTCCTACTCTATTGACACATGTACATAGGGACAACTATGCACATTTACATTACCAAAATATCATTGCACACTTGTGCATTACATTGCATAAAGTAAATCCTAATCTAAGACTCTTTTCCTAATCTATAGATGTACCCATGATGGTACATTGGCATGTACCAAATAATGTAATATATTCCAACATACATCACCTTCCATGTGTCACCTCAAGATTTATGCCATGTCCTTAGCTTAATAAATATTTTTGTAAGCCACAATATGTCGCTCCTTGCCACCTATATAGGCTACCATATTAGTTGTACAAACTACCACATGTCATATTGGTATTGATGCATTGATTATCAAGTCACCTATAAAAATTGCTATAGTAGCTATATAGACTACCACATATTACCTTGGGATTCATGCATTGGTTTTTGAGTCATGTATATAGACTTGTCATCTTGGCATTGATGCATTGGTTGTCAAGTCACCTATACAAACTACCATAGCAGCTACATAAACTGACATGTGTTACCTTGGGATTCATGCATTGATTGTTGAGTCATCTATATAGACTACCATATCAATTATATAGACTATTACATATCATCATTTACCATTGCCACATTATCAACCATGCTAACAACATCATAGTCATCCAAAAACTATTGGCATTGGGGAGAATCGAACCTAAGACCTCCCATGGGAAAAATTCTTACCCTCTCTTGGCTAGACACCTCCCCAATAACTATGCTTGTGAGACAAAGAGTAAGGGAGAAATTTATGCAACATCCAAATAGTAAATATCCCCTTTTTCCCTCCTCACTAACATAGGCCTATGTCATGTTGACACAATTATGCACGTACCCTACTTTTTTCCACCATTTCAAGGAATATTCCTTGGAATATTTCCTAGAATATATTGTATTTTGAATTCAAGAGATTAAATTTTAGAGGGAATAAAAAAAATATTTATAAGCACATGTGAAGTACATGGAGGTAAAATGAGCAAAAATGTTAAACTATGAGCCCCCCCTAAAATTTTACAAAGAATCCAAAAATGATAATGGTTTATCCATATCTACCATGATTTTCCATATGCAACCCTTTTATAAAAACAATCAATTAGGGCATCCTCTCATGCATATGTAGCAAAAAATTAGTTAGATCATTTTTACAACTTGGTCAAGTAGCTTGAAGGTGTTTTCTAAGCATGAAAACATACCCATGACTTCTTTGGCATCAAGGGTCTATCTAAAAAACTTCAGCCTCTATTTTTCTTCTTTCATGGCAACCAAGCAATCTAACCACTCATCTATACTATTATTGGATAAAAAAACTGGAAGAGAAAGAGAAATTATTTTTTTGGAAAAAAATTATAAAAGACAAATAAGGTTTTTTAAAAATCTTTAGAAACTCAATCCTAAAATTGGAAAATATATTTAATTTAGAATTTTTAAAAAAATAATATTTAATTTCAATGAGAGAAAAAAGGGAACTTGTCGATGAATGTTTCTCTATGATCAAACCTACTAATCCTAGTGATATCCTCATGATCGAAATCTACTTAGAGTTTTATCTAAAACCCGTTCTTATAATCCCATCATGAGCTTTACAAAATTCTTCTTAGCTTACTCCAATCATAGTTACCCTTGGTAGAAGATAAATATTAAAAAAAATCAATAGAAGCAATCAAGTAATGGTTATTCACTCCCACTCTAATACCATACCAATTATACAAACTATTACATATCATCATTTACCATTGCCACATCATCACAAGCATGCAAAGAGGTGACATAATCCACTACCATGTCATCACAGGTTGCCACATTATCAAGCATACTAACAACATCATAGTCATCCCAAAAAATATTGGCATTGGGGAGAATCAAACCTAAGATCTCCCATGGGAAAAATTCTTACTCTCCCTTAGCTATCCATCTCCCTAAACACTATGCTTGGGAGACAAATACTAAGGAAGAACTTTATGCAACATCCAAATAGTGAATATCCCCTTTGTACCTCCTCGCTAATATGGGCCTATGTCATGTTGAAACAAGTACGCACCTATGCACCCTATTTTTCCACCATTTCAAGGAATATTCCTTGAAATATTTTCTAGAATATTTTGTATTTTGAATTCAAGAAATTAAATTTTAGAGGGAAAAAATTAAATTTTAATATGCACATTTGAAGTACATGGAGGCAAAATGAGAAAAAATTTTGAACTATGAGCCCCCCTAATATTTTACAAATAATCCAAAAATTATAATGGTTCATTCATATCTACCATGATTTTCCATATGCAACCCTTTTATAAAAAACAATCAATTAGGACATCCTCTCATGCATATGTAGCAAAAAAATAGTTAGATCATTTTTACAACTTTGTCAAGTAGCTTGAAGGTGTTTGCTATGTATGAAAACCTACCCATGACTTCTTTGGCATAAAGGATCTATCTAAAAAATTGTAGCCTCTTATTTTCTTCTTTCATGGCAACCAAGCAATCTACCCTCTCATCTATACTATTATTGGATAAAAGAAACTAGAAGCGAAAGGGAAATTATTTTTTTAGAAAAAATTATAAAACACAAATAAGATTTTTAAAAAACCTTTATAAACTCAATCCTAGAATTGGAACATATATCTAGTTAGAATTTTTTTTAAAATAAGATTGAATTTCAATGAGATAAAAAATGAAACTTGTCGATGAATGTTTCTCTATGATCAAACCTACTAATCCTAGTGAGATCCTCATGATCAAAGTCCACTTAGGGTTTTATCTAAAACCCTTTCTTCTAATCCCATAATTAGCCTTACAAATTATACTTAGCTTGTTCCAATCATAGTTACCCTTGGGAGAAGATAAAGAAAAAAACATCAATAGAAGCAATTGAGTAATGGTGATTCACTCCCACTCTAAAACCATATTGTATTTCAAAGCAGTTTCCAAAAATGAATGGAACCAAAAATTACCCAATATTTCTTGAAAAGAAATACATATGATAGAAAAATGAACATAGAATATACTAGGGGTGTCCATGGATGTCAAATAATCTCAGTAAATGGAAATAAAATTACACACCAACTAATGAGCAAAATTGTTAGTATGAAGGGGTTTATTGTGTTAGAGTATATTACATTATTTAGTACATGCTAATGTACCACCTTGGGTACATAACTAGAGTAGGAGTTTACTTTAGAGTAAATTTTGAGTTAATTCATGTAATGCAATAAATGCACAAGTGTTAGAATGTGCATGTAGTTCACATGTACATGATTCATAGGATAATATAGATTAAGAGTCATGGGTAGAGTAAAGGCCAAGGCACATATCTTCCTATATATATACCAATAATATAGAGTGATAGATATTAATATTGATAGAGAGTGAGAGATAAAATATTACTATCATAGTGAGTAGGTACAATGTAGTTCTTCATTGAAAATTCTAAAGTGTTCTAGTCCTCCATTATATTGCATTGTACTATTTTTATGATATTTAATTAATGGCATATTATTGAGTTATTGTAGAATTTTATCTCATTATTTTTTTTGCATATTATAGTGCCATTATCATATAGTTATCATTGCTTACTTATTTCACATCTTGTGGTCGTATTTTCTTTAATATATATCCTCAAAAACTAATAGTGGTATCAGAGCACATGGTAGATCGATAGAAAATAGGGAGAGCCACAAGAGAGATTGAGAGAATTTAAAAAATATTATTTTTAGAAATTTTTAAATACATTTGGTTAGAGTCTTTCCACAAAGTTGCAGAAAAAATTGTGAATACTAGGACTCAAAATTGATTCCACTAGATTGATAAATCAATTAGTGAAAATTCATTATCTCTAGATTTAGAGTTTCTTCCATTACAGTTTATAATATTTGTTGCAACAAAAGGATATTCAAAGAAAGTTGGAAATATTCTTACAAATATCTAGGAAGAATATCTTCTTTGGAATCAATCCAGTACCAAAAGCAAAAAACTTAAGATTAAAGATTTGGAGGCCTAAGCAAAATGTCTCATTACCAGATTGCAGAAGAGAGAAAAGGTCAAATAAGCTTTATTGCATATTGAAGGAAGAAGATACTCTAGATAAGAGTCTAGGAGAAGATTGGGGATTGGTGATCTCCATTGAATATTGAATACTATAGATTACAGATTAAAGGAGGAAGAGAAAACAACTCAAGAAGCTGAAAAGACCCATAAGAGGTCCCATTGAAGAACTTCTAGTTCAATAAAATTGAATATAGAGAAAGAATAGCAAAAATTCTATTCCAAATTCCAAAAGTAGCAAATTTTAGAGATCCAAGAGGGAGATCTCACTATAAAACTTCCATACTAGAATATTAAAAAAATGTCCCATTGAGAAGACTAGAGAAGCTACGATATTTAAGACCCTAGAGAAGAGGTCTCAAGGAGAAATAAGGGGAAGGCTAGGAAAGCCTTATTACCAAGTTCAAGAAGGCCATTGAAGAAGTTCCTAGGATAATCCATGAGATAAATTTACTAGTTGGAGGAGGAGTTCCTAATAGAATAAAATTTGGTATAATTATCGCCATCTAACAACAAGCCCAAGGGAGAAGTATTTGGTAAGAAATTTGCCAAAATTTTAGAGAATATTGAAGATCTCAAGATAGTGAGAATATTGATAAGAAGGGCACTAGATAGGCCAATATTGAAGCCAAAATTTGACAAGGAGGTTGAAGAAGAAAGGAGATAGAGAAGCCACCAAATTTAATAGATTTAGGGATTGCCATTGAAGGGTTGAAGGTTATTTTAGAGATAGGAGGTTGTTGAATTTACAACAAAAAAATTAAGGTCTCTAGGAGATAAATCTCAATTACGATTTGGAGGAGTTTCCTATAAAATTTGGGAGATTCAAGGATAGCATTTTGAAGGATAAATTGACTACAAAAAGGCAACAATTTGGGCAGCATTACTAGCTTCTAATTTACAAAATTCAAGAGAGCATCAAGAAGTAGAATTAAATCCACCAAACTATATTTTTAGGGCAGCAAGTTAGAAGGTTTTAGAGCTGCATATAGGTGAGCTAAAGAGTTGTTTAGGATATCAAGGAAGAGCTACGATTTCATTCATTACAAGGTATTATTTTCGGTGAATTTAAATCACCAAGACAACCATCATCTATAGAGGTCATTAAGGTAAGCAACTTTGGTGCAAAAGGTTCATTATGTGAACATTAGTTACTTGGTTCATTATTAAGTTTCATTAAGCACCATATTAGGGTTTAAAATTTGAAAGGATAAGATTGCACATTAAAGTCTTTAAGGGAGTACAGAAGAAAATTTCTTATAAGGATAATACCTACACATAAAAAATAGGAGTTAGATATATTTCAAAAGAAAGAAAAACATCAACATCCTACCTTCTAGTTAAAGCAAAAAAGATTTTATCTTTAAGTGAAAGTTGCATAGATTATAGTACATATTTTAAGTTATTGTTAAGATTTCATTTACAGGAGCAATAAGGATAAATTGCTATTGCACTATACTAGTTATTAAAGGAGCACTAAGTATTTAAGCGAAAGTTGAAAATTAGTGCAAATTTAAGTCATCATAGATGCATATTAGTCATATGATTAAAATATTGGATTTATTATTGCTAAGTTAACCAATAATAGGAGAGATTTTTCCACCAAGGAGTAGAGCAAGTAGCCACCTCATCAAGGAAGAAATAAAGCTTGCAAAAGGAGATTAAAGACTTCAAAAATTTGGTGCAAGTTAGGGTATTTTATTCTAACTATTTGCATTATATTATTGCACCATATATCTCTTGTCCTACATAGCAAAGGAGGACAGAATATAGAGTGTCTCAAAGACACTAAAATAGCAAGCATCCTACATCTACAAAGCATCCAAATCATCAAGTTTATAGAGAAAACTTTAATAAAGAAAAAAAAGTTGTTGAAGGGATAAAATAGCCAAGTTTCAAGGTGTCTAAGATACCAAATCCATCACCAAATATAGGATCTACAAGAAGCATTAACCCACAATATCAAAGCCTACATAAGATAATTTTGCATCCATTACAAGTCCAATGTAAAGTAAGGAGAATAGCATGAAGGATAAATAAGTGTAAGGTACAAGACTAAATCTTACATAAGTTATGAAAAATCAAGGTGAAAACAAAGGTATATTACCCAAGCAATAGATGAACTGCCAGCTAAGAAGAATCATCACCTAAGAGGGGAGCAATTAAGTGCCATAGAACCACCATTGTTGGATTAAAATCATCACCATAGAGGGCAGTGTTGGAAATTCATAGAACCATCATACCTAGAGCCAACTTCATGGGAGAACAGTAACACCGTTTACTTGAGATAAAGCATTGAAGACAAGACTCATAGTGCATTCATTGGCAAGAAGTATTCAAGGAATAAAATACATTGAAGGTATCATTACTTGCAAGGGAAAGGAGCGACACTTGCAATCTAAAGCTAAGGTATATTTTTCCACTTGGCACAATTAAAGAAGGTGCCTCATATTTATTCTAAAACTTGCATAGGAATAGAGTATCCATGAAAAAGTAATGCCCATCATGAGCATTGAAATAATCATTTGAAAGCTAGAAGGAATCATAATTATTGCAAGGAATATAAGAGCGCTCATCAAGAACATAATCGATATTCACCCAAGAAATGTATGAACCACACGATAAAAACATCAAGAAAGGACAACGTCTATTAAAGCACCCAAATCTAAGCAGAGAGTGAGAGGATAGAAGCCATACGGTCATGCATTAAATAAGGGATTCAAAGTGTCATTAAGGAGGAGAAGAATTCATCCATGAACATTGACTGATCCTTTCCATACACAGGAGACCAGAAATACATGCTTGGTTTAAAGAGTCACTCCATAGACCAATCAACTTGCACAATACACCTTACAAGGAAGGTAAAAACTTTACATTATTTAGTATTTGTTTTCCTCAGTTTAGGGAGTTATAAGGTGCCTAATACAAGGTTGAAATTTATATATTAATGCATTGAAATATCAACCTTATATAGTAAGAAAGCAAAGGAATTATATCCTAGAAAATATTATAAATTGCTTGATATTTAAACACATAAAATATTTGCAAATAATTAATTTAGGAGATATTATGTTTTCAACATTGGAAAATTGAAATATTATTACTTTCTAAAGTTCCAAATTAGGGAGTTATAAGGTATACTACTTCAAATTTTAGTTTCTTGGAATTTATAAAATTGAACCATTCAAAATTGAAGGACCAAAACCATTAATTGCTTATAAGTTGGAAATTGCATTTTACATTAGTCTCTTACATTAATTTATAAGATATTAATCCAACTAAAAGGTCTTGAAGGAAAAAAACCTTATTAAAAATTGAAGGTGCATCACTATTTATCTTTAGCTTTCTACTTACTAATAAATAGGGATACATAAGCCAATACATTAAATTTAAACAGTAGAGATTAAAAAGGAATTCAACTTAAACTAAGAAAGCTAACCATACTATCAAGTTTCATAGTGCATTCAAAAACTTGCTAGATACAAGGTATTTTACAAAACTTATAAAATTGAAAATTTCTTAGCAAGGTTGAGCATATACTTAAAAATGGGGAGATATAAGTTAGACTACTACAAAATATCTATCAAAAGTATTCTCAAAATACTAAAGAGCTACAATAATTCTACATTATCAAATTTGATTCAGCCTAGAATTCAGATAGAAAGATATAAGATCCTCAAGTGACAATATTATATTGAAACTAAGGAGGTAGAAAGATGTCAACTTCAAATAATACAATGAACAATGACATGAAAAACACTATTAGAAAGGAAAGTACAAGTATTGTCAAAATTGGAATCAAGTACTTATAAAATCTGAAGGAAACATTGATCTTACTTCAGAAATGATTCATAGTGAACCTTTAGAAGAAAAATGAAACCTTGGAATACTATCTACATGCTTGACTCACTGAAGCAATTGATAATGGATAGAATGATATTCAAATTCCTTTAGACATTGGTAGCATATTATATATGGAATTACTTACATTCAAATGTTACAAGGATGAGAATGTAGAACAAAAAGGATTGATTGAATCACTTAAAAATAAAACAACAATGGATGAATCTATCTTAGAGAAGATATTTTAATCCTCATGTAGTATTTATACTTCAAGTTCTACTAACTCAAAATATTATCATGATGCCTTAAGTGTGTGTTCGAAAGCCTCTTTACACAATAGGAATTAGGTGATAGCACAACCACTTATGAAAGTGCAGAAACTGGATCCAAAGACAAGAATAAATAAGAAGAAGAGGAACCAAATCAAGGAAGGATACAATGCAAGGTAAATTAAAGATAATACAAAGGACCATATCAATATAAATAACATCTAAAGAATGAAGATCCATATTGAAGGCTAAATTATTCAATACCCAAATAATGTAATACATGGGGGTGTTAGAGTATATTACATTATTTGGTATATGCCAATGTACCACCTTGGGTATATAACTAGAGTAGGAGTTTAATTTAGAGTAAATTTTGAGTTACTTCATGCAACGTAATAAATGCACAACTATTAGAATGTGCAATGATGTAAATGTTCATGTAGCCCACATGTGCATGAGTCATAGGATAAGATAGATGAAGAGTCATAGGTAGAGTAAAGGCCAAGACACATATCTTCCTATAGATACCTTTAATATAGAGTGATAGATAGTAATATAGTGATAGAGAGCGAGAGAGAGACAATATTACTATAGTAGTGAGTAGGTACAATGTAGTTCATTGAAAATTTTGGAGTGTTCAAGTCCTCCATTATATTGCATTGTACTATTTTCATGAGCTTTCATTAATGGTATATTACTGAGTTATTGCAGAATTTTATCTCATTATTTTATTTCATATTATAGTGTCATTATCATATAGTTATCATAGCTTAATTATTTCACATCTTGTGGTTTCATTTCTTTTACTATACATCCTCAAAAGCTGACATATTGTACCCAAATACAATTTACCTTTATGTCAAGGTTGCAAGACTGACCTTTAGGAATAAAATATTATAAAATATTATAAAAGGATATTTTTCAAGGGTTACATGGATCCAAATGGCAAATACAAGTATAAAATTTAGTTTTGGATTCAATAGAAGCTTAACCACCATAAATTCCAAAAATTTGACATGCATGTGGTGCCATTTCTACCTTTCTTAAGGTCTTTTGCAATCAACTCTAGTGAATATCTTTTCTTAGAAAGGATTATTTTCTCCTTATTATCAAGTTTACCTTTTCCTATAATTTTCCACTCTTACATTTTCCATTTATAATTCTTATGCTTTAGCTATATTGGTCTAACTTCTAAAAAATTTATTTTTCTTTCATTTCTACAATTTTATTTTTAAAAAGAAAATGGATTTTGAAAGGGATCTCAAACCTTTACAACAAGGGGTTTAGGAAACCCAAAATTAACAAAGAGAGAAAAAATAGCGACATCTAACGATCTTCACAAAAAAATGCTAAAAGACAACAAGAGAATAAATTGAGCTCACAAGTACCAAAGAACAAGGTGGAAGAGGTCAATCCAAATGAGGAGTAGAATGAAAATAAATACATAATTAAAGCTTTGATTTCAAAATAAAAAAACTCAGCACCTACGTGCCTTAATATGAATTTGAAAATTTGAAATAAATCCTACCCAAATAGCCAAAATTTGAGATGCAAACGAATGAGCCTAATCAGAGAATGTTTTAACGTCTGCCTCCCCTAACCTTCTGGCTAGAAAATATATCAAGAGATGATTGAATATTTTTTGTTTTATATTTAACTATGGTTTTTGTGAGAGGTGGTATTCCCAATCCATTGAGATGATTTCCTTTAGATTATCCCCTCATAACAGGTCCAAGAGATGCACAACTCATAAAAAATTTCCAAGAGTAGCAGCTCTATCCTCTAAGAATTCAGGAAACTCGAAAATAATCAAAGATAGTAACTCATCAAGAGGGTCCTCACCTATTACTAGGCATTCAAAAGAGTTTCCTAAAAGGGGATTAGCATCCTTATTGGGCACAAAATCCTTAGAGTTCATCTAAGAAGAAAACTTTGGAAGAACCCCATTAGATGCAGGGGTCTGATCAACCCGAAATCACCTTTGGATTAATTATTGTCATCTCTACACCACAAAGATAGTCCTTTTGAGAAACCACTAGAAAAGTCTCTCTTTAAGGGTAGTGAGAAAACTTATGATCATAATTATTATAATTAAAGAAAAAATATGATATATTCTCATAAATAATAGGTTGGTTTCTAGATCCAATATCCAAAAGTAGCTCAACATTACATTTAAATCAACTACCACACACATTCGAGCAAAGACCTACCGATATCTAGCTCTAGTTGCCAGGTTAATTATAACTGTTGAAAATATTGTCACATTCCACCAAGGGGCAGAAAAATTGAAACTTTGTATAATATTTGTTTTGTTGAAAGTTTTCTTTTGTTTTCAAGTTATAGCAATTTTGGTTTTCCCTATCGCCCCTGGTGGACAAAATGAAAAGAAAAGAGCTTCGGGCCCGAAGCGCTTCAAATCATCACTTCGGGCGAGAACTTTGCCGAAAAGGTCCGAAGGAAACACTTCGCACCCGAAGCATTCCCAACGACTACTTCGGGTGAAGAGTTTGCGAAGCGGCATCCAAGCAAGTTCGCCGAAGAAGAAAAGATAGCCCGAATCGGCTAAGGCAAAGAAAATACTTCGGGCCCGAAGTATTTCTAAAATCCACTTCGGCCAAATTTCTCCCGAAGTAGTAGAAGTCGAGAAAGTACTTCGGCCAAAACTCCCCCGAACCACCATTTCAAAAGAAGATCGGCCCGAAGTGTTTGTCCCAACCCATCAGCGAAGCAGTTTTGCCAGCGAAGCAACGAAGGATAGAAGAGGATCGGCTTCGGCACTCCACGCCCTCGAAGTAGTTTTGCGAAGCAAAAATCAGCGAGGCGCTTCCCAAGAACGCTTCCCGAGTTGGGTATTTTCTCGAGGCAATCAGAGGGCCTCATAAATGCATATTTTCTTGCCCGATAAGCCCGCTGCACATTTTTGGCAATTGGATGCGAAGTATCAGCCCGAGAAGAAGAGCCCGACAAGCATGGCCGCCACTCGAGCACCGCACCTGCAATCCAAGGACACCCAGGTGGCTCATTTAATGCATCTTTCCCCGGTTGACTCGGTCACCATTACCAATTTTGGTAGCCGATTTGAGAGATCATCCGCAGCAGCAGCGAGGAGCCGATTTCTCAGGGCCCGAGGGTGTACTTCGTCGATTTTGTAATAATGATTCAGAGGGTCGGGTCCTCTATAAAAACCTAGGCTTTGCAATGTAAAAGGGGGGGAACTTTCTGCTAGAAAGTTGCTGTAACTTGATGTCCTGCGTCTAATACTAAAGATTTTTGTACTCCATTTCTCTCTTTTATGCTGCCTTCTGTGCTTAATTCTTTTGTCTTTTCTCGTTCACCTATTGAGACTCTGAATCCTGAATCCGGTGTGCGATCGGGGACTGAACCCCTAAAATTCGCCCTGAAGGATACATAGGAGAGGAAAAATGCCTTGTCGCCTTCTTTTATGCTGCCTGGTGGATTGAGGTTTCTGTTATTCCCTTATCTCAATCGCTGTTACTCTGAATCCTGAATTCCAGCGAGAAGAGAAAGGAGAACCCTGCGAACCCGTCCAGAGGATACATAGGAAGTTCGGCATTTCATTTCTTTCATGTTATTCTTGGTGTTTTTTGTTGCTATTCGAGTTATTAGTGAGTGATCGTGCTTCCTATTCTTCCCCACCTTAAATCATCAATCTCTAACCCTTATCCTTTTTATTTCTTTCTCTAACCCGAACTCCTTTTATTTCTTTCCTGCACTCTTATCTCAAACCCCAAAAGTAGATTAGTATAGGAGCCGGCCTTTCTCCGAAGATTGGCACGAGGGGCATCTCTTCCCCTCGGCCTTTCAACGTTGGTCGTAGGTCCAGGGCGCGCAAACCCACCGAAAGTCCTTTCCTGTGCGGATTTGATGACCAACAGTTTTTGGCACGCCCGGTGGGACTCAAGGTCCCATATTTGAGAAAATTTCTAGCCCGTCTTCACCGGAGCCAGTAGTTCTAACAAAGTTCCCGGTGAGATCCGATCAGTCTCATCCCCTGAGTAGTAGTGAGAATCGATGCTCTCATTACTAAGAGACTCTTAGCATCTGGCGACTCTGTTTTACCCGAGAATCTTCAAGTCGTAAAGACCAGTACTAAAGCCTCTGCCTTCATGCAAACAAGATGGAGAGTTAGGAATAGAGGAGAGGAAACCGAGTTCTTTGAGCTTGATATTGATGCCTTTGGGGAACGCTCTAGGTTAGTTACCCCCGAATATCTCTTACGTGGAACATCCTCGCAAGAGGCTGCTGTTGACGAGCAAGGCCTAACTTCCGATAGCTCAGCAGCTAGTTTTCCTCCAAATCCTCCCAACTCACCGAAGCATCCTAGTGCCTCCGTTCCCATTGGCCTTCCGACGAGCAACCCAAGAGGGACTTTGGGGACCTCTGTTCCACAGAACCCAGGCACAAATATGGCCCAACAACAACAACAACAACAACAACAGTAGCAAATGTAGCAGCAACCGTCGCCCAGATTATTTCTAGCATGGAATTCTTCATCACCGTTGAATCTCGTGGGCCAAGGGCAAGTTCCACCTGCTGCAATCAAAAAGCTTTCGACGTTCGACGGAACCGGAAAGACTGCTTTAGAGCATATCCAGGATATCATTTCCCTGGCGGCAATCCATGATATCACAGAAGAGCGAGTGATGGTGAAGCTCCTGGTTCTCTCCCTTAGAGGAAAACTCCTCTATTGGTACAGATCTCTGCCACCCGACACTATTACGGGATGGGACCAGTTAGCCGAGCAGTTGATGCAAGGCTTCAATGAGTCCGTCGATCCAACTTCTCTTCTGTAGCAATTCACTTCAATCCAAAGACATCCACAAGAAGAGATTGCAGACTTCAATGTTAGGTTCGCTCGAACCTGGCAAAGAGTCCCAATTGGACTTCGCCCAACTGACGAAGCCATGGCGTACTACTTCCTTCGGGCCTTCAACCCTGATATAGGGCTTATGATAAGGTACTCAAATGTCAATACCTTTCCAGAGTTGTATGGGTTAGCTAAGAAAGCAGAAATGGACCTCATAGCCATGGGCAAACTCCCTCAAAGAATGCCAATGCCCATACTCCCCGAGTTCCTTCAAGCCCAGTATGCGAGCGCAGTCGCTCCACAGATTTTTGCAACTCCCGCATACCCGATCTCATCCTGGAACCCGAATCCCATTGTGTCACAGATCACCGTGCCACAGATACATTTCCCCACACTTTCAACTATGCCCCCCACTATCACTCCAACATTTTTGATGTTGCCAGCACCCCTCCAACATCCTGCCCTGCCTCCGATACCGACTATGGCTTCCTTACCATCAGTTCCCAAGGCCGATGATATGCAAGCCAAAATACTACAAGAAATGCAATCGTTAAATGCCACAGTGCAGACCTTGTCCAACGACATGACCGTTGTCAAGAAGAAGCAAGCACAACAAGAGTTTCTACCAAGAAGGTCTTATCCCATGCCTGCACTTACCAAAGATCAAGCGGTCCATCAAGGAAAAGCTTCGGCAAGAAATGCTGCGATAGATGAAGCCCCAAGCACTTTCGATCATGTATATTGGTGCTCTACATGTAATGATCCTCATGAGGAGAATACATGCATGTTGCATCAACACTACGTGCAGACACTAACAAGCAGCGGTCAAGGTGGCCAAGTCAACGTCATCAGACAATTGGATCACAACTTGTCCATCGACGAGGAAGAGCCAGTCGCGGTCCTTACCAGGGGAGGTAAAAGGTCGATAGAGGTGGATGCTACTCAGATGGCTCCTTTGAAGGTACACGCTCGATTTGAGAAGGGACAGACGTCCTCTTTGGCCCTGAGTGAAGCTCCTCTGCTAGCTACAACCAAAGAAAAGGCCCAAAAGGCCATTGCCGAACCACCTCATGTGGAGACCAAAGAATAGGCTAAGGAGAAGCTCAAGTTTCCCTCGCTCACCAAGCGACAAAGGGTCGAAGCGACAGAACAATATCGCACCAAGTACGAACCAAGAAAGGAACCTGAGGTGCATAGCTCCCCAGCATACAACATCATAGAAGAGTTGAAGAGGATTCCAGCCAAAATCAGTCTATATGATGCTCTGCAACTTCCTGGACAAGTGGACCTGCTACAAGAATCATTGAAGAGGATTAATACAAAGAAGGCAGAACCGCTCGCCCTGGTGCAGACCCTGTCCGCGTCCATCACGAGAAAAAATAGACCACCACCATTCTACTTATCCTTACAAATGGAAGGATATATCGTGCATAACTATATGATAGATTCTGGAGCTGCGACGACAATAATGCCGAAGGCAGTATGCGAGGAAATAGGCATGGAATACACACGAAGCAGTCACGGAGTCCTCCAGTTGGACGGTACCCCAGTGAAGACTGTAGGAGTCATCAAAGATATTCCTATTCGGCTACATAAGGCACCTCAAATCATAGTCATACAAGAGGTGGTAGTCGTGGACCTTGAGCCCTACTTCAGCATGTGCCTATCGAGGGAATTCATGGCAAAGTCGGGCGGATATCTGTCCATGGACTACACTCATCTGGAGATCCCCTTCAAAGGGAAGAAGGTGAAGATCTATAATGAAAAGCCTTCTACGTTCCTGGTTCAGAAGATGTCCGAAGAAGAGAGCAACGGCCCTGTGCATACGATCGCGGAGGAGCTAGAGCAAGTGGATCTAGTCCAAGAATCCCTCGCACAGTTGTGTTGCGAAGATGAATTTTCATTGGCAGATTTCAATGCCATGATAGAGACTGAGGTGGGGTGTTACACCATCGCCAAGTCCGAGAAACCAGCCAAAATGGAGGGGAAGGTTTTTGCTCAAGAAGGACTGTGGAAATTGTTCTTCGATGGTGCCCGATGCAAAAACGGTGTCGGGGTAGGAATCCTTCTGATTTCACCATCCGATGAGCAAAAGGAATATTGCTACCGATTGACATGGAGCTGCACCAACAATGCAGTAGAGTATGAAGCCTTGTGCTTAGGACTCAAGAAAGTCGACAAGTTAGGCATAAGGCATCTTCAAATCTTCGGAGATTCCGAACTAGTTTGCAACCAGGTCACCAACAGATGCTCTTCAAAGAAGCACTATCTTAAATCATACCGCAATAGGGTATGGGACCTGTTTGACCAGTTTGAATCCCTCAATCTACAGTCAGTTCCACGAGAAAAGAATCGACATGCAGATGTCTTAGCATCCATCGCAGCCCGATATTCTCCAGTGGATGATATGGTGCATAAGCCGAAGGTTGTAAGGATGATCTATAGACCCTCTGTCCCCGACAGAGATTTACACCGGCAAGTTTTTGACAACGATGAGCAGATCATCAATTTCATGATCCAAGAAGCCGCTACAATCGAAGGCCGAAGCCCGGATGAGGAAGAATATGAAGGATTGGTCCAGTTGAAGAACAACCACGTTCCCAAAGGATTGATCACGCTTGAAAGCCTTTTCGATCAAAATGATCGATCGCTCTCCCACAGGATTCAGATCAGCACGCAACAATATCAAGATTTGGAACTGGAACCAGGGAAAGTAATAAAGGTCGGGACCGATTGTACTCTAGAAGAAATAGAGCGAATCCGATGTTTGTGTAAAAGGTACCCAGATATCGTGGCTTGGTCTTATCACGACCTCAAGGGATATGATCGGCAGCTGATCCAACATACAATCGAATTACAAGAAGGGGCCAAACCTTTCCGATAGAAGCAAAGGCCGGTTAATCCAAAGATCGAGGTCCTGATGAAGGCCGAACTACTAAAAATGCTCGAAGCAAAGATCATTTATCCCATCAAGCATTCCTCCTGGGTAGCGAACTTGGTCCCTGTTAGGAAAAAGAACGGAGACATCCGGTTATGCGTGGACTTCCGCAACCTGAATCATGCTTCCCTCAAAGACCACTATCCTCTCCCGTAGATCGATCAGATCTTGCATTCGATGGCTGGAGCTCAACGATTCTCCCTGCTCGATGGTTTCTCCGGATATAATCAAATCTGGGTCAGGGATGAAGACCAGCATAAGACCGCATTCACAACCAAGTGGGGCACATTCGCCTACCAGCGAATGCCTTTTGGCCTCTCAAATGCGGGAGCTACTTTCCAGAGGGCGATGGATCTAGCTTTTGGCGAGCTTCTGAACAAGGTTATCGTTATCTACTTGGATGACATGACCATCTTCTCCCGAAGGAGAGAAAACCACCCAGAACATCTTCAACAAATTTTCAAAAAATGCCGAGAGTTTGGCATCTCAATCAATCCAAAAAAGTCTATCTTCGCAGTCAGCGAAGGAAAGCTGCTGGGACACGCAATTTCGGAAAAGGGTCTCACCGTGGATCCTGACAGAGCCGAAGCTCTGATGAAACTCCCAATCCCAGCGGATAAAAAGAGCCTTCAATCTTTCTTCGGTCAGATTAACTTCGTAAGGAAGTTTGTCCCAGACTTCGCCCAGGTCATTAAGCCGATGTCTGAGCTTTTAAAGAAGGGCGCAGAATTTATCTGGACAGAAGAGAGGAGAAAAGCATTCAAAGAAATCAAGGCCCGAATTGTTCAAGCACCGGTCTTGATCAACCCCGACTACAGTCGAGATTTTATCCTGTATGCAATAGGAGAACCCGAAAGCTACGCCGCAGTCTTGACGCAAAAGGGGGAAGATGGAGAGGAACGTCCCATTGCGTTCCTCAGCCAGATAATCAATCCCCATGAAGAAAAGTACAATTTCATCGAGCGTCAAGTGCATGCAATAATGAAGTCTCTCAAGAAATTCAAACAGTTCATTTCTCAGAGTCGAACCACAGTCTTCGTCATTCACCCCGATGTGCGTAGTTTCATTATTCAAGGGGAACTGGGAAGCAAGAGAGCTGGTTGGGTAAGCAAAATCCAAGAGTTTGATATTGAGATCAAGCCCACCAAACTAGTTCACGATCGTGCACTATGTCAAGAGCTGGCGAAGAATGCAACGGCTGAAATAACAGACTGTCAGTCGGAGGACTTGCCAACAGGAGAATGCCTCGCTAATCAGGAAGAGGCCGAGAAATATTGGGTCGATGAAATAGTGGAATATTTCAACACCGATAGATGCCCCTCACATCTGAATGCTTCGTAGCGAAGGCATTTCAGGATGCGGTCCGCCCGATACGCTATGCGCCCAGAAGGCCTATTTTTTAGGAACATCGACGGCGTCCTCCTCAGATGCATAAAAGATGATGATAAGAGGAGAGTCCTGGGCGAATTTCATTCAGGGCTATCTGGAGGACACTTTTCTGGAAGAGCGACGATGCTAAAGATAATCAAGGCGGGTTACTATTGGCCCACACTCTTTGCCGACGCCTTCTCCATTTGCCGAAGGTGCGAGCAATGCCAGAGATTCGTCGGTCAAAATAGAAATGCTTCGATGCCACTCCGACCGATACAAGTGGAAGCCCCCTTTCAGCAATGGGGACTGGATTTCGTAGGGGCCATATCGCCAAACTCCTCCGTTGGACACAAATTCATTCTGACTGTGACTGATTACTTTACCAGGTGGGCCGAGGCAGTCCCCACAAAACATGTCGATCAAGATACTGTTGTCACCTTCCTGGAAGGATTGATTACCCGCTTCGGCATCCCCGAAGCAATTATTATAGATAACGGTCCTGGTTTCACGGGCGCAAAGATCAACGAGTTCCTATACAAGTATGGGATATATCATAAGGTGTCTTCCAACTATTACCCCCAGGGAAATGGATTGGCAGAATCCACCAACAAAACCCTGTTGAGGATACTGAGAAAGCTGATCGATCAAAACAAAAGAACTTGGCACCTCCTTCTGGATCGGGCCTTGTGGGCCGATCGGGTTTCTGTCAAGAGGTCAATCAAGACTTCGCCTTATGCTCTGGTCTACGGTAAGGAGGCCATCCTGCCCACTCACCTCGAGATCCCTGCATTACAGTTGCTAGAAGAAGATGAAGCCAACCCGATGGAGGAACGCCTGGTCCAGCTACTACAACTAGAAGAGGAACATGAAAAGGCCTACCAGAACTTCGCACGACATGCTGAGGTCACCCGAGAATGGTTCAAAAGGAAATCATCCGATCGCACATTCAAAGCAGGAGACCTGGTATGGAGGTGGGATTCGTGGAAGGCCAAGCCTGGAAATCATGACAAAATGGATGCATTCTGGGACGGACCGTTTGAAATAGTAAAAGTGAATTCGGCCAATTCCTTCATCCTCAAAGATGTGAATGGCCAAGTTTTACCAATCTCCGTCAATGGTCTTCACCTGAAGACCTTCAATCGCTGAGTTTTGTGCTCACTTAAAAAAAAAAAATTGTATATATCTTTGTATATAGGGTTTTCAGTTCTTTGTCCGTACTCTGTTCGAAAGATTGCGACGAGCAGGCGCCACTTCCTGGCTTCGGCTTCGCAAAGCACGATCGAAATCGCCTTCGAGGGGTTTCGGTCCGAAGTAGCCGACGAAGGGAAGTTCGCCGTGAAGCAGTTCATCCTCGTAGAACCAAACCACATGCAAATCAAGGACGTGGAAAATGCTTCGCTAAAGCAATGTGCCGAAGGCGTTGTCCGAAGCAGTTCTTGGCGATGCCCTCCTCGAGGAAATGGGTTTCGATCGGCGGTGTTCGTGATCCAAAGCAACAACGTGGCGAAGGAGAACTTCGGGCCCGAAACGAAGAAAATCAGCCCGAAGAAGAACTTCGCGATGAAGTATTTTCTTCGCCAACCCTATATCGCCGAACCACGCATGCGAGGCGGACACATTTAGGATGTGCCTCGGGGAACGTGCCGATAGCAGCCTCAAAAGGGGGCCGAAGCAGATGAACTCAATACGAAAGAAGTGGCACTCATCCCAAGGCAGTTCGTTAACCGAAAAAGCCATGCCAGGGTACCCGGTGGTAGCGATTCGCGTTCCCAATACAAAATCTAATTGCCGAATTGCATGGCCCCACGTACGACGCCGCTATATGGCCAATCAAATGCCACAGCGATGCTTTCAGGCCAGGCCCACGAAGTAATTATGGTGGTTGCCATAAATGCCGGAAGTTGCCCTCCGAAGCTATAAAATGCAGATGCCCGTTAAGAACAAACCATTTGCAAGTGTGAGAGTCGAATCTGCATTCTGTCACCTCGGAGAGCTTCTGCATCAAAGGTTCCATTGTTCGCCGTGATTATCCCATCCCTTGTTTTGAGGTGCTGAACTCTTCTACACCACAAGTCATTCTGCTGCGATCGTTCACAATGGGAAGGAAGAACCCCACTCAGAAAGGAAAAGAACCAGAGACGGCGGTTCCAGAGAAGGCGAGAGTCGCAGAAGAAAAGAAACAGAGACCTAGGAGGGTCAATCCTCCCCCACGGCCAGGAAAACAAGTGATGGAAGAAAGGGAAGAGTCTGACGACGAGCCCAGCATAGAACCACCTGTCGATAAGTGGGCAAAAATCAAAGACCTAGAGCTCTCAAGAACCGTGGTCGAGCTCCGGTACACCATCGACTTCATGAAAAGCAGGCTCTCAGCAGAGAACAAGAGGGCCACGATGTATTATTCCCACATATACTGGTACCTAGTCCTTCCTACACATCACTGCCCCGAGCTCATATACGCCATTGCTCAGAACTACCAACCGCAAACCAGGCAGGTGTTGGACGCCTCGGGTAAAAAATTGTTTTCCATTCTGAAGGAGGATGTGCAGGCAGCGTTCGCACCACAACAAAGGCCACCAAAGGGCTATACTATTCGCAATGTTAGCCTGAGCGAACAAACGGATAAGTTCACTGCTAATCCCTTCATCCTGAACTTTTTGCATGAAAACCTCAAAAGCGGACTTTCTTTCGGCAAGCGACCTCAGATGCCCCTGCCCTTGGAGGCTTTCAAGAACACAGATATATTCTCTATCATTGCATGGGTGGGGGGCTTGTCAAGTGATACTTTGGTATGCCCATGGCAGGTGTCGCTAGCCGAATGCATTTGCAGAGGAGAGTTCTATGCCCCCGACGCTTCGCGGTCGAACACCAACCCAGTTTTCTTCGATTGGGCAGAATGGGTGGCCCAAAATCTGCATACGCGGTTGACATCCATGAAGGAGGCTAGCAAGGAGCCGCACTTCCAGCCTTGTTCCTTTTTGGTTTGGCTTTTCTTCTTTCATGTACATAAAGCCCTTCACCATTGTGATGTTTCACCAGTCGACGAGGGTGGGATCCCTTTGCCGGTATATCAGTGGACCCATCTCTTGCTGAGGACGGAGTCCTATTACCCTTTCAATCAGCAGTTTTTGGGACCCGCGATGCACATTCTGATAGGGTCTAGCCCTCGGGTGCCTCTCTGCCTTAGAGATAAAGTGGTACTGGAGAGAAGAGGGGACGTGTTTCAATTGACACAAGGGCTTGTGATCCGCATTTTTGGCTTCACAGGGAAGCCCTTCTTGCTGCCCTTTTTCCCTTCGGAGTACCAATTTGCCCTGGAAGTTGCTCGGCAAAGCGACGCGACCGACGAAACCTACGGCCATGGATGGAAGTGGGCACACACCTGCGACTTCCCCTTCAAGATGGGAGTGATCGAAGTCTTCGCCCTGAAGCAGAACATATACCTGGAGGAGAAGCTCGTCGATTTTGGTCTGCTTCAAATACCATAGAGGTGGCTCTACGACCCGTTGGGGGTGATGAGAGACCATTTGAAAAGCAAAAACTTCCATGTCTGTCCTCGCCCCAAAATTCTGGAGCAGAGGAATAACCCCAATGATACGGACCTAGAGTGGCACTTAGAGGAGATGAGGACGTTGCCTCCTTGGCATGACTTCTATCCTATGGAGGTCGAATTCGACCCAGACCAGTACCCATTCCCAACTCCCGACTCCACTTTCTGGAAAAAAGCAAGGGATGATTTAAAAGAGGAGTTAAAAGACTGGGACGAGGAGCAGTTAAGAGAATGGTGGATTATGAGAGTCCATCGCCGAAAGATGAATTCTTACGGGCTTCTAACAATGGACAGGGAATTCGCAATTGTGTATCAGACCAATATTGGGTCTTGGAAACCCTTGTCCTTCGTCGATTTCGTTCCACCGGCCACCCCAAGTTCAGATGAAGTCCCCGGGAGGACCGATAATGTCCCCAAGGAAAAAGCAGCCAGGGCTGCGCCAAAAGCTGTACTACAAAGTCCATCCGAAGATCTTGAGACAACAATAGAGGAATCAGAGCAACCCCTCAAGAGGAGGAAAAGAAAGGAGCGGGAACCTACACAGGCACCCCCGAACTTCCCAAAGCGACCGCGTACAGGCACTCCGAGCGCTCCTGCCGAAAGATCAATATCGGGCTCGACCGAAGCAAACAACGAAGAAACTCCACCAAGTGTCGAAATGATCCCAAACATAGATGTCATTGACGTGGAGGAACTCGTGGAAGTCATTGAAGCCGAGAGCACCGAGGCCCAGGAGGAACAAAGACCAATCACCCAGGAGGTCACCATGGCCGCTCTGCCAGGAGGGCACGTAGGTACGTTTTCTTCACCTTACGCTCTGGTTGCTCGTAAGTCCACCCCGGTCCTGGCCGAAAGCTCTCACATGTCCCCCCTGCCTCCACAAGGTCAGTCACCTTCTTACGTCGTGTCCCTAACTACTCCCCCCGAGTCTTCTGGCCAGGACAAACCTGTCGGAGTTACTTCGCCCAGCCACACCGCCAACCCTTCAGTCATCAACCAGGGCGAAGCTAACAGTCCAACGCCGAACCTCGAGGCTCATTCCTCCATTGTACATAACGTGCTCCCCCTCGTCGAAGCCCCCGTCACCCCTATTGTCGAACCTTCGGGTGAGGCTACCCCCTTCAACTCCTTATATTTGTTCAATCCCTCGACTGTAGACCCAACCGCATTCGACTTCGAGCTGTCCTCAATACGGGAATCCCCCTTGGCCAAAAAACTCCTCCAAGCCCGACAGAACACAGAGAGAATGTTAAAAGAGGCAAGAAAGAAGAGAGGGCGCTCGCTCGCTCAAGTTGAGAAATGTGCCGTCTTCGATTTTGAGGCAAGAAAATTGCATAAAGTAAAGAAGATACCCAAAGTCCAGAAGCCCCTGGATGAAATGACTCCAGTGGACTATGAATATCAGGATAAAGAGAAGGACTTGGAACATCTGAACGTGGACAAGGAGTCCGCCTCCATGCACATTGGAATCGAGACCTTCAAGGCACATGCCAACATTGCCAACAAGCGCAGGTTCAAAGCCGAGAATGCTAACATCAAGCTGGAGGAGGAGCTAGCAAGGGTTCACTCCAAATTGGCAGAGGCCGAAGAACAGTGCAAGCTGATGCAGAAGGAAGCACACGCCCTAAAGCTGCGGATAGCCCAGTTGGAGTGCACAGCTGAGAATCAAGCACAAAGACAGGCCAAAAATGATTTGAGGGCCAAGGAACTTGAAAGTAAGATCTTGCAAGCTCAGATACAGCTGCACGAGAAGGAAGGCCTAGGGCTATTTGATAGGAGCAAAATCAAGGAGATTCGCTCATATCTGCTCAAGAATTTTAGGTCTCGGGCTGTCAGTGCCCTTTCAGTTTTAGTTTACACCATAGAAGCCCAGGTTGCCACCGTCGAAGGAGGGCCAATTGTCGAAGAAGTCATTCAGAATGTCAGAGCCCGACTCAAGCTGGCCCTCAAGGTCCAGGGTGCAAGGTATCAAGATTTGAAGCTCGCAGCGATGAGTCGGACAGCAAGGGATTGGTCAACGGCCCAGGCCACAGTTCACGCCTTTTTCTCCATAGCCAAGAAAGCTCAAAAGGCGAAGATCCTACTGGACGCATTTGAAAGCGAGAGGCACGCGTCAATGGGCTACTTCGAGGACCTCTTCTCCTTAGGCTTCCCGAGCTTCACGGATAATGATGGGAAGCCCTTAGCCAAGGAAGATATCATGCCGAAGTGGCAGCAGTTTGAAGGCGACGTTTCGGAGATAGACGAGTGGGCCGAACCAATAACAGAGAAGCAGGTTGCTGATTACATATTGAAATACTATAGAATCATCGCTTCCCTAAATGATCTGCAGACCAGGTCCCAGCATGCAAAAATCAGGCAGATCGATAGATTTCGTGCTTTGGTCAAATCCCTGGAGGATCAGGAGTTGTTCACGAAAAGCGTCTGGTCTCAGGTTCGCCGAACCTTAAAAGACATCCGCGTCCGCCTGGCCCCACCGCCAACAGCTGAGGACGTAGCAGAAGCAATGGCGGCAGGAGAAGAAGAAGCAGTAGCGGAAGAAGAGGAGAAAGAAGAGGAAGAGGAAGGACAAGCTGTGGAAGCGCCCCCAAAAAAAGAACAAGGAGAAGGGTCTGGAGGTAACTCTGGCCCAATGGATAAAAGCTGAGGGTTCTACCACCGAGACGAGCTCGTTGCCCCGCGAGCCGCCAAGAATGTTGACAATATTGTCACATTCCACCAAGGGGCAGAAAAATTGAAACTTTGTATAATATTTGTTTTGTTGAAAGTTTTCTTTTGTTTTCAAGTTATAGCAATTTTGGTTTTCCCTATCGCCCCCTGGTGGACAAAATGAAAAGAAAAGAGCTTCGGGCCCGAAGCGCTTCAAATCATCACTTCGGGCGAGAACTTTGCCGAAAAGGTCCGAAGGAAACACTTCGCACCCGAAGCATTCCCAGCGACTACTTCGGGTGAAGAGTTTGCGAAGCGGCATCCAAGCAAGTTCGTCGAAGAAGAAAAGATAGCCCGAATCGGCTAAGGCAAAGAAAATACTTCGGGCCCGAAGTATTTCTAAAATCCACTTCGGCCAAATTTCTCCCGAAGCAGTAGAAGTCGAGAAAGTACTTCGGCCAAAACTCCCCCGAACCACCGTTTCAAAAGAAGATCGGCCCGAAGTGTTTGTCCCAACCCATCAATGAAGCAGTTTTGCCAGCGAAGCAGCGAAGGATAGAAGAGGATCGGCTTCGGCACTCCACGCCCCCGAAGTAGTTTTGCGAAGCAGAAATCAGCGAGGCGCTTCCCAGGAACGCTTCCCGAGTTGGGTATTTTCCCGAGGCAATCAGAGGGCCTCATAAATGCATATTTTCTTGCCCGATAAGCCCGTTGCACATTTTTGGCAATTGGATGCGAAGTATCAGCCCGAGAAGAAGAGCCCGACAAGCATGGCCGCCACTCGAGCACCGCACCTGCAATCCAAGGACACCTAGGTGGCTCATTTAATGCATCTTTCCCTGGCTGACTCGGTCACCGTTACCAGTTTTGGTAGCCGATTTGAGAGATCATCCGCAGCAGCAGCGAGGAGCCGATTTCTCAGGGCCCGAGGGTGTACTCCGTCGATTTTGTAATAATGATTCAGAGGGCCGGGTCCTCTATAAAAACCCAGGCTTTGCAATGTAAAAGGGGGGGGAACTTTCTGCTAGAAAGTTGTTGTAACTTGATGTCCTGCGTCTAATACTAAAGATTTTTGTACTCCATTTCTCTCTTTTATGCTGCCTTCTGTGCTTAATTCTTTTGTCTTTTCTCATTCGCCTACTGAGACTCTGAATCCTGAATCCGGTGTGCGATCGGGGACTGAACCCTGAAATTCGCCCTGAAGGATACATAGGAGAGGAAAAATGCCTTGTCGCCTTCTTTTATGCTGCCTGGTGGATTGAGGTTTCTGTTATTCCCTTATCTCAATCGTTGTTACTCTGAATCCTGAATTCCAGCGAGAAGAGAAAGGAGAACCCTGCGAACCCGTCTAGAGGATACATAGGAAGTTTGGCATTTCGTTTCTTTCATGTTATTCTTGGTGTTCTTTGCTGCTATTCGAGTTATTAGTGAGTGATCGTGCTTCCTGTTCTTCCCCACCTTAAATCATCAATCTCTAACCCTTATCCTTTTTATTTCTTTCTCTAACCCGAACTCCTTTTATTTCTTTCCTGCACTCTTATCTCAAACCCCAAAAGTAGATTAGTATAGGAGCCGGCCTTTCTCCGGAGATTGGCACGAGGGGCATCTCTTCCCCTCGGCCTTTCAACGTTGGTCGCAGGTCCAGGGCGCGCAAACCCCACCGAAAGTCCTTTCCTGTGCGGATTTGATGACCAACAATAACTAAATCACTCAATATTTTTTCTAGCCCTCGCATAACTACTTCAAGCTAAAAGTGAAGAGGAAGTTTAGGGAGTCTTATCCAGATAGGAGTAGTACTGATCTTCTGGGTATCTGGATCAAAATTTGTTCCCCATTTTTGTAGGAAAATACTCCACCCAAATAACCATGGGCATCCCCCAAAGATGTGTTTGAAATCCTCTTGAAGAAAAATATTGATAATAAATAAATATTTTATAAGTGCTAGTAAGTCCATTTGACCTTTAGGAGACCACTTTAGATATGCACATCTTTTGATCGAGTCTAAGTCTAGTCTAGATTTCCCTAAGAATTTTCCAACAAGGGAAGTCCCTCCCTCTTCCATAGTAAGCTTTAAAAGATCTAAAGGCATAGATAAATATCTCTACATAGTATCAAGATCAAACAAGCAATACAATAGAAGAACTTTCTTGTCTCGATGGGAAATACCCACAACATACAATTTCTCTATAAAAGGACAAACATCAAAGGCCCTGGAAGGGCCCACCAAAGGATAAAAAAATGGGATTTATTCTATCAACACTACCTTGATATTCAGAAGGAGAAAAAAATTATTCCACCTTAGTAGTTGAAACTTGGCCCACACAAGCCTCAACACCCTCAGTCAAGGTTTGGTCCACACAAACCTCAACACCTACATTTGAGACTCTCCCTCTATAAATACCATTCTCAGAAAGATAAAAATAGAAAATTCATCCCTATTTTGATCCAACTCAGTAATTGGGAGTGAATCTCATCCAACTAACCACAATCCTTGTTAATCTCATCACATGTGACTACAAGATCATTAGAATTCATCCCAAAAATAAGGGAGAGAATACCACTCCATGACTGATTTTTAGAAGATATATTTAGAATGGAAACTTTTGTAATAGAAGGATAAGACTCCAAGATAGATTTTTGATAAGACACACCGTCTGACTTAGCAAGAGGAGCTCACAAGATTTTCCAATTTTGTGGCTAAGCCAATAGCAAGCAAAACAATCGAGGGACCAAAACTAGCAGAGAGAGAAGAGTTAGTGCCAATACTTGTAGGAACCAACCCAACTTGAGCAATCAAGGCCACCTAGAGCCATCTAGTAGTAAGCCTTTCATCTCACACTTTCTCCCAGTCAAAATATGGATTAGGGGTATAGCTCCCCCATGGCTCACTATACATAAATCTCCCCGCATTCAATCTCCCATGACCTCACGTTTCTTTCTAAATATTCCCCTTTTAGAATCATTATGTTTTGCATCATTATTTATTACAATAATGACTCGATGATTTCTTTTGTTGTATATAAGGTTCTCTTTCTTTAGTTTATAGTAAGTGTTTGTTTTTCCCAAATAGTGGATTTATTATTTGTTATCGTGTTTTTCATGTTTTTCTTTTTTTGATCTTAGGGATATAAATTGTCACACAGGTTAGAATGTGTTACATTTGGGGTATTAATGTAAATGACAAAGAAATTACTCTATAGTGTCTCACCTGTTTAATGCATTTTTTAGGGTGTAACTTGTCTAAGCTATTTTTCCAAGGCCAACTAGGTCTTTTAGTCTTTCTATGATCATTAAACCAAAATAGAAGATAATTTTTCACTCTTTCATTTATTCCCTTCTTTAGAGTCTCATCTCTTGGAACTTAGAAAACATTCCACTATAAAATTCCAAGGTGTTTCTAGATGTTGTGTTAGATTTTTGTGGATATGTTCACTTAACAAACCTACTCTCATAGGCATCTTATCTTCTTGTGTGGTTTCACCTCCATGCATGTGATCCTGCATACATAGAAATTTTCACAAGAATAGAAGTCTTTAAAGGTGATATTGGCTAAGTTATTTTCTAGTATACCACAGATACTCATGAGTTCAACCATAGTCAACACCAAGCCATCCACAAAGAATATGAATTTCAATTATACCCTATAGGAGGAGACCAAGGTGATTTTTTAATTATCAAAGATCACTAATAGCAAAATGGAAATAGGATACTATGAAGCATTATAGAAATATGTCAATGTTGAAAAGAAATATGTTCCCCAAGGGAATTTGGATTAACAAAGGTGTCAATATTTAATAAAATATTTTCATTTCATAAGCTAGTGATTATTTGTACAAGGCACCTAGATAGAATTTTGTCTCTATGACAAGAAAGGTTTTTATCTTAATCATACCTTCAATGATTAGGATTGTGTTTGGTATAAATTATTTCTCAAAAGATGAACTCGTAATCTCTAAGGCTAAGACAATAGAAGCTTAGGAAAACAACTAGTAGAATTTTCTTAAATTCATGTCCATTCACTAGATGAAAACCCCTAATAAAAATAACTTCCACATGATAGTAACAGCTTCCAAGGTCAATTTCAAGGAGGATATTGGAGATATTATTATGTTACTCAAATGTATGGGAGAACCCAAGTCTATATATTTTAAGGCTTGGATGTTCTCACTTCTAGATCTCATATTCTAAAATAAGCTTATTGATTAGGGTAATTTCATTTACCATAAACTAATTAGCCAGTTGTATAGTGTCCTCATTACTGAATCATTTAATATAACCTCTTATTTAATTTATATTCTTGTGAGATTAATTCCTAACAAAGAGGATCTAGGAATTATAAAAAAATTTAAATAAAGGTTGTTAATTCCACTAGGATGCCTCATATTCTATGTTAATAATTGGAAGGGAAAGGGTATTTCTATATATAATTATATCTTGAGGCTCATTTTTGCAACTAGGGATAATAACATCAAGTCAAAGGACGTGATGAAGGTAATTCACCCTTACATAGTTTGGTTTATGCAAAATATGGCCTACTTATACATTTGGGTGTTTGGGAAAGTAAGTTGGTGGTGCTTCCCATCATACCTATTTATGATCTTAGTCATGTTTTCCTCTTTGATTGTCTTAGAGATTGTACATGATGTGGACCAAGCAAGCAAAGTATATTGTGCCTCACACAAAGTGACACAATAGGGCTAATATCAAAAGTGTAGTGTTTGGCTCTATTGGGGACCTCTAGGATCTTAAAAAAGTTCAACTCCTATGTAATATGTGATCTCAAGTGAATGTTCCTAATCTAACAGCTTGGGGGGAAAGGGTTAGAGAAAGAAAATAAAAATAGTTGAAAGTAAAAACCTAAGCTAAAAGGGTGCGATGCACAAAAGATAAAAAAATATCTCCTTGCACAACAACTCTAGACATAATGTGTCAATATGAACACTTTCTCTCCTCGATATATAAGCATAGAAATATCAATATGCAAACACACACACACACATAAAAGATATAGGTCAAGGCATGATATCCAAAGATGGACTCAAAGCAGATGTGTAGGCCTCCAAGATATATATATATATATATATATATATATAGATAGATAGATAGATAGATAGAGAGAGAGATAGATAGATAGATAGATAGATAGATAGATAGATAAATAGATGAATGCAAAAATTATTACAAGGGATTATTCCAGAAGTAGGGGTTTAGTTGCCCACAAGACCATCTAGAAATACATGTATTGCTATGCAGAGAAATGAAGGGAAAGCTTTTTATAGACTTATCAATATTTTACCAAGTCTAAAATACTACTATTCATATATTACAAGGAGAAGTATTTCCCTCTAAAACTCATGTAGATATTTTAAGATGACTTTTGTTGCTCCTAATATCAGGTCATATCTTTATTTAAGCTATTGGTTTTTCAAGGTCTCTAGATTTAGAATCATAAATGCCAAATGGTTCTGATTCTTTGGATGAGCAACTACTACTATTATTTCCATCTACTCTTTTTGGGGATTCCTATAATCTAGGTGTGAAAATTTTCTTCATTTAATGCTTTAGATTTGTAGGTTTCTTTTGTTATGGATCTCATATTGTTGTCCTTTCTAAGAGATATTCTATATTATTTTGCTAGAAAGGAATTGTAGACACCAAAACCTAAGCATTCGCAAAACCATATTCACATTGCATATTCCAAGTCTGCATAATATTAATGTATGCCTAAGTCTAAACTTAGGCATATAATTCTTGCATATTATTCATTCACATTGCACATCTGCATAATAAAATAATATACCTAATTCTAAACTTAGGTGTACTTTCCTGCACATTAATTAATATTTTCTAGATTTATTAAATCTGCATAAGATGCCCTATCTCCCCACTTGACACATGTCCTAGCCACCACTACCAATAACCTTTCCATATCTCACTCACTTCACTCCACTTACACCTACCCACTTGCCATATCTCACACCTCACTCCACTTGCACCTACCCACTTGCCACATCTCCATAGTTAAGTGAGACACTCTTAGTGACTCACTGCAACTACCCAGGATATGTGGTTGCCCAGTCCTTGCCACTTGGAAGCCATGTCTTACCACCTATCCTTCCCTCAAAAACCCTCAAAGGTCTATAAAGACATCATCACTTGATCAAGAAAATGAGGGAATACTAATGTTATGCTGCCCAAATTATGACTCATGTATGCAATCATTTTCTATTTTCAATTTACATTATTCATTGCATTAGATTCATTTTGACAGGTGCTACTAAACCCTTGTCTCTTTGCATGTGTGCAGGTTCCAGATTCAAAAGCTCAAGGTCATCACAGTGGTCACGATAAACCCACCTCCAACATTTATTGTGGCATAGAAGAAGTGAATACACCATCCTTGATTTGTAAAAGGGATTCCTTTTTTGGCACATATTATTTTAAAATGCACCCTAAAAGGGTCAAATTATATCAAAAGGGACTTTATATAAATAATAAAATGTTTTATTTTTAGTGCAATGGTGGATTTTTTTGTTACAAAAATGTACTTCCTAGAAGAATGCACACTTTAGCACAATATGCAGAGTCCAAGTGGTTTCACCCTTTGAAATTTTTTTCTTCATCTAGCATTGGGACTTTCATCATTTTCCAACCTCAGGAATTTTCATCATCTATACATGGAACTTTATCCATCAAAAATTTTACTTTCTACCTTGGATCAATATTTTATAAACTTTTTATCTTTAGACTTGCAACTTTTTAGACTTCTTACCTTTTGTTCTTTGATTTTTAAAATTTCTTGATTGGAAACTTTGTTTATGCTTCATTTGATGCTTATTTTTTAGCT
Organism: Wollemia nobilis; assembly: GCA_028583015.1. Taxonomy (NCBI): domain Eukaryota; kingdom Viridiplantae; phylum Streptophyta; class Pinopsida; order Araucariales; family Araucariaceae; genus Wollemia; species Wollemia nobilis. Next base: position 415,353 of record JAQPPZ010017247.1, read on the forward strand.
TCTCACTTGCTTTTTTCTTTGCCAAGGCTGCATTGTCAAGGATTTATTTAAAGTGTGGTGAGAATTCACTATAGTTATAGTTACTCATAGGGGATATTCAGCCTACTAGAGATGAGGAACCCAAAGAAACTAGTTTCTAGTCCATAGGACATAAAGTTAATAAAAGAACCCATAATTAGAATGGAATCGAAGGGAAACTTCAATAGTCAGTCTTCATCTACATATTTTTGTAGTTGTTGATACTTCTCCAATATTATAAAATTGGTATTACTGTTGCATGCCACATATAGTACATATGTACAAGGTTGAGTGGGTGGCCTTATTCATGAGTCAAATGAGATCTCCCACTAGCTTCTTAAATAATTTTTTATTTCTTTTTTTTCTAGTTTCTCGGATAAATGTTTTTACCCTTAATGAACTAAGACTCCTAAGCATCCCCTTTTATGCAAATGGATTGGTACAAGGGGTGCAAATATTCTTGGTGAAGTAGGACCAGTACCAGTGCTAAATATCTTTTTTGTTATCAACCCAACTGGCATGCACATTCCACCTATAGCTTAGATCCTTTGCTTTTTGTGTTCCCTAGGAAGGGAAAAGTCCTTCTTTTTGGATTGGAAAAATACCTTCACTTAAATGTTCAAATACTTCAAAGGGAGTGGACTCCACTACCTCTACTATCCCTTGGCCCATTTGATCATTGATTTGGTTTTGGATCCTACTAGATGCTATTTTCTCTACCTCCATGTATTCTTCTTTTTTATCCTAGATTATCATAATATGGTCAAAAGTAGCAAGTTGTTGAGTGAGAGATGACTGAAAAGCAACAGGATAGGTAGTTGGAGTCGATTGATCTCTTTATATAAATTAATTTATGAAAATGGTAGCAAGTTGATCCCATTCAATAATTAATTTTAGAGAAAGAGAGTCATACCCCTCATGATATTTTCCTCTAAATGATGATGTTGTCAACCTCAAAGCCATGTTTAGCTTTGTAATATTTTACAATTGGTATAAGAAAACCATGTCTTGCAGATATTCTTGTAGGTTTGATAGACCTTTGCTAATATAGTATGGAAAGGTTAGGAGTATGGTCATCAAAAAGTCATCTCATATATATGGTTGCAATGGAGGCCACAATGGACTTCTATTACTCCATGCTAAAAAATTCATAAGGAAGGAATGGTCCATGCTTTGGCATGCAAATATGATAGTGTGCTTTTCATGTCCCTTTGGGTCCTTTAGTTTGAGTGGTCTCTAGGTGAATACTGCATTTGCTATAGAAGCAGATAGACTAAGGCCTTCATTGGAACCTCAATCTAGTGTTCTTTATATGGCTTATTTTGATTCTTCATTCTTGAGTAGAGTCACTAGGTGAGTTTGGAGTGCTTAAATAAGTAGAAATAGACAAAGACCCTCATCGATTCTAAACCTAACTTGTTCTTGCAATTATGGGACCAAAGATGTGTCAATGGGGTCCCATCATAAATGCCACTAAATTTTTGTCCTCTTTGGTTGTCTTGGTTGTCATATGTGATGTGGACTAGGTGGACATGGTAGATTGTACCTCACATGAAGTGACATAGCAAGGCCAGTCTCAAGAGTGTGGATTTTAGCTCTAGCAAAAATATCTAGGATTTTGACAAAGGTTGGCTCTTTTATAAGATGTGATCTCGAGTGCACTTTACTAATCTAACAGCTTGGGGGAAAAAAGGTGAGAGAAAGAAAATAAAAATATTTGAATGTAAAAATCTAATCTATCATGGTGGCAATGAGCCAAAGATCAAATAGTATCTCCTTGCATAATAACTTTGGACGTAATGCACCAATGTGAACACTTCCTCTCCTCGGTATATATAAGCACAAAATATCAAGATGCAAACACACACATATAAAAGAGACAAGTTGGTGTATGAGATCCATAGATGGACTCAAAGTAGATACATAGGCCTCTAGTATATATATATATATAATTACAAGGGATTTTACCATAATCAAGGATTCATTTGCCAGCAAGAGCACCCAAAAATATACATATTGCTATACAGAGAGAAATGAAGGGAAATATTTTTATAGACTTGTAAATATTTTACAAAGCCTAAACTATTGTTATTTATAGATTAAAAGGAGGAGGATTTCCCTCCAAAAATCATGTAGATATTTCAAGATGACTATTGTCACTCATGATGTCAGGTCATGTCTTCATTTAATTTATTGGTTTTTTTGAGGTTTTTAGATCTAGAATCATAAATTCCAAATGGTTCTAAGTCTTTGGATGAACAACTAGTATTATTATTGCCATCTATCCTTTTTGGGGATTCCCATAATCTAGTTGCAAAACTTTTCTTCATTTAATGTTTTAGATTTGTGTTGCTTCTATTGTGGCTCCAAGCTACTATTGTTCTTTCTGAGAGATATGTTATATTCTTTTGCAAGAAATGATTATATACCCTAGAAAACTACACACCTTAGTGCAATATGTGGGGTCTAGGTGGTTTCACCCTTCAAAATTTTTCTCTTCATCTAGCATTGGGACTTTCATAATTTTCCAACCTCACAACTTTTCATCATATAATTATGAAACTTCATGCATAAAAAAATTTACTTTTTTCCTTGGATTAGGATTTTATAAGTTTTTGATCTTCAAACTTGTATCTTTATAGACTTCTTGACTTTTGCTTCTCCATTTTTTAGAACTTCTTTATTGGAACTTTTTTTTGCACTTCATCTAAATCTTACTTTTTAGCTTCATGTATGCTTGTTTCTCTCCCAAGATTACCTTTTCAAGGCTTTCTTTTGAGTGTAGTGAGAATTCACTACAAGTCCTATGGAATTCTATTGATAGTAACTTCTATTTTATTAGAGAATTATTGGAAAGAATCTTAAGTTTCTGGTAAAATTTTCATTTTCTATTGATTGTTATACTTGTGAATTAACTAGATATCTAAGTAAGATGGAGGTAGAGACTCAATAGTTTGTCTTATTACCTATTTAGAAAGGGAAAATTATGATAAGAAAGGAGTAATTAGGGCAACCCACTCAAAAAGAGTAGACTTGGTTTTTGAACATGAAGAATAATTTTAGGATAACTTTGATGGTGACCAAGGAATACACAAAAGGATAAGTGAAAACTTAGGTCTCTCAATGTTGGTCAAGTTTCATAATTTCAAGAAGTAATTGAATAAATCTAAAGGTTCATTTGGGAAACAAACACCAATGAGAACTCTAAAGGAACTTGTCTACCATGTTTATGGAATAAATACTACATTCCACTATTGGAAAGGAGGTTACCTTCATAAAATATGCTCCTATAGATTAGTCTTCCTCTAATAATGAAGTAAGGTTTTATAGGGAAGCCAAAGTATTGAAAATATGTACTATCGATGGAGGTATCTCATTGGCTTATCCATCAAATTCTCCACACTAAAGTCTAAAGGAGTGGTTGGAGTCTTGACTAGTTTCTCAAAAGCACACCAATCCCTACAATAGTATCCTCAAGGGTAAGTTCCCAAGGTGATATCATAGGTTCATAATAAAAATAGTGCTCAACTAGATACGAGGATAGAATTTTTATATTTTGCAGCATGGGTGGAGATGTTGATGACAATAATGATGACCAAATCAAGAGGAAGAGGAAGCTATCACTAAAAATGGGAAGAAGAAGAAGAAGAACAAGAAGAAGAAAAAGAAAAATAATGTTATTAATAAGGATATCCTTAATGATAGTGCTTAACCCAAAGAATAGGGCATAGTAAAAGTAGTTTGGAAGGACATAGGAGAAATGCCTTGGCCTTAGAGAAACAAAATATTGAAGACCATGAGGATTTTCTCACATAGATGATAAAGGAAGACCAATATTTAGAGAAGATTTAAAAGGAGATCAATTTCTTCAATTTATTTTATTATGTTTTGACAACTCTAAATATAAAAGAGGTCAAGTTGAGTATGGCATACAAAAAATGGAAAAACAACTTGATAGTGAAGCAAGTTATCATGAAACCTTACACTCTATCTGGAAAAAAATGACTAGAAAGACTTCATTGTGGTCACATGACTTGCTTGCTTTAGATATTTGTAGAAATATCATTTGAGATCATAGATAATAACTTCATGGATTTCAACACTAAGAATACAAAGTTAGAAGTAAATAAAGAGCATATGAAGAATCTCTTCAATACATTTGAGGTGACAAATATTGTCAAATAGGATATTAGATCTTTCAAGTATGAAGTTTCATAACCTAAGGAAGGAATCCATTGACCTAAATCCATTAAAAAATAACAAAAAAATATTAGGAGGGAGAAGGAATATCTAGTATCACAAGAAGAACAAGTTAAAAATACCCTAATGGACATCAAACAAATTTTGTAGTATAGCCATGACTAGAAGAGACTTGGTCAATATGGTTGAAAATTTGCATAAGAAATTCAAGGATATGGTGGATAAATCTTGTCTAGTACACATAAGGCACAATCAAAATGCTATCCAAAGTTTAGGCTTAGGATGATATAGCTCACATAGAGATAAATTCATACAAGTCATGTTAGAAACAACTAACAACACGTTGTAATCCAAAAGTAATAAAGTGGAAAAAAATATATATTGAACATGTAGGGGAACATGGTGATTATTTCCTATGGATGACCCAAGTAAATATAAAGAATACATTAGAATAGATCATTCAAAACTAGGCTAATTTGATCAACTAGGTGTCCAACCAAGTCAACATAATATATGAATATCCATAGGGGATAGGCATTGACATCAGCTTAAGTCTAGAGTAAGTGATGGAGAAAATAAATATGCAATTCTCATTTATTTGGACTCACAATAGAGTAAATTCTTCCTAAATTTTGATGAATCAACTCTAAGAAATTTTATAGGGTTTTTCTTGATTAGGAACTAACTCTTGAAGCTGACCAATGTCATGGATACTATTAGAGATAAAATACATGAGAAGAAAATGGTTGATGCCAGAATCCAAAGTGTAGAGAAGGTTGATTTGGAATTCCTAGTGCATAACTTAAATCTTATGCAATGTATCAATAGAAGTTTGATAAATTAAAAGAAATTGAAGGAGACATAGCAAGCTCATGGTCTACCCTTTCTTCCCCTTATAAGAATAATAATTTTAAAAACTTTTACTATGATGAGGTTATTTGGAAGATTGGGTGTGTGTGTTGTATAAAATTGTAATACAAGTTTTTTCAAAAGATGAAAATAAATATTTGGAATGCAAAATATTTTGGTAATATATTTGAAGCAAAGGAGTAAATTAAATCCAAGCTCAACAATTTACAAGAGATAGTAAAAATCAATGGAATGGGCGAGGATGCTTATATGCGATAAAATAAATGTTTTATATCATAATATATTAAAAAAGGAAAAGAGTCATATTAGTACTAAAAATCTAGCGAGAAAAGCTTAAGGGGATAGAAATATCAAATTCTTTTATGCTATTTCCAAAATAGATTTTCCTTCTTATTGATAAAAAAATATGTCAACTTCAAATAGAAGAAATATTGAGAAAGAAGAAGCTATCATAAAAGAATCAATCAATTATTTCAAAGTTATTCTATCAAATGTTGGGAAAGATAAAGAGGTTGAAGGTAAGCTTTGAAAAATATTTTATCAATTATAACATAGTTACAAAATGAAAACTTGTACAAGGAAATGGAGGATCTACAAGAGGTAAATTTCTCTTTCCATTCCTAACAAGGCATCTAGTCCCAATGGATTCCTATAATTTTCTTTCAAAAAAATTGGGATTTGTTGAAGAGACATTTTTTGGCTATGATTGAAGAGGTTAGAAAAAAATTTGAAATAAGTGAGAACAATGTCACCTTTATTACATTAGTTGCAAAAAAAATGAGATAAATTTTTTTAATAGTTTTTGTCCAATAAGACTTTTCAATATGATTTTTAAGATAATTTCAAAATTTATGGAAAATAAATGTTAAAAGTGTAATATGATTCATGACCAAGGTCAACATTGTATGATTTAATCTTGAGTAGGCCTAAGGGAAATCATTATACAATGTATTTAATTTATTGTAATGTTTTATAATGTAAGCCCTATGGGTCATGGTTAACATTGTTAAGGTTAAACCCATCTCATAACTTGTAATTGACCTTAAAATCCTCTTTTTATTTTAGATTATGTTAAATTCATTGATGTAATTTAGGGATTAGATATTGGTATATATACTCCCCAAACACTCCATCCAAAGCATTGGAGTGGTATGATTTTTTTTTGAAAATTTAAAAAATAAATTATATTAACAAAATTTGTATTACAAAGTAAAATGAGCTAGATAGGAAACAAGGGAGAAATAGGAGCCCCCTCTAATCCCTTTTGGCTCAAAAATTACCCATAAAAACATTATATAGGTGGATTGACTAAAAATATCATCTGAGGCCACCATTATGTAGTTATCCATGCACATCAACAGTATTTGAGTTGAATTCCAATTTTCCTCATTCATCTGAATTACGTGGACCATCCATCTATCTTCATACTATTTTTAAGTCATTCCTGGCATCTTGATCATGTCTTACATATCTATTTTTCTATGAGGTGGAGGCTTGTTTTCTCTTAATCTAGCCAAACTCAATAAAATGTCTATGGTTGTTTGTGTTCTATTTTTGAAAGCCATCCACCTTGGCCACTCTAAGTCTACTAGTAGTGATATCATTCAGTAGAACAATAGTAGCATGAGGATGAAGACACAAGAGCCATGGTAGTAAGGCAAGAAACTTGCTTACCTAACTTGTGATATTCTCACAATGACACTGAGAGGGGGGGGTGAATCAGTGTAACTATTTAAAACTTGAATCTGCAACTCATAAAACTTAAAAATGCAAGCTTAAAAACAGATAAAGCAAGTATAACACAAGAGCATCACACAACACAAGATTTAACGAGGTTCACCGATGTGGCTACTCCTCAAATAATGATTGTTTGGACTACAATCCAAATCCAGTCTTTGCAAGGATTCAATCTTTACAAATAGTTTACCAGCACCCATCGGAAGGAGCACCAACCCTTGATTTTTTTGTTGCAACAGATAGGAGCACCAACCCCTTTTACCAAGCACCAACTTGGATTTCTATTAAAAAAAATATTGACATAAAAATGCCTTCTCTTTTGCAAGACCCTCACTGGTCTATAGCTCATACAAATCAATCTCATAGAAGCATAAAGAGAATTGTTAGAAACTCAATATCTTCTATCACAGTCTAAAACCTCTCTTCTAATTTTTCAAAAAAAAATACATTCAGGTTTTATTTCTGAAGCTGTTATTCATACAGCACTCTTACTCAACCTTTTCTTTTGTTTTTCACAAATAACCACGGTTGCAGTAACCTCTCTTACTGTGCCTTTTTGATCTTTTATCCTTGGTTCAATTGAACGGCTATTTTGAAAAATGTCTAATTTTTTCCTCCAATTTTTTTTATGCGGTTACGGCTACGATCAATCTGTCAAACCCTCTCTGACGCACTCTGTATTTTAGCCGCTTCTTTCTGACTTATTCTGAAAGTCTGCTCTGCTCATACTGACAGCTTTTTCTGTGCAAACTGACAGCCTTTTTCTGTGCAAACTAACAGCCTTTTTGCGCGTTTCGATGCTCTTTGATTCTTTTCTCCTAAACTCTACGTAACTGCCCTCTTAGCACTTTTACACTTTTTGATGGCACTCTTTTCTATTCTGCCTCGATCCTTCTTTTCTGCCCGCTACTGCCATGTCTGACACATGCAACCACCGAGAAGATTTCTTATTTTTCAAGATTATCTGTAATTCTGCACTTTTCCCAGCCATGCAGCATCATGGCCCTGCAACAGCCGTTCTTTTCTTAAATGTGCTATTTTGTAACTTTCCCTTGTAACTCCAGTTAACTGCTGCATGAATTTTCTCTAAGCTTTCCCCGACACCTGTCACTGGGTAACTACATATCTAACTCCAGTTAACTCTTATGTAACTAGATGTATGATTTTCCTTTGCGCTATTTGACACCTGTCACTGTGCATGCTTCTTCGGCTTTTTCTCGCCAAACTATTACCTGTCGCAATATCACGACATTTCTACTCAGTTGACTAATTTTGGATTTTTGACTGTGAAAACCTGACCTGTCGTGATATCGTGACGTTTTTTGCCTTCTAGACCTTATCTCGGCATGCACCTGCGAAAACGAGACATGTCACGAAATCGTGACACTTTTGCTGCATCGAGCTCTTTTCTGTCTCCTAGTCGCGAAAATGAGACATGTCGCGAAATCGCGACGCTTTTGCTGCATCGAGCTCTTTTCTGTATCCTAGCCATGAAAATGAGACATGTCACGAAATCATGACACTTTTGCTGCATCGAGCTCTTTTCTGTCTCCTAGTCGTGAAAATGAGACATGTGAAATTGTGACACTTTTCGCTTTCCTGCACTCTCCTTCGCTTGCACCCGTGAAAATGGAACACGTCGTGAAATCGTGATGTTCTCGGCTTTCGTACAACTCTCCTTTGCCAGCATCCGTGAAAATGGAACATGTCACGAAATCACGACGTTCTCGGCTTCCGTACAACTCTCCTTCACCAGCATCCATGAAAATGGAACATGTCGTGAAATCGTGACACTTTGGGCTTCCCTGCACTCTGCTTCGCTTGTAGCCGCAAAAATGGAACATGTCGCGAAATCGTGACGCTTTTCTGCCTTGGCGCTGTTCTTTGTTTTTCACCCGTGAAAATGCAACATGTCGCGAAATCGTGACATCTTTTGCGTCCATACATTTTTCCCTTCATGCACCAGCGAAATCAAGACATGTAGCAGAATCGCTACAACTTTGTGCCTTGCGCTTCCAACTTTGCTTCGACTTGCAAAACTTAGACTTGTAGCGAAATCGCTACACCTTTGTGTCTTGTGTTTCGAACTTGTAGCGAAATCGCTACACCTTTGCGCCTTGCATTTTGAACTTGTAGCGAAATCGCTACACCTTTGCGCCTTGCATTTCGAACTTGTAGCAAAATCGCTACACCTTTGTGCCTTGTGTTTTGAACTTGTAGCAAAATCGCTACACCTTTGCTCTTTGGCATCTGAACTCTGCTTCGGCCCACGAAAGTCTGACATGTAGCGAAATCGCTACACTTTCTTGACTTAGTGCTTTTTCTTTGCTTTTGCCAGCGAAACTCCGACATGTAGCGAAATCGCTACACTTTTGTTGTCGTACATTCTCTCTCTTCTTCGGGTCGCGAAAACCCGACGTGTCGCGATATCATGACACTTTTTTCCCTTAGTGCTTTTCTTCCAAAACTGTCGTGATATCGCGACACTTTCTCATGCACTTTCTCTCTCCTCTGTTTTGTCGCGAAATCATGACATTTTTAGCTGTGCCTTCTCTCTCCTCGTTTTTGTCACGAAATCATGACATTTTTGGCTGTGCCTTCTCTCTCCTCGTTTTTGTCACAAAATCATGAAATTTTCGGTTGTGCCTTCTCTCTCCTTGTTTTTGTCGCGAAATCGTGACAGAAAACATGTCGCGATATCACGACAATTTTCTTGTCTTTTTCTGCAAATTTCTGAATCTGGCCCACTTCTTTCTTCTTGGAAATTCCCTGTACTTGTTCTGACTGACCTCTGAACTGCATCAACTGTATCAATCTGTCTGTGTTGACAACAATGACAATACTTTTGCAATGCTTTTGTTGTACCTTGCTCAACAACTTGACATTAGGATAACTTATCATTTATTCCCTTTTGGGCCATTGCTACCTGACCTAACTATGATAAATTCCTTAGAATTACTATCTACTCTTCCTATTCTAATATCTATCTATACCACCTCTTGTATCCATTGGATTCTTTTGCACCATCTTATCTAATTTTTATATAAGATTCCATGTATTGCCCTTCCTCCAACTCCTTTCCCCATTTTTCTAAATAATATACCACCCTATTTCCCTCTTGCTTGATATGCGTAATAAAAACATCTTGAAAAATCTTCCAAATATTTCAAACTACTTCCACCTTCTTTCTCTCTTTAAATCCCAACACCTAGAAGGGTCTTAATAGATCCAAGATTCCACCCCATACCTAAGATTTTATCTCTATTTATAGCTTATGTAAGTGTATATTTGTAGCTATCATTGATACCGATAGGATCACCTATCCTTATCCTTCATTATTTATTGTCTCCCCCATACCTTATGCTCTCTAGTACACATATTCTCCTTTCCAATTCCTTTTGATAATGCCAAAACCAACTTTTTAAGGGTTTTTATTAGATGCCCCATCTGTGTTAGCCTTAACCCACTCTCTAGGAGGTGGTCTCCACTCTATGTTATTCAATAAATTCTCACATGCACATCCATCCCTTAGTTTTTTTTTATTTTATAGTTATTCCAAAGATCCTAAGGATAACCACTTCCTCCATTTCTATGGTTGTTTTCTCTTGTGATCTAATAGATAGTGTTTCCATTACCTTACTAATAATCCTCTCCCATACTTTCTCCCTTATTTTGTGCTCTATATAAATATGTATGCATTTCATTCTAGTCATAACTACCACCATGTGAAGCTAGGTCTCATATTCCATGCTATTTTCATTGTTTTAGTCTTAAAATTGCGTTGTTTCCATTTCTCATAAAAGCTTTCCTAGCTCCCAAATATTTCCCAGTGTTGTCTCATCTATCCCCACTAATTGATCCATATATATCTAGCAAAAGAACATCCAAAAAATAGGTGATTCAAGGTCTCCTCTATCTTCCCACACATAACACATTTGGAAGGCCTGTAGAAGCCTCTTTTTCTCAAATTATGAGATGCCAAGCACTTTCTATGGTTAATCAACCATGAGAAATATTAATTTTAGTCTATCCTTCCTTTTGCCAAACAAATATCCATAAAAGTGGTGTTGGGGAAATCTCATATCCATAGGCTACCTTGTATCCCTCCTTTGCCTTATATATTTCCAACTTGCTTCCTCCCCATACAATTATATCCCTCTTGGAACAATCCTAAATTGGGTGTGTTTGGAGATATCTCCACAGTTTTTTAGATAATTCCTCTATCTCCCTCATTAGCCATTCTTGAGAATGTTTCCATTGTAGTAATTTTAGAACATGTTGATACCATGATTTCATATAATGAGAGGCTTTCAACCGCCCTACCTCTTGGGCTCTACTTTCCAATTATTCATATTTTGGAATGTATAAATAATTGGTTGGGATTGATTCCATGAATCCTCCCAAAAGAGAGCATACTTTCCATCCCCTAACTACCAATATAGGTATGGTTTTATTAACTCTGAGGTTGCTTCCATTGTTCCCCATAATACATATCCCTCTCCTTCCATTCGAAGTCTTGGGATGCTTTCTTCAGCCACTTCTAGATAATATTTGTCTTGTAATAGTTTACTCCATAAGCCCCTAGAAGCTATAATTCATATCTAGTATAGCTTCCCTTCTAGTGCCCTGCTATTTTGGGATGTTGATCTTATCCTCAATCCTCCTTGTTTTTTTGGTTGGCATATCTTCTTCTACTCAACTAGTTCTAACTTTTGTTCTTCCCTTACACCTAACCACAAAAATGTTCTTGTGTGTTTGTCAATATCTTTTAGAATTTTATTTAGATCTTGAAGTATGAAAATTTTATAAATTGGGAGGGCTTGTAGCATAACTTTATTCATTGTAAGCCTTCCTTTCAAACTTATCCATTTATGCATCTAGTTGCTCAACTTAGCTTGTAGTCTATCAATCAACCATTTCCACTCCTTGCTTATTATTTTCTTTGCAAACAAAGATACTTCTAGACACTCTAACGGTAAAGGATTTTTCATGAAGTTCAAAAATTATATAATTTTATCTCTCACCCAATCTGTTGTATTGCAAAAAACTATTTGAGATATTTTTCATTTAAAGTTTGTCCAGTAGCTTGAGTATACCCATCTAAAACTTATTTTATGTTTCTTTCTACTAGGATATTGACTTGACTAATAAGAGTAGTATCATCCATAAACTAGAGGTGATTTACCTCAATTTGAGAGCTTATTTTTAGATCCCTTAGCCTCCCCTATTTTCTCCCTTTTTCCAACAATCTCCCTAGAACCTATGCATAAAGGATAAAAATGTAAGGGGAAAGAGGGTCTCCTTTCCTAAACCCCCATATTGCCATGAACATGGAAGAGGGACTACCATTTACTAGAATTTAGAATGATGTGGTATATGTACATGCTTTTACCCAGTCTCTCCACCCCTCTACAAAGCCCATAATTTCTAGAATCCTTTTCATAAAGGTTTAGTCTACTCTATCATAGGCTTTAGAAAGATCTAATTTAATAAATATACATGGATCTTTCTGCTTGGACATTGTGTGTATCACCTCTTGGGATACTACTATTACATCTAGAATTTGTCTGCCTCCAAAAAAATCACCTTGCTCATTGGAAATTAGATTTGGTACAAAGGTTTTAATATCTCTACCATAAGCTTTGTTAATATATTGTATACTACATTACATAGTGATATAGACCAATAATTACTAAATATATCACTAGGTGGGCCCTTAGGAATTAAAGTAATAAAATTATGATTCAAGGCTTTTAACATTTGCTTACTATTTCTAATATCCTCCAGAGCCTCCACCACTGCTTGGCCCAAACATTCCTAAAATTTTTGATAAAATTCTATCACAGCTCTCCCTTGGAAGGTCCCACTAATGATGTAGATTGTCATATTTTGTAGAGGTAAATATGATCAGTAGTCAATTATCATTAATGTCTTGAGTATGGTTTTGCTAATGATTTGTGAATTTTAGGTATTCCAAAGGTGGCAAGGAAAATAATCACCAAAGATCAAAATGTTTGATCATTCTAGCAAAAGACTCATCAATGGAGAAGGATGTCAATAATTAATATTGATTTTGGTCTTAAAATATCCTAATTGTTTTAATACTTAGATGGTCTGTATTTTAGCATTTTATTGATACAAAAACGAAATAAAAAGAATTTAGGAAAAGAACTTCTAGAAGAGGTAGAAAATTGAGTCAAGTTCTAGAAAGGAAGAAAATGGAGCCAAAATTATGGGTTGATTCCTAGAAAAAGAAAACCAAGGGTATTTTGGTATTCCTATGGTTGAAAATTTCCTAGTTATGGATCCTTCCTTCTGCCTTCTTTCAAGTATGACTTTTGAATAGGTAAGCCTTTTAAATGTCTATAAATACCTTTGTTTATTTAATTAAGTGGTAAGGAGTCTGGGAGAATGAAAGGGAATTAGGGGACAAGCAAGCCATAGTGGAGCATAGAAATCTTGGAGGCTCGAGATAAAATTCTGAGCCAAAATTACATGAACATTAAATTGGTAGATTCCTACCTTTAAGTTTGATTAATAATGCATTACTTGAGATAGACTTGCTGATTATAACCTTGTTTGCATATGCTTATATAATTGCTTTAGGGCCTCATAATATGGATAGCTTTACTATGCTAGAAGCATAGATTTTCTTGTAATATATAGTTGATGTACCGAAATCACTTGCTTTTTGATGATCATCTCATACAACTCTAGTGAGACTGATGTTTTACATTAAGGTGGGTATTTTTCTAAATTACTGTCATTAGTAATGTTGTTGAGGCCAGTTGGAATCCCTTAAGTGTTGTCCCCGGTGAACTTTAAGGCTAACTCAGGTTAGCAAGGGATTCCTCATTTATCAATAAATATTTATTGCATCACAAACATTCATCTCAAACACCACCAATATAGGAAAAGAACCTATGGGGTAAAAACCACTCTATGGCCACTACCCTAAGTCCATCTCAAACACCACGAGAAGTGCCTTCATAGCCACCACTTGGTGGCTATTACCTACATGATGATTAGGTGCTTTTATTTTGTGACATTCATATTAAAGTAAATGTGGGATATATGTATCCCTTGCGTACCATCAAAAGGATGTTGTAATGATATAAAATCCTCTAAGAGCTTCTAGAATTTATTATCATGGTGAATGTATCACTTTAGGAAAACCATTGTTGATGTAGTAGTTGATTAACATTATCAGGTAATAACAGATGAATCATTTTGTTGAACTTGAGTCACAAGTGTTTGATTGGGATTGACAGGTTTAAAGGCAATAGCAGTTGATTTTCCTTCTCTATCGCAACATTTCTATGGGAAGATCTATTATAATATGTTGTTTTTAATTGCTTTAGATTATGCAGATATAATCAAACCCTCCATTTGTACCATGAGTTATTTTATGGGGAAATTTGTAAATTTTTCCATCAGCCACTAAGCTCGCCAAAAGGTTCTATGACCACTGGGTTTCACCACTTGATTCGCATGAGTATTTGGATATTATAAACCTCTTATCATACCTTCAGAGTAAGACTTCCATGGCATAGATCCAAAAAACCCCTTCAATTCGTACTGGAAATGCCTTTGGAAAGTGGTGTAGAGTTTTTCTTGGTAGCATTAGAATTCCCATCAAGAGATCCATGACCTTGGTGTTGCGTTATCAGTCAATATCCCACATTGGTTAAGTATTATAACCCTTGCATTTTAAAAGGGAACATACTCCGTAGGGTATTTGACCATCACTCAATGGTCATAGAGTGTCATTGAGTATAGACTCCCACGCATCGATTAAAGGTGTAAAGATAAGTGATCTACTATCGAGGTTCATTTTGATGTGCTTTCTAACCACTGTGTGGTATGCTTTAATGTGTAGGTTTTTTGGTCTCTATTGATGATCCCTATTGGATGTGCACCCATATTTTATGAAACAATATTTTAGGTTTAATGGGATGATTTATCCCACATATCTCTTGTGAGGAGCAATGAAGTGATATAAGAGGAAAATCACTTCCTACATGGATTGACCACCACCTAGTGGTCATGCTAGCCACTGAGTAGTGGTCATGCGCCAGTTGAAAGGTGCATAGACTATTATGTATTCTAGATGTGACTGTCAGGTTGACCTTTGCTCGTGTTGGAATTATTAGCTTGCAGTATGTTAATAGCTGGTTTCAGGCACAATATTAAATAAATACCTTTTGGAATAAGGTAGAGACCAAAGTGTTATTATATGTATTTATAATGGTTGAAATAATATTAGATTGGTATTAAGAAAATTAAATGACCAACTAATTGATGGAATTGGAATATTAATTTTGGAACCATGATTTATATATAGTTGGCCATCCTCTTTAGAAATTAGAATCGGTCATTAGTTTCCACATATATTTTGGATGTGAAGATCCTTGGACAAAGGTTAAACGAATTATGGCTTGAAATACAATATTTTTGTAAAAGCCAAAAGAAATATTAAGATCAAAGTAAATTTTATAATTATTGGTTAAATAAATGAATACCAATGTGGGCCAAATGTGTAAAATCTTGAGATAAATTTGTGACAATATTTGTGGGACAAATTTGTGTCAAAATTTATAGAGACTCTAGTATAATATTATGGATAGATGAAACTATAGTATGAGACAAATTATGGTCAAATTTGAGAGAAACTATAGTTATCTTGTTTGATAGATTATGAGACATATTTGTGATAAAATTTGTGGGACAAATTTGTGTCAAAATTTGTAGAGACTATAGTGTTATCTTGTTTGATAGATTATGAGATAAATTTGGGGCCAAATTTGTGAAAACTATAGTTTAATCCTGTTGAAAGATTATGTTGCAAAGTGAGGTAAAATTTGTAGAGACTCTAGTATAATCTTATGGATAGATTATTGAAACTATAGTATGAGACAAATTTATGGCCAAATATGAGAAAAACTATAGTGTAATCTTGTTTGATAGATTATGAGACAAATTTGTGACAAAATTTGTGGGACAAATTTGTGTCAAAATTTGTAGAGACTATAGTAGATTATGAGATAAATTTGTGGCCAAATTTGTGAAAACTATAGTATAATCTTGTTTGATACATTTGAGAACTATAGTAGGATTATGTTGGTAGATCATGAGACAAATCAGTGATCTAATTATGAAAACTATAGTGTGATCTTATTGATAGGCCAAGTGACAATATGGTGGAAAATTGTCTAATTTGGGAAGAATGGATGAGGAATCCATTCTTGAGGAAAATATGGGATTTCTCTTAGTATGTACTTATGTAGATTACATTGAAAACTACATGGTACTTTAGAAATGTATTTATGCGCTAAAGAATTCATTATGTGAAAACATGAATGAATGTAGGAATATTAGATATGAAATCTAATCTTGAAGAGATTATGGGGTATCTTTTTGTATTACAAAACCTTAGATAACTTCCATACCATATTGGATTAAATGGATTAATGATATCTAGGTTTGAAGAATGAATGCAAGATTCATTCTTGAGGAAACCATGAGGTTTCTTCATTCTCAATTTATATGTATCCAATGAAAATTTCATTTATGTGTTTCAATTGTAATGATGACCTGAAAATAGGAATAAATGGGATTCTCTTATCAATGTATTTAATGATGGTTCATAAATAATCTTTGGGATTCTTTGTATCATTGTAAATTGAGACAAAAAGGGTTAATGAAATATGAGGATGCATATTTTGAGGTTGGGTTGTTTCCCTTTGAGGTTTTTCCCAGGATAAAAAATGTGTTATGGATATTTATTGTGTGGATTGGCACTTCTTGTTTGTTAGCTTATAATATGGATGATGCATTTATATTTCCATGGAATAATTTCTAAACCGTTATATGATGCAATTATTTTTGT
Source organism: Wollemia nobilis (assembly GCA_028583015.1). Classification (NCBI taxonomy): domain Eukaryota; kingdom Viridiplantae; phylum Streptophyta; class Pinopsida; order Araucariales; family Araucariaceae; genus Wollemia; species Wollemia nobilis. The sequence continues at coordinate 432,067 of JAQPPZ010017247.1, forward strand.
TAAAAAATAATGTTCAATAAATAATGATGTTGCACTTACTTCTCCACAAAATAAATATTGAATGGTTTATGTTTTTCATGCAATGGTTCAAGAATTAGTCTTTGAATGAATGAAGCGATCTTTTAATGAATTTATTTTGCTGCAATAGATATGTTTAAGTGTGTAGAATTAATCAAAATTCATAAGATAATGGAAAGAGAAACATACTTGATTGTAAAATTTATATTGATGAGATGTCATTAGATATATATATATATATATTCTCTAGAGTTGGGTTGGAAATTTGGGTTGTTACAAATTCAATTGGGAACCCATCTAGTCTTGAGGTCTTTCTTGTTTGTATTTTTTGTATGATCTGCAATGTTTATTCCAAAGAAATTTCCTTCATTAATAATTTATTATGTACAGGTTCAATTGTTTGTGTAATTCCCTCTAGTATATTCTCCTATCATGCTACATTCAAACTTTCATTACTACTGAATAAGGTATGTTCTTATTTGCTATAGTTTTAATTTCACTTCCATTGGTTTTTATCTCACCCATTATATCTGTAAGACCCATAATTCTATTATGTTATCTTCTAGTTGTTGTTGTCTTATGGAATAAAGTTGTGATTTTGATCTCCCTCCTTTGACCATGTAACTTCGGTTCTTTACCTCCAGTATATATCTTCTTGTTCCTCCAAATATTCCTCTTTCCTAAGAATTTATGCCTCACATTGCAATAAATCATTCGTAACAGTTCCTTGTCTTATCTCCAAAGCAATATTCTCTTTTTGATCCTTGATTTCATTCTTTCGGATTATAGTGAGTTCCTTCTTGTGTTTACTCCACTCCTTTAGTAGGTTCCTCACATATTTTAGTTGTTTATAGAGTTTGAATTGGTTTGTCCCAAATCTTAGTTTCCCTAATTCCCACTATTCCTTTAAGTGGTCCTCCAACTCCTCATATTTCATCCACTATAGCTCAAATTTAAAAGTGCTTGTGACTTTATGATCTTATTCTATGGTAAGGCTTACTAAAAAATGGTCTAAAGAAAGACTATCCATGACCCTTATTTGATCCTTGGTATATTTGATCCTTGGTATGCAGGCATAATTCCTCCATATGAAGAAACAATCCAAGCAGGATTTTACTGTATCACCTTCCTTTATTCTATTTTTCTAGGTCATGGATCTATCCATAGTTGGAATATCTATTAGGTTCATTTGACATGTTATTGTTGAGAAGAACCTATCATTTTACTCCCACATGGATCTACCTCCTTGTTGTTCCTCTATTCTAAGTTTTGCATTGAAATCTCTACCATAATCCATTGGTCCTCAGGATAGTTGTCTCGAAATGTCTGGATGGATGCCTATTGATCTCTTTATAATCTAAATGTTTGAGCTCCATAGAAATTAACTATAGTCTAATTTTTTCCATTTTATTTTCTTGTAATTGAACCATTAGCACCCCTCTCATGGAGGTTGCCCCTATCTCTATGAACAGTTGGCGATTCCATATAATAGCCAATCCCTTAGATTTCTCCTATGTTTATTAAGTATCTCTCCTTTTTGCCATATCCTCATATTTATTTTGTGTTAGTCTTCTCCTTGCATTTTGGTTTCCTGTAACAAAATTATATTTGGACTAATATCTATGATAAATTTTTTGACTACCTTTTATCTGGGGTAGTTGCCTTAACCCCTAACATTCCAAGTAATTAATATCATTGATAATTGGGAGAGAATAAATTAGCCATCGATTTTACATTTATGTTTTGGCTTAAATTTCCTCCTTGTTCCTTCATATTTTCTTGTTTGACTTCCTCCCCATAGATTGGTTTGGTTTTTATTTTTTCTCCATTTTATGATTTCGTAAAGTAGGGTCATATTTGTTCTTCTTTCATTTCTTTATCTCTATTTCCTAAGGTAATAATATTCCCTACTCCATTTCCCCTCTTGTGTTCTCCCTCATGCGTTGAATCTCCTATTCCATGAGAGAGGTTAGGTTTGGTTATGCTCTTTGTTGGTTCCCCAAAAATTTGAGTACTATTCCTAATTATTTAGTGTGACTTGGTGAGTACCCTCTTCTAATACTTCGATTTGAAAATCCCCTTCTGTTTCCAAAATTTCAAGTTGTTTGAATATGTCATATATGTTGTTTGTTCTTTTCATTTTTCCTCCTTGTGTCTGATTACTTTGTTGATTTCTTCTATTTTTCCTTTAGATTAATTTTTGGAAGCCCTCAAATTCTATTGGTTCTTCCCCTTGCTTTTGATTTACCTTATGTTAAATATACTAGTCATCCATGTTAATATTTTTGTTTGTCCCCTCTTATTCTAGTTGATGATCCTTAACTGTTAGGCATATTCTAGCTAGATGTCCATGAGCATGGTACACCCTATATTTGAATGGGGAATCCTCATAATCTAGTTACTGGAACAAAAAAATCCCCTATTTTTAGTTCTATCTCCATTGGAAGAGGTTTACTGAGGTCCATAACTACACAAATCCTAGCAAATTTTGTTGATCCTCCTAAAACAGTTTCTTTTGATCTACCTTGATAATGTCCTAGTAAGTTGCCTATTGCATCGAGTACCTCTTATTTCCAAAACTCAAGGGGAAGGGAAAATAATATTACCCATGTTGGTATTATAGTTACTTCCACCCTTAGGTCAAATCCCATCTTCCATGGTTGCAGGAGTAGTCCCCCTACCCCATGATGATATGACCCTCCCTCAAATACTTTTTGTTCGTCTGCCATTGATGTGAACTCCATAGAAAATACTTGTTTGGGAGAGTTATAATATCGTATTCTCATTGTAGATGCTATTGTTTCCTTATCCACATGTTGAGGAAATACATGGATGGTCTAAAACCCATAAATTTACCTATTAGGTTGTGTTTCATCTTATAAATTGTCCTGGGCTATCTAGTCCTTTGTTATTTCCAATACTAGTATTTCTTTTGACTATGGTAAACATTTGTTCACCCTTCCAAGTAGAGAATACTTCTTTTGTCACTTTTCCATGGCATTTATGATTGTCCTTTTTTGTTTTTGACAATCATTAAAGCTATCTTGGATTCCACATAGCTTATCTAGATATGATATTCCTTGTTTTGGAGAATTTGATATCAAAGTACCTATGACTCCTATTATTGGTTGTGACCCTTACTGCTAAAAGACCCTCCAATAGGATTGATCCTCTTTGATGGTGTTTCTTGTGAGAAAATGTTCTCTAGACCTCTACCCTAGTCTCTGAAACCCTATTTCGTTTCCACCATCTATTCATCCTCTATTTTCATGTTGTTGAATTAATGCGCATGAGTGGTGTGATTCTTATCTGTAGATAGAATAGTGATTACTTATGGTGCCTACAGGTGCCCACTATATATTTTTCTCTTTCATATTTTTATATGCTTTTTGTATAATATTTGAGTGGATGGATTGCTTTTGTTCATTTCTATAAATATGCATGAATTTCAATAACAAAATGCAAAGCATTCTAGGTGTTAATTTATAGGAAGGAGGTGGTTTTATTCATGGTAAACAAATCCTTGATGGTGTAATCATTGCATATGAAGCCATACATTTTTTCATTACATAAAAAACTTAATTATCCTTATAAACTTAGATATCAACAAAGCATATGATAGAGTTTACTAGAGTTTTCTACATGATATTCTAAAAAAATGGTTTTGATCAAGATTGGTGTGAATGGATTAGATGTTGTTATAGCACTCTACATTATTCTATTTTTATGAAAGAACCCCCTATTTTGTACTTTTAATCATACTATGATTTCCTCTAGGGTGACCTATTATCTCTTTATCTATTTATTATTCTTGTTGATACATTGGGAAGAGCTTTATTAAAGGTAAAAATAGAAGGAAAAGTCAAAAGTAGTCAAGTTGCAATAGATGGTACCTTTGAATCTCATCTCCAATTTTTTAATGATGCTTTTATAATGGGTCATCTCTCAATTGGTGAGTTCATGTAGTTTAAATCAATAATATCAAGTTTATGAGAAGGTTGTTGGGAAGTTAAGTAATACAACAAAATCTATAATATTTTCATTTACACTTTCCTAGATGTACAACTGATTATTGTGGATATATTAGGGTTTAAATTAAAAAACTTACCATCAATATATCCAGGTATTTCTTTATTTTATAAAGGAAAGAAGAAGGATCCTTGGAACTTAATTTTGGATTTAAGAAAATATTTTTTGGCCAGTTGGAAAGGTAAGTTCCTCATCCTTGCTAGAAGGTTACAACTCCTGAATACTACATTATAACCTATCCCTATATACATGATGTTGCTTTCAATTTGATAAAATTCATAGATATTTTAGCATCTCAATTTGATAAAATTTATAGATATTTTCTTTGGAAAAGACATGAAAAATTTAGGTTTTCTCATTGTAAGAGGGGTAGGGTTTGTAAAGTAATAAATATTGGAGGGCAAGCTTGCAAAACTATAAACTTGGAATTAGGTGCAAAATTTGGTTGGATATTAGTTAAATATCAAGGAAAGAGTTGGTCAAAAATTTACCTTCAAAAATATCTAGATTCTCTTGATGCAATAGAATTTTTTAGGAAACAAACTCTACCTAAAGGTTTAAAACATGGAACTTTATATAAGATAGTTTCAATTTGAACAAGAAACATATTAGATGGTTATTCAATGATAAGGATTCTATAAATTCTTGCTTTGATGCTTGGTTGAAGCACTAGCATCTTATTTCTAATCTAATATTGCAATTGTTGGTTACATCATGTTTAGCTCATAAAGGTCCAAAGGTAAAAATATATTGATGTGAGAAATAACTCCAAAATATAGATTTCTTTTAGCAACCTAGTTGAAGGAGAAGACCTCAAAAAAGAGGAAATGAGATTTATAATATGTTGTGAGAGTTCTGTTTGTCTGTTTTTATGCAAACGAATGGGTTGGTTTTGAATTTATCAAAATATGGTGGATAATTGATCAAGGTAATGTTTCTCGGTGAAGGAAAAATTGTCCTTACTCAAAATCATATGCAACCTCAACTAACAACTATGCAAATGCTAGGGCACTTATTACAGGGATCAAAATTGTTATTGGAAAATATAGAAATATATGGAAATTTTGGAAATATATGGAAAATATGGAAATATATTTCAAATTACTATTAATGCTATCAACTAAAATTGATGTGGAGACTAGATCAAAAATAACATTATTTTTTATGTCCATCAACTATTATTAGAGGTAATATCTATAGAGAAGGAAATCGGGTAGCAGATAAATTAGCCAATCATGGTGTTGATCATTGTCTTGGTGAAATTTAAATTTTAGAATACAATTGTTGGAATGCGATATTATCTCTTAATAAAACTATGTGAAGGAGTTGATTGTGAAAACATAGTTGTTTGAGAAAATGAAGAATATATTTGTTAAAAAGGTAAATAAATAATATCTTTCATAAAAGGGCAAGTTGGATATGGTTTAAATGACCTGATAACAATGTAATGTTTTATTATTTTGATGTAAGTGGCCCCTAATGCAATCTATACATAGCTTATTAAATATTATTATCATTGTACCTCCACAATAAAGAATATGAATAAATTCTACACCATTAGTTATTTAAATTAGAATCTTGACTTATTGTAAGGCATTTGTTACTTGGATAGAATAATATGAAGGATTTTTAATGTCCATGAGGCCAAATAGCCTATGGGACTAGAAAAAGTAAAATATTACCAGTCAACATACATTATCTCAATTGACCTTTAAAAAAGAAATAAGGTTATCTAAAACTGTAAAGTTTGACCCATCATTGTTTTCTTTTAAGTGTTGATCTTTTGACTAATTTTTATTATAAATTCTCCTACTTTGTCTTTTCTTGGTCTCTCAAAGAGTTCTTGCATTAAATCAATTCATAGAATGTCAAAATAAGCAACTTATATATCATCATAATATTTTCATTACAAGATGAAATATGTTTTTTTTTTTAATTTCCCTTATTGTATAAAATGTATATGTCCTTTCCTTCCATTTTTTTGTTCTCTTCCATCTACTTGTCTTACATTTGGCTTGATGTAAGCTGGTCCTCAATTGGACCATAAGTGTCTTTGATCTCCATCTAATTTTTTCCCTTATATATTTCTTTTCAGTGTGTTCATATCAAGGGTTGAATTTAATAAGTTAGTGTTCTTTCTTCCTTTATAGATCCTTTTTCCACATATCTACCTTAATTTTTTTTGACATAGACCTTTATATCCTTGCTATTTTTTGGGCATTCAACTAATTTGATATCATACCTACTCATCAATTTGTTGTTTTGTTTCATATATTTATTATTTTCCTATTCAAATATTATTTTACCATAGCCTTTGACCATTTTTTGTATTTATTTTTTCAATGTATTTCAAATAACCTAGACAATAAATCATAACAACCAACTATGTAGAAATGCATGCTTTTACCAAAAGTATTTTATATGAAAATAAAATTTTTAATTTAAATTTACTTATAACTAAATGTTTTTTAATCCATTCTATTTTTTCCATTATAATTTTGATATGTTATTCAACCGTACCTTGCACTTATAAAGTACCAGTAACCCAAATGAGTCTCATATAGTCTTCTAATCTCATAATTCTACTTCTCTATAACTAATTTGTAAAATTGCTCTCTATCTTTCCAAAATTATTACATGCTTCCCAACTGAGATTTGTATTGAAGTTTATCCCACAATATTTGTATTTTGTCATTCTTCTAAGGTACCTTCATCAAAACAAAAAAAATACTTATTTTTCTTTTGGTAGAATAAAACCAAAATCTTGGTTTTGCTAGTATTTACTTGATGCCTCATTATGAAATTATTTGATGGCCTTTAAATCTCTTTCAATACATGTGTTGTCCTTGCAATCAAAATGAGATAATATATGCACACAAGAAGCTTCATCATATATATACGAAGTTGAACACCATCATCATATTTTAAATTTAACCATTATTCTAATTTGCTAATATATCAACCAAACAAAGTAGGGGATAGAAAGCAACATTGCTTAAATCCTATGTCAATTTAGAAGCATTATGAAAGACTTACTATTCTGATTTTGGATTGGATCTCCTTATATATTTATGAATTTCTACCCCATATTTTTATGGTATATCAAATTCCTCCATTTTACTCCAAAGTTTACTTCTAAGAGACATATCAAAGGTCTTCCTAAAGTCAAAAGAATAAAATTTAGCTTCTTATTTTTCATTACATAATTTTTCAATGATATATCTTAGTGTGATGCAATGATCTAATGTTGGTGATTTGGTTTCAGGCATGCTTGCCCTTTTAGCCTTTTTTCTTGTTCCTTTATCTACATAATGATTTGACACTCAAACAAGCTTCAAAGTAACTTTGCAAATAAAATATTAACCAAAATGGTTCAATTATTTCTAATATTGTTCATATCACTACTCCTGAAAATAAGTATAGCTAAACTTGTCTAATTTATTGGAAAGCTTTTTTTAATGACATCATTGAATATCTTCTTTACGTGTAATGCTAAGTCTTCTGCTCACCACTTTTGAATACCTTCCTTAATATATTTTAATGTTGTTATTATATTTTTTATAGAAGTAGCATTTTTTCTTGATCATAATCATAAAATTGTTTCACATATTCCAACCATTGGGTTAATATAATGTTATTTTCTATTCATTTTTTATTTTGTTGAAGCTCCTATAACTATTTTGAATTATGTTTCACTAATAAATTAGTTTCTCTTGTCTTGCATCCACATATTCTCCTTTTCAGACTCATCATTTGTTTGTTCACTCTTTATCTTGTTTTTTCAAAGCTCTTCTTATTTCTTAATTGATCCAAACTCAAAATTTTAAGTTAAGAAAGATCAAGAAAAAGTACAATTTAAAAATAATGGAGTATAACAAACTAGAACATAAGAGTATATAAGAAAACTAGCATAATGATTTTATTACTTAGAAAATAGAGTACAATACAAGCAATCTCTAAGAAGAGATGTGAGGCTATAATATTGCATCCATTACTCATGCTTTTTATAGTCAGGGGTGCATCTCTATTTATACAAGAATTGATGTGTTGGAAATCCACCATATTGAATATGGAAGGTCACCCATATGGAAATATGGTGGTTCATCTTATGTGATTTCATAGGTCATTCATATGGAAAAGTGGTGATTCACCTTCCATGAGTTACAAAGTGCATTTAATTGAAAATTACATACATATGACTTGTTCTTTTATGATTTATTCTCAGCTAATTTGTCAACATGGCTAGAGATGCATTTTGGCTACAAAATTCTAAAAAGCAAAATTTACTATTTTTAGTAACTATTTTATTTTGTGTTTTTTAGGGCCTTTAGAGCATTTTCACAAATGTATTGAAATTGTGTCTATGATAGAGTTGCCTACTAAAATTATTTTTCTCTCTTTGATATTTCCAATGCTTCTTGAATGTATCAAAATGAAGTCTCAAGCACCAAGTTATGCCCCTAACAATGCAATTAGGATTAAAAATGGATTTATGCTGCTAATAATGCACAAAGTTATGCCATATGTCCATGACCCAAAAATATCACATGCCAAGATTATGTGTATCCTTGGAAAAAGTAATGTACCCATTACATCAAATTTTGACAATAGGTATAAAAAATGTATCTTTATCTGATTTTTGGCGAGCCATTTCTCTTGGTGACCAAGTTGTCCTACTGTCAAGACCCTCCCTTAGCAGAATTTGTTTTTCTATGATTGCTTTATGGATGGAATGTTGACTATTTCAAAATTTATTATGCAAAACACATATATTCTATGGGAATTGTGGTATGTGTATCCACTAATGGGATGTTGGATAATTTCATGTTTAAATTTCTTGCAAATATAATTATTATGCAGAAAAGGATGCTACTAATGGAATTGTATTATTTCAGGAACAAGATTTTTCTCATGATTGGAAGAAATACTAATCACCAAATGAGATGTAATAAAAAATAAAAGGAAAATACATGATGTCTATTCTATCATTCAGCTTGGGCAGCAATGATGAATGTTTTTTAATTATAGTTGCATGCTATGATGAATCCACTTAAGGGAAATTATATTAAGTAGACAAAATTGATGTTGCATACTAGTCTTATCTTGGATGTGTAGCTAATTAAAGGATCTGCTACAAACAAGAAGGGATAGTTAGTTATTGTGTTCCCTTGTCCTTGTTTAAAATGGGGGAATATATCTCTTGATAAGCATTGATGTTTGAATTTAATTAAGAAGCAAATTTGGTTGTAACTGGATGTTATGGACAAGAATAACTTAGTAGTTCAACTTGCACTACAGTTTGACTTAGATTCAAAGCATACCACCAAATTGAATGTTAAACCAAAATCAATGAGTTTACAACATGGGTTTGGAAATGAAGGTTCTAGAGATTATAAAGAGATTGTGGTATTTGGAACTCATGAGAGTTTCAAAGGAGTGTAGTTGGTCATATGTCTTGGTGACAGTAGTGGAAGGGAAGGTAAGTATGGTTTCTTTAATTATTTGCATGAAAATCTGAATGGAGAGAGTGGGAAAAAGATAGTGGAACCACAAATTCGACAAGAGTTATCATGGGATGATGGATTGTGTGTGATACCAGGGGAGCTCGATTGGAATGGAATAGGGTGGTTTTTCTGTGGTGATATGGGTTCAGTTGGAAGATATTTGGGGATTCGCTTGTGTGATATCTAGTTTATCTAGATCTACCATTAGAGTGGACGCCATCGTTGTAGTGCCTTCAACATTACAAAGGTATTTTATTTTGTGATATTAGACTTGCTTGTTTATCTGCCAATGAATATATGGGAAAGGGTGTATAGGATGCCAATGAAACTTGTGTAGTAGTTATTCTAGTTGGGTTCAACCTATAGAATAATAAAACCTTTATAATGAATGGTTCAATAGTTGAGGGTACCAGAATAGTTGGTCATGTTGGTAAACATTGTTAGCTAAATAGTTTAGTGTGTTGTTATTGAATTGTGAGTTTGTATTTTTATTTGGATACTTAGCAAGTTGTACCATTACTTGTAGGAAGACAAATGATCAAATAAGTCAATCAAAAATAGATGTAGTTTACAAACTTAATTAGCCAATTTATTGCATTATATGAGTATTTAGTATAGTGATATTCAAGGCCAAATAATTTTGCATCAATGAAGGATGGGATTAACTATTTGTAAGAGTGCTGGTAGGCTCGTCTTGTGAATTTGTATCCTTACTTAGTGCCCTATTGTTTGGTCAAATTATAGGAAACACGCTTGATGGGATGAGTAGTTTTCAAGGTTTGGCTTGTACTTTATTTAATGGACCAAGACTAGTAGTGGCTATGATGGCTAGAATGTTTGCCTTAAGGAGGTAGTTGGAACCTTCTTTAAAATATTGCACCACTCAAATTAAAATTGTAGGATAGATTGGGGGTGTGAGTGATTCGTCGGTTTATTTCAATGGACAAAAGAGTGGTTTCTTCATGAGTGCTTGCATGTTGTGAATGGTAGGAACCATATTTCAATCTCTACCTGTAGCACAAATTAAGTTGATAGAAAATTGTTGTTTATTTATAAAAAATTTATCACCGAAGTAAGATTGGGAATGTGGCAACCGAGGGCTAGGCGGTTATGAGGTGATGGTTCTAAGTTGGAAACTCGTAATCTTTTTATTAACATTGTTGGGCAATCACAAAGAGGTTATCAATTCTTCCAAAATATTGTATGGTAGATATATGTAACATTTTGGTGATTGTAATATTTTGTTAGAGTTTAGTGACAACACGATGATTGAGTAAAGAAGTCCTTTACTTATAACTAATGGTAAGATTAGAGGAAAGATTTGAGAATACTTGTGCATTTTTGAAGAAACCGAGTAGTGAGTTTCGAACTCCGTGTTTGGATTCAAAATTTATTATACTCTGGAAGACAAGGGTGTTCTCAGTTTATAATTGATAACCTAGAATCTCATATGTGCAGGAAGTACGTTTGTATGTTGTTCCAGTTTAATGAAAAAGAAATTGTATCTTTTTTTTAAAGGGTAATTCATTAGAATATGAGGACAAATTGTCATGTTTATCTTCAATGTAAAGGTTTGGATAATATAATGGAAATAAAATGGAAATATTCAAGGCTAGGTTTTCCCTTCAAGTTTTTTCCCAGGGTAAATATTTTGTTATGGCAATTTATTGTGAGATATTTTATGTAGTTTATTTACTGCATTATGAATGGAATCTACATTTCCTTCTTTGGAAAGAGGTTCTGAATTTATGGATTTATTTTATCATGGATGTGATTTATTTTAGTAATAATATTTAAGGTTAAGTAGGATACGTAAATGGCTTCTTTGAGTTTAATTAAAGCTTATGTATGGGGGTGTATAATAAAACTTTGATTATTCTTTTAAAAAATAAAAGGGGTAGATCTTATTGTTAACTTGTGAAGTTATTTAAACATAATTGTGATAGACACATAAAGAGTGGACATGTTATTATAAATGGATATCCAAAGTATGATAGTAGCTTTGATGGGGGTTGGATCCTTGGAAGTAGAATCTAATGGAAATCCTATCAACAAGGAGCTAACTCATGATGGCTTAGTGTTTTCTAAAGTCTGGTAAAGCAGGAATTAAGGGGAATTCTAACCTATTATGATAATGAACTAATAAGATTGCTTATACACCTAGTGCTCTTACATTGATAGACATATATAAGGTGTAGGTATTGGTGTGTTCTTTCAATGGACTAAAGGAAATTAAGCTAGCTCATAAAAATAAATATGAGGATAGTCGAGCATGCATATTACCTAATACACTTACATTAAATGGCATATGTAGATTGTAGGGATGGGTAACAATTGAGATGGTTTTAAAAGGAAGAGAAATGAGTTCACATAGAAAATACGCTACTCAAACTAGATCACAAAGAACTTAAGCTAACTCCATGCCATGTTTAGATATTTACATGAGTTCTAGCATATAATTTTATAAATAATAAAAAGACTCGGGGTCAAATTGGTTAAAATTGGGTTATGAAACCTACCTTGACAATGTACATCTAAAATGATTATCTTCTGGTGGTTTTAGTCCATATATCAACAATTTGATCATCCTCCACTGGTGTTAAACTATCTAGATCAAGTTCTTTAATGTTCAACTATTTTGATACTACAAAATTATCCAACAAAGATGGATGATAGGTCCTAAGAAGTTCAACATTGAATATTAGATGTAAGCCAAGATAAGATGGAAGATTCAACTCAAAGGCATATTCTCCTACCTTCTTGGTGATGGTGTATTCCATAGCAAAGAGGTTTGATGTTCCTATAGGGTCCTACAAGTATCTCTTTCTAAGTATATAACCATACCTTATCTTCAACCTTGAATTGATGTGGGACCTAATGTTGGTCATGACATTGCTTGTATTTTTTATTTTATCTTTTGTAATAAGTCATGGGTTTGTTACTAGATGTGTTGAATATATTCTAGAACTTGTGCTACCTTTTCTACTTTCTTTTATCCATGAGGTGCATACTCCATGGGTTGCATAAGTATAGCTACATCAATGAGTGTCAAGGGTTGGAACCTAAAATGTACATGAAATAGTATGTGCTTGGTAGAGCTATATAAAGCTCGATTGTACCCATGTTGAAGGTAGGGAAGGCTCCCATATCATGTGTGTAGATGCTTGGAATTTCATATTTAAAAAGTTGTACAATAATTAGTTCACAACTTCTATCTAGCCATTAGTATGGGGATGGAAGGCTATGAATATGGTCAACTTGGTGTCCATCATGATCCATAGGATAGACCAAAACATGATCTAAAATATGTTGTTATTAGATACAATAAGCTTTGGTAGACCAAAATTGAGCCACATTTGACTAAAATAAAGCTTAGTAGTCTCCTCAACTAAAATGGATTTCTTATAAGGAATCATGATAGCCATTTTTAAAAAAATAACTAATATGAAAACACAATCAATACCATGCTTATATGTGAGTAAACCTAATATAAAATCCATAGAGATATATTTGCAAGGCTTGGATGGCATTGGAAATGGTGTACGCAATCCCTTATTTTTGGTTGGTATAACAATAGAAAATGGGTGCATGACTTGATATACATGTTGACATTTACCCTCATATTGGGCCCATAAAAGCACTTTTGAAGTATTGCTAATGTTTTTTCAATCCCAAAGTGACCTACTTTTCTGTGCTTCCCAAATCATCTTTGAGTGCTCACTAGCTGGTACACAAAAATCTCCCTTGTGGAACAGGAGATTTACTTGCAAATAAAATTTAGAAATATGCTTACCCACATGAAGAGCTTGATATGCAAGTTATGCATAAGGGGTCAGACCCAAAATCTATATATAAAAATAGGGTGATCGGTTTCAAAATTGAGATGAATTGTGTCCAAACTCATGTAGGAGAGATGAAAAATTACCTTTATTTTTATCATGAATTATAAAATTATTGTAAATTTTATAGTGTTGATGATTTATGCCATACAATATTTAATAAACTCTTGATTACATATAGCTATGCATTTATGGCTACAAACAATTGTGCTTGACAATAGAAATTAGACTATCGACTACAACACATTATGTTGATAGCACATTGATGATAGGTTATAGTAGAGTTTTAACTGACAACCAATGGCAGAAGAGTCTTTCACTAACAATCGATGGTAGCAAAGGCTTTGACTAATGATCAGTTGTAGCAAAGGATTTGACTAATGATCAATTCTAGTAGAGGATCTGGCTGATGATCGATTGCAGTAAAGGATCTGACTGGAAATCGGTTGTAGTAGGGTATTTGACTGATAATCGATTGCAACAAAGGATTTGACTAACGATCGATTACAACAAAGGATTTGACTAACAATCAATTATAGAAGAGGCTTCAACTAATGATTTATTGCACCAAAGGATTTGATTGATGATGGATTACAGTAGAGGCTTTGACTTATGATCAGTTATAGTAGGTGCTTCAACTGGTAATCAGTTGCAAGAATCCACATGTCAAATGATCAGTAGCATCACCTATATAGCTCCAATAAAATGGTGTCATGTGTCAAACCCACATTTAATTGTGACATGCAAATCCATATAAAAAAGCATCAATTCACTTTTTAATATTTTTCTCATGCATAGCACATCAGAGCTAAACAGAAACCATTGTATGACTTCAAATTGTTTACCTTGCACCCTACACCCTGATCCCTTGAACCTTACCCTATTTTCTAATAAATATAGCAATTACAATCTCTTCCACCCATGTTCCTTCCTAAATTTCTTTAAAAAACCTTGTGTGCCCCTTATTTTCAAAATATTAACCACACTTGGATATGATATATCATGGATCAATGACTCTAGTCTTCAGGATTTAGTTTTAATGTTTTTTTTTTTTTGAATTTACATGGTGGAATCGGTAGCTGCCACGAATCCGAGCAGGTTGTCCAACTTTTTATGGCCGCCACAGTATTCTATGTTGTCCGCCCTAGAAGCCGCCACACAAATCTTCACACAGTCCGCCCCTATAACCACCATGCCACAATCATTTTAAACCTTTTACATCACTGAAAGCACCAGGAAAGGGACAAGCGTTTAGTCCGACGAGGCCCGAGATTTGAACCTTGGACCTCCGCCCCCTTATGGGGTTTGGATGAACCAATTGGTCTACACCTCGGACCTAGATTTAGTTTTAATTTTGAAATATAAAACAAACAACAAATTATTGTTGAAAATTATTGGTGCATACAACAATGATGTAACAATTATGAATCTCATAATAGATAACAAAAATCTCTCATTTACTATCAAACCCTTAGATATCGAGATATTGATTAGTTTGTCACACAAGGATGGTGATCCTGTCACTCCAAAGTTTGTTTTAAGTGATGATGACAAAGTATACTTGGAGACAAACTACAAAGTCTCTTCAGATTTTTTGTCAAGTATAACTCTATATTTCTAGTCTTGTTTAAAGTTAAAATTTTGGGTTTCTCAAGTACTAATTTTTTTTGCAGTTTCTGCTTCTAATTTTAATAGGGGCTTGACTTTATCATCTATTCAAGACAAGTTTCTTAGAGTTTGTATTGAATTCTTGCAAGCAATATTTTTTCTACAAGGAAGATCAATGAACATTTCATTCTAGGAATTGGTATATTTAGTTCGATGTCTTGCCCACCAAAAATTTGACTTGTGCTCCTATGTTTCGTAGTGCATCATAACAGATCTATATAGCATCCAAATGAACACTGCTACAACAATATCCACATGCAATTATATCCTTTAATTTTATTATGAATATTATTATTATATGAAAAATATTGTAGTACCAACCTTGTTGCACCCAAACCTAGCCAATGTTGGCATGACAGTTGAACAGGTGAAAGTAAAATTATATTTTTTGACAAAGTAATAACTTTTGTATTCAAGTAATTTTTTCATTTTTTAATTTTTCAATTTGTACCTAAATGCAGAGAATGGCATCATCTTCCTCTACAAAATGAGATGCTACATTTAGGGGTCATAAGCCAGAAGCCAGTGGAGATTCCAACACAGCCAAAATCAACACCATTACAGAGAAGACCTATAAAATGTTCAAGGTCTTCTACTTCTCATGTTTCTCATCCACCTCAACCTGCACATCATGTGCAAAGTGATGTTAAATTTAGCAAGGCCACGCCCACTACATGTAAGCCTATTGTTTTGAGCTTCGTTTCATGTATTCATTTAGTTAAAATTATAATCAATCAATTTTATTGAATTTTTTTATATGTTTTCAAATCTACGCCGCACCAAGATGCCATTATAGGTTGTAGCTAGCCAATAGATCTCATCTTTATATTTAAATTAATATAATGTAATTAAATTTTATTGTATCATTGTTGATAATTTTAACATAATTTTATTGTTATAATTTTAGCGGCCTTGCTGCAATTTACCCAAATAAGATAATAGATGATGTCACCATTGCCTCCACCACAGTAACAACTAATGAGAGTTCAATGTATGCGAGGAAAATATTTTTTCAGCCATGACATGGGAAGCACCAAGCCATACTTTTTTAGATTTTCCAAATTTTTCTTTTGGAAATATTTCAAATATGCAGGGAATTTCAGATTTAGGATAAGATAATCCTCCACTTGATGAGGATTATCTTTTACAGGGCAACATTCCCAATTTATTTAAAGCAACATATGTGCTTCAAGATTCTTAAAAATAATCATAATAAACATAAGATTTAGCTGCATCTCCCCAGACCTCATCTTCTCCTCATGAAACCAATGATCCTTGTCCTATAACTGAGGATGAGAAAGTAAATTTTTTTAAGATATTTTAATATTATATAATTGTGAAGAAACTATCAAATATGTGTTGCTTCAATATTTAGCAAAAATAAAATATTAGGAGTATCGGGCCAAAGTTTTAATAAAGCAATTAAATGCTCGATATAGAAAATTTTCAAAAAGAGAAGAAATTTTTTCATTGATTGAAAACAAACCAGAAAAGTTTGTTGCTCTACTACATAAAGATAAACTTGGCACAGTGAAGGCCACTGATTTCTACGATGATGAAATTTTTTATATTATGTTGAATATGTTGGAGAACATTAATGTTGAAGCCTAGGCTTATTTTAACCAATGGATATTTGACAAAAAAAAGTTGCAATTGCTAAGGCTCCAAAGGATGTAGCCGAGGTAAGTCATCTTAATTTTTTTGTTCTCTTTTTTCATATAATTGTTAATTAATTTATTTTTTCTTTTTCTTTTGTAGTCCTGTTTTTATAACTTAAAGAAACTGGTTAAAAGCTTACAAGTCTATCTAAACATGGCAAAGAAAAACTTGCAAGGTGCTATAAAAATAAAATAAATATTACAAGCCACAATTAGATAGAACAACACTTTCATAAGGATCACAATCCTAAATAGTTTGGATCCTAATATTTTGCTTAAGCATAAGGATAAAGAAATACTTTCAACAATACAAGAAGATCCTACAAAAGAAGAAAGAGTGTTGTTGGGGGTTTAGAGATAGTAGAGGAAGGTCTGATAAAAATTGGAGCACTAGAAGTGCAGACTGATGAGGAAGTGCAAGAGGGAAAATAACCTCAAACTCAAGGAAAGCCCAAAACTACATCAAGTCCCCAATCTCAAGAATGAAAGAGTGAACACAATTCACTAGTTAACTACAAATTTTGTTGTATTGCAGTCAATAATTATATACAATGCAATGATATATTTTCTAATTAATAAAAAATACATTACCATAATTTGAGTATTATATTATTTAATAGTGTTTCCATATATATTCTTGTGTTGGTTTAAAAATTATGATAATTCAATTATGTTTACTATTGTACTTTCAATTTACAAAATAGATATTTGCTATTGGTTTAAAGTTGACTGCCTTATATAGTATAGTTAATTGCATAATAGATGTACTTAGGGGGACTTTAAATATTTATTAGACAAAAAACTAGTAACTCAATTGGGCAAATAGTGCTTTCTAAACTACATACAACACTTCCTATAAAAAAATATGTACTAAGGATACATGCATGTGTGGGTTTAAATTTATTCAAAGCCAAAGCATAAAACATAAAATTTTATCAAAACATAAAATTTTATCAATGTAGATAGTTAATACAATAACAAGGCTATGATATAAAACATAAAATTTTATCAGAGAAGACAGTCAATACAATAACAAGGCTATGATATAAAATATAAAATTTTATTAAAAACGCTATGATATAAAACATAGAATTTTATTAACAACGATATGATATAAAAAATAAAATTTTATGAACAAACTATTTTTTTCAACTTTGAGTAAACTAGAAAGCTAATTTTGATATCTAAGTAGAAAACAAATGATAATAAATACTGTTAAATATATCAATTTTGTGAAATCTTAGAAATATTACAATGGAGGAAGCTAACACAAACTCTTTTAAGCTTGTCCAAAATCGCTTATATGCATAGCAGATCTTTGTGTCTCCACAATTTGATCATTGCAAGTGTTATTATCCTCATTATCATGAGTATTAGTGATACCTCTTCTATCTACTAGGGATTTCCAATATACCAAAGCTCTGTCATAGATATACTTGTTCAACTCATACGATGACACATATATTCTCAAACAATTTTTCAAAATTTTGTCCAACCTATTACGAACTTTAGATTTCACAAAATATGATGCACTAAAAACCCTTTCGACTTCCATAGATCCCAAAATCATTGTTTAACATAATTCATATAAATGAAAATATTCATTGATTGTATCTTGTATTGTCTTGTTGAAGAGGCACGGTAAACCAATAGTGACGTGTACAATGAAATTAGTTGCAACGCATGCATTTCATTTCATTGCAACGGTCGGAGATCGTTAATGCTCTAATAGATTGCAGACCAAATCTGATAAATTAACAGAACACAAGATAACTGTGACATGAGTTAGACCCTCTTCTAACCTCTGACATACCAAGGAAGAACGTGATTGGTACTCTTGATGTTGACATGATGGTGGCTTGAGATTGTGACATGGTAGGATTCATGTTCGTTTGGTGTGGAGGAGAGCACCCCGACATTTTTTTTAATATTTTTCAATCCTTGCTGGATAAAAGGTACAACATGCTTTTACAGTCTCATCTACGACCATAGATAATTTGGTCAGGCGGCCCATTGCTAGGGCGCTTAGGAAGGAGGTGTGGGTTCAAATCCCGCCAAGTGCAAAGGACAACATTTTGCATCAAATGTTTTAAAAGGTATTTTTTTTACCTTACCTTAGGTTTATTTTCTAAATTGCAAAATCCTCATTTATTTAGCAATTATAAACCTACCCCATGAATGATAGTGGCAAAATCACAAGACCAAGTGTTTGTTTTTGGAGGGATAAGGAAATAATTTTTTTTTTCTAGAACAGATTTTTTTTTGTTGCTACTCAAATCAAGAAAGAACAAGTGCATTTTTTTTGTTATTGAGGGATAAGACACTAACTTTGCACTTAGTTTTATTTTGAAAATTGAAAGGGTATATCAAAAAATTTCATCCTTTTTTATTTTGCAACAAACATGGGGGACAAAAACATTATTTTATCTTGCAAAATTCTAAGACAAAGAGGGGGGAAAATGTGGAATTGAATATCCTTTTTGCAAACCAAAATTTCACATATTTTTGCAAAACTCATTATAACAAAGATGCATTTTTCAGTGGAGACCGACATCTTAAACAAAACAAAAAATGGCATTGTAAATAGGTGCATTTCGATGGAAATCGACACCTATAGTTAAAATTTGTGGGCACTTGTGATTGTTTACTGCATTTAGTTTTTTTTTTTTGCATTTCAATCATAAGGTAAAATATTCAAAGCAAAGAAAAGACCCCAAATTTTATACCTTTTTGTGCAATTTATTGCACCGTAGTATTTGGTATATGTGATACCTCTGGCCCATACTTATACGTAATGTTTTCATGCTATGGGCTACTGTATCTATCGCCTAACATAGTTGCAACAACAAAATCTAAGCTTGCTCTCTATAAATTATCAAAGAGAAATAAGGAAATCCAGTTTTGATATTCACTCTATTTTATACCCTAATCATAGCTGCAACAATGACGTTTAAGTTTGTTCTCTATAAATCATTGGGGAGAAATAAGGAAAACCAGTTTTGATATTCACTCCATTTTACACCCTAATTTTTTATTGTTTGTCTTAAACTCTTCCAACACATCATCATTTTTTGAAAGGGTTTTGAGGTAGATGCCATCAATTTGATTGAATTCTCTTTCGGTATTGCTTATGTGCCATAGATCGATATTGGTTCACATACCTTAAAGTATCCCTCATGTACAGTCGTGTATATAGATGGGATCAACTTATTCCACATATCAATGGGTATATCGAAATAGCGGGTATATCAAACATATCAGGTCTATTGATCTAGGGGTATATAGAAAGAGGGACCATTTGGTGTTATAAGAAACCTTCTCAATGGCTACTGTTCAAAACTATCTATCAGATTCATAGTTGCTCAAAGGTTCTAATTTTACACCATGGAAGACAAATATGAGAGTTATCCTTCAAGTTGAAGATTTATGGGATGTAGTGACTGGCACTACAAAACATCCTTCAACAACAAGGCCATATCAAGAGGCATTTGATAAGAAGGATAGAAGGTGTCTCATGTTTATTCTACTTGCTACTACAGATGAGGTACAACCTCATATTTGTGATGCAAAAACTGGTAAAGAATCTTGGTATGCTTTGATTACCAATTATGAAGGGAAGAATCAGTCTACAATTATTAACCTTCAATCTCAACTACATACATACAGTATAAAATCTGGTGAGACAGTTGAACTATTCCTATGCAGAATGGTAGAATTGAAAGCCAAATTAAACTCTATGGGAGAAGCAGTGGCAGATACTCTCTTGACTTTAGTAATTTTGAGAGCTTTTTCAAAATCCTACAAGGTGTTGATCACATCTCTACAAGTGTCTGGTAGACAAGTTACCTTTGTGGAGTTGGTAAATTTACTTCAAACTAAGGAGAGAAATCAGCTTAAAAGAGATGAAATTATAGATAATGCATTTTACTCAAAACAATGGGGTAAGAAGCAAGGTAAATTTCAGAAGGTAGGATCTTCATCCAAAGGAAAAGAGAAACAACCTCAACAGAAAGAAAAAAAATATTGCAAAATCGGTGATATGAATAACCATGACACCAATAGGTGTTGGTTTAAGAATAAACAACCCAATGACCAAGATCACAAGAAAAAGGGAAAAGAGAAATACAAACCACAAAAGAAGAATAAGCAACATAAGGGATATGTTGCTTATGAGGAATCAAACTCATCCTCTAAGAGAGAACATAATGTGCTCATGATCTACATATCTTCTCAGCAGAAGGATCATGTGTGCTATATTGATTCTGATGCTAGCAAACACATGACTGGTGATAGATCATGGTTTGAGACATTTGAGGCAAAGGAAGGCAAGCCAGTGACAATCATTGATGATAAGACCTACCAATTGTAGGGTGAAGGAGATGTTTCCATCACTCTTCCAGATGGCAAATTTTATATTGATAAGGTTTTCTATGTTCCTAGATTAGTAAACAATTTGTTGTTCGTACCTTAGATCTTGGATAGAAACATGGATGTTTTCAGAGTTGAGGATGGCAGAAAGAGATGCTTCATCACTATAAAGGGAAATCATGTAGCAACGGGATCATACAAGCATGGTTTCTTCATCTTATATTTTATTTTTACACCTCATGTTACCATGGTGAAAAACACAAAGGGGAGCACTTCTCTTTGGTACAAGAGATATAGGCATCTGATTTCAGGATATTTCCTCGATTTGAGAAAATATGAGATGGTGAAAGGCCTTCCCAACCTTTCATCCACATTGCTAGTATGCTTGGATTTCTTAGTAGGGAAGCAACATTGAGTACCATTTGAGGTAAGCTCTTCACAAGCTAAGAAACCTTTGGAGTTGGTACACACCGATCTATGCGGTCCTATACCAAATAGTTATGGTGGAAAGAGGTATTTCAATTATTTGTTGATGATTACTCACGAAAGATGTGGGTTTTATTTTTATAATTAAAATCTAAGGTACTTACGTACTTTTAGTAGTTCAAGAAGAGTGTTGAGAAGTATTCAAAATGTTCCATCAAGACCCTCTGCTCAGATCAGGGGGGAATATACCTCCAAATAATTTTTATCATTTCTGAATACACATGAGATTAAGAGATAGTTGACAACAACCTATACTCCAGAGCAAAATGGAATTTATGAGAGGAGGAATCATTCCTTCATGGAAATGGTTCACTGCATGCTTAAGGGAGCACATCTTGAGCATGATTATTAGGCAGAAGCGGTGAATACAACAATGTACCTCCTAAATAGAGCACCCATAAAAGCTCTACAAGGCATGACTCCACAAGAATCATGGAGTGGTAGGAAACCCTCCATTTCTCATCTAAGAATTTTTGGATGTAAGACATTCATGCACATTCCAAAAAAAAAGAGGAACAAGTTATATGAGAAAATATTGCAATGTATTTTTCTTGGTTATGATGAGCATTCAAAGGCATATTGATTGATATATTCTAAGACCAAGAAAATACACACCAGTAGAGATGTGGTATTTGATGAAGCTTTCACATCGGATAACACATCTATAGTTGTAAACCTAGATGAGGAGAAGCCTAAGAAAGAGACTCTGCCCCCATAGAACAAGGTTTCAAAATGGTATACTAGAACATTAAGAGATTCAAAGTGACTTCACTTCTAGATCTAACTCTAGATCGACCTTGTACTCACAGCATGACTCGGTAGATGAGAGCAGAGAACTTCAGAGGTTGATGAGCTTTTTCAGCAATTTGATGAACTATATTTAGATGTTTATGAAGACAGAGAAGCATATATGGATGATGAAAGGGTTTATATGTTTTCATTGGATGAGAATTAACCCACAATAGTTTAAGATGCACTTAGTGAGCCTCAGTGGAAGGCTGCTATGGATGCTAAACATGCATCTCTCATGAAAAATAACACATGGAATCTAGTTAATCTACCTCCAGAAAAGAAGCCCATTGGCTTCAAATGGGTTTTCAAAGTGAATTATAAGGCATATGGAACTATTGATAAGCATAAGGCCCATCTTGTTGCAAAGGGCTATGCTCAAAAAGAAGAAATTGATTATGAAGAGACTTTTGCACCCACTGCAAAAATGACTATCATTCATGTACTTTGTGCTATGGTAGTTCAGTTCGGGTGGAAGTTACATTAGATGGATGTCAAAAGTGCTTTCATGAATGGTGACTTGCAAGAAGTGTACATGACCCAACCAAAAGGATTTGATGTTGAAGGTCAATAACAGAAGTTTGCAAGTTGGTTAAATCCTTGTATGGGTTAAAAAAAACTCCACGAGCTTAGTATATCAAAATAGACAATCACCTATTGTAGCATGGATTCAAAATAAGTTCTTAAGATGCTAATATCTATATCAATAACAATGGTTATGACAGTGATTTTGGTACTCTATGTGGATGATCTGATTATCACTAGCAGTTCAGAGAACATGATCGATGTAGTAAAAGATAATTTGAAATAATCTTTTGAGATGACAGATCTAGGACTTCTTCACTATTATCTTGGTTTAGAAGTGGCTCAGAAAAAGAATCATATCAGAGTAATACATAAGAATTATACCAATACATTGATTGAAAAATATCACAATATTGATTGTAATCCTAAAGCAACTCCAATGGAACTAGGGCTTAAGTTATCGTGATATGATAAATCTCCATAGGTAGATGGTACTCTCTATTACCAACTGATTAGGAGTCTCATATATTTGACAAACACCAAGTCAAATCTTAGTTTTGTTGTGGGTTATCTTTCACGGTTCATGCAAGAACCTAAGGTGAGTCATTGGAAAGTAGCAAAATAGGTTCTTTATTATGTCTGTGGTAGTATAGAATATTGCTTGGAGTACAAGAAGAATTACAAGTTCTTACTACAAGGATACACAAACTCAGACTATGCCAAATCCATTGATGATCGAAAATAAACTTCTTGATACATTTTCCATCTTGGATCTAGACCTGTCTCTTGGCACATTAATAAGCAACAGGTGGTTGCTTTATCTTCTACAGAGACAGAATATCATGCAGCACGTGGATTAGTCTACAATATGATATGGTTAAGTCACATTCTTACAAACATGGGTCTTCCAAATAATCTTCCACTTCACTTATTTTATGATAATAAAGATGTTTTGAATCTTTTCAAGAACCTAGTTTTTCATGAGTGTACAAAACACATTGGCACTCAATGTCATTTCATTCGAGATGAAGTTCCAAAGCACCACATACATCTCCAATACATTCCCATTGATGAGTATGTTGCAGATATTTTCACTAAGGCACTTGTACGTGTCAAACTTGAATTGTTTCGCAATGCTCTTTGTATTTTCAAATAATGTAATAAGGGAGGATGTTAGCATAGCCTATAGATTATATAGGTTATTACATTATTTCATATGACTATAATAAGTGCATTGCTTATTTAGTGGTTAGGGCATATGGTTACAATAGTGGTTGGTCTCGTTGCTTCAGTTTCAACTGCATAAACTAATTACCACCTTGTAATATAAATTGATCATATGATGAATAAAGTGGCTAATGCTTCTAAATCTCAATAATAAACAACTCACTTATAGTATTGTAGGCAGTACAAGGATCCCAAAACATGGGGTTAACCACACCCATCACCTCAAGCAACTCATCTCTTTGAAAACAATCTCATATTTCCCTTGTTAATGATTTTGCTATTTTTACCAATTTAATCTTAGTATTGTGTAAAACTACATCAAATTCGTTGTGTTATGGTCATTTGTTTAACATCCTCTGTAACTATATGTGACCACTTCAAACCAATATAAAGGTATCATATTTCCATGAACATTAATACAAATATGATCATTAATGTTGAACTTCAAAAAGCTTTTTGGATCATTGACTTTAATTAAAGTTTTTTAACTATCAAACAAAGGATTTGTAAAAAAAAAATAGACAAGTATATCTTATCAATATGTATACATATTTTTTTTCTCATCCTGATGAAATAGATAATATAAATGGATCTTTCTTGTGCAAATTTAATCAAAGTATTCATTTCTTGTAACAATGGAATAATACCACACAATGTGAGAAGTGTTTCCAAGTTAGTCATATGGTATAATAGATCTTTTGCCTTATGAACTGCCCTACAATTTACAAACATAAACCCTACTAAGGATTGATATTATATAAAAATTCTATATGCGGGTTGAAACAGTGAAATCCACCTAGTATCTACATCTTTTAACAATTTTCTACCTTCATTTACTCCTAGGGAGAACTATTGAAACTCTACAAACCTTTTTGAACTACACAAAAATTAAGCATGTATTTCATGGATGAGTTCTTCCACTCTCGTAACAATTTCAAATGTGCTCACAATTTTGTATGTAAGATTCATTTTATGAGCCATTTAATGAATAGGTATCAAATATGGGGTAATTGATGTTTGAAGTCGAACACAAAGAACGTTACCATATCCTTACATTGTAGTAGCACTGTCAGCTCCAACACATTAACTTTGTGGCTATTTATGTATCATTCATTTTCACAATATCCTTTAAACTAGTTACAACATTGTAAAGATTTTTTTGCATTACAATTTCCCACCATCGTATGTAGTTCTAGTAAATGATGTTGCCTTAAATGATTTTAAAATGTGTAAACATACATGCAAATCCAATATATGTTGTCAACAGTCATTACCTCATCAACTAAAAGTAAAATAAATTTGGCATATTTTACTCTCTCTCTCATGTCTTCCTTCTCAACCAATGATAGATATTTTATCATTTACCAACCACTTCGATCTGACCAATGGGAACTAGGAAGGTTATGCACATCAATTAGTTGAAATAGGTGCTTATAATAAATAAAATCAAACATAGGTCTACCCTTTTTTAGAATATTATATACAACAGCAAACTGCAAACTTTTTGAACCTAAAGTGGTCTTATGAATTTTTTAAATATGGGTTTGAATCGTTCCACCCTTCTCAATAGTAGTTTTTTGTTTCATTTCTTTTTCATATTCTAGTGCATATTTGACATTCATGCATTTCAATATATCCTTCCACCTAATTATTTTCTTAGTTGTTCCATCACTTTATTTTACTGTCGAATAAAATTTTCCATAATGTTTTTCAATTGTACCTAACTTAAGTTGCATCTTATGATCCTTTCCTAGTTTCCAACTATAAATTATTTATCTACATTCTATTGGTATGTCATTATTGTTCTTGGGTTGGAATGGCTCAATAAAGGGATATTTTGATGATCATTCAAGCTAAAATGTCCTTCCAATAGTCCACCTGGTTAACTTTCTATATTTAGGTTTTTGACTAGAAGATTCCCCAAAAGTTTACATTTTATTTAAATGATTGTTTTCTTTTTTGGTTGACATGTATGTGTGAGGCATCTTGTCAAGTGGTTGTTGCATGTCATTGTTAAGAAAATTTTCATGTGAAGGCATCTCTTCCCCAAGGATATCTTCAAGTGGAGTCATATCAGTGTCAACATTGTTTTTTTTCATACAATGGTGTTCTATATCATATTTTTGATGTAAAAAGACATTATATTAAAGAATTAAAAATATATATTTTTCCAAGGAAAAAAAGAGGCAGATAAACACGCCACTTAGCCAAAGCCATCAACTACAAAATCACCATTTTTATGAAGAAAGGATTTATATTAAAGAATAAAGAAATACAAAAATTAACTATTTAGTTGGTAAAAGGTATTTGTACATTGAATTGGTGCAAATGTCAATGGCTCACTAGACTTTGATATATGTCTAAAATATTTTAGGATACTCTTTTTAATAGAATATCGGCCTTCTTTCTTTCCATCGCTAGCAGGTGCCATGGTACCTGTAAAGAAAAAATCTTTTGATGTTAGAAAATGAATATGATGTTGAACAAAATTGAAAAAATTCTACAACCGTTATAAATCATCTACTATCGTTCGTAGGATATCTATTTATTGCACCACTAAATTGTTATCATGATTTTTGCAACCATACTTCCCTCAATAATGGTTTCCATATTTTTTTTGATAATATGGACAAAGGGGTTTTGAAAGGTTCCCCAAACCTTTTTCAAAGGTGGATCAACCAACCAGCTGGATACAAGGAATATAGAGATCAACATAGCAAACCCAAAAGAAACCACGAAATAGACAAACAACAAAGCTACATAATAGTCAAGCAAGACAAACCCAAACTAAAACCATCAACACACTAGAGATTTTACTATCAACAACTAGAACCCCAAAAAAGATATCATGTCTCACGTAGGAGACTATACCTATCAAAAAACATAGTCAAGCGGAAACCCCCAAAAAGGACATCCAACAACAACGGTTATTATTGGTGCAACCTCTTACCTCGACGAGACAAGATAGCGGAAAATCTATTTTGACCTTTTTAAGGAGTAGGATGAGAGATAAGATCAGGCAGGGAGAATAGTAAGGAAAGATTGCTTAATTCTTTCCTTCCTTCTATTCTTTTTTTAATCGTCTCTCTTATCAATATGTATACATATTTTTTTTCTCATCCTGATGAAATAGATAATATAAATGGATCTTTCTTGTGCAAATTTAATCAAAGTATTCATTTCTTGTAACAATGGAATAATACCACACAATGTGAGAAGTGTTTCCAAGTTAGTCATATGGTATAATAGATCTTTTGCCTTATGAACTGCCCTACAATTTACAAACATAAACCCTACTAAGGATTGATATTATATAAAAATTCTATATGCGGGTTGAAACAGTGAAATCCACCTAGTATCTACATCTTTTAACAATTTTCTACCTTCATTTACTCCTAGGGAGAACTATTGAAACTCTACAAACCTTTTTGAACTACACAAAAATTAAGCATGTATTTCATGGATGAGTTCTTCCACTCTCGTAACAATTTCAAATGTGCTCACAATTTTGTATGTAAGATTCATTTTATGAGCCATTTAATGAATAGGTATCAAATATGGGGTAATTGATGTTTGAAGTCGAACACAAAGAACGTTACCATATCCTTACATTGTAGTAGCACTGTCAGCTCCAACACATTAACTTTGTGGCTATTTATGTATCATTCATTTTCACAATATCCTTTAAACTAGTTACAACATTGTAAAGATTTTTTTGCATTACAATTTCCCACCATCGTATGTAGTTCTAGTAAATGATGTTGCCTTAAATGATTTTAAAATGTGTAAACATACATGCAAATCCAATATATGTTGTCAACAGTCATTACCTCATCAACTAAAAGTAAAATAAATTTGGCATATTTTACTCTCTCTCTCATGTCTTCCTTCTCAACCAATGATAGATATTTTATCATTTACCAACCACTTCGATCTGACCAATGGGAACTAGGAAGGTTATGCACATCAATTAGTTGAAATAGGTGCTTATAATAAATAAAATCAAACATAGGTCTACCCTTTTTTAGAATATTATATACAACAGCAAACTGCAAACTTTTTGAACCTAAAGTGGTCTTATGAATTTTTTAAATATGGGTTTGAATCGTTCCACCCTTCTCAATAGTAGTTTTTTGTTTCATTTCTTTTTCATATTCTAGTGCATATTTGACATTCATGCATTTCAATATATCCTTCCACCTAATTATTTTCTTAGTTGTTCCATCACTTTATTTTACTGTCGAATAAAATTTTCCATAATGTTTTTCAATTGTACCTAACTTAAGTTGCATCTTATGATCCTTTCCTAGTTTCCAACTATAAATTATTTATCTACATTCTATTGGTATGTCATTATTGTTCTTGGGTTGGAATGGCTCAATAAAGGGATATTTTGATGATCATTCAAGCTAAAATGTCCTTCCAATAGTCCACCCGGTTAACTTTCTACATTTAGGTTTTTGACTAGAAGATTCCCCAAAAGTTTACATTTTATTTGAATGATTGTTTTCTTTTTTGGTTGACATGTATGTGTGAGGCATCTTGTCAAGTGGTTGTTGCATGTCATTGTTAAGAAAATTTTCATGTGAAGGCATCTCTTCCCCAAGGATATCTTCAAGTGGAGTCATATCAGTGTCAACATTGTTTTTTTTCATACAATGGTGTTCTATATCATATTTTTGATGTAAAAAGACATTATATTAAAGAATTAAAAATATATATTTTTCCAAGGAAAAAAAGAGGCAGATAAACACGCCACTTAGCCAAAGCCATCAACTACAAAATCACCATTTTTATGAAGAAAGGATTTATATTAAAGAATAAAGAAATACAAAAATTAACTATTTAGTTGGTAAAAGGTATTTGTACATTGAATTGGTGCAAATGTCAATGGCTCACTAGACTTTGATATATGTCTAAAATATTTTAGGATACTCTTTTTAATAGAATATCGGCCTTCTTTCTTTCCATCGCTAGCAGGTGCCATGGTACCTGTAAAGAAAAAATCTTTTGATGTTAGAAAATGAATATGATGTTGAACAAAATTGAAAAAATTCTACAACCGTTATAAATCATCTACTATCGTTCGTAGGATATCTATTTATTGCACCACTAAATTGTTATCATGATTTTTGCAACCATACTTCCCTCAATAATGGTTTCCATATTTTTTTGATAATATGGACAAAGGGGTTTTGAAAGGTTCCCCAAACCTTTTACAAAGGTGGATCAACCAACCAACTGGATACAAGGAATATAGAGATCAACATAGCAAACCCAAAAGGATCCACGAAATAGACAAACAACAAAGCTACATAATAGTCAAGCAAGACAAACCCAAACTAAAACCATCAACACACTAGAGATTTTACTATCAACAGCTAGAACCCCAAAAAAGATAGCATGTCTCACGTAGGAGACTATACCTATCAAAAAACATAGTCAAGCAGAAACCCCTAGAAAGGACGTCCAACAACAACAGTTATTATTGGTGCAACCTCTTACCTCGACGAGACAAGATAGCGGAAAATCTATTTTGACCTTTTTAAGGAGTAGGATGAGAGATAAGATCAGGCAGGGAGAATAGTAAGGAAAGATTGCTTAATTCTTTCCTTACTTCTATTCTTGTTTTAATCGTCTCTCTTATCAATATGTATACATATTTTTTTTCTCATCCTGATGAAATAGATAATATAAATGGATCTTTCTTGTGCAAATTTAATCAAAGTATTCATTTCTTGTAACAATGGAATAATACCACACAATGTGAGAAGTGTTTCCAAGTTAGTCATATGGTATAATAGATCTTTTGCCTTATGAACTGCCCTACAATTTACAAACATAAACCCTACTAAGGATTGATATTATATAAAAATTCTATATGCGGGTTGAAACAGTGAAATCCACCTAGTATCTACATCTTTTAACAATTTTCTACCTTCATTTACTCCTAGGGAGAACTATTGAAACTCTACAAACCTTTTTGAACTACACAAAAATTAAGCATGTATTTCATGGATGAGTTCTTCCACTCTCGTAACAATTTCAAATGTGCTCACAATTTTGTATGTAAGATTCATTTTATGAGCCATTTAATGAATAGGTATCAAATATGGGGTAATTGATGTTTGAAGTCGAACACAAAGAACGTTACCATATCCTTACATTGTAGTAGCACTGTCAGCTCCAACACATTAACTTTGTGGCTATTTATGTATCATTCATTTTCACAATATCCTTTAAACTAGTTACAACATTGTAAAGATTTTTTTGCATTACAATTTCCCACCATCGTATGTAGTTCTAGTAAATGATGTTGCCTTAAATGATTTTAAAATGTGTAAACATACATGCAAATCCAATATATGTTGTCAACAGTCATTACCTCATCAACTAAAAGTAAAATAAATTTGGCATATTTTACTCTCTCTCTCATGTCTTCCTTCTCAACCAATGATAGATATTTTATCATTTACCAACCACTTCGATCTGACCAATGGGAACTAGGAAGGTTATGCACATCAATTAGTTGAAATAGGTGCTTATAATAAATAAAATCAAACATAGGTCTACCCTTTTTTAGAATATTATATACAACAGCAAACTGCAAACTTTTTGAACCTAAAGTGGTCTTATGAATTTTTTAAATATGGGTTTGAATCGTTCCACCCTTCTCAATAGTAGTTTTTTGTTTCATTTCTTTTTCATATTCTAGTGCATATTTGACATTCATGCATTTCAATATATCCTTCCACCTAATTATTTTCTTAGTTGTTCCATCACTTTATTTTACTGTCGAATAAAATTTTCCATAATGTTTTTCAATTGTACCTAACTTAAGTTGCATCTTATGATCCTTTCCTAGTTTCCAACTATAAATTATTTATCTACATTCTATTGGTATGTCATTATTGTTCTTGGGTTGGAATGGCTCAATAAAGGGATATTTTGATGATCATTCAAGCTAAAATGTCCTTCCAATAGTCCACCCGGTTAACTTTCTACATTTAGGTTTTTGACTAGAAGATTCCCCAAAAGTTTACATTTTATTTGAATGATTGTTTTCTTTTTTGGTTGACATGTATGTGTGAGGCATCTTGTCAAGTGGTTGTTGCATGTCATTGTTAAGAAAATTTTCATGTGAAGGCATCTCTTCCCCAAGGATATCTTCAAGTGGAGTCATATCAGTGTCAACATTGTTTTTTTTCATACAATGGTGTTCTATATCATATTTTTGATGTAAAAAGACATTATATTAAAGAATTAAAAATATATATTTTTCCAAGGAAAAAAAGAGGCAGATAAACACGCCACTTAGCCAAAGCCATCAACTACAAAATCACCATTTTTATGAAGAAAGGATTTATATTAAAGAATAAAGAAATACAAAAATTAACTATTTAGTTGGTAAAAGGTATTTGTACATTGAATTGGTGCAAATGTCAATGGCTCACTAGACTTTGATATATGTCTAAAATATTTTAGGATACTCTTTTTAATAGAATATCGGCCTTCTTTCTTTCCATCGCTAGCAGGTGCCATGGTACCTGTAAAGAAAAAATCTTTTGATGTTAGAAAATGAATATGATGTTGAACAAAATTGAAAAAATTCTACAACCGTTATAAATCATCTACTATCGTTCGTAGGATATCTATTTATTGCACCACTAAATTGTTATCATGATTTTTGCAACCATACTTCCCTCAATAATGGTTTCCATATTTTTTTTGATAATATGGACAAAGGGGTTTTGAAAGGTTCCCCAAACCTTTTACAAAGGTGGATCAACCAACCAACTGGATACAAGGAATATAGAGATCAACATAGCAAACCCAAAAGGATCCACGAAATAGACAAACAACAAAGCTACATAATAGTCAAGCAAGACAAACCCAAACTAAAACCATCAACACACTAGAGATTTTACTATCAACAACTAGAACCCCAAAAAAGATATCATGTCTCACGTAGGAGACTATACCTATCAAAAAACATAGTCAAGCAGAAACCCCTAGAAAGGACGTCCAACAACAACAGTTATTATTGGTGCAACCTCTTACCTCGACGAGACAAGATAGCGGAAAATCTATTTTGACCTTTTTAAGGAGTAGGATGAGAGATAAGATCAGGCAGGGAGAATAGTAAGGAAAGATTGCTTAATTCTTTCCTTACTTCTATTCTTGTTTTAATCGTCTCTCTTAACTATGACGGATGAAAATCAAAAATAAAAATAAGAAGATGACATGTATAGAATATACAATGTAGCACATGACTAGGGGACCGTTCGGCAAGTCTGTTCCAGAGTCAATCCTTGTGCAAGATGCACATAAATATAAATATATAAATAAATATAAATATATAAATAAATATATATATATATTTATTTATTTAACAGAGGGAAAAGGCGAATGAAAGGCCCTCCATCTCCGAGGAGGCATCATTTGATTATACAAATTGTTTGTATTAGCCATTAATAAGACAGAGATTTGAATCTTTCAGTCCGCTTTAGGTCGCATTCAATTTGAATTTATGGACCTAAAAATTCAAATTGAAAATTTGACCACTATTTAGGTATAGACTCTTACGTTCAGCAAATTTTCCCAAGGGATCCTTACTACCTAGATTATAGTCATTTGAAAACACAAATTATCTCCTTGAGATTTCAGTCTATTTGATTTAATCCATCTGGGAAATCCTCCTACCAAATTATGCATCTTTCCTGCAAAAGTCTCAAGTTTGCTAAAAAATCTATCGATCTATTTCCCTCCCTATAAACATGCTTAATCTCAACCACTTCGAGGGTTAAAATCTATCTTTGGATTTCAAAAAGTTCATTCGTGATCATCCAAGAAGGGACCTAAACACCTTTGATCATATTAATGATATTGAGGGAATCCCCTTCAATAATTACCTTCCTACCATTCAAAATTTCTAGTTGAGAAACTCCTTAAAAGAGAGCTCGCACCTCCGCAAAATGATTGGTCTAATGATCTAAATTTTTATCAAAATCTAACAAAATCCTCCCATCAGAATCTCTAACCAATCCCCCCACATCGACTGGTCCCAAATTTTCTTTAGAAGCTCCATCAAAATTTAGCTTCAACCAACCAGGAGGAGGTTCCCAAATAGTAGTTTTTTTGGCAGGAGCTTTAGGGTGATGATCAAGAGAATAATATCTAAATCCAAGAACCGATTCCACCACCAACTCCCCAATAGAAGTGACCTTATCTAAAGGAATTGCATCCACATTTTCAACAATGGAAGCAATAGCCCGAAGTGCTATGAACTCAACCGGATGGGAGATATTTTTAAAGGCTCTAGAATTCCTCTCCTTCCAAATATGCCACCAAACATGAGGTAAACCAAAGGACCAAAAATCCCAAAGACACAAAGATAAAAAGGGAGACCTCCATTGAATGATCAAGTTAGACAACAACTTTGAAAAAAATCAAACCACACTAACGGTCCTGAAGAACTAGGAGAATACAAATTGATAAAAGGGACGATCAGACAATAGGTGCATAGGTAATTCTTCAGAACTACCACACAGGTAGCATCTATTCAGGATAACCAATCCCCTTTTCTACAAATTATCCAATGGAGGCACTTCCCTTGAGCCGTCAACCAAAAGAAAACATTAACTTTGGTTGTAAGACCCTTCGACCAAATATTACTAATGGGAAACTAGGGATAAAAGGGAACATCTAATAGTTTGTAGGCTGACTTAACATAAAAAAATTTGTCCTTATTAGCCCCCCACACCAGTCTGACTGGCCTATCCTGGTTAGGAATAACCATCCACTTTAGGATGTCCATCAAAGCTTTTAACACAATTTCTTCTTCTTGCAAAATCCCTAGAAGAACAAAAGGTTTCCAATATTTTCTATCATTAACAGAGACAATGAAGTCACATACCTTTGACCCGAAAGCTTGGCTTGTGATTGGTTCCACCAGACTCAAGTGAGGATATGATTCTAACGGTCTTTCGGCTACCCAAGTATCTTTCCAAAAATCAATGCTCTGTCCATTATCTAACACCCATCTTCCCACCTTTACGATATCAGAGCGGTTGTTAACAATGTTGTTCCATAATGTTGAGCCAAGGGCAGGAGTTGGGTTTGTGAGAAAATTACTAGTGTTACCTAAATATTTGGTTGACAATATTTTAACCCAATTAATGTTATCTTTTTGAACCAATCTCTAGCCCTATTTATCTATTAGTTATTTGTTTATTGTTTTCATTCTTCTTAAGCCCAAACATCCCAAATCTTTCCTACTACACACCTGATCCCACATCACAAGCGAGAATTTCTTCTCCTCAGAACCAGGCCAGAGAAAGGATCATTGATTTTTTTTAATTTTTCAAAGAATCTTTCTCAAAATCTAAAAGAGAGAAAGGAAGTACACTGGTATACTTTGCAGAGTAGACTTAACTAGCATAATTTTACCTTCTTGGCTCAAAAGCACCCCTTTCCATCCTACCAATTTTCTTTGAACTCTTTCTACAATCGATTTCCATAGAGAATAAGGGATTGAAGCTAAAAAGGATAATAACATGTCATCAAAAAATTGATGGTGTGATATGGAGTCAATGGCAATTGTAGGTTTTATTCCCACCATTGTGAGATTTACCTTCAGAGCTCTTTCCATAGACTTGGCCAATAAAATAAATAGATACGAAGATATAGGATCCCCATGATGAATGCCTCTACAATTGCTAAAGTAACCAGTCGGTGATCCATTAACTAAGATTGAGAATTTTTTTGATGATATACAAGCTCTAACCAATCTAATCCAACAAGGCTTGAAACCAAATTTCTCCAAAATTCTAAGCAGAAAGCTCCACGAGACCTGATTGTATGCTTTATTTATATCAAGTTTGAGTAAATTTCTCGATCTTCTACTTTTTTCTACAGAACGAATCAACTCATGCACTGCAATAACACCATCCAAAATTTGTTTTCCTACTACAAATCCACTTTGAGGATGGTCAATAATTATAAAAAGGTATACTTTGAGCCTGATCGCCATAGTTTTAGTGAGAATTTTAAAAAATGTATTACAGAGGCTAATGGGACTGAAATCAAAGTAATATTTAGCACCCATCGAATTTGGGATAAGAACTATATATGCTGAGTTTACATTAGCTAGAATTAAATAAGACTCCTAAATTTCCCTCATAGCTAAACATATGTCAACACCAACGATGTGCTAGAACCTCTGAAAGAAAATAGGAGGAAATTCGTCCGGTCCTGGAGCTTTCAAACCACCCATAGAGAAGACAACGACCTGTTGAGTGATAATTTTGCCCAATTGCAAAACTATACTCACAGTCAAGGTATTTTTAGAAAACCCTCTCTTGCAAAGAAATTCAGAATTCCAAGGTTCTTTCTTTCTCAATTATTTAAAATGTGCTTGATTGCTTGTAAAAATATGAAAATGTGTTGAAATACCTTAGAGGTGCAAGTAACTATTAACAAGGGGACTGTGGTTTAGTATTGATTTGATTTGCAATAATTTTGTTGCTCATGTGATTATTAAAAATGTGTATTTGAAATAATGATTCCAAAACGGTGATTTAATCCATTTTATCTTAAATTGTTAACAAATTTTATCTTGAATTGTTAACAAATTTTATCTTCTTTTGTTAAGCTTTGTTTGAGCATGAAATAAAATGACTAAATCTAACTTTGAAATGTCAATCCCGAAACGATGATTTAATTCATTTTATCTTCTTTGGTTAACAAATTTTATCTTGCTTTGTTAACAAATTTTAAAATGATAGAACCTATGGAGTGCAAGAATTTTTTTTGTTTTAAAATCTTAAGAAATGTCTTAATTAAATGTGTCCAAATAATTTAATATTTTAGCCTTGAAGAAATAATTATTTGGATATTTTCAATTACTTCAAAACCCAAATTTTAATGCAGAAAAATATAACCCTTCTAGGGTTTTGAGTGTTTGATGGAGCTTAAAGAAAATAAAATAAATAATAAATAATAACAAAAGCTAAGGTTAGAGAAAAATGATAAAAATCTGAAATAATATGAAAATAAAGTGCGAAAAAGAAATCAAAGTGAGCTATTGCAAATTAATCCCTCTTATTCTGCAGAAAATAGAAGATCATGAACATTAAAACAAAATCAGGTTAGACCTGCATCCACACAATCTAAATCTAGTTAAGTGCAAGAGTCTTAAGAATAAAAACATGTATCAAAAATATTAAGTGATGCTACCATATCCATGCATAAAACACCATTGAATAAACTCAATAAATGTGTGAGAAAGATATGCAGTAAAAATTATATTCAAAACCTTCTTTGGTTGCATACAAGGTGGGAAAATCGGTTTGCAAGCCTTCCAATTCCTTTACACACCCTTCTGTTCCAAAACATTTCAGCACTTGTTTCTCCATGGTATTAATAGAAAATTTTAATTGTTTTCCCTTCGTATTCTCCTCAATGGAAGCCTTTTCATTTCATTTTCTTCCTCCATCAATTTTGGATTCTTTTCCTTCATTCTTTCATTTTGTAATGTCTACAAACATCCATTCACTTATAGAAAATTTTAATTGTTTCCCCTTCGTATTCTCCTCAATGGAAGCCTTTTCATTTCATTTTCTTCCTCCATTCAATTTTGGATTCTTTTCCTTCATTCATTCATTTTGTAATGTCTACAAACATCCATTCACTTTTGTCCCCTTTCACTTCACCCAGCTTCGTAACATTCCCTTCATGGCATATCACTTATATTCGTCTTTTCTTACCATTCATTCATTTTTTGTGGCAATAGGCATAATGACCAACTTGTTTGACTTGTAACCGCTACCTTCCTTTATAAACACCCCTTTGGTAACATCTTTTTTTTTTCTGATTGCACTATTTACATATTGTACCATAGTGTCATTTGGCACCTTTGTTATGGCCTTTCTTTATACGAAGATCTCTACGCATTAGAGCTTCGATTTATCGATTCCATACTTCCAAAAAATGAACACAACCGAATGTTAAACTTATCCTTTCTACCGCCCATAGTGCATCACCATTCATGAGCGGTGCTGGCAATACCGTCTATCAACAACAGCTGCGGAAGCATGTGATTCCCATTCAACACCCACTAAACATCCATCTCCGAGAATCCAAACTCTGTGACAAAATCCAGCACATGATTAATTTATTTGTGGCCATACTTAGGTAAATATTGATGAAACTTATCCCTCAACTTTTCTATGAAATTTCACGTTTTATTCCAATTTGGCACTGCCCATCATCGCGCTCTTCTGCAACTATCTTCGAGTGTGGAAATTTTAATCCCATGGACTCCGAGGATGCATCAGAAGATGAGGCCCATCGTTATATCTCGTGGGCTTCTTCCCTATACGCCCAAAACCTCGTGATGTAGATTTTGTTGCATCGTTGGACACCCGTTAATACATGTGAAACTCTATGTCTATATTTCCTATTCTATGTCTTCATTAGGTGCTTTAGCATAGGATAAGAAATGCTCAAGACATCAGCATGACCTTGAAACACCTTGCAGCTTGCGTGTTGATTATGGCTATGAACAAATATGTGTCAGTGCCTATTTTCACCAAGAGTCGATAATTTCCCATTTTTTGATAGCTATCATTCATCGAAACCATATCATCATGGTCAACATACTCTTTCGCAAAACCATGTTAATGAGGTAGCATCCGGCTGAAACGACATAACTACAGGGAGTGACGTACTATACGTCGGGGCCATCATGTTGGCTAAACTATCTACTTGACCTTTCTCTTTGTTTTTTATGAGCAAATGAGTATGAGAACGAGCGAAGAGAAGGAAGAACGAAGCCCTTCCATTTCTACTCTCACCCACCGAATACAAAGGACTAATCAACCTCCTCCCATATCCATGTCTAACACACCCGATATGAAAGCAACGAACAACGCCACAGCTTTCGATCATGCCCCACCCAAATCCAATCTCAAACCTTTATCCAAACAAGTGGCTCTGGATCTCTCCAAAGAAGAATATCACATAATATATGGTGTTGTATTGGGAGCCTCTTGGGGATTGGGAAGAAAAACTCCTCGGCATGCTAGTACTGACAATAAGGCTTTGACATATGGGAGTAATCCCACATTCATCTGGCTACAGCATCGAGTGTATTATATATGGCCACCCTCAGAATAGCTTATGATGATTTGCTCATCCTATAAGTCCCACACACTAGTTCATCTGATTGTGATACTTGGTGGTACCTCAAAATTTGTGTCATGCGTTGTCCTCGAATTATGTGCCTTAACATTTTGTAGTCTGCAGCCAAACACAAAAATACAGGAATTAAACCTTAAGATAAGAAATGATAATCTATTTACAATTAGCCTTAATATTGTATATATATACGTTTTTATTTTATATATGTATTTTATATTTTTTTTATATAAAAGCCCCTACTCAAAGTGTTCAAAAGGCTTTGATGGGCAAGGTCTTTCTTTTACCTATGAAAATAGGAGGATTAGAGTTAAATATAACTTGGTATAACAATCATTGAATTAAACTTATACAAACCTAAAAAGCCATTAGAACCATTGTATGAATGGATCCTAATCCTAATTATACTAGGCTTGACTTAACCAACTCTTCCAATTTTATCTAGATACTTTGAGGCTTTTACCCCAATTTGGGCATGGTCCTAGGAAGATGAACGTATCTAACAATGGTGAAGCTTAAGGTGTTATGGATTACTTGACAACCTTGTAAACAAAATCACTCGATGCAACCCAAAAGTCTCATGAATAGCTAAAATTTTAAGTGGGTCCCAAAAATTGGGTTGTGTTGTGCAAAGGCAACAACACAGCCCTAATCTCCTTATCCCAAAATAGCGCAGAGGTCTTTGTTCACATCATCTAAAACTAGGGTGGGGATGTGGTGCAGTAGCCTCTCTTCAACTTGAAGGTCCCTATCATCCCTAGATTTGAGGAGGATTTTGAAAAACTCGATTGTTTCTTTCATGATTTCTATAATATCCTTTGAGATAACATTATCTGATTTCATAATTTCTCTAACTCTATTATTTATCCTATGCCTTAATGTGAACGTGTGAAAGAATTTTGTGTTCCCATCACCTTCACGTAGCTAGAGGGATCTTGATTTTTAATGCCTTAAAATTTCTGCATCTGCCAACATGTTATAAAATCTGCTAACATTTTTCTTTCCCTATGGTTGTCCCCTTAAATCACCTCTCCTCACTCCAAATTTAATTCAACTTCCTTTAATTGTTCAACCAACTCTTTTTTCCTCTAGAACACATTCCCAAAAATTTACTTGTTCCAAACCTTAAGATTAGCTTTAACAAATTTAAGCTTTGAAGCCACTTGAGAAATGAGAGGGCTCGAAAAACCTGAGACCACCATTCCAAAATTCTAGATTCTAAACACTAATGTTTCAACCACATTGCCTCAAACTTGAAGGGTCTAGGAAAAGACTAGAGTTTGGGACTTTTTCAAACACCATAGGATTATGATCGAACCCCACTTTGGGGAGATAGCAAAGGGATGCATCTCTAAACATTGGAATACCTTCCTTGGATACTAACACCCTATCCAACCTAATCTGAATATTTTGATTGCCCAAACCTCTGTTACTCCAAGTGTATTTAGACCCCTTCAAATCCACATCCATCAGCTTCTAATTATTAATAAATGTAGTAAAATCCTCCATACTTTTAGAACCACAATCACTACCATAATTTTTATTCAAAGGGTATAAGGGGGTATTGAAGTCTTCGGTGAGAATCCAAGCTTCTCCCTTGAAAATTTCTCTCATAGAGCTCAGAGATTCCCATAGTAGATTACTATTAGGGGTTGTATTAGGGGTATAAATATTAGACATAATCCATCTTTGTCCAAAGTCCTTACTACAAAACAAAATATTGATCACTCTATCAGAAATAAATAGAATGGATCCCTCTAGTTTCTCAGGGTCCCATAGACAAAGAAGACCCCCAGAAGCTCCATTGGCAGAATTTGCTACAAAACCCACCTCCTTCCAAACTAATTATTTTTATTGCCTCTGCATTAGAACTATCCATATTAGTTTCTTGAATAAATAGAACATTAGGTCTTACCTTTCTCCTAAGTGTTGCCAAAATTCATTGTTTGGCGGGCCCATTCAAGCCTCTGATATTCCACAATAACAATTTCATCTTCGAGATTTGGAACCATTATTCCCACTCAGAAAACCGGGGGAGCTACAAAATATGTCAAGTTTTAGTTGTTTACCTTTGCTATCCTTCTCTTTCTCAAACTTCAATTGGGATTGGCGTTCATCAGCAATTTTTGACTCTGCCTCATGGATCCTCAATGCTTTGTTAGAGGGTTTCCCTACCTTACGATTACCTTCGACATTCATCTGACCTTTAGGGAATCATTACTATTATCCATTACTTCCTTTAACAAAACAAAATAACTCATGCATTTCTTTTCTTTACATAAGAACTTTTATTCCAATTTTCTATTCACAACTTTATAAACATTCAAGTATTTTTTAACTAATACATAATTTGTAAAAATCTAATTAACATCTCCTTAATTAATCAAAATCGAAAACATCAATATAATTTTTAGATTTTCTATGAACTATAAAGTGCAACCTAATATGCACAACATTGGCAACTAACCATAATGATGTTTGCTTTCAACTAAATGCTTACCATTAAACTCCTTGTCAAATAAAACTTTAACATTTGCATTCTACATTATTCGATTCCATAATATAAGCAATAATTCTTAGAAAGTCAAATAAAGTTAAAAGCACAAATTTAAAGTCTTCCTTCAAAGAAACCAAGGTTAAACTATCATGGCATTAAGCATGTATGAGGACAAACCTACGCTCTCCTCTATTGTGACCTCTTCCTGTGTGCTCAAGAAACAACAACAAAACAATGCAACTCTACGAAAACTTACTCTTACACACGAAGCAACTTCTAACAAAAAAAAATGCTCCTAAAACACTACAAGATGACATGGATACTTTGATCTCATAGTTGCAGATAGTGCATCTACACTGCCTATGAAACTAAAGGAACAAGCTTTGGACAAAAAGGCATTATCACTCTCAACAACAAAATAACAAAAGAAGACAACAATCCAAGATAACATTCCAAACCCAACACTAACGGAAGACCTTGCACTCCACCAAGGCCAACCTTTGCTGGAAATATGAAACTTGATGTCTACTTCCATTGCAACTACCATAGGCTCCAAACTAAAAGAATATGTCTATAGCTCAATTCTAAAGAAAATTTATAGTAGCACACCAACAAGGGTTACAAAACAATCCAAAAAATTGGTCTTAAGCAAGCCAACCAACACATAAGCTAAGGCATCTAAACTTCTACTACAGAGGGTACGAAACAGGTCTTCCCTACAAGCATACCTCCAAAGCACAATGCTATAGCAGCAAGAAGGCATAAAGGAAAATTTATTGCTAGAGATAATCCAAAGCAAAACAACCATACTCAAATGTTTGGAAGCCTGCACCTTACCTAGGAGCGCTTCCAAAAACTTGCTTCGCTACAACTTTGAAGATCCACTCCTTTATTTTCCTACTACCAGACAAAGTTTCGATTGTCAGCCTCCTCCAAGGCCTTTTATTTCTATAACAAGCCCCCTTCACCCCTTGATACACTTTTTTACAACTGATCGACAATTTTGTCAATAGATAATTTCTTACAACCGATCGATAAATTTAGCAATAGATAGTTCTCTGCAATCGATTGGTTGTTCTAGCATTTCACTACAACCTATTGGCTATTCTGACGATAGACACTTCTCTACAACCGGTCTATAAATCTCTCGATAGATAGTCCTTTCCAACTGATTGGCTTTTCTATCGATAGACAATCCTATGCAACTGATTGGCTTTTCTATCAACAGATAATTCTCTATAATTGATTGGCTTTTTTTTCTACAAACAATCCTCTACAACTGATCGATTTTTTTATCGATAGACAATCCTCTACAAACCAATCTATTTTTCTATCGATAGAGAATCCTTTGACACTTCTCTACAAACCTATTGGCTATTATATCGATAGATACTTCTCTGCAACCGATTGGCTTTTCTATCGACAAACAACCCTCTATAACTAATCATTGCTTCAGATCATTTTTTGAGGAGTTTAAATGTTTTAGAAGTATATAATTTCAAGGTGAAAAAGGTCCATGATTTAAGTGGGAGTGTTGGTGATTTAAAATAAAAACGATGAAATTATTATCAATGTGGGGTGAGTTGACCCAAAAAAAATTGGACCAAAAAGTTTTTGGCAAATGGGCCCCATCAAGGGTCCTCATATTCGCCAATTTCTATTTTCGAAAATCCTAATATTCGTAAATTAACAATGATTCGCTGCTATGCATAACCCTGTTGATACACATTTGCAAATTCATAATCTACTTCATACAAGGTGGACCAATTGGAGGTATCATGTCCATAAGAACCAAGAATGGTGGTGAGTGTTATGATTGGAGGTTAGCTCAAACAATTTGTTGTTGAATTGGAATTACCTTTCTTATGTCTGGTGATCAAATGAAATTGTTATAAATATGTGGCCCACTTTTGATGTATTTCATTTCATAGCTTACTTTGTATCTAAACAAACTCCATAGATCCATAATTTGTGTGGATGATGGTTTCCTTTCCCAATATGTAGTGCTTCCACTGATTGCATACCTTGACAATGGCATAGATTTCGTTGTCGTATGTGGGGTATTTTTAATTATTTTATTAAATATTTCACTATGATAGGCAACTGGATGCCCATGTTGTATGAGGATAGCACCCAATGCATACTTTAATGCATTAGTCGTTACCTCAAAAGGTTGATACACATCAGGTAGAAAATGTGTAAGATCTTAACACAATTGATCCTTCAACCTCTCAAATGCTCTTTGTTGTGTAGCTCCCCAGTGGAACTTGGATTTGACACCTCCTATAGTCACTTGGTATAGTCGCCAAACAATGTGTGAGAACCCCAATATGAATCTTTGATAAAAATTGACAAGGCCCAAAAAGTTGCAAAGCTTTGTTAGTCTTTGGGTGAGGCCAGTTTTCTAATTATCTAAATCTTCTTAGGATCAACATTGATTCCCTCTTTGTCAATAATATACTCATCATACTGAAAAAATTTTATGCCAAATGAATATTTATCCAAATTAGCATATAGTTTGTGTCTTCAAAGAGTCTGAAGACATGTTGAACATGTAGATGTTCCTCCCATGTCTTACTATAGATGAGAATATCATCTAAGAAGATACCATAAATGAGTTAGTGTAGAGGCACATAATGTCATCCATCATCCTCACAAATGTGGTAGGTGCATTGGTCAAGACAAAAGGCATAGCTAGCCACTCAAATAAACATCCTTGGATTTGAATATATTCTTGCATGCATCAGTGGGCTCTATAGGTATTTGATTAAAGTCAAATTTGAGATCAATTTTGGTGAAGACTTTGTACCATGGAGATGGTCTAGCAAGTCATCTATTCGAGGGAGTGGATAGTCATTCTTCATAGTGATTCTATTCAAAGCTCTATATTTAATAGTCCCCACATTCCATCTTCCTTTGGATCCAAGACAATTGGACTACCGCCTGGTGAAGCACTTGATCTAATGTTTTCCTTTTGAATCAATTCTTAAAACTACCTTTGATTTCATCATTTTCAAGGACTAGTCTACGATAAACAGGCGCATGAGGCAAAGGAGAACTAGGAACTAAATCAATGGAATTATTTACCTCATAATGAAGTGAAGCCCCAAGTGGTGACTTGAATTGTTCATCATATTCTATTACAATCTAGTCCATCTACTTTTTTTGTGTAGCATCTGCAATTGATGTAGTGATGGTCAATTACAATGGTCCTACTTTGTGGCTTGATCATCAATAAAATGCTTTTTTGTTTTGTTTTGGCTATTGTATTTGTGCATTATTTAGCATTAATTAGGAAACAGAGGTAGGAGATACCTTTGGTATCCTAAAGCATTGACCTCTTATAGTGATGATGACACTTTGAAGCCTAGACTTATATACACCATGCATCTTCCACATAAATGGCTGGCCCAAAACTACATCACAAACATCCAAGGGTACAACATCGCACAAAACTTCATCTTTGAAAGGCTTGATGGCATAAGAGAGAAAACATTATTGACACAAATGTCACTCCCTCTTTGTAACCATCCAACATTATATGGTTGGGGTGTGGTGTGATAGGTAAATTCAAATCTTTCACCATCTAAGCAAAAATTAGATTCTTTTTATTCCCACTATTAACAATGAAATGTAGTGGTTTACCCTTGACCCACATTTGTGAGTAAAACAGACATTGCTCCTCTTGTGACTCCTTTGGTGCAGCATTTCTAGTGGTAATGGTCACATTTAGTTTGACTTCATCAAT
Organism: Wollemia nobilis; assembly: GCA_028583015.1. Classification (NCBI taxonomy): domain Eukaryota; kingdom Viridiplantae; phylum Streptophyta; class Pinopsida; order Araucariales; family Araucariaceae; genus Wollemia; species Wollemia nobilis. Next base: position 476,622 of record JAQPPZ010017247.1, read on the forward strand.
TTGCTTCTCTTTATCCTTAGAATGTGGATGTGGAGGCGATGGTGTAGTGGATGTAGAGGGTTGTGACTCAACAAATAATGACTGAATTGTTAGACACTCCTCCCTCAAATATCGGTTGCTCTTGTGATAATCACACCATTTGTTACTCTTGGCTTTCAAGGGATTATTTCCTCAGGAGTCTTTATTTGCTTCCAATTCTAATTTTTGGTTGACCACCTTTATCTTGATTCTTTGGAGAGTCACTCTTGCATTTCTTTGGTTGGTGCTTAGTGTCATAGCTTTTTGTTATTTGTTCTTCTATTTTTGTTTTTGTGTTTATTCTTCAATTTGATAGTAAGTTTATATGCATCTCCTAATGTCTTGAATTCAAAGAGGTCCATGTCCTCTAGAATATACCATTATAGCACGTTGTAGTACTTGAGGATTTGATCCCTTTTAGTATCTTGAATACCTATATTTATTGCTATGGTGTGGAAAGCATCACTATAATCTTGAACAAATTGGTCTTTACCTTGACGCAATTGTTGTCATCACATGTATTGGTCTTCATAGGCTCCCACCGGATAGTATTCTTCCTTGATGGCCTCCACAAAATTATCCCATGTAAACACTACTACATCTTCCTTCTCTATAACCCTATTACAATATGCTTCCCACCAATTTTGAATAGGTAATGAAGCTTTCAAAAGGGATTTTATCACTATCGATAAATTTATTTATAGAGAAGTATGAAGATAACTAATCCAACCGATTTTATAGGGCATCAAGATTAATTTTTCCTTCAAAAATAGGAATATTAAAACTCACCTTTACTTAAAAGGTATAGGAGCATTGAATGGTGGTTGTGAGGAAGAGATTGCAAAATTTTGAGTAAATTGGTCCATCATCTTATTCCTTTGTTTCATGAGAGCTTCATTCAGCATCTCCTTGAAAGGATCGATTGTCTCGATGTTGTCCATTCTACTTCTCACCTGAGATCATTTGGAATGGCAAAGAAAATAATCAAAAGGATTTCACATTTGATACCCAAACTTTCAATATCCTAATCTTGTGTTTATGGACATACACTCAAAATACAAACCACTCTAATACCACTGATCCATAAATCAAAAGTTTGAGTTAAAGAAGATCAAGAAAGAATGCAATTCAAAATTAACAGTATAACAAACCAAAACACGAGCATATAAAAAAATAGCAGAATGATTTTATTCCTCGAAAAAAAGAGTACAATTCAAGCAATCTATGAGAAGAGATGTGAGGCTATAACATTGTATTCGTTACTCATGCTTTTATAGTCAAAGGTGCATCTCTCTTTATAATTGATGTGTTGAAAATCCATTGTATTGAATATGAAAGGTAACCCATATGGGAATGTGGTGGTTCACCTTTTGTGAGTCAGAAAATCACACATATGGCAATGTGGCGATTCACCTTCCATGAGTTACAATGTGCATTTAATTGAAAATAACATACATATGATTTGTCCTTTTGTGTTTTGTCTTCTAGAAAAGTGTCACTATGAAAATTTAAAAATATAAAATTATTATTTTTAGTAACCATTTTGTTTTGCATTTTTAAGGGCCTCTGAAGCGCATTTTCCACCAACATGTTAAAACTAAAATTGTTGTTCTTTTTCCAACACTTCTTGAATGGATCAAACGAAGTCTTGAGCACAAAGTTATGCCTCTAACTGTGCGATTAGGATTTTAAAATAGATTTTCAAGTATTTTCCACCATAAAGCCATGACCCAAAAAGGTCATGTGCCCAAATCATTTATATTTATTAGTCATACCACATGTTTGCTAGAAAGCAAAAACATTTCATCATCTTAAGTTTGAATCTTTTGCACTTGTTTAAAGTCTCTTAATTAATATTCGTTAATTCCCGGATCTTAATTCACCTTTTCTATTTGTCTGCCTTTCAAAATCCTTTTTTTCTTACTTTTGTAAATATTAAATAAAAATTTAGGTCATACATACATTTTTTTCATTGAGACTTATTCATTGCTCTAAACTTTAGTTTGTTGATTCCTTCACTAAATATATGAGAAAATACTTAAAAATACAAATACAATATGCATGCTTTTAAAAATAACCTTAGCATATGTACCTCTTATAATTAAAGCATAGTTTCTTCAATGACTAAGACTTATATCAATGACTAATTATTAATTCATTTTTATTTTTCTCTACAGGAACTATTATTAGATACAACTCACACAAAAAAAAGCATATAAAAAAATTATGTGTAAACACTACTATTTACTATATTATTTATCTCTTTACTATTTTGCATATCATACGATTGGCTAATTTGTTCCTTTAATTAAAAGTTTTGTCTTGTCTTAATATACGTGTTGATCTAAAAAGCTCTTAGCTATGATAAAATAAATCTTTAACATATTTGCACCTTATAATTTAAATCTTAATTTCTTAAAACTTAATGATGTTCAATTAAGCTTAAAGTCAAATAGCAATGGTTTATTACATTCTCTTTCTTTATTTTAATCCCTAAGAACTAGATAATATGGACTCACTCGCATACGACAATGTTCTAAGACATTATATGCATTTTTAACGAACATTGCTATAGTTTTCATATTTATTTCATTCTTTGTCAATTTATTAGGATTTGTTCATTATAATCAATCTCATCAATAAATTTTAATTTCAAATATTTAAATATTGAGCATACCTTCTTTTTCAGCTCATGTCAACTAATGGCCCTATTCTCATTTTTAATGTTAAATAAAATACATCATACCCCTTTTATTGATGAAATTGCATGCATTTTCACAAGCACCCTTATGATTTTGCTATTCCTTACATCCATCTCTTAGTGAATTTATTAAGATTTGCTTCTCACAAACCAGCCTTATCAATAATTTTCAGTCCCAATTTTTTAACCATTTTTTTTTTCAACGAGTTTAATGAGTTTACACAGGTTTTCATGAGGGGTCCATGTCCCCTCATACTAAGTAGGGTTTGAACCTTAAACCTCTCAAAAAAAGACCAAAACCCTTACCACTGCAATAAGCTTACAGGTTTTACCAATTGTTCAAACATTGAATAGACATTTTTATAATTTTATCAGCTAATATTCCTAATTCCAATTTCTTATCTTAAATGAAGTACATACGTACTTAATTGCATTTACATCTTAAACTTTCCTTCTTTTTTCTTGTCTTTTTTTCTCCATTCAATAATGAAATTACTTGCTTTAGTTAGAATTAAAAATTACACTTCAACTTATAGCTACACGTAGTAATTTTCATCAAATTTCTCCTTTTTGTTATTTGTCCTAAGACTCTTCAAATATTTTCAACCTCATATATAATCCTTAGGCAAATAACAAGTAATATTTTTACATGAATATACCCACGTTAGTTATCCCTAAGATTTCCTTGTCCTAATAGGTTCAATGCTAATATCCATACTTCCTCAAATAACAAGTAATATTTTTACATGAATATACCCACGTTAGTTATCCCTAAGATTTCCTTGTCCTAATAGGTTCAATGCTAATATCCATACTTCCTCGGTTTTCTCAAATTCTCTCCATATGCTTCATGATGAAGGAAGAATTAAACATAAGCATAACAAACTTCATCACATCATTTGAGAATCTATTGGATCCAGAGAAATTGATACGTTATTTGCAGGTGAACAGCATGGTGTCATTTAAGATTATGCTAAAATTTCAAGATTTTAAACAATAATAATATTTACATGCCCTAGGGCAGTTTGATCGAGTTGTTGCTCCATTTCTGAATCTCATTTTCCTTTCTAGACCATAATTAAGACAGTTTCCCATCACCGATTTTTCTCGAGTAGCTTTTAAAACTATATGGATATGGTTTGAAGCCAGTAGAGATCAATAATCACAGTACATTTTCACAGCTCATAAACTGTACCCATACTTCTGCCATAATCTCTCCGACTAGACCCAAGTGCAACTCGATCATCTCGTAACATATTTAGGTTTGGTGCCAGCAAGCGTGTATAACGATCAAAGTACAAAAGCTGCTTCATAAGAAGTGCAAACTCCCGTGGAAACTTTAGTCCATAGGACTCGCTCACACGTATCTAGAAAAATAGACATCCAACCAAGATAACTTGTTAATTATCCACGTGCTTAGGAAACAAAATAGTTTTTCATTGGTAAAGGTAATTCATGGGATTTTGCTAAACAAAACTTAAATGGTAAATGTACACCGTATTTCAGTATGGGAACATTTATGCATATGTGGTTGGCTTGATTTTGTTTGCAATTAACTTGCTAATAACTCTACAACATCTATCTAAAAATAATCCATAGTTATATATTGCATTCCCACCTCACATTGCGTAGAGATCTTGATGGAAGTTATATGGTGATACCTCTGTCATGACATGGATAAAATGTGGAAAAGTCCAACATATTAACAAACGAAAGAGAACAACTTTGTTTGTCCGAGGACAGGCAAACCACAGGAATTTTGACAACAAATTATATCCATCATGGTAACAAATGATACTCTGATATTTTGAACTGGTCCAGACAAAATATTTGAGCAGGACAACACACAATGTAGCATGGTAACATACACTCTCTTCTTCCAAAAGATCAAATAAAAGTATAATCAGAACTATTGGTTCAAATGAGAACATAACATGATAAAACAAAGGATTTTTCAATGTATTATAAGATGCATTCTTTCCAACCAAATAAGGAAATGGATGTCACTTTAGAACAGGCAGTATACCAACTAGGATGTTTGGATTATCGGTAATTATTGCTGGCTAAACAAAATAATGAACCAGATGCAAGTTTCAGATGTCAGGCTAAGCAGATTTCCATAGTTGTTCTGATAGGTTAGGGGATTAAAGAAAATGATTATCATCTCAAACAAGATAATTGCCAGCGGTGGCAGACAGCATATCCACCGGCTCTAAGAGTATATCACAAACGCAGATTAAAATAGAACTTTCTAAAGATACTGCAAGGTGCTTCCCATGTAAAAGCAATAAGAAAGATGTATCCTACTTTGTCTGCATTTGATTTTTCATGCTGATGCATGTGTATTTACAATATAAAATCTTTGGTGATGTGCACAACTTCTGTACCACTCAATTGTGATGCTGCATGCCAAAGACTTGGATCTCTATTATACTTGGTGATGCTGTGTAACCTACCCTTAAATGTAACTCATGTTAGCATATGATATTGTACCACATGGTGATGCTGTGTAACGTACCCCTTAAATGTAACTCATGTTGGCATATGATATTGTACCACATGGGGTATGTAAAGTGGACCACGTGTTAAGTTAGAAATAGGTAGGAAGGTGTGTCATAGAATCATGTATGTAACTGCTTTGGAATCATGTATATAACCGTCATAGAATATGTAGTCAGAAATATTGTCATAGAATACTGACATAGAATATTGTCATAGAATGTCAGGAAATATGCTTGTAAATATTATAAAAAGGGAAGGATGTAACCCTCACAAGACTAGTGATGATTTGGAATATTTTGTAAGGAGGTTGACCCCTTGAAGAGGCTAACGATAGTAATATTACTCGTCCTAAATTTCTGCATTTGTTGTTATACTGCATTTCCATGATTCCTTTAATTAATGCTTCTTCTATTGGATATGCAATGTTAGTGCTGCTTTTGTCAATAATCCATGTAATCGTAGTTAGAATTATCTTTGGCACCAGTATAGCTCAGAACTAAGAATTTCGAGATGAAATATTCGCATGAGAAGAACAAGTTCATTGCAAGTGGTATCAAAGCCCTTTCCAGGGCATGGTAAGCTTTTGTTGTGAGCAATTTTTTTTTCTTTAAGCCTGGGTCTATAGGTTAGAAATGGTGTTCCGACTGTTTTAAAATATCACAGAGGAGCTGTCATTTTTGGCTAAGCTATAGTGCCCATAAAGTGTCTACAGAAGTGAGGGGTGATCAAACTCCAATACCCAGGCCTCAGACAGCACACATGTACGGATTTGTGCTCCCACGTACAATGCACATATCGAGAGACCCATTTTAGGAACCCTTAGCCAAACTTCAGATATAGGAAGCCATTCAGCCGCGTAACTATCCATAACAGCACTTTGGAAGATTACTTTCTCGTACTGATCAGAGAGGCGAGTGGTGCACCCAAGGATATAGGCTATATCCTCCTTGGGTAGTAACCTAAAATACTGCTCCGAGCATTATCGATCATTGCTACAGTATATTAGAGGGCTATGGGAAGTACACACACCTTAGCCTAGATGACCTCTCTTTCCTGATTTTTTACTTGTGGTAGTTTTATACTTGAGCTGGCCTTATCATTAGCAAGACAGAAAACACAGAGTACAAAGGACTATAGATCTCAATTATAGAGTACAAAGAGCTAAAGAGCCCAGTTCTGTATAAAAAGAAGTCTAGGCTATCGAAAAACATCATATTGCGTTATAGTCCATTGTGATTGTCTCATCGAGCTGATCGTTTTGGTATATAGCATCCATACACTTTTTTCAAGGACCCCAAAATCATCATTTTGTGGTGTAAGCCCATTTTGATCGTCTTTTCAAGCTGACCATTTGGTATATAGCACCCATACACTTTTTCAGGACCCTTAAAAATAATAACCACTACAATTTTATTTTTAGTAAATGCCACCGGAAACCCAAACTCAAGCAATGGAGGCCATAATGCATAAGATGGAGGAACAACTCGCCAAATTGGATGCCATAACTGAACTCAGGGTCAATTGTCTTCTATCACCACCATGATAACAAACTTCAAGCATACACAAGACACAATGAGTCAGGAAATCAAAGTACTTAAGCTTAAAAATCCAAATTTTGATGGGTATGCTGAAAATAGCTCAAAAGCTTAGAGAGGGAAAGCTATTGACAGGACAACTTTCTCTAGGGCCTTTACTGAGGAAAACTATCAACAATCAAGGAACAATAGAGGCATGACCCCTAGACTTCCTAAAATAGATTTTCCAAGGTTTGATGAAACTAATCCACAAAGTTAGTTAAAGTCGAGCAATGGAATGAACTGCATGAAACACCCCTTAATAAACGGATTTTTGTGGCCACCTTTCATTTTGACCTTGAAGCACTCCATTGGTATCAATGGTTGTGGAAACAAGTCCCAAACATTGGGTGGACACAATTCAAGAGTGAACTCCTTGGTCGATTTGGCCTGTCAAAGTTTGAAGATTTTACTGGAGCCCTCACCAAGCTCTAACAAACAAGTACCGTACCCGAATATGTTATGGCTTTTGATAAGCTAGCCAACAAAACCAAAGGTCTTCTAGATGTCTTCTTTAAGAGTTGTTTCATTAGTGGCCTTAGAGAAGAAATCAGAATTGAGGTCCTAATGCTCAAGCCAACCACATACATGACTGCCACGAGGCTAGCTAAACTTGCAAAAAGCAAATGGAATGCCCAATGGAGAGCCTCCAGAGCCCCAGCATTATTGACCCCAGTATAGACAAACAAGAGGATTGTTTCACCTATGGCCATGATAAAATCAATGTCAAAATTACTCATGGGGATATCATGACTTGTAATGGGCGGTGTTGAAATGCTCAGTTATCCATAGGCAACTACCAATTTCAAATTGATCTCTATGCAGTTCCATTGGGAGGTGTGGACATTTTGTTGGTGCCCTTGGCTGAGAACTTTGGGACCGATGCAATGGGATTTCTCGAAGCTTTAGATGTAGTTCAAGGTCAACAAACACACCATCTGTGGTATAAATGAAGGAAAACCCAAGGTCATCAAGTCCCATCAAATGCAATGGTTGATTAAGGGTCATAGAGTAATGGTTGGTAGATTTTGCCAGATGTAGTTGCATGCTAGACAAGATGGAAAGGTCCTCCAAACATGGCCATTCTAACCAAGAATCAAAAGGTTTTCAATGAACCTAAACAGCTACCTCCTAGTCGACCTAAGGACCATAGAATCAACTTGGTACTAGGAAGTCAACCCCCAAACATACGGCCATACAGGTACCCCTATCATCAAAAGAATGAGATTGACCAGATTGTAAGGAATTGTTTGACACAAGACTAATTCGCCCGAGCGCAAACCCTTTTGCAGCTTCCATCCTATTGGTACAAAAAAAGGATGGATCATGGAGGATGTGTTCGGAATTTCGAGAGAGCTCAACAATATCACCATCAAGGATAATTCCCAATTCCAATGATTGATGACTTGCTGGACGAGCTGCATGGTGTTCAATATTTCACCAAATTGGACCTAAGGTTAGGGTATCACTAGATTCATATCTAGGAAGAAAACATGGCCAAAACTACTTTAGGGACTCATGAGGGGCACTATGAGTTTTTCGTCATGCCTTTTGATCTCACCAATGCACCCTCAACTTTCCAAGGTTTGATGTATGAAAGTTTGCATTGGTCTTTTTTGATGATATTCTAGTATATAGCAGGACATGGGAAGAGCACCTTCAACATGTTGACAAGGTATTGGAACTTCTGTAGCAAGAATCAGTTGTATGTCAAGCAATCTAAGTGCACCTTGGGGAAACAAAGGTAGAATATTTGGGGCACATTGTTGCCACAGATGGTGTGCACGTAGACCCCACAAAGATTGAGGCCATGAAGGAATGGCCCAAACCCAAAACGTTAAAGAGCCTCCGAGATTCGTCAGACTCACAAGGTACTACCGTAAATTTGTCAAGGATTATGGTAAGATTGCAACCCCCTTGACAATTGTGCTCTATAAGAACACGTTCGCTTGGAACTGTAATGTAGAATAGGCCTTTCTAACTCTGAAGGATGTTATGTGCCACACACCAATTTTGGCAATACCTGATTTTTCAAAGACCTTTGTAATAGAAAGTGATGCATCAAGAGTGGGGTTGGGGGTTGTGCTCATGCAAGGAAGACCCCGCATTCATGCACCAAAAAAAATTAAGGTAATATTCCTTACCTTTAATTCTATCAAATTAGGTTTCTATTGACTACATCACATCATAAATAACAACACTCCAATGTAACGTTCTCCAAGGTGTTTTATGAATGTAAAACGTTCTCTACTACACCACCCAAATTGCATTACACGGCTAGCACGTTCCGGTTCGTTTGATGTTGCTCTGCACTAGCTCGTTCTCGATCAGATGTTTCAGCTTCAATACTATCCCAGCCTCGTTCGGATAGCTTAGCACAATCTGGTAATGACTGCATTGCTAAATACTTGGCATTGCTCTAGCTTTGACGGCCTTGCTCAAAACTTTGGCACCACTCTAGCTTTGGTGGCTCCGCTCAAAATGTTGCTCTAGCTTTGGTGGCTCTGCTCAATGTTGCGACACTGCTTCTAGTGTTGATGATTTTGCTCAATGCTTTGATGCTACTCTAGCCTTGATGGATCTGCTCAATGTTTTGATGCTGCTCTAGCGTTGACGGTTTTGCTCAATGCTTTGATGTTGCTCTAGCCTTGATGACTTTTCTTAATGCTTTGACGCATACAACAAATTTTGATGCTTTAATCTCTTAATCCGCCTAGTCCTTATCTTCATAGTTTTTGAACCAAATGGATAGACTTAAGCATATGTTAAAAAAATTATTTTTCAAGCTTTTTCAAATATTGGAAGCTTTGCAATAGCTCCCTTTCATATATCAATCTGCAAATTCGAAATTTGCACCAATTTGAGTCTACGTTTTTTTAACTGGACGCTTAATATAAAATCACACCGAAGACTTCCTTCGATGGTAGCAATAGAGTCTACTCGAAGTAGCTCTGATACCATTGTTGGATTTTAAGCCAGATTATCTTAGGTCCCAATATTCTGGATCTTGAGTAGACTCAAATATAAGAGCAATCAATATATAAGTTGGCCAATATAAATTATAATAACATTCAAGAAAATATCAAATATGAATATAAAATAGCCAAAATCATTCATGCAATAACATGAAGAACACTTACAGTAGAATTGCTCAAAATATGCATACAAGCTTCAATATTCATGCTTGAATGTTTCATACATTATCCAGATATTTTTCCATATCATTCATGGAGTTTTGCCTCCATAATATAACCTTAGAAAGGTGACTCTTCAATACTTGACTCTTGCACTCCTCACTCATCCGGGAGTTGCAACCTTTCCTATTCTTTACATAAGACAAGCCTCACATGTCCTTTGGCTTCTCATCTTGCCACTTGTATACATGACTCTTGACTCTCTATTTACTTGCACACTTAACTCTATGACACTTGCACACTTCTACATGCACACCTAATACATGACACTTGTGCACTTTCTCACATTACATATTTGCACACTTAATTACATGACACTTGTGCACTTTCTCACATTACACACTTGCACACTTAATTACATGACACTTGTGCATATCTTGCACATAGACACTTACATAAAAGGGAAATATAAATCACACTCCTAAACTATAGACTCAAACCCTAATCTATTACATATTTACATTTGTACCATAAAGGTACCATGGGGGTACATTAGCATGTACCAAATAATATAATATTCTCCAACAATGGGGTTATGTAAAGTGGGTCACGTGTTAAGTTAGAAATAGGTAGAAAGGTGTGTCATAGAATCATGTATGTAACTACTTTGGAATCATGTATATAACCATCATAGAATATGTAGTCAGGAATATTGTCATAGAATGTCAGGAAATATGCTTGTAAATATTATAAAAAGGGAAGGATGTAACGAGACTAGTGAAGATTTGGAATATTTTGTAAGGAGGTTGCCCCCTCAAAGAGGCCAGCAATAGTAATATTACTTGTCCCGAATTTCTACATTTACTATTATTCTGCATTTCCATGTTTCATTTAATTAATGCTTTTGCTATTGGATATGTGATATTAGTGCTCCTTTTGTCAATAATCCTTGTAATCGTAGTTAGAATTATCTTTGGCATTGAATTTCTTATCTAAGTACAGCTCAGAACTAAGAATTTCAAGGTGAAATATTCGCATGAGAAGAAGAGGTTCATTGCATAAGAAGAAAATAAGTCAAGAATAAGGTATGCCTAAAATTAGAGTCTACACACAGAGAGAATAGACTCTTTAAATATAAGAGGACTTTTAGTAGGAAACTTAAATGCCATAGCAAGCAGGTATTCTAAAACATACATAAATGCCAATTGGATAAAGGAACTCAATGTAAAAGATGTGTGGGTTGGTCCAGAATATTCATTTGTAGGATGCACACTGCTGCAATGGAATGGCACTTATCATATTTGCATACCTGTTTTGACATACTGGTATGTAACGACTTAGCTCATTCTGCATGAAGAGGTGGATACAAAAGTGAAATTAAGCAAAGAGGACTTCTAGTAGGGAACTTAAATGCCATAGCTAGCACGTATTCTTACACAGAGAAATGCCAATTGGATAAAGGAACTCAATGTAAAAGATGGGTGGATTGGTCCAGAATATTCATTTATAGGATGGACACTGCTGCAATGGGATGGCACTTATCATCTTTACATACCTGTATTGACATGGTGGCATGTAACAACTTAGCTCATTCTGCAGGAAGAGGCAGATACAAAAGTGAAATTAAGCAAAAAGTCTATGTGGAAGATTATTTTATAACTCTGAGGAACCAAAGTTGACTTCAGGATTAGGATGAAGCTTAAAAAGTCCTCCGTATGCCTAACACTATCCTGATGGCATACCAAAAGAAGAAACGGGTAGAACAATGGCAAAATTCACCCTATGGACACTAACTCATCACAAAGTGCACTCAGAGGTAAAGAAAGCAATCTAAAACACATCATGCGAAAAGTCCAATCCAAAGAAAGCATGATTTTAACTAAGTTTTTGTTGTAAGTGACAAAGGTGCTTTTTGAAGTAGCAGAGAAACTAGTAGGAGGTGTTGCAAGAGGTTGTATCATCAAAGATGCAAACTTCAAAGCATTTTAGCAGTGAATCCACTTTGTAGCTTCTGAGAAAGAGATGGCTTTAAATTAAAATAGTAAAAACAGCTTTCATGAAGAAACAAGAAAAATTCTCCATTTAAAAGATTTATAGCTTATAAAGTAAAAAAGTAAAGTAGCTTTTAACATCTATGACACCATAGGCCATATAGGACTAATGGTTTACCACAAATGTGTTTACCCAACCAGACTCCAGTTATTGTATAACCCTACCCTCCCTTCCAGATTCAAGCCTTGGACCTCCTATTTGAAGTTCCAAGATCTTCACTGTTAGGCCCACTCAATTTGTACCAATTTGGACCAATTGCTGATCAGATTGTTGATATTAATGAAGTTATAACAAAGAATAAGAAAACACGGTTTCATCATTTTCCTGTCAGCATTAGTCAGAAAACAAATTCAAAATTTGGTACACTACAAAAGGATTGGCAAAGAAACCAGGTCCAAATGAGGTCAATGAGTTACTGTCTTTTGATCATGATTGGAAAGCTAGTGAACATCAAAAATTACAGAATTACTTGGGACAATTTTCATGTAGATGATAAAGATAAGGAACTTTGCATAAATCAACCTACTTGGGAGATAACTCAATTGAAAACTGAAGAAATGAAGAGGAAGGATTGAGTCCCTATTGACTGCTGGAATAACAAGTGAATTAGATCCACACTTTGGTGAGAGGGAAAGACTTGGTTCTCCAATTAATGCTGTCACCTCCTCTCTATTGACCAGACCATCTAAAACAGAATCAAGTTTAATTTTTGAAGTGATGGCAGGCCAGAGAAGGAAAATGACATCAGAAATATTAAATATAAGAGGCAGCTTATAAGGATTTTCCTGAAGAAATCCCAGAAGAAGATATAAGGGTAAAGCCTCTAAACTCAGGGAAGGAAACCTAAGCCATGGTATTCAATAAGAGATTCAAATTCCCTGAAATTCTGGATGAACCAATGTCACTATCTGTTCAATTTACTCCTCTTACTATGCATACTTGGATACCTGTTGGAATGTTTGCAAGAATAAATGTTGTTAAGGTTCAAGGTTCTTCATCTAGCCTGGCCATTTTTTGTCCTATTGCCAGTATGTTTAAATACCTTGAACCTAAAGGGAAGCAAATTATGGGGTCTGCAGAGATTCAAGCTCTAAAGGACACTTGGCTTGCAGGCATTGTCACAGCCTAAGGATATTTTGTGAATAGAATAGCAGATGTTTTCCCATTTCATTCATATACTTTTGACAGAAGGAGAAAAACCTTGCAAAAGGTCACACACATCAGATAAACGACGAATGATATTAGTATGTCCAATTATAAAATTAAAGAGCACATTGTAGAACACAGATGATGTTGACAGCATGTCATTGTCTTTTGCTAATGCCTTGACAGCAGAAATGTCACACGCAAAAACAAAACAAAACAAAACAAATGGTTAAAGAAATAAAGAAAAAGATTAAAAAGGACCAGATTTGAGAAGAGAAAATGCTCAATTAAAAGGAAGGGCACTATGGGGGGAAAATACTTTTAAACAAACTACGGAAAAGTCAATTGATGAAGTCATTCAGTTGCTTAAGGAATCATACAACACTGATGTTTTGTGATAAATTAATCTGAACGAACAAAGCATTTTCAATCCCCTCCAGATAGTGCTCTAAAAAATTATGAAGAAATGATTGGTATTTGCAGGGAAATAAACAAAATGGCTAAGGCACGTGCCTTGAACCATCTATTTTATTGAAGATTCACTCAGCTTAAGAGATTACTATTAATGAAATCATTCTTAAATATTGTATTGATCATGCAAATATGGAAAGAAGAGTGAAGAAGCCTTAAAATCAATTATGGATTTCTTCAATAAGTTTGCTATTATGATCCTTGAAAATAACTTTCTGACCCCAAGTAATACAAGTGATGAGTTGGTCAGCAAAGATAAATACATGAAAACAACGCAAATAGAGATTACTGACAGGAAGCAAGAATTCCAAAAGGTTACCTCTATCCCTATTATTGTACTAGAAGAGTTTCTCATAAAGGGGAATTAAGAGTTTAAAAGACGGAATTGTTCTTCACTGAGAATAAAACACATAGAGGTGAAGCAGTATGTGCTTACAAGCTTGTATTCAAGTGAACCTGAAAATGTTCAGTGTTGAACATGAAGTTAAAATTTAAAAGGATCCATTACACAATCAAGATACATGTTGCTAAGCTGGGCAGTTAGTTAAGTTCTATTGTTAGAACTAAAAGCTTCAATAATTGTATTATGGAAATGAAGGGTATTTAAGTACATAGGATGCCTATTTTAGGTATAACAAACCTTCAAACAAACTTGCAACTATCTTGTCCTATACTACATGCATGTACCTTGTGAGGGGTGGTTATACCACTTGACTTCTCACATGGTCTATGATGTAATAACTCCTAACATACCCCCCTTATTACATCATAGTCAAAATCTCTATTTTGCTTATGACCAAAGAATAATGTCTAGGGTGATGTTGGAATTTGAGAGAGAAATTCCCCCCTTAATGTAGACTTTCTACTTTGATACTTAGGAGTGTTGGGTTCTACCGATCATGCACTCCAAATACATTTATTACAAAATACTTCATTTGATGCATGAATTGTGTTTCTTCAATGTGGAGGATCTTCATTAAATATATCAGTTGTTGATGAGATCAAATGTTCTCTTGCCATGTAGACTTGTTCCCAAATCTTGTCTTGATCAATGTCTTCTACTGTGGTAAGGTCAATCACTTCTTGTCTTTTCTTATTCGTCATGGCTCCATTCATTTGATTTTGCCTTTGCTCATGATACATGATGTATTACTGCTTCTTTTGATCTTCAGCGTGATGTGCTACCATCCTGTATCGATCCTTTAATTGACTAGTTTCCAATACTTGTGTGTTGTCATATCTTCTGTGCGAACTAGTTTCCATTTCAAGTTTTGATTATCTCTTGATGTAGTGAGATCAATCATCTTCTACTTCTTCTTTGCATTGTTCATCTGAAGAAGACATCATTTGTGGTAAGCAATGTATTCACACTTTCTTTGGTGTGCTATTGATGGTTGAATCTTCAATGTTGCATTGATTTCTCATTCTCTTTGCTCTCTTCTTTTTCAAATTCTTCTATGGATGGTGAAGAATCACATTCTGAATGTACATCTTCACTCTTAGGTGCTTGGTTCTTGATGTTCTTAGTTGCATTGTACCAATAATAATTTGGATGATTTGAATGCATCCAAGTTTCTTGACTTGTCATATATTTGGATTCATACCAAACATTATTGTGTTGTCTCATCTATGCTTGTGCAACAAACACATGTTCTTCTATTTCTTCATCTTTTCCTTTTTCTTCTTTAACTTGATTTTCTTCGGCTACATTACTTTGATGTGCCTTTCTCCAACTTTGATTTTGCTTTTCTGAAGATGACCTATCTTGCTGTTGGTTCATCTCTTGTGAAGGGGATCCATTTTTGAATGGAATATGCCAACATTCCCTCACAATGTGTCCATTTCTACCACAATGTTCACATGTCTTTTGCATGTGGAAAGTACTCCTTTGAGAATCATTTCTTTGATTATGATATCTTTGAAAATTGTTTCTTTGTTGGAAGCATTGTGGAGGTCTCATGCCTCTTCTGAATGGTTGCTTCCCTCTTTGACTTGTAAGTAGTAATTGTTCTTCTTCATCTGTTGTATGTGAGGCCTCTACTTTCTGAAGTAGGTTCACCAGCTTTTCAAAGCTTGGTGTTTGCTCAGTAATATTTAATGTTGTCACAAAAACATTGTACTTTGATGGGAGTGATCTCAAAATAATTGGAACTAACATTTCATCAGATACCTGAGTTCCCAATGCTTGCAATGATGCTCACAATTCTGCAATTCTCCTCATGAATGATTCTAGCTTTTCTCCACTCTTCATCTTTAGACAATGGAGCTGGCTTTGGAGGAATAGAATCTGATTTTGATTCTTAGCTTCAAATATTGTTTTCAGTTTCTCCCATGCATCCTTGGTTGTGGTTGAATCTCTAATGTATGCTTGGACCTCATTTGCTACTCCAAACATGATGATTAGTCTTGCCTTTCTATCTGCCTTGTCGAACTTTGTTTATTCTTCTACTTCTGCAGTAGGATGGGTGATGCTTCCATCTACTACTTGCCATACTTCCTCAAACTCAAGCTGTGTCCTGAGTTTGGTCTTCCATGTAGCATAATTGTTTCCCCTCAACAGTTGGGAATCTGGCAACAAAAACTTTGGTGCTCCACTAGCCATGGTAAACTTTCACAAAATTTAAATATTCTTCTTTTATTGAGTCCACCTCAAAAAATTGAGAACTCTTTTTGACAAGTATATATATGCCTATACTAGGATTTCAATTGATGCTTCAAAAACTGCAAGAAAGAACTGTGTCTTGACAAGTGAATGTAGAGGGAATGCTTCTTTCTTTACAGAATATTCCTTTCTTTAAAATATTATATTTGCTTTTTCCTTTATTTTGGAACTTTTTATGTGTGCATTTTTCCTTTGTCCACGTGTTGCAGACGAAAGGAGAAACTATATGCACTCCAGGTATCCTCCAACCTCTTCCGAGTCTAGCAAATGTTTGGACAAATATCTCCATGGATTTTATTGAAGGGCTTCCTAAATCTAGCGGTAAAACAATCATTCTTGTGGTGGTGGATCATCTATCAAAGTATGCTCATTTATGTTCCCTAACCCATCCCTACAAGGCCTCCACAATTGCCCAAATATTCTTGGATTCCATTTTTCGTCTACATGGTATGCCCCAATCCATTGTTTCCGACAAGGACCCCACCTTTACCAATCATTTTTGGCAGGAACTGTTTAAACTACAGGGCACAAAACTAAAAATGAGCTCGGCCTACCATCCTCAAACAGACGGCCAAAAGGAGATTGTTAACAAAGTGCTTGGAGACGTACCTTCGCTGCTTTGCATCCGAGCATCCTACTTAGTGGGCCAAATGGCTTCCCTTGGCAGAATGGTGGTATAACACTTCTTATCATACCGCTACCAAGATGACACCATTTGAAGCGATTTATGGACATCCTCCTCCATCACTTTCCTCATATATCCCAGGTAGCTCCAAGGTCCAAGCAGTGAAATCTACCCTTCACGAGCGTGCACTACTCCTTCAACACCTCAAGCAAAATTTGGTGATGGCTCAAAACCGTTTGTGGCAACAAACTGATCAACACCGCACAAAGAGCAATATTAACGTAGGGGACATGGTCTTCCTCTACCTATAGCCATACAAGCAGTCATCATTGCAACTTCGTGGTCATCAAAAACTTGCCACAAAATTCTATGGACCCTATCCGGTACTACAACGGATTGGATTAGTTGCCTACAAGCCCAACTTGTCGTCCTCTTTCCAAGATACATCCGGTTTTTCATGTTTCCTCCTTGAAAAAGGTTCTTGGCAGCCAAGTACAGGTCCAATCAACACTTCCAAAATTGGATGAAGGAGGATCAATTATGTTAGGGCTTGAGCATATTCTGGATCGACGAACGCATACATTCCTCAACCGAACCATCACTAAAGTTTTAATACAATGGTGGGGATTACAGTGAGAAGATGCCACGTGGGAATCACTACATCAGCTCTAGCAGCAGTTTCCTCATCTCAAGCTTTAAGGACAAAGCTTTTTGAAGGGGAAGGGCATGTTAGGACCCTATCCTAACATTACTATGTAAATGTGAATGTGGCACCTTGGGCGCCTAGTGCATATGGGCCCACGTGATGTAAGCATTACTTATTGTAAGGAGTTAATAAAAGATGTAATTGTTTCTTTATTAGGAGTTACTAGCTCAGGTCCCCACTTGCATGTGGACCAACCCTTGAGCATTAGGGTTAGGGTTGATAATAGTCTATAAAAAGGCAAGAGCCAAATTGAAATGTATCAAGTCATTTTCTAATATTGTAACGGAGCTCTACTTCCAAGGAGGTTGCCCCCTCGAAGAGGCCTGCGATTCTGTATTGCAATTTTTGTTTCTGAGTAATAAAGCTACTGCATTTCCATTTTGTATTGCAATATTGTTATTCAGTTCCTGTTTTTCTTTGAATTATTGAAATATCTGTGTGATGTGCTTATTTTAATTGAAAGGTTCCTAACAGGTATCAAATCATAAAACTCCCTAGGCCAATGCGGCTAAGGGTTTATGTAATCATAACATACATTGAAAACTTGGATTCATTTTTCTTACTTTAATTCCGTTTTAACTTCTTTATATGTAAGCTTATTTCAATTTTGCTCCAGCATTCAACAATTCTAAACTAACAAGTCAGTGACAATCAATTATAAACTTATGAGCTTTAGCTAATTATGCAAGAAATTGGCATTCATTTCTATTATCTGGGACTTCAACTTTTGGCAAGAACAACAAAGAAGGGAATCCTTCAAAAACAAAGACTCCTAGTTCTAATAATGTAGACAACAAACATGAAAGCATAACAGATGCCAACAACAAAGAGGAAAATTATACCACATCAAGGAATAAGGCATTCATTTGCTGTTCATCAACAGCCACATTTGCTGAGATCGTTGCGCTATTTGGTCCTCTTCTTGCTGCAATTACAAGCTCAGAATCCAAGTCCTGAACACAAGAAAGAATGTGCCACTAAGCAACAAAATAAATAAAGGGGAAAAGCAAAATATTTTGATAAAAACTAAAATATCAGTGGACCAAGGAAAGAATCAGAAATACTTTATAACATGTTAACATGATAACGAAAATTATGACAACCTCAGTTAAATATTTGAAATTTTGAAGTACAATTTTTAAGAACCATTTGGTTCAGGAATCTTGAGAGGAAGAACAAAGTGAGAAATGAAATGAAATATTATTAATGTCCACAGTGGACCAAAAAAGACCCAAGGGACTATAAAAAGGACAACAATAACTGCCAACGAGCGGGCCAAAGTGGCCAACAAAGAAAGAAACTAAGAAAAATACAAAGACATGACCTAAGAAACGGGCCAAAGGGAATGGAAATAAAGAAGAGGGAAAGGGGGGCTGCAGTCCAAAAGAGTGGAGTGCACGCCAAGAAGAACGGAGGGGGCGAGAGAGGGAGAGAGTGGGGGAGGAGAAGCCCTAAGGGGCAAACTCCAACGCCCCACAAACAAGTATAACATGCTAAGATCTACCTGAAAATAATTAGCATCATCACTCCAACATGATAACAGTGATAGGCTGAATACCAAGTCTAGGGTCAAATGTTGTGTATACATAAACTAAATGAAGAGTATATTGAAAATGTTGACAACCCTACCTGCCCTTGTTGCATAATTGTGCCGCTAGGAGTTCCACTTTGATCATAGCTTGGGAAGACATTGAAAGGGAACATGAATCTGGCAAGAAAGCTCTCTTTGTAAAATTATATTTTGATAAAGATCAAGGGAGAATAGTGTGGAATTTCTCTCTGAAGATGCTAAATTAGCTCAGATGTGGTCCTTTTTTTCAGTGGGTGGTGGTACGGCAGAATTACATTTTCTCAAAGCTTCTAAATGGACCAACGTGAAGGAAATCTTTTCAAGCCTGTTCAATTGCAGAAGTCCATCCAACAGGGCTGGCCCTTTAGCTCCCTATTAATATACAGGTACAACAAATTCCCTTGGCAAAATCATTTGCTATCTAGGCATGCCTTTCAATATTCATCCCTCTATGGCAGATCAATGGTGATAGATTGATTATGGCTAATTTGAAAAGTTGCAATCATAGACCAGTCTTGAGCTTCATCTTCTGAGGAAAGTTGCTTTAGTTGAAAATATTTAGCTGCATGAAACATCCATAATTCCTCTTGCCTTTTGCCTTTTCAGGAATTATATGAAATGTTAGACAGAGTCCTCAGAAATTTTCCTAGAGGCAAGAGAGGAGGAATGGAAGGAAATCATTTGGTCCATTGCAATGTTTGCACTCTCTTATGAGATCAAGAGGGTTGGGAATTCCAAACATTAGAATTCAATGGACTACCCTTGTAGCCAAGAGACCAA
The DNA here is from genome assembly GCA_028583015.1 of Wollemia nobilis. NCBI lineage: Eukaryota > Viridiplantae > Streptophyta > Pinopsida > Araucariales > Araucariaceae > Wollemia > Wollemia nobilis. Next base: position 496,563 of record JAQPPZ010017247.1, read on the forward strand.
TGCAAAGAGTGGAAGATAAGGGTCCCTTGCAGATCTTTTCTAGACCCAATCTATACTGCCTAACACATCCAAGGGGTAAAAAGGACTATCTAGTTATGTGATACTATTGGTGGTGCCAAGGCTCTTCAGATTGACAGTTGACCATTATTGGAGTCAATTGAGGCAGCAGGGCAGACAAGTTCTAATTTGCTTCGGTGGCATTTTGAAGGCCCGAGTGATGCTCAGGATCTAGCTTCATTACCTATGTTGAACTTTCACTTCCACTGAGGGCAGCTTGGTCTTCTACCTTCATTGGCAAGTAAAATATTAGCAAGGAATAGGATGTTTGTTTTAGGGAGATTTGTGGAATGAAGAATTACAAAAACGACAATCATGGAGGGAACAAATTCAGAATAAGTGGAAGCACAACAAATAGACTAGCTTTCCAAGAACTTTATCAATAAATCCATGACAACTGCCTTATTAAATTGAAACTGCAAGGATTCAATCCTTATTGAAGAGTTTGAATGTGGGCCAATACGAAAGCTTTCCACCATTATCTTAAAAGACTCATATATCCAAATGAGGCATACTCTGCTCATTGCCTCTCTCCTAAGCAATGTAGGTAGTTAACAACCCAAAAATTATGTGGCAAGAACCTGTAAATCCATTAGGAAAGAACTCCCTGTCTTTAAACACAGTATTTCAGGGTCACTGTTTTTGCATCAAGGACTAGCCATCAAAACTAGACCTAGTATGATCTCCATTGCAGAATTATCTTGTATTTGGTGTGGGCAACAAGAGACAATCAACCATGTTTTTGGTGGTGTTCTACAGCCAGGATATTGTGGTCTTGGTTCCAGATTAACTTTCACATGTTATTTCTCTTTTCAGATGGTGTGGATCTGTTCTAGGGGATCCTTGGATGATAAAGGACAACTGTAAAACTATTCTTGGATGGTAAAGGACAAGCATCAAACCATGTAGTAAAACTATTCTTGTATGGTAAAGGGCAAGCATCAAACCATATGGTAAAACTATTCTTGGATGGTAAAAGACAAGCACCAAACCATGTAGCAGTCCGCTGCCATTAGCTTTCTGTGGAAAGTGCAATGTAAGGCTATTTTCAAAGAAGACACGTTCGTAAGAAAATGGAAAGAGTTTACAAAATTATGAATGGATATGTTACATGGCACAACGGCATAATTAAGCTTAGCTACCTGCAACTCAGTCCAACTGATACATTTGAGTTGAGATTGATACATTGGAGCAACTGCAAGATGGCACATCTGATGGTGTGCAAGACGGGAGGCTGACATCAAAGCAACTGCAAGTTGGCACATCCAATGGGGCTGGCTGGTAAGCTACACGATGTTTTCTTGGTGCAGTTGGAGTTGTTTTTTAAGGTTTGCGAAGGTAGCATTCCTATATCAGAATTCACTCTTCAGCTCAACCAATTTGGCTTGGAGTTCAAGTCCAAATTCCCTTAGCTCAATTACCTGGCAAGTGGGCAGCTTGTAGAAGGATTTTCTGTGTTAGTACACTCCATGGTAGGGAAGTCTCCATTAGTATCTGAAGACTTACTGGAAGAACCAACACTCTCAGACAATAAAAAATTATCCAAATCCAAGATTAGACAGCCCCAATGCTAAGAATCCGTCAAAGTTGTCCAGCTAAATGTTCAAGCAAAGGTCTGTCGATATTAAACTAGTTAAATAGGTATAAATCTCAGATGAAAACCCCTTTCTACTCAGGCACTACAAAAATTCATCAAAATTACATGATGCCTGAAGTAGGGCATGGTTGTTCAACATGAGAGCACAAATTCAGTAGAGTAATCCTTGGGAAATTACAAGGCACATTTCAAAGTTACAGATTGAGAAATTTAAAGATGCCTCAACAAGATTATGCAAGCCATCAGAGTTGCTAGATCACCATCAAAAAATTGTCAGGCAAGTTGCAGATGAGTGTGAATGGAATTTTCATTCAAAGCCAACAAAAATCCCTTAGACAAAATGTGCCCCACACCTCCTTGCAAACATACAAATAAAGTTCTTTTGGGGGTTGAGGGGAATTTAGCTGTCTAGGAAACACACCCACATGTCTGACCATCTTCTATTCTAGAAACATTATAAAATTTTACTAATAATCTGGCAGAGTTTAAGGGCATTTTAAAAATTGACTAGAATACAAAAAGAGTCAGTGTATAGATTTTTCCATAACAGAATCATTACCATTTTTACAATGTTGGGTAAGGTGGACAATAAACCATCAGGCAACATATAGAAAAGTATGATCCATCCCAATTCAAATAAATATTCTAGTTAAAATATGCACTCATCACACAAAGCCTATTTCTACAAAATAAAGCAAAAGCAATACCAGTTCAAAAGAATAATAATATAAACATGGAAAGGTAAACAAGAGGAAAAAAATGCTCTCGGTGCTTTGAGTTCACATTTCACAAGTAGCAACATGTTAAGCCTTTCGGAAAGACTTTAGGCTAGGTTCTGATTCAGAATAACTGCATGTTACTTAGAAACAAATGATTGGTACTATTGTAGAATAATGAGTGACATGATCTAAGGGAAGAAATACTGGTATTGGTTAAAATAAATGTCTGTGAGGTCTAGAGTGCTTTGCAGGCAAACCGTACATAGAACAATGTCTGGTCATAGTTACACTTAAATATGATGAGACTAATTCTATAAAATGTCTACTAATAACTTAAATGAAAAGTCAACGACTAGCTCTCATGATTTGTTTGACATTTAATCTGCTAACATAAAGCATTATTTACACCATAGTAGTGAGACTCAGACTTGGCAAGGCCATTTCTGAATTGGACTCGGCGACTCAACAAACACTCAACTAATAAATAATGTATTAAGAAGTGATATTTGCACAAAAATAAATGGTTTTAATGCATCTCAAATCTAATTAATTGCTTCTGCTTTGACAACACATTAAAAATAAGGACAATGGGAAATTTCTATTTTTCTGTTGATGTACTCTGTTATTGCCAGGTTGTTGCCAAGTGTTTTTCCAAGTCCCAAGTTCTTGGTGAGTCTTTTTAAGATTCACAAGTGGGGAAAATTTGTTTTGCCTGACTTGGCTCGCTACTCGCCAAGCTTGGTAACTAACATTTAAACTAACAGCCTAGCAAAAAGAAACTGGAACAGATGAGTTCACATGCTTTAATCCACTAGGAAAACATTTCTGGAAAAGTTCTAATGTAATAAAACCCCTACATTTCAAGGTTTTGACTCAAATATATGGCTGCAAATTAACTTATTAATGATTAAGACAACCATCTATTAACATGCAAGATGTCAATGTTAGTTGAAGAAGTTAACATAGCAACTTTAATTTATAAAGGACCCCAGAATTGGCATGTGGACATCGCCAACTCCCCTTTTACTGAAGTGCTTGATCATGCTATCCCCATCTCCAGTATGTGACAGCTGAAAGTCATCAATGTTCATGGAAGGAGCTTGCATGATGTTAAAGACTACGGTACATGCAATCAAAACAACCCAAACATGGAATTGTTTTGAAATGTAAGCTTCGTAAAGTTTTTCCTCTATTATATAGCAGTTATTGTCAAGAAATATAGATTTGTTTGAGGAAAGGATTTAGGCATATTTTACCCAATTTTCAAGCCACCTTTCAATTCTTGGGAACTTCCACAAAAGCAAGGAATGTCTGATGTGTTTCAGCCTAAGTATGAACTAAAGATTAGGAGTCCATATCCAAAAAGAAGTGTTCTATAATATCTAGTTTGTTTGTATCAAAGTCATCTATTACTTTGGATTTCACACAACATCAAAAGAAAATGTTAATCAAATGGCATTAGCTCAACCGCTTAAGTTTCTCGGCTTTCAAATAGGAGACCCAGGTTTGAATCTTGTCAAGTGATACATACATAATAGCCAAGCTGTTGTAATACCACTATCTATGGTCATGATGTAATAGGGGTGGAGCCCATTCCAATCCCATATAACCAATTGAAAAAAAATGTTAATTGGATATCAAGTTGGAACCTTCAAAGAGTGAAAAAAAACAATATATCACATGGAATGCAACATGCATACACTACTGAATATACAAGAATAAAGGTCTTTCAGTGTATTTACTGTCAAAAGAGGAGGAAATTACAAGAAAACATTCCTTGCAAAACTTGTACAGTTTATTCCTTTTAACAATGAAACACATTCAAATTTCAAATAGATGTACATACTTGTATTGATGAAAATATTTTCTCCAAGTCACGTGCAAAACTTCTAGTGTCTACATTGTCACTGGTAGCACCCATTTGAACTAGGGAAGCAGCCATTGCTTCATACCGTCCACTTTCTATAGATGTTAGGAATGCCTCCATTGCACTCCATGTTTTGGGAGAGATGCGGCCTACAATGCCTACATAAAGAATACAATATCACACTCATACAGCATACCAGAGCGAGAGAAAAAAATCATGGAATATTAAGATACATGCTGCTAGACAAAACCTTCAATGGAAGTCATAATCGTGCTAACGAGGGAAATTTAACCAGCATTACATTCAGGCAATAAAAAATATTATTTTATTGGCATTTGTAGGAGAGAAAGTGTAGACTATCAAAAACACCAAAAAGAAAAACTAGCCAAGAAAAAAGCCCTTCTGTATTTATGAAGTAATTTAGTTTATTATAATGCTAATGAGGAGTGTGAGTAGCTATAAGTCAAATGGCTTTGAGTTGTGATCATTGGCATTTTAAATAAATAGTAAATATGCAATGCACATGGAAATATAACCATCATGGAACAGAATAGAACATATCTTCTTCAAAAATTTGGGACCATAATACTTTTTCTCCTATGCAGAAATTTGTAGTGAATGCTTCCATTGTGTGCGAACTTACTGCCCCTATAATGAAAACCCTAAGTTTTGCACATTAACAGCATTCAGAATATTTTAATTAGATAGCTATTGCTGCTCAGTAGAAACAATTGAAAAAACATCTTCCTCTAAAATTAAGGCTTACAAATCCAAACTACTTTTTGAAGTTTACCATATGTATTTATAGTCACGTTCCTCCCTTTCTTGCACCAGGATTATGTTGTTCTGTGTTCTACTCCTATGTAAAATGTCGGTCACGAAATTTATTTCAAGTTTGAAGCTGCTTGAATAAAGTATTATTTTAAGCTTGTAATATGCTTCTTGAACCAAGACTTCAACAGATTTCATACTGAAAAGATCTGCTTCGATTCTGAAGAAATTCTGTTTAAATTTGATAGATTGGCATGTTGAGTTTAAGCATAATAGAGTACAGGAAAGCAGAGCGCAATCAGAAAGCAAATAGAAGTGTTTTCTTTAAAGCTGTGGGCTGGCTAAAGCAACATTTACATCTTTCGTTTATATCCATTTATGCTTGCCTGGCCTAGTTATTGCAGATACTAACTTCTAACCTTGGACTTCAAACCTGATATGATCACATGTCGGCATTTATGATTCACTTCCCAATTAAAGTGACACTTATTATGACATTTGTTTATTACATATCAACACTTAGCATGAAATTTAATTTTACACTATTGCCTCAAATTAGTGCAAAGTTTATTCAAAGCATAACTTGGACCTTGATGAAGGCCTCACACACATAAATTCGCATCCATTAAGACAGCTTGGCAGCCCAATACAGAATTTGTCATTTTTCTCACAGGCCGACCTGAATACATGTACTGCCCTTACAGACACTCGGTATTTGTCACTAATATATGCAAGCCCCTTGGATCTCCACCCCCACCTCTCAACCCTAAGATGGTGAAAAATTAAGCATTTCTTGCAGATCGTAGATTGTAGATGACATTGTTATTCAGCTTGATTATATCTCAAGATCCCTCTTGGCCAGATGAGAGCTTGTTCTTATCAAATCCAAGTTGAGGCTGACCACCATATTTCCAAACAGGATTAGGATTTGTCATCTTTACTTAGTTCACGAGTGAAAATGGAGAAGACTTTATTTTTAGGAACCCAGCCTACTAGGAGATCTATGTGAGATATCATTGCTTGTACCAAGACACAAGAGGACCACTACATGCTTTTGCTATCCTGACAAAAGATGCTTCACTTTGCAACTTTGAGAAGCAATCATTTGCAATGAACCTCTTCTTCTCATGCGAATATTTCACCTCGAAATTCTTAGTTTTGAGCTGTATTGAGATAAGAAATTCAGTGCCAAAGATAATTCTAACTATGATTACAAGGATTATTGACAAAAGCAGCACTAATATCGAATACCCAATAGCAGAAGCATTAATTAAATGAAACATGGAAATGCAGAAATTCGGGACTAGTGAAAATTTGGAATATTTTGTAAGGAGGTTGCCCCCTCGCAGAGGCCAGTGAAATCCTTCCCTTTTTATTATATTTACGAGCATTTTTCTTGACATTCTATGACAATATTCCTGACTACATATTCTATGATGGTTATATACATGATTCCAAAGCAATTACATACATGATTCTATGACACACCTTCCTACCTATTTCTAACTTAACACGTGGCCCACTTTATATACCCCATGTGGTACAATATCATATGCCAACATGAGTTACATTTAAGGGGTACGTAACATGCCACCCCCTTAGAGAAGCTTTGTCCTCAAAGCTAAAAGGTTGGAAACTACTGCTGAAGCTCTTGCAACGACTCCCATGTGGCATCTTTTGGTAGTAGCCCCTACCACTATACAAGCACTTCGATAATATCACAGGAGTGAAGATGTTGAGTCCTTTGATCCAGAATAGCTATAGGTTGAAGAAGAATAAATCCTTCTTCATCTAATTCAGGGAGGATTGTCTGTACCTGGGTATCTGTCCCCACCACCTTCTTTAGGCAAGACACATGAAAGATTGGGTGGGTCTTGGATGTTGTCAACAGCTACAATTTGTAAGTAACTTCCCCTACTCACTGGAGTACCTTATAGGGTCCATAGAACTTAGGTGCCAACTTGTGTCACCCCTTTTGTTTTAAGGACATTTGTTTGTAGGGTTGAAGACAAAGGAAAGCCATGTCCCTTTCTACAAACTCCCTCTCAGTCTTGTGTTTATCTGCTTGTTTTATGCGATTTTGGGCGACTGTTAAATTCTATTTCAAGACAGCTAAGACCTCCTGCCTTCGAGCGAGAATTGTATCAACTGCTTCGACCTTTGAGCTGTCGGGTAGGTAAAAGGTAAGTATTGGAGGTGGTTGGCCATATACTACCTCATATGGAGTCATCTTTGTGGCGGTATGAAAAGTGATGTTATACCACCATTCTGCTAGAGGAAGCCATTGACTCCACTTGGATTAGTGATCAGAGACAAAGCATCAAAGGTATTGTTGGTTACGAATCCGCCACGAGGAAAGGATTTGCTGCTATTGCGCCCTGGACCCGCGAACCAACATTGAAAGGCCGGAAGGAAGGGATGCCTTCCGAGCCGATCTCCGGAGAAGGCCGGCTCCTTTCGGGGGTTAGTAAGATGAGAGTGCAAGAAAGAGATAAAAATGCGGAAAGAATATACAAATGAGAGTGGAGCCGGGTGGGGGGAACTAACAGTACGGGAACACACCAATCACCGCTACTTACTGCATACAAACACAGAGCATGACAAGGAACTGCAAAACCTAGGCGTACTTCCGATACACCAGCAGCGTATGCACAGCTTCAATAGCTCCCTAGCAAACATTCCCTACAAGGAACTAACAGCAGGGGATCGTATCAATCACCAGATACTTACACTGACAGGGGTAGAAAGTAAACCTAGAGATGTCAGAGCCAGGTATACAGATTGTATTCATAAGCAGAAGCACGGTTACAATAAGCACAGTAGTTCCCTAACAAACATTCCCCTTCCACCACTTACAATGAAAACGTGGTGGCTATTTATAGCCCAAAGTTCCCTCCGTTACATTAATGGGCACAACGTCCCAGTCAAACATTAGCTGACAAAAGCAGCCGCGGAACTGCTGATGCTGACCTCTGTCAGGCTGGACTGTACCCTCGGCATGGTCTCCCTGAAGGTTGAACAGCCACGTGGCAGCGCGTTGGGTAGAACTTTATATTGACAGAAATGTGGGTAGCTGAGGCAGGTGGAAACTCTCATCAGTCTTAAATGAGGCAGTCGACACAGGCGGTGCAGCCCATACTTATCCCTTTTGGTCGGCGGCCTTGGTTCAAATCCCGAAGTCGGACACTTGTCGTATGATGGGTTATCTTTGTGTGACACATGTCCGCCTTGAAGGGCGATCTATCTATCTTCGCTTGGGATCGGAGCTCCTTGGGATGCGTGGGCAGAAAACAGGGCAGTTGGGAAGGCCTTCACGCCTTGGTCAAATTCCGGGTTTGTTCCCCTACCGTACACTCGTCAAGGGCGCATTCCGGCTCGCTGAAAATTCGGGCTGCGCATAGGTGAACACCGGTGTCTCGCGTCGTACGGACCTGCTCCGGCAGTTATCATTCTTCTTTGTCAGCCTGCCAGCCTGCCAGTTACAAGGTGCGCCCAGAAAGAGGGGCGAAGTCAGCAAAACTGGGCGAAGTACGCACTTCGCACCAAAACTGGGCGAAGTGCGAACTTCGCACCAAAACTGGGCGAAGTGCGCACTTCGCACCAAAACTGGGCGAAGTGCGCACTTCGCACCAAAAACCGGGTTTCCTGGTTCAGCGTCCCGGGGCCATAACTTTTGATCCGCTGACCCGATCGCCTATTATAATATATCGTTGGAAAGCTTGCGAGAAGATCTGCAATAATAAAATATCCAGGGCTCATTTTGTCCATTTTATCGCCCCTGTTTATGGCCCAAAAAAACCCGAACTCCTCGGCATGCCCTGACACTTAGCCATTTTTCAGGGCAAGTGCTGTCAATTTTGAGAAGAATGAGAATGTAGGGAAGAGAGAGAAAGGGGGAGAAGGAAGAGCAGCTCTCTTACAAAAATTGAAAACATTGCACCCCGTGCAAAATGTGACAACATTTCTGGCGGCTCGCGGGGTGTCGAGCTCGCCTCGGCGCAAAGAATCCATGCCTTCATCCATTGGGCAACAGAGTCACCCTCGCTGCAACTGCTCTTCAGATCCACCTCCGGCAACTGCCTTCTTGGAACACTTAAAAAGAAAACACTGCACAGACTGAAATAAGAAAAACAACTAAAACTTTAAATAATAGCCGGATTATTTACACAAAATTTTGCGGCGCTATTGGCATGCCGCCACCACAATTCTAACTTTGGTTGCCTATCCGGTAAACCTGCAGTGCCCGGACCAGATCTGATTGTACTTCAGACGATCTTTGAAGTCCGGCTGGCCTCCCAAAGCTTGCCAGGTTGCGAACATGGTGCAACGTGGCAGATTGTCGTTCATGCCGGTACCCGTACAATTGATGAACAATGTGGCAAGGAGATTTTTCAGACGGGAGCCCTCTTCGGGTACCGGTTGCGGTGATGGTTGGAGCCAATACCACCACGGTGGAGACTGTAGGTGAACATTCATTTCTCCGCTTGTGAGGTCAAGGCTGCTCACCAAACCTTGATTCCTCCGGGGTGTCTTCTATCAGCTTAAAAAAGGGGCGCCTGCGATCAAGAAATCTGGATCTTCAGCTCAGTCGGAGTCGCCAGGTGATTTTGCCAGATGAAGGCAAGCCAAAGATTCACCAACTCGAGCTTCCTTAAAATATGGAGACTGTTCGTCTCACCTCACGGATTCGTCTATGCGAGCTTGGTAATCAGCCGGCCTGACGCGCTCGCCTGGAGCGTTGATATTAATTTCGTAAAGTCAGGTTGGTTTCCCGGGTTCCTTGCTCGCCACCTTCTACTTGAACGAAGGCGTTAGGACCGGTCTTTCGGACTCAGAGAATATGAACGTGCAGAGTCGCCAGGTGCTCTGATTTTGAACAGCAATGAAGCGAGCACCAGTGCTTCAATTCTGTTTGGGGGTGAGAAACCTCCTTGTCCCACCGAGCATTCGGAAAGAAACTGTCAGCCCGAATGAGGACGAGCTTGAGATCTTCCAAATGCGAGACAAAGCGTCCCACCGGGCGTGCCAAAAACTGTTGGTCACGAATCCGCCACGAGGAAAGGATTTGCTGCTATTGCGCCCTGGACCCGTGAACCAACATTGAAAGGCCGGAAGGAAGGGATGCCTTCCGAGCCGATCTCCGGAGAAGGCCGGCTCCTTTCGGGGGTTAGTAAGATGAGAGTGCAAGAAAGAGATAAAAATGCGGAAAGAATATACAAATGAGAGTGGAGCCGGGTGGGGGGAACTAACAGTACGGGAACACACCAATCACCGCTACTTACTGCATACAAACACAGAGCATGACAAGGAAATGCAAAACCTAGGCGTACTTCCGATACACCAACAGCGTATGCACAGCTTCAATAGCTCCCTAGCAAACATTCCCTACAAGGAACTAACAAGCAGGGGATCGTATCAATCACCAGATACTTACACTGACAGGGGTAGAAAGTAAACCTAGAGATGTCAGAGCCAGGTATACAGATTGTATTCATAAGCAGAAGCACGGTTACAATAAGCACAGTAGTTCCCTAACAAACATTCCCCTTCCACCACTTACAATGAAAACGTGGTGGCTATTTATAGCCCAAAGTTCCCCCCGTTACATTAATGGGCACAACGTCCCAGTCAAACATTAGCTGACAAAAGCAGCCGCGGAACTGCTGATGCTGACCTCTGTCAGGCTGGACTGTACCCTCGGCATGGTCTCCCTGAAGGTTGAACAGCCACGTGGCAGCGCGTTGGGTAGAACTTTATATTGACAGAAATGTGGGTAGCTGAGGCAGGTGGAAACTCTCATCAGTCTTAAATGAGGCAGCTGACACAGGCGGTGCAGCCCATACTTATCCCTTTTGGTCGGCAGTCTTGGTTCAAATCCCGAAGTTGGACACTTGTCGTATGATGGGTTATGCTGTGTGACACATGTCTGCCTTGAAGGGCAGTCTATCTATCTTCGCTTGGGATCGGAGCTCCTTGGGATGCGTGGGCAGAAAACAATGCAGTTGGGAAGGCCTTCACGCCTTGGTCAAATTCCGGGTTTGTTCCCCTACCGTACACTCGTCAAGGGCGCATTCCGGCTCTCGCTGAAAAGTCGGGCTGCGCACAGGTGAACACTGGTGTCTGCCGCTGTACGGACCTGCTCCGACAGTTATCATTCTTCTTTGTCATCCTGCCGATTACAAGGTGCGCCCAGAAAGAGGGGCGAAGTCGGACTTCGCACCAAAACTGGGCGAAGTGCGCACTTCGCACCAAAAACTGGGTTTCCTGGTTCAGCTTCCCGGGGCCATAACTTTTGATCCGCTGACCCGATCGCCTATTATAATATATCGTTGGAAAGCTTGCGAGAAGATATGCAATAATAAAATATCCAGGGCTCATTTTGTCCATTTTATCGCCCCTGTTTATGGCCCGAAAAAACCCGAACTCCTCAGCATGCCCTGACACTTAGCCATTTTTCAGGGCAAGTGTTGTCAATTTTGAGAAGAATGAGAATGTAGGGAAGAGAGAGAAAGGGGGAGAAGGAAGAGCAGCTCTCTTACAAAAATTGAAAACATTGCACCCCGTGCAAAATGTGACAACAGGTATGTCTCAAGACATTTATTTACCACCTCTGCCTGACCATCAATCTGTGGGTGATAAGGCATGCTTCAGTTCAGCTCTATTCCCTAGATGCGATGTAGTTCCTCCTAGAACTTGCTAGTGAACACCTTGTCGCGATCACTAACTATGGAGTGTGGGTTCCCATGGAGCCAAAAGATATGATCCATAAAAATCCATGCCACTATCCTTATAATAAAGAGATGTCCTAAGGAGCAAAAGTGAGCATACTTGGTCAACCTATCCACGATCATAATGATAACCTATTTTCCACCAGATAGAGGGAGCCCTTCAATGAAGTCCATAGAAATATTTGTCCATGTTAACTCCGCAATAGGTAAAGGTTGAAGCAACCCTCGTGTTTTAACTATTTTCCCTTTTAGGCGTTGGCAAGTATCATAGGCATCCACAAATTGTTTTACATCGAACTTCAACCCGAGCCAATAGAAACTATGTTTGACCCATTCATACGTCCGCAAAAATCCAATGTGTCCCCCTATTGGAGAAGAATGAAGTTCTGTTAAAATTTGGGATCGATGATCTGAAGTGGATGGAATAACAATCCTGTAGACAGGGGAGAGTGCTTTCCCGAGACGAGGCAATGACAGGAGTTAGGAAGGAATAGGACAACAAACTTGACTAGGCATCATGGTATCAATTGGCTGTATCAGTCTGAGACAAGTAGCTCACTGCAGACATCTAGTCTAGACGAGTAACCAGTCTAGGTGGGTAAGGCTAGACATGTAGGCTTCAGACGTGTGCCAGTCATACGTGTATGGTCTAGATGGGTTGGGTTCTAGACAGCTATGCTGCTCAGACGGGTAACCTGTCAAACGTCTAGACTGCCTAGACGTCTGCTTGACATCATAGACGGGTAGTGCAGACGTCACGGACGAGTGGTACAGGTGAACAGACGTATGAGACGGGTGATTTGCTAGCCGGTTAGATGTCTTCGGACGGGTTGCACACGGTTGTAGACGGGTACCTGGCAAGGCCTATACGGATAGGCCTAGACGTCTAACTACTAGGCTTAGACGGATAAAGCCTAGACGTCTACCGCAATTCGTCATCCTCCAATCTGCAACCGTTTTACCTGCAACTGCACAACAACAAGAACAATGCAAGTCTACACCAGTCTATCTCGTACAAGCCATTGATCAATACCTGCAATACGACAATACATTCACTATGCAATCACACAGAACACACGCTCCAGAACAATACTTGTTGTATTCACAATGGATCTGCATTTATGTCAAGTATGGACAGATTACAAAAATGAATAGGGGGGGTACTTATAGGGCAAGCCCAGGCGGTTACTGCAACCAACCTAGCTCAACCGTCCCAACTTCCCTATGTTAGCTCTTAACAATTCTGTTATGCAGCGTAACAACCAATCTTAGACATCTAACAAATCCTAGACGTCTTAACTAATCCTAGACATCTTAACTAATCAGTCTAAGACATGTTAACAAATGACGACTAGTTTTGTCCTTTAGTGCATTTCTATTAATCAGTCCGAATTACAAATGTCGGCTGATTTTACATTGCAAAACTTAGGAATACCAAAATTGCTTTATACATTTATCAAAATTGTATATCAAAATTGCTTGTCTTGTAGACATTCTATCAAACAGTTCGGCATGTCATGTCTTCTTCGAACTGTTGTCTACATCTATCCTCCCCTTCGAAGAAGTCAATGTCCTCAACGACTTTCTACGCTGCCCTGTTGGGGTGTCGACATCTTTTGGTGTTGCAGCCTGTAGTGCCTCCTCCAATTCTTGTACCTTGAGCCGGAAAGCTTTGCCTTCATCTCGAACTCGCTTGGCGTAAGTGTAGTACTTGGCCCATTCTACTCCCATGTTGTTGGCTCGTGTTTCCATCTCCTAGAGCTTAGACAACAATTCTGATTCACGCTGAATGAACATCTCCTTCATCTGCTATGTTGTCACGGTTGAGGACGATGGTGCCTTTTGTGCCAATTCTGCCTTGAGAGTTGCTTTGCGCTGTTGAGATTGAAACAGTTCATTGCGCAAGGTCTCGTGTTCTTTCTACCAAGTCTCCTCATTTTGGCTATTTTGGGCCACTAACTCTGTAGTTTGCTTGATCAACAATTCCTTAGCCTCTTTATGCTTCAACATTTCAGCTTCTATGTCTATGATCACCTTTTCCCTATCATGGATTTGAGTGCTAAGGTCTGCCATTTGCTGTTGTTTTTCCCGAATGTGCTTCAAGGCATCGTCCAGCTGAGTGATCCCTTCTGACAGAAGTCGCTCTTTCTCTTGCAATTCCGCCTTTGTCAACTGCAATTCTTTATCCAAAATCTGCCTGGCCGAATACAAGTGCTTGATTCCTTCTGCTAGCCAACACAACAAATGAGCTAGGAAGTTAAACTGACTATACATCGGCAACAGTTCGGGTACTAACTCCACCTGTGATCTGTGTTTCGTGGAGTGTTGGGAAGGAGGGTTATTGCCATGGCCACAAACATATACTTGTGCTGATTCCAAGTAGAGGGTAGGTGTCTTTTCTGGCAGTTGTTCCATTCCCTCCATAGTCGTCAAATGCATGGTAGGCAGAGTCCATGGCTGATCCTGATAGATGCTGGAAATTTTTGCTCGCCAGGATCCCTGTGCGACCCATTTCACCAACTTGTCCAGCTCTTCCTCCGCCATCAACTGCCACTTCTTCCACCGACCAACACAAGCTGCATCAAACTGCAAGCGTAGACTATCCATCACATGGGTCAGTTTAGAAAAACAGTCTACCGCCTGCTGATCCACAGTGTCTGATGGATCCATAAAATTAGGTAATTCCAACTGAATACATTTTGACCATGCATCCTCATGTTACTCCTCCTCCTGTTCCTGCAACATCGCCTTCCCTTTCCCGAATAGGTCAATGGGCTTCTTGGTTGCTTTCCATTCTATGGCGACAAGTTAATCTGGAAGTACTTGGGCTTGACTGTTGTCGCCATCTGTCCCAACAACTGGCTGAGGTTCTGTGTTTGGCTGGGGATTTTCTCTCGGTACTAATCGGGTCTCAGGTTCCAAAGAGACCTCTTCTTCGACTGTAATAGGGTGCTCCTATGCATAGTTGAGAAAATCACCAAAAAATCGTCCAAATTACGATTTAATCGGGTCTCATTGTCGGGCCAATTTAATCGGCATCGTATCGTGAGCCCACCGACTCATTGGCGATTTTTGCGGGATCGGCGATTTTTTGCCAATTTTTCAAAAAATCGGCCCCAACCACACGGGTAGAGGCTGCGACCGATAAAAGGAAAAAGTAACTTGTTTTTATTTATTCTTTCTTCTAAGCTCTTCCAAAGAGAAAAAAACCCTCCCACCTTGCTACCACCCCGACCAACTACGCCAGGGCATCCTAGGAGCGCGAGCAATTGCGGTGTGAAGGAATCCAGCAGCCAACAACATCCGCCCAAAAGATTCATTCAAGGTCAGTAATTTTTTTAAAACTCTTTTTTTTTTAAATAGATTAGGGCTTGTTTGAAATTATATTAGGGCTGTTTGAAATTAGGTTAGGGTTGTTCTCAAATTTGAAACCCAAAACCCTAGTCTAGGGTTTTGGGTTTAGGGTTTTTTTTCTTCTCCTCCTTTTAAATAGATACTAAATTGATATATGCAAGCCAAATTATTAGCTATCCTGATTCCTATCAATATTTTTTAAACATTAAACAGGTTTAGGGTTTTTTATTTTTTTAAGGGTTTTTTTTGTAAGGGTTGTTCTCAAATTTAAAACCCAAAACCCTATTCTTAGGGTTTTGGGTTTAGGTTTTTTTTTTTTCCTTTTAAATAGATACTAAATTGATATATGCAAGCCAAATTATTAGCTATCCTGATTCCTATCAATATTTTTTAAACATTAAACGGGTTTAGGGTTTTTTAATTTTTTTTGGGGTTTTTTTAATAAGGGCTTAGGTCCTTTAAGATTTTTTATTTCTTCTCTTTTAAGTAAATATTGCTGCCTATCAATATTTGTAATTTTGTTTCTTCTCTTTTTTAGGGTTTAGGGTTTTTTTAGGGTTAGAACTGTTCTAAATTAGGTTAGGGCTGTTTTAAATTAGGTTAGGGTTTAGGGTTAGGGCTGTTCTAAATTAGGTTAGGGTTTTTTTAGGGCTGTTTGAAATTAGGTTAGGGCTGTTCTAAAATTGTAGTTTTTTTAGGGTTTAGTTTTTTTTCTTCTCTTTTTAAGTAAATATTACTGCCTAATAACTATGTATGCAAGCCTATTTTTCAGCTGTCAATGACTCAATGTTTCGATTTTAAACCCTAAAGGGCCTAAAACCTAGCCTTTTGGTTTAGGGTTTAGTTTTTTTTTTTTTCCTTATTTTCAAATGATTTGTAACTTTCTTGTTACTAACTTGTTTCCATGTGCAAGCATATAAAAAATGAAACCATTGGATCCAGCATGGGCGTATGCAACACAAGGGCAAACAAAAAACCATTTTACATGCAATTTTTGTGGCAATCATTATTCTGGAGGCGTTTTTCGCCTCAAATTCCATTTGGCACGGTTAGCAAGAAATAATATAGCAGTATGTGATAAGGTGCCAAAAGATGTTAAAAACAAAGTAAACGCCATGATCACTGCGGCAGATGAAAACGCTAGTAACAAAAGAAGTTATAGCGATGTCATTTCATCCCCCCCTCCCAAGGTGGTCGTACTAGTGGCAACCTTAAGCGGTACTTTCTACAGAGTAGTTCGAGTCCTTCAAGTGCACAAGGAGCTAGTGGGACGGGAGACTCCTCTTTTGTAGAGTTAGACTGTTTTGTGCCAGGGGCAGGGACACAATCCACGCTTGAGGGTATGGCTGCGTGGAACTAAGAGAAGCACACTGTAGCGAGGACAGCCATTGCCACTTTTTGGTACTATTCTGACATTCCCTTCAATGTGGCAAGGTCTCCATATTGGCGGCGCATGATAGATGTCGTCGCAAGCTGCGACACAAGATTTAAGGCACCAACTTATGATGACCTTAGGGACCCTCTCCTTCGACAATCTATGGACAACATTCAAGTTGTGTCATTGTGCTTGACTAAATTTATATAGATATACATATAGATATATATGGCATGACTATTTTTTTTATATATATTAATATAATAAAATCAATATGCAATGTGCATGACTAAATTTTTTTTTTCTACTTCAGGTTGTGCTTGACAACCAGCATTAGGTGTGGAGAACCAAGGGTTGCACTATCAAATCTGATGGTTGGACAATGGGAGGGGAAGAACCCTGATTAATTTTTTGGTTGCATCTGCAGAAGGAACTGCATTCCTTAGGTCAGTAGATGCATCAGCACATGTTAAGAGTATCAAAATGCTTACAGGGTTGTTGGAGGAGGTTATCTTGGAGGTTGGGGAGGAGAATGTTGTCCAAATCATCATGGACAACGCAACAACATATAAGGCAGCCGGGAGGATTTTGGAGCAGAGATTCCCCACCATTTTTTGGTCCCCATGTGCAACCCATTGTCTTGATTTGCTCCTCGAGGACATTGGGAAATTACCTTGGGTGACAAAGGTTGCAGGGAAGGCTAAGTCCATCACAAAATTCATTTAAACCATTCATGGGTCCTTAGCCTCATGAGGCGATTTACCAATGGGAGAGAGCTATTGCGGCCTGGCGATTTTGTTGTTGTTTCTAGATTTATAGTGGGAGGACTTTGGTGATTTTACGCCCAATTTGCAGCACATGGCGATTAGAATCTTATCTCAACCATGAAGCTCTTCAAGTTGTGAGCCCAATTGGAGTATGTTTGAGCACATACACTCCAAGAAGCGCAATAGACTTACATCAAGAAAGGTTAAATGATCTTGTGTTTGTGCACTACAACCTTCGTCTCCACCAAAAATATTTTGAAAAAACAAATATTGAGCCCATTGACCTAAGTGACATTGATCCATCATCTGAATGGATCACATATGCAGAAGCACAAGAGCAGTAGGTCATAGTTCAAATCTCGGTGGGACCTTTTTCTCCTCTCCTCCTCTTCATTTAAAAGCATAACTTATAGTATTTTTTTTGTCCCTTTCCTCATCTAGTTGAACTTCTAGGTACAACAAGAGCCTCTATTCAGCATGGAAGAATTGCATAACTATGAGACCCTAGCGGAGGAGATGGCAGCAAGGGATCAAGAAGAGGCCTTAGCACGAGAAGCGGCACAAGCATCTACAAGCACACATCAAGCAAGAGAGACTAGGACTTATGTTAGGACAAGGGGCAAAAGAAGACAATAGATAGTGGGCCTATCAAGGCATTTTGAGTCGACACATTTTGTAATTTGTACCTTTTCATATTATAAACAATACAGGATGTGTTTTGTGAACTTTTGTCACTTTCATGTGTACTCAAAGCTTGAGCCTTGTATGATGTCTTGGCTTGAATTGTTGCTTTTCTTGCAATACTTGATTTGCATAATGTTAATTCATTGTAATATGCATGAAAAAAAAATGTTTTCCTCGGTTTTTTTTTGCCGATTCCAATTTTTTGCCGATTTTTCCCCAACCGATTTACTACCCGATTCCAAATTATCTATACTATGCTCCTGTGTCCCTATTGTCAAATTCCCAATAGTTTGGGGTGGTAGTCCCTCATGCACCATCTCCTTTGCAACTTCTGCGGGGACACCAATATCTGCCGATCTACCTGCTGCCTTGGCTTCTGTTACTGCAAGCATATTCTCAAACGAGAAAGCCCGGAAAGCATCGGTAACAGAAGTTATGGCAAGCAAGGATTCCAGGGGTGCTACAAGTGACTCCTCACGATCCCAAAATTGGGCCTCTACCAAATACTCTGTATGCCCAATATGGACAGCAATACTGGGTCCTGCTGGTATTTCTTGAAAAACTGCAAGAATCTTAAAATCAACTTCCCCAGCGTGTACGCTCAACTGTTGCTCAAGCTTCTGAGCCACTTCCCAACTGCGTGCGATTTTATCAGTTGTGGTCACATCCACGGGATTAGGTGACGGTGTGGTTAAAGGTGGCTCAAATCTTCGCCTCTTCCTTGTCGGCTTAGGCACTGCTTGCGAGGGTACAACAATTTTCCTGGTTGGCCTTATCTCCTCCGGTAGAGGTGCAGTATCCTCCCTTTCTTAATCGGTCACTGGACCTTCTTCGAGTGAAGACTTAAGAGAAATCTGCTTCACTCATGGCTTCTTCACTGTCGTTTGGCGTTTCACGTGCAGCTTAGCATCTTTCCAGCGCAAAATCGTCGGCACCAATTCTGGTAACTTCTGAGGAGGGTCATAATCCAAAATCAATATTCCTGCTCTGGAAACTGCATCCAACAATAATCCAATGGCATGAAAGACCTGTTGGTTACAAATCTGCCACTAGGATAGGATTTAGTGTAATGCGCCCTAGATTCGCCCAACAGATTGAAAGGCCGGAAGGAAGGAATGCCTTCCGTGCCAATCTCCGGAGAAGGCCGGCTTCCTATGTTTTCTCAATTGGTTTTAAGCTCAGAGTGCAGGAAAGAAATTAGAAATGCGGAAAGAAATATAAATGTGATTTGTATTGGGTGGGGAGGATAAGCAGCACAACAACTATCAATCACCACTACTAACAACAACTAAACACATAATACATTACAGAAACTACCAATGTCATTCATTCTATGTATCCTCTAACTATGCATTCCAGGAATACTTAACTATCAAATACCGATATCCAGATAGCAGAATAACAGTAAGCAATAACATAAGCAACATGAGGCAGAAATGCTAAATAGAGGCAGCATAAAGAACAAGAACAATCAATAGAGCCAAGTGTATCTTGTATTCAGAAGCAAATGCACAGCTACAATGGTTCCCTAGCAGTATATCCCCCTTCCACCCACTTTACAATGATATGGCGCAGCTATTTATAGCGCAATTTCCCCCAATTACAACTCCGGGCACAGGATCCTAGACCTGACAATAGCTGACAAAGCTGACAAAAGCGGCAAAAAGCGGCTGATGTTGACCTCTCGTAGATATAGACTCGTACTTGCAACAAGGTCCACCTGAAAACTTGGCAGCTACGTGGCAGTGCGGTAGATGAAACTTCGAGTCAGCTTGAATGAGGGTAGCTGCGGTAGATGAAACTTTGAGTCAGCTTGAATGAGGGTAGCTGCGGTACAATAATTTGGTTCACGCTTGCACACCACCCGTCACATCTCTGACTCGAATCCCGAGGCTGGACACCTGTCAAAATCTGATAAGGGACGAATCTGCCTTGGAATCTCGTCTCTCTTTCATGCCCGACTTCGCTCGGAATTGGAGCGCAATTAGACAGCGCAAGGGGGAAGTAGCGCAGTTGGGGAGGCCTCCGTGCCTTAGACAATTTTCGGGCTGCTTTCAACATCCTGCCCGAGTGCGCACAAGTAAGCGGGCGCAGCCCGACTTCGCTGCGAAGTCGGGTTGCGCACCCAACACTTAGCCCATTTTGCTCATACCGCTCCGACTACGCATGAAGATGAGAGCGCACCCCGACTTCGCTGCGAAGTCGGGTTGCGCACTCAACACTTAGAAATTTTAGGGGTCCGCTGCTTCCCAGGTGCGCACAGAAATGAGAGCGCACCCCGACTTCGCTGCGAAGTCGGGTTGCGCTCTTGTACTTAGCCAAATTTTGATCATTTCTCCGCACTTCGGCTCCCCGAGTGCGCTCAAACTTAAGGGCGCACCCCGACTTCGCTGCGAAGTCGGGTTGCGCTCTTATACTTAGAATTTTTAGGGGCCTTTTGCTCTTTTTGGGGAAATTGACAGAAGAAAGTAAAAGAGGAAAAAGGGGGGAAATGAAGGGAATGAAACTGATGGAAGGGGAGAAAGGGGATAGTGGAGAAAGGGAAAGGAGGAGGAGGGAAGGGAGAGCAGCATACTTACAAGAAAAATGAAGACATGGCACCCCGTGCAAAATGTGGCAACATTCCTGGCGGCTCGCGGGGTGTCGAGCTCGCCTCGACGCAAAGAACCAGGCCTTTATCCTTTGGGCGCAGAGGAACTCCCTTTCCCCGCATCCCGCTGCTCCTGCTGCTGCTGAGTCCCCTTCTTGGGTAACTGCTCCTCTTCGGATTCACTCTCAGCAGTCTCTTCTTCTGATTCTCCTCCTCTTTCTGAATCCGAATGCTCACCACTGTCACCTTCTCGCTCGGCAGGCTGCTCCCGCTCGCGAACGTGATTGTACGCAGTCTTGGCCTGGTCCCAAGCTGCTGCCTGGAAGGGCCCTAAATCGCTGACATCCTTCAACGCTGCTCTGAATGCCGCAACCATGTGTACGTCGATGGTGTCATATCTCTCTCCCAACTCCTGAAGGGAGGTGTTGATCTTGCAATATCTTGACACCATTTGAGTTACCTGTGTCTCCTGGACTGGCTCGGCCCAACCGTCAATTTCTGATGTATCTGCCTCGAAAGACAGCCAATCCAGCCTTTACTTGTTCAAGGGGCATAAACTCCCCATCCTTGACGAAGCTCGGGCATCCGAGCTCGAAAAGAGTGTTGAAGGGGGCCAGGCAAATATTCATTTCATGGTTCAATGCGTCCAGCATCTTCCTGGCGGCCCTTGTTTTTTCCGTTTTTTCAAAGTAATTATGCAAGGTTACCCTTGCATCCGCCCAATCTAGGGCAATTCGGGACATGGGGGAAATCGGAGGCCCTTGCGCGCGAACTCTTCAATTTTTATTGCCAAGTCCAGCCACTGCTTCGCTTGGTGTTCGGCCTCCTCTACCACAGGCTTTCCTGGGCAGATACTTCTTGGATCCTGGATGCGAAATCCAGGACGGACAGGGACCTGACAACATTAGCCCTGCATCCTTGCAGCAAACCAGCCCGCATCTCTTTGACCTTGTTTTTCGAAAAGGCCGCCGCCTGGGACGCCTTCTCCTTCAGCTGAGATTGGGCCTGCCTCAACAAATCCTGCAGCTGAGATACATGTTCCAGTGCCGCCCTCTTCTCTTCCGACAGCTGTTCGGCCGTCCTTCTTTGTGTTGTAGCCTCCTGCTGAGAGGCGGCGAGCTGTGCTTTCAAGTCCTTAATCTCCTGCTGGGCAGACTCCAGCCGCGTGGTGGCCTTGGCCAGATCTTCCTCCAGCTGTCTCGAGTTATTTTGAAGCTGAAACAACTTCTCTTGATTCTCGAGTCGCTTAACAAGGAGATTGTCAGTTCTGCGGCGAATACCGTTGATTTCGTATTCTTCGCTTATGTCATCAAAATTCTTCTCCTTGACCCGGTGTTCATAGTCAGCCTCGGTCATTTCCCGGAGAGGCTTCTTTACTTTAGGGATCAATTTTTCAGTTCGCAACACTCTCCTGTCCAAGTCGAACTTGGTGCGCTTCACCGGGGCAGCTATCTCCTCGGCTCTTCTTCGTTTGACGCCCGGGAGGAAAGAGGCGGAACACCCTACGGCCTTCGCTGCCAGAGGCTGATCATCTGTAATCTGCAGCTGCTCCCCCATGAAGTCAAGTTCTGCCAACATAGGATACGCCGAGGCTAAATCCTGTTGTGGCATCCTTCCTGCAAACAATGAAGCAGGAGATATCCCAGAAGGTGTGGTCGCTTTCAAGGGCGACTGGGTCCTAGGGGAAACGGGCGGCTGAGTGGGAGGTGAAGGCGGGGTCTTGAATAATGAAGGTGAGCGGCGCGGCGATGTAGGTACAGCTTCGGCACTGGCCGCGGATGAGGGGTCTAGGGTTTGACTCAGGGTTTGGAAAACGTTCGGGTCCTGGGCAAACTGTTCGAAAGAATGGGGACTGTGGAAGGATTGGGAGATATGCGATAAGGAAGATGCAACTAAGGCTTGCCCTGATACAGAGGGGGACGGTGTTACGGCAGGGCCAACTGGGATCTGGGGAACCGGGGAAGAGGACGTACCTGCGGGCTCCGCCTGAGCCGCTGATTGGAGGACGCCTGCTGCCCAAACTTCTGCTTCTTTCCCTGGGCTGTCCAGAGAGATGATTTCCGGCGCGGCTGTCTCTGTTCGTGCCGCAGCCGTTTGCTGCGCAGACTCCTTCTTAGGCCGCTTGGTCTTTTCGCTCCTTTTCCTCTTCTTTTCTTCCGGAGCTGCAGTTTGCTCGAAGGAGGCGGAGGAGGTTGGCGCGGCTGGCAGCGGTGTTCCCACGGTGAACTTGTACCTGGGTTTTGACGGAGGAATGTTTGCTGCCGAAGGCCCACCGGTTGACCCTTCTGGCGCCTTTTCCTTTTGAGGCACCGCTTCACTAGTTGACTTTTCTAGCTCCTGTTCTTTTTGAGGTGACGCTTCGGGAGCTGGAGGCAACATCGGGCCCACCTGACTGCTTGTTGGCGTCGCGCTGGGAGGTTTTTGAATGGGTAATTGCTGGGATGGGGGCTTCCTTTTATATCTCTTTCTGGCGCCTAGGGGAACGCAATCTCGAAACGCGAACGGCTCCCATTTGCCGGCGTATTTATCATATAAGGCCGAAAACTCATCATCTACGGCCAATGTCTTTCGGTTAGACTTATCGTGTTGCGTGCGACACCTCATTTTCCAACATTCAATAATTTTGTCCTTTTCCCAGCTGAGGGGCGTCACCTTTGAGAGGAATTTTTTGAAGCCTGCTGAGTCTAACCTGTGGTCTGGATTGCGCTCCGGATCATACTCCACTTCTTCACAGTAAAAGTCCTGCCATGGTGGCCATGATTGCATCCGCTCGATGTGCCATTCCAGGTCTGCGCCTGTTTTATTGCACCTCTCCTCCATGATTTCTGCTCGGGGGCAAATATGTACAAATTTTCCCCTGACCCCAATCGGGTCGTATTTCCAGCTACCGAGGTAGCTGTATCAGGCCCATGTTGAGGAGTTCTTGTTCGAGGTAGATATGTTGCCCAATCTCATGCACTTGAATGTTCACCTAAGTAATAGGATACTTGAAAATATGGCCCCTCTTCTTTCCCTGGCCGAATTCCTCTTCTACATAGTCCATCTGGCGCGATATCTCTATACCGAACTGATGCTCAGTGCAAAAATAGGGCAGCAAGAACGGCTTCCCTTTGAATCCGTAGATTCTGATCACAATGCCCTGAGTCAACCGGAAGGTATCTCCGCATTTGTACTTCCTCAGGTAGTTCGTCATGGCCAGTGGAGGGCGAGATGCTTTGCCGTTGAACAACGCCAGGGTCATACCTAGAAATTTGAAGTTGAAATCGTAGTAAGACCCTCTCCTATACAGGGCTTCTGTCCACTCATACACAGGCAGCGGCGCTCCCTTCTCATTTACCTTTTTTAGGTCAGGCACTTTAATCCGGTAGTGCGTATGGTACAGGCACAACCATGTGAGGAACGAGCAGTGCCGGAACTCCGTTGTCTGCTTCTGCTGTATCCTGACCAGATTCGAATGTATGGCGTACGCCACCCAATCCGCCCAATCAAAGAAAATAGGGCGTCTTCCGCTCCTTTGCGCAGTGGAGTCATAAAACTCTCCATGCAAGATGCATTCCGCGAGCGCCAGCTGGTACGGGTGCACCATTCTATCCGTGCCGCAGCCGAGTACCCATGCCAGGATAATATATATATATTTATTTTCGAACCTCTCCAGGGGTATAGGGCCTGTTGGCCACTGTCCTGCTGGCAGCGGGGTCTTCAGTTCTGAGTCGAGAAACTCTCTCATCCTTCTGCTCTGAGCGAATCTGCCCGCCTGCTCATCCAAGTTAATTCTTCTGACAATGGCGTTGGGGTCGTACTGGAGCCCCGGGGCGAAGGCTGGCTGGACGCTTTCTTTGAAGAGGGTGAACAACACCCTTCCTTGGTTGTCGCAGACTTGCCGGGTAGCTGGTTTGTAATATGTCACAATAGACTCAACCAGCTCCGGGCAATGGTGGACGGGAGGGCACAAGAACCAGTACAGGTTCGACTTGTATGCAGCTCCGACATGGTGCGAGGGCGAGACTTTGCCTGCCCACTTTGCAATATTTGGCCGCAGCTTGGTGAGGCTAATGGAGTACTCGCCATCCCTATACCCGGCCAGGCGATTGATGGGCGGCAGTGGAGCTTGCCCTTTGCTTCTCTTTGACCTGGATTTCCTTGTCCGCTCCCGTGGCGCTTCGCTCTCATGAGCGCCGGATTCTGTGTGTTCCTCAACCTCCTGCTCTGTATCGCCGGGACCGCGGCTCGCATTGGCGCTTTTCCCTTGTCCATTTTCTGTTTTCTGTTCGTGGTGGCAGAGACGGGGATTCTGGTCACTAGTCCTTCAATTCTGTGCCTTGCAGCTCAGACTTAGCTTGATAATTCGAATGTTCTGAGTATGCCAGGGCCCCTTTTCTAGGAATTAAAACGCAGCATTAATGGCGCGAGGGGGGGGTTTAAAGTGATTTGCCCGAAGTAGGTAGGAAACGCCGTTATTCCTTGGCGGCCGCGCGTGGGCCTTTTCCTTGGAAGGCGCACCTTGGTTGTGGTTGGTCCTAATGCGCTTGCTTCTTTAATGACATCTGCTTCGAAAGACGCGCAATCATTCTTTAAAATTTTGAACCTCGTGCTTCCAATGACGTCACAGCCGCCGCTTGGGCACACACTTCGAGGGAGACTTTGGCCCAGGGTTTAAGGAGGGACGCAGCCTAACTTCGCGCTATACACATTGCGCCGCCTGGGCCCACACTTAGAAATTTTTCGCCACTATGCCCCTTGTTTCCCCTGACAGGTCGTTCAAAGTGCGCTCGAAATCAAGAGCGCACTCGGGCTTCGCTCTAAAAACGTGCGCAATCCGACTTCGCCCGGAAAATGTTGCGCAGTAGGGATTCCACACTTAGCCAATTTTTGCTTCCTCTGCTGCCCGACTGCGCTCCCAAGATGGTGCGCAATCCGACTTCGCTGCGAAGTCGGGTTGCGCACCCAACACTTAGAAATTTTCTGAGGCTTCTCGTTTGCTGTTTTCTCTCAAACTCCCGACATCGCACAATTCATGAAGCGATGCCTGACTTCGCTGCGAAGTCGGGGTTCGCTCTATGCTTGGTCGGATTTTTAAGCACAAAATTTTGCTCCTTTTCTCACACTTAGCCCACTTCGGCTTTGAAAACTGAAAACTGAATAACTGAAAGAAATATTTACATTCTGACATAAACTGAAATGCAGGAAAAGAATATGTACAAGGAAGGACCTCTTGGGCACCTTCAGTGGTGATAGGTTTTTAGGTGGAAACCGTTGACAGGAATAGGGAGAAGCTGTCCCTCCATGTCCCCGAGCACGAACGCGTTGAATTGGTTTACCCGAGCGATCTTGATAGGGACCTTCCCAGAGGGCATCAAATTTGTCATGGTTGCCCGGCTTTGCTTTGAGTGAGTCCCACTTTAGCACTAGGTCCCCGATTTTGAAAACTCGGGTGGTGGTGCCTTTTGCAAACCAGCTCTGGGTTACCTCGGCATGTTTAGTAAAGGCCTGGTATGCCTTCTCCCTTTCTTCTTCTAACCGCAATAGTTGGCAAAGTCTGGCGTCCACTGGATCCCCGTCGCCTTTTTCTTCATCTAACATCCAGAGTGCGGGCATTTCTATGTGGGTAGGCAGAACTGCCTCCTTGCCATATACGAGCGCGTAGGGGGATGTCTTGATAGATTTCTTGAAAGATATGCGATCCGCCCATAACGCCCGGTTCAGAAGTAGGTGCCACGTCCTCTTGTTCCTTTCTACTGTTTTTTTAACAATCTTCAGCAGATTCTTGTTAGTGGACTCGGCCAGGCCATTCCCTTGCGGGTAGTAGTTTGAGGACATCTTGTGATAGATGTCGTATTTGCTGGTGAACTCCGTGAGTACAGCACCCGCGAACCCCGGACCGTTGTCTGTAACTATTGCCTCTGGGACCCCGAAACGGGTGATGAGGCTCTCAAGGAACCCAATGACCGTTTCTTGGTCTCGCGTGCTTAGTGGGGATCGCCTCTGCCCACCGAGTGAAATAATCGGTGGCTGTAAGGATGAACTTATGTCCCGCTGCAGAGTTAGGCGTGATGGTTCCGACGAAGTCTAGACCCCACTGCTGAAACGGAGTCTCGGCTTGAATTGGCTGGAGGGGCAAGGGTGCCTTCCTGTTCCTGCCGGCGAACCTTTGGCATTTTTCACATTTAACACAGACCGCATGTGCGTCTGTGAAGAGAGTGGGCCAATAATACCCGGCTCTGATAATTTTTAAGGCCGTAGGCCTCCCTGAATGATGTCCCCCAAGCATCCCGGAGTGGAATTCTCCGAGGACCTTTGGTTTATCTGATTCTCTGACGCATCGCAACAGGATGCCGTCAATATTTTTGAAATACAGCCCCTCGGGGCGCAATACATATCTCAAGGCATTCAGCCTAAACCTCCTTCTTTGTGAGGCATTGAGATGATCTGGACATCTCCCTGTGCTAAAATACCGCACCAGGTCATTCGTCCAATCACTCTCCTCTGATAAGGAGTTGGCAAGGTTAGTTTCCGCCATTGGATCTTCCCACTGGCAGGCAGAGATTTCAGCTGCAGCACTTCGGGCCAGCTCTTGGCACAGGGCTCGGCCTCTGATCAGCTTCGTTGGCCGTACCTCGATGTCAAATTCTTGGATTTTGGCTATCCATCCTGCCCTCTTGTGACCTGGCTCCCCTTGTACAATGAAATTCCCGACGTCCGGATGTATCACGAAGATAGTTATCCGGCTCTGGGAGACGAAGTGCCTGAACTTCCCGAGGGATCTCATGACTGCGTGCACCTGCTGCTCAATAAAATTATACTTTTCTTCATGCGGCTGAATCACCTGGCTTAAGAACGCTATGGGGCGTTCTTCGCCATCATCTCCCTTCTGAGTCAGGACTGCGGCGTAACTCTCGGGCTCTCCCACCGCGTACAGGATGAAATCCTTGGAATAATCTGGATTTATCAACACCGGAGCTTGCGCGATTCTGGCCTTGATCTCTTCGAAGGCCTGCTTCCTTTCGTCGGTCCACAAGAATTCGGCATTCTTTTTTAGGAGTTCGGCCATGGGCTTAATTACTTGTGCGAAGTCCGGTATGAACTTCCTCACGAAGTTGATTTGGCCAAAAAATGATTGTAGCCCCTTCTTGTCGATCGGGATGGGTAAGCGAAGAAGGGCTTCTGCTCTGTCAGAATCCACTGCAAGGCCTTTCTCAGAAATGACATGTCCTAGCAGCTTACCTTCCTTTACCGCGAAGACTGACTTCTTCGGGTTGATGGAAATGCCGAATTCACGACATCTCTCAAATATTTGCCGCAAGTGGGAAGCATGGTCCTCTCTCTTATGTGAAAATACAGTCATATCGTCCAAGTAGATGACAATGACCTTGTTGAGCAGCTCCCGGAACGCCAAGTCCATAGCTCTTTGAAACGTAGCGCCGGCGTTAGACAGGCCGAAGGGCATGCGCTGATATGCAAACGTTCCCCATTTGGTGGTGAACGCTGTCTTGTGCTGATCTTCGTCCTTTACCCATATTTGGTTGTATCCAGAGAATCCGTCCAAGAGAGAGAACCTCTGTGCTCCAGCAACTATGTGGAGGATCTGATCAATTTGGGGAAGCGGATAATGATCCTTCAGTGAAGCTTGATTGAGGTTTCTGAAATCCACGCAGAGGCGGATGTCTCCATTCTTTTTCCTCACAGGGACCAGATTCGCGACCCAAGATGAGTGCTTGATGGGGTAGATGATTTTGGCCTCCAGCATCTTTAAGAGCTCTGCTTTCATCATAGCTTCAATTTTTGGGTTCACTGCCCTTTGCTTCTGCCGGAAAGGTCTTGCATTATCTTCCAGCTCTATAGTATGCTGGATCATCTCTCTGTCATACCCCTTCAAGTCCTGGTAGCACCAAGGCCACAATATCAGGGAACTCTCCGCATAAAGATCTGATCTGCTCCAGTTCCTTTTCAGTGCAGTCTGTCCCGACCTTGATCGTTTTTCCAGGTTCCAGTTCCAGGTCCATGTACTGCTTAGGGTCCACTTTGATTCTGTGGGATATTGCCCTATCGTTCTGATCAAAGAGACTTTCTAGGGTAATCAGTCCTTTCGGGACATGATTGTTTTTTAACTGTATCAACCCCTCGTACTGCTCGTCATCAGGGTCTCTACCTTCTATCGTACTTGCTTCGTTTATCAAAAAAGTGACGATATCCTCGTCACAGTCGAACACCTGCCAGTGGGTGTCTTTATCAGGCACAGAAGGCCTGTAGATGGTACGAACCGGCTTCGGCTTCTGGACAGTGTCATCAGCCGGAACGTACCTGGCTCCAACAGACGCCAGAATGTCAGCATGTTTATTCTTCTCACGTGATATGGCTTTGACATTCAAAGAGTCGAATGACTCCATCAGGTCCCAGACACGGTTACGGTACGCCTTGAGGTAATGCTTCTTGGAGGCGCACTTATTCGTAATCTGGTTGCACACCAGCTTTGAGTCGCCAAAGATCTGCAAATGTCTCACCCCAGTCTCTCTGCCTTTCTCAAACCCAAGCACAAAGCTTCATACTCCGCCGCGTTGTTAGTGCAGCTCCAAGCCAGCCGTAAGTGTAGTCCTTCTGGACTCCGGACGGGGAAACCAGAAGTACACCTGCACCGGCGCCATTTTTGCATCGGGCGCCATCAAAGAACAACTTCCATAGCTTTTCTGGTGCGGGTCCAACCTCCTTTCTTGCTGACTGGTCAAGTCTTTCAGGCTGGGTGACGGAGTAACAGCCTTGCTCGGTCTCAATCATGGCGTTGAAGTCTAGCAAGGAGAACTCATCCTCCACTTGTAACAGCTCAAGGGCCTCTTCTGTCATATCAACCTCTACCAGTTCTTCAGTTGTCAGCTGAACCATGCCATTCTGTGGCTCTTCTCCGGGTATCTTCTCTACTAGAAATGTGGAAGGCTTTTCATTATAGATCTTTAATCTCCTTCCTTTGAAGGGCACTTCCATATGTGAGTAATCCAGAGACAGATATCCACCCAGCTTCGCAGTGAACTCCCTGGAGAGACACATGCCGAAGTAGGGTTCCAAGTCGACCACAACGACTTCCTGGATGACCACTATGTCGAGGGCTTTATGCAGTCGGATCGGGATATCCTTGATGACACCAACTGTCTTGACAGGGGTGCCGTCTAGCTGCAGCACACCTTGGCTGCTCCTTGTATATTCCATACCGATCTCCTCGCAGACGGCTCTCGGCATGACAGTAGTGGAAGCACCAGAATCCACCATGCAGTTGTGTACTATATAGCCTTCCATCCGCAATGACAGATAGAAAGGAGGTGGCCTGTTTTTCCCGGTAGCAGAAACTGTCAAGGGCTGAGCTAACACAGCAGGCTGCGTCGGCTTTCCATCTTTTACGCTTTTCAAGGATTCCTGCAACAGATCAACTTGCCCCGGGAGCAGAAGAGCCTCGTACATACTTATCTTCGCCGGGGTCCTTTTTAGCTCATCAACTATATTGTAGGTTGAAGTGCCGGCTCCCTCTATTTCTTTCGCCGGCTCATACCTGGTCCGGTATTGCTGCGTGGCTTCGACTCTCTGTCTCTTCGTCAGCGACGGATATCTCAGCTTCTCTTGAGCTTGTTCTTTTGTTTCGGCTAGAGGTTGGGCTGCGGGAGCTTTCACCGCGGGAGCCTTGAGCGTAGGGAACCTTTCTTTGGCTGTAGGAGGCCAAGGTGACTTGTCAGGTGGTAGCCCAACAGGCTGCGCCTTCTCTCTTCTGGCGTATACCTTCAACGGCTTTGCTTGGGCCGTGGCAGCCTCAATGGGCTTTCTACCTTCCTTGGTCAAGAGCAACGCAAGATCTTCTTCTGGGACCGCAAAGTTGCCTTCATCGTCCAGGATCATGTATGCTTCATCCTCCATGGCGCCGCCCGCAAGGGTCTGAAGATAATGCTGATGCAGCGTGCAACTCTCCTCTGAGTGTGGATCGTTGCATGTGGAGCACCAGTTAACCTGGTCAGAAGTGCCAGGTTGAACCTCATTGGCAGCATTCCTTGCTGGGGGGTGTCTTTGAGCTTGTGTAGCTTGATCTTTTGTTAGCGCCGGAGGAGGATATGGTCTCCTTGGAAGGAACTCCATCTGGGCTTGCTTCTTCTTCATTATCGTCATATCGTTGGAAATAGTATGATACCCAGAGGCCAGAGCCCGTACCTCTTGAAGGATTTTATTCTGAATATCGTTATCTGCAGGCGCCAACCGGGCCGGCGGAGGTATTGCAGCTAATGGCGGAGGTGCAGAATACGCCGCGTAATGAGGGGGAGCTGGGAGTGCGGGATACTGCGGAGGCGGAGGTGGCGGATTAGGATAATGAATCTGAGGCTGACCGTAGGGGTTTATAATCGGTGCTGGATTCCATGGCTGCTGGGGGTGCTGACTTGAGGAGGATGGCATCACACCAAACGCCGATGGATACTGGGACTGAGGAAAATCAGGATAAATGGGGGGCTGCACTCTATGCGGAAGTCTGCCTATAGAGATTATGTCTAATTCTGCTTGTTGGGCAGCTTCGTATAGGGCAGGGAAAGTATCGACTCGGGCTATCTTGAGAAGTAGGCAGATATCCGAATTGAAAGACCTCAGGTAATAGTGTGCAGCTTGACCCGCCGAAGGTCGCAGTTCGCGAGGTACTCTTTTCCAGGACCTCGCAAACCTTATGTTGAAGTCTGATATCTCCTCTTGTGGGTGGCGTTGGATACTCTGAAACTGATGCAACAATGAAGAGGGGTCGGCAGACTCGTTGCATCCTTTTACGAGCCTGCCTGCCAACTGAGGCCACCCCGTGATAGATCCTTCTGGCAAAGATCTCCACCAATAGAGAAGCTTCCCCCTCAGAGAAAGAGCCAATAGACGGGTCTTGACACTCTCATTTGTAATAGAGTGTAGCGCAGCCAAGGCCAAAATGTCTTGGATGTGCTCATATGCCGTTTTGCCGTAGCCATCGTAAGTAGGGATGGACTTCAAGGCAGCGGGGGGCACAGCCTCTTGTCCGACTAGGGCCAAGGGCCCCGTGGAGTCAACCGCTGGGAAGAGGTCGTCATCATTTTGCTGGGCAGCCATGTCTTCTTCCCCTCCGGTCGTGTACTCGGTATCGGTGTTGTCCGAAGATGTAGGTTGCTCTTCAACTTCGGCCTCTTCGACTTCGGTTTCGGATTCGTCTATGCGAGCTTGGTAGTCAGCCAGCCTTACGCGCTCTCCAGGAGCGTTGATGTCAATTTCGTAGAGATCAGGCTGGTTTCCCGGATTCCTTGCTCTCCACCTTCTTGTATGCATGAAGGCGCTTGGACCGGTCTCACGGACTCGGAGGATATTCGGTACTTGCGTAGTCGCCGTGTGTTCTGATTTAACAAGAATGAAGCGAACACCAATGCTTCGATTCTGTTTTGGGTGGGAAACTTTCGGGTCCCACCGGCGTGCCGTAGAAACTGTTGGTTACGAATCTGCCACTAGGATAGGATTTAGTGTAATGCGCCCTAGATTCGCCCAACAGATTGAAAGGCCGGAAGGAAGGAATGCCTTCCGTGCCAATCTCCGGAGAAGGCCGGCTTCCTATGTTTTCTCAATTGGTTTTAAGCTCAGAGTGCAGGAAAGAAATTAGAAATGCAGAAAGAAATATAAATGTGATTTGTATTGGGTGGGGAGGATAAGCAGCACAACAACTATCAATCACCACTACTAACAACAACTAAACACAGAATACATTACAGAAACTACCAATGTCATTCATTCTATGTATCCTCTAACTATGCATTCCAGGAATACTTAACTATCAAATACCGATATCCAGATAGCAGAATAACAGTAAGCAATAACATAAGCAACATGAGGCATAAATGCTAAATAGAGGCAGCATAAAGAACAAGAACAGTCAATAGAGCCAAGTGTATCTTGTATTCAGAAGCAAATGCACAACTACAATGGTTCCCTAGCAGTATATCCCCCTTCCACCCTTTACAATGATATGGCGCAGCTATTTATAGCGCAATTTCCCCCCAATTACAACTTCGGGCACAGGATCCCAGACCTGACAATAGCTGACAAAGCTGACAAAAGCGGCAAAAAAGCGGCTGATGTTGACCTCTGCAGATATGGACTGTACTTGCAACAAGGTCCACCTGAAAACTTGGCAGCTACGTGGCAAGGCGTAGAGAAGGACGGTAGATGAAACTTTGAGTCAGCTTGAATGAGGGTAGCTGCGGTAGATGAAACTTTGAGTCAGCTTGAATGAGGGTAGCTGCGGTACAATAATTTGGTTCACGCTTGCACACCACCCGTCACATCTCTGACTCGAATCCCGAGGCTGGACACCTGTCAAAATCTGATAAGGGACGAATCTGCCTTGGAATCTCGTCTCTCTTTCATGCCCGACTTCGCTCGGAATTGGAGCGCAATTAGAAAGCGCAAGGGGGAAGTAGCGCAGTTGGGGAGGCCTCCGTGCCTTAGACAATTTTCGGATCGCGGTGTAACCGGTGTTTGACTTCCTCCTAAACGCCCAGATTTGTTAATCCGAAGTTGCTCCGACTTTTGACGACTCATCTTCCTGCCAGACGTCTTCTCCCTTAGACGTCTCTTCACTTCATTAGTCTAATTCCTCATACGTCTCAACCTGCCAGACGTCTCCTGCCTCAAATGTCTTAGTCTGCCAGACGTCTCCTGCCTCAGACGTCTAGGTCTGTCAAACGTCTACTATTTCAGACATCTATCCTGCCAGACGTATACTGCCTCCAAACGTCTAATCTTAGCCGACCTGTGCAATACTCCTGACAGTTACTTGGCTTTGAACAAGTGGCAGCTACAGATGGGTGCGCAGTTAGACGGGTAGCAGTCTCAAACGGTTGCCCCTAGACATCTAATCTGCAAGTGTCGACTCCAAACGTCTCAGATCTGGATGCGTCGCCGCCAGACAATGAGCACGATTCCTCTTTCGTGCTTCATCCTTCGTCTGCCTGCGAATTGGGAGATGGGATTGCTGCACTTGCACAAAAAATTGCAAAAGTCATCACAAAGCGTACGACTACTAGTCAGGATGGCATCTAACTTCGTCTTGAACAAATCTTAGTGCGCCGGCAACCCTACCTCGACTCCAAATCCTCTGCACCGCGCTTGCACTCCACCTGCAAATGCTCACGATAGAATGAATGCTTCATCCTAGCGCATCCAATTTATAGGTGTGTTGTCGCCCCTATAACTGCCTGTTTAACTGCCACTTATCACCCTGTCGTCTGCATGCGCGCCACCTCGCCATTTTTGCATGCACAAGACGTCTGTTGTCTTTTTCTTTATTTCGTCTTTTCTATTTTTGGTTTTTCCCTTATTTCGTCTTTTTCTCTTTTCTTTTCTTTTCTTTTTTTGTTATTATTTTTTCAAAAATGCGCTTTTCTCCTTAACGCCGTCGGGTGAAGTGCATGGCAATGCCAATGCGTACTTCCAACATTTTCGACGAGACGTCTTCTTGTTGATGGCTACCAGTCCCGTGACTGCTAAAATCATCGCCATCATCCCGCGCTTCAGATTGTTGACGATTCCGACGAGTACCATGGCTTCGGGGGGTTTCTATCTGAGGTTGTTCATCATATCCATCATTTCTTCTCCGAATGATACGCCAATCTGCTCATTTTTCAGCGTAAGGACGGCTTCTTCCTTCTACTGGCTGACGACGGGTTCCCTGTTCATCAATCCGACAATCTACATCTAGATGTCTTCTGACGTCATCCTGACATATTCTGTCTGCGTCCAGACATGTTGGTTCAGTGCAGGCGTCTTCCAGACATGTTAGCTCAGGACAGACGTCTTCCAGACGGGTCCTGTCATTGTCTAGACGGGTTAACTCGTCATCCAGACAGGTTCTATCACTGTCTATGCTGATTTGTTCAGTTCTTCCATCTGCCCGTTGGATGATCATACAGTCGTCTAGGTAGTGGAACTCCGTCCATTCGTGATCTTGACGACCATTCATCCTTCCACCTGGATGATGATTTCCTCTTCGTCCAATATTTCGATAGGCTCATCCTGGGGCTTGTCCTCGTCCTTGTAGTCTATCTATCTGCCTTTGGACTTTTGGCCATCCTTCGTGTTTGGTTTTGATTGGGATGCCTGCCTCTGAATCCCTGTCTTCCACGAGCCTGTCTGAATCGTCCTCTTCCCCTTTTCGGTCGAATCTCCCTAGTGTGGGGTTGTCGCACTCCTAGCTGCCCGAGATTCGATTGGTCCCTTGGTCATTCTTGACGATGTCTTCAGTTCCTACGAGCACGCTGAGGTAAACCAAATGGTCTAACCTCAAGAACACGTAGTGATGGGTTGGTTTGGACTAAGTCCACAGGTGGTCCTTGCGGCCCAATCCGTGAACTAGTCGACCTAAGGGCAGCAGGAGGGGAATTTCTTCCACTCAAGCCACCAGGATGGAGACTGTAGACAGGGGTGAGTACATTCCCGGGATGGGGTGGTGACAAGTTAGTTTCAGGCCTCAAGCAAGGTATACAGATCCCAGTCAAATACTCTAACTCTTACTATCAGACGTCAAGGTCTAGACGTCAGGACTCCAAGACGTCAGGGTGCTAGACGTCAAGCCTGCAGGGTCAGACGTTAGGGCAGTAGACGTCAAGGGGGAAATCAGCCGTCGGGTTGGTTCTAGACGTCCGGTCTAGGTCCAGACGTCAAGTCTATCCTAGACGTCAGGTTTGGGGGGTTGACGGCTACCAGACGTCAGGGCTAGACGTCAAGCCTGGGTCTTCTTCTCGTCCAAAAAACCTGCAAAACACATGACTGGATCCTTCTGTCACACGCGCTTGATGGGGGCATGCCTAAACCTAATAAACGACACATCTACAAACAGTCGATCAATCATGACTGTCAGACAACTTCATGGTATTCACCACATGTTCGAAAAAATCACCACATGTTTGAAAAAATCAGTTTTCTACTGGTAAACCATTTGAGGGATCAACTATGAAATCCTCACGGAAGCGGCTTCGTCTGCTTCGGGGATGGCTGCACCTCCATTCATAAAGAGCTCCCCATCGGCGGAAATACAACAATCTCTACATCACAACATCGTCACCAGCAATTCACACACACACTGTGAGCTATCAAATTTTTTGTAGATTTTGAATTTTACTAGCTGGAACAAAGGACGCTTCCCTCCATTTTGTTGCAGCGTAGCATGGCCAAGAGAAAGCTTCAGGTGGGCTCAGGAAACCATGTCAAACAGCAGTGTGCGATTCACTGCAAAACTCCAAAATGATCGGCTTTGAGGTAGAGACATATTGCCTGCGGGACCATTGATCTCGCCACAGATCTGGGATGAAGGCCTTAAGACACTGCATCAAAAACAAAATAAAAAAATACATCGGAGCAGCCTGTCTTTTTCGATAAATCACGAACATATAGCACCGAAAAAATCTCCATAGCAGTGATGCAGTGGGCTGTTAGGGGTGCAAAGCTGCTGCGGTGGCTTGATAAATGATATCCGCTCCATGATCATCGGGGTTGATACGCCATCGAGATTGGAGGTGAGCAACACAGTTAAAATAGCTCACAAGCCTTCAATCAACACAGTTTCCACCATAGGCATTTGTGAAAGATCCAAAACATTATTTTGTGAATATGAGGCACACATCTAGTCTATCCCACTCAGTCCCTATGACGTTCTGCATGTGATTGATCAATATTTTGTGTGTTGTCCATCATGTTAAAGGTAAGTTTTGTATTTCTTTTTCTTTTGGGGACTACAGTTATTTACATGCACAACATGTTGGCACATTGATGCGGCACATGTCTCGTCTATCTCACTTGGTCCATGTCGTGTTTTCCATGTGTTCAACTTGTATTTTGTGTATTGCACACTAGGTTGAAGGTAAGTTCTTAATTTTTTAATTTTCTTTATTTTCTTGGGTCTATAGTCATCTACATATCCAGGGCGAGCACATTGGGCCCAACACAAGCAAGTGGCTGCACAAAGGCCGAGTAAGCCCAACACATTTGGAAAGACACAACCAGTTCATTGAGCAAACAGGCCTACAACCCACCCAACATATGGGGCCTATATGCAAGCAGACGACTGCAGTCACATTAGGCAAGCTACAAGCCCATCCATTCTGCAGATGGACCTGCAGTTCGCCCAGTGCTGTTACAGTTGTCTACTTGCAAACAGGACCAGCATGTGATGTTAAAAAAAATAATATGTTCAGATTTAAAACAGGAAAAGGATGACTTACAACTTACCCAACATGTCTCCACTAGTTAGCCTTTCTTTTGTAAAATTCAAAATTTGAAAAGGGGGGACCAGATGACTTGCAAACATGTTGTCATGTAACCTTTTCCCTCCCTTTTTTACTAATATAAAAATTAAATTTTTAATTTTATATTTAAAAAATTAAAATTTAATAGCTCTAAATGTTTTGAGAACCATTTAGATTTGAATCTAAGATTTGCCAAATTACCTGTTTGAGTAAATACAAAGGAGACTTTTAAGTGAGGCGCTCACAATCCAGAAGACAAAGTGATACACCATAGAGAATACACAGTTAGTTGCCACGTGGTCAATATAGAGAGCCACCACTATGACAACAAAAAGATTTGCCCCCTAGACGACTAACTGAGCTACCACTTGAATAATACAGGTAGTATCCAGTTGGATGTAAAAGTTAGTCATCAGAACAACATTAGCAGGACAAATATCGAGTCTAGCCACCATATAAACACCCAACCTAGCCACCAACTGAACTGTAGAGAGCACAACAATTCTTTGAAGGCAATTGGACTGTTGCTACCAAGTATTGCCAGTTACAAGTCACAAGGGGGTTTTCCTCGAGTCATCCCAAACTTGGAATTTGCAGAAGCAAGGAAGAAGGCAAGAGCCAATGTAGCTATGATTGTCAAGGAGCTGCATAGAGTCCCTCCTCATAAAAGGGAAAAGGATTGGTAAGATCCTCGAGCAGCATTTGGAATCAAGACAAATTCATTTTTTCATACTTACTAGCAATCCAAGAACAGTCTCGAAGCAAAAGGGGAAAAGACAAGCAGACCAACAAAGAGAAGATCACCTTGGAAGCAAGTGTAAGACATGGTGATCAAGGTCCTATGTGCATCAATGCACCACATGCTTTTGATTCCCTTGTTGGACTGTGAAAAGTTTCTGCACTATCCAGTGGAACTGTTTAAGCAATACAATCCATAGACCATGCAATTGGCATTTGTAGAGGGTATGCAACAATAGAGGACAACAATTACCCCTATGGATTTGATACAAGTGTTCGATGTTCCAAGGCTAAACTATGGATAGCAAGTGGAGAATGCACATGTTGTCAAAGTATCCAAAATATCTCAAACAACACTACAACTTGACATCATTTATAGAGGCAAAGGAGGACCTCTCTTCTTATAGAAACAATGTTTAGGTTGTAACTCCTATGCAACAAGGGCAAATTGAACCTAGTGACATTGAGATTGGCTAAAGAGTCCCATTTTTCATTTATGCCAAGGTGTCTCATTCGCTACTTGATGGTAACATGGATGGTGACTATTATGATTAGGTAATATTGAATATTCCTATTGGAATGCATCCATATGTTCCTCATAGGGGATATCAAGAGCTTTTATATGGTCCTTAACTCTATTACCCTCATGTTGGATGCCACAGTTGATGAGATGACAAATTGGATCCAGTAGAGATGAATAACACCACCTAAGCCTAAGGGGTTGACTGACTCTTGCCAAGAGAATATAGCTTCAATTTGTGTATAGAAGAAATCGCAAACAGGCAAAGGTTATGCACAAACAACCAAAAAAGGCCAAAGCTATGAGGGTGTGAAGACTATAGATGCTAGTAGCAATAACATATAAAAGTTGTGGCTCAAATCTAAGTACCCCTTGGGGAGGAAGTCCCCTTCTCCCATGGATGATGATGTTATTATGATTTCAAATTATATCCCTTCTATTAACATAGGTCCTAGTTGTAGTGGGATATCCCAAAATGAAACCTCCTCACTTGATCCTACCTATCCCTTACCTATTCCCATGTGCAATGGTCAATAAACTAGTGGGAACCGCAATTCATAGATAATTCAATGCACCTTTAGATGCCGTTAGGTTCAATTAGGAATAAGAGTATAATGTCCCAAAGCTGCACTAATTGGAGATAAATAAGGAGGGTCTAGAAACAGATATCAAAGCTCTTCCTACTAAGGTGAGCTATGCTAACTATGTTGGTATCAGCAAACAAAATTTTAGAGCAAATTGAGGTAGATCAGGCAGCTCCAATAGATGAGAGTGTGGCAAATCATGAAAAGCCCCATAGATGTTGGACAAAGGGTGAAGGTGACATTAGACCTAAGACTACCTATGAGGAGATAGTGCCAACTAGTGATGAGTAAGACTAGAAAATCGATGATCCTAAAAGGGCCTAGTTGGATAACCCTTGTAGGAGACACACATACAGACTGTATTTGTAGGTACAGAAAATTGATCTAAAGAAATCATTAAAACAAGAATTTAAAAGTCGACTAAGAACAAGTTTTAAATGCTCTTCCTGAAATTCTTCCTATTACCTTTCAACTGGTGTTTCTTACAACTTACAACAAATACCTTTCCCCTATTGCAGTGACATTGCACTGTTTCCCGAAGGGCTAAGCATGCCACTGGTGTGGCTTCTTTGATAATACTTTCCCTGTGAAATACATGAGCATAAACATAAATTTTGATCCCGTGTTAACATCCAAGATGAGAATGAATAAGACAGGGTTCATGGACGCCTCTTGCATTACAAGCCAGCAATAAGGAAAAATGCTACATACCTTCTGACAGAGCAGGAGGGCTTAAACCTTTTAGCAGTGGATCCGTGGATCCAAGCATAGTATAGGAGGCTTTTTGTGGGCCCTGCAATGGAAAGAGGGGCACTACCAGGACAAACTTGAATGATTAGGGGTCATTCAAAACAAACGTGGGAAACACTAATCTTCTTGTTATTTTTTTCCACAGGGAAAAAAGATGTATTTCAACCTTTCAGGGAAATTGCTCTGCAGTCACAGGAATTTGATTCTTTTTTAATAGACCCACAGACCAGCCTATTTCAATATGCTTTTAATAAGGTGTTGACTCTTTCTAAATAGGTGTAAAAGTAGAAATGCTAGCTCTTTTCGTCTTTGTGAAGAAAGGATCTCTCAAACATGTTGCACCTCTGTAGCTGTTCTGTTCTGCTTGAAACAATATAAAACACATGATTTCCAGAAGATGAAAAGAATATATATTCGAGGCAAGCCTACAGTATTTAATTACTAATGCTTAGTTAATTCTCCATAGTTTGTAAAAATAACCAGGTTAGAGTCTTGTAAGCCAGCATTTGTTAAATTAATTAGACTTGGTTGGGTAATTAAATATGCTAGATGTTTGTCCCCTTCAAGGTTGCCTTGGGCAAAGCAAAGATTTTCTACAAATATGCCATCATGCCCCCTAACATAATCATCACGGTGTCTGTTCTAGATCAGTTGGTAGGACCTTTCAACTTCTCTGTAGATCGTTTTGAACCAGGTAAATTTTTTCATTATAATCTTTCAGTGCATGCAGTAGTATTTTGAGAACTTTTTTTACTGTCCCATTTTTTCTTTGGAAGTTATCGCAAATGCAATTTTGGTTACTGCAGAATTATGCATCAAATCATAGCAAGGATCATCACAAGTTCTTCAATTTGAAAAAACGTACAGTTACAAATTTACAATATTAAAAATAAACAAGTCACAAATGCATCTGGATTACATAAGCTCTTTTTTCAAAGTTTGACCAAAAAAGAGGGACTTCTCATGGTCATATTCTAGATCATAGTAATCTCTGGCCAAATGTCCTCATGAATAATACCACTGCATGACATGATATCCGTTCCGCTTCAAAAAAGTATGTGCGTGTGTTTGTTAAGCAAATCTAATTATTCTCAACGCAATGTATTGAATCATAGCAA
This sequence comes from Wollemia nobilis, assembly GCA_028583015.1. NCBI lineage: Eukaryota > Viridiplantae > Streptophyta > Pinopsida > Araucariales > Araucariaceae > Wollemia > Wollemia nobilis. Next base: position 537,044 of record JAQPPZ010017247.1, read on the forward strand.
CACAAATAACTAGGGAGAATGGGAGAAGGATAAGAATCTGCTTGCACAAACCAAAATCAAGAAAGCCAATACGCCCATCATTAAGCAACCACAAGTTTCCCGCATGGACATCAGCATGGAAGCTTTCACAAGCAAGTAAACTCCCAAACCTGAAACCAGTTGACCTGATATGAGTTGCAGGTGCCAAATCCTTGGACTAAGCAGTCCAAATGAATTCTGTGACATTCTAATCTATAGTTTTAATGAATTTCACCACTATAAATGAATAGGAACATGCTCACAAGCCATACCATTTTGTGACAAACTTGTATTATATGAATTTGTGTTTTTAATACAAGACTAAATAAATTGTTGTTGATGCCAGAATAATAACATACTTTACTCCACACCGGAGGTATGATGATTAAAAACTACTTCAGTAAGGAGATGGAAACAATGAAACTTACCATACATTCAGAGCAGTAATCAAACTTGCTTCTGGACTAGAAACAAGTGATCGTATTGAATCCAAATCTGTGAGAGGAACACCATATAGCCGTTCCATTGTTAACACTCTTCTAGTACTGCAATGGTAATATACTTTCGGGGCTGCTGCTTGCCTTGTAAGCCCTGTAGCTTCTAGGTAACCTCTGAAAGACTCAATATTCGCAGCTTCCTTTTGAAAATCAACCTCTTCCAGCATTGATTCCCTTATATCTCTTACAATACCTACCTAGTAAAAACAAAGTCATTTTCTTATATTATTAATGATAACTAATATCTGTGCATCCTCTAGCAAATTGTAAAATATACAATAAAGGGATGTGTTAATGCATCCAGCTATTCCTAATATTCACCTAATTCAAAAGCCTCAGTACCTAACTGAATGAATGACCATGTCCTTTTTGCAAAATAGGCTATTAAAAATGCAAAAACTAGCTTTTCATGTTATCGCTAGCCAACATAAAAAATGATAGAAGCTTGACTGCAGATGTGCATCTGAAATGGTTTAAAACTTTAATCATACATCATTTAAAAGTTAAAACTTAAAACCTTTTCAAACACTATATTATGAACATGTACCAACGGATTTATGAACACCCTCATTTCTATTTCTTGCAATAGCAATCCTCTATGTAGAACAAAATCTAGAGTGAAATTTAAAATGTTTCTAACAAGCACAACATTTGCAACGAAGTTCTCACCATGCCAAAGCATTCAGTGCCCATCTATTTTAATGCCCTTTAAGTAGTTCTGGTTCAAATTATCACTTTACATATGTTGATTCCTTTCTGCTCAACTCTGCTACCCTCTCATCTGTACATGCTACCTTCCCCCAAACAAAATCACCTTCCTATAGGAAATATACTTAAAAACATTCAGAGCACTCTCATTATGTACCAGTGAAGTGCGACTGATTTGAGGATTCAGAAACTCCAATAATCGTGCAGCTAAATACAAGAAATTCAGGTCTGCGATCAGAAAATCTTCAATTCCTGGCTTTAGAACTTTTATCACCACTTCTTTTTGAGACCCTCTTAATCTGGCTCCATGGACCTGTGAGTAATAGATCCACAGTTATGATTGATTAAAATTCAAAATAGCATCGGCATATGCTAAAGGTACTGGAAAATAAGCATAAATGAGAGAAATAACCTGTGCAATTGAAGCCGAGGCAACTGGTACGGGATCAATATATTCATATACATTTTCCAACGGCTGATTAAGCTCCTTCTGAAGAACAGCTTGAATTTCGCGAAAAGGCACAGGAGGGGCCTTATCAAAACAGTTTTGGAATTCTTTGACATACTCTTCTGGGAACAAAGTCGGCGTTGAAGCTATAAACTGACATAGAACAGAGAAGCAGCTATCAACTAAATAGCAAGCTACATGAGATTTGCATAAACACGACATACAAAGCCTGCCAGATTGTGCCAGTAGATTTATTGTGGTTTCATATGTTTTCCAAACTACTATGCAGAGAATAATTTGCATAAGTTCCATGAGGCTCTAGACTGTTCTCATCTCATGGCTCAGGGGCAAACAGACACCACAGAGATATAAAATTAAATTTTGACAGAAAACAAATGGGTGAGGAAAATGGAAACAGAACCTATGATAGGAAAATCAGTTCATTAAGAATAACTTTACATGTGTTATTACAGATGTTCCAATTATAACTCGCAAGAGGAAGGAGCACATCTTTGTATAGAGAGGACCACAGATGGAAAAAAGGGAAGATATAGGTTGGGAGAACAAAAATTTACGTATTACTGCCTGAAGGTCAGAAAAAGGACCAATGGACTTGGTTAGAATACAATATACTGGTACATCAGATAGAAGAACCTCTAAGGTTGATTAAATATGGGCATCAATTTGCAGTCTATCAACTGAAGGATAAACATTGAAAATTAAAATCATTTGATATTAGCATTAAAAAAATGCATAAAGATAAACACATATGTTGGATTTGTAAATTCCAATGGCAAAGAGACTTCTGTCGAGGTATCACCTATTGCTAGCCCACAATAAACCACAAAAGGATTTGCTTGCGGCCAATGACTTAAACCTCTGATCATGCAACAACAGAACATTCCATACCAAACAAAAATAAAAATAATACACTCCACCACCCTATTGTCATGTAGGAGGGAGAAGCCTATATATCTTTATAAACAAATTTCAACAAGTAAAACATTTGGGAACAATAATAAGCTAGTGCTACAATAAACATCAGTAACATACTAACACCATGAGACCAAATATATATGAACCTCCAACTTACTACCATAATATAAAAATAACCATTTCAAAAAAATTTGTAAGCTTAAACATAGACTTCAAGAATATCTTCCATGAAAGGGAACCACCCCCTTAATTTCATTAGTTCCTCTGATGGATATCAAACAACTCTTATATCCTCCATGGTCTTTATGAGCAACAGTTGGCTTTAAATTTTTCTATATGGCGCATACATGCAACACAATTCAAAACACACATGAAAATATTTCACAACATTTGCATAATGTCAACAGCTACACTTGCAACTAGGGTAGGGCCAATTTCTCAGACAGTTCTCATAATCTCTAAGTATTGAGTAACTTGTTCATATTGAAATCAAAAATTTGGTGCTCACCAATATGCGTGTAACATATACAATCCAAATAGGAACTTAAATCATCAAAGTAAATTGTGCATCACATAGGAAGAATCCTTCGCATGTAGATCTGTATAAAAAATGGTAAACAACCATGCCCAAGACATCTGTTACTAAATATGAGCGTGTTGGATTGTGAAAAGGATGCTCACCATCCAACTATAACCATCTCATTCTAAGAAATTCCTCCCAAACTAAGATCAAAGATATGAATATCGGATCATGTGCTAGCCAGTAAACCTGCCCCTGCCTGACCCTAGGAACACATAGTCAACTACACTCTCAGCACAGAAGCCATAAGCAAAGAAGAAATCTCCCTTCACTATAACAAATAATCTACTTCGGTAGACACTTTAGTAGACGTTACCGTATCAAAGCTAGAAATGCCCTTCAATACAACAGGAGAAAATTATCATCAGAATAAAAATAATAATTTTCAAGCTTCCTCATGATCAGAGGTATCCAAAATGCATGAGATGGCAAATGCCACCTTCCATTGAAAGAGGGAATAACCATGAAAAGTTGATGAAGTGTTGTTACAATCCCAAGAGAGTCCAACTCAAGTCAAGAAGCAACTAACATATGTCACAGATGAGACCACCAATTGCCAAGTATTGGAGGGAATTAAACACAATCTCTCCTTTCCTTGCTATGATAACTTATACTAGAAATTTTTTCACATGCAAAATCTCTGAAATAGCATTAATAAAAACAACTTAGTCTTAGGAAAATAGCTGTTATAAATACTCTTGAAACACCCTCCAGTTCATAATTTCAACACTTCTCTCCTACTGATCTGCAATAGTTTTGAGTAAATAATTAAAGAACAAAACCACTAGTTTTGGAAGATGATATCAAGGAACTCGCCTCAATATTTTAGAGCCTCTTACGATTATGCTCATCATCTGGTGTCTAACACTATTTCTGCTGCTTGCATACAATGTCAAATGTGTTAAAAAAACCCATAGTTGCAGCTGTGAAATTCTAGAATCTCAATTCTAGCAATGACACATCAGTAAGATCCTGTACCATTGTTCACACTATCTCTAACACTATGTACTTTATGCTGTAATTAGGACAAAAGATGCATGCAAGGACTTCTCCAGCCTCTATATCCTGCTTTGATATAGAGTATATACCTTGGCTTCTATCTAGATGATGCATTAAGAAGTGTGTGAGTCTGAGATTAAGATGAGTGTGGGTCCGAGATGTAAGATCCCATTGGTGCTGAGATTATTGACTCCCATGTAGGCACTTTAAGTTTAGGACACCACCGAACTTCAAATTCATGGCATGTAACTTCTTTTATTTGCATATGTATTTGTATTTATTTATGATAGTTGTCTAGGATGTATGGGTAATAAGTGATCAGGATTGAAGGCTGATCATATAGGACAAATTCTATTTTCAGATTTGAAGAGGGAGTGGAATATGAAAGGTCACTGGAGGAAGAGTTGAAGAGGAAAAAGCATGACTTCTGACCTTCCATGCCCTGCCTTCTTTCCCCCTTGCTGGAAATGCATAAATTGAGATGTTGCTACAATTTCTAACCATTAGCAAGGCAATAACTTTTAGGAGTAGTTTGAAGTTGTATGAGGTTTTGTTTGCTGTCCTCTTTTTCTATGAGAGAGACTTTGTGGGCTCATGCACGACATACTCTCAATTGTATTTCAATAATATGCTGCAGCAGCATATATTTGTGGGTTTTCTTCCCCTAAGGGTTTTCCTCACATAAATCATGGTGTATTTAATGTTTCATCGGGTTTGATTTCCTTGCCAATGGTTGTTTTAATTCATTGCTCTTTTCCTATGCAATTTCCAGCTATGTTTGCCCTTGTTTTGATGCATTGATCAAAGTTTCTTGTGTTGTCTAATTTTGTATGAAGAGAGATCTATGTGATTGAGCCAATTGAGGGGCTGCCACAGATCAATAAGTGTCCACCAATGTTGAGATTATTACCCTCAAGATCGGCTTTAAGTATAGGATCTTAACGTATGGCAAGGAATCAAGAGCCGTGAGTTAATATAATTCTAGAAGCATTAAAAGGGTACAAAGGTCTAAAGTTAGGAAGAAGAATAAAAGGCAGCTTTCCAGCTAATGCATGGTACTATGAAGAATGTAAAGCAGAAAGGAGAGATATAAAAGAACACGCTAAAGAAGTGGAAAGCAAAAGTTTGTACAAACAAATAGTGAAAACCAAAACAATAGGAGTATGTGAGAGCCAGACAAGAAGAACTATTTATTTAGGAAAGAAATCCAAAGTTATTATGGAAGAAACTTCAGTAGGAAAAAAATTAACATTACAGCAATCAAATGGCTCGATAATGCAAAGCAGTTTTATGAACAAGAGCATGAAGAAGAGGCCCCTTCCATAACCATCACAACAGAAAATTTATTTACCTTAAGGAAGGTCAAGAAAGTTATAAATAAACTAGGAAGAGGTAAGATTTGTGCCGTAGTTGGACTACAAGCGGAATACTTAAAATGGGGAGTATAGGACTTAGCACCACACATCAAGAGGATATTCAACAACATCATCCAACATGGCTTTCTAAAGAATTGTACAACAAGTCTAACAATTCCTCTCTTCAAGAGTGGAGATGTAGACTATCCCTCAAATTACCAATCCATTATGATCAATCCCCTCTTTACAAAGTTGTTTGGAAGCATAGCTGAGAGTCGAATCGATGAATGGATAAAAGAAAAAGGAGAGACAGCAAAAGAACAAGCAGGTCTTAACCTAAACATTCAACAATAGACCATGTCATCACTTTGAGACATATCATTCAAAAAATATGGAATGAGAAAGGAGAAGCCTATTGTTGTTTTTATGGACTTCAAGAAAGCTTTTGTCACAATGTTTAGAAGTAAACTATGGGGTAGAATTGAAGACTCAGGCATACCAGAAAAGTGTAGAGTAGCAGTTCATAGACTCTATGAGGAGGCCCAAGCTAAAATTAAAACACAAGAAGTATTTCAAAATGCTCTATAAGTGACATAGGAGTTAACAAGGATGCCTACTATCCCCTACCTTATTTGGTTTATATATTGACAAATTAGAAGAATGATTAAATCTGAGAGAAGGGGCTAGTGTTCATTTAGTAAAATATGTTATGAGGTTTCTTTAGTATGCAAATTATCTTATTCTGATTGCAAGGTCAGCACAAGGTTTGAGAGAGCACTTATGCAAAGAGAGAGGCATGCAAGTAAATACCAACAAAACCAAGATCTTGATGTTCTCCTATCAAAAGAAAAAGAATTGGTTAAATTTTTATTTTGAAAGGGCTCTTCTAGAAGAAGTAGCAGAGTACAAACATGTTGCGATAGTCTTCAAACATAAGCTCATTTGAGAAACAAGTAGAATGAAGAGAACATTAGGAGGATGGAGAGCACTTTTTGCATTACAAAATAGAAATAGAAAAGCTGAATTATAGGACTAGAAGACTATTTAGGATTTATTTGGGCTACTTGTGGTGTTATGATGTTGTATGTGTGAGAAGTGTGGGCTAGCAGCATATCAGACTTAAAATTGAGGCAAAGAGAGAGGATTCAGAGTCTGATTACAAATAAATTCAAAATAAAAGCATCAGTTATGTATGAGATTCTTCCAGTAAAAACAAGTTCTCTCTTATAGAGGCAGCTGCTATGGTTTGTCTTCTAGGATATCTAAAAAATTGAACAGACGGATGCAAACAAATAACCTAAAGTTGTAATAGAAGAAGATCTGAACAAAAGAAAGAAAACATGGATGAAGCAAAACAACAAGTAGATGAACAAATGGAATATCAACTTAGATGAATGCCCAAATAATAACAAAGACATAAAGACATTTGTTAAGGAAAAATTTAGAGCAGCTATATGGGAAAAGAAGTTAGGAAGAAAGAGAACATTATCTTGCTAAATTTAACCCTACATACCACCAAAAGGCCTATATAGGGGTAAACATCAATTGGAGAGCAAAGATGCTTATTGCCCAACTATGGACCACCCATACCAACTTAGATGTGAAATAGGCAAATGGAAGAGACCAAAATAGGAATGGGAGGACAGGATATGTAGCTTCTGTACATCATGGGCAGTTGAGACAAAGAAGCATTTTATTTTGGAATGCAAGGCATATAGTGATATTCGAGCTAGCTATGCGGACACTCTAACAGTGGAAACATTGCAAGAATTGTTTAAAGAGGAGAAAGTAGAGAAAGTAGGAGAATTTATCATCAAAATCAGTAGCAAAAAATCAATATTGAAGAAAGAAAAATGAGTGGGTCAGATTTTGTGGTTGGCAGCCACAGTTCTTTGTAAAGTTGTTGTCCCATAGGCAGCCTTTGGCTTTGCGGATATTAAAAAACCTTCTATTGTATTTTGTAAGTCCAATGAGACTTCTCATTGACCATATGGTCTGCAAGTAAGTCGGCCTCCTATAGTAAACATGATTGCATTGCTAATAGGAAAAGGCATTGCAGAAAGCCTTTGCATCGTGGATAATCACATTGTTATGCCAATCCTGAAACACATTTTTCTTCAAAGCTTGTACTATGATCACAAATCTAACCTCTATTTCAATTTGGTTTCAATTATTTTCAAACCACATGCTTCAATGCATACATTTGAGGGTTACCCTTTGAGGCTCCATCAAAATTCAACTTTATTCTCCCTTTATCTGGTTTTTTCCAACCGGCTTTAACTCTAAATGACAAGGACCCACAGCCCCATTATCAAGAGGAAATTTTAGATTATTGAAAAATACACCTATTGACTATATCTTAGCTATTTTCTAGGTGGAGCTTGCTATTGTTATAAACTATTTAAGTGAGATAATTAATTGCATTATCTTAATCCTTTTCTCTTGTTATTTACTATGTAGAAATTACTTATTATATCCCTCAAAAGTTTTATTTTTTATCACCAAGACACCAATAATGATGTTACTTATGAGTGTTTATACACCTTACATATTGACTACTTAAAAGACTCTTGTTCGTTTAGATTTGCAAGATTCTCCTCTACTCAAGTTGATTTGCTATTATTTTTCAACACATCCACTTGATTTGCTATCACTATTATCCTTAGAATTTTTATATCACCAAACTCATCTAAAAGATCATCTTAGGAAAATCCCAAGCCAAGAAGAACTATGTTGGTTTTTATGGATATCATGTAAAAGGCGTATCCATCCCTTACAAACAGTAAGATGTGTGCAAATTGAATTAACATGTCTTATGTGACAGTATAGTGCCTTAAATTCCCTACAAGGGATAGGAGTGTTTTATGTGACAATATAGTGCCTAAAATTCCTTACAAGTGATAGGAATGAATCATTTTATGAGGATCCTATGTGTTGGATTGGAGCTCTAACTTGAGCATTACATAGTACATCATATTTCTTCTTCATTTCCCTCTTTTGCTTATATGTCATGGTGGCATTCCCTTCTGTTTCTGCTCACCCATTGGTCCCCATAACCCACTAAGCATATCCACATGCATCCCGCACCACATGACAAAAACCCATTTTGGCCTTTTTAACTTTCCTTCCATTTAGACCAATAGCATTGCAGAGAAAAACATGGGACAACCCATTTTCAAACATATCATATATAATGCCTTCCTCAACCTATTTCCACATCTAGTTCATCATTTTGTACTCACACACTCTCATTATTGCTCTATGACGTGGGATAACTCATTTTCAAACATGTCATATATAATGCCTTCCTCATCCCATACACTTTAGTGTAGTTTACCATAGTTTCTTTACTCTATATTAGAGTAATTTTATAGCACTTTTTGGTTACTACAATGCATTGTAACAGCTCTTTTCAACAAGTCCCATTGGCCTACTTTGATCTTCCAAAGATATTATAGGATTATCATATCTATGATTACTCTACTACATCATTACTACAACATTACAGTTCTTGACATTGCACATCATCCCTAGAGTCATCATAGCATCACCTTGCTCTCTCATAGGTTGACCACTTGGTAATGCTACATTCCATCCAGATGACGAATGATGAGGCATCATACCACCCCTATTTATGCAAGGCTCCAATAGATCACTGCAACAACTTTGCTAATGCCTATTTAGAGCTTCTTCAATGGATCACTTCAAAAATTTGCACTCCTATGTGGTTTGGATTCGCTAGTACAAATCACGTACACTTGCTCCTCATTGTTGTTTTTATTGTCAATGATACATCTAGGAAGAGACTTGGAGTGATCTAAGGTTTGTGGTTACTTTCATTGCATTTGAGTTAGATTGAGTATTTGCAATAATTGTGTTTTCATTGATAGATCTATCCATTTTAATTGCTAAAGCTACTAGCGTTGCTCGCTTTGTGTGTTTTCAAAAACCATAGATATCCCAAGTTTTTGAAGGACTCTTATCATTCGGACTTCCTTGAAATCCTAACTTGCCCTAGTACTTCTTGGTTGTCCTTGTTTGTCCCCATTATCTTCCTGTAAGTTGCATTTGTAGATTTAGTTCTTTGAGTCTTTGTCCATACGGATAGACCTCTCTTTTGCCACTTATTATTGTATATATGTTACAAAAATGGCATAGGAAGGGGCATATTCCTACAAGATGTCAATGAACATTTAACTCAATCTATAGCATGCCCTCCCATATCAAAAAGGCTTTGTTTTTCATGCATATGAAGATGAAGATGATAGGTTGCATCAGAACTTTAGAGTAATGACATGTACAATTAGAATTGATCCATCCAAGATCAACCTTGATAGACTTTGAAAGTCTTTGGAAATTGACACTTGAATTTTGTCTTCTTGAATATTTGTATCATGATTCTTGATATCTTCTACAGTTGTGATTGCTCCAATTTACAATACCCTTTGTCAAGGTAAAATACATTCATATGATAAGGATATTGAGAGAGCTGAGTCTGCAAAATATCTTTACTTAATGACTTAGCTTTTTCCTCTATACTTTATTCAAGTTCAAGAGAATCCTTGACAATTGATTAAAGGTCCTTTATTTAAGTTTAATTTATTTAGTAGCCTTTAAATTGGATATTCCAATATAAGTTTATTTCTCAACAAATCAGGAGTCACCATGTCATAATAACTTCCTTACTTCCCTAAGACTCTTTACTTTGATAAGTAAAACATGATTTTGATTATGTAATAGTTAAATCTCACTATCTTTTTGTAAAAAAGTTTTCTAAAATATATAGCACTTGCCTACACTAATCAAGGCATGGGGAGAGACATGTGTTACTTTTCTTCCCATTCATCCAAACCATTTCAATGTTGAATGAGACTATAATATGGAATATTTTGGCAATCATTGGTGAAGGTATGCTTGCTTGTCTTCAATATGATTGAGGAACATGGAGTTGTTCTCTTCCATGTTTTGTCGAGTTCTTGCTTGTTCTCACAGTGCCCTATCAAGCTTCTAACATGGCAATGTTATTTTGCACATGCAGAATCAATTCCTTGGATGGCTAAATCGAGGCCTTCACATATTGAAAATGTAAAAACTAGTCAAAATGTCCTTGTCGAAGAATGCCAAAGAAGAATATGCTTCTAGAGCAATATTTTTGTAACCAGCAACACAAATTGGGTGGCATGCATGCTACATATTGGTAAAGACCGTACAATACTCCAAATAGTGCAAACGTTTGTTTTTTATGGTTCTTCTCGGTGTTCCTATACAAAATGGGAAAGGAAATGACTATAATTGTCATTGACAACATGGATTAGAGCATGGCGAGGAGTGACATGTTATGGTCAATAGACAGTGCCCCACTCACTATGACGCCAATTCCAAAGACAACATAAGGCCCTTAGTTATAAGCATTGTCCAACAAGTGATGAAGGTGATGCAGAAGCCCCTCTTCTTGAAAGTGTGCGGGGTGAGAGGGAGGATGCAAAGGGTGTCCTTAGAGGTCATCCACTCCATCCATAGGAATAAAGTCTAATTGAAGGGTGTCCTTGGCACACTTGTCTTGATTGGCAAAACATCAGCCCCTAAAACCTTGATGCTAAGATGGGCACCACATATTACTCTACAATGACTACAATTTTTGCACAAACAAGGGAAAGTAAGATAGAAAGATGAGTCTCTATTAACACCAATCCCTTCAATGCTGGCCTCATACTAATACCTAAAGCAAAACGGAATTGGTGCTAGTGGATAGTCATTGCAAGAATACAAAAGAAAGAATGGTAATCAAACAAGCACTTGTCTAAATCAATAAAACGGCAAACCACAAATCTGAAAGCATATTAGTATGTGATGGGCTTTGGAGATCAGCTTGAAAATCCTATAGAACGTGCAGTTTAGAATTGAAATAATGGTGCTAGACTAGTATGAGCATGTTGATTAGTAGAGAATAATGGCATTTGGAGAATGGCATCAAGGAAGGTAGTTGAATGTGTCTTATGTCATAGTATCATTATGTAACATTATGTCTAGGATGGACAAACATTTATATGTCCCCCTAGGGTATTGAATTTAATGGTCTACCACTAATGTCGAGATAAACTGGTTATTGCATAAAGGCTATCTAAAAAGTTTGTCTTTTTAATAAGGATATGAGGAAGAGCAAATTGGTATGGGCACAAGAATAATTTTTGACTTTTTGATTGAATAGTGATTGCACCTTCATAAGAATTCTCCATCAATCAATGTTAGATAGATTTGATTTGGGGTTACAAGTGCCTTATGTTGGAATTCACAATATTTTTCAAAACCGAACAGAAGCAATCCATCCATTCAAATCTTATACAGAAAGCATAAAAAAGGACGACAAAGAAAAAGATATAGTGGGCACTCATAGGCACCATAAATAATCACAATAATATTCGTAGATAAGAATCAGAACACTCCAATGATGAATGGAGTGGTGGGGGTATTTATATTAATACCAAAACCCCAAATTACATCAATAAGTTTAACCTAGACCGACATAACAAGAGGACTTTAAGGTTAATTACAAGTTATAAGGTGGGTTTAACCATAACAAGGTTAATCATAGCCCATAGGGCTTACATAATAAAATATTACAATAAATTAAATACATTGTACAATGAATGCCCTTAGGTTTATCCAAGATTACATCATACAATGTCGACCTTGGCCAAAAGTCAAATTACACTTTCAACACCCCCCCATAATCTGAACTGAGGGGCCAGGGAGAGAAGACATTAGTTATAATGATATCTCCCCCCCATAATGGATGCTCTAGTGGGCCTTCACACTTGAGGTAATCTCATTTGAATCCCCCTCATCATCTGAAATTCGTCGCTTCAAAAATGACTCTGGCACAAGAGTCTCCTTCAGTTGGACCATAGTCATCATTGCCACTATTAGATACTCCCACACACATCCAATGAACACTTCCACTAAGGCTCCAGATGAGAAAAAGAAGTCAAGATCACCACCACCTCTAAAGAAAAGTTGCTTCAATCTTCCATAGTCACATAAGGTATGTCTTGAAGACATAGCCTTTCCTTTTATAGCATACATCACCTTGTTTGAAGACTTCAACTTGCCCTTGGGCCACCTGATCTCCATCACCAATGTAGAAATGAAATTTAACATGCTTACACACAATTCCATTTCTACTTAAATAATTCTACAGATTTGCAGTCATTGTAGTACAACAATAATAATGCACAGAACCTGCAACAGCAATAATAACAACAGCAATAACAGCAATAGAAGATGATACATAAATGCACAGATTTTATATTAACAATGGCTGAATACAAGACTAGTCTGCAAACCCTATGCAGAATATTCTCCATGGCTGAATACAAGACTAGATTGCATCATGCCCTACACACATATGCATCAACTCTCACACGTACCAATGTTGTTCTATTAATCCATCAACCTGCATGACTGCCTTCAATGCCCTAGGCGAATGAATGAATGTACCCCTAAACCACTTCCATGCATGAACAACCACCGAACCACTTGAATGAATGAGGGGAGGGCTTATTTATACACCAAAAAGTAGTTATGTACTCCAACTACCTCATAACTTCCCCAAATTACATTTCATATGCATTAGATCTTGCATTTAAATGACATTTCCCACTAGAGGACAAACTAGTTTATAAGTTTATAACTTATGATTTAGCCAACTTACATGACTTTATTATCACGTACAATATTAAATTGCACTTTATAACATTATTAAATATATGTACGCACATTTCGTCAAACACTTTGTGTACACTTACAAAATAACACATAATACCAAAACTGATTCAACAAATAAAGACATCAATTTGTCTGTCTACATCTATCCCCTCCTCTAAACTGGTCGGCATCCTCAACGACACGAGCTAAACACTGGGAATAGAAGTACTGAACAATGTAATGGAATCTCTTGTCGCGCTCCTTCCGTTTCCTCCTGTTCCATACATCTATTGCAACAACCTGCACTTCACTTTGTACAATAAGCCATATAATCAACACAAGTAATACCATCAACATCATGAACATGACGGGAAACGCCCGTCGCTACTTGTGTCGGGGGTCAAAGGGGCGGGAGCCCCCTTGCAGGGTCGAGGGACAGCGTCCCTTGTGGGGTCAAGGGGCAGCGTCCCTTGCGGGGTCAAGGGGCAACGTCCCTCGCTCATCCCCAGCAAAACTATGAAAACCATCACTGTCGAAGTCAAATTTTTCTCCTCATCAACCATTTGGAAGCTTTCACTCAACTCATTAAAACAACTTCCCCTCAACTCCAATTCACTGCTTTTGTGATCCCACTGACTTCTTATCAACCTTTGACAGACATCTCCCTTGTCGGATTGTACTTCTGACGACAACTGCTCTGATTGCACTGCCTCAGACGACAACATCTCTAACGACAATCCTTGACGGCTTAGTCTCTGATGGATTAGGCTAAACGGATTGAGAAGTCTGACAGGTACAATTTTTAGACGTCTAGGACAATAGGTTAGACGTATAGGACAACAGTGTAGACGTCTGGACTGTAGACGTTTAGGACGACAAGGTAGACGTCTCAGACGGGTTGCACACAGGTAGACGTCGTAGACGGGTTGCACACAAGTCTAGACGGGTAAGTGTAGACGTCTCAGACGGGTAAGTGCAAACGTCATAGACAGGTTGCTGCAGACAACTAGACATCTGAGATGGGTGGACTTCCTCAGACGGGTAATCTACCGGACATGTAGGTTCCTCAGACTGGTAACCTATTAGACGTGTAGGTTCCTCAGACGGGCAACCTGTCAGACGTGTAGGTTCCTCAGACGAATATCTTGCCAAACACCTAACTTCCTCTGACGTGTAACTGCCAGACGTGTATGCCTCAGACGGGTAGCTTGCAGATGTGTACGTGCCAGACGTGTACTTGCCAAACGGGTAGGTTCCAGATGGGTACGCCTCAGACGTGTAGCCTCCAAACGGGTAGCCTTCAGACGTGTACCCTCCAGATGACTCCTTTTCAGACGTCTTCACCTCGGATGGCTTCTCCTCGGACGGCTTCACCTCGGACGGCTTCTCCTCGGACGGCTTCACCTCAGACAACTCCTGCCCAGACGTCTTCATCTCAGACGTCTCCTCCTCCGCCATCTGACTGCATTCTCTAGTCGTCCTAGTCTCATCCATCTGACCAATCTCCTAACAAAGCCCTGTCATCTGGCTTCCTTCCTGACTGCACTTTGTCGTCTGGTCTTCTTGCAGAAAGTCTCCATCATCAATGGAAATCAGATTCACTTGCTCAATTTTAACCATCTCAAACAGGTTCACTTCCTCCAATGCAATTGGCTTCACAACCTCTGCTTCCTGGCAAGGGCTATAACTCTCCTCCAAATTTTTAAACTCTCGATGAATCAATGGTTCATCTTGCTCTGCGGTACTTTGACAAGTCATTTTCTTACTTTCCTCTGCGCAGTTATTCTCATATGCATTAACATGATGCCCATTCATCGATGAGGTTTTTGCATCACTTTCCCAAATCAAGGCATAATCCAAAGCCTCTTGGTATGATCTTGGAGGAAATGTCTTCATCTTCCTTTGATACATAGGGAGAAGTCCATCTATGAACCACATACTCTTTGATTCCTCTGAGTGGTCTTTCTCCACATGGTCAAACAACCCACTCAACCGTTGATTGTAAGAACGAACAGACTCGTTCTCTCCTTGTATTCTATAATTTTTGTTAGTATCGTATGATCGAAATTCTTCCACAAATGCATCATGCAATGCTTCCCATGTCTGGAACTTATCCTTTGGTAATTTAATATACCAATCTATTGCAAATTTGCGAAACGTTCCAAGAAATAACCTCCTCCAATATGCGTCATTGTTCTGCCCAATCGCTTTCCACACCATGTGGCAAATTTTCCAATGCCTAATTGGGTCTTCCTTCCCTTCTCCTGTGAAAATTGGACACCTTAGTTTCCTTGCTTTGGTGGCTACGTTAGCCATTGGTTATGTTCGAAATCCTTGACTGATTCCTACTGGGTGATCTGCTATGCTACTCCTCGTTGGATCTTTCTATCCTAGGTACCTTATTCTCACCAAACAGTCATCTCCCGACTTCCTATGCGTCCTCACTCCGCAACCTCCTTCGCTGGAATGTTGGTTGTGGCCCTGGTCTTTCTTCCTGAGACATCGCGTGCTGTTGCTCTAGTGCCCGACTCCCATACTTTGCACTCTTCTGCAACCTTCTTGCCGCTTGTTCAGGTGTTACCATCCACTCACCATATCCTCGCACAGATTCTGCGTCAATGTCTTCCCTTACATCAACGTTTTCCTTGACTCTTGGTGGTCCTTGTACCCCTTCCTCTTCTACCTTGTGACCTGGAATATGCCATTCACCTCCTTGCTCTGCTCTTGGACTATTGTCTTCCAAACAGCTGACTGGTCTACCTATTCTGTTGTCATTCTAATGGTTAACTGTGCTTTTGTTGTCATCCTGACGTCTAATTGCGTTTTTGCCATCAGGCTTGTCGATATCCGAACTGGTGCTGCAGACGTCTAGACTGGTGTTGCAGACGTATAGACTGCTTCTTTTGCAGACATCTAGACTGATGCTGCAGACATCTAGACTGATGCTGCAGACGTATGCGAATCCTCGATCTGCAAAATATTCACTTGCATTTTTGCATCCCGTTGGCGTGCACGTCCCTTTAGACAGCCCTTCATCTGCATCAACAAACAAATCTGGTGCGTCTTCACCTACGTCTGTGGCTGCACTCCATTGTTTTCGTTGTGCATCTCCCCAAGGGTTTTACTTCTCAGAACTCCATGTCACCAAATTGGACCCAACTTCGTATAAGCAACGGTGCCAGAATGTAGAAATGAAATTTAACTCGCTTACACACAATTCCATTTCTACTTAAATAATTCTATAGATCTGCATTCATTGTAGTACAACAATAATAATGCACAGAACCTGCAACAACAGCAATAACAACAATAGAAGATGATACATAAATGCACAAATTTTATATTAACAATGGCATATACAGTTATAGCAATACAGTTTCAGCATTACAATCTATAGTCTACAAACCCTATGCAGAATATTCTCCATGGCTGAATACAAGACTAGACTACATCATGCCCTACGCACATATGCATCAACTCTCACACGTACCAATGTTGTTCCATTAATCCATCAACCTGCATGACTGCCTTCAATGCCTTGGCTGAATGAATGAATGAACCCCTGAACCACTTCAATGCATGAACAACCACCGAACAACTTGAATGAATGAGGGGAGGGCTTATTTATACACCAAAAAGTAATTATGTCCTCCCACTACATCATAACTTCCCCAAATTACATTTCATATGCATTTGACCTTGCATTTACATGACATTTCCCATTAGAGGAGAAACTAGTTTATAACTTATGATTTGGCCGACTTACATGACTTAACATGACTTTATTATCACGTACAATATTAAATTGCACTTTATAACATTATTAAATATATGTACGCACATTTCGTCAAACACTTTGCGTACAATTACAAAATAACACATAATACCAAAACTGATTCAGCAAATAAAGACATCAATTTGCCTGTCTACAACCAAAAGAGGCTTTGCATGAACCTACTTAAAATAAAAGCTATTACAAACTTCCAAGAGTACCTAGACAAGAGATAGAAGAAGGAAGAGATCATGAATGATTGAATCTTCCATGAATAAGCTTAATCAATAGCCCAAAGAAGGAATAGGGATGGACGAAAGCACATCCTAAATCCTTTTCTTGTACGCCTCCAAAAGACTCAAAATGTGTTGTAGTTGTCACAAATACAGCTACATTTCCCCAAAAATTAGATCAAAGATTTTGATTGCAAAGAATATGGTATTTTCACCCTTTCAAACTAAGGTAAAATGACTTGAGGACTATTCCACATAATTCGGCCCCTAACATTGGAACAGGTACATAAACTAATGTTACCAATGCATAAAGCTTGAGAAATTGTGCGATTTGAGAAAAAAAAGGAGACTCAAAACGCTTCCATATGCAAAAGTTATAGCCTCCGAAAGATTTGCCCAAATAGCCCTCAAAAAATGCGAAAAGTAAAGCCTCAAACCTTAGAAAAGGAGCAGCAAATCCCAATCTACCACATGGCGCTTGTTCATTCACTAGTGACATCCACTCATTCTATGCCAATTGGTCGCCTTTGATTGACTAGAACCCTACCACTTGTTGCATTACGATTGGCCGATGGTTTTGTGCCTATGGATTTGAACCCAAAATCCCCTACTAGGCAATATTTTTGCTCGAGTATCATAACCAACTTGGCAAAAGGGCAAAAGGGCAAAAGGGCAAAAGGTTTTGTGCCTATGGATTTGAACCCAAGATCCCCTACTAGGCAATATTTTTGCTCGAGTATCATAACCAACTTGGCCAATCGCACCTTGCTACTTGAACCCTACACGCCTCCTTAGATAACTCTTGGTCACCCCGACAAAGTTAATATATGAGCAAATGCAAAAGGAGGGACGGCGTCTCGAACTCAAAACTCCCTCCACCAAAGTGCCTGCACACTTTCCCCTAGCTAAGCTGGCAGAAGCTTAGAATGCGACAACATCGAAACAAAAGTTTCTACAATGCTTTTGAAATGTCCTACTCAGCAAAGACATCCGAAGCGGATTTGAACCCGCAACTAACCGAATCAAAAAGCTTAAACAACACTCATATGGCCCGTGCAACATTTCCAACAGATGTGAAACGACACATGGGCCCTCCATGAGGGTAAGTGTTGTGCCATGCATGCCAAAGACAGCACATTCAAACAGAACAAGATGTGAAAAAGAAGAATATTCCACCCTGTTTGAATTTGAATTTTGGTGCCTCTTTTCCAAGGTGCCATAACAACTTTGCAAGGAAAAAAGAGGACCAAACGTTAAAACAAGCATGCATGCTTCAATGATAAAGAAGTTTATAGATATGACACAAAGTCTCCAAAGTGGAAGAGAACATAGATGAAAAATGTGGAAGATCGCTCTGCTTTTTGTGTCGTAGACGCTTATGAAGCTTTGAGAAGAAATCCGCCCTAAAAATCAAAGGAAAGATCTGAGGCTCCAAATAATCTTTCTGCATAACCAAGCAATGTTGCTCCATATTCGCTTTGATACCATGTTGGAATTCACAATATTTTCTAAAACAAAACATAAGCAATCCTTCCACTCAAATCTTATACAAAAAGCATAAAGAAAGACGAAAGAGAGAAAGATATAGTGGGAACCATAGGCACCATAAATAATTACTATATTATCCATAGATAAGAATCACAACACTCCGATAATGAATGATGGAGTGGTGGGGGTATTTATATCAATACCAAAACCCCAAATCACATCAATAAGTTTAACCTAAGTCAACATAACAAGGGGAATTTAAGGTTAATTACAAATTATATGGTGATTTTAACCATAACAAGGTTAACTACAGCCCATAGGGCTTACATAATAAAATATTACAATAAATTAAATACATTGTACAATGAATGCCCTTAGGCCTATCCAAGATGGCCTTAGTGAAAAGTCAGATTACACTTCCAACACCTTATTGGTAATCCGGCACCAAGATAAAGAAAATGTCCCTTGTGACTGTATAAAGAACGTCAACAAAGTAAGTAAATGTGTTAATTGATTCCCAGGAAAAAATTCTTGTTTTGTCTATAGCATTATGGTGCAATTTGTCAGCACTACACACTTTGGCACTGCCTATTTGTTGTTATGGAGTTCTGGTTCGGAAGTTGTAACCACTTACACTGAAGTAATCGCCAATCCATATAGAGTAGGACAAGGGACATGAGGGCCGAAATAAGGGCAAGAATACCGAAAGCGGGTACACTAGAGGAAGAAGGGGGTCCCGAAGAGTAGTCGCATAGGGAGAATTGATAGCAGCAGTGACATAAAATGCTGATGTTTATAATATCTCTGTTCAAGTGCACATGCAAGTTCCTAAAGATAAGGCAGCATTTGTTGCCTTGAGGACAAGGCAAAATTATAAGTATGGTTGGATGTTTCCAGATGCTAGGCATCAAGCATCAATGCATTTTTGCCAGCACAACTTACCCCATTGGCACTAGATATAGCGCCACACTTTGAAGGTAGTGACATATATTTACAACAGATGGTGATCATAATGTAATGTATAAACATGCACCACATCGTATAATTAAAAATTAAAAGATTAGTCAGGTAATATATCTACTAATTGTGCAATTACATTGTGATTCTTATAATAAAGCATGCAAAGCTTTAAGTGGAGACAAGAATGTGTGTTATGGGATTTCTCCTTCAACATGGTGGTAATGTTATCTGAGCTACACCTATATGTTGCTCGCCATAGGTATAAGTAGAAACTCTCTACATGAATAAATACATGTTTTTCATTCAATTGGTCGTTGCTTTGTTGTCTAGTATGTCAAAGTCTATATATTTATTTTTGGAAATGTTGGCCCTTGCCAACGCTAACACATCAGTAGCTAGAAAAGGTCTTCAAAAAATCATTCAACACAACACTAAAAACATCTATGTTAGCACATCTTCTTGTTGTTCAATCTTAATTGTGCCCATTAATGAATTAAATAAATGACGATTGTGCATAGAATATAAAGCATTGAACAAGATGTCCATGAAAAACAGTGTTTGTTGCCCAGATGAATGATCTCATAGACCAGCTAAGAGAAGTACATATACTACTCAATATCACGATCAAGCACGTAAAGATTCACCAAATGTCTAAGAAAATAACTTAGAAAACTAAATACTATATTTATGAGTAGTTGCCTCCTCACATCACTTGATCTTACTAATGCTTTGACAACATTCTAGACACTAATGTCCTGTGAAGGATACTCGTAGTGGTATGTCTTTGGGTTTTCATCCAGAAGACCCAAGTTCAAACCCCGGTACAAGGGGACCAAGGCCCCTTTCAAAAACCCATGCTTTACCCTAAAATTTTAATCAAATGGCAGTATCTCAACTGACTAGGTTTCTCAACATTCAAGGAGGGACCAAGGTTCGAATTTTGCCAAACGATATATGGATTATATCCAAGCTTTGTTGTAATACCACTATGTGTGATAATGTAATACGGGTGGGGCCCATTTCAATCCTGTATAACCAATTGAAAAAAAAAAATTAAAAAATTAAAAAACATTCTAGACACTAATCAATAATATATTTTACCAGCATTTGGGACAACTCGGTATATAAAGATAATATAGTAGTCCATGACAGCAATTAGGAAAACTGTCTCAAACATGATCAAATTGTAGCAACATAAATTGTAGGCCAAAATGAAGTTGTCCTTTGGACAAACTATTCATGCTTTGGAGTTTGCTACTGACCAAAAGGATGTACATGCAAGTCCAGAAAACTCAAAGCCCTCACAAATTGACATACTTCATCCAGTACTATAAATCTTTGACATTTTCTTGGTGATATGAATCCCAATAGAAAAACATTTTGTAGTTCTCATAAATTTTCCACCCACTACTATACCATCAGAAGCATTTTTCCTAGTATGCAGCAGTTATAAAAGCATTTCAGAAGCTCAGGGATTCCCTTTGTTATGCTCCAAATGCTTGCTCTCACTGATTTGCAGCATCCCTTGAATACCAGAACAAACACATCTGATTATATCTTAGGTACTGTTGTCACATTTTGCACGGGGTGCAATGTTTTCAATTTTTGTAAGAGAGCTGCTCTTCCTTCTCCCCCTTTCTCTCTCTTCCCTCCATTCTCATTCTTCTCAAAATTGACAGCAGTTGCCCTGAAAAATGGCCAAGTGTCAGGGCATGCTGAGGTGTTCGGGATTTTGCGGGCCATAAACAGGGGCGATAAAATGGACAAAATGAGCCCTGGATATTTTATTATTGCAAATCTTCTCGCAAGCTTTCCAACGATATATTATAATAGGCGATCGGGTCAGCGGATCAAAAGTTATGGCCCCGGGAAGCTGGACCAGGAAACCCAGTTTTGGTGCGAAGTTCGCACTTCGCCCAGTTTTGGTGCGAAGTCCGCACTTCGCCCCTCTTTCTGGGCGCACCTTGTAGAAGGCTGGCAGGCTGGCAGAAAAACGACTAAGTGATGGGGCGAAGTTCGTACTTCGCGTGAAGTCCGAACTGCTCTCCCTTGTCCGTGCGAAGTCCGAACGGCGGTGAGAATCAGCAAGTGTCGGTGCGCAACCCGACTTCGCAGCGAAGTCGGATCGCGCCTTTGACCGGTGCGCAGAGGGAAATAGTGCTACCCGATCGTGCTGTTTTTCACCCGTACTACCCGATTGCGCTCTAATCCCGGCAAAGTTGGATAGACTGCCTTGCAAGGCAGACACGTGTCAAGCAGCTTCATCCGACAAGTGTCCAACTTTGGGATCTGAGCCAAGACATGCCGAGCAAAAGGACAAGCATGGGCCGCACTACTTATGCCAGCCGCCTCATTTAATGCTGACGTGAGTTTCCACCGCCTCGCCTACCCGCATTCCCGTCAATATAAAGTTCTACCCAACGCGCCGCCATGTGGCCGTTCAACCTTCAGGGAGACCATGCCGAGAGTACACCCAGCTCGACAGATGTCAGCATCAGCAGTTCCGCGGCTGCTTTTGTCAGCTAATGTTTGACTGGGACTTTGTGCCCATTAATGTAACGGGGGGAACTTTGGGCTATAAATAGCCACCACGTTTTCATTGTAAGTGGTGGAAAGGGGAATGTCTGTTAGGGAACTACTGTGCTTATTGTAACCGTGCTTCTGCTTATGAATATAATCTGTATGCCTGGTTCTGTTCTGCTGTCTTTATTCTTTTATGCTGTCTTTCATTATATGCCTTAGGCTAACCTGTCACGGCTTGTTGATTCATTTCAGCATTTGGTGACCAGGTCCCTCTAGCATTGCTTGTTTAAAGCACCCTCTGTATTTCAATAATTTAAAGCATACATAGAATGGATGTAGTAGCAGTTCCATCGCTTATGTGTTTTGTTGCCGGCCCGTATCCGGTGATCGATGCGATCCCGCATCGTTAGTTCCTTGTAGGGAATGTCCGTTAGGGAGCCATTGAGCCGTGCGGTTAAATTCTCTACATAAACACATATACCGGATCTCGATATCTCTAAGTCTCGCTTTCTACTCATGTTAGTGTACGTATCTCGTAAACCGGTGCATTGCCATGTTGTTAGTTCCTTGTAGGGAATGTTTGCTAGGGGATCATTGGAGCCGTGCATACACCGCATGAGTATCGGAAGTACACATAGTTTTTGCAGTTCCTGTCATGCTCTATGTTTATAATGCAGTAAGTAGCGGTAATTAGTGTGTTCCCGTACTGTTAGTTCCCCCCACCAACCTCTGGACATATTTGTAAATTCTTTCTGTTCCTTTATCTCTTTCCTGCACTCTCATCTTACTAACCCCCAAAAGGAGCCGGCCTTCTCCGGAGATTGGCTCGGAAGGCATCTCTTCCTTCCGGCCTTTCAATGTTGGTTCGCGGGTCCAGGGCGCAATAGCAGCAAATCCTTTCCTCGTGGCGGATTCGTGACCAACAGTTTTTGGCACGCCCGGTGGGACTCTTTGTCTCGCATTTGGAAGATCTCAAGCTCGTCCTTGTTCGGGCTGACAGTTTCTTTCCGAATGCTCGGTGGGACAAGGAGGTTTCTCACCCCCAAACAGAATTGAAGCACTGGTGCTCGCTTCATTGCTGTTCAAAATCAGAGCACCTGGCGACTCTGCACGTTCATATTCTCTGAGTCCAAAAGACCGGTCCTAACGCCTTCATTCAAGCAAGAAGGTGGCGAGCGAGGAACCCGGGAAACCAACCTGACTTTACGAAATTAATACCAACGCTCCAGGCGAGCGCGTCAGGCTGGCTGATTACCAAGCTCGCATAGACGAATCAGTGAGGTGAGACGATCAGCTCCATATTTTAAGGAAGCCCGAGTTGGTGAATCTTTGGCTTGCCTTCATCCGGCAAAATCACCCGGCGACTCCGACCGAGTCGAAGATCCGGATTTCTTGATCGCAGCGCCCTTTTTTAAGCCGATAGAAGACACCCTGAGGAATCAAGGTTTGGTGGGCAACCTCGACCTCACAAGCGTAGAAAGAATGTTCACCTACGGCCTCCACCGTGGTGGTATTGGCTCCAACCATCACCGCAACCGGTACCCGAAGAGGGCTCCCGTCTGAAAAATCTCCTTGCCACATTGTTCATCAATTGTACGGTTACCGGCATGAATGACAATCCGCCACGTTGCACCATGTTCGCGACCCGGCAAGCTTTGGGAGGCCAGCCGGACTTCAAAGATCATCTGAAGTACAACCAGATCTGGTCCGGGCACTGCAGGTTCACCGGATAGGCAACCGAAGCTAGATTTGTGGTGGCGGCATGCCAATAACGCCGCAAAATTTTGTGTAAATAATCCGGCTATTATTCAAAGTTTTAGTTGTTTTTCTTGTTTCAGTCTGTGCGTTGTTTTCTTTTTAAGTGTTCCGAGGAGGCAGCTGCCGGAGGCGGATCCGAAGAGCACATGGCAACGAGGGTGACTCCGTTGCCCAATGGATGAAGGCATGGATTCTTTGCGCCGAGGCGAGCTCGACACCCCGCGAGCCGCCGTAAATGTTGTCACATTTTGCACGGGGTGCAATGTTTTCAATTTTTGTAAGAGAGCCGCTCTTCCTTCTCCCCCTTTCTCTCTCTTCCCTAAATTCTCATTCTTCTCAAAATTGACGAGCAGTTGCCCTGAAAAATGGCTAAGTGTTAGGGCATGCTGAGGTGTTCGGGATTTTGCGGGCCATAAACAGGGGCGATAAAATGGACAAAATGAGCCCTGGATATTTCATTATTGCAGATCTTCTCGCAAGCTTTCCAACGATATATTATAATAGGCGATCGGGTCGCCGGATCAAAAGTTATGGCCCCGGAAGCCGGACCAGGAAACCCAGCTTTTTGTGCGAAGTGCGCACTTCGCCCGCTTTGGTGCGAAGTTCGCACTCGCCCGATTGGTGCGAAGTGCGCACTTCGCCCTTTGGTGCGAGTGCGCACTTCGCCCGCTTTGGTGCGAAGTCCGACTTCGCCCCTCTTTCGGGCGCACCTTGTAGAAGGCTAGCAGGCTGGCAGAAAAACGACTAAGTGATGGGGCGAAGTTCGTACTTCGCGTGAAGTCCGAACTGCTCTCCCTTGTCCGTGCGAAGTCCGAACGGCGGTGAGAATCAGCAAGTGCCGATGCGCAACCCGGCTTCGCAGCGAAGTCGGATCGCGCCTTTGACCGGTGCGCAGTAGGGAAATAGTGCTACCCGACTGTGCTGTTTTTTACCTGTACTACTCGATTGCGCTCTAATCCCGGGCGAAGTTGGATAGACTGCCTTTCAAGGCAGACACGTGTCAAGCAGCTTCATCCGACAAGTGTCCAGCTTTGGGATCCGAGCCAATACATGCCGAGCAAAAGGACAAGCATGGGCCGCACTACTTATGCCACCGCCTCATTTAATGCCGACGTGAGTTTCCACCGCCTCGCCTACCCGCATTCCTCGTCAATATAAAGTTCTACCCAACGTGCCGCCATGTGGCCGTTCAACCTTCGGGGAGAACATGCCGAGAGTACACCCGACCCGACAGATGTCAGCATCAGCAGTTCCGCGGCTGCTTTTGTCAGCTAATGTTTGACTGGGACTTTGTGCCCATTAATGTAACGGGGGAACTTTGGGCTATAAATAGCCACCACGTTTTCATTGTAAGTGGTGGAAAGGGGAATGTCTGTTAGGGAACTACTGTGCTTATTGTAATCGTGCTTCTGCTTATGAATATAATCTGTATGCCTGGTTCTGTTCTGCTGTCTTTATTTTTTTATGCTGTCTTTCATTATATGCCTTAGGCTAACCTGTCACGGCTTGTTGATTCATTTCAGCATTTGGTGAGCAGGTCCCTCTAGCATTGCTTGTTTAAAGCACCCTCTGTATTTCATTAATTTAAAGCATACATAGAATGGATGTAGTAGCAGTTCCATCACTTATGTGTTTTGTTGCTGGCCCGTATCTCGGTGACTCGATGTGATCCCGCATCGTTAGTTCCTTGTAGGGAATGTCTCGTTAGGGAGCCATTGAGCCGTGCGGTTAAATTCTCTACATAAACACATATACCTGGATCTGATATCTCTAAGTCTCCTTTCTACTCATGTTAGTGTACGTATCTGGTAAACCGGTGCATTGCCATGCTGTTAGTTCCTTGTAGGGAATGTTTGCTAGGGGATCATTGGAGCTGTGCATACACTGCATGAGTATCGGAAGTACACATAGTCTTTGCAGTTCTTGTCATGCTCTATGTTTATAATGCAGTAAGTAGCGGTAATTAGTGTGTTCCCGTACTGTTAGTTCCCCCCACCAACCTCTGGACATATTTGTATTCTCTTTCTGTACATTTGTCCCTTTCTGTACATTTATTTCTTTCCTGTACTCTTAGCTTAAACTAACCCCCAAAAAGGAGCCGGCCTTCTCCGGAGATCGGCCCGGAAGGCATCTCTTCCTTCCGGCCTTTCAATGTTGGTTCGTGGGTCCAGGGCGCAATAGCAGCAAATCCTTTCCTCGTGGCGGATTCGTGACCAACAGGTACTATGCTTAAGCACAAAACCCACCCGATTACATACAATTCAGAAACACTTTCTACTATAAAACAAAACCGCAACATGCATGGCAGAATCTTATCCATTAGTTCAAGCAATCAAGCAATTGAGACACTATATCCTTTTTAAATAAATGATCATGCATACTCATCATCAGTTCCTTTTGTATTTAAATTCTTAATACAAGGTCCAAGAACAAAGGCACCCTAAAAGGGCTTCTTATATTCAGGAATTTCATCTTGTTATTAGAAAGGGGCTGCTAATAGAATTGTTGAAATGTTGAGTAGGCGTCAAAGGTTTTTTGTCTCTATTCTTAATACCAAGTTCGCTGCATGTGAAGATTGGAAGTCACTTCGTTCTTCAACTCCACACTTTTGGACAATTCTCACCTTTCTACACCAATATATAACGTTAAAGCAAACTCCTTTTTCTTGATTATACATTAAGAGCCAGTTTACATAAATTCATATTGCCATATACATGTATGCGACAAATACTATGTGACAACAAAAGATTCAACACATTTTACAACACTTTCTATGACACTACTTCATTCAATAGTTTATGCGATCATGCAAACGTCCATGATTACATTGATGCTCATGTGTTCATGCGTCCATTTATCTACCAATAAAAGAATGTGAAATTTTTTTAGAAGACGTTTATTATGCAGCCAATCTAATCCTTAAAATAGAAAGCTTGGTTTCTACCAGCCACTTTCAAATCCCCCCACACTTCTGAAAACCATATCCATGGAGTTCATTTGTGGATCACCAACTGCTCTTTTGGACGCATATGGTTGTATCTTTGTTATTCTGTGGGTTTTCTAAGATGGCTATATTTATTCCAAGCAGCAAAACTATAGATGCTCCTGTTGGGCAGCCATGTCCATCAACGTGAAAATTGATGTTTGTTGGTCAAGCTTTGCTATTGAGTATGATGTTATCTTATGCTTCATTATGTGTTGATGTCATGAAAGAAATGATGTTAGAGTGGCATGACTTCTACATATTTTTTATAGTTAATAAAGATTTATTTATTTAACTTTGTGTTGAGTGCAGGTTCTTGGATGGATTGGTGTTAGGGTGCCTAGGAATAGGTATATGGAGATATGATATTATATTGTATAAGGGTTGGCATAGGCCACACATATCGCAAGGTTGATTATATTATAATATTATATTACGTTATAATATGATATTATATTAGTAATCTGCTCCCCAAAGTAGAGTTAGAAGATGGGTATATAAAGAAGGGATATTTGTCATTGTAATCATCATGGAGATCAATCATATGTAATTGTCTTTGCCCATGAAGTGGCTTATGGGACTTTGCCCTCTCTAAGTGGCCTCTCATCTTGGGAGATCTTGTGGAGTTATTCCTTCCTTAAGGAGTATTATTGGCATTGCCCTACCTTAAGGGTATTATCTATCTCTATCTCATTGTATAGATTATTATTATTGTGGATAGTTATTTGTAGATGAATAATTTGATATTTTTGCATATTGGTGAATGATTTTTGTTAATGAGAATAAAGTTTCGTAACAAGTGGTATCAGAGCAACGATTTTGGCAAAGTGGGGATTGTATTTTGTGCATTGCAGAATTAGGGCAGATTTTTTTTTCCAAAAAGATGTCTCATCTTTCAAGATCCATATCTCTACTAAAGGTTGTTTGATTCAGACAATTCGTGGACCATTTTGTGTGGAATTTGAAGAGCTTTAAAATGAGTGGTCATATGAAGGAATCCGAGCAGTATTGAGGGGGATACAACCCTATGAACTCAGTCATCCAGGACAAGGGCAGTGGCTATTTTCAAATCACGATTTTTCAAAAAAAATGAAATTTGATATATCTTTCAGCTGTGGGTAAGCAAATCATTTGTTGTTGTGTATGAGGGAGATTTTTTTTTGGAGGTTTAGCTTCAAATCAGTAGGGAGACATATTTTTATGAAACCCTAGTTCATAAAACCCTAGTTTGCATTGTTTTTTTGTTGGGGCATGAACTATGGAGCTGCAAAAGTTTTTTGAAGAAGATGATATTGATGTTAGAGAATGGTGGAAACTATTTAAATCCTTGTATTCTACTAATTATTATACTTGGCACATTATGCTTCCTCTTTGTCTTGGAGGAGAAGCTCTCTCTTGGTTTTATAGTTTTTGTAGTGTCCATAATTGTGAATTGACTTGGGATAAAACAAAGCAAGCATTCTTGAGTCAATGGGACCCATATAAAAAGATAGCTAGTTTGAAGGATGCACTCAAAGGCTATGCAAAAGAAATAAACATACTTCAGAAAGAACAAAAGGAATTAAAAAGAGAGCTAGCAAATTTCAAAGAAGTGGTAGAAGGTAAAAAAGATGTCAATGTGCAGATAGAGGAAACCATACCTTTGGTAGTAGATAAATTAAAAAGTGGACAAAGGGATTTGTGAATTGTATCATCTAGGTTTTGGAAGAGAAGAAAAGACATCTATTATATATATGTTGTCCATCATATAATTGTTGTTCGTGTTTTAAGCATGCGAACTACTATCTACAAGGTGAAAACAAGAAAAACATGTCGTCCATACGTTTGAGACAATTTAGAGGATTTGACACATTTAAGGGTGCATGTCATCAAGATAAGTTCATGAGTCATTCAAAGGACCCAAGCCATCCAAAAAACAGTTTTTCATCCAAGGATAGTAGTAAGTCGTCAAAGAAGTAAGTCATGTCATCCAAGTGGCTTAAAACAATGCCATTAGAGTGAAAAAGAGTCATGTTCATGCCTTCTAGGTAAAAGAGTGCCCTTTGGCACATTGCAAGTTGAAGGACGTCATCAAAAAGGTGGTCCTCTAATTGAAAGCTTTGCCCGAATGCAAGTGACAATGGATGCTACCAAAGCCAAAGAGATGAAAGGAAACTAGATAAATGCAGAACAACTTCCTACATAATCTTTAGAGGAAAGCAGTGCAAAAAAGGCCTAGACCATTCAATTTTAGCAAAGGAATTAAACATGTAAACTTACTGCAGCAACATACAAACTGTTTGCAGCAACACACAGCACTTAGAAAATCACATATAATTCACATAGGACACAACATATATCCTGGGAAAACCCTTTCGAGAAAAAACCCAGCAATCAAGGAGCACTCAATGTATTATTCCGTAATCAGCAATCTGCATTTACAATACAGTGACTGAGTATCCACTCCTTCAGTCCCAATAATCAGCAAAGCTAAAAATACACAGGCAGTAACACAGCTGGAAATACATAGACTGTTAATCCTCTTACAAATACCAAGAACATAGTGTGTTAGATCTCCACCCCAAATGCCTTATTTAAAGACTTTTCCAGCACTTAGAATGCAAGGTGGATTAACAACACTTATCACCAAAAATAGACAGTCTAAATTTAGACTTCCCAGCCGCCCAATTTGCATGTTCAGATTAAAAGCACTTATCCACTGATTTGGCAGTCCAAATTTAGAATTCTCCAGCGCCTTAACTGCATGATGAATCACCAAAATTAGGCAGTCTAAATTTAGACTTCTCCAACGCCTTAATGCATGATGATTAACAGCACTTTATCACCAAATCTGGGCAGTCCCAGTTAGTCTTATCCAGCCGCCCAGAATGCATGGTGAATTAACAGCAGGTATACATCAATATAGGTGCCTCAACTTGGGCTTATCCAACATTTTTTTGTCGTTCACTATTTTTTTTTCCTCTCTCCCTTTATTCATGCTCTTAGTACATAATACATAGGATAACAAAAAATTGCCACATCAAGTGCTGTTAATCATCATGCATTAAGGCGTTAATCAATATTTTTTTTCCTCTCTCCCTCTATTCATGCTCTTAGTACATAATACATAGGATAACAAAAAATTGTATACACATAATTAATACAAAATAATGAATTAAACTTCAGCGTTAAGATTTGCAAGGTGTATGACACCTAATCCCAACAGGAGAGTGTTGTTCATGGTGAAATCATATCAACCAAGCCTTGCCATCCATCTAATGGCTATCTGATTTCCCTAGAGTTTGCCAGGGAAAACATGAATGTCATTTGAAGGGAGGCCAAAAAGGAGGACATCATCCAGTTGAGGAAGCAAGCCATCTGAGATGTCCAAATTATTAAGTGTATGGAGTGTCATCTAAATCCCAAGGAGAATGCCATCCATGAGGGCTTAAAAAATACCATCTAGCACACAAGAGGGCTTAAGAAAATACCATCTAGCACACAATCCTTTATTTGAATGTGGTCTGGAATGTGAGTGAAGTCTAAGAAGCAGCAACAGAACTCAAAACATCATTCAAAGGAGCAATATTGTCTAAAAGCCCATGCAAATCATCTAGGTTGATTGAGAGAAAAGGAATCAGGTGCTGGTCATTCAAAATTTCTCAAGAAACTACAGGAGAAATTGGCCAAAGTCAAGCAAGGTCATGCCAACTGAGAGAGCCATCAACATTAATCCCCAAAAGGCCCACAAGACCAATACAGCCATCGACATCAATTACCAAAAGGTTGACAACAGAGAATCTTCCAACACCGATAACCTCCAACTTGTGGCCGTTGTCCAATGACTAGGCAGTTAATTCCAGGTTTCACCAGCTACAGTCGTCGACTTGAGATTCACGTAAGTCACAAAACAAGCCCAGCAAAGATTGCGATGACAGAGCAAGACAAAGACATGCAAAAAGTATCACAGACATTGTCAGATTAAATTGCAAGGGAAGCAAGTCCAAAGAAAGGAAAAGACATTCATGGCATCCTTAGACAACACCTGCACACTAGGTAGATGCATCCTAATGGAAGTCAATATCTGACTACAAAAACTAAGGGAAAGGGGAAGTAGATAAAGAAAGAGAAGAATGTTTTCCTTAAGCACATAACCAGGTATATGCCTTCCAGAAAGAAGGCTCGAACTTAGTGGGCAACACAAGCTGATAACCATGACTTGAAGCTCACACTACGTAAGGCTGCAAATAGAGAAACAGAAGAAATCTGACCTTTGACCCTTATGACATAACCTGTTATATGCCTTCAGGAGAGAAGTCTCAAACATGATGGCCAGGGCACATGAATAACCACTAGCTAAAGTTAAGTTTGCATTGTGCAGGGGTTCGGTTCATCACATCTCGCAAACATTAATGTTTAACAAGAAACCTTTCACAAACTTCCTGATGAAGATGGCACAAAGTTATGACCTGAAAATGAGACAGAGGAGGTTCATGATAAGCATGTAGAACCTACAAATGACCTTCATGCCTGCTGAATTTGTTGATTGGGCAACAAATAGAGAAAGGCAATGTCTAGGTACCAGCAGTATTTGTAACAGTATTGCAACCTCTCTAGGGTGTTCAAATAAGACTTGAAGTTAAAGGGTTCATGACAACAAAGGGCTTAAGTTATAGTTGATGTGGACAGAGGAGTACAATTCAGTCCTCGAACTCATAATCAGATTGTTGGGGGAGTCTAGAGCGTCAAATATGACGAGCTGGTTAGAGTCATGAATGCAGCAGATCCTTGACCGCAATCGGTTTTCGACTACTAAATTATCTTTTGGTATGATGGATATGACAGAGTAGGTTTGACCCATGAACTAGTAACTCCTAACAGAAAGCCGGCAACGAACATCAGATGACATCTATTGAGAATTGCCACAAGAAATATGGTTAGGGCATAATCAATTCCTTGCCCTATGGGTTCAGGCAATTACTTCAACATTTTACTGTAGTCCCTAAGACTTAAGTAGAATGTACTGAACTGTAACCATATTGATAGAAGTATCTTGCTTATGTGTGCATGCAGGAATAGGGAATGAAGACCATAACCAGGATATAGGGTAATATAGGGGTGTTATACAAATAATAGCAGAATAGGCTAAATTCTGTAAATTGCAAGTTACATAATCAATAGCAGAATGATACACAGAGATATGCCATCATAAGATAACAAAATTAATAGAATAGTGGTGGCCATATATTTTATAAGCAAATATTAAATGACTTCCATAGGTTCATGTCACAAGCATAGCAAACAGACCACTTTCATGAATGGATCATGCCTTCATAATTGGAAAGTGATTTAACAAGTTGATTTATTCGTCAATAGATAAACATAGTCTGCCATTATAAATAACCACAAACACCAGAGCAAGTATGTAGAGCTAAAATAAATGCATTCACCTATCTTTCGTGACTTGTTGGAAATTTTGAGTAGTTGTGTTGTCATTGATGTCAAGAATCAGTGTCAGTGATCAGTGCTAGGATTTGGCATAAAGTGGGTTAAAATATTTATATTTTAAGCCCAAGAGATTTGGTTTAAAAGCATCACATGATTGGTCAAAAGGTTGGTTAAATACCCTAAAGGAAGGAGATACCTAGGCCCAAAGGAAATAATATTATAATATTTATTATTATTATATTAAAGGTGGTCAGATAAGGTCTAAGGGTGAAAAAGGAAAATACCTAGGTCCAAAGGAAATAATATTATAATATTTATTATTATAATATTAAAGGTGGTAAGATAAGGTCTAAGGGTGAAAAAGAAAAATACCTAGGCCCAAAGGAAATAATATTATAATATTTATTATTATAATATTAAGGTTTAAAAATAATGCCTAAGGTTATTTATAAATTATTTATAATATTTATATTATAAATTAATTTATAAAATAAATTTATTAAACCCTAAGTTAGGGTTGGGTGCAAAAATATTTAAATAAATATCCCCCGTCGACGTTCGAAGAAAAAGACGAATGGTATTTATACCATAAGACTTGCAACATTAAGGTAAGTCTCCGAATTAATGCATATGTGATTATTGGTAAGGCTTGATGCGAATTCGTGAGCGCATAAGACAAGAGGCTATTAATTTTTAAAGCAGCAGAAAAACGTGGAGGTTAAATCAACTAAGGCTTAAAGCCTTATCACCAACCACGTGGTTGGGCTAGTGGCAAGTCGTTGTTGTGTAAGGCGTAGGGTGAGCGGAGGTCCCGCGTTAGAGTCTCGGCGGCAGCAAAGAGGCAAAGCTTTTGTTTTGGTTTTTGGCACCGATCGGAGGGACAAAGCACACGAGGCACTTTTGTGTCCCAAGTGAGGGTTGGAGAGAAAAGAGCTATTTGGTTATTAGCTTATTGGTGATTCAAGGGTTGTGCTCGACCAGTAACAAGAAATTGATTGATGGCCCAACCATCATACCTGCTTACTGCCCATGACTGGCAACATCACATTCCATCGAATAGGAAGGGGTTGCCGGAATAAGAAATAGGGGGCATGCTGCTCCAGATTCAGATTGATGACGGATGAATGAGGACACGGGCTTTTCTCCCCAATCATGATTAGATACGAGTCCATCGGATACGAGCACAGGGGCTTCAATAGGAAATAAGTTTTGGGTGTGTTACTACCGGCCCGATAAATAAATCGAGGGGAATTGCCCTTTAATAGATCATTCCAATCCCTCATCTCCTGCCCAATAAATAAATGAATGAATCGAATAATAAGGGGGATATTAGGCTGCGGCTAGGGCACTGGCGACAGCGCGACAGGGGATCGAATCCCACCGAGGCAGCGTGTGCAAAAGGTATTTATATTTTTAATTGTGTAATTTGTGCTTGGTCTAAGGTTGATGGTATGCACCTTGAGGAGTTATAAGGTGGTTGAAATAAATATTATTTTTTCCTTGGTTGAAAGTG
Organism: Wollemia nobilis; assembly: GCA_028583015.1. Lineage (NCBI taxonomy): Eukaryota > Viridiplantae > Streptophyta > Pinopsida > Araucariales > Araucariaceae > Wollemia > Wollemia nobilis. The sequence continues at coordinate 570,946 of JAQPPZ010017247.1, forward strand.
TTGAATGATTTAAATTTTGGTTTGAAAAATACATTGGAATATTTCTGAATAGTGGTGTTAATTATTTTGATAATGCATTTTTGAGTAGGGAGATATAAGGTGTACTTGAGACTTGATATTTTTGTATGGTGAAAGAACAATTAAGGAGAATATTTGTGTGGAGTTTTGAGATAGGTTGTTGCTATCTAACCTTGAAATTGGCAAAGAGGATTTGATTGTGATTAAGACAGGTTTTGAAGACATATCTCCATCAAGACAAAAGGTATGGGCACATCTTCCTTATGAGTGAAATATTGTTGGATTGAATGTTGTGAAATGCAAAGTTGGAGTGAAAAGGATTGTTTGATAAGCATTGTTGGAAATGTTTGAGTAAGTTTTTATGTGCATGATTTGTGGATGTTGAAAGAACATGAGTATCATTGTTATGTGATATTGAGAACTATCTTGAGCTAGGGTTTGTGAAAGAACATGAGTATCATTGTTATGTGAGATTGAGAACTATCTTGAACTAGGGTTTGTGAAAGAACATGAGTATCATTGTTATGTGAAATTGGAATCATCTTGAGTCAAGGTTTGAATTCCATAGTGTGGGTTGTTGGAAGTATAGTGAAACACTTGGTTAGGGTTTGTAAGCAAGTTGTGTTTCATTGAATGAATGTTTGAGTGAAGTTGGATGAGCATTATTGATTGAAAGTATTGGAGTGATAGTTCAAGTTTTGTAAAACAAATTATACTTTATTCTGAATTGATTTGAAAGAGAGTTTAAAAGTGATAGTGTTTGGTTGAGTACAAAACATTGTGAGTGTGAAACATATTGAGTTTTTGATCATTCTTTATATGTTTCTATGATTAAAATAGATTTTGAGTGAAACTTGTTTGTTTGATTGAAGAGGTTTTCTGAAAGAGATCAAGTTGAGTTTTGTGTGCAAGTTTTGCAATTGATTTGAATAAGCTTTGTGAAAGCTTGTGGACAGATTTGAGTAAGTCCTAGAGGGGACTTAAGGACAGAGTTAAGAAAGCTTTTGTGAAAGCTTGTGAGCAGATTTGAGTAAGTCCTAGAGGGGACTTAAGGACAGAGTTGAGTAAGCTTTTGTGAAATCTTAAGGACAGATTTGTGTGAGCTTTTGTGAAAGCTTGTGAGCAGATTTGAGGCAAGTCTTGGTGAAGACTTGTTGAGCAGATTGAACAAGTTCTAGGGAGGACTTGTTGAGCATATTTGAGGCAAGTCTTGGTGAAGACTTGTTGAGCAAATTGAACAAGTTCTAGGGAGGACTTGTTGAGCAGATTTGAGGCAAGTCTTGGTGAAGACTTGTTGAACAGATTGAGCAAGTTCTTGAGAGGACTTGTGGACAGATTTGAGGCAAGTTTTTGAGGAGACTTGAGAGCAGAATTGATTGATTGATTTGTTCAAGATTTGTGGTAAGGCTTGAGACAGATCTAAGCAGATATGATTTGTGATTGATCAAGCTTTGTGTTAAGGCTTGAGGACAGAGTTTGGTGCAGATTTGAGGGCAAATTTGTGCCAAACCAGAGACAGACTTGTGAGCAGATTTGTGCTAGACCGAGGACAGTGTTTAGTGCAGATTTGAGACAAAGATTGAGCAAAGCTGAGAGTAAGCTTTGGAGGTGACAGAGCAGAGGACAGTAGTCTCCAGTGGATAGAGATCCATTAGCCAGGGCAGTGAGGACAGAGGTCTTCTGAGTGAGGACAAAGGTCTTCAGTGGAGAGAGATCCACAAGCCAATGCAGTGGAGGCAGTAGTCTTCTAGAAGATCACTAGCCAGAGCAAAGGAGAAGGAGTTCTCCTGTGGATAGAGATCCACGAACCAGTAAAGGGGATTGGTGTCTCCTGTGGATTGGTGTCCACGAACTTGATTAGGGGATTGGTGTCTCCTTTGGACAGAGGTCCATAAACATTGTAATAGGGAAGGATTCCCAAGAGATTTGTTGAGAAAATTTTAGTGAAATATTTTCTCCGTGGAGTAGCCCACATTGGGTGAACCACGTTAAATTGGTGTCTCTATTGTGTGTGATAATTTATGCATTGCTTTGATTACTGTTGTTGATATTGCCATTGATATATTGGATAATATAGTTTGAGAAAGAAAAGTAAAAGTTGGTCTTGTACTGTTCACCCCCCCTCTCAGTATAAGCTTGTGTTCTTCAATTGGTATCAGAGCGGGTTCCTTCGGAAGAGTTTAACAACTTGAAGGAAAAGTTTACAGGAACATAGATGGAATCTAAGAGTGGATCTTTAGGAAATAAGGCACCATTGTTCAATGGGAAAAATTATGCATTCTGGAGTGTAAGAATGAAGATTTACCTAATGGCACAAAGAAATGATATATGACAAGCAGTTAAGGATGGGTACACACCACCAGCTACTCCACTTACAGATAAATATGGTAAGCTCCTACAACTGAATAATTCAAAGGCAATGAATGGAATCTTAAGTGGCTTACGTGAAACAAAGTTTGTAAAAGTTATGCATTGCACATCAACAAAAGAGATTTGGGAAAACTTGCAAAAAACATATGAGGGAGACAAAAAGGTCAAGATGGCAAAATTGCAAAATCACAAGAAAACATTTGAAGACCTAAATATGAAGGATGAGGAAGACATCTCTACATACTTACTTCATGTGGATGAGGTTGTTAACTCCATGCAAGGACTTGGGTTTAAAGTTGAAGAAACAAATATTTGTCAAAATATTTTAAGGTCACTCCCTAAGAGGTATAGTGAAAAGGTTTCAGCCATAAAAGAATCAAAAGATATTGAAACTTTGACAAGGGATGAGTTACATGGAACTCTCACAGCTTTTGAAATGAGAACAAGCTCTAGGGAGGACTTGTTGAGCAGACTTGAGGCAAGTCTTGGTGAAGACTTGTTGAGCAGATTGAGCAAGTTCTTGACAGCACTTGTGGACAGATTTGAGGCAAGTCTTTGAGGAGACTTGAGAGCAAAATTGATTGATTGATTTGTTCAAGCTTTGTGGTAAGGTTTGAGACAAATCTAAGGAGACTTGATTTGTGGTTGATCAATCTTTGTGTTAAGGCTTGAGGATAGAGTTTGGTGCAGATTTGAGGGCAGATTTGTGCCAGAATAGAGACAAACTTGTGAGCAGATTTGTGCTAGACCGAGGACAGTGTTTAGTGCAGATTTGAGACAAATATTGAGCAAAGCTGAGAGTAAGCTTTAGAGGTGACAGAGCAGAGGACAGTAGTCTCTAGTGGATAGAGATCCATTAGCCAGGGCAGAGGTCTTATGAGTGAGGACAGAGGTCTTCAAAGGAGAGAGATCCACAAGCCAATGCAATGGAGGCAGTAGTCTTCTAGAAGATCACCAGCCAGAGCAAAGGAGGAGTTCTCCTGTGGATAGAGATCCACGAACCAGTAAAGGGGATTGGTGTCTCCTATGGATTGGTGTCCACGAACTTGATTAGGGGATTGGTGTCTCCTTTGGACAGAGGTCCATAAACATTGTAATAGGGAAGGATTCCCAAGAGATTTGTTGAGAAAAATTTAGTGAGAGATTTTCTCCGTGGAGTAACCCACATTGGGTGAACCACGTTAAATTGGTGTCTTTATTGTGTGTGATGATTTGTGCATTGCTTTGATTACTGTTGTTGATATTGCCATTGACATATTGGATAATATTGTTTGAGAAAGAAAAGTAAAAGTTGGTCTTATACTGTTCACCCCCCTCTCAGTATAAGCTTGTTAAATGACTTCCATAGATTCATGACACAAGCATAGCGAACAAACCACTTTCATGAATGGATCATCCCTTCATAATTAGAAAGTGATTTAACAAGTTGGTTTATTAGTCAATAGATAAACATAGTCGGCCATTATAAATAACCACAAACACCAGAGCAAGTATGTAGAGCTAAAATAAATGCATTCACCTATCCTTTGTGACTATCATAATATTAACTGACTTCCATGGGTTCATGTGACAAGCATAGCAAAATTTGCAATTAATAAATGAACAAACCACTTTCATGAATAGAACATACCTTCATAATTAGAAAACATTTTAACAAGTCGATTTATTAGTCAATAGATAACCATAGTCTGCCATCATAAATAACCACAAACATCATAGCAGGTGTGTACAGCTAAAATAAACGCATTTTCCTATCCTTTATAACGATTATAATATGAAGGTTTTGGCGTAATACCAAGGAACTCAAGTTTTACAAATACCAAGATATGATCACCCAATAACAAGGAGAAATTAAAGACATTTCACTAACAAAATAAAGTTTTGACCATAAAAGGGCATAAAGCTGGCAAGCAAAGTGATGTAATCATGACCTAGGGAATTAGATGAATTTTATGGATGTAAAAAGATCAATTTGATCTGCATGTGCAAGCCTTGATTACATGTGGACGAGTTTCTGTAGTGAAACTAGATCCAGATTTAGATGGTAAGTTCACATAGGGATGCCTACAACAGAGAGGTAAGCATTTGTAATATGCATCAAGTCTATGCACACAGCTAGTATTCCTACCTATGCACACAGCTAGTATTCCTACCTCCTATGTTTTAAGTTGTCATTCACGTATTAACTGCTTTCTTATTATAGTTGTTTTACATGTTTAAATTACATTGACTGTATTACTTTAAACCAGAAACGGTGAATTGAACCCCAACAATCCACCAGGTAAGAAATGAAAAACTGAAAACCATAAAAGAGGAAATTACAAAATGAACATAGTGTCAGGCAGAAGAGACTTTAAAGTTATGAAGGTAAATACATATTGTTTGAAGTTAATTATCTTAAAACTTATAAAAATTTATACCCAATAAAGGTATGACCATTGATGCTGTGGATGTCTTTAAGGTGTAATCATGACTTCTCAGTTACAAGCATCTTTTATACACCAAATACAAGAGGATATGTGATATGAACACCGACCAGGGCTTAAATCACTTTTGTTTGAAGTTAATTATCTTAAAACTTATTAAAAATTATAGTTAATAAAGGTATGACCATTGATGCTGTGGATGTAATGATCTGCCTTGTTTGAAATTTGTAGTTCTTGCAAGTGTTTTTGGTTTTTTGATATATTCTGATTTTTTTGTAGTTTTTTTCAAAATATGGAAAGAAAATTGCAAGTACAGAAAACTAAACAAACGGCCAACTTGAACAAATCATAACTTTCACAATACTAATCGAAATCACTTGAAATTCGGAAACTAGATAGTATTTATATTCATCTTCAAACCCTTTTAAGGAAATAATGAAAGAACAAAGTACCAGGCTACAATAAATTTCTGAAATCAGAACTCTGGGCTGCTGGTACAGGTGGTACAGATGGTACAATGCCTCACGTTTTTGTTTGCAACTTCCAATGTAAGGGTTTCTCCACCAAATGGATCTCATAGAGGGGTCACTCAGACCTGGGCGCCCTTATAAAATGCAAGAGTGGCACCAAAAAGCAAGAGAAATAAATACCAAAGCTCACGCTAGCATGGAGTATGTACGGCAGTCCTGGGAGAGAGGTACGGCCTCAGTAAATGCTTGTCAACTCTTCAAATCCTACCAACAATGGCTCCGTTCTGATCTTCAAACCCCCAAAACTGCATAACGTCCCACTATCACTCAAACCCTTGTGTCAATATGTATTGAAACCGCTGCAATAATGTGCTGGAATAGTTCGAACTTCACAAAATCAGGCACAGCAACTATAACTCTCATAAAATACCACCAACTGTAGTCCCAATCCCTTCGAAACCTCTCGAAATCTATCACCAATGCAATATCAACGCATCCTCTGAAGCAAGAATGCCCAAAACCATTCTGAGAGTATCTCTCAACTCCGAAAATGGTGTTCTTGAGGGTGGTTTTCGTCACCAACAAGCTTCGAAAACCCTGCAAGTGTTATTTGCAAGTGCTCTCCAGATTTCTCCCCAAAAACATATGCCAAAAAGATCCTCAAGAATGACCCCCAAACCTCTATTTATTCTTTCCTCCAAGCCAACGTTGAGTTTCTAGATGCTTCTATAGAGGAAATAAACATTAAATTCTCACCTTTTACTTTTAATCTTTAAATTTGCATCCTCCAAGGGATCGACCACCCTTTCTAGGCCCGTTAAACATTACTTTATGAAATTATCTTTCCATCAAGTGGTTATAAGACCACTTTATGCATATAATATTAAATTATAACATTAACTATGTAATATTAATTTAATATCACATAATTAAACTGTTCATATTAAAATTTTGGCCTTCCACCTGTCATCCCGACAAACTGAACATAGAAACGGATACCCTTTTTTCCGTAGATCAACATCCCACCGTCCGCTTCCATGAAACCCCATCTTCACCGACTTACTAAAAATAGTAAGTCCCTTCCAAAACCGCTCAGAATGGCCTAGAAAGGAAACTCGAAACATCTCGCACATACTAAAACATCATACTAACATCAACTGGGCTCCCAACCCACTGATTCCTGCCTACGGGAACCCTGGAGTAGGCAAGTTCATACTCTCCATCGATACCGACTAGGATGGGGCCATTACAGTCCTCCCTCCCCAAGATTGCTTGTCCTCAAGCAATCGGAGTGCTGGATGTTGTAGAATCTGCTCGTCCTCCCAAGTAGCATCCTCAACCGGTAAATCCTTCCACTTAATCAAATACTCCCTAATCGTTCGTCTCCTGAGAATACGCTCCCTGCCGTCAATTATAGCCTCTGGTATTAGAATCAGCTTACCCTCATCATCCAATGGTGGTAGTACCGTAGGAGTAACATTATGTCCTAATGCCTTTTTAATGTGTGACACATGGAACACATTGTGAACCCTGCTATCTGCCGGTAAGTCAAGCTCATAAGCCATTGCTCCCACTCTCCGAGTGATCTTGAATGGTCCATAAAATCTCGGCTTGAGCTTTTCAGCTCCACTTTTCTTGAGTGAAGACCGCCTCGTAGGGCTGCAGTCTTAAGTAAACTAAGTCTCCCACCTCAAAACTGCGCTCCGTACGCTGCTGATCTGCATATAATTTCTGCTGATTTTGTGCCTGATGGATGTTTTCCTTCAATTCCCTCAGTATATCTTGACTATCCCGCAATATCTCCTTTGCCTTAGGCACCCCGCAATCCCGAACCAACAAATCAACAAACCCGGAAGACTCATATCCGTAAAGAGCCATGAACGGTGACATCTTGATGGACATATGATAAGTGGTATTATAGCAATACTCACTTAGGTGCAACCAGCGGATCCAGGCTCTCTGCTGTCCCCGCCACATAATTTTCGAGATAACCCTCCACCCATTTGTTCACTATCTCCGTCTGTCCATCCGTCCGTGGGTGGTAGCCGGCACCGGGAGTGAGCTCGGTCCCACTCAATCGAAATAGCTCCTGCCAAAAATGGCTCATGAATCTGCTATCTCTGTCACTGACTATGTTCCGTGGCAGCCCATGCAATCTGAAAACCTCACGGAAAAACAAATCAGCAACCTGTACAACTGAGTAAGTAGTTGAGATGGCAAAGAAATGTGCGTATTTTGTCAATCTGTCAACCACCACATAGATGCAATCTTTCCCTTGCACCTTCGGCAACCCTGTGATGAAATCCATAGATATACTCTCCCATTTGCTCTCTGGTATAGGCAGGGGCTGCAATAAGCCAACTGGAAGTGTATGTTCATCTTTGTTCTGCTGGCAGGTAGTACACTCCCTAACATGTTTAAGGACTTCATCCTTAAGCCCTTTCCAAGTGAATCTCTCTCTCACCTGCTTGTAGGTCTTATAGAACCCTGGGTGACCAGCCAATGGTGAGTCATGTAAAGCTCTCAAGACAAGTATGCTTAAACCGAGAGTTGGGTACCAGAAATATCCCCGTCCTTGTAGACGATCATCCCATTAACTATTGTATACCTGTCATCTCTCCCGGTACCATCAATAATACTGGAGGCCCAATCATCTTTTGCATACTCAGCTAGAATGTGCTCCTTCCAATCATCTAAAACAACTCCTAATGCACACAAATGGGGTCTCCCGGATAAAGCATCGGCAACAATATTCTTTTTGCCCTTAACATATACAATATCAAAATCGTAAGCCTGTAATTTGCTCACCCATTTCTGTTGCCGCTCATTTAGGTCCTTCTGATTCATGAAGTACCTCAAACTGTTGTGGTCGGTCTTAACAATGAATCTGCCTCCCACAAGATACTGTCTGAATTTGGCCAATGCATGCATTATGGCCAACATCTCCTTATCGTACACGTAATAAGATCTCTCTCGCATCTCTTAACTTTCTCGCTCTCAAATGCGATAGGATGCTTATCCCGCATCAAGACCGCTCCGATGCCCTCCCCGAGGCATCACACTCTAGCTCAAAAGGTCTAGTGAAATCTGGTATAGCAAGAACCGGACAAGTACACATCACCTGTTTGAATCTGTCAAAACATCCCCGTGCTGCATCTCGTCCAACCGAAGGCTCCCTTTTCGTCAAGTCAGCCGCTGGTGCTCGCTATCTCGCGAAAAACCCTTGACGAACCTCCCGTAGAACCCACAAAGACCAAAGAACCCCTTCAATTGTGTAAGATTGGTAGGTGGTGGCCAATCCATGATTGCTTTAACCTTCTCCGGATCCATTTTAACTCCCTCTGCATTGATGATATGACCCAGATAGAGAAGCTCCGTCAATCCAAAATCACACTTGGATTCCTTGGCGTACAGTGACTCTTGCTCAAGGATACCAAGAACCACATCCAAATGTCGCAGATGGTCCTCCCATGCCTAGCTATAAACCAAGATGTCATCAAAGAATATTAACACAAATTTCCTGAGTTGCCCTCTCGAACACCTCGGTTCATGCATGACCGAAAAGTAGTTGGAGCGTTAGTCAAGCCAAAAGGCATCACTAGAAACTCGAAATGCCCATAGTGACATCTCGAATGCTGTTTTTTCTATGTCCTGCTCCCTCATACGAATCTGGTGATATCGGACCTCAGATCAATCTTGAAAAATACCGTGCCCCATGCAATTCATCAATCAACTCGTCGATCCTGGGTATGGGGTATTTGTTTTTAATTGTCTTTTTATTTAGAGCCCGGTAATCCACACACATCCGCATTGTCCCATCTTTCTTTTTCACTAGGACCACTGAAGATGCAAAGGGACTTTTGCTAGGCCTGATGTGTCCCATCTCCAAAAGCTCCTTAATTGTTTTTTCAATTTCATCCTTGAACCTCTTAGGATGACGGTAGGGAGTGGTGATAACTGGTTTGGCTCCCTCCTCCAACTCTATCACATGCTCAAATCCCCTCTCAGGAGGTCTCCCAGGAGGTATGCTATCAAATACCTTGCTGTGTTTACTCATCAGTACCTGTATATCTGGATGATAAGTCTTCTCCTGAGGCTCAACTGCTGTAGGCATAATGAGGCATTCTGCTGCCCAATCAACTTGATCATGTCGAAATAACCTCTCCATCCTTTTAAGTGACACCACTCTAGGCCCACCATCAGATATACCTCGGAGTACTATTTTTTTGCCCCCTTTTTCGAACTTCATCTCCATACTGTTCAAGTTCATAGTAAACTCACCCAATGTGCTCATCCAGTGTATGCCAAGTATTGCATCGGTGCCCCCAATATTAACAACATAAAAATCATCCACCAAATCATACTCTCCCAACCTCATACATAACTTAGGTATTCTGCGAGTGCAAGAAAGTGTGTTACCATCTGCTACCATTACCTTAAAACCCTCAAACTCTTCTCGTTCGCAATCCCCTCTTTGCAAAAAGTCTCTCATCCACAAAATTATGTGTGGCACCCGTATCAATCAATGTGACAATACGCTGCCCATTCAACACTCCACGCACCTTGAATGATCCTGCTTTCTGAAAACTACATATTTGGGCCAATGTTTCACTCTTTTCCCTGGGATTTCTCACCTTCTTCTTCGCTGTCCGGACTGCTGCTACTAGAATCACTCTGCTGATCTGAACTCTCGGAACCTGATTCTTCAGCTGTAAGATACTCTAATTGCTTGGCCCTTGCCTTTTCTGAACATTTATGCGAAGGTGTCCAAGGTTCCTTGCATTTAAAACATAAATTCTTCTTCCTGAGCTCATTAGTACTATCACCGATCTCTCTTTTTGAGCTATCCCTTTGCTGTTCTGAACCTTTGTGAAAATGTTTTTTGTCCTTGAACTTTTTATAATCACCCTTGGAATGAAACTTACTCTTCGAAGTGGAAGACTCCATGTCTTTAGCCTTCCGTATGGCCTCTTGTAGGTTTGGTGGGTTAAGGGCTTTAATCCATCCCCTCAAAGGATCAGCTAAGCCATCCATGAAAAGTACTATCAACCTCCTTTCTGAAATATCAGTCACTAGCACTGAAAGCCTCTGGAAATCTGCAATGTAACTATCCACCGAACCCCACTGCTTAAGCTGTGCTAACTCCTTAAAATGGAGTTCCGGATCCTTCATATCAAACCTGTCAATGAGCCTCTCAGTAAACTCTGTATATGACGTGATTTGACCATGGCCCATAGTGTGCATCCCGTGATACCACCATTCGTGTGCTAATCCATCTAGGTGTAAAGCTGAGAATTTGATAGCTTCCACCTCCGGCATTGGGTTAAGTTGGAAATAAGTATCCAACTTCTGGACCCATGCTCTCGCTGTACTCTTACCCGAGCCATCATAGTACGGAATGGAAAGTTTGCCAACTCTCCTCTGAAGCTCATGGTTATGTTGTCTTTGTCTCTGAGGTCTATTCTGTGCCCTCCAATGAGCATAATCTCTAAAAGACCACTCTGTCCTGAACTCAATACTAGCATGCTCCCAGTCATGTAAAATCTGCTCCCCGGAAATCCCGTTGAGATACCTCTCGCCTCAAGCCGTGCCTCAACTCTGGGTGGTGGAAATGTGGGAATAAGGGGTCTACTACGCGCTGCCCTAGCTCTATAGTTTTGGTCTCCACCTTGGTTTACTGAACCATCACCATTCCCATTGTTCCGATGGTTGTGCCCATTTTGTCCATTATTATTTTGGTTGTTTCCATCGTTCATCATCTGCATCTGTTGTGTCATTAGAGCTAGAAGTTGAGCCATGTTCTCGCCGGATATCACGCTGTCCCCTCCGTAATATGTTCATCATTTCTCTGTCGGTAGGCTCTCTTTCTCCTCTATTTTCCCTGTTATCTTTGTTATCACCCATATCCTCTTCCTCTTCGGATTCAGAGAGAACTGAATGGTGTTTTCTCCGCCTGTATGTAATATACTGCCTATCTTCTGGAGTCATAAACCACAGGATGGCAGGAAGAGTTGCGCTCTGATACCACTGTAATGATCTGCCTTGTTTGAAATTTGTAGTTCTTGCAAGTGTTTTTGGTTTTTTGATATATTCTGATTTTTTTGTAGTTTTTTCAAAATATGGAAAGAAAATTGCAAGTACAGAAAACTAAACAAACGGCCAACTTGAACAAATCATAACTTTCACAATACTAATCGAAATCACTTGAAATTCGGAAACTAGATAGTATTTATATTCATCTTCAAACCCTTTTAAGGAAATAATGAAAGAACAAAGTACCAGGCTACAATAAATTTCTGAAATCAGAACTCTGGGCTGCTGGTACAGGTGGTACAGATGGTACAATGCCTCACGTTTTTGTTTGCAACTTCCAATGTAAGGGTTTCTCCACCAAATGGATCTCATAGAGGGGTCACTCAGACCTGGGCGCCCTTATAAAATGCAAGAGTGGCACCAAAAAGCAAGAGAAATAAATACCAAAGCTCACGCTAGCATGGAGTATGTACGGCAGTCCTGGGAGAGAGGTACGGCCTCAGTAAATGCTTGTCAACTCTTCAAATCCTACCAACAATGGCTCCGTTCTGATCTTCAAACCCCCAAAACTGCATAACGTCCCACTATCACTCAAACCCTTGTGTCAATATGTATTGAAACCGCTGCAATAATGTGCTGGAATAGTTCGAACTTCACAAAATCAGGCACAACAACTATAACTCTCATAAAATACCACCAACTGTAGTCCCAATCCCTTCGAAACCTCTGAAATCTATCACCAATGCAATATCAACGCATCCTCTAAAGCAAGAATGCCCAAAACCATTCTGAGAGTATCTCTCAACTCCGAAAATGGTGTTCTTGAGGGTGGTTTTCGTCACCAACAAGCTTCAGAAACCCTGCAAGTGTTATTTGCAAGTGCTCTCCAGATTTCTCCCCAAAAACATATGCCAAAAAGATCCTCAAGAATGACCCCCAAACCTCTATTTATTCTTTCCTCCAAGCCAACGTTGAGTTTCTAGATGCTTCTATAGAGGAAATAAACATTAAATTCTCACCTTTTACTTTTAATCTTTAAATTTGCATCCTCCAAGGGATCGACCACCCTTTCTAGGCCCGTTAAACATTACTTTATGAAATTATCTTTCCATCAAGTGGTTATAAGACCACTTTATGCATATAATATTAAATTATAACATTAACTATGTAATATTAATTTAATATCACATAATTAAACTGTTCATATTAAAATTTTGGCCTTCCACCTGTCATCCCGGCAAACTGAACATAGAAACGGATACCCTTTTTTCCGTAGATCAACATCCCACTGTCCGCTTCCATGAAACCCCATCTTCACCGACTTACTAAAAATAGTAAGTCCCTTCCAAAACTGTCCAGAATGGCCTGGAAAGGAAACTCGAAATTGCACATACTGGAACATCATACTGACATCAACTAGGCTCCCAACCCATTGATTCCTGCCTACGGGAACCCTGGAGTAGGCAAGTTCACTCTCTCCCTCGATACTGACTAGGATGGGGTCATTACAGTGGATGTCTTTAAGGTGTAATCATGACTTCTCAGCTACAAGCATCTTTTGTACACCAAAGACGAGAGCATATGTGATATGAACACCGACCAGGGATTAAATCATTCGTTAGATTACGAAATAGAAAAGACTTGTTGCACTCTTGCACTTTGTTCAGAATCACATTCACAGGGACATCTCATATGAACATGTTTAAGCCATTTACTATGTATTTTTTGCACTAACAAGTAATATATTATAAGGGATTAAGATGTTACAGAATGTCAATGTCTAAGGTTTCATCACATAAATGTTCTCAAATTTGCATTACATTATAAAAAAAAAAAATACAAGAATTTCTAAACAGCAGAACCAACACTAAAATGTCTAATCATATGCATAAATATAGAGTATTCCATACCTGACCCAACTTGATATAGGTTGCACCCATACGTTCAAAAAAACGTCGTAAATATACAGGACTAAGCAATCCAAACTGAAGTCCAGACAACCTATCTCTGGAGGTTCTTGCACTCTACAAACAAGAACAATAACCCCATTATCAAATAGTTTTGCCTTTAAAACCCAAGAACTATTTAAAGTGAAAACAAGTCATGAAATAATTTCACCTCTGAAATTTCAATAAATAACTAATGAAAACTTTCAAGAAGTTAGAATCATAAAAATTGTAAAAGGTCACATTAAAGAAGAACAGAGTATGAACACCTACACTATTTATTTTTTATTTCCTCCATGTATAACTTTGGCGACGATATTTTCTACAAAGAGAAGTATGGTATAGCATATGGTTTTGTTGGTGATCCACTATGACACTACTTTATTGTAAGCTAATTAAAGGTTTCCTCTTATTGAAACCATGTTTTATAACAAACAAGCAAAAATGTGCATAAATTTACTTTATTTTATTTTTTAAGATTTGTGTGGAAAATTAAGGAAAAAATAAAGACAGACCTTTAGCTATTTGCTAAGGATATAACATGCCTATAAACAGGAAATTGACAAAATGTACCCCACCTAACTAATTGCTTAACCATGATATGCTCTAGTAAAATTGTTCTTCAATACTTGGAGTCTTGGAATAACCATGGGAGCATTCTAAAGCCAAAGGCTTCTAATGTAGAAATTGAGAAATTTGTCTTAGGTGCAAAAAAATCATAATAGTGTAGCACCCACTTAAAAAACCATCTTTAAAACATATCAAAATCAAATATATGACTATATTGTGTCAACAAAGTGCAATGAAAATACATTTGAAACTTCTGATAGCCATTCACTGCCAACAGCCATCGTTACTTGAATTCCTTGAGCTAGTCGTACAACTCCTCTAGGCCCAGTGTTGATAGAAGTTTGAAGAACATCTTCAACTAGCTTAGGTAGTTCATTGATCCTATCTGCAAAATTTCTACACATGCTTAGAATATTATATGATAAAGTCACCCTAACCAAAACTAAAATTCCTCCATAAACTATAATAAATTGGCATTTCCAACTTACAATGTGCATTCCATAAGTAGCATAACACTATAAAGTATAAACAATACAAACAAAGCTTGAAAGAGTGATCAGTGCAATAAAGCTCAAAATATCAACAAGTTATACTAACATTAAACAATAATATGTTTGTAATGTCCACAAACTTTGGTTATATAGAAACAAGATTGACTGTTTGTAATTCTCAGTGAGTTTGAAGATCATCATCTATCTAAAATTTTTATGTTAATGTTTCTAATCCTTACAGTAAAAGTTTAGTCTTATTAGTGGTGGGCTGGTGCATCTTCCTCCTAATGTCCTTTCTTGAACTGGGCTACACATAACATGGCTGCAGAAATGTAATATGTATAGGCAGCCCTTTTTGGAGAATGCCTTCGAAGTAAAGTCTGTAGAGGAGGTGTTGCCTATATGCATCGATAACATCAAGTTGAACTAAAAGTTGTGAAAGCTTCTTGTCGGATGTTAATCTTTTCACAGGTGCTCACCTTGCCCATGTATATCAGTCTATTTCTGTCTAAAGCAATGCACAACCAAAACGCAGGATTCAATCAGAACCACCCATTGTAGGCAAACCCAGTCATTCAATATAGAAACACAAAATGTATATTATACAAGAAGTAATCTTCGAAAGATATACTCCATTCTGATGATACAAGAAATAGCATTTCATCGGATATGTCAAAATGAGAACATAGAAATCAACAAGATTGCTCGTGGAGACCTTCACATTTCATAGAAGAAAAAAGCTGCAACACTATACGGTTGAAAGTTGAAATCAAAAAAACATTTTTGCAAGCCAGGAGCAAGCCTGACCTTTTCTTGTTTTAGAAAGCAAGCAAATGTCGCGAGTGTGAGCAGGCAGCAAGTGTGGGTAGGAAGCAAAGTGTGAGCAAGGAACTAGCATCACTTCTTCTTGTTCCAAATCTTATGGGAAATTCAAAAACTAAAGGATTTTTGTCAAGAAAATCTAGGTAGCATGGCAGGAAAGTCCTTACGGAAAGTCCTAGTTGGAAGTAAGGATACACTAGCTGGAAGTATGGACGCCCTAGTTAGGGACAAGAGGAAGAGTGAATTTTTGGCAAACCCTATCCAGGTACTAGATATTACACTTATCAACGATGAGATGATCAAGCATGATATAATGGTTCTTAAAAGCAGAGGGTTAATATGTAAGTTCCACAGATACTGGCCAGATTTTTTGGAGATTCAAAATTGGATCAAGTGGAAGAGGGGATTGAATCCGAATGACTCCATGAATTTTCTTCCGAAAGGGTTTTTCCCCATCATCTTTTCTAGTTTGGAAATCATCGATAAAGAATGGATGTTGGTCCTTGGTTTAGGGGCAAAATGCATTATATTTAAGACCATGGAATGAGAATTTTTCTATGGAGACAAAGCCTATGAAAAGGCTTCCGGTGTGGATTAGGATTTTTTGGGTTCCTTATCAAATTATCAATAAGGAGGTTTTGAAGAACATTGACAATACTCTAGGGAAGTTCATCTAGGAGGGACCAACCACTAAGGAGGGAAGGTATACTGTATATACTTGAATGTCTTGCCATGGGTATTTCAAAACCTTTACCACTGTCTATTAGGATTAAACCTAAATCAAGTAAATGGGATCAATGAGTGGATTATGAAAATATTGCATTTGAATGTCACAAATGTTGTAAGACTGGACACATGGCAAGAGATTGCAAAGCAAAAATGATGGATAAAGAGATGGAAAATTTTGGGCATGAGACAAACTTCAATATGAAGGAGATCGTATCATAGTAAATGCTAGGTAAAATAAAGGATTTTCCACTCCCAACAAAGTTGCAAATAAAGCCCCTCTGTATCATCAAATGGCAAAGGCCATTATAGTTTACTTGAATCAACCATTAGAAGAAAAATTTGATACAAGGGATGAGGAAGTACAATGCACAAGTTCAAATTCATCAGGAGTCAAAGGTAAGAAGAAGATGGGGAGGCAAATTTTAAAGTGAATAAGGCAAAAGAGGTCAAGGTTAATCCAAGTAATCATCTTTATTTTCCTCAAGTTTGATAAAATCCTCTCCTTGCAAAAATATGAAAGTAGTATAGAGTTATCCATTACACTTTTGGGTTTCAAGAGCAGCATAGTAAAGAAATGCATATAGAGGATATTCATAGAAACGTAGGGTTTCCAAGGCAGCATAAGAAAATAATTTCTATGGAGGATCATCCTTGTACTTTAGGGTTTCCCAGACAAAATAAAGAAGAAAATGTTTGTGAGGTTATTCCTTGCATTTCAGATTCTCTAGGGCAGAGCATAAAACACTAGAAGATAAGTCTAGTTATGAAAAGTATGAACAAATAGAAGAGATTGATGAAGATGAAAGTGTTGGTGAGAATGGAAAAAGGAGAGGAAGGTCATCAAAGCAAGAACAAAGAAAAAAGGAAACTCAAAGGGATATTGATTTAGGAAGCCAAAAACAACTATCATAGGTGTTCACAAGAAGTGGGGCTAAACCCAATAATGAAAATTAAAAGTAACGATGTAAATGGTATCATGGAATAGTGGGGGTATGAATAAGACCCCTAAAAAAACAGTTATTAAGGAATTAATAGGTTATAATGGTCCTAAGTTTATTTTAAAACACGAAACAAAACTTAGTAAGGAATGTAAGGATTCTTTCAAAAAAATTGGAAGACGGGGGATTGTCCAACAATTTCTTCTATAGGAGCTTCTGGAGGTATTGCAACAATATGGGACAAACACAAATGGGATGGACAATTGCTAGAAGCAAAAAGTAATTGGATTATTGGACTATTTTGTGGAAAAGAGAAAAACATCAAAATTGGGGTTATAAATGTATATGCTCTAACTAGAGTTACTCCTCATGAAAGATGTTAGAAAGACCTTAGCATATTTTTGTCAAATACAATGATCTATGGATTATTGGGGTGACTTCAACATAGTTCTCTCTCCTTCAGAAAGAAGGGTTGTACTCCTGGATGGTCTAAATTAATGCAAAATTTTGCTTCATTTGTCAATTGAAATGGCCTTTGGGATGCTATCCCTTCCAAGTTTTTTAATGTAAAAAGGATAATAGACACATTGAGCAAAATCATATAGCATAAAGATTGGATACATTTTTGTTATCCAACACATGGTTGCAAACTAAGTATACAATCTCTTCATATATTTTTCTTGCAAGCAGGATCAGATCACAAACCAATTCTCTTTGCTTGTGATTTATTCAATAATGGTCATCCAAAGCCATTTTTCTTTCACTCTATGTGGCTCCAAGACCTTGATGTCATTTATATGGTTATGTTATGGTGGGATGAAGCAAATTTTGAAGGATCATGTATGTACAAGTTGTTCAAATGATGAAATACCTAAAAGGGCAAACGAAGATATGTGTTAGAGGTTAACTCCACGAAGGTGCAAAGTTGGCAAGAAATGTCGGCAAGGCATATTTTTAATTTATCTCTATCCCTATCCCTACTTTGTCTCCTCCTTATCCTCCTTCTTCTATCTTCTTATCTCCTTCTTCTCGCAACTTCTTCTATCCCTTTTCTCCTTTATCTCCTCCTTCCGTTTCGTATTATTTGTTGCAATGGAGACTATATATTGTAAGGTTTGCACATAATTGAATTTGGAATAAAGTTTTAATTTTTCGCCTCCATATCTGTCACACTCTGGTATCAGAGCAGGAGGTCCAGGCCCGTTTTTCGAGGTCAAGTAGAGGGAGTTGACCTGTGAAGGTCCAAGCACGCATCTCAAGGCAATAGGACTGCCCAGGTATTCCAGATCCGGGCACAGATACAGAGGCGTGCACTACGAGGTGGTGCGCAGACATCTTGAGGTGGATCTGACGGACCCTGGACACAACTGACTACATGCAGACCGAGGCGGTGACGACCTGACACGTGGCATCAGGCCACTGAATACCAACGCTAGTGTGGCGCTGACGAGAACCTAACGTGAATGCAAACGCGACTCTGACGTGGACACTGACGTGGACAGACACGTGGCAGCAGAGGCTTGGCTGACGTGGACACAACAGAAGGACGACATGTGGCAACGGGGACGCCACGTGGCAAAGGTTGAGAGCGGGTGACAGGGACAATTTGCCCGACGTGGCAGCGAGGGCGTGACAGCAGGGCAGACACGTGGCGCAGGCTTAGTGGTGCATACATGGCAACAAAGCATTGGGTAACGATGTGGCAGTTATTGATTTGAAGCTGCGTGGCAAAACAAGGACGAAGAACGATTGCCCGAAGGCAATCGAGATTACTAGTGCGTGCCCGCGGTTAAAAAGACATCCACAGCCCACAATCTGGTGCATGTGGGATAATGCACATTGTTTTTTTTTTTTTAAATAATTCTTCCCACGTGTTTAAAACGAAGGTGGCGCCCAGTGTTTTCACATCGGACGCGTAGCCCGATTGGCTAGGACGAACCCCTGCTTTGCAACAGGTCGCGGGTTCGAAACCCAACGACGGAAAAATCAAAGTTTTTAAAAGTTTTTTAATTTGCGCCGGGGAAGTGATAAAGTGGTGCGAGGACTCTTGTTTTTCCAAAGGCGGGTTGTAGCTGAGACGGTTGAGGGCTGCATCTTCGGCCACCGCAGGTCACGAGTTCGACTCGCAGGCTTAAAGAGGTTCAAATATTTTTTTTTTTTCAAAAGTCAATTCAAGTTTTAATTAAAGTTTTTAATATTGTATTTAATAATTAAATGATAATTGCTTTAAAATATTTTTTAAATATTTATTTTTAAATAGTTTTTAAAGCAATGTTTTTAATTATTAAATAGAAAAATATTAAAATACTTTAAAAGTTTTTTTTTTAACTTTCAAAGGAGAAAATTTGAACCTATTGCTTCAGAGGCAATCTGTAAAATCGCCCAAGGGGCTTGAAAAACTTGCAAATTGTGTAATAGCCTAAGTGGCAATCTTTGTAAAAGGGGAGCATAAAAGTGACGGGAAGCCTTCTGGAGCGCCCGTTTAGCGCTGCCCCTTGGAACCCCGTTCAAGGCTGAAAAAATTTCTATAATAGCCTCAGCGGCTGTAAAGGAGTGAAATTTGTAAGAGTAAACATCTGTAACCTCAGAGGCCCTAAGGGGAATATTTTTGCATTGAAAAACTTCATGATACGATCTACCGGGTGCTATCATGCATTGTGCTCTCTTTTACTGAGAGAGAACGCCGAATCGTTTGATGAAAGAGTTCAGAGATACGGTCTGCATGTTGTGTTCAGCCAGTTACAAAACGCTGTCATAGCTCATCAGAGACGTCCCGATTTCGGATACGAGGCAAATTCCAAAGACAACTCCTTCAGCAACAGATTTGAGCACTCAGATTCAGTTGGCGTTGCACCTCAAGAACCAGCAAATCCTCAGATCAGTAACAGTGATTCAGTCCAAATACTGGAGCCAGCTTCACCAGAAATTATCCTCATCAGTGACGACGAAGATTCGATTGGTGACAACTTTGGGAACCCGGTGATTGGAGAGCCTCAACAAGAAGAGCAAGCCATAAGTGAAAGAGTAGATCAAGCTAGACTTGATTTAAATTTGTAATTGCTTTTCTTTGAAATTGATTGTACTAGAAAAATAAAAGTTTGTTTCTAGTTACTTGTCAGTAGCTATGGCCTCGAATGCTAATCTACCCATTCCAGAATTTAATGGGTACGATTATGAGTACTGGTCTATCAAAATGAAGACCTTACTCATAGGTAAGGGGTTATGGGACATAGTAGAAGAGGGTTACTCAGAACCCTCCGATTGGACTACATTAAGTGCAGCTGATAAGAAAGCAAAGAAGGAAGCACAAAAGAACAATTCAACCCTAGTCAATAGATTCCACCTATAAATACCGAATCAAGTTGGGAGACGATAAAGCATTGCAAATTGAAGGCATTGGAGCCATGGAGGTTCCAACGAAGGAAGGCATCAAAAAGGTGAATGACATCTACTACACCCCTCAACTCCAACATAATCTGCTTAGTGTTGGACAAATGATGGAAAAGAATTACAAACTTGTTTTTGATGAGGGAAAATGTGTAATCTTTGATAAGAATAATGGTAATAGAGTCATCACACAGGTACCTATGACCAAGAATAGGTTATTTCCCATTAAGTTTGGACAGCCAGGGGGAGCTCAACTTGCAAATATTGCTATTGCAAATTCAAGTGTGCTTTGGCACTTGAGATATGGTCACCTGAATTCTGCTAGCCTGAAATTGTTGACTTCTCAAGCGATGGTGACCGGACTTCCTAAAATTCAGGATCACAAGGAGGTCTGTGAAGGATGTGCTTTGGGAAAGCACGCAAGGTCCAAGTTTCCAAGAGGACAAGCATGGAGGGCCAGCTATCCACTGCAATTAGTGCATTCGGACATCTGTGGTCCAATACAGACAAAAAGTCTCGGTAACAATTCTTATTTTCTCATTTTCGTAGATGATTTCTCTAGAATGTGTTGGGTTTATTTCCTGAAACACAAAGATGAAGCTTTTGATTACTTCGGTGATTTCAAGAATAATGTAGAGAAACAAAGTGGGTTTCATGTAAAATGTCTCAAGACAGATCGAGGAGGAAAGTACTCTTCCAAGGCATTTCTGCAATTTTGTAAAGAATGTGGGATAAAAAGGCAGTTCACCACTGCCTATACTCCACAACAAAATGGTGTGGCAGAAAGGAAAAATCGCACCATTGTAGAGATGGCCAGATCGATGCTTCAAACAAAGCATCTAAGCAATATGTATTGGGCTGATGCTGTCAGAACCAGTGTTTACATTCTCAATAGGAGTCCTACATCTAGTTTGAAGGGGATCACTCCTTACCAGGCGTGGTATGGCAAGAAGCCAAATGTAAAACATTTAAGAGTTTTTGGTTCTTTAGCATATGCACACATTCCTGATGACAAAAGGAAAAAGCTTGATCCCAAGAGTCAAGCATGTATTTTTATAGGATATTGTGAGTCTACCAAAGCCTATAGACTCTACAATCCGAAGACCCGTAAAATTGTCCTTTCCAGGGATGTGATTTTTGATGAAGGGGAAGAATGGGGTCATCCAAGAATTTTTGTTGATGATGAATCCCATGATGCAGGTTCTTCTCAAATTCAGCAGGTGTCACCCAAGAAAGGTAAAGACACACCCCCTCCAAGCCCAAGCAGAAGTGCTACTTCTAGTACATCAACAACTTCTCCAAGTCCTTCTCCACAACGATCAGTCAGTTCTTCACCGATGGATATTGATTCTCCATCCAGAGGTAAGAGAACACTACAACATCATCCCTCTTATCAGATGTTGGATAAAAATTTTCAGAGAAGATACACTAGAAGTCAAGCTAGTGAAATGAGTTCAGTTTTGCAACGACTTGAAAATCTGCGTTTGTATGGAGATGATGACTCCCAAGAGCCTCGGGGAGATGTAGTCAATTATGCTTTATTGACTAGTGCACAGCTTGAACCTTCTAGCTATGAGAAGGCTTGTACTCAGAAGATATGGCAGGAAGCCATGAAAGAGGAGATGACCTCTATAAAAAACAATGATACTTGGGAGCTAGTTCAGCTTCCTAAAGGAAAAAAATGTGTTGGATGTAAATGGGTCTATAAGACCAAATTCAATGCTGATGGGAGCATTGAAAGACACAAGGCAAGACTGGTAGCAAAAGGCTTCACACAGAAGTATGGCATTGATTATGAGGAGACCTTTGCTCCTGCTGCTAGACAGGAGACAATCAGAATAGTACTTTCCTTAGCTGCCCATAAAGGATGGAAAATCCAACACATGGATGTAAAAAGTGTCTTTCTCAACGGGTACTTAACAGAGGAGGTTTATGTTGAACAACCTCAAGGCTTTCAAGAACAAGGTAAGGAGCACCTTGTTTATAAACTGAAAAAAGCACTATATGGCCTCAAGCAAGCACCAAGAGCATGGTACTCTCGCATTGATGGCTATTTCAAGGAATATGGGTTCACCCGAAGCAAAAATGAACCAACTCTCTACTACCTAAAGCAAGGTAAAGACATCCTCATAGTTTGTTTATATGTGGATGATCTCATATTTATGGGTAGTAATGATCAAATGAATATGGAGTTCAAACACTCCATGATGAAGTTTGAGATGAAAGATCTGGGATTAATGCACTACTTCCTAGGCATGGAAGTTCATCAGACAGATAGAGAGATCTTCATCTGTCAACACAAGTATGCTCAGGATATGATCAAGAAATTTGCTATGGAGCATTGCAAAGCAGTTGCAACTCCAATTGGACATGGGATCCAATTGAGCAAGGATGATAGAGCACCGAAGGTTGACACGACCACTTACAGGATCATGGTTGGGAGTTTGATGTTTCTCACCAACACAAGACCTGACATTCAGTATGTTGTTTCTCTTGTCTCAAGGTTTATGGCTAATCCATCCGAGTTGCATTTGCAAGTAGCTAAAAGAATTCTCAGATATGTAAAGGGTACATTGGATTTTGGAATCCATTACCAAAAATGTAATACTGTCAAGTTAGTTGGCTTCAGTGATAGTGATTGGGGCAGCAACATCGATGATAGAAAATCTACATCAGGGAACTGTTTTAGTCTAGGATCAGGACTAATTACATGGAGTTCCAAAAAGCAGACTGTTGTAGCATTGTCATCTACTAAGGCCGAGTATGTAGCTATCACATATGCTAGTACTCAAGCCCTATGGTTGAGAAAAGTTCTTGAAGAGATTGGAGAACAGCAAAGTGGTCCTACCAGATTATACTGTGATAACATCAGTGCCATTCAGTTGGCATATAATCCTATCCACCATAGCAGAACAAAACACTTTGATATGAAGTATCACTTCATCCAAGACATGGTGGAGCAAGATATTGTTGAGCTTAAATATTGGAGAATCCTCAAGACATCTTCACCAAAGGCATGGCGAAAGCTCAATTTATAAATTTGAGAGACTGTCTTGTCAGTCCTCTCAACTTTAATGGGGAGAGTGTTAGAGGTTAACTCCACAAAGGTGCAAAGTTGGCAAGAAATGTCAGCAAGGCATCTTTTTAATTTATCTCTATCCCTATCCCTACTTTGTCTCCTCCTTATCCTCCTTCTTCTCGCAACTTCTTCTATCCTTTTTCTCCTTTATCTCCTCCTTCCGTTTCGTATTATTTGTTGCAATGGAGACTATATATTGTAAGGTTTGCACATAATTGAATTTGGAATAAAGTTTTAATTTTTTGCCTCCATATCTGTCACAATATGGAATGCCTAATATTTTGGTAACATATTTAAAGAAAATGAGAAAATTGAATCCAAGATCAAAAATTTACAATAGTCAGTAGAAATCAATAGAATGGACCAGGATTCTTTTGTGCAAGAAAAAACAATTACTTTCTAATCATCATAATGTATTGTAAAAGGAGGAGTCATATTGGTTCCAAAAATCTAGGGATAAATGGTTCAAGGAAGCAGATAGAAAAATGAAAAAAAATCATGCTACAAAAAAAGCAAATTTTTCTTTTGTCACATAAAAAATATTTTAACTCCAGATGAAAGAAATATCGAGGAAGAAGATATCAGGAAGGAAGCAATTAATTATTTCAAAGATATTTTGTCACATGTTGGTCAAGATAAGGAGGCACAAGGTAAGCTTTTGCAAAAACATTCCATCAATTATCACACATGGACAAGATAAAAGATTGATAAAGAATATATCTATGGAGGAGCTACATGAGGCAGTTTTCTCTTTCCATCCTAATTAGGCACCTGGCCCTAATGGATTTTCTATAATTTTCTTTCAAAAATTTTGGGATTTATTGAAGAGTGATATGTTGGTTGCAGTTGAAGAGGCCTAGAAAAGAAAAGCTACAATAAGTGAGATCAATGCCACTTTTATTACATTGGTTCCCAAGAAAGACAAGACAAAATATTTTGATAATTTTTGTCCAATAAGCCTTTGTAATATGATTTATAAGATCATTTCAAAAATTATGGCAAACAGATTGAAAAGCATTCTAGATTGTGTTATTTCAAAGGAACAAGGTGGTTTTATTCATGGTAAACAAATTCTTGATGGTGTAATCATTGCACAGGAGGCCATACATTCTCTTCATTCCATAAAAAAAACAGGTATACTTATGAAATTAGATATGAACAAAGCATATGATAGGGTTTGTTGGAGTTTTCTACATAATATTCTCAAATAGTTTGGTTTTGATAAAGGTTGGTGTGGATTGGATGTTATAGCACTCCAAAAATTTCTATTTTGATCGATGGATCCCTTACTAGATACATTAAGCCATCTCGTGGACTTCGTTAAGGCGATCCACTATCTCCTTATCTATTTATTATTCTTGCAAAGGGATTAGGGAGAGCTTCCTCCAAGACAAAAATAGAAGGAAAAATCAAACGTATTCAACTTGCAACAAATGGTCCCTTCGAATCACATCTCCAATTTATTGATGATACTCTTTTTTTTGGGTCATCCTGCAACCAGTGAGGCCATGGAGTTTAAAGCAAATTTATCATGCTATAAGAAGGCTGCTAGGACAAAGGAGTTTCCATCAACCTACTTGGGTATTCCTTAAAGGGGATAAAAGCAAGCTCTGGGACTCATGTTTGGATAGAATGAAATCTTGTTTGGCGGGTTGGAAAGGTAAGTTCTTAACCATGCTAGAAGGCTACAACTCATAAATACTACATTGCAATCCATCCCTATTTATATGATGTCACTTTCAAGATTGCTAGTAGGTATAGTATCCAAATTTTAAAAAATCAAAGAGATTTTCTTTGGAAAAGGAAAAATTAGGTTTCCTCTTTGTAAGTGGGATAGGGTTTGCAAAGGAAAGAATGTTGGAGGGGAAGGCTTGCAAAATTACAAACTTATGAGTTTGGCCTTGGGGGAAAAACTTGGTTAGCGATTATTCAAAGATCAAGGAAAGAGTTGGACGAAAATGTTACTTCAAAAATATATAGGTTCTCTTGATGCAATGAAACTATTCAAGAAACAAACCCTACCTAAAGGATCGCCAACATGGAACTTCATAATAGTTTGCAAGTGATCAAGAAACATATTAGATGGCCAATCAATGAAGGGGATTAAACAAATTTTTAGTTTGATGTTTGTTTGAAGTCGTATCCTCCTATCTCTGATTCAAAATGGCAACCATTGGCATAGGCATGTCTAGCTTGTAAAGGTCCAAAGAACAAAGATTATATTAATGTGAGCAAGAACTCTAGATCATAGATTTCTATTAGTAACCCGGTTAAAGAAGAGGAACTCAAACAAATAGTAGATGAACTTCAGATTTCACATGAAAGCATGAGTTGGTTTGAAATCTATCAAAATATGGTGGATACTCGGTCAAGTTGGGATATAAAGACTTAGAGAAATCAGAATTTCGTACTCCCAAAGATTTCCCTTTTCATAATGTTTGGTCAGTAGAAGCTCTCCCTAGGGCCTCAACATTTAACGGTCCAAAGTAAGATTCTTATAGGAGAGATTCTACAAAGAAGAGGATATCATGGACCTTTCAGATGTGCCTTGTGTGAGAAGGATTTAGAAATATCAGACCATTTACTTTTTCATTGTCCTTTGCTCACATCATTTGGGGCTGCTTTTTTCAAAAATATGAGAATATTTTGGGTAGCTGCATAAACATTGAAAAAGTTGAAAAATGTTGGATTAATTATTTCTAATCTAAAGCATTATGTATTCTATGGAGGATTGGACCTGCCATTATTTGTTGAAATTTATGTCGAATAATATAATTTTTAAAAATAAATTTCAAAATCATGCCCAAGTTTGGAACCGTATTATAGCCTCTCTTCAAAAATGTTTACAGATATGGTGCTTGTCATGGGAAGTTTCTAGTGCAGAAAAAGAGGTACTAGCCACTTAATTACAAGATCTGAATATACATGGAAGGGCCATCTGCGACAATGACATTAACACAAAGGATTTGCTTCAATCTATGGTAAAATGGAAACATCCAAAAATTGGGTTTATCAAAATTAATTTTGATGGTGTTTCCAAAGGAAATCTAGGAAAATTTGGTGGAAGTGGTGTTTTTCGAAATAATTAAGATAAAATTCTTTACTTACTCAAATTCATATGGAATTTCTTACAGGGATTAAAATTACAAAAAAAAAAGAATGGAAAAATATTTCAATTGAGGTTCATTCACAAATTATCATTAATGCTATCAACAAAAATGGATGTGGGGATTGGATTAAAAATAACATTATTGTTGGCGTTCATTAATTATTGTTGGAGGCAATCCCTTGGAAATATAAGCATATCTATAGGGAAGGAAATCGGGTAGCAGATAATTTAGCCAATTGTGGCGTTGATCTTCGTCATCATAAAATTCAAATTTTAGAAGGCAACTTGCTAAGTGAGATTTTATCTCTTAATGAAAATGATATCAAAGAATTGATTACAGAAACATGGAAATTTGAGGAAGATTGAGGAATATATTTGATAAAAAAGGAAATGAAGAATATCTTTGATAAAAGGACAAGCTGAATATGGTTTAATTGACCTAAACAACAAATATAATATTTTGGTATTTTGATGTAAGTGGCCCCAATTAGCAGCCACATATAGTGTCTTTTATTAAAAAAAAACTGCAATCAAAATGGAATAAATGAATAATATTGTGGTGAACAGGAATAGTCTTTAAAGCAAAGTCTTATATTTCCTGAGACATCTAATTTCTACCAGAGAAAACTTCAATAGATTGGTAAAAATAAGTGAAAGTAATACAGTAGTTATTGTAATAACTTGTAAAAGTTGGTAAAAATAAGCGAAAGTAATACAATAGTTTTTGTAAATACTTGTAAAAGTTGGAGAATATTATTAATCTGGTCATATTTCATATTAAAATTTTGACAAATGTCTTTGATTTTCAATAAATTAAAATTTTCAAACTTGAATAGTTAAATGGTGAAAATCAGTCCATAAACTTTTCTTTGTCAAGAATAAAAGTTAAGCACTTTGTACAACTTGTGTAATTCAGTTAATTGTCGCTGTTAATCAGGAGTATAATTCTTTTGGGCTAACATCAATATCAGGCTATGGTTCAAAATATATAAAATTATAATTTTTAGATAAAGCCTGGACTTTTTTAAATTGAAGATTGAGATTAAATACAAGATAACACTAAGCACAATACTGCTACTCGTACAAGTGTGAAATTTTTAATAAAATGAAAAAATAATATGCTTTTGACAGAATTTAAATATAAAAGTAGATTATATTCCACGCGTGTTAACCACCCTTCACACATTACATAGACTCCAAAGTCAAAAGAATCAACTACTCCTTTTTTTTTAATCAAGTAAATAATATTATAAGGGTGGGTTTTTTGACAGGGTCCCCAAAACCTGTTTACATAAAGGATCTTTCAACCATCATTACAAAACCTCAGCAATACCGAAGCAGACTAAGATACTAAAACTGTAGCAGAGTGTTACAAATCATTAACTACTTTTTGGAAAGCAAGTCATACTTTTTTTTGGGGGGGGATAAATACTTCTTATAAATTCATATATGGAAAAACATAGTACAATAAAATTATGCAAGTCTATACAACATCAACAGACATTCTGACTTGCATAAATCAGAAATTCCTTTTAGATCTTTTAACATTTCTACTCTAAACATTCTTACCTGATCTGAAATACAACTCACAACTTTACTTACAGTGCTAGTAACAGGAATGGAACCTTCATTAAAAATAAGAGAGCACATGTCCTTCTAGATAGCAAACAAAATAGAGACCCTCACCACTTGCCAGATTCCCACCAGATGAGGTGGACAATCGTTGACATCTCCAAGAAGTGCAATATTCCACCAGAGGTGTCCCCCCAAAAAAGGGGCAATAACTCGATCCATTCCTTTCCATACTGCTTTGGCACGAGAGCAATCCCAAAAAATATGCTTTATTGTTTCCTCTTTGCCACAAACCACACAACTACTAGAAATGAAATTCATTTTGGCCAACCTAGCTTTGCAGGGTAGACCTTGGAAGGCTAATGACCAAGCAAATACCTTAAGCTGAGCAAACATTCTGAAATGCCAAATTTTAGCTAACCGTCTTTTCCATTTCTTGTAGGTGCAATTGACATTCCATCTATGATTCAATACATTATCTATAGGGGCCTTAATCAACATAGCCTCATAAATCTTAGTAGACTTAAACTAGAGCATAGGGCAACCAAACTTCCACCTCCAATCTCTCCAAACAAGTCCTGGCAGTCCTCTATTCAATTTGTAAAGTTGATCAGAAGGTAGAAGAGAGTGAATCTGGGTGATAGCATCTTTATCAAAGTATCACAACTTGTATTTAAGAACCAAATCAGACCAGGAGGACCAATCACCAGTGTCAACATTCCATAAATCAGCCCAGCATCAAACCCCTTTTTTACCAACCATTTACAATGGAGTCTCGACCTGTCAAAGGCATACTCCCCATTCTCTTTCCATAACCAAATTGACCTGTAAGGAAGCACCCACCCTCTCCTATCATCAAGAAATTCCCAATGCAGCACATGGGCAACCGACTTCCATGCTTCCCAAATTCTTTTAATAAGAATGTTGCCTCCTATTTTAAACTTCCAAGGGTTGCCAATGATGTCCTCCAAATGGAAGGAGCTCTTAATGCCATCAATGTGAGTACAAGTCTGAATTTTGTGTCATAACAAAAGTTTCCACCCTTCATTCCCTTCCAAAGCCCTCACAATCCACTTAGCTGCCAAAACCTTACCCTGAGTATGAATATCCAGAAGCCCCAAACCTCCCTCTTCTTTGGGAATGGTGTAGTATTTCCATGCTATAAGCAACAATTTATTTGAACCATCAAAGTTGGACCACAGAAACGATCGAATGATCTTCTCAAGCCTCATGTATTGTGAAGTATTAGGCAACCAACAAGAAGAATAGTAAAGATGACAGGCCTGCATAATTTTTGCCACCACCACCAGCTTACCAGCAAATGAAAGTAACCTATTATTCCATATCTGATTTTTTTTTTCAAATTTAGCCAAGCACCAATTCCACATATCAACCAACGAGACTCTCTTACCAAATGGTATCCCAAGATATCTAACAATCTCACCATCTGCAATATGTTTCCACGTAGGGGAAAAGCCCTCTGGTAAGGAGTCAACACCAACTAACCAAAACTCAAATTTAGGTTCACTGATTTTAGCACCTGAGGCCAAGCAAAACTGATCAAGAGAGCATATGGTATTTTCAATGGATTGTCTATCTAGTTGGACTGAAATAAAAGAATCATCTGCAAAGTGGTTGTTAATAATTGTACCCCCTAGAATCGAGATGCCTCTTAAATCCCCTACCTTCATTCTAGCTTCTAATAGATATCCCAAAGCATCAACAGACAACATAAAAAGATAGGGGGCTAGAGGGCAGCCTTGTCTAATCGACTTAAACAAAGTAATAGATTCTAAAAGCTTACCATTAACCATTACCTTTGTTGAGGCACATGAGAACAACACCTTGATCCTCCCAACAACTACTTTGTTGAATCCCAACCACTCCAACATATTAAAAATAAATTCCCAATCAACCCTATCGTAGGCCTTATCAAAATCTATCTTCAAAAATAATGTTTGTTGATTGCTTCCTTGTGCCCAATCCATTGTCTCCCACACGGCCAACATGGTGTCTAATATAAATCTTCCTTTAACAAACCTTGTTTGCTCTTGTCGTACAATTCTTGTTGCTATAGGTTTTAGTCTAAGAGCTAGTGCCTTGGCCAAAATTTTGTATGAGACATTGAGCAAAGTAATGGGCCTCCAACCTCCAATCGTGTCCTTCCTATTATTCTTAGGGATCAATTTAATCAACCCTTGATTCAATCCCGGAGATAACATGCCTTTGTCAAAAATTTCCCACACCATCATCATGTAGTCATTACCAATCACTTCCCACATTTTCTTGTAAAATTTTGTAGGAAGTCCATCTGGTCCAGGGGACTTACCATTGCCCATATGAGAAAGAGCATTATAAAGTTCATCCTTAGTGAAATCCTCCACCATTTTGTCATTCTCAAAACTGAAAACTTTCCTAGGTACACATTTTTTAACTTCTTCTCTAGCCAGCAACACACCCTCATCTGCAGGATACTCTACAAATATCTTCCTAAAATGAGATTCAAATATAGATTTGATCTCATCTTCCTTTTCAACAAGAGAGCCATCTTCTATCTGTAAAGCCACTATCCTTTCCAAAGCAATATTTCTTTTGATGTGACCAAAAAAGAACTGAGAGGGTGCATCACCCTATTTAATCCAATTGAGCCTACTCCTGATTTTCTATGCTTTGCCCACGTAGTCTTCATACCCTCTAATTTCCTTTTCTTTACTTGTTGCCAATTCTTGTAGTTGGATATTTGAAGGATCCAGTTCCAATTCCCTTCTTGCCTTTTCTAGTGAACTTAAAATTTTGATTTTACCCCTCCTTTTTTTGGCCACCAATCTCCCCCGACCTTGCAAAAATTTGATAATCCTCGTCACAACTGCTTCCCACCATCCTAACCACCCATATTTTTCTCTAGGCCTAGGTTCCAAGTTCCATACATATTTGATCATAGTTCTGCAGGCTTCAGATTCCAAATGAGAAATATTCAACTTAAAAGTCAAAGCACTATCTATTGTAGAGGCCTTACCAATATAAATTGTTGTGTTGATAGGGAAATGGTCAGAACCTGTTGTCAAAAGGTCCACATCACCAACTCGTTTACCTAGCCCTGTACAAGTGAAGACACTGCTATCAACATAAAATCTATCCAACCTAGCCTATACACGATCATCACCCCTTCTCCTATTAGACCATGTAAACCAACCCCCCTTTTCCAGGTGCTTTTGTTTAAAATTTATGTCAAAGACCTGTAAAGAGGCCTTCATTTTGGCCCATTTTTCTTTTTCCTCACCTGCAACACATCCTCTTGTTCCTCCTTCCATGTCCCCTATCCATTCTACCATATTAAAGTCCCCTCCAATAACCCAATTAGCATTTGGCATATTAGAGGACATCCAGTCCCATAGCTTGCTTCTATCATTTGAATTGTTGGGAGCATACACTGAACAAACACCAACAACCTGCCCGACAATCAGAAAGGTTACCCACACTAGTCATCCTTGAGGATCCTCTCCCTTATCCATTAACAAGGAACCCCACCATGGACTGACTGCTAAAATGGCTCCTCCAGAGCCACTATCATGAGAGGAAGCCCACCAACATCCCTTCCAACTACTATCCATACAACTCTTTAACGCAAAACCACTAACTTTAACTTCTTGAAGATAAACTACATCAAATTTCACATTTTGTAAAAAATGACTAACTAAACTCCTTCTCGATGGGATTGACATCCCTCTTACATTCCAAGAAAGGATACTGAACTTCATTGATTCACATCAACATTCAACACCTCAAATCTATTACCTGAGCGGCTCCCACCTACATGCACATCATTCCCGAGACTACTGGTCACTTCCTTTCCATGCGAATGCACCTCCCTTCGCAAGTTTTCTCCATCATATTTTTGCTTGCCTAGAGAGGAAGACCTTCTTTTGACTTTAGAAGGCTTCCTTGGAGAATATCTAATCTCCCTTCTTTTTTGTACCTGAACCCATTTTGTGGGAGTCCCAACTTTCCTATCCCTTGAGCCCTTACTTTGAGTTGCCTTCCCATTTTGTGTCTTTCCCTCCTGTATTACCTCCATGGTGTTTGTTCCTTGACTGTTAGAGAGCTCTTTATTTTGTTGACCAACTAATTCACCCTCACCCTCCCCTTCTCTGATTCCTTAGAATCGTTATCGGTTTTGGGGGGCTTACGAAATGGGCAATCCCTAATTAAGTGCTCTTGTGACTGACATGCAAAGCAGGCATTTGGAAGGTTTAGGTATTTAACTTCTTGGAATATAGTCCCTTCAAAGGTAATCATCTTGAAGTGTTTAGGAAGCTTCTTTTGCAAATCAACTTCCACACACACCCTTGGGCTATGCCTATATGTCATTGTATCTGATGGTTCAATTAAGACTTTCCCAAAACGTTGAGCCATGGATTTAAGCATACATTTGAACTCATATTTCATTGAGACAAATTCAATTCACAATGGAAATCTTGAATGGGCCTTATCAAATAGATCAATATTTGGGTGTCAGTATTGAACACAAGTAGATGAGTCAGCCACTATCCAAGTTCCATATTGTAAAACATGTCTAGCAACCTCTGATTTTCAAAAAGAACAAATACATACCTTCCTCCCAATCCCCAGTATGATTGCACATGCAACCCTTTAGCCGTCCAAGTATTTTTGATCCATTTTTGGAACTCTACCTTTGGGGGCATTCTTCTCAAAAAATAGAGGATAACTCCTTTGTTTAGCAGATCATTTATTGAGTTTTGATACTCCTCTTGCTCGTCTACCACCATAGAGAAATCATCTTCATCTGCTATCAAGGAATCTACTCTATCCAATCTATGCCCTTCATCCTCTTCGATAGAGTCCTCATCCTCATTGCTTGAACAAAATTCACCTTCATGCATCTCCACATTCCTATCCGGTGATTGGTCTGCATTCAATACCTATTGATAGTGCCCCTTAGCGACATCTGCGAATGATATTACAAGAAGGAGCAATTTCTCTAAAGTGATTGTTGTTAAATCAACATCCATGTTCATCATAGGGACTGCATGTCGATTGTTTATGTTTACAGTATTCCCCTCAAAGACTACATATCGCTCACCTAGATTTACATGCTCTGCATCCGAGGATAACACATGTCTATTAACACATCCTCCATTCATATTAGGCACAAAGAAGAGAATTGATCCAACACTTGTTTCGGCTTCTTGACGATTTTGCACACTCTCTAACAGTTCACCAAAAAGAGACAAATATGCTCTAGTATTTTCAACTGTAACATCTATTGTATTTACCTTTGTCAACCTCTCAAAACTTGTTGTAGATGAACCCCTTTGATCCAACAAAAATAGTGTTTGAGTTGATGCTCCCTCCATTATTTTACTAGTAGCGCTTGATAGCAACAATAAATGGGAGTAATCCTAGCCCCCCTCTTCTTCCCCAAGGCTCATGGTGGGATAGACATCATCGACCAATCTTCCTCTCTCAAAAACACGGTCCTCTACATTGAATAATGGATTCTTAGTCGATTTTCTCCCCAAACGACCTCCTCTTCCATGAACCCTAGCCCCACAAAGGCCTGCTCGATTTTCTACTCTTGATGCCATATGATCTTACAATATAAAACAAGTCGTACTTGACAGAAATTAATTCCAAATTGGGCTATTTGAGCTTGTATGCATGCAAACATATCTCAAATCCACTTAACACATGTAAAATTGACTTTCCCACAAAGCACACCAGTACATTTGCTGTATAAATTTGTTTTGATTCGGAATTAAACCACCATTCACAACATGCATACCAGCACTTATGATGTCTTTTCAAATTACAAAGGTCTGTCTATCAACATCCCTTTTCCTAAATCCATCATTACATTTTTCAAGAAACTTTAATGTTTCATTATTATTATTCCTTTTGAACTTCTTGGAAATGGCAAGCCATAGCTCATTGTTAATATAACAAAGATCCCACTCAAAGACTGACCTAGTGTCTTTGAACCTATAAGTTTAGTAGGTGATGGACCTTATTATTTGAAAACAAATAAAACAATTTTCTATTTCACTTTATTTATTTTATAAAACACATACATCTCAACAAATAAATAAAAAATCATCATACATCAAGTTGCAGTCATAACCTTATATATAAATTATAAAATTATAAAACTATGAAGAGGAAATTTGGATATGAAACAAAATGAAAGATTTTAATTACGTCCGCAAGACCCAAACATGGCCTATGGGACCCCAAACATGGAAGCACAACTACTCAAATCATATGACCCTTAATATCCTTGAGAAGGTTGTTCCTTCTCTTGCTGATTTGGGTTAGCAACTCCCCAACTTTTTTTATTTTACTGTCTTCAAATAACTCTGCCATAGACCCTTTTCCAAGCGTTTCTTTGTATTTGCCACGGATAGATGAAGTGTTCCTCTATCTCTATTGCCTCTATGCTGCATAGAGTACATATCCTTTCTTCCCATTGTTCCTTGGGCATTGTCCATCTCCCTGTTTCACATCTAAGCCTATGAGAGCTAGTCCTTATCTGAGCAATGAGGATTTTTTCCTTCCACTTGATTTCAGCACCTATATACGCTTTTTCCTTGTGATCATATGTTGGGTTAAACTTTGCAATATAATATTGTTTTTTCTTGCTTGCATTTTTCCACATTTCACTTCTAAACTTTTCATTCACATAGTTTTTTATGTCTTTGTTGAAATTTGGGCATTCATTTATGTTGATTCCAACGTTTCATCCATTTCTGATTTTGTTTCATCCATTTCTGCTTTTGTTTCATCTATGTGTTCTTCCACCTATGCAACTCTTCGTCCTTAACTGCCCTAGGACATCTGTTGTTTTTCATGTTTTCTGTCTTTTTCAAGTAACAAAACAGCTTGGTCATAGCAATTGCTTCTAAAGGGAACATTTCAGTTTTAGCTAGAATAATTTCAGAAGGGGTTGTGGCCTTAATTTTGATAAAATTTGTGGTTAGACATTTTTTAATCCTTTCTATTTGCCTCCATTTTGTATTTGTCGTGCCACTAGCCCACACCTCGCAGCCATACAACAAAACCGGTGTAACAAGTAGGCCAAATAAGACCTTGGTGGTCTTCCAATCCCACAACTCAGCATTCCTGCACCTATTTTGAAGTGCATATAGTGCTCTCCAACCACTTTGAGTTCTTTTCATCCTACATGTATTCCAATTGAGCTTATCATGAAAGTCTATGCCCAGGTATTTGTATTCTACCACTACCTCAAGAGGTTCTCCTACAAATTGAAATTAAAACTGTTGCTTCTTCTTTTTTGCTGAAAATTCATGATTTTTGTTTTGCTCGTGTTCACCTTCATCCCAACTTCCTTACAAAAGAGTTCTAGAGCTCGAAGGTGATCTTCTAGATCTTTGGCTGTTTCAACCACAAGAATTACATCGTCTGCATACATGAGGAGTTTTACCACATATTTGGCTAAATGCACACCCTCTCCCCCAAATTTGTTTATCTATTTTTCTAACTTGTCAATGTACAACCCAAATAAGGTCAAAGATAGAGGGCAACCTTGTTTGACGCCTATGTCACTCCCAAAACATTCAGATAACCCTTCCTGCGTTTTGATTCTAGCCTTTACATACTCAAATAATCTGTGAATTGTTGCCCTGTAGTGAATTGGAACCTCTAGCTCTTCCATTCTGCTCCATAATTTTTTCTTGGCACTGTGTCAAATGCCTTTTTGAAGTCTACAAAACAACAGAAAGCCTCCTCTTTTTTGTCCCATATTTTTTCCACTATGTGTCTAAGCGTGATATAGTGATCAATAGTTGAGTGCTTGGGCCTAAAACCCGCTTGCCCCTTTGCTCTTTTTCCTTTTTCTTCTGCCCATATGTTGATCCTACGCTCTATCATACTCCCAAACAGCTTTGCAAAGAGAGGGTTGATCATGATAGTTAAATAGTTTGAGGGATTATTTGCATCTCCACTTTTAAACAAATGAATGGTCAAGCTAGTTGTCCACTCAGTAGAAAAGTCGTTTTGTATGACCTCATTGAAAATTTCTTTGTTTTGTGGTGCCAGAATATCTACCCCCATTTTATATGCTCTGCCTAAAGATTGTCTATGTCACGGGCTTTACCAGTTGCTAACTTTTTTATCCCTTGAATAATGTCTTCATTTGTGAAAAGTTCTTTCTTTTCTTGACAATGATAGTAGGGGGTGTCTCCTGCTGATTACTACGCTCATTCAATTGTTTTGAATACATACTCCAACCACTGACTAGCTGTTATGCTATTTTTAGTTTGTTTTTTCACGTTTAGTTCCTTCCAAAATTTCTTTGGTTCATGCTTGCCTAAATAAATCAATTCTTTCCTCATTGTTCTAGTGTATTCTTTTTTTTTTTTTCCTTACCATATTTTCATATGTTTTTCTGTTTGCTCTTGTTTTACCCGTTGGTTTCTTTTCTGTTTGCTCTTGTTTTACCCGTTGGTTTCTTTTGCAATCTTCGCGCTTCTTTGCAATCTTCGTCGAACTATGGGTTGGTTGGGAAACTATTTCTTTCTTTCTTTTTAGGTTTAGCTCTCTTACATTTGTTTAGAACTTCTTGCATAAGATGCATTAACCATTTACTCTTATCATAAT
Source organism: Wollemia nobilis (assembly GCA_028583015.1). Lineage (NCBI taxonomy): Eukaryota > Viridiplantae > Streptophyta > Pinopsida > Araucariales > Araucariaceae > Wollemia > Wollemia nobilis. The sequence goes on from JAQPPZ010017247.1 coordinate 607,540, forward strand.
CTTTGCTACTATGAGTAGTCCCTTTCTTTCCCTTTCCTGTAAAACAACTCATTTATATTTTCCGTATGATTATTTGAAGAAACTGTCGCCTGAGAGATTCGAACTCTCGCCGGGAAACCAAAGGGGTTTTCACAATTTTTGACCACTAACTCAACCGTTTTACATAGGGTCAACAGAGTCAACAAACAACCGGGTCAAATAGAATCAAATTTTACCAACATGCAAACTTGGGTCAAATCTTTTTCGCAGGGTCAACTGGAGGCTAGTGGTCCGATAACGCTTGTTCAACAAACGCACTATTCTTGCAGCTTATACAGAATTAAGCTAAACAATTTTAAGAACTGTGGAAATCTAAACACCTTATTACCTTATTAAAAAAACAATTACTTTAAAACTTTACCGAATTTATCACTAAAAATGAATCGATCAATTCTAGAAAATTTCTTCTCAACTATTACTCTTTTCCTCAACCAACCTTGTTAGATTAAGAAGCCTAAAAATGCATCGATTCTACGTAGAATTGTACTAATATTTTTCTAAATTAAACAGTCAGCACTAATATTAACATGGATATCGAGTTATTTCCCTAAAGCAATTACATAAAAAAAGTCAGTAAAAACCTTGTATTTCGGCGGAGATATCTCGCGTTTGAGAATAATTAGCCGTTATCGTCCTCCGCTTGGAATGTCTCGCCCATTTGTGAAGCGGAAAGAATTGCAATTGCTGCTGCCATGTCATTGCAATTCGAAGTTAAAAAAAGACGGATACAAGAAAAAGAAAAAGCTACGCAAGCACCTTTGTTTTCTGTAGAGACGATTTGGAATGTAACGGTGCCGGCCAAATGCAGAGACTCCGACACATCAGCGCCATCTTACTCTGTAGAGGAGTAAGTCGCTGGAGACGCAGAAGATATGTGTGGCGGTAAATCCTAATTCAATATGAACCAGTTTGACGATAGATACAAATTCAATATGAAATGATCATTTTTCTTTGAGTGACACACGTTTAAAAGAAGTTTTTTTTTTTTTTAAATTCAATAAAAAGGAGCTTATTGAAATTTATTTTTGAGTTTTAATTTTTTTTTAAATTGGTTATATAGAATTGAAACAGTCTCATTTGCATTACATTATATTACAATTTAAATATTATCCATCCAAGATTTAAACTTAGGTCTTCGTTGAACTAATGCTGGATTTTGTGTATTTTTTTTTGTTGAACTAATGCTGGATTTTGTGTTTTTTTTTTTTTTTTTTTCTTTTTAAAGGATGATATAAGGTGCAAATCAAGCATATTGTACTTTTAGTTTGAAGATTTTTTTTCCCTAGGAAAACTTATATGATTTTTAATTATTTGGGTAAAAATGAAGTTATCTAATTGTCTAAGAAAAAGGAAAAAGGATGCACCAATTGGTTTTAAAGATGCATCCAATGCTCAGTTTGGTTTTTTAAGGTATGTGGTATAGAAATAGAGAGAATAGAATAGAATAATTTAACATCTTTTTTTTTAGAACTAGGTAAGATATGTTGCATTTATTTTTAAGGTATGTATTGTTTTATCCTAGAGTGTTCCATTGCCACCAATAAAGAATCCTTCACTATATCTCAATTATGTTGGTAAAAAACTATAGAGATCTCATTAGAGCTAGGGATTTATCCTTATTAAAAGGGAAAAGAGATAAGTAAACTTCTAGAGTAATAGGCTCCAACAATTTCCTATTGTCTTTGTTCATTATAACTGAAGGTACATATTGAAGAAGTTTATCATTAAGAACTTCAGTCTCCTCTAATCCTAGAATATTTTGATAAAAATACTTTACCTCTTTTCTAATTTCACTTTGATCTTCAATTTAAACCCCTTCTATTGATTTAATTCTACTAATTATGGATGTTGATATCTATACTATAGCCATCCTATGAAAAACTTTGTATTTTTATCTCCTTTTAACCAAGTATGTCTTGATTTTAATCTCCAAAATTTCTCTTCCTTACTCAAAATATTATGATATTCACTAAGCAACTCCCTTTCCTCCGAGCTTGGATTATTATGATCACATTTTTTGAATTTTGAAAGTTTATCTTTTAGTTATTCTTTCTTCTAAAAATGTTTCCAAAAGTGTTTTTGTTCTATTATTTTAATCTAGATGTCATAGATTTAATTTGTTTTGGAAGAGCATACAACCCACTATTTTCTAAAAAATTCTACATTCGTGCTATCATATCAACAAATTGATGATGGTCTTTTCTCATATGTTCATATTTAAAATATGATATTTTTTTAATTCAATTACCACTCTGTTAACTCTTATTGGCTAGTGATATAAACCAATCGTTGTTAAGGTATTAATTTTAGCACAAGTTCCTTCATCTAGACAATGATCTAAGAGTATGCATTTGTTTAATTTTTTTGCTATGTATAGCTTGTTTCGAATAAAAGCTGAGAAATCTCTCATACTTTGGGTTAATTTCCTAATTTCCCCAATTTTTCATCTATCTTGGTTATGGAATTAAAATATCCTATGATCATGAATCGGGTTTCTTGGTCTTTACTTCTCATAAAGGCTTCAATCCCACTTTGAACTTCTAATCTACCTGACTGAGTTATAGGTCCATAGACATTGATAAGGACAAAACAAATATTTGTAAAGTAGCAAGTGACTAAAGAGGCTATCCAATCCCTAGTTTTATGTGTTGGAATATATTACATCATTTGATTCTTTACTAATGTACCTTCATGGGTACATATTTAGATTAGGATTATATTAGGAGATAAATAGTTTATTAGAGTAATTTAATAAATGCACAAGTGTTAGAATGTGCAATGATGTAAATGTGCATGTAGTCCACATGTACATGAGTCTTAGGGTTGAGTGAGAGGCAAGGAATCTATCTTTCTATATAAAGGCCTCATTGTGAGTGTTTGTGAGAGGATTTTTGGAGTGCATAGGTTAGAGTAGTAGTAGTCACAATGTAGCTCCATTTTGTTATCATGGAGGAGTTGTAAACTCCATGAGAGGAGCATTGTAATTTTTGTGAGCTTTCTTATATGAGCATTTCTAGAGCATTGTATCAAGTTTTCTATCATATTTTCATGCATGTTAAGTTTCCTTTATCATAGTTATAATATTGCATGCTTATTTCAATACTTGTGATTGCATTTCCTTTAAGTTTAAGGCTCCAAAAGCTAACAGTGGTATCAGAGCCACGGTGGATCAAAGGAAAGCCACAAGTGATCACCATTGCTATTGTTGAGTATTTGCAAACCGGATCAGCCATAGTGCATCGTTGCATGCAAATACCATCACAATAGATTTTTGATAGAAGTAGCTCTAGGTAGAAGAATAGAAAGTAGAGAAAGCCACATGATTGATTTGGCTAGAGTTTTTCCATAGAGTTGCAATAACTTGTGAAGACTAGAACTCAACATTGCATCCACTAGATTGGCAATCCAACTAGTGAAGATTATTTTCTATAGAGTCATAGAAATTTTATTATCTCTAATATTTCATTGCAAGAGAGAAAATAAGTTTTTAGGAAAACCATTGGGTTACTATCATCTAAGTTTTTCTTGTTGCAGAAAATTAACTCTCAAAAGTTGGGAAGCTTCCTACAATAGATAGAGAAGAACTCCATCTTCATTGCTTGAAGGTCGATGTTACTTTCCTCGTGCAGGGATTAATTATTTGTTGTAAAAAAATAAGGATTGAAGATTTGGAGGCCTAAGGAGAAAGGTCCCATTGAGAGATTTGCAGATTGAAGACTCCTAGTTGAAATATTGAGGAGAGATCTAGTGGCCAAGGAAGCCACATTGAAGATTGCAAATCTAGGAAGGAGGTCCTAGAAAGAAGACCCCATTGAAGATTGAAGAGACTCAAGGAGAAGAGTCCTAGAAAATATTGGAGATTGGTGATCTCCATTGAAGACTGAAAACTTCACATTGAAGAAGAGGTCCATTGAAGGCCCTATTGAAGAACTTCCATAGTGGAAGATTGAGCATTGAGAAGAACTAACAAAAGTTCTATTGCAGATTTTAGTAGCAGCAGATTTAGGAGATCCAAGGAGAAGATCTCACTACGAAACTTCCATAGTTGAAGATTGAAGAGGCCAAGGAAGGTCTCATTGAAGGTTTTGAAGCTGCAAGATTGAGGACCTTGGAGAGGTCTCAAGGAGAAACAAGAAGAAGGCTTGGTGAGCCTCATTGAAGGAGTTCCTAGAAGAACTCATTGGAGAAATTACTACCAAGGGAGAAGCTAGTGATAGCTAAGGAATTGGGACAATTATCACCATCTGAAAACAAGCCCAAAGGAGAAGGTTTGGCAAGAAGATTGTCAAATCACAAGGTAGTTTGGAATAGATCTCAAGATTGACAGATTGTTTGAGGAGGAGATCTAGTTTGAAGTCAGAATTCGGCAAGGAAAAGGAGATAGAAAAACCACCAAATCTGAGAGATTTGGGGGCCATCATTGAAGGGTTCTTGAGTGAACATCTCAGCTACGATTTGGGGGAGGATCCTACCAAATTTTTGGGATTCAAGGATAGATTTTTAGTGAAGGTATTGACTGCTTTACAATCTGAAATTTTTCAGATTTGAGGATAGAAAAAGGCAGCAATTTGGGCAGCGTTAGTGACTGCTAAAGATCAGATTTCAGAGGTACATCCTGAAGGAGCATTTACGCCACCAAGTTACAGTATTGGGCAGCATATTAGTCAAGTATTGAAGCTGCAAAAAGGTGAGCAAGTGAGCTATTTTGGACAGCCTAGAAGAGCTGCAATAACATCTACAAAAGGCAGCAAATTTAAGTGACCAAAGTCACTATCATCATCATCTACAAGGAAAAAGGTATGCAACAAAAAGGTGCAAAAGTTCATTAGTTGAGCTTTTTATATTTGGATTTCTATTAAAGTTATAAAGCACCAGTTACAAAAGTTTAAAGGTTGCATCAAAAGTTTCATTTCAAGTCTTCAAAAGTAGTGCATAAGTTATAGTCTACAAAGTTCAAACCTGCACATAGAAGAAAATAGAAGTTAGGTATATTTCGAGAGAAAGAAACGTATCAACATTCTATTGCTTATTCTAAGAAAAGAAGACTATAGTTTTTGCATAATCTATAGTGCAAAATATTTCATTGAAAATCTTGGATTGATAAGTGAAAGAATAGCCAAGCAAGGAAGGTATTGCCAAGGATTAAAGGCAATAATAATATCAGTTTTATCTCAGCCAAACAAGGGAGTTGAAGGTAGTTTATTTGCAGAATTTTGTGGCAAGGAGTAGCCACCAAAAAGGTTAAGTATTACCTCCAAAAGTTGGAGAAGAAAGTCACCATATTAAGGCAAGAGAAGAGCTTGAAAGGGAGAAGAAATTCCACATTTCCAAAAGGATTTTGTGGACAGATTTGAAGAGTAAGAATAAGTTTTGAAAGCTATCTTGGACAACACAATCAAATAGCAAAATCAGCCAATTGAAGCCTACATTTTGAGTGAGATAAAGGCTCGGTTTCCAAGCACAAGGGGCAGTCATAGTCTACATATAAGAGTCATCCAAAAGGACTCTACAAGCATTGTCAGAAAGCAGGTTATATAGCAAGAAGAAGATGTATCAAAAACTCCAAGTGTGGGCATTCTACAAAGCCCTAAAAGAGAGCCTTGAGAAGCAATAGGAAGAGCCATCCAAAGGCTCAAAAATTCAGTTATCTAAGGTGTCTAAAGACACCCAATGAAGCACCATAGCCACCAGAGTTATCACCTACATGGAGCACAAAATCAGACCTGCATAGAGCCAATACAAGTGAAAGAATACAAGGATAGAGTAGAGGTCGTAGTGCAAGTAGTTTATCATCACCAAGGAGGAGCCACCACCATTGAAGCAAGCTAAAAAATGATAGGTATTCACGTCCAATAGCACCATTGAAGATAGCCTGAGTGTTCTACCCAAGGAGAAGACGTAGACAACAAGAAATATTACCAAGAAGTGAGCATTGGAAAAGCGCTGGAAAGAATATTGGACAAGTCCAAAGGAGTTGAAAAGAAGATAGAAATACATCGCCACGTGGAAGGAGTGGTTTCATGCACTTTAGAGGAAGAGTGCCACATTGAAGAGCAAGTTTGAGCACCCAACATCATATCATAACGTCTCATATTTGAAATTCTAGCAAAGATAAGTGAAATGAGCGCTCAACATAAGTGAAAAAGATGAAAACAACATTGATAACGCTCCATATATGAGCACCCAACATGGAGAAAGAAGGTAGAAGCATTGATAATAGGCAACAATCACCAAAAGGGAAGGAATCAAGCACCACATGTCATAGGCATTGGGAGGAGGTGCAATAAGGACCATTTTCAAGAAGATAGGAAAAGACAAGCACCACTTGGCACTTCCATTCCATAATACATCAAGGTTAAGAAGGTGCCCACGTACGTAGCCATTGAAAGAGCAAAAAAGCATTGAATGCAAGTAGAAAGTCATTATTTTTAAAGAGCACGTAGAGTGATAGGAAAACAAATAAAAGGGACACTACTAACCACTGAAGGAAGATCAATTTTGAAGTGAGTTCAAGGTACATATAACACACGTAATAGTTAAGGATAAAGAGTGAAGTTAAAGCATATATTCAATGAGCATTCAGTTGGAGAAAGGAAGAACCCAGGTGTTGTAGGTGAGTTGGAGAGGAGAGGGCAATCCTCCAAGGGAGGTCCCAGGTTCAAATCTCCACCCTACCAAAAAGCTGAATTGGGTATCCAAAATCCAATTGATAATGTTGGTACGAGCAGGGTCGGGTGCGGCCCCCGGGTGACTTTGATGGTGTAGAACCCCCTGTTCGTGGTCTCTTAGACCAAGGCGGCTCCGCAAGGGGTTTTTCACTTAAAAAAAAAAAAAAAAAGTTGGAGAAAGGAAGACAAACGAACCCATTTTTAAGAAGGAGAAAGTGCACAAGCAATGTGAAGAGAAAAAAGAGTAATGAACCTTTACAAACAACATACATTCTGGTATAGAACCGCACACAACACACAGCAAGAATGCAGAATTAACCATGCACAGACGAAATTTCAGCAAGTTTCATTAAAACAGAGGTCTCTCCTTCAATACACAGCTATGCAAAGACCAAAAAAATCAATCCCTGGCCAAAAGGTCTTTTTTTTTTTTTAAATACAATGCATGCGCCTCTTCTCCTCGGCCGCCACCTCCTTCTTTTCATTACGCAAAGTGCGGGTCCTTTTCATCCCCAGGCCCGACTCTCTTTGGACCATCATTACTTGAATGCGAGACTCCCCATACCGCCCGCACGAATGCTCTGTCCCGCCTGCATGATGCTGCTAGGTGCATCAAAACATCATAGCCTGTAGTGGCGGTATGCCCTGCAGCCGCCTGTCGATCCACTGCCAAGTCAATCATTCATAAGAATGCGCCATGGTCGTTTGCAGTTGATGCCACGTGTCCTGTTGCCATGCTTCCTGTAACCGCTTCATACTCTCGAGCCACCTGTAACTTCATGCCACGTGTCCCTCTGCACTGGTCCCTGCAGTCACCGGCTGGTCAATGTCGTGAGCGTCCTGTCGCGATATCGTGACGTATTTGCCCCAACACTTTCTCTCTCCTCTTTGGTCGCGATATCGCGACGTTTTGACGTTAGGCTTCTCTCTCCTCCTTGGGACCGCGATTTCGCTACACGTCACGATATCGCGATGTCTAGGCCTTTCTTACTCGCCTTCCTCCCTTGGGCCGCGAAACCGCGACATGTCGCGATTTCGCGACATCTTTGCATTGTGGAACCTTGCCCCCGGATATGTCACGATTTCGCGACATCTTTTCATTCCGTACGTCCTTGGATCGGAAGTGTCGCGATTTCGCGACATCTTTGCATTGTGGAACCTTACCTCCGGATATGTCGCGATTTCGCGACATCTTTGAGCTCTGCCTTCGAAGGTGTTGCGATGTCTTTATGCTTCCAAGTCTTGCCTCCCAGAAGTGTCACGATTTTGCGACGTCTTTTAAACTTTATCTTTGAAGGTGTCGCGATTTCGCGACGTCCTTTAAGCTTGCCTTTGAAGGTGTCACGATTTCGCGACCATTCTTGTGCCTTAGAACCTTTTTGTCAAAGATGTCCCTGTGCCTTCAAATCCTACTTTCGAAAGTGTCACGATTTCGTGACCACTGTGCGTCCAGACCACGTTGCAACAGAAATGTCACGATTTCGCGACAGTTTGGCGTCCCGACCGTGCGTCTTCAGAAATGTCACGATTTCGTGACAGTTTGGCGTCCCGACCGTGCGTCTTCAGAAATGTCGTGATTTCGCGACAGTTTGGCGTCCCGACTGTGCTTTTCAAAAATACGTCGCGATATCGTGACGGTTTGGCCCGTTGGTGCCCTTCTTCAAAAAGCGTCGCGATATCGCGACAGTTTTAGTACTTAAGAAAAAAATACATTTTGGGTGATGCAAGATTGCCAACTTTGCCTCCGGATGCTCCTGCATCAGACACCTGGGGTGGGTTTGAGAAGTGACCTCACTTCTGATTTGACTGAGGTAGACCCAAACGATCAACCTCCGCCTTGGATAGCCAAGTCGCATCTTCTATGGGTCGGCCCTTCCATTTGATTAAATACTCAGAATAACTCCTGTTCCGAGTACTCCGGCCCTCACGCATATCCAGAACTTCTTCTATCTCGTCCACAACTGGGATGGCTGCTGGAATGCTCCATAACTCTGGGTTGGGTATCTCACTGCTTTCTCCTTCATGATACTCAACCAAATCTGAGATGTTAAACACGGGGGAGATGTTAAGTTCACTTGGTAACTCCACCTCGTAGGCATTACCCGAATCCCGTTTGCCAATGATTTTGCATGGCCCAAATTTCTTCATTTTGAGTTTGTTGTATGTCTTGGCGGGGAACCGTTCCTTTCGTGAGATGGACCATGACAGAATCTCCTACTTGGAACTCCTTAGCTCGTGTTTTTGATCCGCCCTCGCCTTATATTGAGCATTCATCTTGGCAATGTGTCTTGTCACTTCCTCATGCACTCCTTTCAAGTGTTCGGCAAAGTCTTATGCCTCAACACTGCATTTCTCCCTTGTCTCCGACCTTCTTAACTCTGAAGCGTTTCATGGGCTGCTCCCATAGATAATCTGGAATGGTGACTTGTTGGTACTCCGATTGACCGAGTTGTTATACGCAAACTCAGCTTGCAGGCAGAATTAGATCCCATCCCTTGGGCTTGTCCCCTACCAAGCATCGCAGTAGGTTGCCCAAACTCCGATTAACCACCTCTGTTTGGCCATCTGTTTGCGGGTGGTAAGCAGAACTGAACTTTAACTCCGTCCTCAGCTTCTTCCACAGGGTCTTCCAAAAATAACCTACAAACTTGGTATCCCTGTCCGACACAATGCTTCTTGGTAGCCCATGAAGGCGTACCACTTCCTTAAAGAACAGACCAGCTACATGGACCGCATCGCTAGTCTTCTGGCACGGGATAAAATGTGCCATTTTCAAAAATCTGTCCACTACCACAAATATGGAATCGTGCCCCCTCTGCGTCCTGGGTAAACCGAGCACAAAATCCATACTAATATCTTCCCACGACCGCTCAGGTATAGGTAGTGGTTGATACAAACCAGTGAGGGTCGCCTCACGCCCTTTGCCATCTGGAAAATCCTGCAACTCTGCACAAACTTTGCCACATCCTGCTGCAATTGTGGCCAGTAATAGTTTTCACTAACCAATGAGATGGTCTTGTCACGGCCAAAGTGTCCAACTAAACCCCCACTGTGCTTTTCTTTAATGAGGTTCTCTCTCATTGAGCTCCTCGGAATGCACAATTGATTCCCCTTAAACAGCATTTCATCTTGAATCAGGTAATCTAACCATCTAGTCCTGTCCAACGCAACAGGCGCAGTGCAGGCTTTCCAAGCTTCTACGAAATCGGGGTCTGTAGGGTATAAGTTCTTGAGCTCAGCAAACCCTACAACCTCCACTCTCATTTCTGTCATCAGACATTGCCTCCTACTCAATGCATCTGCCACCCTATTGGATCTTCCACTTCGATGCTTCAGCACAAAGGTATAGCTCTGCAAGAACTCTACCCATTTCAGGTGTCTCTGATTCAATTTTCCCTGACTGTTAATAAACTGCAATGCTTGATGGTCGGTATAGAGAACAAACTCTTTCGGCAATAGATAGTGCCTCCATTTCTTGAGTGCTTGAACTATGGCGTAAAACTCTTGATCATATACCGAATATTTTCTCCTGGCATCATTGAGCTTCTCAGCTGAAATAAGCTACGAGCCTACCTTCTTGGCTCAAGACGGCTCCTATCGCACTGCCACTCGCATCGCAGTCTACCTGAAACACCTTATTGAAATCTGGAAGTGCTAAAATGGGTTGCTCAGTGACCTTCTTCTTCAACATAGCAAAGCTTTTATTGGCTCCAACTGTCCACTTGGAATTCCTTCTTGTTTCCCTTCATTGTCTCGATAAGAGATGCACAAATATTGTTGAAGTTTCTAATAAATTTTCCAGTAGAACCGGCGGGACCATGAAATGATCTAACCTCGGTCACACTCCTTGGGACAGGCCATTCGAGGATAGCCTTCACCTTTTCGGGGTCCATCTTGAGACCATTTGCTGATATGACAAATCCCAGGTATACCAGCTCCTTCTTCACAAAGTTGCACTTCTTCAGATTGATCAATAACTGCTCCTCCCGCAGTTTCTCAAGAACCTTCCTGATGTGCATCAGGTGCTCCTCTAAGGTTCTGCTAAAAATCAGTATATCATCCAAGTAAACAATAACAAATTTGCCCAGAAATTCCTTCGAACTTCATTCATTAACCTCATAAAGGTACTAGGTGCATTGGTTAATCCAAATGGCATAACCAACCACTCATACAGACCCTTCTCTGGTTTTGAAAGCTGTCTTCCATTCATCCCCTTCTCTAATGCGGATCTGATGGTATCCACTTTTCAAATCAATTTTTGTGAAGTACTCGGCTCCACTCAAGCAGTCCATGATATCATCCATTCTCGGTAGAGGAAACCTGTATTTAATGGTGATCTTGTTGATTGCCCGAGAGTCGGTGCACATCCTCCATTCTCCATCCTTCTTGGGTGCTAATACTGCTGGTACAGCACAAGGACTAAGACTCTCCCTTATCAGGCCTTTCTTCAACGAGATCTTGAACTTGCCGATTTAATTCTTCGGTTTCCACTCGGTGTCATTCGATGTGCAACCTTGTTTGGCAAGCTCGATCCAGGCACCAAGTCGATGTGATGACTGATCCTCCTAACAGGTGGTAAACCTTCAGGAACATTGTCAGAAATGATATCAGGGAATTCTTCTAACAGTCCCATGACTTCCATTGGAATCTCCTTGCATCCTTCTTCCCTAACTCTGGGGATTATAGCATAACACACATGATCCGGCTTCAGGCCTTCCAAGAATCTTCTGCCATCAACTAGACAGACTCGTGCACTGCGTCTGCATACTTTCTCATCCGCCTCTTTCGGGGGTTTTAACTTATGGCGAACTCCATTCTTTGACGAGAGAATATGTGTTGGCTCGACCATCATGAACAACACTTCGGTCAAACTGCCAAGGTCTCCCAAGCAGCAAGTGACATGCATCCATAGGTAAGATGTCACATAAAACCTCATCTCGGTAAGTTCCAATATTGAACTTCACCAGACATTGCTCGCTTACTAGTGCCCGATGGTCCTTTTGTAGCCATGCAATCCGATAAGGGTGCGGGTGTTTTCTCCTTTCCAACCGCAGCTTGGAAACCATTTCCTCGAAAACCAAATTGTCAGTGCTTCCATTATCAATGATGATATTACAGACCTTGCCTGCGCACTTGCATCTTGTTCGAAACAGACTGTTCCTTTGGTCTGCCTTTTCTTCTTCATTCAGTAAGACTCTTCTGATAATCATGGTTTCCCCTCTTTTTGCTTCCTCCGAATGCTCGGACTCTACACCTTCATGCCTCTACGACGGCTCGGGCACGACCCTCGGGTCTTCGATTTGGCCTCTCTTGATCGCTGTGGGCAGTTGTATGCCCTGTGTCCTTCTTCACCGCAGTTGAAGCAGGCTCCTCTAAAAACACCTCTTCCAAACCCTCGCCCAGACCTACCTCTTCCTCTTGGGTAGTTGTTGCTCTGATTGCGTGGGCGTCGGTCATCCTCTTCTCTCACCTCTTTCTGTTTCTGGCTGCTACTAGCTTCCGCAGCTTTTCCAAAATCTTTGTATCTTCCACCACTGCCTCTTCCACCAGCTCTTCCACCCCTATCCTTCCCTCTCTGCTTACCATCAAACCTTCTATTTAGTTTCTCTTCCACTTTTAATGCAAACTGATATGCATCCTCCACTGTGCTCATTCTAACCAGCCCCAGCTCTTCTTGAATGCTGGTTCGCAATCCATTTATGTAACGTGCGACCTTCTCTTTGTTTGCCTCCGAATGGCCGGTTCTGATTGAAATCTGGTAGAACTCCTCTGTATATTCCTTGACAGACTTACTAGCCTGTCGAAGACTCGCATTTTCTTCAATAAATCCAGCTCATAATCTGCAGGGATGAATTGCCTCTTTAGTTTCTCTACCATCCTATCCCATCTGGTGATCCTTTCCTTTCCCCTCCTATTTCTTTCTAACTGCACTCCTTTCCACCAGATGCTAGCATGCCCCTTCAACTTGGTTTTTGCGAATTTGATCTGATTTGGATCTGTGATCTCTTCGTATTCGAAGTACTCCTCCATGTCGTTGATCCAGTCTATTAATTCCTCAGGGTTGAGGTTTCCAGAGTAAGTCGAGACGTCAAATTTCAGCTTCTTCCTAATCTGGGAGATAGCCCTGATGCTAACCTAGCCTCTGCTGGCTCCAAAGCCTCTTCATCCTCAGATGGAACTTCTTCTTCCCACACTTCATCTTCGCTGGGTTCTTCCCTTCTCGGCTCGACTCCTCTTCTAATTTCCTCTTGTAGAGCCTCAACTTGCCTCTGCAGGGCTCTCAAATCGACCTCCTCCCTTCTTGCTCGTTTGTGCCTTATACCACCACGGTCTCTTCGCGGAGGCATCTTGCTTCTTCTTCACAACCCCACAACCACGGTCCTGGCGCAAACTGCCTCTCTGTTCGGCGATCGGTTTGCACTCTCAGAACCAACCTGCTCTGATACCACTTGGTATAGGACCGCACACAACACACAGCAAGAATGCAGAATTAACCATGCACAGACGAAATTTCAGCAAGTTTCATTAAAACAGAGGTCTCTCCTTCAATACACAGCTATGCAAAGACCAAAAAAAATCAATCCCCCGCCAAAAGGTCTTTTTCTTTTTTTAAATACAATGCATGCGCCTGTTCTCCTCGGCCGCCACCTCCTTCTTTTCATTACGCAAAGTGCGGGTCCTTTTCATCCCCGGGCCCGACTCTCTTTGGACCATCATTACTTGAATGCGAGACTCCCCATGCACGAATGCTCTGTCCCGCCTGCACGATGATGCTAGGTGCATCAAAACATCATAGCCTGTAGTGGCGGTATGCCCTGTAGCCGCCTGTCGATCCACTGCCAAGTCAATCATTCATAAGAATGCGCCATGGTCGTTTGCAGTTGATGCCACGTGTCCTGTTGCCATGCTTCCTGTAACCGCTTCATACTCTCGAGCCACCTGTAACTTCACGCCATGTGTCCCTCTGCACTGGTCCCTGCAGTCATCGGCTGGTCAATGTCGTGAGCGTCCTGTCGCGATATCACGACGTATTTGCCCCAACACTTTCTCTCTCCTCTTTGGTCGCGATATCGCGACGTTTTGACGTTAGGCTTCTCTCTCCTCCTTGGGACCGCGATTCCGCTACACGTCGCGATATCGCGATGTCTAGGCCTTTCTTACTCGCCTTCCTCCCTTGGGCCGCGAAACCACGACATGTCACGATTTCGCGACATCTTTGCATTGTGGAACCTTGCCCCCGGATATGTCACGATTTCGCGACATCTTTTCATTCCGTACGTCCTTGGATCGGAAGTGTCACGATTTCGTGACATCTTTGCATTGTGGAACCTTACCTCCGGATATGTCGCGATTTCGTGACATCTTTTCATTCCGTACGTCCTTGGATCGGAAGTGTCGCGATTTTGCGACATCTTTGCATTGTGGAACCTTACCTCCGGATATGTCACGATTTCGCGACATCTTTGAGCTCTGCCTTCGAAGGTGTTGCGATGTCTTTATGCTTCCAAGTCTTGCCTCCCAGAAGTGTCACGATTTCGCGACGTCTTTTAAACTTTATCTTTGAAGGTGTCACGATTTCGCGACGTCCTTTAAGCTTGCCTTTGAAGGTGTCACGATTTCGTGACCATTCTTGTGCCTTAGAACCTTTTTGTCAAAGATGTCCCTGTGCCTTCAAATCCTGCTTCCGAAAGTGTCGCGATTTCGCGACCACTGTGCGTCCAAACCACATTGCAACAGAAATGTCACGATTTCGTGACAGTTTGGCGTCCCGACCGTGCGTCTTCAGAAATGTCACGATTTCGCGACAGTTTGGCGTCCCGATCATGCTGCTTTAGAAATGTCACGATTTCGTGACAGTTTGGCGTCCCGACCGTGCGTCTTCAGAAATGTCACGATTTCGCGACAGTTTGGCGTCCCGACTGTGCTTTTCAAAAATACGTCGCGATATCGCGACGGTTTGGCCCGCTGGTGCCCTTCTTCAAAAAGCGTCGCGATATCGCGACAGTTTTAGTACTTAAGAAAAAAATACATTTTGGGTGACGCAAGATTGCCAGCTTTGCCTCCGGATGCTCCTGCATCACATTCCAAGCAACTTGCAGACCATAATCAAGCGTCAAGAAGGTGAGAAATATTCATAGTCATATTGCAAGTTTGATATCAATAATATTATATGTTCTAGAGATATTATTATTAGGATTAATAAGGTGTTGAAATAATCTCTAGAATGCTTATTGGTTATATGAAGAAAGAAATTAAAAGTTGAAGCATCTAAACTATTTCTATTGCTTCAAAGTATTTGCAAATATTAAAGTCAAGGATATAAAAGAATTAGTAAACTTAATTTGCAAATACTTAGTATTTCTAAAACTTCTAATTAGGGAGATATAAGGAATCCTACTTCAATTAAATTTTTAGAAGTTTAGAAACCTATTATTGCATTAAATCATAGTTGAAGATTATTGCTTGCATCTATACTAGTTGGAAGATCAATCTTATTAATCTCATGCTTAAAGGAAGGAGACATAGACAATCCAACTACATACTTAATTGGTAGAGAAGAGTTATTCAACTTTTGAAATTGCATTTTTTAAGGGATTTCTACAAATAATTGGTTGCAAGAGATAGAGGTGAATCATATTTATAGCATATATCATTACTAGGGAGATATAAGGTAGTCTACTACAAAGGATTCATCAAAATATTTCTAAAACAAAAACTAAGAGAAATGTCTACCTCAAGTAATACAGTAAACAATGATATGAACAACACTATTAGAAAGGAAAGAGCAAGTGACATAAAAAGTGGAATCAAGAATTCACTTATAAATTCTAAAGGAAACTTAGACCCTACTTCAAAAAAGATACATAGTGAATCTTTAAAATATAGCTTTGAAACAATAGAACATTATCTACATGCTCGACTCACTAAAGCAATTAATAATGGAAATAATGACATTCAAATTACTCTAGAATATGGAAGCATATTATATATGGCACTACTAACATTAAAATGCTATAAGGATGAAAATGTAGAACATAGAGGATTTATAGAATTACTTAAACTAAAAATAGAAATGGATGAATCATCCCTAGCAAAGATATTTCAATCCTCATGTAGGATTAGTACTTCAATTTTGACTAACACAAAATCTTATCATGATGCTCTAAGTGTATGCTCAAAAGCTTCTATACAGGACAAAGAATGATGACAAGGACAAAAGCAAAGGAAACTTACTCTTACAAGAATTCGGTGATACTACGTCCATCTATGAGAGTACTAACTCCAATAAAGAAGAAGAAGAACCAATTCAAGGAGGCATACAATGCAATGTGAATTAAAGATAATACAAAGGACCAGATCAAGTTGAAGAACATTTATTGAATACTAAAGTCTTCAAAACCAAATAATGTAATATAAGGGGGTGTTGGAATATATTACATCATTTGGTTCTTTACTAATGTACCTTCATGGGTACATATTTAGATTAATATTATGTTAGGGGATAAATAGTTTATTAGAGTAATTTAATAAATGCACAAGTGTTAGAATGTGCGATGATGTAAATGTGCATGTAGTCCATATGTACATGAGTCTTAGGGTTGAGTGAGAGGTAAGGAATCTATCTTTCTATATAAAGGCTTCATTGTGAGTGTTTGTGAGAGAATTTTTAGAGAGTACATAGGTTAGTGTAGTAGTAGTCATAATGTAGCTCCATTTTGTTATCATGGAGTTGTGAACTCCATGAGAGGAGCATTGTAATTTTTGTGAGCTTTCTTATATGAGCATTTCTAGAGCATTGTATAAAATTTTCTATCATATTTTCATGCATGTTAAGTTGCCATTATCATAGTTATAATATTGTATGCTTATTTCAATACTTGTGATTGCATTTTCTTTATGTTTAAGTCTTCAAAAGCTAACATTATGAATGGTTACACATGAGGTTCTAGAAGGATTACAATAAGTTAGAATTCCCCTTACTGCTCCTTCATAATTCATAGCATCCCATTCACATCTTGCCCATACTGCTTTTGTAGTTTTTGAAATTTCTACTTTTGTCATTTTAGTTTCCTAGATACAAAGAATATCAAGCTTATTACTTAAACATAGGTCCCTGATACACCTTTGCTTTGAGGGGGCATTAGAACCCCTTATATTCCATGATATGATAATCATGTCTCATTAGGGGCTATTGGCCTCGCCTACGTATTACCAATATCATTTTGTTGTTTGGTAAAGAGAAGTTCAAACAATTTAGTTTATGTTCCTTTCTCTATGTTTGCTCTTGCTTCCCTGCATCTTTCTTGATAATTTGAGGGTTTTCCTCTTTTTGCCTTACTTATATTAGGAGTAGGTCTTATTATTATATTCCTCAATATTCTTTCACAATTTATTTTTCATCATATTTATCCTCTCCTAGCTCTACTACAAAAGCTTTTGACTTGTCCTGCTCATTTTTTGGTATTTTCTTATTAATGACAAAGGTATTAACTTCTAAAACTGTATTTTTTTACCAATTTTTTTCTCCTGAATGGTGCATGGTACTTCAAGAGAGTCTTAAAAATTTAATGAGACACATTCCTTACATTCATTGAGAATGTTCTTCCTTAAATCAGGATCATATTGAATATATGGTTCTTTTTTAATATGTTGAACCTATTGTATAGTGTCCTCTAAGTTTTGATCTACTCTTTCTTCATAGGCTAAAGCATCAAAAGAGTTGGTATTTCTTTCAATATCCTTCCTTACTAGTCTCCACTATTTAATTCTTTTCATTTTTCTAGATCTATATTTTGAAAGTTGAAAACCATCTTCATCCATAACCAATTGTAAGTTTCTATTGTGGTTTTCTACATATGATTATGTTGGGCTCTTCTGAGGGCATGATCTCTCAATATGCCCCACTTCATGACATATTCTACATCTAAAATATATGTTTTCATAATCCATGGTTTGGAACTACATCTTATCCCCATACTTAAGAATGATTTATCCTGGTAAAGCTTTACTTATATCAATCATGACCAATATCCGAGCATGAATAGCCAAGAATCCATCTTTTGTAGTTTTTAAATCTCAAGGAATTATCCTAGAGTGTTTCCTATTGCCTCGAAGGTATCTATTTCCTAAAATTCTATGGGTAACCCAAATATCCTAACCCAAAATGATACTAGGGATAAGTTTATATTTAAGTGAAAACCCTTCATACCAGTGGGTGAGGAAGAGTCCTACTCTTCCCATAAACCAAGGACCCCCTTATAATATTTTTTCTCTTTCTTCCCTGGAATAATAATTGACTAGGAATAAACCTTTGGTAAGAAAGTATAGAATCACTTCTGGAGACTTCCAACTCCTATCAATCCATTTTCTCAAGGCTGAAGCCCCTGACCAATACCCATTACATTTACGAAAAACCACCCTCTCTTAGAGCAATGAGGATATCTGTAAGGTGCACTCACTAACCTCTACCAGTAGAGATGATTCTAAGGATTTAACTATAAATGGGTCCATGGAAAGGAAACTAAAACTCAAAATATATTGAAATTTATTAGAATGTCCTATAGCAAATACAATATTTGATAAAAATTTGCAAGTAAAATTTCTAAGATAAAGAAGGAAAAAAAATTTAGTTGAAAAATTCTATATCTACATGGAATATCTTGCCTCAATGAAGTCCTAGTCCTTCATTGCTCTCTCATCATCCGAACCCTTACTGATAAATATTTGCAATTTCATTGTTTGCGATTTGAAAAATCATCACTATCCTTGTTTTGAATGGTTGACTTCATAGGATCATATCTCCCTCAATATTACTCAGATTCATTCATATGACCACTAATTTAAAATCTATTCAAGTTCCGCATAAGTTGGTCCAACAATCAGTTGAATCAGGTAACCCTTTGTGAAGATATGACTCCTAAAAGATAAGACATTTTATAAAAATGTCCTAATCCTTCGTGAAGCGACTATTCTTCACCTTAGGTATTATTTATTAACATTATCATAATATTATATATGATATTATCGTGAACGTTATTATAAATTATATTGGCCAATATATATTTTGATTGCTCTTAAATTTTAACTCTACTCTTGATTAAATATATTTAGATCTAAGAAATTTTGACTTATTTATATTGGGACCTAAGATAATTTATCTTAAAAGCCAACAAAAAGACTAAATTTTTAATACCTTTATCAAAGTCTACTTTCCTAAAACCAAAAATTCTCATTGTTGCTTCTATTTGCCCTGGCTGAAATCTATTGAAGGTTATATCTATTTTTTGTAGGTTTATTTCTATTCACGTAGCCATACAATATAGGTACAACACTTCTTTTTACTTTGAGGCTTCTTTCAATGTCCCCTTTCCAAAAAGTGAAACATCATCTACAAAGAGCAAATGGCTAACCTTCAAAGAGTTACAGATTTTAATACCCTTGATCATTTCCTATCTTTTTCCTTCCTTGATTAGTCTACTCAAACCTTCTCCCACCAAAATAAAAAGGATAGGAGAAAGAGGACACCCTTGTCTTAAACCTCTAGAAGCCTTAAAAAACTACAAGCTGAGCCATTGATAAGTATAGCAAAATAGATTAAATTTATACATCCTATCACCAAAATCACAAAGGGAAAGCTACATATTATTTAAATTAGGATAAACCTGATGTATAACAAGTCTACTTGTGGGTAAAATTTTGACCACATTCAAAGGATAATAATATAGTTGTAAAATTTACAAAAAATGGCTAAGTGCTGCAAAAATTGATGAATTGGTCCGAGACTGGAATCAACCCAAATTTGTGAATGACAGAAGAAAATGTCAATAAACAACAAGCTCTTCATGGGAACAGATGGTGAACAAATTAAAAAGTCACGAAAATATATCGAAGTCGAGTCCAAAGAAGGGTCATTGCTTAAAAGGGAGCCTGAAGCCGTGAAATGCATGAAATTAGACCTAGCAGGTCAAAGCATAGTCAAATCCCATCATATGCCTAGTGTCACGATAATCAATGCACATCCAAACAAAAGGCTCAAGGTCACGATTCCTCAAGAGATGATGTCACCAAAAGCAAAATATGCTCAACACCACGCAAAGCGAGTGAAAGATACCCAAAATTAGAAATTAGCTCAAAATTATGCCATCTTCGAGTGATGACATCAAACCTTAGGACTGTACCCAAAATGAAAAAGAAGTACAAAGAGCTCAAAAGTGCTCGAACTTAGGACTCATGATCAAAACCGTGATTGCTCTGCAAATATGATATGGAAGATAATGAAGAAATTAGAATTTAGGAACATCAACCAATATTACTCTAGATCTTCATCATTGTGCTTGTCAGTTGTTTCCAACCAGAACCTCAATAATGTAGCCACTTGCAAGAATCTATTGTAGATCAATGAGCCAAATTCAAATGTAGACATGGATCAAAATCTAAACCATTCATGCAAGCTTTTGGAACCTTTTATACAACTATCTACAATCATTTTTATAACTGAATGTAAATCTTACACTGCAAGATTCAAATAAGCAACTTATAAATATGAGTTTAGACCTCATTCAAGGGGTTGACTTTGTAGTCCTTGGGGTTGACTTTGTAGTCCTTGCTTGGTATTATAATTTAATCCTTGTTGATTAACAAAGTGGTAGCTATTTTTTCTTCGTTGTCTTTGCATCTACAAGTTTTATAAGCATGATATTTTTAAGTCATTTATGTTACACTATAGCGTTGGTTTATTTTGTTAAAGTAGTTC
Organism: Wollemia nobilis; assembly: GCA_028583015.1. Classification (NCBI taxonomy): domain Eukaryota; kingdom Viridiplantae; phylum Streptophyta; class Pinopsida; order Araucariales; family Araucariaceae; genus Wollemia; species Wollemia nobilis. The sequence continues at coordinate 628,000 of JAQPPZ010017247.1, forward strand.
TATGTTAGAATTACCTATTGGATTGCTAACATTTGTAGTCCTTGGCATGATTAGAAGCTTTGGACATTCGTTTTAAGTTATTTCTAGTACATTACACATTTAGTGTATTTTTTTAAAGCAATATTCTTATTGCCTATTGGATTACTAATTGTGTGAATCCTTGGAATTATTAAGACATGTGTAATAAGTTGAATGAACATGTATGTGTAATCAATAATGGTTGATCTAGTACGTGTCATGAAATTATTCAAGAGTTAATTATTTTGTGAGATCCAATGTTGTTACACTATATCTCAACCATGTTTTTACTCATCCATAAATCTTGTCTCCTTTCCATTTACTCCTTGCCTTACCCTTTTCCTTCAAAAGATACCTACAAGAGTCGGCCTGCTCTAGAGGTTGAAACAAATGGTAACCTAATTTTATCCAATGACTGTACTATAGCTAAAATCGACGAGCGCAATGTCTTTCTACAACAATGGTATATTTTAATCCAATAGTAGAGTAAGTTTTTGGCACACCCGGTGGGATGAAACTAATAATTTTATCTTGTTTTCTCGGAGGATTCAAGATTTGATGGACAATATTGACCTCATTTGTGGAGATTGTATGTTCATAAGGTGACTCCCAACCATAAATAGAACCCATAAAATATTAATCATCATTTCCTTAGTTTATCGTGAAGGGTGAGTGTAAGTTTACATTTTCCTTTTTCTAAATGGTCATAAACCTTGAGGCCTAGTTTTCATGTTTATGAGGTAAGAAATTGCCCATTTCTAGCTGATATAAGCACAATTTACCCATATTGGTATGATACAAGCCTTGTCAACATCCCAATACTCTATGAAATACCTAATATTACCTTGAAAACTCTTCCCATTTATGAAAGCAAAGAGAAAATCACCTTTGAACACTATCAATATATAGCCTTCTTGGCTACTATTCACAACATTGTGTATAAGGACGTAATGATCAGGTTACTGATTCTTTCTTTCAAAGACAAAGTGTTGATATGGTACATATCTTTAGAGGATAAAAGTATCTGCACATGGGTCGATCTAGTTGAAGCTCTTATTAACAAGTTGGATAATCTTGGATATCCTTTCTTGCTACTCACTCAATTTTTATTCATCAAGAAAGCCCCTCATGAAATCATCTTCGATTTCAATATCTGTTTCAAAAGAACCTACCCGAGAATTCCTCAAGAATTCCAACCATCCCCAACTCAAGCATATCTTTATTATATCCATGATTTTCATCCAGATTTGAGCATCCTCATTCAACAATCCAAATAAAAAGAGTTCCTCATATCTTTCAAGAAGCCATATGTGTTGAAAATATGCTAATCACAATAGACAAAATCCCTCCTAGAAATGCTTTCCCTTAGTTTGATGTTTGTTTGAATCCATCTTACATGTCATCTACAAAGAATATTAATTCTTACTTGTCTCAAGTTCTTAAGATTAATGATGTTTCCATCATTCAAAATGAACAGTTTTAGATAGAACATGAGCTAAGAGAAATGATCTAGTTGATTGAAGATGTCAAGAAAATGGAAGAACAACTCTCACAACAAAAAAGGGATCATTCTAACAATGATGAACTTGCATTTTGGAACTTTATTGATATGTCAGTATTTGGCCTCCTGTTAGTGTAGAAGACAATATGAAGAAAATAATAGAGCAGGATGGAGATTATGGGACAAAATAAAAGAGTGATATGCTTGTTCCAGTTGAGCCTTCATTACGTAAGGAAATCTACATTGAAGTAGAAAGTTCCAACTAGAAAATTTTGCAAGGTCCATCATTAGTAGATAATATGATGGCTTTCAACGCAATGCCCGATCAAGAATATTATGAAGAGACAAGTTTCAAAATCAAGAAGCATAAATAATGTGATTACAACCATCCTCTGCTTCTAGAAAACCAAGATACAGTTGAAGAATATCATAAAATCTTTGAATTAGAGAAGGGTTGAGTCATGTGAAAAGTTGTATTTCCCAGCTATGACTTTAGGACAAAGGATAAAAATGATGAATAAATTCCATAGCCTATTCAAGAATTTTTTTTAAACACTAGGAAATTTAAGAGAATGCTTGTTGATGAATAAATAAGTAGATTAAGTGGATAACTCCATTGAAAAATCACAAGGAAATAAGGGTGTACCTATAAAAAGCATACCTCTAGGTTTTCCAGGGAGCCATTGTACTCCATTTTATTTCTCTTTTTTTAGAAAAATGAGTATTACACGATTGTGTAGTAGACTTGAAGTCCGAGATCTCAATTATGCCAGTAGAAATCAACAAAAGCTTGGGATTAATTGTAGAGATGTTGAAACCTGAATGGTTATATTGTTAGGAGGTGAAGTCAATATCTAGATCTCCAATATTATTCAACAACAACGTGTAGTTTCGGATCCATGTCTAGGCGATGTTCGTATGCGTCAGCCGCATCGAGGGGGTCACAGGGAGAACAGGCCAGGTTCCCCCGTACCTGGGGGTTCGGGGGATCCACCTTTGATCCAAATTTTTTAGATATTTGTACAACCATAATTCTAGGCATCCATACAACTGTATCACTTGGACATCTGTACGTTGTGAGAGACAACAAATAGTTTTTTGGAAGTGAACAATTTTTGGAAGAGGAAGCGAACAATTTTTAGAAGAGGAAGCAAACGATTTTTTGGAGTCTTCCCTTTTCAGAAAGGAAACGACCAGTTTTTATGTTTATATAAAAGGGAAATGACCTCTTGTATTTAAAAATTGATTGAATGTAAAATTTTATCGAAATCAATAAAAAAATCAAGTTGCCATTACCCCGTGGTTTTTCCTGCACATTGCAGGTTTTCCATGTAAAATATGTGTTACTATTTTTCTGCGTTCTTGTGTTTTCTTCTTGCACGTAATTTGATATTTTTCTAATATATATTTCAAGGGGAAATTGGTTAAAAGAGAAGGCATTTTAAAAAATAATTTATGATGATATGCGGATGCCCAAACTGGGTTGTCATCCAAGATATAACAGTTGTTGATATACCTCCATTGTTCAACATATGTTTATTTGGAAATTTCTTAAAACATATTGGGGGGTGTTTAAACCAAAACCAAGATCAAAGGTAATCCCATACATCAAGAAGATAATTTACATATAGAATCAGGACCTACATCCTTTCCACATTGAGAATTACAAAGAGCAAGAAGCAAGCCCACCAAAAGAAGTCATCCATGACATGAAAGCAAAGGTTAGTAAACTACCAAAAACATAGATAGTTTATTCTGAGAAATGTCATATATACTCTAAGGACAATATTCACCACAACCTAGTAGCCATCTATACTCTTTAATAGGACACAAAAGATTCTAATTTCTCTTGGATGTCGACTTAGCTAAAAAGAGAAAGAAGTAAACAAAAAATAGGGAATCAAGTAGAGCCTTGGATGAGAAAGTATACACATAAAAAGCTAGAGGACTCAATATCCAACTGGATAGAATTCAACATAAAGAAATTTTTTATGATGTTCACACATCACCAAAACATGGAATCTCACAAATAAAAGTCATAATCAGAGTATACTTCAGAATGACTTGAAGATAGCTTCAAAATTCCAAATAATAAACTTGAAGAAACACTCAAGTTTAGAGTCATATGGTTTGGATATTGCAGATTCACAAGATAGTCTTCAATAAATTATTTAGGTTAGGCATGGATGAACATGCCATATTTTTGTGTACATAGCTAATAAGTAAATAAAATAGTTGACTACAACTGTAATCAACACAATAATGATAAGCTAGTGTGAGAGCATATTTATTACATCAGTTTGTAAATAAAATAAAAGATATCAAAAAAGGGGATCATTGTAGCATTTGATTGTGATTCAATCAAACTAGAGGTACAACTAAAGTTTGGCTTAGTAAACAGTGAATTAAATTTGAAATAAAATATGGTTGCTGCCAAAAAAAATTCATATAACACTTTTCCCTCCCTCTCCATATTCTTCCCATGGATCAGATGACCCTTTCTCTCTTTTTAGGGGGTTTGTCTCATGACCTAGGACCTCTCTCCTCCCTTTTTGCTTTCTCATTTTTCCCTTCTCCTTAGTATAATACCGCTTCTTCAGGCATTCACCTGTACACTCCATCACATATTTCTTCATTTGTTTTCGTGTTAACACCATCATTGTTCATTCTCCATAAATCATATTTCTTCTAATGTATTGTCATCCCCATTATTTTTCCCTCTTCTCTTTACCACCATTTTCCTTCTTTTTGTGCATATAAATATTTGTTACCCCATATTTGTTTTTCTTCTGTCACCCACCACCCTCCTTTATCTTGTGGCTATTATCAACTAGATATTCTCCTTTATATACCTCTCACCTTTCATCTTCTTCCTTAGTTCTCTTTTGCCCCCTTGCTCCATTGGAAAGTGCTAAGTATAAAATAAGGCCATCTGAGTTCTCCACTCCTACAAGTGAAAATGCCCTAAGAAGTGCCAAAAATGTGGGTCAAATTTTGACCACATTCAAAGGATAATAAGATAGTTGTAAAATTTACAAAAAATGGCTAAGTGCTACAAAAATTGATAAATTGGTCTGGGACCAGGATCAACCCAAATTCGTGAATGACGGAAGCAAACGTCAGCAAACAACAAGATCTTTGCAAGAACGATCGGTTAACTCTATAGTCCTTGCTTGGTGTTACAATGTAATTGTTATTTATCAATGAAGTGGTAGTTGTTTGGTCTCTATTGTCTTTGCATTTATAGGTTTTATAAGCATGATCTTTTTAAGTCATTTCTATTACACTATAGTTTTTTTTATTCTATTAAAGTAGTTCTATGTTAGAATTATCTATTGGATTGCTAACATTTATAGTCCTTGGTATGATTAAAATATTTGGACATTCGTTTTAAGTCATTTCTATTACATTCCACATTTAGTGTATTATGTTAAAGTAATATTCTTTTTTTTGGTATAAGGTAGAGGTGGTTATAAGGTCCACAAACCTTTTACATAGTCAAAATGGGCTGGTTCTAGCATCAAGCCCGTATAATCAAAATACAAAATAGATCTTTCTAAGACCCACATTAAGCCATACTTAGAGTCCACAGTCCTATACTTGTCGCTTGACTATATGTTAAAGTAATATTCTTATTACCTATTGGATTGCTAATTATGTGATTTCTTGGAATAATTAAGAGGGGTGTAATAGTTTGAATGAGTCTGTATGTGTAATCATAAATGGATGATTTGTTAAGTGTTATGAAATTGTTCAAGAGTTAATTATTTGTGATATCCAATGTTGTTACACTATATTCGGACCATGTTTTTACTCATCCCTAAACCCTGTCTCCTTCTTTCCCTTTACTCTTTGCCTGACCATTTTCCTTAAAAAGATACCTACAAGAGTTGATCTTCTTCAGAGGTTGAAACAAAGGGCAACCTAGTTTCATCCAATTACTAACTGTGGCTAAAATCGATAGGCAAAATGTCTTTCCACAACAATGGCAGATTTTAGTCCAACACTACTTTATCAAAATATTTTGGTAGAACTAAATCTATTACCACTGCTCATTGCTTCATTGTCCTTATTGAATGTAATCATTCTTGGGCTACCCCTATTGCTTCATGAATCTTCCTTTTACTTAAAAATCCTAACCGTTCTAAAACATTATCTCAGAAGATCCCTTTAATTCTCATAGTTATAATCTTTAAGATGATTTTGTAAATGGTATTATATAAAGAGATAGGTATGTAATTTCTAAAATATTTTGGATTGTCCTTTTTTGGTATCAAGGTCAAGAAAGTGGAGTTTGTGGATCCTGGAAATTATTCCTTAATCCTTGATTATTCTATTACTTTTAAAAGATCCTCCTCCAACAATCATAAAAATTTAAATAAAAATCAATTGTCCCTCAATCCGAACCCAAAATTTTCCCTTTTTTGGATGATTTGACTACTAAAAGTAACTCAGTTAAGAACAAAAATTCTTTTCATTTCACATTGATTATCTTGGGTAGATTAAGAACTACTTTGATTGTCTCAGCTATATTTTCTCTATTTGGATCTTTATACAAGTCTTTGAAATAGTTTACTGCTATTGGTGTCAACTCTTGTAATCTTCTCAAATTGTTTCCATTCTCCCCTTTCATTTTTCAAATTGTGTTTGTAAAATTTCTTTGTTTTATATAATTTTGGAAAAAAATTATTTTCATCCCCCTATTATAGCCATAAATCCATGCTTTTCATTATCCATTTTGCCTCCTCCCAATCTAATAATTCTCTTATTTTTTCCAATTATTTGATTTTCATGATTTCATTTTCTAAAAAATCTTCATTACCTCTGGTAATGTAAAGTTGACTTAGAGAAGATTTAGTTTCAGTAAGTCTTGCCTCCACTTCCCAATATTTTGCTTTGGCCCAACCTAATGCGATCAATTTTATTCTCCTAAGATTACTAGTGAACTCAAACAAGGCTATATCTTCTAAGGTTGGGTCATAATGCCTCCATTATGTTCTTACTAATATTTGAAATTCTTCATCCCCCAATCAAATGGGGTTGAATTTGAAAGGGCTTGGTGGTTTATCCTCATCATTTTGTAGTTGTAAAAGGATTGGAGAATGATTTTATGCTCCCTCTTGATCTATCCACGTTCTCATCTTATCAGAGAAAGCTATAAGCTTATATGGATTTAGAAATCTATCTAATCTTTTGGATATGCCATGTCTTCTATTTTGACTGTTCTTCCATGTAGGAGTGGGATTTGTTGGTTTATATAACATAGTTCAACACTCTTAATTTTATGAAGGAAAAGTCAGCTAGCGGGTCCATTCTGGCCTCTCCTCTCCACATTTCACATATTTTTGCAACAAATCTTAAATTCCCTCTCACCACTAAATTCTCCTTTTTTAAAAGATCTTGGTCAAAAGATTCCTTCAAAAAATATTCATATCTCCATATGGACCATTCATATTTACTATAGTTATTATTTTCTCTAACTCATTAGAGTGGACTTCTAATACTACTTGTGCTTCTATGAAGAAGTTTTCAATGAATTGGAAATAATATTTTCATCCCAAGACAATTCCTCTTGATTTTCCATTTAATTCTATCCCAATAAACTTCTAGGCTAGCAGGTTTGAATTAAGTATAGTTGTTGCCTTTCCTACCTCTAACATGGCTTCTTAAATCAAGATAATATTACACTTATGAAGCTTAATAAGTCTATTTGGAGCTATCTATTTGTGAGGAGCCCCCAATCCTCTAATATTCAAAGATATTATCATGAATTACCTAACTCAGGGGGTTGTCCTACTCTAAGTACCCCATAAATAGATATTTGTTACTATATATAATTTCTTTCTCAACTCTTTTTTGGGCTATTTTTAGATAGGATATCCTACCTACTACAAAACCTTGAGTTTGATTAGCTTCAAATATTAGCCCTCTTTGAATTTTCCCAAAGCTCTTATGTGATTTTCCTTTTTTCTAAGGTCTTAAAGCATATATTCCAACACGAGACAAAGCATTTCATTGAGAGGAGGGACTAGAGGGAGAGGAAATCCCATTGATGAGGGATTTCCTTAGTTTCCTTCTTTTTCCTCTCTTTGATGGAGGAAGGTTATCCATGAGGTTTATTTCTTCTTCCCTTTATTTTCTAAATTGATCTCATAGAGAGTCTACCCTCTTCCATCCTAAACTAAATCCTTACTTGATTCTTTTGCTTGTCTATCCTCCATTATCTTTGTATTTTCCCTTATTGAGGGAGAAACACTCTCTTCTATCTATCTTCTCTCAGGATTATTCTCTATTTGGTCCTCCAAAACTGATCTCAATACATATTTATATGGGAAAATAAATATTCAAATCATCATGCAAAAATATTATTAGATCACCTTAATCTAGTCCTCTAAGCTCTTTGTCAAAAATCTACAAAGCCTCCCTCTTCTCTTTTGCAACTCTCTTGAAAATTTATCTAGTTGCTTGGTTATTTTCCTTTTGCTAATTGAGTGATGCTTGAGATTGTTATTTTGAATTTCATAAGGTTGTTGATTATCCTTTATATACTTGTACTTTTTCTACTATTATCTTCTCTCTATTACTTGTACCAATGGGATTTTTAGCTTTCATTTGCTCCTTTTTGTATCGACTGCTTCTTCTTGCTCTCCATTTTGTTTTGAGATGACCATACTAGTGTTTGAAGTTGTATCAAAATGGGCTCCAATGTAATCTAACTTTTGTATGTGATACTAGCTTCCAATCACAAATTCTATATTCTTGGGTAATCCTAGACTTAGGTCCATCTCCACTAAGATTCAAGCAATTGATTGCCAAACACCATTTAATTTTTTTGAGTCCACTTTGAGAAAATATCCCAAAGAGTTCCCTATCTCCCTCAACATCTTCTCATTCCAATATTCTAGAGGTAGTGTAGGTAACTTGAACCAAATATACTAAGGGTTTATGCTCTTAGAGTGAAGATCAAATTGAGGTGTCTAGTTTTTTTAGATTAAGGATACTATGATCCCATCTCCATATTCCTTTTTTAATGGTTTTGGCATCTTATGATTTCTAAAATACAAAATCTATCCAACATTTTATCATTACATGGTATTTTAGGATTTATCCCAACAAATTCAACCATTTTGACTTTATCCAATCACGTAAATTTTTTGTTTTCATCGAGCGTCCCATGAACCTTCCTACCAGAGCTTTATCTTTTAGTGGTAAGACTTGTTCAAGCATCATATTTTCCCCACCACCATTTTAACTATCTCCTTTCATTTTTGATGCAACATTTTCTCTTAGCTCTTCCCTTATTAAGATAAGAGCATGTTCAAATTTAAAACTCCTAGCCTTGGATCAACACTATGTTTGGGATATCTACTTTTATATTTGCTTCTATTCTACTTCCTTCCACTTCTTTGAGGGTCTAGTTTGTAGAATCCTTAGTCCTTTTGATCCAAAGTTCTATAAGTTCCTCTTGGAAACAAAAGTTTGATTTATTTGAATGCTTATCTGGTCCCTCTATATAATTTATAACTTCTACTTCTTCATTCCATCTTGTTTTATACAATATACCTTGAACCGATATTCCCTTTGCTCTACCCTTGATTAGATGTTCCACTCTAGTTTTTTTGGAAAACACGACTGCTTTGTCATTTTTTAACCAATGGACCCATCTCATCTCCTTCATTTTTCTTTTGGTCACCATCTTCACTGCATGCCCTTTCTTCTTCTTGTAGCTCCTTGTAGCCATTCTTCATTGAATTGTTAGCTTTCAACCACTATTTAATTTTCTTCTTCCTAATTGTCATTCTATCCTCTAGCTCCTTTATTCGTTTAGTCTCTCAATTGTTGTTCCATTTTGAAACCCTATCTACCTTTGGTTTCTACCCATATCTCTTCCACCCATTGCTCCCTTATAGAACCCTTTCCCCCTCCATCCTCACTCATACAATTACATTTCATCAAAGTAAATCATCATAGATATCCATATCTATATTAACATATGTGATAGAATCATACATTGTCATTGCCATGTACTCAAAAGTGTATTAGCACTTGAACTCAATCCCTATATATATATATATATATAAGGCAACAAATGAACCATATATTTCCATTCCTTACACGAAGCTACTCTAAAAAGAGAAACACAAAGAACAAGCTATGTTTTTTAATACCAGTGAATTTTTTTTGTAACGAAACCACAATAGAGCCTGGTAAATTTCCCTGCACCCAACTTTCTTCACACATAGGTATTTCAGCCTAAACATACCTTAATGGGGATGTCTATTTTTAGCTATAAAAATATTCATTACACATAAGTAATGTTTACCTTCAGTTATAGTGAAATGTTATCCCCAAATTCTAGCTCCCTTCCAACTTGCCCTCCACCTACCTTTCTTTATGCATAAGTAATATATGCCTTCATCCATAGAGAAATGCTTCCCCAAATGCTAGATCCCTTCTAACTCACCCTACACCCAATTTTGTTCATGCATAGGTAATGTCTACCTTTAGTCGTAGAGCAATGTTGCCCCAAACCCTAGTTTCCTCCCAACTTGCCCTACACCCAATTTTCTTCATGCACAGGTAATGTTTACCTTCAACTGTAGAGAAATATTTCTCCAAACCCTAGATTTCTTCCAACTTTTCTTACACCCAACCCTTTTCATGGTCTAACGACACTTAATACAATATGAAAAAATATAAGTATGATGAATAAGTGATTTGTTAACAAATAACACATAAGAAACACCATAGAAGAGATAAATATTAGGAAAAATATTTTCTAATACCAAAAGTCTTAGGAACTATGGCTTAAAGGAATATACCAAAACAAATGTTTTTCACCAGTCCATAGCTTGGTCAATAATCTTAATACTAGGAAATCTTACAATCATGTGGACTAGAGTTTTTTGGATGATATTTTAGGATGCTTTGGATTTCATCAAAGGTAAGGAGAATTAATACATAGTTTTATTAGAACATAACATTTTAAAAGAGTTCTTAATGGAAGTCTAGAAGGCTACTTTACTTCTTTATGAGGTCAAGGACAAAGATACTGCATTCTCCATATATACACATTATTATGTTTAAATCTCTAGGGTGACCAATCACAACTACCAAGCAAGCAACACGTATGGGAGAGATGAAGATTATCACTTTCTTGGATGTAACACACACAATTAGTTCAAGGATGACTCCATCCTCTGTGGTAGAGATATATCAAAGAATCAAATGGATATATCCAACTCTTGTATAGTTATATAAAAGTCTTGGCCAAAGGATCAATAAGAATATATATTGCATCTTCTTCCTCAACATCTCAATTAAGCTTTAAAAAATGGTGAATATTTTATGGTTATTTATTAGACAACTAACCAACAATTACCTAGGCATCTCCCTTTTCTATTATAGGCATCCAGTACAAGGGTAATGATGATTTTTCAAGTCACAAAAAACAAAATTACAATTATCTATCAACCAGGGTTTGGATGATGGGAGGAGAAATGGAGGGCTAGGGATTTAGTGAGGCAATACATTGTATCTGGGCATATAAATTTTTATCTAAGTTTCTTTTCCCTTTTTTATCTTAGAAAATTTTCTTGCAAATTATTATAATTCTTTTATCAAATATTATATTTGCTATAGGATATTCTGGTAAATTTCAGTACATTTTGAGTTTTAGTTTCCTTCCCATGGAATGATTTATATATAAATCCTTAGAATCATCTCTAATGGTAGAGGTTAGTGAGAAAACCATGTAATATTTATCCTTGTTGCTCAAAGATATGGTGTTTTTTTATCAATTTAATGGGTATTGGCTAAGGGCAACCTTGAGAAAATGGATTGATAGGAGTTGGAAGTCTCTAGGAGTGATTCTATCCATTTTTTTCTAGGGAAGAAAGAGATAGAATCCCAAAATAGGATCCTTGGTTTATGGAAAAAGCATGACTCTTCCTTACCCACTACTATGAAGGTTTTTCACCTAAAAATGTAAATCTATCCCTAGTACCAGTATGGGTTAGGATGTATGGGTTACCCATTGAATTTTAGAAAATGGATACCTTCAAGGTAATAGTTAACACTCGGGAAGGATTCCTTGAGATTTCATAAACTAAAAAAAATAAATTCTTGTCTATTTATGCTCGAATATTGGTCATGATTGATATAAGTAAACCCTTATGAGAATCAATCATTCTTAAGTATGGGGATAAGATGTGGAACCAAACCATAGAATATGAAAATATATATTTTATATGTAGAAAATGTCATGATATGGGGTATATTGAAAGATCATGCCCTAAGAAGAGTCCAACATAATCATATTTAGAAAATTGCAAGTGAAAATTACAAATGGATATGGATGAGGATGGTTTTCAACTTATAAGAAATAGAAATAGACAAATGTAAGCAAATAAATAATGGAGACTAGTAAGAAAGGATATTTGAAGAAATACCAACTCTTTTGAGGCTTTAGGCTATGAATAAAAAGTAGATCAAAGCTTAGAGGATACAATATGACATGTTCAACATATTAACATGGAACCGTCTATTCAGTATGATATTAATTTAGGGATGAAAATTCTTTATGAACCTAAGGAATGTATCTCATCAGATTTGAAATACTCTCTTGAAGTACCATGCACCATTCAGAAGAAAAAATAGGTAAATAAAATGTAGTGTTAGATGTTATTATATATACCACTAATAAGAAAATACCAAAAAATGAGCAGGACAAGTCAAAAGCTTCCATAGTAGAGCTAAAGAAAATAAATTTGAACAAAAAGAAAGTTGTGAAAGAATATTTAGGAATAGAATAATAAGACCTACTCCTTATATAGGCAAGGCAAAAAGAGGAAAACCCTCAAATTATCAAATGAGATCCAAGGAAGCAAGAGCAAACATAGAGAAAGAAACACAAACTAAGTTGGTTGAACTTCACTTTACCAAACAACAAAATGATATTAGTAATTTGTAATTAGGTCCAATAGATCCTAATGATACATGATTACCATCTCATGATATATAAGGGGTGTTAATACTCCCTTAAAGTAGAGGTGTATGAAGGACCTTTGTTTAAGTATTAAGACTGATATCCTTTGTATTATAAAAACTAAAATAATAAAAGAAGTTTCTAAAACTATGAAAGTAGTATAGACGAGATGTGAATGGGATGCTATAGATTCTGAAGGAGCAACAGGGGAAATTCTAACTTGTTGGTGTAGGTAAATTTTCTCACCTACATCCACTATGTGGTATAGTTTAGATCATATAGTTATTTTGCTAAAAAGTAGTGCAACTATGAGCATGCAACAATCCAAAAGAGCAATAGAAGAGGCTACAAAAGTAGACAAATATTGTTGAAAGATGCAAAGTGTACATAAGTGCGATCAAATACGAAACAAGCTAGGTAGGATAAAAGGGCACAAAATATTTGACACAGGAAGGCGTTAAACCCTATATCCAACATATGATGCTATAAATTGCTAAGCTTCCAAGAGTGCCTAATTTTAGAAGGTAATGACATCAACATCAAGAGATTAAAACCCTAACAAGCCAAATGCACTCTCGAATGCAAAATAATTCCAATCATGGTAACCTGACAACAAAACAAGCAAAGATCAAATGACTTTTGAGGTCCGATATTATGTATGAACAAGATCATCTATCAAACTCTTCATATTGGCATCTGATACTTGGAAACAAAAAATTCAAAGGCCTCACATGATGAGGAAGTTAAAGGATCCATTTTGAAGTCAAGGTCACCTCCCAACAATAAATGAAACTTCATATGCTATCAATCCCTGCATGAGTAATTAGAATAATCCATGTCAGCAATAATGAGCGTACCTAAAGAACACAAGCTTATACTGAGAGGGGGGTGAAGAGTATAAGATAAAACTTTTTACTTTTCTTTCCAAAGTAGTATTATCCAATATTATCAATTGCAATAATGAATCAATGCACATATCATCACACACATAAGAGACACATATTTAACATGGTTCACCCAATGTGGGCTACATCCACAGAGAAAATATTTCTTATAAATTTTCTCAACAAATCTCTTGGGAACCAAATCCCTATTACAATGTTTATGGGCACCAACCCAAAGGAGACACCAATCCCCTATGCTCAAGTTCGTGGACCTCTATCCACAGGAGACACCAATCCCCTTTGCTCTGGTTCATGGACCTCTATCCACAAGAGACACCAATCCCCTTTGCTCTGGTTCATGGACCTCTATCCACAGGAGACACCAATCCCCTTTGCTCTAGTTCATGGACCTCTATCCATAGGAGACACCAATCCCCTTTGCTCTAATATACTCCAAACCTTTACACAAGGCTTGCTCAAATCTTCTCCAAGCCTACACACAAGGCTTGCTCAAATATACTCCAAAACCTGCTCTCAACTCTGCTCAAATCTACTCCAAGCCTACATACAAGGCTTGCTCAAATCTACTCCAAAACCTGCTCTCAACTCTACTCAAATCTGCTCCAAGCCTACATACAAGGCTTGCTCAAATTTACTCACCAAAATCTACTCAACCTGCTCAAAGCTTACTCACAAGGCTTGCTCAAATATACTCCAAGCCTACTCACAAGGCTTGCTCAAATCTGCTCATAGAACTACTCAAATATGCTCCAAGCCTTCTCACAAGGCTTGCTCAAATATTCTCAATAGAACTTGCTCAAATCTACCTCAAACATGCTCACACAACCTGCTCAACTCTACCTCAAACCTACTCATAAAACCTGCTCAATCTAGCTCACAAAACCTGCTCAAACATTCCTAATTCTTGCATAGAAACCATTGCATATATCTTTCCCAAAAGTTCTTTCTTTGACTAAAGTAATTCAGACATATTCTACCCAAAATTATTTTTCTTCATGAACATATAGAGAATGATATGCATTACAAATAATCAATATGTTCTTCTCACATTCATTAAGTTTATCGCTTTCACATGTCTCACATTTATTTGCATTCACAAGATAGCTCTAGTCTAGCACTTGATAATTGACCTTCTTATGTACTCCCAAAACCAATCAAACCAATGCACAAGTTTGCTTCACAAAACTGGTCTATAACCCTTGCAAATTTACTCTCAATATCAATCACAATAATGCACAAATTTGTTTCACAAAAATTGGTCTATAACCCTTGCAAATTTTCACTTCAATTTCACTCAAAGCAATGCACAATTATGTTCTCAACCACTTGCACTTTTTATTCCCAATATCATTCAATACTCATGCACAACTTGTTCTCAAACCCTAGCTCATATATTTCTAGTTTCAATCAAAGCAATGCACAATTACTCTCAACTTCAATCAATCACTAATGCACATCAAATCAATCCTTATACCTCCAACCATATTTCAACAAAATATTTTCCTCAAACAAAACCACCTTGAGAAGGAGTTAAATCACCATACCTCTAAAAACTGCCTTGATGAAGATGTGCCCTCAAAACCTATCACAAAATAGTTTTCTTTTCTTTTGCCACTTCAAAAATAGGTTAGAAAATCTCCTTTTCAAATCATCCACATTAAAACCCTTCTTAAAAAGATATGCACAATAATACTTTATAACTCCTTTTTAGTCTCACAAAATAAAGCTTGTAATAATGACTAAACCCTCAATTTTCTTTTTCTATGATTTGCCAAAAATACAAATAGCAATGATCATAAATACACCTTATTTCTCCTTTCTAAAAACATGCAAAATTACAAGTCACAATAATCACAAATACACCTTATTTCTCCTTTCTAAAAACATGCAAAATTACAAATCACAATAATCATAAATACACCTTATTTCTCCTTTCTAAAAATATTCAACAATTACAAATAATAATAATCTCAAATATACCTTATAATATCTTCTCAAACCTTATTTCTCCTATTAATGATTCTCTATAATCACAATACTTAAGACTTTCCAGAAAGACCCCTTATTCTAACACCACCACAAACCTTATAACACCTTTTAATAATATGCAAAAATTAAATCATTTAAACCAACACTTTATACCTTATCTCTCCTAATACACTTTATAAAAATTTAATACCTTTTTCTACCGCAATTCGAACTCCTACCCTCACGCGAAGCAGCGCTTTCCCAAGCGCTCTACGACCAGTTGTGCTACCATGATTGGTAGCACCAAAAGGGGGCCCGCAAGATATAACCCTATCTCTACCTCAACAAACCGTGAAGTAACTCAGCAAAACCATCATCGAGGGGACTCGACCCTCAAACCTCCTCTACCACAGTGCTCACACACAAAGCCAATGACCAACTGGGCTACACCAATAGGCGAGACTCAAAAGTGAATTCAAAATATTTATCTCAGGTTTTCATGCATCAATAATTTCGTTGCCTTCACTTGTCTGTCGTTCGCTTTATCAAAAATTATTATTCTCGAAATAGTGCATGCGATTATTAGATCCCAAAGGCAAATAAAACATCATGTATTTATATGCACTCCTTGGTTTTTGATGACGTCGGCACTTTATGATTTCAAAAACTTCATTCGAACGTTGGTGCCATTTGCTTTGATTATAATATTTAAATTTTTAATTTAAATATTATAAGGTTAACCTTTTTTTAAAACCTTGTAGTGATTAAAACCTTTAGTGGCCCAACCTTGACTTTATCTGTATAAACCTTTGTCCTTCCTTTGAAAAAACCTTTGGCCTTCCTTTTATAAAACTTTGTCCTTAGGCCTTTTAAACCTTTATTAAATATTTTTGTCACAAACCTTCAAACTTTTATAATTATTAAATCTCTTTGTCCCAATCCTTTAAACCTTGTTGTCCTTCTCTTTATAAACCTTTGTCCTCAAGCCTCTTGAACCTTTATAAACTCTCTTTATAATATTTAAATATTATAATCCTTAAACATATTTGCCTTGCTTTCCATTGTCCAACCTTGTAAACTCATCATTCTTGAAGAATATTTTTGCCTTGAATACCATGCTCTTTTGACATCAATCCTTTGACATCAATGACAACTCAATATGCTCAATATTTCCAACAATCTCCCCCTTTGTCATTGATGGCAACCCTTACAAAAATTTTCTTTTACTGCAACTGGATTCCCAAACTGCTCCCCCTGACAAGTTGCTCCCCCTTACTGAAATCTCTCCCCCTCACTGAAATCTCTCCCCCTTTGACATCAATGGCAAAGGGCTCCTTTTGGGGCTAAAAATAAAACACTTAGCTCAGCCCCCTCACCACCTCCTTTTCTTGAGGTGATTAATTTTGGGATGGGAGTAAAGCTACTCCCAACTTACAATGCTCTTCTTCTTTTTCAATATTTTTCTAAACTTTTGAAGTCATACCTCTTTGAACATTTTGAGCATCCTTTTTCTTGCTTGTCTTTGGAAGTTCCAGAAATTTGGTTCTACACCACTTTGCTCTATGCCCAAAATTATTGCAATTGTAACACCTGATGTTGTAGTCCTTGAAAGGTGCAAATGAATTCTTGGTGAAGCTATAATCATTCTTACCATAAACCCTGCAATGTATAGCTTTATGACCAAAATGATTACATGAGAAACAATAACCTTGGAAGAAATATTCATCTTGCCTTGATCTCATGGTTCTTTCTTTGCTTTTCTTTTGATGGTCCCTGTTCCTTGATGATTCTTTGTTTGCTTCCTCTTTGATACTACCACTTCTCAACTTATCAGTATAGGTCTTAGGCTCTTCTTCAAATACCTTCTTTGATGCTTCTATTTCTTTTGAGCTTGACTCCTCTTCTTGTACCTCTTGACCTTCCTCATAACCAAGTCCAGTCTTCATAAATGGAGATCTCTGTGTTTTGATAATATCGTCCAAATATTTTGAGCTTTTCCTAAACTGATATATCTTATTATTGAATTTCTCAAGTCCCTTCCTTAGAATGTCAACTTCATGTTGTAGTCTTTCACATTCTAGTTCTTTTATCTTTAACTATTTAGCCATACCTTCTTCAACTTTATTTGCCTCTTCAACCTTAACTTTTAAGTCAGTGAGATCCTGTAGAAGTTTTGCCTTTGTTTTCTCATCCTCTTGTATTTGAGCCTTCAATCTTAAGTTCTCCCTTTTCAACTCTTCAATATCAACAACAAATTCCTCTTCCATATCAATTGTGGCTTCCTTTTCATATTCTAAAACTTTCTCTTCTTCTTGGTCTTTGACAACAGGAGCATCTTCATTCTCTTCTATGGCCAAAAATAGAATTTCTTCTTTTTCATTATTGGAGAAGCTTTCATCACTTTCACTTGAAGTACTACTTTCTTCTTCAACATAAAAACTCTTCTTGTGCCTTTGAAAAAACTTCTTCTCATGCTTGCCTTGACCATGCCTATTTTTCTTTTCATAATAAAACTTTCTTTCCTTCTTTTTCTTGTAATCCTTTTCTTCTTCACTGCTACTACCTCCATTTTGTGGATAATTAGTTGCATAGTGATCAATGTTACCATAACTAAAACATTTCATAGTCTGCATATTTTTGTGTTTTCTTGGACCCTTCTTATTTCTTCTCACAAAGTTAGCCTCTTCTTCACTACTTGATTCTTGTTCTTTATTCTTTTCCTTCTTTGAAGCTTTGAATGTTGCCTCTCTTTTTGATGTTTGTTCTTTTTCTGTCCTCATCTCATAGGCTATGAGAATTCCATGTAACTCATCCATGATTAAAGTTTTGAGATCCTTCATCTCTTCTATTGCTGAAACCTTTGCATCATACCTCATAGGGAGTGACCTCAATATTTTTTGAACAATAGTAGATTCCTCAATATTTTCTCCAAGTCCACGAATAGTGTTGACAACCTCATCAACACGAAGTAGATACATAGTAATATCTTCATCATATTTCATCTTCAAGTCTTCAAACTTCCTTCTATGTGTTTGAAGTTTTACCATTTTGACCTTGTCGTCTCCTTCATATGTTCTCTATAATTTATCCCACATTTATTTTTCTGAAGTGCATTGCATGACTTTCACAAACTCTGATTCACATAACCCACTCAAAATTACATTCATTGCCTTGGCATTATCTTCATATGGTTTCTTACCACTTGCATATATAGGAGGAGTTATAGATGGTGTGAATCCATTTTCAATAGATTGCCATGTATCATATCCATGTGCCATCAAATAAGTCTTCATCCTCACACTCCAGAAAGCATAGTTAGTCCCATCAAACAATGGAGCCTTATTTGATGAAAACCCTTCCTTATGAGCCATGTGTGTTCCTGTAAGATCTTCCTTCAAGATGTTAGACTTTCACGAAGGAACCCACTCTGATACCAATTGAAGAACACAAGCTTATACTGAGAGGGAGGGTGAACAGTATAAGATAAAAAATTTTACTTTTCTTTCCAAAGTAGTATTATCCAATATTATCAATTGCAATAATGAATCAATGCATAGATCATCACACACATAAGAGACACAGATTTAACATGGTTCACCCAATGTGGGCTACGTCCATGGAGAAAATATTTCTTATAAATTTTCTCAACAAATATCTTGGGAACCAAATCCCTATTACAATGTTTATGGGCACCAACCCAAAGGAGACACCAATCCCCTATGCTCAGGTTCATGGACCTCTATCCATAGGAGACACCAATACCCTTTGCTCTAGTTCATGGACCTCTATCCATAGGAGACACCAATCCCCTTTGCTCTAGTTCATGGACCTCTATCCATAGGAGACACCAATCCCCTTTGCTTTGGTTCATGGACCTCTATCCAAGAGACACCAATCCCTTCCTCTATTCGTGGACCTCTATCCATAGGAGACACCAATCCCATTTGCTCTAATCTAATCCAAACCTTTACACAAGGCTTGCTCAAATCTGCTCCAAGCCTACACACAAGGCTTGCTCAAATCTACTCCAAAATTTTACAAAACTTGCTCAAATCTGCTCCAAGCCTACATACAAGGCTTGCTCAAATATGCTCCAAAACCTACTCTCAACTCTGCTCAAATCTACTTCAAGCCTACACACAAGGCTTGCTCAAATATTCTCACCAAAATTTACTCAAATCTACTCCAAGCCTACTCACAAGGCTTTCTCAAATCTGCTCCAAGCCTACTCACAAGGCTTGCTCAAATCTCCTCACAACTACTCAAATCTGCTCCAAGCCTTCTCACAAGGCTTGCTCAAATCTGCTCAACAAACCTACTCAAATCTACCTCAAACCTGCTCACACAACCTGCTCAACTCTACCTCAAACCTGCTCATAAAACTTGCTCAATATAGCTCACAAAACCTGCTCAAACATTCCCAATTCTTGCATAGAAACCATTGCATATATCTTTCCCAAAAGTGCTTTCTTTGACTAAAGTAATTCAGACATATTCTACCCAGAATTCTTTTTCTTCATGAACATATAGAGAATGATATGCATTACAAACAATCAATATGTTCTTCTCACATTCATTAAGTCTGTCGCTTTCACATGTCTCACATTTATTTTCATTCACAAGATAGCTCTAGTCTAGCACTTGATAATTGACCTTCTTATGTACTCCCAAAACCAATCAAACCAATGCACAAGTTTGCTTCACAAAACTGGTCTATAACCCTTGCAAATTTGCTCTCAATATCAATCACAATAATGCACAAATTTGTTTCACAAAAACTGGTCTATAACCCTTGCAAATTTTCACTTCAATTTCACTCAAAGCAATGCACAATTATGTTCTCAACCACTTGCACTTTTTATTCCCAATATCATTCAATACTCATGCACAACTTGTTCTCAAACCCTAGCTCATATATTTCTAGTTTCAATCAAAGCAATGCACAATTACTCTCAACTTCAATCAATCACTAATGCACATCAAATCAATCCTTATACCTCCAACCATATTTCAACAAAATATTTTCCTCAAACAAAACCACCTTGAGAAGGAGTTAAATCACCATACCTCTAAAAACTGCCTTGATGAAGATGTGCCCTCAAAACCTGTCACAAAATAGTTTTCTTTTCTTTTGCCACTTCAAAAATAGGTTAGCAAATCTCCTTTTCAAATCATCCACATTAAAACCCTTCTTAAAAAGATATGCACAATAATACTTTATAACTCCTTTTTAGTCTCACAAAATAAAGCTTGTAATAATGACTAAACCCTCAATTTTATTTTTCTATGATTTGCCAAAAATACAAATAGCAATGATCATAAATACACCTTATTTCTCCTTTCTAAAAACATGCAAAATTACAAGTCACAATAATCACAAATACACCTTATTTCTCCTTTCTAAAAACATGCAAAATTACAAATCACAATAATCATAAATACACCTTATTTCTCCTTTCTAAAAACATTCAACAATTACAAATAATAATAATCTCAAATATACCTTATAATATCTTCTCAAACCTTATTTCTCCTATTAATGATTCTCTATAATCACAATACTTAAGACTTTCCAGAAAGACCCCTTATTCTAACACCACCACAAACCTTATAACACCTTTTAATAATATGCAAAAATTAAATCATTTAAACCAACACTTTATACCTTATCTCTCCTAATACACTTTATAAAAATTTAATACCTTTTTCTGCCATAATTTGAACTCCTGCCCTCACGCGAAGCAGTGCTTTCCCAAGCGCTCTACGACCAGCTTGTGCTGCCATATCTTTATAAATATTTGTCCTCAAGCCTCTTGAACCTTTATAAACTCTTTTTATAATATTTAAATATTATAATCCTTGAACATATTTGCCTTGCTTTCCATTTTCCAACCTTGTAAACTCATCATTCTTGAAGAATATTTCTACCTTGAATACCATGCTCTTTTGACATCAATCCTTTGACATCAATGACAACTCAATATGCTTAATATTTTCAACAGTAGCAATCAACTTCCAAGAATCATCACTGCAAAAATACCTCAATGATTGAAAACCTTCACATCACACACCTACTCGTGTTTAGCTAGCTATGCATAACAGAAAGGAGTGAACAATCATCTAATGGTTATAATCCAACGATGCAGCATGCAAGTGAGTCTCAAGATAAAATCTACATCATCCATATTAGTTGGGCATGCTTGAAGTGGTTAAGTAAAACTATGTTGAATGCGATAACTACTCTCTGTACCCACTCCTAAAGCCTGTAATATTATCTAATAGCAAATATTCTTAGATAACTGAATACATTATACACATCTATGTATACTAGAATGCAATACATTCTAATGGTCAACTCTTTGGCATTTATAATTGGCATGATTGTATTTATTGAGGACTATACACCTTCTTGAATGAGAATTGAATTGTTGTATGGACTCTTGCTAACTTCTTGTGCAAAACATGTATGTATGTCTTACTAAGTGCTAATGATTTTTTTTAAAGCTAGGAATGGATAATTCTGCTACAGTTATTCTGCATTATGGATTTCTACCTGTATTTATCATTATAGTTTTGGAATGATTTAACATAGCTTAAAGTGCTTAATGTTAAATATTTTGAATTCATAAGGAAAGTAGGTTGTTCTATTGGGTGGTTTAGTTTAGATTTGGATTATGAGACTCTCTACACCATGTCTCTTGATGTTGCCAAATATGTACTACTTTTAGCTCATATTTCTAACCCTTTGAATTTATTATTCTAGTCTACAACCCCCCATTTAGTTAAATTAGCTAGGTATAGGAACTGACCTTCTTTAGAGGTTGACTCATAGACACCTATTTCTAAGTCATCCAATCTCTTGGTCAAGGTCTTGAGGGTGCATTCCACTCATTCATTTACCTAGGCAGATTTTAGAACCAAGAGTAATTTTGGTATGATCGATTGGACCCAAGGGTCCCACTTTATTAGATTAGGTAGCTTTCCTCTAATAAAAATATTGAACACTTACCTTAGATGTTATCTGATCTTGTAAATACTTTCAAATACCTAGAGCGCTCAAGATTATGGAGAATAGTATTGACTTCAATTACATAGACTATATATTCACCTGGTGACTCTATTGAACTAAGAATCCTAAAAAAATGGTGACTCCACTGACAAGCACACTTATAATAAAATGGTAAGAATACATGTAAGCGTCAATAGTGCACTAGATGCTAACTAGATGAACCTGCTAATACAATAGCAAAAACATTAGAGCTATGGTTAGACAAATTTGTCCAGCCTAGAATAATACTAGACCACTGGATCTCCCAGCTATTCATGAAATCTTAGATGATGCACTAAAAATTTTTCCTACCTATGATGGCACTACCAAGACTGCTTATGAGCATTACCTAGATATTGTAAATTTAGCTATTGTCTACAACATTTCTGTTGAAGATGTTATAGTCAAATATTTGGCTCAATATTTTCGAGGGAAGGTATTACAATGGTATAGATATTTGGAAGATAACAATATTAGAGCTTGGGCAGACTTGGTTGAACCTCTCATATTAGTATTTGATGATTTGGATGATGTCTTCGAATTGCTCATACAATTTTCATATATCAGAAGACAACCTCTAGAAAGGCTCTTGGACTTTAACATTAGATTCAAAAGGTTGTGGGATAAGATCCCCAAGGAGGTAAGACCATCTCAAGCATAGGCATACATGTATTATGTTTGAGCCTTGAACTCAGATCTAAGCATACAAATCCAATAATATAATAAAAAAAGGTTTCCTCAGGTTTTCAGGTGGCCATCAAGACTAATAACTTGTTGATTGCTATAGTCAAACTCCCCCTAGAGCTGGTGATGTAGCGTCCCCAATAGTATATTAGATAGAGCCATAAACACCTCTAATGAACCCCCAATTGTCACATCAGCTAACTCTTGTATGTATAATATCTTCATGCAGTGCCTTAGATATAGGGAGTTCACTTACATCCCAAAAAACTCAAGAAATAATAAAAGTTAATAAAAAAATTATAAAATATTTGGTAGAAATTGAGAACTAACCCTATAAAGTCCAATACAATAAGGGTGTTCATAATAAAATCTTCTCTGAGAACCAAATTGAGGTTGCAAATGAAATATGTGTAAATAATATTTAATACACCAATAGGGAACAACAAAAAGATTTTAGTTTGGGTGAGTGTAAAGAAGTGATAGATAAATATTATGACAAAGGTAACCCTTAGTTGAATCTAGCTGCAAGAGCAAATCTACATTTGAAGGAAGTCATAGCCCTCATGACTCATCTGAGTTAGGTATTTACAAAAGAGATATCTATCAGACAGATTCCAGATGATTTAAATTCAAAAGGGGATCATCATAGGTAACCTAATGCTCAGATCACAAATTTTTTGAATATGAAGTAGAGCATAAGGAAGTTGGGCCAAAGGAAAGAGTAGAAAAGCCAAAGATAGGTAAAAAATGATGCAGTCTAAAAGCACCATGCTTACATTGCCAAAGCAAACAGGCCTTCGAAAAGTTGTATTATTCAGCCATAATAAGATCTCAAAGGGAAGACATAACAAGAACCTATGGGAAGGTAGCTCAAAAGTGGGATGAGGTTGGAGAAATGTAGGAAGATCTACTGGCATCTAAACAGGTAAATCTAGTGGAAGAAACTCTTCAAGGTAAGAGGATCAACTTGGTGTATAACAAGTCAACCTGCAATCAACTATCCATTGGCTCAAGAAAAATTAATTTTGAGTCTTTTTATGCTTTGGTATGTTTGGAAGGTTGAGTGCTACACAACTACATAATTGATTTGGTAGATAATACTTCCATTATACCTCAAGCATTCTATGATGCAATTGGTATAAAATATTACGAAATATGATTTTAAAGTGCTGCAAGTCAAAGAAGTAGCAGTTCCAAAGGTAATGATCATAAAAAGTCTCAATCCTATTGTAAAGGTTGTCAAACCTATCAGGAATTCAAGATATGGGGATTGTTGATTTACCACCAACAATCAAGATAAATTATCCTCAATTTTTTTGAAAAAGATAGGACATTTGGCATAGGTCCAAATGATTATTCCTTGTATTCAAAAATTGATTTGGGTTCAAGTTGAAAAGTTTTGGCCCTATCACATTAGGAATTATCAACAAGAAAGCAATTTACATTTGGCCAAAATAAAGTTAACTGATTGGTCAAAATAAGAGCAACAACCAACCTATGGATAATATCTCCTCATTGGCATTCAAGTCCCTCGATTGTCTGAAATAGGGACTTGGCACAATCCATAGAGCAATCATCATTTGTTGCATCAATCAATCATCTACTTGTTTCAATAACTAGAGTCAATGATTATGAGACAAATGCAAGAGAGAGGGTACTCTACTCAAAATTATCCTAAGCAACATCCCAAAGAAATAATTAGACTCCAATTCAAAAATCTTCAACTAATGTGGGATGCAATACATTGACGATAAAGAAAAACCAACACTACCAGTTTTCAATGTTAATTTTCAATCGGCCTAGGAAGTTGGCACAAACCTAGAACTTGTTAGCTTTTGATGCTATATATTTAATGTAAAAGTTACCACAAGGTCTAAAATGAGCATAAAATATTAAATATACGATAATGAAAATATATTAAGCAAGTAAAACTCATAATAAACTTTTGTAATAACTCATAAATCTGCCATTAATGAGATCTCACAAAAATAGGTTCTTCATACAAAATATGGAGTTCTCAAATACTCCATGCTCTATATTGTAACTACCTTGTGTTACTCTAATGTTCTACTCTCTTATTTTATCCTACTATATATCTAAGTTCTATATATAATGGGATGTGACTCTTAGTCTTGCACCTTCCCATGACTCTTCATCTTCCTATTCTATAGACTCATGTACACATGGACAACATGCACATTTAAATCATTTCACATTATAAAAATAGTTGTGCATTTATTACATTACATAGAGTAAATAGTCAAACCCTAATATAAGACACACTCCTAATCTAAATATGTACCCAAAATGGTATATTAGCATGTACCAAATAATGTAATATATTCCAACACCCCTGTATTACATTATTTGGTTATTGAAGACTTTAGTCTTAAATATGGATCTTCATATTCTTCAACTGGAATAGGTTCTTGAGCTTCTTATTTAATTTGTAGATGGTTAAGTAATCCATAGTATTGTTGTCCTCTCATATTTCTCATTCTAAAACTTCAATTTACTTGTTAACTCTTATGATAGACAAGTTTTTCATTTCCTGCAATTTGTTCCTTAGAAAATCCATTAGTGTTGTTTTGAACTATGATAATATCTTGTGAAGTTCCAATTGAGTCTAGAGCATATATATCATTGTGAATTGATATTGCAGCTTCTATCTCCTTTTGATTTATAATGAGACACTTTTTGACTCCATTTATATATCTAAAATCAATCATCCATTTGCTTTCTACCAACTTGGCTACTGAAATAAGATTTGATGTTAAACCAGGATCATACATTACATCATGTAATAAAATATTTGGAAATGATATACTAGGTTTACACACCCATATCCATGTATAAGATAGGTTTTTCCATCTGCAATTTTCAACCTCCGATTGTTAGTGATTTCAAGGCAATCAAACCATTGTAAATTTCTTGTCATGTGATGACTTGCACCATAATCAATAAACCAAATGTTTTTTTCATTCTAACTTGTAGGGTTATTTGTGCTTGAAGTAATTTTACATTTTTGATATGGAATATTGTATGGAATTTGATCTTGAATCCTTTCATAGTATATCTTGTGATGATATGTTCCTCTTGCTAACTTATCCATTATATTAAAGACATAGTTTTGTATTCCTTATGCTCCCAATCTCTTCAACTTCTAAAAATTAAGTTGAATTTGAGTGTAAGATCAAATACTAATTTTTAGAAAATAGCATGAGCACATGCAATTAAAACATGCACTTTTAGGCACTTGCTTGACTTCCTGATGGCGGGAGCGGGAGCAGGAGCAGGAGCAGGAGAGGGAGTAGGACTGGGGACAGGTTCAGAGATTGGTGCAGGTTTCTGGGCGGGATCGGGATCGGGATCGGGATCGGGCACGTCAGGGCCCGGGCCCGGGCCAGCAGGGCCCTCGGTGGGCCTAGAGGATGGCTCTATGCCTGAGCTAAATGGTGGCCAGGGTGGGGACGACATCTTGGGCCCGGGCCCCCAGCCCAACCTCGATGCGAGCGCAGGCCTAGGGAAAAAGCCTCCTGATCCTGGGTAGGGTTCTGTCTCGGGCAGGCCCAAACCCTCCTATAAGCAGATCTTGACGGGCACCAGGGCCCCTTCTCGGGCCCTGGGTCTAGGACTTTCCCTCGAGGGCACCCACATTTCTATTCAGGAGGAGGTCTACTCCTCCTTGGTCGCTGGATCCTCTGCCTCCCTGGTAGGAAAATTCCTGGGAGGGCATCCAGACATGGAAACCGTCCGTAGATGGGCGGCTTCCAAATGGAAGGTTTTCGGGCATATTCAGCTGGTTGCCCTTACCAAGGGCTTCTTCATCATCAAACTAAATAACAACGAGGACGCCAAAAAGATCCTGTCGGGCGGGCCCTGGTTTTTGGGATGCAAAAGCCTCTTCCTCAGGCGTTATGGAGCTGACTTCCACCCCAGCACCCAAAGCATCAACTTCGCCCCGGTTTGGGTCCATCTCCCAGACCTTCCCTTCCACCTGTGGCACGAAGACGTCCTAAGACTCATTGCTCAGTCGGTCGGGGACCTGGTGGCCTTCGACCCCGCTACCAAGGCAGGATCCCGAATGGTGCATGCCAGATTTTGTGTCAACGCAAATCTCGAATCTGAACTCCCCTCTTCGGTGACCATCTCTTCTGGGTCCTTCTTTTGGTGCCAGTCCTTGATCTACGAAAACAAACCTACTTTCTGCCCCACCTGCTGCACTCAGGGTCACCTCTCCCACCAATGCCCGGTATCCAAAAAGGTTGATGGCCCTATCCCCAAACTCCCTTCCCGATCAGGTCGGGCCCCATCTCGAGGGCCCCCTCATGATGGCCACAGATCCCAGGCCTGGACCAACAAGGAGGCCCCCCTTCTGCCCCAAAGGACTCTCATGTGGACCCTGGTCTGGAGGTCGGTCTTCCTCAGGTTTCCCCTTCCGCTGCTCCCTCCCCTGGGTCATCTTTCGGGGCCCCGATCCTAGGTTCTCCCTCCCCGCCCGTTTTGAATCCCTCCCTGCAGGCCCCTGCTTGCCCCCCTAGGCCTGCGAGCCACCCGGGCTCCTTTCCCCATCGGCTCCCACCTCTGTCGGGGTCCCCTTCTCCCCCCTCACTCCCGCTATCCCCCCTCGACCCCCTCCCGCCCCTCCCGGTGGCCCCTGCTGGGCTTCCCCCCTTGGAGTGCGGATCCGAGAGGTCAGATGAAGAGGTTGAAGGCAGTTCTCCATCCGGGCCCGATGAAGTCAGCCCCAAGATGACCCGAAGTAGGACTTTCGCCATAGACTTTGGCAACAAACTCAAAAGAGGGCGGCCCACCCTGGGTGACCAATGGACAAGGATCACTGAAGATGACATAGCCAATGGCTCCCAGGAAACTCTCTCTGACGTTGGCACGAGCTTCTCCAAGATGGATGCCCTCCGACCCAAACCCCCCGCTCAGGCCGGGAAGGGGGGCAAGCGACCCCACAAGGGTGTCAAATGAAGCTCATCACCTGGAATATCAGGGGGCTCAATGGGGCCCCCAAGAAAAGGATCCTCAGCCAACTCCGTAGGGATCACCGCCCGTCCTTCCTCCTTCTCCAGGAGACCAAAATAGATGACGCTGTTGCCCGACGCGTAGCCCAAGCTACCTGGCGCAATTGCGAGTCCCTGTCCACCCTTGTGGCTGGCTCAGCCGGGGGTTTGTTGTGCATGTGGGATCCTCGATATTTCGAGGGGAGACTCATATCTTCGTCTCCCAGAATAATCAACATTCTGGTCCATTGCGTGAAGTCAAGGCGCTCGTGGATTCTGTCCAACGTCTACGCTCCTAACAACCCCATCGAGAAAGTGGCCTTATGGAAGGAAATCAGCTCGATGAGAGAAGCCTTTGCCCCCTACCCTGGATCCTGGTAGGGGACTTCAATAGTCCCCTGTTCCTCTCTGACAAAAGTGGGGGCTCAACGGTTCCAGGAAAAAGCATGGAGGACTTTGGAGCCTTCACCGTCCTCAACGAGCTCATGGACGTCAGCCTGAAAGGAGCCAGGTTCACTTGGTCTAACAGAAGAGCGGGAGCAAGCCATATCCAGGTCAGGTTGGATAGAGTTTTCTTGTCCAAGGAAGCCCTTCCCATGTTTGTCGATGCCACCTTGTTGGCCCTCCCCAAAATTGGGTCTGATCACAGCCCCCTCCTCCTCGAAACCGATCATCGCCCCTCCCCCAAGCGGCCCTTCCGGTTCGAGTCCATGTGGCTGCATCATCCCGACTTTCGGGCCCAGGTTGGCCGCTGGTGGGCTCCCCCAGTCCCTGGACGCCCCGCTGAACAAGTCTTCCACAAGCTGAGATGCCTCAAAGAGCAACTCAAGGTATGGAATAAAGAGGTGTTCGGTAACATCTTTGAAAGCAAAGCGACAGTTAAGGAAAAACTCGAAGTCCTTGAATCCAGATTTCAAGCAGGCTCCCAAGACCCGGGGCTCAGGGAAGAGGAACGCCTTGCTCTCAGCGAGTACCATAACATCCTGGCCAGGGAAGAAACCTTTTGGAGGTAGAAGTCGAGAGCCCTGTGGCTCCAAGAGGGCGATGCAAACACAAAGTTCTTCCATACGTCGACGCTCAAGAACAGGGGGTCCAACAGAATTGCTGAGCTGGTGGGCAGCGATGACAGAATTATCAAGGAAGAAGAGGACATTCGGGCTGAAGCCACCCACTTCTTCCAAGAGCTCCTAGGCGACAGCCCCCCCATGTCCTCTGAAGCGGCAGAATCCCTTCTGGAACATATCCCTTCTTCTGTCTCGGCCATGGCAAATGAGATGCTTGTGCAGCCCTTGTCTGACTCTGAAATCCATGCTGCCACCTTTTCCATGAAGGCTGAGGCGGCCCCGGGCCCGGACGGGTTTCCCCCCTAATTTTTCCAATCCTTCTGGGACATCGTCGGGCAAGAAGTGTGTGCTGCCATCCGGGACCTTCAGACTGCCAGCTCCATCCCCAGAGGTATCAACTCCACCTTCATAGCCCTGATCCCCAAGACCCAGGCAGCCAGATCCCTCTCAGATTTTTGCCCCATCAGCTTGTGCAATGTCCTGTACAAAATCTTGACTAAATCCATGGCCTCCCGCCTCAAGGATATCCTTCCCCTGATTATTGCCCCCTGTCAGGGAAGCTCGGTCAAAGGCAGACTGATCACAGACGACGTCATAATCATGCACGAGGCCATCCACTCGGCCGTCCTCTCCAAAAAGGCCTCCTTTCTGCTCAAGCTGGATATGAACAAGGCCTTTGACAGAGTTGACTGGGATTTCCTTTCCAAGGTCCTCCTTAAGTTTGGGTTCCACCCCTCCTGGGTCAGGCTCATCAGCAACTGCGTGTCCTCCCCCTGGTTCTCTATCCTCATCAATGGATCCCCTGTCGGGTTCTTCCCTAGTTCCAGAGGCCTCCGCCAAGGTGACCCCCTATCCCCGATCCTCTTCATTATCCTGGCTGAGGCCCTAGGGCGTACCATCTCGAGCGTTGTTTCCCATGGTCTCATTTTGGGCATCAGGCCTACGCCGGGCCTACCCCCCATGTCCCATCAGCAGTTCATGGACGACACCATCCTCGCCACCTCAGCCTCGATCCCTCAAGCCAAGGCCCTCAAGCATATCTTGACCCTGTACGAGGAGGCGGTCGGGCAGAAAATCAACCTCCAAAAAAGCAAGATTTTCTTCATCCATACTCCCTTGGCTAGGCAAATCAGAATCGGGCGGATCTTGGGCTGCACCCCTGGCTCCCTTCCCTCCTACCTCGGGCTTCCCTTGTTCACAAGTGCGTCCTCCAAGGCCCTCTAGGGCGGGATGATTGAGCGGATCCAGAGGAAGCTGGCCCCCTGGAAAGGTCACCTCCTCTCGTAGGTTGGCAGAGCCACCCTCTTGGCGGCAGTCCTGCAAAGCATTCCGATATATTTCATGTCGGTCTTCAGAATCTCGGCCTCCATTGCAGCTCACATCGAACAAATTCAGAAATGCTTTCTCTGGTCGGGCAGCGAAGATAAGAAGAGGATTCCCCTGGTCTCCTGGTCCCTGGTCTGCCGCCCCAAAGGTGAGGGAGGGATCGGGCTCAGGTGGGTGACCCTCATGAACAAGGCCCTCTTGTCCAAACACGCTTGGAAGGTGTTCACCAATACCCCTGATGAGTGGGTCAGCATCGTGCATAGGAAATACTGTCATCATCACCCCTTCCTCAGTGAATCTCAGCCCCGAGATGGATCAGCCTTTTGGAAGTCCCTGATCTCCACCAAAGACATTATCCGAAAAGGGACCAGATGGATCCTCGGGGATGGAGCCATGATCGACTTCTGGGAAGACAGATGGATTCACGACGAGGCCCTGACTGCTGATAGAGATCTCCTCATCCTCAAACCAGGGCTGGTGGACAGAGGGCCCAGAGTGTCGGCCTATCTTTCCCAAAACCAGGGGTGGGCTACCTGGAAACCCATCCTGAATCCCAGGCACCCGCTCCAAGCTGCCAGGCTCCAGCGCCTCCTCAAGGTGACTGTTATCCCGTCCTCCGGAGGAAACGATAGATGCATTTGGCATGGTACTCCCAGTGGCGTATTTTCTATCAAATCTGCCTACAACCTTCAAAGAGTCCCTGACGAGGCCCCCTTTCCAACCCGGTAGGTGTGGGCCAAGAAGTTGATCCCCAAAATCAGCCACTTCGTATGGGCGGCCGTCCAAAACAAGATCCTGACGATCGAGAATCTGATCAGGAGGGGCTTTCAGATCCTGAACAGATGCTTCCTTTGTTGTGCTTCCTGGGAGTCCACTAATCACCTCTTTATCAGTTGTCCCTTCTCTTCTGAAGTCCTGGGCCTCATCCTTTCCCAATTCTCTATCCAGTGGGTGACCCCCAACTCCATCTCTGACCTCCTATCATAGTGGCCCAACCCCTTTGCCCATCCTTTCATCCACTTCCTCTGGGGCTCCTACCTTCCTCATATGCTTTGGCAACTCTGGCTCGAGCGCAACAGCAGAGCCTTCTCCTCCCCGGCCCGTTCCCCCTAGTGGATAGCGACCAAGGCGGTGACCTTCGCCCTTGAGAATTCTCGCTCCATCCCCTTGACCGAGGTGCCCCGACGGCTGGGCGAGGCCACCCTCCTATCCTCCCTCAGAGTTTTGCTTCCCCCCTGGTCCCCCCCGCCCCCTCCCATCGATCGTTGACAAGGTGGACTGCCCCCGCAGATGGGTCAAGCTTAACTTCGACGGCGCTTCTAAAGGAAATCTCGGGCCCTCTGGTGCAGGCGGGGTCATCCGAGACTGCCACGGGGCCCTGATCATGGCGTATGCTGCCCCGCTCGGCAACCAGACTAACAATTTCATCGAAGCAGTAGCTCTGCTCAATGGGCTGACCGCCCTCAGGGAGTCACCCTCAAAAGTCATCATCGAGGGCGATTCCCAAGTTATTATCAAAGCCGCCCGTAGCCCGAGAAACTGCTCTTGGCGCATTCATAACACCATCCGGGAAGCCCTCTCCATTCTCCAGGGTCTCCCCGACCATGCCTTTCGGCATGTGTACAGAGAAGGTAACAGGGCGGCTGATTTCATGGCAAACCAAGCCATCTCAGCTGAAGACTTCACCACCTGGACAACGAACTTTCCCGAAGCTCTGGCCCAAATTACTTCGCAAGATTATTCCAGCAACGATGAGGACCCTGGTGCATAGCCTGCCCCGAGTCGGGGCCCCAAAGTTTCATCGTCATGGCTTCTAGTGGCCAGGGGATTCCCCCCTCTGTGTCGCCACGTCGACTGGACCCTATCCTTCTCCTGCCCGCGAGTTGGTCATCCCGATCCCCCTCGTGGTGCCAAGTGTCATCGGCCACGTCAGACGATCGGCTCATCCCGGCCTGGATTTGCGTTGCTCCATTGGCAGTTCTGGTAGTTCCAAGATGGAGTGCGCGTCGGCCCTCTTCGACCTTCCCGCCTTGGATGCCATGCCATCGGATCCCCATGCTGCGTCAGCTCGCCCATGGCTCTATCCCATGAGGTACCCTCAAGGTGATCCCTCGCTCAGTTTGTGCCACCTGGAGCACTGGCAGTGGCCCTCCTCCTTCACCCCGCATGGCAGCCATCAGCCGCGCCCCCTCAGCCCCTCCCCCCTCGTGTCGTACCCGACCCCTAGCGCTCATTCCCGATGTCGGTGGCTTCCCTCCCTCGTGGCCCCCTGCAAGGTTTTAAATCTGTCGCGTGCTGAGTTCTCCCGCATTCTTGTCTGCTTCCCCCTTCCCCTGTCCCCGTGTCTCTGGTCAGGTATCCCCTATTTCCCCTATCCCTGGGCTGTCAGTTCGACCCTCATGGCTGCCAAAACTGTCTTCCTCGAGCCTTCCACGCTTGAATTGAGTGAGTCGGCCAGGATTTTTTCCAATGCCAAAAAATTTACCCCTTTCTTCAACAAATTTGCAGGAGCCGACGATGAAATTACCCAAAGCTTTCTGGATTCTTGGAATGATGGCGAGGTCATGGTGAAGGGTCTCCACTTCAAAGTGACCAAAGAGTTCTTGATGGAAGTTACAGGCCTGCATCATGAGGAGAAAGGCAGAGTCGTCAAACGAGATAAGCACAATTGGGAGGAGCTGTCCCGCTTCCCGGAGCAGCAGTGGGACAAGGCTAATCTGTTTTGCTCCAACCTCCTGGCCCCCTTCGATGAGGCCATCATCCCGGTGATGTAGTATATCACCTACGACGATACGGACCAACGACTGTTTAGTTTTCACCTCAGCTACTTCAACCACCTCTGGGGGGCCACGTTGGTCAGCACCCCTCGATTCCTACTGTACTCCCTGGGCCTTTCCATCGACCGTGCTCGCAGAAGCCACTCCCGGCCCTCCCACCAAGGCCTCATGGCCGTCCTGTATAGGCATGCCCTTGCTAATCAGCCGTAGCTCCACCACATCCCTCCCCTGTCCTCTGTCCCCCCTGAAGTGGCTAACTCTCCTGGTGCCTCCCCTGTAGTTTCTAATTCCAAGGAGACCCCCTCCCCGAAGGCTCCCCTACCCCGAAGCGGCGCAGACCCACCCAAAAGTGCAGGACTCCGGCCCAGGGCTCAGGCGGGGCCCCGACTCCTGGTGCCACTCACAAAGGCCCATTCCCTGGCAGCAGCAGGGCTGCTGGCAGCACCAAAAAGGCCAAGGTGGAGGCCCCGAAGCCCACTGAAGTCAGTTTTGACTCCGGCAGCAGGCTGCAAAATTTGGCTATGAGGGCCCTTCTCGACACGACAATTGGATCCCTGACTGCGTCTGCCCAAGCGGCCTCCTCTGCAGCCAATGCCCTGGTCGAGCTCCGACGTAGGCTGGGCGATGGCCCCGATAGGGAGTAAAGCTGACCTGATAGGTTGGGCCCCGTTCAGGCCAGGCCCGGCCATAGGGCCCACCGGAGCAATGGCGTGCAGTTTCTACGATTTTGGCGGTTGGCGTGTTTCAGATTTTACTGGTTATGGTGGCCTCAGGCCAAGTTTTGATGTTATGTTTCCTAGACGGTCTTTTTGTAGGCACCAGGGCCCCGGGCCCCGGATCATTGCCCATGGGCGCAGCCCCGATTTTTATTCGTATTTTCAGCCTCGGATTTTTATGTAACTAAGGTTTTGGGATCCTTCTCTAAAAAACCCGTTGTAAATATATCGTTACTTATAAAAAAAAAATACTAATTTTTAATTCTTCAACTTTTGTAGTATTTCTTGTAGTTTCTAATGATCAATTAATGGTTTTGATAAGGACTTGATTTTTCAATTCTTTAGGTAGAATTATTTTTAGCTCCCTAGTGCTTTAATATAATATAGCTTTTGAGTTGAATCCTTTTTGACTCCCTATTTAGAATGGAAAGCTATAGACCATTTTGATGCAATTTCAATTTTGATAAGATTCTCTAATTTCAAGACTTTTAAGTTGGATTTCTTATGTCTCATTAATTTGAGCATGAGACTAATACCGATATAATTTTCCAACTTTTCAAAAACTTTATGTTGTGTTTCTTATAGCCTTCAATTTTCAATAATGTAGTTTCTATATTTCAAGAACTTAAATGGGTGTTGAATTCCTTATAACTCACTAATTGGAAATTTAGAAAAAAATGTATTTACAAAATTAATATTTCTATGTAGAAATCCTTATTCCTCCAACTTGAACGATTTGCAAATATTTTATGCAATATGAATTTCAAAATTGAATAGAGTAATTCCAAAATAATTCAAAAAGCTTCTTACTTCAAATATCTTCTAAGGCAATCAATAATTTTTCTAAGGTTATAATTCATCACCTTATTTCTCTTATTATTCATATAACCTTAAATATAATTGAGTAATTAATATTAATTTCAATAATATGCCTTATACCTCCTTTAATATTTGCAAAGGTTATAAATTAAATCAGATATATCTTACCTCCTTGTATATGGTGTGCTAAACTTAACTCGATTATGCAACCTACGCTCTTACGCGATCCACCTTCTCTGTAAAGTCTTTAATGCTCCTTTCGAACGTTCATCAACTTAGTCTTCAAAAGTTTTGACTGCGCTCTTTTTTCTCTTCTTGCAGTGCTTATGCAATATTCTTACACGTCTTTCGTAATTGATTTTCAAGTGGCACTCTAATCCATGCCATTATTGCTTGTAAGAGATGTTACCAATCATGGTGGTTGGAACTTCTTTTCCTGGGTGACAATTATCTCTAGCATCCTTTTACCTTCGTAACACTTAGTAATCGATGTTACACACTCCTTGGTAACGTTCAAAATTTCTCAACGCTGGAATTATTTATCTTCTTTGCAGTGATGGTTATTCTTTCTTGGCACTCTTACTTTTCAACGCCTCTTCACCTACTATTGTAGGTGGGTTTGAGGTACTTAAAGTCCTCCACATATGAGCTCCAATTGCTATTTATTCCTCCACGTATGCACTTCAGCTAATGGACTATAATGTTACTTCAGTTAACGTTCTCTCCTCACTGGTCATCAAGCTGTGTACTCTGATTTTAGACTGTGATATATGCTATACTTTTGGTAGAGATATTTCTTCAATAACCACCTACTCATTAATAGAGATGCCAAGATATTTTAGTTCTAATCCATTGTGGTTGGCACTCGATTCTTATCTTGCCAAGTGGTAACCAATAACTATTATATCTTTACCTTACACGCTTTGATTTCCCAATGTCCTTCTTTACTGAGTAACATTTTACAATGGTCAATTTGTAATGTTATGCTTGCTTGAACATTTCAATCAACAAGTGGCATCCTCCAACGTCCACTTATGCAATGATTTATCTCTTGGTGCTCACCTTGTCATATTTCCTTCTTCTTGAACATTTCATATTTCCAATACTCACTCTTTGATGTCTATTTGTATGTTGTTTG
The DNA here is from genome assembly GCA_028583015.1 of Wollemia nobilis. Classification (NCBI taxonomy): domain Eukaryota; kingdom Viridiplantae; phylum Streptophyta; class Pinopsida; order Araucariales; family Araucariaceae; genus Wollemia; species Wollemia nobilis. The sequence goes on from JAQPPZ010017247.1 coordinate 663,963, forward strand.
TTCATATACCATGGCCTATGATGCTATTGGTGGTAATGAGACTATGGTCCTTATCCTCAAGTTAGTGGTGCAACTTTGGTGGCTCAAGCTTGCTGCATTTTTCTCACCTCTTGCTTTGATGTTTGATAACTTCCATGATAGCTCCTCCTCTATATTTGATGACTGGCTCTTGGAAACCTCTTCACTATGGTGGTGGATCCACTTTAACCTCTCCTTTGGTGGTTATTTTTCACCAAAAATTCTATAATATTTCGTGCCTTCTTTGGTGTTTTTAGAATGCTAAAAATCTTCCTTACCTTTGTTCACTATTGAATCTCTTTCTTTTACTCAATAGGACTTAGAAAAATCTACACTTTAATTTATAAAAATAACACATGCTACTTCTACTTATTACTCCCTTTCAAGCAGGTTTTAACTTCAACCTTTGCTATTGTATTTTCATAAATTTTAAGATAATAATTATGTCTCCTTCCTTGGCTTGGAGATACTAAACTAAAAGTAGTTTTTTCTCCTTAAAAGACTCTAATATGGTGCTTTTAAAAAACCTTATAAATGCTTAAATAATGAACTTGTATAGAACCGCTTATACACACCTTTTGATCTGCTTTTTGTAGCTAGTATTCTTGGTGATTTGATTCACCTATTATCTACCTCAGATTTGTAAACTTTGTAGCTTCCTTTCTACTCAAATTTTGCCTTTAACTCTCTACCTTTTATCTTTTAGCTTTTTGTTCAAAATATTTTAATTTGCAACTTTCAATGCTATTTGGGAATTAAATTCTATGCTCTATAACTCCTTCAACTTGCTGCTCAATCTTGTTTTTGAAAAGCTTCAAATATCTGAATCCTTCTCCTTTATTTTTTGTCCAGGACTCTTTTAATTTACAACTTTCAATGCTACCCAATTTGTTACCTTCAACTTTTGAAAATTTTAGCACCTTTCTTTGACCATATGCTATTCAATGCTTCTCACAAATCTGCCCCAAAATTCTCTAAAACATATTTCTAATTTCTCCTATTAATGCTTCTCAAATTTGTAGCTCACTATCCAAAAACAACATTTAATTCCTCCAAATCGTTGAATTCTATTGATTTCAATTCCTCCTTTAATTTTTTGTTCAAGGGCACTTCAAAATCTGCCCAAATCTTCTCCAAATCATAGCTTTAAGTCACCTTCAATTTGCTGGCTTGTGACTCTTCAAATGTTACAGCAAAAGAATTAATATTCTCCTCTCAAATCATCCTTCAAAATCTATTATGGCTGTCCTCAAAATTCTCAAATCTAATGGCCTCTTCTAGCTTCTTTCTCCTTTAATATTCTTGTTGAATTTTGACTTCAAATTGGACCTTTTTTTTGACCTCCTCCTTAAGAATCCGAATGTCTTGAGATATTCAAGAGACTTTTCTAAAATTTGACAAACTTCTTGCCAAATCCTTTTTCTTTTTGGGCTTTTTTTTGGATGGTGACAATTGTCGCAAATCCTTTTTATCAAGAGCCTCTCCTTGCTTGCAATCTTCTACCTCGAGCTTTCTTCAAATATTCTCCAATAGCCACTTCAACTTTTCAATGGGGATTTTCTAGCCTTATTCTTTTGTCTCCTTCCAAGTTTGCTTGAGATCTCTTTTCTTGGGTCTTCAATTTTTGTAACTTTTTAACTAGACCTTTTCCTTAGTCCTCCTCTATCTTATTTCTCTAATATTCTATCTTTCAAATCTGGAAGTTTTTCAATGAGATCTCTTCTCTTGGATCTCTTTCTCCAATCTACAATAGGGCTTCTCTTGGCCTCTTTTCAATCTTCAATAGAGTTGCTTTATTCTTTCTTTAGTCTGGAGTCTTCAATATTCTATGGGGATATCCTTCTTGGGTGTCCTCAATTTTCAATGTCTACTCTTTTGCTGCAACAAAGAACTAATCCCTGCACAAGGAAAGCACATAGAATTTCAGACAATCAAAGATGAAATTATTCTCTATAAATTGTAGGAATCTTATCAACTTTTAAGAACTAATTTTCTACAACAATAAACTTAGACAACAACAAAAAAATTCTTATAATTCTCTAGATGTCTAAAAATCAATAAACTTCACTAGTTATCCTTCAATCTAGTGGAAAGAGATCTATGTTGAGTCCTAGTCTTCATGAGATTTCCTGCAACCCTGTGGAAAGACTCTATCCAAAAATCAATCTAAAAATTCTAAAAATAAAATTTTCCTATCTCATCTCAATATCTCTTGTGGCTCTCCCTATCTCCTATCAATATACCTTGTGGTTTTGATACCATTGTTAGCTTTTGATGCTATATATTTAATGTAAAAGCTACCACAAGGTCTAAAATGAGTATACAATATTAAATATATGATAATGACAATATATTAAGGAAGTAAAACTCATAAGAAACTTTTGTAATAACTCATAAATCTGCCATTAATAAGAGCTCATGAAAATAGGATCTTCATACAAAATATGGAGTTCTCAAATACTCCATGCTCTACATTGTAACTACCTTGTGTTACTCTAATGTACTACTCTCTCCTCTTATCGTACTCTATATATAATACCTATATATAATGGTATGTGACTCTTGGCATTTCACCTTTCCATGACTCTTCATATTCCTATTCTATAGACTCATGTACACATGGACAACATGCACATTTACATCATTGCACATTCTAACAATAGTTGTGCATTTATTACATTGCATAAAGTAAATACTCAAAATCTAATCTAAGACACACTCCTAATCTAAAGATGTACCCAAGATGGTACATTAGCATGTACCAAATAATGCAATATTTTCCAATAGAACCATACTAGTGGTTGGACCTTATCAAAAGGAAATATAACTTTTAAATCTAATATCAAAGGCAAAAGCACAAATTCGACATCATATGGTCAGGCCATTGCAGAATCAGAGGCAAAGGTTGAATAACTAGGCATAACTGGTATACATTAATGCACCATAATTTTGTACAAATAGGTTGATAGGTAAACAAAAAGTTAAATATTAACTGAAGGTTAAAGTAGATTATTTATAGGGATGACAAACAATTTTAAAAACATGCAAGGAATATCACATGCTCTAAAAGGTTTCAAGAGGATATATTGCTTCTTGGAAATTGGCATGATCAGAATCGATAATATGCATTGGAACAACACAAATTCAAGAAATGAGAGCCTATAAAAGGAAAATCCCTCCTCAGGCGCTATTCACTCTTAAGAAAAAATATCATCTTAAGGGTCTATGGTGGATAGGCATTAGTGAAAGAAAAATAAAGGTCTCTTGGTTAAAGTTATAGTCAATTTTGAAAATCCCTATGCCTAGAAGAGTTAAAGCAATACCGAAAGAAAATGATCAACAATAGCCTTCTTGATGTTACCTAAACATGGCATTGAAATTGATGGTAGCCCAATAACCATCCCGGTGTTAGCTAAAACAAAATTATCCTAGTGTTTGTTGGGGTTGCTCTTCCATTAAGAATGCTTTCTCTCTTCTTGTCTTGTGAAGGGTTTCAGTAATAGTAGCCACAACCTCGTGGCCCATGGTTTTTTCTATTTCTCGAGGACATCCCCATGCTCTTGAGCTAATGAGAACCACGAGTAGGGAAGGAAAGGAAGAAAAGTTTGGATTCAAGTGGTTTTATGGGTTTGTAAGCCTATGATTCCTTATTGTTTGGTAGGCTTGAACAATTGCCAAGATCATTCTAGGCTATTCTTCAACTTGTGGAAATCTGCTGATACAAACCTAGGATAAGAGGAGTAGCATTTAGAAGAACTCCCTTGAAAAGGGGATATGCTTAGCCTTTTTAATGTCTTAATGTTTGAAACCAATAATAGCAAATACCAAGATGGTTCAAAGGTAAATCAAACACCCGAGCAAGTACATAAGGGAGCTCTAGAACATGTGATATGTTGGTATGGATTTCTTTTATTTTTATTTTTCCCTTTCTTATCATCCCTATCTTCCACTCCTTCACCATATTTACTCTTTACCATGTTTCCACTTTCTCCCATATTTTTGACTCCGTACCCCAATGGAGAAGAAAATTTATCTTGTCTAGGGTGATCATAGTCACTTCTCACATTTGTGGTGATGTGTGAATTAAATACTCTGAGTATGCTCATGATGAAGGTAGATGTAAAAGGTCAATAGGAGGGCACCAAGAAGAACATTGAAATATGAAATATGAAATTTGAATGCATACAATGCTTAGCATTAGGTTTGAGAAGATAAAAATCATGTTAAAGTGAGATAAGTATGTTGCAATGATAGGGTGGTGAGAGCAAACATAGGCTACATTAATGAAAAAATAATGGCTTAAAGCCTTGATTGGCTAGATAGAAAATGAATGGAGAAACTATGGTGGTCACATGGGCAACCAAACTTGAGAAAGTCATGCTAACACTAACAAAATCCAATGTAATTGAGAACCCATCTATCATCAACTTGAAAAATAGGCTATAAAGCAAAAATATTTAATCATCTAACACATGTAATTATGTAATCATTTTGACCAGCAATAGCACAATGGAGACTAATAATATAGAGGAGGCTCTCCTACACGATGTTGTAAAGAAAAGAGTGAAGAAAGAAGGAAAGCTTACAAACACTTGGAACATTTTTCTAAGATTATTGGCATGGGTGAACATTCACCTAAAGCAATCTCTCTCGATCTAAAGCAACACCTAGTTGTAGAAAAACATGTTCAAAAGATTTTCAATTTTGCTAGAGATACTTGCACACAAATATCTTTGTCCTTTCTTATTTTTATCCTCTTTCCAGTATTCACCTTGCCTTTGTGAATCCTCACCCTATCTGCTTGAATATATCACCATAAAATTCCAATATTCCAACACCCAACTCCTTTTCACCCCTTGTACGTATTCATTTGCTTTTTGTTTTCCTATAGCCCTTGCCTACCTAGTCACCCACATTGATTATGGATTCTCATGCATCTCAATTTCCCCTTCCTCCTCTCTTACATATCTATCTTAGCCCCACCATATTCCTCTTGCTAAACCACTCCATTTTTGTTTATCCCTTCCTATATACATTCATATTATCATCAAGCTCCACTTCCTCTAGAAGCTCTATTATCCCATAGATAATGCATACCAAGTTCTCAATTTTATGAGCAAAAATCCTTGAAAATCACCAATAATGTAGGTAAATTTTCTCACCTACATCCACTATGTGGTATAGTTTAGACCATATAGTTATTTTACTTAAAAGTAGTGCAATAATGAGCATACAACAGTCTAGAAGAGCAACATAAGATGCTACTAAAGTAAACAAATATTATCGAAAGATGTAGAGTGCAAATAAGTGTGGCTATATGCAAAATAGGATAGGGTAGATAAAAGAGCACCAGGCAGATGGATGCTAAATAATATTTTGTGCTAATACATTAAACCTAACACCCAACGAAAGCAAAACAAAAATGGGCTAAGTATGGAAAGTCTACTGGATATATGAGAGGCAAATATCAGCAACCAACAGAATTCTAGCATCCAAAATTATTCAAGGAAGAGAAAAAGCAAAGGCACAAGACCCGAGATTTATCACCCAATATCTAACAATTAAACAATTAAGACAAGACCAACTAGATGAAAGATAATGTTGATGTTAGCAAGAGGGCACAAAATGTCTAATGCGGTGTAGAACAATGTCAAGAAAGAAATATTTGAAGGTATTAAACCCAGTATCCGAAATTCGATGTTAACAACTAAGATTCCAAGGGTTCCAGCTTTTATAAGGTAATGATGTCAATATTAGAAGCTTAAAATCTTGACAAGCCAAATGCACTCTCGCATGTAAAATAATTCCAAGCATGGCAACCTTGGAGTTTAAGGAAGATAAATTTTAGAGATTAAAATCAAGACATAATTGGTTAAAATAAGGAGATAAAAACATAAAATTTTCATAGGATGACAATAGTACAGAGATCAACATCCAGGATTAGGAGAATTAAATCAGTAGAAGGGGTATGGATTGAAGACTAGAGTGAAATAAAAAAGGAGGTAAGGTCTTTTTATCAAAATATTTTAGGATTATAGGAGTTTGAATTTATTAATGATAAACTTCTACAAGAAGTTCCTTCAGTTATAATAGATGAAGACAATAGAAAACTGATGGAGCCTATTACTTTGGAAGAAGTTCATCTAGCTCTTTTCTCTTTTAATAAGGATAAATACCTAGGTCTAGATGGGATATTTGTAACATTATATCAACATAATTGGGATATAGTGAAGGATTATTTATTGGTGGTAGTGGAACAATCTAGGGTAAAACAATACATTCCTTATAAAATAGATGCAACATTTCCTACCCTGATTCCAAAAAAGAAGGATGAAAATTTGTTTGATTCATTTAGACCCATAAGCCTATGTAATATGGCATATAAAATTATTTTCAAAGTGATGGTGAATTAGTTAAAGACCATTGCTAGGAAAAATTATTTCAAAAGGGCAAGGAGGATTTGTGAAAGGGAGATAGATTTTGGATGATATCATAGTAGCTCATGAAGTTATGCATTCATCAACTTCAAGAAAAGAGAAAAAAATGGTCTTAAAACTTGATATGAGTAAGGCCTATGATAAGGTTAAATGGGATTTTATTTTTGCAACATTAGAAAAGTTTAGATTTGGGAATAAATGGGTTAGATGGATTAAAGCTTGTGTCTCTACAGTTTTATATTTTGTGCTAGTCAATGGGTTAGTAACAAAATAATTTAAAGCCAAGATAGGCCTTAGACATGGAGATCCTCTATCATAATATTTGTTTATTATTATGGTAGAGGTTTTGGGTAGGAACTTGAAGAAGTCTTATATAGATGGGCTTATAAGTGGACTTAAGGCTAGCAATAACATCGACAACATCACCCATCAACAGTTTATAAATGATACAACCCTTTTTGGTAGGGTAAGGATAAATAAGGCCAAATATTTGAATGACGTATTAAAGGAATATGAAAGAGCATTAGGGAAGAAAGTTAATAGGAAAAAATCCAAAATTTACTTCCTAAACACCCCAACTAAAATCAAAGTAGGGATAACAAGTTACTTCAAATGGAGGTAAATTTGCCAACAACTTATCTAAGCATGTTGTTATTTGAGGAGAGAATGAGGATAGAATTATGGAATCCAGTTATAAGTAAAGTTTAAAATAAACTACCGATATGGAAAGGTAGATGGTTATCATTAGCAAGAAGAGTGCAACTAATTAAATCAATCTTATATGCCATTCCAACATATTATATGTTCTTGTATACTATGCCAAAATTGATAGAAAAAATTTAATCTGTATTATATGGTCATTTTTGTGGTCAAGATTACATACTAAAAGGAAATTTTCTTTGGTGAAATGGAGTAAGGCATATGATGATAAAACCATGGAAGGTATTGATTTAAGAGTTCTTACAGATGTAAACTTAGCTCTCGAGGAAAAGTAATTTTGAAGTTGTGCAAAGAGAGTCAAAGATAATAGGTAATAATTCTTCCAAGGAAGTATGTTGAGCCTAATGACCCAAGATTAATATTTGTTGTAATATCTCTACCAAATGGTTCTTCACTATGGAATGGTTTAAAATAATAAATAGATCTAGTGATTAAGGGTTTAAGATGGGTGGTGGGAATAGGAAAAACATTCTATTTGGATGGATACTTGGTGTGGTAAAAAAAACCACTCAATCTAGATCCAATTTTGAAAGCATGGATGATATTACTTCAAGATAAATACGATGATAGGGTTTCAAACATTTTGTACAAGGATAAGGAAGGAAAATATACATGGAAAGATGATTTTTTACAAGTATACAAGACGTTGATGCTAGGAGGCAATTGAGTAGAAAGATAACTACAATAATTATTTTGAGATAAGACAAGGATAAGTTTATTTGGGAGTTGAATAGCTCTGGAGAATACACAACAAGAAGTGGATATAATATAAAGCACCATCAAAATAGGAATATCACAAGAATATGGAGAGATATTTGGAGGATATCTCGAGAATTCCTAAACTCAAAATGTTTGTTTGACTAGTAGGTCAGAGAAGAATTTTATCTTGGGATAACCTTATGAAAAGGTATTTTCATGGTCCCTCCAAACGTGTTCTTTGTAAAATGGACGAGGAGAGTATAGACCATCTCTTGGGACACTACTCAATAGTTTGGAAACTATGGAAATGGATTCTTAATATGTTTGGTAAATGCATGGTGATGATGAACACAAGATTATACTGAGAGGGGGGGGAGGGTGAACAATATAAGAGCACTTTTTACTTTTCTTTTCAAATCAATATTATGCATTGTATAGATAGTAGTATCAATAGCAGTAATCAAAGCAATGCACAAAACACCATACACAATAAAGACACAGATTTAACGTGGTTCACCCAAAGATGGCTACTTCCATGAAGAAAATATTTCTTCTAAATATTTCTCAAATGATCTCTTGGGAATCCTTCCCAATTACAATGTTTATGGACCTCTATCCAAAGGAGATGCTGATACCCTAAATCTGGTTTTTGGATCTCTATCCACAGGAGAACTCTTTCTCCTTTACTCTGGCTGGTGGTCCTCTAGAAGACACTGCCTCCATTGCACTGACTGGTGGATCTCTCTCCACTTGAAGACTCTTGTCCTCACTCAGAAGACATGTCCTCAATGTCCTAGATGATGGATATCTATCCACTAGAGACTCTATCCTCTTTACTTTGTCACCTCCAAAGCTCTGTCTCAATGCTATACTAAACACAGTCTAGTCGGTCTAGCACAACTCTACTCAACTCTTTCACTAAACATAGTCCAATCGGTATAGCATAAATATTTTTAATAGGTCCACTTAGAACCTACTCAAATCTGCTCAATAGGTCCACTCAGAACCTACTCAAATATGCTCAACAGGTCCACTCAGAACCTACTCAAATATGCTCAATAGGTCCACTCAGAAATTGCACAACTCTGCTCAATAGGTCCACTCAGAACCTGCTCAAATCTGCTCAACATGTCCACTTAGAACCTGCTCAAATATCCTCTATAGGTCCACTCAGAACCTGCATAACTTTTCTCAATAGGTCCACTCAGAACCTGCTCAAATATGCTCAACAAGTCCACACATAACCTGTCCAAATCTTCTCAACAAGTTCACACAAAACCTGTCCAAATATGCTCAACAGGTCCACACAGAACCAGTCCAAATATGCTCAACAATTCCTCTCTAGGACTTGCTCAAATATGTATTATAAGCTTCCACAAAAGCTCACACAAAATCAGTCCACAAGTCTTCTCAAAGACTTACCTCAAATCTGCTTAACAAGTCCACACATAACTTGTCCAATCTCATAGAAACATAAAGAGAATTGTTAGAGAATCAATATGTTCTATACTCAAAAACTCAATCACTTTCTCAACTCAATCATATAGAAGCATAAAGAGAATTTTTAGAGACTCAATATGTTCTATTCTCAAAAACTCAATCACTTTCTCAACTCAATATCATAGAAGCATAAAAATAATTTTTAGAGACTCAATATGTTCTATTCTCACAAACTCAATCACTTTATCAACTCAATATCATAGAAGCATAAAGAGAATTGTTAGAGACTCAATATGTTCTATTCTCACAAACTCAATCACTTTCTCAACTCAGAATATAGAATAGTTTATTTTATGGAACTTGAACAATCACTTCATACATCCACTTGACTAGGCTCAATCAACTCTACTCAACCAATCACTTCAAGAAACAACTCTTGCTCACAAACCCTAGTCCAAGCATGTATCATCCAAATCAAAATGTTTCCAATAATGCTCAACAAAAAATCTCACATAACAATGATACTCATGATCTTTTCAAACCTTAGTTCAAGTTCTTTCCATAAAAACTCACTTCAACAACCATGCTCATTATACAAGGTTTTAATCACAACTCTCAATTTCATAAAAACTTGAAGCATTAACTCAAACACTTCACTCAACCAATTATCTCAACAACAATGCTAATAAAACAAGGTTTTAATCTCAACTCTCAAATCAAAAAACCTTGAAGCAATAATTCAACCACTTTTGAAAAGGAAACCCTAATCAAGTCCTTTTCACTCCAAACTTAATTTTCAATAAAGCCAATCAATCAACTCAACCAAGAAGGAATTTGCCCATACCTTTTGTTTGAAAAGTAGTTGGTCTCACAAATATGCCACACTCACAATTACTTCTTTGCCAATCTCAATAAGGGTTAGAGGATAATTTTCTTCAACAAAAAATATCAAAATTACACCTTATCACTCCAACTTAAATAATAATCAATATCCTCACAATAGTCACAAAAACCCTTAATTCAAAATAACATACTACCCACAAAGTATTAATCTTCTAATATTCCTCAATAGCAATTTTAAGACTTTAAATATAAAATAGAATTCTCCTTATAACTCCTAAAGATAATTCTCAACTACCACAATTTTATTGCAAACAACCTTTCCAAATTTCAACCACTAAACAACCTTATACTTCCAACTTAGGCATTTAATTAAAATTAAAATCAAAATATTACCTTTGCCTTTGGAGAGTTTCAAACTCTCAACGCAGCCCACTCTAACGTCTCAACCGCGGTGCCGACAACCACACGAGCTACACGCTTATTGGAGATAGGTGAAGCACCACATGCTTCAAAAAATTTATCCCCTCCTTGTTTCGTAAAACGTGCACCTCACAATTGGCGCTTTCAACACACTTGCCAAGCGCTTTCGCAGAGACTCGAACGCTGGCCTCCTTGCACACAAAACGTAAGCCACAAACCTCTTGCCACTAGGCCAAGGTGCCTAGTTGGGTTCCAACTATTTGACGCTGTCCCTTTTGTTTCTTTCGCTGGCAATTCAAACTTAATATTCGCACATCCGTTTCACGAGCTCTGCATTAATTAATTAGTATGCTATCTTTTCAATTGAGCAAAGATAATTTTAATGCCCTTTGGGCATAGGTTTAAATATTAATATTCCTCCTTTGCTTTAGAACGTCGATGCTTCAAAATGCAATTAATCCACATGACGTTGGAGAGGATAAACCTTTGTAACATGCTTTGAATATTTAAATTCTAACACCCATCCTTGGGTGTAGTAAAATATTATTATTAATATTTTACTTTGGGCTCTTTTTCACCACCTTACTTAATATTATAACAACTCATATTATAATATTATATCCTTTGATAAAGTACCTTTAATATTTATTTATAAAATTTAAATTCACACTGAATTTAAATAATTTATAAAATAAATATTATAACTCATTTTTAACTTCTGCCTTTTGCATTGTTTCACTTGATCTTTGGCCTTCTCCCTGGATATCAAATAACCATTTTTATCCCCTTTATTTCTTGCTAAAATATTTGGTATTAATGATGACTTCATCTGGTGACATCAATGACAAATTTAACTTAGGGACTCAAAATGTCCAACAGATGAATGGCAAAATTGAGGAATGGTTAAAGCAATGGCATAACACTTTTAAAAGTGATGCTTTACGAACAATATAGGATATATCAAAAGATACAATAATTTGGATTGTTTGGCTAGAAAGGAATATAAGAATTTTTAAAGGAAAGGAAAAAAATTTAGAGGTATTGAAAAGGAAGACTTGTTTAGCCATATAGGAGTCTAAAACAACCCTATCAACTCGCCCAATCCTTAATCTTGAAGCAGAGAGCCTTGATAGATGGAGTCAAATCATCAAATGGAATTACAATGTTGGGGATAGGATAAACAAAAATAAGGCAAATAATATAAAGTGGAAACCATCAAATGTGGAGTGATGGAGCATCTAGAGGAAATCCAGGACCAACAAGAGGAGGAATAATTAGAAATAATAGAGGAGATATTTTGTCTTATTATACTTTCAATAGTGGATTTAAGACAAATAATGAAGCTAAATCTTGGGTGGATTTGGAAGGGTTAAACATATGAAAATAGATGAAATGGAACAAAGTATGGATGGAAGGTGATTCACTCAGTAATAAATGCAATTTTTAGTAAAGCAAAGGCTCCATGGAAACATACAAGATATAATTGTGGAAATTCAAGACATTGCTATAGAGTTTGAAGAAATCAAGTTTACTCATACATTTATATAAGGAAATAAATGTGTAGATAGGCTAGCCAATAGAGGGGTTTTAATTGAGGATCGTGAAGTTAAATTATATTTTCCTTGGTTAGAGGAAGTAGTAAGTTTAATTGATGCTGACAAGAAAATGTTGATTGCTCAAATCAAATATTGATTAAGATTTAATTTAATGTTTTCAATTGGCAATATTGCTTTATTTTATAACATTAATATGCTTTCATATATACAATTTATTACAATTTTTATGGTTGCACTTGTGCTTCAAGAAGGAAACTAACAATCCATATCTGGTAAAGAGGGCTATGATAGTGCAATGTTTTGGAAATATTACTCTACTAAGATGAAATGTATAGATAGTAGAGGTGAAGTTTTGGTATTGTGAAGGTTGTTGTAGAAAAAATTCAAGAAGGATGCTGAAATCTAGAATATTTGTATTCACATATAAATTTGAAAATTTCTAGAAAATAAAAATCAAGAGTTCAGACATTTTATGTAAAATGATGTAGGTTTCTAGCTATAGCAACTTCATTGTTATGAGAATTGAATCTATTTGTAAAATATTATGCTCTAAAGAAGAGAGTTGTGATTTTTGAAAGGCGAGGGATCCCAATACAACCCCTTGCTCTCTAGAAGAAAAAAAAATCATGGGCAAAAGGAGTAAGAATCAAAAAAATATTTTATACAAACATTGCTCTAGGAGAAAGATCATATGGATAATTTATCAATATCACAATAGTTGATAGAGTAAAATTATCTATAAGCTAAATACTATAGACACCCAATTTTGGAATGCTTGGTTAAATTTCAAGATCACCAATTTCACTAATTAACCCTCATACATCAACCTTCTAATCAATAAACTAGTTTTACCTTCCTCATGCCCAAATCTAGAGTATTTATTGCTCCAAAAGTGATAGTTGTCACCCTTCAACAATTTAGAATCAGGTAATAGAATACTTAGGACATTAATATCCATTACAATTCTATAAACAAATACCTCCACTAGAAAGGGTTCAAAAAGAGCTTTCCAACGAGTATATATAAGCCTATACTCATATAATTATTATTGCTTCTAACCACCCAAAATTAGAGTATTTATTACTCCTAAGCAAATGTGTTGGCAAATAAGCATTTGAATTGGTTGTGCATTTACACCTAGACAATGAATTCACCACCTTTAATTGTCTAACTTTTTCCTACCCAAATTCAACTTTCAATAATCATCTAGCATTTGCACCACCTCAATTGCATTGGCAACACTTTTGCTAGCCAACACATTTGACCTAGAATAAGTAAAATATCAGAGGCATGTATCTCAAGCATGCTTAAGCTATCATCCACTACTAGTCATGATTGCACATATTGATCCATGGGTCATGCCTAAACCTTCATGATTCTTCCAAGCATATTTGACCTTATCTTTCCATCCTTATAGCATCTTACCTCTAAGAGACTCTAAAAATCTATAAATACAACCCTTGAGGAAGGGTTTGTAAGCAAGTTTGGTACTACAACTATATTATACCAAAATAATTCTAGCATCATTTTAGCATTATATATTTCTCTTGCCAAGGTTTTTCTAAAATTTTGGCTCAACTTTGGCCTGCACTCTCTAGTAGTAATCAAGTTCACCACCACTCAACCAAGAATTAAAAGTTATATAATTAGAAGTTGAACATCCCAAAATGTATCTCTAAGCATTTTGTGGGCCACCAATAAGAAAAATAAAATAGAAACAACTTTTTATATTGGGTTGTATCCTTCTCATCTCTTCATTTATTTTTTTGGCTCAATATTTATCTTGTTTTTGGCTAATATTCTTTATCTCATTATTGTCCCTTTGATTTTTTTTACACTTTATCTTGTTGTTATCCCACATATAATCTATTCTTGATAATATTATCTAACCATGTTCTTTCCTACTAGTAATTGATTAGTATTTCTTCTACACTCCTTGCATCTATGTGTATCTTGCTTACTAGTTAGCATAGTTTGTTATCTACAAGTGTTTAATCTAGTCTTAAGATGTTTAATATTCATAATTTTTATCATTTCATAGGGTTGTGGTCTCTTCATTTATAATTAGTGTCTCTTTTATGATTAGCATTGCATATTTATTTTATCATGCTTATTAGTGAGCATATTTATGCATTTTCAAGCATCTAACATAGTTTAATCAATCATATATATCTTGTTTCTATCTCTCATTAGGGAACTTGTCCTCCTAGGATAGTACCCTTCATCGATAATCATTTATATCTTAGTTTATCTTATATTATATCCACTTAATCTAGTCACAATGTCATTTGTATTGTTTGATTGCAGGTAGGAAACACATTTATCCTTTCTTTTACACAAACCATTTGCACTAGCAACATTTATACTGACTATGCAATGCTTTTGCCATTTTTGTATTTATTATATTCTTTACTTTATTTTTATCATTTTATCATCTTTGTCTTGCAAGAACCAAGGTCTAATAATCCTAACAAGGAAGTTCACTATCTCTCCTCTAATTAGACAGACCCCTCCACTAATCCCTATCATTTTTATCTATTTTGTAGGTATTTATATTTGTGTTGGCCGTAGGCATTTGCACATTATGTAGAATAGTTGCCTCTAAGGAAAATTAGGTGCTTCTATTCCTAGACTCTCTATTTTCGTTTTGTAGTTTAGCATTTGCTTGTTATCTATTGTTGTTAGGGTTTCCATTTATGTTTTGTTAATCAATTTGATATAGAAAAAAATGAAACCTTGGCATAGTTTAATCACATAAAAGGGAATATCTTATCTTGTATTATGCATAAAATCTAAACCAAATATAATTTGTATCTTAGGATAGTTTTTTTTATGCATCTTCCCTTCAACCCTTTCTCTTGAAAAGAAAAGACATTTGGTTTACTATATCACTAAAAGAAAAAATTATTTTAGTCTTAAGTTTTAAGTGTTACATTTAAATGTAGGTTAAGGTTTAGTCTTTCACATTAAGGGATCTTAAAGAAAGTACTTCTTTTAAAAAAACTTAGTTTTTTGTGAATCCAAATATCAAACTGTACTTAGATCTTAGTGTCCCTTAATCCTCTAAGGTGAGAAGTCCCTCTATTCAGGGAGAAAGAGGTGTGGGATCCCCTTTGGTTGGCCCCTCATCACCTTTTTCCCCTTCCCAAATTTTGGCAAACCTGACATGAACACCATCGTGGTTCCTAAGAACCCCTTGTCCTAGCCAAAGACTTAACCAAGATTAAAATTAATCATACTTTAATCCAAGACCACTTAAACATTTTTTGTGTAGTTAGCACACATTAATCAAGATAACAAGAATCTAACCAAGTGCTAGTTCTATTAAGGATATTCAGAATACTTTTAATAACTATAGTACAAATCTCTAGGCTATATTGGGTGTATTGTGAGCCTAGGATGCTAGCCTCGCACATAGAGTCTCATGCATACTTTAAGCCTATTAAGGAGTATAACATAGTGAGCTAGTGGAATTCATAAGGAGGATATCTATTACCCCTTGTGTGCTATCTTGGACCACATACCTAGAGGGTCACTTCCACATACAATTGCTACCCCATGTATCAATAGAGTATATATGGAAGATGATTCAATAATAGTAATAAATGAAAATTTGAGAAAAGTAAAAGGTCAATGGAAGATACAAAAAATCATTGTGGAAATAGAAGACCTTGCTATAGAGTTTGAAGAAATCAAGTTTACACGTACATTAAGGGAAAGGAACAAATGTGTAGATAGACTATCCAATAGAGGAGTTTTAATAGAGGATCATGAAGTTAAATTCTCTTTTCCATGGTTAGAGGAATTAATAAGTTTAGCTGAAGTTAACAAGAAAATATTGATTGTTTGAATCAAATAATGATTAAGGTTTACTTTAATGTTTTCCATTGGTAATATTTGTTTCATTTTATAACATTAATTTATTTTCATATAAACTATTTATTACAAATCTTGTGGTTGCACTTATGCTTTAGGAAGGAAACTAATAGTCCAGATCCGGTAAAGCAAAATATGATATTGCAAAGTTTTAGAAATATTACTCTATTAATATGTAGTGTATAGATAATAGAGGTGGATTTTTTGTATTATGAAGGATACTATAGAAAAATATCAAGAAGAAGAATGCTAAATTTTGGAATATTTGTATTTACAAAGGAAATTGTGTTGGCAATTTTGGGTACCTTGAGTACATTGCATTTGCTCAAGTGAATTAGTTGTCATTGATGTCAAGAAGCTTTTGAAAGAATTTGATTTGATGTAAAAATAATGTGTTTTGTTGAAGGTTCGGCTTGACAGGTTCGAAAGAAAGTAAGTTGAAAAAGTGTCGCGATATCGCGACATGTCGCATTTTCGCGACTTAGGCAGGAGAGAGAAAGCTTTTTGAAAAAGTGTCGCGATATCGCGACATGTCGCATTTTCGCGACTTAGGTAGGAGAGAGAAAGCTTTTTGAAAAAGTGTCGCGATATCGCGACATGTCGCATTTTCGTGACTTAGGCAGGAGAGAGAAAGCTTTTTGAAAAACTGTCGCGATTTCGTGACATGTTGGCAGAGAAAGAGAGCAAGGTGGAAAGTGTCGCGATTTCGCGACATGTCGCATTTTCGCGACTCGAAAAGTGCAGGAAGGCAAAGAAGGAAAAGTGTCACGATTTCGCGACATAATGCAAGGAAGGTTGTATGGACGAAAAAGTGTCACGATTTCGCGACATGATGCAGAAGGGAGAGTCCACAGTGTGAACTGTCGCGATTTCGTGACAAGTTCGAAGAGAGATAAAGTATCTCGAAAAGTGTCATGATTTCGTGACATGCTGCAAAAGACTAAGTGAGGACTGTCACGATTTCGTGACATGCTGCAAAAGACTAAGTGAGGACTGTCGCGATTTTGCGACATGCTGAAAAGCTCGAAGTGAGAACTGTCATGATTTCGTGACATGCAGCAAAAGGAAGAGGCTGAAATGAGAAGCGTCACGATTTTGCAATAGGCTACAAAGAAGTTGTACGGATGCAGAAAGTGTCACGATTTCATGACAGGTTGAAGAGAAAGCTTGCGAATGCAGAAAGTGTCACGATTTCGTGATAGGTTGAGATGGCAGCTTGCAGTTGGAGAAAGTGTCACGATTTCATGACAGAAATAGTTAGCAAGTCTTCAACAGAAGAAGCGTCACGATTTCACGACGAATTGAAGAAGGAAGAGCTCGAAGGCGAAAGCGTCACGATTTCGTGACATGTTCCAGTTTCGCGGGTGTAAGGCAGAGAGAAGCTCAAGGCAGCGAAAGTGTCACGATTTCGCGACATGCTCCATTTTCGCTAGTGCAAGCCTAGAAGAAGACCAAGAAGACTAAAGTGTCACGATTTCGTGACAGGAGTGAAGATGACGTCAACAAAGATAGAAGTGTCACGATTTCATGACAAGAACGTAGTCAAGGCAGACAAAAGCAAAAGTGTCGCGATATCGCGACAATAGCCAAACGAAAGTGTACGGCTGCAAAAATGTCATGATATCATGACATGTTGTGGTTTCACGGCAGAAGCTACTGAACCACAGAGGCGGTTGAAGCCGACAGAGTTAAAATTGGGCCGACGGAGATTAGGGCATGCAACCGACGGAGTTAGGGTTTTGCATTTGCATAATAGCCGACTAAGACCAAGGTTTAGATCTTGATTATGTTAGTATAAAAGGAGGGCTGTTTGAAGAGATTTGGCATCGATCGAAGTGTGCGTTCGAAGTGCGATATTCATAGATAGAGTGCGGGGGAGAAGTTCGATCATCAAAAAGCAGAGTGTGCGAAGACTGTGCTGTTGTGATTGCGTAGAGGTGCATAAGTTGATGTTCGATCGAGTGCTGCTGTGTTTGCGCAGTCAGTGCAAAAGTTGGTTTCGACCAAATGCGGCTGTAACAAAATAGAAAGAGATTTGAGGACAGACTTGTGCCAGATCGAAGGACTGTGTTTGGTGCAGACCAGAGAAAGAGGAAGAGGACAGACTTGTGCCAGATCGAAGGACTGTGTTTGGTGCAGATCAGAGAAAAATATAGAGGACATTTGTGCTAGACCGAAGGACTGTGTTTAGTGCATTTTTGAGGACCAGCTTTGAGGTGATAGAGTTGAGGACAGAGGTCTCCAGCCAGAGCAGGGAAGACAGGTGTCTTCTGTGGATAGAGTTCCACTTGCTAAGGGCAGCAGAGGCAGAGGTCTTCTAGAGGATCACCAACAGAGTAGAGTTAGGGGATTGGTGTCTCCTTTGGGTTGGTACCCATAAACATTGTAATCGGGAAAGGTTTTCCCAGATTTGGTTGATAAAATTTTAGTGAAAATTTTATCCGTGGAGTAGCCCACCTTGGGTGAACCACGTAAATTGTTGTGTCTCTATTGTGGATGGTGTTTTCTGTATTGCTTTGATTTTTGCTTGATACTGCTTTCTATACACTGCATAATATTGTATTAAAAGTTAAGTTGAAGGAAAAAGTAAAAAGTGGTCTTATACTGTTCACCCCCCCTCTCAGTATAAGCTTGTGTTCTTCAATTGGTATCAGAGCGGGTTCCTTCGAAAAGTTTAAACAGCTTGAAGGAAAAGCTTGATAAGAACACAATGGATTATTCAAGCGGAAATGCAACACCTATTCTTGATGGATCAGATTTTGGTCTTTGGAGTGCAAGGATGAAGGTTCATCTAATGGCACTTGGGAATGAGGTGTGGGAAGTGATTGAAGATGGGTATACTATTCCTGTAAATGGTCCATATACTAAAGAAGATAGGCTTCTACATCACAACAATTCAAAAGCAATGAATGCAATCCTGAAAGGCTTACAGAAAGCAGATCTCACCAAAGTAATTCACTGCAAGACAGCTAGTGAAATGTGGAAACAGTTGCAGGTGGTTCATACGGGTGATGCAAATGTCAGAAAGGCCAAGTTGAGACATTTCAAAGGTATGTTTGAACAACTCAAGATGAATGATGATGAAAATATTAGTGACTACATGCTTCGCATGGATGAGGTTGTTAACTCCATGAAAGACTTAGGTCTTGAACTTGCTGAAAATGATGTTTGTGATAAAATCTTAAGATCTCTTCCTAATAGATTCAGTGAAAATATTTCTGCTATTGAGGAAGCTAAAGATTTGGATAAGCTAAAAAAGGATGAGCTTCATAGCATTCTTGCAACATTTGAGTTGAGAACTCAGGTGAAGGTTGACGTCAAGAAAGAGGCAGCTTTCAAGGCTACCAAGAAATCTAAGGGTAAACAACTTCAAGAGAGTGATGAGTCTTCTAGTGATGAAGAGGCATATTACAACAAGAAAGGCAAGTTATCTAGAAAGCACAAAAGCATGAAAAATATAAGATGCTTCAATTGTGGAAAGTTCGGTCATTATGCTACTGATCGTACTGTTTCCAAGAATGAAAGTGATGAAGAGAAACAGGATGTTAAGAGCAAGGATTCTGAAAAGCACAAGTATTACAGAAAGAACAAAGATGAGCACAACAATCAAGGAAAGAGGTATTCACACAAGAACAAGAAGAGTTTCTACCTAGACAAAGCAAGTAAGTGTTCTAGCAGTGATAGTGAAAGCTCTTCAAGTGATGAGGAAAATGAGATGTTGTTCATATCAGAAAAAGAGGAAGAACCGAAACATAGATTCATTATTATGAAATGTCTTAGATGTGGAAATTTTGGTCACCTTGAGGATGACTCGTACAAATAATGATTTGGTTTCCAAGTATGTATAAGGATGCTTCAGAAAACTATCAAGAAGATGCTTGTATGGTTTTTGAAAAAGGTAGCACCTCTAGTGATAAGAAATCTGGAAAAGGCCTTGAGGATTCAGAAAGCAAACAAATAAAAGATCTTGAAAGTGAACTTAATAATGCTCTTAGTGTTTTGAAAAAGGAAAGAAAGAAGAATGATAGACTCAAGGATAAGTTAGATGAATGTTGTATGGAGAGAGACGATCTTATAGAAAGTCTTGACTTCTCTATAGCTAAAACACAGGAACTCAAGGATGAGTTAGAGTCTAAGATTCTTGAGTATAATGAGTTGGAACAGAAAATGGCTTTTCTGGAAGTGGAAACTAAAGAGTACAAGGATAAGTTGTACAGGGTTTCAAGATAGCTCCAAGAAGGTTAAGTCTCTCATCAAAGGTCAAAGAAATCCAACAGATAAAATAGGTCTTGGTTTTGTTAAGCCGCACAAAGAACAGGTTGGGGAATCTAGCAAGAGATTCCAAAAGGAAGAGAGTTCTGATGAAGAAAGTACTTCAGAACATGAGTCCGTGAGTGATCGATGCGTAGAAATAGAAAACGAAATTCAGAATGCGAAGAAGAAGTTTTCAGGACCCAAGAGGTCGTATAAAGGAAAATTTCACGGTAGATGTTTTGCGTGTTACAGGTTTGGTCACATGGCTGCACATTGCATGTCTCAAATGAAGAAGGTTAACAACAATTTCAGAAGTGGTAATTTCTTCCAAGGGTATTGCTACTCTTGTAATCAGTTTGGGCATAAGGCAATTGTCTGCAAGGCTAATATCAGGTTCACGGTTAGTCAGAATAGGTGGATTCAAAGAACAGGTATGCCTAAAAGAAATTACAGTGTTACTTGTTATAAATGCAACAATGCAGGTCACACAACTAGACAGTGTAGAGCTGATCTTCCAAGGTACAGGAACAGGAACAGTAGCATGATCAGGTCCAAGGATCAAGGCATGAAAAAGGACAGGGATGAGAACAAGAACAAGAACAGTGACAAAAATAGGAATGCGGGCAAAAAGTTCAAGAAAAGGCCGGGCAAGGAAATTATAGACACTGATGATGATCAGTGCCTAATGGGAGTTTTACTCCCACCCTAGTTTTAATCTCCTCATGAGGAAGTGGGGGAGGGACTAAGCTAAGAGGCTCATTCTTAGTCCCAAGCCCCAAAGGTGACCCTTTGCCATTGATGACAAAGGGGGAGAGATTTGAGTAAGGGGGAGAGATATGAGTAAGGGGGAGAGCTTCAATGTAAAGAGGAAAGCTTCAAGTCAGGGGGAGCAAAACTTCAATAGGAGATTTTTAGTCTGTTAGCACAGTTGGTTTCAGTTTTTGCTCCTGAGACGTGTTTTTAGTAAAGGGTTGCCATCAATGACAAAGGGGGAGATTGTTGGCAATTTTGGGTACCTTGAGTACATTGCATTTGCTCAAGTGAATTAGTTGTCATTGATGTCAAGAAGCTTTTGAAAGAATTTGATTTGATGTAAAAATAATGTGTTTTGTTGAAGGTTCGGCTTGACAGGTTCGAAAGAAAGTAAGTTGAAAAAGTGTCGCGATATCGCGACATGTCGCATTTTCGCGACTTAGGCAGGAGAGAGAAAGATTTTTGAAAAAGTGTCGCGATATCGCGACATGTCGCATTTTCACGACTTAGGTAGGAGAGAGAAAGCTTTTTGAAAAAGTGTCGCGATATCGCGACATGTCGCATTTTCGCGACTTAGGCAGGAGAGAGAAAGCTTTTTGAAAAACTGTCGCGATTTCGTGACATGTTGGCAGAGAAAGAGAGCAAGGTGGAAAGTGTCACGATTTCGTGACATGTCGCATTTTTGCGACTCGAAAAGTGCAGGAAGGCAAAGAAGGAAAAGTGTCACGATTTCGTGACATAATGCAAGGAAGGTTGTATGGACGAAAAAGTGTCACGATTTCGCGACATGATGCAGAAGGGAGAGTCCGCAGTGTGAACTGTCACGATTTCGCGACAAGTTCGAAGAGAGATAAAGTATCTCGAAAAGTGTCACGATTTCGTGACATGCTGCAAAAGACTAAGTGAGGACTGTCGCGATTTCGTGACATGCTGCAAAAGACTAAGTGAGGACTGTCATGATTTTGTGACATGCTGAAAAGCTCGAAGTGAGAACTGTCACGATTTCGTGACATGCAGCAAAAGGAAGAGGCTGAAATGAGAAGCGTCACGATTTCGCAACAGGCTACAAAGAAGTTGTACGGATGCAGAAAGTGTCACGATTTCACGACAGGTTGAAGAGAAAGCTTGCGAATGCAGAAAGTGTCACGATTTCACGACAGGTTGAGATGGCAGCTTGCAGTTGGAGAAAGTGTCACGATTTCATGACAGAAATAGTTAGCAAGTCTTCAACAGAAGAAGCGTCATGATTTCATGATGAATTGAAGAAGGAAGAGCTCGAAGGCGAAAGCGTCACGATTTCGTGACATGTTCCAGTTTCACGGGTGTAAGGCAGAGAGAAGCTCAAGGCAGCGAAAGTGTCACGATTTCGTGACATGCTTCGTTTTCGCTAGTGCAAGCCTAGAAGAAGACCAAGAAGACTAAAGTGTCATGATTTCATGACAGGAGTGAAGATGACGTCAGCAAAGACAGAAGTGTCACGATTTCGCGACAAGAACGTAGTCAAGGCAGACAAAAGCAAAAGTGTCGCGATATCGCGACAATAGCCAAACGAAAGTGTACGGCTACAAAAATGTCATGATATCGTGACATGTTGTGGTTTCGCGACAGAAGCTACTGAACCACAGAGGCGGTTGAAGCCGACAGAGTTAAAATTGGGCCGACGGAGATTAGGGCGTGCAGCCGACGGAGTTAGGGTTTTGCATTTGCATAACAGCCGACTAAGACCAAGGTTTAGATCTTGATTATGTTAGTATAAAAGGAGGGTTGTTTGAAGAGATTTGGCATCGATCGAAGTGTGCGTTCGAAGTGCGATATTCATAGATAGAGTGCGGGGGAGAAGTTCGATCATCGAAAAGTAGAGTGTGCGAAGACTGTGCTGCTGTGATTGCGCAGAGGTGCATAAGTTGATGTTCGATCGAGTGCTGTTGTGTTTGCGCAGTCAGTGCAAAAGTTGGTTTCGACCAAATGCGGCTGTAACAGAACAGAAAGAGATTTGAGGACAGACTTGTGCCAGATCGAAGGACTGTGTTTGGTGCAGACCAGAGAAAGAGGAAGAGGACAGACTTGTGCCAGATCGAAGGACTGTGTTTGGTGCAGATCATAGAAAAATATAGAGGACATTTGTGCTAGACCGAAGGACTGTGTTTAGTGCATTTTTGAGGACCAGCTTTGAGGTGATAGAGTTGAGGACAGAGGTCTCCAGCCAGAGCAGGGAAGACAGGTGTCTTCTGTGGATAGAGTTCCACTTGCTAAGGGTAGCAGAGGCAGAGGTCTTCTAGAGGATCACCAGCCAGAGCAGAGTTAGGGGATTGGTGTCTCCTTTGGGTTGGTACCCATAAACATTGTAATCGGGAAAGGTTTTCCCAGATTTGGTTGATAAAATTTTAGTGAAAATTTTATCCGTGGAGTAGCCCACCTTGGGTGAACCACGTAAATTGTTGTGTCTCTATTGTGGATGGTGTTTTCTCGTATTGCTTTGATTTCTGCTTAATACTGCTTTCTATACACTGCATAATATTGTATTAAAAGTTAAGTTGAAGGAAAAAGTAAAAAGTGGTCTTATACTGTTCACCCCCACCTCTCAGTATAAGCTTGTGTTATTCAAATTGAAGATCCAAAAAATGAAAAACAAGAATTCAAACTTTTATGAAAAAGGTGTAAGTATCTAGCTATAGCAACTCAATTGAGATGAGAATCGAATATGTTTATAAACTCTAAATATCTAAAGGAGACAATTATGATTTTTCAAGGGTGGGGGATTCAAGTACAACCCTTTTTTTTCCAACAAAAAAGGCCATTTAAATATTATTTGTGTAGTTAGCACACATTAATCAAGATAAAAAGAACCTAACCAAGTGCTAGTCCTATTAAGGATTTTTACAACCCTTTGAATAACTACAATACAAATCTCTAGGATATATTGGGTATATTATGATCTCAATATGCTAGCCTCCCACGTAAATTCTTGTTGGTACTTTAAGCCTATTCAAGAGTATAATGTAGTGGGCCAATGGGAGTCATAAGGAGGATATTTATTACCCCCAACATGTCATCTAGGGCCACATACCTAGAGGGTCACTTCCATGTACATTCAGTATCCCATATATCAATTATCTCTCACATATTGACAAGTATATAGAGACAAATTAGGTATATAGGGAGGCCCATGAGGTATATCAACCTATTTAGCTTCATTCAAAGTTTCATTGGATTTGAATCCTATCTAAAGCATAAAAGTAGATCAATCTCAACTAGTAAGTAAATAATCCAAGAGTCTCCTTCATAGTCAAAATAATTGCTTTGTTGATGTAAATTCACTGTAAGAGACCAACAATGGACTCCAAGGGTAAATTGCAAGACAAGAAACGAGACAAAATACACCAGTAAAAATAAACCTGCAAATGCTTATTTTCATTATCTGAATTTACATCCCCTTTACAATAGAGTCTCCCACTCCTTATACTCCCCACAAAAAAAACCCTAGCCTATGCTACCCCCTTACTATTTTTAGTCACTTTTCTATTTTTAGCAACTCACTTGCTATTTTTAGTAACCCAAAAAAAGAGCTCGGATGGCATCCAAAATGGAATCATGCATCCATTATTCAATAATAACCACTATCCCAAAATAGAAACCCCACTCTAGTTCTACACTAATAACATCAATTTATCCGTCAGTCTATGGATTATTAGCACTACTGAACTATAGCTTTGTGTCTAGTTTCTTCCATAATGTCCACCAAAAATGACTCAAGAACTTAACATCCCGATCTGAAGTGATGGTCTTTGGAAATCCATGCAGTCTCACTACTTCATAAAAAAAAGTACTGTAATCTTGGTTGCATCATTGATTTCCTGGCAAGCAAGAAAATGAGCCATCTTAGAAAATCTATCTACTACAGCATAAATGGAATCTTTACCTCATTGAGTACAGGGTAGCCCTAGCACAAAATCCATGCTCAGGTCGGTCCATGATACCAAGGAAACTGGTAAGGGCGTATACAACCATATATTTTGGCCTTTAGCCATCTGGCACTCTCTACATCTGGACATAAATTGAATTACATCTCTCTTCAACTACGGCCAATAGTACTTTTCTTCCACAAGACCAACTGTTTTGTCTATGCCAAAGTGTCCTGCCAAACTACCACTATGCAGCTCAAAGATGATATTCTCCTCCATGGAACCAATAAGTATGCACAACTGTTTCCCCTTAAACAGATAGCCATCCTGCATAACATACTCAACAAATATTTGACCAGTCTCACCCATCATTGGAGTTTTGTACTGCTGTATAATGCTTCCAAAATCTGTATCGAATTCATAAAAATCCTTAATCCCCTCAAAGCCTACCACTACATTCTCCATGGTGGTTACCAATAGTACTCTACTGCTTAATGCATAAACAACCTTATTCTGCTTATCGGACTTGTGCTTCAACACAAATGAGTATTCTTGCAAAAATGAGACCCATTTGGCATGCCTACTATTTAAAATATTCTAAGAATTGACATACCTTAATGCTTCAAGATCAGTGTACAACACAAACTCCTTGGATAACAAATAATATCGTCAATAGCTCAACGCCTGCACAATTGCATAAAATTCTACATCATAAGTGGAATAACTCTTTCTTAACTTATTCAACTTTTCACTAAAAATGCTACTGGTCACCCCTCTTGGCTCAATATAGTGCCAATTCCCACATGTGAAGCATCACAATCAACTTCAAATATTTTGCTAAAATTAGGTAATACCAACATGGGTGCTTTTGAAACCTTCTTCTTCAAGAGTTCAAAACTTTGAGTTACCGCTTTTGTCCATACAAAGTTTTTTCCCTTCGTACACTCTGTTATAGGTGCAAGAATGTTGCTAAAGTTTCTAATGAACTTCCTATAAAAAGTTGCCAAACCATGGAAACTTCTTACCTCCATTACATTCCTTGGAATATGCCATTCAAGAATTTCCTTCACCTTTTCCTCATCCATCTTCAGGCCATCCTTGGAAATTACAAAGCCCAAAAACACTAAACTTTATTGAATAAATATACACTTCTTCAAATTAGCATACAATTTATCTTTCCGTAATAACTCTAACACCAACCTCACATGGTGCAAGTTATCTTCACTTTTACTAAAAATCAAGATATCATCAAAATAGACAACCATAAACTTACCAATGTATTCCCGTAGCACTCGGTTCATAAACCACATAAAGGTATTGGATGCATTTGATAACCTGAATGCAATCACCATCCACTCGTACAACCCATCTCAGATTTTGAAAGTAGTCTTTCACTCATCCCCCTATTTAATTTTTATTTGATAATAACCACTCTACAGATCAATATCGTTGAAGTAGTTAGCCCCTGGTAAGACATCCATCATATCATCCAATCTAGGTATTGGAAACATGTACCTGATAGTAATTTTATTTATGGACAAACTATCTACACACATCCACTATGAGCCATCCTTCTTTGAAGTTAACAGGGCAAGAGTTGCACAAGGACTCATGCTCTCCCTTACTAATATTTTCTATATCAATTCTATCACTTGCTTATTCAACTCTACATTCTGGATTGGGCTCAACCGATAGGCTACATGGTTTGGAAGAATTAATCCAGGAATTAAATCAATGTGATGCTAAATATCCCTCTTTGGTGGTAACCCATAAGGTAACTCATCTGGTATGACATCAACATACTCTTTCAATAACCTATATGCTACCAGTGGTGTAGGAACCTCATCTACCTCTACCTTCTTCACCGTTAATGGATAGCACCAACCCGTTTCTTGTGCCTCTATGATAAACTCCTTCACAGTTAGAAAACTCTCACTCTACCCTTCTTCCTAAAGAGGCAACAATACTACCTTGGCACCATCCTTACAAAAGGTGTATGTAATTTGATTCCTATCATGGATGGCCTTCCTATCATACTGCCAAGGCCTCCACAATAGTATGTGATAGGTATCCATAGGAGTCACGTCACACCAAACTTCATCTTTATAAGTATTCTTGATTAATAATTTTATGAAACATCTCTTATCAATAGTCACCTCATTTCCTTTCTTGATCCATGAAATGTGATAGGGGTGTGGGTTCTTCTCACATTTTAGATTAATTTTATCTACCATTGCATTAGAGACCATATTCTCACAACTACCACCATCAATGATTACTTTACATACCTTTCCTCCCAATGTGCATCTCATGTGAAAGATATTTGTTCATAGCCAGGACTCACCACCCTCATCCACTTGCATTTTTGACTTCTTTGGAGCAATCAATGTTCTCTTTATCATAATATTATTGCTCATGTCTGTAGTAACTTCTATCTTAGTTTCCTCCTCTTCCTCAACCAGGTTAACTCTAGCCTTTCCTCCCCGATTTCTCTCTATAGCATCATAGTGGGTGCATTCAAATGCTCTATGACCTTCCTTACCACATCTAAAATAGGTATATGACTTTTATGATCCATTCCTAGTTCGACCTCCCCCATTACCTTGACCTCTCTAATTTCCTCTTTCTATTTGGTAGGTACCACAATATTGCTATGTCTCTTTCTGTTTCTCTATATTTGAGGATTCTTCCTTGATGAGCTAGATCCAACACACCCCTGATTTGGAGATGTCAATCCCTTCTTTCCTTTTCTATAATTTCTCCTCTTATGCTTCTCTTTAGCCCTCAAGGTCATATGATATGCATCTTCTATAGTAAGGGTACGATGCATACTCAATTGATATTAAATAGCATAACTTAGGCCATTTACATACCTTGCAACTCTTTGCTCTTCAATCTCATTATGCTCCACATGAGTAGATAACTTGTAGAACTCATTGGTGTAGTCCTCGATGATTTGGTCCTTCTATCGGATGTTCTAAAATCTACAAAATAAAGTTTGGGAATAGTCTACAAGCACAAAATTTTCTTGCAACTTCTTCTTCATCTTATCCCAAGCCCTAATCTTTTCTTTTCCTCTCCTCTGTCGCTCCATCTGTAGATGATCCCACCAAATTAAAGCATACCCTTTCAACTTTGTGCATGCATGTTTCACATTCTTTCCGTTAGCCAAATTACTCCATTCAAAATATTTCTCCATACTATTTACCGAATTTATTAGCTCCTTTGGTTTTAACCCACCAACATACTCAAAAACCTCGATCATCATTCCACATCGGTTTCCTTTAAGTCATTCCAAGGCTCAGATCAACCTACTTTCAAAACATCCTTTTTCTTCTTTCATGTGATCCTTAGATTTGTCTTTCTCAACCACGGTATCATTATCAGATCCTAGATCTAAGTCCACATTGGTGTGGACCTTCATCATGCGGTTAATTGAACTTGTCAACCATGCTATTTCTGCATGCAGATCCTCCATCTGCCTATTCATTTGGGCATATATCCCTTGCCCTCTTTCTATTCTATTCATATTTTTTTTTCTACTAGGAATATCTCATCCGCTCTGATACCAATTGATTTAAATTCACTACAAAAGACCAACAATGGACTCCAAGGGTAAATTGTAAGACAAAAAACCAAACAAAATACACCAGTAAAAAGAAACCTGCAAATGCTTCTTTTCATTATATGAATTCACATCCCTGTTACAATAGAGGCTCCCGCTCCTTATACTCACCACAAAAAAAACCTAGCCTACGCTACCCCTCACTATTTTTAGTCACTTTTATATTTTTAGCAACTCACTATTTTTAGTAACCCAAAAAAAGAGCTTGGATGGCATCCAAAATGGAATCATGCATCTGTTATTCAATAATAACCACTATCCCAAAATAGCAACCCCACTCTAGTTCTACACTAATAGTTATGATAACTCTTTTAGTTGTGAAAACTCAAAATTAAATTAAAATCTAATTTTGGGCCTCCTAGAGGCATTTTTTGCCCGAGACACAATTGGACATTTTTTTAAGTTCTCCATGCTATTCTGCACGTTTTAAAAAAATGAGGCAAAATGGACACTTAGAGCAAAAGTTATGGCCCCAGTAAGGTGCATTATTTGTGAAGATCATATATCTTCTCTTCCCAAAATAAAACCATAGTCCTTTACTTCATTGTAAACATGTCATCTAAGTAGATGAGATATTATAGTTGCATCTATTGATTAGACAACATATGGCATTGGATCCATTATATATTGAAATAACACCCCATAGACCAAAAAGATACCACTATTTTATAGATATAAAAAAATCATATATTTTGAAATATAGGTAAAAAATGGTCAAAGATGATGATGTTATGGCCTTGAAAAATTATTCCTAATAAATGGATCCAAGTCATACAATTTTAAAAAAATAAACCTTAAAATTTTCTCCAAAATAATGGGTCATGTCACTTGTCATGTAAGGAAAAAGGTCAAGGCTATTGAAAGGCCAATACATGATGGAATTAGATAGACCATACCACATTTGTGGATCCACATCATGAGAAAACTATAAAAATGGTCTAGAGAAGGCACATACCCACAATTTCCAAAAGAGAAGGGCCAATAACAAAAGCATTAGAATTTGAACCAAATCCTTGTGAAACTATTGAATGTTAGAAAAGTATAACTTCTAATATGCCTAACATTTTTTTCAATAAAATAGATGAAGGAGAAACGTGTCTCCTTCGAAATTGGATTTAGGCCAAATCCTCATTACCCTTGGTAATATGATCTAATTTATTCTAAACTAAGTGTAGAAATTGAATGTGTGAAGATAAGGGTGCAAGAGATTAAAGTAAATTGCATAAAAATAGATGGTAGTCATAGCGAGAAGAGTGTATGATCAACACATGAAGAAATAAAATAACAAGGATTTGCTCTTGCATGTATGAAATAAATATTGGAAATTTTGAGTAGTTGTGTTGTCATTGATGTCAAGAGTCAGTGTCAGTGATCAGTGCAAGGATTTGGCAAAAGGAGGGTTAAAATATTTATATTTTATGCCCAAGATATTTGGTTTAAAAGCTTCACATGATTGGTCAAAAGGATGGCTAAATACCCTGAAGGAAGAAAAATACCTAGGCCCAAAGGAAATAATATTATAATATTTATTATTATAATATTAAAGGTTTAAAAATAAAGTAGGCCTAAAGGAAGTAATATTATAATATTTATTATTATAATATTAAAGGTGGTTAGATTGAAAAATAAAAATACCTAGGCCCAAAGGAAGTAATATTATAATATTTATTATTATAATATTAAAGGTTTAAAATTAAAGCCTAAGGTCATTAATAAATTATTTAAAATATTTATATTATAAATTAATTTATAAAATAAAATTATTTAACCCTAAGTTAGGGTTGGGTGCAAATTTGTTTTAACATTTCTTCCCCCCGTCGATGTTCGAAGGAAAGTGGCATATGGTATAAATACCATAAGACTTGCCTCATTAAAGTAAGTCTCCGAATATTATGCATGTGCAATTATTGGAAAGTGTGTGGAATGCGAAAATTCGTGAGCACATAAGAAAAGAGGATTTTTTTTTAAAGCAGTTAAAAAATGTGAAGGATAAATTGACCAAGGCTTAAAGCCTTGTCACTAACCAATGTTGGGCTAGTGGCAAGTCGTCGGTGTGTAAGGCATAGGGTGAGCGGAGGTTCCGCGTTCAAGTCTCGACAAATGTGAAAGGGCAAAGTCTTTTTGTTTTGGCTTTGGCGTCGATCAAAGAAACAAAGCACACGAGGTAATTTTACCTCCCACATGAGCACCTAGCTCACGCGACAACTAGGCTACGACTAGGGCACTGGCGGTAGCTCGATAGGGGATCGAATCCCACCGAGGAGTGCGCAAAGGTACTTTAATTTTTG
The DNA here is from genome assembly GCA_028583015.1 of Wollemia nobilis. Lineage (NCBI taxonomy): Eukaryota > Viridiplantae > Streptophyta > Pinopsida > Araucariales > Araucariaceae > Wollemia > Wollemia nobilis. Next base: position 694,794 of record JAQPPZ010017247.1, read on the forward strand.
TTATAGTGTGCATGTGGTCTAAGGTTGTTTTGTGAGTGCCTTGGGAGATATAAGGTGATTAAGGTAAATTTTATTTTTACCTTAGTTAAATATTGTGAAGGATTTAATTTTGGCTTAAAAAGTGAATTGAATTATTTATGGAAAGTGGTGTTGATTATTTGATAATGCATTTTTGAGTAGGGAGATATAAGGGAGTTATTTTGATTATTTTATGCATTAAAATTATGAAGTGAATTATTGTGAAAGTGAGTTAATTGAATCTTTGCTAGTTATATTTTGAAAAGTTTGGAGATTATAAGGTGTACTTGAGACTTGTTATTTTTGTATGGTGAAATAAATATTGAGGAGAATTTTGAGTGGAGATTTTGAGATAGATTGTTGCTACCTAACCTTGAAATTGGCAAAGAGGTTTTTATTGTGATTAAGACAGATTTTGAAGACATATCTCCATCAAAACAAAAGGTATGGGCACATCTTCCTTATGAGTGAAATATTGTGAAATACAAAGTTGGAGTGAAAATGATTGTTTGATAAGCATTGTTGGAAATGTTTGAGTGAGTTTTCATATGCATGATTTGTGGATGTTGAAATAACATGAGTATCATTGTTATGTGAATTTGGAATTATCTTGAGTCAAGATTTGAGTTCTATAGTGTGAGTTGTGGGAAGGATAGTGAAACACTTGGTTAGGATTTGTAGGCAAGTTGTGTTTCATTGAGTGAATGGTTGAGTGAAGTTGGATGAGCATTATTGAGTGAATGCATTGGAGTGAAAGTTCAAGTTTTATGAAATAAATTATCCTTTATTCTAAATTGATTTGAAAGTGATAGAGTGATTTGTGAGTGTGAAACATATTGAGTCTCTTACCATTCTCCATATGTTTCTATGGTTAAACAAGATTCTGAGTGAAACTTGTTTGTGTGATTGAAGAGGTTTTTTGAAAGAGTTTTAGTTGAGTTTTATATGCAAGTATTGTAGTTGTTTGAGTAAGCTTTTGTGAAATTTTGTTGAGAATATTTGAGGTAAGTCTTTGAGAAGACTTGAGAGAAGATTGAGCAAGTTATTGAGAGGACTTGTGGATAGATTTGATGTAAGTATTTGAGAAGACTTGAGAGTATAATTGATTGATTGATTTTTTCAAGCTTGTGGTAAGGCTTGAGGCAAATATGAGCAAAGCTGATTTGTGATTGGATCAAGCTTTGTGTTAATGCTTGAGGATAGATTTGAGGACAAAGTATGGTGCATATTTGAGGATATATTTGTGCCATAGTAGAGATATATTTTGGTGCAGATTTGAGGGTAGATTTGTGCCAGACCAGAGACAGACTTGTGAGCAAATTTGTGCTAGACCGAAGGGTAGTGTTTAGTGAAGATTTGAGATAGAGATTGAGTAGAGTTGAGAGTAATCTTTGGAGGTGATAAAGCAGAGGATAATAGTATCCAGTGTATAGAGATCCATTAGCCAGGGCAGTGAGGACAGAGGTCTTCTAAGTGAGGATGGAGGTCTTCTGTGGAGAGAGATCCATAAGCTTGTGTAGTGGAGGCAGTAGTCTTCTAGAAGATCACCAAGTAGAGCATAGGAGAAGGAGTTTTCCTATGGATAGATATCCACGAAATTTATTAGGGGATTGGTATCTCCTTTAGACAAAGGTCCATAAAAATTGTAATAGGTAAGAATTCCCAAAAGATTTGTCGAGAAAATTTTAGTGAAATATTTTCTCCGTGGAGTAGCCTACATTGGGTGAACCATGTTAAATCAAGTCTCTCATGTGGGTGATGCTTTATGTAATATTTACTGCTTTAATATTGTTGATGTTATCATATGGATTGAAAAGCAAAAAGTTTTTCTTATACTGTTCACCCTTCCTCTCAGTATAAGCTCATGTTCTTCAATAAAAACTAATAAGAGAGGACTAACAAAAAATGAAAGGGCAATTCCATAATCACTATGCATTCGATAATCCAAAAGAGTAGTATCACAATCACTATGCATTCCATAAGCTAAAATAGTGTCACGATTGGAAAGGTCATGCATAGTATTTCTATTACTCCAAAATTAGAGCATAAATACAATGTGGAGTCCACAAAGCATAGATCTAGTTCCTTCAATTCCTAAAATATGTTTATATTGAATTTCATGTCTTCTAATTATAGAAAAGTATTCACCTAGGAGTTACCTAGGGTAACAAATTTCTATCTCTAGTAAATCTACTAATTTAGAGGCATCTTTAGCAAAATGATGCACCACTAAATCTTACATCCCTCTAAAATCATCCCTAAACTACTTAGAATCCTTCTAACTTGCTTTGGCATCATAAAATGACAAATTTCTCTTTCTAGTTTGTTGCCTCGATACTTTTGATTCCTTATCCTACTTGGCCCAACAATAAGCAATTCTATCCTTAGAAGGAAGTAATTTACTACTTTGTAAAAGAGTAATTTTCTAATGGGATTTGATCATACCCTTGTAGAGAATCATATATTATGTGACTCATTATTTAAGGATCAGATCACAACCCTAATGTTAAACTTATTTTTTGCATCCTTGGACCCTAAAAAAGGTTTTTTTGGAGACTTCAATTGTTTGATTCTTTGATTTTACAAGCCTACTAATCATCAAAAATTTCATAATAGTAGTCAGGCTAATTCATTTCTAGTGATTTCATGGGGCATCAAGCTCGATTGGCAAGACATAGCAGTCTCTACCTCTACCCATGGGCACAAAATCTATAAAATTGGGGTCACATACAACAAAATATATATATTTTTGGATATCCTCAATCATTATGGTAGTACTTTGACTAAAACTTATCATATATAATCTCTTGGTAACTTTAGATTAGTAAGCATTTTAGCTTTCCCTACAATATTTTTGTAAGGTTTTTAAAAAAATTCTTCCTATTAACCTATCAACCCTTTAAGCTTATCAATTATTGATATTAACTTATCCACTTGTACAAAAAAGTATTATTTTTTGCTTTGGCTTTTTCTTATTCAAAGAATTTTTTATAATTGATCATTATTGAGGGGTCTCTTTTGTTCATCAAAAATATTGAGTAGCTCAATACTCATAATTTCTTAAATCTCATTCATCATCTATATAATTATCCTTGTATGTCTAAAGTCATCACTTAACATCATGAATTGCATTAAACTACTTAATTGCATTATTCCTATCAATTATTTTAAGTTGTTATGCTTGAGTTTCCATCATGGGGAAATTTTTTTGGTATCACCTCTTGGTACTTGTTGGCATAAAATCTACCTAGTCTATGGATTTTGAATATGCCCTAGACTTTTGCCAACATTTTTGGATGAATAAGATTTCTCTCAATTCAACCTTTGAAGAATACCAACTTCTTGGAATGTGTATAAACTAAAAATAGGGGTTTAGGTTAAAGGGAAAGAGATGAAAGAGTTAAGAGAAGGTAAGGGTGTAAAGAAATAATCAAAGGGTGGATAGGATATAGTGTAACAACATTGGACATTACTATATAGTAGGCTAACACAATCAATTTAGATGACACTTAACAGACCCACCATTATCAAATGCAATAGCAAATGTATTCAACTTCAATTACACACTAATCATTCCAAAGACTTAAATGAATAGCACTCCAACAATTATCCAAATTACATTATTCATTTTAACATAATAAACTAATCATGAAAGTGTAAAAAAATGACTCAAAGTAAAGATACATTCATAAAAACGTGTAATTACACAATAATGGAGGTCAAAAAACTATCACTTCTCATTAATTGGTAGCAAGATTACATAGCAAACATCCAAGCAAATACCACGTAGTTGGCCCCTCAATTGACGATCTCACGAATTTTTTATAGGTTGTATTTGAAACTTATAACATAATATTTATAATAAGTTATAGGTATGTTATGAAAATAACCTAGCAGAGAAGGCTCAATTTGTTGAGGTGGCAACTTTAGATTTTGCTTTGTATTTTAATTTGAATTTATTCTCAATATTCTCCATTGATCTACAACTACCTTCTATAAGTGGTTGAATGGTTGCGACTGATTTATCAGAACAATAATTTTCATGATTTGAAGGTGCTTATATTGATCAACTGGAAAACATTGAGGCAATTATGACCTTCCATAGGGGTTTGTATTGAAGTTGATTTTTTTTTTGCTTGAAGTTTGAAACAATTTTGGGCTTAGGATATGCTTTGGAGATTCCACTTCTAGATATGCCCTAGCTTTATGCATCGACTCCTTTTGAATGATCTTGAAATTTAGTTTTGAGGCACTGACGTCACCACTAGAAGTTTTTGGATTTGTGTATCTTCACTCTAAACACTTTGGCTTTATGTGTCATAGCTTTATGCATCCCAAATTTGTGTATAGTGGCTTTTTGCATAGTAGCTTTGTGCACCCTAACCTTGTTCATCTTGGATTTATGCATAGCGGTTTTGCACCATGATATCTAACTTTGGTTTGGAGATTCATCACCACAAAAAGGCACCTAACTTTGTTCATCTTGGTTTCATTCACTCTAGATTTGTACGTTTACTCCTTTTGCATGATGCCAAACTTTGATTCGTAGATGCTGATGTCACCACCAGAAGGTGCTTGACTTTGTGCACTCTAACTTCATTAATTGCAAAAGTATAGATCTAAGCTCTTTAAATCGACTCATCCAATCTTAGGATTGGTCGACAACTTTATATGGGAGGTCTATGGGTGAGAAGGTAGGACTTGATAGAACAAATTAGTGTGAGCAACTTTTTGACCTACATGTTTGGCACCTCCCGTGGTTTTTTGCTTGCAAAAAAATATGAACCTACATTGCCTTATACTTAGGTTATAAATTTTCAAAGAAAATAAGGAACTTGAAGATAATTTGACAAAAATTTGAAGGGGAAAGGCAATATTGTATAAGATAATTACTACAAGAAGTGAGAAAGGCAGGGATAATGAAAAATAGGGTGGTTGGAGTTGATGACGAGATACACAGGAGGACAAAGTAAGAAGAAGTGGAGCAAATGGAAATATATGAAGGAAATAAGAATGGAAAGAGAATAGGAACACCCAATTATAGGTGTCCCTTGCAAAAATGGTACCTCCATGAGCATATTTTTCCATAGCTAAGAGATGTTTTCGGTCCAAGAAATATGCCTTAGGCAAATATTCTAGGCACTTGTAGGTCGGAGCCTTTCAACATTGTGCATTTTTCTTTTCTTCACAAAATTATGTAAGAGTTCCTTCTCTTTGTCACCAAAAATAGTGTAACATCTTAGGATTTTAACAATGCTCATAGTGGCATCAATGAGCATTACATTTTAGATTATTCAACCTTTCACAACCTTATATAAAACTTGAGATGATAACTATGCCAGCTAAGTTTCACAATGATTGCATGATGCCTTATTTTGGCTTGGTCCCTTTTCCAAAAAATATTGAACCTGTGTAGAAGGTTTGTTCACATGCTTTATTTAATATTCCTATGCTAGCTAAGCTCCTCTAGCTCAATCACCTTGAATTTTTCTTTTGTCATGCAGGGGATAAAATGTCATGTGGCATATTTTATGCATCACTTCCTAACTCAAATTGTGCCACCTCATGATGTTTGAGTATTTATATGCCATTTTTTAGCTCTTCTTGTCTTATCCATTGGGCTATGAGTCATGGAAAGGAAGGCAAAAGAAATAGTGGATGAGAAATATGCGAGAGCTGATTAATGGGATGAAACAAGACGTGTGAGGGAATTATATGATAGTTAGAGGGTATGCATTACAAGGAAAGAAAGTTAGAGAGATGATACTCGAGGATGTTGAGACTTAATTTTTTTATTTTGTTTCACGCTTCATCCCTGATTGAACAATGCAACTTATTTAAAATTGAAGCTTCAGAGGAATCCCAGTCTTGTTGAATTTGAAGAGTATTCACAGTTACACATTCGTGGGGGTATACTTTGAAGTGTGTAAGTATGAACATCCCTCAAATTTGGTCAACAAAATTTGACCATTTTTATAAAAAATTTCTCTATTCTCATCCTTGCTCTACCTTAATAAGTTTCATAATTTGGAGACAACCTTGTAGATAGTCATTCTTGGTTGACAAACTTACCGAGGATTTGGTATTTGTAAGTCTATCAAGTTTTTCAATGTCTTTGTTAGTCTCTCTCTTTTTGTAAGTCTTTTATCTTTGGACTTTGTTCTTCTGGTGAGGTTTTGGTATTTTTACAAAAAAGTGTAATCCAATTACCAAAATATGATGGCCATCTCTATCTAACTTCACAATAGATCAAGATTATTGTAGATGCCCTTGATGAAAAAGTTAACCTAGAAAATTCTAGAGCTTCCTTAGCTAAGATCAAGATTGTTGATGGGTTGCCATCAACTAAGACATCCACAATAGCTAACACTAGTAAGGCTAAAGTCAATTATTATTCACCTTAGGGGATTTAGCAGCTTTTTAGGATGCAGGAATCTTGAGACCTATCTACAATTTTAGTCTAGGTTTGTTGTGCCTATCCATTCCCATCATTTTTTTTGTATGCTTAGCTCAAGAGTCTTGCAAAAATATATTTGCTTTAAGTGGAGAAATAAAAATTGAAGGATTTATTATATAGAATTCTTAGTTTGGCGAAGACATTGCTCTATCTGCCAAGTCAAACCTCTTATTTTTCAGTCCTTCCTTTTCCTATTTCTAAGAAGAAAATTTCTAAGCACCATTGTTGCTTTCCTCACTTAATTTGTTATTGTGATCATAAAGTCAACCTTTTAATATCTTGCTTTGCATGCCACTCGGATATCTTATTGGCTAACCATTTTATTTATCAAAGTTGTATCCAATATTTTATTTACTTATTGACCTATTTACACAAAATATGGAGTTTTTACCCATGCTTGGTAGAAGTAAATTTCTTACTTTATCCTAGGAATCTGCAATGTATTGACCATATAATGCAAAATTTAAGCTTCTATTGATACGTTCTTTGGACCTTACAATTGCTATCAAATGCTTCTAGATACTAATTGGGCTCTAATATGTTCTCTAGGATCTTTTGGCTTTGAACTTTGATGGTGGTCATAGGTAATTGCTCTGAATGAGGTGAATTACTAGGTTTTGTTTTCCTAAGCATTGGACTCCTAAATGTTGATTATAGAGTCTTAAGGAGCATATTTATCATAACTTTAGAGTTTATTTGATTTTCTTCTCTTGTTACACACTAGCTTTCAATGGGATCATTCTAATTCTTAGGCCAAAATAATTGTAACTCATGACTTCTCAAGCCTTGGGAAGGTTCACAATCACCTACTAGGTCTGACTTCTTTTCTAAATTTTTTTTCTTGAAGTTGTGGTGGCCTTGCTAAATTTTTTGCCATGCCAAGTTGACTCTTCCTTTGGCCAATAAGTTATTTCCATGTATGTATATTCAACACCCCTTCTAGAATCTTCCTTTAGTTTTCTATATCCCTCAATGTAGTAAGGTTGTAGATCCTGATTGGATATCTAGACCAATTTCTTGATACAAGGGATAATCATGTGACCGTGGTTTAGGACCAAGTGTCCTCCTATTTGCTCCATAAAATATTTATACAAGCACATATGGAAAAAAGGAGGTATATCAAGAACCACTACATCTTTAACTACCATAAAATTTGGGTATCCATGTATCATCATTGAAAGTTCCTTCATAAGACTAATTGCCTTCATTGGTACCTTTTTTAATTGAAGCAATTTGGGTTCTATCTAGCCGAGGATTAAGCACATGATCTTGCAAAATTCCTAGGGCATAACTATAATATTAGATTTTGGATCCACCATATAAGTATATAGTATGTGTCCTTTCAAGAAAAGAGATAAATAAAAGAAAACAATTTGACAAATTTCTATAATTAACAATGATTATTTTATCATCAGGTTTAGGGGACTATCATATTTTATTGATTCTTTAAGATCCAACTTGACTAAATCCACCCTTTAAAATACTAGCAAATATCTTTTTAGATCCTTGATATTTCTTGTGAGATCAACCTTCGCTTCACCTGATAATATAGACCTTTAGGTTGGTTCAAGTTTTGGAGCTAGAATTTTGAACAATCTCTGGAATTGTTCAGTTGCTTTTGCTCTTTCTGTGCGAGTCATATATGGGAAATATATTATTCTATACACTTCAATCCTTTGTAGATTTAGTGGTTGTGTATTAGGATCTGGTGTTTGAATGTATGACCATAGATATTCTATTTCATCTTAGGTGTCCAAATTTTGAGCATGACAATAATTATTTCCAATTTCTTGTTGATTGCTAACGAGAGTTGCCCTCTCTGAGAATGATTGTCCTAATTTTTTTATAAGAGCTACCATGTTTTCCATTACTAGGAATTTCTTTGGATACAAATGATGCTGACAAATTCCACTCACATAAGCTCTATTGGGCAATAAAGAGTTGCATGTAGCTAGGAATTCGAATTCCTCTTGTATGTTATCATCATAATATCACACTATTTTGTCTTTTGTAGTACACATGTTTTGAGATTTTATCTTCATTTGATAGAGTCACCTTTCCATCTCTTTGAGATCTTTAGTTAATTTTTGAATTAGTGCCTTAAACTCTTGTGTTTGGGGTTGTACAGTGGGTGAGTAAGATGAATATGATTTTGACACCTCACAATATGGTGTACAAGTGTAAAGCAAAAAATGACACCAAGGCAATAGATAATATAATCAACACAAAAAAACTTATTGCATAAATGAAGATAATAATATTGATATTATTATGGGGGGAGCCTTGATATCCAATGTTACAATATGATGTTGTATTGATACAATGATTACAAATCTAGGGTTTAGAAACCCTTATTCACAAGTGAACATATGGTGTCTTCTATGTCATCTTCTACTCCAAATAGGTGTGTGGGTGGGCTTGTGTCTTAGAAACCATCCTAATAAATGCTACAACATATGGTGTCTTAGAAACCATCCTAGCTGCAACAACTTTCAATATGTGGTTCCTACACCTACAAACAAAAAACAACATAAAAAGGGTTAATAGCACCTGTGAGGGCTCCACTGTGTGAGACCCTTTAAGTGATAAAACCTGTAAATCCTAAATGCTACAACGTTGAATTGTAAACAAAAAAGTGCAAAAACATAAATAAATGCAACAAATATCTTACCTTGTCAATGCTAATATATGCTCTTGTCTATATATTCGAAAGTTGCATGAATTCTCAAAAGCATCTGAGTGCTTATGGACTACAAATAGGCTATGAGAAACACCCAAAGGTGTTATGTGATGACAGTGAATGCCCAAAAATATTCTAGGAATGCTCAACAACGTTCTACAAACTCTGGGACGCTTCAGGGATGGATGGGAGTGAGGCAGAACTAGATATAGTTTACAGGGGTTTTGTAGTGGCATACGGAGGGTGCAATGGCAGTGGTGAGGGAAGAAGATGATAGAAAAATTGTTAGGGTTTATGAGTGGAAAATATTCAAATTTGGGGCCTTGATTCATCAAAATGAATCATCTTTTATAATCTACCCTTGATCATGTTAGGGTTTCGACAACACCAATGGGTGGCCAAGATTAAAACATGAGGTAGGGCGGAGATTAAAATTGAGCACGTGATATGGATTAAGATGAATGGGTGGCTGAGATTAAGTCGTGGTGGATGACTAGGATTTCTTCACATAAATACATATATTTATTAAATATATTTAAATATATATAAATATAAATATTTATGTATATATTAAATAAATACTATATATATATATATATATATATATATATATATATATATATATATATATATAAATATAATGGAAGACTATGATTGGAGGATACGAATGGATGACAAGTGGCTAGATTTTTGTGTCTACGGATGCCCCTTTTTGTATCACATTGTGTGGAACACAATACGGTGCAAAAATATGAGACACCTAGTTTGGTGTGGTGAAGCAACTTTCTTTCCTTGGAGCGCAAAGAAGATATTGAACACAAAGAATCTGTGTAGCTTACCCCATCAATTGGAAAATGAGTGAAAAATGAGTCTCATGAGCCAATTTACATATTTATGGGTAATTATGCAGGTGAATGGTGTAAGTGTCAGTGTCAGTGTATGATGTAAATGTGGATGATATGAATGATGTAAATTGATATCATTTTTGCCCCAACAAAGAAAAGGTTTTTGTATAATGCAAGTGGTTGATTCTGTTTTTATCCCAACAGAAAAGGGAATATTGCCAAATGTAAATGTATGATGATTTTTTTTTTGTCCCAATAGAAAAGGGATTTTTACCAAATGTAAATGTATGATGAATGATGTAAATGAATTTTATTTTTGCCCCAAAAGAAAAGGGGTTTTTTCCAAATATAGATGTATGATGTGTGATGTAAATTATGTATCCCGATGTGGGAACTCAAAATAAAATTTAGTTACCCCAAGTTTGGGGTGATTCCATGTTGTTGGAAAACATACCAATTGGCGTCATTGAAATGCAAAGTGATGAAAACTGCAAAAAATAAAAAGAGTCAACCCTTGGAGGGCCAGCTAGTGATTATAGGATAATTTATTTACAAATAAACCTAGGAAGGGCCTATTTTCATGATGACTGTAAATGTAAAATAAATGTTGAGATGTAATTTTTCCGTGTTTCAAGCCCCACGAACAAGGCCATCAATGATAACTTTTTGAGCAAGTTAACTTGGGCATAGTCTCACTAAAAAAATGAGTAAAACCCAAAATGATTTTTTGTTCGAACAAGAGGATGTTGAATGATGATGGGCAAGTGTCTTGATGGTGATTTACTCATCTTACCGAATTGCATGGACAACCAATCGTTGTAATCACCAAGGGGGTAGAATAGACCACTAGATACAAGGTTCACTTGAAATTGTAGGTGAATTTGGAAAATATATAATGCAAATGTAATGGTTGATGAATATGAAATGAGAATGTGTTGATGAATAATGCATTGATGATTGGATTGCATGATTTTATAAAATTTTGCATTATTTTGGAGCATTTTTGAAGTAATTTTGGATAATTTTATGACTTTTTGGTCGCAAACAAAAGTTAACCGCCCAAATAAATCCATGTTATTACAAAGAGTGGTGAAATGATGGGATGGATTATTAGAATGATGAATGTGGTTGTTTTGTGAAAATTTGGACCATTTTGATGCGTTTTGAAGTTTGTAAGATGATTTTACGACTTTTGGTCACAAGCAAAAATTAAGCACCCAAATCAATTTTTGGTTTCACAAAACATGATATGATGATGAAATGAATGCATGGATGCAATGTGGAGTGATTTTAGAGATCGTTGTGACAATAAGTGGTTGTACCTCTTCGATGGAGTTTTTTGGAATCAATGATCCTAGAGAGGCCATCACATCTACAAATATATTAGTCATATGTGGCAAAATATCAATTTCATACCAATCAAATTTAGCGAGCAATGTCATTACTACCTCATGGTAAAGCTTTATTGTTGGTTTCTTGCATTGGTATTCTTCATTTATTTGATGAACAACAAGTTGGGAGTCACCAAATATCCTGATACACTTTATACACATAGTTATGGCTGCTTGAAGACCTAATATTAAGGCTTCATAATCTGCATTGTTGTTTATGCATTGGAAGTCAAGTTTGAAATATAGGGGAATAGGTACTCCTTGTGGTGTATGAAACATGACTCCAACACCTTGAACTTTTTTTGCACTTATAACCATCAAATAATAGTGTGATATCGACATCTTCCTCCAAAATGACATCTTCTTCTTATTCAGTGATAGTGAATACCGAATCATTTGGGAGCTCAATAATCAAGGGTTGATCACTAGGAAGTGGAGCTTTCACAAACTGATTGGCTATGACCTGACCTTTAATGGATTTTTGGCTAATGAACTCAAGATCTAACTCAATGAGAAGCATTATCTATTTTGTGGTGCGGGTGCTATTTTAAGTGCGAGATATCATTTAACGCAAAGGATTTTCATGAGATATGATATATGTGGTGTGACTAAGCATGTAATATAAAATTTTCTTAGCGATAAAAACCACTTTTAAGCACAATTTTTCCATGTAAGCATATTTGGTTTCATATCTTACCAATGTTTGACTAATGTAGTAGGTAGCTTGCTCTCGATTGTTTTCATTATTTTGTGCAAGCATTGTCCCTAATGCAAATTCTATTGCTAAAACATAAATATGGAAGGGGACCCCCGAACAAGGAGGAGTAAAAACTGGTGGAGAGGCCAGGTATTGCTTGATGTCATAAAAGGATTTTTGGAACTCATCTATCCATGAAAAGGTCACCCCTTTTTTAGCAGGTGACTAAAAGACCTACATTTGTCAGAAAGTTGTGTAATGAAACGATGGATTGATTGGATATTTTCTTGTAAACTATGCAATTCATTCAAGTTTGTTAGGAGAGGCATCTCCATGATGGTATTGAATTTATTTGGGTCCACATTAATGCCTATTTTGGAGATAATGAATCCTAGTAGTTTGCCTAAGGTGACACCAAAGACACTTTTTGGGATTCAACCTTACATTATGCTCTAGAAGTCGATCAAAGAATTTCTCCAAGGCACCAATGTGCTCTTGTCGAGTTTTAGATTTTACCAAGAGATCATCGACATAATATTTGATGATCTTATGCATGTAATTGTGGAAGATGTATGTCATGACACGTTGATAAGTGGCACTTGCATTTTTGAGGCCAAAGAGCATCACCTTGTAACAAAAAGTCCCCCAATGTGTAGTGAATATTGTTTTGTGATGGTCATCAAGATTGATTCGAATCTGGTTGTATCTTGAAAAACCATCCATTAGAGAAAGCATTTCATGGCCAGAGTAAGTGTTCATAAGAGTATCGATGTTTGGCAAAGGAAAGTCATCCTTAGGACACACTTTTTTAAGGTCTCGAAAGTTAGTGCAAATGCATATTATCCCGTTAGGCTTGCGAACGGGTACCATGTTTGAAAGCCACCCATGATAGTCAATGGGTACAATGAAACCCACATCTAAAAGCTTTTGAATCTCTTATTTAACCATGAGGGCAATGGTAGGATGCATCTTTATCAATTTTTGTTTGACCGACTTAGAATCAGACTGCAAGATGAGATTATGGATAACCAAATTAGGGTCAAGACCAGGTATGTCTTTGTAGGACCATGCAAAAATACCCTTCTTCTTATTGAGGAGAGCAACTAATTGCTCTTTTTCATTTACAGATAAAATTTTTCCAAGTTTGATGATTTGAGGATTGTCTACATCTGAACTAAGGTTCACATCAATGGTATATTCAATGGACATATGAGAACCTTCCTCAAGTTGATGGGGCGTTGGGATCAGATGAATGTCATCTATGATGTTATAAAACTATTTTGATACAGTTTATTCCATGTTTGCCTGGAAAACCTTAGGATCTAAAGGTGAAAGTAAAGGCGAAGGTGGAAGTGACGAAGGATTTTAGTTGGCTAAAGCCATTAACAATTCCTCAGAAAGGATGAATACAAAAAAGGATGGAGGTGAGGAAATCCGATCTATATCAATAAGGCCTATGTCAATTGGAATTGAATTTTCCAAATAGTATGGATTACGGAGTGGGGTGAACAAGTCAACATGATTCATGTTAACTTTAAGGGGAAACTAGTGGTTGGCAATGTGAAGGATGGATAGATCTTGTCTGCTAGAACCAATGCAAGAACCTTGGGATCCTAAACAACAACAAGCAACATAAATAAATAAAATAGACAAAAAGCTATACACATGCAATGCAATGATGATTTTTTTAAAAAATTTATGCATTTTTTATTTTTTATCTACATATATTATAAAATTGTCCGATGAGGTGGATCAATGAAGTGGAGGTGGTTCCTCGATTGGTTCAGCTCGTTCCTTAGGGAGGATAAAATGAAATATGGGCTGATGGATGGGGAACATTTTGAGGTAATACTTATATTATTTTGTGAATGGAGTTATGGGTGTCAATTCCTCATCAAATTCATCAAAAGCTATCGATATAACATCATATTCTTCATAGATTTCCTCCTCAAAGTCATTGTGTGATGGGTTTCTTCTTATGAATTCAAATGGATATTTTGAAAAGCTTGTTCAAAAGAAGTGGAAGAATGAGAGTGATAGCCTAAACCTAAATGATCATGTGCTTCTTGATATGGAGTATCGATGAGCTCATGCATTCCTTGTTCATGTTGTCCTAGGCTATATCCTTGCCAATTGACTTGATGGAAGTATCGACATGGAAAAATTGACATGTGTTGTATATTGGCAAGGGTTGGTTGTTTGGGTTCATATAGGGAAGATGGATTGGACGATGAATCAATCTCCCCATACACAAAATTTATGTTGTTAGGCATTGAACCCATGTTGTACACCACTCCTATGGATAAGGGTGGGTCACGTGGGTGACCGCAATCCTTAGTGATTTGGATGCTAAGCGGTGTAACAGTGATGTATTGGACCACATATTCACCAATACGAGGACTAGTGAGGTGGACTACAACTTGGGATGATGTGGAGGTAGATGAAGAAGGCTCATGATTGGTTTGTGGCTTCGATAATGGGAGAGGTGTGGTCTAGAATGGCATATCACAATCTATTAATTCAACTTGTGATACATCAGGTGATGTGGACGAAGGTGGATTTGGCTAATATGTTCTATGAATGGACAATGATGTGGAGGGAATAATGATGGGGGATGTTGATGTTGATGATGTGGACAATGTGGATTGGGCTCGACCACATGTACATGTAGTCGATGGTGATGAGGATGGGGGCATGAAGGTGGAAGCTTGATGTGGGATAGTGATGGGGAGCTCCTCAAGAATAGGAGCTTTGGATGAAGAAGTGGATGGTGTGGTGGATGATGTGGTTGATGAGGTCAAGAAAAGATGTGGATGGAAGAGTGGATTCGTAGGGATTTGAGATGAAATTGAAATACTTAAATGGTTTGATATTCACTGGTATGCAATGAATTTGTCCTTCATGTACATATTTTAGACATTGATGGAGTATAGAGGGGACACATCTCATTTCTCTAATCTAGGAACATCCAAGGAGTACATTGTATGCCATGGATCCTTCCAAGATGTGGAACATTGTATGCAACATTTTTACCCCCACTTTGATAGGTAAAAAAATGGTGCCAACTATAGAACAAAGAGCATCATTGAATGCTTTCAAGGTGAAGGTGGATTTGGCTATATGGGATGGTGGAAGATCAAGATGTTGAAGAGGAGAGGTGGTGATGATATTGATGGAGGAGCCGATATCAATCAAAACTCATTTAAATGGCTTCTTATCAATTTGAACCATAATGTGCGATGGAGAATCCATCGATGCCAATGAGATTGGTTTGATTTCAAAATCATAGAATGTAATGGAAGGCTCCATACATGTTCGGACATTCCCCATAAAAATTTCTAAAGGCATTAGTATCATGATATTGGAGTTCAATGGATTTTATAATCTCCATTAATGCCTCACGGTGTAGGGGACATTGTTGTATTAGCTCATAAATAGATAATTTGGCTGAAGCTATTTTAAGGCTAGTGGTTAGCCAGCTACTCAGAGAGATGATTGGCCTTTATGGATGATTGGAAATATGAGTGGGTGGAGATGGATGGCTTGGTATGTGAATTGGTTGGTAAGAACTGGCAGAGAATTGAATATGTGATGATGATTTGGTAGGTTGAGGAGACACACTTGCCTAAGGTGCTATGGGAGGTTGAACAATCCGTTGTTGTGCATTTTGTTGATTGGTGTATTGTTGACCTTGGGTGACTACATGAAAAACACCCACAAAACCTTGGTATTGTTGCACATGGTTGACTTGATTAGGAGGAATCTTGATGTTTGATCCTCTTGTTGTCTATTGCACCTCCTCATGATGAGGAAGTGGTGTTTGATAAATACCAAGGTTCTGATTTTGCTGAACCAAGGGACTATCACACTTGATGGCCCCTAGGTCAATTAAGTCTTGCACTATATATTTGAATTGATAGCAACTGTTAATATCATGCCCATTCTATCGATGATAAGGAAAAAAACAAATGTTCCCTATAACTTTTGCTATGCTTGGTAGGATCATCTGGTTTAACCTTAGGTAAGGCAAGCTCATTTGTGTCATACAACCTAAATGAATCAGAAAAAGGTGTGTAGTGGTGATTTTATCAAACAGATTGTTGACGTTGATGATTATCCATAGTCGACATTGTGTTATGAATTTTTTGAGGTGGGGGAAGCGCTTGATATAAAATTTGTTGTAGTTATTGTTGCATTGATTGTTGTTGTTGAGACATTATAGGCTGACTCATAACCACTTTATTCAATGGATTTGGCTTAAAATGGCAAAAATAACTTATTTTTATTTGGCCCTTGTTCTGCCATTATTTCTTCTTATGCTTTAGCACACCTTCTTGGACTTTTATTTCATCAATTATACTAGCTTGGGCAAGAGCTTCTTCGAATGAGCTATATTGTTGCAATTCTAATAACTAGGAGATGGGTTTTAAACAACTCTTGATGAACAATCGAGTTAACTCTTCCATTGGTAGGGAGAATAACCGTTTTGTGATAACAACCCTCCAATGGTTGCTAAATTCATAGACTGACTCATCATCAAATTGTTTAAGATTATATAAGTCAAACAATGTGATTTTCTTACGAACATAGAGGGAGAGTATTTCTAGGAATTGGTTTACCAACTGTTCAAATGTATAAATACTATGATGAAGCAGATGGTTATACCACTCCACGACATCTTCTCCCAATGTCTGAGGAAAGGTTTTGAGAATTGGAGCATCTTGAGCTTGGATTCTGAAGCATAAGTGAATAAATGTGCTTACATGCTCTCTAGGCTCCTCATTCCCTTTAAATTTATCAAATTTTGACATTGTAAAATCTACCAGATATGGTGGTGATGGTACCAAAAATTGAATGGGTTTATTGATTAGTTGTCTTAAAGCAGGCTTCTAGTTTATCATACCAGGAGAGTTTTGTATCAAGCTATCAATCTATTGTTGCATTGTATAAATTCTAGGATCTTCCCTAGGTATGTGGAAGCCCTGATTTACTTGGTGATTGTATGGAGATGAAGTGGTGAAATATTGGGATGTGATGATATTTTAATGGCTTGATGGATTGGATTGCATTTGATGATGTTGGGCTTGATGAGGGAATGATTGTGGGTGATGGAATGGAGATGAAGTTTGGGGAATATGAATGTGTTGATTTATGGGAATGGAATGGGTTTGGGCTAATGGAAGTGTGGGGATGGAAACCATAGAATATTGTGACACCCATCATGGATTTGAGGTAAAGAAGGTAGGCTGGGTTGGAATAGACTAGGGCTTAAAATTTGTCACCTGTATTTGATGTTGGGGATAAGAATGAGCATCTTGCTGACCCATGAGAATTTTTTTGAGGTGTTACCATGCTTGTTGTATGGTGATTTATGAGGCAGATGGTGTAGGTGTGGTTGAAATGGATGATGTGGGTGGAGGATAGATTACAAAAAGTATTGCAACTGAATGTGGGACATTGGATGCAATGGAGACTGGCATTTGTGAAGGAACATTGACATGTGCTTCATACAATGGATTACCATAGGTGGTGGTATAGGAAGATGGGATGGAAATTGTTTGACCACATGATTTTTGTGGGAAAGACAAGTTATGGGAAGGTGCAAATGATACCTCAAAAAGAGGGTTGGTATACATCTGGGTGAAAATGGAAGATTGCAAACGGGCAAGTTCCTATTGAAAATAAGGATTATGCCTAGGTGGGCTATTGATTTATTCTAGAACATAGTTAATGGATATTAGATAAGTTCCAAATTTACCCATATCTATGTAGGTGATGTTAGGGTTGGTAGGAGAAGATGGCTCAATTTATGGAATGGGGTTATTGATAGTTCTGTGCAACACATCAGTATTTGAGGTATACACAACATATGAGGGTCCTGAAAATAAAACAAAATATCTTATTTGTATCACACTCACAATATTAACCATAAAAGTGGTAAAAAAATATGTGGAACACTCCATGGATGAAGTTATTTGGCTAACATAGGTTTGACTAAAAATATTTTCTTGGCTTCGAGTTGAAACCATAAGCTAGTGAGTCAGTTGGGGATGGTGAATGTGTAGAATATGCATAAAAGATGTAATGGAAATCACACATAATCAAACAAGCAAATCAATCCTATGTTTTGCAATAGATTATTTTTTATGTTTTTTTTTGTGGTTTTGTGTGTTGTAATGTGCAAACCTAAGCTAATATGCAAGGTGGAAAATAAGTATGAATGGAAAAATAATAAGTGAAACACCATAAAACAACATAAATCTTAATAAAATGTGATGATGTAACTATAGCGAATGCATAAATGCAACTCTACTCTATATGCAAACTATATGAAAGATGCAAATGCCTAAAATAAAATAAAAAATGGAATTGCTTTTTAAAACATAAAATGAATATTTTCCTGTTGATTTCACTGTTAAAAAGCAAAAAAATGAAAACAAAATGGAGTTAGGGTTTGAATCAAGCTTACTAGGAATTCTACGTATTTCTTCCCCAATATTCTAAATACTGACAAAATCTCCTGAATATTGTGAGGCATACCTCGAACACTGCAGGGCATTCGTTCAACCACTAATCAAACTTTGCAACTCCCAAAAACCCTAGTTTTTCACAATTTTTGTATAATCAAAATTCTGGAAACCTACAAAATAGAAACAAAAATATAAATCAATGATAAAGTAAATTAAAATGAGGAACCCTTTGGGGGTCCCACCATGATCGTCATTTCGTAAAGCGAAAAATGACAACACCAAAGCAATAGATAACATAATCAACACAAAAGCTTATTGCACAAATGAAGACAATAATATTGATATTATTATGGGGGGAGCCTTGATCTCCAATGTTACAATATGATGTATTGATACAATGATTACAAATCTAGGGTTTAGAAATATTTATTCACAAGTGAACATATGGTGTCTTTTACATCGTCTTCTGCTCCAAACAAGTGTGCGGGTGGGCTTGTGTATCCCTACGAGACCACCCTAGCTACAACAACTTCCAAAGATGTGGTTCCTGCACCTACAAACATAAAATAACATAAAAAGGGTTAATAACACTTGAGAGGGCTCCACTGTGATGCCCTCTGAGTGATAAAACATGTATACTGTAAATGCTACAATGTTGAACTGTAAATAAAAAAGTGTAAAAATATAAATAAATGCAACAAATATCTTACCTTGTCAATACTGATATATGATCCTATATTTGTATTCAAAAGTCACACGAACACTTAAAAGCATCCGAGGGCTTACGGATTGCAAATAGGATATGGGAAATACCCGAAGGCATTTTATGATGACTGTGAACACCCATAAACCTTCCAGGAATACTCAACAACATTATGTGAACTATGGGAGGCATTCAGGGGTGTATGGGAGTGAGGCAGAACCAGATCTAGTTTACGAGGATTTTATGATGGCAGAAACAAAATGTGTGATGGCGATGGCGAGGGAAGAAGATGATAGCAAAATTACTAGGTTTTGTGAGTGGAAAAATGTTCAAATTTGGGACATTGATTCATCAAAATGAATCATCTTTTATAATTTTCCCTTGATCATGTTAGGGTTTTGATGACACCAAAGGGTGATCGAGATTAAAGCATGAGGAAGGGTGGAGATTAAACTTAAGCACGTAACATAGATTAAGATGAATGGGTGGCTAAGATTAAGTCGTGGGGGATGGCTACGATTTATTCACATAAATACATATATATTTATTAAATATATAAATAAAAATAAAAATATATTAATATTTATGTATATATTAAATAAATACACACACACACACACACACACACACACACACACACATATATATAATGGACGACTATGATTGGAGGATACGAATGGATGAAAAGTGGCTAGATTTTGGTGTCTACAACAAGAGATGCTTAAAAATTGGATTTATGGATTATCTTGAGTGGTTAGGTATATGATATTTTTAGGAGGGATTTATTGGCTATGATAAGCATATTTTTTGTTGTTATGGTCTCTTGAAAATCTGTGGGAATCTCCTTTCTTTGGATTGTTGAATTAAGAGGTTCAAGTTAGAGTTGAAAGCATGTATATAATAAAGATATGCTTGGGTGTGGGAGGGCTTAATTTTTGGAGGAATTTTTCTCCATGTAATTTTGAATCGAGTATTGAAGTTGGTAATGCTTTCATAAGGAGCTCTTTGAATGGAGAAGAAATGAGTGAGCAATAGGAATGGATCTTGGGGGTCATCAATCTACAATGAGATATTTGGCTATTTTGGCCCAAGTGTTGATACTCTTATCTTCTAAAGATTGATACCATAACAATAATTTACCTCTAAAATATTGGACAAGCAACATAACCATTACATCTTCAAAAAAAATATTGTATATAGTAGCTAATGTAGCTACATCTTGATAGTTGTTGCAAAACTTTATTATTATTAACATAAACCATTCACCAATATGCAGAAATATTAAATCATTCATCCACAATACATTATCCACAATAACAATCCACAAATGAGAGAGAGATAGATAATACCCTTAAGGTAGGGAAACACCAATAATAATCCTTAAGGAAGGAATAACTCCACAAGATCTCCCAAGGTGAGAGGCCACTTCATGGGCATAGACGATTACATAATATTCTTTTGATGATTACAATAACAAATCTCTTCTTTATATATCCTTATTCTTATTCTACTTTGGGGAGCCTACTACTAATATAATATTATATTATAATATAATATAATATTATAATACAATCAACCTTGGGTTATGTGTGGCCCATACCAACCCTTATACAATATAATAATATATCCCCAAATATCTATTCCTAGGTACCCTACCATGCCACCCTCCTTACAAATGTTTTGTCCTCGAAACATATGAAGAAACATGATAATATGATTTGCTAAGCAATGTTAGCAACTGGTACCAATCTCAATCATCCATCCATCCAAGTGAAACACATTGATATTGGTATGCCATTTTGTTACTTGAGTATCCAAATATGCTTCGTTGGCTTCATGCTTTTGCTGATGTATTTTGATAACTTGAATGATGGACCACTCTGAAAACCCTGATCACTAGGATTTCTCTGCCAAACATTGCCATAGTTGGTGCCCTTCTGATTCCATGTAGAACCAGAATATTGTTGCCTTGAACCATGCCCCCAAGATTATTGTCACTCATGGTGGTGTGGATGATGATATGGTGCAAACCTTAACTTGATGTTCTACCTTCTTTGACTTCTCAATATTTGGCTCCATTGTTTTAAATTCCTCTACATTGTCCTTTCATGTTCTCTTTGTTTAATGTGTCCTTGTGCTCTTCTATCAAAGCTTCCTTGGACTCTGTTACTATTATTTCCACTGAATCAGTTGATGCTACTTCTTCCATGGACTCTTTTATTGCTACTGCCTTCTTGTATTCTATTTCAGGTTCTTCAATTTGTTTCTCTACAACCACTTCTTGATTTTCCTTGGATCCTTGCTCCTTAAGCTGAGAAATATTTTGTAATTTTATCTTCTTTTTCCTGTACCATATCTTCATAAAATTCTTTTGCACATTAATGTTAACAGTACGCAAAGAATCTAACCAAGGATAACCAAGAACAATATCCTTATCATCCATCTCAATAGCATATAAATTTGAATGTAAAACATATTTATCCATGGTGATATTCAAATATTCAAAAATATGAACATGCTCACCCTCTAGTTGTATGACCTTAATTTTTGTTGCTTGAACTTGCAACTTCTTAACCAAATAACTATTAATAAAATTATATCTGCTTCCAGGGTCAATGGAAATAATAACCTGTTCCTTTTGAATGGTTCCATGAAACTACAAAATAGAACTTTTAGTTGAAATTAAACCTTTTTATTATGCTCTTGCTCTTGTAAATCCAACGATGTGCCTTCTATGTTCCTCTCATTATGTTCCCCAACCTTTTCCTCTTTCTCCTTGAGTAATTTTATTTATTTTTCATAGTCTTCATTCAGTTTCCTGAAAACTTCCCAATCTTTTTTTATTTCATTCCACTCATTTTGAATTCCCTGTAGTTTATTTTCAAGGTCTTTTATGACATCCATTAGGCTATCTATATAATATGGGTCCCATTTACTCAAGAATGCATGCTCTATTTCATCCCAAGTGTATACATAATTCCTTTCTTTACAAAAAAATTGCCACCAAGAAAAACTTTTTCCTTGAAGACATATACCAAGCATGGATTTCCCCTAAGAGATATTACAATATAGAGACCTTAAATTTTTCCACCATGCTCTAGCATCAATATAATCTTCTCCAGAAAAAATTCAATGTGTCATTGTTCTTGCCCTAATGCAACTAGGGTTTTTTGGTAATATATATCATGCCCTAATGCAAACTAGGGTTTTATGAATATAAATATCTTCCAACTGAGTTGAAGCTAAAAATACACATAGACAAATAGATCTGCAATTTTTTCTTCCAAACAATATAGTGCAACTGATTTGCTTACCTGAACTAAAAAAATTTCATCTTTCCAAAAATTCGCGATTTGAAAATTCATCACTTCCCTTATTGAAGACAGCTGACTTCAAAAGGTCGTATCTCCCTCAATACTACTCGGATTCCTTCATACGACCACTCATTTTAAAGCTCTTAAAATTCTACACAAAATGATCCAAGAATCACCTCAATAAGATAAAATTGCGTAGATATATGGCTCTTGCAAAAGGATTAATGCACTAATGATCATTCATAGTTTAGATTTTACTTGACCATTTATAGCATTGTTGTTTAATCAAGGGCACCAAAATTGTGGTATGTGAAATGGAAGACTCATGTAATGATATGGATGTTGATATGGATGTTTATATGGATGTTGATATGGAAAAATGATTGTTTTGCAGAGACTCGGACATACTAGTGATATCAAACAAACTCACTAAATTCTTGTCTAATTTCTCTAAGACCAAATGTGTGTGCAATGAATGTTCATTTACCAAATCATGAGTATGGTAATGACTCGAGGTAATCAAGAACCAATGTGTGTGCAAGTGAGTTCATTAACCCATCTTGAGTAAATTGAGATGAAACCTATCATGGAGAAGACCAAGAAGCTAGTTTATCTATATGTGCAGTCAGAGGTCTCTTCAAGAGAGACATGTCACCATGCATGAGCATACTCCATTTCCAGTCAAGCATCTATAGCCCCGATGGAGATTAGATCCATAGTCCAATAATCTGATCTCTAAGATTTGGGGATTCAGACTACCTAACCGTATGACTAGAAATGTAGTTCTATCCTTACAACTTGAGGATATATGGTGTGTGATGTGTAAAATATTTAGAGCTTTGGGGAATCGAATTCTCAACCAAAGTGTGATGAGAATTTTACCCTATCCTTACTACTCATTCTTTTTTTTGGAAGTAATTGTGATAGTGGTGAAAACCATTATTTTTTATTTTTGGACTATGTGCATAATGGGACAAGCAAGGAATACCCTTTTCACTTCGAGGTTCAACCCATTCATGGTGTTATCCCTCTTTGACACAAGATATTTTTAAGATGTGTGATTGTGTTTGGTTCAAGAGTGTTAGAGTCAATTCCTAGAACTCAAGATTTTCTTAGTGAAAATGTGTCTTGGTCCTAAAGAAAACTTGACATGTATTGGAGGTTGCTAGAAACACTAGGAGTGGCTGAGTGACCAAAAACACCTAGGGATTATGGAAATGTGGTTTGCAAATGATAATTTGACTTTATGGAATGGTGCAATGAAATGGATGATGATTTGAAGGTGCCCCTGATTAAGGCAACAAAACTTTATTGGACCAATTATTATCTAAACTGAATAAATGACCCCTAATATGGTGAATGAAATGTGTGAAGGTGGTAGTGAATGAGTGTGTGAATGCAATGTATGAAATTTAATGTGTGAAATGCAATGTGAAATGTAATGTGTGCAATGCAATGTGTGAAATGCAAAGTGTAAAATGTAATGTGTGAAATGCAATGTTGTTTTTGTGTATTAGCCATGTATATATACATATATAAATCACATTAAGCATAGAATGCTCTCAAGTGGATGATGTTAAGTGGTTCAGGCTCTTCGACTCCCTCTAGAATGGCAAGCCTATAAGTTCCTTGACCCACTTTTTGAGTGACAATGTATGGACCTAGCCAATTAGCCATGAATTTATCATGAAGGTGCGATAATGCATTGGTGTTTTGTTGATTCTCCTTAAGAACAAGATCTCCTACTTGGAATTCATGTAGATGAACTTTGGCATTGTAAGCATGCTTTAGGTGGTCCTGATAAACTCGTAAATGCTCTAAAGCATTGACCCACCTTTCATCAAGAAGCATGAGTTGGTCAAAACGTGCTTGTCTAGCAGTATCATCATCTATGAATTCCTACAATGAAATTTGCAATGAGGGGATCTCAAGCTCAAGAGGCATAATTGCTTTGGCTCCATAGACCAATGAAAATGGTGTTGCCCTAGTAGGTGTGCGGATGCTTGTTCAATAAGCCCATAATGCCAAGGGGATTTGAGTATGCCAATCTCGATGATTTTCTTTGACTAGTTTCTTGAGAATAGCAATTAAGGTCTTGTTGGTAGCCTCAACTTGTCCATTTGTCTATGGGTAGTAAGGAGTCAAGAAACTATGTTGGATATTATATTTCTTGCAAAGTGCTCAAACATCCTTGTTTTTGAAAGACTTACCATTGTCAGAGATGATTTTTGAGGGAATACCAAAATGATAGATGATATGATGAAGTATAAACTCCACAATTTGAGGTCCTATCATACTAGTTAGAGGAATTGCCTCAACCCACTTTGTGAAGTATTCAGTGGTCGTGATGATGAATGTATGTTATCCCGAGGAAGGAGGTGAGATTTTTCCAATCAAATCAAGACCCCATTGTGAAAAGGGCCAAAGGCTTTGAATAGGTTGTAATGCTTGTGATGGCACATGAGTTAAATTAGCATGTTGTTGATATTTTTGACAATGCTTGACGTAAGTGCAACAATCATATTCCATGGTGGGCCAATAGTAACCCATGCATAGAATGCACTTTGCAATGGCCATTCCACTAAAATGACCACCACAAGTACCATCATGAGCTTTAGCTATGGCTCTTTGTGCCTCTGTAGGCTCGAGATAATGAAGGAGGACTCCATCATAACCACATTTATACAACACGTCCCCCAAGAGAGTAAAACGAGCTACCTTTTGCTTGAAAGTGTGTTTAGCAGTCCATGACATGTCTGATGGGAGTGTTCCAAACTTGAGGAAGGCTATTATTTGGTTGGACCAAGGCTCATACGACTCTGAATGGATAAAGCAAACATCCTTCTCATCCTTAGATTCAGCATGGATAATTGTAGATTTAGAGATCATTGTGACAATGAGTGGTTGTACCTCTCCTATGGAGTTCTTTGGAATCAATGATCCTAGAGAGGCCATCACATCTACAAATCTATTAGTCAAACATGGCAAACTATCGATTTCATACCAATCAAATTTAGCGAGCAATGTCATTGCTACTTCATGGTAAAGCTTTATTGTTGGTTCCTTGCATTGGTATTCTCCATTTATTTGATGAACAACAAGTTGGGAGTCACCAAATATCTTGATACACTTTATACCCATAGCTATGGCTGCTTGAAGACCTAATATTAAGGCTTCATACTCTGCATTGTTGTTTGTGCATTGGAAGTCAAGTTTGAAAGATAAGGGAATAGGTACCCCCTATGGTGTATGAAACATGACTCCAACACCTTGACCTTTTTTGCACTTAGAACCATCAAAGAATAGTGTGATATCGACATCTTCCTCTAGAATGACATCTTCTTCTTGTTTAGTGATAGTGAATACCGAATCATCTAGGAGCTCAATAATCAAGGGTTGATCACTAGGAAGTGGAGCTTCCACAAGCTGATCGGCTATGACCTGACCTTTAATGGATTTTTGGCTGATGAACTCAAGATCAAATTCAGTGAGAAGCATTATCCATTTTGTGGTGCGGGTGTTATTGTAAGTGTGAGACATCATGTAACACAGAGGATTTTCATGAGCTATGACATATGTGGTGTGACTAAGCATGTAATATCTGAGTTTCTTAGTGGTAAAAACCATTGCTAAGCACAATTTTTCCATGTAAGCATATCTGGTTTCATAGCTTACCAATGTTTGACTAATGTAGTAGACAACTTGCTCTCGATTGTTTTCATTCTTTTGTGCAAGCATTGTCCCTAATGCAAAGTCCATTGCTGAAACATAAATATGGAAGGGGACCCCGAATGAGGAGGAGTTAAAACTGGTGGAGAAGCTAGGTATTTCTTGATGTCATAAAAAGCTTTTTGGCACTCATCTATCCATGAAAATGTCACCCCCTTTTGTAGAAGGTGATTGAATGGCCTGCATTTGTCAGAAAGTTGTGCAATGAAATGATGGATCGATTGGATCTTTCCTTGTAAACTATGCAATTCCTTCAAGTTTTTTGGGGGAGGCATCTCCATGATGGCCTTGAATTTGTTTGGGTCCACCTCAATGCCTCTTTTGGAGATAATGAATCCTAGTAGTTTTCCTGAGGTGACACCAAAGACACACTTTTTGGGGTTCAACCTTACATTATGCTCTAGAAGTCGATCAAAGACTTTTTCCAAGACACCAATGTGCTCTTGTCGAGTTTTAGATTTTTCCAAGAGATCATCCACATAATCTTTGATGATCTTATGCATGTAATCATGGAAGATGTATGTCATGGCACGTTGATAAGTGGCACCTACATTTTTGAGGCCAAAGGGCATCACCTTGTAACAAAAAGTCCCCCAAGGTGTAGTGAATGTTGTTTTGTGTTGGTCATCAAGATTGATTTGAATCTGGTTGTATCCTAAAAAACCATCCATTAGAGAAAGCATTTCATGGCCAGTGCAAGTGTCGATAAGAGTATCGATGTTTGGTAGAGGAAAGTCATCCTTAGGACACGCTTTGTTAAGGTCTCGAAAGTTAGTGCAAATGTGTATCACCCCGTTAGGCTTGCGAATGGGTACCATGTTTGAAAGCCACTCAAGATAATCAATGGGTACAATGAAACCCACATCTAAAAGCTTTTGAAGCTCTTCTTTGACCATGAGGGCAATGGTAGGATGCATCTTTCTCAATTTTTGTTTGATCGACTTAGCATCAGAGTGCAAGGTGAGATTGTGGACAACCAAGTTAGGGTCAAGACCAGGCATGTCTTTGTAGGACCATGCAAAAATACCCTTCTTCTTCTTGAGGAGAGCAATTAATTGCTCTTGTTCATCTATAGATAAAATTTTTCCAAGTTTGATGATTTGAGGATTGTCTACATCTGAACTAAGGTTCACATCGATGGTATCTTCAATGGACATATGAGAACCTTCCTCAAGATGATGGGGCATTGGGATCAGATGAATGTCATCTATGATGTTATCAAACTCTTCTGACACAATCTCTTCCATGTCTTCCTGGAAAACCTTGAGATCTAAAGGTGAAGGTGAAGGCGAAGGTGGAGGTGATGGAGGAATGTAGTTGGCTGAAGCCCTTAACAATTCCTCAAAAAGGATGAATTCGAAAAAGGATGGAGGTGAGGAAATCTGGTCCATATCAATAAGGCTCATGTCAATTGGAATTGGATTTGCCAAATCGTATGGATTACGGAGTGGGGTGAATAAGTCAATAGGATTCATGTTAACTTAAAGGGGAAACTAGTGGTTGGCAATGTGAAGGATGGATAGATCCTATCTGCTAGAACCGATGCAAGAACTTTAGGAACCTGAACAACAATGAGCAACACAAATAAATGCAATAGGAAAAAAGCCATGCACATGCAATGCAATGATGATTTTTTTAATTTTTTTTATTTTTATTTTTATGTACATATATTACAAAATTATCTGGTGAGGTGGATCAATGAAGTGGAGGTGGTTCACCGGTTGGTTCAGCTCGCTCCCTAGGGAGGAGCAAACGAAATATGGGCTGATGGATGGGGAACATTTTGAGGTAATACTCATCATGTTCGGTGAATGGAGTGATGGGTGTCGATTCCTCATCAGATTCATCAAAAGCTATCGACATAACATCATATTCTTCATAGATTTCCTCCTCAAAGTCATCGGTGTGATGGGTTTCTTCTTCTGAATTCAAATGGAGATTTTGAAAATCTTATTCAAAAGAAGAAGTGGAAGAATGAGAGTGATAGCCTAAACCTGAATGGTCATGCGCTTCTCGATATGGAGTATCGATGAGCTCATGCATTCCCTATTCATGTCATCCTAGGCCATATCCTTACCAATTGACTCGATGGAAGTATCGAGATGGAAAACCCGACATGTGTTGTATATTGGCAAGGGTTGGTTGTTTGGGTTCATCTAGGGAAGATGGATTGGATGATGAATCAATCCCCCCATACACAAAATTGATGTTGTTAGGCATTGAACCCATGTTGTACACCGCTCCTATGGATAAGGGTGGGTCACATGGGTGATCGTAATCCCTAGTGGTTTGGATGCTAAGTGGTGTAATAGTGATGTCTTGGACCATGTATTCACCAATGCCAAGACTAGTGAGGTGGACCACAACTTGGGATGATGTGGAGGTGGATGTGGAAGGCTCATGATTGGCTTGTGGCTCCGATAATGGGAGAGGTGTGGGCTAGAATGGCATCTCACAATCCATTAATTCAACTTGTGAGACATCAACTGATGTGGATGAAGGTGGATTTGGCTGAGGTGTTTGATGAATGGGTGATGATGTGGAGGGAATAATGATGGGGGATGTTGATGTTGATGATGTGGATAATGTGGATTGGGCTTGACCACATGTACATGTAGTCGATGGTGATGAGGATGGGGGTATGGAGGTGGAAGCTTGATGTGGGGTAGTGATGGGGAGCTCCTCAAGAATAGGAACTTTGGATGAAGAGATGGATGGTGTGGTGGATGATGTGGTTGATGGGGTCAAGAAAATATGAGTGGATGGAAGAGTGGATTCATAGGGATTTGAGATGAAATTGCAATACTTAAACGGTTCGATGTCCATTGGTATGCAATGAATTTATCCCTCATGTACATATTTTAGACATTGATGGAGTATAGAGGGGACACATCTCATTTCCCTAATCTAGGGGCATCCAAGGAGTACATTGTATGCCATGGATCCTTCCAAGATGTGGAACATTGTATGCAATATTTTTACCCCCACTTCGATGGGTAAAACAATAGTGCCAACTATGGAATAGAGAGCATCATTGAATGCTTTCAAGGTGAAGGTGGATTTGGTTATATGAGATGGTGGAAGATTAAGATGTTGAAGAGCAGAGGTGGTGATGATATTGATGGAGGAGTTGATATCAATCAAAACTCATTTGAATGGCTTCCTATCAATTTGAGCCATAATGTGTAATGGAGGGTCCATCGATTCTGATGATATTGGTTTGATTTCAAAATCATAAAATGTAATGGAAGGCTCCACACATGTTCGGATATTCCCCATAAAATTGCTAAAGGCATTAGTATCCTGAGATTGGAGTTCAATGGATTTTAGAATCTCCATTAATGCCTCATGGTGTGGGGGAGATTGTTGTATTAGCTCATAAATAGATAGTTTGGTTGAAGCTATTTTAAGGCTAGTGGTTAGTCGGCTACTCAGAGAGATGATTGGCCTTTGTGGATGATTGGAAAGATGAGTGGGTGGAGATGGATGGCTTGGAATGTGAATTGGTTGGGAAGAATTGGTGGAGAACTGAATGGGTGATGATGAATTGGTAGGTTGAGGAGACACACTTGCCTGAGGTGCTATGGGAGATTGGATAGTCTATTGTTGTGCATTTTGTTGATTGGTGCATTGTTGACCTCGGGTGACTACATGAATAGCACCCACAAAACCTTGGTATTGTTGCACATGGTTGACTTGATTAGGAGGAGTCTTGATGTTTGACCCTCCTATTGTTGATTGCACTTCCTCATGATGAGGAAGTGGTGTTTGATAAATGCCAAGGTTCTAATTTTGTTGAGCCAAGGGACTATCAACCTTGATGGCCCCTAGGTCAATTAGGTCTTGCACTATATCTTTGAATTGATAGCAATTGTTAATATCATGCCCATTCTATCGATGATAAGGGAAAAATAAATGTTCCCTATAGCTTTTGCTATGCTTGGTAGGATCATCTGGTTTAACCTCAGGTAAGGCAAGCTGATTTGTGTCATACAACCTATGAAATATGGAAGCATATGATTCAGAAAAGGGTGTGTAATGGTGATTTTGTCGAACAGATTGTCGATGTTGATGATTATCCATAGTTGGCATTGTGTTATGAATTTTTTGGGGTGGGGGAACCACTTGATATGAAATTTGTTGTGGTTGTTGTTGCATTGATTGTTGTTGTTGAGCCATTATCGGCTGACTCATGACCACTTGATTCACTTGATTTGGCTTAGATTGGCTAGAATAACTTCTTTTTGTTTGGCCCTTGTTTTGCCATTCTTTCTTCTTAGGCTTTAGCACACCTTCTTGGATTTTTATTTCCTCAATTATGCTAGCCTGGGCAAGAGCTTCTTCGAATGAGCTATATTGTTGCAATTGCAATAACCAGGAGATGGGTTTTAAGCAACTCTTGGTGAACAATCGAGTTAGCTCTTCCATTGGTAGGGAGAATGGTAGTTTTGTGATAACAACCCTCCAATGGTTGCCAAAATCATAGACTGACTCATCATCAAATTGCTTAAGATTATATAAGTCAGACAATGTGATTTTCTTACGAACATTGAGGGAGAATATTTCTAGGAATTGGTTTACCAACTGTTCAAATGTATAAATACTATGATGAGGCAGATGGTTATACCACTCCATGACATCTCCCCCAATGTCTGAGGAAAGGTTCTGAGCATTAAAGCATCTTGAGTTTGGATTCTGAAGCATGAGTGAATAAATGTGCTTACATGCTCTCTAGGGTCCTCAGTCCCTTTAAATTTATCAAATTTTGGCACTGTAAAATCTATCCGGATATGGTGGTGATGGTACCAAAAAGTGAATGGGTTGATTGATTAGCTGTCTTAAAGTAGGCTTCTGGTTCATCATACCAGGAGTGTGTTGTATCAAGCTATCAATCTATTGTTGCATTGCCTAAATTCTAGGATCTTCCCTAGGTATGTGGAAGCCCTAAATTACTTGGTGATTGTGTGGAGATGAAGTGGTGAAATGTTGGGGTGTGATGAGATTTTGATGGTTTGATGGATTGGATTGCATTTGATGATGTTGGGCTTGATGAGGGAATGATTGCGGGTGATGGAATGGAGATGAGGTTTGGGGACTGTGAATGTGTTGACTTGTGGGAATGGAATGGGTGTGGGTTAATGGAGGTGTGGGGATGGAAACCATAGAATATTGTGATACCCATGATGGATTTGAGGTAAAGAAGGTAGGTTGGGTTGGAATAGACTAGGGCTTAAGATCTACCACCTGTATTTGTTGTTGGGGATAAGAATGAGCATCTTGCTGACCCATGAGCAATTTGTTGAGGTGTTGCCATGCTTTTTGTATGGCAATTTCTGAGGTAGATGGTGTAGGTGTGGTGGAAATGGATGAGGTGGGTGGAGGATAGGTTGCAACAGGGATTGCAACTGAATGGGGGACATTGGATGTAGTGGAGACTGGCATTTGTGAAGCAACATTGACATGTGCTTCATACAATGGATTGCCATAGGTGGTGGTATAGGAAGATGGGATGGAAATGTTTTGGCCACATGATTTTTGTGGGAGAGACAAGTGATGGGAAGGTGCAGATGATACCTCAAAAAGAGGGTTGGTATACACCTGGGTGAAACTAGAAGGATGCAAGTGGGCAAGTTCCTACTGAGAAGAAGGATTATGCCTAGGTGGGCTATTGATTTGCTCTAGAACATGGTTAATGGATCTTATATAAGTTCCAACTTTACCCATATCTATGTAGGTGATGTTAGGGTTGGTAGGGTATGATGGCTCAATTTTTGGAATGGGGGTATT
Source organism: Wollemia nobilis (assembly GCA_028583015.1). Classification (NCBI taxonomy): domain Eukaryota; kingdom Viridiplantae; phylum Streptophyta; class Pinopsida; order Araucariales; family Araucariaceae; genus Wollemia; species Wollemia nobilis. The sequence continues at coordinate 726,885 of JAQPPZ010017247.1, forward strand.
GATGGCTCTATGCAACACATCAGTATTTGAGGTATACACAACGTGTGAGGGTCCCGCAGATAAACCAAAATAGCTTATTTGTATCACACTTACAGGATTAACCACAAAAGTGGTGGGGAAATATGTGGAACACTCCATGGATGAAGTGGTTTGGCTAACAGAGGTTTGACTCAAAATATTTGCTTGGCTTCGAGTTGAAACCATAATCTAATGAGTCGGTTGGGGATGGTGAATGTGTGGAATGTGCAAAAAATATGCAATGGAAATCACACAGAATCAAACAAGCAACTCAATCCTATGTTTTGCAATAGATTATTTTTATGTTTTTTGTGGTTTTGTGTGTTGTAATGTGCAAACCTAAGCTAATATGCAAGGTGGACTCTAAGGATGGATGGCAAAATAATAAGTGAAACACCATAAAACAATAGAAATATTAATCAAATATGATGATATAACTATAGTGAATACATAAATGCAACTCTACTCTATATGCAAACTATATGAAAGATGCAAATGCCTAAAATAAAATAAAAATGCAAATGCTTTTTAAAACATAAAATGAATATTTTCCTATTGATTTCACTGTTAAAAAGCAAAAAAATAAAAATAAAATGGAGTTAGGGTTTGAACCAAGCTTACTAGGAAGCCTACGTATTTCTTCCCCACTCTTCTAAATATTGACAGAGTCTCCTGAATGTTGTGAGGCATATCTTGAACATTTTGAGGCATCTTCTAGAATCTACAAGGCATCCCTTGAACACTGCAAGGAATTCGTGCAACCACTGATCAAACTCTGCAACTTGCAAAAACCCTAGTTTTTTCATAATTTTTGTACGATCAAACTTTTGGAAATCTGCAAAATAGAAACAAAAATATAAATCAATGATAAGGTAAATCAAAATGAGGAACCCTTTGGGGGTCCCACCATGATCGTCATTTTGTAAAATGAAAAATGACAACACCAAAACAATAGATAGCATAATCAACACAAAAACTTATTGCACAAATGAAGACAATAATATTGATATTATTATGGGGGGAGCCTTGATCTCCAATATTACAATATGATGTTGTATTGATACAATGATTACAAATCTAGGGTTTAGAAACCCTTATTCACAAGTGAACATATGGTGTCTTTTACATCGTCTTCTAATCCAAACAAGTGTGTGGGTGGGCTTGTGTATCCCTACGAGACCACCCTAGCTACAACAACTTCCAAATATGTGGTTCTTGCACCTACAAACATAAAACAATATAAAAAGGGTTAATAGCACTTGAGAGGGCTCCACTGTGTGATGCCCTCTAAGTGATAAAACATGTAAATCATAAATGCTACAATTTTGAACTATAAATAAAAAAAGTGTAAAAACATAAATAAATGCAATAAATATCTTACCTTGTCAATACTGATATATGCTCCTGTCTCTATATTCAAAAGTTACATGAACACTTGAAAGCATATGAGAGATTACGGATTGCAAATAGGATATGGAAAATGCCCAGAGGTGTTCTATGATGATTGTGAACACCCAACAACCTTCCAGGAATACTCAACAACATTCTATGAACTTTGGGAGGCATTCAGGTGTGGATGGGAGTGAGGCAGAACCAAATATAGTTTACGAGGATTTTTTGGTGGCAGAAACGAAAGGTGCGATGGTGATGGCGAGGGAAGAAGATGATAGCAAAATATCTAGGGTTTGTGAGTGGACAAATGTTCAAACTTGGGACCTTGATTCATCAAAATGAATCATATTTTATAATCTTCCCTTGATCATGTTAGGGTTTTGACGACCCCAATGGGTGATCAAAATTAAAGCATGAGGAAGGGTGGACATTAAACTTAAGCACGTGACATGGATTAAGATGAATGGGTGGCTGCGATTAATTCGTGTTGGATGGATACAATTTATTCACATGAATACATATATATTTATTAAATATATATAAATATAAATATAAATATAAATATAAATATATTAATATTTATGTATATATTAAACAAATACACACACACACACACATATATATATAATGGACGACTATGATTGGAGGATACGAATGGATGAAAAGTGGCTAGATTTTGGTGTCTACAATAAGAGATGCTTAGAAATTGGATTTATGGATTATCTTGAGTGGTTGGGTATATGATATTTTTAGGAGGGATTTATTGGCTATGATAAGCATATATTTTTTTTTTATGATCTCTTGAAAATATGTGGGAATCTCCTTTCTTTGGATTGTTGAATTAAGAGGTTCAAGTTAGAGTTGAAAGCATGTATATAATAAAGATATGCTTGGGTGTGGGAGGGCTTAATTTTTGGAGGAATTCTTCTCCATGTAATTTTGAATCGAGTATTGAAGTTGGTAATGCTTTCATAAGGAGCTCTTTGAATGGAGAAGAAATGAGTGAGCAATAGGAATGGATCTTGGGGGTCGTCAATCTACAATGAGAGATCTGGATAATTTGGCCCAAGTGTTGATACTCTTATCTTCTAAAGATTGATACCATAACAATACTTTACCTCTAAAAGATTAAACAAGCAGCATAATAATTACATATTCAAAAATAATATTGTATATAGTAGCTAATGTAGCTACATCTTGATGGTTGTTGCAAAACTTTATTATTATTAACATAAAACATTCACCAATATGCAAAAATATTAAATAATTCATCCACAATACGTTATCCACATTAACAATCCACAAATGAGAGAGAGATAGATAATACCCTTAAGGTAGGAAAACACCAATAATAATCCTTAAGCAAGGAAATTACTCCACAAGATCTCCCAAGGTGAGAGGCCACTTCATGGGCATAGACGATTACATACGATTCTTCTTCAATGATGATTACAATAACAAATCTCTTCTTTATATATCCTTATTCTTATTCTACTTTGGGGAGCCTACTACTAATATAATATTATATATAATATAATATAATATTATAATACAATCAACCTTGGGTTATGTGTGGCCCATGCCAACCCTTATACAATATAATAATATATCCCCAAATATCTATTCCTAGGTACCCTACCATGCCACCCTCCTTACAAATGTTTTGTCCTCGAAACATATGAAGAAACATGATAATATGATTTTCTAAGCAATGTTAGCAACTGGTACCAATCTCAATCATCCATCCATCCAAGTGAAACACATTGATGTTGGTATGTCATTTTTTTACTTGAGTATCCAAATATGCTTCGTTGGCTTCACGCTTTTGCTGATGTATTTTGATAACTTGAATGATGGGTCCACTTGTTCCTTGATGTTGATGAACCACTCTAAAAACCCTGATCACAATGCTTTATCTTCCAAACACTACCATAGTTGGTGCCCTTCTGATTCCATGTAGAACCATAATATTGTTGCCTTAAACCATGCCCCCAAGATTGTTGTCGCTCATGGTGGTGTGGATGGTGATATGGTGCAACCTTAACTTGATGTTCTACCTTCTTTGACTTCTCAATATTTGGCTCTATTGTTTTAAATTCCTCTACACATTGTTGTTTCATGTTCTCTTTGTTTGGTGTGTCCTTGTGCTCTTCTATCAAAGCTTCCTTGGACTCTGTTAATGTTATTTCCACTGAATCAATTGCTGCTACTTATTCCATGGACTCTTTTACTACTACTGCATTCTTGGATTCTATTTCCGGTTCTTCAATTTGATTCTCTACAACCACTTCTTGATTTTACTTGGATCCTTACTCCTCAAGCTGAGAAATATACTGTAATGTTATCTTCTTTATCATGTACCATAACTTCATAAACTTCTTTTGCACATTAATATTAACAGTACCCAAAGAATCTAACCAAGGATAACCAAGAACAATATCCTTATCATCCATCTCAATAGCATAGAAATCTGAATGTAAAACATATTTATCCATGGTGATCTTCAAATATTCAAAAATATGAACATTTTCACCCTATAGCTGTATGACCTTATTTTTTTTTGCTTGAACTTGCAACATCTTAGCCAAAGAAATATTAATAAAATTATATTTGCTACCAAGGTCAATGGAAATAATAACTTGTTCCTTTTGAATGCTTCCATGAACCTGCAAAATAGAACTTTTAGTTGAATTTAAACCTTTTTTTATTATGCTCTTGCTCTTGTAAATCCAACGATGTGCCTTCTATGTTCCTCTCATTATCTTCCCTGACCTTTTCCTCTTTCTCCTTGAGTAATTTTATTTCTTTTTTATAGTCTTCATTCTGTTTCCTGAAAACTTCCCAATCTCCTTTTATTTCATTCCACTCATTTTGAATTCCCTATAGTTTCTTTTCAAGGTCTTTGATGATATCCATTAGGCTATCTATATAATATGGGTCCCATTTACTCAATAATGCATGCTCTATTTCATCCCAAGTGTATACATCATTCCTTTCTTTACAAAAATTTTGCCACCAAGAACAAGTTTTCCCTTAAAGACATATACCAAGAATGGATTTCCCCCAAGAGATATTACAGTATAGAGACCTAAAATTTTTCCACCATGCTCTAGCATCAATATAATATTCTCCAAAAAAAATTTAGTGTGTCATTGTTCATGCCCTAATGCAACAAGTTTTTTGGTAATATATATCATGCCTTAATGCAAACTAGGGTTTTATGAAAATAAATATCTTCCCACTGAGTTGAACCTCAAAATCAACATAGACAACTAGATTTGCAATTTTTTCTTCCAAACAATATAGTGCATCTGATTTGCTTACCTGAACTAAACAAATTTCATCTTTCCAAAAATTTGCGATTTGAAAATTCATCACTTCCCTTCTTCCAGACGACTGACTTCAGAAGGTCGTATCTCCATCAATACTACTTGGATTCCTTCATATGACCACTCATTTTAAAGCTCTTTAAATTCTACACAAACTGATCCAAGAATCGCCTGAATCAGATAAACTTTCACAGAGATATAGCTTCTAAAATATGAGATATTTTTTCAAACAAATTTTGTGAAATTCGTCACTATACTTGTTCCAGATGACTAACTTCAAAAGGTCTTATCTCCCTCAATACTGCTCGAATTTCTTCATATGACCACTCATTTTAAATATCTTCAAATTCTACACAATCTAATCCAAGAATCACCTGAATCGAATAAAATTGCCTAGATATATGGCTCCTAAAATATGAGGTGTTTTTCTAAAAAAAAAAAATCCCTAATTTTGTAATTTCATAAAAATCCCCACTTTGCCAAAATCGTTGCTCTGATACCACTTGTTGTGAAACTTTATTATTATTAACATAAAACATTCACCAATATGCAAAAATATCAAATCATTCATCCACAATACATTATCCACAATAACAATCCACAAATGAGAGAGAGATATATAATACCCTTAAGGTAGGAAAACATCAATAATAATCCTTAAGGAAGGAATAACTCCACAATATCTCCCAATGTGAGAAGCCACTTCATGGGCATAGATGATTACATAATATTCTTCTTCAATGATGATTACAATAACAAATATCTCTTCTTTATACATCCTTATTCTTATTCTACTTTGGGGAGCCTACTACTAATATAATATTATATAATAATACAATCAACGTTGGGTTATGTGTGGCCCATGCCAACACTTATACAATATAATAACATATCCCCAAATATCTATTCCTAGGTACCCTACCAATAGTGCTCATAAGTCATTTTTTCACTACCATTATAAATGGAAAGGGATTTTTGAGTGACTTTTGGGATTTCATAGAGGGTGGGGATATTGAGGGGACCAATGTCATTCCAAGCTAGACAATATTATTTGGCCATGAGAAATTTCTTATGATAATGATGTCCAACATGTTTCTTTAGGTTATTTTGGATTCAATGATTAGTGGAGTCGTTGGGTGAACATACATTCTTTGCTTGTGAGGTTAAGACTATTCATCGCATCTTGAGCTCTCTGAGAAGATAATATGAAAAGACATAATTTATCCCATTGGGTGTGTCAAAAACTAACTATTGGCATAAAATCTTCCTAGTCTATGGATTTTGAATGCACCCTAAACTTTAGCCAATATTTTTGGATGAATGAGATTTCTCTCAATTCAACCTTCGGAGAAGGCCAACTACTTGGAATGTGTTAAACTAAAAATATGGGTTTAATTTAAAGGAAAAGAGATGAAAAATTCAAGAGAAGGTAAGGGTGTAAAGAAATGATCAAAGGATGGACAAGATATAGTGTAATAACATTGGACATTACTATATAACAAGCTAACATAAGCAGTTTAGATGACACTTAACAGACCAACCATTGTTAGATGCAATAATAAATTTTTTCAACTTCAATTACATAATTTAATCATTCCAAATATTTAAATGAATAGCAATCCAATAGCTATCCAAATAGAAAAATTTTCTTTAATAGAATAAACTAATCATGAAAGTGTAACATAAATGAATTAAAGCAAAGATACATTCATAAAAACTTGTAATTACACAACAATGGAGGCCAAACAACTATCACTTCTCATTAATTGGTAGTAAGATTACATAGCAAATATCTAGGCAAATACTATAGAGCCAACTCCTCAATTGAAGGTCTCATGGTTTATTTATAGGTTGTATTATGAAACTTATAGCAAAAGATTTACAATCAGTTACAGGTCTGTTATGAAAACATCCTGGCAAAGAAGGCTCGCTTCATTGAGGTGGTAGCTTTAGATTTTGTTGTGTTTGAATTTTAATTTATTTTCCATCTGCTCCATTTATTTAAAACTACCTTCTATAAGTGGTTAAATGGTTGCAATTGATTTGTTGTAACTATTATTTTCATGCTTTGATGGTACTTAGTTGACCAGCTGGAAAGCATTGAGGTAGCTATGACCTTTTAGAGGGATTTGTATCAAAGTCAGGCTTTTATTTTGCTTGAAGTGTTCTTCAAAACAATTATGGACTCAGGATATGCTTTGGAGATGCCACTGCTATATATGCCCTAGTTTTATGCATTGAATTCTTTTGCATGATCTTGAAATTTAGGTTTGAGGCACTAACATCACCACTAGAAGTGCCCAGCTTTGTGCATCCTGGTTTGTGTATCCTAGATTTAAACACTTTGGCTTTGGGCACCCTAGTTTTGTGCATCTTGGCTTTATGTATAGTGGCTTTGCACACCTCAGTATTGTGCATAGTGGCTTGCGCACCTTGGTCTTGTTCATCCTAGCTTTATGCATAGTGTCTTTATGCACAAACTCCTTTTGCACGATGCAAGATGTTGGTTTGAAGATGTTGATGTCACCACCAAAAGGCACCTGAATTTGTTCATATCAATTTTATTCACTTTGGCTTTGTGCATTTACTCTTGCACAATGCTAGACTTTAGTTCGAATATGTTGATGTCACCGCCAAAAAGCACCCAATTTTTTGCACTTTAGCTTTATTTAATGTAAAATTTTGGATCCAAGCTCTTTAACTCAACTCATCAAATCTTAGGTTCATTCAATGGCTCTATATGGGAGGTCTAGAGGGATGAATCTAATACTTAATGGAACAAATTAGTGTGGGCAACTTTTTGACCTACAATACTTCCTCTTTTGCATCCAACTCATCCTCTACTTGTTGCATCATTATTGTGGCCTAGTTTAGGATGGATTATGCTCTAGTAGCAAATTGAAAGTATGCCTTTGCATTTACACCTTGGTTTTGATGTTGCCCCATAGGGACTTAATTTTCACTATATATGAAGTGTACCTCTTCTTTTCTTCTACCCGTTTTTTCAACTCTTTATTCTCCTTCTTGAGTTGGGTAATTTTTATATTCTTTTATTGGAATAAAACTTGCACTTACTCTATCCATAATATTCCTACTCAAGTTGTTTTCTAATCATTTCCTATATTTGTGCAAGCAACATTAATAGGTCTTTTAGTTGTTTTCTTTGCTTCTCACTTTTGACAAGTTTGTCTTTCAGTTCTTTGACTTGTTTCTACAATTTGTTCTTTTTGCTTGTATTTTTTCAAGGATTCTCCTTCTTGCTAGAGTTTTTTATTTTTAGCCATTAATTGAGTCACCATTTATGTATTATTTTACACATACTTCTTATAGGCTTAATTATATATCATCACTTTAATATACTTCATAGATGCTCCTAGTTTCCACTAACCAACCAATTGTATCGTTTGATATGAATCAATTTGGATCATATCCAACTTGGACATCCTAGTGATAAAGTTAGCCTATGTTATGGAGGGCTTGATGTGGTATTTATTTATGCTTCTACAATGGTGATATTATTCCCACCCTCTACTAACTAGGATCACAAGAATCCTAGAACCTTAGGTATTTACTTCATCTTTATAAATTTGCTTCTCACTTTCCTTTCTTCTTCTATCATGAAGTTGATCACTTCTATATCCCTTCATTCTTTGGCATTAGTAATTTGTTAAATGGATGCTTAAATTAAACCTAAAATGGTTTATCGCTCTTAGATGACATGGATGGATTTAATCAATAGAGCATATATTGCCCATGTGATTATCCTTCTAGTAGTCTCAATGCTAAAATATGTGGTGTGAAAGGTGGATGGGATGATACGGTAAATGGAGCAAATTGGCTGCGTATGGTACTGAATGGATATTTGGTTATTGAGACTTGAGAAAAAAATTATATAAGAATGGTGTATAATGGTGATACTAGTGGATCAAGTGGCATTAGCTCAACTAGTTATATTCCTCAAATTTTCAAGAGGGAGACCCAGGTTTGAATCTTGCTAAGTGATACATGTATAATTTCCAAGTTATTATAATATCACTATGTGGTCATGATGTAATATGAATGGGGCCCATTTCAATCCCATATAATTGAATAAAAATGGTGATACTAGTGGAGATGGAGATATGCTCAAGGAATATGGAACTAATGGTTGCATGGTGGGGACCTTGATGGTGGGTGAGATTGATAGAAATAATGTGATGGGTAATATCATGGTAATGGTAACTTGATCAAAAATAGGAGGTGATGTACCTCTTGGAGATCCAATGACTTCACTTGCTAATGGAGAAGGGAGTGCAACAAAAGTAAGGGGAATCAATGAATATGGAATAGAAGTAGTTGGGAAAATAGAAGTGGGAGGAGAAGAAGGTGATGGTGGGAAGGATATTTGAGGAGAAGAGGGGAGAGAAGTGATGATATTTGTTATGGTCTACCACTTTATTTCCTTATAGGATTTATTGTATGCTTGAAGAGTTGTTGTAGTTGCCTCACTAGAGGTAAGAGCAAAAAATTATCTCCATTGTTCATCTTTGAGGGCTACTTGGGGTGGCATACCACCTTATGGAAGCTTACCTTCTAATATTAGTGTACCCACTATTAGAGTTATTGCAATGTTTATACCCATTTTCTCTAGCATTGAGCCTTTTGTATCTAGTTTTTCATCTAATGCTCTTTAACTATCTCCTTAACTACATTATTAATGCGCACCAATGTTGATGGGGTAGTAGACATCGATATCGAGATCATAGAATATTATATGCTTAACCTAGGTCTATTCACCACCCTCTCATGCTTGTACTCTAATATGCTTAACAATTCTATGTTAAATGAACCTTGGCAGATAAAGAATTTCAAAGTTCCTTATTTATATTAAATCCTCTACTAGGACAATATCTTCCTTGTCAAGTATTCATGCTTCTTTAGAGACTTCATTATCTAATTATTATGTTTATAATTGGGGCTAAAATAACTATTCTTATTTACACTAGTGTAAAAAGTGTGCTAGGGTGGTGGATGCTCTTACCAATGTTGGATCTCGTATTCATATGCATGAGGCACGTTCAACTTGGATAATATAGTGTTTTTATCCAAATTTACTTTCTTTTCATCTTTGTATCTCTTTTCATGTGCATAAAGGGTGCTTAAACCCTAAGCTACCAGTTTTTATTTAAAGACATTCTCTAGGTCATAGAATTACAAATATTTGAGGGGTATTAACCCAAAAATCTCCATCCTCTTATTGATGTGTTCAAATAATCCCTTTAATTTAGGTATAATGGCCACAATATCCTTCTTACCCTCATACAACATAGATTTATTTTTCCTTTTGAAATAATTTAGGTCCACATAGTCCAATTGCCACATATATTTTATATTGAAAAAATAATTTGGTACAAATGTAGGCAATTCATATGCATCATAGAGAATTCAAAAATCCTTATAAAGAGTCTATGATCTCAAAGCTAGAAGTCTCCATTGGGGAAACTAGACTTCATCAAGGTATGATATTAATTTGATAACCTAGGTACCTTCTCCTTCATACCCTTCATGATGTGATGCTACATTACATCATAGAAGTCATATGATGTATACCCTTCCCAACAAGGTACATTTGTAAAGTTGACAATGGGCAATGTTTTGTTGTCTGGGCCTGTATGATCTAGCTACAATTTTAAAAATCAATATTTATTTTTATGCATAATAAGCTAGACTAGGTATGATGTGTAGTGGAACATCCTAGTCTACTTGAAGTATTTGAGTTGATTTTTAATGTGGTTTGCAGTATATTTTGCATAATTTAACATCTAAGGGTACCCTAGGTAATTTTCTACTACATGTAGTAAGTTCACATGATCCTTATATACTAATTCATCTATCATTTCTCCTAGAACTATGGATATGTCCTATAAGAACATCTAAACATCATCATTGAAATAGTCTATCTTCAATAGTAGCTTAAAGTCTTGGGGTTTGTTGGAGTTATTTAAACGAGGTGCCAAAACATTCCTCTAGGTATCATAATCAAACGTGTTATAATACTACACTTGTACTATTGGATTGTAGATCACCCATATCATCAGGTTATCTTCTGTATTTAATATATCCTAATTTCATTCTCTATAAAAAAGGTCTTCTCTTCCAAATACTTTGGAAAAATAGCTTTGCATTCCCAGTTATGCATTTTTACATAACTCTCTACTATCTTTGGGCAATCCCATAATTATGGCATTAGGTTCATATCCAATCTTGATATCCAATCAGTTTATGCTCCATGAGCATGTTGGAACCCATGCTAAACCTCCATTGTGATTATTTGATCACATCATTGGAGAATATTTGAACTTACTCTCCACCACCTAAAATATTCATCATACATTTCCTCTAAATTTTTAGGCACTTTTGGAGTTCTCTTCTTTTTTCCTTTAGAGTTACTTGTCTCTTCAACTAGCACTTGAGTTGTTTGGTATGGTGCCATCTAAACTTGGGTATTTATAAGGGCTAAGGTAGGGGTGGTATGTGGATTAACAAGATTGACTTCAACCTATAACTACGCTGATGTCCATTATAAAAATTGGAAAACTTAAAAATATTTTTTTCTAAGTATAAATTGGAGGAGCAAATTACTCATTAGGCTAGAGCAAATCATTGTTTTAAAGATAGTGAATGGCTATGTGGATACTTATAAAAAAATCTTTTAATTTTATGAAATCAAGAAATTTGATTAGCCCTTTCTAGTGAATTGCTAGCTAGGCTCTAAGGCAAATTTTTGAACAAGTCAAAGTGATTTGCTCCCATGGGAGCAATTCACAACTCACAACTAGATCTTGCAAAAACAAAGGTAAATTTCAAAAAGCTTCATCCCTCCAAAGGACTAATAGTGTGATTTTTAGGGAGATGATAAATAACCTAGGTGGATGGTAGACACTCATGGCTGAAGACAATGCCCATTGAACCCATAGTGTAAATTTTGATGGTAAAATGAAAAAAAATGGTGAAATAAATAATAGTGACTATAATTGTAGTGGTTTAGGGTTAAATAAAAACATTATAGATTGTTAATGGGTGGTAACTTGAGCCTTTGAAAGCATTTTTCCATTTTTAGATAGTGCTCTTATGGGATTCCCAATGGTCAACTGGTGAAAATGAAAGGGAAAAGGGCTAAAAACCCTCTTTCTACATGGCCAACCATATTTACCCATGCATTTATCATGAATGGAGAGTGATTCACCCTTAGAATGAAGTGATTTGCTAATCTCATTTTGCCTTTGCCACATTGAAAATATTTTTGGCTCTTGATGCAAATAGAGTGATTTGCTTAATGGGTCAGAGTGATTGGCTATTTGAATCATATCAATTTACTAGTTTTTGAGCGAATCACTCCTTTTCTTTTACTTAGCCAAATTTTACAATTTAAAAAAAAAAATTATAAGAAAAGAGGAGAAAATGAAAGAAGTAGAGTTTCTCAGTTCCTTTTTCAAGGTTTTCACTCAAACATGGAAATTTCTCTTTTCTTTTTCCATTTTTAATGTGGTTTTATAGATTTTAATATTTTTATTTTAGGAAAAATAAAAATGAAAATGAAAATAAAATACAGGAAGAAAATTTAGTAAAAGTACTATATAAATATTCACAATTATCCTTTACTTTCTAATTTTTAAAACAAACCTTAAATATTACCCATTCACTGAGATAGGTAGCAATATTCCATCAAGTGTCATTAACCTATAGCCATTAGCTCCTATGATTTATAGTATTCTATATGGTCCACTCCAGAGGGAATGAAACTCTTATGTCTCTCAGGCTTTGCTTTCTCTTCACCCCACCTGAAAATTAGGTCTCATTCCTTAAACTCGATTTTAATTGCTTTCTTATAAAACCACATTTTGACTACCAATCAATGCTAGTCTAACTTTGGAAAAGCCCTTTCTCTTTATTATTTTAATTCTAATACAACATTTAGGTGGGCCCACATAGGGGTAATATTAATGTCTTTGAGCTCCTACTAATGAGATTTTTGAAGGGAAGGAAGCTCAAAGTTGATTGGTAATACTACTTATTTACCAAAATTGATTTTGTAGGGGATGATCCCATAGAAGTTGCAGGTGTTACCATATCTATCCATAACATCCTTTTTAACTTTGTATGATAGTCTCTTTGTGATTTAACAATTTTTCTCTTTAGTATCTTGACCATGTTCTTATTAGTTTATTATGCTAAACTATTGAATTAGGGATAGTATGTAGAAGATGTTTTCATAATAATTCCATATTTTAGCATGAAGCAGATCAATTTAAATCATACCAAGTCTATGTTATTGTTAATATCTACGATCGAAGGCATCCTAAATATGGTGATGATATCTTTTTAGAAGTTGTATGACAACCTCCTAGTTTTTTGATTTAACCAGCATTCTTCAATCTACCTAGTGAAGCAATATGTAGCAATTAAAATCCACCCATGCTTGGAACTTGATAAAGGGTTGATATTTCTACTGAAATTGATACCCCAGTATTGGAAGGGTTCAATAATGATTATTAGATTAAAGGAATGAGATATTTTATTCTTTTACCCATAAACATATAACAACCTTTGCAATATTTTACCCACTAAAAATAATCAATGAAGATGGTTGACCAATAATACCCTACTCTTAAAATTTTAGGAGTTGTGATTTATGTTGAATAGTGGTTGCCTTCATCATGTTATTCTTTTATCAAAGCCTCTATATTTTTTTTCCGCACATATTAGTAGTACCCCATCATAGCCTTTGCAAAAAAGATCGTAATTTACATAGGTATAATGGATCACCTTATATCTAAATTTGGCTCTCTCTTTTGTTGTTAACCCTCCTAGGACTTGTCTTGCCATCATATATATTTTAATGCCACCCATCCATCCTAGTTGACCTATTATCTTAAGTTCCTCTGCTAATGCTATTTGTTCCTTTGGGGCTAACATGGTAAGATTTTCACATAGGGTCTTTCCTCTAACCAATTTTGTTGGTTTAATCTCTAAGTCAAACTCTTGAATTTTACTATCCAATTTGCATTTTTCTCCTAATTAATTATGCAACATTGCAAATTTAAATCTAAATAAACCTCACTTACTATGATATTACTTTGGGATGTGTAATATCTAATTTTTTAGAAAGTCATAATCATGGAAAATATTTGATTTTCTATGAAAGTATACTGCTACTTATAATTGTGAAGTGTTTAACTCATAAAATAAATGGGATATTCTTCTTTCTGTTATTTATGAGTCAATATAATGGTGATACCTTTATCAGTATCAAAAATATATAATCTAATATCTCTAAAAAATTCTAGTTTGATTAGGATTAGAGCCTTAGAAATAACATCTTTTAGTCCTTAGAAAGTTTTTTTTCTTTCATTGGTCTAAGAAAGTGTGGCATCCTTTTCAGCATCTTGGTTATATGCCAAACCAGCTATATGAAGTTAGATATGAATTTGGACATAAGTTGAATTAACCCAAGGAATGATCTGACACAGTTGATTGATGAGTGTAGAGGAAAATCTTGGATTGCTTCAATTTGGTCAAAACCAATGGAAAGACCATCTTTCAACACAACATGACCTAGGATATTTCCTTATTGTACCATGGGAATAGAATTCCTAGGATTTAAGGATATTTTATACTCTACACTTTTTTGAAACTTGATTCTAAATGTTCAATGTGTTTACTCCTTTGCTTGGGAAAGATAATCGAGTCATTAAGAGCTATAAGTATGATTTCATTTATTAAAACAACGAATATAATATCCATGGCTCTTTAAAATATAGCCCCTATAATAGATAGACCAAAACATATTCTTTGAAAAGGTCCCCCACGTAGTGGTGAAATCCATTTTGTGTTTATCATCATATTTAATCTATATATGATTATATCTAAAGAAGCCATCGAGTAATAATGATATTTGGAGTGCTTCTAGTTTCTATACAATTTGATCAATTGATAGTAGTGGATAATGGTTGTTTGAGAATTTCCTAAATTTAACACATAATAAAATTTTCTCATTCTTATTATATATAAGAACTATGTTTGCCACCCATGTAGAATATTTGATAGGAAGTAAGGTTACTACCTACAATAGTTTAAGGAGCTTCTTTTTTATCACTACGATTTTTGGATTGATAGGAATTTATTTTTGTCAAAATGATCTAGCTCTAAGTTCTAGCTCAATACTATGTTCAATGTTATTCCTATCATAGACCTTTAAATTTTTATATGTCTAAGTAATGATGTATCTATACTTTCCACAAAGTTCTTTTAACAAACTTACTTATTCCTTGGTGTATTTTTCCCATAAGCATATTCTTTCTTTTGGTTATTTCAACTAGATGATATGAAGATGCATATTTTTTATGCTTGACCTTTTTGATCTATCATTAGGGTCAAATAAGCATGACATGAGTTTTTTTTGCTATTGGTAAACAATGGTGTTTTGAAAGGGACCCTTCCCTTTTACAACTCCTAAAAATGCAAGAAAAACAAATGAATCAATCTAGGCACAAAAAATAGCTTATCTTCTTATAAATCAAATTCTGCATTTTTTGAACAATACAACCTTTTGTGACCAAAAGTGCAATGACCAAAATAGTAATAGTCTAAATAGAATCTTGGATTGCTAGTTATAATTTCCTATCGATATCGATAAATTATTAAATTTAGTTTACAAATCATGTGAATAAAATGGAAATAAACTTGTCATTAATCTACAAACACTGTCCCTCCAACCACTTCGGATTCCATAAAGTCCATAAACCCCCAGACGCACCATCAACAAGAACCATTTCCACCTGAGCTATTTTCCAAATTGAATTCTTCACCTTCTAAAAATTGGAATCATCCACTTTAGTCTCTTGTAATTCAAGAATATCAATCCTCCTCTTCTCTCTTAACTCTCTAAGCATCCTATGTTTAGTCAGGGCATTTATACCTGAATAGAAAGAAAATTCATTTTGTATCAAGTTGAGGAAGCTTTTCTCCTCCAAAAGAGAAAATTATTTGCTTTCCATCATATACATCCTTAGCAATGACTCTAGTTCCCAATTTTTAGAGATTGGGCCTTCCTCAAGAAACTAAATTCCTAAATCAACCTTCTTATATTTCCTTCTACTTCCAACAATTTTTTTTGGATAACATTTTCCTCCTTTTCCAACTCTGAATCATTAGAAGAAGTCCATTGTCCTCCATCTTCATCCTCAGACCCATTCTAAATAATGTTAATATTTTTAATTTGTTTCTCCCATAGCCAATCAATGTCACATTTTGCTGAGAAATGGTTTCTTTTGAAATCCTTGTTTCTATGCTCTTTTCCTTCAACACTATTGGGGAGTATGGATATTTAAAAATATTCTCTTCTACATGCAAAGAAGAAATATTTTCCTTTTCAATCAAATCCTGAGTCATCAATTAATTAATACCTTTAGGTTGAGTTTCTAGAATAAACTCTTCTCCTACAACAATGCCATCCCCATCAAGGGTAGCAAGAACCTCAAAGCTATTTGGATATGGACCCTTATTAGTTTTACAAATTTCTTTCTACCTCAAAATTTCTTGCTTAGTTTCCTTTTTCCTCCAAACACTCAAAGGTTGTCCATTTCTATTATTCATAACTTTCTCCTTAGGATTTTTTGGGCATGTTTTCCAAATATGCCCTACCCTTTTGCAAAGGTTACACAAGGGAATGGGAGTTTCATATTGAATCTCTTGTTCCCATTTCCTATAATCTAGAACTAGCCTAATATATTTAGGTAGTGGTTCAGCTAGATCCGTCTATACACAAAAATAGGTCTATATAATTATGGTCCAGGATTAGTAGCCAAATCAAAGGCAATTATTTTTCCAATCGCTTTAGCTATATCGATAATAATACTATCATCCCAAAATTCCATTGGAAGCCTCGATAGACTCACCCATAAGGGCACCAATTGAAGAGTGGTTGTGGTTGGATTAAAGCCCTAGCTCCATTTTTGTAAAAATAACCCTCTCCTCCCAAAAAACCATGGGCCCCTCAACAAAATATTTTCCATATCCTCCAGATTTTTAAAGTTAAAAAACAAAAAAATATTAGGCAAAGCCACCACTGTTTCTTGCCCTAGAAGTTTTCATTTATCCTAGACCCACTTTCTTAATGTATCTAAATCTGATCTATTGCCCAAAAATTTCTGACCAAATAATATTTTCCTTTCAAAATATCTTTATCAACCAAAATTTTTGGGACCTTAAGCATAAAACCCTTTTCATCCCAATTTGTAGATAGAACAAATCCCTCTTATTACAAATTTTGACCTCTGTTCAAAACTTGCGCCCAAGAAGTGCCTCCCTTTGACCTTTTTGCTATTGTCAAATTTGGATCTACTACTCCTAGATCCAAAGGGTTAGAATCTCTCCTATTTGCATCCTTAGGGGATTCTACCACAATAGAACCCTCGCCTATCACCTTTCTGCTCCTGTTATCCTTGCTCCTCCTTTAAAATACCTGTATACCCCATCCTTTCTCCTCTAGGACTTCTTTTTGTGGATAATCATCATTGACATTACCTTCTTACATAGATCATGTTTCTCATTATTAATAGTGTTCATTACCATATGGTCGATGCATGCTACCGACACCCTACTAGATGCATCTACTCAAAATAGGTCTAACATACTATTTAGATTTTTCCTTGAGAGATATTTTCTTGTCACGGTCCAATAATATTAAATAAGCTCTAGCATTATTAGTCCTTTTGACATCTAATTAGTTTTCATCTAAATCACCCCATCCCTAATGTCATTTCCATATCTATTATTTTCTTATATATGTTGAGATTTTCTCACGAGGAATTCTATGATATTTTCATCACTGTTAGACACTTTTCAATAATTTAAACTATCAGGGATGACTAGCCTAAATACTACCTTGATATCCTTTGGATTATCCCACATGTCCATGGTTAGGTCAAATTTGGAATCCATGGAAACCAAATTATTTTTTGTGGCATTTACATCCCAATTAATTGCCTTGAGCTCATATGTATTAAAGCTTTCTAACATGTCCCAAAATCTGCATTTATAATATTTTAGATGTTTATTAGTGGAATGTTATGAATTTATTTGGTTTATGCCTAACTTAGAGTTACTAATTATTCTTATATATTTAACACCCAGCTTCTTGTCCTTTCTCAAGTTAGTATATAACACCTCATATTTAACAATATTAATAGCTTAATTAAACAACAACCTATAAACATTGTTTAGTTGGGTGTCTTTAATATCAATAAACTAAATACCAATACTATCTCGATTCCTTATTTGAGCACCATCAAAATGCATCATCTATGTGTCATCTAATCCCTAATACTACTTACTAGATAAGGCTAGGATAGTAGTGATCTCTTTAAATATTAGGTAATTCCCAAGCTCAATTTCTTCAAAATTGAATTTTAGGTAATCATATTCTTGGAGAATGCCTATGATCACATGGAGTTCTAAAAAAAGCACATCTTCAATAGGTTCTTCATCTACAAATTTAGGAAGTTTGTTTCCACTTCATCATCATCAAGATTATGTATTACATAGTTGCATAGAGTTCATTTGTTATTTTGATAATATTTCCATCCTTAGTCACCTTCATGCATTTGTATTCCATTGATAAATATACATCCCCTGATCATTTATTAGTCCATTGATAAATATCCATCCCCTGATAATTTCTTAGTCCATTATTTTGATAATAGCATCCCAAATTAAGGAGGGATATCAATCATAATAACTTCTTGAATAACTAGCAGATTTTTGTGCCTTACTACTTTTCTTATTAAATCTTTTAAAACTCTCATTAAATTTACCTAGGTCCCATCCATCTAAATAGGTTTTTTCCTATTTTACTATGTGGTAGTCCCATCTATTTACACATAATTTTTTACACCACTCTACTCCTAAAACCACTATATAACTTCTTAGAAAATAATATTCTATCTTTAGCATGAGATAAAATGGTGATAGATTCAATGTATTTGGTTTAGGAGTATTTGATATATCAACCACATATACTTAGATTTATGATGGATATTCCATTATCAATTATGGTAATGTATTTGCTTAAGCTACATTTTTTTTTGCACTATGGATTTAGCTTACTCCTTTCTTGTTCATTGAGGGCTTCTTGAAGCAAATTTCTCTACTTGAACAAGGTTGTAGCTTCTAACATGCTAACCTTAGTTGGTGTTATTTTTCATTTATTTGACAATGTTGAATTTAAACTTAGTGTTCCTTGTACCGCATGAAGTAATTTTTATGTATTATATTGTTGAGCTCATGCACTCTTCACTAGTTAGGGATGGATACTTCAAATGGTTTTTAGTTTCCTTCTTTAGATTCTCCATTTTATTTTGGTTATCAATCACCACCACCTCTAAGGTTTCCTTTAATTTTTCTAGTGTAGTACTAGTTTATGGGGTCATTGTCAATCCTTTTTTTGTATCCTCTTTCTTCATAGTAGGTTGATTAGACACCATGGACCCCTTGTATTTTATGTGCAAAGGTTGTTGTACCCTCTTGAACATTGTAGTGTCAAACCTATATTTAACTTGCTTCTCAGATGATTATTTCTCATTAGTTAATTTTATATTACTTCTAGTCCCAAACAACAAGGGGTTTGAACTAGGAGCAAGAGGAAATACTCATCTTTTGAGATGCTCAAATTGAATAACACTATATTATTTGGTTTTGATAGTGTCAAAATTGGTTATTGGACTAGAGTTGGTGTTTGATAAATTGATTGATTTATCATGGGTAATTGGTTTAAAATTGGCATTACTTGACCTAAGGTTGTAACTTATGCTTAGCATTTTTGGTTATACATATCTCCTTGAGTGTTTGTTATAACCACAATGCATTCAATAGGGTTATGCTTTGCAATAAAAACACCATAAAATATTGATTTTTAAATTTACATTGACCATGTTATTCTAACCTGTTTTCTTAGATGATTAGTACTTTGTTGGGGTTAATGGTATTTTTTTCAATGGGTTATATATGATTGAAATAGGCCCCTCCCGTATTACATCATCACCACATAGTGGTATTGCAACAAAGCTTGGATATTATCCATGTACCATTTGGCAAGATTTAAACTTGGATCTCCTTGAAATGTTGAGGGATCTAACCAGTTGAGCTAATGCCATTTAATGAGGTATATGGTCCTTTATGAGGTACGAGGTTCTTCATTATTTCTAATTTAACTATTTTTAATCACCATTCAGATACTATCCACTATTTTGACTTTTCTTCATATTGGTGTGATTTGCTAGTGCTTTCATCATTTTCATTATTTTAGTTTGGCCTTTTAACCCATCATATTTTTTTATTGATAAAAGATATTTTTGGAAGGGTCCCAAAACCTTTTACAAAATGGAAAACCAAAAGGAGGCATCCAGCAAAGGGATGACTATAACAGACCAATAAAAAGAAGAGGCTAACATAGAGATAAAAAAAATATGGGAGACCAACCCCCCAAGGGACAAACAGAAAGTGAGGAACCCAAATGCCAAAAAGGTAGAGCAATCAAAAACACCCTAGCTGCTCAAAAGTATCAGGAGGATCTTGCTCTTTGTCATTGGTAGTTTGATCATCATCCAGGGCCTGAGTGTTCACATTATTTTGATTCTTGATGTTGTTGATCTCCTTAACAACTTGAAGGAGGAGAGTCGAGGCCAAATTTACCAAGTCATCCAAATTTGCCATAGGATCAAGATTACCTCTCATATGAGACTGAGTAGAAGTACTACAAGGGAAAATACTATCCTTGAGGGAGAAAAAATACCTGGGGATGTCTTAAGACTTCTACTTCTTATGAGTCATGGGATACTCTCAAGAAGCCTCCTTGTCTTAGTCAATAACAATGATGTTTTTGTGCTTTTCCATAGAAACCTTTCTTCTAATCGAGCGACGACAGGTGGGAGGCAGGGTATTTGAAGAAGAGACAAAAGTTAACTTTTTCTTTCCTACTTTAGTAGTAGCAACATTGTCATATTCCATATCATTGTCGCTCAGGGCCTCCTTTTGGGGGAACCCTTGACTGGGGGTCGATGTAGAAGGATGATCTATAGGGATACCTACAACAAAAAGGATGGACCTTTGGGTCTACATTTATAACACATGCTTGTAAATGATCAAGTGGAGATCTTGATGCTTTGGGTTGGTTGAATTACCCTCCTTGATGCTCATAATAAAAAATTCCATAGACTTGAAAAGGTACTCAAAGCCATTGATACTTTTTATTTCACATAGGTTATTTAAAAATGCCAAGTGGAAACTCCTGAGAGGTGAACTGAGCTTGTCAATGGTGAAATATTACATAATAGGGATTACGATCCTATTCCAAGGCACTGCAAGACCTTTGATGATGCCACTTTTATCCTTCGCCAGATGCTTCCCATTATCTCTAAAGTGGCCAAGCTCTACCATGAGAGAATGTTTATCATGATGAATGAGGTCACCGTCATTAAACAACTCTGTCACCTCGACAAACAAGCAAATGGTAACTTTTAAGGAGAGTCCCCAAAGTGTCACCCGATAATTATCCCAAGATATTATAAATTCCATGGATAAGTTAGGATCACTTCCATAGAATTTGCGTAGAAAGAGTAGAAAACCATGATTAACCAAAATCTCCACAATAGTAGCATCAACTTGCAGAATCTTTGGCTCTAGCAACGTCATCATGGCCTCATGAATCCTACCAATACTCCACTAAGAATAAAAAAAAACAAACAATCCAATCTAAATGATCCATTGAAGTACAAACCAAACAATCCACTAGATCACAAACTAAACAAACCACCACTAAGGCTCAAACATGATCGAAAATAGATGGGGATAGTATCATCTTGACCTAGAATTTAAAACTATCTGGAAATTCAAAATGATAGGGTCATCTTGGATTCACATGCCACCTATTCTAGAGGTTTCTCTCCTCCAAGACCATTGATGTAACACCTCAAATCGGGAAAGCCTAGGCACAAGTACCCAATTTGTGTCAAGACTACCACAACCAATGACATCAATGCATGATATGAAAAATGGTCTTGCAATTATAGCCTCGATACTCAAAGAGAAGGTAATATAGGCTCAGTCTCACTCTCAAAAATGATTTTTGAGTAGGTTACATTGAAAAGATCCTCTAGCACAAGGATTATGGCTAGAAAAACAAAAATGTCTTAAGGTGGCCCACCACAAGGTAAAAATTGAGCAATTTGAGAGAGACACCTCTAACTTTCAATCATGCTGAGTAATAAAAGGCCTCGTGAGGTGGAGTTTATTAGTAGAACTGGAAAGTTTGCATGGTCCAATATAGCTAAAGATATGTTGATGCTTCATTGGTACTTTTAGGATCAATAAGAGCATGCGGATAACTGTCAAACCAAATTCACAAAGAGTCCTCAACCAATCTGATATTGGCCATGATATAGCAACCTTGTTATCCTCTATTGTAAAAATGTTGGATAATAATATTGTCATACTTGCAAAGAAATCTTCTTGACTCTTCTATAAAGTTTAAGATGCCCCAAGTTGAAGACCAAGTTCCCTTGAGGTAATTTATGATGTTCAGTGAATTTCCTTCAATAATAATGTTATTGAGATGAAGGTCTTCCAAAGTGGATAATCCTTGGTATAAAGCTTTGGATTTGAACATATTATTGGTCTAAATTTCAATATTATCAGCAAACACTAGGATTATCCTAGCTTGATCATATCTGACAATGCCCTCATTATCGACTTTTCTTGAATTACCTTTAGCAGCTCCATCAAATTTGAACTTGAACTAGCCTGAAGGGGGAGGAGACCATCTGACACAAGATCTATCTGCACTAGGTATTGGTGGGCTATGAGGGATGGAAGAGCGGTTGAAAGAAGCAAAAATCCTAGACTCTAACCCAAGATGAGGGCCATCAGAGGAAGGTATAACATTTGTATTTTTAATGGTTGCCAATAGAATCCTACAAAAAATAGAGGTGGGATCTTTGGAACTATCACTTAAGGCTTTGTTGTTCCACTCTAACCAAACTTACCAAAGAAAATGGGGTAAACAAAAAGACCAAAGAGACTTGAGACGATGATGAGAGAAAGGGTTAGGCCACTGCACATACAGATTAAGAACAAAATTGGGTTGGACCCACTCGATACAAAACATTGAGAAAATGGAGAACAACACCTTAGAGGAAAAGGGGCACTCCAAGAATAGATAGAGGATTGGATCCCACCTAGCCTAATAGAGATAGCAATGATTGAGAATGAATAAGCCTCTTATGATTAAATTATCAATGGTCAAGACTTTATTCTGGACAACCAACAAAAAAACAATCTTGGGGATAAGATAATTGAGCCAAATGAGACTAACCAGAAGCCAACTTAATTTAGGATCTTCCTGAATGTAGTAAGCAGATCTAACTAATAATTAACCATTTTTATTGGCATTGCAAAGGAGGAAATCCTACAAGGGACCACTCAGGGTGATGTAGGTTTTGAGTATATTGGATAGGATTTTAGCAATTGACTCTTGCTCAAAGCTTAAACCATTAGAAGGAAGGATATTCCAGACTATATTATTAAATGACCCGTAGGTGATGAAATTGCAAATAGAGTTTCCAAAAGGTGATCTGTGAGAGGCTTTAAAACACTCAAATTGGAATCAAAAATCAAATATTGGTCCATTAACCAGGGGTTTTCCTAGAAGTGAATATGTCTTCCATTGCTAAGGTACCACTTAAAGCCTTTTATGAGAATATGTCTAGTTTTGGTAACTGAGTTATAGAATGCAGATCCATTTGGAAGAGGATTTTTTCCAAGAGATATTTTCTTTGGAGGTACTTGCTTTTGATTATGTCAAACCGAGTAGCTTTGGTAGTGGCGAGAATTATCCATCCCTATTTATCGATCAGGGATATGTTCATCTTGCTGATCCTCCTAAAGCCTAATCCTCCTTGGCCTTTCCTAGTACAAACTTTGTCCCAGGCAACAAGAGAGAATCTTCGATGATTCTCGGCTCTAGACTAGAGGAATCACTTTTGTATTTGCTCAATTTTTTGACACACAAAAGTAGGGGCCTTGAATATGGACATGAAAAAAATTGAGATACTCTAAAGGTATGCCTAAACTAATGTAGCTTTAGCAACTTGGTTGAGAATGGATCCTTTCCATCCAACAAGTTTTTTCATGAGTATTTCAATAATATTGTTCCACATACTTTCATATGGGCTACCCTAGAATAGAGGAAGTCTGAGATAGGTGGAAGGTATATTGGAAATGGTGCACCCCAAGATGTTTGTAATTTTTAGTTGTCTTTCAATGGGGGTGTTGATGAAGAAGAATTTGCTTTTTGTAAAGTTAAATTTTTGGCCAGTAGCTTTTTCGTAAAATTTTAGAATAAGTTTGATGACTTTGGCTTCCAAATATGATAGGGTAGCCAATATGGTGTCATCAATGAACGTATGATAAGATATGGGGTAGAGGCTATAGGAGGTCTTGACACCAGAGATGGCACCCAAGGAGCAAGCCACCTTGAAATATCTACAAATGGAGTGACATTATTAGCATTATTTTATGGTGGATAGTAAAATAGGTAAATGGAGTTGGAAAGAGATGGAGGGAGGGGTATTTTGTTCTAGAAAATTCACCATGTATAGTTTGTGGTTATGACATATTGGAGGATAATTAGGCATTTAATATTGGCATCATGGTAGGAGGGAGGTCCTGGAATATGTATATTTTGGGCTACATGGGGTGCATAAGACATAGGTAGGTTAGGAGGTAGCTTTCCTACTCTAATAAGCATATCATCTATGTAGGACACCTCCTCATAGGTTAGCTAAAGTAATAGGATTACCATTATAAACCATCCCTTTTATATAATTTGGTAGAGTTTATTCCTCATTAGGGCATATACTTGTTGGAATTAAGTATAGTGTCATCAAGAACCTAGTATAATAAACATGAATAATATTTAAGGATGTCTTTGCATGATTTAATTGCAATGGTATTGAATATGCATTGCTTGGATTATCAAACTCCTTCATGAAGGTTCTAAGATAGAAATCCAATTGGTAATAAAATTAACAAGAAAACCTCTATACCATACAATAGATTTATCCCTCAATGAATGTATAAGTAAGTGTACCATGTTGCCTTATTAAATTTGATATACTAACTTTAATGTGGATAGTTGATTGAGATGATCTAAATTTGTCTTACTTCCATTCCCATAAAAGGTAACTAATGAATTTATAGTGACAACTACAATGAGGGAGTGAGGCTATCAGGTTTATGGATCCATGGTTGATTTTGAGGTCTAGATACCATAGCCACTTGGTAGCATTAAGAAAATTATCCATAGTACATCAAAAATGGGCTTGCCCTTGAGGTGGGGTTGCTTATGCCTGAGGTAGTGGCATGTATTGGACCATTTGTTGTTGTGGGAAAACCTATGATTTTTTGAGATATCATATTATTGTAGTGGAAACTATGATTTAGGAAAAACTTAATTTTGATTGTGTATGACATGTAAGTTATACATAGGTGTATTATTTTCTAATTCATACTATGGATTTTGATGATTAGGTAGAGGCATAAACTACTATATATTTTGCATTGGTTGATTGACTATAGATAACATTTGATTTAGAGTGATACCCCAAATTTATTATATCCCTATTTGACCAAGTGGTGCTTGTCAAGTCTAGGTAATGTCTTGGATTGATACTGTTAGGTACATTTATCATGCAACATTACTAACTTTGGTGGTGGGTGGAATCAATTGACCCTAGGATGGATGCTGATTCAAAGGGGTTTTCATAAATGAAATATTTTCTTATTGACTTGATCCAGGCAATAACTAACTAGGAATATAACTTGTTGAATGATTTATTTAATAATTTCAGGATGCTAGAGGTTGACTCACCCTAGTTTGAGAACAAAAATACACTAGTGGTTGGAAAACTTGACTATTTTGAGAACTTGTCATACCAATATATTGTCCAACTATGAACCTTTTTTTATTAATAGGTTTTGATGTGTTTGGTAAGGCTTGTGACATTTAGGGCATTCTATATAAAGGAATTGTGATTATATTTGAAACTAGGTTTGGTAGAGGCATGTCTAATACGCCTCATGTAGTTTGAAGTTATAAAGTGGGAGATTACTAAAAAATATACTTCTATTAACCAAGAGGAATAAGGGGTGAGGATGAAGTATTTTGACCTTGGTTGTATTTTCCATCAATTCCTTTGTCTTGATGGTTAGAAGTTCTTTGTCAACTTCATGTATCCATACAAAGGTCATCTTATTTTTTCCCTTTGTGTTATTCCTTTAGTAATATATGAGCTCAATCAGAAGGAATTATTTACTGAAGTGTTGTGTCTTTGAGCATGTATTCATAAGCTTAGGCCATACCTTATTTATACCTACATCAATGGAAATTTTGGATTAAAAAATAATTTTAAAATGAGTGAATTGCTTACTTTGTAAAATAGTGTTTTGATTGAAAAACACCCAATTTTTTTTATAAATGAAACAAAGCAAATTGCTTCCATTTTTTAACAAACAATTCACTTTTTAAAATTGAGTGATTTGCTTATTGAATACTTAGAAAAAAATTGAGGAAGAAAATGTAGTGAATCGCTCTTTTCGAGCAATATGCATTTTGCTTTTCAAAATTGGGCAATTCACTACTCTAACACTTGGATAAAATTTTGACTTTCATGAAAAAGTTTGTGAATTGCTTTTGCATATGGAAAAAATCATTTATTTGGTGAAAACTTCACAAAATTTCTTTAATTTTGGTGAATCACTCTTTGCCAGTAGAAAATCACGATTTTAAGCCAAAGATGAAGTGATTTTCTAATTTTGTTGAACTTTTTCTCATGCTTCATGAAAATTTTGATTTAAAATTTTGTTGAAGTTCACAAGAAAGTTTCAATTTTGTAAAGCTCATGCAATTAAATAAATTTTGAAAGATAATTCAATTCAATTTGATCAGGTCTAAAATTTTGAAAAAAAGACTAGCCTCAATTTCAACATGGAAATCAAACCCTTTGTGTTGCTAGGAATACCAAAAAACCTAACTTTTATTACAACTCATAGATTCATTATAATTATAATGGAAGAATAAGAATGTTCCTCCTTCATCCTCCAAATTTAAGCTGACTCCCCACTATCCTTGTTAATCTAATCTAAAATAAGTACAAAAGGTAAATGCAAGAAATTAAATGTATGAAGGTAAGGGTATGAGAGATTAAAGTAAATTGCATAAAAATAAAATACGACTGTAGCCATAATAAGGAGATGTATGATCAATCAACACATTAAGAACTCAAATAACAACAATGTGCCCCCATGCGTATGAAATCAAAAATAATAGGAGATAATTAATAGAAAATGAAAGGGAAGTGCTACGATCTTCATGCATTTCATAATCCATAAGAGAAGTACAACAATTGGAAAGTAAATATCATGCATAGTATTTCTATTATTCTAAAATTACAACATGAATACAATGTGGAGTCCATAGAGTTTCAATGGCCAAAATATGTTTACAATAGATCCTATGGATCCTATTGGTAGGAAATTATTCACCCAAGAGTTATCTGAGGTAACAAATTTCTATCTATAGTAAAATTACTAATTTAGGGGTATCTTTAGTAAAATGATGCATCACTAAATGTTATATATTTTAAAAATCATATGTTAACTACTTAGAATCATTCTAACTTGCTTCTGGCATTACAAAATGATAAAATATTGCTTTCTAGTTTGTTACCTTAGCATTGGTGATTCCTTGTCCTGCTTGGTTCGATGATCAATGATTCCCTCCTAAGAAGGGATTAATTTGTTAATTTGCATAATAGTAAATCATTGATGGGATCCAATTTTCCTTTGGAGTGAATCACAACCCTAGTGTCAAACTAGTTTTATGCATCCTTGGACCTTGACAAGGTGTTTGATTGGCTTCATTATTTGATTCCTTGGTTATCCAAGCCTCCTAATAATTAGGAATTCCGGTAGTCGTTTATCTACTACAAGAATGTGAGGGACTAG
Source organism: Wollemia nobilis (assembly GCA_028583015.1). Lineage (NCBI taxonomy): Eukaryota > Viridiplantae > Streptophyta > Pinopsida > Araucariales > Araucariaceae > Wollemia > Wollemia nobilis. The sequence continues at coordinate 754,721 of JAQPPZ010017247.1, forward strand.
GATAGTTAAGCTCCTAGGGCCTGAATGCCAACATATTTAACCATAATAAGCCCTATATGGTAGAAAATAGGAGCATTATATATCAAAGAGATGGTTGGATCCAAAAGTAGGAGGGAATTGAACACATGGTCCCATATAATGTAAGTCCCAAGGTAAAAATAATTTATTGCACATGTTAGAAATTTTCATGGGAGGACAAGGGGTGTGCCCTAGGTTAAAAAAAACTCCAAATCATGCACAACCTACAAGGGAACCTAAAGTAAGGACTCATGAGGCAGGGGAACACCTTAGGAGTAGGAATAGCATGAGGGCTAGGGGGTATGAGGAGTAATGACCATGAGAAGGGTTAGAGGAGGGGTGTAGGTCCATAATGGGAAAGGGACCAACATGGGAAGAAGGAATAACAATAAAAGGAATTGCATTGGAAAATAATAAGTGAATGCAAGGGTCTTTATTAGAAATATGAATTTCAAATGAAACTAATACAAGGTGGAGATTTTCATCTATTTTTAAATTTAAATTGTAAAAATATAAAATTTAATTTAAAAAAAACAAATAAGATACCTTCGAAAAGTAAAAACAACAAATGGTTTGACTTAAGATCCAAAACCCTTTTCTATAGGGCATCAAAGGAGGAAACTTTTTTTTTACCTTTTTCTTTTGTCTCTGCAAATAGGATAGAAAGTGGTAAATAGCCTGGTTCCTATAGGTCGTGGTCAATGAGCACAAAACAAGGTTTAACTAGTTCCCTTTGAAAAATATTTTAGTTGTAAAAATGAGCTCTATTTTGATAGATTCTTAATGCTACAAGAAAAGGAACATTGTCAATGGTAACAAAAAACAAAAACAATTCAATCACAAGGTACACGAATTGCTTGAAACCTGTAAAGCATCTAGAGGTAGTTTGTGAATTAGAGAGGAAAGTGGGATTCCTATTGATTTTGTGTATAAATTGTTTAGTTCATTAAGGATGACAGAGAATGTTAAAAAAAAAAAGTTACCTTCTACATTGTAAAGTATCCATAATGACCGCTTTGGAAAAAATGGTATTTGCATCCTAAATATGAATTACTTCCATTAGAGCGTAAATCTAGATTAAACGTAGTTGAACTATATAGCAAAATATTGAATTTTTAATCCTAAAAAATAAAAGGATAGAGTTGAATAATAGAGGTTCACATATGCTCCAATATTATGTAGAAATAGATGATATACGTATAGAGGAATAATGAAGACTAACATATTTTTTAGATAAACAAGTAGACATAAGATACACATGATATGTTTAAGGTTCCCTTGGACACCAAAATAAAGAATAACAACTAATAAATATTGGAAAGGTCAAGAAATGGTGTATATAAATACTTGTTATGGAAGAGTACAAATCCCAATAAATGTCAAGATACATATTATTGGTTGATACAAAAGCAAACATATTATCTACACAAGGTGACATTAATGGGCACATGTCCTAAACAATAATGGTTGTAGCTAAGAAGAAATTAAAGACTACACATTCCAAAAAATAACTATCTTAGAAAAAAATTAGAAGGTAATTGGTGATGGGTTCACATATCAACCATCAATTTCTCAAAACCAATGATCTAGGCATGTGAGCTTTGTGGGCATGGCTTTATGTTTGATAAAGCTTGAAAACCATTTTTTATGCTAATCACACTGTCAAGGGCATAACTTTTTTCTTGGGACTATGTTTTGATCCATTCAAGAAGTGTTGGAAATATTAGAGGGATAACAACAATTTTAGTAGATAACCCTATTATATATAGGTTGCTAACACCTACATGGAAAAAATGCTTCAGGGGCCCTTAAAAATACAAAATATTTTTTACTTAAAATAGTAAAATTCTATTTTTAGATTTTCGTAAAATGCATTTTTAGCCATGTTGACACATCAGTAGAAGACAAGATAAAATGACAAGTCGTATGTATGTAGTTTCAACTAAATATACACTTTGTAACTCATGGAAGGTGAATCACTGTATTTTGGTATAGATGACCTTCTAACTCATGGAAGGTGAACCACCACATTTCCATGTGGGTCAACACACAAAAAAATATTTTATAAATAAAAAGCACCCCTGACTATAAAAAATTGAGTAATGGATGTAATGTTATAACCTCACATATCTTCCTAGATATCACTTGCAGTATACTCTATTTTTTGAGTAGTAAAATCATTCTATTATTTTGCTTGTATATTTATGTTCTAATTTGTTCTAATTTGTTGTTGTTGTTTTTGCTACTGGTAAATAATAGGACTTTTAAGGGACCCTTCCCTTTTATAACTCCTAGAAATCCAAGAATAACAAATGAATCAATCCAGACATGAAAAATAGCTTCTTTTTACAAAATAAATTTTGCATTTTCTGAACAATATAGCTTTTTTTGACTAAAAGTGTAATGACCAATACAATAAGAGTAACCCACCCTACTACTTTTCTACTTCTACCATATAAATTTCTACATATGTCATCTGAATAGGGTTTTGAAAGGGACCCTTTCCTTTTACAACTCTTGGAATCCAAGAGTAAAAAATGAATTAATCCAAGCACCAAAAATAACTTATCTTCTTACAAATCAAAATCTGCATTTTCTCTAGCACTCATGGCAAAGCAAGCATGGAGAATCCTCACTGATACTCAAACTACTTGGATTGATATAATCAAAAGGAAATACCTCTAGCAAACCTCTTTCATGGATAACCAACACCTCCCCCAAGGGTCATGCTTTTGGAATTCTATCATTCAATGCAAGGACATCATCAGGAAAGGAATGAGATGGAAACTTGGCTACGGTAATTATATCAGTTTCAGGGAATATGTCTGGCTTAAGGGACACCCCCTCATTTTTTAGCCAAATTTGGAAATTCTCAAGATCTTCATGGACCAAATATTTAGAATCAGAGTGATTAATTTAATTTCTCAGTCTGGAAATCCATTCCCACAAACGACCTGGACTTCAATTCCACCTCTGCTTCTAGAACCCTTCAAAATTTGTTGTAAGTTTTTGTTATCCCAAAATTCTAGTCAAAATATGGTATCATCTGTAAACATACTGAGAATGGTGAGTTCAAGATTAAATATGCTTACTATATTCAATAAAACCCCTCACCTAGTTGGATCCCTGCTAAGATTATCTGGGTTAAAAAGTTGATTCCAAAAATTGGTTTCTTCTCCTAGCTTGCTTCTCAAAATCGAATTCTAACTATGGATAATTTAATTATTAGAGGCCTTTTTATCCCTATTTTTTGCCCTCTTTTCAAGTCTAATTGGGAATCAACCTTTCATATTTTCCTGTAATACCTTTTCTCTCTTTTCATTGTGAATTCCCTATTTAATTTGATCACCATCGCCTGGGTCCAACCATCCTCCATTATCCTTTTGTTTGAGCAATGGCCTAACCCTTTATGTAATTCCCAGTTAAAATTCTTGTGGTCCACATGCTTACACCACTTCCTCTGGCAGATTTGGTTGGAATGCAACAATAGGGTTTTCAAAGGAATTTCCAAAGACTCAATATGTCCTCCTTTGCATCACTACCTTTACCTCTAAGAATACCCACTTGGTTTCATCAAATGGGGCCACCAAACTTGGTCTCGAATCCCACCTATTTACTAGTTTTAATCTTACAAAATGTGTTGCAGGTCCTCCTCATTTGGCTGTTGATAGATCAGGCATTACTTGGATACCTCCTCCTACAGGGTGGATAAATCTCAAATTTGATGGATCGGCTAAAGGAAATATTGGAAGGGCTGGGAGCAAAGGCATAATCAGGAATGATAGGGAGAAAATCATCGCGGCCTATGTGGAGAACATCGAAGTTCAATCCAACAACTTGGCTGAAGTGAGAGCTCTATATCAAGGCCTACTAGTCTTAGAAGGTCTTGGTTTTAGTAACTTAATCATTGAAGGAGATTCTCTACTTATCATCAACTATCTCAAAGCATCTCAATCCCCTTCATGGAGCCTTTCCAACATCATTTGTGAGTGCAGGAGGCTTGCTAGTAAGTACTCTAATGTGATTTTCCAACATGTGTTAAGAGAAGGAAACAAAGTTGCTGACTCACTTGCTAATAGAGGCATCGAGGAAGAGACCCTTTGGGTTTGGCATGTTGATTTTCCTCAGGACCTCAGGTCTGCCAATCAGGATGATGACATTTGTTTACTTTAAAATTCCTTTCCATTTGGCTCACTGATTTGTCACTCACAACATGTTCCTTGGTGTTGGTTTGTGCAATGTGAGTGTTAGCCTCTCCATGGCTGAGTAGTTGTTGGTATTTATGATGTTTTTAGTTGTGGTTATGCTTAGACTATGTTAAGCTTGGGTTTCTTTCCTCTCTCCTGTTGGTTAGAGTTGATGTTTTTGCTACTTCCTTTTTGGTTTTCCTTGGGTCAATCTTGTTGATTTACCCTATTTTGCTTTGTAAAAGGTTCAGGGTCCCTTTCAAAACCCTTTCCCATCAACAGGGTTATGCATAAGGGGTAGTGCCAAAAAAGTAATTATAAATCAAGGAGAATATAAGTGAATGGTGTATAAAATTTAGGGCAAATTTTTAAAAAATTTGAAGAAATTTTTTCAAAATATGGTGATTTTTTCTTTTTTTTGCACAAAAATTATCAATAAAATTTTATCTACTATTAGAAGGCGAGTGGTAGATGGCGAGTGGCAGAAGGCGAGTGGCATAAGGTGAGTGGTAGAAGGTGAGTGGAAAAATGTGAGTGGCAGAAGGCGAGTTGCAGAAGGTAAGTGGCAGAAGGCGAGTGGTAGAAGGTGAGTGGCAGAAGGCGAGTGACATAAGGCAAGTGGCATAAGGCAATTGGAAGAGGGTGAGTGGCATAAGTTGAGTGGCATAAGGCAAGTGGTATAAGGTGACTGGAAAAGGGTGACTAGCATAAGATGGGTGGCATAAGGCGAGTGGTATAAGGTGAGTGGCAGATGGTGATTGGCAGATGACAACTGACATAAGGTGAGTGGCAAAAGGTGAGTGGCAGAAGGCGACTAGCATAAGATGTGTGGCATAAGGCGAGTGGCATAAGGCAAGTGGAATAAGATGGCTGGAAAATAGTGAGTGGCATAAGGTGAGTGGCATAAGGTGATTTGCAGAGGGTGATTGGAATAAGGCGAGTGGCATAAAGCGAATGGTAAAAGGCGACTGGCAGAGGGCAACTAGCAGAGAGCGATTGGTATAAGGCAACTGGTCGATGGTGAGTGGCATAAGGTTACTAGTAGATGGTGAGTGGCATAAGGCGAGTGGCATAAGGTGACTGGTAGATGGTGACTAGAATATGGTGACTGGAAGATGGCGACTGGTATAAGGTGAGTGGTATAAGGCGACCATCATAGTTCATTAATTAGATGATGTCATGTGTCCTCTCCTCTACCACATGTCGTGCATCTATTAACTTTCGCTATGCAGACTTCTATAAATTCACATGCAAGGTCATTTTTTGCCTCTCCCACATAATTTTCCAGAGTAATTTTAGAGCTTTTTCTAACATTTTCAGGGCATTTTCCACAACAATTTTTGAGCATTTTGGCAGCGTCTTCAGCAGGTTTTAGCAGCATTTTTAGCAGGTTTTGGCAACATTTTCATAAGGTTTTCTGACAACATTTTTGGAAGGTTTCGACAGCATTTTTTGAGTGTTTTCCAGGGCATTTCAGAGCATTTCCTAGGTTTTTTAGAACATTTTCTTGCATCTTTTCAGAGATGGCTAGTTGTTCCTCTCCTCTTCCCTCTATAGAGTATTTCAAGAACATATTTTTCCCCAACATCAAGAGCATTTTTAACACTCCTAGAAGAGATTACCAATGGCTTTACACCGTCAGAATTGCTAGTGTGTTGAAGTTACCACAGTTGAATATTAACGTTCAGTTGATGCAATAGATTGTTAGTTGTTACAACCATGACATGTCCACTGTTTCGATTCGAGTGGATAACAAGGACATTGTTTTTTCTGTTAAACCCTCCGATGTGTAGTGACTAATAGGGCTACCATTTTTTGATGGTGTACTGGTGAACAACTAGTACGCCTTAACCAAAGATTATAAATCCATCCTAGCAACCGTTAACTTTGTTCATTCTAACAATTTGAAAGGTATAATTTTAAATTTTATTTTTTATTTAACATTAAATATTGATGTATTGTAGTTTCCATTCTCTAATAATGTTCTCCTTGTATTTTTTATTTTCTAATAATGTTTTCTCTTTTTTCAATTAATTCTTCTAAGTCCAAAAGGGGCTTAAACATTTCCAACGTTGCAATATGCTTGCATTGAATTTTTTTAGGTAAGTCTTATTTTGCAGGGGCGACCTACTGAAATATCTTTTTGGGCACTTTCTTTATTGATTCATTGTATTGGTGGTGGTAGATTTGATTGGTCCACAAACGTTTCCAACCGCCTGAAACACGACCTTTTGAGTGCCCAAAAAATTCAATCTTCTTATACAGTGACTACCAACAATTTTATTCTTTGTCTATTTCAGGAAGCCTATTTCAACCTTCAACAAAGTAGTCCTTCCACTGCATTGCACCCCAGTTTGTTGTCTATTGGCATAATTGATGATGAGATACAGGTAAACATATTTTTTGGAATATCTTTATTTTCTTTTTATCATTCTATCTTGTTATTTTCTAATTTTATTTTGAAAATAGAGAAGAGCATCTCAGTATTCAAGTAAAATGGATGTCGCATTTAGGGTTCAGGAAGTATCTGTTGATTCTAACACGTAGTCGTAGTCATCACCAATAACTCCCACCAAATGTGTGAGGTCTCATGGTGATCGGATTCAACATACACTTGCGACATATTTTACTTCTCAAATTGTTATTGTCGACGTGGAAGAAGTTACCTCCAACCCACAAGGTAACCTTATTATTCAAAAGTACTATTTTAAATGATGTATTTTAATGACTTAAAATTATGTTTTTTTATGTATTTTAAATATTTTTTAGAGAAAGGGCAAATGGTTGAATCATCAATGGCGGCAGAGTCTGAGTCTGGTATGTATGGTTAAAATAAATCTCTTTTTATGATATTATCAAGATTAAATTTATGTTTTTGTGTGAAATTTTGCAAAGAGACTTGCTAGATTCAAAAGACTTAAAAAAAATGGTTCCACCGTCTATCCATCCATAGTAACAACCACAACAACAGCCATAACAACATCCACAGCAAGTTCCACTGTCTGTCCATCCAAAGCAAGTTCTTGTCCATCCACAGTAGGTTTTACCAATGAGGAATCAATCACGCATGCATGGTAAAATGTTCCTCACACCGTTGTCTCATCATGCAAGAAGTGCTACAGAGACACAAAATGTGTCATAATATAATGTTTCTATTTTACTGATATTAACCTTAGAGATTTTTTCAAATGTTGAGAGTGCATCTCAAATGCTCTCAGGAACTCTAGATTATGATTTCCTTTATCAGGGTATGAATCCTGAAAATTACCCTTTAAAGGCAAGTGATATTCTTCAGGATGAAGAGGATGTTGATGAAGAAGTGGATGTCAATGTAGATGCCACCATAGTTTCTTCCTCCACCTCATAGCAAGTCTCCGCCCATCATCTAACAGATGATGATATAATAATTTTTTTTGAAAATGTGTTATTAGCCAAAAGATGTAAAGTTGTAGTTCATAATACTCTTCTTTTGGATATTGATAAATTAAAAGAATGGAAATATCAGGCCAAAGTTTTGATTAAAGCAATCAATGGTCAATATAAGAATTTTTCAAAGAGAAAAGAGTTGTTTTTAAAGGTTGAGAATGAGCCCCAAAAGCTCAATGCTTTGCTACATAAAGCTGAATCTGGAACTATGGAGGTCGAGTCTGCATACACAGATGAAATTTTGGCCATTGTTCTAAATTGTTTGGAAAACCTCAATGTAGAGGCCCAAGCATATTTCAATGAATGGGCACCAGATTATAATAAAGTAGTAGTTGTAGAAACAACACGACTTACAACTGATGTAAGTTTTACATCTAACTAAAAAATCATTTTTTGTTAAATATGTTTTGTTTATAAATTTAACCTTTTTTCACTTCTATTTTGCAGTATAATTTCCAACACCTAAAGCAACAGGTCGGTGCCATGAAAATGTTGATCAATACTACCAAAATTAGCATTAATAATGTTATTGAAGTGAAGAAAAGGTTACAACAAACGGTTAGAGAAAATAAGTGGATGAAGAAGTTTATCAGAGATAAGGGCCTAGATGTCGATGCTAAACTAAAAGAAAATGAGAAAGAGCTGAATGCACCTTTCAAAGAAGATCCAGCGAAGGAATAAGATTTATTGTTATTGGGGATCAACACTACAGTAGAAAGTTTGGTTAGGGTTGGTGCATTAGAAGAAAAGGATATTAAGATAGATGTGGGTGAACCTTCACGAAACATGTAAAAATAATAGAAGTTTGTTGTGTTGAATTTGAAGTGAAACAAAAACTCTTTGATATTTTTATAAATTGTTAAAGACTGGTATTTTTCTTGAAGTCAATGAATGAGATAATTTCCTTAAAAAATTTATTATAATTTTCAATTTTTTTTTAAATATTATTTTGTTTTGATTACTTGTGTTGATGTAGAAGTTTGTTGTTTTTAATTTGAAGTGGAAAAAAATGTTTGATATGTTTTGTAAATTGTGAAAGAATGGTATTATTTGTCAAAATTGAAATCAATGAAAGAGACAATTTTTGAAAAAAATGTATTATTATTTTGAAATTTTATTTTTAATTATTGTTATGTTTTTATTATTGTTATGTTTTAATTTGAAGTGGAAGAAATACTGTTTGATATGTTTTGTAAATTGCGAATGAATGGTATATTTTTTTAAAATTGAAATCAATGAAAGAGACTATTTTCGAAGAATATATATTATCTTTTGGAAATTTTGTTTTAATTATTGTTATGTTTTGATATTTTATGATGATATAGAAGTTTGTTGTTTTTAATTTGAAGTGAAAGAAATAATGTTTGATATGTTTTGTAAATTGTGAATGAATAGTATCTTTTTTGAAAATTGAAATCAATGAAAGAGACTATTTCCAAAAATGTATAATCTCTTGGAAATTTTGTTTTGAATGTTGTTATGTTTTGATTATTTGTGTTTATGTATTAAGTAATTTTGAATTATGTGGATGCATTAAGATGTTCTTTTTATGTTATACAAATTAATTTGAAATGACAGGAAATGCAACATAGATATTAACTTTGACAAATTGCCAATAATGATTTATACAATACAAATCTACAAGAAAAATTGAAACTTTAGACTAATACTTCAATAACAAGGCTTATGTAAAATGATATACAAAATATCCAATAACACATTTATGATATTAAAGATAATGCAGTGTTCTAATCAACATGTGTAATCAAATAATCCAATTTGATTCAAATATACATAATCAAATCAGAGGGCTATGCTATACAGAGTATCCAATGGCAAATCTAATATCATATTATATGAATAATGATATCAAAATTATACAAAGTATCCAATTGCATTTTTAATATCATATTATATGATTAGTGACATCAAAATTACATGTAACAATATAATCTCAATATTCCTTTCATTATAATGCTGAAATCAAATCAAATTAAATGAAAGCATCCTTTCATTCTGATATGTGAAATCAAATCAAATGATAATATGTGAAATCAAATCAAATGAATGCATCCTTGCATCATAATGTTGGAAGCTGGAACAAACTCTTTTCAAATTGTAAAAAATATTCTGCACTCATACCCAAAAAATTTGTCATCACAATTTGACCAGTGTTACCATTATCCTCAGTATTCGTTACACCTCTTCTCTCTGCCATAGATTGCCAATGTGACAATGCTATTTCGTAAGGAAAATTCTCCACCTCATAGGTTGACACATATACTCTCAAACAATTTTCCAAATTTTTGTCCAACCTATTTTGAACTTTAGATTTTATATATGATAATGCACTGAACACCCTTTCATCTTCCACAGATCCTAAAATCATCGTTTAACATAATTCATATAAATGAATATATTCAGTCATAGTATGTTGTAAGATAGTACTGGGTTGTAATATTCTCCACAAACATGAAATAGAACCTGCTTCATGATGGTTAGAGAGTTATAAAACTTGAGCAGACATTGTTGTTCCAAAACAGTTTGATTGTTTTGTCAAAAGATCTTTGTTTAGAATGCCATTGATTTAATTACCATTGACTACCACACTTTTACTAAAAAGGCCAGCAAGAATGCCCATGTATTTAAGAAAAAAACCATTTATAGTCTGGTATTCACTACAAGGATCCAAAACATTGGATTAACCACACCCATAGCCTCTAGAAATTCATCTCTTTGAAAACGGTCTCTTATTTCTTTTATCAATGATTCTGCTATTTGTTTCAGTTTAATTTTTTTATCATCTACAACTACATGAAATATGTTGTAGGTTATGGGCATTTGCTCAAATTTATTTGTAGATATATCCATTCACACGCCATAACAATATAAAAGCATTTCCTTTCTGTGGACATTAATAGATAGATGATCGTTTATATTGAAATTCAGAAAGCTTTGAGGATCATTCATGTTTGTTAATGCTCTCCAACTCTCAAACATGGGATCCATAAAATTTTTACCAGATGTGTACATCATATCAATATGCATGCAAATTTGTATTCTCACCCTGATGAAATCCACAATATAAATCGATCTTTCTTGTGCAATTTTGATCAAAGTATTCATTTTTTCCAACATTGGAAGAATACCACACAATGTGAGAAGTGTTTCAAAGTCACTCATTCAAAAAATTAAATCTTTAGCCTTATCAATTACCCTACGATTTGCATACATAAATCCTATTAGGGATTGATACTCTTTGAAAACTCTTAATGTCGGTTGATACATCGAAATCCACCTAGTATCCACATATTTAAATAGTTTTTTACCTTCAGTAACTCCTAGTGCAAACTTTTGAAACTCTGAAAATATTTTTTGACTACGTGAAAAATAATCATGAATTTCATGGACAAGCTCTTCCACTCTCGCAACATTTGTAAATGTATCCACAATTTTGTATGCAAGATTCATTTTGTGGGCCATGCAATGAATAGGGATCAAATATGGGGCAACATATGTTTGTATTCTAACACAAAGACCATTCCTATGTCCTTGCATTGTTGTAGCACCATTAGATCCGATACATATTAAATTAGTGGCTATTTCAATTTCATTCATCCCTGCTTCTTTTTTTAAACTAGTTACAACAACATTGTAAATGTTTTCTGCATTACAATTTTCCACCATCTTGCGTATTCTAAGTAAATGAGGTTGCCTTAAATGATTTTCCAATGTGTAAACATGCATGCAAATCCAAGATGTATTTTCAACAACAGTCACATCATCAATTGAAAGTGAAATAATTTTGGCCTTTTTTACTTTCTCTCTGATGTCATCCTTCTCAACCAATGAGAGACATTTTGCCATTTTCCAACCACTTCGATCTGACCAATGGGCACTGGGTAAGTTCTGCACATCAGCTAGTCAAAATAGATATTTATAATCCATGAAATAAAATATAGGTCTACCCTTATTAAGAATAGAGAATACAACAACAAACTACAAACTTTTTGAAGCTAAAGTTAACTTATTTATTTTTTAAAATTGGGCTTGAATCGTTGCACATTTCTCAACCAAAGTCTACTTTTGTTTCATTTCTTTATCATATTCTTGTGCATATCACATATGTGTGCACTCTGATGCATCCTTCCACCTAAATGTTTTTTGTATTGGTCGATCACCTTCTTTTGTTTTGATATAAACCTTTCCACAATTTTTTTCTACTATATATTTCTCAAGTTGCAATCTATAATCCTTTTCGTGATAGTTGCTCATAAAAAGTAAGGAAACACGATGGAAGGAGGCAGAGCGACAGGGCTAGAAGATAGCAGCTTAGGGCAGCGAAGCAAGGAAGGTAAGGATTTTGAGGAGGGCGAGGATTTTGAGGATTCTCAAGCACGGGATACTGTTGATAAGAGACAAGATTCAGACCCTCCTGACAAAGACCCAGACAAAGGGACCCAGTAGGTATCAAAAGCTCCTTTTTCAGGTTTGTCCTTTGCTCAAATTTTCAAAGGCAAGGAGAGCGGGGTTGTCAAAAATCTTCCACCCCTTTTCCCTGATAAGAACAAGCTGAGGGTTCCTGCTACGACTATGGAAGAATTTCTGTCTGTCAAAACCTTTTCCCTAGTGGGTAAATTTCTAAGCAGAAGACCCAACATAGAATCCATAAAGGCTTGTACCTTCTCCAAATGGCGCCTGGCCGGAAATATGGAGATTGTTGCAATGACAAGGGGTTTCTTCATGATCCAGCTCCACAACAAGGAAGATGCTAGCCTCATACTCACAGGAGGACCTTGGTTCCTGGGTAGAAGGAGCCTTTTCCTTAGGCCTTGGGGACAAGATTTCAACCCTGAGACCCAAAGCATTAACACGACACCCATCTGGGTCAGGCTCTCAAACCTCCCAACCCATTTCTTCCATGAATATTTCCTGACAACAATCGCAAAAACCATAGGGTAGTTGGTCGCCATTGACAACCCCACCTTATCTAGAACTTGCATGACGCATGCAAGAATGTGTGTGACTGCTGATTTGGAGTCCGAGCTCCCAACCTTCATAGATATGGAATACGAGGACTATTCTAGAATGCAACCCATCGAGTATGAAAATAAGTCGACTTTTTACGTAGAATGCAAAACTCAAGGACACCTAAGGAACCAGTGCCCAGATCTAGTCATCATCAAGGAAGCACCAAAGATGAGCCAATAGAAAAGGGCAAGGGAGGCCCCTCCACCCATGGTTTTTGCCAAATAAAACAATGCACAAAAGCGTGTACAACCAGAAGGTGCAAGAAGACCCTACACAACAGAAGTTGAAAGGAATTCAACAAACAGATCATGATTAGGATACTCAGGTTAGTTCCTTATTTTAAGATCCTAATTCCTTTGAAGCCCTTGTTGAAACTAATGGCCAAGCATCTAGATCTACTAAGGAAGAACCAGATCAAGGACTCCTCGAAACCCTTGAATCCCCTTCCAAACCTATTTCTCCAAGGAGGTCCTCTCCTTATCCACCACCAAACTATCCCTATGGCATGCCCCAGGATCCTGAGGATATCAGTAGGAGCATGAACAAAGAGGATCTAGGGGCAGCCCCATTGGCCCTAGGCGAGGAATGGTCAAGTACGGTCCAGCAGCAAAATGGTTCCCCAAAGTTCAGCCCGAAGCAGACCCGTAGCTCATCGAATAAAATAGACTTTGGTACCAAAAAAAAAAAGGAAGAATCCAAGATGCAGAACACTACAGGATGAGAATTGAGAATAAAATTGCAAATGGTAAACAAAGCACCCTAGTGTTGCAAGACATGTCCCTCTCTGAAGGCAATAAAACCAACAAACCTCCCCCAGCCCAAGGTCATGGCAGAGGGAGACATCCAAAATAGTGTAAATGAAGGTCCTCTCCTGGAATGTGAGAGGCCTTAATGGCCCACCTAAGCAGAGTGCGGTGAAGGTGTTAAGGAAAGAAACTTGTCCTTCAATCATACTACTTCAAGAAAAAAAAAATATGAAGCATGGTCCAAGATTCTGGTGAGCAAAATATGGAAACAAGGGGAAATGGTGTTCAGGCAATCTCGTGGGGCCTCTGGGGATCTTATGGTCCTCTAGGACCCTAAAAAAATGGAAGGCAGCGTAATTCAGGATGATGATCGTGTCCTAAGTGTCCTTTTTAATGCCATAGACAACAAACAGTCTTGGATTGTCTCAAATGTTTACGCACCCAACACTGTCCAAGGAAGAGTCTTCTTGTGGGAACTCTTGATTCATATGAGCAAAGCCTTTCAAGACATTCAGTGGATCATAGCTGGTGACTTCAACACCCTACTTTTCCCTTCTGATAAGAAAGGAGGGGCAGGACTTCCGACTAGGAGCATGGAGGACTTTAGCGAGTTTGTGCACACAAACCAGTTGATGGACGTCAAGATTAAGGACACCAAGTATACGTGGAGGAATAGGTGCTTGGGAAGAAACCACATCCAAGAGCGGATAGACAGGGTCCTTCTCTCATAGGAAGCTATCCAGTTCTTTGGTGCGTCCTCCTTGCATGCATTTCCTAAGGTTGGGTCTGACCATAACCCCATTCTCTTGGAAACCCCTCAGACCTCCACTTCCAGTTGCAAGTGCCCCTTTCACTTCGAAGCAATGTGGACCAAACACCCAGACCTAAAAAATAGGATCAACCAATGGTGGTAGCAGCCTTGCCAAGGTAGTCATTCCTACAAACTGTCACAAAAGCTTACTCGGGTCAAGAATAACCTCAAAATTTGGAACAAAGAAGTGTTTGGAAATATCTTTGAAAACAAAAAGGTTGTAACTGAAAAACTAAAAGCTATCGACAACCGGATCCAACATGGAGTGCTAGATGATGACACCAGGATTGAGGAGAGAACTCTCCTGTCAGAATACCACAACATCCTGGACTATGAAGAGACCTTATGGAGATAGAAGTCTAGGGTCCTATGGCTCAAAGAGGGTGACTCCAATTCTAAGTTCTTCCATGTCTCCACTCTCAGAAACAGAAGCAACAACCGAATCAAACAGTTAACAAGAGCGGATGGGTCCAGCACCCAAGACAACAATGACATTAAGAATGAAGCTATGACCTTTTTTAGCTCCATCCTAGGTGAGGAACCTATGTGTCATGAAGTTGCTCATGACTCTCTACTCTAAGTCATTTCCTAAAGGATAGAAAATGCCACCAATTCAAAGCTTATCACTCCTTTTTCTGATCAGGAAATCAGGGAGGCACTTTTTTCCATGAATCCTGACAAGGCCCTTGGCCTCGATGGTTTCTCACCAAGGTTCTTCCAAACCTTCTAGTACATCCTAGGAGATGATGTGTGCTCCACTGTTCGAGAATTCCAAGATTCCAAGCACATCCCGTGAAGCTACAACTCTACCTTCTTAGCCCTGATCCCGAAAGGACTGGCCCCTAAGTCCATAACAGATTTTAGACCAATCAGCCTATGCAACGTTTTATATAAGATCCTCACCAAATCCATTATGAACTACATGAAAAGTGTGCTTCCTCTTATCATCGACCCCTGCCAAGGCAGCTCCATCCAAGGCAGGTTGATCCTGGATGGCATCATCACAGTCCATGAAGCTCTTCACTCTGCCTCTCAGACCAAGAAGGTTGCCTTTGCTTTAAAGCTCGACATGAACAAGGCTTTTGATAGAGTTAATTGGGATTTTGTGAGCGCCATACTGCTAAAATTTGGGTTCCATCCTGAATGGGTTAGGCTCATTAGTTGTTGCATCCGCACCCCCTAGTTTTTTATGTTGGTCAATGGGGAGCCAGCAGGTTTCTTCCAAAGTCGAAGAGGGCTTAGGCAAGGGGATCTTATCAGCCCCTTTTTGTTCATCATTATTGCTAAAGCCCTAGGAATAACAATCAAAGCCACCGTTGCATCAGGGATTATCTCAGGTATCAAAGCTACATCCCTCACAGAGGCCATTACCCACCAGCAATTTGTGGATGACACCCTATTTCTGACTATGGCGTCGGTGGCAGAGGCAAAAAACATTAGGTATATCCTTAAGCTCTACGAAGATGCGACAGGGCAGAAAGTCAATTTCAACAAAAGTAAAGTGTATTTCCTTAACACTCCCCTTTCGAGATAAATCAAAATCGATAGAATTTTAGGGTGCTCCACCTCCACTCTACCTACTTCTTACTTGGGCCTTCCCCTATTCACTGGGGTTTTGACGGCGCCCATGTGGAACATTGTCCTCGAATAATCCAAAATAAGCTCTTAGGGTGGAAGAGTCACTTGTTGTCCCAGGAAGGTAAGGCAACGTTAACCATGGCTTCCCTTCAAAGTATCTCGGTCTATTTCTTATCAGTTTTCAAAGCACCGGTCAAATTCTATCAGAGAATAAAAAGGTACCAAAAAAAATTTCTCTAGTCTGGCTCTGAAGATAAGTAGAGAATCCACATGGTGGGATGGGACAAAGTTTGTAGGCCTAAAGATGTCAGAGGGCTAGGGTTAAGGAAATTTTCCCACCTCAACCTAGCGCTTATAGCTAAAAAAGCCTGGCGATTAATGTCCAATGAAAGAAACGAGTGGACAACAATCATCAAACATAAGTATCTCCAAGGCACTGAGTTGCTCAGCGATGCCATTCCAACCTAGGGATCCTCCTTCTGGAAAGTGATCCTAACCTACAGGGAAGTGATCAGGAAAGGCATAATATGGATCCTTGGAAATGGGTGAAGGATCGACTTTTGGGAGGATAGATGGGTAGGAACAGAAGCCTTAATCGGTGATCCTATTCTGGCTCCGTTGAAAACCCTTACCACTGAAGGCTTTGGGCCCAAGGTTGCTGATTTCTTATGACAGAACAGGAGCAGATCCAACTAGAAGCCCATTGCCTATCAAGGGTGGGAGACAGTGACCTAGAAACTCAATAGCATTTTACTTCATCAGTTTATCCCCACAAGACCGGTAGAAGACCAGATGAGATGGACCATGACTGACAATGGCAAATTCATAGTCAAATTAGCATACATATTTTTAATCCATCCTGAGGCCCCTCGCTTCCAAACTCAATTAGTCTGGGTTAAGAGACTCATCCCAAAAATATCCTTTTTTGCATGGCTTGTGGTTCAAGGGAAAATTCTTACTATTGATAATATGATGAAAAAAGGATTAACCGTCCCCAACAAATATTTTTTGTGTAGGAATGACTGGGAATCCATCCAACACCTCTTCATCGAATGCCCCTTTACCACCACAATCCTTAATGGCCTCTTCCAATATTTTAACATAAATTGGGTCAGACCCGAGTCCCTCAGTGAGTTCCTCCTGCAATGGCCCAAACCATTTGTCAGTGCCAGATTAAAATTCCTTTGGAAGATCAGCTTCCACCATTTCCTGTGGCAAGTTTGGCTCGAAAGGAACCTATGGATTTTCAATGAGGCTTCTAGGGACCCAGGATCCATCACTAATAAAATCATTGTCTTTGCTAAAGAGAATGCCCTATCTTGCACTAATGAGCCCTACTCGATTCCCTCAGGTGAAAAACTCCTGGCCCAGTCCCTGAGTATGCCCTGCCAAGATGGCCTCAGGAAGTCTAATCCAAGGCATGATGTTGGTTGGACCCCCCCGACTGAATGCCTAAATTTAAACTTTGATGGTGCCACCAAGGGCAATCCTGGCAAAGCAGGGGCAGGTGGGACTGTCAAAAATCATCAGGGCAACCTTGTCCTAGCTTTTGTTGAGGCCCTAGTCACCACAACCAACAATGATGCTGAAGCAAGAGTCATTTGGTGTGGTCTTATCCTAGCTAAGGACGTCCAAGGCCGGTTAATTATGGAAGGGGACTCCCAAGTTATCATCAATCTCCTCAACAACGATAAGGATCCTCCATGGAAGTTTGAGGCTTGCATTAAGGAAGCAAGGAACTTCTTAACCAATAGAGGTGACAGCGTGGCTCAACACGTCTTCGGAGAGGCCAACAAGGCAGCAAAAAAATTGGCAAACATAGGTGTTGATGCGACTAGTCTGACCACGTGGATGCATGACCTCCCGACAAATGCAGATGATATCTTCCAGGGAGAGCGACGACGTGAATTCTGATGTGGAACGTTAATCCAAATCAACTCTCAAATGCAGTAGTTTCAAGAAATTTGGCCATACGGCATTAGGATTGCTCATATCAACATATCAATATTTCCAAGGCAACCTCCCCAAATAACCATGTGACTAGAAAGAAGTGGCGGTGGCTCCTCGGGCCTCCGTTGGACAGTTCCCCGAGGATTGACATTCTCTGGCGGGCTGCGTCTCATGATAAATCTGCTAATTGCATCTCATGCAGAGTTGGGGCATGGTAAGGCCCACCCACCACAGGGAGACACGTGATCCCTCGAAAGGCCATGATGACCACCAAGAATAGATCGTATCTTTCCCATAAGGAGAACGTTAAGGCTCCCAATTCCTATGCCAGATCAGCCACGCAGCATGGCACCCAGATGGTAGGTATGCATCGGCTTGCCATCAAATCTGGCACTCGCCTTAATGAGCCTTTTCATTTAATATGGAAAGTCCTCTCTCACCATCACCACTCTTACCTCCTTTCTACTTTCGAGAGCAAGCATGACCTTCAAGCTGCCAGACAAGGTTCAGAGGATCCCAGAGGCGAGATTACAATGACGTACATTGAGCCAAGTATGGTGGTCATGGAGCCGACTGTGCAAGCCATCCTTACTGAGAGGAAGTTCATGCAATTCTTTGACATGTTTTTTGGTTTGAACGACAACATTACTGTCGAGGTTATGGAATCCTGGGATGAGGGCAGAGTGGTTATCCACGGGCGTGAGATTTTTGTTGATATTAACCTTCTGGCAATCCTAACTAGGTAGACGGTGAGGGGCCGCTCCATCCATAGGCAAAAACATAACTGGGAAGTCGAATTGCACGATTTTAAGGATAACCTCGAGATCTCTAAGGAGGTGAAGAACGGCTTGACAAGGATGGACCTCCCTGCCTCGTGGAACTCTGTAATGAAAAATGTCATGGAATTAATTACATTAGAGGACCCCGACAAGGTTCTTCTAAGCTTTCACTATGCCTTCATCAACTTCTTCCATGAAATCAACCCCATTAGCATCCCATAATTTCTCCTGAATTCCATGAACTACACCATCAATTATTGTCGTAGCAAGAAGGGCACAACAATGCCTATGCACCAGAGCCTATTCAAGGTGATTTACAAATTTGCCCTTGCCACCTCTCCCCAACCTAAACCCATTGCTTTTCCCCCTGCTAAGACCCCCAGCTCCAGGCCCAAGCTACCCAAGCCCCATTCTAGATCCTCTGCTAAGAAGTGTGAGCTAGAGGTGTCAATCACTAGTGGAGGAGCGAGGAGAAAACTGAAGATTGAGGATGCAGAGGGATCCAAACGATCCTCTGCAAGACTTAGGAACAATCTTGGGCAGGGAATTTCCACAACCGTTATCTTAGACCCTGAGGTTGAGGGTCCTAAAATCAACGTTTTGGTCCTCAAATGTTTTGTTCTGAACACCCTAGCATCCATGGCCCAGTAGATGCAGGAGGTCCTCGATGCCCTATCCAAGGTCTTCTTCAACGAAGGATATCAAAGCAATGCCCCTGCTCAAGTCAACATAGAGGTCGAGGACCTAAAAAATGACAAGGATGACAACCAGTTTGAGGACAAATACGAGGATGATTAAGCAAGTTTTAGACCCTTTCCTTTTTGTGCTGGGCGCTTCTGAAGGCCCGATGACGATGTCTTTTTTCATGGACCTAATTTCGCTTCTTCCATGCATGTTTTATGGGAGGAGCGAAATCTCTCTTGGTGTTTTTGATGCCTGAAGTTTCAGGACTGTTGCCACAAAGGATTAAGGATCCTTAGTTTGTTTCTTTTCTTTGTGCTCAGCTATATGCTATTTTTGTACAAGGTTTTGGGTCAACCTAAAAAACTTGTTTGATATAAAAAGCTTACTTATCAAAAAAAAAAAATCCTTTTCGTGTTTCCAATTACAAATTACACATCTCAATTATGTTATATCATCACTACTATTATCTGGCATCACTGTCTCAATAAATAAAAAATTTGATATCCAATTAGGCTGAAATGATCTATTAATTGTCCACCTAGATAACCTTGCACATTTATGTTTTTATATGAAGATTCTCCAGAAGTAGGAACTGCATAAGAACGATTAGTTTCTTTTCCACTTGGTGTGTTAGATTCAGGAATCTCTTCATGTTGTTGTTGCATTTGATTAAGAATATTTTCATCTGTGGTCTGTTTATTAACGTGGATATGTGGAAGTGGAGGTATACCAGGGTAAATAGTGTTTTTTGTAGAGATAATACTAGTGTCAATAGTAGGGTCATTATCACTATGGCATTTAAAATCATACCTTCTATAGATAAAAATGGACAAGCCATCAACCAAAAATCACACTTATTTATGAATGAAGACATTATATTTAAAATTAACAATGTAAAAAATTAATTTGTGAGTAAAGCCGTTCATACCTTCAGTTTGTGCAGATGTTGATGGCTAGCCAAATTTTGAAATATTATGAAAGTATTTGAGGATACTCCTTTTATTGGAAGACTGGCCTCCCTCCTTTCCACTGTTTGCATTTGATATTTTACTTGTATGAACAGAAGAATAATATGAACAATGAACATCATTTTTAAAAATAAAAATAACTGGTATAAAAGAGAACTACTGCTAGAGACAATAGAATATCTGTCCCAAGAATATCGGTCCCAAGCAGAATAAACTTACTTATTGAGTGTCCACGAATAAAATGTTAAAAAATGAAATTTAATGGTAAAAGAAACTTATCGATAAATTGAATCGCCTTATACCATTCACCTTATGCCAGTCACCTTATGCCACTCGCCTTCTGCCACTTGCCTTCCACCACTCGCCTTATGCCACTCATCTTCTACCACTCACCTTATGTCACTCGCCTTATGTCACTCGCCTTATGCCACTCACCTTATACCACTCGCCTTATGCCACTCACCTTCTACCACTCACCTTCCACCACTCACCTTATGCCACTCGCCTTATGCCACTTGCCTTATGCCACTCACCTTATGCCACTCATCTTATGCCACTCGCCTTCTATCAGTCACCTTATGTCAGTCATCTTCCACTAGTCATCTTATGCCACTCATTTTATGCCAGTCACCTTATGCCACTCGCCTAATGCTAGTCACCTTATGCCACTTGCCTTATGCCACTCACCTTTTACTCGTCGTCTTCTGCCACTCCCCTTATACCAGTCGCCTTATGCTAGTCACCTTATGCCAGTCACCTTATGCCACTTGCCTTATGCTACTCGCCTTATGCCACTTGCCTTATGCCACTCGCCTTCCACAAGTCACCTTTCACTAGTCGTGGACTCATGTTTTGTCAAGAATCTGCTTTGTATCGCTCGCTATCCAAAAATAATAATGTTGCAATTGTATGAGAGTCGCTATTAGGGTTAGCTATATATAATGAGATACAAGGGGCGAATTGGGCGAGATATTTTTTATTTTTAATAAATTTAGGGTGAAAATTAGGTGGGAAACCTTATGACAACGGGGTAAATTTACCCTTAAAAATTTTGGATCCTAAAATTTTTGGGTGAACAGGCCGACCTCTATGGTCCCAAAATTTACAAAATTAACATTTTAAAAATCCGAATATTCATGCTAAATTGCAAAATTCGCCACTATGTAAAACCCTGCCCATCAATAATAAAAAAATCCTACATTTTCTTAACAATACAACCTTTTCTAACCAAAAGTGCAATGACCAAAATAGTAACAGTAACCCACCCTACATTTGCACCCTATGTTTAGCCAAGGCATTCATACCCCGAATATTCCAAGATAGAAAATTCACTTCATATCAATTTGAGGAAGTTTTCTTCCTCACAAAGATAAAATTTTTTACTTCCCATCAGCTACATTCTTAGCAACAACTTTTGTTCTCAATTCTCAAATATTGGGCCTTCCTTGAGAAACTAAAATTTCCAAAAAAACCTTCTTAGATATTTTTCTACTTCCAACAATTTTTGTTTGGATAACCTTTTCCAGCTTCGAATCACTAGTCCATTCTCCTCCATCTTCTTCATCCTCAGACCCATCCTAAATAATGCTATTTATTTATTTATTTTCTTCCATAGCCAATAAATGTCACATTCTTTTCAGGAGTGGTTTCTCTTGAAACTCTCATTTCTATGCTCTTTTCCTTCTGTCCTACTGGGGAGTGTGGCTCTTTCTCAATATTATCTTCTACATGCAAAGAATAATTATTTTTCTTTTCAATCAAAGCCTGAGTCACCAGTTCATTAATACCTTTAGGTTGAGTTTTTGGAATGAACTCTTCCCCTCCAACAATGTCATCCCTATCAAGGGTAGCAAGAATCTCAAAGCTATTTGAATATGGACCCTTACTACTTTCACCAATTTCTTTCTATCCTAGAACTTCTCCTTGCTTAGTTTATTTTTTCCTCCAAATCCTCAAAGGTTGTCCAGATCTATTATTCATAACTTTCTCCTTAGTATTTTTTGGGCATGTTTTCCAAATATTCCCTACCCTTTTGCAAAGGTTACATAAGGGAACTGGATTTTCATACTGAATCTCTTGTTCTCATTCCCTGTAATCTGAAACTAGCCTAATAGATTTAGGTAGTGGTTCAGCCAGATATATTTGTACACAAAAATGGGTCGTTATCATTTTGGTCTAGGATTTAGTAGTTGAATCAAAATTAATTATTTTTCTAAACGCTTTATCTATCCCAAGAATAATATTTTCATCCCAAAATTCCATTGGAAGGCCCAGTAGATTCACCCATAAGGGCATCTATTGAAGAGTGGTTGTGGCTAGATTGAAGCCTTGGCTCCATTTTTATAAAAATAACACTCTCCCAAAAAACCATGGGCCCCTCAACAAAATATTTTTCATATCTTCTGGATTTGAAAAGTTAAACAACAAAAAATTATTAAGCAAAGCCACCACTACTTCCTACCACAAATGTTTTCATTTATCTCAAACCCACTTCCTTATTATATATAAATTTTGTCTATGCCCATAAATTTCTCGATCGAAGAATTTTTTCCTTTCAGAATCACTTTGTCAACCAAATTTTTTGGGACCTTAAGAGTAAAACCCTTTTCATCTTGATTTAGAGATAAAACAAATCCCTCTTGTTGTGAAGTTTGACCTCTCTTCAAAACTTGTGCCCAAGAAGTGCCTCCCTTTGACCTTTCTACTATTGTCAAATTTAGATTTGTTGCTCCTCGATCCAAAGGGTTAGAATCTCTCTTATCTACATACTTAGGGGATTCTCTCACAATAGAACCCTTGCCTATAACCTTTCCTGCTCCTCCTATCCCTGTCTCTTCTTTCTCCCAACATTCTTTAGCTTCGATAAATTTCTTAAAAAAATGTTCTATGCATTTATGGTAAGGGTTTGAATCATTGGTGCACTTTGGATGAACCCTTTACTCTTTCATCATACTGAACAAGAGGCTCATTAAAACCCTAGCCCTTCATTTCTCATGTGCATTGTTTTATACTTTGTTATTTTTGAATTATACTCTTTCTTAAACTTCTATAATTAAAAATTATGAGTTTCATATCAGTGGTATTAGAGCAATGTATTTTTCATGTGTATTTCCATAAATATGATATTAAGATATCAAAAATTTGGGTATTATATGTGAGACCCCTATAACTACCTCCCTTGTCATTCTAAAAGATCTTAAATTGGAACTAGAATGGATAACACCAAGACAATCGATCCTTTCAAGGAGATGTTGAACAAAGATCTCATGAAGTAGAAGATGAGATGATGGACCAATTTGCTCAAATTCTTCAATGTCTCCCTCCTATAAGCTCTACAATCTCATCCACATAATTGCTTAATGTCTTAGCACCATTTGATGCTTCCACATATTTTAAGGTGTAGGTGAATTTTGATATTCCTACTTTTCAAGAAAATTTAATATTTATGCTCTATAAAATTGTTTGGATTATTTATCTTCATACTCCTATGTATATAAATTCATTAACGATGAGAAAATCACTTTTGCACATTTGAAAGCTTCAATACCTTTTTGAAATTGGTGGGAAACATATTCTAGCAAATTCAAAGGATAGAATAAAGTTGAATAAGTAGTGTTTATATGGGATTACTTTATAAAGGCTCTCAAGGAAGAATATTATCCCATGAAACCTATGAAGAAATATATATGTGATGGCAATAATTGTGTCAAGGTAAAGACTAATTTCTTCAAGATTACACTAATTTTTTTCATTCTATGGCAGAAAAACTAGGTATTCAAGATTTAGAAAATTAGTGAGTCCTCAAGTATCATAGGGGATACAATGGTACATTTGAAATTGCATGGACCACTTCGATTTCAAGACATTAGAAGAGGCATACAAACTTAAGATCAAATTATAGTGAAAGCACAAAATAAAAAATATAAAATAATGAGAGCAAATAAAAAGAACTAGAATACTGAGTACTAACCAAAGAAGGGCAAGAGTGACACTCCAAAGAATCAAGAAAAATAGAATGAGCCCCAAAATCAAAATTTGAAGCAAAAAAGAATCCTAGCAATTATCACTAGAGAAACAAATATTTAAGTAAGGAATATCAAGCAATTTAGTGATTTTTTGTTGAGTTTCAACCCTCTATATCCATTGCACCATTGCCTCCAAATCCATAAGTTAAGGATAGAGGGAAGTAGATCATGGAGGCTAAACCAAATATGACCATTACCACCACATATGTGACATCATAAGGGTTAGAGTAATATTCATAAGAGAAGGAATGCTTCTTTCACTCCTAAATTTGGGTCAAGGATAAGCCATTACATTTTATTATCAATAGCTAGAGTCAAAAGAAATTAATTTCTACTTAGATTGTGAAGGATTTGAATATCATATAATACCCACAATCATATAATATTGGATGGTTAAAATAGGAAAGATATATTCACTTAATAAACTCCTCTCTTATGCCATTAAAATATTTAAAGATGAAGTTTTATATGATGTTGTGTTATTGGATATTTGTAATATGATTTTGGGCCAACCATTCATGTAGGAGAGACATGTTGAGTATGAGTCTAGGCCCTAAGTGTCAGCATCACCATTAAAGGTTAGTGCTTCAAGATACCATAGGTATATCCTCCTAACTTAATCAATGCCAAATATTTTATGAAGATATTAACCAGAATAAGAAAATTTATTATGTTGATGATCAAGCAACAAAGTAGAAAGAGGACCATCGCTACATCAATCGTAGGCTCTAAAATACATGGACCAAATTGTAGTAGAATATGAAGACTTGTTCAAGTCACAAAATATTATTCCACTTCCTTTTGAGATACAATATTTTATTGATTTAGTTATAGGTTCTCCTTTACCTAATTTAGTTCCAATAATTGATTCAAAAAAGGGTATATTAGACTGTGTTTCATAATTTTCCAACCTGATTATCGTGGTTCCAAAGAAATATGGAACATTGAGACTCCATATTGACTATAGAGTTTTGAATAAAATCATTGTGAATAAACCTTGGATAGATGACTTGTTGGACCAAATTCATGGTGTAAAGTTCTTCAACCAAATTAATCTCAAATCTAGCTATCATCAAATACCCATAAATCCTACTAATGTATGGAAGACTGCATTCAAATCTAAGGAGGATTTTTTTATGGTTGGTTATTGTCTTAACCAATGCATCTAACATATTCATGAGGATTATGGATAATAATATGTTACCTTATACCAGCGCATTTATGATAGTCTTTCGATGACATTCTCATCTATAGTACGAAATGGGTAGAATATCTACAACATGTTTAACTGGTACTTTAGACTCTTTGAAGACATAAGCTATATGCTAATTTGGAGAAGTGGTCATCTGGAATTACAAAGGTTCAATACTTTGTGTATATTATTCACAAATATGGATTCCATGTTAATCCTAAGAAGATTCAGGTAATCAAATATTGACCTATCCAAAAGACTCTAACACAACTTCATAGATTTTTTGGTCTTACCAATTTCTATCAAATATTTGCATTAGGATTCTTACACAGTTCTTGATCACTACATAAAGTGATTGAAAGAGGCATCAAATCCAAGTTCCATTGGAAATATACATAATATAGGACATCCAAGATGTTAAAGGACTAATTATGTTAAGCTCATATGATTTCCCTACCTAATCTGCATCAACCTTTTAAGGTAACTAGTGCAATAGAGTAGGAATTAGGAGTTGTCATTGTTAGTATTTGAAACTATAAACTTAAAGGAATTGTAACCACAAGTATGAAATAAGCAACCAATGTTATAACTATGATAATGGTAATCTAAGAAATATGTAAATAGCACAAGAAACTTTCGAAATCACTCATAAAATAGCCATTGATATAAACTCAAAAAAAATGAAACTTGTTATAATATATGGAACTCTTTCTCTACTCTTCTAGTGCATGCTATGGATGCATGCTTCCCCACCTATTACAATGCTAAGTTACACATATATATACTAGCATGTGACTCTTCACTTTCCTACCCTAAGAACACGTGCATTTTGCATGATAGACACTTGTGCACATGCACAACTAACTAACGACACTTATCCTTTTACTTCTTTCCCAAGTAACTACTTAACTTTACTCTCAAGTAACTCCTACTCTAGTAATATACCAAAGGTGATACATTGATATGTACCTAAATAATATAATATACTCTTACAGTCCTCACACAAAATGGGGATCCAATTACCTATCATAATAAAGAATTCAATAAAGAGATTTAAATATACCCCACATATGATAAAGAAACCTATGCCATTGTCCAAGATTATAAATAATAAAAGCATTACATATTTAGTAAGCAAACCACCACTACGCCATAAAGGATATTTAAGGGTGGTTATTCAACCATCATTTATAAGGGCCTCATAAAAAGTCTGCATCATACGACGGTGGTTATAAAGTGCCTCAAAAAACTGCCCTCTTAGGGTCTATTAGGGAGGTTAAAATTTGCCTTGAAAACCGCCTTAGTTTATCACTATGAGGGTGGTTAAAAACCACCCTCTTATGGTCTATTAGGGTGGTTAAAAATCATCCTCTTAGGGTCTATTAGGATGGTTAAATATCACCCTCTTAGGGTCTATTAGGGCAATTAAAAACCACTCTCTTAGGTTCTTTTAGTGTGGTTTATAACTACCCTCTTAGGATAAGATACATTATTGTATTCAAAATGTATTCATTAGTTTCATTAGATATTGGAGAGTAAATCACCTCCAATCATAGATATTGGAGAGGGAATCACCCCTTCTTTTTTATAGGAAGACATCCAACGATGATTTCATGGGAATATCAAATTTATTACATGCTAACAGATATAAGTTTGACTCGTTGAAATAAACGCTTGTCCCTTTCCTGGTGCTTTCAATGGTGTAAAATATTTAAAATTATTGTGGCATGGTAATTATATGGGTGGACTGCACTAAGAACTGTGTGAAGGCTTTCGAGGCAGACAACGCAAAATACTATAGTGGCCATAAAAGCCAAACATCCTGCTCGGATTCATGGCGGCTATCGATTCCACCATGTAAATAAATAATAAATAAATAAATATAAGTTTGATTGTAAGGATACAAGCACCCATGCATTTATTAGTCATAAATGATTACAATTCAAGATTACCTCATTAACCAATATCTAATAGTTACAAGAATTCAATCATAAGTATTTCTTCTACTTTTTGAATTTTAGAAGACAATATATTTGTCATAATGAATCATACTTAAATGCCTTCTTGGCCAAGGTAATTATGAATTTCAAACTGAACATCAGATGAATACAAGAGAATAGGTACATAACCATACATATGATCAATTCAATATCTTCATATAAACTTCGGCATAACAGTCATGTCAATCAGCACCCAAAACTCATGGTTTAATGACATTTCCAATATCTATACAACATAGTTATCTTTGTTCTTGAGCTTCAACCCCTACCACAGTAGTACGCTCCTTCCATGACATTCGTAAAAACTTGGAGACAATGTTGACCAAGTACAAAATAATATGAATTTTAAGAATATGCAAGTGGATGCATACAAATACATAAAGTTATAACCTGAGCATGAACTCTATTAATAAAAAACTTCACTACAATGAGGGAAGATCTTTACTCCAGTTCTTTGTTGGTTTAACCCACCACTAGCTGCAATCTTCAAATAACCATTGCCACTGGTCTTAGGTGTTGCAACTGCATAGAAAACAAACATTATGTAGCACAAGTCATTTAATACACTTACAAGGAAATATTCCTTGTATGTATTATACACAATAAATTTGATAATTCTATTATAGTTCTCAAAACTTTTAGAAGCCATGGAAATGCAAAACTTGCTAGACAAGAATATCTCATGGTAGATAGTCACAATAATTTACATATTTACATGAGGGTAACATTTCTCCTAGGACCAGAAAATAAACCCTGAACAACATACTTACATGTAAAATGACTGCTTGGATCACTGCACCCATAATAAAACTATAAATACTTTGAATGAAAAATATCATTTATCACACCATTGCCTTGCCTTTGCAACAAACATGGAATGATGAATGATAATGTGCATTAGCACCTAACCTATCCTATTCAATCGGTGTTTGAAAAATATGCACCATAAGTTTTTTAAGACAAATCATTCACATTAAGCCGGTTAATAACTATTAGCGTGAACAACTATACGAGGAAATGAGAACATGTCGATGTATCACTTAAATTACTCAAATTCCTTTTAAAATAATTAGCTCACTCTTTCCACTGAATCATGTCAATAAATCAATATATTTTTGGTTAGAATTGTTGTCCCTTCTTACTCAAAGTCAACCCTTACAAACACGATATCACTATTGTTAAATATGATTTTATTAGATTTAAAACAAATTAATTATAGGATAGCCACTATAAGATAAACATAAAGGTAAATTAAGACCTAATAGTAGGCGTGTTTGCTAAATTAGGACCTAAAATATTAATGAGGTAAGGCAAAAGATCCCTAGTTAGACCAAAGAGATTTTTGACTGAGATCAAAAAACATAACTTAGAAAGTATATAACTTGAAACAATATAAAAGGTAAAGTGAAATATCCATCATTGCAACAAAGGAATCTCATAGCCCTAGTAGGCTTGTTGGCTAGACTAAGATCTTCAAAGTCACCAATAGAGGCATCCAATTTGGAACACAAAATTACATAAAGTGAAAGATCCCTTATTCCAACCAAGGGGTCTCATACACTAGGTAGATATCCTGGCTAGAGTAAGACCTAAAAAATCACCTCATTACCTATTACTTGAAGTAAGGGTTCCAATCTTGCTACCATGAGTTTGGCTCCAAAGGAAAAAAATACACCTATCATTTCATAAGATAGTTGGTCTCCAATTTCTAACTTCATGTCTATCTCAATGGTTATGTCTCTTAGACCTGTATCTAATGCATAAGCACACCACTGCAATCAAACTTCCAACTAAAGACCCACTCTTATTATGTTATCTCTAAAGATGACCAGCAACAAGAATAATCATAGAGGATAACCTTGCCCATCTAATTTTTTATTCGAATTTGAAAGGAATTGCACAAAAAATCTCTAGATTATAACATTGAAGAGTCACCCAACATTTTAAAAAAATGGCACCCAATACAAAAAATCTAAAGAACTTAATGCAAACAAAGTTGGTGTGAGTTTTCCATAAGCAAGAAAGTCCAAAAGAAAACTGGGTACAAAGAGGGACTTACAACATTTAAGGCTTTAGATGGGTTTCTTTCATTGATCTTCTGCCTAGCTAGAGCTTTGAGAGATCGAATGGTTTGCAATTGGTTTTGATGGCCACCGCTACTACTCGATTCTAAGAGATTCTCGTCTATATCTATGGATGCCTCTCAAATTTCCTCCTGGTATTAAATATATATCTTGGTCTAAACATTGAATATAACACCATCAAATATAAAATATTGTCATGATACCACGTACCACTAAGAGAATACAAAATGAATATGATATAAATATCCTCACATGTAACTGCAGGGCCCCTGCACAAGGCTAGTGCCAAGGTGGTCTTGCCACTTTGGGTATTCTAAAATGTAGTACAAGGCTTCAATCCTCATTTGGGTAACCTAAGTCCTCCATATAATGGGCATATTTCTAAACATCCATATCCATCCCAACCATTAGAAATGAGACGAGAGGGTATCCTAAGACTTTTATCAGATATATAAATATCATAGTGGCCAACCTCATGCTCAAGATACCTACTTGCCTCACTCTTAGCTTGGTTTCCCATTGTATCTACAAGATGCCACAAGGTCTCAGCAATACCAATTTAACACAAGATAAAACCACATCTATGCTTATGAATCACAAAAATATACAGAAACACAAACAAATTGTACATATGCTAAAAGAAAAAGTGTGCAGTGTATTATTTATCCACTAATATTTAATTTAATTTAAATATTATTTTTTTATTAGTAAGAGGGGTTTTGAAAGGTTCCCATAACCTTTTACAAAAAATTTCTAGTTAGGAACAGTTCTCCCAACCATCAAAAACAAAAAGGAGGCACCTTCTTTGAAAATAAGAAGAGACAAAAACATATAGAGAAGCCCTCATAGGGGTAAAAGAGGAAGCCTCAACAAATAATAAAAGTAGTCCTTGTAGGGAATGGAAAAGAAACCACAAGATATTATAGCTAGTACTTGTACTCCTCCAAAAGGGCATCTGCTCATGTGTCTGGGGGAGGCAACAGTTAGCTCTAGTGTGTCATCTACCAAGTGATAAAAATCCCATAGGTGGTAATCAGTAAATGTGATGTGATTACAATGTCTCCACATATGGCTTGCAAAGACAATCTCCATGCTAAACCACAAGCTCCACGTACCTCAAGAATTCATTCTATCAAGGTGAAGCCACTCATGAGAATAGATGGTAGAAATAGAATCTCTAAACTTAGAAAAATCCCATAAACCAATGAAACCTCCGAACATAACTTTTGGAATCACTATCCAATTAGAGGTGGAATCCCTGGATTGAGACACCTGTGAAGTCTTAATTGGAGCATATTTTGGCATGGGAGAAAAATTCCACCATTTGTTTGAAGGAAACAAATTGGGCAAGAAAGTGATCCACAACATGGAGAAGATGCATCTAACCAAGAAACCCAAACTCTGAGAGAGCTCACAAAAAGGAAACTAATGTGGGATTACCATCAACTAGGGGTGGGGGAGAACTTTCATTCCAAATGGTAAAGTTAGGTAAAGCAACACCCAAGTTAGCTAGAGCATCAGCAACTTGGTTTCCTTCCCTAAAGACATGTTGAATGGTGACATTAGGGGAAGAGCTCAGAAAAAATTTGCCTCAAATATTAAGTTGGAGATATTCCAAGATGTTGGGTAGGTGGCTAGAAGGCTTATGCCCATTAGTTGCCAAGATGACTAATAGGACTGCAAAAATTATAGTTAATAGAGTGTATGATAGTAACAATTGATGTACCCCTAAAGAGTAATTTTGGACAAGCAAATAATAGGCACAAAAATGTGAGCTATACAAGAAATATAAAGAAGCAAAAATACAAAAAATTCAAAATAAAAAGTGAAACTAGTACAAAGAGTTGCCAAAAAGAAAGGACATACAAAGAAGCTCTAAAAGAGTTAACATGTAGCAATGATTTGCATAGCATCAACCAACAACACTCCTAACACCCAACTCTAGAAAATATTAGTGAAGAGATTCAACTCTAGAAAATATCAGTGAAGAGATTCATGTTGTCCACTGGTTGAGGCCTTTAAAGTCTATGTTGTCATTTCCTCACCAAATCTTATAGGGGTGACATGGTCTACATATTGACATAACTACTCACATATCCTGAATATAAAATAGGCCAATATATCCTAAAGTTTCCCTTTACTCATAATTATATATGCATAAACAATAAATGTAAGAAATATCCACATCCTAACATAACATTCCTCCTTTTAAATATAAAATTGATGCAGATGCACTGGATGTTTGGGTTCAACAACATGAATCATAATCCTTCATCAAGAAGTTTAAGGAGGATAAAATCATCTTATTATTGCCCTCTTATTATAAAATATATAAAAAGTGCCCTCTTATTATTGCTTGAGGGTTACTTTTAACCTGCAAAACAAATGATAGGGTTACTAATAATTTTGATGTCAACCTAAAACATACAAACATTGGTCCAAGCATCCAAGGAAAATAAATAGTGATGACAAAGCTCTCTAAGCATCCATAGAGTTATGACAAATAACTACTTAAATGCAATGTCTGATATAGGCTAGGCAATGAAGGAGCCCACAACATCCTTCATTGTGGCCATATCATCATTCCTTCTAAACAAGATTGTTTCCTCTTTATGGATGACATGCACATTGACTTTCCAGTAACCTTCACCCAAACGTTCACCATGTACAAGGTCTTCAGGGTCAGTACTGATCACTGTGCCTTCAACCACTATGTTATCCTTATGGATCTGAGTCAAGTAGCATTCCCTTCTCTCAGTTTGTGTGATCAGTGTTATTTTTAGTCCCTACATGGAAAATTAATAGCCTAGATAAATTCATTGCATAGCATACAATACAAACTAAGTCAACCATTTTATATTTGAAATAATAGTTGTACCATTGATGACTTTGGCCTAGAAGGTATTGAGCAACTACTTATGCCTTGATCACCACCACCAATATTGTGTCCAATTGTAGGGGTAGCATGTAGTGATGTTGCCTATGGAATTATATGCAAGGGATCATTACAACTTTAGGGGTGCAACATGTAAACATTTCAAATATGAAATCATGAAAAATTGACACACCTCTATCTGTGAAAGTCATGTCAAAATCTCTTCAATATTTTTATCTTTCTCTGCAAGCTTCTCTTCCAAATTTTTTCATTCTCTGCAAGCTTCTCTTCCAACTTTTGCTCTTTCTCTACCGTATGCTCTTGCATTTGGTGCAACTTCTGTATATAACCCTCACTAGAAAACAGAGCAGTTGATGATACTCCTTTGCTAACACCCCAAACCCGACTCGGTCTTTTAGGTCCTAAAACCTTGGCGAGGGCATCATCCTTAATATATTGATTTATGGAGCTTGTAGATGATATTGCATCATCCAATTTTTGTTGGCAACACCACATGCATAGTTAACTAGGAATATGTTAAAAAACAATCGATATAACAATGGTTTGAAGTTCAACATATTGCTATTTCCAAGGGAATGTCACTTACGATTGTCTCTACAACTTCTAGTGAAATAGGATCCCCATCCTTCTTTTTATGAGCTACCATCCACATAGTTTCCCTTGGTAGTGGAGTTTCCGCATTTGGTTGGCTCTTCCTCTATAGGATATATAGTTGGAGAGACATGGGGATAAGTCATACGACAAAACAATATAGCTATGTTTGTCACATATAATGGATGAGTATGATAGAATACCATTTTATGCTCCAGTCGAGCATATCCTCTTTGACTACAAGTGTGCATGATGGATTGGTGAGATCTATTTTGTTTGTTCCTTTGCCTCACCACCTACAATGCAACGAAGAAAATAGTATATAAATTCATTAGGGAGAGCAAGGTCCACAAAATTCACATGAACATAACAATGATATGAACTACCATAGCAGATTGGTTGGTACTTGCCTTAAAGTCAGTGCTACTCCTACCATTCACAAAGGCTTCCCAATATTTTTGTGATACACGAGGTGGGGGATTAGCAATTCTATCTATGTCATTATCATACTTATCATAGTGGTTTTTCACAAGTCGATGCTTATGATCATGCCATTGCTTGTCCATGGTCGCAAAGACCCATTTCTTCATTGCATCTGAAATGATATATTTTTGCTACATCAAACCAATATCTTATTAGATGCAACATTTATATAAGTATTCAAAAATGGATACTATGAACTCCATTGGCTAGAAATTTACCATAATGAGTGTCCATAACTAGTTTTTAACTTCCACTGGGACTGCTCTCCAATTTGTATGGGTGATAGGGACAATCTCCCTCACAATCACCCCCAAGTAAGATGCAAACTTAGTAGAATTTTCTCCTATGGGTTATCCATTTAGATTGCAAATGATCTCCACCTTATCTGTGTTGCTTGACTCTACTACACATCTTGTTGGACCTCTCTTTCTATGATATTTAGTGTTTGAAGTGTGTGATGACCTAGCATCAACACCTATACATTGGGCACCATCCAAACATCATTATACCATATAGTATGACAACAATGAGTAACCAACATCATGAGAAAATTTCTTGTGTGATCTATGTACCTTCTTCATTAGCCAAAGCATCATCAACCTCATTTCAAGTATTCTCACCATCGAATTCATTTATGTTATGGGTCACCTCCTTATCTTCCTCATTCATGGAACTCCATAGTTGGTATCTTCTACTAGTTGCTACAATACACCATAGTCGATGATAAAACCATGATCAATTATAATATGCCCAAGTCAACCACTATTGAACAACACTATCAAATTTCAAGTACTTACTAGCGTGTGAGGCCTCTATCACTAACTCTTGATTTATTATGATAACCTCAACTACCAAGGCCTTTGTCACTATTGTGACAACCTCAACTACCGAGGCCTCTATCACTAACTCCTAATTTATTGCAACAACCTCAACTACCTATGGTGTCTTTCTTGGTATTTTTTTGGATATATTGCCACTCTGAATATTGTACAAACACATAGTAACACAAATAACCCACAATGAAAGACTATGCATACAAAAATGTAACCAAAATAGACACAAGTTTGAATTAGTTTTTTATCTTTCAAGGATATGTGATGTTCATGTAGGGTTCACCAAAATGTAATCGTAGCTTGCCACATAGGATGATAACCCAAATCTCTTTCCAAAAAAAACCTAAAAACTAACCTAAGATGCAACTAGATGATTTTTTATTCCTTGCCTAAGTGCTTTTGAAAAAAAATTAAGCATTGATAGTTGAACAAAACTTTGTTTAAGTGTCAACTATACATATATTCAAAACTTCACAAAGGATTAGAGCTATCCCACAACATGAAAACATGTTTTGCAACTTAAAAAATGAAGTTACCCTATTGGAAAAAACTTTGTATATAACCCAACAATATGTTTGTTTGTGCATGTTCAAAGTTTCACAAAGGATTAAACCTTTTCCAATCTCTGGCAAATCCACTTCACAGGCATCCAAAAGGACATACCCATGAAACTAAATACTAAATAGTCAAATGTATATCAAAAATTAAAACTTACAAAAAGATTCACATTTTGCAAGTAGAGAGTCCAAATTCCATTTAACATGGATTGTGGCCTGAAACAAAGTCAAACAAAAAAGAGTGGCATGCTAAAATATTTTATTGCAAAATAGAATATAGGTTTGATCTAAAAGTTCATTTCCTAAAGACATTAAAGAGACCGACTTAAATAAAAAAAACATGTTTGTGAGCATGCTTGTGTTGCTCCATTCTTTAGGAAATATAATTCAATTGCATGCATATTTTTGCAAAAATTGCAAAACAAAATTAAATGTCCAAGACAAGATAAAAATTGAATTGCAAAAATAAAATTAAAAACAATATATTGATCCTAAAATATTAGCTTCTATATGTGTTTAAAGAAAAAAAATTGGATATATTTCTAAAAGGTAATGTTACACTAAGTTTGTATAAAGTTGAGCAAGTGCACATGGACAAGATAATGGATGAGATTATGATCACAAAATCTTATCCTTTCTAGCATATCACTTTGAAGTTTGTACTAAATTTTAGAGCTAAAGGTAAATTAATGATTAATAGGCTCACCATACTATCTAACTGTCTTAGGACTAAGACTATAATATCCATATTTTTTATATTTAGAAAAAATAAAATAAAGAATTGTACTTTGTACAAACTCATAAGAAAACTTAAGATACTAAGGAAAGGTGTTGCAGTTGTAATATCCAACTCCTTGTATAAATAAGATAAGGGAGAAAACTCCACTCAAAACAATAACAACACAAACATAGATGGCACAAACAACAATACAAGGGTTTTATTCAAAATTGTATTCAATTATTCCTGAATCAACCAGTCCACTATTAATTTAAAAGAAAGGAAAGAATTTTGGTACAACAATGAAACAAAACTACGTCAATGAATTTTTTTATAAAGTGTTGAAATTGCTTCAAATGACTATTTTCATACATTTAACAAAGGAAAAACAACAACTATTTCAAAAGAAAATGACATAGTGCAACAACCCAATCCATAAGCAAAACAACAATATTTGGTTATAAAATCAAATTCAATTGCTCATACTTATCAATTTATGGATTATAAGAAATGAAATATACATGTAACTCTAGATTATTTATTATTCATTAAAAAATTTGGAATGTACAAATGGAACAATCCCAATATGTGGATATGTCAAAGAAAATGAAGTGTGTGAGTCAATAAGTGATGCAATTGCAATATCTATCTTTTTATACACATAGCACCTTAACATTTCTAGAATACAATCATTTTATTGGGCATAAGCTAATATAGTCTATGAGAAAACAAATTGAATTGATCGTATGATCAAAAAATCCATTTATGCTCTATTTTTAGAAAATAAGGTAATCGAACAACCAAAGGAAAAAAACCACAAAATCTTATTCTTGGCCACAAATAGGAATACAACCCTTACAAAGTCAATGTCAGTTGATTACGATTTAAAAAAAATTATTTTGATAATTCTTCAAAATAAAGGGAATGCAAGGGCCAATGATCAAGAAACCAATGCTCTTTCCATTAAGAACTATTAGAGATATACAACCTTTGCAAGTTAAAAATTAGCAGATTGTCAATCGTTACCTAGTCCTAGAATGATAGGAAGAAATACCATACATGGATGGTTTGAGAGAAAGATCTTACGACAAGGAAAAGAAGTTCTAGGACAAGGCAGAAAAATCTAAAGTGAGTTATCTCCTGATTGACAATAGTTTTCTATGTTGTAAGCATAAAATAAAGTTTTCTTGCATAATCATTGTTTTAAGTGCTAACAATTTGTTACTCCTAAAATGGACCATTCTTTACAAGCAACATTTTGGATTCCAATATTTCGTTCGATTGTATGTCCTTGATTTGAATGCATCCTATTGCTAGTACCATAACAGAATAAATTTTGCAATTTGATGTATTGTTACTAAAATTACTCCCAAATCCAGATCAATGTTGTCAAAGCAGGTGATTATGTCATTGTACATCCTATCAAATCAGGTTTGACTACTGGTAGGATGGTCTCAAGACACATTTCTATTGATATGACCTCCCAAGGATCCTTTTGAAAATGCAACCAAGATTGTTACATCAATAAAGATATCTATGACAATATCTTCTCTCTCCTCACCACCATACAAAATGTGGGAGGCCCACAACCCAAAGGAATGATACCTATATATATGCCAAAGTATAGAAGACTAGAATTGGTTTTGATGAAAAAATATATTGGAATGACTAATTCTTCATGAAAGCTTCTCAACCAAGATAAGATTGACAAATACAAGTGATTGTGATTTTAGGCACGATACAATGGACAAATAATTAAATTATCGAGCCTAAAGTCTTACAACCTATGTTACATAGAGTACCCTTTAGTGGCAATAGAGAAAGGAGGGGACGCGAAAAGGTGACATCTAGGAAACACCCCTAAATTTTAGTAAAACTGGGATGACAAATGGAACAACAATATAAAATTATTTAAAATATAGAAATATAAGAATAAAAATTACAAATGAAATAACATTTTGAAGGGCAAAACAATTGTGTTAATCATTGGTTTACTCATTACTAATCAACAGTCATAGACAAACTAAAAATATAATGATGCATTATTAGAAGATTATAGTGATTAATTCAATGTTATTGGGCCACTAAACAGATAAGGATATTATGTGGTAACATCATGCACATACAATATGTACATAAATGAATTGCAGAACTTCTTTAGAGATGCTAATATTGGGTGTTTCAAATTTTAATAGAATCCATGCAGGCAACCACATGTTTGCATTCTTGTGTTACTAAAATATTCACATTTTGGAATATGAGGATAATTAGGTTTCCAGATATCAACTGCTTATCTAATCTGACAACTCTTGATATTTTGCAAACAACTCTCCATATTAAGTGTCCATATTTAAGTTGTAAAACATTATATATTACATTGGGGACTCCAAGGCATACCACATCCCTCAAGTGGATGTATGGGCATCCCATGCACATCTTGGCACAAATAACGATACAAGGGGATGCTTTTCTAGATGTCCCCTAGTTGTTGTTGGTTTACGAGCGTCTAAATGATGGTGTGGAGGATAACTCCCCTAAACCAACTTGTAGCATTAGGTGAGTTATGATATAGAGTGGCACTACAAAATTAACCACCAATAACTTGATTGTACTTGTGAAGGAAGGAAGACACAGATGCTTTGTGAGCTAGGACTTGATTGTGACATATGCTATAGCAATAGGAAATGGTTGATTGTGCACTAAGGTGTTAACACCAAGGTCAACTGGTAGATGCTAAGCAAGGGACTACTCATACTGGGTGTTAAGAAAAGACTATACATGGATGAAACTCATGGTGCTAATACACAAGGTGCTAAAGTTGGCAATGATAAAACTACAATTAAGGCATTGTGTCAGGATATATTAGGCATAATACTAACATGAAAAATTCATTCACTTAGAAGTGAACACAATAGATACCCATGAAACACATCCATATTCATTACAAAATAATATTACAATAGTCCTCTATGGAAGAGAAAGATACCTTGAGGCATAAGCCAGATCCCTAAGAAAGGGTGTGAGAGGACGCAAGACAAATATCTATCTAGAGATATGAAGACATTGGATGCATTCCTGAGAAAAATATGATGTGGCATGTTATGTCCTTATGTAGATATGTATTGGTGCCAATCGTGTCTCTTGGATACAGATGCAACTATAGATCTCATAGGTGAGATGTGAACTACCATTGACTACTCAATCCCTACTCCTATTTTTGCCTTCTTCCTTCTCAACATTCTATCTAAAACAATCCTTTATGCAAGAGGATGTAATTGAATGGGAAAGGATAGTGTTGGAAGATAGAACGGTTCATTGTCCAACTACAACTAACAATTCTCAAAAGGGTAAAATTGTTCACCTTCTAGCAGTGGCTAATAGTTACAAGATTATGATGTTATCCACCAACCTCCCAAGTTGAGGTGGTGCCAACATGACAATGACAAAAAATTTGATGCCATCTCTCACAATATTGACAAGTGGTAGTTTGGCACCAAAAATAGGTCAAAAATGTAAATTGCAATTTGAAGGTTTTCAGTGTGATTTTCATCCCAAAAACATTAGGAGCGCTAGAGTTAGCTAGAGCACATCCTACAATTTCCTAAAATAACTAACCCAAGTTATTGACATCATTAGCTCCATTGTGCACATTACCATTTGATCTTGCATTACATGTTACCCTAAAATTTTAAGAAAAGGCTCAGAACACAATTTACAACACAAATTCAAACCATTCAAATTTAAAAGCATGAACAACATCCTAATTGCTTGCTTTCTATATTCAGTAATTGTTATCTTTGATATTATAATAATTGTGTGCAACAAGAAGAAAAGGTGTTGCTACAAATTGAGAAATACAAAGAGCAAAAGTACAGAGAAACCCTAAAATAATTTTATCCACAAATGTGTGTGACAACAAAAAAATGACATAATTTTGACCATAAAGGCAAAGCATTCACAGATTTCATAAAAAATTCCAAAACCCTAAAATAATTTTATCCACAAATGTGTGTGACAACAAAAAAAATGACACAATTTTGACCATAAAGGCAAAGCATTCGCAGATTTTGCAAAAAATTCCAAAAACCCTAAAACAATTTTATCCACAAATGTGTGTGACAACAAAAAAATGACACAATTTTGACCATAAAGGCAAAGCATTCACATATTTCATAGAAAATTCCAAAAACCCTAAATCTTACCTATAGCTCACTTCTTGCTACCTCAGCACTCCCAAGCCCTATGCCACTTGAACTCTCCAATGGGTAAAAAATTGCCTTAATACTAAACTCTCCAAAATGTGCACTTGTTTATGAAATCTCACTCGCCCCTCCTTTTCAAGAGCTCGAGAAAGAGGAATAATCACTCTCGCCTCTCCCATAAGGTCAAAAAAGGATAATCACTTTTGCCTCTCAAGCCCTTCTCTTTGAATTAAAAATGCTGATCGAGTGTTGAGCATTCCCAATTTGAAAATATCAAGGCCATGGAAAGCTTAGAACAGAGAGCTTGATAGGGTTAAGGCAATTATCGAGTGTTGAGCATTCCCAATTTAAAATTTCAAGGTTGTGGGAATTTTAGAATAGAGAGCTTGATAGGGTTAACACAACCAAAAGTTTCACACACCAAAAGGTCTGCGAATCCTGTATATATTTTTTTAAAGACTAATTTTTAAGGGTGTTTTTAAATTGTCGTCGTAGGGTCTATTAAGGCGGTTATAAACTACCATAAAAGGATTTTTTGTGTGCAATGTTTTAAGGGTAGTTTTAAACCGCCATTTTAGGGTCTTTTAGCTATGCTTAAAAGGCTTTTTTGGTGTAGTGTTTTAAGGGCGGTTATAAACCACCCTCTTAGGGTCTATTAGGACGATTTAAAATTGCTACAAAAAATTGTCATATTTAGTCACCCTAAAAAGGTAGAGTTTTAAGGGAGATTTTAAATCGCCCTCTTAAGGTCTATTAGGGTGGTTTTTTACCACCGTAAAAAACCGTCATCTTTTAGTCGCCCTTAAAAGCCTTTTTTGTTGTAGTGCATCATCTATATAAAGCATATACCTCTAGAATTTATTCAAATGTAAAGTAAGCTAAGAAATGAAAGACATCAAAAGTGGGCCACATATTTACAAAGTACAAATTCAACAATAGGTTATTTGAACCAACCTCCAATCATAACACTTACCACTATTTGGTTCTTACAAAAATGGGAATGATGCTTCAAAATAGTATACCTTATATGAAGTAGATTTTGATTTTGTATATGCATACCAATATCTTCATGTGGGTAGTTATGTATATTATTTTTATTTGCAATATAACCTCCTTTATCATATGGAAAAAATTTGTATACTAGCTAGTAAGCACTCAAAGATGATTTTGGAAGCAAAACTTCAATAGAGTAGTAGGTCACTCTGGGATGGAATAAACATTGGCAATTCTTCGTAAGTATTCATATTAGCCCAAAATGAGGGATGATGTGGAGAGGTACATCAATTCATGTACCTCATTCATTATCGGTAAACCAACCAACAAGAATCGAGGACTTTATAGACCATTGTCCATACCATCCAAGCCTTGAGAATCTATCTCAATGGGTTTCCTCTTAGGTTTTCCTACATCTAAGTGTGTTAATGATTGTATTTTTATAGTAGTTGATAATATTTAAAAAATGTCTATTGTGATTCCTTATAAGAAATTCATTTTAGCTAAGAAGACTACTAACCTCTATTTTAGACATGTGTGGCTCAACTTTGACTTGCCAAATTCTATTAACTCTAATAGTGATAATAGATTCATAAGAATTTTTTAGTCCACCTTATGGAGAATCATGGGCATTAAGTTGGCCATGTCCATAACCATCCATCCATAAACTGATGGACAAATATAATTTATGAATAGAATGATTGTATATATTTTTGGAATGTATAATTCTAAGAATCCATACACATGGGATGAGAGCCTCTGTTGCAGTCCAAACATAGCCGACAACCGATGCTTCCAAGAGTTTTACATTTAGTATATATATTGATTCAATAGTTTTGGATCTATCATCTTTTGTTTTTAATATTCATTGGCGTTAATCGCAACTGCCTATTGGCGAGGGTGTGCCCACCTTGAGTGGCTTGTTTATTCTTTTCGTTCACTGTATTTTTCCTTATTCATATTTACTTCGTCTTTCGGTTCGGCAGAATAATTATAATTGTAAATTCATTAAGCAAAGGATAGAAATATCTTTGCAAGTGGTATCAGTCTAGCGATTCAGGGGCTTTTTCGAGCTCACAACACTCCAATTCGGCCGTAGCAATAACCGGTTACCAGCGTCTACCAGAACGCACAGGCGGAGATTACAAGCGAGATTTCTTTTCACATTTTTTGTCACGGTTGTTTCGATTCCTCTCCCAAGACTACTGCAAGGGCATCCACGGGCTCTGGCCTTCCTTCGCAGTCATATTTCCGAACGCCAGGACATCAGACGCAGCATAGCTCCTCACACACAGCGGCATCCAATAGAAATTCGAGGAATTGTTTTTAATTAAACAATCGACTAAGGTTTTTTAATTATAATCATCGGCTGACGTCAGCAGAGAAATTGTTGCGGGTGTTGGCTACACAGTTTATCCCACATTTGGCATGGTAAGCGAGTTTAGTGGTTTATAAGGCCTGAGTCACACATTCTCAAGTGTGACTACGGTCACACGTTGAGCTCCTCCAGCGCTGTCTTCGTTTGTGTCACTCGCGTATGGTCGCGTGTCGCTCTGTCATTAGGTCGCATGTCGCTCTGTCATTAGGTCATGCTTCGTCTGTCATTGGGTGTTGCATCACATTTTTTGTGGGTCTTCTATTTCGTTTGGTCTTGGTCTAGCGTCCGTCTCGTTCGTAGTCTCCGGGGTCGTGCGTCGCTTGGTCATTAGTTGCGTCGCGTCTTCTTTCGGTTGTCCGTTCCGTTCGTTCGTGGTCTAGCGTCTGTCTTGGGGTCGTGCATCGCATCTTCTGTCAGTATTCCATTCAGTTATATCTCGGTGTCACGTATCGGTTTTGAGTGTCGTGTCATCGCAGGTGTCAAAGCTGTCCCGTCGTGTCGCGTCAAAAGTCATCAAAAGTTGCTCGTGTCACGTCGTGTATTGCTAAAAGTCATCAAAAGTTGCTAAAAGTTGTCAATAGTCGCTGAAAGCCATCAAAGTCGTTGAGAGTCGTCAAAAATTGTGGTTAAGGAGGTGAGCCAGCAAAAACATTCAGATCCGCGTCGCAGTTGGAGCGACAGTTGAAGCGGAATCCACATTTTTTGCTTAAATCAACCAAATTTTGTGATAATTGAAGCAGAATCCCAAGCAGGTTATGGTAACAAGTGCATGAGCAAACAGTGGACAAAAGGTGCTGACGATCGATTATCAAGCTCGAAAATGACCAATAACAATACAAGAAGACCTAATCGCAGCCCAGGTACTAAAAATTCTCTTTCTCCTTTTAAAATTGGTAGTTATAATCCACATCATCCACTAGTAGATCCTATGGCTACTAATCCTTCTCCAACTCATGAAAACATCACCCAAGGAAACTCAAGTAACTCAGCGGTTTCCGATAATGATTCTCTTCGACTCTTACTAGATGGTATGAACGAAATTGGTATCCTCCTAAAAGACCTTGTGAAAGCACAAAAATAGCCTAATCCCAATACTAATCCCCAAAGTTACTCCCATGCCCAAAGGAATGAAGAAAATGTCGATCCTAATGATGATTGGGAACAAAAACAAGGTGATTCGGATAATTACAAGGATCGCTATCAAAGACAGCGGTATAACCAAAATCAAGAAAGGGACACGGGTTATCACCAACCGAGAGGTCCTAATAATAATAATTTTCCATGAATTGATATGCCCACTTTTGAAGGTCATGATCCTCGTGGTTGGATAGCCAAAATGGAAGGCATTCTTGACTTATATCAAATTAAGGAAATTGACAAAGTCCCTTTCGCTGCATCAAAACTAGGCACCGAGGCCTACCAATGGTTTGTATGGCTTAAACGAGAGAAAGGAGCTACTATTAATTGGAGAAAATTCACTACCTCTTTTTTAGAAAGATTTGATGAAGGAG
Organism: Wollemia nobilis; assembly: GCA_028583015.1. Lineage (NCBI taxonomy): Eukaryota > Viridiplantae > Streptophyta > Pinopsida > Araucariales > Araucariaceae > Wollemia > Wollemia nobilis. Next base: position 798,362 of record JAQPPZ010017247.1, read on the forward strand.
CTACATCATCATACACGAGTAAGACTCGTTATCTCTTAAACAAGAAGGGTCGGTTAGTGAATTCGTTTCGGAGTTTACCGATTTACTACCATACACTTTAGACCTCAGTCCCGACACAGTGGTAGGAGCCTTTCGCAATGGTTTGAAATAAAATATTCGAGTGGAGGTAGACATTCACAATCCAACCTTGCTAAACAGTTGTATAAGAATAGCCAAGTTGGCCGAGAAGAGACATCAGTTATCTGCACGGCATGAAACTTATAATCGTCCCTCATATCGCAACAATTCCTTTCGTAGAAATGATCAACCATCAAGATATTTTTGCTATAAATGTCGCACTCATCACCCCAGGGAACAAGCATGTGCCCAAAAACAAAACTTTCATATTGAAGGTGATCAATGTGAAGGAGAAGAGGATGAACCTTACCAATCAGAAGAACCTATGCCAGAAGACCTACCATGTACTATAGAAGAAAAAGAAGAGGATACAATGGCGATTTTCGTGCATGCTCTCATGGGTTTAACCGCCCACCATACCATCAAGGTACCAGGATTTCTTCGCCAGAAAAAGGTGAATGTGCTAATTGATTTTGGTAGTACCCACAATTTTATCGACATCAAAACCACAAAAGCTTTGAATTTATTCATTAACTCTTCCAACAAAGACAAATTCCAGGTTTTAGTGGCCAACGGGGTAAACGCACAATGTGTTGGTCGCACATCTCAAGTTTCCATAAAAATGGGAACTTATACTTGGTTGGGATCCCTTTTCGTCATGAATTTGGGGAACTCGGATGTCATTTTGGGAGTTGAATGGTTGGAAACATTAGACACAGTTAGCTTCAACTTCAAAAAATTATTTGTGGAATGGAAGGAAAACGGTCGAGTCATTCGCTTACAAGGCATTACTACTCCTCCATCACAAATGGTGAGCTCTCATAGTATGGAGAAGATGTTAAAAAAGGGTGGATATGGGTTTATAGCTCAAATTAATTTTTTGGAAAAACAATCCCCAGCAAATTTGGATATTATTGCTACAGAGTTACAAGACATCATAACACATTACGGAGAGGTTTTCCAAGAACCTCAAGGATTACCACCTAAACGATCTCATGACCATGCCATCCACTTGATTCCAAGGAGTGTTCCTCCTAAAAATCGTCCTTATCGCTATCCTCAACCACAAAAGACTAAAATCGAACAGATCGTTCAGGATTTGTTGGATCATGGAGTCATTCGTCATAGCACTAGTCCTTATTCCTCACCTGTAGTCCTGGCTAGATGAAAAGATAACTCTTGGCGTATGTGTCCTGACTTTCGTTCTCTCAATAAACTCACTATCAAGGACAAATTTCCTATCCCTGTCATAGATGACCTATTAGATGAGTTGCATGGTGCAAAATTTTTACAAAATTAGACCTTCGCTCTGGCTTTCACCAAATCCGTGTTAGAGAAGAAGATATTCCCAAAACGGCCTTTCGTACTCATGAAGGTCATTACGAATTTTTGGTCATGCCTTTTGGTCTCACTAATGCACCATCCACATTCCAAAGTCTCATGAACCAAGTGTTTCGTCCACTCCTCCGTAAGTTTGTGTTAGTTTTTTTTGATGATATTCTCATATACAACAAAACATGGACGGACCATTTACATCATGTGGATAAAGCCCTTCACATTTTACACAGAAAAATTATTTGTTAAACGTTCCAAATGTTCATTTGGTGTTCAAGAAGTCGAGTATCTTGGTCATATAGTTTCACATGAGGGCGTCAAAGTGGATCCCAATAAGATTAAGGCAATTCAAGAGTGGCCTTTACCTAAAACCATCAAGAAACTTCGTGGTTTTTTGGGTCTCACGGGCTACTATCGCAAGTTTGTACAAAATTATGGTAAGATTGCAGCACCTCTCACAGCACTCACAAAAAAGGATGCCTTTCGTTGGTCCGAAGAGGCTACTCTAGCTTTCGAAGCTCTTAAGGAGGCCATGTGTACAACTCCAGTATTAGCAACCCCCAATTTTCACAAACCATTTATTATCGAATGTGATGCGTCAGGAACAGGAATTGGGGCTATATTAATGCAAGAAGGTCATCCGTTGGCATTTGAAAGTAAACAACTCTTCGGGAAAAATTTGGGAAGATCGACATATGAAAAAGAAATGTTGGCTATTCTTCATGCAGTAGAAAAATGGAGACACTACCTAATCAGTAGCCGCTTCATTATCAAAACAGATCATAGTAGTCTCAAACATTTTCTTGAGCAGAGGTTTTCCTATCCGAAACAAAATAAGTGGTTAACCAAACTATTGGGTTATGATTTTGTTATAGAATACAAGAAAGGGAAGGAAAATATAGCCGTCGATGCACTGTCCAGGAAATATGAAGATGAAGTAGTCATTAACGCTATTTCAGGTCCTTGCTCCCAATGGGTGAATCAATTACAAGATGAATGGGTGACCAATAGCGAAACTGCTCAGATAATTCAAGAATTATCTATAGGGTCCTCTAAACACCCTTTGTTCTCTTATGAAGATAAAATCCTCCGGAAGAAGAACCGCATTTACATTCCACACAATTCAGAACTCAAATCAAAGATCCTCGACGAATCACACGCTTCCCCATCAGCAGGACATTCAGGATTTTTAAAGACATATTTAAGGGTCAAACAATCATTTTGTTGGAAAGGATTAAAAGTAGAAGTCAAACAATGGGTAGCAGAATGTGAAGTTTGCCAGCGCAATAAAGGAGAAACAGTCAAATCACCAGGATTGTTACAACCATTACCCATCCCTGAACGACAGGTGGGAACATATATCCATGGATTTTATTGAGGGTCTTCCAAAGTCGAAGGCAAGACAGTAATCTTCGTTGTCGTAGACCGGTTATCCAAATACGCTCACTTTCAGGCTTTACAACATCCATTTTCCGCAAGCAAGGTGGCAAAGGTATTTATGGATTCAATTTTCAAATTACATGGTATGCCAAAAAATATTGTAAGTGATAGAGATCCCATCTTCACTAGTAACTTTTGGCGGGAATTATTTCGACTTAGTGGTACCAAATTGAACATGTCTTCAACCTACCATCCACAGACAGATGGTCAAACGAAGTAGTTAACAAATGTTTGGGTACGTACTTAAGATGTTTTGCTCAAGATAAACAATACCAATGGAGCCATTGGTTAGCATTGGTAGAATGGTGGTACAACACTTCTTACCATTACTCAATTAAGATGTCTCCATTTGAAGCATTGTATGGCACCAAACCTCCAAAAGTTGCAGATTATGTACAGGGATCATCCAAAGTAGCCAAAGTGGATGATTGGTTCCAACAAAGGCGATCTACACTCACCATCCTCAAAGAGAATTTAGTCCAAGCACAGAATCGTATGAAACAACAACAAGACTTGCACCGATCAGAGAGAACTTTTATTATAGGAGATTGGGTGTTCCTAAAGTTGCAACCTTACAAACAATCCTCATTAAAGATAAAGTCTAGCCGAAGTTGGCCCCATGATTCTATGGTCCCTACAAAATTGTGCGCCGCATTGGAGAAGTAGCCTATCAATTAGAGCTACCTACATCTTCACGAATACACCCGGTATTTCATGTTTCATGTCTCAAAAAAGTAATTGGTCAGAAAGTACAAAGTCAATCAGAATTACCAGTGCTTGATGAGGAAGGACGCATACATCTCCAACCAGAAGATATACTACAACATAGAATCCGAAAACTGAGATCACGTCAGATTCATGAATTTCTCATTAAATGGCAAGATTTACCATAGGAGGATGCCACATGGGAACCTGAAAGTATCTTCCAGACATTTCCAGCTTTGAGGACAAAGCTTTCCGAGGAGGGGAGTCATGTTGCAGTCCAAACATAGCCGACAGCCGACGCTTCCAAGAGTTTTACATTTAATATATATATTGATTCAATAGTTTTGGATCTATCATCTTTTGTTTTTAATATTCATTGGCATTAATCGCAACTGCCTATTGGCGAGGGTGTGCCCACCTTGAGTGGCTTGTTTATTCTTTTCGTTCACTGTATTTTTCCTTATTCATATTTACTTCATCTTTCGGTTCGGCAGAATAATTATAATTGTAAATTCATTAAGCAAATGATAGAAATATCTTTGCAGCCTCCTCTACATTTATCATAGATCTAATTTATCTTTGCATAACTCTACAACAGATAATCCATTTCATGTCTATTTAGGGTTCTAACCATTGACACCTACTAATGTAACTCTCCCTTTGCAAAGTACTCATCTTATGGATTAAAAAAGTGAAAAAAGGTAGTATAGTTTGTGAAATAGATTCAACATTCCAAGAACAAGTCCATGACATCTTGGAAAAGATAAATTAGAAATACAGACAATGCCATATCTATTATTGGGTCCCACATCAATTCAAGGTTGGAGATAAGATATGCCTACCTCTTTAGAAATAGAAACTTGTAAGATCCCATAGGAATATTGGATCTCTTTCCTATGGACCATACACCATCACCAAGAAAGTGGGAGAGAATACCTTTGAATTGAATTATCCATCTTATGTTGGTTTGCACCAAATCTTCGATGTTGAACTTCTCAAGCCCTATCATCCACCTTTGTTGGACACTTTTATAGTAGCAAAATATTTGAACATCGAAGAACTTAATCTAGATAGTTTAACACTAGTGGAGGATTAATTTGTTGATACATGGACTAAGATGACCAAGTTTCAATCCATTCAAATGTATAAAGTGGTCAAGGTAGGACAACTTAGTCACCAAGGGGAATAACTCGTAAAAATTTAGATAAAGAAATAATTTTCACATCTAATGTCAAAATTTGATGCAATGAGTTGTAATATTACTATAGTGGTTAAGTGCTTTGGTCTCTCTTGGAGAGGTCTAAGGTTCAAACTCCACTCAGTAGGATGGGGCCAATACCCCTCATAAAAACCTGTGTAAACTCATTGAAGAAAAAAACGTTGATGCAATGGAAACCATTGCTTTCTAAGGGGAAGAAATGATTTAGGCATGTGACCTATTGGGCATGTATTTATGCCTAAAATTACCTAAAACCTATTTTTATCCTAGCCATATTATGAGGATTATAACTTTATGCTCAATACTCCATTTCGATCCATCAATTACAAAGAAGCATTGGAGATACTAGAGGGAGAACAAACATTTCAACAGGAAACCTTAATATTAAAGGGTTGCCATCAATTACAAAGAAAAATGCTCTAAAGACCCTAAAAATTACGAAGAAAAATATTTACTTAAAATTATAATTTTTTATTTTTAGAATAAAAGCTCAGAAGGCCCTAAAAAATGCAAAACAAAATATTTACTAAAAAAGTATTTTTTTATTTTTAGAATTTCATAGCTAAAATGCATCTATAGCCATTTTGACACATTAGTAGAAAACAAAACACAAAATATAAGTCATATGTATATAAATTCCATTTAGCATGCATATTTTTAACTCATTTGAATCACCATATTTTCATATGGGTGACCTTCTAAGTCATGGAAGGTGAACCACCACATTTTCATATGGGTGACCTTCCATATTCAACATGGTGGATTTCCAACACATCAAAAATATTATATAATGAGAGATGCAACCATAACTATAAAAAGGTGAGCAAATTGATGCAATGCTATAGTCTCATATCTCTTCTCAAAGATTGTTTGCATTATACTTTGTTTTCTAAGCAATAAAATCATTCTACTATTTTGCTTGTATATTTATGTGTTTTAATTTGTTATACTATATATTTTTTTAATTGCACTCTTTTTTAATATTCATAACTCAAAATCTTAAAGTTTGGATCAATAATATCATAGAAAAACTATATCTCTAGTGTATGTCCACAAACATGAGACCAAGATATCAAAATTTTGGGTATCAAACGTGAGATCCCTCTGACTACCTCCCTTATCATTCTAAATATTATCAAATGGTAACTACATTGGATAATATTAAGACAATAGAGATTCTCAAGGAGATGTTGAAGAAAACCCTTATAAAATAGAGGAATGAGATGATAGATCACTTTTCTCAAATTATTCAACGACTCTCTATTGCAAATTCTGCAATCTCCTCTGCATGGCTTCTCAATGCCCTAGTACCATCCAATACTTCCACACTTTTTAAGGTATTGATGAATTTATATATTTTTACTTTGAAGGAAAAATCAATGTTGATTCCCTAGAAATTTGGTTGAATTAGTTATCTTCTTACTTATTTGTAAATAAGTACACTGGAAATGAGATCACTATTTAAATTTTTAAAGCTTCATTAATTGTTCAAAATTAGTGGGAAGCATATTGCAACAAGGTCAGGGAATAGAATGAAGATAATGAAGTAATATTCATATAACATTATTTCATTGAGACAATCAATGAAAAATATTATCATATGGGAGTCTATGAAAACAATACATGTGATGGCAATAATAATTTCAAGGTAAAGACCAACCTATTCAAGATTTTACTAATGCTTTTTATTCCATGGTAACAAAATAAGATATTCAAGATATAAAAAAGCATTGAATCCTTAAGTATCATAGTGGGCTATAATGATACGTTTGAGAGGACATAGACCTCTTTGAATTCAAGACATTGAGAAAGGCATACAAACTTCTTGTCAAATTGGAGTAGTAGCACAAAATTTAAAAATATATATAAAAGTACCAAATAAAAAGAACGATAACACTAGTGCAAACCAAAGAAAGTCAATAGTGATACTTCAAACAATCAAGACAAAGGGGGTCAATCCTGAACAAAAATTGGAAGCAAAAAATTAATCCTAATAAAAAAATCCCTCAAAGGCCAATAATAGCAATTAATATGATTATCACAGGATCAATTGTTAATTGAAGGAGTGTCGAGCAATTCAATAATTGTTTATTGAGTTGCAACCCTCTACGTCCACTATAACACTGCCTCCACATCCATAACTTAAGGATAGAGGGAAGTAGATTATAGAGGTTGAAATAAATGTGACCATTGCCACCACACATGTTTCACCAAGGTCATAAGAGGAGTAATACCTATTTCACTTATGAATGTGGGTCAAGGGTAAGCCATTACATTTTATTGCTAATAGTGGAAGTTGAAAGAATTTAATTTTTTCTTACATTATGATGGATTTGAATCTTCTTGTTACACCACATCCATGACCATAATATTATATGGTTACAATGAGGGAGATGCATTTTCATACCACTCAATAATATATCATCTCTTATACCATAAAACCCTTCAAATATGAAGTTACATGCAATGTTGTATCCTTAAATGTATGTGATGTGATTTTTGGCCAACCATTCATGTGGAAGATGTTTGGTGTGTGTGAGTCTAGGTCCTAAAGTGTCATCATAACTATCAGAGATCGATGCTTTAGGATATCAAAGGTATCTCTTCCTAACTTAATTTTCTTAATTATTACTAAACATTACTGGAATATGATAGCCAAAACAAGAAAAATCATTACGTTGATGATCAAGTGCAAAGTAGGAGGACCATTGCTAAGTCGATCGTAAGCTCTATATAGAAAAAGTAGATGGAGTAGATTGTAGTGGAATATGAGGACTTGTTCAAGTCACCTACTTGGTTTCCACTTCATTTTGAGGTAGAACATTCCATTGATTTAGTTCTTGATTCTTCTTTACTTAATGCACTTATTTATTACAAATAAATCCTTGAAAATAATAAAATCAAAATGTAAATCTAAGAATTGATTGAAAAGGGACACATTAGATCGAGTGCTTTACCATGTAGTAGTTCAACTATCTTGGATTCAAATAATATGGAAAGTGGAGACTTTGTATTAACTACTTAGGTTTGAATAAAATCATTATGAAGAATCATTATCCACTCCCTCAGATAGATGACTTGTTGAACCAGCTTCGTAGTGCAAATTCCTTCATCAAAATTGATCTAAAATATAGATATCATAAAATACTCATAGAGATCTATTGAATCAAGGAATGATCCTTTATAATTTAATTAATGGTGTGTCCTAATTCCAACCTTTCAATAGTTGATTAGGAGAAAGGGTCAATGGCTCCCTCCAACCTCCACATTTAGGCTAGCTTCGCATTATCCTTGCTAATACCTACTCTAAACTACTCTAATTGCATGAAAATAAAAAGCAAAAATTATATGCATGAAAAGTAAATTTTAAAGTTTAAGGGTGTGAGGGATTCAAAATAAATTACAAACATGATTATAGAAAGGAAGTGCGTGATCAATCAACATATGAGAATATGAATAACAACAATGTTTCTCATTCAACAAGTATGAAATCACTCAACTAATGATAAGATGGGCAAAGGAGCCATGCCTCAATAATTATGCATTCTATACTCTAGGAGGACAATGCCACAAATAAAATTCAAAAGGCTTGTCAATTTCTCATCAATATCATGAGATACAAAGCACAATATGGGTTTCGTCTAGGTTCCAACTCTAGGGAGTCTTCTGGTCTATGGGGTCTCAACTGTAGACCCACCCCTGCCCCTCCTTTTTGTTTCTCAAGATCGTCCCCATAGGATCTCCCCATTTGGCTACATTTTTCTTTGTAAGGCTGATTTCCCTCGTGGACCGCCCTCTGTTTTGTGTTCTAGGTTTGAGGACATGGTGTTTTTGTCTATGATGTAATAATGTTTTGGGGCTCCTTTCACAACCCACTTTTAATTAAAGTCTTTTACCGATAAAAAAAGTACAATATGGGTTCCACAAAGTTTAATATGAATTTTCATGGTCAAAATATGTTTACAATAGATCCCATACTTTTATTTATAGTTGAAGCTTACCCCTGAGTTATTTAAGGTGAGAAATTGTTATTCCTAGTCAAAGTAAATATTTAGGGGTATCTCTAACAAAATGATACACCTCTAAATGTTAAATGTTTTTAAATATATCTCTAAAAGGATTAAAAGGATTTTATAATAAGTTATGTTACTACTACATGTCAAAACATCACTTTCAAAAGATTGTTTTTATGATATATACTTGTATTTTTACCCCTCAAGAGATCTGCGAGTGATTCACTCTAGGAAGTAAGCAAATTACTTGACTTTGCGAGTGATTCACTAGCATTTACTAGTCAATCCTATAAGCCAATTGGTTCACTTTGCTAATATATTGTTCCAAAACTAATTGAAATATATGAGTGAAATAACACTTGAGAAAATCAACCCATTTAGAGACAACCAAATTTTATCAATTTTGTAAACTTTGCTATTTTGCAATGTTGTTTCTAAACTTGCAAAATTTATTTTTGTCTTTCATGGTTAGGTAATTTGAGGAATTAAATGGTATTGGACAACCTACTACAATTTGTTTTGAAGGTATTTTGAAAGGGACCCCAAAACTTGATACAAAAAGGAACTGAAAGAGCCCAGGGTCCCACCCTGAAGCTCAATCAAAAGAGACACAAACCAAGAAGGAAAATTGCCCAACTCACTAGTAGTACAAAAACAACAAACCAAATAGAGGGGAGAGTTAAATACCCATAGACTTTGGGATCGAGTTGTCCTTATGTTGTTTCACTGAAGAAAGAGACCATAACTTGTAGGGATCCCAACACAACTTGAAGTTTTTCATCCAAGTTGCAGAGGAAAGACTGGACAACTAGGCAACCTACTACAATTATATAATAAATAAATAGAATATTAGGACCTACACTAGGAACATGAAGGACCTTGTCAAATTAAGAATATCCAACTATTACCTCACCATATCTAGCCACTCATAAAGAGGATTTATCCCTAATGACCATACACTCTCTAGAATGTTGTATGTCATAGTCATGCAAGAGATAACAATGCTTAGTCATGTGACAAGTTACCCCTTAATATGTAATCCACTCATTAGAATAAGTGGATACCCATATGCTAAATAAATAGCTACATATGCCTATGAGGTCTCACCACATGCTCATCCTCATCCTAAGTGTAGAAGATAGCAACATCAAAACCTCCTTTTTGGCTTCCTCTTCAAGTTTCTTGATTTATAACCTATAAAACTATGTCATGTGTCTTTCGTTATTACAAAAAAATCAAATGAGTTCTCAGTTTCTTCTCCTTGTTTCTTCAACTCAAATAGGAATCACACCAAAAACCTCCTCTTTCTACTTTCTCTTATCAAAATTAGTGGTTAAAGGGATCTCTTTCACATATTTGAGCAATCCCATACATTGGATCAAAGATTCAATATTGACTTTCCAAGTGGTATAATTTGTTCCATTTAGCAAAGGCACATGCTAATCCATGATTTCCTTGCTAAAATATAATTTATGCATGTAGTTGTGACCAAAAATAATATAATGTATGGTTTGAAAAATAAAAGGCTCAAAATATTTTTGTATGCAAAAGTTATGGCCCCAAAATTTTTATCCTAAAATCACACACAAATACCACCAAAACCTTTTAAAAATTTAGAAAAACTATTTGTACCTTTAGCAAATGAGATACTTCCATGTGTCACTAATTGAGTGGATAAGGGGGTGCCAACAATGAACTAACTGGATAGGAGAACAACAAATCATCTACCACTAAGTGTTGTTCTATGCAAGGGGGTTGCATTGGGATGCTAACTATGTAGGCCACTAGATAGGGTGTTGATGAACTAGAATGTGCCACATATTTCCTTTTGGTTCCAACTAAGATCCATTGTTCACCATGTTGATTATTCATTTTGTGAGTACTAGAACAAAGGAATTGATGAGTTGGCTAAATTTAATTGATTGACCTCATTTTTATACCTAAAATTTGATGTCCACCTCATCCTTTCTACCACATCATCCACTGCCATGTCATCATAAGCCACATGATCATGTACCATGTTCTTAGGTGTGAGGTCATCATAATGAAGTGAAATATCATCATGCACCATGTTATTATGTGCCACATCATATACCATATGTCACCTAGTGTGACATCATTGTGTACCACATCATATGCCATAAGTCACCTAGTGTGACATCATTGTGTACCACAACATATGCCATGTTATTCGATATGACATCATCACTTATCATGTCATGCCATATCACCTAGTGTGACATCATCATTCATGTCACCTAGTATAGTGTCATTACTCATTATATCATATGCCATATCACTTAATATGACATCATTGCATGTCATGTTGATCAAGATATGTCATCATCAATTTTAACAAAATATTGGGCATGGGTATTGAACCTTGGACCTCCTAGGTCCTAAGGCTTAAGGCCTTACCATCTAGCCATAATACCGTGGGCAAAAACACAAACTATAGTTAATAATACACTCTCCATAAGGAAGTGTCAATGCTCATGCATGACCTTCCATATGCTATGATGGGTTTTGAACCCATAAAGTGGAAAGGGGAAGGTCTTTTACTTTGGTGATTTGACCACCTCCATGAATCCTCTAGTTTGTATAGTATCATATGCCCATCCATTCTATGTTCGTACCTTACATTATTAATTTTACTGCCCTTCTTAGGAATATTCCTCCTCTTAAATTTTGAATTTCCAAGGAGAAAAGTAAATATTTTTAACGTTATCATGTACTTAGAGGTAAAATGACAAAAAGGTTGAATTGCAACCCCTTGAAATTTCATAAAGAATCCAAAAATGTTAATGGGTAGTCCATATCTATCATGGTTTTCCCAACACAACTTTTTTTCTAGATATAACCTACCAATCCATCCTCCCTCGTAAATACTATAGAAAAGTTGTCAAACCATTTTTAATGACTTTATCTATTTATGACTTCTTTAGCATACAAGGGTTGCCAAAGAATATTTAATCTATTATTTTCTCTTCAAAAATCATGCATACTATCCTCTCATTTATGTTACATCTAAATAAAAAAAGAAAAAAAATTAAAGAACAGAAAGAAATGGATTTTCTTGGAAAAAATGTACAAGGCAAATAAGGCTTTCGAACAACCTCAAAGACTTAAATCCAACAATGAGGTCATCCATCTAGTTAGAAAAAACAAGAAACTAATTAAATGTCAAGAGAGGCAAGAACTTGTCAATAAATATTTCTCCTAAAAAAAATCTATTGCAACTAAGTGAGATCCTCACTATCCAAGTCCACCTCAAGTTTTGGCAAGCAAATCCTAAAAACTAGTGACAACACACAAAAATTTCACAAACTGCTTCCAAAAACAATACTACTTAAACTACCATCAAAGAGAGTTGTTGAAAACAAACAAACCAGTAATGGATATTCACACCCACTTTGATACCATGTTCATTTTTAGAATACTTTCTAAAAACAAACAGAATCAACACATTACCCAAAGTAGAAAGAGATCACAAAAAAATACACACAATATGAAGGGTATCCATAGAGACAAAATAATCTCACTAAAGGAATATGTCAAATGACACCATTAACCTTTTGATATATTTTTCTTGTTTTGTTAAAGCTCCTTCCAAAATTATTTTAGATCATACTTCCATATATAAATTAATTATTTTCTCCTTGAGCTATTCTTATTTTTACTTCCACAATTATTTTGTATGATTATTTGAATTTCCCTCTATTTTACTTGGTTCATTTAAAATTTTCCTTGATACTTCACATTATTCATTGCATCATGCATTTTATAAAACATTGTCTATTTTTTTCTTTTTAGATTTAGATGGATATTTTACACCCTTTGAGTGATTTTCAAATTATACCCATTAATTCATGGCCTCCTTTTTTTCCTACTTGTTGAAATTGTAATATGATTCATGGCCAAGGCCAACTTTGTATGATGTATTAGATAGGATTAAGGGCATTTCATTATACAATGTTTTAAATTTATTATAATGTTTTACTATATAAGCCCCATGGGCTGCGATTAACCTAGTTATGGTTAAAACCACTTTATAATTTGTAATTAACCTTAAACCCTCTTGTTATGTCAGCTTAGGTTAAACTTTATTATGTAATTGGGGTTTTGGTATTGGTATAAATACCCCTTCCACTCATTTTATTATTAGAGTGTTATGTAATTTTATCTATGGATATAGTGATTATTTATGGTTCCTGCAAATGTCCACCATATCTTTCTCTTTTTCGTCCTTCTTTATGCGTTTTGTAGAAGATTTTAGTGGATGGATTACTTTTGTTTATTTCTACAAAATATTGTGAATTTCAATATGGTATCAAAGTGAGTATGGATTTGTCTCACTTACTCACATAGAGACATTATTTGGTGCCTTCTATTTTTCTTTTGAACTAAAGGGTGATTCTCTCCTTACAATATCATTTGTTGGTTTTGCATAAGAGGTAAAAAGGATCATCTTCAAAAAAAAAAATTATATTCCAAAATTCTTGGAGGTTTTCCATTATGCTTTTAGAATTTGATTCAAAAGATTAAAATCAAAAGATGTTGAAAGGATTCGAGGACTTTGGTCCAAAGTTTTCTCTCCTTACTGAAATATTTGTGTGCAGATTTTGAATTTAAAATGTAACCTCTTCATGTGCCTTGGCCTTGGACTAGTGACCTCACAATAGGGAATGTGTATTGTCTTTCACTATGGGTAAAACATGCTCCATCTTATCACGTAGGATAGCCTTTGCATCTAAAATGACATGCCCTAGAGCTTTGCAGCCCAAATAATTTGAGTTTGACTTCGTATGCACATCACTTTTGATGATGATGAGTGCATACTTTGTTGAAGGTGATTTGAGTTCAAATAGTCTCTTTAAAGGTGGTGATCAATGTCTAAATGTGATCGTGGAATTATGGTGTGGAGTTTTCATTAGAAGTAACAAGGCGTAGGATCAAGTCATGGCCTCTACATTTTGTAAATAACATGCTTGTTCTTCTATGAATAATTTGACCATTTTCTTACCATAATAATGACTACTCAAATGGACAACAAAGATGTTTTGGAAGTAGTGAGCATGCATTTGAATCACATGCTAGTATTTTCAATTAACAAAAGGAGCATGGGTGGCAGATTAAAATGAGTTCCCCATTTTCTTACTCATTTATGGCATGGCTTAAATGACTAGCACATAGCGCCTAGCACAAGAGAGACAAGGATTCAATGCTCTCCAAGTCTCTTTGGACACTCTAAGACCTTCAATGAATATAAGGCCAAAATTACCTTCTTTCATGTCAAACCAAGCTATTTTTTGTCTATATATATTATCTCAACAAATCAAATGGAGCCAAGTATCATAATCATTGAGGTTCATAGCCATTGATTTGGTAAAAAATAAGTGGAAAGCACCAACAAATCATGGATCGCCAAGTGACAACATGTAGTTGGATCTCCTTTTTCTAGGGTTTAGAAATTTAATTTTTATTTTTTTTAGGGCTATTAGGGAAAAACTTTTGGAGGCCATAACTTTTACATACATTAACATTTTGAGACCATTTTTTTCAAATAACACAAATTTTCAAGCTTTATGCATTGGTGACACCAATTTATAAACATGTTCCTATGTTTGGGACTCAATTATGTGGAATAGCCCTCAATTCTTATTGTAGTAATTTGAAAGGGCATACCTTATGCAAAGAAATTATCTTTAAAGGAGGTGGTGATCTTGACTTCTCTTCTTGAAGTCTTAGAAAAAGTGTTATTTATGTGTGTAAGAGTGTCTAATAGTGGCAATGATGACTATGATTTAAACTAAGAAGACACTTATGTAGAAAATATTTTGCAATATCATATTTTAAATCATGAGGGAGATCTAGATGAGTCTACCTCAAAATGAAAAGACCAACTAGAGCATCCATTACGGGGGGAGATATTATCATTATTAATCTCTCCTATTCTTGGCTCCACGATTTAGATTATGGGAGGTGTTGAAATTATAATGTGATTAATAAACAAGACCAATATTGTATGATATAGTGGATAAACCTAAGGGTATTTCATTATAAAATGTATTAATCTATTGTCATTTTATTTTATGTAAACCTTATAGACCAGGGTTAACCTTGTCATGGTTGAACCAACTTTGTAACTTATAGATAACCTTAAGCCCTCTTGATATGTTGGTTTAGGTAGGGGTTTTGGTATTGGTATAAATACCCCCTTCCACTCCTCATTTGATTATTGGAGTGTTGTGTAATTTATCTATGGATGTATCGCTCCAAATTTTTCGCATCCTTACCTTCAGGCTATAGGATCCGTGCCCGAAAGAGGGATGCGAGAAGGATGGGACAATACCTCGGACTGAGAGGCCCTTTGAAGGTCCCGCCTCTCGGGGGAGGAGTATAAGGGTGAATTTTTGACGGATGGTGGGTTCACCAGGAAAATTTTGAGTGGTAGTTTCCACACCTAGGTTGATAGTAAGTTTGATGTGTTCATTTTGCGCTTTAATCATTCAATTCCTAGGTTTGGCCAAGATGAATCTAAACTATTCTATATGCCAATACAGATTTAGGTGAATACAAAAAATAGGAATGAATGCTAAACACAAAGAATATGCTAACTAGAACAGTACATACCTAATTTCGGATGTCTGATGAAGATTCTGAGTTTTGTAGCAGTCCAGATCATCTCAACTCGTATGTAATCGTCTGAGATCAGACGAGATCGTTGTCAATCTGACGAATTCGTCAGAAACCTGCAATCACAAGAATAGATACAAAATACCAAAGATGCAACTATAAAAGCAAAGGATAATGATAGGAATAACAGCAAACATGCCTAAACAATAAATTCAAATAAAAAATAAGAGAAATGCAGTAGATTTAATGATTGATTTTAACTTTACCATGCAATTATCCTAAATGAGGTGAACTCCAAGATGCATAAATATAATAACTAAAATAATGTATAAAGAAATGCAGAAAACAAATAAAAAGATGCAAAATCTAGACTCTGATTGCCCCCAATCTGGACTATAGTTGGGATCTCCTCCAATCGTACGAGATCGTCTACATTTCTCGACAGGATCGTCCGAAATCACCTGGAATCGCTTGCGATGATCCAAGCTAGCTTCGACTGAAAAACAGTAAAGTTCCTGCAATAAAACATGAAATGCATAATGCAAATAGTGGTGTGAGGATGCTCTGAGGTACGTGGAAGTTCAGGGGTTTTAAGCAGAGTTTCAAACAGAGTCAGGGGGTTCAGGGGAGTCAGTCAGGGGGATAAACTAGAAAATCCTAGTTTATAAAGGATTAGGGAGAGGTTAGGAGGTTTGTGATCATCTCAATTTGGGAGATCTCCAACGGGGGAGACTCTAACTGCGCAGACACGCTTTCTGCCCAGGTTAGAGAGGCTGTTGAAACAAAAGCTAATTATGAAAATTTGGTTTTGGGACGAAATCGTCTGGACATTCTGTTTTAGACGAATTCGTCAGATCTGGGACAATTTTGTCTGATCTTAGACGATATCATCCAACGGTCAAAACAAATCCTAAAAATGGCACAGAAAATGAGGAAAGCGAGTAACAGGCGGTTTGAGGGGCGTTTTGAGGTTAAAATTTGAATTTTTTTATCTTTTTACTAAGGTTTAACTATGCCAATTTTAGGGTGCTACATTTTGCCCCCTCTTTAGCGAATTTTCTGAAGAAAATGCATTAAAGATGAGTTCTTCCCATTTTACGAGAAAGCAAAAATGTACTCAATTTTTTAGACGACGATTCTTGGTCGAATCATACGACTGCTGACTATGGTGCCCCCTCCGTGTTTTTACCCAAATCGAATGTTTGAGGTAAAAACGCGAAAAAGCAAAAATTAAAAAAATGTTGTTTTTAAATAAAATTAAGAAAAATAGGGTAAAACCCTAATTCATTGTTATTGTTCATTGTTATTGTTTTTAGAGCTCTGCAGACAAAAATGGTGGAGACAGCGCACAAAGCGACAGAGGTCCGACGCGAGCTACGAGTAAGGATCTAATCCTAGTAAATTAGGTTTGAATTTAATTTGTGCAATTTTTTATTTTGAAATTTTGACTGTTTGGGGCATCACGGCCGTTTTTTAGGCCGTCGACGACGTCGGGACGAAATCGTCCCTAGATCGTCGATTTCAAAATCGTCCTGTTCAACAAGGGGCGATCCTCCAAGTTGTGAAATCGAAGACGATTTCATCCTACAAAGGAGGATTTTGCCCATTTTGGGACGATATCATCACTTGATGAAATTAAGCTTCGTTAAAATGTGTTTAATTTTATTTTAATGATTGGTTTATTAATGAATTTTATTGTTTTATTGTTTGTTTTGCAGAAGGGATTACTAAAGAGTCAAGAATGGAAATATGGAAAGCTATGAGACGACATAGCCGCGCTTGACCAGGCAGAGCGCGATCGACTGTCTCAGGTCAGTTTACAGCATGTGGCAGAGATGCCACAAGTACCGATAGACATGGGGCTGCTGATAGCCTTAGCAGAGAGATGGTATCCGGGGTCGTCTTGCTTCCAATTACCGACAAGGGAGATGACTCCCGCACTAGAGGACATATGGAGGATCATGAGGATCCCCATACAAGGATGGTTGATGACGCCTGCTGCCAATCAGGGCCAGGCAATGATGAGATTGATCGAAGACCCGAGCTTCACCCTGGAGAAGGGTGGGGTGAACATCGAGTCTCTAAGGTAGATGTCTGGGGCATCTAGGCTGACTCAAGTTTTGGCAGGGGTGGTAGGTGGCTTACTTCTATGCCACCAGAGCAGGTGCAGACTACCATGTCTCCTCTTAGATGTGGTCTACGACATGAGATACCATGGTTACAGGTTTTCTTGGGGTAGTTTTGTGCTATGTCGCTTGTATAGGATCCTTCATGGGGTCGTATACAAGGGAGGCCGATGTCTGGTTTTGACATCACTACTGTAGGTTTGGTGCTGGGAGCACATCACGATGCGAAGGTCGATAGGGCTCCCACTGACAGGGGTTGACTGGGAGAGACCCCAGGTTTTCTACTGGTGGCTACAGAGGGGGTCACAGCGATGGATAGATCTACTGATGTCACGGAGGTTGCTAGATGACCTCATCCCAAACCAGATCACCTGGAGACCGTGGCGAGAGCACCCAGGGTGGGCAGAGGATGGGCAAGAGTTGGCTCACATCAAGCGAGTCTGCTGGCTAAGGATGGAGTAGGGAGATGTAGAGCTCCATCGCTACGCTGGGTTCTACGATAGTTTGGGCTATAGTAGGGGATCCCTTCTCTTAGGGATTATGAGTACTCCCAGACTATTCGGGATAGTACTATGTTGAACGGGGCTCCAGACATGCAACAATTTTGGAGTCAGGACACGAACGATGCCCCCATCCAGCTAGTGGATGGTGACGATGCTGGGGTCACTGATGGGTACAATGCTTGGTATGCAGGCATCCGCCCTCCTCGGATGATGAGGGCACAAGATCTAGTGCACGTTGTTGTGCAACAAATGGTGAGGCGGTGCCAGGCTGCTATTGAGGCAGCATGGGGTCACGGTAAGATAGAGCAGTGTCAGTCTCCGTAGGAGAGACGCCAGAGGATGGCACGGGCTCCAAAAAGACCACAGCAGACAGGGAGGAGGGAGAGGGGAGTCCCTTCACAGCAGGGGGAGAGACCACCATCACCCGATAAGGGCAAGGGTGTCGAGGTAGGGGAGAGTAGTGAGATAGCGGCTCTTCAGGCTAAGGTTGCCCGCCTCCATGCTCAGGTGTAGACACTACAAGATGAGGCTACATGGCTCAGAGCACGGGGTGAAGGAGCGAGCATGCAGGAGCTGGCATGGTCTATGGCTTAGACTGCATTCTACCAGGGAGCATACTATCAGATGGTTCCAGAGAGCCAGAGGTTACAGCTACCAGTTGACATTGCGGGGCCGATTAGGATGGGATCATCGAGGACATTGTCACGATCGATGTTGAGGACCCACGACACAAGGCGAACTCTGATGGGGCCTCCTCCTCCACCTCAGGGCGGGAGAGGAGACGAGGCTGAGAGCTCGAGACTAGACGCTCACTGCACAGAGATTGTATTTTTTATTATATATATTTTGAGAGGATTGAGTATGCCAGGTTATTGATTGTGGCATACCAGTCCAGTTTTGATATGATGTACATAATTTTTTGATATATATATATGGTCTTTTTGATGATATGAATTTTGTATGATGCTTTAATGTTGAATTTTGCAATTGATTATTTATGATTCATGTGATTATGTCGTTTTAGAAATATTATAATTTTATGGCATGTAAAATTTAAATGAAATAATTAGATGTAAACAATTGGTTGTTTTGGTGTGATTTGATGAAAAATAAAAGGGACTTCTAACAATAATTTCAAAGGACATTGTTGTTGTTATAGACCATTTCATGGAGTCACCGCTCGCTCGATCGTCAAGCTAATCCCAGTATAGAAATATTGCTAAAAGTAAAAGAATGCTTAAGAGACTATCTTAAGACTTTGTGTTGTGATGGTGATGATTTGTTTTCAAATTTTCATAAAAATAGTATGCATGAAATACTAAAATATGATTTTGCTAGGCATAAATTCCTAAGTGTGATAAAATTTTGAACAATTCCTTAGAAATTATACCATGGTTGCAAAATTGAATGTTGACATAATGACATGAAATAGAATAAGTGTTCGTTCGGTTTAAAGCACAATTGTGTAACATAATGATGTAAGCCATATGTTTTTATAAATTAAGATGAATGGGAAAATAAGATTAGAGCAATGGTTTGCTCTAGGCATAGAATTATAGATATAGACTTATACCATCATCGCGAAATCCAAAGAAGAAATTGATATTTTAGTTTTATTGCATGATTTATTTTTGATGTTGAGATAAACAGAAAATAATAATATATAACTTGACTGTATTTACTAGATTTTGTAATATGTTGTTGAAAAGAATTTTGGATTTTTTGAAAACAATGTATGTAATTGTTTTTATACTAAACAGATGTTCTGAAATAAGAATAAAATTTATTCCAAAAAGAGTTGCAAAAATATTTTAAATTATCTCAAAGACAAATGTAGATTTGTAAGGAACCCTCATGTGCATATGTGAGTTCATTGCCGATCTTGATTTATCATAATGATAGAGAATCTCTCAAATACAAATGTGTGTGCAATTGTATTTTTCGTTCACCAATTTTGAGAAAGATAATTTGATACAAGTAATTTGAATTAACCAAATGAATGTTCGTTGACCATGATTTATATGCATGTAACCGTACCATACTACTATGTAAGTTGGGTTATCAAGAGCTAGCTAATCCATAAGCTGACATAGGTTTGTACAAAATAAGGTCGCTAATGTGACAGACATATCACCACGCTAGGGATTACCCAAGGCCAAGCGGGTTGGGCACAAACCACCTGTTATGGGGCTTACCTCACAGTTTTCGAATAATTGAGAATTCCAAGGATTCAAGCTCATTCACCCTTCTTTTCTTTTCAAGGGGTAGGGAAAGGGATTTTATTGCTTTTGCTTTTGCTTTTTTCTTTTTCTCTTTTTTTTTTTTTTTTTTTTTTTGTATTTTGCTTGGAACTTGAGATAATGCTGAAATATTGCTGCGCTGGTACAAAAATGATATTTTTTTTTTTCTCATTTTCTTTGACTTTTCTTTTCTTCCTATGCTAGGGATACTTGCTCGGATTAGCTGTAGAGCAAGGGATTTTTATTCCGGGTAGGGGTGAGCTTGTCCTTTTGTCAATTCTCAAAGATTCTAGACCATGTGCATGATAGGATAGCAGGGGAAACTTTTCACTCAAGAAACGACTTCTACTATGTAGCATCATATTGAATTTGCAATGAAATCATTTTAATGTGCAGAGATGTACTTGGTTCAAGTAAATAACAAGATCAGTTCTCTATGCTCAAAACTTTATTTAATTCAACTGTGGACTTTGATATATGAGATATTTAATAATCATACAAAATAAAATCAAGATATTTATGTATGTGAGTGTGAAAGTGTGGGATTCCAAATAAATGTTAATTTATCCAAAATAATTGAAAATATAACTGCAATACTTCAAGAATTGACAGGTATGAAAATAAAATATGTTTTTGAAGATTTTGAAGATTTTGATGTTTTTTATATTTTGATTTTAATTTATGAATGGAAAGAATAAATACTATTACTGTTTGGAAATTTTTATATGGATGACTAAAATGAAACAATATACAAAATAACAATATATACAATGATGAAATGACCCGATTTATGCATAATAGCGTTTAAGATGCATAATGTTCATAGGTTCTTTAAGATCTTTACCATCTAAGGTAGCTAATCGATATGCTCATGATCCAAATTTAGCAGTGATGACATATGGTCCGAGCCAGTTGGGCTCAAATTTACCTTTAAGGTCTTTAGTTGCATTAGTATTTTTTTGATTTTCTTTTAATACAAGGTCACCGATCTCAAAGGATCATTGATGAAATTTCTTGAGGTATGCTCGTTTAAGATTTTTTTGGTAGGCACGAAGATGCTCCAAAGCATTGATGCGCTTTTCATCTAGGAGTTCCAGCTGACTAAGTCTGCCAGCACGATATTCATCTCCTACTTCAGTATCTTGAAGTAGGAGAGCCAAAGAAGGAACTTCTAATTTAAAGGGAAAAAGCTGCTCGACACCATAGACCAAAACAAAGGGGGAAGTGCTCGTGGGAGTACGAACGCTAGTTCGATAAGCCCACAAAGCAGGATATAATTGAATATGCCAATCGCGGCTAGATTTGTTGACCAGTCTTTTAAGGATTCTGATTAATGTTTTATTAGATGCTTCTGCTTGGCCATTACCCTAAATTTTATGCTTTTGACATAATTTCTTAACATCTTTATTTTTAAAACAAGTTCCATTATCTGAAATGAGATTTGCAGGGATTTCGAACCTACAAATAATTTGATTAAAAATAAACTTGGAAACTTAGGTTCCAGTACAAGAAGCTAATGGCATAGCTTCAACCCACTTTGTGAAATACTCAGTGGCGATTATGATAAATTTGTGTCCATCAAATGACGCAGGGTTGATTTTTCCAATGATGTCTAAGCCCCATTTTGAAAACGGCCAAGGAGATGAAATAGCCTGCAGTTCCTATGCAGGCGAATGGACAAGGTCAACGTGTTTCTGGCACTTGTCGCAATGACGCACATAAGCATGTGCATCATTCTCCATGGTAGGCCAAAAATATCCTATCCTAAGGAGCTTTTTAGCAATGGCACTACCACTAAAATGCCCCCCATGATCCATTGTGGGCTTCACTCAAAGCTGATTTAGATTCTTCTAGATTCAAACATCTCAGTAAGATGCCTTCAAAAGATCTCCTATACAAGGTATTACCAATAATTACGAAGCGACTTGCTCGTCTACGTAATAACCTACACTGGTTGCTATTACAACCTTCAGGAAAGGTCCCATTTTGCAAAAAATTAACTAGATCAGTGTACCAATGTTTAGGAGTAGTTTCGTTTATTAGAAACACATCCAACTTGAAGCGGGTTCCTGGAGTCGATGAATAATGATGGTAGCATATTCATCATCTAACTCCAAGGGCAAAAGAGATGCAGTTGCAACCATAGCGTTAGCCGCACAGTTGTTAGTTCGAGGAATAGCTTCCAAGGTAACTTGATCAAACAAAGATAATAATTGCAAGACATATGATTTGTATGGACGCAATTTATCATCTCGGGTTTGATAAACATCATTGATTTGATTTATGACAAGTTGAGAGTCACCAAAAACCAATAGATTTTTAATTTGTAGCGCTAAAGAAGCTCATAATCCAAGGATAAGAACTTCATATTTAGCAGTGTTATTAGTACAAGCAAATGTTAGTTTGAAGGACAGAGGTATAAGATGTTTTTGTGAAGATATTAAAATAATACCTGCACCAGCCCCACTCATACATCAGGCTCTGTCAAAGTATAAGGACCATTGCTCTGGATGGTCTGCCTCTATTTTAAGGCATTCATCAGGAAACTCACTGATGAGGGGATGGGTAGACTCTAAGGGTGTAGCAGCTAATTGATTTGCTATGATTTGACCCTTAACAGACTTATGTCCTATAAACGTGAGTTCAAACTCGCTTAGCGCAAGAACCCACTTTGTTGTGCGACCAGATAAGTACGGTCGACTCATGAGATATCACAAAGGGTCGAATTTAGCAATAACATATGTTTTCTGGCTGAGCATATAATTTCATAGTTTTTGTGTAGAAAATATGACTGCTAGACATAACTTCTCTAATACGGTATAGCGAGTTTCATAATTGATTAAGGTTCTGCTAATGTAATAATTAGCACGTTCTTTCTTCTCATCGTCAAGTTGAGCTAACATAGCTCCTACGGCAAAATCGAAAGCAAAAATGTACAAAATAAATGGACGATCA
This sequence comes from Wollemia nobilis, assembly GCA_028583015.1. Taxonomy (NCBI): domain Eukaryota; kingdom Viridiplantae; phylum Streptophyta; class Pinopsida; order Araucariales; family Araucariaceae; genus Wollemia; species Wollemia nobilis. The sequence goes on from JAQPPZ010017247.1 coordinate 821,651, forward strand.
GATCTAGGTGGTGAAAGCATCGATGGTTTAAGGAGATATTGTTTGAGGAGTTCGAATGCTTCCTGACATTCGTCATCCCAATGAAAAGAGACATATTTCTTAAGAAGCTTAAGAAAAGGTCCGGTTTTGTCTGCCAACTTATCAATAAAGCGATGAATAGCTTGAAGCTTACCTTGTAGACTTCGTAATTCTGATATATTTGTGGGTGCGGGCATATCAGTGATAGTCACGATCTTGAGAGGGTCAATTTCAATGCCACATAAAGAAACTATAACCCCTAATAATTTATCGGACTTAACTCCGAATATACATTTGGCTGGATTCAATCGGATAAGATACTCCCTTAATCGATCAAATACTTTTCTCAAGTCATCTAAATGATCATCTTCTTTGATGGAATGAGCTATAATATCGTCTACATAATCATGTAGAATATCATGCATCATATCATGAAATATATAAGTCATAGCTCATTGATAAGTTGCACCTGCATTCTTTAAACCGAATGGCATCACTTTCCAACAAAAGGTTCCCCAAGGGGTAATAAAGGTTGTTTTAGCCTGATCTTCAGGAGCTATCCTGATCTGATTATAATCGGAAAATCCATCCATTAGGGATATCATTCCACTCCCAGCAATAAAGTCAATGATCTGATCCATGTTGGGAAGAGGAAAATCGTCTTTAGGGCATGCAGCATTAATATCTCTGAAGTCTATGCAAACCCTAACTTTAGTGGCTTCTTTCTTAGTTACTGGAACTACATTCGAGATCCATTCAGCATAATCAATGGCTTGTATAAAAATAACATTTAAGATTTTTTCTACTTCTCCTTTCACTAGTAAGGCCACTTTAGGATGCATTTTTCTAAGTTTCTATTTAACAGGTTTAGCATCCGGATGGACTACTAGGTGATGCATAACTACAGAAGGGTCTAATCCTGGCATATCTTCATATGTCAAAGCAAATACATCTTCATATTGTTTAAGGAATGCAATGTATTTATCTTGTTTTTCTTGACTCAATTCTGATCCAATGTTGATTATGTGAGGGTTATCTTTGGTTCCAATGTTAATTTTTACGATGTTTTCTACTTCCATGTGTAGATCTCTCTCAAAATTAGGTGGGGTGGGTGAAACGCCTAATTCTTGTAATTCTTCCAAGGTTAGCTTGGATAATTCGTCTTCAGGAGTCGTGGCCTCAAGCTGGGCTATACTAGGTATAGAGCCATAGAAATAAAATCCGTTATGTAACAATTCCTCAATGGAGACATCATGAAGGATATCCCCCTCCAACTCATTGTCAGATTCGGCAATCATCTCAGGGTAAGCTATGGATAACATATTACATGTAAGAGGCTTAAAATGCAATACATCCCGTTTATCCAGATAATCTTGGTAACATATGAGGTGGTCATCATCCTCGAATGGGAAGGGCTGACCTTTACTAGGAAATAGGCCCACACCACATCGAGCAGGCCACGGTTCTACCTCAAAAGGTTCTTTCATACCATTCTGGAAAGGTCCCAAACCTTTCCCTTTATATCCCAATTTAAACATTATGGGCTTAGCTTTAAAATACTCATTAGCAAAATAGCATCTAGCATATCCATCACAATGTGTCTTGATGTTTCTAGGTATTCTTCCCCAGTCATATCCCTTATAAATAAAAGCACAACTCTCGACTTGGTAAATACTTCCCATAGGCTGTGGGAGGCCTAAGGTATGAGGAGAGGGTGGGAGTTTGTTTAAAATAAGGGAATCTTGCATGGCAGTGTTTGTTTTTTCTGATAGAAGAATTTTAGATAAATCGGGCAAGAGCTCATCAGTAAGAGCATAAGAGGTAGAAGGAACATTTCCTACATCGTCGGATGTGGAAAGTATGCCTGTAGTGGATGTAGATGCTATAGAGATATCGATGGATGGGTCTATAGGTATGGAAGTCATAGGAGTAAAACAAGGAGCATTGGTTGTAGTTTTATGATCTTTTTGAGGTCCTAATGTGGTTTGTTCGGAATATGGTTGAGCTATATGTAGAGGTGTGGTTGATGGGGAAAAATCAGATGATGTTATGGGTGTGTTTTTCACACGTTTAGACGGTTGATGAGAATTAGGATGTGTGGATGATAGAGCAGGGCAAAATTGAACTCCAACCGGTTCTGCCAATGCACACATATCAAAGGGTCTAGGATCACCATGAATGGTAACCAACTAATTTTTAAATTCGAATTTAACACACTAATGTAAAGTTGAGGGAACAGCTCGCATTGTGTTGATCCAAGGGCAACCCAAAAGTATATTGTATGATGCAGGGCAATGTACAATAAACACGGTTGTGTCTAAGGTTCTCGGACAAACTTGCAAGGGGATAGTAATAACTCCACACGTTTCTTGTGTTTCGTCATTGAAGGCTTTTATGATCATATCAGTTCTTTTCATTTCGTCACTTCTAAACCCAAATATTTGGTAGAAGTCAAAAGTGCATATATTTAAATATGAACCATTATCAATCAAGACTCGTTTAACTGCTACATCCCTAATTAGGGCAGTAATATATAAGGGGTTATCCTTATGTAAACTATGTTGCGGTATATCTCTATCCCGAAAGTCAGTACAATCGACTTCTCGAGTTATAATAGTATTGGACATGGCTTCAGGTTGAATATTTTGTGGTACCATCATTTGGCTTAATGTGAGCATTAATTCATCCCTATGGGTAGGAGAAGATCTAAAAAGGTCCAAAAGGGAAATTCTAGTTGTAGTATTTGATAATTGTTCATTAATATTATAAGGAGGCTTAGGTTGAACATTAGGCGCATGATTCCCTTTATTGGGATTTTTCAAAACAAATGGAGCTGATCCATCGTTCTGAGTTTGATCTTGTTGAGATTTTTGAGCCTGTTGTCGAGTAACGACTCTAATGGTACCTACAATATTATTTTGAGGATGATGAATAGGTCTTGGTCTAGCATTTATGGCTTGTTCATTAGAAAGTAATTGGTGAGAAGATGGTCTAGTAGTGACTCTTCTAGGAAATGGTTCTTCTGGAACCATAAAACTTGTGATAGGTTGAATGGGATCTGATTCATCTTTAGAACTATTCGATTGATTTGAGGTGATATCCATGTCACTTTCAGTCTCATATTCGGTATCACTAGGATCAGGGGTCTGAATATTACATAAAGGTCTGGTCGTAACCATGAATAAAGTTGTGTCAAATACTTCCACATCATGAGTAGGTGAATGTACACTAATAGTTCCTACATATCGGGTAGGAAGGGGAACATTATGATGCTCAATTTGATTAGCCACCTCTTTACCATGCTTTGGTAAAGGATGTTGAAATATGTCCAGTGACTGATTGACATTCTGGTTCTGATTTTGGGGGATGTTCTTTTGAGCATTATTAGAAGAATTTTGTTTAGGTTGAAAGGCTTGCACCTCCATCTCATTGCTATCAATCAGGTCTTGTATTTTATGTTTTAATCTTTTACAAGAATTGGTAGCGTGTCCAGGTCCTCTATGGAAATCACAATGTAAATCAGCTCTGTATCCGGGTATAGTTGGATTAGGTTCTCGGATATTTGGTAACTGAATCAAACCTCACGCTAGTAATTGCGAGAGAATGGTTGATAAGGGTTGATTTAACCTAGTAAATTCTTGGGGTGGTTTATCAGGAGGTTTTAGTATAATTTTTTCTATTGTTTTCGCAACATTAATAGTAGCAACGTTTCTGCTATCAGTGACTCCATCACCCATAACTTGTTTATTTTTATATTGATTTCTAGATGTTTTCTCATCATCTTTCTTTTTAAGTTGGCCTCTCCTAACCAGAGCATCTTCCACTCTTCGAGCTAAATCTATAGCTTGATCGAAGGTGGTCAAGGTAGCAGTTGATAACTCATAGGATAATTGTTCTTGTAAATTATTGATAAAGATATCAAGCATTTCCTGATAAGGTAACACAAAGTGTAATTTTTCTATCAACTGCCTCCATCGAGCTAAGAAGTCAGCAAAACACTCATCTTTGTCTTGTTTTAGGTTGTACAAATCTTTAATAGTTACATGCCTTTCAATATAGGCACTAAATTGATGCACAAAAGACTCGACGGTCTCTTCGAAATTTCTCAAAGAATGAGTGGGTAATTGATAATACCACTCCAATGCCATCCCTCCTAAACTTTTTGGGAACATCTTTAGTAATAACAAGTCATCATGTGATATATCATGACATGCTATCCTAAACATACGAAGATGCTCTATGGGATCTTCGGTTCCTTTGTATATAGGTAGGATAGGCATAGGAAAGTGTTTGGGATATGGTTGTGCTACAACTATAGGATCTAGAGGCTGACTACACATCTCTCGATAATTGTACGAGGGACGATAGGGATCTATATGGTCCATGCGAGAAGACTAACTGTTTCACCATGGCTTCCATATTACCATTTTTTCCACCATATTGGTTCGATGGTACATGAGCATGGGATTTGTGAGCGTATCTTTGGCGTGACATAAGGACTAGATGCTATATTGTTGTTATGCAAATGGTTGGTAGGAAGAGGATTATGAAGAAGATTTGTTGTAGCATTATGTTGTATCCCTGATTGTTGGAAATTGGTATTTGGTTTTGTTTTAGGCTTTTGTTGATTTGAGGTATATTGATCAATAGTTTGGTGAAATAGAGCAGTGAATGAAGGTTTCTTTTATGTAGGAATAACCCTAGGCTTGGTAACAGGCACTCTATGTGGTTGGGTAACCTGTTGTTGTTGCATGTTTTGGATTATAGCGGCCATATCCAAATTGGATGGTCCAGCTTGATCACTTTCTTGATCAACGAAGGACAAGGTATTAGTGTGTGTGTGATATATGTCTTCTAGGGTTGCTTGAGTGTCACTAATTTGATCTTTGTCCATATGGACTGCTCTATTAAGAGTGCCCATATTAGTATTGAGGAACCTCCAGAAATGTTCCATGTTCTCAAAAGTAACAGCTCCTTCCGAAGATATTTTAGGGGATGAGGATCCTTCCTCTCTATCATTTTCTTTTTGTTCATTTGCTACAACAAATTCTTCTTCTTGTTGGTCAAAGGTTCCTTCTTCCTAAATTGGGTCTTCAGGAAGGACATCTGGGTTATTTCCTAGTTTTCTTAACCAATCTTCTTCTACTTCAGTCTATTTTCCATTCTTGAGTCTAGTCATTATGTCTAAATTTAGATTTTAGCAAATATATATTAATATATTTGCAACAAATTTGGGAGGTATATATTTTAACTATATACCTACTATAATACTTAAAATAAAATGTTTTGATTTTTGTTATGATTTTGTTTTGTTTTTATTTTATTTATTTATTTATATATTTTTTGTTTTTTGTTTTTATGTTTATAAAGACAACAAACAACACACTGAATGCAAGAAATAACAATAATGAAGAATAGCTTAGTTTTCTATAAATAGTTTATAAATGTCATTGATAGGATCAAGTTCATAAGGAGTCATGAAATGCTCCTCTTCAAATTGGAAATGGTTTTTCAAGAATTTGATAAAGTGTGCTATAGTGATGTTATCTACTTCTGACTTTGATTTGTAAAAATAGATTTCATGGCAATACTCTCGATATAACACAGCTCTAGGAACTCTATTCCATCTCTATATATCCGTAAGAACAACCTCTTGATCCTCTATACGAGATAGAAATTTATGTACTACAACTGCATTGTCAAGGTATTCCTCAAAGGTGTACAACTCAGAAGACACAAGGGCTCTCTTATCTACTAACCACCTATGGTAAGGTCTCTGAAGTTCATGATATAAGGTCACTTGATCAGGATCCAGGATTCTATCTAGGACAAACTTCTTAATTTGCCTGAGTTCGGTTGATCTAGAATTAATGATATTCAATCTCTTATTAAGTTCGTCCCATAAAGGTTGAACCCTATTTGTGTAAAGTATTCTAAGAACAGAAGTAATCTCTATAGTTTCTAATTGATTCTCAACATTAATGGTGAAAGCTCGTCTTTTATTATAATCTTCCATCTAAATATGATATGCAATCTTTGATTCTAAATGCATTTATGTTTTGTTTTTTGGATTGTTTTCAAAAGATTTTTAGTTTTTCACGTCGGGTTCACCAAAATGTATCGCTCCAAATTTTTCGCATCCTTACCTTCAGGCTATAGGATCCATTCCCGAAAGGGGGATGCGAGAAGGATGGGACAATACCTCGGACTGAGAGGCCCTTTGAAGGTCCCACCTCTTAGGGGAGGAGTATAAGGGTGAATTTTCGATGGATGGTGGGTTCACTAGGAAAATTTTGAGTAGCAGTTTCCACACCTAGGTTGATAGTAAGTTTGATGTGTTCATTTTGCACTTTAGTCATTCAATTCCTAGGTTTGGCTAAGATGAATCTAAACTATTCTATATGCCAATACAGATTTAGGTGAATACAGAAAACAAGAATGAATGCTAAACACAGAGAATATGCTAACTAGAACAGTACATACCTGATTTCAAATGTCTGATGAAGATTCTGAGTTTTGTAGCAGTCCAGATCGTCTCAACTTGTACATAATCATCTGAGATCAGACGAGATCATTGTCAATCTGACGAATTCGTCAGACGAATTTGTCAGAAACCTGCAATCACAAGAATAGATACAAAATACCAAAGATGCAACTACAAAAGCGAAGGAGAATGATAGGAATAACAGCAAACAGGCCTAAACAATAAATTCAAATAACAAATAAGAGAAATGCAGTAGATTTAATGATTGATTTTAACCTTACCATGCAATTATCCTAAATGAGGTGAACTCCAAGATGCATAAATATAATAACTAAAATAATGTATAAAGAAATGCAGAAAAAAAATAAAAAGATGCAAAATTTGGACTCTGATTGCCCCCAATCTGGACTACAGTTGAGATCGCCTCCAATCGTACGAGATTGTCTGCTCTTCTCGACAGGATTGTCCGAAATTGCCTGGAATCGCTTGCAATGATCCCAGCTAGCTTCAACTGAAAACAGTAAAGTTCCTGCAAGAAAACATGAAATGCAGAATGCAAATAGTGGTGTGAGGATGCTCTGAGGTACGTGGAAGTTCAGGGGGTTTAAGTAGAGTTTCAAGTAGATATTCATGGGGTTTAGGGGAGTCAGTCAGGGGGATAAACTGGAAAAATACCAGTTTATATAGGATTAGGGAGAGGTTAGGAGGTTGGCGATCATCCTAATTTGGGAGATCTCCAACGGGGGAGACTTTAACTGCGCAGACACGCTTTCTATCCAGGTTAGAGAGGCTGTTGAAACATAAGCTAATTATGAAAATTTGGTTTTGGGACGAAATCGTCTGGACGTTCTGTTTTAGAAAAATTCGTCAGATCTGGGACAATTTCATCTGATCTTAGACGATATCATCCAACGATAAAAAAAAATCCTAAAAATGGCACAAAAAATGAGGAAAGCGGGTAATAGGCGGTTTGAGGGGCGGTTTGAGGTTAAAATTTGAATTTTTTTATCTTTTTACTAAGGTTTAACTATGCCAATTTTAGGGTGCTACAATGGATATAGTAATTATTTATGGTGCCTACGAGTATCCACCATATCTTTCTCTTTTTTGTCTTTCTTTATGCTTTTTTGTATAATATTTGAGTCGATGGATTGCTTTTGTTTATTTTTGAAAAATATTGTGAATTCCAACATTTTCTATTTAGATATTTTACACCCTTTTAATGATTTTCAAATTAAACACATTAATTCACGACCTCTAGTTTATTTTTATCCTACTTTTTGTAACCACATCCTTGAAGATTAAAGAATTTTCTCTTTTTATTTTTAGATTTAGATTTTTTATACCATTTTAGTGATCTTCGATTTATATCCATTAATCCATAACCGTTTGTTTCTTTTTTCTCCTACTTTTTGTACTTGATTTTTAACCAATTTCTTAAATATTAAAGAATCTTCTTGTCATGAGAACATTTTCTTGTATTGAGGATTGTTTTTTATTTTTTGAGACCTTCTTCATTTTCTTTTTCCCCTTTAAATTGATATTTTTATATAAACTAAATTATGTTTTCATTTATATTTTAATTTTGAAAGGAGCTAAAATAATTGGAGTCAAGGATGGAGAGCGAGAATGCAGGCGAGCGAGTGGCAGATGGAGAGCGATCGGTAGGATGCGACAGAAATGAGGCATGATGGTCAGGTGAGGGTCTTGGAGTGATAAGCCATGGCAGTGATGACAGGGCAGGGCTCGATGCAGTAGAGGCCCAGGCAGATGGGTCGGATAGGAGCGAAAAAGACCCTCTTGACAAGGAGGGACCAAGAGGCAGGGTAAACCTAAACCAAAAAGGATCCTATGCCTAGGTACTAAGTCCAGGATCCCCAACAAAGCAACCCACCCAGGAACTGCTTCCTTGTGGAGCATATTTGGTCATCCTTGAAGACCTAATGGACAACTACCTGGAGCTTGAGTGTTTCACTCTGATTGGCAAGTTCGTAGGAGGGTGACCAAACATGGAGACCATTCAAAAATGGGATTTTTCCAAGTGGAAGACCAATGGAAACATGGAAATTATTGCCCTCTCTCGGGGGTTTTTGCCATCATGCTCAACACTCAGGAGGACTGCTGCAACATCTTGGTCGGGGGACCATGGTTCCTAGGGTGTAGGAGCCTTTTTCTCTAAAAGTGGGGAGAGGATTTCAACCCTGAAACCCAAAACATAAATGTAGCTCCTCTGTGGGTTAGGGTACCCAACCTCCCTTTCCAATGCTGGCACGAGAATATCATCAGAGGGATAGCCCGGTCCATAGGTGAGCTCATTGCCATTGATTCTTCCACCAAGGTTCGATCTAGGATGGTCCATGCCCACTTCTGTCTTTGCTAACCTGGAAACAGAGTTACCCACTTTCATAAAATTGTATAGAGGATCACACATCATCAAGAGGCAGCCCATTGAGTACGAAAATAAGCCAACCTTTTGTACTCACTGTCGCACTCAAGGTCACCTCCTGAATTAGTGCCCTGTCTTGAGGGCCCATAATCAAAAGGTGATAGGTCCAAACAAGGCATGCAGAGGAACTAGGGTATTCCCCCTCCCAACAAGGAGTCGGTGCTAGGCCTGAAACACATCATGTGTAATCCCGTACACCAAGCACCTCAGGAGGAAGGTCAGAGTGATGTTCTAGATCAAGGCAAGCAAAATCATGAGCGAGGAGAAGCCTCCCCATCAGCCCAAAAGGAGTAGGAGGTGCTCTCAAAATACCTACTTCACACCAGTCCTAGCATAGAGGATCCAGTTACCTAGGTACATATCCTTACAAAAATTGTTTTTCCAAATTATTTTATGGATGAGTACCTAGTGGGCAATAGGAAATTCCCAAACCGCTCGAATAGGGGTGAGGTACCCCTTTATCCTTTCTTTGAAAAAGAAGGTCCATCCGTATTTGGGAGAATCAACCCAAGAAACACCAAGAGTAGGAAACGGACCATTGACTATGGCAGCGAAAGGAAAAGAGGGAGACCCTCTGTCAATGAGAAGAGAAACAAGGAAACGATGGAGGACATCACAAATGGAACCCAGTTGACACTTTTCTCTAACAATTTTGACAACCAAAATGACAAGCAAGGAACCAAACCCCCCTTTCATCTAGTGAAGGGAGGCAGGAAAAACCCTAAACCCTTGAAATGAAGGTCCTCTCATGGAATGTGAGGGGCCTCAATGGGGTAGCCAAGTAGCGGCTAGTGGCTGACCTAAGGAAAAGGATCAATCCTTCCATATTCATTATGCAAGAAACCAAAATCGATGAGCTCTCTTCTCAAAATTCTGCCAAGGCCTTTTGGGCCAAAGGAGAGTGCTGGACTGAGGAGAGTGCTTTATCAGTCCAGCTCAAGGCACGTCAGGTAGGCTTATGTGCCTTTGGGACCATACCCTGGTTGAAGGAAGGCTTTTGTCGTCCTTGAGCAGGATCCTAAATATTTTGTTTCACTCCAAGACCAGCAATCAATCTTGGATCTTATCCAACATTTACGCTCCAAATTCCCCCATCGAGTAGACCAAAATGTGGGAAACTGTAACTCAAATGAGGACCACCTTCAACATCTTTCCATGGATCATAGGAGGAGACTTCAATAGCCCGTTGCATATGTCTGATAAGAAATGAGATAACTACTCTTTCAGCAGAAGCATGGAGGATTTCAGAGGTTTTTTCAATACCAATGAGCTCATGGATGTTAAGCTCAATGGGTCCTCTTTCACTTGGAGCAATAGGAGGATTGATAGCGGGCTCATCCAGGTGAAGCTAGACAGGTTCCTCATCTCTCAAGAATGCCCAATAGCAGAAGAAGATGACCGGCATCCTCCTTGCCTTGAGGATTGAGGTGATCACCCATCAACAGTTTTTGGATGACACGCTCCTATCCACCATAGCGTCAGTAGCTCAAGCCAGATCCATAAAACGAATCCTAGGACTCTATGAGAATGTTGTCAGTCAAAAAGTTAACTACATCAAAAGCAAGATATTTTTTCTCAACACCCCTATCAGACGTCAAGTTCAGATTGCAAGGATCCTGGGTGCCCTATTGACTCCCTCCCCACTACCTATCTTGGCCTCCCTCTCTTCTGTGGGCATGCTAAGGAAGGGATGTGGAACATGGTGCTCGAGAGAATCCATAAAAATTTGGCATCGTGGAAATGCAAGTTCTTATCCCAACCTGCCAAGGCAACCCTCACTATGGTGTGCCTACAAGGGATTCCAACCTTTTTCATGTCTATTTTTAGATTACCTACCTTTGTTCTTCATAATATTGAGAAGACCCAAGGAACTTTCTTTGGTCAGGCAATGAAGACAAGTCCAGGTTTCCTTTGGTGGCCTGGGAGAAAATTTGCAGAAGCAAGAAGCAAAGAGGATTAGGGTTCATGAGAATGGCCAAGATGAACCTAATGCTTATTTCCAAACACACCTGGAGGATCCTGGTAGATGAACCGATAGAATGGGTTAGAATTGTTAGGAGGAAATACCTCACTAGCACTTCCTTTCTTGAGGATGGGATTCCCACTGGGGGGTCGACTTTCTAGAAAGCAATTATCCAATCTAGGTAGCTAATCCAAGATGACATCAGGTGGATCCTTAGGTATGGCTAAAGCATAGATTTTTGGAAGGATAGGTAGGCCCTAGAGGACCCTCTCTCTGAGCAGAGGGTGGCCAATTTCATTGAATGGATAAATGGCTCCCTATAGTGGAAATTCATTTATGTAGAGGGGCTAGATACTGAGGCTGACTTTCTATCCTCTATCCTTAAGGACATCATCATACCCACCAGCAGAGGTTCGGATCGAATTATTTGGAGGGGGACCGATGATGGTGGATTATCTGTCAAATCTGCCTATGAATTCCAATGCAAAGGGTTGAAATCAAAATTTCCTTGCAACGTGGTCTAGAGGAAATGTTTGATCCCAAAGGTAAATTTCTTCTCATGGATTGCCTTTTAGAATAAAGCTCTCACAATTGACAATCTTCACAAGATGGGGTTTGTTATTCCCAATAGGTGCTATCTGTGTGAGTCTGCCTATGAGTCCTCTGACCAACTGTTCCTGCATTGCGTTTTCATTGGTTCGGTCCTTAGCTCCATCCTCTCTACCTTTCAAATCTAATGGATTCCCCCCAAGACCATTAAGGAGGCTTTCTTCCAATGGCCCAATCCTTTTAAAAATCCCAAGCTCTGTTTCCTATGGAATGCTTGCTTCCACCATTTTTTGTGGCAGATATGGTTGGAACGCAATGGTCGGGTCTTCGATAATCCTCCCAAGGATCCTCCCTCAGTCACTCATAGGGCCATTGCCTTTGCCATTGAGAACTCCAAGCTTATCCCCAGTTCATGGCCCAAGCATGTGTTTGAAGAGGGTTTGTTCAAATCCTTGAAGTTATCAGGCGAGATCAAGGAGCGGGAGGATCCGCGGTTATCCAGGAAGGACGTAAGGTGGGTCAGGCCTCCTCAAGGATGGTTGAAGTTAAATTTTTATGGGGCCTCTCAGGGCAACCCAGGGGCAGCCACTGCGGGTGGATCAGTTACAGACCATAATGGACAGCTCGTCCTAGCTTTCTGTGAAAACTTGGGGTTTCAAACCAATCATTTTGTAGAGGCCAGAGGACTTCTGAGAGGACTCAAGATCATTTCATAGGATCCCTGACCCTTGGTAGTTGAAGGGGACTCATTGAACATCATTAACTACATGATGAATTCCCAGGATTCAGCGTGGAAGGTTTTCAATGTCATTTTTGAGGCCAGGAACCTCCTCCTCCAGAGGAACCTGGTCTAAGTCAAGCACACCTACAGGGAGGGCAATGGTTTAGCCGACCACTTGGCAAATAAGGGATTATTGTCCACATGTCTCGTGGTGTGGCGGCAGTTATTTTTTACAAACGTGGAGAAGGTCGCCAGCCAAGATATCGTTAATGATTCCACATAAGCAAGAAGAGAGAATCAGGCTTGGACGGACGGGCATGGGGAGAGGGGAGAGGATATTCGGGTTTTCAGAATGGATTCATCTATTTCTTTTTATTGTTTTTTTAGCATGTTTTACCTCCAGTTTGAGGTTTCTGATATAGCCCTCCTGGGCATTACTATGTTTTTTTTGGTAAGGTTCACTATGGTTTCTATTGTACTAGCCCAAGGGGATCCTTTTGTTACTAAGGGTTGCGGCCTCTCATGTTATAAAGTTTTGGGATCCTCTTAAAAAAACCATTCTGTATATAAAATATCTACCTACCAAAAAAAAATTATGTTTTCATTTTAGTTCTATTTAAATATTCAACCTTTATCTTCATCATATTTCTTAATAAATTATATGAAAAAATGACAAGAATCGGAACACTTGCACCATTGTAAGTCTTGCATGTGTATTTTTCTTATTTCTTCCATTTATTCACACCACTACAAATAATTAGACTATATATGCTACACAGCCAAAAATTCTTCACCAAAATAAGTGACAACTCCTTTGTCCTCTAAGTAACTTAAGTCATGTAGCAAAATATCATCCTTAAAAAAAATAAAACAAGATCAACTATGATTGAAACAAAACAAAATGAAAGTAATACTAGCAAATATATTTAAAACATCTTAACCTATGTATCAAAAAAAGTGTTACATTATAGCTAAAAGCCTATTTTTTGGTAAAAAGAGAATATATATATATATATATATATATATATATATATATAGTTATATAGTTATATAGTTATATATAGTTATATAGTTTTAGAAAAATGATTTGTATTCGGGTCCCCCACACTTGAAAAATCACAACTCTCTCCTTTAGAGCTTGAGATTTTACAAACAGATTCAATTCTCATCTCAATTGAGTTGCTACAACTAGATACCTATATCTTTTTTCATAAAAAGTTTGAGTTCTTGATTTTCGTTTTCTGGATCTTCTTCAATTTTGTAAGGATGTATTTATATTATCGGACTAAAAATATATTTTGGCTATATTGTGCAAAATCATAGCATGGTGAATCCATATAACAATCCAAAACCAAGTGGGATTAAAAAATCACCATCGTTTACATTTCGTAGTCATGGAAATAGAGCAAGTATGCAAAACTAAACAATCCCCTAAAAGATAATCTTAATATATTGATAGAGAAAGTTTGGCTAGAATTTGAAAACCTCCCAACAATTTTGACAATAAACCAAAATAAAATGTGACCTCTTGTACAACAAACAAAATAAGAGTGGCATTATCTTTCTTCAATTTAAAATAGTTTCAAAGTTATCCATTTATTTCCTGCAAAGTAATAACTTTCTTCTTTCAAAAAACAGTCATCCCATAAAGCAACAAGTTACCTTGTCGTAAGATTTAGGACCAACTCTCATTCGACTTCTTTGAGGTCTTCATGAAGCAAATTTAGAATTTTCTCCCAATTAAGAAGATCCTTCTCCTTGCCTATCTCAAATTTAATTTCTTCCTTGTTTGATGTATAGTTAGCAAGGAAGTCAACAACTTGATTTACTTCCTTCCTTGTATGAATCTAATCCACAACATTAAAACCTTTACAATAGATCTTGTCTTTCAAATTTTCTCCCAACTACCAATGTTTAAGGTCAAGTGTCGATTGCTTTTCAAAATGGTCCAATAATATCTTGGAATTAGATTCCACTTCAATACTTAGTTGATTTCTTTGGCCTCCATAATTACTTGGCAAATTTTTACCTCTATTAAATTATAAATTTATCTAAAACTTCCTATAAACCAAAAAATAAATTTGACATTATGGTCCCAACAAAGACCTCCCATACTTACACTACTTAGGTTCCCCTAAGAAGCACCAACATCATTTATTTAACATACTCTAGAAGAGGCCTCTTCCACAAAATCTTATTGTCCCATTGATTTCCAAACCTCAATTTGAGAGGATAAACACCATTATCCTATGAGTGGGAGGGTGGGTCAAGAGGGATTCCAAGCTTGTTGAGGACTCTAAATTCCCACCAAGGTTCTACTTGTGTATTTTTCTAATTAGGCTTGATAGGTTTCATTTAGGCTTTCTACTAGTCTATTCCACACTTAGCTTGTTATCCTACCTATTCCTTTGAAGATGTGATGATTTTCCTCTAGACAAATATTCTAACATATCATGCTTGGACTAATTTATTGCATAAGTTTAGGACCCTTCATGCTCTATGAGGGGTAATTTTTGGTTTTAAAAATTCTGTAACACTTAGATGTGGCTTCCAAGGAGATCCCATCATATATTGACATAATTTACAAAGTTAAATAGTAAAATAGCAGGTCATAAGAAGCTTTTTTTATTCTTCTCCTCTATAAAACATAACTCACACCTACTTGGTCCTTCATATCCATGTTTTTTAAGGTTTACTTGAGCAAAGAATTTATCGAGAATGGCTAACAAAATAAAAGTATTTGTTTTTGGCCAACACTTTGAGTTCCACATCCTATTCCTTTTTAAGTCTTCCTCGAAGAGAGCTTTATATCTTGCCTTCACAAAGTAACTCCTAAAAAATTTTAAATCCCATCTAAGGTAATAAAGATGTCATCCTAAGAGACATTTTGAGTAGAAAATATATGTTTCAAACTAGCTATTTGTTCAAGATATAGTTGTCTTAACCATTGATCACGAAGTTTCCAATGCTAAACTTGAATACCCCTTGGCTATTGTAGCATTGATAATCATAAACTTTAGCCCATTTGACCTTTATGCATTTTTCACAATTTATATAGTTTAGCAGACTCCAGACTCAAAGGATTTTTCTAAATCTAAGTATCCTCCTAAAATAAAGCTTGGTTTGTAACATAAATAATCTAAATAATTCTAACCTTTATAAAACTACTTCCCAAATTAATATTTTCCCATGCTTGAGATCCCTTTCCCTCCAATTCCATCATAGGGAGAAGATAACAATCCTCTAAGTTCAAATATTAATTTTTCAAATTTTTCCTATAGTAAATTACCCCTTATGCATCATCTCTAGATCCCTTTCCCTCCAAATTCATCATATGGAGAAGATAAAAATACTCTAAATTCAAATATTAATTTTCCCCATTTCAAATACATTTTAGTGTTGGAAATATGAGCAGATTTTGTTGTCATTGATGTCAAGAAGTCAGCACCAGTAAGCGTCAGTTTCAGTGAGCAACATCAGTTTTAGGTTCCGTAATCAAGTGCAAAAGAAATATTGCTCCCAGGTGGTCAGATGAGGTTTAAAGGGCAAAAGGAAGGCCCAAGAAAAATAATATTATAATATTTTATTATAATATTAAAAGGACAAGACCCAAGGATTTAAATTAATTATAATAGTTTCATTATAAATTAATTTAATTAACTCTTAGAGTTATTAAGTTAATTATAAATTAATTTATATATTAATTTAACTAACCCTAAAGGATAGGGTTATAAAGTTTAAATTAATTCAAAAATATTTGAATTAATCGAAATCGTCGATGTCATCGTCGAATATATGACATTATGCATATAAAGGAGGGCAAAACACCATGGCATAACTCATCCGTGATCCAAGTGTTATATGTGAAATTCGTGCGCATTGCAAGGTAGACGATCATGTATTTTTCAAAGGTTTCATGAGGTAGAAGAGAGGACAAAGTAGAGGGGATTTCACTTTATGTTCCAAGGCACTATGTAGCATGACTGGCAGCCAAGGGTGGTGCTAAGACTTTGGCAGGCGTGAGGTTGAGGGATCAAATCCCATGGTCTACATTTTGGTGAGCAAGGAAGGTCTTTTGTTGGAAGTTGCACGAGAGGCAAAGGACAAAGGGAAGGTGCTAGCCTTTCCCTTTGTGTGGAGGCACGTAGCCCACGTGGTGGGTGCGTGCCTTGCAAAGGCGCTCGACAGGGAGAGGTTCCACATTCGAAACCCATCGAGGCAACTTTTTGGTGGACTAAGGTATGCACTAAATTTCTTGGTTTCAAAAATTGCAAGATTCCAAAATTTGGAGGTTCAAAATTTGTAGAAAATATTTTTTAAAGGTTATTTAAAGTGGAAATTGCATATTATAAGGTTTTTGTGAGGGAGATAAAAGGATATGCATTATTTTATTTTAGGGTTTGATTTTTTGAGTGCTTTGAGCTTATTGAGAGGAGTAATAAGGTGTGCCAAAGGAGTTAGATATTTTTGTTGAAAATAAAGTTAATAAAATTATATTGAAAGGAGAAATAAGGTTGAGTAAGTTTTTGATATTTTGACTTGGTGAAATATCTTTGTGAGAAAATATTAAGGACAGATATTTGCTATCTAACCCTAGTATTGGCAAAAAGAGTGGTTGTGATTAAGACAAGTGTTTAAGTTCAAATCATATTCAAACAAGAGGTAAGGGCATATTATCCTTGAGAGTGATTGTTGGATGTTATGAATGCTAAGTTGGAGTGAAAAGGATTGTTTGATAAGCATTGTTGAGTTTGATTGTTAAAGGTTTTTCTGAGTGAAAGTTGATGATAAAAACCTTGTTTGATAAGCATTGTTGGAAACATTGAATGAACCTTCATATGCATGATTAGGGTTTGTGCAAGATCATGAGTATCATTGTTATGTGAAGTTGAGAACTATCTTGAACTAGGTTTTGTGAAAGATCATGAGTATCATTGTTATGTGAGATTGTTTGATAAGCATTGTTGGAAATATTTGAGTGAGTGTTCATATGCTTGGACTAGGGTTTGTAAGAAAGGAATGTTTCATTGAGTGATTGATTGAGTGGAGTTGATTGAGCCTAGTCAAGTGGAAGTGTTGAATTGATAGTTCAAGTTATGTGAAACAAATTGTTCTATAATTCTAAATTGATTTGAAAAAGAGATTGAAAGTGATTGAGCATTGTTGTGAGTGTGAAGCATATTGAGTCTCTAACAATTCTCTATATGTTTCTGTGAGATTAAACAAGTTTCTATGTGAATCTTGTCTAAGTGATTGAAGAGGATTTTGTGTTAGATTGAGTTGAGTTGAGTAAGCTTTTGTGGAAGCTTACAATACAGATTTGAGGTAAGTCTTGGTGAAGACTTGTTGAGCAGATTGGACAAGTTCTAGTGAGGACTTGTTGAGAAGATTTGAGGTAAGTCTTGGTGAAGACTTGTTGAGCAGATTGGACAAGTTCTAGAGAGGACTTGTGGATAGATTAGTGTGAGATTTTATGGAAGCTTACAAGGTAGATTTGAGATAAGTCTTTGAGAAGACTTGAGAGTAGAGTTGATTGATTGATTTGTTCAAACCTTGGGTTAAGGTTTGGAGCAGATCTAGCAGAGTTGATTTGTGATTGAGACAAGCTTTGTGTTAAGGCTTGAGGATAAATTTGAGGATAGAGATTGAGCAGATTTGTGCTAGACCAAAGGATTGTGTTTAGTGTAGATTTGAGGACAGATATTGAGAAGATTTGTGCTAGATCGAAGGACTATGTTTAGTGCAGATTTGAGGATAGATATTGAGAAGATTTGTGCTAGACCGAAGGACTATGTTTAGTGCATATTTGAGGATAGATATTGAGAAGATTTGTGCTAGACCAAAGGATCGTGTTTAGTACAGATTTGAGATAGAGTATGAGAGTAAGCTTTGGAGGTGATAGAGTATAGAGGATGATAGTTACATGAGTCTTCAATGGATAGAGATCCATAAGCCAGTGTAGTGGAGGCAATAGTTCTTCTAGAAGATCACCAACTAGAGCAGAGGAGAAGGAGTTCTCTTATGGATAGATATCCATGAACTTGATTAGGGGATTGGTGTCTCCTTTGGACAGAGGTCCATAAACATTGTAATAGGGAAAGGATTCCCAAGAGATTTGTTGAGAAAATTTTAGTGAAATATTTTCTCCATGGAGTAGCCCACATTGGGTGAACCATGTTAAATTGGTGTCTCTATTGTGTGTGGTGATTTGTGCATTGCTTTGATTACTATTGTTGATATTGCCATTGATATATTACATAATATTGTTTGGGAAAGAAAAGTAAAAAGTGGTCTTATACTGTTCACCCCCTCTCAGTATAAGCTTGTGTTCTTCAATTGGTATTAGAGTGGGTTCCTTCGAAAGAGTTTAATAACTTGAAGGAAAAGCTTACAAGAACATAGATGGATTCTAAGAGTGGATCCTCAGATAATTTAGCACTAGTATTTGATGGAAGTGATTATGTATTTTGGAGTATGAGAATGAAGATCCACCTAATGGCACTTGGAAATGAAATATGGGAAGCAGTTGAAAATGGATACACACCACCAACTACTCCACCTACAGATAAATATGGTAAGCTTCTACATCATTACAATTCAAAAGCAATGAATGCAATTTTGAGAGGTTTGCATAAAATAAAGTTTATAAAGGTTATGCACTGCAAATCAACAAAGGATATTTGGGATAAATTGCAAGGCATATATGAAGGAGATAAAAAGGTCAAAAAGGTAAAGTTGCAAAATCTCAAGGGAATATTTGAAGATCTAAAAATGAAGGAGGAGGAAAACATTAGTGCTTATCTACTTCGTGTAGATGAGGTTGTTAACTCCATGCAAGGACTTGGACTTGAAGTTCAAGAATCTGATGTTTGTGATAAGATTTTAAGGTCACTCCCAAAAAGGTTTAGTGAAAATATTTCAGCTATAGAGGAATCAAAAGATAGTGATATTTTGACAAGGGATGAATTACATGGCATTCTCACAACTTTTGAGATGAGAACAAAAGAGGAACCTAATCCCTAGAAAGAAGCAACCTTCAAAGCTACTAAGAAGACAAAGGGTAAGAATTCAGATTCAAGCAATGAGTTATCTAGTGATGAAGAAGCAAATTATGGTAGAAGGAACAAGGATCCAAGAAATTTTAAAGGTACAAAATCTGTTAGATGTTTCAATTGTGGAAAGTATGGTCACTATGCATCTGATTGTCAAGAAGCTAGAAATAGCAATGATGAAGAAAAATAGGATCATAAGAACAGGGAAACAAAAAAATATAGGTACCAAAAGAAAAGCAAGGATGGACAAGGCAAGCAAGGAAAGAAGTTCTTCCAAAGACAGAAGAAGAGTTTCTATGCAGACAAGGCAAGTAAGTACTCAAGTGATAGTGATGATAGTTCCTCAAATAATGATAAATATGAAGTTCTATTTATGACAAAAGAAAAAGAAGTGGTTAGGAAAAGGTCACCAATAATCCTCAAGTGTTTTAGATGTGGTAACTTTGGTCATATTGAAGATAGTTGTACAAGGAATGGATTCAGTTTCAGTGATGATGAATATGAAGATACACTTGAAGGACCAGAAGAGAATCTTCTTATGGCATTAGAAGAAGAAGGAGGTGATCCTATAGAAGATAAGTCAGAAAAGAATGAAGATGTTTTCAAAGGCAAACAAATAGAGGAAGAATCAGAGAAAGGAGAAGTTGATCTTGAGGGTGAGCTTATTCATGCCCTTGATGCATTAAGGGAGGTAAGAAAGCAAAACTCAAAACTCAAGCTTAAATTTCAAGAATGTGATGAAGAGAAAGGAAAGCTTATAGAGGATCTAACCAACTCAATAGCTAAGACAAGGAAGTTTAAAGAGAAGTTAGAAGCTAAGGTTTTAGAATGTGAAAGGTTAGAGCAAGAAGTAGCTTCACTAAGGAAGGAAGTAAAAGAGTCTAAGGATAAGCTACACAAGTTTGGAAAAAGCTCAAAAACCATAGATAAGATTATCAAGGTACAAAGATGATCAACAAACAAGATAGGTCTTGGTTTTGAATAAGTACAAAAGAAACAAGGAGAGGAGTCAACCTCAAGTTCTGAAGAAGAAGAAACTTCAGAAGAAGAGAGTGTAAGAGAGAGTGAGACTTCTGAGGATGAGTTGGACAATAGAAAGTTCAACAAGGAAAGGAACAATGCACAAATAAGGAACAGATGGAACAAGAACCAACACAGGGTAAAAGAGACTAAAAGACCAATGAGGTCAAGGCAAGGTAATTTCAATGGATGATGCTTCTCATGTCATAGGTTTGGGCACAAGGCTTCACAGTGCAGGACACATGAAAGATAGGAATATGGGAAATTCAGAAACAGGTAACTTTTTCAAGGGTATTGCTACTCTTGTAATCAGTTTGGTCACAAGGCAATGAATTGTAGGGTTCATGATAGGAATAGATATGGCTTCACCAGGAGAAATCCCAAGACATTTGCACCTCCAAGGAATAATAATATTAAGTGTTATAAGTGCAATAATGATGGGCATACAACAAAGTGGTGTAGAGAAAAAATTCTAGAGACAAGTAAGGAACAGGAATAGTCAGAGGGATCAGAAGGATCAGATGAGGAGGAAAGTGGACAAAGGTAAAGATCAGTGCATGTATGGGAGTAGAAATACTCCCACCCCAGAATTAACCACCTCAAGAGGAGGTGGGGGAGGGGCTAAGCTAAGAGACTCATTCTTAGCCCCGAGCCCCAAAGGTGACCCTTTGCCATTGATGTCAAAGGGGGAGATATTTGAGTTAGGGGGAGAGCATTCAATCAGGGGGAGCAGTTTCTCAGGGGGAGCAGAACAGAAAAAGGTTAAGGAAATGGTAAAAGGTAATTGGGTTGCCATCAATGACAAAGGGGGAGATTGTTGGAAATATGAGCAGATTTTGTTGTCATTGATGTCAAGAAGTCAGCACCAATAAGCGTCAATTTTAGTGAGCAACATCAGTTTTAGGTTCCGTAATCAAGTGCAAAAGAAATATTGCTCCCAGGTGGTCAGATGAGGTTTAAAGGGCAAAAGGAAGGCCCAAGAAAAATAATATTATAATATTTTATTATAATATTAAAAGGACAAGACCCAAGGATTTAAATTAATTATAATAGTTTCATTATAAATTAATTTAATTAACTCTTAGAGTTATTAAGTTAATTATAATTTAATTATAAATTAATTTATATATTAATTTAACTAACCCTAAAGGATAGGGTTATAAAGTTTAAATTAATTCAAAAATATTTGAATTAATCGAAATCGCCGACGTCATCGAATATATGACATTATGCATATAAAGGAGGGCAAAACACCATGGCATAACTCATCCATGATCCAAGTGTTATA
Source organism: Wollemia nobilis (assembly GCA_028583015.1). Taxonomy (NCBI): domain Eukaryota; kingdom Viridiplantae; phylum Streptophyta; class Pinopsida; order Araucariales; family Araucariaceae; genus Wollemia; species Wollemia nobilis. The sequence continues at coordinate 843,192 of JAQPPZ010017247.1, forward strand.
TGTGAAATTCATGCGCATTGCAAGGTAGACGATCATGTGTTTTTCAAAGGTTTTGTGAGGTAGAAGAGAGGACAAAGCAGAGGGGATTTCACTTTATGTTCCAAGGTGCTATGTAGCACGACTGGTAGCCAAGGGCGGCGCTAAGACTTTGGCAGGCGTGAGGTTGAGGGATCGAATCCCATGGTCTATATTTTGGTGAGCAAGGAAGGGCTTTTGTTGGAAGTTATGTGAGAGGCAAAGGACAAAGGGAAGGTGCTAGCCTTTCCCTTTGTGTGGAGGCACGTAGCCCACGTGGTGGGCGCACATCTTGCTAAGGTGCTCGACAGGGAGAGGTTCCACATTCGAAACCCATCGAGGCACCTTTTGGTGGACTAAGGTATGCACTAAATTGCTTGGTTTCAAAAATTCCAAAATTTGTGGAGGTTCCAAAATTTGCGAAAATATTTTTTAAAGGTTATTTAAAGTGGAAATTGCATATTATAAGGTTTTTGTGAGGGAGATAAAAGGATATGCATTATTTTATTTTAGGGTTTGATTTTTTGAGTGCTTTGAGCTTATTGAGAGGAGTAATAAGGTGTGCCAAAGGAGTTAGATATTTTTGTTGAAAATAAAGTTAATAAAATTGTATTGAAAGGAGAAATAAGGTTGAGTAAGTGTTGATATTTTGACTTGGTGAAATATCTTTGTGAGAAAATATTAAGGACAGATATTTGCTATCTAACCCTAGTATTGGCAAAAAGAGTGGTTGTGATTAAGACAGGTGTTTGAGGTCAAATCATCTTCAAACAAGAGGTAAGGGCATATTATCCTTGAGAGTGATTGTTGGATGTTATGAATGCTAAGTTGGAGTGAAAAGGATTGTTTGATAAGCATTGTTGAGTTTGATTGTTAAAGGTTTTTCTGAGTGAAAGTTGATGATAAAAACCTTGTTTGATAAGCATTGTTGGAAATATTGAATGAACCTTCATATGCATGATTAGGGTTTGTGCAAGATCATGAGTATCATTGTTATGTGAAGTTGAGAACTATCTTGAACTAGTGTTTGTGAAAGATCATGAGTATCATTGTTATGTGAGATTGTTTGATAAGCATTGTTGGAAATATTTGAGTGAGTGTTCATATGCTTGGACTAGGGTTTGTAAGCAAGGAATGTTTCATTGAGTGATTGATTGAGTGGAGTTGATTGAGCCTAGTCAAGTGGAAGTGTTGAATTGATAGTTCAAGTTCTGTGAAACAAATTGTTCTATACTTCTAAATTGATTTGAGAAAGAGATTGAAAGTGATTGAGCATTGTTGTGAGTGTGAAGCATATTGAGTCTCTAACAATTCTCTATATGTTTCTATGAGATTAAACAAGTTTCTGTGTGAAGCTTGTCTAAGTGATTGAAGAGGATTTTGTGTTAGATTGAGTTGAGTTGAGTAAGCTTTTGTGGAAGCTTACAATACAGATTTGAGGTAAGTCTTGGTGAAGACTTGTTGAGCAGATTGGACAAGTTCTAGTGAGGACTTGTTGAGCAGATTTGAGGTAAGTCTTGGTGAAGACTTGTTGAGAAGATTGGACAAGTTCTAGAGAGGACTTGTGGATAGATTAGTGTGAGATTTTGTGGAAGCTTACAAGGTAGATTTGAGATAAGTCTTTGAGAAGACTTGAGAGCAGAGTTGATTGATTGATTTGTTCAAACCTTGGGTTAAGGTTTGGAGTAGATCTAGCAGATTTGATTTGTGATTGAGACAAGCTTTGTGTTAAGGCTTGAGGATAGATTTGAGGATAGAGATATTGAGTAGATTTGTGCTAGACTAAAGGACTATGTTTAGTGCAGATTTGTGCTAGATCAAAGGATTATGTTTAGTGCAGATTTGAGGATAGATATTGAGCAGATTTATGCTAGACTGAAGGACTATGTTTAGTACAGATTTGAGGATAGATATTGAGAATATTTGTGCTAGATCGAAGGACTATGTTTAGTGTAGATTTGAGGATAGATATTGAGCAAATTTGTGCTAGATCAAAGGATAGTGTTTAGTGCAGATTTGAGACAGAGCTGAGAGCAAGCTTTGGAGGTGATAGAGTATAGAGGATGATAGTCTTCAGTGGATAGATATCCATAAGTCGGTGTAGTGGAGGTAGTAGTTCTTCTAGAAGATCACCAGCCAGAGTAGAGGAGAAGGAGTTCTCCTATGGATAGAGATCCATGAACTTGATTAGGGGATTGGTGTCTCCTTTGGATAGAGGTCCATAAACATTGTAATAGGGAAAGGATTCCCAAGAGATTTGTTGAGAAAATTTTAGTGAAATATTTTCTCCGTGGAGTAGCCCACATTGGGTGAACCACGTTAAATTGGTGTCTCTATTGTGTGTGGTGATTTGTGCATTGCTTTGATTATTGCTATTGATATTGCCATTGATATATTGCATAATATTGTTTGGGAAAGAAAAGTAAAAAGTGGTCTTATACTATTCACCCCCCTCTCAGTATAAGCTTGTGTTCTTCATTTAGTTGCTAAATGCACATAGTTAAAGAGAGTTATTTTCTTATACCCAAGTTGTCTCTATATTTTGGTTGGCAAATTTGTTTCACTTCTTATAGAAAGTTCCTCAATATTTGATGTATATATTATAGAAATCCTTTAGGAGTTTCTAAGATCAAAAATCTACAAACTAGAAGAGCTTATAAAATTGCATCAATGAGAATCATTTTACCTACCAATGATAAGTACCTATATGTCCAATGGTTGATTCTAGATTTCAATGAGTTTAGTAACTCCATCCAGTATTATTTTATTAGTTGATTGGAAGGGGTTTTGAAAGGATCCCCAAACCTTTTGACAAAAGGAGAAACCCATAAGGAGATGTCCCACTAATCCAATCACTTACGGGTTACCAAGAAACACAAGAAAATAAGGGAAAACCTTGAAAAGAACATAAATCAAACCATTACTGAAAGAACCAAGATGGAGCAATCAAACGTAAAAATTAAAGAATAGAAAGAGCTAGAGGCTAAAAATATTACAACAAAATAAGGTAAAGGAAATAGTAGTAGAGGCAAATCCAAGATAATTAGTTAGCTTCAGCACCAGTAGGGGAACCCAAAAACTCATCGTCGTTGAATTCCACTAGCAACAATTAGAAGCAAGAAGCCCACCTTATGTTTTCCTGCCTTGTCTTAAGTTTTTCTTCATGGAAGCAAGAAGATCACAATCCGAGGAGGGATCATCAACATGGTTTGAGGCCTTTCTCTCTTTGCTAGGAGAGTAGTGCCTATTACTAGCATTTTTAGTCTTCTAGGAATTCACACAGTCATCTTTCGAATCATGCATCTTGCATCTTGGTTCCTCTTTTGAATCTTGCATCCTGCATCTTGGGCATTTGCATCTTGGATCCAACCACCTTTCAAACAGAGTTTACCACTCAAATTTTTTAATATCATTTCTACCAACAACTTGGTTTGAGACTCTGCTCTCTTTTTTTCCACTATCAACCTTCACCTTTCCTTCTTCAACCTTGAGCAAATATTGAGATCCATTTGCAATTTCAAATTCAGTTTTCCTTCTTCTCAGAGTTTTAATTGGGGGCTTCCCCACTTTTTGTTCGACCCCCACATCAATAAGATTCTTTATTTGACTACGAATTTTAGGACTCAAGGATCCTTTCTCCATGCAAGACTTTGAGGAGCCAATTGAGGACTCATTCGCATGGGCCACCATTTAGACAACATTCTCCTCTAGAGTAGACTCTGACCCTAAGCAACCAAAGGAATTTTTAAGTTCTTCTATAGCTAGAATATCAATTAGAAGATCTGATGGATTTACCTCTTTCATAAGAACAGAAGGGACTTCATAACTTGTTGCAGCCTTAACCTCCTTTGAATTCTCCTCAATTTGTATTAAACCATTTGATAGGTTGGAAGACTTCTCCAATACCTGACGGTTTTCCAACTAAATTTGGTCACCAATCTCCCTATAATTTGATGATTTTTTGCTAGACTCCTTTTGAGCATCTAGTGTAATAGCACTTTCCTTTTGAATATTTTCCATTACCCTTTTATGCCTTTCATTACCATCTTGATTTTTCCTTGATAGACACTGATCCAGGTTATGGCCAGCTTTTCCACACCCAAAGAAAATTGAGGGTCTATTTTCATAGAAAATGGACTGGATCCAAGAGCCCAGATACAAGGTAAGCTTAATAGAAGAGGGAAGATCCAACTCTAGATCTTCCAAGATGCACATCCTCGTAAAAACCATTCTAGACTTCGATCTAGTAGTTGAATCAATATGAATAAGATCCCCCACTACCTTCACCACCCCTCTTAGAATATCATCATGCCACAAATGAAACAGGAGGCTAAGGAGTCGAATCCAAAGAGGTACCGAGTTCACCTTCTGAGTATACAGGTTAAAATTAGGCCCTCATTTTTGAAGGAACATACCCATTTTTCCATAAAACTAGGGACCTCTCCTAATATGCAGTTCAAATCTTCCACACAATTCAACTTGATTATAAAGAAATATTTGGGAACCGCTACAATTTCCATAGATCCTAGAGGTTTCCATTTTGCCAAGGCCCACCTTCTAATTGAATCTAGATCCGGCCTTCCACCCTGGAATCTCCCCACAAGATTATAGTTGCCTTCATCCATAGTGATTTGGATAAGATCTCTTGGAATGCAAATCTCATTATTTATATGAGAGAGGTCAAATAGAACTTTGGATCCAAGAGAATGAACACCATTAGATGACATAGCAACAAACGAGTTACCAGAATCAAAATGTCTAGAAAAAAATTGGTGGCCTTGGTTAGGGATCCTGCACTCAAATTTATCTTTCGATGACTTGTGACCCCCCAAAGAAACCAAGAAACCAACACAAGGAACATTGCCAAACTTAGCATCCTTTAGACCAATGGAAACCTTCTTTGCTCTCTCACGCACACCCAATTCAATATCCATCAAAATTTCTAGCTCCACTCTACTAATTCCATCCAAAATTTATTTTCAAAAAACTTTGGAGAAATTGGGATGCCCAAATATTTGAAATAAGGGGTAGATATTGGAAACCTCAAAATATTTTTTATCCTTCTTTTACTTCATTGATCAACATGAAAGAAAAAATTGTGATTTTTGCTCATTAACGGTTTTCCTAAAATCTCATATATATATCCACCACATTTTAAAAGTACAACATAATAGCTTTTTCCATTAGACTTATATCATAGACATTAAATATGGATTTCATAACTTTAGCAAATTTGAAATCATTTATAATACCATATTTCTTTACATGACTAAAAAATCAGCCCAAACCTTCTACAAGAATGAGAAAGAGTTAAAGAGAGAAGGGAACCCTTTGTCTCAAACCCCTTTCTACATGAAAAAGATCAAAAGAAATCCATTTATGAGATTATAAAAAGAACGATGAAGTACAACAAGCCATAACCCATTGGATTCAACCATCATCGAAACCAAAGGCAAGTGATTTCTTTTCAAGAAATTCTACCTTACCTTGTCATATGCTTTGGATAGATCAAGTGTCACAAATATATATATATATATTCTTTTGGCTTAAATTAAGTGGATAACATCTCTGATGATAATGGTTCCACCTAGAATTTGATACCCTTGAATAAATTTTTCTTGCTTCTAAGAGTTAATTGAGGGTAATAGCAATCTCAATATCTGTGCAATTATTTTAGAGGAAACATTGTAAATAGTATTATAGAGAGCAATGGCTCTTACATCTAAAGAAATTTTAGCTTAAGATTTTTTTTTCATTGAAGCTAAGGAATTATTATTTAAATCCTTCTACATCTACTTAGAGGTTCTTAGTTCTTGGGATGCCCTTAAAATATCCCACTTAACAATATTTCCAAAGAAATAAAAAACTCTATGGAAAGCCATTTGGACCTAAAGTCTTATCATGCTTAATTATTTTGACCACTTATTATAGCCCATAAATAGAAATGGTCCTATCGGGACATGAGTTCTTTTTAGGAGTAATGATCTTTGGAAAATATTTTAGAATTAAGTTCCTCTCCATTTTTGAATTCTAATTTGAGTTTGTGAAGAGATCTTGAAAATGGCATATTGTTGAATATCTTTTATTGAAACCGCTTAAGATCCATCATCTTTTCATATTTCTCATAGGATACTTGTTTGTCTCTATGCATTTGTAGAATTGTGAAAGAAAGCAAAACTCATTTTCCCAATCTATAACCATTTGGCTCTATACTTTTCCACTATATGATTTATTCTTGAAGCATTGTTTTCTTCAATGCATTTTGGAGTGTAGTTTCCACCATAGATGTAATTCTATTTAATCCAATGTCCCTTATGGAGTGTTATATGTTTTCCAAACCATCAAATAAGTTTTATTTATTTCTCCTTTTAAGTAACAATACTAAAAAAAGAGGTACGCAATTCCTCCAATTTTTTGATTTACATAGTCGAATTTTCCAAATACTACATACATTGGAAGTTTTATTTATTTCTTCTTTTGAGTAATAGAACCAAAAAAAAGAGGTATTCAACTCCTTCAAATTTTATTTTACGTAGTCTAATTTTCCAAATACTACATACATTGCATTCCCATGGTTTGGTGTTCCTTTTTCACCATAATCGAATGTTATCTTCTAGCATTTTTTTTTTAACAACATAAGTAGAACCTGAAGGGACTATTTTGAGGTCTAATGCCTCCTTATGTATATAAAGCAACAGGCCAATGATCTCAACCCACCCCAACTACAATACAATAAGAAAGTATATTACACATACCTGATTTGATAACTATTCCAAGTATAAATTCCATTGTTTGGGGGAATACCTATCAACTAATAAAGGTATATTATCTATTGAAGACGAAATCTTGTCTGGTTAAGAAACCAAGTCCCTCCTTTTTTTAATTTAAAGATAATACTGTGTTGAAACCTAATAGTATAGGGGACTTCCAAAGGAGCAACATTTCTATTAATATTCTTATTGTCCAAGATTTTAACCTTCTCTTTAGTCTCCAAGGGTGCATAAAAATAGTATTTAGGACTCTCGCATTGCTTATTATAATTATTCCCTCTATTGAGAGACCCCCATTATTTACTAGAAAATTTATGGGATGAAATTGCTTTAAATCCCATAAACATGGGATCCCTCCTAACAAACCATTAGTTTATATTGCAACAACAACAAAATTCTTGTTAAAGTTACTTCCAATTTTCTTTGCTTATTTTTAGACTTTTTTGTATCTTGAAGTAGAAGCAACGTTGGTTTAATTTCTTTAATTAATCTTCCTTTAACATTTTATGTGAGCATGCTTCCTATCCCTCTAACATTCCAAGAAATTATTGGGCAAAGAAGATGGTGCCAAGCATCTTAGCAAGGCCTAATTTTATAATATATTATTTTATTAGCTTGAATTTCTCCCGATCAATTTTATGACCAACTTTATTGCCTTAATTTTTGTACCTTTTTATTCTAAGTTTTTTTAGTGCCCAAAATCAAAGTTGATTGTTATTTTTCTTTATTCCTTTATTGTTGACTAGCTTATTTTGACCAAGAATAAGTTTTTAAGGGTTTGGATCAAGATTTACATTGACCATAATTTCTTATATAACATTGTTAGCTTTTGAAGCTAGATACTTAATGAGAAATAAACCACAAGATATAAAATGAATATGCAATATTGAATATATGGTAATGGAAATATACTAAGCATGTAAAACCCATAAGAAACTTCTATAACTACTCCTAAAACAACCATTAATGAAAGCTCACGAAAATAGTACATTGATATAAAATGGAGGTCTTAAACTCTCCATATCTCTTACATGCTCTACATTGTATCCACTATTCCTCTACATTATGCTCACTATCTTCCCTCTCTACGTGCATGTAAAAGGCCTATATATAATGAGATATGACTCGTGGTATTCCATATTCCTATGACACTTTATCTTTCTAATCTAAGGATTCATGTACACATGAACAACATGCACATTTACATCATTGCACATTCTAATAATACTTGTGCATTTATTAAATTGCATAAAGTAAATACTCAAACCCTAATATAAGAAACTCTCATAATCTCAAGATGTACCCAAGGTGGTACATTGGCATGTACCAAATAATGTAATATATTCCAACACCCCCTGTATTACATTATTTGGTTATTGAAGACTTTAGTCTTCAATATGGATCTTCGTCTTGCTTATTTAATTCACTTTGATCTATCTTTTGGAAATTGATATTTGGATTTTTTTTGAAAGAAATTTCTTCCATCTTCATATTTTCCTTTTTGTCATGCTTGTTCTTCCTCTTTCTTCTTCTTCTTCTTCTTCTTCTTTTTTTCTACACCTTTACTAGTGAAATATCTTCAACATGGTGAGTTAGTATATCATCACAATAGTATTGATCAAGATTCAGTATTTCATTGCTAATATGTTCACCTTTCTTTTGTTTCATCCTTTGAAAGAATTCAAAAGTAATTAGTGATAGATATATCATTAAACATTCTTTTGAAGTAAGTATAACTATATTTTGAGCATTCCACCAAGATTTGAAAAGTACTTCATGAAGAAAACTAATTAATGTCATAAAATTTTCTTCTTTTGCTTCCTTGAGAAACAAAGAAAATTGTTCTTTTAAACTAGTAGACAAATGCTTGTATCCATCAAAAGTATCTATTAGGTTTTGAGAATAAAACTTTAGTTCATGAAATAGTTCTTCATCATTAAATGTATTTTTCACTATTTCATCCATACTTCTTCGAAACAGAATTCCTTATTCCTCCTTAGCTTATAAATGATAGTCTAGGAACACTTTTCAATTTTCAACCTTTCAAGCAATTATGTTGTAAGTCTTATATCTCCCTATCTTTTTATCTTCTAAATTTTGAGTTGAATTTGAGTATACTACTTTTTTAATTCTTCAACTTTTGAGTATACTTCAAAAATCAAATCCCTAGGTAGAATTCCCTTTTTTGTGGAAAACACCCCAATTGGGATGCCACTTTCGGGTAAGTGCCAAGGAGATAGGGGTATATATTATGCCAAAAAATACCTAGGGCTTGCACCTAGTATGCTCCCTTCCGCACACTCAAAGAGCATGTCTAAAACAACAAAAACGCAAACAAACAAACACAAACACAAACACAAACACAAACACAAACAAACATAAAAACAACAAAAAATAATTTAAAAAAAACACAAAAAAACAAAAGACAATAAAAAACACAAAACAAACACAAAAACATAAAAGCAACAAAAAATGTAAAAAACAACAAACAACAACAAAACACACACACACACACACACACACACACACACACACACACAAAAACACAAAACACAAAAAAAAATGAAAATAAAATAGAACGAAAACAATACAAAACAACACACACATCAAAAAATAAAAAAAGGAGGAAAAAATAGAAAACAAGTTTGGCCTTTATAAGCCAAAAGGCTATTCTAGCAAGAATTATCAAAGAAAACATAAGAATGATCAGTCTGAGCAAGGGAACTAAAATACCTTGACTAAACTAAAGAGAAGCAAAAACAAAGAAAAAAGGAACTAGGTATCTCTAGTACTAGATCCATCCAAATAAAGGATAGAAAAAAGAGCTTCCCTTATTTGCGAATCCCACCATCTAGGAGGGTGGTCGTAGTAAGTAAGATCACCTTTGTCCAATGCCCAATTAGCTAAAGCATCAACACTCCTGTTTTGTTCTTTGACCACATGATTGTATTCAACTTTCAAAAAGCCAATCTGGATTAATTGAATCTTCTCAACAATTTTTTATTCTCCAATCAACCTTATGATTCTTAGGAGTCTTCAGCAAATTAACCATGATTTGAGAGTCATATTCAACCAACACCCTTTTCCATCCGAACTTAGTAGCCTCTCGAAGGCCTCTAAGGATACTTGTAGACACTAAAATCACATCAATCCAATTAGACTACCAAGACACGTTCTAATTGACACCATATGGCCCCCTTGGGCAACCCTCAGAGGTTAAATAGTGGTCCTAGCCACTTTTGGGAGGTTCTACCCCACTTTTGGGAAGTTTTGGGCCATGTAGGCATGGTCGTCCCACCCTAGGATGACCACAGTTCATGGTCATCCCACCCAGGGATGACCACCAACAACCATCCTTGGGTGGGACGACCATGGCCTTGGACCCTTAAAAAGTCAAAGGTGAGACAAATGGCACCCATATTCTACCATTTACCCCACCCATTGAAGCATGCCAGTCTGAGGGTGCATAACTCTCATGCCAAGTTGCAAATTGGAGGCCCAAATTGGAGATTCTTCCCCCTCCAATGCATGGCAAGGTTTGGACAAATGGCGGCACCTGCCTCGCATGGCCAAGCATGCCCATTTGACCATATGCTCACTTGAGCTATAAAGTGGAGTCATTCCACCCAATTTCAGGGAGGAGTCTTTGCAATATTTTACCATGAAGTGCTACCGAGATTTATCCCCAATTCACTATGTGTTTTCCCTTGAGATCTCCATCGAGCGAAGGAGGTTTTCAAGTGATTCCAAAATGCACAATCCATTTACAAAACTGACCCATTTGAGTGAATCAGATCCCAAAATTTGATGACAACACCCCTAGGAGTAGTTTAGACCAAATCCCAGAGGAATTGGTGGCAAAAACCACCAGATTTGGTGGTCGTCCCACCCCAGGATGACCCCCAAATTATGATAGTCCTAAATGGCTCACCCAGGGATGGCCACAAATTTGAGCACAATTTCTCTTCTATTTTTGCATAGATCAATTCTAGAGTAGATTTTATACCTTCTGTCAAGTTTTGGTGCAATTTTGAGTTGTTTTGCACCTGTTATTATGCATTTCTTGTTTTGTAGTCCTGAATGGCACACCCAAGGGATGACCATAAATATGTGTGCAATTTTCTTTCTATTCTTGATTAGATCATTTCTAGAGCATATTATATGCATGATCCTAAGTTTTGGTAGCATTTGGAATAATTTTGCATCATCTATTATACATTTCCTCTTTCAAGCTCATTATCGCATATATCTCTTTGATTGCCTTTCAATCCGCACATGCTATTAACAAATCTGATTTCTTTATGTGTAGATCTAGGTATCACAATGCACGAGGAAGGAGAAACAAGTTAGAACATCGATAGAACATTGATGACATCAAAATCCCGCTCTTCAATCATGAGTGTGAGGAAGACACTGAAAGCACACCTTAGTTTCTAAAAGGATTTGATCCTTTGGATATTGTAATGAGTTGTATCAATTGAGAGCCCTCAAGGGGACATTTTGTAACTACATATTTGAAAAATGCAATAATATAAAGAGAACCACCCATTTCTTTCACTTATTTGTCTCTTATGCTTACTTAAAATGTCACTTTTGTAGTGCTTAAATCAATAGAGCAATAGATGCATTTCATTTACCTTTGCTAGGTGCACCATTTTTTCACTCTATAGTGGTGATCATGGTGGGACCCCTATCCCATTTGATTTAGCTAAGTTTTGACCCTATTTTTCTTTTGAAATATTGTAGGTTTTGGTCATTCTGGCCTAAAACGACCCCTGATTCCCTAATTGGAACACCTAAGGATGGCCACAACAATCATCCCACCTAGGGATGGCCCCCAAATTTGTAGTCATCCCACCCTAGGATGGCCACAAAATAGAGGGTCTACAACTCAAAATTCTAGAAACAATAACATCTTAGGCTTTCAAGGTAAGTAACTACACCTTTACTTTGCATTTTTACTATTCAAAAAAGTCAAATTTAGTTTTTCTTTCTCCCTTTGTTTTCTTGAAAGGTAGATTTCACTTTTATTTAATCGTAAAAACAACAAAAAAAGAAGAAAAATAGAAAAATAATCCAGTAGGAATGCATCTATGTGGTTTGATTGCTTGTGACCTACCTAATGGGTAGGTTGCCATTTAGGGCATGCATTTTGTAGGTTCAATTTCTATTTAATATTTTTAAAAGTGAAATGTTATTTTTGCATTTAGTGAAAGCTCATTGAGTGCTCTATTGTTTTAATTTATTTAAGTATAAAATGAACCACACACACCACATCACATTTTAAACATTAGTGAGTTGGACTTCATCCCCAACCACTAATCGAGACCAATGATGGTGGGCTTCATCTCCACCCATTGGCTCACATGATTGATACGAACCCTATTTTATTGGCCAAGGCCAGCTCCAAGAACCATCTTAGCCATGGAAAATAGCATGCATTCCTCTTCGAAGGGTGTATCACTACCCACGATCAATATGGGTGAGGACTGGTAGGACCTGTGCTCCCTGATCGGGTATGGGCTTCATCTCCATACTTTGGTTGGTACACGTGACCAGAATTTCATTTCTAATTATTGAGCTATGAGTATACAGGTGAAATCCTTTTAACATAATAATATCATCCAACAAAAGCAAAACATGTGACAAAAGATCTCCTTGCAAACAATAAATCAAAACACACAAAATAGTTTTAGGGAACACACATAAATATTTAAAAGAGATAAACACTTGTCTTATTACATGTTTCCATTCTTGTGTGTTGCATCATTAAAATTTGTAAAGGAGATAATCACATAGGGTTTGGTAGGAAGTAGCTATGGTGTGCACCCACAGCCAAGCCCATTCAAGGGTTGACGCTATGGAGAGTAGACAAGGAGACACAAGTCATATCTGATTTAGCCCTAAGGACATGTTCATACCTCCTTGGTAGCCTCCTACTCACCCAAGTCCCAGAATAGCTAGTCAAGAACTTCACCTACAAGGGACCCCTACATGGGACACCCCTACAGGTTTTGATCCTAATCAAGGAATATACTTCCCATATTTAGACACTTCACATACCTTCTTTCAAGAATGAAAACCATGCATTGAGGTGCTAACAGATAGAGCAATACCATGCATTCACATGCCTGCTAGGTCTACCATACCCACCTATGGGTAAGATCAAGAGTACACACACTAGGTAGGGCCAAATGATCAAACTACACCCTTAAACCACCCTAATAGGTTACAACAACCTAAGTACCAAGATGAGTATGATACTCATCGCTCGAGGTGAGAAAATTCAGCCCTTCCCTTCCTCATCAATGAAGGAAGGCATGAGGAAAATTTTGATTATCCTCAGGTCCATTATGCCATGCAAGCACGATGTGCCTCTACACTAGTTGAGTACAAAGAACACTTGTCTAGGACTGAACCTCAAGTGAACATGACTTCCCTCGATCGAGGGAAGCTCATAGTCGATATTTTAGACCATCCTGAATGAGATAGGCCCTAGGGTGATACTGCTAGGGCTCATAGGCCCCACATGATAGAATAGATAAATCAAGTGGTCAAGAGATATGTTGAGCACCAAGCATAATTCAATCAACTTTGATAGGATAAAGAATGCTTGGACTACCAACATCAATTAGAAAAGAAAATAATTGAACAACAAACCAATGAGTTATTTCAAAAGACCTTACATGATAGGGTCCCTACCCCAAGTACTCATAGATAGGGGGTTCATCAGAGGCAACCTAATTTCAATCAAGATAGGCCTCCTAGGCCTAACCAAATGTTGCCTCCTCAACCTCCTAGGCCTAATCGAGACTTGCCTCCTAGGCCAAACATAGATCACCTTCCACAAGTGCTTACTCCTCCTTGTAGGCCAGTTCAAGAGACACCTTACGAGGCCTACACTGAGCTTGAACCAGAAGAAGAATATCTTAAAGTACCTTATGGAGGTAGGGTGGATGACATTCAACCACCATACAATAGGCTTGATATTCCTCACCCTCCCCCATAGGGTCAAAGCAAAGAAGAGGAGATCAAATCCTCTGATGCATACAAAGCATTGCTAGAATGCATGGAATCGATAGAGAACAAGACCTCGAGGTCTAGGCCTTAGAATCCCACTTTGCACCAACTTCATAGTCAATCGCTTCACCCATAAGTACCTTCCCCTCCCTATCCAAAGAATTTTAAAATGCCCAAGCTAGATAAATTTAAAGGAGAGGAAGATGCATAAGAGCATGTCACCAGATTTTTGAATCAATGCTTCTGTATCTAGGATAATGATGCCTTACTATTGAGAATATTTCTACTTACCCTCTCTAGCCCTACCATAGAGTGGTACAATCAACTCCCAAAGTACAACATCTACAACTTTGAACAATTCATAGATGCATTCCTAGAATGCTTCACCTTTAACACTAAGTGAAAGGTGACATTAACAGACCTCACAAGGTTGAAGCAATATGATGATGAGTCAATCATGGACTATGGCAATAGGTGGTGAATACTTCTTGCTAAGCTACCATACCTACTCCCCATGTCTGAGTTGACTCACATGTTTGCTAAGAGCTGCCTGAAGCCAATTTCCTTGTTGCTACAACTCCAATAGTACCCAACTCTTGAAGATGCTCTAGCATAGGCTAGAACAATCGAAGACATTAAAATTCAAGAGGGGAAATTGCAAAACCTCACAAGAAGGAATGGACTAAGAACACCAAGAACAATCTGGTGCAACCAAAGTCGATGATAGTCAACCAAGTTGCTATCAGTATTCTAGGGCCTGTGCAACCAATGCCACCTTAGAAGCCCAACTATCAGGCCACACCTAGAAACTACAACAACAACAATCAAACAAATCAAGGGCAAAACTAGCAACGTCACCCTAAGCGATAATTTACGCCCATTGTTGAGTCCATGGATTCTCTATTTGAGCACCTCTATGCAGCCAAGGCAATTAATCTACCTAAAAGTTGACCTATAGATCCAAATGCACCAAAGCCCCTAGGATATCATGAAGACCTATACTACAAGTACCATAGGTAGAATGGGCATGACGTGCAGATGTGCTATAGGTTCAAACACCTAGTACAGGACATGATCGATAGGAATGATCTTTAGGTTGATAACCCTATTGCAACAAACAATCAACAAATGGGTGTTTTTAAAGACCCATTGCCTACTCATGAGGAGTAGGAAAAGCCAACACAATAGGTGAATGAGGTCCATATAGCACCCCCTAAACAAGGGTTCATTAGAATGGTCAGCATCATGACAAGGAATAAGTATTACCCAAGTCAAGTCGCACCACCTATAACTTCAAATGATATTCCTTCAACATCATAGCCTCTACCACCTCTAGTGCAAAACCTTCCACCTCATTCGATGGTCACAATAAAGAGTAAGCTTACTCAGATCTTGCAAACAACATCAACTAGACTCTCTATCTATGAGCTTATCCAATAATCTCCACCTCATCGAGAAGCTCTCATGGAGATCCTCAAGTCGATTGAACTACAGCCCCAAGAGTCTAACTCCTTTAACAATTTTATGGGGCATGTTCAACAATGCACAGAACCAGTAATCACCTTTCATGAGCATGAACTCAAGCCAATACCAAATGACATGGTGGATCCTCCCCTACACATCATTGCATGTGTAAATGGAACACCTTACAAGAGAGTTCTGATTGATATTGGTTCCTCCAACAATATCATCACCATGACTACTCTCAAACATCTAGGGCTTCTAACATCCCATATTATTGCATCCACATATACCCTTTGAGCATTTAATGATGCTATATGCTCAATGGTTGGTACTATAGTCTTACCTATTCAAGTGGGACAAAAGACCATACCAATATTGTGTCACATCTTGGAGGGTGAAATGGCCTACAATATCTTGTTGGGTAGACCCTAGATTAGGGACATGAAGTGTGTGCCATCCATAGCTCACCAATGTTTGAAGTACACTTACGAAGGGCAAGTACATGTTGTCTCTACAGACCTTGAGCCCTTCAAATACTGCAACTTGGTGCAGCAAATCCCTGAGTCGACCTTACCATCAACCCATATGGACTTCCAACCGAATACATCCAGCCAAGGTTTGACTCCTTCATCATCACCTTCCATTAATCCATCACCATATTCTTCCATACCATCCTCATCATCGACACCTCCAGATATACCTTCATCATCATTGAATCCTCCATAGAGGAACATGGGGAAGAGGCCTATTGATGAGATCCCTCCAACCATATCTACCATCTCCATAGAAGATATTCCTAGTCCAGTAGATGAGGAACCACCTCATGAGGTAAACATTGAGTCAACTCAAGCCTCACTTCCATCTCATCCATCTTCACTACCACAAGTCATAGTTCATCTAGCTACCACTAGCTTAGGAGAATACCTAGTAAGGAATATCACAACAACTCCTGCCATTGAGATAGTGCAAAACATGGGTCGACCTCATCTTCCCATAGGTGCCATCGTACCTCTAGGCTTACCTCCTAATCAAATAAACTTCATTTATGGGGGTCTTGACTATGGCATAGAACCATATCAATAGCAAGAAGAGGATGAAGAGCCCTTTTCTGAGGATATTAATTACATGTCCAATCCTGAATTTGCCATGAGATATCTCCATCTCTACAATTGGTATGGCTATGGTTTGGGGTTGTACAAACAAGGTACTCACATTCCTTACCAACCATAATATCAAATACCATATGATAAGTCTAGTTTAGGACACAACAAGCTTGTGCCTCTCGATGTCCTCACTGATAGTTTAGAGTACCTGAGTCTGAACTATAGGGATGAGCTTGCGCATGATCCTTACACCAATCCTAATCATGTCCATTATTTGGGGGATTACTTCCCTACAACTATGATAGATCAAGAGATATCTCATGATTTCACCCAATCCTATGAAGTAGGTGAAAGTTTACATACTCTTCCACATGATAGTGAGGAAGAAGATCAAGGTCCTCCCTATGAATGGACAATTGATGATGAGTCAGATTATAAAGTAGCACCTATCGACTCTTCTAGTTCATATGGGGAATACATATAGATCATCCCTTTGGATGATGAAGATGAGTTCTATCTACATGTGTTCCCATTACCGCATCCCATCTGGTGATAACTTCTACCCTTAGAAGAGCAAGCTTACCCACCTCCACCTCTGATCATTCTGCTTCCACCGCAACCACCTCCACAAGTCTTGTGACAACCTATTGTCAATAGACCCCATCAACCACCCAGAGGAGATCATCCATCCATCAACATGATTTCCATAGATATTTTTATACCCTTGCATAATCTGAATAACCCATCAAAGCCATTGCACCTCGAACTTGAGGTAATCAAATTTGATCGAGGAGATTCTCCACCATCTCCTTTAAAGTATTGGCCTTGCGATGAAATGTTACAACCATTTCATTTTTCTCCAAGGTCTACTCAAGATGTCTTTCATACTGAGGTTGAGCCCAAATTTCCAATCGATGACATAAACCCAGTTGATGACATTCATTTGATCCCTACTCCACACCAGTTGGAAGAGGGATCTCATATGTCAATTGAGCCAACAATTGATAGTGATATCGACACAGATCCTAAAAATCCTCAATTCATCAAGTTAGGGGAAGGCTTATCCCTCACTGAGCAAGCCGATTTCATAGCTCTTCTCAAAGAGAAGAAGGAAGCTTTTGCATGGTCTTATAAAGACATGCCAGGACTAGATCCAAATTTAGTCATGCATAATCTTGTGATTGACCCAAATGCAAAACCAATTAAGCAAAAGCTGCACAAAATGCATCCAACAATAGCCTTAATGGTGAAATATGAGCTACAAAAGTTATTAGATGCCAATTTCATTATATCAGTGGATTATCCACCATGGCTTTCCAATATGGTTCCTATCAAGAAACCTGATGGGAGGATTCATATTTGCATTAACTTTCATGATCTAAACAAAGCGAGTCCTAAGGATGAATTCCCATTGCCAAACATCGATGCCCTGGTAGATGCCACAACAGGCCATGAGATGTTATCCCTAATGGATGGTTTCTCTAGATACAACCAAATTTATATTAATCTAGAGGACCAACTCAAAATAGTATTCACAATACCTTGGGGGACATTTTGTTATAAGGTCATGCCTTTCGGCCTCAAAAATGTTGGTGCTACCTACCAGCGAGCTATGACTTACATCTTCCATGACTACATGCACAAAATTTTGGAAGATTACATGGATGACTTATTGGCTAAATATTTACTATACCATGAGCATATCGATGTATTGCACAAAGTTCTTGATCACCTCATCGAACACAATGTTAGACTAAACCCCAAGAAGTGCATCTTTGACATCACATCTAGAAAACTCTTGGGATTCATAGTCTCTAAATGAGGCATCGAAGTCGATCCAAACAAAGTCAAGGTAATCCTTGAGATGCCTCCCCCTACTACCATCAAGCAGCTGTGTAGTCTGCAAGGTAAGGTCACATCTATCAAGTGCTTCATAGCGCAATTATCGGATAAGTGTCGACCTATGAACAAATTGTTACACAAGGGGGTCGCATTCAATTGGGATGATGAGTGTCAAGCCACCTTTGATGAAATCAAACAATATCTAGCTTCACCACTAATATTGGCTCCTCCTCGACTAGGAGTGTCATTCTATTTATACATCTCAGCTATTGAGCTTGCATTGGGCATCATGTTAGCCCAAAAGAATGAATTGCACAAAGAACATGCTACTTACTATATTATATTAGTCACACCTTGGTCAATTACGAAATTAAATATGCATACGTTGAGAAGCTATGCTTAGAAGTGGTTTTCACCACTAAAAATCTATGCCATTACATGCTCAATCATACCATGTATGTAGTATCCAAAGAGAATCCATTATGATATATGATGAGTCATACTTACCATAACAGTTACATGATGAAATGGATCATGTTGTTGATGGAATTTGACCTCAAATTCATCAAAAAAAAATCAATTAAAGGTCAGGTCATCACCGATCAACTCGTAGAGGCTCCTCTCCAAGATGATCAACCTCTTAACATAGAGCTTCCCGATGATGGAGTCTTTCAAGTGTCAGAATCACTTGATCCTGAAGAGCCTGAATCATAGGCTGACATGACTCTATTTTTTGATGGCTCTAAGTGTGAGCAAGGGGGTGGTATGGGAATTGTGTTTTTCACACCTCAAGGGGCTCCAATACCCCTATCATTCAAACTTGATTTCCCATGCACCAACAATAATGTTGAGTATGAAGCTCTTCTCATAGGCCTTCAAATGACAATCACCATGAAAATAACTAAGCTCAACATTTTTGATGATTCCTTGCTCATAGTGAATCAAGTCAAGGGAATATTCCAATGCAAATGTCCAATATTGCAAGCCTACAAAGCCCTTGTGGATAAAATTCTGATAAAATTTGAATGGTATGACATCGAGGCACTCCCTCGATCATCTAACCATTTTGCAGATACAATGGCCTCCTTGGGGTCTTTAATCCCATAGAACCCTGCTGATGATATAACAACCATTCAAGTCAAAATGCTATCATAATCTATGATTGAGCATGAGAACATCCACTCCATGCTAGAAGTCCACATGATTCAAATTGAACCTTCTCATGAACGGTTCTCGTAAATTCACAATCACTTGAATAATGCCACTTGGGGGACTTTATTCCCTCAAACTCCTTTTGATAGTAGCACAATGCTATATTTACAAGTTCTCTCCCAATCAACATTCGCTAGAGATGAACTTCAAAAGGATCAAGCAATTCATGCAATTGAGGCTTCTTCAAATCAATATTGGTCCACTTAGATAAAATATTACCTAAAGCTTGGTAATATCCCTTCTGGACTATCGCATGCCACCAAATAGACTTTCAAGCAAAAAGTGGTAAAATATGTCTTACTTGGAGATATTTTGTATCATCGAAGCTATGAGGGTATCCTCCTTCATTGCTTAGAACCTCAAGAGTCAGTTTGGGTGATCACCCAAGCACATGATGGTACATGTGGTGGCCATTTCAATGGTATGGCCATCACAAAGTGCATTCTCTACATGGGCTATTATTGGCCAACTTTAGAGTGGGATTGTTGTGCTTATGTTAAGAAGTGCATAAAGTGTCAACACCATGCTAATTTGACACACGTACCTTCTCAAGCCTTACAACCGATTCAATCGGTTTGGCCTTTTTTGCAATGGGGGTTTGACCTAGTTGGGAAGATCTCACCCCCTTCCTCAGGTCATCACACATTCATCATTACGACCATAGAGTATTTCACAAAATGGGTGGAAGCAATTCCCCTTACCACTACGACTAGACCCCGCATTGCGGAGTTCATGTTACATAATATCATCTATCATTTTGGTATTCCATCCAAAATCATTTTAGATAATGGGCCACCTTTCAAGAATAAATATGTGTGAGCTTTAACAACTAAATATAACATCCAACACAGCTTTTCTATGCCCTATTATCCATAAGCCAATGGGCAAGCTGAGGCATCAAACAAAATAATAATTGCCATTTTAAAGAAAATCGTTAAGGATAATCACAAATATTGGTATACTCAATTACCCCTTGCCCTATGGGCCTACCGCACTAGTATTCGGACACCCACTAGGGCAACTCCATTTTCACTAGTGTATGGTGTTGAGGCAGTCATGCCCTTAGAGCTAGAAATCCCATCGCTGTGCATATCCATGCAAGAGTTCATCGATGATGACACCGCATGATAGGCTCACCTAGATCAACTAACGTTGCTTGATGAATGATGTGTTAATGCTCTTGAGCACCTACACATTTATCAAGAGCGGCTTAAGAGAGCCTATAATATGAAAGTCCATCCTAGAGACTTTCAGGTTGGTGACCTTGTTCTAAAAGAGAACCAACAAAATTCTAACTTGTCACCCCATCTACGGGACAAGTTTATGATAAACTGGTTAGGCCCATTCATTATCACTAGTCATATTGGACCTGGAACTTATCACCTAGCCTCCATTGAAGGAATTGAGGAACCTGAACCCTTGAATATCCTTCATCTATGGCCTTTTCATATTTAAAGCATCGTGCCCTACCAAAAATCCCCAAAGGTATCCATAAACCCTTTGGTCACCCAAAAAGCCCCAAAGGTATCCATAAACCCTTTGGTCACCCAAAAAGCCCCAAAGGTATCCATAAACCCTTTGGTCACCCAAAATGCCCCAAAGGTATCCATAAACCCTTTGGTCACCCCAAAAAGCCCCAAAGGTATCCATAAACCCTTTGGTCACCCCAAAATCCCCAAAGGTATCCATAAACCCTTTGGTCACCAAAAATGCCCCAAAGGTATCCATAAACCCTTTGGTCACCCAAAAAGCCCCAAAGGTATCCATAAACCCTTTGGTCACCCAAAAAGATCCAAAGGTATCCATAAACCCTTTGGTCACCCAAAAAGCCCCAAAGGTATCCATAAACCCTTTGGTCACCCCAAAAGTCCCAAAGGTATCCATAAACCCTTTGGTCACCCAAAAAGCCCCAAAGGTATCCATAAACCCTTTGGTCACCCAAAAACCCCAAAGGTATCCATAAACCCTTTGGTCACCCCAAAATGCCCCAAAGGTATCCATAAACCCTTTGGTCACCCCAAAATGCCCCAAAGGTATCCATAAACCCTTTGGTCACCCCAAAAATCCCCAAAGGTATCTATAAACCCTTTGGTCACCCCAAAATGCCCCAAAGGTATCCATAAACCCTTTGGTCACCCAAAATGCCCCAAAGGTACCCATAAACCCTTTGGTCATCCAAAATCCCTAAAGGTATCCATAAAACCTTTGGTAATCCAAAAGCCCCAAAGGTTTCCATAAACCCTTTGGTCACCCAAAAATGCATGTGCGTCATATTCTCCAATCAACCTTATGATTCTTAGGAGTCTTCAACAAATTAACCATGATTTGAGATTCATATTCAACCAACACCTTTTTTCATCCGACCTTAGTAGCCTCTCGAAGGCCTCTAAGGATACCATACCCCTCAGTAAGGTTATTATAAAGGATACCCATTCTCAGCAAAAGTGAATACCGAGAAACCATATGAAGTCTACCAATTCCTCCTGCACTAGCTTTTCCAGGGTTCCCTCTAAAGGATCCATCGATATTGACTTTTCCAAAATCCTTAGAAGGAGGCTACCAATTTCTTATTCTATCCATATTTCAATTACTCACATTCCCTTTAAGTTGGTTGGCCTTAAAAGAGTTAATCTTCAATCTTTGCATCACTTGATCCCATATTTGGTGTAAGTTCTGTGGGTGTTTAAGGAGTTTTTGGACTGATTCAACTAAGTTGGCAATGGTATTTTTCTAGATATAGTGAATGTCCTTCCTTTATTGATTGAAAATCCAATTGTTTTTTTCTTTCCAAATATTCCATTGCAGGATGGTAGAACCCATCCAAACTAGCTACCTAATAAAGTGATTAACAACCTCCTGACTAGGCCAATCCCTCCAAAGTTGTTCAAAAGTAAAAAAATTGGACCATTGTAAGCCAAGTAATATGGTCATTCTCCTCCATATCTCAAAGGCTAAGGTACACTCAATAAAAATATGGTTGAGAGTTTCCACATTCTCTCCATACATTTTACATCTAAACGGGCCATGAAAACCACGTTTCATAAGTTGCTCACTAGTAAGCACCTTGTGATGCAATAAAAGCTATGTAAATAACCTCACCTTAGTCCAGAGCTTTTGAGCCCACAACCGAGTAAAAATAACATAATATTGGTTGGGATTATTATGGCATAAGAGCAAATGATTACTAACCCTTAGTATTGTTGTTCCATCCAAAGTAGTCTTTATCATGGGACTAAGAGAGATATCTCATATGAAAGATGCTTTGGATGTTTTTCTTTGCCTTTCTAACATTTGAATAGGTTAATCCTCAATAGGGATCCAATATCTACCAACCTCTGAATTACCAATATGGTACCAACAGTAATTAGCAACCTTTATCTAGTTAGCTCGATGGAGCTCCTCCATCCAAGGCCTCCAATCGAGAAACTGAGTTATCAAAGGCTGGTGACCATCCCAAGAATCTATCCAAAAATTTACCTATTGACCATTATGAATGATCCAAAATAACTTTTGCTTAATAAAATCCTCACTAGTCTTAAGAACCGCTAAAATGGGAGAACCTTTGGTAGGCAATTGATAACAAACAAGGTCTTCAAGAATTTTTTCTTAGCATATTTAGCATGAAGATTCTTAGCCCAAAGAGCATTGGGGTTATGCAAAATCCTCCAATATAGTTTAGTAGCTAAAGCCTTATTTTTATTAATAGCAGACTAAAAACCTAACCCCCCTTTATTCTTGGGAAGGCATAAAGTATCCCATTTCACCAAGGCTCATTTTATTTTCTCCTTAGTACCATTCCAAAGGAACCAATGATTGATTTGATCTAATTCTTGAAGAACAACCTTTGGGATATTCAACACATCATAAACATAAATAGGTATAGCTTGAAGGACTAATTTTACCAAGGTAATTTTACCCCCAAATGAAAGCCACCTATTGGTCCACTTTCCAATTTTCTTTTTAACTCTATCCAACAACCAATCCCAGTATTTGGATATTAAGAGGAATGCCTAAATAAGTGATTGGAAGGGAGGTCTTCTTATATCTTAATTTATCCAAGACCATGAAATCCTATCTAGGAGAGCAATGAAATAAAATGACTTTGGATTTGTCTTCATTGATTAATTGCCCTGTAGCATTAGAAAAACAACTAATGATTTGCATAATTTTAGAATCTTCCTTAACTATATATTTACCTAACAGAGTAGAGTCATCAATAAATTGAAGATGAGAAATAGGCCCAGTTCCATGAGAAATGGTAACTCTCTTAACGTTTATGTTTTCTCTGTTTTTGGTTATAGTCCTCCCAAGCATTCAACAAGAATGATGAATAAATAAAGGGAGAGGGGGTCATCTTGCCTTATACCTCTAGAAGCAAGGAACAACTAAGAAGACCTGCCATTGATAAGAACATAGTATGACACCGAAGAGATACATCCCATAATCCAGTCCATCCAATATTGAGAGAAGCCAAATTGCCTTTGACAAGGAAGTGCCAATCCACTCTGTCATAAGATTTAGATAAGTCTAAATGAATGAACATATATGGATATTTTTGCATTTCCATGGAATGGATGGCTTCCTGAGCAATAACTATCTCATCCACTATTTGATGCCCTTCCACATAACCCCTTTATTCGAGGGAAATAATCTTATGCAAAAGAGGCTTCAACCTTTTCATCATGATCTTTGTAATGATTTTGAGAAGAACATTACATAAATATATAGGTCTAAAAGTTGAGATATGATCTGCCTCTTGAGATTTTGGGACAAAAGCTATATAAGTTTTATTGATGACCTTCAAAATTTCTTTGGCTTTCCTGGCTTCTTCCACCACCTCTAATAAATTAGCATGAAGGATATCACAAAACTCTTGATAGAACTCAATAGGAAAACCACCAGGACCTATGGTTTTTCCTTTTTACATTTTAAAAACAACTTGTTGATGCTCATTGATAGTAACTGGAGTAGTCAAAATAGAGTTCTCAGAAGTGATAAGAGTAGGGATGGCTTGAAGAATATTCTATTGAGAAGTCGAGTCAAGAGGTGCAACAACAAATAGATTGGAAAAGTAATTGACAACAATAGAGTTCACACCATCCCAAGTGTAGACAACATACCCATAATCCGATTTCAAGGAAGAAATAAAGTTGTGAGACCTTTGAGGTAAAAGAGGTTTGTGGAAGAAATATGTGATTTGATCTCCTTCTTTAAGCCATTGGATCCTAGATTTTTGCTTCCATAAGAGTTTTTCTCTTTTTCCCATTCCTCTAACTGAGTAGTGAGTCTAATTTCATTTGTACTTCTACTCTATGTGAGGCCATCTAAACGAATTTTCTTATTCAAATTTTCAAGTTGAGCAATAACTTCATGTTTTTTTTGTCGGACATATCCAAACTTCTTCCAGTTCCAAATCTTGATTTTGGATTTAATGTATTGCAACCTTTTGGCAAAATAAAACATCTTAGTACCATACCTTGGTTTACCTTCCTTCCATCATTACTGCACTCGAGGTTTGAAGGAATTGTCTCTAAGCCACATTAACTAAAATTAAAAATGCAAGAAACTCACATTGGTTTTCTAAATTTCCACCATGACTGGCCAATGATCCAAACCTACATTGTTAAGAGTCTTCACCTTAGGAATGTGACCATGGATTAATAAATTGTCAGAGAACAAGAACCTATCCAATCTCTCCATAATACAAGCTAAGCCTTACCTTCTTCTAGACCAAGTCATAAGGCCATTATCTGGTTGGATGTTCATAAGATGAAGGTTTGCAATATATTCACTCATGAGGTCAGTGATTTTGTCCAAATTTCTATTTCCTCAAATTTTATCATCCAAAGAGAGGATGGTATTGAAATCTCCTTTGATCAAGATCCAAGCTTCAGGAAAATGAGAGATAATATAAGTTATATCCTTCCACTGTCTTCTCTTTTCCTCCAAAGTAGTCGAAGCATAAACAATTATGCAAAGCATAATTTGGTTAGAATGTCTACTTTGAATAGCTATAGCCAAAAGACCCCAACTGCCAACCATATGGTGAATAACAACCTCTTTTAGGTCCCAAAGGCAAGCAATGCCACTAGAAGTCCCTTGGGAACTGAGGGAAGCAACTTTTCTAGCTAGCTAGATTTTACTAGCAATTGAATCCATTTCCTCTATTGAAATATTTGTTTCTTGAAGGAAAAAAAGAAGCGGATGGTTTATTAGAATCATTATTCAAATTTCATTTTGTTTTGAAAGACTCCCTTTGAGTCCTTTAATATTCCAAGTGATGATCTTCATTAATACTAGGGTTAAAAAATTGATAAGGGTAGTAATATTACCTTCCTCTACAAGCTTTTCACCTTCTTTTACCATATGATGTTGATTGGTCTTACGACCTACCTTTTGGTTGGAATCCATATTTAGTTTTTTTTCCCTATTTCTTGACTTACCCCAATTGAATCTGGGATGGCTTCTAACCTTGAATATTGCATGTATAAAGCCAAAGTGTTACTGGAAGGTTCAACATAGTCTATCTTGGGACCTATATTATCTAAAGTCTTAACATTTAAAAGATTGTTTTTCTTGTGTATATAACCTCCTTTTTTTCTTGTTGAAAACCTTTAATTTGTTGGTTTGTCTCTGAGTCCTTCCTTGCATCTTTAAATTGTGTTTCTAAGATTTTTGTCTCTATTATTTCCTCTTCCTCACCTAGGACATCATTTGTGGAAATAATTTCAAACATATTAGCTGATAACTTCGATTGATCCTTCATAATTGGTTTTTTCTATGTTCTTCTTAGACATTTGGAAACCTGCTAAGTTTGCATCCTCTTTATTTTGATCTAGAATTTTATTTGAGCAAACACTAGCCAAATGACCATATTCATGGCAAATTCGGCAACAAAAATTAATGTTCTCATAGTCCACCACTTGCTCCCAAGTTTCCTCCCCAAATTGTAATGAGATCTTTTCAAGTAGGGGTTTGTCAAAATCCATTAAAACACAAATCCGAGCATAAATAATATGTTCAAATTTTTTAGTACAATCAACAATCATCATAAAAGTTCCCAAAGAGTTTCCAATTGAAGAAAAAACAGTTGGATTCTAGAATTCAATTGGGAGGCCAAAGAGTCTAACCCACACAAGACCTGTAGAAGGCATCTCTTCTTCGACTTTAAATTTAGTATGCCAAGGCTTCATGAAAAACCCTACCCTTCCAAAGAACTAGGGACCCCCTTGAAATATTTTATCTCTATCTTCATTATTAGCAAATAAAATGAGAAAATAACCATTTGGATAAATAAAAATTTGTAACTCACCTTTTGTTTTCCATTTTTTTGCAACCCAAACTTTGAAAGTAGATAGGTTCAAATGAAAACCCAAGAAACAACAACTTAGGCCTATTTTTTCCAAATCTTCTATGTCAATCTAAATAACGCCCATATCTAGCTTAACAATTGAAGTTACATCAACTGCCCTAAGACATCCCGACTCAGTTTTCCTAGGATCAATCTTAGCCATTCTTAGAGGTTTATGGGAAACCCTAAGGTTAATGTTAGCATTAGGTTGAGGTTGTCCGCGATGGAGGACATCTTTAAAATTTATTTTTGAGGTTGAGTCTTTGAAATCCTTGCCCTTGAAAGGGGTTTCCACAGTGGATTTGTTTTGGGGGTGCTCCTTAGCATTGGATTCACTTGAGATCTAAACCATTTTTTGATCAGCTGCTTGAAACTTGTTTCGAGATCTCTTTAATCCATGCCTTGGATGTCGAGAAAAGGTATGATTTTCACTTTTGTTTTGTGCAACAAATTGGAAGTCATTTTCAATCAAGTTCACAACATGAAGATCTATTGAAAGACATATTTTGAACCCATATTGGGTCCCCTGCAACATATCTTGCTAAAATCTTGTGTAGAAACCACAAAAATGTTGGCCCTTAGGGCCCAAAGGCCCCGAAGAACAAAATCTAGAGCCACTTGCACTCAACACAGATGAAACCCTCACACAGTTTGTTCATTTATTTTTTCATCACATTTCTACATGTTATCTCTTTGTCTATTTTTACATTCATAAATTATATTTGTCTAGAATTCCTTTTAGCTCCCTAGTATTTTGAACGTAAAATAACTTTTGATAAAGTACTTAGCTTTCTAATTTTTTTCTTTGAGTTGAATCCCTTTTGTCTCCCTAATGTTCAACTTCAAGATAAACACTTTATTTCTCCCTATAGAAAGCTAAAGATAGTTTTGATGCAATTTATATTGATAAGATTTTCTATATTTAAGACCTTTAAGTTGGATTCCTTATGTCCCTTTAATTTGAATAAGAGACTAATATCAAAAGTAATTTTCCAACTTTCAAACAACTCTAGGTTGTGATTCTTATACCTTTCAATACTAAAGTTTCTAAATTTCAAAAACCTAAATTGGTGTTGAACTCCTTTTAACTCCCTAGTTGAAAATTTAGAAAACAAATGTATTTGCAAATTTAATGTTTCAATTTTGTTGTAGAAATCCTTATTCCTCCAAGTTAAATAATTTGCAAGTATTTTAATGCAATATAAATTTAAAAAATAAAAGCTTTTCAAATTGCTTCTTATTTATAATATCTTCTAAGGCACTCAATACTTCTTCTAAGGTTATCACCTTATTTATCTTATTATTTAAATAATATTAACTATAATTAATTAATATTGACTTCAAAATTACTATGCCTTATATCTCCTTAAACTTTGCAAAGGTTTAATTTAAATATTTCATACCTTCTTGAATATGGTGCGTAGACTTTGTCTTGCTTCTCTTTATTCTGCAACCTGCACTTTTAAGATGCTCTTCCTTCACTATAATGCAATTAATTCTCCTTGATGCTCAATCTTCAAGACTTTGACTCTTCAATGTGTCTTCCTCTTTCTTCTTGTAGCTCTTCTACAATAATTCTTATGTGCTTCGTTCAATTGTTCTTCTTGATTAGTGGAATTCTGACCCATGCCTTTATTGTATGTAAGAAGGCATTACGAACGTGGTGGTTGATGCTTCTTTTCACTTGGATATTTGGCATTCAAGTTGGTGCTTCTTCTAGGGTGCTTGAATGCACCTTGGCGGTTGTTATTTATTTTCCTGAGAAACAAGTGTCTCTAAACTCCTTCAACTTTTGTAACACTTGGTGATGAGCATTATAAACTCCTTCCTTCTTGGTAACGTTTGATATTCCTTTGTGCCTGAGTTGTTTGTCTCCTCCGCAATGATGAGTTGGTTTCCTTGTAGCTTAAACTATCTCTTCACGGTGGTTGGTGTTTTGCCTCTAACGTGCCAATTGGTAAGCAATAACCTTATTCTTTTAACTTGCATACCACATGAGTGCATTGATTCTCCAACACCCTTTCTTTCTCTGTAACGCTCGATAATGAGTAATATTCAACTATTTTGGTGCTCCTCATTTTGTTTCAACAAGTATATGTTACACTAGGTGCTACTCAATTGTTTCAACCTATTCTTGCATCAAATAACAAGAGTTGTATCAAGAAATCTCCTCCAAACAATGTGAATATTGATTGGCTCTTCATTGTCCTATTTTCAAAAACCTTGTATGGAGTATATGCAACCCTTCAACTTCCTATTTTATTTTGACGTAGAAGAGATATTTCTAATGTTAGCTCTTCCAATGGTGGTTTGCTTAACTTCACCAATGCTTCTCAGGTGATGGTGCTCTTCCTTAGCTTTGCTCTCGGTTGGTGATGATGACGCTCTATGTTGGCTAATTGTGCTCTTCCTTATCTCTAATGACAAATGGCTTGGTAATAGCTCTTCTTCTAACCTGATTAATTTTCCTTGAATCTTGCAACTCTTCCAAGCTTAGGTGGTGTTTTTTCTCAACCAATCTCTTGCACCTTCTACTATGCTACATTTGGTGTCTTTAGACACTCTAAAAACTTACTATTTTATTAACTTATTCGATCCTCTTTTGCTGTACTATGTAGGATTTCAAATCACAACATTCAATTTTAGTATTTTTCCTCCTTATTTCTTCTTTTAACTCTATCTTTTGTTGTTTGTATTTGGTAGGTTCAATGATGAAAATGATGTCTCCTTCCTTGGCTTTGAGACACAATAACTTAAAAAGTTTATTCTCCTTAAAATACCTCTAATATGGTGCTCTAAATAAACTTTATAATAGACTAGATTTAATGTTTAAATAATGAACTTTCATAGCACCACTTATACACACCTTTTGACCTCCTTTGTAGCTAGTCTTCTTGGTGATTTGGTTCACCTATTTGTTGCCTCGAACTTATCAATTTTGCAGCTCTAATTGCTGCTCAAAATTGCTTTCCAAAAAGCTTCAAATGCTATCCATATTTTTTTAAATTCTTCTCCTTTTGTTTGTTGTCTAAAAATAGTCTCTAATTCCTTCAATTCGCTACCTTAGTTTGCTATCAAGCCTTCCTTCAATTGGTTGTTTAAGGGCTCTTTGAAATTTGCTCAAATTTTCTCCAAATAGTAGTTATATGTCACCTTCAATTTGTTGTCCAGTGACTCTTCAAATTTTGCTGCAAAAACAATAATATTCAAATCCTTTATGGCTATCTTCAAATTTCTCAAATCTGGTGGCCTCTTTTAGCTTCTTTCTTCTCCTTATCTCTTGCTAGATTTTGTCTTTTAAATTTACCTCTATCGTCGGTATCTTCCTCAAGAATCTGAATGTCTTGCGATCTTCAATTTTTTTTTCTAAAATTTGATAAAATTCTTGCTAAATCCTTTTTCCTTTTGGGCTTATTATCGAATGGTGACAATTGTCCTAAAGTCTTCTTTTCAGGAGCTACTCCTTCTGCAATCTTCTACCTTGAGCTTTCTTTAAATCTTCTCCAATGACCATTTCTTTAACTTCTTCAATAAGGCTTCTCTAGCCTTCTTCTTATTCTTTCTTCTTCCAAGTTTACTTGAGACCTCTTCTCTCGAGTCTTAAAATTCTACAACTTCTCAAATCTTCAATAGGACTTTTCCTAGTCCTCCTCTATCTTCAATATTCAATCTTCTATCTTCCAAATTTGGAAGTTCTTCAATGAGATCTCTTATTTCTCCAATCTTCTATGGGTACCTTCTTCTTGGATCTCCTCAATCTTCAATATTATATGGGGATCTCTTTCTTGAGTCTCCTCTTTCTTCAATCTTCAATAGGGATCCTTTGACCTCTTTCTCTCTTCTCAATATTCAATCTTAAATCTTCAATATTCAAGCTTCTATGGAGACTTTCTTCTTGGTTCTCCTCAATCTTCAATGTCTACTTTTTCTACAATAAATAATTAATCCCTGCACAAGGAAAGAACATAGACTTTCAAGCAATCAAAGATGAAAAAATCTCAACTTTTGAGAACTGATTTTTTGCAACAAAAAACTTAGACAATAAGAAGTAAATACATGCAAATCTCTAGATCTCTAAAAATCAATAAACTTCACTAGTTATCCTTCAATCTAGTGGAATGAGATCTATGTCGAGTCCTAGTATTCACAATTTTTCCTGCAACTTTGTAGAAAGACTAGCCAAAAAATATCTTTAATTTTTTTGAAAAATAAGATCTCCCTATCTCCTCTCAATCTCTCTTGTGGCTCTCCCTATCTCCTATCAATCTACCTTGTGCTCTGATACCATTGTTAGCTTTTGAAGCTAGATACTTAATGAGAAATCAACCACAAGATATAAAATGAGCATGCAATATTGAATATATGATAATGGCAATATAATAAACATGTAAAACTCATAAGAAACTTCTATAACTACTCATAAAACAACCATTAATGAAAGCTCATGAAAATAGTACATTGATATAAAATGGAGGTCTTAAACTCTCCATATCTCTTACATGCTCTACATTGTATCTACTATTCCTCTACACTATGCTCACTATCTTCACTCTCTCTACACACATATAAAAGGCCTATATATAATGAGATATGACTCTTGGCCTTCCATATTCCTATGACACTTCATATTTCTATTCTAAGGACTCATGTACACATGGACAACATGCACATTTACATCATTACATATTCTAATAATACTTGTGCATTTATTACATTGCATAAAGTAAATACTCAAACCATAATCTAAGAAACTTTCCTAATCTCAAGACGTACCCAAGGTGGTACATTGGCATGTACCAAATAATGTAATATATTCCAACAAACATTGCCATTCCAAGTTTTTAATACATCTTAGCTAAAGTAAGAGGCTTACATATCTTAAAGGATTCATGATGGTCATTGGATGAGAGTGACATCTTATCTTCCATTTTTTCTTCTTTCTACTATCACGTCTCATGATGTGCAATGATTTGATCATATTTTGACCTTGATTATTTTCTTTTAGACTTAGATAGCTAAATCTATTATAATATCATGATCACCATATTGTTCCTCCAATGGTTGTTTAGAATTTCTTTAAAAATCTTAAATCCATTCCTATTCCTACTAAGATCTCTTAGTCCTCTATAATTAGGATTTTGTCGACCTAACTCTTTTTTATGAACCATAATGGATCCATCTGCATTAGCTTAGGTAGGGTTATTTTTGGAGCTACTATGTGGATTTTGATTTTCATATTTACTTTTCCCTACATTTATCCCTTGAGTAGCAACAACTTGTTGTAGTTGAAGACAATCTTAGAAGAGATGTCCATATTTATGATATTTTCTATATATAAATGATATGGCTTCAGATCCCAAGGCTTGATTCCAAATATAAGCTCGCACTTAAATATCCAAAGCATTTGGAAAAGGCTTGCTCAAGTCCATCTCTACACAAATTTGAGCGTAAGTTAAGACCTTCCCATATTTGGTGATTTATAAGGTTCCCAAGTATATTTCCAACCAATCTTATAGAGCTTTCAAGGGATTCATATTTCTGAAAGATCTAAGGAAGAGCACAAAATTGAATCCAAATAGAGATTTCAGACGGGAGCTGTCTTGTTAGGATGAAATCAAGATGCAATAGTTTCATAAAAAGTAATATTTGCTTTAAAACATGTGTAAACTCATTGAAAAGAAAAAGTAGTATTTGCTTATAAAAATAGGAACCTCCGAAAACTCTAATACACTTTGTAGCATAATAAATTGCCATCATAAAGTATCCATTGCATATAAGAGCAAGATCCATGTCCTCCTCCATAGTTTAGGCTTTGTGTATCCATTCTTCTAGTAATTTGAGATGAGCCTCAAACCCATGTACTTGCAAATAACGGTAACGATTATGGTAATACATTATATCTTCAATAGTTTAGCGATAAAAGCCTTCCTTGGATTTTGTGTGTTCTTTAATAAACAACCGTTCATTCTTTTACCATTGATTTCATCTAAAGGATTGTTTTTTTTTTATCAATATTGCCAAAATATTCATTACAACATTCACTTGATTTTATTGTCTCCTCCTGTAAACTTAAAACAACATGCTTAAAAGAAGGTCCTTAAGATCAATTTTGGATTCCTTGGGAATCTACCATAGTCCAGGCTTGACAAATAAGACTACATAATAATAAAAAATATTTTTCCAAAAAAAAAACTTATTCTCAAGAGCTATAATTCTCCTATGGTTTAGTATCTATTAAGAAAGTGTAATTGAAAAAATACTATAGCATTGATTTAAAAATATATATTTTATAGTGGAATATATATTTTAAATGATTAGATGAGATTAAAACGAACTTTATATTACATCATGACCATATCTTGGAATTGCAACAACTTAACTCTTATGCATATATTATTTTAACCTATATCTCTTCCTTCAAAACTTAGGAAATTTATCTACTTAAGCTAATGTCATTTGAACCCATATATAGTTTTATAAAGCTTACTATATATATCAAATATAATCAGTAATATCATTTAAACTTATAATTATTAATTGTATAAATTATTAGAAGTTATTAAAATATATATTCAATAACTTATTGGAGGTTCTCATCAAAGAGACCCAAGTTCAACTCGGTGTTTCCATTAAAAAAAACAACCTCCAAGTAAATTACTATTAACCCCCAAGGACTAGGTGGATTGGTAAGTGCAGGTGTGGTTGGGTACTTACCAAGAAGAGACCTAGGTTCAAACCTTGGGAGGAAGCCAACCCTTTGTAAAGGTAGTAGTCTGCTTCGAATCTTTTGAGTGTGCGTTAGACTGATAACGACAATATGAATTTCGAGCAACCAGTGATCCCCATCTCACGTCGGGTCAACAAGAACGAGACAAATATGTTTGTTGGGAGCAGTCCTTGTGGTTTGAACCCTACCCTTTCCAATTACTAAAAATAGTGGTTGTAACCAACTCTCCTATGTAATAATAATAAAAAAAGTATGATGTGACCCGGGTTCAATTCCCACGACGGATAATATGTATATGTATAAGAAGTATTTACTCAATAAAAAAAAAAGTAGAACAAGACGAATATGTTTGTTGGAGCAGTCCTTGTGGTTTGAACACTACCCTTGCCAGTTACAGTTACTAAAAATAGAGGCTGTAACCAACTCTCCTATGTAATTATAATAAAAAAAAGTAGAACGAGACGAATATGTTTGTTGGGAGGAGTCCTTGTGGTTTGAACACTACGCTTACCAGTTACTAAAAATAGTGGCTGTAACCAACTCTTCTATGTAATTAAAAAAATAAAAATAAATTACTATTAATAAACTGTTATTTACAATTAATAATATCATTTATTTTATATTTTATTGTTGAAAAAGAAAACAAAAAAATAGAAGAAGATTAAATTAATTAATTTTTTTTGTTGTAACCAAAATACAGGCTGTAACCAACTCTCCTATGTAATAATAATAATAAAAAAATAGAACGAGACGAATATGTTTGTTGGGAGGAGTCCTTGTGGTTTGAACACGCTTGAGACGAATATGTTTGTTGGGAGGAGTCCTTGTGGTTTGAACACTACGCTTGCTACTTAGTAAAAATAGTGGTAATAACCAACTCTCCTATGTAATTAAAAAAAATAAAAATAAATTACTATTAATTGTTATTTATAATTAATAATATCATTTGTTTTATATTTTATTGTTTGAAAAAGAAAACAAAAAAAAAAGAAGAAGGTTAAATTAATTTATTGCTTTTTAAATTTTAATTACATTTGATTTGATTTTTTATTTTTATTTGATTAGTGTGAGAAATTCCTATGACCCTTAGTAAGGCTGATAGCTAAACCTATTCATAAAAGATTAACACATAATCATATATACACTGTAGTTTGAACCTTAAAAGATCAACACACATTCACACATGCGGTGTAGTTTGAACCTTAAAAGATCAACACACATATGGTGTAGTTTGAACCTTAAAAGATTAACACACACAATCACAATACATTGTAGTTTGAACCTTGAATCTGCGAAAGAAAAACCAAACCCCGAATCTTACGCTATCCTCCTTTCCCCTCGAACGACTTAAAATAATAATTATTATCAAATAATATTAGCTCATGAAATTAAAGAATATAAATTAAAAAATTTCGTAATACTATTATATAGCAATGATATACTAAAATAAACATCCGCATTATCCCCGTGAGTGTGGAGTGTGGTCTACCGTCGAAAGAAGGTCTCGGGTTCAAGGCTCGCACCTGCGTCCGAATTAAGGATTAAGGGAATGGTTTTCCTTAATTAATGTTTAATCCGCATCAGGTACCTTATTAGCAAGTTCTTTCAATCTTCAGAAGAAGATTCGAGGTTCAAGTTTGGCAGCTTGCGTCGGATACTAAAAAAACCTTGACTAGTGTGAGGGGTATACCTGGATGGGATAGACCCTGTGGAACAAACCTGGATGGGATAGGCCCTGTGAACAGTAAGTCCTAAGTCCTGACCCCTAGGGGATACGGGAAATGGTTTTCTTTAATTAATGTTTAATCCGCACCAGGTACCTTAATGGCAAGTTTCCTTAATCCTCGAAACGAGGTCCGGGGTTCAAGCCTCGCGGATACAAAAAAAAAAAACACGGTTAGCCTTCGGGGTACCCGAATGAGACAAGTCCCGTGGAACGGAAAGTCGTGGCCTCTAGGAATACGGGAACAATTTTCCTTAACATAAAGTTTTACCCTCAAAAGGCTAGGTGGATTGGTAAGTGCAGGTGTGGCTGGGGAAGTCAACCCTTTGCAAAGGTAGTAGTCTACTCCAAACCTCTGAGTGCGAGCCGAACTGACAACGATGGTATGAATCCCGAGCAATCATGGTCTCCATCTGACGTCGGGGTCAACAACAACGAGACAAAGAAGATTGTTGCGAGCAATTCCGTTGAACCCTGCGGTGAGGACGATGGTATGAATCTCGAGCAATCATGGTCTCCATATGACGCTGAGGTCAACAAGAACGAGATGAATAAGTTTGTTGCGAGCACTTCTGTGATTTGAACGCTGTGCTGGTTAATTACTAAAAATAGTGACTGTAACTAACTTTTATATATATATATATATACTAAAATAAACAATTTTAATAACAAATAACCACCATTGCACAAACGTGAAACTCAAACGAAACAAAATGAACTCACTCCACCAAACTGTCGTCCCACGATGTGTAAAGGAAAATATATGTTAAAACTATGGTAGTGTTTTTTTTCACGGTGCAGGAAATACTTACCTTCAAACAATAGGGAACTTCTTTTTTTACTCTTTGGAAAACGGCGAGGCCTGAGGCTTCGCATTGACAGGGGCTACAAAGAACTAGTAGTCAGAAACAAAATCTAAAAAATAACGAGAATAGAACAAGGATTTGTTGTTATTATTTAGGAATTTAAGTTCTAGTTCACTACTTGGATTGGGCAGGTATGTATGAATATATGCATGCTTTCAAAATAATGCTTAGATTTCATTGCTGTTCTAGTAAGTAGGAATCCAGTGTCCAGGGCTTATAGTAATTTTAACTGTTTCAGTGATTCGAATCTCGAAGCTTGTTCCGCTTGGCAGAACTATTGTTTCAGATAGGAATTAACAGTAGGAGGTTTATTCTCAATTTTCTCATAATACTGTTTGATTATTTTGACTTGTAGAGCATCCTTTGTTTCTATTTTTGATAGTGTAGGAAAAATGGTAAGGAGAAAGCAGAATAATCCTAGAAAAGGCAAGGATGGGTTTGGTGAAACCCAGTCAACTAGTTTAGAGGGAGTGCATAATGTCTCCATTGGCAGTAGTGGAGGTCACGAAGATGGGAAAGGTTTGGTTGCAGATAATACAAAATTAGTATATGTAGCCATTGACTCAATTCACAATGAGGGCGAGGGGACTTTCTACCTTGCTGAGGTCATTTTGTGTGATGTTCAGTTTGGGGAAGGCATGTCTTTGGAAATATTTGTAGATAAGAACGTGGAGTTGTCCCTGCGGTTGAAATTGTGTATGTCGCAGGTTGATAATGTTAGAGTTGGTTATTGGCCTGTGATTCCTGCCAAGGATGTTGCTCTTGAATTCTTAGTTTCTCCATCCTCTGTTGGCTTTGAAGAGAGTACTGCGGATGAGATGAGCGACTCCTCGCCACTTGTGTTGTCTGAGGGACATTTTGATGGTCCAGATGAGGGCGTCTCTGGTCTTGCCCACTTACTTAGTCAAGGCCTCTTGACTTTGAGGATGGCTGATGGTCTAAAAGTTGTAGATCCAAGCTCTTCTTGTAGAGTACAAATAGTCATTACCAAGAAGGCTTTTGATGTTAGCCATGGGCTTTCTGGTAGTCTGAGGCAGCCATGGAGGAAGAGCATGATGAATGCCATGTCATGGCTGCGGCCAGAAGTTGTAACTGATGAAGCTATTTATGGACCTCTCGCATTGGAGAATAGGAAAGATGACTCGGATCCTTTTGCAGAGTCTGATGCCATGGATGGTCTAGATAATCACTTTGACACAGCTGCTTTCTATGAAGCCATAAAAACGTCTAAGTAAGTTTATTTATGCAGTGTTATTTGTCATGGTAAGCTTTTGTGGTATAGTAACATATGAAATTTTATATTTGCATCAGTTTGTCTTCAATTTCATTCTGTTTATCGGACAATTTTTATTTTTTGAGTTATTTCAGAGTTTTGCATTTGTGCAATGAATTTTCTGAATGCAGACAAGAACCTATGCTAGAAGTCCACTTTCAACAGTTACTTCCAGAACTAAGACCTTATCAACGTCGAGCTTCTTATTGGATGGTTCAACGTGAGAGGTGCAAAATCCAAGATGGAACAGCTCAAAATCAACAGGGGAATATTCCAAACCCTCTCTGTGTGGCTGTGTACTCAAGTGATATGCATTCCAAAATGTACTACAATCCGTTCAGGTAAGAACAGTTGTGGTTATATTGAGAGAATTCTTGCAGTTTATGGTCTTTCTTTGCTAAAATCAGTTAGATGAGTATTTAAATTAACGTTGAGAAGTACATGTGGAAGGCATAAAACTAGTGCAACTAGGCTAGAGAGATGGGCTAGAGTATTGC
This sequence comes from Wollemia nobilis, assembly GCA_028583015.1. Taxonomy (NCBI): domain Eukaryota; kingdom Viridiplantae; phylum Streptophyta; class Pinopsida; order Araucariales; family Araucariaceae; genus Wollemia; species Wollemia nobilis. Next base: position 881,055 of record JAQPPZ010017247.1, read on the forward strand.
ACCTGTTCACGAACCATGATAACATTGAATACAGAGATCCTGTGAGGACTAACCAAGACACACATAAACTTAGCTGAGATAATGTTGAAATAGTACTGATATCGGCATATAGACTATTAACAAAGAAACAAAGAAACGATCTGTTTTCAATACTGAGCTAATATCATCAAAAGAATAAGATGAACATAAAGACTGGCACTACCATATATAATTTATATTAACAGCTTCTTATTGATACACCACACCTTTTGCTTTCCCATTTCAAATCACATGGCATGCATTCTAGAACTTGTTTAGACCTCTTCCTGTTTTCTAAACGAATTCTTGGAGTATCTAGTAATATAAGGAGAAGCTTGGAAAGGTAATTGCTATGAAAACATGCAAGTTATTTGTCTCTACTTTTTGTCTGGACAATGTGGATAAACACGTGGCATGGTAATAGTTGAAATCTTCATTATGAAATATCAAGTTGTGGTGGTAGTGAATGACATTGTAAGAAAGAAGCTAACTCACTTTTCTAACAATGTTTTCTTTTGGCAAATGGTCTACCTTTGCACACAAATCTCTGATACAGAGCTGTCAAATACATGCAAGTAGGTGTTATTGGTGTGATTATATGATCATCTTGATAATTAAACCTTTGATTTGGACTAAAGTGATGAGATAATATAATTCCTTTGTCCATCAAATGATAACATAGTATATGCAGATCTTATGAAGACTAATGTTTCTTCAATTTAAGGAAAAAAAAAATTCTGTGATCTACAAGAGGCGAAAACCAAGACAGGGCAAACTTAACTCATCCGATAATGAGATTTTTAGAAACAGTGACATGTAGGCCAATAACAAAGAAACAAATTACCTTCAACAATATGCTAAAAGCTATAAAAGAACAAAGCACACATAAAGATGACCATGTAGAAATTGAGTAAGTGCTTCTTATCAATACTTGGCATAACTTTTGCTTTCCCTCTTTAAGTCACGTGTTTTGCATACTAGAACTTGCTTAAACCTCTTCATGTTCTCTAGACAATGTCTTGACCTTGTAATTCTAGGAGAATTTTTAATAGGTGGTTCCTCTAGCAATGTGTAGTTTATTTGTCTTTACTTTATGTTAGTACAATGTGGGCAAATACCTAACATGCTAATAGTCGAAGGCTTTATTATGAAATCCTAGGTAGTGTTTGTGGTGGAGAATAGCATAAGAAAGAATCAAACTCTTTCTAATATTGTTATTTGCCAAAAAGTCTACCTTTGCATGTGCAGCTCATTTGATGGAGTTGGTGCGTGCATATAATTATATTTATAATTAAACATTTGATTGGACTAATTGGATTCATCGCAAGATATGGAGGGATTTGGTTGGAGAAGGGGGGAAGGTCAACCAAGAGCATAAATATCTAGAAAATTGAGCAGCATTCTGTGTTTTGTGCCCCTTTGTAAGACCTTGTATAAGAAGGTAGTAATTATTATTAATAAGAATTAAAGTTTTATGGTTTCATGATGTATATGAAAGGGATGCAAGAAGAGAAAAATTACATAAGTGGTATATTGCAGATTGTATGAAAAGGTTTTTAATCACTGCTTGAGAAGACAGAAGTGGAAACTACTATTACATATGAATAAAAAGAGTAAGTATCTGCAATCTTAAATACCTTTTTGTTCAATAAGTTGTGAAGAGGCAGGTTATAGAGATATATAAGATTTTATTGGATGCCATGATGATCTCAATGAAACACAAAAGCATGAGGTTGAGCAACTGAATACACTGTTGAGGTCTAGTGTTGAATTAGATAATGTTTTCTGCTGTAACCCATAAATAGAAAGGGGAATTCACTAGTATCCTTTATAACAAAACAGGAAACTATTCAAGAAATAAATCGAGGGTTTAATATATTATTTGAGTGGGTTTTCTAAACTTCTTCTGCGATTCTCATATTTTTTATTCATGATATGTATTCCATTTTTTTTAATTGAGGTTTTAGTTTTGGTAGTGGTTTAGAAATGATCAAATGATAGTGATTGTTGTCACAATGATTGCTTTAAACACCCAGTCATGAGATGTCATCTGGCTCAGATTATGTCCTGTTGGGCCAAAAAGTCATGTAGAGCCCAAATGTTTTGCCAAAGTCTGGTCCAAAATGTTACACTTTTCTCTACCGTTATTGCTTAAAGTTAAATACTTCTTGACTATGTTTGTTATTGTTTAGACTCAGACCCTAATTTTTATTCTATTCTTGAAGAAAAATAAGCTTTAAGTGGTTCCATCTACATGGCAGTTTATCTTCCTTGTAGATTGAGCATTTTTTGGAGCATGTACTTATTAATTTGACATGCAATCTTTGGACCCAATACTTTCTTATAGAAGAATTGTAGTCTACCTATAGTTGACATAAGACACATATTTGAAAAGAGGTTTACTGTATTATATCCGCCCAATTTTGAACAGAGGGAAAGAGAGAACAATTTGTATCAATGTCCAGGAGTGACCAAAATAGGTCAGTGGGAGTTAAAAATACACCCAGTTACACAAAAACAATGTCAACATAAGTAAAAAGAGTTAACTCCAAAGCAAGCAAACCCTAATCATATTATTTAAGAACAAACGTGAATAACCATGTAGACGGGGACCTCTCATAGGAAACAAGGAGGAGACGAAGGCCAAGTCTAGAAATTGAGTCTGGAAACTATCATTGGCACATGTCTGTATAAATGCTCAAAGCAGAAGAACTAGCAACACTATCATCTTCCACCACAAAATGTTCCTTGGAATGTCTTGTGTTTAAAGAAATATCCTCCCAAAGGAGAAGAGCCAAACACCTTAGGTCATGATATGAAAGGTTTATAGGGATCTTCCTTAGTTTTTGTACAAAAAATAAATAATATCTCTCTTATTGATGACTCATGGAATAAAACCCTCAGCTGGCCAAGAGTAATCCTTAAGCCATTGACCAATGGCATTGGAGATGTTAAGATGGTGGTGCCATCATCAATCTATAATAAATGCTTGACATAGAAAGATGTCTCGGGGCTAAAGTTGCTTCGGGGAAGAAGTCTGAGTGACCTGAAAGAATTGTCAGTTAATGTTTTCCTTGACAACTCTATTCATCACATTCACTGGGGAAGAAGGCAAGGAGGGGCATCCAAGGTGTATTTGAATGAAGGAAGCTGATTAGTGGAGATGCTACTATATTGAAGAAGCAAACAACTCTTAGAATACTGAAATTACTGATACTCAATGAGATTCAAAGACTTAAAGAAGTAGCCCTTTTTAAATATTTAAGTGAATCGCTCAAAGGCTTAAGTCTGCAAAGATAGATTATGAGCCTCAAGAGACTCTCAAGGTGAAGGGTCTGTGCAGTAAACTTGGTCTGGACAATGCACTTGGACCGTTTATTCGCAATGAATCTTATGGAGAAGCATGATAGTAGAACACCTCTTAATATGATCCTAGACCACAAGCCCTAAGTCAAGGCTCCAAACCTTCAATCCATAGAGGATTGTGGATTTAGTGATTGCATAGAAGATGTGCATCTTTGAAGGGATATTCTTGAAATGAATCTAACAACATTAGTTTTCTAAAATGGAGACTTAGTAATGCCTCTTGCACGACATGGTTCACAAATGGGCTTCAGATTAAGAAATTTGCAAATAAATTGAACTCTAAAGTATATGCTATAATAATCTCCAGAGAATCTCTTTTATATTATAATTGAAACTGAAAAGAACATCCTGAGAGGTATTGAAAGTCATAGGCTTAGTTCTAGTTAGGTTAACCACCGAGTGGTAAAGATTGCAGAAGCAAACAAGAGAATCTAACTGTCTTTGAAAATCACCAAAGAATGAGAAAGGAGGACAACTTCATCCATAAGAAGTATAATAACAAGTAAAACATAATGCAAATTGTATCAAGAATGAAATGAGGCCAATCAAACATTTTTATTTAAAAAAAAAACAGGGTTTTGAAAGATCTCCTTATAGGAGGTTCAAGGTTTGAATCCAATGGGGGATAGAGTTGTGCACCATACCTAGGTATCTGAAGTTTGGTTGGATAAACATATATTGGGTAAATAACATCCTCTATGAGGGTCCTCTCAGACAGCCTATGGTCTCGTGGATGTTGGAAACTACTTTACCTTTTAATAGGGGCTTATTCATAGTAAAGAGTGGAAGAAAGATCTCCTTCTACATTGTGCAAAATGAATTATGGTGGTCTGTTGGAAGGGTTCCCAAATCTTTGTCTCACCTTTCAACATAAATACTGGCTAAAAGCCATCTAAACTTTTCTTCATCGCTCGTGGTTACTCTTTATAATATAATGAAAACAAAGGCCTGGCCTGCCCTGTATCATGCCATCAGATTATTGTTTATAAGATTTCCTCATTTGTGAAAGTGGCATAATTTAGTATACATATGAATGCAGGAATTCAGAAGTTTTTATTTTATTTTGAAGCATGGCCACTGGTTATTTACATTATTTGAGTGTAAAATTCAACTCTGTGTCACAGATTAAAATATTTTGACTTTCTAATCCTTGATCTCTCTGAGTGTTCTAGTTAAAAGAGGCATTAGAGGAAGAGGATGAATTATGTTTTCAAGATTGTAAGATTTTTAATTAATAGTGTTTTCATTCATCCAAGTTCTAACTCTATTAGGAAACTTGCTATGTATATTTGATAGTTGGTAATTGAATGTTGAGGCTATAAGTCTACCTTCCTAAATGCTGTTTTTTTCCCTCTGCTATTAATAGAGAGACTGATCTCAAAGATATTAGCAACAAATTTCTTAATACATTGAATATATTGTTTCTTCTATGGGATGGTAAATAAGTCACAACCCATTTGAATTTGTTTAGTTTTCCCTAATTCTGTCAGAAAATATATATCTGAAAATCTTACAACTTTATAACTAATATCTGGACCGGTGTTGCAGCGGCAGTGTGTCAATGCATCCTGAGGGTTCCTTAAGTCGTGTCCCTGGTGGGATTCTTGCAGGTAATCATATCAGTGTTTTATTGCTAGGGATCTATGGTGGTTCCTGATATCAAAATAGATCATGATTTAAAGATAACTAATTACATAATGCTCAATTGTTCTCTCTTACTACATGCAGATGAAATGGGTTTGGGGAAAACAGTTGAACTGCTTGCCTGCATCGTGGCAAACCCTCAAAAATCTGCTCAAGCTGGTTTTGTTTCCAGGAAAAAAAACACAAGAAAGAATGGTACATATACTCCTTTGAAAAGGCCGAAGATAGAACGAGTTGAATGTATTTGTGGGGCTGTGACTGAAAGCTACATGTATACTGGGTTGTGGGTTCAGTGTGACATATGTGATGCTTGGCAACATGGAGATTGTGTTGGATTCAGAACGGAGGGCCAAGCAGACGTGGAAAGGACCTCTAGAAAGTTAAGTTCAAAAAGGAGAAAAGTTTCAATACTGAAATATGCTGCTGATGTTATGGATGCTGGAGAAGAATTTATGTGCAATACATGCTCAGAGTTACTTCAAATTGCAGGCAGTGAAGTGGTTTCACATGCAACTCTTATTGTCTGTCCTGCCTCGATATTGGAGCAATGGCGGACTGAAATTGCACGGTATGAAATGCATACTTTCTATAAAGCTTATTTGAATATTTCTCTGTTAGGTCAGTATATTGAATTTGTGCTGTTTTTATCATTTGTTCTCCTATTCATGTATCCTTCCAAGCCTTTACAATTTCATTCATCATGATATACTAATTCTTATAATACCTAGTACCTATAATTTTCTACATCAATGTCTCTTCTATCTCCTTTGATGAGGTCAAAAGGAACCATCAACCTCTGCCATATCAATGGAAGGGTTCTTAGTGCAATTTTGCACTTGCTAATTCCTCTGCATGCTCTCGGGTCCACTTTTTGATGTCATTGTATTCTAGAGTAAGAGATCTCCTGTTTAGTTATCTCTATTGCTGGGTGCTCAAGCATTTTCTGCGTGCTTGAATTAACATATATTGTCATCCTTGATGCTACGGTCAAACTCTGTATCTGCAGAACAAGGCTGCCATAATGGCTGGTTGGCAGGATACTAGTGAGATACTGCTTCATGGTTTTGCATAAAACAAATTTTGCACCTGTAGGACCAGTAGATACCTAGAGTTTTGTAAAATGTAACTATTGTTAGGGAATCTTACCTGGTAACGTCATTAAGAGTGGTTGGGGGACTATAGCTGCTGATTAGGATGCATGGGATTCCTTTTTAATCAAATGTATGCCATTTGGCCTTTGTATTTTACTTCTATATTAGATTTGCCTTGTGTTTCCTTTGTAATGTTTGCAGTTTGATTTGGATGTCTTAACATCTTTCTTACATGATGAAATAAGCAACCCATTGATGAATTATGGTCATTCATCAATATTGTTAACTGTCCTTACTTCTATAGTTGCTAATTACATCATATGTATTTTGGAAATTACAGTGCCCTACCCTAAAGGAGAACCATATCAGACAAGAAGAAACCTGCTTCCATGGAATCTGTTCAACACAATCATTGTTTTGTAGCACCTCTGTTTGCTTGTAGCACCCTTGTCACTTGTTATACTGTTATATTAGTTTCATATCAGCACTACCCACTTCTGAAATGTAGGAACCATTATAGAATTGAAAATGTAAAACGTAAGATGTGAACTTTTTTACATCTTATTCTCTTTCTCTCTCTTGGAAACTTTGAAATTAGATTTTACTTAGGAAGAATGGTGAGATATGGTGCATTGACTTAATTGCTCTGATTCTGGGGAATAGAGGTGCCCTATGTTTGGTAACCATTTTATTCAGTTACAATTTAAAGAAAATCAGTTATTAACTGGATATATGTTTCTTTCAGCCATACGAGGAAGGGATCTTTAAAGGTGCAAGTCTACAAAGGTGTTAAAGATCTCTCGACTCATTCTCTGCTAGAGACAACGGGGACCACCATAAATGAACTGGCTAATGCAGACATTGTTTTAACAACTTATGACGTATTGAAATCGGACCTTTCACATGACTCTGATAGACATCATGGGGATCGGCGCTCCATGAGATTTGAAAAGAGGTATTCATTTATAGCATTCTTCCTTTTTTTTTGTATCTTACAAATTGAACACACATGGACTAGGCCTGTCTTGTTTTAACAAATTTTTCATAGTTCCCAGTTATTTGATATGGGACATTTATGTGTGGCACAGTAGGTTTCAAATGAATGTTTTTGGGGTAACCTAATGCTTTCTGCATGGTTTTAATTCCTTTCTTGTTTATTTGCTCCCAAGAGATGATTCCTTTGATTGGAGTAATACTAATTGCCTATAGAAGAGGAAAGAGAGAGAGATATGATACCATATAGTGCACTAATACCTATTTTGACTGCAGTCTAAAGCTTTTCTGGAATTAATAGAGTAAATTAGAAAACAGTTTTCAATGCTTAAGGCCAATTCAGAGTCTTATCATGAGAGGAAAAACTGAGCATAATCACAATATTTAGTGTCAGAAGTGTAAATCAATGTTTTTTTACATTGTGGTACTCTAAACATCAATGGAACAATTCCATTGATGGCAATGGAAGTACATGCCTCAAATGACTTTCAAATCATGGTTTAGATATGATAAGAATTACATGTTATCTAAAAAATTATCATATTACTGGTCATATGTTAATAATATGTGTTAAAGATCACAATTTACTGGTATTAATTGTCATTAGTTAGTGATGCTCATGTAATACGCTATGCATTAACCATCCCTACAGTTTTTCTACACATTCCCTTGACTGGAATTATTCTGATGCAAGTACGAGTGTTTTCCTTTTGTATGGTGGGTGGTTTTAACCTCCGACATCACCAGCTACATATCATGATTGTGGGTGCCTTTGTAACCTCCCTGCCATTTGGAAGCCACACAAGCCTAATATCATTTAAGGGTAAAGTTATTCCTATTTAACATTTCTTTGTTCAAAAGAAAACTTTGTTAAATGTCTTGGATGGAAATATATATAATGTGTTTTTTATGTTCCTTTGTACCCCCTTTTCAGGTCTTAACAGATCTAAATTCTCTCTTTCATAGAGTATGAAAAACTTAAATCAATTGTGTGATAAGGATTGCATGGAAAATCTCTTCTTATTTAAGCAAAGTAGAAAAGAGGCAAATTAAGCTTTGCCTTGAATCAAGCACCTCCTGAAGAAATGAATTGTGAACTCCTTTCTTCCATAAAAGGTGCAACAAGAGTATATTATTCCAATTGTTGGCAAATATGTCTTGATAGGAAGCCATGGGGGATCACTAACCAGTTCAAGATTTTTTGTGTCAGGGAGGTTCATGCCTTCCAAATTTCTTGGAATCTTCATTGTCAATGCACTTCTGCATTGCTAGTTCATCAACGCTTGTTCTAGTGCTTGGCAATGGGGGAGTGTGTCCTAGTTGCTTATTTAAATTTTGTTGACATGATTGTATTTCTTTTCCCCCATTATACCATTTCCAATCTCTCCAATAGGGCCCAAAATCTTGCAGTATAACTTGAAGAGGAAATTTTCAGAGATTGCCTTGTAGAGGGGTCTTGCAAAGCTGATTTGTCTCCTAAACTCAACTTTTAAGGCCTATATAACTCATGCCTAGAGAACTGATGTTTGAGGTCATGAATCTGAAATTCTATTTTAAAAGCCCCTTTCTTATGATTCTATTGCTGAAAAAGGATGGCAAGAGGCGAGGTTGGCCATGAGATGTAGGGAATGTCCAAAAATATCCCATGCATCTTGGGGACCTTCAAATTACTAATGAAGAGAAGTAACAATTCGGTGACTTAGACACAATAAAGGCTTTCGCATAACCAATGATATTAGAATTCAAATGGAACCCTAATTTCTTGAGTATTTTGAACAGAAAGGATTCAATTGTGGATAAGATTTTGCCGAGGTGCATCATCTTCCATATATCATCCAATCCATTTACCAGACAAAGTTGCTTCTTGAGTTCTAATATCTGGGATACCCAAGCTCTTTTCAATGAGTCCCATTGGCCTACTTTGGCCGTTTGTGGACATCAATAAAATTATCTTATCTTATCTAGCCTTTTGAAAGTTTTATAGAAGGGAAAAAGGCAAGAGATACGCTATAGATGATTTTTTTTTGGTAATTAAGGATCAAATTCATTGCAAACGGGTTTTCTAGGTTAACCCAAAACCTTTTACAAGAATCAGCACAGAGCTGTTACGGATCAAAAAATCAATAGGGACAGACTGTCTTACGCTATTAGGACCCATCTGAAGCCCCCTTCTGATACAGCTTCACGCACCTCAGCCTTCTGCTTTCATCTACCCTCACCTCCGCGATTTCGTGACAAGTCGCGAAAATGAGACATGTCGCGAAATCGCGACATCTAACAGCAAAAAACTTCATTTGCTAGCATCACCGCGATTTCGCGACAAGTCGCGAAAATGCGACATGTCGCGAAAATGGGACATGTCGCGATTTCGCGACATCAAACAGCCAACTGCTTCCTTTGCCAGCAACTCCGCGATTTCGCGACAGGTCACGAAAATGCGACATGTCGCGAAATCGCGACAACAAACTGCCTTCTGCTTCAACTTCATGCAACACCGCGATTTCGCGACAAGTCGCGAAAATGCGACAAGTCGCGAAATGCGACATGTCGCGATTTCGCGACATCTTTTTGCCTTCTGCTTTGCCTGCAAGCCCCTCCGCGATTTCGCGACAGGTCGCGAAAATGCGACATGTCGCGATTTCGCGACAGTCGCGAAAATGCGACATGTCGCGATTTCGCGACAGTCGCGAAAATGCGACATGTCGCGATTTCGCGACATCTTTCTGCCTTCAGCTACAATTCCCAGCATCTCCGCGATTTCGCGACCAGTCACGAAAATGCAACATGTCACGAAATCGCGACATCTTTCTGCCTTCTACTTCATTTTCATCATCTCCGCGATTTCGCGACAAGTCGCGAAAATGCGACATGTCGCGATTTCGTGACACCTTTCAGTCTTCTGCTTCGTTGCCGCCTCCACGTCGCGAAATCGCGACATTCTAGTTGGGCGCTCCCCTCTGCCGCTGTCGGTCGCGAAACCGCGACAACTTTCCATACTTAACTTTTTCCAGCATTGAGCACCTCGAAACCGCAACAGGTCGCGAAAATGCGACACGCCGCGAAATCGCGACAATTTTCCTCTAAGCTCTTCACTGCTTCTTTTGGGCGCGATAACGTGACATGTCGCGATATCGCGACATTTTTCGGTCAACACCTCTCCTGCTTTGCTTTGACCGCGATACGGCGACACGTCGCGAAATCGCGACATTCTTGCTGGGCGCTCCCCTCTGCCTCTGTCGGTCGCGAAACCGCGACAACTTTCCATACTCAACTTTTTCCAGCATTGAGCACCGCGAAACTGCACCAGGCCGCGAAAATGCGACAAGCCGCGATATCGCGACAAATTCCCTCTAAGCTCTTCACTGCTTCTTTTGGGCGCGATAACGCGACATGTCGCGATTTCGCGACATTTTTCGGTCAACACCTCTCCTGCTCTACTTTGACCGCGATACGGCGACACGTCGCGATATCGCGACGGTTTCCTTCTGTGCTCTTCACTGCTTCTTTTGAGCGCGATAACGTGACAAGTCGCGATATCGCGACAATTATTGGTCAAAACCTCTCCTGCTCTACTTTGACCGCGATACGGCGACACGTCGCGATATCGCGACAGTTTTGGTCCGTGGTCGCACTTGCCTTTTTTTGTTGCGAAAACGCGACAGGGCTGCTTCGGGAGACAGAGAGCTCCTCTTCCTTTTTCCAAACCCCACAGATGCATCATCATTGGCGATCATTTTGAATAATCTTGTCCACATCACTTGGAGCTGTTGGTTACGAATCTGCCATGAGGAAAGGATTTTTGGTTAATGCGCCCAGATTCGCCCACCAGCATGAAAGGCCGGCTCCTTTTGGGGGGGGGCTTGATTTAAGCTAAAGGGAACAGGAAAGAAATAAAGGAACGGAAAGAGACAAATGTACAGAAAGAGATACAAATATGTCCAAAGGTTGGTGGGGGGGAACTAACGGTGCGGGAACACACCAATCACCGCTACTTACGCATACAAACACGGAGCATGACAAGGAGCTGCAAAACCTAGGCGTACTTCCGATACACCGGCGGCGTATGCACGGCTTCAATAGCTCCCTAGCAAACATTCCCTACAAGGAACTAACGGCGAGGGATCGTATCAATCACCGGATACGTACAGCGACGGGGGTAGAAAGTAAACCTAGAGATGTCGAGCCGGTATATGTGTTAGGTAGAGAGTTTAACCGCACGGCTTCAATGGCTCCCTAGCAAACATTCCCTACAAGGAACTAACGGCGGGGGGATCGCATCAATCACCGGATACGGGCCGACAACGTCACACACAAGCCGATGGAACTGCTACCAAATTTATAATGAATGCTTTAAATAATGAAGTACGGAAGGTGCTTTAAGCAAGCAATGCTAGAGGAACATGATCGCCAAATGCCAAAGTGAATTAACGAGCGGCGACACGGGTGGGCCTAAGGCATATAATGAAAGACAGACATAAAAGAATAAAGACGGTAGAAACGAGAACCGGGCATACAGATTGTATTCATAAGCGGAAGCACGGTTACAATAAGCACGGTAGTTCCCTAACAAACATTCCCCTTCCACCCTTTACAATGAATTTCGGATGGGCTTTTATAGCCCGAGTCCCACCAGATTACATTAATGGGCACGAGTCCCGATCAAACATGAGGTGACGAAGCGGCGAAAGAGGCGCAAATGCTGACCTTTTGTCGGGTCGAGGCTGTACCCGCGAGCATGGTCTTCTGGAAGGCTGGACGGCTACGTGGCGGAGTCTTTGGGTAAATCTTCAAGTCGGCGAGGCTTGCTAGTAGGCTGGAGCGGGTGAAACCTCGGATCAGCTTTGAATGAGGCTATTAACGCGAGCGGTGCGGGCAGCCCATGCTTATCCCTTTTGGTCGGCGGTCTTGGTTCAAATCCCGAAGGCTGGACACTTGTACGATGATGGGTTATCTTTGTGTGACACATGCACGCCTTAGAGGGCGATCTATCCATCTTTTCTTGGGATCGGGGCTCCTTGGGATGCGTGCAGAAATCAGTGCAGTCGGGGAGGGCCTTCAAGCCTTGGTCAAATTCCGGGTTTGTTCCCCTACTGTACACTTGTCAAGGGCGCATTCCGGCTCTGTTGAGAAGTCAAACTGCGCACAGGCGAACACTGGTGTCTGCCGCCATATGGACTTGCTCCGACATTTTACCCTTTTTCTGCATTGACCTGCCAGTCTGCCAGTGCAAGGTGCGCCCAGAAAGTGGGGCGGAGTCGGACTTCGCACCAAGCGGCGAACGCCGCACAGCGGGCGAAGTCGCCCGCACCAAGCGGGCGAAGTGCGAACTTCGCACCGGACTTAGCCAATTTCGAGATAGACCTGTTGGAAAGCTGGAAAATCAAGCGGGGAACTCCAAGGAAAAAGGGGGAGAGAAAGAGAATGGGAAAGAAAAGGAAAGGGAGAGAAGGGAGAAAAACGGAAGGAGGAAAAGAAGAGCGACACTCTGTTACAAAACAATATTGAAGACATTGCACCCCGTGCAAAATGTGACAACATTTATGGCGGCTCGCGGGGTGTCGAGCTCGCCTCGGCGCAAAGAATCCATGCCTTCATCCTTTGGGTGCGAGAGGAACTTGCCTCCCCTGCCTTTTGCTGCTCTAACTGTTCTCCTTGCAGCAACTGTTCTTCAGATTCATCTTTGTCAGTTGCCTCATCAGTATCTCCTTATGAAAGGTCTCCATTTCACTGTACGCCTCGCACATGCGAGTGTACGCCTCTTGGGCTGAGCGCCGGGCTTCCGCTTCGAATGGCTTGCGGTCGGCTATGTCTTCTAATGCTCCGTGAAAGCGGCGACCGCGTGCGGGTCGATGGTGAGGTATCTTTTCTCTAACTCCCGAAAATAGGAGCGGATCCTGGAATATCCGGACACCATCCGAGTGACTCATTTGTCTTGAATTGGCTCAGTCCAGCTATCAATTTCAGCTGTATCTGCTTCAAAGGACTGCCAATTCTTCTTTACCCGATCTAGGGTGAGGAGCTCGCCATTCTCAACAAAACCTGGACACCCAAGTTCTGAAAGAGCGTGAAAGGGGGCCAGACAGATATCTTTTTCATGTCCGAATGCGTCAAGCATTCGTCAGCCACTCTCACCTCTTCAACTTTTCTAAAATATTTGTGCAAGGTCACCCTTGCACCTGCCCATTCTGCGGCGAATGAGGACACGGGGGAAAAAAGGACGCCGTCGCGCTCGCGCTCTGAAGGTTTATCGCCGAGTCCGGCCATTGCTTTGCACGGCGCTCGGCCTCCTCTACCACGGGCTTTCCACTAGGCGGAAACTTCTTGAATCCTGGATGCGAAGTCCGGGACCGCCATTGCCTTAAAGGTATGGGGCTTGCATTCCCTCGGCAAACCAGCCCTCATTTCCTTAACTTTTGTCTTTGAAAAGACGGCCGCTTGAGATGTTTTTACGCAGGCTGCGATCGTACTGCTTCAAAGACTCCTGGAGTGAGAAATCTGCTCAGAGGCTGCTTTCTTTTCGGTTGCGGCTCTGTTCTTTGAGAAGCGGCTAGGCTGGGCTTTGAATTCATCTCGTTTCTCGCCGCGCCGCTTCCGGTGCTCGGTGGACCTAGATAGGTCCTCTTCAAGTTGCCTTACTTTGTCCTGCAGCGCGAAAAGTTCTTCCTGCTCCTCCAGACTCTTGACAAAGAGATTGTCAGCTTTGCGCATGATCGTCTGAATCTCATACTGTTTATCAATGTCGTCAAAGCTTTTCTCCTTTGTCTGGAGCACGTAGTCCGCCTTAGTCATTTCTCGGAGAGGCTTCTTCACTATTGGGATTATTTTCTCCGTTGTAATCACTCTCCTTCCGAAATCATACTTTGCGCGTTTTGCGGGGGTGGCTATCTCTTCATGTCTCCTCCGCTTCGGGTCTTGGCGGAAAGAGACGGAATACTCTACGGCTCTTGTTGCCGGGGGCAAGTCATACGAGTTACGGAGGTCGTCCATAAAATCTGGTTCCCCCGGCCCTAGGGATCTGCCGAGACGTCTCTCCTGCGGGGATGGGATCGGGGAGGAACCGGACGGACCTTGGAAGAATCGGTCGCTTGTGGGGGCGACCGGGAAATGGAAATGGGAGAGGGCGACCTCTGTGAGGGTTTGAAGCGGGCGAGGCGGAGGATGTGATGGTGAACGGACAGCCTCGGCACTAACCTCGGGCGAAGGGTTTGGAGTTGTGCTCGGAGAAAGAGAGACGTTAGGGTTACGAGCAAGGCGGTCGAAAGAGTGGGGGCCGCTAGAAGGACGCGGAGACGGGGAGGAGGATGTGGTCATGGCTCGCCCAGATTGAGCGGGGGACTGAGTGGAAGTAGAACTGGGTGAGACTAGAGAGACAGGGACAGCAAACGTACCTGCGGGCTCCGCCTGAGCCGATGCCGGGTGAATGTCTTCGCTTATTGTCTCGGCGGCTGGCTTGGGACTGCCCAAAGGAATTGCCTCTGCGGCGGCAGGACGCGACTGCGGCTCTGCGACTGGCTGCTGCACTATCAGGCTAGGTCGCTTGATTTTCTCAACTCTCCTCCGCTTCTTCTCTTACGGAACAAGCTGTCGGATCGGGGGAAGGAGGCAGAAGCGAGTGCGGCGAGCGTGATGCTCCCACGGTAAACTTGTACCGGGGTTTGACTTGCAGAAGGTCTGCCGCGACCGGTCTGCTTTCTGGCGGCGCTGGCGCTTTTCTTGCCTGAGGAAGTGCCTCGGGCGCTGCCTTGGCTAACTTTTTCGCCTTTTCAGGCGCCGCCTTAGGAGCCACGAACTGCATTGGATCGGCCTGGGTACTTGCTGGGCCGGCGCTGCAGTTGCCGAAGTGTACAACTGTTTGGGAGGAGACCCACTTTTATAATCCTCAAAGGGGCCTCGGGGAACGTAACCTTGATATGCGAACGGCCGCCAGCTGTCATGATCCTTGGTCATAGAGAACCGAGAAGTCGTCATCTACGGCCGGGTTTCTCCTTGTGGATTTATCGTCTTTGCGTGCGGCATCTCATTTTCCGAGCATTCAATAATCTTTTCTTTAGACCGGTTAAGGCACTGCAATCTTGGACAGAAATTTTTTGAACCATGGAGATGAGAAGTGATGGTCCGGGTTTCTCTTGGGGTCATATGTCACCTCCTCGCAGTAGAAATCCTGCCAAGGGGAGAAGCTTCCATTAATTCAATCTCCCAGTCAAGGTCCACATGGACCACGTCGCATCTATCTTCGGTTATGTCCCGGGGGCACAGATGTGCAAACTTTCCCCTTATCCCATGAGGGTCATACTTCCAGCGCTGCGGCAGCAAAACGAGGCCAATCCGGGACAGCGCTTGCTCTAGGTAGACATGTTGTCCTACCTCAATAATCTCAACGTTGGCCCAGGAAAGAGGGTATTGAAAAATCTGTCCTCTTTTCTTCCCTAGGCCAAACTCTTCTTCCACATAGTCCATATGTCGGGCAACCTCCATCCCGAACAGATGCTCTGAGCACCAATAGGGCAGCAAATAGGGTTTGCCCTTGAATCCGTAGATTCTGATCACAATCCCTGCGTCGGTCGAAAACGTCCCCGAGCTTCGATTTATCAAAGCACTCGTCATTTCTCTCGGGGGACGGGGGATTTCACTTTCGGTGAAGGCTGACATGACGAATCCCAGAAAGTTGAAGTTGAACTTGTAGTAGGACCCTTTCCGGTATAAGTCATCCGTCCGGTTATAGACGGGCTGGGGTTCTCCCTTCTCGTTAACCTTCTTCAGGTTCAGGATCGGCATTTGGGGGTGCAGATGGTACAAACAAAGCCAGACCGAACGGAGCCGAAACGAAAATTGGTTGGCGGCGCTTACGGATTTTCAGCGGTGGAATGAATGGCGTAAGCCGACCGGTCTGCCCGATCGAAAGAGATGGGGCGTTTTCCGCTCCACTGCGCCGCTGGTTCGTAAGATTCTCCACACGGGAGGCATTGCACGGCGCCGGGTGGTGCGGGTGCACCGGCTCATCGGAGTCGCGGCCGAGGATCCATGCCAAGATGGTATATAGATACTTGCTACGAAATTTTACCAAAGGCATGGGGCCGGTCGGCCATTGTCCGAGTTGGAAGCGGGCGCTCGGCTACGAATTGAGGAAATCCCTCATTCGCTTGGTGTGCGTGAAACGTCCCGCTTGTTCGCCCAAGCTGATTTTTACGAGGATGGTGCCGGAGTCATACTCCGGCCACAGGGCGAAAGGCGGCTGCACGGTCTCCCTGCGCGGTGCGAACAAGGGTTTGCAGCTGGAGCTGCAGATTTGCCGGGAAGGCTGGTTTATAGTGTACGACAATTAAGTCTATCGGCTCCGGGCATTGGTGGACGGGAGGGCACATGAATACGAAGAGGTTTGATTTGTACGCCGCTCCAAAATGATGGGAGGGCGAAACTTTGTCGACCCGAGCTCTCCACATTCGCTCTCGGCTGAGTTAGGCTCATGGAAAACGAGCCGTCCACATATCTCGCCAGGTAATTCACCGGAGGTGGTGGGGATTGCCCACGTTGTACCTTCTTCGTCCGGGCCTTTGACTTTTTCTGTGGCGGAGGATCGCCTTTGAAAACTCCCGGCCGCGGCAAATCCCACAGTTCGTTGCTTCAGCTGGGCTGCGCCGACACGGGCATTTTTCCCTTGTCCATCTCTCCGAGTCGGCAATAATGACGGGTTCGAGTACATCTGCAACAAATTTCGCTATCGGAGGAATAATTAGCCTTGTCAGAGGAATAATCTACGCAATCCGGAATGTTGGCATGATTCGACCCCCTTTTCTAGATAAAAACAGCGCCATTAATGCAACGCGGGAGGGGTAGGTCGGCTGAGTTAAAACCCTTGGTGGCCGCGCGGGAGAACGTTTAGGAAAAGACGCGCCCGGCGGCCGTGCCTTGCTTTTTAGTTGCGTTTTCGCTTGAAAAACGCGCAATCATTAACTCGGCGTTGGGGACTGCACCATGGGTGACGTTGCTGCCACCACTTGGGCACAGCGATCAAGACAAAACCTTCGGTGCGGAAACCCACATTAAAACAAGTGCAAACGCGCCTTGGGCCCGGCTTGGGGTTTTTGAATTTTTTTATTATTCTTTAAACCGCGTCCCAATACGGGCCCGGAAAACTAGGCGCAGCCGAACTTCGCCGAAGTTGGGCGCGGCCCGACCTCGCCGGCGAAGTCGGACTTCGCCAATTTGGGCGAAATACGAACTTCGCGCGACGCGTTAGCTTATTCTACCTCTGTTTTTATTGCGCCCAAGGTTTGGGCGCGATCGAGTCTTTGCCGCCTTTCATCTTTAGATGGACTTCGCACGGCGCGCTTTGTTCGGACTTCGGCGAAGCTTGATGCGAAGTGCGAACTTCGCGAAGTTCGCACTTCGCCCAAGCGTTGAGCGCAGCGCGCACTTCGCACGAGCGCTGGCCGAAGTCGGACTTCGGTGCGAAGTTCGCACTTCGCACAAACTTTGCGCGCAGTGCGTACTTCGCACGAAGGGTTGCGCAGTGCGGACTTTAGTCTGCTTCAGCTTTTCTCGGACAAACTTCGCAATTCGGCTGGGCCGAAGTCAGGCTTCGCTGCGAAGTCGGACTTCGGTCAACACTTAGTCGATTTTTTGCTCTTTTTTCTCCTTTCTTTCTCTGCATAGCCGAACTTCGCCCCTCCTGCGGGGCAACGACAGACTTCGTTGCGAAGTCTGTCTTTCTCTCCCATGCCGCATTTAAGCTCAAAGAAGGAAAAATAAACTGAATGCTAAAGCGGAAACTATACATGCGGGGAAAAATAAAAACACAAGGCAAAATTTTTACGGGGAAGGGCCACTCGGGCGCCTTCAACGGCGATAAAGCTTCAAGTGGAACCCGTTGACGGGGGATGGGGAGGAGGCGACCCTCCATATCCGAAAGTATGTAGGCATTGAGCCGATTCACCGGGCAATCGATAAGGGCCCTCCCGAGAGGCGTCAAATTTTCCGTGATTACCCGGTTTTGCCTTGTATGAGTCCCACTTCAGCACCAGGTCCCCGACTTCGAAAACTCGGGCAGTGGTGCCTTTGGCAAACCAGCCTTTAGTGGCTGCAATGTGATCGGCGAAGGCCTGGTATGCACTTTCTCTGTCTTCTTCCAAGCTGCGGGAGTTGGCACAACTTTGTCGTCTACCGGGTCTCCGCTGCTCCTGTCTTCGTCAATCATCCACGGGGCGGGGATTTCAATGTGTGATGGCATAACGGCTTGCTTGCCATAGACGAGCGCATAGGGGGACGTCTTGAGGGATTTCTTGAACGCAACTCCGTCCGCCCATAGCGCCCGGTTCGGGGAGCAAGTGCCAAGTCCGCTTATTTTTTTCAATGGTCCTCCGGAGAATTTTCAGGAGGTTCTTGTTAGTAGACTCGGCAAGGCCATTCCCCTGCGGGTAGTAATTAGAAGACATCTTGTGATAGATGCCAAGGCCGTTGGTGTACTCCGTGAGTACGGCGCCTACAAATCCCGGACCGTTGTCTGTCACAATCGACTATGGAACCCCGAAGCGGGTAATCAGGCTCTCAATGAACACGATGACCGTTTCTTGGTCGGCGTTCTTGGTCGGGATCGCCTCAGTCCACCGTGTGAAATAGTCGATGGTTGTGAGAATAAACTTGTGGCCGGCGGAGGAGTTAGGAGAAATCACCCCAATGAAGTCCGGACCCCATTCTTTGGAACGGAGCTTCGGCTTGAATCGGTTGAAGGGGCGGGGGTGCTTTTACGTTTCGGCCGGCATACCTCTGGCATTGATCACATTTGGCGCAGACCGCATACGCGTCTGCGAACAGAGTGGGCCAATAGTATCCAGCCCTTATTATTTTTAAGGCCGTTGGCCTTGAAGAATGGTGACCCCCAGGCATCCCGGAATGAAAATCTCCGAGGATCCTAGGCTGGTCAGATTTTATGACGCACCGCAACAGGATGCCGTCAATATTTTTGAAGTAAAGCCCCTCGGGGCGAAGAGTGTACCTTAATGCACCTAACCGAAATCTCCTTCGTTGTGAGGCGTTCAGGTGATCGGGACATCTTCCGGTGCTGAAGTATCTCACCAGTTCATCTGTCCAATCACTCCCCTCCAATAAGGAGTTGGCTAGGTAGACGCGTGTCGCTGTGTCCTCCCACTTACGAGGCGGAGATGCCGGCTACGAGCGCTTCGGGCCAATTCACGACACAAGGCTCGGCCTACGATAAGCTTGGTGGGCCGTGCTTCGATGTCAAACTCCTGGATCTTGGCAATCCATCCCGCTCTCTTGTGACCCGGTTCCCCTTGCAAGATGAAGCTGCGAACATCGGGGTGAATCACAAAGACGGTGGTCTTACTGCGGGAGACAAAGTGCACGAACTTTCGAAGGGACTTCATGACCGCATGGACCTGCCGCTCTATAAAATTGTACTTCTCTTCGTGTGGCAGAATCACTTGGCTTAGGAACGCAATGGGGCGCTCCTCACCGTCGTCTCCCTTATGAGTCAGGACTGCAGCGTAACTTTCGGGTTCTCCCACTTGCATACGGGATGAAGTCCTTGGAGTAGTCCGGGTTTGTCAACACCGGAGCTTGCGCAATTCGAGCCTTGATTTCCTCGAAAGCTTGCTCTCTCTCATCGGTCCATTCGTAAGGTGTATCTTTCTTCAACGGTTCGGCCATAGGCTTGATCACCTGTGCGAAATCCGGAATGAACTTCCGCACGAAGTTAATCTGACCGAAGAAGGACTGCAGACCTTTTTTATCAGTGGGGGCTGGCAAGCGAACGAGGGCTTCTGCTCTGTCAGGGTCAATGGCGAGGCCTTCCTCGGAGATGACATGTCCCAGCGGCTTTCCTTCCTTTACCGCGAAGACGGACTTCTTCGGGTTTATAGAGATGCCGAATTCTCGACAACTTTCAAATATACGCCGCGGTGCGAAACATGATCTTCTCGTCGGTGAGAGAAAACGGTCATGTCATCAAGATAGATGACAATAATCTTGTTGAGCGGCTCTCGGAAGGCCGGGTCCATGGCCCTTTGGAACGTGGCACCGGCATTGGATAAGCCAAACGGCATGCGGCGATAGGCGAACGTCCCCCACTTCGTGGTAAACGCCGTCTTATCCTTGGTCTTCGTCTTTGACCCAAATCCGGTTGTAGCCGGAAAATCCATCTAAAAGTGAAAATCTGCGGGCTCCGACAACGATATGCAAAATTTGGTCGATTTGGGGAAGCGGATAGTGGTCCCGGAGGGAAGCCTGATTTAGGTTTCGAAGTCGACACGAGAGACGTATGTCGCCATTCTTTTTCCTCACGGGCACCGAGTTCGCGACCCGGGATGAATGTTTGATGGGGTAGATGATCTTGGCCTCCAGCATCTTCAAGAGCTCGGTCTTCATCATGGCCTCAACCTTTGGATTTACGGCCCTTTGCTTTTGTCGGAACGGCTTGGCGCCATCCTCTAGCTCGATGGTATCCTTGGATGACGGATCTGTCATACCCCCTCAAATCTTCGTAGCACCGGGCCACGATGTCGGGGAACTCCTGGCACGGTGATCTAATCTGCACCGGCTCCTCCGACGTGCGATCTGTTCCGACCTTGATGGTTTTACCGAGGTTCGAGCTCCGAGTCGGCATCTTGCCTCGGGTCTACTTTGATCTGTGGGATATTGCTCTGTCATTTCGATCAAAGAGACTTTCTAATGTAATCGGTCCTTTTGGGACGTGATTATTCCGTAACTGTATCAACCCCTCATATTGCTCGTCATCAGGGTCTCTACCTTCGATTACACACACTTCGTTAACCAGGAATGTGACGATCTCCTCGTCACGGCTGAATACTGCCGGAAGGTATCCCTATCGAGCACGAAGGCACAGTAAATGGTGCGGACCGGCTTCGGTTTACGGACGACGTCTTCGGCGGAACGTGCACTGGCTCCAACGAGACGCCAGAATATCCGCGTGCTTGTTTCTCTCACGCGATATTGCCTTAACGTTCAATGAGTCAAACGATTCCATCAGGTCCCAGGCCCGATTGCGGTACGCTCTAAGATAGTGATGCTTAGACGCGCATTTATTCGTAACTTGATGACACACTAACTATGAATCTCCGAAAATTTGGAGATGCTTGATTCCTAGCCTTTCCGCCTTTCGCAGACCCAAGCACAGGGCTTCGTATTCCGCCGGATTGTTAGTACGGCTCCGAGCCGGCCTGTAGGCATAGTCCCTACGGACTCCGGTTGGAGAAACCAGGAGGACCCCTGCACCGGCGCCATTCTTGCAACGGGCGCCGTCAAAGAAAAGCTTCCACAGCTCTTCGGGTGCGGGTCCTACTTCCTTCGCAACGGACACGTCAAGCTCCTCGGGCTGCTTAATGGAATAACGACCACTGCTCTGTCCCGATTACGGCATTAAAATCCCGCAACGAGAACTCGTCTTCTAGCTGTAGCACTTCGAGAGCTTGCTCGGTCAGTTCTACTGTCACCAGTTCTTCTTCTGACAACTGGACCATGCAGTCCATCTCTCCGTCGGGTATCTTGTCTACTAGAAAAGGGGAAGGCTTCTCATTGAAAATTTTCGGTCTCCTTCCTTTGAAGGGCACTTCCATGTGCGAGTAGTCTAGAGACAGTACCCGCCCAACCCGCGGTGAACTCCCGAGAGAGACACATGCCGAAGTAAGGCTCCGGGTCAACAATCACGACCTCTTGGATGACCACAATGTCGAGAGCTTTGTGCGGCCGGATAGGGATGTCCTTTATGACACCAAGCTTGTCTTGACGGGGGTGCCGTCTAATTGCGGCACACCTTGGCTGCTCCGTGTGTATTCCATCCCGATCTCATCGCGAGACGGCCTTCGGCATCACGGTCGAGGAAGCACCGAGAATCCACCATGCGAGTTGTGAACTATGTGCCCTTGCATCCGCAAAGACGAGATAAAAGGGTGGCGGTCTGTTCTTCCCGGTGGCGGAGGCTGTCAAAGGTTGAACCGGGACAGCGGTGCATACGCTTGCCGTTCTTCATGTTTTTCGGTGATTCTTGCGACGAGATCTACCGGCACGGAAGCGAGAAGGGCATCGTACATGCTGATTCGGCGGGAGTCTTCTTTAACTCGTCTACAATCGTCGTAGCCCGAGGTACTAGCTCCTTCTGTTGGTTTAGCCGGTTCATACTTGGTCCGGTACTGTTGGGTGGCCTCAACTCGTTGTCTCTTGGTCAGAGACGGGTACTTCAGCTTCTCCTGGGCTTGTTCTTTGGTTTCGGTGGGGGCTGAAGTACAGGAAGCTTAGCGGGAGTTGGGGCCTTTCTCTGGAGGCTTAGCTGGAACAGCAGCGGCCTTTGCTAGAGAAGGTTTAGCGGGAGCTTTATCTTTGGATGCCTTCTCCTGGGCTGTGTAAGGCCACAGCCGCTTGTACGGTGGCAGCCCATTGGGCTGCGGTTTTTCTCTTCTCGCATATACCTGCAAAGGTTTAGCCGCGTCCGCAGCTTTCTTTTCTTCCTTGGCGGGCGTCACTGGGTTCTCTTCTGGCAGGGCAAAATTGGCCTCGCCGTCCAAGATCATGTACAGCTCATCATCTTCTATAGTCCTTGCCGGCCAAGGTCCGGATGTAGTCCTTGGTGCAAAGTGCAATCTTCCTCCGAATGCGGGTCATTGCACGTAGTGCACCGGTTGACACGGTCGGGGAGGACCGGGTGGGTCATCTATAGCAGCATTTCTCGGAGGCGGACGCCTCTGCGGTTGGTTTTATGGGGCTTTATCTTTTGTCAGCGCCGGTGGCGCATACGGCCTTCTAGGAGCAAAGTCCATTTGGGCCTGCTTCTTTTTCATAGCTGTCATGTCATTGGACATGGCATGATATCCGGAGGCCAAAGCCCGCACTTCTTGTAGAATCGTGTTACGGATCCTTTCTTGTCGGGAGGCGGCAAGCTGTGCCGGTGGAGGCAAAGCGGCCAATGGAGGAGGGTTAGAATAAGACGCATCTGCGCGGGGAGCGGGAAGCGGCTGGAAAATGCGGAGCGGGAGGAGGCGGATGAGGGTAATGCAAGTGAGGCGGGCCGTATTGAGTTACGACCGGCGCCGGATTCCCACTGCGGCTGGGGCTGCTGCCACTGAAGTAGACGGCACACCACCGGAAGCGAGAAGGATCTGCGATCTTGGAAAGTCGGGATGAATCGGCTCCTGCACTCTGGACGGAAGCCTGCCGATGGAGATAATGTCAGCTTCGACTTGCTGGGCAGCTTCGTACAGTGCGGGGAACTCGTCAATTCGGGCGATCTTCAGCAGCAGGCATATGTACGAGTTGAAAGACCTCGAGATAGTAGTGAGCGGCCATGCCGGCTGAAGGCCGAAGTTCGCGAGGTACCCGTTTCCGGGATCTCGCAAACCTAATGTTAAAATCGGACACCTCCTCTTGAGGATGCCTCCGGATTGCTTGGAGCCGATGCGGTAGAGAGGTAGGATCAGCGGACTCGTTGCATCCTTTTACGAGCCTCCTGGCAAGGCGGGGCCACCCGGTGATGGATCCCTACGCGGCGATCTCCACCGGTAGAGAAGCTTTCCCCTCGGGGAAAGGGCCGGCGAGACGGGTCTTCACACTTTCATCGGTGATGGTATGCGGTGCGGCCAGGGCAAGGATGTCCTGGATGTGCTCGTACGCCGTCTTACCGTAGCCGTCGTATGTGGGAATAGACTTTAAAGCGGCGGGGGGCACGGCTTGGCGACCGATCGGGGCCAAAGGCCACTGTAGGAGTCCACCGCCGGGGAAGAGATCATCGTCATTCGGGTGTTGATCGGCCATTTCTTCTTCTTCTCCGCCGTCGGTTGTGTACTCGGTATCGGTACTTTCCGAGGATACGGGATTTTCCTCTTCCTCGGCCTCTTCTACTTCGTACTCGGCTCTTCCGAGCCTCGGCTTCGGCCTCTTCTTGGATCTCGGCCTCGGCTTCGTCGAAGCGAGCTCGCGGATCAGCCCGGCTGGGTATCTCGCCTCGGCGTGGATGTCTAGTTCGTAGAACTCGGGCGGGCTTCTCGGATTTCTTGTTCGCCACCTTCTCGTGTGCATGAAGGTGACCAGGACCGGTCTTCTAGACTCGAGAGGATTTGTTCGTGCGAGTCGCCGGGTGTTCGGATTTGGAACGGCAATGAAGCGAACACCGGTGCTTCGATTACGTCGGGGGTGAGAAACTTCCTTGTCTCACCAAGAGCTCGGGAAGCTATCGGCGCCGGGTGGAGGCGATCAGAAAATCTCTCGTCAGATGTAGGACCCGTGTTCCGCCGAGCGGGTCAGAAGAACTGTTGCGCTAGGTGGAAACTAGATGGGTACTCTTTCTTTAAATCGTGGGACAAGCGTCCCACCGGGCGTGCCAGAGCGTTGGTTACGAATCTGCCATGAGGAAAGGATTTTTGGTTAATGCGCCCAGATTCGCCCACCAGCATGAAAGGCCGGAAGGAAGAGATGCCTTCAGAGCCAATCTCCGGAGAAGGCCGGCTCCTTTTGGGGGGGCTTGATTTAAGCTAAAGGGAGCAGGGAAAGAAATAAAGGAACGGAAAGAGACAAATGTACGGAAAGAGATACAAATATGTCCAAAGGTTGGTGGGGGGGAACTAACGGTGCGGGAACACACCAATCACCGCTACTTACGCATACAAACACGGAGCATGACAAGGAGCGCAAAACCTAGGCGTACTTCCGATACACCGGCGGCGTATGCACGGCTTCAATAGCTCCCTAGCAAACATTCCCTACAAGGAACTAACGGCGGGGGATCGTATCAATCACCGGATACGTACAGCGACGGGGGTAGAAAGTAAACCTAGAGATGTCGAGCCGGGTATATGTGTTAGGTAGAGAGTTTAACCGCACGGCTTCAATGGCTCCCTAGCAAACATTCCCTACAAGGAACTAACGGCGGGGGATCGCATCAATCACCGGATACGGGCCGACAACGTCACACACAAGCGATGGAGCTGCTACCAAATTTATAATGAATGCTTTAAATAATGAAGTACGGAAGGTGCTTTAAGCAAGCAATGCTAGAGGAACATGATCGCCAAATGCCAAAGTGAATTAACGAGCGGCGACACGGGTGGGCCTAAGGCATATAATGAAAGACGGCATAAAAGAATAAAGACGGTAGAAACGAGAACCGGGCATACAGATTGTATTCATAAGCGGAAGCACGGTTACAATAAGCACGGTAGTTCCCTAACAAACATTCCCCTTCCACCCTTTACAATGAATTTCGGATGGGCTTTTATAGCCCGAGTCCCACCCGTTACATTAATGGGCACGAGTCCCGATCAAACATGAGGTGACGAAGCGGCGAAAGAGGCTGCAAATGCTGACCTTTTGTCGGGTGGGGCTGTACCCGCGACATGGTCTTCCTGGAAGGCTGGACGGCTACGTGGCGGAGTCTTTGGGTAAATCTTCAAGTCGGCGAGGCTTGCTAGTAGGCTGGAGCGGGTGAAACCTCGGATCAGCTTTGAATGAGGCTATTAACGCGGGCGGTGCGGGCAGCCCATGCTTATCCCTTTTGGTCGGCGGTCTTGGTTCAAATCCCGAAGGCTGGACACTTGTCGATGATGGGTTATCTTTGTGTGACACATGCACGCCTTAGAGGGCGATCTATCCATCTTTGCTTGGGATCGGGGCTCCTTGGGATGCGTGCAGAAATCAGTGCAGTCGGGGAGGGCCTTCAAGCCTTGGTCAAATTCCGGGTTTGTTCCCCTACTGTACACCTGTCAAGGGCGCATTCCGGCTCTGTTGAGAAGTCGAAATGCGCACAGGCGAACACTGGTGTCTGCCGCCATATGGACCTGCTCCGGCATTTTACCCTTTTTCTGCATTGACCTGCCAGTCTGCCAGTGCAAGGTGCGCCCAGAAAGTGGGGCGGAGTCGGACTTCGCACCAAAACTGGGCGAAGTGCGCACTTCGCACCAAAACTGGGCGAAGTGCGAACTTCGCACCCAGACTTAGCCAATTTCAGATAGACCTGCTGGAAAGCTGGAAAATCAAGCTGGGAACTCCAAGGAAAAAGGGGGAGAGAAAGAGAATGGGAAAGAAAAGGAAAGGGAGAGAAGGGAGAAAAACGGAAGGAGGAAAAGAAGAGCAGCACTGTTACAAAACAATATTGAAGACATTGCACCCCGTGCAAAATGTGACAACAGGAACCCGAGTTCCCAAGTGACCAACCCATTGGCTTCCACCCCTAAATTGGCTAACAGTGGTTAGCAACTATCATACCTTTCCTTATCAAGTTGTCAATCGTAAGAATCCTGCCTTGGATCGCCATCCATGAGAACATTGCAACTTTAGGAATAAGCTTTTTGACCCACACCAACTGAGTCTGGAGAATGGGGTCCTCAGAATCTACCATTAGCATGTATGCAGATTTGACTGAGAACTGCCCATTTTCGGAAGCTGCCCAAATTACATGATCCTGCCCAGGACTCATGGAGATGAATTGTTGATGCAATATGCTTTGGATTTCTTCTGAAACGGCTTCAAATCCTAGGATCCTTATCTGTTTCCAAATAAGCCTTCCTCTGTCCTGCCTCATGAAGTTAGCTACTTTCCTTCCATAGAGATCCTCTGTGATTCTTTTGACCCTCGCTAGGTGAGGAACCTGAGATAATGCTTCATCCTTGGCCCACCTGTCATCCCAGAACCTGATCTTCTGTCCATTACCAAGGACCCATCTTAGGCCTTTCTTTATGACCTCTCTGCTTGATAAGATTGCTTTCCAGAACGCAGAACCTCTCCTGTGCACCGTATCATCTAGGAAATCGAAACCTTGAAGATATTTCCTTCTAATTATGGCAGTCCACTCATTCTCCTCATTGTTAATAAGACGCCAAGCTTGTTTAGCTACTAAAGTTGTGTTTAGATGAGCAACTCTTCTCAGTCCTAGCCCCCCGTATTCTTTCGGCCTACAAACCTTGCCCTAGCCCACAAGGTGGATCCTCTGTTTTTCCTCTGATCTAGACCAGAGAAAGTTCTTTTGAATCTGTTCAATTTTTTGGTGAATTCTGGTCGGAGCCCTAAAAACAGAAAGAAAATAAACCGGAATGCTCTGTAAGGAAGCCTTGGTGAGGGTGAGTTTTCCGGCCTGAGATAAAAAATGTCCTTTCCAGCCAGCCTATTTTTTTTGGATTCTTTCTACCACTCTATCCAACATAGATACACACGGAGCACCGTAGAAAATGGGAAGGCCTAGATACGTGGTAGGGAGAGTCGCTATCGAACATCCCAAAATTTGAGCTATTCTGGCTTGTCTCTGATTTGGGGTGTTAAGGAAGTAAAGCTTACTCTTGTTGAAATTCACCTTCTGACCCGCCGCATCCTCGTAGAGTTGGAGAATGTGCTTAATCCTTCTAGCTTCAACCACAGACGACTGGGTCAACATCAAAGTGTCATCCACAAATTGTTGGTGACTAATAGGGTTGATGAGAGAGGTGGCTTTGATCCCCGAAATTAATCCAGCATTGCAAGCTGCTTTAATAGTTCTACCCAGTGCCTCTGCCACAATGACGAACAACATTGGGCTTATTGGATCTCCTTGTCTGAGCCCTCTGTGACTCTGGAAGTACCCAGTTGTCGTGCCATTGACCAGAACTGAGAACCAGGGTTCGGATATGCACTCTTTTAACAGCCTGACCCACTGAGGATGAAAGCCGAACTTAAGAAGAACAGCTGTCAGAAAATCCCAGTTAATGCGATCAAAAGCTTTGTTCATATCGAGCTTTAGGGCTAAGACCGCCTTGTTGGTTTGACTTGCAGAGTGCAAAGCTTCATGGACTGTGATCACACCATCCAAAATTGATCTCCCCTGAACAGAGCTGCCTTGGCTAGGGTCGATAATGAGGGGCAGAATTTCTTTCATCCTGTTAGCAATGGCTTTTGATAATATCTTGCAGGACACGTTGCATAGACTAATCGGTCTGAAATCTGCCATTGTCTCTGGAAATGGGCCCTTAGGAATCAGGGCGATAAAGGTGGACTTGAACCCTCTCGGGATATGTTTTGAAGCCTGAAATTCTTTGATTGCAGAGATGACATCCGCTCCTACAGTGTCCCAAAAAACTTGGTAGAACCTAGGAGGGAACCCATCAGGGCCAGGGGTCTTATCAGGATCCATGCTAAACAGAGCTTTTCTGATTTCTTCATCAGTGAAGGGAGCAAGAAGCTTACCATTTATGGTCTCATCAACCAAACTCGGAATGGACTGGAGGAGGGTTTCCTTGGCTTCCTCTCTACACTGGGATTCATCCCCGAGAAGGGAGCTAAAGTAAGCTGCTGCTTCCTCCCTGATCTCAATTAAGTCTTGGGTTTTGGATCCATCGGCTTTGGTCAACTCTCTGATCTTATTATTACTTCTGTTCCTCAAGGTAGAAACATGAAAGAACTTTGAGTTTGAATCACCATCCTTTAGCCATAAAGCCCTGGATTTCTGTCTCCAGTAAGTCTCCTCACAAGCTAAAATATTATGATATTCTGACAGAATGGCTAGTTCCTCCTTCCTAGTAGCTTCATCACTGATACCATTCTGTATCTTGTTGTCAATGACCTGCAGCCTTTCCCCCACTTGTTTCTTGTTCTCAAACAGGTTCCCAAAAACCTCCTTATTCCAAGTTCTAAGGTTATTCTTTACTAATTTCAGCTTTTGAGCAAGAATGAAACCTGAACTTCCGTGAAAGGGTTGCTGCCACCATTTGGAAATACTTTCTTTTAAATCCGGGTGTCTGATCCACATTGACTGAAAACGAAAGGGTTTTTTGAAAGAGTTTGACTTTGGGACCTCCAAGAGGATGGGATTGTGATCGGAGGAAATTTTGGGAAAGGTTTGCAGGGTAGAGTCTCCAAACCCAGCAATCGCCTCCTTGGATAAGAAAAACCTGTCAAGTCTTTCCTGGATAAGTTGGCTTCCTGACCGCCTGTTGCTCCAGGTATACTTGGCTCCTCTTAGCCTCACATCCATCAGTTGGTTCGAGTTAACAAAATCATTGAAGTCTTCCATACTTCTGGAAGGGAGCCCTGATCCACCCTTTTTGTCTGATGGGTATAGCGGCGTGTTGAAATCTCCTGCCACCACCCACGGGATGTCATGGAAAGCATCACCCAGATTGCCCAGAAAATCCCACAAAGAAGCTCTCCCCTGAACAGAATTAGGAGCGTAAACATTGGAGCAGATCCACGATCTATTGTTGTCAATATCATGGAAAAAAACACTCAACACCCTGTCGTCCTCTTGGATGATACTGCCTTCCACTACCCGAGGGTCCCACAGAACCAAGAGCCCCCCTGACGTTCCTCTAGCCGGTATAAACACCATTTCCCCTTGACTCCACATCTTTTTTGCTATTGATTTTGACTGGGCTTCGTCTAATTTTGTTTCTTGCAACATCAAAATTGTTGGATTGTATTGCCTTCTTAGCGAACTAACCACTCTCTGAGTGGGCCGGCCATTGAGGCCTCTCACATTCCATGAGAGAACCTTCATTTAGATTGTTTAGAGTTTTTCCCTTTCCCCCTTCCCTGAGGAGGTTTTCCTGATTTGTTATCTTCGAGCCCTGGGATAACTTGTTGTATCAGAGTTTTCTGTTTACCGCTGGCAATCTCATTGTCAGTCCTCATTCTGTTGTGCTCTGCATTTGAAATCCTTCCCTTCTTTCTCTCACAACCATAGTCAATAGGTAACTTAGTCGAACTCCTGGTCTTCTTGGGGCTAAATTGAGGGGGATCTAACTGTTGAAGGACCGGACTCACGCATTCCTCAAAATCATCCAATTCTACCATCTCAGTCCTTGATTCTAACTCCAACATCTTTTTCCTGTATTCTCCTGATTTATGAGAAGAATCTTCTAGCTGGTTGGGCGGGCTTCTGGCTATGATATTGGGTAGGTCTGGTTTCGAAGAGGCAATCTCCTCCACCCTTTTTCTATATTCTCTGGGGCTTAGCCTTACCCCTCCCTGGGGGATTGAGGGGTTATTTGTTATGGGATTAGAAGGACCCGCCCTTGAAGGGGATTCTAGGGTTTCAGGGAGAACACATTGCCTGTTTCCCTCTTCTAATTCCTCGATCTCCCCTTCTATCGATAGATCGGCTAAAATATTGAACTTATTTGAGCTTGGAAATTTAGGGCTTACCTGATTTTCCTGTTCTTCGGTGAGATGTTGCTTGTCTTTGCTCTGATTTTGCCCTGAACCCTGTTTGTCCTTCTCCTGAAAAAAGTAGTTCTTTTTAAATGGCCTAGACCCTCCTTTGCCAACAGGGCCTCTTTTTAGAGGGGGGTTCCTAGGAAACCCTTTCTCATTTGCATGCTTCCCTTCCGATCTATGGATGACTCTACTTGCTGCTAGAGTAGGGCACTGATTTTGCAGGTGGCCTTGGGATTTACACTCAGGGCAATAAGCTGGCTTGTTTTCATATTCCACCGCCTGATATCTTAGGTAGTTGCCGTACTCTAGCTCCACAACATTTGGCAGCTCAGATTCAAGATTGGCGTTGACGCAAAGTCTTGCATGTGTCATCCTTGTCCTAGCCAAGGTTGCATGATCTATGGACACCAGTTCTCCGATCGTTCTGGCAATGCCATGCAGCCAATACTCGTTGACAAACTGAGCTGGAAGGTTGGGGAGCCGAACCCAAATGGGAGCAGTATTGATATTCTGTTTTTCAGGGTCAAAATCCTCCCCCCATTTCCTGAGGAAAAGACTGCGTTTCCCTAAAAACCAGGGTCCTCCAGTGAGAACGCGGCTCGCATCCTCCTTATTGTTAAATCTTATGATAAAAAACCCCCTGGACAGGGCAACAACCTCCATACTACCCACCGTCCTCCATTTGGATAGGGCCCAGGACCGAATAGTTTCTATATCTGGCCTTCCGCCCAGAAACTTGCCCACTAATGAAAACTCTTCCATGGCTAAACATGGCCCCATCGAATCAATAGGTGCCTTTATCCTGTTATTTACCGGGATGAGGGGCGGGAGTGAAAGAAAAACACTCTTTCTCCCCTTGACAGTTTCCGCAAAGGACCGGCCTCCTCCGGGACCCGCACCGCCCATCTGGGTCCCTTTGTCCGGATCTTTTTGGGGAGGGTCGCGCTCTCTCTGGACAACCCCTCCTGACGCCGCTGGCCTCCCATCCTCTGGATCCTCGCCTGGGTCAATCTCGAGGGTCCTACCCAAACCCTCCGAGCCATCTCTGCTCTTCCTGCCTAAAACTTTCGAAATCTCTCCGCTGCTCCTCTCCTCCATTGATGCCTACATGCGATACGCTATAGATGATTGATTGCCAAGCTTTTGTATTCTTTCCTAACTTTTCCTTACTTGCAACTACTAAATATACATTTCTAATAGATGATGGTTTTTTCAATGGTACATCCATCATACCCATGCCTCCATGTTTAGTTGTTTTTCAACATCTCTCTCTTTGCCAAATGGGTAGCAGACTTAAAAGTGCAAGTCCTTGGTCCCACTTTGTGGGATTCCTCACCCCTATTAACATCGAGTTTGGGCATGTGTGTGGGGGGACTGGCCCTCTTGCTTTCTAACTAGTTAATGTGATGATGCAAGTCTAGTGGCATATTCCATGATTGGAATTTCATTCCACATTAATACCTATCTATCTTGTTAGTGTAGTTTGTGTGTGTTTGTGAATAGTCCCACGTTAATTGTGTTGTGTTGTGGGACTTAAGCGGTTTATAAACCCCAACACTTGCCATACTCTTTTCCAATGGGGTAGCAGGCTTAAAGGTGCAAGTTCTTGGTCCCACTTTGTGGGATTCCTCACCCCTATTAACATTGAGTTTGGGCATGTGTGTGGGGGGCTAGCCCTCTTGTTTTCTAACCGGTTAATGTGATGATGCAAGTCTAGTGGCATATTCCATGATTGGAATTTCGTTCCACGTTAATACCTATCTATCTTGTTAGTGTAGTTTGTGTGTTTGTGAATAATCCCACGTTAATTGTGTTGTTTTGTGGGACTTAAGCGGTTTATAAACCCCAACACTTGCCATACTCTTTGCCAATGGGGTAGCAGGCTTAAAGGTGCAAGTCCTTGGTCCCACTTTGTGGGATTCCTCACCCCTATTAACATTGAGTTTGGGCATGTGTGTGGGAGGCTGGCCCTCTTGCTTTCTAACCGGTTAATGTGATGATGCAAGTCTAGTGGCATATTCTATGATTGGAATTTCATTCCACATTAATACCTATCTATCTTGTTAGTGTAGTTTGTGTGTGTTTGTGAATAATCCCACATTAATTGTGTTGTGGGACTTGAGTGGTTTATAAACCCCAACACTTGCCATACTCTTTGCCAATGGGGTAGCAGGCTTAAAGGTGCAAGTCCTTGGTCCCACTTTGTGGGATTCCTCACCCCTATTAACATCGAGTTTGGGCATGTGTGTGGGGGGCTGGCCCTCTTGCTTTCTAACCGGTTAATGTGATGATGCAAGTCTAGTGGCATATTCCATGATTGGAATTTCGTTCCACGTTAATACCTATCTATCTTGTTAGTGTAGTTGTGTGTGTGTTTGTGAATAATCCCACATTAACTGTGTTGTGTTGTGGGACTTGAGTGGTTTATAAATCCCAACACTTGCCATACTCTTTGCCAATGGGGTAGCAGGCTTAAAGGTGCAAGTCCTTGGTCCCACTTTGTGGGATTCCTCACCCCTATTAACATCGAGTTTGGGCATGTGTGTGGGGGGCTGGCCCTCTTGCTTTCTAACCGGTTAATGTGATGATGCAAGTCTAGTGGCATATTCCATGATTGGAATTTCGTTCCACGTTAATACCTATCTATCTTGTTAGTGTAGTTTGTGTGTGTTTGTGAATAATCCCACGTTAATTGTGTTGTGTTGTGGGACTTAAGCGGTTTATAAACCCCAACACTTGCCATACTCTTTTCCAATGGGGTAGCTGACTTAAAAGTGCAAGTCATTGGTCCCACTTTGTGGTATTCCTCACCCCTATTGACATCGAGTTTGGGCATGTGTGTGGGGGGCTGGCCCTCTTGCTTTCTAACCGGTTAATGTGATGATGCAAGTCTAGTGGCATATTCCATGATTGGAATTTCATTCCACGTTAATACCTATCTATCTTGTTAGTGTAGTGTGTGTGTTTGTGAATAATCCCACGTTAATTGTGTTGTGGGACTTGAGTGGTTTATAAACCCCAACACTTGCCATACTCTTTGCCAATGGGGTAGCAGGCTTAAAGGTGCAAGTCCTTGGTCCCACTTTGTGGGATTCCTCACCCCTATTAACATCGAGTTTGGGCATGTGTGTGGGGGGCTGGCCCTCTTGCTTTCTAACCGGTTAATGTGATGATGCAAGTCTAGTGGCATATTCCATGATTGGAATTTTGTTCCATGTTAATACCTATCTATCTTGTTAGTGTAGTTTGTGTGTGTTTGTGAATAATCCCACATTAATTGTGTTGTGTTGTGTTGTGGGACTTGAGTGGTTTATAAACCCCAACACTTGCCATACTATTTGCCAATGGGATAGCAGGCTTAAAGGTGCAAGTCCTTGGTCCCACTTTGTGGGATTCCTCACCCCTATTAACATCGAGTTTGGGCATGTGTGTGGGGGGCTGGCCCTCTTGCTTTCTAACCGGTTAATGTGATGATGCAAGTCTAGTGGCATATTCCATGATTGGAATTTCGTTCCACGTTAATATCTATCTATCTTGTTAGTGTAGTTTGTGTGTTTGTGAATAATCCCACGTTAATTGTGTTGTGTTGTGGGACTTCAGCGGTTTATAAACCCCAACACTTGCCATACTCTCTGCCAATGGGGTAGCAGGCTTAAAAGTGCAAGTCCTTGGTCCCACTTTGTGGTATTCCTCACCCCTATTAACATCGAGTTTGGGCATGTGTGTGGGGGGCTGGCCCTCTTGCTTTCTAACTGGTTAATGTGATGATGCAAGTCTAGTGGCATATTCCATGATTGGAATTTCGTTCCACGTTAATACCTATCTTGTGTTTGTGTGTTTTGCAAGTGTATTTATATTCTGTTTCAGTTTGATTCTACTCAACGGGTCTGAATTGATTCTAAACATTACTAAGGTATATAATTACCTTAGTTGCCTTTGTTAATCTGAATTCATATCTTAGGTTACTTGGAGTGACTCCATGGTTATTTTCCGTAAGTTACTGCTAATTTTAAAATTTTCCTTCCTTGAGTACAATTGTGACTAACACCACATTGTTTAACATCTCTCTCTGGTTTGTGTAACTGGAGATGAATAATTTTTATTGACTATTGCAGTTAATTTACTCTTTACTCGACTAATCATGTCTTCCTTTCACCCTATGTCTGTTGCCGGTGTAACCATCATTCACCTGAGGCTACAACTCTCCGGAATATCAATGACAGATTTGTGCATCCTTGTCTGCATACACGAGTGGCTATTGGGGATTTTGTGCCTTTTTCTTCTAACATGCAGTAAAACAGGAATATTGTTCTCCTGCATCGGGATCTGGCCATCCCTCAGATACACGGAGGAGCTGCATACAGATGAAGCTTACTAATTTCCTGTCTTTTTCTATTGGTTCCTTAGCCATGGATACTAGGAGTATTTTGAGGGGTTGAACTCTATATTCTCCTAAGATCATTGAAAAAGGCCTCCTTAGTCTTGGCCATTCTCTTGGGAGCACCAATAGATCTTGTGTTCACTCTTTTGGGACGGTTTGGTGTTGACGATGGCTCCGTTTCTACTCTGCATTCTATTATAGATGAGATTTGGTGCTTGGCTCCACTCGAGGTTTTCTCTATTTCTCTCTTTTACTTAGGTTGTTTGTTCCCTCATCTGTTTATCATTACTTATAGCTTTAAGAATGATAGGATTTACCCCTTTTTGAGTCCATCCCTTGGGGTGTGATCTGATGCTGTACATTAGTTTAAATTTAGTGTAACTTACTCTAGGCTAGTTTATTGTAGTTGTACTTTCGTGTTCACTATAGTGCATTGTAACAACTCTTGTTTGGCAAATCCCATTGGCCTATTTTGGTCATCTGTGGACATTAATAGATTTATCTTATTTTTGTCATGATTAAAAAGTCTTAATATCATTTTGCACAAGCCACTTTACATTTTGATTTTATTCGATCGGTTACCTTTGCATTTTCAAAAGCAACTTTAGAAAAACTGCATCTATAGCTTTGCATTGTCCATAGTTCTAAGCGAGTAGACGATTCCTTGTAAAAGGTGCTATGGTATATAGGAATGCTAGAAATTTCTTTAAAAATTACTGACTGTGACTATATTTCTCTCTAAGGGATGTGCTATCTACCTCCATATGACTCTCAGAGTTATTCATGATAGGATCTATGCCATTGTTCAATTCCCACTTTCATATTATTGTGTTTACAGCTTATCAAATTATGTCTCAATGCCCATTGCATTATTTTCGTGCCAACCTACGTGCTTGAAGCTTTGAAATCTTTTTCTTGTTTAGAGGTGCATCTTATAGTGCTATTATTCACATAAAGCTACTTCAGTTGTACAATGGGCATGGCACATGCATGCACACAAAGACTAAAACATAATGTATGAGCCATAACAAAATTGTCATATGATCTAAGGAATATAAAGACAAGCTTGAAATTGCAATACAATTATTTATTAATTTTTATTTTTTTAAGTTTTAATTTTATGAAAAACTTACTAGAGGATCATCCAAATATTAAATTCTAGCTTAACCATAGATTTAAATTCACATATTACCAAAAATTCAATAATCAAGCAGAAGGTGGAGAGAACACCAGGAAATGGTACCTGAACTTTGATGCAACTTTTACGTCTTTGCAGCATTAAGTATTATCTATTAAGAAAGTAGTTCTTGTAGAAAAGCAAATTGCGACTTAAAACAATTCTGACGGATTAATGAATAATAATAACAAACATGATTTGGTGTTTTCTTTTCCCTTTGTTAAGAAGCATCCTGAAACATGCATCTGATAGGCTGCACTGTACAACAACACTAAATTTTTGCTTAGATGCCAGTCATCAGGGGTACCTCATTTGCCCAAGTTGTACGACTTGCACCTGGCCTTTCATATGCCATTTGGTGGTGCATATCTCAATTTGAAAAGCCTTTGTGAGAAGACTGAAACTCTTGCTGAACTCATTAGTGAACCCTGGTCCTGTTGGCAGGTGGCATGCATTTTTGATATTTATTTAGATCTCTTATAGTGCATATGAATGCACATTAGTAATCATTTGACATTGTTTCCAAGTGGACAAGATGACATCTAAATGTTACTTGATGCTACAGACACTCCCAGTTTTTTTCACTTTTTTGTTTTGCTGGAGATAGAACCAGATTATTTCTGTTCATATATTAAATGAGAAAAGTCATCATAAACGACTTGCATGCATTTGCTAGCAACTTCTATTAGATCTCTTTTGTATTGCATGTCCCAACTTAACATGTGTATATCCTCAAGGACAACAAATATAGAGATGGGATTTCTTAAGAAAAAAGACCTTAGTATGAGTCCCGTGAGTTAGTTTCTGGTGGCTTGCAGAAATACCTTACAAGACTTGATATTTTTGATTGTGAAGAGTGCTGTAGATAATGTGCAGAGTCCTTACCATGCCGTGCCTATTTCAATTGCAATAATGCTTAGTTGTAGATGATACTAAGTTATTAGAGGGAGTGGACCTGGTTCCAGGACACTTTGAAATCCTTATGAACAAATGCCTAGAAGAAGGCCTAATTAAAGCTTGAAGAGTGAGGCAGGTCAGTATTTCTGTTTCATGAAGTGATGAACAATGCCATAGGAGAGAATGCATGGGAAATATTGCAGTAATTTCATTATGGGTCCTGTAGCCAAGAGGCTAGCACATCGTTTTCCATAAATGGGGCTTGCTGTGATGAGCATGATGCCTGTAAACATGTTGCAAGAGAGGCAACAATACAATTTCAAACATGGATATGATTTTGAGATTTGGTTTTGAGAAATTTGTTATTCCTTCCAAGCAACAGATTTCAACATATAATGGCAGGACCTGTTCTTGACAGAATGCTTAATGTTTTAGCTTTGAAACAATTGATACAACTTTTCATCAACTCTTCCAATGTTGATGCAGCAACCCAGTATACTCTCATCTTTTTTTACTTGAAAAGGTAACCCCCAATGGTGTTAACAAAGATGCAAAGAAGAAGTGGATAATCTGATGTTTCTACCTCCTTACACGAGGCATGCCAAAAAGGTCCTGTTGCCACATTTTGCACAGGGGTGCCATGTTTTTGGTTTCTGCAAGTAGGCTGCTCTTTTCCTTTCCTTCTCCTCATTTTCCCCTTTCTTCATTTCTCCCTTTCTCCCTCTTCCTCGCAGTTCCATTCCCTCTTCTTCTTTCCCCCTTTCTTCCCCCAGTAAAACTTCAGCAGGTGTACCTTGAAAAGTTTCTAAGTGTTGGGGCGACACCCGACTTCGCAGCGAAGTCGGAGTGCGCCCTCAAGTGGAGCGCAAGAGGGAACCCGAAGTGCGCACCAGGACAGGAAATAGTTGAAAATTTGACTAAGTGTCAAGGGCGACACCCGACTTCGCAGCGAAGTCGGAGTGCGCCCTTCTTCCTGGGCGCACTAAGGGAGCGGTCGAAACGGCTAAGTGCTGGGGCGACACCCGACTTCGCAGCGAAGTCGGAGTGCGCCCCTTTTCCAGTGCGCAGTCCGAACAGCGGATGAAGACAGCCAAGCACCGGTGCGCAACCCGACTTCGCAGCGAAGTCGGAGTGCGCCCTTTGACCGGTGCGCAGTTGGGTAAAGTCAACTCAGAAATTTGCTAAGGCAAGAAGGCCTTCCAACTGCGCTGTCTTCCTCCTGCGCAACCCGATAGCGCCCGAATTCCCGGCGAAGTTGGATAAGCTGCCTTTCAAGGCGTACACGTGTCACACTTCAGCATCCGACAAGTATCCACCTTCGGGATTCGAGCCAAGACTTGACCGCGCAAGGACAAAGCATGGGCTACACTACCGGCGCCATCTGTCACCATTTAAGCCGATGTGAAGTGCCATCTCGCCGCACCTACCCGCATTCCTCGTTGGACCGAAGACTTGACCCAACGCGCTGCCACGTAGCTGTACCGCCTTCAGGGACACCATGCTGCAAGGACAGTCCGGCCCGACAGAAGTCAGCATCAGCAGCTCCTCAGCCGCTCGTGTCAGCTACTGTCTTGTCTGGGACTTCGTGCCCATGAATGTAATCGGGGGAATTTTGGCTATAAATACCCACCACATTTTCATTGTAAGGTGGTGGAAGGGGAATATATTGCTAGGGGACAATTGTAGCTGTGCGTTTGCCTCAAATATAAACATACACTTGGCCTCGCTTACTGTCTTTTATCTTGCATGCTGCCTCTCCTTGTCATTTCTGCCTCATGTTTCTTGTGTCATTGCTTGTCGTTGTACCGAACTCGGACTCCAAGATTTGATGGCCAGTATTCCCGGAATGCATAGATAGAGGATACATGGGATCGCCGATAGCTGTAGTTTCAATGTATGTTTGTAGATGAATGCTGTTAGTAGTGGTGATTGATTCGTTGCCGTGCTGCTTATTCCCCCCACCCAACTCCAATCACATTTGGAATCCCTTTCTGCACTTTTATCTCTTTCCTGCACTCTTATCTTAACACAAACCCCACAGGAAGCCGGCCTTCTCCGGAGATTGGCACGGAAGGCATTCCTTCCTTCCGGCCTTTCAATCTGTGGGCGAATCTAGCGCAATAACAACAAATCCTTTCCTCATGGCAGATTCGTAACCAACCGGCACGCCCGTGGGACATGGTAGTTTCCCACCCCCAAACAAAATCGAAGTACTAGTGCTCGCTTCATTGCTGTTCAAAATCGTAGCACCTGGCGACTCGCAAAATTATCTGAACATTCTCTGAGTCCGTGAAGACCGGTCCTAACGCCTTCATGCAAACGAGAAGGTGGCGAGCAAGGAATCCGGAGAACCCGCCTGACTTTTACGAACTTGACCTTGACGCTCCAGGCGAGCGCGTCAGGCTGGCTGATTACCAAGCTCGCGAAGAAGAAATCCAAGAAGAAGCCGAGGCTGAAATCCGAGAAGCCGAGGCTGAGATTGAACAAGTTGAGGCCGAAGAAGAATCCACATCTTCGGACAGTTCCGATACCGAGTACACTACCGGGTCAGAAGCAGAAATGGCTGATCATCTGGATGAGGATGACCTCTTCCCGGCGGTGGATTCTACGGGGCCCTTGGCCCTAGTCGGACAGCAAGCCGTGCCCCCTGCTGCCTTAAAGTCTATCCCTACATACGACGGCTACGGCAAGACGGCGTATGAACACATCCAGGACATTCTTGCCCTGGCCGCGCTACACTCCATTACTGACGAAAGTGTGAAGACCCGTCTGCTGGACCTTTCCCTTAGGGGAAAGCTTCTCTACCGGTGGAGATCACTGCCAGAGGGATCCATCACAGGGTGGCGACAGTTAGCCGGCAGACTCGTGAAAGGATGCAACGAGTCCGCCGATCCCTCTTCTTTGCCGCATCGGGCCAAAGTATTCAGAGACACCCCCAAGAGGAGGTGTCAGACTTCAACATCCGGTTTGCGAGGTCTTGGAAACGAGTGCCTCGCGAACTCCGACCGTCAGCAGGTCAGGCCGCCTACTACTACCTGAGATCCTTCAACTCAGACATTTGCCTTGCTGAAGGTTGCCAGAATCAACACGTTCCCTCGCTCTGTACGAGGCTGCCCAGCAAGCTGAAATGGACATCATCTCCATCGGCAAAGCTTCCACACATAGTGCAACCGCCCATCTACCCCAAATTTCCCCGATCGTAGTATCCATCGCCTTCTGGTTCGGAGCCGTCCACTTCAAGATAGCAACCCTAGCAACAATGGAATCCAGCGTTGGTCATGAACCCTTATGGCCCACTGCAAATTCATTATCTGCCTCCTCGTCCTCTATGTTTTCCAACACTTCCTCGCTCCCCGCAAAGATGCACAATATTCAAACTCCTCCTCCATTGGCCGCATTGCCTCCCCACCTCGCCGCCTCCCGACCATGATATTCGTAATCAAATCCTACAGAGGTACGGGCTCTGGCCTCTGGCTATCACACCATGTCCAACGACATGACTGTCCTGAAAAAGAAGCAGCCCAGATGGACCTGGCTCCAAGGAGGCCATATCCGCCCCGGCGTTGACAAAAGATCGGCCCCCCGAGCAACATTTGCAACGGCGGCCCCCTCCGAGGAATGCTGCCATTGAGGATGAACCTGGTACTTCTGACCAGGTCAACTGGTGCACCACGTGCAACGACCCGCATGCCGAGGAAGACTGTACACTGCATCAACACTACCTCCAGACTTTGGCCAGCAGCGCCATTGAGGACGAAGAGCTCTACATGATCTTGGGCGACGAAAGCAATTTCGCCGTTTCAGATGAAGTTCCGATGCCGCCTCCTGCCAAGGAAAACAAGAAGTCTGCCGAAGCTGCAGCCAAACCCTTAAAGGTGTACGCCAGAAGAGACAAGGCGCAACCTGAGGAGATACCACCCTACAAGAGGCTGTGGCCTTACACAGCCAAAGACAAGACTCCTCCGGCGAAGACTCCCGCAGTCAAGCCTCCCATTGCCAAAGCTCTTCCGGCTAAAGCTCCCGCTGCTCAGCCTCCAGCTGAAACAAAAGAACAAGCTCAGGAGAGGCTGAGATATCCGTCTCTGACCAAGAGGCAGAGAGTTGAGGCCACTCAACAGTACCGGACGAAGTATGAGCCGGCAAAAGAAGCGGAAGGAGCTAGCACTTCAGGCTACAACATAGTAGACGAGTTGAAGAGAACTCCCGCAAGAATCAGCATGTACGATGCTCTTCACCTCCTGTGCCAGGTTGATCCGTCGCAAGAATCCTCGAAAATCATGAAGAACGGCAAGCGGATACAGCCCGCTGTCCCGGTGCAACCCCCGATAGCCTCACCACCGGGAAGAACAGACCACCTCCCTTCTATCTCTCATTACGGATGCAAGGGTACATAGTACACAACCGCATGGTGGACCTCGGAGCTTCCACGACCGTAATGCCGAGAGCCGTCTCGCGATGAAATCGGGATGGAGTACACAAGGAGCAGCCAAGGCGTGCCGCAACTAGACGGCACCCCCTCAAGACAAGCGGTGTCATAAAAGACATCCCCATTCGGCCGCACAAAGCTCTCGACATTGTGGTCATCCAAGAGGTTGTGGTCGTCGACTTGGAACCCTACTTCGGCATGTGTCTCTCCAGGGAGTTCACCGCGAGTTGGGAGGGTATCTCTCTCTGGACTACTCGCACATGGAAGTGCCCTTCAAAGGAAGGAGACCGAAGATTTTCAATGAGAAGCCTTCCACCTACCTAGTAGAGAAGATACCCGGAGAAGAGCCTGAGGATTGCATGGTTCAAGCTGACGGAGGAAGAACCGGTGACAGTGGACATGACGGAGCAAGCTCTCGAACAACTGCAAGTAGAAGATGAATTCTCCTTGCGGGACTTCAACGCCGTGATTGAAACAGAGCAAGGCTGCTACACCATTGTTCAGCCTGAGAGGCTTGACAAGTCAGCCCGGAGAGAAGTGGGACCAGCACCCGAGAAGTTGTGGAGGCTTTTCTTTGACGGCGCACGATGCAAAAATGGCGCCGGTGCTGGAGTCCTCTTGGTTTCCCCAACCGGGATCCGTAAGGATTACACCCTACAGCCGGCTTGGAGCCGTACCAACAACGCGGCGGAGTACGAAGCCCTGTGCTTGGGTTTGCGAAAGGCGGAGAGGTTGGGAATCAAACATCTGCAGATCTACGGCGACTCAGAGCTAGTGTGCCACCATATTACGAACAAGTGCGCCTCCAAAAAGCACTATCTCAAGGCGTACCGAAATCGGGTCTGGGATCTGATGGAGTCTTTTGACTCGTTGAATGTCAAGGCTATTTCACGAGAGAAAAACAAGCATGCCGACATTCTCGCGTCCGTTGGAGCCGTGCACGTTCCGGCCGATGACACCGTCCGTAAGCCGAAGCCGGTTCGTACCATTTACGGTGCCTTCGTGCTCGATAAGGACACCCACTGGCAAGTGTTCAGCTGTGACGAGGAGATCGTCACATTTTTGGTAAATGAAGCCTGTTCAATCGAAGGTAGAGACCCTGATGACGAGCAATATGAGGGGTTGATACAACTGAAAAACAATCATGTCCCAAAAGGACTGATTACCTTAGAGAGTCTATTTGATCAGAACGACAGAGCCATATCTCACCGGATCAAAGTAGACCCGAAGCAGTATGCCGACCTGGAGCTGGAACCTGGCAAATCAATCAAGGTCGGGACAGACTGCACCACAGAGGAACTCGAGCAGATCAGAGCATTATGTCGAGAGTTCCCTGACATAGTAGCCTGGAGCTACCAAGACTTGAAGGGGTATGACAGAGAAATAATCCAACATACCATTGAGCTAGAAGATGGCGCCAAGCCATTCCGGCAAAAGCAGAGGGCCGTCAATCCAAAAATCGAGGCCATGATGAAAGCCGAGCTCTTGAAGATGCTGGAGGCCAAGATCATCTACCCCATCAAGCATTCATCCTGGGTTGCGAACTTGGTTCCTGTGGAGGAAGAAGAACGGAGACATTCGTCTTCGCGTGGATTTCAGAAATCTAAATCAGGCCTCCCTCAAGGACCATTACC
Organism: Wollemia nobilis; assembly: GCA_028583015.1. Taxonomy (NCBI): domain Eukaryota; kingdom Viridiplantae; phylum Streptophyta; class Pinopsida; order Araucariales; family Araucariaceae; genus Wollemia; species Wollemia nobilis. The sequence continues at coordinate 923,821 of JAQPPZ010017247.1, forward strand.
CGCTTCCCCGCATCGATCGATCCTCCATATAGTTGCCGGAGCCCGTAGATTTTCCCTCTTAGACGGTTTTTCTGGCTACAACCAGATATGGGTCAAGGATGAGGACCAACACAAGACGGCGTTCACCACCAAATGGGGAACGTTCGCCTATCGCCGCATGCCATTCGGCTTATCCAATGCCTGCGCCACATTCCAAAGAGCCATGGACCTCGGCCTTCCGAGAGCCGCTCAACAAAGTGATTGTCATCTACTTGGATGACATGACCGTTTTCTCTCACAAGCGAGAAGATCATGTTCCCCACCTGCGGCAAATATTCGAAAGGTGTCGTGAATTCGGCATCTCCATAAACCCGAAGAAATCTGTCTTCGCGGTGAAAGAAGGAAAGCTGTTGGGGCATGTCATCTCCGAGAAAGGCCTGGCTATAGACCCTGATAGAGCAGAGGCCCTCCTCCGCTTGCCCGCCCCAATCGACAAGAAAGGGCTGCAGTCCTTCTTCGGCCAAATCAACTTCGTGCGGAAGTTCATACCGGACTTCGCACAGGTAATCAAGCCCATGGCCGAGTTGCTGAAAAAGAATACAGAATTTCTGTGGACTGAAGAAAGGGAGCAAGCCTTCGAGGAGATCAAAGCTCGCATTGCACAAGCACCGGTGTTGATAAACCCGGACTACTCCAAGGATTTCATCCTGTACGCGGTGGGAGAACCAGAGAGTTACGCCGCAGTCCTGACCCAAAAGGGAGAAGATGGCGAGGAGCGCCCCATCGCGTTCCTGAGCCAAGTAATCCAGCCACATGAAGAAAAGTACAACTTTATAGAGCGGCAAGTTCACGCTGTCATGAAATCTCTCCGAAAGTTCAGGCACTTTGTCTCCCAGAGCAAGATCACTGTCTTTGTGATCCACCCGAACGTCCGAAGCTTCATCATTCAAGGAGAGCCGGGTCACAAGAGAGCAGGATGGATTGCCAAAATCCAGGAGTTTGACATCGAAGTGCGGCCAACCAAGCTAATCAGAGGCCGAGCCTTGTGCCAGGAGCTAGCCCGAAGCGCGGCAGCCGAGATATCCGCCTGCGAGTGGGAGGATCCAAAGCAACACGCACCAACCTAGCCAACTCCTTACCCGAGGAGTGCGACTGGACAGATGACCTGGTGAGATACTTCTGCACCGGAAGATGTCCAGACCACATGAACGCCTCACAAAGAAGGAGGTTTCGGCTAGGTGCTCTGAAGTACACTCTTCGCCCCGAGGGGCTTTACTTTAAAAACATCGACGGCATCCTGTTGCGGTGCGTCAGAAAATCAGACCAGTCTAGGGTCCTTGGAGAATTTCACTCCGGGATGCCCGGAGGTCATCATTCCGCAAGGCCCACGGCCTTGAAAATAATCGTAGCCGGGTACTACTGGCCCACTCGTTTGCGTACGCTCATGCGGTCTGTACCAAGTGTGATCAATGCCGAGATTTGCCGGCAGTAAACGAAAAGCACCCCCGCCCCTTCAACCGATCCAAGCCGAGACTCCGTTTCAAGGAATGGGGTCCTGGACTTCATCGGGGTGATTTCGCCGAACTCTGCAGCGGGCCACAATTTTATCTTAACCGCCACCGATTACTTCACACGGTGGGCAGAGGCGATCCCCACAAAGAACGCCGACCAAGAGACGGTCATCAGATTCCTCGAGAGCCTGATTACCCGTTTCGGGGTCCCCGAGTCAATAGTGACGGACAATGGTCCGGGGTTCGCAGGCGCAGTACTCACGGAGTACACCAAAGAAATTTGGCATCTATCACAAGATGTCTTCCAACTACTACCCGCAGGGGAACGGTCTCGCCGAGTCCACCAACAAAAATCTACTGAAGATCATCCGAAGGACAATGGATGAAAACAAGAAGACTTGGCACCTGCTCCTGAATCGGGTGCTATGGGCGGATAGAATTTCATTCAAGAAGTCCATCAAAACGTCCCCTTATGCGCTCGTGTATGGCAAAGAAGCTGTCTTGCCAACTCACATTGAAATACCCGCTCTCTAGATGCTTGATGAGGAAAGAAGCAGTGGGGATCCAGTGGAAGACAGACTTTGCCAATTGCTGCAGTTGGAGGAAGACAGAGAGAAAGCGTACCAAGCCTTCACCAAACACGCTGAAGCAACTCAAGGCTGGTTCGCGAAAGGCACCACTGCCCGAGTTTTCAAAATCGGGGACCTGGTGCTGAAATGGGACTCGTTGAAGGCGAAACCCGGCAACCATGGAAAGTTTGATGCCCTCTGGGAGGGCCCCTATCAGATTGCCCGGGTGAACCAGTTCAACGCATATGTGCTCCGGGACATGGAGGGACATCCTCTCCCCATTCCCGTCAACGGGTTCCACCTGAAAATGTACCACCACTGAAGGCGCCCGAAGGGGCCCTTCCTTGTACAGATTTCCCTTTTTGTATTTTAAGTTTTCAGCATGTAAATATTTCAGTTTTCAGTTTTAGTTTTCCAAGTAGCCCAAGTAGTCTGAGGCAAAGCCCGACTTCGCAGCGAAGTCGGGCAGCGCTCATCGAATGGGGCGAAGAAGGGAAGAAAGCAGTTGAAAAAGGAGCTAAATGTCTAAGTCCTGTTGCCCACCCGACTTCGCAAGGTCGGGCTGCGCCTCTCCAAAGGGCGCATGGGCAGCGACTACAAAGAAATGCCTAGATCGACTGCGCCCATGTTGTGGCGAAGTCGGACTGCGCCCATTTTCCGGCGAAGTCCGAGTGCGCCCCATTCTCTGGCGCACCCCTCGGCAAGTCCGTGAAAGCTGAAAGCGCCCAAGTCTAGAATCTAAGTTCGCTCGTTTTCCGGGCGAAGTTCGAAGTGCGCCCATTTTTCGGCGAAGTCCGATCGCGCCCCAATTTCGGCGAAGTCCGAACACTCACCACGAGAAGCGCCAAAATTTATAAGTGTGGGCCCAGGGCGAAGTTCGACACAAGGCTAAATTGGGTTATAAAGTTCTTTGAAAAGTGTGCCCAATGGTGGCGGTGACGTCAGCAACGGCACAACAATCAAGGAGGCTTTAAATGATTGCGCAATTACCAATGATGATGCATTTAAAGGGTAAGGTGCGTTTTGGGCCAATAAAGCACGCTTTTCTAAAAAGGGCCCATGCGCAGCCGCCAAAATCATAACGTCTCCACCAACCCAGAGTTAACTGCCCTAACTCCCTCCCTCGCGCCATTAATGAGCAGCCACTGTCTACAAAAGAACCCTGGCACGGCCAGAAAGTTCATAAGTTCGAGCTGACTCCCGGACTGCAAAGAATAAACCTGACAAGCTCTGAAGCTGTTGTCCCTGTCTCTGATTGTTTCAACAAGGATGGACAAGGGGAAAGCGCCCGTACAGGCGCAATCAAGTGAAGAACCGCGTGAAGCTGAGTCTCCAGAGTCGAGCGACCATGAGAGCGCAGCGCCTCAGAAGGGCAAGAAAGGAAAATCCAGAACGAAGAGGCGCGTAGTTGGCCAGACTCCGCCGCCACCAATCAATCGTCTGTCCGGGTACAAGGATGGTTCGTTCTCCATCAGTATCACGAAGCTGCGTCTGACTATCGCAAAGTGGGTGGGTAAGGTTTCGCCTTCCCACCACCTCGGAGCCGCATATAATTCAAATCTTCACCGGTTCCTATGCCCTCCAACTCACTGGTGCCCGGAGTTGGTTGAAGTGATTGCTGAATACTACAAACCAGCTGCGTGGCAGGTCTGCGATAACAAAGGAAGGGTGTTGTTCACTCTCTTCCGAGAGAGCATCCAACCAGCGTTCGCCCCAGGGCTTCAGTACAGCCCAGACGCAATTATCAGAAGGGTGAACATAGAAGAGCAGACCGGCAGATTTTCTCAGACAAAGCGGATGAGAGAGTTCCTGGACTCAGAGCTGAAGACTCCGCTAAATGCTGGACAGTGGCCGACTGGCCCCATACCGCTGGACCGATTCGAAAACAGATATATCTATATCATCCTGGCGTGGGTCCTCGGCTGCGACTCAGACAGAGTGGTGCGGCCTTTCCAGCTGGCGATGGCCGAGTGTATCCTACACGGGGAGTTTTACGACTCCACGGCGCAGAAAGGCGGGAAGCGCCCAATCTTCTACGACTGGGCGGACTGGTTAGCCTACGCAATTCATGCGAGCCTGGTGAGACTGCAGCAGAGGCAGTCGACGGACTTCCGGTTTTGCTCATTCCTCACATGGCTATGCCTGTACCATATGCATTACCGGATGAACGTCCCCAACCTGAGGAAAGCGAACGAACAAGGAGAGCCGCTCCCCGTGTACGAGTGGACTGAGGCCCTGTACCGGAAGGGCTCATTTTATGAGTTTAATGTTCAATTTCTGGGCCAGGCAATGGGATTGTTCAACCGTGGCGCGACTCGCCCACCAGCGGCTATGACGAAGTGTCTGTGGAACAATGAGTTCGGGGATACCTTCAGGCTGACTCAGGGCATTGTTGTCCGAATCTACGGATTCAAGGGAATGCCTTGTTTGCTGCCCTACTTCTGCACAGATCATCAGTTCGGGATGGAGGTGGCGCGGCAAATGGATTACGTCGAAGAAGAATTTGGCCAGGGAAAGAAGAGGGGTCACATATTCAAATATCCTATGACCTGGGCCAATATTCAAGTCTTCGAAATCGGGCAGCACGTTTATCTTGAGCGGGAGCTGATGGAAATGGGCCTGATTATGCTGCCCCAACGCTGGAAATATGACCCAATCGGGGTCCGGGGAAAGTTCACGCACATCTGTCCGAGACCTGAAATCATGAAAGAAAGAAGGAATTTGACAGGTGCGGACCTCCACTGGCGCATTCATTTGATGCAGTCATGGCCACCATGGCATGAGTTTTACTGTGAGGAGGTCACTTACGATCCTGATCGGAACCCGGACCATCGAATGGAGTCAGCTGGATTCAAGAAGTTCCTCGCTAAGGTGGCGCCGCTCAACTGGCATAAGGACAAAATCCTCGAATGCTGGAAGATGAGGTGTCGCACGCAACACGACAAATCAAGCCGGAGGAACCTTGCCGTTGATGATGAGTTTTCGGCACTTTATGATCAACATGTCGACACGTGGCAGCCCTTTGAATTTCGCAATTGCGTTCCCCGAGGCGCAAATATAAGGTATAAAAGAAGGGCTACCTCTCAGTCATTGTCAACCCCAGCGACTTCCAGCGCGACTCCATCCAGCAGCCAAGTGGGCCCGATGCAGCCTGTAGCTCCTGTGGCAGTGCCCGAAGCGGCGCAAAGGTCAGAGCGGTCAACTCCCGAGCTGGCTCCTCCGAAAAAGACGCACCGCCACCACCGGACCAAGTGCGGCAGTATTCTCCCAACGCGACCCTGTACAAGTTTACCGTGGGGACATCACGCCGCCGCCCCTTTATTGCCGCTTCCTCTCGGACCGCCACAACGGAGAAAAGAAAAGGAAAAAGGTCGAGAGGACCAAGCGACCCAAGGAGCCAGTGCAGCACCGCAGAGCAGCCGCAAGCAGCAGCGCCGGAGGTTGTCTCTTTAGACAGCCCCGAACCAGACATCCAGGCTGCGACCATCCCTTCAGCGTCGGCTCAGGCGGAGCCCGCAGGTACGTCCTCCGTTCCGCTTGCCCAAGTCCGCGTCGGCCCTGCAAAAACCCCATCTCCCACTCCATCAGGGCAAGCCGTAGCCGCATCCTCCGCATCTCAAGCCACTCCACCGTCTAGCGGCCTCCACTCGTTTGACCAGTTTGCTCAGGATCCCAACGCTTTTCAATCCTTGAGTCAAACCCTAGAGCCTTCACCCGCAGCTAGTGCTAAAGCCGCTCCCTCATCTCCGCATCCTTCACCCCAGCCGCTCGAAACCCTACCAGCGCCATCTAGCCAAACCCTTGTCACTCCTAGGACCCAATCGCCCTTGAAAGTTGCTACCCACTCTAGTATCCCTCCTACTTCACTATTCGTAGGAAAATGCCGCAGCAAGCCCAGGAGCTGGAAGACCTCGATTTCATGAGCATCACCGAGGACCAGCCTCTGGCAGTAAGAGCCATGGGAGGATCTGCCTCTTTTCTTCAAGGAGTTAAGCGCAGAAGGGCCGAAGAGATAGCCGCCCCGGTCAAGCGCACAAAGTTTGACCTAGATCGGAGAGTGCTTACAACAAAAAAGCTGATTCCTAAAGTGAAGAAGCCTCTCCGTGATATGACCGAGGCAGACTATGAGCTTCAGACGAAGGAGAAGAACTTTGATGATATCAACGAAGAATACGAGATCCGCGGTATTCGTCGTAAAACAGACAACCTCCTTGTCAAGCATCTCGAGACCCAAGAAGCGCTTTTCCAGCTGCAGAATACCACAAGGCAGCTCGAAGAAGACTTGGCTAGGGCTACCGCGCAGTTGGGGTCAGCGCAGCAAGAAGTTGAAGATCTTAAGGCTCAGCTGGCCGCCTCCCAGCAGACAGCCGAGCAAGAGAGAAAAGCAGCGCTAGAGCAGATTTCACAACTGCAGGATTCGCTGAAACAGGCGCAGTCGCAGCTCGCAGAGAAAGCATCACAAGCGACGGCCTTTTCAAAGAGCAAGGCGAAGGAGATGCGCGCAAGTCTGCTACAAGGTTGCAAGCCCAACCTTGTCAAATCCTTGACAGTTCTGGATTTCGTATCCAGGATAGAAGAGGTATCTGCCCAGGGAAAGCCTGTGGTAGAGGAAGCCGAACACCAGGCGAGGCAATGGCTAGACCTGGCTATGAAACTTGAGGAATTAGAGCGCGATGGCTTCCAAATCGCCCCCATGTCACAACTTGCCTCAGAGTGGGCAAATGCAAGGGTAACCTTGCACACTTATTTCGCCCGGACAGAAAAGATCAGAACGGCCAGGCAGGCGCTGGACGCCTTAGAACATGAAAGACACATTCTCCTGGCACCCTTTCACATTCTGTCCGAGCACGGGTGTCCGAGCTATGTCAGAGATGACGAGTTCCTCACCCTTGAGCAGGTAAAGAAGAACTGGCTGTCCTTCGAGGCAGATACAGCTGAAATCGATAGCTGGACAGAGCCAGTTCAAGAAGCGCAGGTCGCTCAAATGGTGGCGAAGTACTGCAAGATCAACTCTTCTCTTGAGGAGTTGGGCAAAAGATATAACACCATTGACCTGCACGCGGTCGCTGCATTCCACGCAGTACTCAGAGAGATCAGCGACCCCACTCCCTTCCAAGCCGCAGCCTGGGATCAAGCTAAGGCTGCGCTCGAACGCATAAGCAAGCGAGAGGCCGAAAGTGGAGAGCCTTCAGATTCAGAAGGCGAGACTGAGGAGGCAACTGGTGAAAGCGAACCTGAAGAAGAACAGTTGCCCCAAGGGAAGCGACCAGAGCAGCAGAAGACAGGGGAAGGAAGTTCCTCTGCACCCAAAGGATAAAGGCATGGTTCTTTGCGTCGAGGCGAGCTCGACACCCCGCGAGCCGCCAGGAATGTTGCCACATTTTGCACAGGGGTGCCATGTTTTTGGTTTCGCAAGTAGGCTGCTCTTTTCCTTTCCTTCTCCTCATTTTCCCTTTCTTCATTTCTCCCTTTCTTCCTCTTCCTCCACTTCATTCCCTCTTCTTCTTTCCCCTTTCTTCCCCAAGAAACTTCAGCAGGTGTACCTTGAAAAGTTTCTAAGTGTTGAGCGACACCCGACTTCGCACAAGTCGGAGTGCGCCTCAAGTGGAGCGCAGAGGGAGCCCGAAGTGCGCAAGACAGAAATGTTGAAAATTTGACTAAGTGTCAGGCGACACCCGACTTCGCACAGTCGGTGCGCCTTCTTCCCGGGCGCACTAGGGGAACGGTCCGAAAACGGCTAAGGCGGCGACACCCGACTTCGCACAAGTCGGAGTGCGCCCTTTTCCAGGCAGTCCGAGCAGCGATGAAGACAGCCAAGCACCGTGCGCAACCCGACTTCGCAGCGAAGTCGGAGTGCGCCCTTGACCGGTGCGCAGTTGGGTAAAGTCAACTCAGAAATTTGCTAAGGCACGAAGGCCTTCCAACCGCGCTGTCTTCCTCCCCGCGCAACCCGATAGCGCCCGAATTCCCGGCGAAGTTGGATAAGCTGCCTTTCAAGGCAGACACGTGTCACACCTCAAGCATCCGACAAGTATCCACCTTCGGGATTCGAGCCAAGACTTGACCGCGCAAGGACAAAGCATGGGCTACACTACCGGCGCCATCCGTCACCATTTAAGCCGACGTGAAGTGCCATCTGCAGCACCTACCCGCATTCCTGTTGACCGAAGACTTGACCCAACGCGCTGCCACGTAGCCGTACCGCCTTCAGGGACACCATGCCGCAAGGACAGTCCGGCCCGACAGAAGTCAGCATCGCAGCCTCCTCGCCCGCTCGTGTCGCCCATCGTCTTGTCTGGGACTCCGTGCCCATGAATGTAATCGGGGGAATTTTGGGCTATAAATACCCACCACATTTTCATTGTAAGGTGGTGGAAGGGGAATATATTGCTAGGGGACAATTGTAGCTGTGCGTTTGCCTCAAATATAAACATACACTTGGCTCTGCTTACTGTCTTTTATCTTGCATGCTGCCTCTCCTTGTCATTTCTGCCTCATGTTTCTTGTGTCATTGCTTGTTGTTGTACTGAACTCTGGACTCCAGCATTTGATGGCCAAGTATTCCGGGAATGCATAGATAGAGGATACATGGGATCGCTGATAGCTGTAGTTTCAATGTATGTTTGTAGATGAATGCTGTTAGTAGTGGTGATTGATTCGTTGCCGTGCTGCTTATTCCCCCCACCCAACTCCAATCACATTTGGAATCCCTTTCGCACTTTTATCTCTTTCGCCTTTATCTCTTTTATCTCTTTCCTGCACTCTTATCTTAACACAACCCCACAGAAGCCGGCCTTCTCCGGAGATTGGCACGGAAGGCATTCCTTCCTTCCGGCCTTTCAATCTGGTGGGCGAATCTGGGCGCAATAACAACAAATCCTTTCCTCATGGCAGATTCGTAACCAACAGGTCCATGATAGCCTCTTTGTAGACTGTCATCTGTAAGAATTTTGCTTTGGATTGCTAACCAAATGAGTGTTGAGGCCTTAGGAAGGGCCTCAAGTGACCAAATATTTTGCCAAGGAAAATCCTTGGGTGGAGGGAATTTTCATTACTGCAAAGCCTGATATCCCACCTTGACCGAGTATGTACCATATTTTAATAGATTCCAAACCAACTCATCCTTCCACATAAAATGGGAATAGAACTCTTGAAGCATCTTTTGGAGCTCATCTGCCCCTTGTGTGAAGTCGTCTCCCTCGACATGTTCTTTAATTGAAAATTGAGAGTTGAATTTTAAAAAAAAAAAATTAATTGGCTATATGGGATTGAAAGAGGTCCCACCCGTATTATATCATGGCGACATAGTGGTATTACAAGAGCTTGGCAATAATGAATATATTGTTTGGCAAGATTCGAACCTAGGTCTCCTTTGTTAAAATTGAGGAATTTAACTCATTGAGCTCATGCCATTTGATCAAGATTTGGAATTGTTGCTTTTCATTATAAGTTTTTTTTTTTCCTTAATATTTTTGAACCTCTACAAGCCAAAAAGGTCTGAGCCAATGGTTGCCATTTTGGATCAGAAATAAGAGGATAAGGCTTGAACCAAGTCAGAAGAAAAATTTTCAGAACCACCCTCATCAACCGACCACCTAGTATGTTTCTTGATCTATTGCAAACTCTTTTATACGAAGTTCCTTGTTTCTTAACCCCTTGGCAAGGTTCATTTCCTCCACAATTTTACTGCATCACTAGAACCTATATATTTTTGAAGCAACCCGGTAGGCTGGGTGCACGAACCCGCACCCGCACCGGTTGTGGGAACGGGTGCGGCTGGGCCAAACCCTATCCGCACCCTGGCTGACAGGGTTTGGCTGGGCCGAACCCTGTCAGATATGGTTCGGCTGAGCCGATCCTGTGGCCAATTAGGGTTCGGCAAGCCGAACCCAAACCTTATTTGGGCATTAAAATACATAAAAACAATTTTTTTTTTAAAATTAATTTTTAATAAATAGGTGGGCCCAGCCACACCCTGCCCATATGGGCTTTAAAAAAAATTGAAAATTTTTTTTAAAAAATTTTAAAGGTTTTTTAATTTTTAGCCACGCGGCCACACCCAACTGATAAGGGCTTTAAAAAAAAAAAAAAAAAACATTTAAATTTTTTTTTAAGTTTATAACTTTATATTTTAAAGTTTTTTTAATGTTTAGGTGGGCCCAGCCACACCCAGCCCATACGGGCTTTAAAAAAACATAAAAAATAAAAGTTAAAAGTTAAAACATTTTAATTTTTAAAAGTTTATACATTAAAGTTTTAAACTTTTTAAATTTTTTTATAATAAATTATAATTTATAAAGTGGACTCCAATTCATTGTAAAGTGAATTGGAGTCCACTTCTCCTATATAAAGTTTTTGCAATGTGTATTATTTATTTTATTATTTTGGATAAAAAATACACACACACACACACATATATATATATATATATATATATATATATATATATAGATATATATATTAAAAACTAGCCACACCCGCACCCGTACTTGTCGAACCCTATTTTTGGCAGGGGCCGCACTCGTACCCGCACCCGCGACCGCACCCCCGCACCTGCTAATCTTGTTTTGAAGTAACAATTTTGCCCAACTCTTTCGTTGATCTTTGAACAATCTCCAAACAAGTTTTGCCCCTTGTGCCAAACTAATAATTCTGCCATTTTGGAAGCCTATCCCTCCAATATTCTTTCCTCAGCAAACCCTATACCATTTGCAAAGAGGAAAATAATTTTTCCTCTCATCCCTTTTAAAGAAAATCTCTTTCAATTTTGTCAAGGATACATCAACTATTTGTAAACCTCATTATTATTAATATTAAATTGTTAACAAAACTTATATTTAAATCTATCTATATAAAAAAACACTGTTATAAATTATTGCATTCACACCTGTGTGTATATCTAAATAAGCAAAAATATGTTCTTGTTTGCAATGCATTTTCTTAAAAGGACTAAAAATAGAATACATGCATTTAAGATCTCAAAATTTTCTATGATTTATTTGAAGCCTTCTGCAATCTAACATCATCATCTTATTGTAGGCATTACCACCTGTTGGCAATCGAACCGGCCTAGATACAAGTTTTCTAAGTCTGCAGTGCCCTAGGCCCGCTGCCAAGCATTGAATGCCCGAAGGAAAGGAATGTCCTCCATGGCAATCTCCAGTAGGGCTGGTTCCAAAAATAAAAATGGGGGATTGGAGATAAGGGTTAGGAAGATACTGAAAGGGATAAAATAACGAAAAGGAATGGGAAATGGCTAAAAGCCAGAAAAGAGGGGTGATGGACCAGAAGCACGATAGACAACCTAGCTACTTGAACCAACAACAATCAAAACAATCAACCTTTAACAGAAACTAGTATAAAATCCTCAGGACTATGTAAACTCCAGCAAGTATTCCAGAGACTAGCCTTCTATTGACAGTGAAATCCAGAAAACAAAATTAAACTGACAACAAAGGAACTAGTTTAATAGAAATGACAGAATAGAAGTCATACACAGATATAGAAGACTCAACACCGGAGCCAGAAGCCTTTATTTCGAGAGCAGATTTCAAATTACAGAGCTGCTTCTCTAGCAGAAGTTATCCATCCTTAGTTACAGAGAAGAAGCCGACTTTTATAGAAGAATTCTGCCGCTTAAAACATTAATGCCCAACCACTCCCATGACGGGCAGACTTGATCTCGGTGATGACCCGAAACAGTCAATTCCGACTTACAGATAACTTGGCATTGAAGCCAGAAGGTTCCGACAATGATTTGAAACAGTCAATTTAAATTCACAGAATGCAACTTGGAGTTGGTTTGAACTGCCCATGGTAGATCTGCGATAGTTTCTCTTAGTCCCTTGTTTGAGGAGAGGAGCGCTCCACAGGTTTCTCTTAGTCCTTTGTTTGAGGAGAGGAGCGCTCCAGTAGTGGAGCGCTTTCGAAGGAGCGCTCCAACAGTGGAGCGCTTTCGCTTTTGACTTCATTGACTTTAAGTTTCGCATTTTGCACTTATGTTATAAATTGTTTACTCTTTGCTTCACCTTTGCCTTGGAGATGCGCTCCCCTAGTGGAGCGCTTTGGAGAAGCGCTCCACTTGTGGAGCGCTTTCTTATTTGACCACATTTGACTTTTAATGCACCCTTAATAAAAAGTTATCTTTATGGTTTTTGTTTGCTCTTCCCTTAAGCGTTCTCAAAGTGGTGTGCTTTGGAGAAGCGCTCCCTTAGTGGAGCGCTTTGTCTTTTGACCATAGGTTGACTCTTCTTTGTCCTTTCCTCCAAAACTTATTTTATCTTTCCTTTGTCTCGAGGAGGCACTCTAATGACAGAGTGCTTTAGGCTTTGACTGCTTTGGACTTTTACTTGCTTTTTTAGCCAAGTTTGTTTCTCCTTAAGCCTTTTGAGAGAGCGCTCCACTGATGGAGCGCTTTTGAGGAGCGCTCCACTGATTCTTACACTTAGCCATTTTTACACTTGTTTCTGCCTTTGTTTAATCGTCGCTCCATGGGTGGAGCGCTTCACAAATTCATCCTTGGAGTGGAGCGTTGCAGTCTTGACTATGCTCGAATCTCCTTTTCATACTTAGTCATTTTTCCTATATCTACTTGTTGCTAGGGTGATTTTATAACTTTAACAGGAAAATAGAACGAAACGCCCAAGCCCAAGCGTAGGAAATTACAGCCATATGTTCAAAGAATGCAAGGCCTTTTCAGAGACAAGGGAAAGGAAGCTAAAACATCAGAAAATGCCCATGCTAAAACATTCACAATTTTACATGCAACATAACCAGGAAAAGTACAGAAAACATAGAAAAGTACAACAAAGGTAAAGAATCTCATAATGCAAGAAAAATACAGCTAAAAATGAGACAGCCGGTGAAAGCACAGCAGCATAACCATATCTTAACCATTTTTTATGGAATAAGAGAAGTTTTACAATGAATGGTCTCAAAACTGTATACAAACTAAAAATTAGCAACTGTGTGACAAAATTGGCAACACATCTGGCGGCTCGCGGGGCATTGAGCCTGCCTCAATGTGAAGATCCCAGCCTTTATCCTTGGGCACCAGAGTCCTCCTTCTCCGAGCCATCGGACTGTTCCTCTGATTTTTCATCACTACTGTTGGCTTCTTCACCTGTGCTTTCAGATTCTTTGGTCTTTGATTCTGCTTCACTGTCTGTTTCTTCAGTCCCTGAACCTGTCTCTTCAGTCCCTGAACCTGTAGCACTGTCTGTTTTATTTTCTTCATCCTGTCTGGCTGGCTGAGGGAGATATTGGTCCAACAATTTTTTGAAGACATGCTTGTATACCACTGAAGCATCAACCCATCGCTCCAAAGGGAAAGTCGACTATTTTTCTAGCTCCTGAATCAGGCAGCGGAATGTTTCGATGCGCTCAACCTCAGCGAATTCTAGTATTCTATCAAACTCTGTCAAGCAAGACTGGATCTGGGCATACTTGGCCATGAGGAGGATTACCTGAGCATCTGAACTTGAGGCCTCCAAAGCATCGACGTCTGAGGCATTATCAACGAAGGTGGTCCACATGGGTTCTAACTCCTGAATTGATGGGATAGGCCCCTCAGAGTCCGTGAAACCTGGGACGCCAATCTTAACCAAAGCATCAAAATATCGCAGTGAGATGTCACGCTCCTGCATAAGAGAATCTGAAAGCAGGCAAGCTTTCTTAGCCAGTTCGACCTTCGTGAAGAAGTAATGCAAAGTTGTTTTTGTCATTGCCAATGACCGAGCCAGATCGCTCATAGGGGCAAGGCGGATAGGTACATCTTCTATCTTCCTGAGCTGGGTGGCCAAATCTAACCAATAGTTGACATCTGCTTGAGCGGACTCCAAGATATGCCTGCCAGCAACAACCACCTCATGCGCTTCCTTGAAGAATGCCAAGACCGTAATTCCTTTTGCTACCCTAGCTAGAAAATCTTGCAGGAAGTCTAGGCGCATCTCCTTGAGGTGCTCCCTAGAAGGGAAGAATAGGCTGCTTATTTCTCTCAGATAACTGAGCTTGCAATTCATTCCTTTGAACAGTGAGCGCCTGTATTTCCTGGTTCGCCTTGGCGACCAGTTTGATGTGGTGATCATGCAGCTTGGATGCCTCCTTGTTTTCTTCCTCAAGCAGCTGAATCTTTTCCTTCAACTGTTCAATCTCGGACTCCAGCGCTTTAACCTGTTTCTTTGACTTAGTCTGGAGGGCCTCAATCTGCCTCTTCGACGTTGCTAGAGCCTCCTCGAGTTCATCATTTTTGGACTGCGCCTTGAAGAAGCGACCCTTGTAATACTCACCATGGGCATAAATGGAGCCCATACCAACTTGGACATCACCCATTTTTTGTGTAGTGTCCATTTTGGCAACGTCCTCCTCCGTATGGTGGAAGGCATAATCGACCGGTGTCATTTCCCCCAAGGGCTTCTGGACTAGCGGTATTTTCTCAATGGTGTGTAGCTTCATCATTTTTGGGTCGATTATGCAAGCCTTCTGAGCTTGCACCAGGGCCTGTGACTCCCTTTTTCTATGGTCCTTCAGATAGCGAGCTGTATTCGAACGCGCCCTACGGATACTCTGTGTGGTAGCGAGCTGTTGAGCCATCTCCAGCTCAGATTCCAATGGCTCTTGGATGCCAATCCCAAGGACTGGCATGAAGGGAAGAAGTGGGAGATTGGACTCGAAATTGGACACTGCATAGGAAGACGAAGAGGAAGCGACTACGCTAACCCTAGGAGGTGCTTGGGTAGCTATGGCGGGAATGGTTGGCTGGGGCATTGAGAAACCAGTGGAAGGGGGTGTGATTAAAAGTGGATCCAGCTCCCTGGTGGCAAAGATATCCGTAACATGTTCGGCTGAACCGGACAAAGGAAAACTGAATGAGGAAGGGACTGAAAATGCATTGGGGTTTCCGAAAAATATGCAAACGTTGCAGATGAAGGCGCAGATACTACTGGGAAAACTGAACAACTGGAGAGGGTGAACTCAGGTAAGGGAGGCACACTCGATGCAGGGACCATTGAGACTAGCATTGTCACAGTTATTTCAGGCACCGAGCAAACACACACGGGAGTTAGAAAAATTGGCAGTGTGGGCGAGGAAGAAGAAATAGAAAGAAATAAATGCGTACCTTGGGGCTCCATGATCAAAGGAGCCATGGAAGTTGTGTCCTGTACTTCTTTCTTTTCTTCCACATCTGGAGCATCGACACTGGCACATTCTACGTCTTCATCCCTCTGCTCCTCATGTATGGTGATGTGCTCCTCATCCCCACCTTCATGCTCCTCAGCGCCTATGGCTACAGTCATTTTGGCTGAGGCTACAGTTATTTTAGTAGAGCTCACCGGAGGAGGCTTAGATGTAGTCTAAACAATCATCCCAAAGGGCTTTTGGGAACCAGTGCACGACTTCTTTGTGGTTGGCTGTAAGAAGGGCGCCTCTGCCTTTCTCTTCGAGGGGGTGCTCACTTTCTGGTGAGACAATGGACTCTTCTCTTCACTATATAATGAGGCACCCAAAATGGCCTTGCCCTTGCCTTGCACTTGTCTTGGGTGTGCCAGGTCATCCACTTCATCAGGACTGCATCCGCCATGAGGAACAATATCAGTGAATGAGAAAGGCTGATAAGTTTTAATGTTCTCATCATAGAAAATCGAGAACTTGTCATCAATCCCCAACGGGTTGTCTGAGGACATATTATCATTGTGGACCCTCATGATCCACCATTACTGGATTTTATGGTTAGACCATGTCGGATGCCTGACCTTGATTTTGGCTAAAATAGCCCTGGTCAATTTTTGCTCTGGATTGACATCTGGGTCATATTCATTTTCCATAGTGTAAAAATCCAGCCACGGAGGCAAAGGCTTCATCTCGTCCACGTGCCATTCCAGCTCGAGGCCCAATGGATTATTGTGTTGCCCCTCTATGTCATAATTGGGGCAAGAATGAAAAGACTTCACCCCAAGGTTCCTTTGGATGATACCGCGTGGGTCCCATTTCCAATGGTGGGGAAGCTCGATCAGCCCATAATCTGAAAGCGTCACTATCAGAACAACGTTCTGACCACACTGCATTATCTTAACATCTCCAAACTCGAAAGGAGTAGAGACTATCACTCTCCTACCCTGGCCTTTCCTGTACTCCTCATTTGTGTGGTCAAGCTGTCGGGTGACTTCCAGGGAAAATAGATAGGGCGTGGTGTAATAGGGCAACAGAAAGGGCTTTTTTGTAAACCCATAGATTCTGATGACCAGGCCCTGGGTGAGCAGAAAGGTGTCTCCCAACTGCTCATCTACCACCTGGTTCCTCAACTCCATTGGAACCCACTCGCATTGGTCGTACATTATCTCCAACGCTGGCCCGAGGAAAACTTGGTTGAATACATAGTACGACTCATTCCTGGACAAGCTATTTGTCCAGAGATAGACCGACAAAGGCTTGCCCTCCTCATCCGTCTGATTCTTTGTTATGTAGTGAAACTTCTCATGCATGTGCCAGAAGAAATACCAAACTAACAGGGATGAGAGTCTGAACTATTCAGCCTTAGGATCAGGGGATCGAATATAAGCCAAACATCCATGTAATTGCCACGCCATGAACTCCACCCAATCATAAAAAACTGGAATAGCACCCGGCCTTACTTTAGAGGGAAAATAAATTTCATTTTCAAGCATAGCCTACGCCATGGAAACCTGCCAGTTAGATACCCATTCATCTGTTGGAAGCCCCATCACCCACGCCATGATGGAATAGATGTCATGGTGGGTGAATTCGGCCAAGGGCTTCGGAAGTTGGGGAAATTCATCTGATGTTTCCGCGTCCCCCAACTGCTCCCTTACAAAACGCTGCATTTCTGGCATCGGCTGATATCTGGTGCCCTCTTCATTGGTGTGTATCCTCCTTGGAATAAACTCGGATGAGTGCTTCCTCCCATAGGTGAAAGCATCCCGGACAACGTCAACTGTGATAGCGAACAATACCTCCACCTTAGCGTTCTTAACTATCCTTGACTGGGCATCGTAGAAAAGTGACACAACCTTTATAAAATCTGGGTAGTGATGCATCGACGTGCACATGTAAAAATACAAGTGTGAATGATATACGACCGCTAGAGGATTCTCAGTCGGGGCCTCTCTATGTGCCTCTTCAACATCCAAGTGCAGTTGCTCCACATCCTTGTGTGTGACCAGGCAATCCCGGTACCAAAATAGAGGATGTTGTGGGGCCGTCAACTCTACTACCTTTTTCTCCCACTTTCATGGCTTCTTCGACTTCTTTGAGTTGGATGCCCCTACTTGTGCCACCTTTTCCTTGGGTGCTTTCTCCTTTTTCGCCTTCCCCTCAACTTCTTTACTCTTTTTACCCATGTCTATTGTAAATATCAAAACAATTCACACTCTGAAAATCCTGGCTCTCTAGACGAACGCAGGGCGCAAGGGCAGAGGAGAAGATGGAAATGCTACAGGTGATTTAAATTTTTTTACAAGGAACTCGCCACCTTATAGCATCAAATTTTAATCGGCCACCTTTTAATGCTGAGTACATGAAGTTAATGCCGGTGGAGAACGTGCATGAGAGTGTGTGCCTTGAATTACCCATGTGTTGGTGGTTGCTTTTTGGAAATGACAAATAATGGCGGTGGACAAGGACACTTCCTTGGGGCGCATGCTACTTATTGGGAGGGGAGCCCATACTAATCTGCGTGGAGGATGTGCTTTGGCTGATGGAGGGCAAAACTACTTTGATTGGGTAGTTGTACGACTCTCATTTTAAAAATACTACACTTTTAGGGTTAGGGTTCGAAAATGACCTCTCTAACAATGATCTTATCCCTCCGTGACACTTGGCATGATCTGAATGGATAGCTCAAGATAAAACAAAAAATGACTTTAACGGGGGACTTTCACTCACTAGGGGGTGCGCTTTTGAAGAAGTGCTCCATAGATGGAGCACTTTCCAGCATTTTAATTTTTTAAAGAAAAACTCTCCCTTGGTAGAGTGCTTCTAAAAAAACACTCCCTAGGTGGAGCACATTTTCAATTTTAAGTCATTTCTATCCTTTTGCACAAGTGCTTCTCAAGTGGAGCGCTTTTGAAGAAGCACTCCCTTGGTGGAGCGCTTTTGAAGCACTCCCTTGGTGGAGCACTTTTCAATTTAAGAAAGAGACTTCTCCCTTTTCTTCCTTTTAAACTTTTTGTGCAAGCGCTCCCTTGGTGGAGCGCTTTCAAAGAAGCGCTCCCTTTGTGGAGCGCTTTCCAATACTTAGAAGCCCATACTAATCTCTTTGTTGGGTTTGCTTTTACCTTATCGCTTGGTCGAAAGTAAAGGACTGGCCTGTACCTCAGAGATCATCCATGCTTTTACCTGATGCAAGAGCAATGCCAACTATCTCATCCTGGCTACAAAAGCCGTATTCAACAAAGTCATCTATCCGAGCACTACTTCATCTTGAACTGCTTAACTCTCAGGGGAACGTCTGTCCCCTTTCTTGGAATGGCAGTCTTGCATATGGCAACTTCATGGCATGGAAAGTGATGAGCCCTCGAGCGCTCCCTGGATGGTGCGCTCTTGAAGAAGCGCTCCATGGGTGGAGCGCTTTGAAGAAGTGCTCACTGGGTGGAGCACTCCTTAGGGAAGCATTATGGGAAAAGCACTCCCTAGGTGGAGCGCTTTTGGGAGAAGCGCTCCACCACACTTAGGATTTATACTTCCCTATTTTTTTTTAATAGAAAAGAGCTACCACTCAAAAAGCAGAGTGACAGACAACTGTACAGACTTATAAAAGAAAATATATACATGATAAAACCTTTCAAAGACAAAGGCATTTATTGCAATTGGGAGATCAAAACCTTCCATATCTTGCAGAATGAATGAGTTGATCTGGTTAACATCGAAGATTCAAAATGGGCCTTCCCAGAAGGCATCAAACTTCTCGTGGTTCCCCGGCTTGGACTTGTTTTCATTCCACTTCAAAACCAAATCCCCGACACTGAAGGCTCGGTCAGAAGTCTTCTTTCCAAACCAGCTTTTGGTGGATTGGGCATGCTTGGTGAAGGCTTCATAAGCTTTATCTCTTTCTTCCTCCAACTATTCTTCCTCCAAAAGCATCCATCGGATCAAAATGGCCCTCTTCATTATCGAGCCACTTAAGCAACTGCAATGTTGGCAACTCGATGTGCATGGGTAAGACCGCATCCTTCCCGTACACCAATGAGTAGGGTGAAGTTTTGATCGATCGTTTGATAGAAATGCGATTGATCCAAAGTGACTGGTCCAAGAGTAGATGCCAGCTCCACTTATTTTTCTGCAGAGTCCTCTTCAATATCCATAATAGGTTCTTATTTATGGATTCTGCCAGTCCATTGCCCTACGGGTAATAGTTAGACGAGGTTTTTAAATAGATTCCATACCTGGATGTGAAATCATAGATCTTTGCATTGGTGAAAGGGGAGCCATTATCAGACATGATAGCTTCAGGTACCCCAAAGTGAGTGATCAATCCTTCAAGGAAAGAGATAACCACTTCTTGGTCAACCTGCTTGGTCGGAATTGCTTTTGACCATCGAGTGAAGTAGTCTATGGTGGTCAAAATGTATTTGTGGTCGATGGAGGAGTTGGGGTTGATGATCCCAATAAATTCTAGACCCCACTATTGGAACGGGGATTCCACTTGGATGGGGTGAAGAGGAAGCGATGCATTCCTAGTCCTGCCCGAGTAGCATTGGAAACTGTCACAGTGTTGGCTAACTTTGAAAGCATCAGAGAAAAGGGTGGGCCAATAGTAACCCACTTTGATGATCTTGAGCGCCATCGGTCTGCCAAAAAAATATCCTCCCAAAATCTCAGAGTGAAACTCCTCCAAGATCTTAGCCTTCTTTGACTCCCTGATGCATCTCAGGAGAACTCCATCGATGTTCTGATAAAATAGTCTGTTAGGTGTCGGGACATACTTGCCAGCCTGTAGGTGAAATATCCTTCTTTGTAAAGCATTGAAGTGAGAAGGGCATCTGCCTATGTCGAAGTACCTGACCAGATCATCTATCCAATCCGGACTATCGACCGATGAATTGGCAAGATTGTCGTTGGGTGCGGGGCTATCCAAGTTGGGGTTCGCAGCTTCCACCATGGCATTTTTAGCCAGCTCTTGGCATAGTGCTCTACCTCGGACTAGCTTGGTAGGGCATACCTCAATGTCAAACTCTTGGATCTTGGTGACCCATCCAACTCTCCTATTGCCCAACTCACCCTGGATAATGAAATTTTGAACATCTAGGTGTATCACATACACTATCGTCTTGCTTTGAGAGACGAAATGTCGAAACTTCTGAAGTGACCTCATCATTGCGTGCACCTGTCATTCAATAAAATTGAACTTTTCTTCATGTGGCTGGATGATTTGGCTGAGGAACGCTATCGGGCGCTCATCTCCGTCTTCACCCTTCTGTGTCAAAACAACTGCATAGCTCTCTGGCTCCCCGACTGCGTATAGGATAAAATATCATGAATAGTCAGGGTTGATAAGGATGGGAGCTTGGGTGATCCACTCCTTAATATCTTGAAAAGCCTACCTCCTTTCATCGGTCCACTTGAATTCGACATCCTTCTTCAGGAGCTCGGCCATCGACTTTATTACTTGGGCAAAGTCGGCGATGAACTTCCTGACGAAGTTTATCTATCCAAAAAAGGACTGCAGGGCCTTTTTATTTATTGGTAGTGGAAGGTGGAGAAGCGCCTCAGCTCGAGTGGGATCAACAGTTAACCCCTTTTCAGAGATCAGATGCCCAAGTAGCTTTCCTTCTTTCACTGCGAAGATAGATTTCTTGGGGTTGATGGAGACCCCGAACTCCCGATATTTTTCAAAAACTTATCGTAAATGTAGGTCATGCTCCTCCCTCTTATGGGAGAAGATGGTCATGTCATCTAAATAAATTATGATGACATGATTCAATAGTTCACCAAAGGCGAGGTCCATCGCTCTCTGGAAAGTCGCTCCGGCATTTGAGAGGCCGAAGGGCATACGTTGGTAGGTGAAGGTCCCCCACTTGGTGGTGAATGCAGTCTTATGCTGGTCTTCATCCTTGACCCAGATCTGGTTGTAGCCTGAGAAACCATCCAATAAGGAAAACCTCTATGCTCCCGCCACCACGTGAAGGATTTGATCGATCTGAGGTAGCGGGTAGTGATCCTTGAGCGATGCTTGGTTAAGATTTTGGAAATCAATGCACAAGCGAATGTCGTCATTCTTCTTTCGTACTGGAACAAGGTTGGCCACCCAGGAGGAATGCTTGATTGGATAAATTATCTTCGCTTCAAGCATCTTTAGAAGCTCAGCCCTCATCAACATTTCAATCTTCGGGTTGACGGGTCGCTGCTTCTGCTTGAATGGTCTGACTCCTTCCTCCAGCTCGATGGTGTGTTGGATGATATTCTTATCATACCCCTTTAGATCTTGGTAGCACCAAGCAATGATGTCGGGGTATTCCTTGCATAGGGCATGAATCTGTTGAAGCTCTTCGGCTGTGCAGTCGGCCCCTACCTTGATAACCTTTCCTGGTTGTAACTCTAGGTCCATGAACTCTTTCTGGTCCACCTTGATCTTGTGGTCGATAGACCTATCATTTCGGTCGAAGAGACTCTCTAGCGTGATCAGACCCTTCGAGATGTGGTTATTTTTCAACTGGATCAATCCCTCATGGTCTTCTTCATTCAGAGTCCGCTCTTCGATGGAGGATGCCTCATTCACCAAAAAATTGACTAGCTGCTCATCATTGTCGAACACCTACCAGTGGAGTTTTTTATCGGGCATGGAGGGCCTGTAGATCAGCCTCACTATCTTTGGCTTATGCATCATATCATCCACTGGTGAAAATCGGGTGTCGATAGAGGCTAAGATGTCCGCAAGCTTGTTCCGCTCTCACGGAATTGACTTGATGTTCAGAGCGATGAAGGATTCGAGAAAATCCCACACCTTGTTATGGTACACCTTTAGATAGTGCTGCTTGGAGATGCACTTACTGGTAACTTGGTTGCAGATTAATTTGGAGTCTCCAAATATCTGCAACTATTTGATGTCGAGCTTTTTGGCTTTCTTGAGTCCGAGGCACAAAGCCTCATACTCTGTTGCATTATTCGTACAGCTCCATGCGAGCCTGTACGAATAAGTCTTCTGCTCGCCTGATGGGGAGATGAGTGTGATACCAGCTCCTGCACCATTCTTACATCGTGCACCATCAAAGTACAACTTCCATAACTGATCAAGTATCGAGGACTCTTCTACGGGTGCTTCTATTTCAGCCTTTTTAGGCTTTGTCAGTGAATAACAACCCAAATCAGTCCCAATGATAGCATTAAAATCTATCATAGAAAACTCTTCTTCGACCCGGAGCTCACCAAGAGATTCTTCCATCAGGTCTACCATTTGTATTTCTTCTACCATTAGGTTGATAGAGACCGAGCTCTTTTCCTCATCTTCAAGCTTTTCAACATGAAAAGTGGTAGGCTTCTCATTGAAGAGCTTGAATATTTTCCCCTTGAATGGGATCTCCAAGTGCGAGTAGTCGAGGGAGAGATAGCCTCCCAACTTAGCTGTGAATTCTCGTGAGAGGCACATACTAAAGTATGGCTCTAAGTCGACTACCATGATCTCTTGGATAATCGTAACCTGCGACATCTGGTGGAGTTGGATGGGAACATCTTTGATAACTCCTACCATCTTTATGGGAGTTCCATCTAGCTGCAACACTCCAGGACTGCTTTGGGTGTACTCCATGCCCATGATTTCATAGACTACTTTGGGCATGACGGTCATCGTGGTGCCTGAGTCGATCATGCAGTTATGCATGACCCACCCTTCCATCCGAAGGGAAAGGTAGAATGGTGGGGGCCGATTCTTACCTATGGCTGAGGTCATCAGTGGTGATGCAAACACCATCTACGTCAGCTTATTCTCCTTATCCTTAGCAGATTTGAGAGATTCCTGCAAAAGGTCAACTTGACCCGGGAGTTGGAGAGCATCGTAGAGGCTTACCTTAGCCGGAGCCTTTTTCATTTCTTCGATGATGTTGTACATCGAAGTGCTCGATTCTCCTACTCCCTTTGTAGACTCATACGTCTTTCGATATTGTTGTGTGGCATCAACCCGCTGGCGCTTGGTCAGTGAGGGATATTTGAGTTTTTCTCTAGCCTGGTCTTGCGTGTCTACCTGTGGCTGAGAAGTTGGTGCTCTAGGCTGGAGGACCTTTTCTCTAGCACGAGGTGGTAGGTAGTCCTTCAGCAGTTCAGGTGGCTCTGAGGTCAACGTTGGATTGGAAGCTTTTGTTGAAGGTTGTGCCTTTTGGCTCCATGGCTTGGGTGGCGCTGGTACCTTCAGTGGCTCCATCTGAGCTGGATCTACCTCAATAGCTTTCTTACCAACTCTGGTGAGGACCGAGACTTGCTCATCAGAAGACATCATAAAATTATGACCAACTTCCCGGATTATGTTGACTTGCTCGTAAGCACCGTCGGACAATGTCTGAACATAATTGAGGTGGACCATGTAGGTTTCTTCATTATGTGGATCATTGCATGTAGTACACCAATATGTCAGGTCTGAGGCATCGATCTCTCCATTGCTCATCATAGCTAAATTTATTTTAGGCTATCAATGGGTAGATGATGCCTACTCTTTCATGATCGAGGGAGGAGGAAATCTTCTTTATTGAAAGCCTTGGTCATCCTACCTCCTCCTCATGATGGTCATCTGATTCACCATCATCTTCATGTATACCTTCACCTCTTGCAGCTCCTTGGCTTGGGCCTCATTCACAATTGCTTGATTGGCAGTTGCCTGACTTGTGGATAATGGCAATGGGGTCAACGGTGCAGGTAATACTGGATATTAGATAGGAGTTGGTAGTTGAGGAATGATGGGTACTTGATACTATGGCATAGGCATTTGGAATTGTGGAGTGGACACCATTTGATACTGAGGGGATGGATTCCATGGTTGGTTAGGATACATCTGGGATGTAGGCGGAGTGGATGCGCTCGGGTACATATTTTATGAAAAATTTAGATAAATCAGGGTTGTCGCCTTGGGAGGTAATTTCTCGATAGCTATCAAGTCAACTTCCGCCTTCTATGCCTGCTCGTAAAGAGCAGGGAATGTATTGATATTAGCATGTCGGATGCTCATGCTAATATCTGAGTGAAAAGCTCTCAAGTAATAGAACGTGGCCTGCTCAGGTGTGGGTCGAAGGTCGTCGGTGACTCTCTGCCAGGTTCTCATGAACCTAACATTGAAGTCGGCTATCTCTTCCTGAGGATGCCTTTGAATAGTTGTGAACTGGTGCAATAGAGAGAAGGGGTCTGCTTGTTCATTGAAGCCCCTTATCAGCTGTCCAACCAGTTGATCCCATGAAGTAATGGTACCGGGTGGAAGGGACCGATACCAATAAAGAAGCTTACCTCTCAGTGAAAGAACCAGCAGCTTCACCATGATGTCTTCATTGGTGATTTGATGAATGGTTGCTAGTCCTGTGACATCTTGGATGTGCTCATGCATTATCTTTCCTGTGCCATCGTAAGTAGGTAGAGCCTTCAAAGCTATGGGTGACACCATGTGTTGAGCCTGTAAGGCGAGTGGTCCCATATGATTCCATGTTATGAACTGCCTGGGTGGAGCCGGTTGCGCCATGTGGGGAGGCGGATTGGTATGAAGCGGCGGAGTTGGTAGAACTTGTTGAGTCAGAACAATGGGAACACTCGGAGCACCTGGTTGAACGTTCGGTGGAGCCGAAGTATACTGATGATCCAGAGAATTCAATAGATTTGGAGGTAAGCTGGTTATTGTGTTGTCAGGAGTTGGATTCTGTGAATCAAGAACAACTTCTTGTGATGATGTCCTGACAAGAGGAATGTTTGACCCGACCACCCTAGGATGTTCTCCTAAAGCATCAATGTCAAGCTCATAGAACTCGGTTTCTTCTTCTGTGTTTCTAGCTCTCCACCTCGTACGCATGAAGGCATGAGTTTTTACACTGGTCTACGAGATTCGGAGGTATCTGAGTTCAGTAGAGTCACCAGATGTTCAGATTGGATAGTAATAAGATGAACATCACTTCTTAATACTGATTAAACGTGGAACGTTTGCGTCCCACCGGGCATGCCAGAAACTATTGGCAATCGAACCGGCCTAGATACAAGTTTTCTAAGTCTACAATGCCCTAGGCCCACTGCCAAGCATTGAATGCCCGAAGGAAAGGAATGTCCTCCATGGCAATCTCTAGTAGGGCTGGTTCCAAAAATAAAAATGGGGGATTGGAGATAAGGGTTAGGAAGATACTGAAAGGGATAAAATAATGAAAAGGAATGGGAAATGGCTAAAAGCCAGAAAAGAGGGGTGATGGACCGAAAGCACGATAGATAACCTAGCTACTTGAACCAACAACAATAAAAACAATCGACCTTTAACAAAAACTAGTATAAAATCCTCAAGACTATGTAAACTCCAACAAGTATTCCAGAGACTAGCCTTCTATTGATAGTGAAATCCAGAAAACAGAATTAAACTGACAACAAAGGAACTAGTTTAATAGAAATGATAGAATAGAAGTCATACACAGATATAGAAGACTCAACACAGAGCCATAAGCCTTTATTTTGAGAGCAGATTTCAAATTACAGAGCTGCTTCTCTAGCAGAAGTTATCCATCCTTAGTTACAGAGAAGAAGCCGACTTTTATAGAAGAATTCTACCGCTTAAAACATTAATGCCCAACCACTCCCGTGATGGGCAGATTTAATCTCGATGATTGACCCGAAACAATCAATTTCCAACGTTTACAGATAACTTGGCATTGAAGCCAGAAGGTTTTGACAATAATTTGAAATAGTCAATTTAAATTCACAAAATGCAACTTGGAGTTGGTTTGAATTGCTCATGGTAGATCTGCAATAGTTTCTCTTAGTCACTTGTTTGAGGAGAGGCGCTCCATGTGGAGCACTTTCGAAGGAGCGCTCCAACAGTGGAGCGCTTTCGAAGGAGTGCTCCAGCAGTGGAGTGCTTTCACTTTTGACTTCATTGACTTTACCTTGGAGTTTCACATTTTGCACTTATGTTATAAATTGTTTACTCTTTGCTTTACCTTTGCCTTGGAGATGCGCTCCTCTAGTGGAGCGCTTTGGAGAAGCGCTCCACTTGTGGAGCACTTTCTAATTTGACCACATTTGACTTTTAATGCACCCTTAATAAAAAGTTATCTTTATGTTTTTTGTTTGCTCTTCCCTCAAGCGTTCCCGAAGTGGTGCGCTTTGGAGAAGTGCTCCCTTAGTGGAGTGCTTTGTCTTTTGACCATAGGTTGACTCTTCTTTGTCCTTTCCTCCAAAACTTATTTTATCTTTCCTTTGTCTCGGGGAGGCGCTCTACTGACGGAGCGCTTTAGGCTTTGACTGCTTTGGACTTTTACTTGCTTTTTTAGCCAAGTTTGTTTCTCCTTAAGCCTTTTGGGAGAGCGCTCCACTGATGGAGCGCTTTCGAGGAGCGCTCCACCATGGAGCATTTTTTACACTTAGCCATTTTTACACTTGTTTCTCCTCTTGTTTAATCGTCGCTCCATGGGTGGAGCGCTTCACAAATTCATCCTTGGAGTGGAGCGTTGTAGTCTTGACTATGCTCAACCCTGCTCTTCCATACTTAGTCATTTTTCCTATCTTTTCTTGTTGCCAGGGTGATTTTATAACTTTAACAGGAAAATAAAACGAAATGCCCAAGCCCAAGCGCAGGAAATTACAGCCATATGTTCAAAGAATGCAAGGCTTTTCAGAGACAAAGGAAAGGAAGCTAAAACATCAGAAAATGCCCATGCTAAAACATTCACAATTTTGCATGCAACATAACCAAGAAAAGTACAGAAAACGTAGAAAAGTACAACAAAGATAAAGAATCTCATAATGCAAGAAAAATACAGCTAAAAATGAGACAGCCGGTGAAAGCACAACAGCATAACCATATCTTAACCATTTTTTATGGAATAAGAGAAGTTTTACAATGAATGGTCTCAAAACTGTATACAAACTGAAAATTAGCAACTGTGTGACAAAATTGGCAACACCACCACGTGGCCTTGTTTATCAAATAGATTCTTTTAATATGGCATGTAGTAATCATTCGCTTGTTTGTTTGTTAAGACGTTGTATGTGTATGTCAATATGTAAAATAAATCAATTGTTTTTCTTTTTTTTCTTAGCTTGAATTGCCACTTTTGAAGTAAGACAAAACTTATTCATCAAAATTTATTGAAGCATAAGCAATGAAAGTCTTGGGCGATGAAACTCCGTGTTTTGCCATTAGCTTGAGTAGATTACCTGAGGAATTTTTTACTCAGCAACTCAAATTTTGTTGGAAGAGCTTATGGAGCTATTTGCCTTTCTTCAAGCCCATAGAGTGAGACAGTAAGGGTTTTTAGTTGAAAATCTCTTTAACTCTTATAATGCAATCACTCTATTCTGGAAAAGCATCTTAGAAGTGACTGTTCTACAAGATTTGATTATCATTAAGTTTAATAGGTGTTTTTATTTTAGAAGTTAAGTAGAATGGATTATCTACTTGTGAAAGTTGGCAGATCTTGCGTTTTTTAGATTCAGATTCTAGCTGAGCTTTCAATTGCAACTTTTCACTCTTGAATATACGTGGGTTGGGGCTAAAGTTAAACAATGTTATCTAATATCATCTGAACATTCTCTTAGATCAGAATGCCAATGACTGCTTGAGAAAATAATTGCCTGCAACTAAGAGATCTAAATATCAAATAGTCAAGTCATTTGATGAAACTATGTCACATGCAAATTATTTCATTTTTGATATGGATGACTGTTTTTGCTATATAGTCACCCATTATCAAAATTAACATGTTTAAGGAATTTCTTGTCAGGTACCCAGTTATCCCAACACCTCTGACAAAGATTTATTGGTGGCGACTGTGCCTGGATGAAGCACAGATGGTTGAGAGTAATACAACTGCAGCAACAGAAATGGCAATGCGTTTGAGTGCACAGAACCTGTGGTGTGTTACTGGAACTCCTATACAGCGAAATCTTGAGGATATGTATGGTCTCTTACGGTTTTTGAGAGCTGAGCCTTTTGATGATCATAGATGGTGGAGTGAAGTGATCAAGATTCCCTATGAGGTAATTGATTTCTTGTCACAAGATAATGCTAAAAATAATTTATCTGTATGTAGCTTCTGACTAGATTTGTATATTTTCAAAAATATATTTGAATCTAAAACTATAACAATTTAAAATTAATTTAATAAAAAAAAGGTTTGGCCTTCCTGGAAACAGGAAATAGGAGACAGGAGTTTCCCCCTTTTCCCCTGAAAAGTGAGTTAAGCTTGTTATGTGGAAGTTTTGAACAGGAAAATATTTGGACTTCCTGAATTAAATATAGTCTCTGCTGCTAATCAAATGATCTAGGAAAGTTAGTTGCTCAGCCTGGTTCTTAGTCTGCTTGAATCTTGCCAATTCTAAAGCAGACAGTCTCTATGGAAAACAGTTGCACAGATGAGGATCTAGAAACAGCTATGGTTTTGACAATTAAACTGAAATTATTGATCTAATATAAGTTTATTGAATCAAGGCATAATCATATTGTGTAAAATGTTAAAATAGTGTTTGAACTCAGGATTTTGTGGCGATTTAGTAGTTCGTCATCCTTTCTAATTTATTTGGATGCTAGGGCATCTTTTGAAAGTCATTGGTTTGATTGATTTGTCAGTCTTCTTATCGTAAACATTTGCTGTTAAATTTCTTTGCAAGTGATGATCCACTCAGTCGTCATCTGATGTTTTCTGAGGCCAATTTACTGGGCAATTGCTGTATCCTCAACAACGATGTCCTATGTCACATCTTAAGTGACCAGTCCCAAGTGAGATTTCCAGTATGTCAAGCTTAAAGTTTGGAAGAATTTGGGAAATGATTTTTTCTGTTGGGAAATGTTTTGGTATGAATTTCAAGAAATAATTTTTTTAGTCCTACTGCATGCCATTGAATCTGCCAGCGTCTCTGCCTGCTGTTACTGCCTATTTTTTGAACGGTGAACCTCAAAACTAAACAACAGACCCTTAAAAATTACTCGTTTACAGTCTACAATTCTAGAAATGAGAATGAGGGAAAAGACTGAGGAAGTAGATGATCAGTTAATATGACAGCATGCATGAATGTGCATGAGCCCTCAAATAGATAGGTGACAATCGTAATGCACTATGGATTTTTGCGGAGAACCGCAAGAAGGGTCAGCTATCTGGTAGCATATTCAGCTAAGATTGCAGCTTGTAGAACTGGGTCTATTTTGGAATGTAGACTTGGTGATGGTATCATATTTTGGCATGATGCATGGAATGGCTTTCCCAGGATAGATAACAAAAAATCTACTATCAGCTTAGCATAATGGAAAGAGCAAGAAGCTCCAAACTTACTGCAGTGGTAAGGGCTTTGGCTTCTCTTTGGGAGGTCCAAGGTTCAAACCCCACTCAGTATGAGGGGACTGGGACCTCTCATAAAAACCTGTGTAAACTCATTGAAAAAATGGAAAGAACAAGATATAAGATAGTGAGATATTATATTCATGTAGATTATACTAAAATAGAAATTACAAAAATAGAGGTTATATTAATATAATGATGGTAGTAGCTGTAGATCCAACACACACTAATATGAAATCAAGTTGGCATGACAAATTAAAAAATTGTACAAGCAAATTGTAAGATTCACTAGAGTTTGGGGCAAATTTTCTCTAAAAACGACTCATTTTTCAGGAGCTATATCTTTGCATAGAGTGGCTTGATTCAAATGATTCTTGTGCCATTTTGTGCGGAAATTGAAGAGATTTGAAATGAGTGGTCATACAAAAGAATCCAAGCAGTATTGAGGGAGATATGATGATGTGAAGACAGCTGTTCGAAACAAGGGCAGTGTTAGGGTAAATTTTTCTAGAACATGTCTCATCTTTCAGGAGCTATATCTTTGCGAAGGGTTGTTTTTTTTTTTGGTAGGTAAAGTAAAATTTATTTACTTACGGGTTGAAGGGACCCGCCCCTATTTACAAGAAGATCATCTGCATTCGAAATGCAGGCCAAAAACACCAATTTACAATAGTTCATCTGCATTCGTAATGCAGGGCAAAAACACCAGCACCACAGTCGAAAACCAACAAAAACTAACAGCCGAGCTAAACCAAAACAAACTGACCGATGGTGTCGAAGAGACACCTTTTAGGTGGTTAGAACCACCGGTAAAATTTGGCCACTGATGATTGGCCTTTGCGAACATTCTAACAGCGTTAGAGAAGAGGCACCCTCCCTGCTTCGGCAGAGCTAAGTGTTTGATCTTTTGTCATTATCCAGGTTGACTTTCTCGATGACTTCCGTGGGAAAGTTGTCTTCCCAAATGGTGAGGGAGCTCTCTTTGATTGCTCTGTTTGCCAAGGTGTCGGCCACTTGATTGGCCTCCCTGAACACATGCTTGATCTGGGATTGCTCGTTGTTGCAAAGGCCTAGTTGGCATTCCTGGATAATGTTCTCTATATTTTTCCCACCCTTGCTATTTCTTTGGATGAGTTTGACAATGATCTCCGAGTCCCCTTCGTAGATGACAGGGGCTGCCAAGTTTTTGGAAATGTCAATACATCTCTAGAGGGCCCTGGCTTCCGCGAAGTTGTTGGTCTGGGACCCCAGATTTTCAACAAAGGCCTTAAGGATTTTGCCACTATGATCTCTCGAAGACCCCTCCTGCTCCCGCTTTGCTTGGGTTCCCTTTGGAGGCACCATCGAAGTTAGCCTTGAGCCAACCTTGGGGGGAGGGACCCAAGTGACCTGAGATCTGTCTTTTCTGGGTTTTTGAGACTTACTGCGATCCTGGGGAATCTTGAGGGTGGAACAGAGCAATTCTTCAATCCCCGGAGCAGGGCTGGCCTGACAAGGGATGAGTCCAGAATTTTCGGTGGCGTAAGCAAGGGCTCTGCAGCCTACGGCTTCGCGGGTTCGGGGCCTTTGTTGAAAACTCACCCGTTGTGCTCCAACCAGAGCTGCCGAAAGATGTGATGGATGAGGACTTCCCACAAAAAGCTTAGCCCGGGATGCTTGAAGGGCTTAGGCCATTGGCAAATGAACTCTTTGACAGAGTTTGGCCAGGTCCAACTAACTTGAAAGCTTTGGGTGGCTAGGGAGAAAACACTTATGGAGTAGGGGCAATCCATCAAGATGTGGTGAACAGATTCCCAGGCCTGGAGGCATAGGAAACATCTATTCGGCACCATGATCCCTCGCCGCATGAGATTGTCCCCAGTAAGGATTTTGTTGTGGATGGCCGTCCAGCAGAAGTGCGCGATTTTGGGAATGAGGGATTTGATCCACACCTTGTTAGCGACCACCTTCTCGCAGCTGGGGGTGCCCTGGGAACCCATCTTCTCAATAAGCTGGGCCGCGGTCTTGACAGAGAAATTCCCGTCATTGGTGCCTTTCCAACACCGCTCATCTCTCCTGTTGACACGGGGGAGGAAAGTTGATCGTTGGATCTCCTGAATCCCTTTCACGGCTTCCCTGATGGGTTCATTTCTTATTTTGAAATTGATCTTCTTCCACTCCTGGGCTTCCGGGCTGGAGGAAATGAAGTCTGCAACCCTGAGCCCGAATCTGCTGTCAGTCAAATGCCTGGCAGGGATCAAAACCGGATTGCTGATGAGGGGGGAATTCCCGACCCAGGTATCTTCCCAGAAGTTGATGTTGGCCCCATTCCCCAGCTTCCAGGAAGACCCTTCGAGGATGATGTTTTGGGTATGAGTGATGGATTTCAGAAATGGGAACCGTTGCATGCGGGGAGGCGCTTGGAGGAAGGCCTCGGTGCTGAAGGTACTTTCTTTTCACGATGTTTACCCATTCAATATTGGCCTTAGTCACTACTCTCCAAGCCTCCTTGGCTAGGAGAGCTAGGTTGGCAACTGAGATTCGGCGCAGACCAAGACCTCCCTGATCTTTGGGGGAGCAAACTTTATCCCAAGCTACTAGGTGGAGCTTTCTTGAGGCCTCCGATCCGGACCAAAGGAACTGCTTTTGAATTTTTTCAATGGCTTCTCCCACCGAGGCCGGGATTTTGAACACGAGACATGAAATATGTGGGGATGCTCTGCAAGACGGATTTGACCAAAGTTGCCTTCCCTGCACTGGTGAGCAGGGCCCCTTTCCACCCAACTAACTTGTTACGGATCTTGTCCACCACGTTTGCCCACATGGTTGGCCGGGCCTTGCCATGGAACATGGGGAGCCCGAGGTAAGTGGTCGGGAACTCAGAAATGGAACATCCCAGGATTCTGGCGATCTTGCGTTGTCTTTTGGTCGGGGTATGGATGAAGAACAACTTGCTTTTAGTGTAATTGATTTTTTGGCCAGCAGCTTCCTCGAAGCGGTTGAGAATATCCTTGATCACCTTGGCATCTGCTACCGAAGCCTTAGTAGCCATCAACGTGTCATCTACAAACTGCTGGTGAGTGGTGGGGGGAAGCCCGGACGCTGCCCTGATCCCGGAAAGCTGACTGCAGGAGCAGGCCTCCTTGATAGTTCTCCCCAAACTCTCTGCCAGGATGATGAACAGAATGGGGGACAGAGGGTCACCCTGCCTCAGGCCCCGAGAACTCGGGAAGTAACCCGCAGCAGAACCATTTACCATGACAGAGAACCAAGAAGAGGAAATGCAGTTGTAGATCAGGTTTACCCAGGACTCATGGAACCCGAACTTGAGAAGGATTTGGCTGAGGAATTCCCTGTTGACTCTGTCAAAGGCCTTGTTCATGTCCAACTTGAGGAAGAAGGCAACCGTGTTTGAAACCTGGGCTGAATGGATCAATTCATGGATGGTGATGACCCCATCGAGAATATTGCGTCCTTTGACTGTGCTCCCCTGACACGGGTCAATGATGGACGGAAGAATGTTGGATAGCCTGGACGCCAGGGCTTTGGTGAGGATTTTGTAAATGACATTGCACAGGCTGATGGGCCGGTAATCAGAGAGGGATCGGGAATTGGCCCCTTTGGGGATGAGAGCCAAGAAGGTGGAATTCACATCTTTGGGAATGGACCTGGAGATTTGCATTTCCCTAATGGCGTTAGAAAGATCCTGCCCCACGATGTCCTAGAAGGTCTGGAAAAACCTGGGCGAGAACCCGTCCGGCCCAGGGGCTTTGTCGGGCTTCATGGAAAAGAGGGCCTGGTGAACTTCATCCTGGGAGATGGGGCTGAGGAGAAAATCATTTGATTCCTGGGAGATGATGGTGGGGATGATGGCCAGGAGGGATTCCATGGCCTCGGGGGCTTGGGGCGGGCTGGAACCTAGGAGGCTTTTGAAATGATTGATGGCTTCTTCTCTGATTGCATGGATATCCGAAATGGCTGCCCCATCCTGCAAGACAAGGCTTTTGATCTTATTGGCACTCCTATGCCTCAAGGTTGAGATGTGGAAGAACTTGGTATTGGCATCACCTTCCTTGAGCCAAAGCTGTCTTGAATTTTGGCGCCAGAAAGTTTTCTCCTTGGTGAGGATGTTGTGGTACTCAGACAACAAGGCGCTCTCCTCATCCCTAAGACTGGTCCATTGCCTTCGCCTTTTCGAAAGGACTCCTCAATCTGGCTGATTCGGGATTTGACCTGCTGTTTGTCTTCGAAGATGTTCCCGAAGGTTTCCTTATTCCACTTTTTCAAGTTCCCTTTGATGAACCTGAGTTTCTGGGTTACCTGGTTAATAGCAGACCCCGGGAATTTCTGACTCCACCATGACTGTATCAAGCCCTTGAGATCCTTGTGGTGAATCCACATTGCTTCAAACCTGAAAGGGGTCTTGAACTGCGGTCTAGAATCTGATTCTAGGATGAGGGGATTGTGATCAGAGCCTATCTTTGGGAGGGCTCGCAAACTGGCATCCCCAAAGCAGGGGAGGGCTTCCTGGGAAAGCATAAATCTGTCTAGGCGCTCTTGGATCAGATTGGTGCCCTTCCTTCTGTTGCTCCAAGTGAAGAGGGACCCCTGAAGCTGGACATCCATGAGAGCGTTGGAATTAATGAAGTTTCTTAGGTCTGCAGTATCTCTGTGAGTGATGTTGTTCCCTCCTTTTTTGTCCTTGAGGTGCAAAGGAGAATTGAAGTCCCCTGCCAGGATCCAGGGAGTTCCTTCGAAGACCTGCCTCATTGAAGTGAGCATTTTCCACAGAGCTTCTCTGCCCACAGAGGTGTTCGGGGCATAGACATTTGACATCACCCAAGAATTCTGGGATTCAGTATCCTGGAACAGGATGTTGCTTACCCTATCGTGGCCCGAAATAAGGTTTCCCTGGAGCTTGGCAGGATTCCAGAGACACAGGAGCCCTCCCGACGTCCCAGAAGCCGGGGAATGAATGAAATCGCAGTTTCGCCAAATCTTTCTAGCAATGTTAGGGGACCATTGATCACCCAATTTTGTTTCCTGAATGAGAAAAATGGTTGGATTATGTTCTCTCCTCATGGCTGCAGCCAGTCTCTGTTTGGCTGCCCCATTTAGGCCTCTCGCATTCCAGGAGAGGACTTTCATTTCAAACTCTTGGAAATTCTCTTGCCCCCTTTTCCTTGCTGAGCAGGGGGTTTGGATCTTCGACTTTCGTCTTTGGAATTGTTTGTTGTTTCCTGAAATAGCGTTCTCTGGGTTCCATTGGCTATATCTTCAGCCGCATTTTTGTTCCTTATGTCCGAATCAGAGGGTCTTCCTCTCTTTTTTTCCCCTCCTACATCCATCATGGATTTCCGGGAGCTCCGAGTTATCCTGGGACTACTATGCTCAGGGGATGACTGGTCCTCGGCTTCGTCATCAGCAGAGACAGAGTCTGAGTACACAGGAGAGGCTGGGTCTTTAGGACCCGGGCGGGGGGACGAAGGAGGAGAGAGGGGAGGCGGGCCTTGAGGGATTCTCGGGGAAGTGGGGGCACCGAGGACGGGGGAGGATTATGGATGGGGGCGGTAGGGGGCAGACCAGGGGAGGTCGAGGGGGCGAGAGGATGGCCGTTGGTTCAGAGGTGGCCGGGATCTCGCCTTCCTCACAATCCTCACTGATAACAAAACTATGCAAAGGATTGAATTTATTGATTAGAGGAACAAAGGTACTTGCCTTACGATTGAGCGGGCCCGGAGGGGGTCTGGAAATAGCTTTGCTGGCCACTGGCAAGACAGGCGGGGGTTGATGCTGCATCTTCTTTGACTGGTCCCTGGCGGGTTTTGACTGTGGCGAGATCCGGAGTTTGGGGCACTGCGACTGAAGATGGCCCTGGGATTGGCACTCAGGGCAAAAAGCTGGCTTGTTTTCATAGAAGAGTGGCTGCTTCCAGTTGAAGTCGCCATAGATGAGGTTCAGGTGGTCTGGAAGCTGACTTTCCAGGTTCACATTCACGCAAATGCGGGCCT
This sequence comes from Wollemia nobilis, assembly GCA_028583015.1. Lineage (NCBI taxonomy): Eukaryota > Viridiplantae > Streptophyta > Pinopsida > Araucariales > Araucariaceae > Wollemia > Wollemia nobilis. The sequence continues at coordinate 959,322 of JAQPPZ010017247.1, forward strand.
GGGTTAGCCGGGTTCTTGCCCGGGTGGCCGGGTCGATAGCCACGAGCTCGCCGATCGCCTTAGAAAGACCAAGCAAGGCATCTTCATAGAAGAAGTGGGCTGGGAGATCTGGAAGTCTAACCCAGATGGGGGCGAAATTGATGTTCGGGAGCTGGGGTTGAAGTCCGGTTGCCATTTTTTGAGGAACAGACTTCGCCTTCCATAGAACCAGGGCCCTCCGGATAAGATGCGCTCTGCGTCTTCATGGGAATTGAGTTGAATCATGAAAAAACCCCTTGTCATTGCCGAGATCTCCAAGTTGCCTAGGGTTTTCCATTTTGAAGCCGCCCATCTGCGAATAGCATCTAAGTCAGGTCGCCCGCCGATGAATTTGCCTACCAAGGAGTTGGTATCCCGGGATTCATAGTTTTCCATGAGGGATTTAGGGCATAGAACATTATTCCCTTGCGTGATGAATTCGCTGGCCGTAGACGACATAGGAATTCGTTTTTTTGGAGCAAGTCAGCAAAGGATGGCTTGTCGCCTGCTGTTGGAACCTCGCCTGGGATATGGGGCCCTTGCTTGGCCATGGTGCCAGGCCTGATGGAGCCCTCGACGTCTCTGCTGCAACGATCAGGATCTAAGTGCGTCGCCATGGGGAGTGCCTGCGAGAATCATTTCGCTGGCGCGACCCGGTTTTGGGAGTCGGGGAAGGCGCCCGGCTAGCCCTAGGAAGCGACGGGAGGATGGGCGGAGGGCAGGAAACAATCCGCCAAGGAAAAATGCGGAATCGAAAACCGGAAAAGGAGGGAAACGGACGGTCGAACACCAAACCCCCGCAGAAAAGGCCGAAAGCCGCCAGGAGGCAGACTTTGCTTGCTGCTACGCGGACCTTCGATCGCCGTCACCGTCTTACCTGCTACGCCAAAAAGGTAAATTAAAATCATTTGCGAAGGGTTGTTTGATTCAGATGATTCTTGGACCAATTTGCGTGAAATTTGAAGAGCTTTAAAATGAATGGTCATACTAAGGAATCTGAGCAGTATTGAAGGAGATACGAACTTGTGAAGTCAGCCATCTCGAACAAGGGTAGTTACAATTTTTCAAGGTGCGAGAAATGAAATTGCAGATATCTTTCAGCTAGGGTTTAGATGATGGAAGTAGCAATGGAGGGCTAGGGCATCAGGAGGACGGGACATTCTGTCTAGGCATGGAAATTTTCAGCTAAGTTTCATTTATCCCTTCATTATTTTAGAAGTTCTGCATGCAAATTATTGTAGGTTTATTTTCAAATAATATAATTGGTATAGTATATACTGGTAAATTTCAGTAGATTTCGATTTATAGTTTCTCTCCCATGGACTGATTTATAGCTAAATCCTTAGAGTCATCCCTAGTAGTAGAGGTTAGGGAGGATCTCACAAAGCAGAGATCTTTGTTGCTCAAAGATAAGACAGTCATTGGTAATTTTAATGGGTCTTGGCTAGGGGCTTCAGCTCTGAGAAAATGGATTGATAGGAGTTGGAAGTCTCTAGGAGTGGGTCTATCCTTTCTTCCCAAAGGTTTCTTCCTAGTCGTTTTCTGTTCCATGGAGGAAATAGATAGAATCCTGCAAGGGGGTCCTTGGTTTATGGGAAGAGCAAGACTCTTTCTTTGATATGGGACTCAGGAGACAAGATTGCCTCAATACTTGCTTGATATTTCATTGAGCAAATCTTGAATTTACAAGCTAGGAGGCCTTTACAAAACAATTGGCAAACCAAAACCACGTCCAAAAACCATGATGGTTTTACAAAAGGCTGCAGCTCTGACAATCAAAAAGCTGCATACTGACAACACTGCTGCGCATAAAATCTACGAAGAATAATTAAAACTTTATTTAATTAAAAATTGATTAATTAAAGTTGCAAGCTTACTGCAGTGGTAAGGGCTTTGGCCTCTCTTTGAGAGGTCCAAGGTTCAAACCCCACTTAGGTTTTTATGAGTACCCCTCTGTTAGGATTCTACTCCTAACCACCATACTAATCACATTATTAGTTAATTATTTAATCACTCTCTCTTTCACAAAGGTTGTGACCTTTGATCACACCTTCACACTCGTAGAAATAGGCATTTCATTTGGTATAGTTGAGGCATCGAAGAATATAATTATTAATTAATTGTTGGGTTCCCCATACAATACAACAACGATTCCTTAATAAAAGCGATTCCTTTTTATTATTCTAGCATTATAATCAATCTTTCTCTATTGGGTTCACTACATCTGGTATCAGAGCCTCGTCAAAGGGGAAGAAATAATCAAACAATTTTTTTCCCTTCTTCGTTTTATCGCATGGTGCTGATTGCAATTTTCTGGCGCAAATATACAATTCACAGCGTCACGAATCCCCTGCATACGTGACAGCCCGGTGAGCAGAAGAAACCAGCGGTTTTCAGGCATCCATTTTTTGACTAAAAACATCTAAAATACCTGCCACAAATCGAAAAGAACTACTATACGGTTAATCGGATTCACAAAACGTCGTTGCTCGCTGAAAAAAAAAAAAGAAAAAAAAAATTCCAACCAGTCGCTCACCCTGCGTTTCTGGCAAGCGCATTCGAAAACCGGTGAAAGGAAAAATTAAATAACCTAAGGTTTAAATAATTCTAGCATCATAAATTCGTTTCCAATCACCGTTAAATCTTTTGTCATCACCGTTTAGAAGTTTTTCTGCGTGAGCATCGTTTTCCGACGGAGCCTAAGAAACTGGTGATTTTTTTTTTATTTTATCAAAGTTCTGACTAAGGTTATCTAAATTTTCGATCGCCGAGAAAGGTTTTCCGACGTTGTAGACAGTGAAGAGAAGGAAGTTTAAAAAAGGGCATAAAAAATTAATATCGAATTTTTCAAGCAAAATACGGCATCACAATGTCTTCGTCTCCTTTCCCTGCTCCAGAATACCAAGACTTAGTCACCGGCGAAACTCAGTATCCTAAACGCCAGCACTACGTTTATTCGATGTCCATGTATTAACTAGGACCTCACCTGCAGCAAACAACGAGCCCCTACAACAAACAGAGAACCACCAACGAGCACAGGTGAAAAAACAGGGCAGTTAGGTAAACTAAAACCCACCGTGAATTTCATAGACCGAAGGAAAACAACCGATTGAACAACAAAAACACAACCATTTTTGTTCACAACCATATGCGAACAACCAATTAAAACACCAAACCAAGCTTGCATCTTGCCAGACGTTCCACACTCACGCGATCCACTGTATCACAACCCTGTAAGACTTGTTACTATTGCAAATTATTGCTAAAAGTTGTCAAGGCATTGAAAATTCTCGCTAATTCTGCCACTTGCGAAGGTTATAAAATCTCCAAAACCTAACCGCAATGGTCGAAGGATGACTTTTATGCAATTTTTAACGATAATTTTTCAAGAAATTTTTGTGACGACTTTCAACACTTTTTGCGACACCTTTTCGCCAAATGACTATGCAAATGGCCGATGGAAGAATATCTCACGACCCCAACCTACTTTTGCTACTTAATCTTGCCCACCTACGTCAAATCACGTCAGTGAGTGTATATAAAATTCAGTTCCAGGATATCGCCAATCGCATCACAGGGTTGGACGAATCAGTCCTCATAAGTGGGTTCATCAATGGATTGAAAGAAGAAATTAGAGTGAAGATCATGATGTACACTCCTCGCACCCTACAGAAAACCATTGGATTAGCCTTGTTAGCCGATGATACATTCAATGTCCAACGTCAACATGGGGAGCAACCTATTGATAAATCGACATTCACGCACACTATTGATAAATCGACATTCACGCACACTATTCCAAAACACAAACCCTTGCCAGTTAAGTACCTTAGCCTACAAGAAATGGAGGAGCGACGAGCGAACGACCTCTGCTATACTTGTGATGAGCAATTTGGGCCCCTTCATTGTTGTGCTACACAAACATTGTATTTATTGAATATAGTTGATCCCTATCACTCCATAGAGGAAGAAGGTGAGGAAGATGTGCATGACATGACCAAAGCACCCGATCATAACAATGAAGGAAATGAGGTCGATGTGCAAGAAGTGCTCAATGCACCACGAAAAGATGAGGTAGACATCCATGCAAGTAAACAATGAAGGCAAGACATACACTCTCAAAGAACTACACACAAGTTCATCGCCAATAGTGAGTTCTCGTCGTATAGGCAGCCTGATTCAGAAAGGAGGCAAAAGAGTGAGTGCACCTTTATTTTCCCTTCATTCTACACAGGAAGAATCGGCTAAAGCGGAAGCCTACCGTCATCACAATTCTCCTAAGGAAGATTCTACTATTCTTTCTAGCAACCCCCCACTAATGTTTCGACCTTCAATATATCCTTGCCTTCGAAAAAGTGACATTAAAATAGTACAAGAACTTGCACAAATTCAACTGGGAAAACAAGCAACGAAGCTCCTTACTTTGAGCTTTGAGGACAAAGCTCTTTTAAGGAAGGTGGCATGTTAGGATTCTACTCCTAACCACCATACTAATCACGTTATTAGTTAATTATTTAATCACTCTCTCTTTCACAAAGGTTGTGACCTTTGATCACACCTTCACACTCGTAGAAATAGGCATTTCATTTGGTATAGTTGAGGCATCGAAGAATATAATTATTAATTAATTGTTGGGTTCCCCATACAATACAACAACGATTCCTTAATAAAAGCGATTCCTTTTTATTATTCTAGCATTATAATCAATCTTTCTCTATTGGGTTCACTACACCCTCATAAAAACCTGTGTAAACTCATTAAAAAAAAGAAAAAGAAACTGATTAATTAAATTTAATTAAACCTAAGTTTAGTTAAAAGTTAATTAAACCTGAGTTTAGTTAAATTTAATTAATCCCTATCATTCCTTCCAACCACAAAAGCATTGGACTCCAATGCGTACAAAAGGGGAGGAAGATGATGCTGAATGCGGAAGCTAGAAAGAACCTAGGTGGGCTTGGTGGATCTCCATAATGACGAGTGCCCATGTAGAACCAAGAGTCGCCTCCAAGCTGAACAGGATACAGATGCATGGATGGTGGGTGCTGAAGAAGGAGAGGATATACCGTCGGATGCTGTAAAGCTTGCAAGGTAGAGGAGGCAGGATGCTAAACGGTGTGAACAAAATGTGGAACTGAAGCAGGAGTAGGAGGAGGAGCAAAAACAACAGGAACAACAATAGGAGTATGAGCAACAAGAACAGGTGTAGGTGCTTGATGAACGCTTTTCTCAAGTGGTGCAACATGCTGAGTGGCCAAAAGGACTTTTGCTTGTGTGTCCTCATATTGTGAGGTGTTGAAAACTAAGGCAATCTTCCATGGCCGATGCAAATTAGTCTGAGCTTGATGTGTAGTGGGTTGAGTACTACAAATAAGGAAAGTTTGATACTCATGTTGAAAGGTATAAGTATTATGATATGCATCATACTGAGCCCTTTTATCATATCGATAAGGTTTACCTAGCCACAACAATCCATAGGAGTGACATCACAAGTAATAGTGTCCACATACTTAGGACCAAAAGCAAAAGACAAAGTGCAAGTGTGTGTGATCATGGAAGTAGTATCATTGTCCTTCCATCCAAGTGAGTATGGACGAGGATGAGGACATGTAGGCAACTACAACTTATCAATAATGGACTTCGCAATCAAGTTTTGCTGTGAGCCATTATCAATGATACAATCCACAGAGAAATTATGTGTAAGATGAGCACGAATAACAAACAGATTATCACGACCTCCTACAAAAGACTGATGACTGAGAAAGGTGACATTATTGAGTCGACCTTCTAACTCAGGATAACTACGATCTTCTCCACAAGTCCTGATGGGATTTTGTAGAGTTCCCTCCTTAGGAGACCGTACAAACAATAGTTTCTTTTCTTCTCTAGACAATTAAATTTCTTATGTCCTTTCTTTTTACAATAATGAAAAAATACATCAGAAGAAGCTGGAAAAGGAGAAGAGAAAGGAGAGCAAGAAGGAGGAAAGGACTTCTTCGTATAGGAGTAATGTTGCTGATGTGGAGAACGTGGAGGTCTGGAAGTGTCTGCTGAAAAAGAAGACCGAAGAGCTGTTGAAAAAGATTGAGGGGCTGCTGAAAGAGAAGATTGATGGGCACACGGTGAAAAGGAAGAACGAGGTGCATGAGATTGAGCAAAAAGTTTCTTCTCTGCAAGCTGAGTTTGATTAAAAGCTGCATCAAGTGTAGTATATTTCAACTTTCAAAACAAGTGTGTCTGAAGGCCACTCTTAAACTTGACAATAAGAGTAGGTGCAGGGTCCTATGCATGAAGCAAGATGTGTAAGCAATTGAACTGGTAGATATAATCCTGGACAAACATGTGGCTTCCTTGCCTCAAACGAAGCCATTGGATGAGCAAATCATCATCATAATTAGATGGATAGAATGTAGCCTTCAAGGTTGTGACCAACTGATCCCAAGTGGTGATGGGATTTTGTGTATTTTGTTGCTCAGTAATCAAGATTTTAGCAACTCCTAAAAGTTTCAACTTAGCAAAAGGGACCTTATCATCATCAGGTATTTGGCTATAGGCAAACCAAGTTTCCATGTCTAGAATCCAACTATTGAGAACTTCAGGATTCCTAGACCCATCATAGATTTTAACCTCACATTTTGTATGAAAACGAGTGTGAGGAGTGTGTAGCCTCGATGATGGAGGTTGGACCTGCATTCTAATTGTGTCATTTGTTCTGTTTGCCAATGTGCCATGGCTCTTTGAGTGAATGCCAAGGAGGGAGTGTGACCAAATGTGGAAGGAGATCACTGTTTTTGTTTAGGAGTGTCAAGCACTACCGAAAATGCACTCCTTTTTTTTTTACAAAAGAAATTTTGAGGCCTGATTAGGTACATCAAATGGTTACAAAACTGAGAAATAACACTTCCAATGGATCCGACTCAGAAAAACCTGACGAGTATAAATAAGGATATAATCGAGAAAGGATAGGTGCCTTGAAATGCAGAAAATCAATGATGCTCTCGTAGCAAAAAGATAAGGTGAACAATTTTCCTTCCAAGGAGAATATGTCCTCCCTCCTAGCAGAATATTCTTCTTATTAAAATTTCATATGGCCTCTACTTTTTCATATACATGCAAGGTAGCGAACAGAAGGCAATATAAGGCCCGAAAAGACCCAACCCACGCTACATGTCTGATATAGGAAAAATAAGTGGGGTCTAAAACGTGCCTTCACCATGAAGTAAACACTTGGTGCCAATGTGGTGCATGGCCTAGATGGTCGTGGTGTAGGAAGCGGTTGGGGAGGCCAGGTGTGTGCGTTAAAATTCTTCCACGTTTATTTTCCTCTGCCATTGTAAACATGCATCTTCTCTAGTCAATCACAACCGAATAGGAGGGTGCAACGACGATATTGGGCGCAACTCAATTTGTGGATGTCGCAGTGGGAGGGAAGGGCCCTCGTTGTAGTGGTGGGAGCCCAAAATGCAATGAGGGTGGTTGTAGCGAGGGGTATGGAGGCGCGGCTAGCCTGCTGTAATTTTCCCTCTCAGAAAATGTAACGCTTCTCCTTCGATTCCATTGTCGGGGCTATGCCATGTTTAGGGGCTGTGTCAGGCGGTTGCTATAGATGTCGGCCGTAGGGCGGGGCACCACCAAAGGACGTCGGGGAGGTGAGCTTTGGGCCGCACGGTTGGTGGTTGCTGAGGTGGCCTCGATGGCTGCCTGAGTCGTTGAAGGTCCGACTGATACATAGAACTCAATAGGTCACGCGTTAGAGCATCAAGAGGGCGTTATGGGATGCAGTTAGGGCATGCAGAGCAAGCTAAACTAGAGCAGGTTGTGTTGGGAGAAGGAAAGCATAAGTTTCTCATAGGTGTTCACAAAACATTACGTTTTTTTTTTTTTTATTACGGCTTGGAAACTTGGATCTTTGACTTTTACATCAGAAAGCCCTTGTTTCCATAACTTCAGAGGGAGCACCGAATCATGCTTGTAGAAAGATGCATAGGCAGCAACTTCGAGCCACGCTGGAAAATACCTGGACCTCCACGTCCTTAGTCATTGTGTCCATAGGAGGGTTGCTGATGTCAACCGGGGTAAATGTAAAAAACCAATGCTCATAGTCTATCTCGGTCGTTGGGCTTCCACACAAAGTCTAAATGAAGCAGTAGAGCAAAGACTAAACTGGGGTAGCAGAGCAGATGCAGCAAGGATGGTAGAATCCAATGCCAGATTGAGTCAAACCAGCTACTCTTAGGTAGCTATAACAAATATGTAAGTGGAGATAATACTTGCAATCTTCAACATCAAATTTGCCATGCTTTGTCATTTTAGAAGTACTAGAAACATTTTCTTCATCATAATGGCGTCGATGTGTTGGCGCTGTGTCGTTGCTACACGCCCAGTGAAGTAGGCGACAAATGACTGTGTATTGGAGGTCCGTGAGACGATGTCTGCGTTGCATAGGGGGGCACTTACTTATGTCAGAATGGAGGCTGTGATGTATTCCGCTTGGGTAGTTCTCACGAGAAGGGTGTAGCGCTCAAGAGTGACGAGTGAGGTAGCTAGTGCAGAGTTGGGCGAAACAAGGTGGCATCACAGCAGGAGGCAGGCTTGACACATGGTGGTGTGTTGCAGAGCGGTAGGGACCATAGTGCTGGCTGAGGGAGTTATGAAATACACAGGAAATAATTGCTAAGAGAACATAGGCCACAACCGTGAGAAAGAAAATGAAGCACCACGCAGGCTTTGAGATGGATATTGGACCCAAAGCATCGAATTTACGAGAAGAAAATGCAACAAATCTTCAAATGTCGTTGTGTTGTTGATACAAATGGTTGTCGATGTAGTAAGACTTGCAGCAATAATCAGGGCACCCAGGATTTGTGGATAAATGTTAGGTTTTTGGACTCCAAGGCAAGCTTAGGGATTACAAAAGCTTAAGCAAATGAGAAAATGAACAGAATTTCCGAGACAAATGTGAATAAAATAAGCCAAGAAAACATAACAGCATGGGGAAATTTTCAATAGGGAGACTCCTCTCATAGGCTTAATTGTTCTGCTTTGATACTCGATGATATGGGAATCAGGAGACAAGATTGCCTCAATACTTGCCTGATATTTCATTGATCAAATCCTGAATTTATAGGTTAGGAGGCCTTTACAAAACAACTGGCGAAACCAAAACCAAGACAGAAAACCATGGATGGTTTTACAAAAGGCTGCAAAAAGGCTGTAGCTCTGACAATAAAAAAGCTGCATACTGACAACATCGCAACAGACAAAATCTATGGAGAATAATTAAAAATTTAATTAATTAAATTTAATTATACTTTAGTTTTATTAAAATTTAATTAATCCCTATCATCCTCATCTGTCAGTATGAAGGATTTGCACCTGAAAATGTAAATCTATCTCTGCTACTAGTTTGGGTCAAGATGTATGGGTTGCCCATTGAATTTTGGGAAACGGATACCTTCAAGGCAATAGGCAACACTCTGGGAGAATTCCTTGAGATTTCAGAAACCATGAAAGACAAATTATTGGATATTTATGCCCGGATATTGGTCATGATTGATATCAGTAAACCTTTACCGGAATCAATCATTCTTAAATATGGGGGTAAGTTGTGGACCCAAACCATGGATTATGAAATTGTATCTTTCAGATGTAGATGTCATGACGTGGGGCATATTGAGAGATCATGCCCTAAGAAGAGTTCAGCAAAAACATATATAGAAAACCGCAAGAGAAACTTACAAATGGATATGGATGAGGATGGTTTTTAACTTCGAAAAAAAAGATCTAGACAGATGAAAGTAAAAAAACAATGGAGATTAGTAAGGATATTGGAAGAAATACCAATTCTTTTGAGGTTTTAGCCTATGAAGAAAGAGCAGATAAGAGCTTCGAGACATGGTACAACAGGATTAGAATATTAACAAGGAATTGTCTACTCAGTATGATCTTGATTTAGGGATGAACATTCCTACTAAACCTAAGGAATGTGCCTCATCAGATTTAGAAGACTCTCTTGAAGTTCCATGCACCATTCATGAGAAGAAAAGTGGTACAGAAAATGTAGTGTTAGATGTTACTATGTCTACCATTAACAAGGAAATACTAGAAAATGAGTAGGATGAGTCAAAAGCTTCCTTAGTAGAGCTAGGAGACGATAAATCTAATGAAAAGGAAAGTTGTGAAAGAATATTAAGGAATAGAATAATAAGACCTATTCTTGATACTAGCAAGGCAAAAAGAGGAAAACCTTTAAATTATCAAGTGAGAGCTAGGGAAGCAAGAGCAAACATAGAGAAAGGAACATAATCTAAGTTGGTTGAGCTTCTCTTTACCAAACAACAAATAGATATCGGTAATTCGCAAGTGGGTCCAGCAGCCCCTAATGAGGCATGATTACCATCTCATGGAATATAAGGGGTGCTAATGCCCCCTCAAAAGAGAGGTGTATTAGGGACCTCTGTTTAAGTAATAAGCCTGATATTCTTTATATCCAGGAAACTAAAATGACAAAGGAAGAAGTTTCCAAAACTATGAAAGCAAGTGTGGGTAAGATGCGAACGAGATGCTATGGATTCGGAAGGAGTAGCAGGGGAATTCTAACATGTTGGAATCCAGTTAGAACCTCCTATGATATGATTAATAGAACCAAGCATTGGATAGCCTCATTAGTCACATTCTACTTTATAGATGATGTTTGTGGACCTACAACTCGGTCAGGTAGATCAAAAGTACGGAGTGGGATTGAAGCCTTTGTGAGAAGTAAAGACCAAGAAACCCGATTTATGATCATAGGAGATTTTAATGCCATAACCAAGCTGGATGAAAAATTTGGGGAATTAGGAAAATAACCCAAAGTATGATAGAGTTCTTAGCTTTTATTCAAAACAATAATCTATGGGAGGTTGAGTTTGAAGAACATAACTATACATGGACTAACAATAGGACAGTCCAGAACCTGATAGCAGAAAAATTAGACAGATGCATACTCTTAGATCATTGGCTAGACAAAGGCACTTGTGATTAAATTAATACCTTGACAAGGATTGGTTCAGATCAATGGCCAATAAGAGTTAAATATTATTAGATGTGGGAAGACCATCCTCAATTTGCTGATATGATAGCGCAGATGTGGAATTCTTTAGGAAATGGTGGGCTGTATACACTTACAAAATAAATTAAATCAATAATATCTAGATTAAAAGATTGGAACAAGATTACTTTTGAGAACATTTTTGAGAAGAATAACTAAAAGGGAAACTTTCAAAATTCGGAAAAGTTGAGCACAATAATCCAACCTTAGAGGAAAGGGAGTTGCTTAGTGAATATCATAATATTTTGAGTAAGGAAGAAAAATTTTGCAGATTAAAATAGAGTAGGATGGCAGTAGTATAGAGATCAACGTCCAGAATTAGTAGAATTAAATCAGTAGAAGGGGTTTGGATTGAAGACCAGAGTAAAATCAGAAAGGAGGCAAGGCTTTTTTACCAGAATATTCTAGGATGAAAGGAGATTGAAGTTCTTAATGATAAACTACTGCAAGAAGTACCTACATTTATAATAGATGAAGAAAATAGCAAACTGACGGAGTCTATTACATTGGAAGAAATTCATTCAGCTATTTTCTCTTTTGATCAGGATAAATCCTCAGGTCCGGATGGACTCTGCAGCATTCTATCAGCATAACTTGGAAATAGTGAAATATTCTTTATTGGTGATAGTGGAATAGTCTAGGGTAAAACAGTATATACCTTGTACAATAAATGCAACATATCTTACCCCAATTCCAAAAAAGAAGGATGCAGAATTGTTTGATTCTTTTTGCTGTATTAGAAAAGTTTGGATTTGGGAAGAAATGGGTCAGATGGATTAAAGTTTGTGTCTCTTCAATATCATATTCGGTGCTGGTCAATGGACTAGTAACAAAATCATTTAAAGCCAAGAGTGGTTGTAGACAGCGAGATCCTCTATCACCATATCTATTCATTATTATGGCAGAGATACTGGGAAGGAACTTGAAGAAGGCATACAAACATGGGGTAATAAGTGGACATAAAGCTAGTAATAACATCAACAACATCATTCATCAACAGTTTGTAGATGATACAACCTTTTTTGGGAGGGTAGGGAAAAATGAGGCCAGAACTTTGAATAACTTATTAAAGGAAATATGAAAGAGTGTTAGGGCAGAAATTTAATACAAAAAATTCCAAAACACTCCAGCTAGAATCAAAGCAAGGATATGCAGGTTACTTCAAATGAAGGCAAATTTGCCAACAACGTATCTTGGTTTAAGAGTTCTTATAGATGCAAACTTAGCTTTAAGGGGAAAAGTAGTTTGGAGATTGTACAAAGAGAGTCAAAGACAATGGGCAAGAATTATTTTAAGTACGTTGAGCTCAATGACCTAAACGTAATCTTTATTGCATTGTCACTATCTAGATGGTTCTGTACTATGGAACAGTTTAAAAAATTGATTGATCTAGTGTTTAAAGGTCTAAGATGGGTGGTGGGAACTGGAGAAAAAAATTCTATTTGGATGGATATTTGGTGTGATAAAAAACCACTCAATCGAGATCCAATTTTGAAACCATAGATGTGATTATTTCAAGACAAATATGGTGATAAGGTTTCAAACATGATGTACAAAGATCAGGAAGGGAGAAATAAATGGAAAGAATATTTTCTACAAGTATATCGGACATTGTTGCTAGGAGGCAGTTGAGCAGAAAGATAACAACGGTGATTATTTTGAGGGGAGCCAAGGATAAGCTGATTTGGGAGTTAAATAGCTCGGAAGAATACACAACAAGAAGCAGATATCATGTAAAGCACCAACAAAATAGAAATACCACAAGAATATGGAGAGATATTTGAGATTGCCCGAGCATTCCAAAAGTCAAAATGTTTGTATGACTAGTAGGTCATAGGAAAATTTTATCTTGGGATAATAACCGAACGAAAAGGGGTTTCCATGGCCCCTCACAATATTTTCTATGTAAAAAGGAGAGTATAGACCATCTCTTGGGACATTGTTCAATAGTTTGGGAATTTTGGCAATGGATTCTTAATATGTTTGGTAAATGCATGGTGATGAAACGCAGAATTGAAGAATGGTTAAAGCAATGGCAAAGCACTTTTAAAAGTGAGGCATTATAGATAATTTGGGATACATCGAAAGATACAATACTTTGGATTGTATGGCTGTAAAGGAACAAAAGAATATTTAAAGGAAAGGAAAGCAATTTAGAGGTAATGAAAAGGAAGATTTGTTCAGCCATAGAGGAGTCTTGAAGTAGAGAGCCTTGATAGATGGAGTCAAGTCATCAAATGGAATTATGATGTTGGGTACAGGAGAAACAAAAGGAAGGCAAATAATATAAAGTGGAAACCACCGGAAGTGGAGTTGGTCAAATTGAATTTTGATGGAGCATCTAAAGGAAATCCATGACCAGTAGGAGGAGGAAGAATAATTAGAAATAATAGGGGTGAGATTTCTAGCTGTAGCAACTAAATTAAAAATAAATTTAGGTTTCTAGCTATAGTAACTTAATTGAGATGAGAATTGAATCTGGTTGTAAACTCTCAAGCTTTAAAGGAGAGAGTTGTGATTTGTCAAGGGTGGGGGACCCAAGTACAACCTCTTTTTCTCCAGTAAAAAAAATAAATAAAAAAATAAAGGTTCACTTGAGTTTAGAACTGAAAAGATGTTGAGTGCTAGTAAAATAAGTTGTTAGAGGGTTTAGAAGGGTTTTAAAAATGTGAGGAGGGTTGGGCCCTCTATTTTTTTAATATTTATTTTTATTAGTTTATGTGTGCTTTCATGGTCAGAAATATTAGATTGTAGTAAATTTTTATAGTTTTGAGCTTCTCAAGACATAAGATGCCCATTTTTGAACATCTCAGGACAGAAGACATATTGTGTACACACCTGCAGTAGGAGAGGTTTGTTGGAGTCTTTTGGCATGTTTAGGCATCACCAAGATGCATCTGTCTCCAAGATGAATACAAATGGGGAAGATGCATCTTTGTGGAACTATGCATGTAACATCTACTAAGGTGCCAAGCATTTGACCCACTATGTTTTAAACTCAAGTTTGATGGAGCAAGTCATCATAAACCCAAGCATGGCGGGGCCAAGAGGCAAAACATGTGGCCACAGAGATAAAATGCAAATAGCATATAAACTTCATCTATGTGCTACCATTACAAATGTTGTGTTGGAGTCCTTGGTGTTATACCAGAGATCATGTTAGCTAAAATATAGAATATTAAGGTTTTAATGGTTGAGGGTGATTTGACCCTCAGTATTAACTTATTAAAAGAACTATCTCCCCTTTTTTTTGGGGAAATAGCCTTTGATTACAACTATATTTATGAGAGAGGAGACACTACCTCCGATAGCTTAGCACTTAATACCTTGTAATGGCTTGATAATTATGACTTAGGTTACACTTATTTCAATTGTTGTATATTTTTGCCAATATTGTGACAATACTGAATAATGTACCATATTATTTGATTTTGTTAGTGTACCATTGGTTGTTTTCTGGTGGCTAAAGTAATGCTATGGAATAGAGATTTTTCAAACGTAGCGATGGAATATTTGTTCTCATTATATCTATTTTTGTTTCTTTACTTTTGTAATGTTCATATTCAGATTTTTAGGTTTGATCCCACGTTGCACCTATCTTCCAGCCAACAACTGAGTTTGATATGCCAACCTTAGGGTCAATTACTCAGGTAATATGAAATCAAGTTGGCATGACAAATTAAAAAAAATGTACAAGTAAACTGTAAGATTCACTTGAGTTCAGAACTGAAAAGAGGTTGAGTGCCAGTAAAATAATTTGTTAAAGGTTTTTAAGAATGTGAGGAGTGTTGGGCCCTCTATTTTTTAATATTTATTTTTATTAGTTTATGTGTGCTTTCATGGTCAGAAATATTAGATCGTAGTAAATTTTTATAGTTTTGAGCTTCTCAAGACATAAGATGCCCATTTTTGAACATCTCAGGACAGGAGACATCTTGTATAGACACCTGCAGTAGGAGAGGTTTGTTGGAGTCTGTAGGCATGTTTAGGCATCTCCAAGATGCATCTGTCTCCAAGGTGAATACAAATGGGGAAGATGCATCTTTGTGGAACTATGCATGTAACATCTTCTAAGGTGCCAAGCATTTGACCCACTATGTTTTAAACTCAAGTTTGATGGAGCAAATCATCATAAACCCAAGCATGGCGAGGGCAAGAGGCTAAATATGTGACCATAGAGATAAATTGCACATAGCATATAAATTTCTCGCCTTTTTGGGGGGAAATAGTCTTTGATTACAACTATATGTATGAGAGAGGAGACACTATCTCTGAGAGCTTAGCACTTAACACCTTGTAATGGCCTGATAATTATGACCTAGGTTACACTTATTTGCCAGTATAATGACAATATTAAATAATGTACTGTATTATTAGATTTTATTAGTGTACTATTTGTTGTTTTCTGGTGGCTAAAGGAATGCTATTGAATAGAGATTTTTTAAATGTAGCAATGGAATACCTGTTCTCATTATATCTATTTTTGTCTCTTAACTTTTTTGATGTACATATTCAGATTTTTAGGTTTGATCCCACGGTGCGCCTATCTTTCAGCCAACAACTGAGTTTGATATGCCAACCTTAGGGTCAGTTACTTAGGTATTGGCTTTGGAAACCTGATAGCAGAAGTGTTCATGAATTGTGTCATTCTAGATCATTATGCTAGTCTATAAACAATTGATAAAAAGAAAGAAAGAAAACGAGATTTATCATTATTCCCAAAAGAAAAAAAGAATTAAAAAATACACGAAAAGGTAAATCTCACATCATACTACATCAGAGAAGAACCTGTGCATTTCTAGTTATATAAGTGAAGACCTAAAAGGCTACATATGCTCTAAGGCTAAAAACTTTGTGTAATGGGGTCAGACCCTATAATGACTATAGAAAGTTGAATGAACCAATCCATACAATGTCTCGGCACCCCAGGATACATAGATTTTTGCTTACATGCTTCTATACCAGATGAGAGCAATTTTTGCTTTGGTTCTTGAAAAAATTGAAGCACATTATCCTGGTAAGTCAATAATGTTGTCTACTATGTGAAGGAAAGTTGGAAGAGTCTTTTAATGAAAGGGTGTGTAGGAAAGTTTGTGTTTTCAAGAATGTAAGGGAAGAAAATGTTGATACCAACACCATTTTGAAGCTTCTGGAGTTAGATTCAACACAGTTTTCGAATCAAGATATGAATTGCTAGTATATTTGAAATACGTAATCCTTTTTGTTCTACATTGCTACTCATTGAGAATACTGATGAAGTGTTTGGTCAAGAAGTGGTGGTGACATTTTATAAGCAGTCAGTTGTGAAAAACAATCCACCAATTTTTCCTGTCAACTGGAAAGAAATATTGTTGCCTTTTTCCTGCTGAGGAAGAAGAAAATCTTTATTTGTGTTATTATGTGGACTAACAAACTGTCATAATCATAGTCTTCCAGTACTTACTATGAAGAGTAATCAGCTTATGTACAAACTTGAAGATTATTTCTTGTCTAACTGGAGTTGTATTGTTATGTACTTAACATGTTTTGACAGGAAACTAGTGTTCAACTAGAGTATTGAAAATTTGTTACATTTCTGGGTGGGAGAATACTGTTTCGTAAGATTATAGTTTGTATTATGTTAAATTGATACCCTTTCATGAGTACTTTTTTGAATATTGTATACCTCATCCCAATTATAAACAACAGGGTAGACAATAGAGCAACTTAGCTAATTTATATTAGCATGCAGTATAGTCAATGGCTTGTGAGAATCACACTTGTTGCTAAAACATTTTCAATGTCAATCCTTTCTTGCAGAGAGGTAATGTTGGGGCAATACGATTCACACATGAAATTTTCAGGCAGCTTATGTGGCGCTCAACTAAATCACAGGTGTCCGATGAACTGAAGTTACCTCCTCAAGAGGAGCGCTTGACATGGTTGACATTTTCTCCAATTGAAGCCCATTTTTACAAGCGACAACATGAAAGCTGTGCAGCTAGTGCTCGAGAATTCGTTGCAAAATGCAAAGATGATATTTGCAATAAGTCAAGGCGATATGCTAAAAAATTTCATGTTATAGGTAGCATAATGTATGCTTTTGGGTGAAAGATATTCTTTGATTCCATTTATAGTGTACCTTAAAAATTAATAAAATTGCACCGCCTTTCAGGTTCTCAAGCTTCCTATGATTCACGCCTCACTCATCGAGAAGCTTCAAAGTTGCTCAATTCACTATTGAAACTTCGTCAAGCATGTTGCCACCCTCAAGTGGGAAGTTCTGGGCTGCGCTCTTTACAGCAAACTCCTATGACCATGGAAGAGATCTTACAGGTTACTCCATTCAGAGTTTTCATCTGTTGATCATGGGCGATTTTATTTATGGAGATGTAGGTTTATTGCAACTAACGTGTAAAAGATGATCAGTCATTTGATGTTAAAGACTTCAAGATGCATATAGTCCTGTAAATATCTATCATCAATATAAAGGAATATCAAAGGAGTCTTCTGTTGGATGTTTTTCTTATCCACATTTTTTTTTTCTTCAATTGGTTATATGGGATTGAAAGGGGCCCCACCCGTATTACATCATCACCGCATAGTGGTATTACAACAAAGCTTGGATTTTGAACCTTTGGTCTTCTCCTTAAATGTCGAGGAATCTAACTGGTTGAGCTAATGCCACTTGATTTCAATGAGTTTACACATGTTTTTATGAGGGGTCATGGTCCCATCATACTGAGTGGGGTTTGAACTTCTCAAAGAGAGGCCAAAGCCCTTACCACTAAAGTAAGCTTTCTTATCCACATTTATGCTGACCTCTTTGCAGGTTTTAATCAGCAAGGCTAAGACTGAAGGTGAAGAATCTCTCAGGAAACTTGTTGTTGCTCTGAATGGAATGGCTGCTCTGGCCATAATAGAAAAAGACCTTTCACATGCAGCGTCATTATACAGGGAAGCATTGAAAATAGCAGAAGAACATCGGGATGACTTCCGACTTGATCCTTTGTTAAACCTTCACAGTCTTCATAATTTAGCTGAAATAATTTCAGTCAGTTCAAATCCCATTACAATGGGCAACTCTGAAGGGGACAAAATTCTCATGGGCTCAAAGCGAGGAGATAACACATTAATTGAAAGTGGTGTTAGTAGCTATACTATACCTGCAGAACAGTCAAATCCAAGAATGGATTCGATCTCAACAGAAGACCCCAGGATGGTGAATGCATGTTCAGAACATGATCCTCAGCTGCGAGGAGTTCCTAGGACTTTGAGGGATGATTCACTGATGAAGCAATGTGATATCATTAAAGAAAAGTACATGTTACAATTTACTACAAAATTAGCTACAGCCCGCAATGAATTTAGGAGCTCATACAGCCAGGTATTTATGATTACTGAACAATTCATAATCATATTAGTCTGGTTAACCTTTGGATTGTATCATTGGAAGACTTTGTTGTTTACTGTGGTAGGAACGGCAAGACACATTTCTTGTCAGTTCATGTGATATTCTTGCTTGAGGAGATAGTCATTAATGAATATTTTTGGATAGGGATGCTTAGAATTGAATGGTCTTTGTTCTAACTCGTGCAATTTTTTACATGGCTATTTGAGAATAATATGATTTAATGTACATGGGAATTTATTTGGTCAGAGCTCTATCAAGTTTCAGGCTTCAACTCTTTTTATGCTAACTGTTTACTGAATTGCAAACAATGTTCCTTAAGAAAATTCAGTATTTTAGACTTAACTTTGCCCTCAAATTTGTGAGCAGTTTTATACTGTGGAAGTCATCAACCCATTATTCATTAACTTCAAGTATATTCAATTTGACAGGTTATAGAAGCAATGCAAGACTGCCAATATGTGGGAAGAGAAAACTGGTGGCTGGTTGTCTTGGATATAGTAGAGAAAAAGAATCTTTCCAAGGATTTAATGGACAAAATCCGAGACAACTTGTCTGAAACTGATGGAAGACTCAATTCATCTAGGCTTGGACAGAGGTATCTCTAAAATCTTCTTGCAATTGATTTGACTTAAATATAGTTTTATTTTTTATTTTTATTTTTCAATGAGGACATATTTAGGAGAGAGATGTTTTGTTTAGTTATTTCCTCTTAGATAAATGTTAATTGGTTATACGGGATTGAAACGGACCTCACCCACATTACACCATGACCACATAGTGGTATTACAACAGCTTGGCAAGATTTGAACCTGGGTCTGCTCCCTTAAAGTTGAGGAGTTTAACTTGTTGAGCTAATGCTATTTGATGATTGGTTCTGTATTTTACTTTTAGGTTATTTAACTATAATGTAGACTGTATTACAACTCAAAACTTTGTTGTTGTATGTCAACAACCGTAACTGACACTGCATATTTTATCAGTCACACTCATTGTGATGTCATGAGATGATATAATAAAGTGCATTCATATATTAGGATTTATCACATCAGATTATTGTTTATACTCAACATGCAGAAGTCCTCAAGTGACAGAAAGAGAATACCTTAGAGTCTAATAAATGTTGGTAGTCAAATGTCAATTCGAAAATCTAAACTTTGCTTTTATATTAAACATTAGCCCAAGCTAGGAAGAGGGCAAGATCATGAGCTTACTAGTTTTCATGTCATTCCATTAAGTTAAATGCCACCTGTTGTTATGAAGTCCTGGCTATAATATTTTCAAGCAATGGTCATATGGACATCCTGAATATCAGTGTTTGTGCTTTTAGCATGGATTTTCACAGTTTTAATGTTTGAAGATACATTTCTTCAGGTTTCTGTTTTCTTTGGCTTGCTATTCAACAGCAGTTTTGACCCACCTCTAATAGGATGCTTAATCATTATAAATAATATTCATTGCCTTTAAATTCCCAGTTGCTTTGACTTGGTTCATGTTAAGCATAAGGAGGACAACTAATATTGAAAGAATATCTGGCACAATTTGCAGTGCCAAAGAAGGTTAATTAATGAGAAAAAAAGACCATGATTAAAATTTGGACATCAGTTTCCTTAAAGTAGTAAAATATTAAGAATTTTATATGTGGCAGTTACTTTCACACCTTTGCAAGTTATTCTTCCTGAATTTCTGATGCATCTGCTGTCAATTTTTTCTGAATGCATAGGTGCGTGCTGCATGTTAAGCTTGAGAACTTTTCATAATAATAATTTCATTTTCAAGAATATCACATTCTGTTTTTGTTAAAATATTTGTATTGTCTTAAAGTGTAACTGCCAGAAAGTCTCATTTGCTTTTGCTGCAGGTTTAAGGATGCTAGCGGTTTGAAGTATATTGTGAATACAGGGCTGGATGCATTGGAAAACTCAAGGAAAGCTTTAGTAGATCGCCTTATAGTTGTTGATAAGATGACAGACAACCCTGGAGATTCTGATATTGAGCGTATCCGAAGCTGCTCAAATTGCTATAGAACCAATAGCAACCTTTTATGCTTACATTGTGAAATGGATGAGTTGTTTCAGGTAGTTTAACTTGGGGGAGTTGATTCTATGTCTTTTGGATTGTCATCTACGCAGATAATAGATTTCAATCTTCATCTTAGTTGCTGGAGTTCAATAAGAGAATCATTGGTGCTTGGAACTTTACATTACCGTGTGTGCATCTCCAGGTGTATGGAAACAGGCTGTTTATGCTGAGGACAGGAGAAGATGTGGAGGGTATTTCATTTGCTGAAGAAGCATTGAATTTACAGAAGCAGAGATCAGCATTGAATAGGTTCTTTGGAGGTTTGTCTTCAGAAAGGGATAGAATAAATAATCACGATTCTGGAATAAACACTGTCGATAAGAATGGAAGGCAACGGCAACATAAGGGCCATATACAGGTAAATCTTACCTTCACAAAAATATACGCACCTTTCTGACTGTTTTTGCCACCAGAGAATATTTGTAAAATGCAAATTGCATATCAGAAGAGTGTCTATGGGCAAGAAAGACAGTACTGTGAAAGAAGCTAACAGTTTCTGCTTTGTTATTGGGGACCCAATAAGTGGTGCATGGGTGCACTCAGTCTTGCCATAGACTCTTAAAAGTTCAATCATATAAACACTGGAGTTGACCATTCTAGATGTTGATTTATTTCAAAAGGTAGCGTCAAAGCTGTTATTTGAATGAAAATAAAATTCTACTTGCATCATTTTAAGCAATGTATTTGATAAATCAAACAAAACTTAATCTGGGACCCTGCTCTTGATTCTTAATAGTTAGATTCTCTAAGCATGGAAGTGCATTGTTTTACATGGTAATTTATCTGTTAACTGTAATGCCAAAGCTGTTATGTTTCTGAAAAGAAGTTTATACTTCTAAATTTCAGCAAAGAAATATTAAGACTCAGCCCATGTTACCTTGTTGAGGACTCATGGGGTCACTGTACTTCAGATTGCAATTGAATTAAACCTCTTCTTCAATTTTTGATTAAGAAATTTCAACTTTTAGATTTGCTGTTAGCATATGCTTTTTTCTTGTTTATCATCAAAGATGTGAGTTTACTGAAAAAAAAGTTTGTTGCTTCAAACTAGGATTTGCCTTATTTGTCCACTGGAGAGGCATAGCAGCTAGTACACTATGTTTTTGCACATCAACAGCATGCCTCCTGAGCACATATGATTTGTGAAGGATCAACTTGGTTAAATCCTAAGCATGGGATTCCAATGAAACCTTTGTATGTGTATTGCTAAGTTTTCAAACATTGCAACACCATTTAATGCCTTGTCAGTAGGAGGTAACTTTTATTGGGGTGATGAATAGGAAACTGCTTTTCAAATGCTGGTGGGGAAAATTTGCATAGTACAAACATTAGGCCTGCCTGATATTCAAAACTTCAAATGACTGCTCTCCAAATGCTGGTGTAGAAGAGTTGCATGGTACCAACATTGGGCCTGCCTGATATTCATAATTTCAAATGCTATTTGAGATAGAAGAGTTTTTAATGAATGCCATTCTTGTAACGACCCAACATGGTCAACATTTCTAATGAATGACATTCTTGCAATGACAACATAGAGATGTGATTGGTGAAGAAAGTAGCATCATTTTGGCAAGAAGATTTGTAGCACCGTGCTAAGACGAGGACTATGGTGCCTTCTACTTAGAGTTGCGAATCTTTGGCATTGCATGAAGAAGAGGATATTGACTGGTGGGTGGAATATGTATTTTTGTTCAAATCATTTAAGCTTTTCATATTGATTTGAAACAAGTTTTAGATTGTTGCATGAAGCTCGACATCCAAAGTGGAAGGTTATGTAGGTGTGGAAAGGACACTTATCTGCTCATAGCATTATGTTTCTTCGTCAAAGATAAAGAGTCATGTTCGACGTTTCATTCGAGACTGTTGATTGTATAACCTGAAAACATTTTACCCAAATGGATGAGTAGTTGAATGTGGCATGATGGTACTCAACGTCACAAGTGACTCTGAAGTTTTTTCATCTCAATGAGAGGAAGGAAGACTCTGATTACCTTTCAAGTTGATTAGGGAAGTTAAGCAGCTGGCAATCATCAATTACAGGTAAAGAAATCAAATCACGAGTTAATGTCTAGGACTTGCGATTTCCAAAATTGAAATCTACAGAAGCATTTTACAGTGCAATTTAGAAATAGTGGCTCCCTTGGTGGTCATAGAGAGTATCCTGGTGCCTATTGAAACTGCATTTGAGAATATTGTCCTTGCTCGAGATACCCTTAGTGCCACTAAATGTCTTTATAAGGCTTTTTGGTGGAAATAAATTTTTTCTCTGTTCTAATAAAATAAAGCATATTTCCCCTTACATATCAATATCCTTGCAATAGAGATTTAAGATTTTTGTAAGAAAACAAGAAATCGGGTACTAGAAAGGAAAAATTGAATGCAATGACATCATTTAATAAGGCAACCAAAGCACTGAGAAGAGTTTCCGATTATTACTCAGAGTCTTGGATGGCATAAGCCTTATGATGCCATCTGGCATAATGTAAGGGTGAGTTTGCTGCTTGGGATCATTAATTATCTTCCTAATGATCAGAATTCAAGCCTAAGCTATGATGGCATTAGACTCTTTGTCTGCTTTATGGATTATAATTCTTTAACTAAGAGAAATGCAGTAGTAATTTTAACCAAAAAAGATTTTAGGTTTGCTCTTTACTGTAAGCAACAGTGAATAAAGATCATGGCCTAATGTTTAGAAATTCTAGAATATTTTGGACATTAGTTAATGATATTTTTTAAGACTTGAAAGTAATTCTAGGTTATCCATGCTCTTTACAATGCAACAAAAACACAACTTAACACAAAACAACAAAAAAACATCAAGATATTATTGATTTTGAAGCCTGAGGGGCCTGCGTGGTTCACCAAGTCTTTAGCATTGTCAAATAGTGTAGTAGGAATTTATTAAGATGACAGATGTCTTGTTTGTAAACACCAATTGATGATGGTTTTATCAAAGAGTTCTTTTGTGTTAGTTGTTTAATCTGTCATCAGAAGGAGACACAGTTCATATGGAATTATCAGGCATTTAAAATGTGCATTATATCCTCCAGTATTGACTTGCAGATTGACAGTAAAAACAGTCTTTGGCCATTCAGTTGATCTTACATAAATAGCCTGGAATGTCTTTATCCCTTTCTTGCAGAGCTGTGCATGTACTATTTTGATTTGCACTCAATATTGTCCTTGACGAAGGTAGTTTCTGAGTGAAGAGTCTACCAATTTTCATAGTATTACACCATTAAGATAGCTAACATACTGCTGCTTGGAATATTCTTCTTCTTGGGGTTCACAATCTTGTTCAGCTATCAATTTTAGGGGGATGGAATGCTGATGTGTGCAATCTTGTCCAGCTGATTTTTGATGTATTGTGAAAAGTGGTTGAACCCTATTGTGAAAAGTGGTTGAACCCCACCACTAAAATTGATTGCCAGTATTTGTGTCTTGGTTTCACAAAGTTCAAAGTTCAGAAGGTTGTTAAATTAATTAAATTGCTGCATGCATCTGCTGCCATCAACTCATCATTAGGAAAACACCAAAAGAAATAGCATATCAGTGAGTCTTAGTATATAAGGCAAAATCACATTGACATAAATGGTAGCAAACGCTTTTATAAAGTCAGTCTGAGAACCGATGACAAATGCTAAGTTACATGTCGGCATTAACACAATGACTTGAGTTCCAATGGGGGGCTTCCCCTTTGGTCAAGATTTCATAATGTTGTAATAGGTCTAGTTATGGAATATTCTCTTTGATCATATTGTCATATCCCTAGTACTCTGATGTGGCCAATTATAATATAGCATGAGCACAAAATAGATGATAAGAAAATGTTAGTGAGGATGCCTGTAGCATAACAATGGCTGAGAGATTTAAGTGATGGCAAAAATGTCTGGTTCTAATGAGAGTCTTTGATCAAGCTGAACCAACTTATGCCCATGCTTTTGGTTATACTTATGAGCTAACATTGTTTGTATAGATCTCATTTTATGTGTTCAACAGGTACATGCTAACTAAACTTATCCTGTTTTAGGTGGCAAGGTTACCGTCAGAGCTCGAAGTTATCCTTAATGTCATCAAAAGCTTTCTCAAGACACGCTTGAGCAAGGATGAGATGTCTGCTGCCAAGAAGCACATGCTTATTTTTGAAGTATGTTATTTCCCTTTCCTTTTTTGTTTTGTGGAATTTCCTTGACATTCCTTATCAGTGAAATTTAAAAAGAAATGGAATCTGAAATGAAGGTAAAATGACCTTAATCGGTCAAACATGATGATTTGAACAAATTTGTTGGTGGGAAAACCTACATCTTACTGTATTGGTCACTGATGCATAATCTTTCTGTGAATTAACTGTCAAACGGCCCTTCATTATGTTAGCATGCCTGAATCTGTGTCCTAAAATTGATCAATTTTAGAGTTCTTGCAGAGAGTTTGCAATTACCTCACCCCCCCTTTGGTATTTGTCAAAGGACTCTGCTTGTGTTCTAAATGCTGTCCCATTTACATCTTTCAGTGGGATTTTTGTGCCCATTCTTGTTGCCTTTTAGTTTCATGAAAGTGATGAACGAAGAGTATGTACTAGTCAAATGCTTCCCATTTTGTCACTGAATATTGACCTATGTATTTGGAAGGAATTAGATGACCTAACATGGTTTGGATCATTTTATTAGTTAAATCAAGTGAAATAGTATGGTTTGTTCCTTTGTTTTTTATTGTATCTATCTTTTTATAATAGACATTCTATACTTGACAATTTATTTTGTTCGTACTTGAGACATTGGAGAGATCCATAGGACATAAGAAGTGAAGGGAATCTACTTTGTGCATTTCATTGGTTTGAAGAAAGATACAATTGATATTTGTATTCGTATCTATGTTAAAGGTAAAGGTAAAGTAGATTTCAATGTCCATGAGGCCATAGGTCTTATGAGATGACCCTCATGGAGGATGTTGTTTTAATCAATATATGGTTATCCAACCATACTCCGGTTATTGAAGCATGGTGTACAACCCTAGGATGATTGCATGAACTTGTGCTTTTAGACCAAGTTGTCATTAAATCCGCATAAATACTGCTTTATGGTTCCTTGTGACTAGTGTCTAGGACATATTATATGTTGTGCCGGATATCAATAATTGTCATCATTCAAATGGAAGTTCCATGAGAAGTGGGTGATATAAAAATTTAAAATCCTTCCTTCCATTTCGGGTATTATTGTCTATTTGTCAAGAATTTTGCAGATCGCTCTGTCCATCTGTTTCCAAGAATGGAGTATCTTTTATCTAGATCAAAGAACAGCAAAAAGCTTTTGGATGTGCCCTATCTTGATAAAAGCAAGAGTTTAATGTACACAATGCATCAATGCATGCTATTAGATGTATTTTGACTTAGGAAGGTATTCTCAAGCTAGACCATTCACTGGCAAACTCTTGTCTAGAGTGGAGGTGAATTATAGGACTGAACAAGAGCCATCAGGTATAGTGTCCTTAGTGAAATAGCTAAGACGTTGATTGTTGGCCAAATTTTGGTAAAATGGGAACGACAAAGAGGAATGTACATAAAATGATTAAAAAAGAAGATAAGTTATAAAATAAAAAACATTTTAGAATAAACAAATGTGAGGCAATCATTGTTTTTCTATTATGATAAACAAAAAATAAAATAGAATGTTACACTGAAATTAAAGAAGCATGCCATGGGGGGAATTTGTAGCTGCAAATGAGATTGACTCGATTGAAAAACTTTGAAAATTCCATGCCACTATGCATTTTATTGTAGTTTGAATTTGAAGAAGGAAGAGAGGGGAAGATTTACATTTATGAGGACAAGTCAAACTCATTAAGGGTGTTTTTTTAAATTATTTTAATTTTAAAATTAACTCTGAGGCCCACTTGGGGGATGTTTGGTCTTGTCCATTGAGAGAGGTGGGTAATGTGATGGGAACAGTTGGGGGGTATTGCCACTGTATCCCCATGTTGCCATCCCCAGGGGTATCAAGGGGTGGGGCTGCGTCTTTGTGGAACATGGCTGATGCAAAAGGAACATACTCATAACATCAGAATATATGCTATAACCAATGTCATCTTGTCATGCATCGAGAAGCCAGGGAACAGAATGCAAACTTTGTAGGTAACTACACAGCTTTCCTTGGAGAGCTCCTTGGATTAGATAAAAGATATCAGTCTACTAGACATGCCTTTTAACTTGAAATTGCAATGGCAATAAACTGTGGTCCAAGAGATTTGTCATGAATCACAATCTTTGCTATATAAACAGATCTAAAGATGACCATCACGCCACTTTGAGTGAAGTTTTTGCTGATTTGTTTTTGACTTTTGAAGCCCACTTGGCAGAGTTATTTTCAGCTAGATTGGACTGCATTCCTCTGTTCAATCCTTCTGCCTTAAAAAATGACCTTCTGCTGAAGGCTTATACTTTTGATTACAGCATTTGGAAGTGGTAGAATTTCTTCCTTGCAAAGAAGGGTCCAAGTTCAACCCTTTTCTAGGATTCCAGTCCCTCTATAACCTTATCTATTGAGGTAGAAAATATTCTTTGTTGGTTTGCAAATGAGCATGGTTAGGATTGTTGAGTTCAATTTCTTGTCCTCCTGGGACACTGGATTTTATATTGATTTCCTGTGAAGTTGAGTGTGCAGATAATGATAATTGGGAATACTATTGGGATGGTGAAGATGAATAATTCCAGCATCTATATTGAAAGCCTTCACATAGAGCAGAGATGGAAGAAGAATGCTGACAGGACATAGCTTTAGTCTTTTCATGTGGAGTATCTCCTTTGAATGGAATGACACCATGTTGAAGTGAGTCTTTTCATGTGGAATATCTCCTTGGAATGGAATGACATCATATTGAAGTGATTCCATCATTAGATTACTCGTAGAACTTATTCTAAGGTATGATTCATGTAGCTTGATCCATGAAGAGATCCTAAGAGCATATTGAGAAGCTGATTTGACAGATCAATATCAATAATGAGTTCAAAAATCTAAGGCCTTGGCATGTTGGAGAGGGACACCAAGATTAGCCAGCTGATTGGTTACCTTATTGGCTTCCGTATTACACTGTTGGAAGGAAATAGATTTAAGGGTAAGGCTTGAAATTCACTATCTCCTCCA
Organism: Wollemia nobilis; assembly: GCA_028583015.1. Taxonomy (NCBI): domain Eukaryota; kingdom Viridiplantae; phylum Streptophyta; class Pinopsida; order Araucariales; family Araucariaceae; genus Wollemia; species Wollemia nobilis. The sequence goes on from JAQPPZ010017247.1 coordinate 987,034, forward strand.
GAAGGGTCCTGGGATGCCTATTCAGGCATAGATGTTTCAGAGCATTGATAGCAATCACTGAGTCATGCCACACCACTTGATTGTTATAACATTTATTTTGTATCTTTAATCTGTAGACCAGGGCTTCAAATTATACAATGCAATGAACGACATAATGCTAAATTGTCTTCCCTTGATGTATTTGGAAAATGCTGCCATCCGTCTCTAATAAGCTTAGATTCCCTTTAGCTGCCTCTTCAAAATTGAACTTCAATAATTTTGTGTGCAGCAGTCCAACATGCTTTACCTTTTAAGTGAATTTTACCATACATCTCATTAGTGGGGGTACATCTAAAGGGTACTAGTCTTATGTATTGCTTTTGATTATAAGTGAATGAGACTTTATGGCTACTTGGCAGTGTAGAACTCGTAGGAAATCCTCGATTTGTTGAAGTACTTTCAAGAAATCAAGGTTGAATTATAGAGTAATCGAAGCTGGGGTTATTAGGATCGAAATTGCATTCTTCTGTAGCCCCATCTAAAATACTTGTCTTTCTTCGTTGTTGGTTATAGTTTTTCTTAAAGTGGAATTTTAACTAGTCATCTTGTTTTGGCTTAATTTTTTTTATTTTTTGTGTTTCTAATGTATGTCAGGCTATGCGCAAGGAGTTCACACAAGCAAGGTCATTGTCAGTTGCACAAGCTCAAGTGATGCGTGCTTATGATGAACTTAAGATGGCAATTTCACGCTTGCGTTTGAGGCTTCCTGGAGAAGACACTGCTGGTGTTGAAACACTGTGTGAAGAAGAATTGGTACCTACATGCGTACAACTAACAGGGGAAAAATTTGTTGCTCTGGCAGAATTATCTCGTATGAAAGGCCAACTTCGATATTTGAAGGTATGTGTTGGAACACAAAGTATTTATTTACTTATATTCCCATACTCTAACATGATTCTTCCATAGAAAATCTTTGTTTTCTCCAGAAGAAACATTGTATGAAATGTTTATGTAAAAGTATTTGTTTGCATTAATTCAAAATCCATCGCCTTACATTCTGGTTCTCACCTTTATGTTCTTACTAGACAATTTGGGGTCAGTTCAGGCAGCCACTGAACCTACTAGTACCTCAAGACAACTGGTCATTTGAAAATTTTTAACATCTTTGATTTTGTGATACTTTCATGAAAGTGAAGTTGAAGTTTCTAACCTGGACTCTAATTATTTATTTCCTGGAGTAGTCTAATTTAGCTATGTTGAAGATACAAAAGTTCATACTTTCTAATTCCCTATCTATGTGCTCCTTTTGTATTGGAAATCTTCTAGCTGCCTCATCCTACCTCAATTTTTTTTTTTAAATTATTTTTTAATTGGTTATATGGGATTGAAAGGCAAGGTGTTTAACTGTTTCAGATCATGCCATTTTATCTACCTCTATCCCTACATTGATCATGCTATGTCAAGCATTTTTTTCCAAATTGCTACATCTCTTCCTTTCCCTACATGCTACTTCCTTCATATTGCTCTCTCCTTCCCACAACCATTGTGCTCTCTTTCCTCTCGTGCACCTCTCTATGTGGTCTCCTTTCACCCTTCCTATACCATTCTAAACTTCTGAGTTCTATGTATAACAAATCTACTAAATTCTTAGATTCTATACCATACCTTTTAGCACCTTTTTTTTTATTTTAATTTTTTTTTAACTGGTTATGTGGGATTGAAACGGGCCCCACCTGTATTACATCATGACCACAAAGTGGTACTACGACAGTTTGGCAACTATGCATTTATCGTTTGACAAGATTTGAACCTGGGTTTCCTCCTTGAAAGTTGAGGAATATAACCGCTTGAGCTAATGCCATTTGATACATGTTAAGATTCACCCATGAGATTTGAACCCTGGTTTAGAGTATGAAACTTTTTACTCTCCACCAGTTGCTCTATATCCCATGGACACACCTCTTTTCTCTATTACTGACTGCACTTGTTGCATCTTTTGTGGTTTTGTGCACCTTATCAACTCCACTGTTTTCTACACTTTATCCGCTACTCCACCTGTCATGATTCTACACCACATTTTCCTATTCCGCAAGTTGTCACATTGACAAGTTTCCACTTGCATGACTCCTACCTACCCTCCTATCACAACTGTTTCAGTATTTTCTTTCCCTCCATTCCCATATGCATTTAAAATTTAATACTCTGAGTAAATATTGAAATAAAAAAAGAATAATGTATCAAGGCTTGAAAGGCATCTACCTTTAACCATTCCACATGCAATATTAGAACAAAAATGAAGCGACGATCCATGAGGTTAGTATCCCAATATCCAAAATTTCACGGAAGGAATAAACTAAGGGAATGGAGCTGGCCAAGGTCAACAGGGATTTACCTCGTAGATGAGGCAAAAGATATGTTTGACATTTGTTTGTGATTTTGGAGGAGGGTAGGAGGGGAGGGGAAGACTTGGGACAAAGTTGATTTATTTATTTTTAAATGATTTTTTAAAATGAAAATGATCTATAAGGAGGGATGTTGAGAATGAGAGATTATTTCATTGAAGGAAAATTCAAACAAATAAAAAGCTCTTGCCTCCGTATCCACAATCAATCCCTTCTTACTGTAGTTAAGTGTCTAAAAAAAGGAGTTTGCAACATCAAGAATTGAATTTGTTTAGTAACAATATTTCTACTGATGAGGTTTATCTTTTAGATAAGGAAATGTAAACCAAATGACTGATAATAACTGTTGAAGTTCAAATTGTAGAGAAGTTATAAAAAATAAATTCTGGTACAGTACAAAATGCAATAAATGTTAATAATTTTGAAAACATTAATGCTGTCTACCAATGTTTCGATCTCTTTTGTTGTCTGAAGAAGTTATTCTACATTTTTTTTAGGTGCATCATCTTTTTTATTTGCTTTGTGATTGATTCTTTTCGTCAGACATCTTAGAGAACTCAAAAATTTGTTTTCTTCGGTTTTTCTGTGTAGGGCTTAAGTTTAGCAAAGCAGAGGCATAGAGTCGAAGGCATTACACATTCTGATCAAATGGAGGAAATTAAGAGTAATGGTTCTAGAGAAGTCACCAATGAGAGGTTGGATCCAGTTGTATGTAAAAATGGTGATGAAACCTGTCCTGTGTGTCATGAAAAGCTGGACACCAAATTTATGGTGTTCCCATGTGGACATCTGTTATGTTGTAAATGTAAGTATATCGAGCCTTTGTTTACTTATAAAATATTAATATAGTGAAAAAGGTATTCAGAAATAGAAATTCTATTTCATTTTATCAATAGAAGCTTAAACCTCAAGCATTATTTTATTGAATCTAATGCAAATGGAATATTTTGTCATTTAATAGAAAACAACTATAATTTTGTTTTATGATTGCTTTTCTATACTGTAGGCATGGTTACAATGGTGGAGATGCCATCTCCTTCATCAACGATATCACAACGCAAGCAGATAATGTGTCCCACATGCCGTCACCGTACAGATTTTAGAAATGTTGCCTATGTTGATGATGGTAGCGGTGAGAACTCCTATGGAGAAAGAATTAATGAGGTCCAAGATGATGAAAAGGACGAATCGTCAATTATTGTACAGGGTTCTTTTGGTACAAAGGTGCATAGAACAGCAATTCATTCTCTGCTCAGAACCTTTCTTGTGGGTTTAGAACAACAATATTTTTGTTTGTAACACACTCACACAACCTGTTATGGTTAATTCCCCGTTACGAGAACCAAAGACCATTGTGGTAACACATGCACACACACCATGATGTGGTTTTGAACCTGGGTCTTTCGAAAGAGAGCCCAAAGCCCTAACTACTGCACTGTCCCAATAGGGACTGGAACAACAATATTGATTTTCATAATGTTTCCCTTTTTTTAAATTGGTTATATGAGATTGAGATGGGCCCACCCATATTACATCATGACCACATAGTAGTATTTTAATGGCTTGGCTATTATGCATTAATCGTTTGGCAAGATTCGAACCTGAGTCTCTTCCTTGAATGTTGAGGAATTTAACCTGTTGAGCTAATGCCATTTGATATAATGTTTCCAATTTTTGTTTTATATTGATTAGAATTTATTGACTCTGTAGGTTGTTGTAATTTTGTCAAAGACCTTCAGTTGTTTAAAGAAATTTGGCATGTATTTAAAATCTTGATTTTACAAGCCTTTTTAACTGTAACTCTGCTAAAAGTCTAAGTTATTGGTGCAGATGGAATCAGTCACCAGGCGTATCCTGTGGATCAAGTCTGTTGATCCTGAGGCAAAAGTTCTGGTCTTCTCATGCTGGAAAGATGTTCTTGATGTGCTGGAACACTCGCTACGTGTGAATGATATAAGCTTTGTCCGAATGAAAGGGGGGAGGTAATCCAATAAACCTTATAAATGTCAGGTGCCAATGTCTTTTTTGTTTTGTTTATGATCAATGCCAAGGTTTATAAATTGTCTTCAAATTTGACTATGTTTTTGTAAGATATGTGAGTACACCTTATGCTGAATTCTCTTCTGATGCCTTTAGGTTATCTGGCATTTTTTTCATCCAAATTGATGTGACAGTATCTAAAATTTCAATAAGTTTTAGCAAAACAATGTAAAAAGTTCACTACCCACTTTGTTGCTTCGAAGCTTTTTGAAATTTTAATGCCTTAAAATAACATAACATTATTCTTAGATTCAATTTGAAACTTTACCCATGAATTCTCAAAATGTAGACGAGTGTAATATTTATGCTGTACCTTGTATCGTTCATAGTTGCAATATGTGAAGAACTGGACAAATCTATGCATATGCATTAAAGCACCCTTTTAATTAAAACTTTATTAAAACTGAACAATAGTGCAAAAAATACATACACAGCAGTGGAACATTGCAAGATGTATCCAGAAATGCCAGGAGAGGTTGGCTGGCATCTCTTGATGTTTCCAACTTTGTATGTGCGGTTTCCATTTCTGAGGCACGTTTCAGGAGGGAGGAAACAAATCTTCATGCTCTATACATTTAACAAGTTGAATTGAGGGTCCCAAGAAGATGCCAGAGAATCACTTCTAGCCACTGAAGATGATTCTGTGATAGAAGATGCATTTAAATTGTTCCTTCTAGGCTTAAATTAGCAAAGCTCATGAAGTAACTTCAATTCGGGATCCTTGGGGTTCATATCGCACAACTCATGAGGTCTTTTTCTCTATTTGCCTTTTGTGTGGGACATGAGCCAAAAGTTTTCATGTATATATGTACGTATATGAAATCTTCCAACCTAGAAGACCTTTATTTGGTCCTCCTATGAATGGGCAGCTATGCGCTTCAATTTTTTTCTGCTGCTAAAGAAAATACCACTTTGGGAAAGAACCTGAGTGGCATTGGAGTGGAGCTCTAGTGCCTTAGACCATAATAGGATCAACAACTTGTGGATTCATAATTCCTTTACCTGTAAGTTCCTTCATATCACCAAGTGCTTTACTTTGTAAGTAATATTGAAAAAGAAAATTTGGCAGAAGTTACTGTATACACCATGGTTGCTTCCATAGTTACCAGGTTTGGGTGGTTCAGTTTGAAGGGAAGGCCAAAAACGTTTGTAGGTTCTATTTGTTCAAAAAAGTTTGGTTCAGTTCGAAACATACATATATATGATAAAATATTTATGAAAACTATAGATATATGCAGGAAATTTTAGATTCCATTGTTCCAAAAATCAATGCAGTCAATATGTAAGTTCCAAACAGATTAAAATTCTTCAATGTTGAAACGGGGAATGTTTCAGATGTAGGTCCTTCAACATTGAAATGGGGAATGTTCACGCCACTTCTGCCTCTAGTATGCCTCCAACAACTAGTAAATTTGCAATGGCTGTTAGATGTTTTTGAATTACAACTATTTTTGACTAGAAGTCCATGCAAATGGGAGCAGTTGAGTATAATGAAGGCATGTTGTTTTAATGATGGATGAAAGAAAGTTCGTTTGAAACTTAGCCTGTTTGGTTTGGATTGAACTATAGCTTCAGTGGAACTTGCTGACTATGGTTGCTTCCAAATTCATGTGAGGAGTTAATATCATAACACATTGGGTTTAGTGCATATCCCAAACTGTATAAATTGGTGTTGAGATTATACTAACTGTAGGTAACAATTTGATATTGACAAAGACCCATGACCACTTGAATTTATTTTCAGTTATGTGATTCATGCCCTCATAAGCATCGTGAGCACAAATGGTCCATGTGTCACACAATCAATGCATGTTTACAATCATCTCAGAAATAGAAAGAAAGGGAATATCTGTTGCCATCACGACAAATCAAGAACTGTTATGAGTGTGCTTGTGTTTGACAATCTTCAAAATTACCACGTTACTGATCACTGCACTTAATGCCTCTGTCACATTGTGCTTGCATTTTAGCATATTAAACTGTGGCAAATTCTTGGTTGAAGTTGGTTATGAACTTTTCAAGTTTTTTGCCATCTGGCATAAATTTCTAATCCATGCTATTTCATTGTACATTTAGATTATGTGGGATGCAAAACCAAAGTGTACGATCATACCTTGCTGCTTTAATTAGTTTACTGGTAATGATTTGTAGGAGACTGTCTGTGCTTTACTAGCTTCTGTATGGTAATGTCTCCAATGCATTGGGAGTTCTTCTCATGTGCAATGAATTCAACTACTTTGAAAAGAAAAGCACACCAAAGAGCCCTTACAATCAAGTTAATCAATGGTCTTTTTGCTGCATCTGTCTATCCAGCTCATATAAAGGAAATAGTGCAAACACTCTCCTTGGAATGAACAGAATCCAGTGTATTTTCCATAAATTTTCTCTTCATGCACAATAGGAACCCTAGCAATCCTCTCATTGGTGTCTTCTTGTTTAACCAAAGAAATAAGTTAGTGGCACACCAAAAGGATAAAGAAACTTAGCTTTTATGCTATTGGTGTTATCTTGTTTTACCATCAAAATTGGCCCAATTAACCCATGTCAATCTCTTGGCTAGGTGACTTACACATCTCTTAAACACTTGATGGAATTTGTGCACTTGAATTTGGAGGATCGTGCAGGTCAGCCTTATAACAATTTTTAATATTAGAGTGTGACCCGGGTTCAATCCCCGTGATGTGGTCTACCGGCAAGGACGCCACTTGCATTATCGGTGATGTGACCCGGGTTCAATCCCCATGGCGGATATATATATGTATAGAGTGTCAGCAGTGTTATTATCAATTTCACTATAGTTGGCACCCTTATAGAACATCTTTGTTTGATTTCCTTCAAAATTATTCCTTGGTGCTGCAAAAGAATCTTCAGTGTTGCATGGAAACGGATATAGTATTAGATAGGAATATGGTGTAAATTTTCAAACCCCCTGATAGAGATACAACTGGACACAACATTGTAAAAATATATTATTTTATATTAAAAAAATAGAAAATAAAAAGCTTTACATAAATATAAATTGTAAATGCCAATGGGTCCTTGGTTCAATGGTTGGGACAAATAGTTGATTTAGCCCACACCAAGGTTCAAATCTCGGTGGCACCAAATAGCTCAATGTGACTAAATCGATGTAAAAGGGAAAGGACAACCCTTTCAAAACCCTACTTTTAAAATATATATATATAAATTGTAAATAAGATGTTTTTGTTAATTAAGAGGAGGATTTCAGTTTTTTCCTATTTCAAAGCTGTTTCGTGTTGTTGATATGGCTCCAAATGTGCCTACGCCATATCCGGATGTAGCAAAATTTTTTTATATGGCCCAAACATGGGCATGCATTCAGATACATCTGAATATGTATTCTATATGGATATGTCTAGATACATTGTCCTTTAGAGTATTTTATCTGCATTTGTATGTGATACAATGATACCCATATAGAGACAGGTGTACCACAGATGGTAACTTTGGGAAACTTTGTTTTTCTGTTGAAGGTTGAAGGGTTAGTATTATATTATAATTTTCATTGCATTTGTAATGTGTCATTTGTTTTTACCAGTAATTTATTTTTTTGGGTCAGTTTATTTATAATGTTTTCATGCTTCATACTATCATCTATCAGATGAGACATTTCTGGCTTTTCTTTTGGTTGTCTATATCAAAATACAAAATAAGAGGAGCCTAATAAGATATGAGAGGAGCATAGTTCCAAGGTTTTATTTTTAAACATGGTAAAGGTTCATTCCAATCTTAAAACTTTTGGGTCATCTAAACCTTTCCAGACTGAACCCCTCTAGAGTTTTTGTCAATTGACATTCATTATTCAACCTGTATAGGACTTGTAGCTTAGTGGTAGACCTTCTTGTGTTGCTAGGAGGTCTTGGGTCTGAATCCTGGCTGGTCTTCTTCAATATGGTGTCAGAGCCAGGTTAGGTAAACCCTTTGATTGTGGATTAAGAGGGGATGTTGGAGGTTATGTCAATTTGCACTTATTATTTGACCCATATAGAGCTGGTAGCTCAGTGTTAGAGCACCTGAAGCATTGCTAGGAAGTCCTGGGTTGCTAAATGCTTTTTTTTTTTAGTTATTAATAAAAGTGAATTAAAAAGGGATGTGAAGAATCTGGATCACCATCGCAACCCCGTATCAACAGAGTTGGTTCCAATGATATCCATACAGCCTTACATATATGTAAAGTTGGTCCTATAACTGTGCCATCCATAGTAAATGTTATAAGCTTAAATACTAGGTACTCTGCTTTTGTGTAATAATTTTTTAAATAAAATAAAATATGCTTTTGACATGGTGAGTTACAAGCATTAGTAATGTGAAATTTGCAAATGACAGTCAATAAGATGAACGCATCAATTTTTCTCTTGGGATGACTGAAAATAAAGGGGCAACTTCTTTTCAAAAGATATTAAGAACTTAAGCACAAATTGTAATTTGTAACTGACAACCTTTACTTTTATAATAAATTAAAATCAATGCCTTGAATTTTTAAACATTCTCAAAGTCTTCCAATTCTTCTAACATATTAACATATGATTCTTGCCGAGCTAATATTGGAGAATGTGTCAATCCACACTCATCACTCAAACACCGAAGTGCTAGTAGCTCAGTTGGTAGAATAACCATGTGTGCACTCTAAAAGTCCTGGGTTTTGGTCCTAGCCAGTCCATGTTCTCAACATGGTATAATAGCCAGGCTGTCTAAGCTTAGCCCCTCGATTGTTGATTGGAGAGAGGGTTGGAGAATGTGTCAATCTGCACTAATCACTTGAACACTAGAAAGCTGTTACCTCGGTAGAGCAACAATCTGTGCACTCTAGAAGGTCCTGGGTCCGTGTCCTAGCCAGTCCACGTTCTCAACACTTATTGGAGTTTGTTTGTGAATTACATCTGCGTTTGATTGTTCTCTCAACATTAGGGGAATTTATACCTTTATGGGATTATCTATAGAGTAAATGATAAAATAGGCTGAATTTCTTTAGGCCTCTTTATTTAAGAAGTGACCCATTCATCTTGTGTGGGTAGAATTCAACTCACTCTTTTGGGCTCTTGTGTGGGTAGAATTCAACTCGCTCTTTTGGGCTGCATATCAGGTGCTGAAGATTGTTCTTCAAATATTTATTTATTCCCATGCTCCATTTCCCCATAGCTAGAGAATTATGTTTATTTTTTATTTATTTTTAATTGGTTATGTGGAATTGAAACTGGCCCCACCCATATAACATCACAACCACATAGTGGTATTACAACAGTTTGGTAATTATGCATGTATCGCTTGGCAAGATTCGAACCTGGGTCTCCTCCTTGAAAGTTGAGGAATATAACTGGTTGAGCTAATGCCATTTGATAGAGAATTATGGTTATTAACTCACTGAGAACTACAGTATTTTGGTTTAATAGGCTCTAACTTCAATGATCAATGTTTTGATTTGTTTGCATTTGGTTCAACATTCAGGCTGTTGGAAATTTGTTCAGGAATTTCTGTCATGCCTTTTTATTTTATAAAGCGACATGATTGAGACAACAGGAGAAGCAAACAAAAATACTACTTACAAAAAGAACATGTCTTTGCAAACTGGGAATGATATCATCAATGATGCTATGCTTCCTGATTAAATAATACAGGTTGAAGGACCTAGAAGATTATTATTTACCTAGCAAAAAGGATAATTTGAGCATAAAAGAAGATAGTATATATTTGTTAAATCAATTGAAAATTTGAAACTTATTACAAGAGAATACTTTTATGGGCTGACATTTGATATTTCTGTGACCTAGTAAATTTTCTTTGATCAAGAGATCCATGTGATGGTCATGTTGATATGATATGAATTTATATTCCCTTTAATTTGATGGGAGTATTGAAGGTGTTGAAAACAGTCACTGTCATCATTCAGACATTAAATGAAATAATATTAGATAAAAGTATGAAAGAAAGCTCTAAGGAATTCCAAGAAGCAGTTACGCAGGCCAAGCTTTGCTGAAATGTTACTTGAATCAGCTTGATTCTTGCTAATTGCTATATAGCGTTTTAGTTATGAGACTAAGGGTGCTTACTTTATATGTGCAGCAATTCAGATATTGCAATCAAGCGATTCAAAGGAATGGTTGATCAAGGAGAACAATCTGTAAGGCAACAAAAAAAGCAACAGTCTCCGCAAGTTCTTTTGCTGCTTTTTCGACATGGTGCTAATGGACTCAATCTTTTGGAAGCTCGTCATGTGATTTTGGTTGAACCACTCCTTAATCCTGCTGCAGAAGCACAAGCAATTAATCGAGTCCACAGGATTGGCCAAGAACACAAAACATTTGTTCATCGTTTCATTGTATGTGTTGATTCTACCTTTGCTTTTTCCCTCTTTTACTTTCACTGCCTTTTGTTCTTATGCATGTGTAATATCATCAGTGAGATTGTTCCTTGTGCATTAGATGTTTTTATGGATGTCTATATTATATTCTAGTGAAGAAATGGTCATGTAGAATATTATATGATTAGGAATCTCTTCATATCATATTTATGTACATTGTCACCTACATACTCATAACAGACATTTTATCTTGCACCATATGACTGTCATCCATTTTGGCAAGAATGTGACTAGATTCGTAAATTGCCATATGCCTATATAATAATCCAATATCAAACTGCATTACATTTTCAAGGCAATCTTCCAAATGGAGTATGCCTTTGTTTAAGGGGTTGAGGGCTCTATCATCCTAATGGTCTTCAGAATTTGATGTTGTCAGGTCCTTGCTTATCATCTGTCTTTAAATTGACTTATACGCTCTTTCCTTCTACTCCACTATAAGATAGTCATGCTTCCTATCATGCATCATGTAGGCAGGGAAGAGCCACTATCTGGCCAACAGAGAATCATAACGCGGTCTTAGAAAGGAAATCACCACAAAATCAATAATGAAGGTCCATCCTTTAATTTTACCCTTCCAGTGGCCAAAATTGGTATGAGTTCTATATAGAATTGGTCTGCTATTCTTAGTATAGAACTTCACTGCCAAAGATTAGGCTCGTTAAATAATTTGTGCTATATATATTCCAACTCATTTTTTACACAAAATCTTTTATGTGCTGTCTTTTCAAAGTTTTGCTCAGAATATTCATCTGGATTGTTCCACAACTGTGAAGTTAAAATGAGGAGCAGATGACAAGTGTCCATGAAATGTGTACTTTCTGAAAATTCCTCTTTATAACCTCACTCTTCTTCATATGTGCCATTCATGTTTTTAGTTACATTTCACTATATTGGCTGTAGTATATTTCATTTTCCTTTACATAATTGTACCTCTAATTAAAAATGGGTATATCAAATTGGTCATTAAACATTAGAGGAAAAGCAAACATGAATAATTCCTTCTGCACAATATGTTATCATAGGATGCTTTGTATTTTCTTGGACAGGTCAGAGAAACAGTTGAAGAGAGCATCTATAAGCTGAACAGAAGCAAGCCAGTTAATCTTTCTGGAACTTCTTGCAACATGCGGAAGCAAGATCAATTTTCACTTACCCTCAAAGATATAGATTCACTTTTTTCATCCAATGAACTTGAGAAATCACATGATGGAGGTAGAGAGGATTTGAGAGAGGTGCATCCCCTGAGAAACCTCAGAGATTTGCCCCCAGCTGTTGCTGCTGCAGTAGCAGCCGAAAATAGACTGAGACAGGCATCAAATGATGGCACATGAAGACTGTAGATGTTAACCATGAGAAGTGCAGACTTATTAGGTTAGATGACAGATGAAAATGCAAATCATCATTACCAGAATCTGTACCAGTATATGTATTTATAATTTTAGATAGTGTACTTTTTTCCATTAACGTATTTGGTATTAACATTTTTTGAGTCAATCCTGTATTTTAAAATTTATTTTTTATTTATACAAGATTGATTCTTGTATATATTAAGCCAATATCTTGGTCTTCACGTGAGGTGCCAATATCTGTTGCTTTATCATATTGTATTCACTCCACTGTTTGTTTCCCAATGATCAAATGAGGACTCTGGTTGGCATTGACAATAAATAAAATGGCTTGTTTTTTTATGGCATTTTTTTGGTTAGTGGTGCTATGAGGGTGTACTAGCACTGAATTAGGAGACACTCAATTCCATTTAAAAGTAAATCTGGTCTCTACTGTGTTTCTTGTATGATGATTATATACATAAAATTTTGATGGCCTGTTATGAAAAGCATATTTGTTGATTGCCTGTTATTTTTATAATTTAAATTTTGTTTTTTATAAACACAATAAACTCATACATGCATATGTATTTGTAAACTATAAACAAGACTATGAATTTGACCTGCTATAAATAATTTGAAATTGCAGAAGACATGTTTTTCTCGTTTCCTATGTGTGATCTGGATCTAATTAACAACAAAGAAGCTTATATTTTTTTTTCATATCTGAGTTTTTTTTAGCGACGTATGATTTGTTGATTTTGTTCCACAACATTAATTTCATCTTATGAATGGAAAATACCGTACCTTATGGAGAATATACAATTTGGGAAGTCACTACCCTATTACAAATAAAAATTCATTTTTTATATATGATGAAAGACACAGCAAGCTAATCCTAACATTCAATTTCTACAAAGATTTATTCCCATCGAATGGCTCAAGAATATTATCTGGATGACTTGCAAATAAAAAATGTTACCTTGACCAAAAGACATGTATTTAACTGATATTATTTGCTACATGCGATCAACATAACTAGTGTAAAGTGCTTGTCATCCCACACTTTAGAAGAAATCGCTCAACTTTATTGGAGACAAAATAGTTTCTGTTCAGATACAGATAAGAAATTTAACTCAGTTTGCAAAGGAATGTTTTCTTTTCTTCCAATTAAGTGTGTTTTATTTTTGTGCATATTTCAGTGGTTGTAGTTGTGGAATCTGTCTCCTTTGAGAATGGATGTTGGAAATTTATAAAACCTCTACCTCCTATAATTATGGGGGGTCAAAATTTTGAGGTTGTTTATGTTAACTACATTGCCAATGCCTAGGAGACCCCAAGGGTCAAGATGGAGGGCATCTGGTGCAATGTCCTTTTATATTTTAAGATAAAAATCTTAGAAAAAGCCATGCCAAAAACCAAATTCAAACCAACTGTAAGTACTAAAAAACATAAAGGAGAAAAGTTCATACCAAAAACCATGCCTTGCAAGGAAAGAAACTTCGACTAAATATTGGATTGTGCCAAACTACATTGATCAGTTGTAAAAATGCAACATTCAGGTGTAAAAATGCTTTGAGAGTTCAGATCTATGAAAGAGTCTGTTAGAGGAGACTTGTAATGCTTAATATTTTATACAAAACTACTCGGATGTTTCCATGCAAAAAATATTATAGTAAGAGGTAATTTTTAGCACACTACAAAATTTAGTAGTAATGCTCAAGGCTGATTAAGCATCCAAGGATTTGTGTGAGGGAGTACAATTTCAACTCATAGAGTTTAAATAACATGAGTCGAGGAAGATGATTGTTACATATGATTTATTTAGATGAACAATTACTACCTTGATGGAGATGCTTGTTTAGTCAATGATTTTTATGAAGAAAATATGGAAGTCCAGCAAAAGGAATTGAATGTCAAAGAAGCTCCCAAAAGTGGTTTAAGCTAAGCCATCAAGCTGAAAGTCCAATCACAAACACTTGATATTCACTATTCTCTATTATGCTATATTGGACATTTATATTGAAAAGTAATAATCTAATATATCATTAGTTTGTAGCGTCAATGGGAGGCATATTTTAATTGTTGAGTGTTGTAAAAGGTAGAAAATATAGCTTGGTAAATTGAAGACTATTAAGTTTCTACTAATCTAGTTGAAAAGTCATGCATAGACCCTTAAACATGATCTAGCCCTTGAAAATGATTGGGGGCAACTGAAGGAAGGACTTTCTTCTACCAACTTGGATATCAAGATGAGCAATTCATTATACATTATATCACAAATGATGAGTATTTAAATTCACAATATTTTTCTAGAAACATTCTAAATCATGCTTTCACCACAATCTTATGCAGAATAGAAGCAACACCCATTAAAAGATGGCAATAGCAAACGAAATAAAGAGATAAATGGAGATGCTGAAGTAGAAGGTGGGTGCCCATTGGCACCCTACTATATCACATTTTATTCACACTTATGATACAAATGGATCCTCAATGAGGGGTATTTATAGTGATACCAAAACCCTAGTGGGAGGTTAGCCTCAAGTTGACATTAACTTAAACTTGATTTTTTTGATTAGTTGATTGGAAGGGGTTTTGAAAGGGTCCTCGAACCTTTTGACAAAAGGAGAAACCCACAAGGAGAGGGCCCAATAGGCCAACCACTTAGGGGTTACCAAGAAACACAAGAAAATAGGGGAAAACCCTAAAAAGAATATAAATCAAACCATTACTGAAAGAGCCAAGATGGAACATAATATCTTGGTCAAGATGGAGCAGCCAGGCCTAAAAACTAAAGAACAAAAAGAGCCGGAGGGTAAAAACATTAACTTAACCTCGAGGTTAACCTTATAGTAAAATAATATTAAATTATTCATAAGCAAAGTTATCTATAAAGGTGGATTAACCAATACCATTTAAGGATGAAATATGAAAGAGGTGCTTAGGCTTACATGGACATGCCCATATGCTTACATAAATGATGAATGCTCGAAGGTTTACATAATCACATGCCCATAGACTACATTAATAGTGCTCATAAGCAAGCACTTCACACTTTTGGTCTTGGCCTAAACAAGATCAAATTATACAAATTTCAGCACCCTCCCATAATTTGTGTTGAGGGGCCAAGGAGAGAAGGCATTAGAGGTAACCCCCCATAATGGATGCTCTAGTGGGCCTTCACTGTATCATCTTCATCATTAGAAAGCTTGTGTCCACACCTCAAGAATTATGTCTCAATCTTCTTCATCCTTGTAATGCAAATTTTGATAGTGTCCTTACTTACAATACTTGCAAGTATTTTGACTTCTTTGAAACCTTAGACTTGCCCTTAGGTAATTGAGCCTTAGATTCTATTGATTTGAAGTCTTTTGGATGAGCTTGTGTATGAGAAAGAGCTCCACAATTCTTCATTGCCACTTCATAATGGATTAGAAGCTTGAAAAGTCCTTCAAGAGAGATGGGTTGTGGCTCTTTGATAGTCATAGCATTCACATAAAGAACCAAGCCAATTGTATGAAAGGGAGGAGAAAGCTTGGGAGTAATAAATTTGACATACCTACTTCATCACTCTTTATCTTGCCTCTTGCCACAACTAGATCAAATTTTAATGCTTTGAAGTGAGATAGTCTTCAACATTACTAAAATTTGAAATTTTGAGATTGGAGTCTGTTAACTTCACTAGCACTTACTTTTCCATAGATATATTTCAAAGTAGACCATACCTCAATAGGATTAGTTTTCTCTTTGATGTGGAAAAGTACATATGGTTCCACTAACATGAAGAAGAGCCCAAAAGCTTTTTCCTCTCTTATTGAGTTCATGATCACCGAGACCACCTTCTATGTCATTATTGAATATGAACTAGAGATTCTTGCTTCTGAGTAACCCTGCTATTTGAATTGACCAAGTGCTATAATTTTATCTATTTGGGTGAGTAATATACCCTAAGGAATTCATTTGGCAAAAAAACCCTAAGTAGAACATTAACAGGTTTGTAAACTGATGTCACCATTATGTAGAGCTTGAAAATTTGTGCAATTTAGAAAAATGGCTCCAAACACTTCAATATGCAAAAGTTATGGCCTCTGGAATATTTGGTATATTAGCACTCACATTAGAACAAAATCATATGCCAAACCTTAGAAAAATTTTGCAATCAAAATTTGCCACTAAATTGGATGTTAACAAGTTGATCAATGTGATTGGCTAGACTCGTATATATCTAATATTGATGGTTTGGATTTGACAAGTCTTAAACCTTGGATTATCTACCTACAAGAGAAGGGGTGGACCAATCGTGCTACTTTGATTAAAATAGAGGGTAGATAACTTTTAACCATGTGCATAACCATACCTTACAACAAGAAAAGGAAAATGTTTGTGTAAGTCCCAAACTCAGATACTATCCTCAATAGACAAACTATGCAACCATTGTCCAATGCAATCGATTGACATAAAAACACTATCACCTTCCATATGGCGCATTTTCCATTAAACAATATTGGAGAGAACCTAAAAAAAAGGCTTGCAGAGAATCAAATCGTCGACCCGACTACTAGAAGAGTACAATCTGACTATGGTGCCATGGAGACAGATGTGATTGAGAGAGGAAAACCCGCTAATTGTTCTTTATGAGCAATTCTAGTGAATTAAAAAATTTATCTTTGTGACTTGAACTAGAAATCTTCATCCCACAATGAATTGTCCTTCCTGTCGTGCCACTCCATTTTGGCATGAGCAAAAAAGAGGGGTTTCCCCTCAAGAATCAACATGCCAATGACCAAACCAAGCGTTGAACGCGTCTTCTCCTAGCTACAAGGGTGTGGCTTTATTTCCATGCCATCTACTTCGACACACTCACTGTTGCATAGGAATTTGCAAATATGTGACAACAGTCATATGGTTGGCACACAAAATGGACGTATATTTTTAGTGCCAAAAACATAGAGGGAATATAATATTTAAAGAAGCTGAAAAGATAATGACCTATTTGGTAATGCGACCTTTGATTGCTTTGTGAAGTAATTCTCCTTTGCCAATGAGTGACTTAGCTTCAAGCATTGCTCTAATACCATGTTCAAATTCACAATACTTTTCAGAAACATTTCAAATCATGCATTCATCATGATTGCATGTGCAAAATAAGAATTAAAAGGTAGCAATAGAAGATAAAATAAATTGATGAAGGGATATGACAAGTAGAAGGTGGGTGCCCATGGGCACCCCAATATATCAGGTTTTATTCATAGCTATGATACAAATGAATACTCATAGATGGGTATTTATAGTGATACCAAAACCCCAATGAGAGATTAACCTTAGGGCGACATTAGCTTAACCTTGAGGTTAACCTTACAATACAATAATAATAATAAATTACCCTTTTAAGTAAGGTTATCTATAAAGGTGGACTAATTAATACCACTAAGGATGAAATGTGAAAGGGACCCTTAGGCTTACATGAACATGCATGTAGGCTTACATAAATGATGAATGATTGTAGGCTTACATAATCACATGCATTTAGGCTACACTGATAGTGCTCATAAGCATTTTCATACTTCTAGCCTAGGCTTAAAGAAGATCAAACTACACATATTTCAACAATGAGAAGGATAAAATGTTAAAGACTATATCTCAAAATTGTACAAACAACTAATTCTATTGGAATATTTGATAGATTGGAATGCATTGGTTAAATAAATTGGTGGCCTGCATACAAACATGTCTAAGGATTTTTTTGTTTCTTGATATTGACTTGAAAGATGCATGGAAAGAGCATTTTATATTTGAGTCCAAGAATCATATTCTAGCGAAATCAAAGGGATATCAAGATGAAAAACCAAATGTTATATAATATACAAAAGAATGTTGACATCAAAGATGGATTGAAGATGTGGTAGCATTGCAACTAAACTCGTCATTTGAATTGTAAAGAGGTCAAACTTTTAATGTTTTCAAATATAAAATATAATTGCATCAATGAGGATCCCACTCACAATTGTGTCATCAATAAAAGGTTGTATAAAGCAAGGTTGTGTCAACCAATAACATGTGAGATAATGTAATGTCAAACAAGAATGCAAAAAACAATTTAGGTCTTATGTGAACAACAAATTTAGAACCTTAACAAGAGACAAATGCTATGCAATGAATAATTTTTTATAGAGATTTGAGTCAAGTAGTAAGATTTTATTGCCTTTGAATTAGGTAGCCTACGAAATCTAATATTAAATGCATCATCTATAGGGCTTGATTAAAAAATTTCAAACATTCAAATGCACATATCCCCTCAAATAAATAAAAAGGGTATTAAGTTGTAGGTCATATAAGCAATGTAAGTTCAATTTTACAATAATTCTCAAGTACTTGGTCATCAAATGTAACATTGTACCACTTGATATTTTAAAAAATGGTAATAAGCAACCTATTTTTATGGGATTGAGCATTTGTTTTGTTTAGAAGATTGCAAAAGAAATGTATGCATCAAGGCACTTCAATCTCATTGGTGCCAACTTCTCACACAAAAATAATTTATGTTAGCAAGAAGTCCATGGTTTTGATGTGAAGAGCTAAAAATGAGAGCTAGTCGCTTAATGCCATGTGGAACAAGCAAATTAATGATTTTATACTACACTACAAGGAATAATTTTTGAAACCTAAAACTATTGCCACCCAAGAGCTTTATCACATACAATTGTTTCTTGTCGTATTATTGCAAAACATGTTCTCATAGAACATCAATTTGGAGTTTGAATCAATTTAAGTAATAAATGCAAAATAACTCAACTAAGATACCACAAAATAGAATGTGTCATAGAGGGATTGTCAATTATTTTTTATTTTTATTTTATATTTTTAATAATCACAATAATTGCACACATGCATGTATTTGTAAACATTAAAAGATATCATAAATTTGATTGATCTATCTATGAATTATTAGTCCATGAGCATGGATTAGTGAGTATGACTTGAAAGACCATTGATGTAATGCATGGAGTGAAAGGGATAAAAGAAGAGTGGATCATATGCCTGTCCACATGTAAATCCATGGGTCCCATTGGGATAATAAATGAAGGTGAGTAAGCTATGAAGTATACTAAATTGCCAATCAGTAGGAACTAATAGGGAGAAATACAAGGGTTTGTAGGTCCCATTTGACATAATTAAAACAATATTGAACTTATTAATTCATCAATCATTTTAAACAAACAAAAGGGAACAAAAAGAAATTGAGCAAAGGAATATCCACCAATTGGTGGAAGTTAGAAAGTGAACACAATAAAAAATCAAACATGGATAGACATTTTTAAAATTTTGAGCATGAATTTTGAGGCAAACAAGGGCATTGGAGCCAACAACTTGGATTTGAAGATCATAAAACTAAAATCATACATTTTAGGAGGTTGAATTGAAAAAATTCTATCCAAGCATAATTGCCTACTTGTTCAATCTTAGGATCAAGATTTCTTTTGAAGTTTCATGTACAATAGACTAGGAGTAAGAACTTTTATGATGTTTTGAACATTTATTTTATAAATAAGTACTTAAGCACAATTGTAGAGATCCTTTTGATGATCCAAGAACTCAATTGACTCTTTTAATTTGATACAAAATTTGTTGAAAACTTTGCTCATCTTATTCTTTTCATGCATAGTTAATTAGGGAGTCAACCCTCTCTAGAGAGTGATCGATTTGCATCCAATATTTCAAATTTTTGTTCTAGAGCACAATGTTTGTTAGGTAAATCAATATAAAGTAATTTGCATTCCTAATGAGGCACAAATCATATATGTGCCAAATCATTGATACAAAATATTCAAATGATGAATTTGAAAGGTACCAAAGTATATGTTCACTCGGTCTTAAGCTCATGAAACAAAATGATCCAAGTTTTTTATGATCTTCCTTTGAATTAAGCCCAACAATTAGAAATATACAACTTTGCTAAACTGTTGACTTTAAAGACTTCGAGAACTCTGAAGGTTTGCATATCTCTTTCATTGTTGAGAACAAAAATTCTAGTATCATAGAGAACGGTCGGATCTATTTTCTTATTCCATAAATTCAATATGGATCAACCTTTGCAACAACTATAATAATGACTACAATTTTTTTTACCCAATAGGATGATGAGGGGCCATAAAATCTTCAAGCATATAACCCTATTCTTGTGGCTATAATGAAGATGCTGTCAAATTTCAATGAGAAGGACAAAGCAACATAGAAACACCTTAAGGACTTAAGGATGTTAAAGGCCATACATAATATACAATATAAGGATTTATGGTCCCGTTGTTGGATTTATCATTGTAGGGAAGAGTTGTGATGTGGTATAAAGTGTTAAGAACCCTTGCTTTGATACTAGATGTTAGAGTTTTACCTCCAATAATGAAGGAAATGAAGAATACACAAATATCCATGAAATAAACATAACACAATATGTTGAATGAATACAACAATTGAGAAACTTTACTGATAACTCTAAAAAATCATACTACATTGTAGGTCGCTTTGAGGGGGCAACCTATTGAAGAGAAAAGCTCAATACAATATATTTCTTTAGGATGCTCGTGCCTTTCTTGAATGCAATAGATAATAATAATTTATCCATAACCTTAATGCTCTAGGATTAGCCAAAAATAGTTATCCAAGATATTTAACCCTAACCTAATGATCAAGGATCACTTTTACATTCAAAAGGAGTGCCCACTAATTATTAACTAACTATTACAATAAATTAATAGAAAATGTTTTAGGACATGAGGTCCTAATATTGCTTCCCAATAATAAAAAAACTTTACCTTCAAAACTTAAAATGAGAAAATTAGTGTTGAAGTTGATGTAGTAGTTCCCAAGTGGCATCTTCAGGGTGTAATATATGCCATTGTACTAAAAGGTTTGTAATAGATTGGTTGCACAAATGACATGATCGTTGTTCTAAAATAGCCTTCGATTCTAGGAGAAAGGAGCCTTTGTCATCTAATTTAGGTAGTGTTAATTGAACTCCATGTTGAGGTGTGATTTTGTTAGGTTACAAAAACCACTTGACAACTTAGAATTTAAAATTCTCTCTTGCAAAGAAATCCTATTTCTCCAAGGTTCTTACTTAATGTTTAATGTGTCATGCCTATGTGCATAAATAAGTACTTGAATAATCTCCTTAGGTTTGCAAGTTACTGTTTACAAGGGGCCTGGGAATCAGGTAAATGATTTCGAGTTCATCATGTATAACATGCCTTTCATACAAATTTAGTTATCTAAATGATGAAATAAATTTGCTTTATGATTTAAGTTTATTTATGCAAATTTAACATCATTAATTAAAATGCTTACCAAATCAATTTAAAAGCATAACTTAACTCACCATTTTAATAATGTAAAATTTCAATTACTTTAATAGAATTAAAGTATGTGAAATTTAAAATGAAATGTAAACCCTGATTATGAATGTTCACCTTTTAAAATATCCAAGGTTTAATCGATTTTATTCACCTCAAATATAAAATCCACTTTAAAATATTTGAGAAACTGAATAAAAGTAAAATGTTTAACCCCGAATGATAAGGTTTTCAAACCTTATTAATGTGACTCATAGGGTTTTGATATAAGAATTATTTATGAACTCTGAATTTTATGATTTGAAAAATCAAGTTCATGAATATATTTTCTAAAGATATTTGTATATTAAATATTTTATGAAATAAAATATTTAATTACAAATATAAGCCTTCAATGTAAGGTTTGAACTTTAATTAAATAAAAACTTATAAACATAAAGTTCAACCCAAAATATGATAAAGATATCAATTCTGACTTCTGACTTTATTAAATCAAAGTCAGAATCAGAATATTCATTTATCTCAAAAATAAATTTATTCATTCAAAATATTAATTAATTATAATATTTGAATAATAAATTTAATAATAACCTAGTTATAAAGTATCACTTTATAAATATTGAAACTAGGTTAAAATATGTGCACAATTTTAATGTAACATAAAAAATAAATTGCAAAAGATTTCTTAAAGTTATAGAAATGAATCTCGGATTAATTACTACAACATGACAGTACAGAGACCTTTTAAACCAGATTTATTGCCTACCAAATTCATACAACAAAACAATAAATTAGGGCAATCTTCAATGGAATATATTTCAAAAAGAATTATATTGAATCACCTCTTCAAAATTCAAATACAGCCTGGCACATATTTGAACCCAAGATAATTCAAAATAATAAAACGATCTTACAATGAGGCTCCTGAGATCTTTGTGTATTTCACATCCACTGTAGCTTCTTCAAAAACCTTGCTTTGGCTTCTGCTAATTTCTCCTCCTCCTGCACCAAAGATCCGACCTTCTCTTTGGTTTCTAATTCTCCATTTATAACTTGAGAAATTTGTTTCTCTTGATTAGTTTGCTCTGTTCCGTCAGTTTTAAAAACAAATTCTTGAAACCCTAATATCAACAAAGCCTTTTCAAAGGATTTAATATTTCTCCTCATTGGCATTCAAAAATTAAAATTAAGACATGTCAATGAAACCCTAATGTCACCAACGCCTTTTTCAATATACTTTAATAATCCTGCCAACCAGACAAATATTAATTAGAATATAAAACATTTATAAAATAACCTTCTTAAATATAATTAAATTATAAAGTTATAAACTTTATAATTTAAATAATTTAAAACATATTTATAACATAACTATTCTAACTATATTAAATTATAAAGTTATAAAACTGTAGAATTTAATTAATTTAAAACAAGCTTATAAACGAACAATTTGAAATATATTAAATTATAAAGTTATAAAACTTTATAATTTAATTAATTTAAAATAATGAACAATTTGAAATATATTAAATTATAAAGTTATTAAACTTTATAATTTTTTTTTTTTTAACATGACATAACTAAACATAACATACGAAAAAACATATACATAACACCACACACTAACAAAATAATATAAAAAGAATTAAACCTACAAAACACATTATATTATGACACAACATAATATAAACCACATAAAACATGATGAATTTAATCACCACAACACAACACAAGGACATTAGGAAACCCTTAGGTAATGAGACAAAATTCTGATGACAAAATATTTATAAAATAGTATGTAAAATTCTTATGCATGCTCATCATCATATGGATGAATAACCTTGATTCCCCATCAGGATAACACTCAAACAATTTCTCAAATTTCAAGTGGATCCCCAATTTTTTTGGGTCGTTGTGAAGGAGTCACAACATTCCAATGTGTTGACTCACGACCTTCTTCAAGCAAGATACATGGAAAACAAAATGTATTTTGGAAGATGGCACCAAGTCCAACTTTTGTGCAACAATACCAATTTTTTGTAAGATTTGGTAGAGACCATAGAACTTTGGTGCTAGCTTATGAATACCTTTTATCTTTAGGGATGTTTGTATATAAGGCTATAATCTAAGAAAACCATGTCTCCTTTAGAAAGCTCATGTTAAAATTTGTGATGATTTGAATGTTGCTTCATTTGATTTTGAGCCATTGCGAAGTTGTCTTTGAGGGATTGAAGTAGTTCCTCTCGATTGGTGAGGGTAGAACCAATTTACTATATAGAAGAAATTCCTATAAGATATGACATGAGATATGGTGGTAGTTCTCCATTTACAACTTTATATAGGATCATCTTGGTTATTGTATGGCAAGTGGTATTGTACTTCCATTTTTCTAGTGGTATCCATTTGGTTTGACATGTCTAATGTTTGAAAGCTAACAAGCATAAGTAAGACTCCAAGTAATTATTGTTATTTTTTCCTAGATATATTATTGGGATCAAAATTGTTTGGGGATACTATTTTGGTCTTCGTTTTTGTGCATAATGACCATCTGTTGTGGTTGTTGGGTGTGTTTTATGCCTGTGCCTCGCATGGAGAGCACAATCAGGAAGTTTGAGAAGCATGGGATGTGACTCTAGGAACAACCTCTAGGGTTTTACTAAGGTTGATTCCTTGTTTTTATGTGTTCTTGAAAATCAATTCCTAAGCTAGCCTAGTATACTGAAGTTGATTTGGAAAAAGGGATAAGAGAAAAAGTAGTAAAACTAACTAGCCTAAACTATAGGTGTGATGCACCAAGAACTATAGGGGTCCTTTGTGTGTTGATGGGATGAATGAAAAAATGCATCAACCATGATAACAAGAATGAACACGATTCCAAAATGGTATACAACCTCCTTAGGAAACTTGCAAAAAGACCAAGATAGAAGGAAAATAATCATAGATCTCATATGTATTTTAAAAGCATACATATACATATACCAAAACGGAAAAGGCTCAAAGGCTTGTACATGAGTTGACTCAAGGCTTGATCTTGAGTTCAGATCAATGTACAAAAGGAGTGAGAGAAAAACTCTAGGCCAAATACTAGGCATGAAAGTATTGTTATTTCTCCCCTTTTTTCTAGATATAAAATTGAATATTTATATAACCTAACTCTAAATTGAAAATTCAAAACATCCCTCCACCTGTCCTGAGCGATTCAAAGCTGATATGGGGTCTAATCACCATAAATATCTTGCAAGCAGAGTGGTGCCCTTTAGAGGCGTCATTAATAGACCTCTTTTCTTTGTGAAAACTTGAGTTCTAGTGATGATAACCTTTGCTTTTTGGGGAAGCCTTATTGTTGATCCCAAGACAACGTGGGCCCCATCTTCGTGTTCACTTGGTTACTAAGTCATCGCACCACTTGGTATTTTGTTAAGTCTAGTTCATGCTTATGTTGATTAACCCTTTCTCAAGTTTTCAATGATTGAGGCTTTGTGCGTGGCACAACTCTTGATATACCTACTGAATTTTTAGTTTCACTTTTTCTCGCTATTTCTTATCTCTAGGGGCCCAATTACTAGACTTTGGTAGTTGTCTCTTACTTGAGACTCCTTTTGGGGACCTGGTTGCTATGGTAGTTCTTCCTTTGCACTGGCTCTATTGTGAAACTCTGGTTTGTACTGGGGGATGCCTTTGGATTCTATGTGTAGTGAAAAAATTACTACACAAAACATAAGAAATTTTAAGCCTGGAATGGTTTGCTTAAGCTTCCAAAACAACATTCTTGGAAGAATTGACTTTGGACAAGTTTTTCAAGCTTGAATATTAACTAAAGTTCTAGTTACTGCTTTCTTGATAGGGATTATCAAAATTCTTCATTTGACAAGTGTGCCTAAGATTTTACTTTTGTATGGATTTGGTCATTTTGCTCCATTTTTCTCATTTTTTCCATGAGTTTTTGGGGTGACCATATGGACTAGCAAGCTTAGATAACCTTATTGAATCCTTGCTTGAACACATTGTCCCATTTATTTTATTCCTCTATTGCCCTTGGGATTTATTTCCTTGGGATATTTTTGGTGCTATTTTGTAACTACACTAGGGTTTATGAGATATTGCGAACCCACTTAGCAAAAAAGGATGGTTCATTTTTTGAATCCACCCATCTAGTTGAGGGATGGATTTGTGGCTATTGAGTGGATGGAAATATTGCCAACAACTGTCACCCTTTTAGTTACCACCAAAAAGGCTCTAAGATTCCTACTTATGGTGAGGTCTAGCTTAGCTACCACCATAAAGGCTATAGTCATTTTTTTGTCCAGTCTGGGTGGTCAAAATTACCTCATGGTATAGGGAGTATTGATTTTACTAGCAATTTTTAGTGTAGGCCTTCCCTTGTTGGCATCCTTAGAATTTTCTCAGCATCAACTACTTGATATATGGAAGGAGCTTTAGGTCCTCTCATCTCACTCTACTCTAGACATCAATTTTACTCAAAACTCCTCCCTTACGCCGAATTTACCAAGGTAGTGAAGTCTTACTATAGTTTGACGACTCATAGGGAGATTCTACCTTG
This sequence comes from Wollemia nobilis, assembly GCA_028583015.1. Classification (NCBI taxonomy): domain Eukaryota; kingdom Viridiplantae; phylum Streptophyta; class Pinopsida; order Araucariales; family Araucariaceae; genus Wollemia; species Wollemia nobilis. Next base: position 1,013,073 of record JAQPPZ010017247.1, read on the forward strand.
TCTACTGGACATAGAGTCTATGGAGAAAAATATTCAAAATTTTGGGGCTTAAGGGGATGAGAGTCAAATTTCTCACATGAAGAGTAGCTTTTCTTGGGAGTTCATGAGATGCAATGAAGTAAGATACCATTTTATAGACCTCTTCAATTGGGGAAGTCATTGAAGATCGTTATCCTATCAGTCCTTATTAATTCTTCTCTGGAAAGCCAATGGAAAATGGTCTTTCTCATGCAACTAAATCAACAAAGACATGATTATCTTCTATTTTACCTTATGTTTAGCCATGGTGGTTGTCTCTTCACCAATATGATGGCTCATGAGTGGTTTATGGTAATCTAGATAATGCTCTTCCTTGGTTTGCTAATTCTTGGACCTCCTAATTTTTGTAACCCTCCTTCAACATGCTTGTGATATTCCTGGTGTGCTTTCCCAATTTTTTGTGTGAGTGTTCTAATTTACTCATCCTTTTACATGTTTCAACCTATTTTAGCCAATAGATATACATCACTTAGATTTTATCAACTTTATTCTAAGTGTAGCTTATTTACAATTTGATACATGGTTTTGACATGCTTTTACATGCCAAATATTAATGTGGAACTCATTCATCAAAATCTATAATTTTTAGACTAAAGTGATCCAAAATTTTACCACTCCTACCTGTTTGTTCTTTGGAACATGTGACATGTTGTAGTCAAAATTTGATGGCTAGTTGGCTTTGGTGAGCAATGATTTCTTAGCTTTGAGTAGATTATTACATTGAAATAAAGTATGAGAAACTCATATTCCATTTATGACTCTTCTATCAGCTCTTCCAACTATTCTAGATGCTATTTAATCATAACTTAGGGGTGTTTGGGATCATATTCAACCAAATGGATACTTTGCTCTTCAAGCCTCTCTATGTGATAGGGGATGGGTCTCTTCACATAGATCTAAAAATTCCTTCCCTTATAAGGAATCATCATGTGAATATACTCTCAGGATAGGTATACTCAAGCTTTGCTCTAAAATACCTGGAGGGTTTCAACACTCTTTCACCCGTTTAGACTAGCTCCTTGAAATTTCTCTAATATTGCTACATGGCTTATTCCCTTTGCTTCCTAGTGAGGATATCATATCATACTTATGGTATGCCATCCGCCAGAGCATTGGTCCTACCAAAATAGTGTAGACCTCACATTCATCCCAAGTCACTAGCATTTGTTCCAATGGTTTGATTCTAGGACTCAAAGTGACTTTTGAGGGTAAGATCTGAGTAATCTACCCTATAGTTTGCATAGTGTATTGGGAGTAGATAGTATGAGTTTATGGGTATATGGCCTATTGAGAGTCGCCATATCTATAACAATAAGGATCTAAATATGAGTATTTCCAGACATACAAATCCTTGACATGATTATTTTGAGCTAGGATGATATCCTTGATTGAGTTATGCAATGATTGTTGCAAGGAAACTAAGATGGGAAAAATCTATTATTCTAAGTCTTGGTATTTAATGGATTCCCAAAAGGGCTATGATGGGTACATTTGATAGCCATTTGGTGGAGGCCAATAACCTTGGCTACCTTGTTGGAAGGGGGATTTTAGGTAACATTGGTAAGGGACGTTTGGGGTATTATATTATCGTTTGAGTGCTATGATTTTGTTGAACACAACCATAATAATGTTCTTCATTTCCTCCATTTATATAGCTTAGGAGTTAATAGAAGGTTGATTAGAGGTAGAGATATTTTGTAGCAAGATTGTATTTATGATGGAGGATGATTGGAAGATAGTAGGATGCACAATAGGTGGAGCTTGGTATGGCAGTTGAATATTTAGGAAGAAAAGCATCAAGGGTCTAGAGGCTTGCCTTCCTATTTATATTATGTCCCTCTTAGCTTGACCGACTAGATCATAAGATGTTGGCAAGGTATTCCCCCCTCTAGACTTTACCATCATAGCTATGTCTAAATTGAAAGCTTTTAGATAATAAATGAAGGCCATACTTGGAGGTGGTTGGATTTCATTAGGAATTATATACTAGGTCTTATGGAATATGGAATTAAAGTATCCATGGCCTCCATGGGATCTCTTTTTATGGTTACTAATTTCTCTAGGAGGGACACGTCAACCATTTTTTCTCCAAATATTTTTACAAATAGGTTGGCAAGATAGTCCTAGTTAGTAATAGAATGTAGGATGAGTGAAATATACCATTATATTGCCTTACATTTGAAAGAGGTTACCACTAACCTAAGCACCATATTTTTCTCTCTAATCTTGTATAGTGCATATATATTGACCATGTGATAGAGGTGTTCGGTTGATGCTAATATTAAATATTATCCCATGTAGCAGGGGGGATCGTTTGATGCAATAGACCTTTGTCATTCAATATTGGTAGCCTTATTTGCTATAAGTTTTGTGCTACAATCATGTTATGTTATTGACATCTTCTTCTATGATCATGGTTTAGATATGGTATCAAAAACTATGAATATGTAGACACCAAAATCTAGGCATTTGCATTTCATCACATAATTCTGCATATTAAATTATATGCCTAGGTCTAAACTTAGGCATATCAATTACTATACATTTCACCCACATTGCACATCACAATTTTGCATAATAATATATGCCTAAGTCTAAACTTAGGCATATAATTCCTGCACATCATTCATTCACATTGCACATTTCAGTTCTGCATAACATTATGTACCTAAGTTTTGACTTAGGCATAAAATCCTGCACATAATTATATTTTCTAGATTTTATTAAATCTAGGAAATATCCTCCTAGGATACCCTCTCTCCTCACTTGACACATGTCCTAGCCACCACTACACCTCACCTTACCACATCTCCCACACTTCACTCCACTTCCACCTACCCACTTGCCACATCTCACACCTCACTCCACACATCACTCCACTTCCACCTACCCACTTGCCACATATCACACATCACTCTACACTTCACTCCACTTCCAACTACCCACTTGCCACATCTCACACCTCACTCCACACTTCAATCCACTTCCACCTACCCACTAGCCACATCTTACACCTCACCCCACACATTACTCCACTTGCACCTACCCACTTGTCACATCTCCCTAGTTAAGTGAGACACTTCTAGTGACTCACTACAGTTGCCCAGGATAGGTGGCTGCCCAGTCCCTTCCACTTGGCAGCCCTAGCTTGCCACCTATCCTTCCCTCCAAAAATCTCAAATACCTATAAAGGCACCATCACATGACCATGAAAAAAAGAGGATGGAGATGCTAACATTATGCTACTCAAATAGTGACTTATGTAAGCAATAATCATCTTTCATTTTCAATTTACAATAATCATTTTATTTTATGCAACGTGCATTTATATTTATCATAATCATAATCATTGTGATAGGTGCTACTAACATATTTCTTACTTCCATGTGTGCAGGTATATAGCTCAACTCAAGGTGCAAAGCTCATTTCAACGATGGTCACAACTCACAAACCCACCTCCAACCTCGATTGTAGCATGAAGAGACAAAGACACCATGTTTGATTTGTAAAAGGGATTACCCCCTTGTGGATATATTATTGTAAAATGCACCCTCAAAGGGTCAATTTGTATCCCAAGGGACCACCTTGAATTTAATACAATGTGTCATTTTTATTGCAATGGTGTTGTTTTTTTATGTTACATTTTGGCAATAAAAAAAAATCATCAAAAAAAATGTTAAACAAAAAAATAATCAAAAAACATGTCAAAACAAAAAAAAAATGTCAAAACAAAAGTTGTCAATTCAAAATTGTTCAAAAATCGTCAACAAAAACTTAAAAAAAAATTGTCAAAAATTTGTTTTGCTATTTTGTTTGATTTTGTTTGTATTTGATTGCATTTGTGTGCATTTAAATAAAAATTGAATCCTAGATTGCATTTTAGGATTGGTTTTTTATACTTTGTTTACAAAAACAATAGAAAACAAAAATCTTCACACACTCGCACGTATCACAATAACATTGGCAAGGTTGGAATTCATCACCAACCCCCAATTCAAACCGGTGATGTTGGAATTCACCTCCTTCCACCGGCTTACCCCCTAGATGTATTAGATAGAATAGGGCACTCTCTTGAGTTGGAATAGGTCACTCGTGTTCAAACTGCCTCCCACTATTGGAAACACTTATCGATTCAAAGTGGAAGAGCTAGGTGAACCCTCCACGCATTATGGGTTTTCAATGTACCCTAGACTCTTTTGAGAAATCATGTTTGGCACTAGTGTTCCTAATCACCACCTTAATTGAGATCCCTCATTCTAAGTCCAAAAAAAACAATACTTCAAAATTCAAAAACATCAAAACACACCGAAACTAGAAAACAAAAAAATCAAAAACTTCTAAAACTTCAAAAACAATAAAAAAAATTCCAAAGTTAAAAAAAAATGAAAAAAGTGCAAAAACTTAGAAAACATTTGTTTGCTTAATTTATTTTCTTTTCATTCACATCACATTTTCACACACATATCTTCACATTCGCCACCTCATTTCACCTAAACCACCTTCCACATGCATATAAAAAAAAAGAGAAGCTCCAAAGAGGACACCCCTTTGGTCAAATCAATAAAAAAGGCTCCAAAGGAACCAAAACTCTTTGGTCAATACAAATAAAAAGGCTCCAAAGGAACCAAAATCCTTTGGTAAATTTAAATCAAAAGGCTCCAAAGGGGACACCCCTTTTGTCAAATCAAATCAAAAGGCTCAAAATAGGACACCCCTTTGGTCAAATCAATAAAAAATGCTCCAAAGGGGTATCCCTTTGGTCAATACAAACAAAAAGGCTCCAAAGGAACCAAACCTCTTTGGTCAATAAAAATCAAAAGGCTTCAAAGTAACAAAACCCCTTTGGTCAATTCAATCCAAAATGCTCCAAAGGAGACATCCCTTTGGCCAAATCAATCAAAACACCAAAGGGGTTATCCTTTTGGTCAACTCAATTTAAAAGGATCCAAAGGAACCAAATCCCTTTGGTCAATTCAATCCAAAAGACTCCAAAGGGGACATCCCTTTGGTCAAATCAATCAAAAATACTCCAAAGGGTATCCCTTTGGTCAAATCAATTCAAAAGACTCCAAAGGAACCAAATCCCTTTGGTCAATTCAATCCAAAGGCTTCAAAAGGGACACCCCTTTGGTTAAATCAATAAAAAATACTCCAAAGGGGGTATACCTTTGGTCAACTCAATTCAAAAGCTCCAAAGGAACCAAACCCCTTTGGTCAATTCAATCCAAAAGTCTCCAAAGGAGACATCCCTTTGGTTAAATCAATCAAAAAGGCTCCAAAGGGGACACCCCTTTGGTAAAATCAATTCAAAAGGCCCCGTTGGTCATGAATCTACCTAGTTACAAGATCTATGCCTTGTGCACCCTAGACCCGACCAACATTGAAAGGTCAGAGGAAAGAAATGTCCTCCGGGCCAATCTCCAGAGAGGGTTGGCTCCCTTACTAATCCTACACTGGGTATAAGTTTAGAGAAATAGGAAAGAAATGGGAAATGATAGAAAGAGATGGGAAATATGGCTATAAGCCAGCAGTATAGGATGGGGATAGACTAACAACCGAATTTCCACCAAGCCATTAACAACATTTAATAGAAACATAAGCATAGAAACTTCTAACAATTATGCAAGAAAATAACCTTCAGAGTGCATTCCAGTGTTCACCCCCACACTAGCAAAGACTAAATTCAGAAGCAGAATTCACTCACAGCAAATAATGGGAATAAAAGATTTTAGAAATCACACACAGAAAACTATCAAATGCAAAATCGTTCGAAGAACCAGAAGCCAAGTTGTTTCTATTAATGCAAAAAACTTGGAGTATTTTTCTGCAGAGTGTCCAACCTTCCATCCTTTACAATGAAAAATGATTAGTATTTTATAGAGGGATTTCACCTCTATCATTTAATGCATATACAACAAAATGTTGGTAGATCAAAAACCAGCATGCATATTTTCCTCCTCAACATCAGTGGCATTCTGGTCAAATAATTCTGCAAGGAAACCATGATCCGACTTTGGTAGAAGAATTGCACAAAGAAGTCAATAGGAGTAAATGCTTGAAGTAACCTTGGACATCGGTGCATCGAGACGTAACAAAATCACCTAAGAATCGGGCATGAATTTGCTTCACCTCGCATCTTGGAAATTCACATCCACTAAGAGAAGTCCATCAAGCATTAAATTTGCTTTGAAAATTAGCAAGGTTGATAGTCGATGCATTGGAAATAAACATGAATTGTCTCTGATCTCTCGACCTTGAAGTGGATATTCTGGGAGTGCTTGCCTGCATTGCTCTAGGAATTAAATGCTATCCCTCCTTACTTCTTTCCATAGAAAAACTACAAAATCATGCCTCCGAAAGCTATATCTTTGTCAAAGAATGGTTTCGCCCAAAGATGGGGTGAAACAACCTTGTCGGGGCAGCAATGGGTGACAATGGAGCTGGGCCTGATACTTGAGAAATTTTGCCCTTTTTATTATCCTTTTATAATGGTATCTTTTTGCTTTCACCTCGAAAGAGGGTGATAGGGACTTTCACCCTTCTAGAGAGGTGACATCATTTGTTAATTTGACATGGAATGCTAAGCACAATGAATTTCACCCAAAATGAAACTTTCAAACTCCATTCACCCCTTGGAAAGGCGACACTACCTAGTGCCCTTTCATGGAGGTGACTTCAATTTACTGCACTTTGAATTTACATCAGGTGCTATGTTTTGTTTCTGCCCAGTCGTGGATGAAATTGTCAATTGTATTGAAATGGACCTTTACGACTTCAACCTCCTTTTTAGCCTTCAAAACCTTGGAAATACTCTTTCACCCCAAGGAGGGGTGACAATGAGCTTCACCCCTCACTTGGGGTGAAAGCGCTACCTTTTATATTCATATCAGGCTCACTATATTTTAAACTTCACTTGAGATATATTTCACCCCAAGGAGGGGCGACAGATAGTTTCGCCCCTCACTTGGGGTGAAATCACCTTTTGAAACTCCACTTTCCGATTTGTGGGTGTTCGGACCTCATGGCACTACCTTTGCATTGCGTGTCATCCCAAAGAGGGGCACCAAGGAGTTTCACCCCTCTTTTGGGGTGAAAGTGCCTTCAAACCTTTTACATAGCACCTTTTAACTGATCTTTGACGTATCTGACACATAAAATGACTTTCACCCCAAAGAGGGGCGATAAGAGGTTTCGCCCCTCACTTGGGGTGAAAGTGCCTTATTTCATTTATTTTGCTCTTGAAGTCTTTGCTCCTTCCCATCAGGCAAATATGTTTCTTTAAGGTTTGTTTCACCTCCAAGAGGGGTGACAAAGATATTCGCCCCTTAATTGGGGTGAAAGTACTTCTCCACTCCCTTCTTGAAATTCAAACATGATCTTAACATTCTCTGAGGTGAAACTTCTTGGGGTGAAGGTGCCCAATGTCGTTGCTCTTTCTCTCTGAGATACTTCTCCTTTGAAAATAAACTTCTTATCGACATTTGCATTCCTTAGCAGTTTTAAACAAAATTTCTTCATTGCTTACATGATTTCGATGTTATTTACAGTAATGCAATATTACAAAAATAAAAGATAGAAAACTAAAAATGCATTAAAATTGGATGCATTAAAACTGCAATGCCTTCATTGGAAAATTCATCAAAATTTTACAATCAATCATCAAAACAAAATTGTAATGTGGCAAAGTTGCAAAAATACCAACATTCTTGGTGGCTCATGGGGTATCCAGCTCGCATGGATGCAATCGACCCCAAGCCTTCATCCATTGGGCTTAAGAGTCAGCTCCACCAGGTGCATCAGGCTGCTTGCTGCTTGCTCCTGCATCTCGCTCCTCGACCTCTTTTTTTGTAGCTTCTTCCTCTAAGAGAAATGCAACTATAGCCTCATACACTGCAATGACGTCGAACCAAGCCTCTGTGGTGATTATCTCTAGGCCATTAAGCGAATCCACCAGGTACCTAAAAATCTCCACCTACCCCATGTCAATGTAATTCACCCACTGACTGAGCTCTAGTAAACCAGAATCAATGCATGTGAGCTTCCTCATCAGTGGCAACACATGGTCTTCGGTAAGTGGCTCCTCCCAATCATCAATTTTGGAGGCATCATCAATAAAGACCACCCAAGCTACTTCCAGGTCCACCTTTGATAGAATTTTTCCCCTATCATCAGTGAAACTAGGGAAACCATTCTCGAGCATTGCATTGAAATATGTCATCAAAATTTTCCTCTCTTGCTCAAACATGTCAAGTAGCTTGCGGGCCTCCTTCACCTGATCCAACCTAAAAAATAACTAGTGTAGTACAACTTTGGCACTTGCCCAAGCTTGGGCCATATCACTCATGGGGTGAAATCAAAGACCAGATCTAGCTAGCATCTGCATCTATGATGCTTTTACCAAGAGAGGCTCCAGGTGCTCCTCACCAAGCTCCACTATATACTGGCCATATGAGACGACAGTCTGAATTTCTTGAAGGTACATGAGGACCTATGTCGCTCTTGCTTCCTGGGTCTTACAATGAGCAAGCAATTGGCTGTGCGCCTCCTTGAATTTTTCTTTCGTTAGGACTATGGCCTGTGTTGCTTTCACAGCCAGCTGATCCTGCACATTCTGGAGTTGGCTCTTCAATGCCTCTACCTACTGTTCTGCTCCTCCTTTGTCCTATTGATGCTTCTGGAGCATTATCTCCAACTCTTCTACCCTTTTCTACCAACGAGTTGCTTTTGACTATGTGGACTGCAACTGCGCTCGGCATTTTGCCAAAGACTCCTCCAGATCAACGATCTTAGTTTTAGCTTCAAAGAAGTGATTCTTGTAGTGCTCGCCATGCAAGAACAAGGAGCTTGTCTCTGCTTGAATATTTTCCACTGTCTCCATGGTGTTGAGCTTGGTGAGATCCTTGGTAACAATCTCATAATGATAATCATTTGGAGTCATCTCACCCTGAGGCTTCTGAACCTGGGGAATCATCTTCATAGTATGGGCCTCCATGGTGGTGGGATCAAAGGCAACCTACTTCAAAGGCTTCACTGGCACCATGGCTTCTCTCCTATTTTTACTCTTCAACCATTGTGATGAACTTAAGTGAGCCTGGCTAATTTTTATTGCAATGGGTTGCATTGGTATAATTGCTATCGCTGATTCAAGTACCACCTGCAACTCCAAAAATGGGGTAAATGGAAAATGTGCCAACTATGGATTTGGCTCGAGGGAAGTGGAAACCAGCATAGTGGAAACAATGATAGAAATGGAACTAGTGGTGGAAATGGAGGCAAGGGGTTTGGCCATAGTTACACTCACTCGAGGGTGAGCTTGTGTACTTATGATAGTAACAAAAGTTACTTGGGCTGATGATACGGGAAGTGAAAATGGATTTGAAGTGGAGGTGAAAGAACTGAAAGAAAGGGAAGTAGAAGAAGCAGGAATAGAAGGAGCGAGAGCGGTGGTGACCGACGACTAGGAAATGGAAGGTAAAATTGAAGTGGAGGGTATACCAAATGGAGGGGATATAGAAGCAAAAACTAGAGGAAGGGAAACAACAATCACCACTCACTCGGGGAGAGGAGAAAGAGAAGAAAATGTACCTTCAGGCTCTGACATATTTTGAGCCGGTGGGGATGTAGATGGTTGTGATGTCGGATCTTCCTCCACCTGGTCCTTTGGTTCTGTTGCAACGTCTTCCTCAATATTAATAACATCAGCACTCTGATGAAATGGCTTTGCCCAAACCAAAGGGATGGCTTCTAACAATTCTATGCTCAGCCAAAATTGTAGGAGGGTTTGATGAAACTGCTCTGGTTCTATGCTTCTTCAAAATTTTAATAACCGAAAGCTTTTCTCGCCTACACTGCAATGGCTCTTATGTCATCTATCCTTCTTCTTCAAGCACAAGTGGTGCTTCTTGGGCCACAGGATGCTCTTTTGTAGCCACGTCTTCCTCACTACTTGAATTTTGCAAACTCCAAGGAACAATGCAAGTGAACGTAATCGACTGATAGCTGGAGTAAAACTCATCATAGGTGTCCGAAAATGTTCCATCCATTACTAGACCATACGGTGACCTGGTTTTCCTTCGATGAGCTCGCATGATCCACCAATTTGTGATTTTTTCTTTAGACCAACCCGAAAGCTGCTCTTTCATCTGACTAAATAACCGCGGGGGGGGATTTTTATTTTATGGGAAAATGGTTATGGGGCTCCATTTCATAGAAAAAATGCGAAGGGGGGGGGGAAGAACATCATGTTTTCACATGCCACTCAGTTATGACTTCCCTATTTTGGTGCTTTTCAATATCCGACCTCAGAACAACAGTGAAATATTTTGACCTTGATGTGCTCAGAAAAAATACCCAAAGGGTCATACTTCCATTACTGTGGTAGCTCCACCATACCGATGTCGTAAAAGGCCTTAGTTATCAACTGGTTTTGGCCCACCTGGCTCACCTCGATGCCCCCAAAATGAAAAGGCATAATGCACATGGTTTTATTTCCATGCCCTACCCCATACACGTCATTAATATAATCATGTTGCCGAACAACCTCCAAAGCAAACAAATACCCTGTGGTAAAATATGGGAGCAAAACTAGCTTGCCGGTATAGCCAAAAATACGGAGTACCACACCTTGTGTCAACAAAAATATATCACCTCTTTGCTTTGAGATGATTTCTTCCCTCATTGCCCTCGGTACTCTCTCACTTTTGTAAAAAATCATCTCCAAGGCAGGACCCACAAACATACGATTGAAATTATAGAAAGACTCCTGCCTTGACAAACTAGAAGTCCACATATACACTGACAATTTTCTATTTTCCTTATCAACCTGCTTACTTGCAATGAAAGAAAACTTCTTGTGCAGGTGGAAGAAGAAATACCAAATCAGAAAGGATGTATGCCTAAATACCTTCGTGCCTTTGCTCTGCATTTTCTCCAGCTGGGAATGCATTCTTTTAGAAATATGATCAACCCAATCAAAGAAAATGGGATTCATCCTTTCTATCATTGCCATTGGGGCATAGAATTTGACCTACGATATGCATTGCACCAATACCACCTGCCACTTGTGCACTATCGAATTTTATGGAAGACCCATGACCCAAGCCACCATGGAGAACAAGTCCGAACTCTTAAAATCCATCAATGGTTTTGGTAACATTGGCAACTCACCATGCTGAGGTGTTTTTATCAACTGTATCTCCATGAATCGGTGCAATGTCACAGTCGACTGATATCTCTCTTCTTGTTCATCGATGTGTAACTTCTTAAAAATGAAATCCAAGGGTGGTGTAATTCCACAGGTGAATGCCTCATGGACATCTTCAGCTGTGATGGTGAACAACGCATCACCTTTTGCATTCTGCACCATCCTGGTCTTCGGATTATAAAACCTTGAAATGGCCTCCACCAACTCTGGGTAGTAGTGAACTAGAGTGCACAAGAACCAAAAGATATGAGCATGGTATGCTATCATGAGAGGGCTCTCCGAAGTTAACCCCTATCGCACTGCAACGTCCACATCCTAGCATAATTTTTCAATGCCCTTGTTAGTAATTATGTAGTCTCCCACCTGAGCCAACGTATCCAAGTACGAGTCCAAGTCATCATTTTCATGGCACCTTGTTTTTTAGATTTCTTTCCTCCCTCTATCTTCTTCTTTGCTTTCTTTGGCTCTTTAATACTAACAAGCTCAGTAGTTCTCTTTCCCATTTTCTACAATGCTCAAGCCTTGAGTAGCTTTTGCAACAATATCACCTCAACATAGCAATGCTTTAGAAAAAATATAAAATTTTTTACCTTCTTCTCGTGGGAGCATTGAATTTATAACTGTGCCTCACCGACCGGATTAAATGCACATGCTAATTTTCGAAGGAATGGAGCGAACGTGTGTTTCAAGCTTTGCGTCGAGCACGATCTTTAATGATTTTTTAACTACCTTCGAACTTCTTCTACCCAAAATATTCCTTGATTGTTGTGCTTTAGCCACCTTCAGTCTTGAAAAGTGCTTTTATGGACCTCAACGAGTAACCTCGAGAATGAAAACTGCCAGTTGTCTACTCAGGGCACACCTCGGGATGTAAACAAATCACCTTCTCCACTTTCAATCTTCGAAATTCCATTCTAGGGTGAAACAAGTAAAATTTAAAATTCTTCAGGCGCTATTAATTTTGAAATGACGTCAAAATACTTCCAAAATCATTTCCTAGAGAAAAGGATCTTCAATGAGCATGCTTCGCTTTACAAAAATGTCTTCGAGTAAAATCAAACTATGCTTTCCTCCTTCCCAATCAGCTATGCTCCCGAAGTCTTCTTTCCTATTGCTTGGAAAAAATAAGAGCCAAAGTGCCCTTTTAAACAATTATTTCTCCCTTATTTGGCTTTGAAAAGTGCCTTCTTTAGAAAAAATGAGCTTTCTGCTTTTCTTTTAAGGAAAAGCCAATAAAAATAGTTTCACCCCCTTTTAAACTTTTAACTGGCGCTTTTTCCTTCACATGTGACTTTCCTTCTTTTTTTTTAAAAATAAAAATTATCTTTCACCTTTTTAGAAAACTTTCATCCCCTAATTAGGGTAAAAGTGCCTCTTTACAACATTCTATCACCCCCAAATGAGGTGACTAAGACTTTCACCCCTTAATTGGGGTGAAAGCACTTTCCTCTTTTTTTTTTTTTTTTGAAGATATTGTTTCGCATTAACATGGGGCGACTATCACTTTCACCCCTCTCTTGGGGCGAAATTGTTTCTTCTTAATTATTAAAATCATTAAAATACTTCATTTTTAAATATCTCCTTTATTTATATATATATCTTTCACATATATATATCTCCCTAATATCACTAAAAAATACAAACATAAAAAGCTTTCTTGGGGCAAAATCAAATCTTTACCTCGAAGATGTATTTTCGAGGGGAGGAAAAATAAAACCATTTTCCCTTTTTTTTATATCATCATTTTTTTCTTTTTCTTTTATATATCAATTTGAGCACAACATACTTAAAAAAATGAGAAATTATACATATATACATACTTGAGCCCCCTGAGAGTTTTAGTGGTGGTAAGTCTTCAGATGAAGACCATTTAATGGAATCGGAAGCTCTCGACCATCCATATCCTGAAGATAATAAGCATTAATAGAATTTGCCCTTGAGATCTGGAATGGGCCCTCCCATATCACCTCAAATTTGTGGTGCTTACCAGGTTTCACTTTATTTGAATTCCACTTCAACACCAAGTCATCGACTTTAAATATCCTTTAAGATACCTTTTTCTTGAACCACTTATGTGTTGTTCTGGCATGCTCCATGAAAGCGTTATAAGATTTTTCTCTTTCTTCTTCGAGTTGCAAGAGTTGCACTAGTCTCGCGCTCATAGGATCAAATTTGTCACTCTCTTCATGAAGCAACTACAAAGTTTGAAGGACTAAAAGTTCAATATGAGTAGGCAATACTACTTCCTTGCCATACACTAGGGAATAGGGAGAAGTTTTAATTGACTTCTTCACTGATATGCGATCTGCCCACAGAGCTTGGTCTAGCAACAGGTGCCAACTTCTCTTATTGTTCCCAAGTGTTCTTTTCAATATCCGAAGCAGATTCTTGTTTGTAGACTCAACTAAGCCATTTCCCTATGGGTAATAATTGGAAGATGCTTTCAAATAAATTCCATATCTACTCGCAAACTCAGTAATATTTGCTCCAGTGAAAGGAGTCCCGTTATCAGTCACAATAGCATCTGGCACACCAAAACGGGTAATCAACCCCTCAAGGAAAGAAATGACTATTGCTTGGTCTACCTTTTTTGTTGGGATGGCCTCCACCCACCGAGTAAAGTAGTCTATCACTGTTAAAATGTATTTATGCTTAGTAGAAGAGTTAGGATCAATGACCCCAATGAAGTCTAAGCCCCACTGTTGAAATGAAGCTTCTACCTAGATCGGATGTAGAGGTAAGGATGCCTTCTTACTCTTGCCAACATACCTTTGACAATTATCACAGCTTTGACTCACCTTATGTGTATCTATGAAAAGGGTGGGCCAAAAATATCTAGCTTGGATGATCTTCAAGGCCATGGGCCTTCCTGCATAATGTCCACTGGACAAGCCAGAATGGAACTCCTCCAATATTTTTTGCTTCTCTGACTCTTTCACACATCTGAGGAGTACTCCATCTATATTTTTGTGGAATAACCCACTTGGTAATAGGACGTATCTGAGCACCTGCAATCTAAATATTCTCCTTTATGAGGAGTTGAGGTGAGGGGGACATCTTCCAGATGTGAAGAATTCAACAAGGTCTTCTGTCCAATCATGATCACCTACAGCTTGGTTGGCAAGATTACTCTCATTGATAACTTCATCATGTAGTGGTACTAGCGACTGAGAAGTTGCGCTCTTAGCCAAATCTTGACAGAGTGCCCAACCATGAACCAATTTGGTTGGCCAAATCTCCACATCATACTCTTGGATATTTGAAACCCAACCTACTCTTTTATCACCAAGCTCTCCTTGAATAATAAAATTCCTGACATCTAGATGAATGACATAGATAATCATTTTGCTTTGAGATACAAAATACCAAAATTTCTTAAGAGACTTCATGACCGCATACACCTAATTTTCAATAAAATTATACTTTTCCTGGTGTGGCTGAATAACTTGGCTTAGGAAAGCGATAGGTTGTTCCTCTCCATCATCTTGCTTTTGTGTAAGAACAATGGCATAACTCTCCTGCTCACCCACTGCATAAAGGATAAAATCCTTGGAGTAGTCTGGATTGATCAATATAGGTGCTTGGACTATCCTCTCTTTAATTTCTTGGAATGCCTACCTCCTCTTTTCTATCCATTTGAAATCCACATTTTTCTTTAGGAGCTCCATCATCGGTTTCACCACCTGAGCGAAGTCGACGATGAATTTTTGGATAAAGTTGATTTGGTCAAAAAATGATTGTAGGTATTTTTTGTTAGCTGGTAGTGGTAGTTTTAGGAGAGCTTCAACTCTCACAGGATCAATGGCTAGTCCCTCCTTTGAGATCACATGTCCCAAGAGCTTTTCCTCCTTGACAACAAAAATGGATTTCTTTGGGTTAATGGAAATACCAAATTCTCGACACTTTTCGAACACCTGTCTAAGATGAGAGACATGCTCTTCCCTGCGATGTGAGAAAATAGTCATATCATCAAGATAAATTACAATAATCCGATTCAACAACTCACCAAAGGTGACATCCATGGCTCTTTGAAAGGTGGCACCAACATTTGAAAGACCAAAAGGTATTCTTTGATATGCGAAAGTGCCCCACTTGGTAGTAAACATTATCTTGTGTTGGTCCTCATCCTTTACCCATATCTGGTTGTAGCCGAAGAAACCATCAAGTAGTGAAAATATTTATGCTCCAACAACAACGTGAAGAATCTGATCAATCTACGGCAAGGGATAATGATCCTTCAAATATGCTTGGTTCAGATTGCGAAAATCGTTCACACAGGTGAATATCTCCATTCTTCTTCCAAACTGGAACCAAGTTCGCCACCCACGTCGAATGCTTGATAGGGTAAATAATTTTTACCTCCAACATTTTTAGCAATTCTACTTTCATGAGCACCTCAATATTTGGATTAATAGGCCTCTACTTCTGCTGAAAAGGCTTCACCCCTTCCTGCAACTCGATGGTGTGTTGGATCACATTTTTGTCGTATCCCTTCAGATCATGATAGCTCCATGCGATAATGTCGAGGAACTCATGGCATAGCTCTTTGATTTCTTCAAGCTCACCAAGAGAACAATCTATCCCAACTTTGATGACTTTGTCAGGTTCTAACTTTAGCTCAGTGTATTCCTTTTCATCCACCTTGATTCAATGCTTTTCTGCTCTATCATTTTGATCAAAGAGACTTTCTAATGTAATCAATCCTTTTGGGATATGATTATTTCTGAGCTGGATCAAGCCTTCAGCTTCATCTCCATCTAATGTTCTCTCCTCCATACTACCGACTTCTTTAATCAAAAATTTTATAATATGTTCATCATTATCAAAAACTTGCCAGTATATGTTCTTGTCAGGGACTGAAGGTCTATAAATCAACCTTACAGTCTTGGGATTTCACACCACACTCTCAATAGGAGAGAAATTTGCACCAAGGGATGCCAGGATATCTGCATGCTTATTTTGTTCTCACAAAATTGCTTGAACATTTAATGCATCAAATGATTCAAAAAGGTCCCATACCTTATTGTGATATACCTTCAGGTAGTGCTGCTTTGAAATGCACTTGTTGGTCACCTGGTTGACAATCAACTCGGAATCACCAAAAATTTGCAACTATTTAATCCCAAGATTTTCTACTTTCTTCAGGCCCAAGCATAGTGCTTCGTACTCGACGACATTATTTGTACAACTCCAAGTTAGCCGGTACAAATATATTTTTTGGATTCCTGAAGGAGAGATGAATACTACTCCAGCTTCGACACCATTCTTGCATCGGGCACCATCAAAGTACATTTTCCATAATTGGTCTAAGGTAGAACCTAGACCATTAGCCACTTTCACCTCACCTTCCTCAGGTTTAGTGATGGTATAGTAGCCGATCTCGGTTTCCATCATCACATTGAAATCAAGCATAGAAAACTCATCCTCTAACCGAAGTTCATCCAAAGTTTCCTCCATCAGGTCCATCTCCTCCAGCTCTTTAGTCACCATGTTCACTGAATCTACAACTTTTTCTTCATATTCAATATTCTCGATATGATATGTGGAGGGCTTCTCATTATAAATCCATATTCTCTTCCCTTTGAATGGAATCTCTAGGTGAGAATAGTCCAATGATAGGTAACCTCCCAACTTAGCCATGAACTATCTAGATAAACACATACTAAAGTATGGTTCCAAGTCTACCACAATGACCTCTTGTATGATAGTAATCTATGGCATGTTGTGCAGAACAATTAGGATATCTTTGATTACTCCTACTATTTTGATAGGAGTACCATCCAACTGCAAGACACCTGGGCTACTTCTTGTATACTCCATTCCCATGACTTCGCATACTACCTTTGGCATGATAGTCATTGTTGCATCAGAGTCAATCATGCAATTATGTACGATCCATCCCTCCATCCTGAGAGACAGATAGAATGGGGGAGGTCTATTTTTCCCAATGGCTGAAGTGGGCAACGTCTGGGCCAACACTATTTATGCAAGATTTTTCTTCTTATCCTTTACAAATTTCAATGATTCCTGCAATAGATCTACTTGTCCAGGCAGTTGTAGTGCATCATAGAGACTCACCTTGGTGGGAATCCTCTTTAGTTCTTCAACAATATTATACGACTATGCATTGGGCTCCTTTGATTCACCAACAACTTCATATCTACTTTGGTATTGTTGGGTAGCTTCTACTCTCTGATGCTTGGTCAAAGATGGGTACTTGAGCTTTTCCTTCACCTATTCTTTTGTTTCGGTCTACACTTGTGTAGTGGAAGGTTGTGAAGTTGACACTTTTGCTTTTATTTTATCCTTCACTGAGGTAGGAAAAAGGTATTTCAATAAAACAGGCTCATCTACTTTGGGTGTTGGCACAAGCACTTTCGCTTGGGGCTACTTTTTTTCATTCTGCATCTTCTTTTCAATAGGTACCTTCAATGGCTCCATTTCATCTGGATCTACAGTGATAGGTTTCTTCCCAGACCTTGTGAGAACCGAAACTTGCTCAATAGATGGGACCATGAAGTTGTGATCTATTTCTAAAATCATGTTGACTTGACCACTAACACTTTTTGCCAATGTTTGCACATAGTTCAAATGAACCATGCAGGTATCTTCACCATGAGGATCATTACAGGTAGAGCACCAATACGTTTGCTCTGATGTACCAACTTCTTCATTAACCAACATAGTTGTGTTCCTCTCAACACCTTTTCTAGTTGAAGCTACTTGCTCTCTAGTAATCGGTGGAGTTTGAAATATTCTCGATCAAAATTCAGCTTCAGCTTGCTTCTTCTTGATAGATGTGATTTTGTTTGACATCATCCTCACAGTTGAATTAAGTGACTGCATCTCTTGTAATAATTTCATGTGGGGATCAGGATTTGTGGGCGTTGGAGGTGCTGGCAAAGGTAAGGGTACTAGTGGAGAAGGTAATGTTGGGATAGAAGGAGGAGTGGGTAATTGTAGAATAATAGGAGCGGGTAATTGCAGGACTAGAACTGATGCAATTTGAGGTGGACTCGAGCTCCATGAAGGAACAAGATACATAGAAGGCATGGGTTGTAAAAATGCACTAGAATACAAATGTTGTGGAAGATCAGGAAGAATAGGTATTGTTACCTTTGGAGGTAGTTTACCTATGGCAATCAGATCCGCTTTAGCCTTTTGAGCTTGCGTATACATATCTGGAAATGTGTGGACATTGGCTTGTCGGATGGCCATACCAATGTCGAAATTGAAATATCAAAGATAGTAAAATGTGGCTTGTTCATGGGTTGCCAGAGACCATCAGGGAATCTTTGCCAACTTCGAGTGAACTTGACATTGAAATCTACTATTTCCTCCTACGGATGTCTTTGGATGTTTGTGAATTGATGTAGTAAGGAAAAAGGATCAACTTGCTCATGGAAATTCTTAATCAATAATTCTGCTAACTGGTCCCATGTAGTGATAGTAGCGGGTGGCAAGGACCGGTACCAGTACAACAATTTTCCTCTGAGGGACAACACAAGTAACCTTACCATAATGTCTTCATCTGCAATGCCATGTATTATCACCAAAGAAGCCACATCTTGGATGTGTTCGTAAGCAGTCTTACCTATACCATCATAAGTAGGCAAAGCCTTCAATGCTGCTTGAGGGATTGGGTTTTGAGCTTGTAAATTTAAAGCTCCAGAGCTATTCCATGCTGGAAACTACCTTGGTGGTGGCTATTGTGGTGGTGGATTTTGAGCCATATGGACTGGTGTGTGTGGTTGGGGAGGTGGAAAACTAGTAGTTGTACTAGCAGGACTTGCAGGAACTAAAAACACACCAACTAACTAAGAGGATGTTGTAGTAAATGGAACAGACGAAGGAACTAACCTAGGGTGTTCTCCTAGCTCTTGGATGTCAAGTTCATAAAACTCAATAGGCTCTTCAGGATTTTTGGCCTTCGATCTTGTAATCATGAAGAAATATTTTTCTCACTTCATGTTCGAAGGCTTCTGGGTAGAGCTGAGTCACCAAATGTTCTAATCATACAGTACAAGGTGAACATCAAACCTTAATACTATTAAAAGTGGAACCTTTTGAAAGTCCCACTAGGCGTGCCAAAAATTATTGGTCACGAATCTACCTAGTTACAAGATCTATGCCTTGTGTGCCCTAGAGCCAACCCTCTCTAGAGATTGGACTAGAGGACATTTCTTTCCTTTGATATTTTAATGTTGGTCGGGTCTAGGGCACACAAGGCATAGATATTATAGCTAGGCAGATTCGTGACCAATAGGCCCCAAAGGAACCTAACCCCTTTGGTCAAATATCATTTCAAAATGCTCCAAGGGAGGCACCCCTTTGGTCAATTTCCATTCAAAAGGCTCCAAGGGAACCAAAACTCCTTTGGTCACATGCAATTCAAAAATCTCCAAAGGAACCAAACCCCTTTGGTCACATTTCAGCTCAAAAACACCAAAAGAAAAAAAAATAAATAATAAAACACAAAAACATTTTCATACACATTGTATTTTTAATAAATCGCATTCACAATCCCACTTCCATTGCATTCACACATTCCACTTTCATCGCATTTGCATAGTCATACCATTTGTATTCATTAAAGTCATGAATAATTGATAGTGCACTATGTCTTGTTGCCTTAATCAGGGGCACCTCACATCAAACATCAGTCACCAAATCCATCAATCACAATCATTTACAACATTCTAAGTGGTCCTTTGGTTATTAACATATTCACAGAACAAAAACTAATATTTTCAATCACTCAACCACTCCTAGTGTCTTAAGAAACCTCAATTGAAAATCAAACAATCTTTAGATGCAATAAGTTATTCCTAGTCAATCAAGTTTCCTCTTGGACCATACACATCAAAACACATTTAAAACATTGTGAACCTTGGGAATAACGAAGTCAAAAGTTGCTATTGCCATAAGTGAAAAGTTTCCCCTATTCATCCAATTATGTGCATGGTCTAGAATGCTACAGAGTTGACAAAAGGACAAGCTCCCCCTTCACCCTTCAAAAAAAAGAGAAAATCCCTTGCTCTTCCTCAAAGTGAGCAAGTATCCCAAAAACATAAGCAAAAAAAATCCCTTGCTCTTCCTCAAAGTGAGCAAGTATCCCAAAAGCATTCCAAAAGCAATAAAAATCCCTTGCTCTTCTTCAAAGTGAGCAAGTATCCCAAAAGCATTTTCAAAAAGCAATAAAATCCCCTTGCTCTTCCTCAAAATGAGCAAGTATCCAAAAAGCAATAAAAATGCATGTTGCTCCATCACAAAAATGAGCAAACTCCAAAACCAAAATCCAATGCAATAAAAGAAGGGAAAGGAGCTTGAATCCCTGGAACTCTTAGTGTCTCAAAAACCATGGGGTGATCCTCATTACAACAATGGGCTGAATGAATCCCGCATGGCAATGGGGTATCCTTACATGTGGCGCCAAGTCTATCACATTAGCGACCTTCTTTTGTACAGACCTATGGCCGCTCTCGGATGAGCTAGCTTATTGGCATAAGTTACAATTGATTAGTTTGACCTAGCTCATAATGAGAAATGAACAATCATTGCACACACAGTTGGTCCTTGAAGAAATTTGAAACCACTAGGACAACCTTAGCATCATGAAGATTTGCGAGATCATAAATGAGTTTGTTTGAGATCACTAGGATGTTTGAGTCTTTGCAAAACAACTCTAGATCCTTTATCCCTAAGGACAACAAAGTCATAAGCAAGCTTCCATTCCATACCACCATTGCATAGCCACACATATATCATAATCCATTTCATCCTACAAAATGTGGTCAAACCATAGTATTGTATTGGTGCCCCTGATTAAGCAATAAAGGTAAAGTTTGCTAAATAATGGTTCAAAACCTCTTTGAACAATGATCAATAAGGCAACACCATTCATTCAAATGGTTCAAAACCTCTTTGAACAATGATCAATAAAGCAACACCATTCATTCAAATGGTTCAAAACCTCTTTGAACAATGATCAATAAAGCAACACCATTCATTCAAATGGTTCAAAACCTCTTTGAACAACGATCAATAAAGCAACACCATTCATTCAAATGGTTCAAAACCTCTTTGAACAACGATCAATAAAGCAACACCATTCATTCAAATGGTTCAAAACCTCTTTGAACAATGATCAATAAAGCAACACCATTCATTCAAATGGTTCAAAACCTCTTTGAACAACGATCAATAAAGCAACACCATTCATTCAAATGGTTCAAAACCTCTTTGAACAATGATCAATAAAGCAACACCATTCATTCAAATTCCAAAAACACATCAATAACAACACCATTCATTCAAATCCTTAAAATTAATAAAAACCATTCATTCAAATGGTTCAAAACATCTTTGAACAATGATTAATAAGCAACACCATTCATTCATTTGCATTCATTCATAAGACATTCATTTCATCACATGTACACAAAAAAATCTGAACAATCAATCATTACACATATACATAAACAATCACAAAAACACCAACTAGGGGGTTCAAGGTCTTACACCTTCCCAATCAACCCATTTGGTCACATTCAATTCAAAAGCTCCAAAGGAATCAACCCCTTTGGTCACATTCAATTCAAAAAACTCCAAAGGAATCAACCCCTTTGGTCACATTCAATTCAAAAAGGCTCCAAAGGAATCAACCCCTTTGGTCACATTCAATTCAAAAGGCTCCAAAGGAATCAACTCCTTTGGTCACATTCAATTCAAAAGGCTCCAAAGGAATCAACCCCTTTGGTCACATTCAATTCAAAAGGCTCCAAAGGAATCAACCCCTTTGGTCACATTCAATTCAAAAATATCCAAAGGAATCAAACTCCTTTGGTCACATTTCAATTCAAAAGGCTCCAAAGGAATCAACCCCTTTGGTCAAAAATCTCCAAAGGAATCAAACTCCTTTGGTCACATTTCAACTCAAAAAGCTCCAAGGGAAACAAACTCCTTTGGTCAATTCAATTCAAAAGGCTCCAAAGGCACCTACCCCTTTGGTCAAATCAATCCAAAAAAAAAGCTCCAAAGGTAACCCAATTCCTTTGGTCAAATTCAATCTCAACAAGGCTTTCAAAAGAATTGAAGTGCTATAATCTCAACTCCCTAAGAAAGCCATGTGGTTGGACTACTCCATGGGATAGAGATGTGCATTTCCTTCTTCCACTCAACCTTAAGTGATCCTTGTATCTAGTGATTTACTCTAGTCCCCTAGTGGTTGTAGTGATTGGCTATCCATACAATCTGGTAGGAGGAGTAGATTACCATAAGGACAATCATCATTAACACAAATCAAAAAGCCCCAAAGGCACAAACCCCTTTGGTCAAATCAATCCAAAATGCTCCAAAGGTACCCAAATTCCTTTGGTAAAAAAAACAATCAGAAAACATAAAAACACAAAACAATATAAAAAAAAAAAATCAATCAAAAAACATAAAAACCACAAAACAATATAAAACTCAAAAAAACAAAAACAAAACAAAAGCTCCAAAGGTACCCAAATTCCTTTGGTAAAAAAAAAATCAGAAAACATAAAAACCACAAAACAATATAAAAAAAAAAAAAAAAAAAAAAAAAACAAAAGAAAAAGCTCCAAAGGTACATCAATTCTTTTGGTCAAAAACAAATTCAACAAGCTTCTGAAAGAATAGAAGTGCTCTCATCTCAACTCCCTAAGAAGGCCATGCAGGTTGGACTGCTCCAAGGGATAGAGGTGTACATTTCCTTCTTCCACTTAGCCTCAAGTGATCCTCATATACAATAACTTATCCTATATACCTGGTGGTTGTAGCGATTGGCAATCCATGCAATCTAGTAGGATGGATAGGTTACCATAAGGCCCTTGAAAAGTGATTCACCTCATGCAAGAAATGAATTGTTATCATCTCAATTCCCTAAGAAAGCCATACAATTGGACTGCTCCAAGGGATAGAAGTGCACAATTATCAACAATGGTCGAAATCATAGTTGAAACAAAAACAAAAACATCCATTTCATTCCAACCATTATCATCTGTTTCATTGCTTTCATCATTTCATATCTTCTCCATCAACTCATTGCTTGAAGGGATAGACAAAATCAACAAATTCTAGTTTCATAATCAAAGTCAACACTCAAAACACTCAATCATGCAAATTATGCTCATTAAAATGAGCATCTTTTCCATGATTGGGGCAACACAAGTTGACTTTTATTTGTGACCATCTTACACAACTCCCCTTCAAATGCAAATGGCTACAAAAATATTGCAAAACCCTCCAAATCATCATCTCACATCATCATCATCTCGAGTGAACCTTGTATCTAGTGATTTACTCTAGAAACCTGGCGGTTGCAGTGATTGGTTATCCATGCAATCCGGTAGGATGGATAAATTACCATAAGGACACTTATTCAAAATCATTTCACATCATCATGTTTGAAATTAAATCAGGTTGATCCTTCAATTTTTGAGTGACCTGCGTTCAAGCAGATTTGTCCAAGGTTGTCATTGACGCCTACTCCATGGGGTTACAAAACATGGAAAATTTATACTTCATCATTTTGCATTAAGGAATTGCTAACAGTCACTAGGACAATAGGCTCCTAGGGTGATTGGTTCCTTTACTTCATCATCTTGCATGTCAATCAAACCAAAAGGTAAATTTACGACAACACAAGTCCACCCCAAACTTGGGGCATCCAACTTGATCTTGATTTCTAACATTTGCATCCATCACATCATGCATTTTCACAATCATCATCATCATCATCACATCATTAAGTGAGCCTTGTATCTAGTGGATTACCCTATACACCTAGCGGTTGTAGCGACTAGCAATCCATGCAATCTGGTAGGATGGGTAGCTCACCATAAGGACACTCATTCAAAATCAAATCACTATGGCATTAAATCGGCTAGATCCCTCAATATTTGAGCTTGGATGTGTTCAAACAAAATTTGCAAAAGGTTATCCTTAAACCCCTTCCATTGGGTCAAAAGTGAAAAACAATCAAATCAAATCTGGTATTAATCAAAAATCACTCGAGTATCAAGGTCTTAGTGCATTGGCTCTGATGCACAAGAGTGACTATTAATAGTAGTGGGACTCATGAGCTCACAAACGTGGTTGATGGTTTTACCACAATAATTGCCAACAATGAACCAAAAGCAAATTTGCAAAAACACAAACAATCCCAAACTTGGGGTATCAAGTTGATCAAAATGTCATACATTTGCATCACATCCACATCATTCAATCAACCACCTCCTTTCATCATCCACATTTGGTCAATTGGCTCGTGGGTTTCATTCTTTACCCATTCACCAATTGAGGGGGTAAGCTAAAATTAAAATTTTCAAGTCATTCATTCTTTGCATCGAGAAGATCTGAGTCCATTTCTCCATCCAAATAAGCTAGGTGTCTTTTGTTTTTGCACCACATTGTGTTTTACACAACACGGTACAAAAAGGGGCATCTGTAGACACCAAAATCTAGGCATTTGCATTGCACATCACAATTTTGCATAATAATATATGCCTAAGTCTAAACTTAGGCATATAATTCCTGCACATTATTCATTCACATTGCACATCACAATTATGCATAATAATATATGCCTAAGTCTAAACTTAGGCATATAATTCTTGCACATTATTCATTCACATTGCACATTTCAGTTTTGCATAACATTATGTGCCTAAGTTTTGACTTAGGCATAAAATCCTGCACATAATTATATTTTCTAGATTTTATTAAATCTGGAAAATATCCTCCTAGGATACCCTCTCTCCTCACTTGACATGTGTCCTGGCCACATCACCATCACCCCTTTGCCACCTCTCACACACCCATTTCACCCTTGTCCCTTCACATGGGATATCTCACACACTTCACTCCACTTGCACCTACCCACTTGCCACATCTCACACCTCACTCCACACTTCACTCCACTTGCACCTACCCACTTGCCACATCTCCCTAGTTAAGTGAGACACTTCTAGTGACTCACTACAACTACCTAGGATAGGTGGCTGCCTAGTCCCTGCCACTTGGCAGCCCTGGCTTGCCACCTATCCTTCCCTCCAAAACCCTCAAAGGCCTATAAAGGCACCATCACATGACCAAGAAAAAGGAAAGAGGGGAATGCTAATGTTATGCTATCCAAATCATGACTCATGTAAGCAATATTCATTATTCATTTTCTTCTATTTCCATTTTCATTTACATTTATCATATTCATTGTGATAGGTGCTACTAAACCCTTGTCTATTTGCATGTGTGCAGGTTTCAGGATTCAACAAGTTCAAGGTCATCATGGTGGTCACGAAAAACCCACCTCCAACATTGTTGTAGCATGAAGAAGAATGAAAGACACCATCTTTGATTTGTAAAAGGGATTACCCCTTGTGGACATATTATTGTAAAATGCACCCTCAAAGGGTCAATTTGTATCCCAAGGGACCACTTTCCTGAATATAATACAATGTGTCATATTTATTGCAATGGTGTTCTTTTTTATGTATACAAAATTTACCCTTTGTATTGGACCTCATGATACGTTTAGATCTCATAAATCACTAGGTTCACCTTAAAATATTGGAGTTATGCTCAATGAGTTCTTCCAATAATAGATTCACCAGGTGAATGTTGGATGTGATTCAACAAGCAAATATACCAAGGTTTCACTAGAACCTTAGCTAATTAGTCAGATGAGAGTTGGGGTTTGTCCCACTAGGCATACTAGTGAAATTATTGGGGACCAAAACTATCTAGGGATAATTTCAATCTTGCACTTTAGGTATAATTGTAATGACCCAAAATTGAGCTACAAAAAGAAACACATAAATAAAATATATTTTTTTGTTTAAGGTGAGGGATTCATAAACCCCTAACCGACCTTGAATTGCTTTTTTTTGTTAAAGTTCCCCTAAGTTTTCATGAAGAACTACATATTATGAAATACCCTCACACAAATCCATCTGTGTAGGTGTATTATGTGTTACCACAAATAAGTTTATCCCTCTCATCACCCTCGATGAGCTAAACTTATCACCTTAAAACCATTGAAGGTATATGCCCATATCCATACCTTTCACAAGCCAGTATGTGTAGGTATGCTATGCATATTGCGAGTTAAGCTATCCATCTCATCTCCATAATGAGCTATCTTAACTCAGATGTAGTCTTTCCTTAGCTTAGTTATAAATCTACCTAAGGGGGTCCCAATTCCCTTAGGTCATATAGTTTCATCCTAATGGGGTTTTAATTCCCTTAGGTCATATTTATGTTCATCCTAGAACTCCATCTAGGTTTTATTTTGTAGCAAGAAAAACAAGAATAATTCTAGATACTAAATCTAACAAAACATAATCAAGAAGCATATGAAAGACACTTAGAAAGGAGCAATATTTAAATAAATTAAACATTAAATGAAAGGAATCTAAATGCAAAACATAGCTAATTCAAGCAATAATTTAAAAGTCCAACTCCCATCCATTAAACAATTATTACATATAAGCAAGCATGGTAAATCCTCCATACTCTTAACGAATAATATATTACATCAATTTCATTAGGGAAACCTCCCCACAAATATCTATTTAAGCATAAATAAATCATTTCAAGTAGAGTCAACTAACTCATTGGTTCCAACTACCTCCTTTGTCCACCTCAGCTTCCATTGATCATTTGAGGATAGTAGGGGATCAGGGCACTCATGGTTCCATGATAGACATACTTCTAAATGCATTTACTTATTTCATTGTCAAATTGTAACTATACAAATTAAATCAAAGTAACTAATCATATTACTTCAATCAATTCCTAATCACCCTTTGTTCAATAGATTAAAGTCCCATACCATTAATCTTCAAACAAGCTAGGTTCCTCTATTTTCATAAATCAAAGTCACCCTACTTCAATTCATAAAAATAAGCCATTTCTTTTACTTTCACTACTTAGAGTCCCATACCTCTAAATAATAAAAATAATCCATTTCATTTACTTTAATTAAATAGTCCCATACCTCTAAATAATAAAAATAATCCATTTCATTTACTTTCACTAAATAGAGTCCCATACCTCTAAATAATAAAAATAATCCATTTCATTTACTTTCACTAAATAGAGTCCCATACCTCTAAATAATAAAAATAATTCATTTCAATTTACTTTCACTAAATAGAGTCCCATACCTCTAAATAATAAAAATAATTCATTTCAATTTACTTTCACTAAATAGAGTCCCATACCTCTAAATAATAAAGATAATTCATTTCAATTTACTTTCACTAAATAGAGTCCCATACCTCTAAATAATAAAAATAATTCATTTCATTTACTTTCACTAAATAGAGTCCCATACCTCTAAATAATAAAAATAATCCATTTCATTTACTTTCACTAAATAGAGTCCCATACCTCTAAATAATAAAAATAATCCATTTACTAATTAACTAAAGCAACTCTTTAATTAATCCACTTTCCAATTAACTAAAGCAACTCTTTAATTAATCCACTTTCCAATTAACTAAAGCAACTCTTTAATTAATTCCATTTTCTAATTAACTAAAGCAACTCTTTAATTAATCCACTTTCCAATTAACTAAAGCAACTCTTTAATTAATCCACTTTCCAGTTAATTAAAGAAACTCTTTAATTAGTTCCATTTTCTAATCAACTAAAACAACTCTATAATTAGTTCCATTTTCTAATCAACTAAAACAACTCTATAATTAATTCTATCTTCTAATTAACTAAAGTAACTCTTTAATTAATTCTAAAGCAACTCTTTAATTAATTCCAAGCCACAAGGATGGTATCACCTTCAATCTCCTAAACCAAACTCTACGAAGGCAGCACAAAAACCACACTACAAGGAAGGCTCAAGAGGGGGGTGCACAATAGGTGATAAATTCCCATGAACTCAGGCAGAATTAGGAAAATAGTTCGCCATTGTAAAATCAATGAAAAACTAAGTCCACCCTTCGTGGTTCAATAATCAAGTGATAATCAAGCAAGGGGAAGAAGTGGGGTCTTCTTTATTAACATAGAGAAAATGGTAGGCAGGGGTTCGATTCTCCACTATGACAGAAGAAGTTCTAGTTCTTTGAGGTTAACCATGGTGCAACTAGATCTTAACTGACCTTGATGCAGGCTACCTTACACAAGTTTTACCATGGTGTATCCCAACGATCAAAGTGTCTCATAGGGTACTGGTTGTGGCTAATGCCAAGCCAATGTCCATTGACCAACATGACATCATCGCTATCTTGGCCAATCAATACTGGTGGAAAAATATCATAACCAACATTGGAAAGGTTTGACACAACCAACTAAGGTGAAGCACACAACCATTATTGGTGAAGCATACAACCAACTATGGCAAAGCTCACAGCCAACGAAGGCAACCACACAACCAACTATGGCAAAGCTCATAGCCAACTACGGTGACCACATAGCCAACTATGGTAAATATCACATCCAACTAAGGCAATCACACATCCAACTAAGGTAAATCTCTCACAACAATAGAGGTAAAAACACAACCAAGGCAAATCTCTCATAGCAATAGAGGTAAACACATAACCAAGGCAAAGCTCTCACAGCAATGGAGGCAAACACATAGTCAACTAAGATAAATCTCTCACAGCCAACAATGGTGAAGCACACACCGTCAACGAAGACCCAAGGAGTCGATCTAAGCAAGAAGTGGGGAGAAAGATAACAACCCATGCTAGTATGGTATAGACGAACGTCTAACCAACACGGTTTCATCACAGGATGAAGGATTACTCCCTATCGAATAATCAAGCATCTTACTTTCTTTAAACTTTAAAATGATAAGGATTAAGCTTAACCAACCAACCTGTAACCGTTCTAAGCTGGCCAAGATCTTCCCCTCTCGAGCATGGTTTCCACCCGATGTTTGTTTGTGAATTCCAATCCTTCACTCTAAATTTTTTTCAAGTTTATCCTCTTTCTTTCTTTGTTGAGTGAGATGAATGTGACCAGTGAGAACAACCAACCCCATATTCTTCCTTCCTTCCCCTTCTTAAGGGATCGAGCTCCTCCATTCAACGCTCTCTACCATCCTCATCAATGTTATCATCTGTCAGCCTTAACTTCCTTATTAAATATTTTAACTTTGGATTTAGCATACGTAAAGCTCTCCTCTTGAAGTCGATGTGAAGCTTCCTTTCCACTTGCTTGGATTTGCATCATTCAAGGTATTATTAAATATTTAAAAGGTTAAGGTATCTCGCAATATTCTGACAAAACACGATCTTTCATTTAAGAAGCCATATATTTTTATTTTATATAAATATAATAGACAATTCTCCTTCCTTAATGAAAGTCTATTGTCTTATTAAGAAGTACTTATTATCATTTTAAAATAAATTTTTTTTTTTTATTTAAAAATGAAATAAAACAACTTAATATTTATAAATGAAGTTTCTTTATCATTTAAACTATTATTTGTAAATGAAATTTACTTATCATTTAAAATAAACATCCATTTATTTATAAATGGAATTCCTTTATCTTTTAAAATAAAACAACTATTTATTTATAAATGAAACTCCATCAAATAAAAACAACTATTTATTTGTAAATGAAACTCCTTTATCATTTAAAAAAAAACTATTTATTTTTAAATGAAACTCCTTTATCATTTAAAAATAAAAACAACTATTTATTTGAAATAGAGAGTAAGAGGTTTTAAGCAGGAAAGGGTTTTTTCAAAGCAACCAAATTATGCATGCTTTTATTTTCCCAACTACCAATGCAGATAGTGATGAAGTAAAAGATAATTATACATATGCATCGGATAAATAGGGAATCTTTCCATCAACCTCTTCACCTGTCTCATTCTGAGAATTTACGATAGCTACTAGGCTATCAAATTGAGGTGCAATGTGGCTAGTTATTGATAATTATACCTAACCGATATTGCATGCCTATGTGAAGGTATCTATCCATGTTACCCTCGAGTTGCTTGGATCATCATTTCCCCCAATATCAAGTACCATCGCTTCTGGTGGATTATTTGACTTTCTTCCACCTACTAGTGTACCTAATCCTGCACATTTTAGCAATATGTTAATAGTAACACACTCTTCCAAATAAAATAACATCGTATAGTTGGTTCCATTTCTCAAAATTAAGTATTAAAGCATCATAGATTAATACATTGTTTCTTTGTGACAAAATCCTACTAGGGAGGGTCATGATAATGACCACCCATTATTGTTTCTAAGTGCACTCAATGTTCACACCTTGCATGGAGTGAATAGTCAAGAAGTTTAGGGAGCATGGGATGTGACTCTAGGGACAACCTATAGGATTTTCCTAAGGTTGGATCATTGTTTAGATGTGTTCTTGGTGACTTATTCCTAAGCTAGCCTAGTTTATTGGATTTGATATGGGAAAAGGAATAAGAGAAAAAACAATAAAACTAATTATCATAAACAATGGGTGATGATGCAAAAAGAACTAAAAGGGTCTGTGTATTGATGGGATGAATGAAAATATGCATCAACCATGATAACAAGAATGAAAACAATTTTGAAATAATATATTTCCTCCTCATAGAACTTGCACAAAGACTAGGACATATACTAGTCACAACTCTTCATACAAATTTACACATATACAAAGACCATGAAAGAAGGAAATAGTCATATATATATATATATATGTGTGTGTGTGTGTGTGTGTGTGTGTGTTAAAAGTATTTATATACATATACGAAAAATAAAAAGGTTTGAATGCTCATGAGTTAACTCAAGGATCGAGTCTATATTAATACACAAAAAGAATGAGAGAACAACTTTATCTAAGGTTAGACACTAAGCACACAAATATTGTTCTTCCTTCCTTTTTCTAGATACAAAAATAAATATTTATATAGCCTAAATCTAAATTCAAACTTCAAAACTTCCATCCAATTTTCTTGAGTGAGAAAGCCTATCTTCTTTGGTTGTTGAGCTTGAGATATTGTTTTGCATTTTCCTAGTAGATCTAGATTTGATCTAGGGTCTAATTGCCATAAATGTCTTGCAAGTAGAGTAGTACTCTTTAGAGGTGTCATTAATGGGTTTCTTATCTTCATAGAAACTTGAGTTCTAGTGGTGTTAACCATTTCTTGTTGGGAAAGCCTTATTTTTGATCTTGAGACAACTTGGGTCCCATCTCTATGTTTTCTTGGTTTCTAAGTGATTGTACCACTTGGTATTTCATCGAGTTTGGTTAGAACTTATGTTGATTAGTCCTTGCTTGGGTTTTTAGTGAATAAGGATTTGTTCAAGGCATAAATTTTGAGATAGCTACTAAATTTTTGATTCTTCTTTGTCTCTCTATCTCTTATCTCTAGGGGTTTGATTACCAGACTTCAGTAGTAGTATCTTGCTTGAGACTCCTTTTGGGGATCCCATTATTCTAGTAGTGCTTCCTTTGTACTTGCTCTATTACAAAACTCTATTTTGGATGGGGGGATGCCTTTGGAGTTTGTGTGTAGTGAGAAATTCATTACACAACCCTTAATGGTTTTTAAAATAATATTTTTAGAAGAATTATGACTTTGGATAAGTTTTTCAAGCTTGAATATTAATTGGAGTTCCAATTGCTACTTCTTGATCATATCATAGTCTAGTGAATACCACTTTTGTTGGTCATACACATTGCTTTATTTATGATACTTGAAAGTTGCTTTCATATAGGGATTACTAAAGTTCTTCATTTGATGAGTGTTCCTGAGTTATTTTTTTGTTCGATTTTGGCCAATTTTCTCTTTTTTTCTCGTTTTTATCACAATATTTTGGGGTGACCTTAATATGGACTAGCAAGCTTAGACAACCTTATTGAATCCTTGCCTAAAAATATTATCCCCTTTCTTTTATTCCTCTATTGTCCTTGGGATTTATTTCTTTAATATCTTGTTGGTGCTATATTGTAACTACACTAGGGTATATGAGGTATGAAAAACTAATTACCAAAAGAGGATGGCTCATTTTAGAAATCCACTCATATGGTTGAGGGATGGATATGTGGCCACTTAGTACATTGAAATATTGCCAACAACAAAGCCCTTATAGTTAACACTAAAAATACTTCGAGGTTTCTACTTATGGTGAGGTCTGGCATAACTACCATAAAAAAGGCTATAGTCATTTTTCTATTCAATCTGGGTGGTCAACATCACCTCATGGCAAAGGGAATTTTGATTTTTCTAGTAATTTTTTATGCGGGACTTCCCTTGTCGACATACTTAGCATTTTATCAATAAACTATTTTATATATGGAAGGAGCTTCAGGTCCTCTCATCTCACGTAGCTCTAGATAACAATTTTGTTCAAAATTCCTCACTCAAATTGGATTTGTCGAGTGTTGTGAAATATCATTACACAAATATTTATGGATGGTATAATAAGATTATTCTTAGGTTCAGTGCAACTTAACCATGGAGTAATAAAATATGGTCAATAAATGTCTAGGCAATGATGGAGACTATGTAAGTATGGGCTAGTGGACAAAAATGGATCTACTTTGAGAGATGATCTAAAATAGTTAGAATAATTGATTTACCTCTTGAGTTTGCAAATCATCCAATAAAATCTATGGAAATATTAATCTATATTCTAGTTGGAATAGGTAATGGGTAGAACATGTCTAGAGCTGTTGGACATTTTCAGTCCCTAAGTCAAATTTTTCATTGATGTCACCGGATGAAGTCATCATTAATGTCAAGGAATTCGGAAAGAAATAAAGTCATCAAAGTTGTCACTGATATCCAGGAAGAAGCTTCAACAATGCAGAAGTTAAAGGCAAAAGGGCGTCATAATATTTTAATATTATATGGGAGCATAAGTTAAAAAGGGTTTTCATAAAAACCCAAGGAGGCCTATTGCAAAGTTTAAAAGGAGGTCTAATATTTATTTTATAAAATATTTAAATTCAAAAGGAATTTAAATTTTATAAATAAATATCATTAATACCAAGTTGTGCAATTAGAGAAGTCCCTAATAAAACCAAAGATTTTATTAAATTAATTTATAATATTTAAATTTAAATAATTTATAAATTAATTCGAGCACCGACGTCGAATAAATTTGGAGAAGCACCAACGTGTTTGCATAAATGTGGAAAGGCTATATATACCATGCCTTAAAGGCGTTCAAAATCATCTTTGCTTCAAAACATTATTGCATGCGAACTGTGAAGAGGAAGCTTGTGAGAAAATAGCGATTTCATATTTTCTTATGGTAGCGATTGGGAATATTTTGAAAGCGACGAAAAGGTTGGAGATAGTTGGGCAGAGTGGCGTAGTGTCAAGGAGGCATTGGCTTAAACGTTGAGGCATTGAGTGGCCTGCATTCAAAACATGGGTATAGTGTTTGCATTATGTTGGAGCACCAATGGAAGGTGCACATTTTTATATTTAGCAGAGAAAGGAAGGTTCATAGAGCACATGATGCTCTCCCATTACCAAGCGAGCGCTTAGCTCGCATGACAGTTGGATCCGTGGCTAAGGCGTTGGTCATGGGTTGCATTGAGGGTTCGAATCCCTCCAAAGGCAAGATTTGGACAAGTTTTGAGTGAAATTGCTGGGCAGATTTGAGTAGGTTTTGAGTGGACCTATTGAGCAAATTTGAATAAGATTTGAGTGAACTTTTTGAGTAGATTTGAGCAAGTTCTGAGTGGAATTGTTGAGTAGATTTAAGAAAGTTTTGAGTGGACTTGTTGAGCAGAATTAAGCAAGTTCTGAGTGGACCTGTTGAGCATATTTTTGCTAGACCAAAGGATTGTGTTTAGTGCAGATTTGAGATAGATTTTTGGAGGTGACAGATCAAAGAGGACATTAGTATCCAATGGATAGAGATCCATTAGCTAGGGCAATGTGGATAGGTCTTCTGAGTGGGGACAAGAGTCTTTAGTGGAGAGAGATCCACAAGCCAGTGCAGAGGAGGCAATAGTCTTCTAGAGGATCACTAGTCAAAGTAGAGGAGAAGGAGTTATCCAGTGGATAAAGATACATGAACCAGATTTAGGGGATCAACATCTCCTTTGGACAGAGGTCCATAAACATTGTAGGGAAAGGATTCCAAAAATATTAGTTGAGAAAAATTTATAAGAAATATTTTCTCCATGGAGGTAGTCATATTTGGGTAAACAACGTAAAATTATGTCTCTCATGTGTGTGATGCTTTGTGTGATGTTTACTGCATGCTGATGCTACTATTTGGATTAAAAAACAAAAATTTTTATTCTATACTATTCACCCCCCCTCTCAATATAAGCACATGTTCTTCAATTGGTATCAGAGTGGGTCTCTCCATGAAAATACTAGTAGCTTGGAAGAGGATCCTTATGTAGCACACATGACTTAAGAAAGTGAAGAAGAGACTATGTTTAACATAAAATAATAATTCTTTGCTGCTCTCAGAAAATTGGAAAGACTTAGAGAAAAAAATTCAAGCTTGAAGGAACAAGTTCAAGAAGATGAAGAAGCAATGATGGAACTTATACAAAATCTCACAGAACTCAAGATTAGGGTGGAAGAAGGAAGAATATTGAGCAATATATGACAGATCTATTGGGAGCCAGCGAAAAAAAATGTGAAAAATTGGAAGCATAAATTGTTCTCCTAAGAAATAAAGTTGAACAGTCCAAGGTACTACAAGATACAAAATATGAGAAACAAAAAGAGGAGTCAAGTCTTCAGAAAGCAAAAACTTCAAACAAGGATAAACAAGCAAAGGATATCAGAAAGGAAGAAAACAAAGAAGAACCCTGGATAAGAGTTAATCACAAGATAAAGATGACTTCTCCATAAATTCCAAGACATCCAAATAGGTTACATAATTTCTTCCATGGTCATTACTTTTCTTATAATAAATATGGTCATAGAGTTGCACATTGTATTCATTATGCAAGATACAATAGAAATTATAATTCCTTTGCACCTCTCATGGATGAATGTTATATATTACAAATGCAATAATTTTGGGCACAAGGCTAGATGGTATAAAATGATATTTCTTGAGTCTAGAAAAATATTTTCAACAAATAGGAAAGATGAAAACAAAAATGTTAAGAATAGATCAATGTTAGTGCAAAACACCCTTTATGATAAGGATAAAGAAGAAAAATGGTATCTTTATAGTGGTTGCTCCAGTCACATGACAGGAGACAAAGACAAATTCATTGTACTAAAAGAAATAAATAGAGGATCAGTAAGTTTTGGTGATAATGGATCAACAAGGATTGGTGGAAGAGGAACTCTAAGTTTAGACAATGGAAAAACAAAAATAGAGAATGTTTTGTATGTGAAAGAGTTAAAACACAATCTGCTGAGTATAAGTCAACTTTGTGATCAAGGATACATGGTCACATTCCATATAGATATATGTGAGATAAGAAAATCAAGAACTGGAAAAATCATTGCCAATGCAAGAAGAAACCCAAACAACTTATACATGCTCAATGAGATCAAAGGAGAAAATTTCTTTCTATCACAAAAATATGAGATTTGGTTATGGCATAGAAGATTGGGTCACTTGAATTTTAAAAATATAGTTAATATAAGCAATAAACAGGCCATTAGAGATTTACCAAAAATAAAAAGACATCAAAACACAATTTGTGCATCCTTTCAACATGGAAAGCAAACTAGGACAACCTTTAAGCCAAAAGGTTATATGTCATCTGAGACACTGAGCCTAATACATACTAATTTTTGTGGTCCTACCAGAACATAAAGCATTCAAGGTGAGAGTTACTTTATGTTGTTTATATATGATTATTCCAGAATGGTTTGGGTAACCTTCCTAAAAGAAAAATTAGAGGCCTTTGAAAAATTCAAAGCATTCAAGGAATTGGTTGAAAATGAAACATGCAAAAGGATTAAGTGTATAAGATATGACAGAGGAGGAGAATTCACTTCAAATGAATTCATAGAATTTTGTGAACAACATGGAATCAAGAGAGGGTACTCAGCAGCAAGAACTCAACAAAATGGGGTAGTTGAAAGGAAAAACAGGATTGTTGAAAACATGGCTAGAGCTATGTTAAATGAA
The DNA here is from genome assembly GCA_028583015.1 of Wollemia nobilis. Classification (NCBI taxonomy): domain Eukaryota; kingdom Viridiplantae; phylum Streptophyta; class Pinopsida; order Araucariales; family Araucariaceae; genus Wollemia; species Wollemia nobilis. Next base: position 1,049,385 of record JAQPPZ010017247.1, read on the forward strand.
TCTAAGTTATCAGATGGTTTTTGGAAAGAAGTTGTAAACAAAACATTATACATAATCACTAGGTCTCAATTCAGGGTAAATCATCACAAGACTCCATATGAGCTTTGGAAAGGAAGACCTGCCACTGTAAAACACTTCAGAATTTTTGGAAGTAAATGTTACATAATATGGGAAGATCAAAACATGGGCAAGTTTGATCCAAGATGTGATGAGGGAATTTTTCTTGGTTATTCCACAAAGAGTAAAGCCTACATATTCTTCACCAAAAGAACATGCACTATGGTGGAAAGTATAAATTTAACAATTGATGAGAAGATAGATTCCAGAGAACTAGTCCAAAAAATTGTGTATCAAGAAGATAGATGTTGTCAAGAGGAATTTTGTGAGGAATAATATAAATAAGAAGAATAAAAATAAAGACTTCTTCCCAAAACTCCATCTAGGTATGTATAGAAACATCATCTAAAAGAACAGATCATAGGGAATCCAGATGAAATACAGATAAGGAGAAGAATAATAAAACCATCTTAGCAAGCAAATTTCTCTTTACTATCTAATATTGAGCCAAAAGACTTCACCCAGGCAAGTGAGGATGAGGTTTGGGTTAAGGCAATGAATGAGGAATTGGATCAGATAGAGAAGAGTAAAAATTGGGAACTTGTTCCATGACCAAAGGACAAAAATGTGATTGGAACAAAATGGGTATTCAGAAATAAATTAAATGAAAAGGGACAAGTGGTCAGAAATAAAGCAAGGTTAGTATGTAAAGGTTATGCACAGGTAGAAGGAATTGACTTTGATGAAATTTTTTCTCTAGTTGCATGACTTGAAGCTATAAGTATGTTTTTAGCCTTATCAAGTTTCAAGAAATTTAAGGTATATCAGATGGATGTCAAGTTAGAATTTCTAAATGGGGTTCTAGAAGAAGAGGTTTATAATGAAAAACCAGAGGGATTCATACTAGCAGATAAACCAGATCAGGTATGCAGGTTGAAAAAGGCATTGTATGGTTTAAAGTAGGATCCTAGAGCATGGTACTCAAGATTGGATAAGTATCTTCAGGAATAGGGATTCAGAAAAGGAATAGCATACAATAATTTATATATCAAAAATAAAGGGAGTGATATTCTAATAGTGGTTGTTTATGTTGATGACATATTTTTTTAGGGAAACAATGATAAGATGTGTAAAGGATTTTATAAAAACATGCAAAATGAATTTGAGATGTCTATGCTTGGTGAATTTTCCTTCTTTCTTGGACTTGAGATTTCACAATCAGAAAAGGGAGTGTTTCTCTCACAAGCCAAATATATAAATGAAATGTTAAATAAATTTAGGTTAGAAGATTGCAAACTGGTAAGTACTCCCATGGTCACATGATGTAAGTTGAGTAAGGATGATGAATATCCATAGGTATATCAGAGACTATATAGATCTATGATTGGTAGCTTATTATATGTTACAGCTACAAGACCAGACATAGTATAGTCAGTGGGATTAGTGGCAAGGTTTTAGGCAGAACCTAAGGAAACACATGTGGCAGTAGTAAAAATAATTTTTAGATATCTAAAAGGGACTATGGATTTTGGGATTTGGTATCCCAAAGTGATAGTTTCAGACTAATAGCATATATAGATGCATATTGGGCTGGTAGCATTGATGACAGAAAAAGCACAAGTGGAGGATCATTCTTCCTTGGAGAATGTCTAGTCTCTTGGTTAAGTAAGAAATAGGTTTCAGTATCTTTATCTACAACTGAGGTAGAATACATTGCAACAGTAGCCAGTTGTACATAGGTGTTATGGATGAAGAGAACTCTAGAAGACTTCAAGATAAATCATGATCATCCTATTCCTATACTATGTGATAATACAAGTGCCATAAGTATCTCAAAAAATATAGTAATTCACTCCAAGACAAAGCACATTCTGATTAAGTATCATTTTCTAAGAGAATAGGTGACAAATAAATAGGTCAGATTGGAATATGTCACTAAAAAGGAACAAATAGCATATATTTTCACTAAGCCTCTTTCAAAGGAAAATTTTGAGTATCTTCGAGGAAAATTGGGAGTGAGACTCCCACCCCAGACTTAACCACCTCAACAGAAGGTGGGGGGGGGCTAAGCTAAGAGGCTCATTATTAGCCTCGAGCCCCAAAGGTGACCCTTTGCCATTGATGTCAAAGGGGGAGAGATTTATGTAATGGGGAGAGATTTGATATTTGAGAGAGCATTGAGCTAGGGGAGCAGTGTCCCAGGGGGAGCAGAACAAAGGAAAGGTCAAGTTTTCGATAGAAAGAATTTGGGTTAGCATCAATGACAAAGTGGGAGATTGTTGGACATTTTGAGTCCCTATGTCAAAGTTGTCATTGATGTCACCAGATGAAGTCATCATTAATGTCAAGGAATTTGGCAAGAAATAAAGTCGTCAAATTTATCACTAATATCCAGGAAGAAGCTTCAATAGTGCAGAAGTTAAAGGCAAAAGGGCTCCATAATATTTTAATATTATATGGGAGAATAAGTTAAAAGAGGTTTCATAAAAACCCAAGGAGGCCTATTGCAAAGTTTAAAAGGAGGTCTGATATTTATTTTATAAAATATTTAAATTCAAAAGGAATTTAAATTTTATAAATAAATATCATTAATACCAAGTTGTGCAATTAGAGAAGGCCCTACTAAAACCAAAGGTTTTATTAAATTAATTTATAATATTTAAATTTAAATAAATTTAAATAATTTATAAATTAATTTGAGCATCAACGTAGAATAAAGTTGGGGGAGTGCCGACGTGTTTGCATAAAGGTGGAAAGGCTATATATACCATACCTTAAAGGCTTTCAAAATCATCCTTGCTTCGAAACATGATTGCATGTGAACTGTGAAGAGGAAGCTTGTGAGAAAACAACGATTTTTTATTGCCTTGTGGTAGCAATTGGGAATATTTTGAAAGTGACCAAAAGGTTGGAGCCAACTGGGAAGCATGGACTAGTGGCAAGGAGGTATTGGCTAAAACATTGAGGCATCGAGTGGCCTGCATTCAAAATATGATGATAGTGTTTGCATTGTGTTTGAGTGCCAACAGAAGGCGCATATTTTTATCTTTGGCAGAGAAAGGAAGGTTTATAGAGCACGTGGTGCTCTCCCCTTTCCAAGTGAGCACTTATCTTACATTGTGGTTGGAGTCGTGGCTAAGGCATTGGTTGTGGGCTACATTGAGGGTTAGATTCCCTCTAAAGACAATATTTGGACAAGTTTTGAGTGAACTTGTTGAGCAGATTTGAGCAGGTTCTAAGTGGACCTATTGAGAAAATTTGAGCAAGTTTTGAGTGAACTTGTTGAGTAGATTTGAGTAGGTTCTTAGTGGACCTGTTGATCAGATTTGAGCAAGTTCTGAGTGGACTTGTTGAGCAAATTTGAGCAGGTTCTAAGTGGAACTATTAAGAAAATTTGAGCAAGTTCTGAGTGGACTTGTTGAGTAAAATTGAGCAGGTTTTGAGTGGACATGTTGAGGAGATTTGTGCTAGAACGAAGGACTATGTTTAGTGCATATTTGAGATAGATATTTGGAGTTAACAGAGCAGATAGGACAATAGTATCCAATGGATATATATCCATTAGCCAGGGTAGTGAGGATAGGTCTTCTGAGCGGGGATAAGAGTCTTTAGTGGAGAGAGATCCAAAAGCTAGTGTAGAGGAGGCAGTAGTCTTCTAGAGGATCACTAGTAAAAGCAAAGGAGAAGGAGTTCTCCTGTGGATAGAGATCCATGAAGCAGATTTAGGGGATCAACATCTCCTTTGGACAGAGGTCCATAAACATTGTAGGGAAAGGATTCCCAAAATATTATTTGAGAAAAATTTATAACAAATATTTTCTCCGTGGAGGTAGCCATCTTTAGGTCAACCACATAAAAATGATGTCTCTCATGTTAATATTGCATTCAAGAAACAACAAGAAGCATGTTAAAATAAAATGTAGCCTCTCTTGATGAGGCCTTTAGAGGGTATTAGCATAAAAGATATCATGACTATCAATAAGCAAGAAGATGCTAAAACTATGTTAAACATAAAAATATTAAAACATGTAACCTAAATAACATCTAACTATTTAGTAACCTAATTACAAGATTGAAAGCATGGAGGCATGAAAAATATCCATTAGAGTGTTATATGCCACAATGAAAGCAACATGCATAAATACTATAAATCTATATGTCAGGGTCTCTAAATTGCTAATTAAACCAGTAATAAAGATAATCTATCCTAACTAAATAATGTGCAAAAGGAAAAACAAGGGAATATCCCCTAATTTGCTCATCGCGGGTCTGATGCGCGTTTGGCACTATTGACCATGGCTGAGAGTGATGATGGAGCTTTGAGTAGGTTTGCCCTTCAAATCAGGGCTTCTTATCTAATCCACCTTGTCAAATTAATGTCCAAGGGTCACCTCTATGTCCTCTGATAGGTTTGGTGGTTGAATTTATCTGATGGTGCACGGATTGCATGAATTGGCATTTCTTGGCTCTCCTAGGTTTCTAGGGCTTCCATTGCAATTTGACCTCCAATTAGATAGTAAAAGTATCCCTATCAATGCATCTAGGTGAGTATGCAATTTGACAGGGATTCACTACTAAATTGATAAACTTCTCTTCATACTTATCCCCAATTTGGAGGGGGATTTTATAGCATTGGCCTAGGGCTAGGGGTGGCTTCCTCATGAAGCCAAGATCAATATTGGGCAGTTGAGCCAGTTGGATGTAAGGATCCAAAACCTTCCTCGCTAAAACCACTCCAATATGCAACCAATTGGTCGTTGCAACCAACTTTGGGTCGAATGAAGGCCAACTGACTCTAAGTGCTGACCATGGATGACATGCACTATGAGCACTGCTAACCACGGGTGTCAGTAGCGACTAGCACTGACTAGGCAAAATATACCTAAATGAGTGGTAAAAATCACTACTATACCTTGGATGTGTCCAAATATCCTCCATATGGTCTTCTAGCATGTCCCATATGAGTAGTCACCTCGACATGATGCATTTTAGGTGTCTAAAGATGCTCCTTTTGAGATGCATTGTGATTTTGAACAATGTTGAGCAAAAATAGACCTCCTAAAATGATGTCATAGGTTGGATGATGATCATTGATATTATCAAAATTAGATGCCCCGAGTCCAACAAAAGGACACACATCCTTGAATCATTGCTTCCAACTAGGTAGAAGGCTTAAAATTTGAAAATGTTTGCACTCGTCATCAAACATTCGGATAACATCAATGTCAAGTAGGCTTTCGCGCCTGTCAATCCGAAAGGATGAGAGTTATAAACTAACTATCATATTTGCTATTTTCCCCAAGCAAGGGGTAAGCTTATGATAGTATTTAGCAATGATTTGCAAGGACGAACACAATTTGACAAGATCAAGGGAGCTACTATTGACTTTGATTATGATTTGATATTATGACTACCTCCTCAGGCGATGAGTTGATGAGGGTAATGACAATTAAATTAGGCGATGAGGTTGCTTGACCACTATGAATGATCTTGAAAAAATTAAGATTTAGCATTTGAATACTTGGCAAGGCCTAATCAACTATGATTACACCATTTATAATAATTGCATATTTCTATCCCATGAAGCGGTCCAGCCACGAAGGCCTTCGTAGGGAATCGAAATGATAGCAATATCCATTAGGCTTGTAGTGAATCATAATGTTGATGATATGTTAAAAAGTGTCATAGGAGAATCACGATGAATATATCGTTCCTGTGGAGCAGTTTGGCTGTGTAGGACTTCTTGGGGATTGAAATAAAACATAACAATTTATAAATGACGAAATTGCCCCAAATGCCCTTATGGTAATTTACTCATCTTGCCATATTGCATGGATCACAAGTTGCTGCAACCGCCAAGTTTATAGGGTAAATAACTGAATACGAGGTGCATTTGGCTTTTGATTTATTTGATTTATTTGTTAATTTTTAATTTTTTAACTTTCTGGTATGATTAATATCCTTGATTTGACCTTTTGAGGCTTTCCACGATGGGAGTTTGGAGCATTAAATATAGTTTTATAATTGTGTTTGTTAGAAGCAAGCTAATTTCTTAACCGTGGATGGAAAACATGGGCCAAAACCCTAATTCGGGGACCATGAATGTCAACAGTGGGCTGCATCAAAATTGAAAATTATAAAAGAGTTTTCACTTTGTAAATTTTCATTATTTACTTGCATGTGACAGTAAAAATGAGAGCTCTGAGAGGTAAAAACTACTTTCTGACATGGAACGCTGCTAAAAAACCCGACACACTTCCTATTCTTCACACTGATGGCATACCAGTCGGAAGCCTCGACCAGTGGAGGAGTCGGTGATTCTAAGGTATCTTACAAACTGAGACCTCACATGTCATTACCAGATGTAAAATTAACTTCATTAATTAATCGGTAAATGAACCACACTAAACTATTGGTAATGAAATTCACTGTAGTTAGGTTTTAGTGTAGGTTAGCTAGATAGGGGGTTTATTAATTTTTAGGGGGTTTTTATGGGAAGGGTGGACCCGTTTAGGGTTTTGCTCCCTAGCCATGGGTGGTAGATGCAAGACCCAATTGGTAAATTGGGGACCGCGGCTATCAACCATTGCGGGATTCAAATCCCAACAGTTGAATTTTTGATCGTTGGATCAGCCGTGATTTCGACCTGCGGTGCCCAAATTTTCCATAATTTTACAAAAAAATTCATTTTTTTTTATTGAATTTTTCTAGGCACTTAATGCCATTTTTTGCATTTTTGGAAAGCTTTTATGATGTTTTTAAAATTGGTTATCATGTTTTTACATGTTTTTGTGTTTTTATGCATTTTTTAATTTGTTTTGACATTTTAGGATTATTTTTTCATTATTTTTCTTGTTTATTATTTTTGTTATCTCTTAGACTTTGAATAATAGAGTAAGGGAGATTGATCTCATTCATGACCTCCATGGTGATCTCATTGATGGTGAGTGAAAGTGGTTCACTATAGTAGGGTTTGGATACATATTGGACCTCCCCACCATTCATATCGATAAAGCATATCTGATTGCCTTAGCCCATTGCTAGGATGCATGGACCAGCACATTTTACTTGTCGATGAATGAAATAACTATCACTTTGGAGGATGTGTACCGCATCTTCCATTTGCCTATTTATGGTGAGCTTGTCATGTATTCTCCTACTATGGCCAGGAGGGCCGTATTTGATTCCATATTTTGTGGACGAAGTGCAGAGGCTTAGGACATAATGCCCATGGGGGCATCCATGTTGGAGAGTGGTTTGAGGCCCGATTCTTCTCATAGTAGGATGCTATGTTTATGCTCCTGATTATTTGGATAGTACTCTAAGATTATTCAGGCATGAGGTTCCCTTGGAACCTCCTGGATCAAACCAGACAGGTGATGGTTAGTTCGACTAGAGATCCTCTCATTCTATCATGGGGAGCGCCCTGCTAGCATAGCTCTATTGTGAGTTGTATTAGATCACACACCATAGTAGAGTCAACATCAACTGTAGTATCCTCCTACAGGTTTGGGGCTGGTAGCACATCCTGATCGAGCACCCTATCTATTTACCCTTATCGATCACTAACATCGATGATGAGAGATAGTGCTACACCACTTGCTATACCTGCGAGCATGAGGGCTTTAGGAGTAGGTCTCATGTAGGAGACCTAGAGAACTACATTGAAATATTTGTACAACTCTACCCTTAGGACATACTGTGGTGACCGTATATGGACTACCCAGCTTGGATAGAGGTGGATAGGTACTTGCGTCGAGCATGGAAAGATAGATGGATCATCGATCAGAAGGCTGACATTTGTGAGTACCACTTCTACTCTCACGTCCTAAGGTATTTTGGGATCCGATAGGATATCCCAGAGATACCATTCATCTACAGACACCTTGTCATCGAGAGGGACCTGACATGGCCCCAAGTTACTCCACTAGGGGATGATGATGATGACTTTCAAGGGTTAGACCAAGTGGATGCAGGCACTACTCCTGACTATGATGGATGGTGGGTAGAATTCCAATGGCATGGAGAGGGTCCACTAGACTGACCAACTGGAGGATTCACAATAGAGGGTATAGAGGGCACAGAGGTGAACCCTCATGGGCGTAGGACCCTCCAGTGGATAGAGAATGCATGGGGTGTAGGGGCCACTACAAAGGAGGGCCCATAGGTTTTGCTAGAGGAGGAGGCATTAAAGGAGGGTGAGGCACCTTTGGACAACGAGATTGGGCAACTGAGAGCCTAGATTACCAATCTCTAGAGCTAGGTTGAGAGACTACAAACAAAACTACTTCATAGGGATACTTCTATCACCACTCTAGAGGTGAAGGTAGAAAAGGGAGAGAGGCAGTGGTAGGGATATGAGGAGGAGAGGACAATCCTCCACACATAGGCTACCGCTGTAGGCATCCAAATTACACAGCTCACTGGCCAACGAGATGTGGCATAGGCACAAATAAGTACCATGACTACTGAGAGGGACTTATTGAGGGTAGCGATGGGCAATTCCTCATCCACATAGGCTATCATGATGTCTCCCACAACACCATTTCCTCTACTGCCAGCAGGTAGTGACCCCATGGTAGAGATCAGGAAGCTGTATTCCCTCATGGAGGAGGGTAATGAGCGAGATACAGTGTGTGTAGCTCGCATATCCTAGTTGGAGGGCTACATCAGGCTGATAGGTGGGGAGGTACCAAAGGATACCCATTCTATAGGGACTCAGTAGACCAGGTCTAGGACCAAGGAGACATGGCAATCTTCTGCTAGCTTGAGCCACAGGATGCACAGGACTGAGAGGACTCATAGGTCCTTGAGTACTCATGGTGCTACCTCAAAGAGGAATCATAAGGATGGTAGAGGTGATGAAGGTGCCTTACATCCTGGGGACGTAGGTCCTATCTAGTACAAATCTCATAGATACTGTGTACCAATTTTGAGTTGTAAGGTCGAGGACCTACATAGTTGTAGACTACGAGAATTTTGATATACCCTGATACTATGTACTCTTTGACACATATATTTATATGATATGACAGTTCATATCATTATATTTTATGTTATGCACATGGATGCAATGCAAATATTTGATTTATTACTATATGATGTTATGTATGGATGACATGCACTAGCTATATGATATGGATGCAATGATATACATGTGTAGATGGACTACTTTATGATGTTGTGTATACAAATGCAATGTTTGATGTTTAAATGCAATTTTGATATGCTTTACTTGTATGCATTTACTTTATGCTACTTATGCCATGTATGTACTGCATGTATTTTTTTGATGATATTGAGTTATTATAAATGGACATGTATGCTTAATCGCTTAAAAAACAATGTATGCAATATGATATGAGGTTTTAACAATCTAATGGATGACACCATAAAATGTATAACAATCATGGAATATAGTTGCTTTATCTCTTTGTGAAAGATAATACACCCATATGTGAGATGTAATGATGTATGTTTTCTGTTCATAAGATTTTGTAAATTAAAAGAATATGTATGATATAATCAGTGGCTATATAAATATCATTTATGACATCCATCCGGTATCTAATTATATAGTATAAATAATTCTAATAAAAAAATTCTCATAAGAGAAATTGATGTTTGAAGATTGCATTTGAAAATTTGATTGTTGTTGTTTGGTAATTTTTGAGGTTTACCATGAGACTCAAACACCCTAGTTGACTAATCAAACATTGTATACTAAATAAGATTTTCACTAGGAAAGATGAAAAGAAAAATGTTAAGGATAGATCAATGTTAGTGCATACAACCCTTTCTGCTAAGGATAAAGAAGAAAAATAGTATCTTGATAGTGGTTGCTCTAGTCACATGACAGGATACAAAGACAAATTCATTGTACTAAAAGAAACAAATAGAGGATTAGTAAGTTTTGGTGATAATGGATCAGCAAGGATTGGTGGAAGAGGAAATCTAAGTTTAGACAATGGAAAAACAAAAATAGATAATGTTTTGTATGTGAAAATGTTAAAACACAATCTGTTGAGTATAAGTCAACTTTATGATCAAGGATACATGGTCACCTTCCATTCGGATAGATGTGAGATAAGAAAATAAGAAACTGGAAAAATAATTGTCAATGCAAGAAGAACCCCAAACAACTTATACATGCTCAATGATATCAAAGGAGAAAATTTCTTTCTATCACAAGAATATGAGATTTTGTTATGGCATAGAATATTGGGTCACTTGAATTTTAACAATATAGTTAATATAAGAAATAAACAGGCAGTTAGAGATTTACCCAAAATAAGAAGACCTCAAAACACAATTTGTGCATCCTGTCAACATGGAAAGCAAACTAGGACAACCTTTAAGCCAAAAGGTTAGATGTAATCTGAGCCATTGAGCCTAATACATACTGATTTTTGTGGTCCTACTAGAACACAAAGCATTTAGGGTGAGAGTTACTTTACGTTGTTTATATATGATTATTCTAGAATGGTTTGGGTAACATTCCTAAAAGAAAAGTTAAAGGCCTTTGAAAAATTCAAAGCATTCAAGGAATTGGTTAAAAATGAAACAGGCAAAAGGATTAAGTGTCTAAGATCTGACAGAGGAGGAGAATTCACTTCAAATGAATTCATATAATTTTGTAAACAACATGGAATCAAGAGAGAGTACTCAAAAACAGAAACTCCTCAACAAAATGGGGTAGTTGAAAGGAAAAACAAGACTGTTGAAAACATGGTTAGAGCTATGTTAAATGAATATAAGTTATCAAAAGGTTTTTGGAAAGAAGCTATAAACACAACATTATACATAATCACTAGGGCTCAATTGAGGGTAAATCACCACAAAACTCCATATGAGCTTTAGAAAGGAAGACCTGCCAATGTAAAACACTTCAGAATTTTTGGAAGTAAATGTTACATAATACGGGAAGGTCAAAACTTGGGCAATTTTGATCCAAGATGTGATGAGGGAATTTTTCTTGGTTATTCCATAAAGAGTAAAGCCTACAGATGCTTCAACATAAGAACATGCACTATGGTGGAAAGTATAAATATAACAATTGATGAGAAGATAGATTCCAGAGAACCAGTTCAAAAAATTGTGTATCAAGAAGATAGATGTTGTCAAGAGGAATTTTGTGAGGAATCATATAAAGAAGAAGAATAAAAATAAAGAATTCTTCCCAAAACTCCATTCAGGTATGTACATAAACATCATCTAAAAGAACAGATCATCGGGAATCTGGATGAAAGATAGATAAGGAGAAGAATAATAAAACCATCTCAACAAGCAAATTTCTCTTTACTATCTAAGATTGAGCCAAAATACTTCACTCAGGCAAGTGAGGATAAATTTTGGGTTAAGGCAATGAATGAGGAATTGGATCATATAGAGAAGAGTAAAACTTGGGAACTTGTTCCATGACCAAAGGACAAAAATGTGATTGGAACAAAATGGGTATTCAAAAACAAATTAAATGAAGAGGGAAAAGTGGTTAGAAATAAAGCAAGGTTAGTATACAAAGGTTATGCACAGGTAGAGGGAATTGAATTTGATGAAAATTTTGCTCTAGTTGCATGACTTGAAGCTATAAGGATGTTTTTAGCCTTCTCAAGTTTCATGAAATTCAAGGTATATCAGATGGATGTCAAGTCAACATTTCTAAATGGGGTTCTAGAAGAAGAGGTTTATATTGAAAAACCAGAGGGATTCATACTAGCAGATAAACCAGATCAGGTATGCAAGTTGAAAAAGGTATTGTATGGTTTAAAGTAGGATCCTAGAGCATGGTACTCAAGATTGGATAAGTATCTTTAGGAATAGATATTCAGAAAAGGAATAGCATACAGTATTTTATATATCAAAAATAAAGGGAATGATCTTCTAATAGTGGTTGTTTATGTTGATGACATAATTTTTGGGGGAAACAATGATAAGATGTGTAAAGGATGTGCTAAAAACATGCAAAATGAATTTGATATGTCTATTCTTGGTGAATTTTCCTTCTTTCTTGGACTTCAGATTTCACAATCAGAAAAGGGAGTTTTTCTCTCACAAGCCAAATATATAAATGAAATGTTAAAGAAATTTAGGTTAGAAGATTGCAAACTGGTAAGTACTCCCATGGTCACATGATGTAAGTTGAGTAAAGATGATGAATATCCAGAGGTAGATCAGAGACTATACAATTCTATGATTGGTAGCTTATTATATGTTACAGCTACGAGACCAGACATAGTACAGCCATTGGGATTAGTGGTAAGGTTTCAGGCAGAACCTAAGGAAACACATGTGGCAGCAGTAAAAAGAATTTTTAGATATCTAAAAGGAACTATGGATTTTGGGCTTTGGTATCCCAAAAGTGATAGTTTCAAACTAATAGCATATACAAATGCATATTGGGCTGGTAGCATTGATGATAGAAAAATCACAAGTGGAGGAGCATTCTTCCTTGGAGAATGTCTAGTCTCTTGGTTAAGTAAGAAATAGGTTTCAATATATTTATCTACAGCTAAGGTAGAATACATTGCAGTAGTAGCCAGTTGTACATAGGTGTTATGGATGAAGAGAACTCTAGAATACTTCAAGATAAAGCATGATCATCCTATTCCTATACTATGTGATAATACAAGTGCCATAAGTATCTCAAAAAATCCAGTAATGCACTCTAGGACAAAGCACATTCCGATTAAGTATCATTTTTCTGAGAGAACAGGTGACAAATAAATAGGTCATATTGGAATATGTCACTACAAAGGAACAAATAGCATATATTTTCACTAAGCCAATTTCAAAGGAAAATTTTGAGTATCTTCGAGGAAAATTGGGAGTGAGACTCCCACCCCAGACTTAACCACCTTAACAAAAGGTGGGGGAGGGGCTAAGCTAAGAGGCTCGTTCTTAGCATCGAGCCCCAAAGGTGACCCTTTGCCATTGATGTCAAAGGGGGAGAGATTTTATTTTTTAGAGAGAATTGAGCTAGGGGGTGCAGTGTCCCAGGGGGAGCAGAACAAAGGAAAGGCCAAGTTTTCGGTAAAAATAATTTGGGTTGCCATCAATGACAAAGGGGAAGATTGTTGGACATTTTGAGTCCCTAAGTCAAAAGTTGTCATTGATGTCACTAGATGAAGTCATCATTAATTTCAAGGAATTCGACAAGAAATAAAGTCGTCAAAGTTGTCACTAATATCCAGGAAGAAGCTTCAATAGTGCAGAAGTTAAAGGCAAAAGGGCTCCATAATATTTTAATATTATATGGGAGCATAAGTTAAAAAGAGTTTTCATAAAAACCCAAGGAGGCCTATTGCAAAGTTTAAAAGGAGGTCTAATATTTATTTTATAAAATATTTAAATTCAAAAGGAATTTAAATTTTATAAATAAATATCATTAATATCAAGTTGTGCAATTAGAGAAGACCCTACTAAAACCAAAGGTTTTATTAAATTAATTTATAATATTTAAATTTAAATAAATTTAAATAATTTATAAATTAATTTGAGCATCAACGTAGAATAAAGTTGTGGGAGTGCCGACGTGTTTGCATAAAGGTGGAAAGGCTATATATACCATGCCTTAAATGCATTCAAAATCATCCTTGCTTCGAAACATGATTGCATGCGAACTGTGAAGAGGAAGCTCGTGAGAAAACAATGATTTTGTATTTCCTTATGGTAGCGATTGGGAATATTTTGAAAGTGACAGAAAGGTTGGAGCTAATTAGGCAGCATGGCCTAGTGGCAAGGAGGCATTGGCTAAAATGTTGAGGCGTCGAGTGGCCTACATTTGAAATACGGTGATAGTGTTTGCATTGTGTTGGAGTGCCAAGGGAAGGTGCATATTTTTATCTTTGGCAGAGAAAGGAAGGTTCATAGAGCACGTGGTGGTCTCCCCTTTACAAGCGAGTGCTTAGCTCGCATAGCAGTTGGATCCGTGGCTAAGGCATTGGTTGTGGGCTACATTGAGGGTTCGAATCCCTCTAAAGGAAAAATTTGGACAAGTTTTCGGTGAACTTGTTGAAAAAATTTGAGTAGGTTCTGAGTGGACCTGTTGAGAAAATTTGAGCAAGTTATGAGTGAAATTGTTAAGTATATTTGCGTAGGTTCTGAGTGGACCTGTTGAGAAGATTTGAGCAAGTTCTGAGTGGAATTATTGAGCAGATTTGAGCAGGTTCTAAGTGGAACTATTGAGAAAATTTGAGCAAGTTCTGAGTGGACTTTTTGAGCAGAATTGAGTAGGTTTTGAGTGGACCTATTGAGCATATTTGTGCTAGAACGAAGGACAGTGTTTAGTACAGATTTGAGATAGATATTTGGAGGTGATAGATCAGAGAGGACAATAGTATCCAATGGATAGATATCCATCAGCCAGGGTAGTGAGGACATGTCTTTTGAGTGGGGACAAGAGTCTTTAGTGGAGAGAGATCCACAAGCCACTATAGAGGAGGGAGTAATCTTCTATAGGATCACCAATCAAAGCAAAGGAGAAGGATTTCTCCTATGGATAGAGATCCATGAACCAAATTTAGGGGATCAACATATCCTTTGGATAGAGGTCCATAAACATTATAGGGAAAGTATTCCCAAAATATTATTTGAGAAAAAATTATAAGAAATATTTTCTCCATAGAGGTAGCCATATTTGGGTGAACCACATAAAAATTATGTCTCTCATGTGTGTGATGCTTTATGTGATGTTTACTACTTTATTAATGTTGATGCTACTATTTGGATTAAAAAGAATTTTTTTTTATTGTATACTATTCACCCCCCTCTTAGTATAAGCACATGTTCTTCAAAAGCTAGATCTCCATATATGTGGCCTTTTCAATATTGAAAAAACTTAACCAACTTCTTGTGCTTGACCTTATGTAAACCTTCAAAATTGCTACCAAGAATTTGACTTGGTGGGTGATCTTGAAGAGTTATCTTCCCCTTCTTAGTATTCATAAGATCAATAATGGGTGATGAATTACTTAAAGAACTTGATGAACTCTCCTTAGGAATACTTGAAGAACTACTTGAAGGACTAATCAATGGGCTTAATGGAGGAGTTGGTACACTAGTGTGTTGTTCACCTCCAACACTACCATTACCAACATTGATGGTCTTACTAGCATGGCCTCTTTGATGACCATATACTTGTTTGCCCCTTTAATCCCATTGAAAATCAATTCTCTAGAAACCACCACTTTGTTAGTATTTGGATTATAGAGCCTTTAAGGTTTTCTATTTTTAAAATATCTAATTAAAAAACTAAATTCATGTTTTAGATCAAGCTTCTTTCTTTTTCATCAATAACGTGAGTATAGGCTAAACAAAAAGCTTTAAAATGATTAACATTGGGTTTCTTCTCATACCATTCTTCATAAAGAGTCATCTTATCAAGAGCACTTGTGGGACTCCTATTAAGAATGTATACTATTATAACAATCACATCATCTAAAAAATAATTTCTCAATCCCTTGGTTTGAATCATTCTTCATGCCATCTCAACTACATTCCAATTCTTTCTTTCAACCACTCCAATTTATTGAGAAATGTAGGTAGTTGTAAGTTATCTCATGATCCCATTCTTATTTTAAAACTCTATAATACCTTGAATAATACTTACCACCATGGTTAGTCCTTAGAAAATTAACTCTATATCAGATTTCATTTTCTACAAAGTCTTCAAAGCTCTTGAAAACATTAAAGCCTAATATTTATTATTTATAAAATATACCCAATTTTTTTTGAAAGAACAATTAATAAAAACAATAAAATAAGATGACTTACACAATATTTTGGTTTGCATTGGGCCACAAATATTAGAATGAACTAATTTGAGTGGATATTGAGGCCACCATGCTTTTACTAAACCTTTCTCTAACCTACCTACCTTTGGCACATCCCTCACAAACTTCTTTGTAATCTTCAACTTTGGGGAAACCAAAAACCAACTCTTGAGAATTAAACTTCAAGCTTCGAAATTTTTAGTGACTAGTTCTTATCTTCAATAAAAATATTTGAAAAGTTGCTACTATTACCTCCAAACTTCAAAGAAAACATTGAATTGCTTATCATGGAAACAATAGTGATAACTTTGTTCCCATAATTCTTAGCATATGTGATACATTGTTTATCATCATAAACTACTGTATAATTCTTTTCACAAAGCTATACAACACTCAACAAATTATGCTTAAGATCAAGAGTGTAATAAATATCATGAATTTGGTTTTTACCTTCCTTAGTATTTACATCCATTATTCTTTTTGTTATCACCTCCAAAAACTTGTTATCACTAAGCTTGATCTTGGTCTTGAATTTCTCATCCATAGTAACAAACAACTCCTTATTGCCTATCATATATTTGGAACAACCAGAATCAAGGAGAATAGTAACATTATATGAAGTGGATTAAGGCAACCTAGTATGGAGAGAATGATAAGCGTTCAACTATAGTTCAATGATCCATTTTGGGATAGGGTCATTCACTCCAGGGTCAATTATGTATAGTGGAATACAAAATTCTAGCTAATATCTTATTGTGCTTTATTCAATCATGAGTTTTTGGATTCTTATTCCCTCACATAAGAAGTATTGTGTGGATAAATATATTATATTATTTTTTATTTAAAAAAAGTACATGTTTCTAATTTTTTCAAACAATATCATGGTACATGTTGTAAGCCTTAATATCAAGGGAAGCCATTACATTATTATATTCCTAAAATAATTTAGTACAAGAAAAAAAAAATAAGGAGTAAGCAATGTAAGTATCCATTTAAAAATATTTGGAAGATAAGGGATTGTCTATTAGTTTCCACTATGGGATATTTAGTAGGTTGTAATAATATGGAATAATCACAAATATGACTAGTAGTTGGTAGAGAAAATATAAAATTTGGAGTCATAAATGATGCAACTATAGTTACTCTTTGTGATTGTAACCACCAAAAATGGCTCACACCTAGGTTGACTATTGCAATTGATGAGAAATACACAAATAGGCATGCATAAATTGACAACAAGAAATAAAGCAAATACAAGGAATCCTTTATTAATTTCAATGGAGTCAAATTACAGATTCGTCCCTCTTAGGGATACCCATTTGATACGTCAATTACAATAGTGTTTAATCCCTCTCAAGGGTAGATGTGAATCAAATGCCCTCTAGGGTGACACGAACTGCTCTAGGGTGTCGATGACCCTCTTCTCCATGATTAGAGGTATTCGTTGCGTTGAATGGCACAACCCTATTAATCCTGCATTCAAGAAACAACAAGAAGCATGTTAAAAGCAAAGGTAGCCTCTCTTGATGAGGCCTTTAGAAGGTATTAGCATAAAAGATATCATGACTATCAATAATCAAGAAGATGCAAGAAAGATGCTAAAACTATGTAAAACATGAAAATATTATCATAAAACATGTAAGCTAAAGAACATCTAACTATCCAATAGCCTAATTACAAGATTGAAAGCATGGAGGCATGAAAAAGATCCATTAGAGTGTTAAATGCCACAATGAAAGCAACATGCATAAAAACTATAAATCTATCTATCAAGGTCTCTAAATTGCTAATTAAACCAGTAATAAAGCTAATCTAACCTAACTAAATAATCTGCAAAAGGAAAAACAAGGGAATCTCCCCTAATTTTCTCACCATGGGTCTGATGCGCGGGTGGCACTATTGACCATGGTTGAGAGCCACGGTGGAGCTCTGAGTAGGTTTGCCCTCCAAATCAGGGCTTTCTCTCTAATCCACCTTGTCAAATTGATGGTCAAGGGTCACCTCTATGTCCTCTGATAGGTTTGGTGGTTGAATTGGTTTGATGGTGCACGAATTGCATGAATTTGCATTTCTTGGCTCTCCTAGGCTCCTAGGGCTTCCATTGCAATTTGATCTCCAATTGGGTAGCAAAAGTATCCCTCTCAATGCATCTAGGTGAGTATGCAATTCGATAGGGCTTCGCTGCTCAATTGATAAAATTATCTTCATACTTATCCCCAATTTAGAGGGGGATCTTATAGCATTGGCCTAGGGCTAGGGGTGGCTTCCTCATGAAGCCAAGATCAAGATTGGGTAGTTGAGCCAGCTGGATGGAAGGATCCAAAACCTTCCTCGCTCAAACCACTCCAATATGCAACCAATTGGCCATTGCAACCAACTTTGGGTCGGATGAAGGCCAATTGACTTTGAGTGCTGACCGCGACTGACATGCATGGTGAGCACTGCTAACCATGGGTGTCGATAGTGGCTAGCACTGACTAGGCAAAAGTGCCCAATTGAGTGGTAAAAACCACTACTATACCTTGGATCTATCCAAAGGTCCTCCATATGGTCTTCTAGCATGTCCCATATGAGTAGTCGCCTCGACATGATGCATTTTAGGTGTCTATAGATGCCCCTTTTGAGATGCATTGTGATTTTGAACAACATTGAGCAAAAATAGACCTCCTAAAATGATGTCGTAGGTTGGATGATGATCATTGATCTGATCAACATTAGATGCCCCGAGTCCAACAAAAGGATGCGCATCCTCGAATCATTGCTTCCAACTAGGTAGAAGGCTTAAATTTGAAAAAGTTTGCACTCGTCATCAGACATTCGGATAGCATCAATGCCAAGTAGGCTTTTGCACCTATCAATCTGAAAGGATGAGAGTTACAAACTAACTATCATATTTGCTATTTTCCCCAAGCAAAGGGGTAAGCTTATGATAGTCTTTGGCAATGATTCACAAGGATGAACATAATTTTGACAAGATCAAGGGATCTACTATTGACTTTGATTATGATTTGATATTATGACTACCCCCTCAAGCGACGAGTCGATGAGGGTAATGACAATTAAATGAAGCGACGAGGTCGCTTGACCACTATGAATGATCATTGCACAAATTAATATTTAGCATTTGAATACTTGGCAAGGCCTAATCAACTATGATTACACCATTTAGAATAATTGCATATTCCTATCCCATGGAGCGGTCCAGCCACGAAGGCCTTCTTAGGGAATCAAAATGATAGCAATGTCCATTAGGCTTGTAGTGAATCATAATGTCGATGATATGCTGAAAAGTGTCATAGGAGAATCATGATGAATATCTCATTCCCGTGGAGCAGTCTGGTTGTGTAGGCCTTCTTAGGGATTGAAATGAGACATAGCAATTCAGAAATGATGAATTTGCCCCAAATGTCCTTATGGTAATTTACTCATCTTGCCGGATTGCATGGATCGCAAGTCGCTGCAACCGCCAAGTGTATAGGGTAAATAACTGAATACGAGGTGCATTTGGCTTTTGATTTATTTGATTTTTTTGTTAATTTTGAATTTTTTGAATTATCTGGTCTGATTAATATCCTTGATTTGACCTTTTAAGGCTTTCCATAGTGGGAATTTGGAGCATTAAATGCAGTTTGCTAACCGTGCTTTTTAGAAGTGGGCCAATTCCTTAACCATGGATGGCAACCACAGGCACAAAACCCTAATCCAAGGACCGCAGATGTCAACGATGGGCTGCATCAAATTTGAAAATTATAAAAGAGTTTTCACTTTGTAAATTTTCATTATTTACCTACATCTGCTAGTAAAACTGAGAGCTCTGAGAGGTAAAAACTACTTTCTGACATGAAACGCTATCGAAAAACCTAACACACTTCCTATTCTCCACATCGATGGTGGATCAACCGGAAGCCTCGACCAGTGGAGGAGTCGGTGCTTCTAAGGTAACTCGCAAATCGAGACCTCACATGTCATTACCGGATGTAAAATTAACCTCATTAATTAATCGATAAATGAACTACACTAAACCGTTGGTAACGAACTTCACTGTAGTTAGGTTTTAGTGTAGGTTAGTTAGACGGGGGGTTTAGATTTAATTTTTAGGGGGTTTTTCTGGGAAGGGCGGACCCATTTAGGGTTTCGCTCCCTAGCCATGGGTGGCAGATGTAGGCCCCAATTGGAAAATTGGGGACTATGGCTGTCAACCATGATGGGATTCAAATCCCAATGGTCAAATTTTTGACCATTGGGCCAATCACAATTTCGACCTGCGATGCCCAAATTTTCTAGAATTTTACAAAAAATTTCAATTTTTTTATTTTTATTGAATTTTTCTAGGCACTTAATGCCATTTATTGCATTTTTGGAATGCTTTTCTGATGTTTTTGAAATTGGTGATCATGTTTTTACATGTTTTTGTATTTTTATGCATTTTTTGATTTGTTTTGACATTTTAGGATTATTTTTCATTGTTTTTCTTGTTTATTATTTTTGTTGTCTCTCAGAATTTGACCAATAGAGCGAGGGAGACCGATCTCCTTCATGACCTCCATGGTGATCTCACTGACGAAGAGTGAGAGTGGTTCACTACTAGTGGGGTTCAGATACATCTTGGACCTCCCCACCATCCATATTGATCAGGCATATCTGACTGCCTTGGCCCATCGCTGGGATGCATGGACCAACACATTTCACCTATCGATGGGTGAGATGACTATTACTTTGGAGGATGTGTACCACATATTCCATCTATCGATTGATGGTGAGGCCATCATGTCTTCTCCTACCATGGCTAGGAGGGTTGTATTTGATTCCATATTTTGTGGATGGAGTACAGAGGCGTAGGACCGTAATGCCCATAGGGGCATCCATGTCGGAGAGTGGTTCGAGGCCCGATTCTTCTCACAGTGGGAGGTTGTGTTTATGCTCCTAATTATCCAGATAGTCCTCCCAGATTCTTCAGGCATGAGGTTCCCTTGGAACCTCCTGGATCGGACCAGAGAGGTGATGGTGAGCTCGACTCGAGATCCTCTCATTCTATCATGGGGGAGCACCCTGCTAGCATAGCTCTACCATGAGTTATATCAGATCACATGCCGGAGTAGAGTCGACATCAACTACAACATCCTCCTCTAGGTTTGGGGTTGGTAGCACATCCTGATCGAGCACCCTATTGATTTACCCCTATCGATCACTAACATCGATGATGAGAGTCAGTGCTACACCACCTACTATCCCTAGGAGCATGAGGGCTTTAGGAGTAGGTCTCATGCAGGAGACCTAGAGCATTACATTGGTATATTTGCATAGCTCTATCCTCAGCATATACGGTGGTGACCATATATGGACTTCCTAGCCTGGACAGAGGTGGATAGGTACCTACATCGAGCATGTAGAGATAGATGGATCATCGAATGAAAGGCTGACATTCATGAGTACCACTTCTACTCTCATA
This sequence comes from Wollemia nobilis, assembly GCA_028583015.1. Taxonomy (NCBI): domain Eukaryota; kingdom Viridiplantae; phylum Streptophyta; class Pinopsida; order Araucariales; family Araucariaceae; genus Wollemia; species Wollemia nobilis. The sequence continues at coordinate 1,070,661 of JAQPPZ010017247.1, forward strand.
TGCTGAGGTAGTTTGGGATCCGGTAGGATGTCCTAGAGATGTCGACTCATCTACATATACCTGGTCCTCGAGAGGGACCTGACATGGCCCTAGGTTACTCCACTGGGGGATGATGATGATGACTTTTAGGAGTCAGGCCAGGTGGATGCAAGCACTACTCCTGACTATGATGGTTGGTGGGTAGACTTCTAGTGGCATGGAGAGGGTCCTCTAGGCTGACCAACTGGAGGATTCATAGTAGAGGGTGTAGAGGGCACAGAGGTGGACCCTCATGGGTGCAGGACCCACCAGAGGATAGAGGGTGCATGGGGCGTAGGGGCCACTATAGAGGAGGGCCCACAGGTGGAGGTAGAGGAGGAGGCATTAGAGGAGGGTGAGGCACCTTCGGACAGTGAGATTGGGTAGTTGAGAGCCTAGATTGCCGACCTCTAGAGCTAGGTTGGGAGACTATAGACACAACTACTACATAGGGATACATCTATCACCACTCTAGAGGTGAAGCTAGCATAGGGGGAGAGGTAGTGGTAGGGATATGAGGAGGAGAGGATAACTCTCCATGCATAGGCTACCACTGTAGGCACTCAGATCACACAGCTCACTAGCCAGCGGGATGTGGCACAGGCATAGCTAAGTGCCATGACTATTGAGAGGGACCTACTGAGGGCAGCGATGGGTGGTCCCTCATCCACATAAGCTATCATGGCACCTCCCACAACACCATCTTCTCTACTACCAGTAGGTCGTGACCCCATGGCAGAGATCAAGAGGCTTCATTCCCTCATGGAGGAGGGTAATGAGCGAGATACAGTGCACGTAGCTCGCATCTCCTAGCTGGAGGGCTACATCAGGCTGATAGGTGGGGAGGTACCAGAGGATACCCACACTATAGGGACTCAGCGAACCAGGTCTAGGACCAGGGAGATAGGGTAGTATTCTGCTAGCTCGAGCCACAGGATGCATAGGACTGAGAGGACTCACAGGTCCTCGAGTACTCATGGTGCTAGCTCATAGAGGACTCACAGGGATGGTGGAGGTGATGGAGGTGCCTCATAGCCTGGGGGTGTAGGCCCTATCTAGTATAGATCTTCAGAGATTATTTTTGTACCATTTTTGAGTGTAAGGTCGAGGACCTACACAGTTGTAGCCTATGGGCATTTTGATATACCCTGACACTATGTACTCTTTGACACATATATTTATATGATATGATAGTTCATCTCATTATATGTGTATTTTATTTTTGGTATTTTATGTTTATGTTATGCACATGGATGCAATGTAGATATTTGATTTATTGCTATATGATGTGATGTATGGATGACATGCACTAGCTATATGATGTGGATGCAGTGATATACATGTGTAGATGGACTACTTTATGATGCTATGTATACAAATGCAATGTTTGATGTTTAAATGCAATTTTGATCTGCTTCACTTGTATGCATTTACTTTATGCTGCTTATGACATAATTCATGCCATGTATGTATTGCATGTATATTTTATGATATTTGATCTATTGTAAATGGACATGTATGTTTTAATCACTTAAAACACAATGTATGCAATATGATATGAGGTTTTAACAATCTAATGGATGACACCATAAAATGTATAACAATCATGGATTGTAGTTGCTTTATCTCTTTGTGAAAGATAATACACCCATATGTGAGATGTAATGATGTATGTTTTCTGTTCATAAGCTTTTGTAAATTAAAAGAATATGTATAATATAATCAGTGGCCATCTAAATATCATTTTTGACATCCATCCGGTATCTAATTATATAGTACAAATAATTCTAATAAACAAACTCTCATAAAAAGAAATTGATGTTTGATGATTGCATTTGAAAATTTGATTGTTGCTATTTGGGAATTTTTGAGGTTTACCATGAGACTCAAACACCCTAGTTGACTGATCAAAAGTTGTATACTAACCACACTAGACTTCTGAAACATAAGGTTTTCGCTAGGATAGGCCCTAACTATTCATTATCCCTATGTGTGCAAGTGAGTATATTTGATAAGGCACAAGCATACCCCGATGTCAAGCGGGATTCTTTCAGCCCATTGCTAAGATCAGGGGTCCGCAAATGTCTTACCCAATCCTAGGTTTAGATTTTAGTTGGACTAGACCACTAGGCGATACAAGACACCTGAAGCTAGCTCTTCCACATTCAAACATTGGTCTGTACATAAGCGAAATGCTAATGCATCAGATATATCATCATGCGTAAGGTACAATAGTGTTGACAATTCTAGGGATTCAAGCTCACCCCCTTCTTTTCTTCAATTTTTTGGGATACTTGCTCATATAAAGTGATAAAAATCACTGTTTATTTTTGTACTATAGTGATAAAAATCACTATTTATTTTGTACTTTCTTTTTTTCTTTTGAGCAAGGGATTTGATACTGATTTTACTTTCTTTGTACAATTTGATCTTCATTTGATCTGAATTTTTGGGATTTACATTTGATAATTTTCTTCAGAAACTTCCTTTGGGGATTTTACTTTGGGAAACTATTTTTGGGATATCGATTGAGGATATCGATCTTATGATATCAATATGGGATATCAATGGGATGTCGATCTATGATATCGATCTAGGGTATCAATATGGAGGATTGATCTGGGATATCACTCTGGGATATTGCTCATTTTAACGTAAGCAAGGGATTCTGGGTAGGGAATAAACTTGTCCTTTTTCCAATTGCCAACATTTCCCATACCGTCTGCATAGGGGGATAAGCAAGAATAACTCTTTTCACCTCAAGATACCTAGTCTTGCTTCGTGGCTTTCATCTTCCCCTAGTCCTTATTAGGATTTTTTAATTTGTTGATTAGTGATAGGATTATGATATGCTAAGGGCTATACTAACTAGACCTCAACTACAAAAGCAAAGCAAGCTTTCTATCAACTCTTGAGAAGACCTCTAGGTATGGTTGAATGACCAAAAACCCTAGTATATTCTTCATAGCAACAATATGGGTTGTGTTGAAAAACACAATTACTCACAAGGGTGATAAATAGATGAAAAATATAGTGCATAGATGCATGATTGAGATACAAACATGGTGTCATTTGTAAGATTGTAAACACAATTTATTCCAATGCAAGTGCGATGGATGAATATGCCTAATGCAATGCAATGAAATGCAATGCAATGATGCAAATGAAATGCAAATGTTTTTTATTTTTGATATTTTTCCAATTTTTTTATGGATTTTAACATTTTGGTTTGACCAAAGAGCTAACAGACGCCTTTGGAGCCTTTTGGGGATTGACCAAGTGGTTTTGAGAAAACCCTTGGAGCCTTTTGGGATTGACCAAGTAGTTTTGAGAAACCCTTGGAGCCTTTTGGGATTGACCAAGCGGTTTTGAGAAACCCTTGGAGCCTTTGATTGACATGACCAAGTGGTTTAGGAAACCCTTGGAGCCTTTTGGGGAGGGTATGCTACCCTATGTACCCCTAGTGTATGTGCCACTCGATGATAGTGAGGGAGGTGTGATACCTCTAGACCCCTCGCTTTGCCTTATCGAATTTGGTGTGGATGGTGGGGAAGGTATGCTACCTTGGAGACCCCCAACATGCATGCTATTCACTAAAATGTAATCAACTTGTTTAGGAAGAGTGATAGAAATCAACTCTCCCAAATGAGGAATGAACCTCAATGGAGTGCCTATGTCTTGGTGGGGTTGAACGAGCGAACCATCCTCGTGGATCGCGTTTCATTCTACTAGGTCTTGGATGACCCTCTTAAATGATTGAAAATCCCGAATGTCATGTCCATGCGCTCGATGATACACACAAAAGGGGCTCTCATCAGGTGACCTAGTCTTGGATGCCCTTTGCTTGACTTCGGGTAATACGAATGCCTTTGCCTCGTGTAACTTTTGGAACAAAGTTGGAATAGTCATCTGAAATGAAACTATTCATTGCACTAGCTTATTGGGCCTACGAGGTGACTGATGACCTTGGGGTCGCACATGAGGAGGTGTGACCTCCACTTCAGCATGTTGGAGCACTATAAGAGAACCATCTACATGATAAACCCCCCTATCTATAATATTTTGCACCACACTCTTGAATTCATGACAATATCGAATGCCATGACCCTCTATTCGATGATAGAGACAATAGTGATGCTCCCTGTAACCCATAGGTTTAGCTCTATTTGGGTCTAAAGGGATGATATCAGGCAAGGTGATGACCTTAGCCTCTTGCAGCTTCTGAAAGATGTCAGACATAGACTCTTTTAAAGGAGTCCAAATGCGTTGCGACTATTTTGGGTGCTCGACCCACATTGGTTTGCTTTGAGGACCCAATGGTTGGGTTGGCCGCATGGGCTCTCACTTTTGCTGAGGTTTTTCCTATACTTGCATAGGAAGTGGTTCGGCCTCAAACAAGGGATGCTTTTGTGATCCCAGTTTTCCAAGCTGGTGCATGATAAAATGCAATGCCTTATCTTGCTCATCCATTCGATGTTCCATTTGTTCTAGATGACTTAGAATGGCTCGCAAGACTGACAAAGAGTTCATATGTATTTCCAATGACTGATTTGAAATACCTTTGTCTATTGAAGGAAATAGAAAAGTGGATGCTAGAGATCCATTAGGTAATTGCAAATCACCTATTTCCTTCATTTGGGTTGATGCGGATGCTTCTTGATGATACACTTCATCAGTGCTATCCACATGCTCATGCGCATGACTCAGTTCATGCTATTGTTCGACTTGAAAGAATTGAACTATGTCAGATTTAGTACCCCCAACCTGATATGGGGTACACACTTGCTCTTGTCCTTGAGAAGGTGGCACAAGAAATGAGTCAGGAGTGACTAATTTTAAAGGTTCGGACCCCTTTGATGTGGAAGCAATGTCTGATTGCCCCATCTCTTGCTTTATTTGCTCTAGAGTCACTCGATCCTCTGACCTAATGTCAACCATTCCCACAAACTCATGAGAAGATGACTCCACAATTGCATGAGTCGTAGGTGACTCATCAACCTGTTGGGGTTGTAGCATCTCAATTGCAACAACTGACTCTTCCTCATGCTCAAATGATGCATCAAGGATAGGATCAATAGGTAGAGACTCGACAAGGAGCTGACCTAAATCCTCAATGGTCTCCATGATGGGTGACATCATGGTGTCTGCCTCCATATGCTCTGTATATTCACCATCGTCCTCATGAGGTCTACCTTGTGACATGATGGATGATGAGGGTATGATACACTCGGGTGCATCCATGACCATGCTAGGTACTTCCCCCTCGATAGGAGTATGAGGGTCCTCTAATGACACATCCAAGGTAGCTATGAGCATCTCTGTGATTTGGTTCATCAGTCCTTCCCTGCTAGGAAAGACCAAAGATGAAGGAGTCATAGGTGACTCCATAGGTGATAGCGGTGGTGATGATAACTCCACAATAGTCTACAAGGCTGCATCCAAAATTTGGATAGACTCATCATGTTTAGTGTTTGGATGCGTAGGCACCCCACTAGGTTCCTGTGGATGATCCCCTAGTTTGTAATACTTGAAAGGATCTGGGTCCGCCTCAACCACATGGACTTCATTTGCATGGGTGTACTTAATGCACTGATGCACTATGGATGGTATGCACTCCATGGCTCTTATCCATGACCTTCCAAGTAGCAGGTTATACTGTCTTGAACCCTCTAAAATGTAGCACAATGTAGAAATAATATTTTGTCCCACCTCGATGGGGAGGACTATTGTGCCTACTATAGGGGATTCCACATCATTAAAATCTTGTAGCATGAAAGTCGATGCCTTGATGTGGGAAGGTGGAATTTTGAGATGTTTGAATGCAGAGGTGGTGATAATATTGATGGATGATCCTGTATCAACCAACACTCGCTTATACGCAATCTGATTTATCCTCGCTATGATGTGCAGTGGAGGATCAGATTCCTTGATAGGGATAGGTTTGAATTCCTATTTATGAAAAGTAATCACAGGTTCCTTATATGGTGGAATAGACTGTATATGCATCAAGGATTGTGACAAATTTTGAGCATTGACATTGCTCACCTGTCTGACTTGACTACTCTCAACCTCATGCTTGAGCATGGGATCCTTAAGCATATCTTTTTGTTGCTTACCAATAGTCGATGGTATGTCTATCTATCTAAGAGAATGGCTATCTACTTGCTTAAGAGGTAACTCTTGATGATGCGTAGGGTGCATCACGTTGACTTGTTGCCTAAGCACTCTAGGTATGAGCTTATTTTTAGGAGTTACCTCACATGATTGTTCTTCATGCAATTTTTGTTGGTAAATCCTCCCTTCATGTTGTTGGAGCCCATCCAACCTTTGTTGATGTGATCTCTTCTCCTCTGAGTACTCACGCTCTAGGCATTCCCACTCAATGCGTGCTTCCTCCAATTGAATTTGGAGTAGTCACCCCCTATGGACTGTATGAGACTCAGGTTTCCTATATGACCGACTCGTGGAGTAAGATCCACAACTCTCTATCTCACTAGGGGGAGACCTAATGACGTGGGTTCTCTCTGTGTGTGAAGAAACCCTATGGCCTATATGGGTGGACCCCCTACGTGATGAAGGGGGCTCGCGATGACTATCAGAATGTCATGTTGGGAGGATTAGATCCTCAGGTGAATGATGTGTATGATGCCTAGCAAGGAGGCGTGCGAGATCTAAAATATCCTCAGGGGAATATCAGAGGCATTGAGGGCCTCTCCATGCATGTTCTGAGTCATTAGCTCGTGATTGAGCTTGACTATGCCTAGTTGTCATGATGTGCCAACTACACAAGTCTTGAGAGGAAACCTCTCTTACTAAAAATTTTAGCCTCAAGGAAGGCCTTATCTTGATGAATTAAGCAATAAAGAAGCATACAATGTAAACAATGTGATTATCTCCTTTACATTTTAAAAGTGAGCCCTAGACTGTTTGATGTTGTTTCAAGATTTGTTGTATCAGTATAGTAACTCTTATCATGTTTTGCAAAGCGTTGATGATTTTCTCAATTGTTTAATGGCTTTCACCTGTATGCTCGTAGCTCGACAACCTGGCTATGAACTCCAGGTCACGTAATCCCCCCAAAGTGCGGCAATGAAAGTCCACACCCGGGCAGGGAGCACAGGTCCTCCCAGATCCTCACCCATTTTCACCTAGTCAGCATCATACCCTCCGAAGAGGAGTACATGCAAATTTTCTGGGCTATGAAAGGTTCTTGGATCCGGTATTGGTCTAGAACATAGGGTACGTGGGAGTTGGGCCAACGGATGGAAATCACCTCCACCATCATTGAAACCCTACTAGTGGTTGGATATGACTCCCAACTCACTAGCGTTTACTTTGGAACGTGGTGTGTGTGTGTTATTTTTAATTTGCATAAAAGGAAAGATGCATAATACAACACTCACATGATCATTTCCTACATGATATGCATAAAAATAATATTTGGTATTTCAGAAACATGCATGATTAATCTACATGATATTTAGACAATGCATATTAATGATGAAGTGGCCTCTAATCGGGCCTTAAGCAAGCAATCCAACATACAAGGACACTTTAGCACATTGTATTCTAGGGTGGACTACAATCAGAGATCCACTGTTCCTAGCAACACCTAATGAAACCCTAGAATGAAAAACCTAATGGACCTAATTCATTTCACCCTTTTTTAGTGTTTGTCCTACTTAGGTTACCATTTCATGCTTGTTGGAAAAAAACAGACAGAGAAGATAGGAAAGGAAAATGATAGTGAAACCTACCTCAGGTCCACATTTGATCAAGCTTTATCCCTCTATTCTTTGATTGGTCTGTTGTTGACCGTGGCTCTGATGCATGGCTGTGACTATTTCCCATGCTTGTCAACCGTGGGCTAACTTTTTGACCATGGATGTCAGCCGTGGGGAGCACCTACCATAAAAAACACAAACACAGTCAGTTAATCATGGCTAGATATGCAGAGTTCCATCGTGATCGCCTACTATAACCACCAAAAATGGCTCACACCTAGGTTGACTATTGCAATTGATGAGAAATACACAAATAGGCATGCATAAATTGACAACAAGAAATAAAGCAAATACAAGGAATCCTTTATTAATTTCAATGGAGTCAAATTACAGATTTGTCCCTCTTAGGGATACCCATTTGATACATCAATTACAATAGTGTCTAATCCCTCTCAAGGGTATATGTGAATCAAATGCCTTCTAGGGTGACATGAACTGCTCTAGGGTGTCGATGACCCTCTTCTCCATGATTAGAGGTATTTGCTACGTTGAATGGCATGACCCTGTTAATCCTGCATTCAAGAAACAACAAGAAGCATGTTAAAAGAAAAGGTAGCCTCTCTTGATGAGGCCTTTAGAGGGTATTAGCATAAAAGATATCATGACTATCAATAATCAAGAAGATGCAAGAAAGATGCTAAAACTATGTAAAACATGAAAATATTATCATAAAACATGTAAGCTAAAGAACATCTAACTATCCAGTAGCCTAATTACAAGATTGAAAGCATGGAGGCATGAAAAAGATCCATTAGAGTGTTAAATGCCACAATGAAAGCAACATGCATAAAAACTATAAATCTATCTATCAAGGTCTCTAAATTGCTAATTAAACCAGTAATAAAGCTAATCTAACCTAACTAAATAATCTGCAAAAGGAAAAACAAGGGAATCTCCCCTAATTTTCTCACCATGGGTCTGATGCACGGGTGGCACTGTTGACCATGGTTGAGAGCCATGGTGGAGCTTTGAGTAGGTTTGCCCTCCAAATAAGGGCTCTCTCTAATCCACCTTGCCAAATTGATGGTCAAGGGTCACCTCTATGTCCTCTGATAGGTTTGGCGGTTGAATTGCTCAGATTGTGCACCAATTGCATGAATTTGCATTTCTTGGCTCTCCTAGGCTCCTAGGGCTTCCATTGCAATTTGATCTCCAATTGGGTAGCAAAAGTATCCCTCTCAATGCATCTAGGTGAGTATGCAATTCGATAGGGCTTCATTGCTCAATTGATAAACTTCTCTTCATACTTATCCCCAATTTGGAGGGGGATCTTATAGCATTGGCCCAGGGCTAGGGGTGGCTTCCTCATGAAGCCAAGATCAAGATTGGGCAGTTGAGCCAGCTGGATGGAAGGATCCAGAACCTTCCTCGCTCAAACCACTCCAATCTGCAACCAATTTGCCATTGCAACCAACTTTGGGTCGGATGAAGGCCAACTGACTCTGAGTGTTGATCATGGTTGACATGCGCGGTGAGCACTGCTAACCATGGGTGTTAGCAACGGCTAGCACTGACTAGGCAAAGATGCCCAATTGAGTGGTAAAAACCATTGCTATACCTTGGATCTGTCCAAAGGTCCTCCATATGGTCTTCTAGCATGTCCCATATGAGTAGTCACCTTGGCATGATGCATTTTAGGTGTCTACAGTGATATATTATTATAGGAAATTTAACACAATAGATTCTTAATAATGATTCACAATTTTAATATATGGATTCTTACAGGAAATTTAACACAATTTACCTTTTTGAAATAAGAAGGGTGGTATTTTTAATAGTATAAATCAATGGAGCATTTTGATTTCTTGATTAATTCAAATTTTATTTAGGATGATATTACTTCAATATTTTAATATACATATGATAATATCTTACACCTATTAGGTAAACTCATATAGCAAAAATATTGGATAGGATTTTTAATCTAAAACATGGTTTTAAACAAAACATATAATATTTTCCTACATTTTACTGCAAGCAAAATATCAAATCATAAACCCATTCTCTTGAAATGTGATCTACTCAACAATGTTCATCCAAACCTATTTTAATTTTAGTCTATGTAAATTTGAGAATCTAACTTCTTTTAAATGGTTATTTTGTGGTGGAAAAGTAATATTTGAATAATCATGTTTATATATGTTCATTCAAAAGATTAAAAAACCCAGTGTTGTAGGTGAGTTGGAGAGGAGAGGACAATCCTCCAAGGGAGGTCCCGGGTTCAAATCTCCACCCTACCAAAAAGCTGAATTGGGTATCTAAAATCCAATTGATAATGTTGGTGCGGGAAGGGTCGGGTGCGACCCCCGGGTGACTTTGACGGTGTATAAACCCCTGTTAGTGGTCTCTCAGACCAAGGCAGCTCCGCAAGGAGTTTTTCGCTTAAAAAAAAAAAAGCAATAGATAAAGATTTACAATATCAAATCCTTTGGTAATATATTCAAAAGGAAGGAAGAAATTAAATCCCAGCTTAAGAATTTATAAGAGATAGTGGAAACCAATGGAATGGAACAACTTATGTACAATAAAAATAATTACTTTCTAATTATCATAACATATTATAAAATGAAGAGTCATAGTGGTTCCAAAATCCCAAGGATATATGGATTAATCAAGGTAATAGAAATACTAAAATTTTCATGCTACTACACAAATAGATTTATCATTTCATTAGATCAAAAATATCTTAAATACAAATAAATAAGTATTGAGGAAGAAGAAGATATTAGGAAGGAAGCAATCAATTATTTAAAACCTATTGTATTAATATTTGGTTAAAATAAGGAGGTTTAAGATATTTTGTAAAACATTTGTACCAATTATCACATAAATGCAAATTGAAAGTTCAATGAGGATGATCTTGATGGAGGAGATAAAAGAGGTATTTTTACCTTCCATGTTGATAAGGCACCCTCTCCCAATAGACTTCCACTAATTATATTTTGAAAAAATTAGGATGTATGTTGAATAATGATATTTTGGATTCAATTTAAGAGGATAGGAAAATATTCTATAATAAGTGAGATCGATGCTACCTTTATTACCTAGGTTATCAAGAAATATGAAACAAAATATTTTGATAATTTTGTACTAAGCCTTTATAATGTGATTTATAATGTAATTTTTAAAAACTACATCATATAGATAGATAAACATTTTATATTATGTTATCTTAGAGGAACAAGGTGGTATATTCCATGATGAGAAAATCCTTGATGGTATGCAAATTGAACAAGAATCCATGCATTCTATTTAGTTCATGAAAAAACACATGTATTCTTGTGAATTCAAATATAAAAAAACATATGATAGGATTTGCAGAAGTTTTTAATGATATTATCAAAAACATAATTTAGATCAATATTGATATGAACGAATTAGGTGTTGGTACAATACTACAAAATATTTTATTTTAATAAATAGATTCCCTATTGGATACTTTGAATTATTATATGGTATATTCTAGGATGTGCCACTATGTTCTTATATCTTTGATTAATTTTGTAGAGATATTGGGAAGATCCCTCTCAAAAGAAAAAGTCAAAGGCAAATTAAAAGGCATTCAAGTCCCTTGAAATATCATAGTTAGTGAGGCCATGAGATTTAAATAGATACTATCATGCTATGAAAAGGTTTTTGGATAGTTAGTTGATATAACAAAATTCAAGATGTTTTTTCAACATTATCATTGATATGCAATAAATTATTGTAAAACATTTAGGGTTTAAAGTTGGAAAATTTTATCAATATATAGAGGTATTTACTTGTGTTAAAAGAAAGGAGCTTTAGGACTTGATTTTTTATAAAATGGATTCTTGTCTGGTAGGTTGGAAAGGTAAGTTCTTAACCATAGATGGAATACTACAACTCATAAAGGCAATATTACTATCTATCCCTATATATGATGTGAATTTCATGATTACTAGTATGTATAACATCTTAAATTGATAAAATATAAAGAGGCTTTATGTTGAAATAATATAAGGAGAAATTTAGATTTCCTCTTTGCAACCGATATAAGGTTGCACTAGAAAGAATATTGGAAGGAAAATTTTGCAAAATCATAGATGTACGAGTTTAACAGTAGAAAAAAGCTTGAATGGATTTTATTCAAATATCAAGGAAATTATAGGGAAAAAAATATCACTTCAAAAATGTATTAGACCCTATTGTTACTATAAAATCTTCAATGAAATGAACCATCTCTAGAGTCTGCCAGCATGAAATTTCATATGAGTGTTTGCAACTAATTAAGAAATATATTAGTCAAATTGTCAATAAAGAGGACCATAAAATTTTGGTTTGATAAGATTAGTTGAAATCTTATCCTCTTATTTTTCATCCAACATGGAAAATATTGGCTCAAGCCTCTTTGGATTGTAAAAGTTCATAAGTAAAAAAATACATTGACATAAGCAACAATTATGAGATATTGTATTTTCATTAGCAATGTGGTTGAGGAAGAGGATCACAAACAAGTAGTAGATGAGATACAAAAGATGATTCATGAGCTTTATTTAATCTATTCTAGTAAAATTTCATCTACTTCATCATTGTCCCTTTGTGTCAACCATTTTGGGTTATATTTGAAAAAAAAAAGAAATCTATTATGTTTCCCATCATCAACATTGAACATTTAATAATATTTTAGATTGGTCTTTCCAATGTTTGTTGGATTATATGGTTTGAAAGGAATAATTAAAATTTAAAAACAAATCTCAAAATAATATCCAAGTTTGTATTTGTATTAATACATTTTTTTCAAAATGTTTATAGTCATGGTGCTTGTAGTGATAAATCACTACAAATATGATATATTTCACCCTAGAAGAATATGAGGAGCTTGAACCTAAAACCACGAGAGAAAAATCCATTCAAACCTAAAAATATTCCATGTCAGATTTCACCAAACATATTTTTCTAAAGGTTAGATACAAGAGTGGAACCCTCCTTCTATGTGAGAAAGTTGACCACTTGATAAGAAGATGGTCCATGATGAGCAGTATAGATCCTTTTCAATGATATCTGAGTTGGACCTCAATCCTGACAAAAAATGATGAGCCTTTTTGGTAATAAATAAAAAGACTCCATTATAGGAGGAGGATCAACCCAAATATCATCCATGTCAAAATTAGTAGAGCTCATCACTGCCTACATTAGTTTGGGTAAGCGACCTCTGGTAACTCATGCGTCATCTCTCCACCATACACATGAGGATATCCTTGATGATAGGATATGAAAAGGGGAAAACAAGTGGGCTAATAAAAGTGATCCTTGTGATAAATCTATAAGAATGGAATTTTTAAGACATATATTTTCCCATATTCAAGAGAAAGACTACTAGGGTGAAGGCTCCTCTATAGAAATAAAAGAATCAATTGAGTCACCAGTAGAGTAAGCAGACATGGAAGGATACAAGAGAAAATTTTGGCATGAACAAAGGTAAAAAGGAGATCATAAATCAGAACAAAGGAAGAAACAAGAAAGTTATGAAAGTAATCAAGAGTTTTAATCTAATGAAGAAAGAAGGCCTGATGAAAAGGCCTGATAGAGTGACTTGTCAAAAATTTTAAAGTCTTAAAGAAAGGGACCATGCAACAGTCTCAATTAAGAATATGCCAACCATGTGGACAAAGGATTCTAATTTATTTGAAACAATGGACAACTCTAAAAGTGGACAAGGGCACCAAGACCAGGGAAAAGCTAGGTGAGTGCACGGTTCCCCAAGAAGAAAAAATATAGTACACCATTACTAAGAAAATATGGCTATCTACCAATAATACTCTAGCTCTATAAATTAAATAAAGGTATGTCAACCATTAAAGTTGAAGGAAGGGGAACTGCAGCCATGACAACTACAAATTGACAAGAATGGTAATCAAGGGCTACTCCATTGAATATTTATAAACCCTTTGAGATGAGTAGACAAAATGTAAAATCATCATACAAATTTTGGAGGGAAAATTCTCCTCTTATAATATATAAATAGTAATAGTCTTAGATTCGTAAAGGATCAACAATTTTGTAATTCCATGTATTTGTAGGCTTTCCTTACATTTCTCTCTATAAAAAAAGTTGTTTCCTAAGTTGCTTGTGGGTAATTTCGAATCCTCGATTTTGGCATAATCTATGTAAAAGTTTACCTATATTTATATATATATGAAAGCCTATGTATATTTTTTGGCCCTTTCCTGCAAACCCATTTATGTGTATGTGTATGTGTATGTGTTTGTGATATTTTGTATGAATATCAAGTTTGCTAAGTGTATGTGTGTGTGAGGGGCCTGCATCTATTTTTGGATTAAGTCACTTACTAGCTTGGCTCTCCTACAGGACCAACCTATTCACACATGCTTATAACTGATAGATATTGATTGCTCTTTACTGTGTTGAGGAGAGGAAGTGTTAATCATTAGAACATAGAGTTTAGGCATATTTTTGTAGGAAGATTATAGCGGATCTCTTGGTGCATCACCCTATTTTCCTTTTATTTGTTGAGTTTGCTTACTTTATTGCATTCCTTTTACCTTGGTAGAGTAGCAAGCATCTTGAAGATCACATCCTAACAAGGAGACAAATTTGTTAAAAATATTGAAGGCCCCCATTTGAACTAAACCCCATGCTCTTGACTATGGCCCACTATGTTGCTTTGATGCAAGGTATGATTATCCCAGGTGTGAACAATCAAATATGACAACAATTTAATGGCATACCGGTGGGACCCTAGTGACACATCATTGGTCTCAAAATAACAAGGAGTAGGGTTGAGACTTGGTGAGGGTCTTAGTCTATTCCTCACTTGTTGAAGCATCTATTTCTCACTTGACGACTTTGCTCCAAAACAAACACTAGAAGAAGCCACTACTAAAAATACCAGATCAATATTTAGGTGAATACCTTAGTATATCTACTTTTGGAGAAGTGAGAAAACAAATTTACCTGGTGACTCCATCCTAAAGAAAGAGCCCAAAGATAACTTGACAAAAATCCTATTTCTAGGATATTGCATTTGATAAATGTGATAAGGGTTTCTATCACTATTTGTAATCATTCCATAAAGAAAGAGAGCCACTATCCATAATATGACTTCTCCAACTCTAGAACATTCCTTACTTCGAATGACAGAGGTCCAATGGCTCCACTAGCACGAAATGAAACATGGGAAGAGATATCCTAGTCAACCTTGAAATATCTCACCTATTTTATGGGTGAAGATATCACTACCTCCATTGAGTACCTTAACCATGTGGTAAGCCTGTGCTTGATTTAAAACATATCAGAGAAGAATATAGCTCTAATATTACTAGAAATATATTTTAAAGGGAAGACCTAAGAATGGTACATCACACTATATCTCGGTTCGATCACTAGTTGGGACCAGCTTGACAATGTCTTTTTTGAAATACTTAGAGAAAAGGTAAAGGGGGTGTCTCTCTTGCAATAACTAGCAACAATAAAAAGATATCCTATGGATGTAGTGGAAGACTTCAATCTTAGATTTGATAAATCTTAGCATTGAATATCAAAGAAAATATGCTCCCATCAATTATTACATTTATATACTATCTTAAAGCCTTAGATTATGAGATTTCAATGATGATTAAAGCTAGAGAAAACAAATCCCTAATGTAGGCATATGAGTTAGCCATCCATGCCAAGCATTATATAATTCAGATCGAAAGACTAGCCCCTAGGCTTCCCACACCTCTATAATCTAATGTGTGATCCCTAATTCCTATTTATCAGCCAATGACATCCCAATCATTCACACATTCACCCTTAGTTACTGCATCCTCACAAATCCAAGCTCTATTGCACCCTAGGAAATATAACAAACCTCCTTGGCAAAAGTTATGCTTGACATTAAAATTATGTATTAACGAGTCATTATATAATACATAGTTTCATTTTATGATTGAAAATACATTTAATGATTGATTATGCTACTTTAGAATATGGTACTACTAATGGATTTTATGGTTGCAAGACTAGGTACTCTCATCGGTGGATTGATATGGGACAACCATCAAAGTTGAGATAAATTTTAGAAATGATGGATGATGACTTGTTCATCGTCAGATCAAGGGTAAAGTATACCCATCATATAGATGCATTGCATTTGTTTGTTGTTTCGATATATGATTGGGCCATGATATTGCTATGGAAAATAAGTCATCCTTAGTAGGATTGAGAATAACGTGCTAGTTATCTTAAATAGCCACCTTCTCAAGGATAAATCAATGTAATGTATTATAAATTTAATTAATTATTTGTTTTGCTTGAGGGTTTTGGAATCATAGATTGATAGATTAACCAATAAAGTATTAATAGGTTGGTAACATTAATACTTGAGAGTATTAGTATTAATGTTAGTAATTAATATTAACAATTGATACTAATTAATATGTAATTAATCTAAATACCTTATTGCTAGAAATAATAAGGTTATGGTAGAGTTAATAGATTAATTCTTATAGTTGCTTTAAATGGTTTCTTTCCTAATAATTGCTTTTTTTCCTAATGTTGGTACATTAAGAAAATAATATAATTGTTTTGAATTCCTAATGTTGAAACATTAAGAATGTAATATTGCATAGTTTGGAATATTAAAGAGATTAATATTTCTTTGCTTAGTCAAGCTTTAATTAAACCAAGTATGGTCTTTTGTGAGCATTTAAATTTCACAAACGTTCACTAAAGAATATTATGAAGCTTTGGATAGTGGTCGATGTGATGGAAGATATCATGGAGGATCTTTCAAACTTTCATGAAGACATCCCAGGCTATTTTAAGGGGTTTTTATTTGAAGGCAGTGTTGGTTTGGGGGTTTTTGGATGGAGATATCAAATATTGGTGAGGCCAGAGGAACAATGGCAGAATGTTGAAGCTTTGAAGGCATCACAATAGAGGTAACCCTATTGGAATATTTTTGTTTCCTTATTTAGCTTGTGTATTATTGTATGAGCACAAGCTATCCTCTATTATGTTAGACATTCTAGTAATTTTTCTTATGCCAACCTTATATTGGTTTTAGATCGTAGTGAGTTTTTTTTTTCATGCTTGGAGTATTTATTCTTGTCATTTACCTCCCTATTTTTTGTGATGCATGTCACCTAATGGATTTTACTCCTTTATAGCTTGTTTGGAACTTGTTGTTAGAGTAGAGTTTTTCTTGCATAGTGTTGGGAGAGATTTTGGATCACTATAACCATGTGATGTATTATAGACCACTTGTGTAGGACATTGATCTAGAACCTTTCTATCTTGCTTGGTTTCAGTGGTTTACCACTTGTTGTGAAGTAGGTTCTTTTAGTAGATCCTTGTTGTCCTTCCTGTGTGGATTAGTCAGTTTTTGGTTTGCTTCTTGGGTAAAACCCATATCCTTGTTATCATCCTCATTGATGTTCTATGGTATGTCATGGGTAGTAGTGGCACAATATTCTTTGAATATTTGATGATTATTTTCTTTTGAGTGTGGATGAATAATTAATGCTTGTTGTTTAGATGAAAGGGAATACGAGTCTTTTAATGGAATATATATATATATATATATAGCCTATTGCTTGTTGTTTAGATGAAAGCAAATAATAGTCCTTTTAATGGAATATATAACATGTTTCTTGTTGTTTAGATTAAAGAAAATAAGAGTCCTTTTAATGGAATATATATAGCAAGCTGCTTGTTTTTTAGATGAAAAGGAATAAGAGTCTTTTTATGGAATATGTAGCATGTTGCTTGTTGTTTAGTTAGGAGAAAGAAAATAAGAATATTCTTATTAAGTTCTCATATATAATTTTATGAATGCATATTGGGTTATGGAAAGGAATACCCCTTTAGTGAATAAGTTAAATGTGATGTTGGAAAGGAAGAGTTGAAGTAAAGATAAATATCTCCTATTTGGTTGGTTGTTTAAGAAAATAGTATGTTTTATAAGGAAATGCTTTGGATTTCTAAGTAATTATAATGGTTTCCTAAGACTTGAGTAGGTGTGGAAATCATTATAGAGAGAAGTATGGGATTATATCCTTATAAAATGTATTTTGCATAGTTTCTTACATATATACATAGAGCGTGTTAGATGCATTGCATTAAGAGCTATCCTAATCCCTAAAATTTTCTTAAAGTTCACGAAGATTCCTTCATGAAGAGGATCATGATGAGAGAATGGTGCAAAGGCCACTTGGGCATACTTGCTATACTATATTTTGTAAATAAAAGTTGTTATGTAAATGAGAGCTTGATTTGTATTACCTAGATGAAACTTTCAAATTTATTAAAAAGAATGGTAGTTATGTAAGATGGAGATAGCTTGATTATTTAACAAAAGCAAATGATGTTTTGGAATATGATATTTATCTAGTCAAGTGTTCCTAATTTTTTAGAGAATAAATGTTATATTTTGATCTACTTTTATGGGATGTTTTATGTGATATTTAAGTGGAGTTGATAGCATTGAGAATATTTGATTTTGTTTTCTGTAGAAATTCTTCTTTTACATAGCTTAATAATAGCACTTGGATCAATTTAACTATGGTTTTTAAACTGGTGAGATGCTTCTTAGTGGTTGCTCTATGTTGAAGCTTATGTTTAATTTTTTTTTGAATTTACATGGTGGAATCGGTAGCCCCCACAAATATGGCCAGGTTGTCCAAATTTTATGGCCACCACAATATTTTGCATTGTCCACCCTGGAAGCCACCACATAGATATTTGTGCAGTCCATACCTATAACTACCATGTCATAATAATTTCAAATATTTTATGTCACTAAAAGCACTAGGAAAGGGACAATAATTCAGTTCAACAAGGCCCGAGATTTGAACCTTGGAACTCCACTCCACTTACGGGGTTTGGTCAAACCAATTGGTCTACACCTCGAACCTTCAATGCGTTTACATATATTTTTATGAGGGGTCATGGTCCCCTCATACTAAGTGGGGTTTGAAAATTGAACATATTAAATATAGGCCAAAGTCCTTACCACTACAGTAAGCTTACAGCTAAACTTTAGTTTGTGGTGAAAATGATACCAAAGAAACCCTTAGATCCCCGACCACAACTAGCGAGGAATGGATTTTTTATTGTGTTCCTTTCGTTCAACGGGGCTAGTATCACCTTCTCCAATTGTGCTACAAATATAACTTATGTTTAAATTGAGATGTAATTTATCAATCTATTTTTCAAGTCCAATATGGTCTTCTATCTTAAACATGTTAATTTCAATTGAAGCATTTATTTATAGAGAGAGTTATTGGGATGGATCTAGAACTTCTTTTAGCACTTGAGTCAAAGAACTTAATATAATCCTAGAAGGAGATGCGATTATGTAATAACTAGGTAGAAGTGAGTCCTTGAAGGATTTGCAAGGATGCAATAGCTAGCTACTCACTAATCTAGGAGTTGCAATGATGTAATAGCCAAATTATTATAAATTGAGACACCTTGAATGATGAGGATTGGGTGTTCCATAACCAGGAATTTATAAGAATAATTCACAAGACAACAATGGTGGTACCTTTAACGTGGAGTTTTGGATGATCATATTCATTACTAGGTGAGTGGTAATGACTTTTGTTATCCCATGGAGGTGTGGTAACTAAGCACCAATTATTTATGTATGATTAACCTACCTAGATGGACTTACGGTAAGGTTAGGAAATAAGAATTCCTCCTTTAAGTGTTATGGGCCTTAAAGGATAATCCCTACCTTGTGTTCAAATTGTCCTATACCAATTAGGGTATAGGAAATATGGAGGGGGCACTTTGACATCCTTCTAAATTATGAGGTTTAGTAAGGTAAACCCCAAAAAATAAGGGACATTGGCAAATCCTATCCATTAAGTGTTGTATATAGTGAAATTGAACTCAAATATGGTGAAGCCTTGAGAATACTAGAAAGAAATACATGGGGACTCTTGAGAACTTTGTGATTGAAAAGAAAAATCTCTCTCTCATGTTGGTTTTTGTGGGTTGTTACAATTGGTATCATATCTCTAGATTGTAGGACTAGTAGCTTCCATGGAGTGTACCTAGGATGAGCCTTGACTTGATGTGCTACTTTAGGAAGACTTACTCTACTAGGGAATTTAACATGACTGGGGTAAGCTAGGTATTGCATGTCGATTGGACCAGTCAGACCAAGGAGTAAAAATCCTACAAAGTAAAGTTTATTATTGGGAAAATGGTACCTTATAATGAGGTAAGTTTGACCATGATATTTATAAACTAAGAGGTAATGGTCTGAGTTAGTTCATGGGGGAAAAAGAAACTAACTTATTGTAAGTACAATTGAGAGAAATTTTTACTTATGCAACTACTTTCTGTGGATAGGATATGGCACATGTTTTAAGGGGAGGATCATCCAAGAAAGCAGGATTGGTTGCACAAGAGAAAAATGTAGTGCATATCCAAAAGAAGTCTATATGAACCATGGACTCCAGCAAGGGACCAAGGGAAAAATAAGAAGAAATTTTAGAAAAAGGACAATTCCAACCCTCATACTTCAAAGAAGAATGAGTTAGCATAAAAAGAGGAAATAGGGAAAAAAAGGAAGAAGATATATCAGGCATCTAGGATTGGTTGCACATATGTGGGGATAATCATTATTCTGAGAAGTGTTCCCAATGGTTAGAGTTGAGTAACAAAGCAGAGGAACAATCACACTGAATATAAGCCACTATTAGGAATCATAACCTAGATGGTCAAGCAACATTGATGTTATTAAATGATAAGTTGTTTGAAAAGGATGTTAAAGTTTTAATGGATAGTGGAATCATATATAATTTTATTTCCACTAGTATTATCGAGGATATGCTGGAAATACCTAGATTTTTAGCACAAGGGTGGAAAGTCGAGTATGGTTCTAGATATACCTACTGAGTGGGTCAATGTTTACCTAAAACTAAGATAAAATTACCCAATGGGTCCACAATATGTTACTTATATGTAGCATCACTCCATTCCTTTGATATTATTCTAAATATATATTGGTTGAATGCTCATGGAGCCTTAATCAACTTCCAAGAAATGTGGATGGATTACACCAACAAGGATAAGAGGAGAGTAAGAGTTTAAAGTAGGCAAGGGTATTTTCAACCCCATTTATTATTAGCTATGCAGCTAAATGAAGACATTAAAATATGTGGTATGTTCTATGTAGTTAAGATTAATGGCAAGACTGGTGAAAAATGGGATGAGAATTTTTTTAAGAAACATACAGTTATTTATGAATTTAGGGATGTATTTCTAGAAGATCTCCTAGGTCTATCACCTCGATGGGTATTTGACTTCACTATTGAGTTAATTATAGGGCTGAACCTATTGCAGGGACACCTTATAGGATGATCCCAATTGAGTTACAAGAATTGAAGGTGCAACTTCAATATTTTTTAGAAAAGGGTCTAATCAAATCTAGTGTGTCACCCTGGGGTACTCTGATATTATTTGTGAAAAATAAGGATGGTTCCTTGAGGTTATTAATAGATTATAGGATGTTGAATAAGGTAACCCTCAAGAATAGGTATCCTCTAGCAAGGATTGATAACCTTTTTTATTAGCTAAAGGATGCTACTATATTTTCAAAAATATATTTGAGATCGGGATATCATTAGTTAAGGATCTGAGAAGAGGATACTCATAAAATGACCTTTAATACTAGATATGGAAACTATGAGTTCATAGTGTTGCCCTTTGGGATGACGAATGCATCAATACAATTTATGAATTTGATGAATAGTGTGTTTAGGAAATATCTAGATTGGTTTGTTTTGGTATTCTTAAACAATATCTTGATATATTTTTACACCAAAGAGGAACATGACCATCATTTAAGGTTAGTATTAGAGATGGTGAGGAAAAACCAACTATACGGAAAGTTTTCCAAGTGTGATTTTTATACTTCACAAGTGCAGTATTTGGGATATATCATCTAGAAAAAGTGAATTGCTATAGATCCTAAGAAAATTGAGGCCTTATTGAGTTGGATTGCACAAAAAATTGTATCAAAATTCAAGAGTTTCATAGGAATCAATCGCTATTATAGGCATTTTGTGCAATATTATTCAAATATTGCCTATTCAATCACCAACCTTAAGAGAAAAGAGGAGTTCAAATGGATGGATAAGTGTAAAGCCATCTTTGAGGCTTTGAAGAATAAGCTAACTATGATACTGATTCTGAAGATACCGAATCCTCTTGGGGATGTCATAGTTTGTACAGATGATTCCTTAGACAATTTGGGTGGCGTATTATCCTAGGATGAGGATACAATAGCATATGAGTCTAAAAAATCAACAAGCATGAGTTAAATTATGCTATACACAACCTAAAATTAGTAGCAATTGTGCATGCATTAAAGGTTTGGTGATATTATTTTTTGGGAAAACCATTTGAGCTAAGGAGAGACCATCAAAGTCTAAGGTATATTTTTACCCAACCTATGCAAATGCAAGATAGAGAAGATGGATAGAGTTATTAGCATAATATAACTTTGATATTGAATATATCAAAGAAAAAAATAAGGTTGAAGATGCCTTGAGTAGGAGAAGACTCATAACAACATTGACCTAGATTCATATAGACTTGGTGGACAAAGTCAAAGAAATACAATTTCAAGATCAGTGTTCCATGGAAATCTAGGTTAAAATTGAGAGAAACTCTAAAGAGAACAAGGATTTTGTAGACACAAAAATCTAGCCACTTGTCATCCATCCATAGTTTCCTGCCACATTTATCCATTATTTATATATATTTAAATAATAATATTTTATATATTATATTTATTTATATTTAATAAATATATGTATATATGTATGAATTAATCCCAACCATCCATCATGTTCTAATCCTAGCCATTCATTTGCCTTAATCCATGCCACTTGCCCTGCTTTAATATCCACCCTTTGTCATGTTTTAATCTTGGCCACACAAATTGTGTCATCAAAACCCTAATGTGCCTAAGGGAAGATTATAAAGAGGAGTAATTTTGACAACTCAACCCCTAAGTTCCAAGCCCTGAATTCCTTGAGTTTTTGGAGTTACTACCATTTTCCTCAAGTCTTGAGTTCCCTAAGCCCTTGTGCCCTATGTCTTAAAGCATCCTCACCACTTCCATCCTCCATCCTCCATCCTAGGTCTTAAATTTTTTGGTGTTGGATTCTAATTTAGACTTGTGAAATTAGTTTTTCCTTTGTGTGTACACCATAAAAATTGGAAATATTAAAAGGAATCACGCATAGCATGTATCACTTTAAATAGTAATGTGTTGGATTTCATCACCAACCATTGCTTGAGATTTGGTGATGGTGGGTTTCATCTCCATCCACCAATATTTGCCCTTAGCCACCATAGGACACCCTTGAGAAAAATTGTTGGACTTCATCACCAGTAAGTATCTCATTGCATAGCCAAGTTATAGTGTTCACCCATTATAATTAAGATTAGTGCATCATAACGCAAAAAAAGAATAAGAAGAACACAAATTAAAATGAGAAAAAAAAGAAGGTAAGACACAGTTATTGCACAAACTTAGTATTGATTGTATTTACTTGATTTTTGTGAAGTTTACTTCTGCATTTTATTTACTGCATATTTTACATTCGGTTTAGTAGCTTATGGTCTTAACTAGAAATTAGAAGAAAGCATTAAACCAAAACACTGCATCCATGGACTATTCATCATCCTTCCCCACCACTTCTGTGGTCAATCCCACTAGTGTGATATATACAAGTTGTTCAGATTTGTCTGTGGGTCCATCACATGTTGTGCAAACTTCAAATGTTGATGTTTTGCACAGAGCCATCCACACATCTATTCCACAACAATCATGTGATCCAAGCACTTCCATTCCATCCTCATACACAACCACCTATGATAATCATTTGTATGAAGCACATGTCAATGTTGCTTCATAGATGCTAGCCTCCATCTCAAGCAATGTTTTCCATCCAGTTGTAATTCCCATTGAATCTTATCCTCCACCCACATCATCCATTCCATATACATCCATGCCATATACCTCAGATATGGAAATAAGTGAATCATGGGAAGACCTTAATAAATTGCTTAAGAAGCAAAAAAATGCTCAATAACAAGTTTAGGTGGCCAATCCTAAGCCTCAACATATTTCCACTTAACCCACCTTTGTCACCCAAAGTCCATCATGGTCACCACAATCCTCTATGGTTTCCATTACCACACCACCTTCAACCTATATGCATACCATTCCCATAAATCATCATGTTCATAACCCCCACACATCATCTCCCTTCTAACATTCACCATCATTTCTTCACCAAACTCATCATCATCAATTTCAATCCATACCCCTCAATTCATTACACCACAAAAAACACACTAAATCTCATCCATTTATCAATCCATTTACCACATCTCAATACACTCAACAAGAAAACCAAAGCTTACAATCATATTGTCAACATACTTTAATTTTGAAACAAATTTTTACTTGAATCACTAACATTGAGTTATAGTTGGGTCATCATCAATTTCATCATCATCCATGTCAATAACCACAGTATTTGCAACATCTAGTTTCACAATCCACATATCAAGTTATGATACCTATACCATAATTTCAACATCCAACACAATTGGATAAATGCACCAAGCATCCTACAAAGCCCCATCGAGACTACATGGTGCTTTTAGAATCTTATTCAACCATTTTTCAAAGGCTTTATGAAGCACAAGATATTTCACTTCCATAAATCAAACCAAGAGATCCTAACAAACCACATGGAAAAGGTTATAAGAAACACTTGTACTACCCTTATCATCAACAAGTGGGCCATGAAATCAATAATTGCTATTCATTTAAAATATTGTCCAAGATATTATTGATAGGAAAGTCTTTCCCACAAATGGTTTGTCCAACCCATATGATCAAGACATTGGTACCAACTCAATCATCAAGCATACTAGGTATTCTAAGGATATTGCATCCTCCCAGTAACTCACATAATCAATCATTGAGTATATTGAGGATTCTCAGGATATTGCATCCTCCCAGTCACTCACATCATCAATCATCAAGAAAATCGAGGATGCTTAAGGTATTGCACCTTCCTCACAAAAAAAATCTCCAAAGGTACTTAATCCCTTTGGTCACATCTCAATTTCAAAAATATCCAAAGGCACCTAACACCTTTGGTCACATATCAATTTCAAAAAGTCCAAAGGAACCAAAACCTCTTTGGTCACATTTCAATTTCAAAAGGCTCCAAAGGAATTTAAATCCCTTTGGTCAGATTTCATTTTCAAAAATCTCCAAAGGTACTTAATCCCTTTGGTCACATCCCAATTTAAAAAATCTCCAAAGACACGTAACACCTTTGGTCACATTTCAATTTCAAAAGGCTCCAAATTCACTTAATACCTTTGGTCACACGTCAAATCAAAGTCATTTGTATCTATACATGTTGCTTGTTGCTATTTGAGTTCACAAGATTCAAGGAGCACATAAGCTTACCAGGCTAGGGGGAGTAAAAGAACTCGAGCTACTGAACATCATACACTTGAAAGTGTTCCATGCTTACTATGATTTATATATATGTATATATACATGGATATTACACAAAAACAAAATTGCATTGCATACATTTGCATTTTACACCTTACATTGCACACATTGCATTTCGTAAATTGTATTTCATACATTGCAACCACATTCACACATTTCACATTAGGAATAATTTATTCAGTTCGGATAATAATTGGTCCAATAAAGTCATGTTGCCTTAATCAGGGGCACCTTCAAGTCATCATCCATTTTATTGCACCATTCCATAAATTCAAATTGTCATGTCCATAATCCCTAGGTGTTTTCAGTCACTCAACCACTCCTAGTTTTTTAAGCAACCTCCAAATACTTTTTGAGTTTTATTTAGGACCAAGACATATTTTCACTAAGAAAATCTTGAGCTCTAGGAATTGACTCTAAATATTCTTGAACCAAAAATAATTTCACATCTTAAAAACATCTTGTGTCAAAGAGGGATAACACCATACTTGGGTTGTACCTCGAAGTGAAAAGGATATTCCTTGCTTGTGCCATCATGCAACATATTCCAAAAAAACAGTGGTTTTCACCACTATCACAATTTCAAAATAAAAGAAAAAGTAGGGTAAAAACCCTAAAAACTCTAAATATTTTATATCACACACCATAGATCCTCAAGTTGTAATGATAGTACTACATTTCTAGTCAGACGATTAGGTAGTCATCCCAAAAACTTAGAGATCAAATTATTGGACTATGGAGCTAATCTCCACTAGGACTATAGATTCCTGACTGGCAGTGGAGTACACTCACGTGTGGTGACACATATCTTTTAAAGAGACCTCTGACTGCACATAAGGACAAGCTATCTTCTTGGTATTATCCATAACGGGTTTCAACTAAATTGCTCAAGATGAGTTAATGAACTCACTTGCACACACATTGGTTCTTGATTGCCTCGAGTCATTACCATGCTCATGATTCAGTAAATGAATTCATTGCACACACATTTGGTCTTAAAGAAATTAGGTAATATTTAGTGAGTTTGTTTGATACCACTAGTATATCTAAGTCTCTAAAAAAAGTTAGTTCTCATAATTAACATCCATGTCTTCTTCCATGTCAACATCCATATCATTGCATAAGTCTTCCATTTCACATAACACCAAAAAACAATGCTAAAAATGGTCAAGAAAAATTCTAAACTATAAATGATCATTAGAGCATTAGTTCATTTGCATCCATAACACATTATCATATGCATTAATCATCCATATACACATGCATCCACAACAAGCATTCACATAAAAGCATAACACAAAAGTAAAAGCCATGTATATACATAAATATAAATATAAATATAAATAAATATATATAATTCACATATGCAAATATTGCTAGAAAGTTCAAACAACATAACTTGAGAGTGTTCAAGGTATCACAGTTTCCTCCCGATTAAGAAAACAAGCACACAACTTGGGGGTGCTCAAGGTATCACATCTTCCCCAATAAAACAAAAAAACAACACAACTTGAGAGTGTTCAAGGTATCCAACCTTCCCCCAATAAAGCAAACAAACAACATAAATTTTTTCAAGGTATCACTCTTTCCTCCCAATTAAGAAAACAAGCACACAACTTGGGGGTGCTCAATGTATCACACCTTCCCCAAATAAAACAAAAAAATACAACTTGGGGGTGTTCAAGGTATCACACCTTCCCCAAATAAAACAAAAAAATACAACTTGGGGGTGTTCAAGGTATCACACCTTCCCCCCAAATTAAGAAAACAAGTACACAACTTGGGGGTGCTCAAGGTATCACACATTCCCCCAATAAAACAAAAAACAATACAACTTGGGGGTGTTCAAGGTATCACACCTTCCCCCTAATAAAGAAAACAAGCATACAACTTAGGGGTTCTCAAGGTATCACACCTTCCCCACCAATTCAACAAACAATTCAATCATACATACACATCACATCATCAACACATCAATTGCTAGGTTCAAAAGATTGCATTCTTTTGTCAAAGGTTGCACCATTTGCCTTGCATTCAAATCATCCACATAAATTACTAGGTTTGAAAGGTTGCATTATTTTGTCAAAGGTTGCACCATTTTCCTTGCATTCACATCATCCACATCAGTTGCTAGGTTCAAAATATTGTGTTCTTTTGTCAAAGGTTGCATCCTTTTCCTTGCATTCATTATTTATTAAAAACCCCTTTTCTGTTGGCCTAAAAATAGAGTCATTCCTTTCTTTATCCATATATCCAAATTCAACATCATAAATTTCATTTATCATTACACATTTATTCAAAATTTACAAATACATTTGCAAATACAAGTGAACCTTGTATATAGTGAACCTTGTATTTAGTCACCTGGTGATTGCAGCGACTGGTTATCCATGCAATTTAGTAGGATGGGTAGATCATCATAAGGACACTTGGCTATATTCATCATCATATATTTAATTATAAAAAAACCTTCATATGTTGGAGCAAAAATAGACTCAATTCCTTGCATGTTCACAAACCCTTCATTTGTTAGGGCAAAAAAAAAATCAATCATTGCATTTTTCATAGTCATTGTATTGTTCCATGTCAAAAATCCCTTCATCTATTATGGAAAAAATAGAATCATTCATTACATCATCCACATTCCTTGCATTCAACATCATCAATTTTACTCATCATTACATTTATCAAATTCCTTGGCACTTTCCAAGTGAACCTTGTATTTAGTGGTTTATCCTAGTCACCTGGCGGTTGCAACAACTGGTTATCCATGCAATCTGGTAGGATGGGTAGATTACCATAAGGAAAATTGCATTATAAAAAATCCCTCCTATGTTGGGGCACAAATAGACTCAATCATATATATTTTCACAAAATCCTTCATCTGTTGGGGTAAAAATAGACACAATCATCTTACATTATCAAAAAATCCCTTTTTTGTTGGGGCAAAAATAGAATCAATCATTGTAATTTTCACAGTCATTGAATTTTCTCAATCACAACCTTCTTCATCTGTTAGGAAAAAAACATATCACATTTATATTTACATTTAACATCATAAATTTTACTCATCATTGCATTTATCAAATTCCTTGGCACTTTCCAAGTGAACCTTGTATTTAGTGGTTTATCCTAGTCACCTGGCGGTTGCAACGACTAGTTATCCATGCAATCTGGTAGGATGGATAAATCACCATAAGGACACTTACATTATCAAAATACCTTCATCTATTAGGGCAAAAATAGAATCAATCATACACATGTCAAAAATCCCTTTCATATGTTGGGGCAAAAACAAACTAAATCACTTACAGTTTCACAAAACCCCTTCTCTATTGGGACAAAAATAGACTCAATCACTTGAATCCATATATTCAAAAATATAGCTTACCTCAAAAAAAAATCACTCCAAATTGCATCCATCAATACATCTTCATGTCACCATAAAATCCATCAACAATTGCATTTACATTCAACATTTGCCAAGTTCATATACAATTTCAAGTGAACCTCGTATCTAGTGGTTTATTCTATCTCCTTGGAAATTGCAGCGATTTGCATCCATACAATTTGGTAAGATGAATAAATCACCATAAGGAAATTTTACCATATTCATCATCACATATTTCAATTATTCAAAAACAAAATCAATTTTGGGTAACCTCATATTTTGAGTGAGACTACACCAAGATCAATTTGCTCAACAACTATCATTGATGCCCTTTTCCATGGGGTCCCCAACATGGATAAATTTCATCATTTAATTTACAATAAAATGTCTCCAAGGATATAGGCCGGGTAAAGTGAATGAGCAATAATTTAGGGATTCCATGTGGGAATTACTGCAATCATGAGTGGCTCTGAGGGCAAGACTATTTTTCTTTTCTTTTTGTATTTGCATACTTGCATTTCAATGACGCCGGAAGGCACATTATTCAACAACATGGAATCACCCCAAAATTGGGGTAACCACATTTGACTTTGATTTTACCACAATGGGATACATCTTACATGATCATGGCATCTACACTTGGCAAAAATCCCCTTTCTCTGTTGGGGCAAAAATGACATCACATTTACATCATTCATATCATCCACAATTGCACCATACATTTCACATAATCATTTGCACAAATATATCAATTGGCTCGTGAGATGCATCTGTCACTCATTCACCAATTGAGGGGGTAAGCTACACAATCAAAATTTCTTTTTTCTTCAAGTTCAATCTTCACATTCCAACAAGAGTAAGTTGCGTCTTCATCAAGCCAAATCAGGTGTCTCATATTTTTACACCACATTGTGTTTCATGCAACATAGTAAAAAAAGAGGTATTTGTAGATACCAAAATCTAGCCACTTGTCATCCATCCATAGTTTTCCGCCACATTTATCCATTATTTATATATATTTAAAAAATAATATTTTATATTATATTTATATATATTTAAAAAATAATATTTTATATTATATTTATATATATTTAATAAATATATGTATATATATGAATTAATCTCAGCCATCCATCATGTTCTAATCCTAGCCATTCATCTGCCTTAATTCGTGCCATGTGTCCAAATTTAATCTCCACCCTCCCTCATGTTTTAATCTTGATCACACAAATTGTATCGTCAAAACCCTAACATGACCTAGGGAATATTATATAGAGGAGTCATTTTGACGACTCAACCCCTAAGTTTTTCCTAAGTCTAAAGACTCTCTAAGTTCTCCTCATGCCCTAGTGCACCACTACCATAGTCCTCCATCATCGCCATTTTCATCTTCTGTATCTGCTACCGCACACCTCGCATGAACCAGATCTAGTTTTGTGCTACTCTCATCAACCAAAAAATGCCCTCTCGAGTCTATCGAGTAAATGTAGGTATCTATCGAGTGCTTGTGGGTATTTTGCATTCTGTCAAGCGCCCTCCTAAGTCTACCGAGTGCCCATAGGAATCTGTCGAGTGCCCACAGGCATCTATCGAGTGCCCACAAGTGTTTCACATTATATCAAGTGCCCACATTCATCTAACGAGTGCTTGCATGCGTTTCTCATTCTATCGAGTGTTCATGGGCATCTATTGAGTGCCTATAGGTATTTACCATCCTTGATCTATGGTCCTATGACCCTCAAGAACCATCAAGATGCATCTACATAATTATATTCTATAACAGTAGCAAATACAAAAAATGACAAGTCAGCGTAGACAAGGTAAACTATTCATTGCATTAATTTTTAGTATTCTTAGATCTATTTTATAGTTTTATCTATGCAACTAGGGTTTTAGTGATTATTTATTTGAGAGTATCATACAGTGGAGCCATCATAGATATTATTAACCTTCATTTGTTGGCTATGTGTATGTTTGAGAAGGATATTTATTGGTAGCTGCTTAAGCTAGAGTGGTCCTACATAGGATACCAAAAGCTCATTCACTCTGTTGGGATCAAAGATGATCCAGGAGACACCATAGTTTATTGACCTAGGGTTTTGGAGAATCCTAGATTTTGTAACATTTGCATCAATATTAAATCATGTTGTAACATTGGATATTTAAGGCTCCCCATTTATATCAATAAAATATTCTCTCTTTTGTGCAACATATTATGTATTGAATTTTATTTATCTGTTGCATTGGTGTTTCATTTTTACATTCACAAATTTCAATATAAAATATGGAATTTTATGCTTCAAGGATATCATGGTTATGCCCAAAATTGGTGAATTAAGGAGATTGATTATGCAAGAGGTACATAGTTCTGCCTATTCTACTCATCCAAGGGGGTCAAAAATGGGGAAAAACATGAAAAAGACCAATTGGGCAGGAATGAAATAGAATATCACTAGTTTCATTACAAGATGTTTATAATGCCATAAGGTTAAGGTAGAACACTGAAACCTGGTAGGAAAAATTATACCCACATGATATACCTACACAAAAATGGCAAGTAATATCTAAATATTTTATTGTGGGTTTACCTAAGACTAGGTACCAACATGATGTAATCCTAGTAGTGGTTGATAAGTTGACCAAGGTTGCATATTTCATACTGGAGAACATCAAGGATGATGCACTAGTGGTGGAAAATAATTTTTCCAAATAATTTTTTAGGTTACATGGGTTTCTTAAGGTTATCATATTAGTCAAGGATTCTAGGTTTACATTGAAATTCTAGTAGGCTCTTCACCATGCAATGGGAACTAATTTGAACATCACTTCTACATTTCATATAAACAATGATGGTCAAACAAAGGAGGTAACTAATTTTTAGAGGACATGCTTCACATGTACTTCATGGACAAAAAATCTAAGTGGGAAGACTTTTTGCATCTTTTTGAATTTACATATAATAATGTGTACAATGCATCATTGGTAATAGTCCTATTTGAAGCCTTGTATGGTAGAAGATGTAGAACACCTCTATCATTGGACTATTTAGAGTATTCGATGGTGATATAACAAGAAAATATCAGAGAGATGGAGGAATAACTCAGAGTAATCCAACTTAGGCTTAAGGATGCGATCAATTGCTAGAAGAGCTATGCTGATTTGAAAAGATCACCTAAAGAATTCTCTACGGGGATAATTTTTTCTTAATGGTAAGACCGATGAAAAGTTTTATCAGTTCAACCAAGTTAGATCCTCGCTATGTTGGGCCTTTTGAGATCATTGATAATATTAGTCCAATAGCCTATAGGCTGGCCTTGCCACTCAACCTATCAAAGATCCATGATACTTTCTACATATCCCTACTTAGAAAATATGTTGTTGATCCTTCTCATTTTTGGCATATTTTAAATTGCAGAAAATAGATACCTCAACCATTGAGGTGAGATTGGTATAGATTATAAGGTTTTGTTCCAAAATTTTGAGGTCCAATGGGACCAGTATTATGAAAACTATGCAACATGGGAAGATGTCGAAGAAATGAGAAAGCAATTCCCATATTTATTTGAATGAAATTTATATGTTATACCTTAAAGAAACATAGAGGACTGTGTTTAGTACAAAGGGGAGAGTATGCAACAACCCTCCTTAGTAGGACTTATGCTTGACATTTGAATTATGTATTAATGAGATGTTATCTAATACATAGTTTAATTTTATGATTGATTTTGCTACTTTAGAATATGGTACTACTAATGGATTTTATGGTTGTAGGACTAGGTACTCTCACCACTGGATTGATATGGGACAACCACTAAATTTGAGAAATGATGGGTGATGACTTGTTCATTGACAACTCAAGGATAAATTATGCCAATCATATAGATGCATTGCATTTACTTGTTGTTTGGATACATCATTGGGCCATGATATTGCTATGGAAAAGGAGTCATCATTAGTAGGATTTGGGATAACATTCTAGTTGTCTTAAAAATCTACCTTCTAAATGATAAAGCAATGTAATGTATCATGAATTTGATTAAGTCTTTGTTTTTATTGAGGTTTTTGGAAGTAGAGATTGATGGATTAAACCAATAAAGTATTAATATGTTGGTAACATTGATGCTTGAGAGTATTAGTATCAATGTTAATAATTAATATTAACAATTGATACTAATTGAAAAGTAATTAATCTAATTACCTTATTGCTAGAAATAATAAGGTTATGGTGGAGTTAATATATTAATCCTTATAGTTGCTTTAACTAGTTTCTTTCCTAATAATTGCTTTGTTTTTCTAATGTTGGTACATTAAGAAAATAATATAATTGTTTTGAGTTCCTAATGTTGAAACATTAAGAATGTAATATTTCATAGTTTAGAATATTAAATATATTAATATTTC
This sequence comes from Wollemia nobilis, assembly GCA_028583015.1. Classification (NCBI taxonomy): domain Eukaryota; kingdom Viridiplantae; phylum Streptophyta; class Pinopsida; order Araucariales; family Araucariaceae; genus Wollemia; species Wollemia nobilis. The sequence continues at coordinate 1,103,794 of JAQPPZ010017247.1, forward strand.
TTTGCTTAGTCAAGCTTTAATTAAACCAAGTATGGTATTTTGTGAACATTAAAATTTCACAAACGTTCACTAAAGAACATTATGAAGCTTTAGATAGTGGTTGACGTAATGGAATATATCATGGACGATATTTTGATCCTTCATGAAGCCATCCTAGGCTATTTGAAGGGTTTTTTTTTGGAAGGCAACATTGGTTTGGGGGTTTTTGGATAGATATGATGAAGATTGGTGAGGCCAGAGGAACAAAGGTAGAATTTTGGAGCTTTTAATTCATCGCAACATAGGTAACCCTATGAGAATATTATTGTTTGATTATTCAGCTCATGTATTATTGCTTGAGTGCATGCTATCCTCTATTATGTTAGACATTCTGGTCCTTTTCTCACACCAGCCTTAGCTTGGTTTTAGACCATTGTTAGTTCTTTTTTCTGTATGCTTGGAGTATTCATTCTTGTTGTTTACCTTCCTATTTTTTGTGATGCATACGCTTGATGGATTTTACTCCTTTATAGCTTGCTTGGGATTTGTTGTTAGAGTAGAGGTTTTTTGGTATAGTTTTGGGGGCACTTTTGGATCATTGTAACATCAATACAAAACCTTTATATCTTGCCTAGTCTTAGTGGTTTACCGCTTGGTGTGAAGTAGGTTCTTTTAGTATATCCTTGTTGTCCTTCTTGTGTGAATTAGTTAGCTTTTGGTTTGCTTCTTGGTAAAAACCCATATCATTGATGTTATATGGTGTGTCATGGGTAGTAGTGGGATAGTCTCTTTTTAAGATTTGATGAATATTTCCTTTTGTATGTGGATGGCTAATTAATGCTTGTTGTTTTGATGAAAGGGAATAAGAGTATTTTAATGGAATATATATATAGCCTATTGCTTGTTATTTAGATGAAGGGAAATAAAAGTCCTTTTAATGGAATATATAACATTTTTCTTATTGTTTAGATGAAAGAAAATAAGAGTCTTTTAAAGAAATATATATAGCATGCTACTTGTTTAGATAAAAATAAATAAGTCTTTTTATGGAATATATAGCATGTTGTTTGTTGTTTACTTAGGAGAAAGAAAATAAGAATATTCTTTTTAAGAACTCAAATATAATGTTATGAATGAATATTGGGTTATGGAAAGGAATACCCCTTTAGTGAATAAGTTAAATGTGATGGTGAAAAGGAAGAATTGTAGTAAAGATAAATACCTCCTATTTGGTTGGTTGCTTGGGAAAGTAGTATGTTTTGTAAGGAAAGGTTCTGGACCACTAAGTAATTATAATGGTTTCCAAAGACTTGAGTAGGTATGAAAATATTTATAGAGAGAAGTATCGGATTATCTTCTTATGAAATGTATTTTGCATGGTTGCTTGTATATATACATAGAGCATGTTAGTTGCATTGCATTAAGAGTTGTCGTGATCCCTAAGATTTCTTAAAGTTCATGGATATTCCTTCATGAAGAGGATTGCAATGAGACAATGGTGCAAAGGCCACTTGGGCATACTTGATCTATTGTATTTGGTAAAGAAAAGTTTTTATGTAAATTAGAGCTTTATTTGTATCACCTAGATGAAACTTCCAAATTTATTAAAAGGAATGGTATTTTTGTAAGATGGAGAAATCTTGATTATTGAAAAAAAACAAAGGAAGTTTTGGAATATGATATTTATCTTGTCAAGTGTTTCTATCGTTTTAGAGAATTCGTGTTATCCTATGATCTACTTTGATGGGATGTTTATGTGATATTTAAGTGGATTTGATAGCATTGAAATTATTCGATTTTGTTTTCTAAAGAGATGTTTCTTTTACATAGCTTATTAATAGCACTTGGATAAATTTAACTACGGTTTTTAAATTGGTGAGAAGCTTCTTAGTGGTAGATATATGTTGAATCTTATATTTAAATTGAGACGTAATGTATTAATCTATTTTCAAGTTCAATATGGTGTTATAGCTTAAGCATGTTAACTTCAATTGAAGCATTTATTTCTAGAGAGAGTTGTTGCATTGGGTTAGGGAAGAGTTTTTGGGATGGATCTAGAACTTCTTTTAGGACCTGAGTCAAAGAAATTAATTCAATCCTAGGAGGAGTTGCAGTGATGCAATAACCTAGTAGAAGTGAATATTAGAAAGAGTTTCAAGTATACAATAGCTAGGTACTCACTAATCTAGAAGGAGTTGTGATGATGTAACAACTAGATTATTGTGAATTGATACACCTTGAATGATGAGAATTGAGTGTTCCATAATTGGGAAGTTATATGAATCATTATCAAGACAACAGTGGGGGTACCTTGAACATGGAGGTTCATGTGATCATGTTCATTGTCAGGTGAGTGGTAATAACCTTAGTTATCCCATGGAGGTGTGGTAATGAAGCACCAAGGCTTTATGCCTGATTAACCTACCTAGATGGACTTATGGTAAGGTTAGGGAATAAGAATTCCATTTTAAGTGTTATGGGCCTTAAAGAATAATCCCTACGCTATGGTCACATTGTCCTATATCAGTGAGGGTATAGGAAATATGGGGGGATCACTTTGGCATCCTTCTAAATGATGAGGTTTAGTAAGGTGAGCCCCAAAAAATATGAGATATTGGCCACTCTTGTCCACTAAGTGTAATTTTTAGCCACATTGAAATCAAATATGGTGAAGCCTTAAGAATTCTAAAAAGAAATATATTGGGACTCTTGAGAACCTTGTGATTAAAAAAAATCTCTCTCAATTTGGTTTTTGGGGTTGTTATAGTTGGTATCAGAGCTCTAAGTTATAGGAATTGTAGCTTCCATGGAGTGTTCCTAGGATGAGCCTTGACTTGATGTGCTACTTTGGAGAAACTTACTCTACTGGGGACCTTAACATGATTGAGATAAGCTAGGTATTGCATGTCAAATGGACCAGTTAGACCAAGGAGTAAAAATCCTAGAGAGTAAAGTTTCTTATAAAGGAAATGAAACCTTACAGTGAGGTAAGTTTAACCATAATCATTATCAAGTAAGAGGTAATGGTCTGAGTTAGTTCATGGAAAAAAATGAAACTAATTGATTGTAAGTACAATTGAGGGAAATTGTCACTTATGTAGCTCTTTTGTGTGAATAGGAAATGTCACCTATTTTAATATGAGGATCATCCAAGAAAGAAAGATTGGTTATGCAAGAGGAAACTATAGTGCATATCCAAAATAATTCTAGATAAACCATGGATTCTAGCAAGAGAATTGGGAGAATAGTGAATCCTAGTAGGAAGACTAGGAGGACAATATACCCCATCAAAAAAATGGAGGAATCATAGGTTCCAATGAGAGAGTGGAAGATATTTCTTCTATAGTAAAATTGCTTTAGGAATAGATGGAAAAACAAAAATTATTAGAAACCTTGATCAATAAGGAAACTAGTACCAAGGATTTAGAGGATAGACAAGAAGATAAGCCTACTAGAAAAAGCCATGAGGGCAAATCTTGGATAGAAGTTGAGCTAGCTAAAGACATTAATAATGTTAAAGTAGCCAAATTTAATCGGAAGGAAGGAGGAGATGTAATAGAGTCATGGCTAAATGAGTTGGAAACCTAATTTTCCATGAAAAGTTATTCTTCTAAAACCCAGACTATGTGGGCTACCACTCATATTTATGATTCATCCCTAGAATGGTGGAACACATTAAAGATAGAAAAAATGATCCAAGATATGGATATTAAATGGGATAGTTTTATCAATGCTTTTAAGAAAAAATTCTTTCTGATTAGTTTTATGTAGAGAAGTTTGAGGAGTTCTCTACACTTTAGCAAGATTCATTGTTGATAGAGGTATACTTTCAAAGACATGTGAAAATTTTAATGTTTTAGAGTACTAAAATAATGAGCAACTAAAGGTGCATAAGTTCATATTAGGGGTAGATCCTAAGATCAGGATAGTGATTAATCTGCTCAAACCTAAAACTCTATAAAAGGCTTATGATTTGGCCAAACAAGAAGAGACTAATCTCCAAACTAAAATATCATTCAACTATTCAAGGTTGACAAAGATAAAGAGGCAGAAGATCAAGAAAAGAAATAGTGTAGGGTTTATGAATTAGGATAAGGAAAAAAACAAAAAAATCAAAGGGAACCCAAAGTTTAGTAACATAAACAATGGGAACCAAGGGTAAAATAACAAGAAATTTTAGGAAAAGGACAATTTCAATCCTTAGCATTCAAAGTAGAATGAGTCAAAATAAAAAGAGGAAATAGGGGAGAAAAGGTACGAGAGATCTTAGGCACATAGGATAGGTTACTACATATGTGGGGGTCCTCATTATGCCAATATGTTTCCCCAATGGTTAGAGTCGAGTAACAGAGCAGAGGACCTATCACACCGAATATATATCGCTATCAAGAATGAGAACCTGGAAGGTCAAGCAACACTGATGTTACAAAATGGTAAGTTTTTTGACAATGATGTTAAAGTTTTAATAGATAATGGAACTAAAAATATTTTTATTTCCACTATATTATCAAAAATATGCCAAAAAGACCTAGATTTTTGGCACAAGGGTGGAAAGTCAAGTATGGTTTTGGATAGACCTACTAAGTGGATCAATGTTTACCTATATCTAAGATAACCTTACCCAATGATTCTAAAATATGGTACTTATATGTAGTATCACTCCATACCTTCAATATTATTCTAGGTATGAATTGGTTGAAGGCTCATGGAGCCTCAATCAACTTCCAAGAAATGTGGATGGATTGCATCGACAAGGATAAGAGGAGAGTAAGATTTTAAAGTAGGCAAGGGTCTTTTAAAATCCATTTGTTATTATATTTGTAGCTAAAGAAAGCCATTAAAAGAGGTGGTATGTTGTATATCATTAAGATTAATGGCAAGGCTAGTGCAAAAGGGGATGAGAAAATGTTTAAGAAGCATCTAATTCTACATGAATTGAGGGATGTATTTCTAGAATATATTCAAGGTCTACCACCTTGATGGGAATTTGACTTCACTATTGAGTTAATGCTAGGGGTTGAACCTATTGCAAGGACACCTTACAAAATGATCCCAATTGAGTTGCAAGAATTGAAGGTGCAACTTCAATATTTGTTAGAAAAGGGTGTGATCATATCTAGTGTATCGCCTTTGGGTGCTTCAATATTATTTATGAAAAAAGATGATTCCTTGAGGGCATGCATAGATTATAGGTGTATCGCTCCAAATTTTTCGCACCCTTACCTTCAGGCTATAGGATCCATGCCCGGAAGGGGGATGTGAAAAGGATGGCGCGGTACCTCGGACTGAGAGGCCTTGCGAAAGTACCGTCTCTCGGGGAGGTGTATTATGGTGATTTTTCGACGGATGGTGGGTTCACCAGGAAATGTTTGAATGGCGGTTTCCATGCCTAGGTTGGGAATGTGTTTGATGTGTTCAGTTTTAGCTTTAATCATCCAAGTCCTAGGTTTGGCCAAAATGCGTCTAAGCTATTCTATATGAAATGCAGATTTAAATGAAGACAGAAACAGATTTGGACAGAAAAATAGAAAGAACAAGATGGATTAAAGACCCATACCTGATCCGGATGTCTGATGAAGGTTCTAATTTTTGAAGTAGTCGGGATCGCCTCGGAATTTGACAGGATCGTCTCCTATCTGACAAGATCGTCTGAGATCTGACGAATTCGTCAGAGACCTGCAAACAGAAAAATAGATGCAAAATACGAGAGAATGCAACTATGATAACAAGAGGGTAATGATGTAAAATGACAGTAAGAACATTAAAATGATGATAATAAGCAAAAACACGAATGCATTATAACGATCTAATGACAATTTATGCTTTTATTATGCATTAAAGCTACATGGGTGAACTCCAAGATGCAGAATAATAAAGAATAACCATAGAATTAACTAAATGCAGAATAATACAGTAGAAAAAGGATGAAGAAATGCAAACTCTGGGCACTGATTGCCCCCAATGTGGACTGCAGTCGAAATCGTCTCGAATTGGGTCGAGATCGTCCGAGATTGTACGAGATCGTCTGAGACGAACTGAGCTTGCTCCGGCTGAAAAACAATGAAGTTCCTGCAAACAAACTTGGAAAAATACAAATGCAAACAGTGATTTAAGATGGTCTAGTGCATGTAGAATTCGAGTTACAGGGAATTTCAGCCAGGGGGGATGCTAAGGGGAGGGCCTAGGATTAAATAGGCTTAGGATGGAGGTTGGGAGGTTGGAGATCATCCCTATTTGGGAGATCTCCAACGGGGAGGGTCTCTAACGGCGCAGACACGCTTCTACCCGGATTAGAGACGCCGTTGGAACAGAGACTAATTATGAAAAATTAGTTTTGGGACAAGATCGTCTGGACGTCCTAGCCCAGACGAAATCGTCCGATCTGAGGCGATATCGTCTGATCGGCGACGATATCGTCAAACGGTCAAAACAAACTCTAAAAATGGCACGGGAAAGGAGGAAACGGGTTAAACGGCGGTTTGGGAGCGGTTTTGGAGGTTGAAATTTGAATTTGAATATTTACTAGAGTAATTGTAATTATTAAGGTTTTACTTGCGCCAATTTTAGGGTGCTACATTTTGCCCCCTCTTTAGCGAATTTTTCGAAGAAAATGCGTTAAAGATGAGTTCTTCTCGATCTACGAGAAAGCAAAAATTATTCCCATTTTTAGGCGACGATTCTTGGTCGAATCGTACGACAACTTACTATGGTGCCCCCTCCGTGTTTTTACCCAAATCGAACGTTTGAGGTAAAAACGCGGAAAAGCAAAATTTTAAAATGTTTTTAATTGTGTTTTGAATAAAATTAAGAAAAATAGGGTAAAACCCTAATTCATTTTTACTATTCATTTTTTGGTTTTGATATGATGTACATAATTTTGATATATATATATGATATTTTTTGATCATATGACTTGTTTTATGTATTTTTATGATGCTTTTAATGTTTTGATTGATTGATTTGATGATTCATGTAATTATGTCGTTGGAAATATTATGGTTGAAATGTCATGCTTTAAAAATTTAAATGAAATAATCTGATGGAACAAATTGGTTGTTTGTGATGTGATGATTTGATAAAAAAATAAAAGGGACTTTTAACAATAATTTCAAAGGACATTGTCGCTATTATAGACCATTTCATGGAGTCGCCGCTCACTCGGTCGTCAAGCTAATCCCAGTATAGAAATATTGTTAAAAAGTAAAAGAGTGCTTAAGAGACTGTCTTAAGACTTTGGTGCAATGGTGCAAATGATGATGATGATGGTTTGTTTTCAGAGTTTCATAAAAATAGTATGCATGAAATAATGTTAAAATGATTTTTGCTAGGCATAAATTCCTAAGTGTGATAAATTTTTTGGATAATTCCCTAGGAATTATACCATCATTGCAAAATTGAAGGTTGACATAATGACATGAAATAGTGATAATGTGCATGCTCTTTTGTAAAGCATAATTGTATAACATAATGATTTAAGTCATATGGTTTTCATGATTTTCAAATAAATGGGGAATAAAAATTGGTACAATGGTTTGCGCTAGGCATAGAATATGTAGGTATAGACTTATACCATCATCGCGAAAATCAAAGAAGAAAATAGATTGTTTTATTGCATGGTTGATTTTTAATAAACAGAAAATATGAAGATGAGGACTTGCGCTAGGCATAAAATTCCAATTTTGGTTTTGGAACTATACCATCGTCGCGAAAGTCGACAATATATATATATATATATATATATATATATATAATATATATATATATATATTTTTTTTTGTGTGTGTGTGTGTGTTTTGATTGTATGGTTTTGAAAGAAATTTTGATTTTTTCTATTATGTATGTAGTTGTCTTTATACTAAACAACTGTACTTTAAAGAAGAAAATGAATTATTCCAGACAATTTGCAAAAAAAATATTTCAAAGTATCTTAAAGACAAAAGTTAGATTTATAAGGAATCCCATGTGCATATGTGAATTCATTTCCAATCTTGATTTATCATAATGATACACAAAATCTCTCAAATACAAAATGTGTGTGCAATTGCTATGTTCATTTACCAGTTTTGAGCAAGATAATATGATACAAGTGATTTGAATGAACCAAATAAGTGTTCATTAACCATGATGTAGATGCATATAACCATACTAGACTACTATGTAAGTCGGATTATCAAGAGCTAGCTAATCCATAAGCGAGACATAGGTCTGTACAAAAGAAGGTCGCTAATGTGACGGACATATCGCCACGCTAGGAGTTACCCAAGGCCAAGCAGGTTGGGCACAAACCACCTGTTATGGGGCTTACCTCACAGTTTTCGAATAATTGAGAATTCCAGGGATTCAAGCTCATCAACCCTTCTTTTCTTTTCAAAGGGTAGGGAAAGGGATTTTATTGCTTTTGCTTTTGCTTTCATTTCTTTTCTTTTTGTATTTTTGCTTGATAATGCTGTAATGATATAAAATAACATTTTTCTTTTTCTCTTTTTCTTGAACTTTGCTTTTTCTTTTTGTTCTATGCTAGGGATACTTGCTCGGATTAGCTGTAGAGCAAGGGATTTTTATTCCGGGTAGGGGTGAGCTTGTCCTTTTGCCAATTCTCAAAGATTCTAGACCATGTGCATGATAGGATAGCAGGGGAAACTTTTCGCTCAAGAAACCACTTCTACTATGTAGCATAGCATGGACATTACAAATATAATCATTTTATTGTGAAAGGATGTGCTTGGTTTAAGTAAATAACAAGATCAATTCTCTGTGCTCAAACTTTATTTAATTGAATTTTGTGGACTTTGATATAAGAGAGATTAGTAATCATGCCAGATAAAAATCAAGATATTTATTTTTGTGTTTGTGAAAGTGAGGGATTCCAAATAAATGCTAATTTATCCAAAATAATTTGAAATATATAACTGCAACATTTGTAAGAAGATATATATAAATACTTTTTGAGAAGTTTTGAGAATGTTGACTCTCTCTTTCTTCTTTATGTTGTTTTGGTTTGGAAAGAGTCAAGAATATTGTTTTTTTATTTTTATTATTATTTTTTTGTTTTTGAAAGAATTAACAAGTGCCATAAATAAATACAACAAATAGTTTTGAATATTTTGATGATTATGAATGTTTTTGGTGTTTTTGAATTTATAAATTGAAAGAAATACAAGATAGTGGTTTTTTGAAATTTTTTATTTTTTTATATGAATTTTTAGATGATGGAATTGGTGGTATATACAAGATGATCTATATACACTATACAAGGTTATTTGAGTATAGCATGTCTAAGGTTGCTTCAAAATCAAAGGAGGTTTTGAAGGATAATTTGGTTGTGTTGAAGGTAAGAACAAAAGGTGATGAATAAAAGGTAGTGATAACAAAAGCTTTGTTATAATGTAGAATAATGTAGCAAAAGATTTGACTTTTATATGTGTAAAATTGATCATGTTACAAAATAAAATGTCAGAAGGATAAGAAAGTTCTTCATTCTTATCACTATCTTCCAAGTCTTGATAAGATGGAGGGAGCATATGTGAAAGATATGCATGGGTGTTATTTGGTAAACAAGGATGATCATATATGGATGAAGAAAAGTGATGGATAGAAGATAATTGTGATAATAGAGAATGTATAGAACTTGATGTTTCAACCATTAAATATTCTTCAAATGGTGTTGGGTCACCATGTATGGTAACAATTTTATTTGCAAGTTCAAACTTCAAACATTGGTGAAGAGTGGAAGGGACAACCCTCATCGTATGAATCCAAGGACTTCTGAGAAGTAGGTTGTAAGGTGAAGGGCAATATGCTACATAAAACAAAGTATCCAGGATCTTGGATCCAATATTAAGGGGAAAAATTATAGTACCTTGAGCTTCTTGAATTTCATTGTTAAAAGATTTTATAATAACATTTGATTCATTAAGATCTTCTTCCTTTGATTTGAGTTTTTGGAATAATTGATAAGTGCATAAATTAAGAGAGGAGCCATTATCTACCATGATAGTTTTAACAAGTGTTTCTTTACTAGATCCTGTAATGTAAAGATAGTAGTCTTCTTGTGGAGTAGAGGAAGGAATCTCCTCATCATAGAATGAAATATGGTTAACCTCAAGAGGGTTTACACCATTAATTATGTTCTTAGAGAAAATATGATGAGGAACAAATTGTTGGCTAGGTATCTTGAACAAAGTTTCCTTATGAGAACTTTGTAATACTTCTAAAAGGGATATCTTTGCTTGAGGATTAATCACTTGTTGTTGGCTATCAAAGTGGATTTCAGATTGAGATTTTGATTCTAAAGATGAGCTTTCTATGCTTACATTCCATTTTGGATCATTCTCTAGAGCCAAAGATAGTTTTGAAGGTTGGTCAAATGAGGAATCCATATCTTGAATATCAGATTGAGTTGATTGAACTTGAGGTTGCTCATTTGTAGTTTTTGTTACAATATTAGTAATATCATCATGATGGGACACATTAACATGCAATATTTGATTGGTTTCTTGTTGTTGATAATTGAATAGGGGTTCTTGGGAGATCCCCATGTCTTGATTGATTATTGGTATTTGTTGTGTAGGAGTTTGATTGTTTACTTGGAGATTTATAATCAGTTGTAGATTGTAATTCCTTTATATTAAAAAGACCCTCATCAATCAAATCTTGAATTGCACATCTTAAATCTTTACAATTTTGTGTCATATGTCCATCTACTCTATGATATTCACAATGTAGCTCGGGTTTAAACCAATCTGCTGTGGTATCGAGTTGTCTTATGGAAGGGAGTTCAATCTTATTTGTATCAAGTAAATGCTTGAGAATTATATCCATTGGTTGATTGAGCTTAGTAAATTTACGTGATGAAGGTTTTCGAGAGGTTTTTGATACGTGCCTTAGGAATTCAGTCATAAAAGGGCCTAATGGTTTCTCACCTCTACTTTCTTTATTATGGGTAGAATGATGATAGGAAGATTGCGAAGTATGAGGTGAGTGCATGGTAGAATTGGAAGAATAAGTATTTTCTTGTTGAAATGGATGTGTTGTATTGAAAGAAGAATATTGAAAGGGTGGAGGAGGATTGTATGTGGATTGATAGACATAATATGGATATATGGGAGAATAGATAATATCGTTATGAAGAGGATTGGCAAAGGGATTGTCCTGTTGGGGTAAGGATGAAAAATGAGAAAAGTGTGATGGAGGTGGTGTTGAATAGGGATGAGGTTGGTCATAATCAACAAATGTATTTGGCTGAATTCTTCCAACATTACTGATGGGCTCATATTGATTTGAGTAAAAACTCATGGTTTCTTTAGTACTTCTAAAAGTAATATTTAGTATCTACTATTTAGAATTGAATCTAAAACATACAAACTTGAAATGATGATTTTGTTACTTTTTTTTTCTTGTATACATATATATATATATATATATATTTTTTATATTTTTGAATCAGAAAGATGCCTATGTTATTCACGTCGGGTTCACCAAAATGTATCGCTCCAAATTTTTCGCACCCTTACCTTCAGGCTATAGGATCCGTGCCCGGAAGGAGGATGGGAAAAGGATGGCGCGGTACCTCGGACTGAGAGGCCTTGCGAAGGTCCCGCCTCTCGGGGGAGGTGTATTATGGTGATTTTTCGATGGATGGTGGGTTCACCAGGAAACGTTTGAATGGCAGTTTCCACGCCTAGGTTGGGAATGTGTTTGATGTGTTCAGTTTTAGCTTTAATCATCCAAGTCCTAGGTTTGGCCAAAATGCGTCTAAGCTATTCTATATGAAATGCAGATTTAAATGAAGACAGAAACAGATTTGGACAGAAAAATAGAAAGAACAAGATGGATTAAAGACCCATACCTGATCCGGATGTCTGATGAAGGTTCTAATTTTTGAAGTAGTCAGGATCGTCTGGAATTCGACAGGATCGTCTCCTATCTGACAAGATCGTCTGAGATCTGACGAATTCGTCAGACGAATTCGTCAGAGACCTGCAAACAGAAAAATAGATGCAAAATACAGAGAATGCAACTATGATAACAGAGGGTAATGATGTAAAATGACAGTAAGAACATTAAAATGATGATAATAAACAAAAACACGAATGCATTATAACGATCTAATGACAATTTATGCTTTTATTATGCATTAAAGCTACATGGGTGAACTCCAAGATGCAGAATAATAAAGAATAACCATAGAATTAACTAAATGCAGAATAATACAACAGAAAAAGGATGAAGAAATGCAAACTTTGGGCACTGATTGCCCCCAATGTGGACTACAATCGAAATCGTCTCGAATTGGGTCGAGATCGTCCGAGATTGTACGAGATCGTCTGAGACGAATTGAGCTTGCTCCGGCTGAAAAACAATGAAGTTCCTGCAAACAAACTTGAAAAATGCAAATGCAAACAGTGATTTAAGATGGTCTAGTGCGTGTAGAATTCGAGTTACAGGGAATTTCAGCCAGGGGGATGCTAAGGGGAGGGCCTAGGATTAAATAGGCTTAGGATAGAGGTTGGGAGGTTGGAGATCATCCCTATTTGGGAGATCTCCAATGGGGAGGGTCTCTAACGGCGCAGACACGCTTCGCCGGATTAGAGACGTCGTTGGAACAGAGACTAATTGTGAAAAATTAGTTTTGGGACAAGATCGTCTGGACGTCCTAGCCCAGACGAAATCGTCCGATCTGAGGCGATATCGTCTGATCGGCGACGATATCGTCAAACGGTCAAAACAAACTCTAAAAATGGCATGGGAAAGGAGGAAACGGGTTAAACGACGGTTTGGGAGCGGTTTTGGAGGTTGAAATTTGAATTTGAATATTTACTAGAGTAATTGTAATTATTAAGGTTTTATTGCGCCAATTTTAGGGTGCTACAATAGGATGTTGAGTAAGGTAAACATCAAGAATAGGTATCCTCTACCAAATATGGTCGATCTTTTTGATAAGCTAAAGGATACCATTATTTTTCAAAAATAGATTTGAGATCAGGATATCATCGGTTAAGCATTCAAGAAGAGGATACTCATAAAATGACCTTTAAGACTAGCTATGGGTACTATGAGTTCACAATGTTGTAATTTGGGCTGACAAATGCACTAACAATTTTTATGAATTTGATGAATAGTGTGTTTAGAAAATATCTAGATTGGTTTATTTTGGTATTTTTAAAGGATATCTCTATATATTTTCACACCAAAGAGGAACATGACCACCATTTAGGGTTAGAATTAGAGGTGCTAAGGGAAAACCAACTATATGGAAAGTTGTCCAAGTGTGAGTTGTATATTTCACAGGTACAATATTTGGGACATATCATCTAGACAAAAGGAATTGTTTTATATCTTAATAAAATTTATGCCATATTGAGTTGAGCTACATGAACAAATGTGTCAAAAGTTAGGAGTTTCATGGGGATCACTGGCTATTACAGGCATTTTGTGTAATATTATTCAAATATTACCTATTCAATCACCAACCTTCAAAGAAAAGGGAAGGAGTTCAAATGGATATATAAGTGTGAAGTCACTTTTGAGGTTCTAAAGAATTAGCTAACTATGACACCAATTCTCAAGGTACCTAATCCTATTGGAAATTTTATAGTGTATACATATGCTTCATTAGAATATTTGGGAGGGGTACTATCTTGGTAAGAGGCTATAGTAGCATACGATTCTAGAAAACTCAAGAAACATGAGTTAAATTATGCTACATACAACCTAGAATTGGTAGTAGTTGTGCATTTATTAAAGGTATAGAGACATTATTTTTTGGGAAAATGATTTGAGCTAAGGATAGACCATAAAATTCTAAGGTATATTTTTATCCAACCTATGCTAAATGCAAGACAAAGAAGATAGATAGAGTTCTTAGCAGAATACAACTTTGGTATTGAGTATATCAAAGAAGAAAATAAGGTTGTAGATGCCTTAAGTAGGAGAAGGCACATAACAACATTGACCCAAAGTCATATAGACTTGATGGACAAAGTTAGAGAAATGCAACTACAGGATCAATATTGCATGTAAATCTAGGTTAAAATTGAGAGAAATCCTAAAGAGAATAAGGATTTCAACATAAAAAATAGACTTTTATACTTCAAGGATAGGGTGATTATACCTAAAAATGGTGAATTAAGAAGATTTATTATGCAAGAGGTGCATAATTATCCTAATTTTGGTCATCTAGGGGAGTCAAAAATAGGGAAAAATATGAAAAAGATCTTCTATTGGGTAGGAATAAAATGGGATATCACTAGTTTCATTACGATATGTTTAGAATGATGGAAGTTTAAGGTAGAACATCAACACCCAACAGGGAAAATTATACCCATATGATATACCTACATATAAATAACATGTAATATCTATGGATTTTATTAGCGATTTACCTAAGACTAGGTATTAACATGATGCAATCCTGGTGGTTGATCAATTGACTAAGGTTGCACATTTCATATTGAGGAACATCAAGGATGATGCACCGGTGGTGGCAAACAAGTTTACCAAATAAAATTTTAGATTACATGGGTTTCTTGAGGTGATCATATCAGATAGGGATTCTAGGTTCACATTATAATTATGGTAGACTCTTCATAATGCAATGGGTATAATGCTGAATATCAGTTCTGCATATCATCCAAAAATAGAGGGTCAAATAGAAAGGGTAAACCAAGTTTTATAGGATATGCTTCACATGTACTACATGGACCAAAAGTATGAGTGGGAAGGCTTTTTGCATCTTGTTGAATTTGCAGATAATAATGGGTACCATGCATCATTGGGAATGACACTATTTGATGCCTTGTATGGAAAAATATGCAGAACACCTTTATCATGGGAACATCTAGAGGGTTGGGTGGCAATAAAATTGAACATTATTCAAGACATGGAGGAACAACTCAGAACAATTCAGCTTAGGCTCAAGGAAGTGGTCAATCACTAGAAGGGCATTTAGAGATCATTGATAGTATTTCTTTGCCTAGTAAAGCTTTAATTAAACCAAGTATGGTATTTTGTGAGCATTCAAATTTAAAAAAATCACTAAAGAGCATTATAAAACTTTGGATAGTGGCCAATGCGATGGAAGATATTGTGAAGGATCTTTCGACCTTTCATGAAGCCACCCTAGGCTATTTGAAGGGTTTTTTTATGAAAGGCAACATTGGTTTAGGGGTTGTTGGTTGGAAATAATGAATATTGGTGAATCTAGAGGAACGAAGGAAAAAAATTGGAGCTTCTAAGACATCACAATGGAGGTAAATCTATTGAAATATTATTGTTTATTTATTCATCTAATGTATTATTGCTTAAGCGCATGTTATCCTCTACTATGTTAGATATTCTAGTCATTTTTCTTGTGTTAGAATTAGCTTGGTTTTAGACCACTGTGAGTTCTTTTTCTATATGCTTGGAGTATTTGTTATTTATATTTACCTCCTTATTTTTGGTGATGCATGCCACCTGATGGCTTTTACTCCTTTATAGCTTGCTTGAACCTTGTTTTTAGAGTAGATATTTTTGGTGCAGTGCTAAGGGCACTTTTGGATCATTATAACCATGTGACATATTATAGAGCACATGTGTGGGATATCGATATAGAACCATTCTATTTTGCTTTGTTTCAATGGTTTATCACTTGGTGTGAAGTAGGTTCTTTTAGTAGATCCTTACCGTCCTTCGTGAAAACCCATATCCTTGTTGCCATCCTCATTGATATTCTATGGTGAGTCACAAGCAGTAGTGGCATAGTATCCTTTGAAGCTTTGATGAATGTTTCCTTTTGTATGTGGATGGCTAATTAATGCTTATTGTTTAGATGAAATGAA
This sequence comes from Wollemia nobilis, assembly GCA_028583015.1. Taxonomy (NCBI): domain Eukaryota; kingdom Viridiplantae; phylum Streptophyta; class Pinopsida; order Araucariales; family Araucariaceae; genus Wollemia; species Wollemia nobilis. The sequence continues at coordinate 1,119,594 of JAQPPZ010017247.1, forward strand.
ATAAGAGTCTTTTAATGGAATATCTATATATATCTATATCTATATCTATCTAATCTATCTATCTATCTATCTATATATATATATATATATATATATATATATATATATATATATATATATATATATATATATATATATATATATATATATATATATATATATATATATATATAGCTTGTTACTTGTTGTTTAGATGAAAGGAAATAAGAGTCATTTTAATAGAATATATAGCATGCTGCTTATTGTTTAGACAAAAAAAATAAGTCCTTTTAATGAAATATATATAGTATGTTTCTTGTTGTTTAGATGAAAAGAAATAAGAGTCTTTTTGTAGAATATGTAGCAGGTTGCTTGTTGTTTAGTTAGGAGAAAGAAAATAAGAATATTCTTTTTAAATGCTCAAATATAATGTTATGAATGCATATTGGGTTATGGAAAGGAATACCCCCTTTAGTGAATAAGTTAAATGTGATGTTGAAAAGGAAGAATTGTAGTAAAGATAAATATATCCTATTTGGTTGGTTGATTGAGAAATTAGTATGTTTTTTAAGGAAAGGCTTTGGACCGCTAGGTAATTATAATGGTTTCCTGAGACTTGAGTAGGTATGGAAATCATTATAGAGATAAGTATGGGATTCTCTCCTTATGAAATATATTTTGCATGGTTGCTCTCATATATACATAGAGCATGTTAGTTGCATTGCATTAAGAGTTGTCCTAATCCCTAAATTTTCTTAAAGTTCATGGAGATTCTTTCATGAAGAGGATCATGATGAGATGATGGTGCAAAGGGCACTTGGGCATACTTGCTCTAGTGTATTTGGGAAATAAAATTTGTTATGTAAATGAGAGCTTGCTTTGTATTACCTAGATGAAACTTCCAAATTTATTAAAAAGCATGGTAGTTTTGTAAGATGGAGAGAGCTTGATTATTGAACAAAATCAAAGGATGTTTTGGAATATGATATTTATCTTGTCAAGTGTTCCTATTTTTTTAGAAAATAAATGTTATCTTGTGATCTACTTTGATGGGATGTTTTATGTGATCTTTAAGTGGATTTGATAGCACTAAGATTAGTTGATTTTATTTTATAAATAAATGCTTATTTTACATAGCTTATTAATAGCACTTGGGTCAATTTAACTATGGTTTTTAGATTGGTGAGATGCTTCTTAGTGGTAGCTCTATGTTGAAGCTTGTGTTTAAACTGAGATGTAATATATTAATTTATTTTTCAATTGTTATAGCTTTAGCATGTTAATTCAGTTGAAGAATTTATTTCTAGAGAGAGTTGTTACCTTGGGTTAGGGAAGAGTTCTTGGGATGGATCTAGAACTTCTTTTAAGACCCGAGTCAAAGAAATTAATCCAATACTAGAAGGAGTTGTGATGATGCAATATCCAGGTAGAAGTGAGTCTTAGAAAGAGTTTCAAGGAGGTAATAACTAGGTACTAACTAATACAGAAGGAGTTATGATGATGCAATATCGAAATTCTTATGAATTGATACATATTAAACAATGAGGATCGAGTGTTCCATAATTGAGAAATTATATGAATCATTCATAAGATAACAATGGGGTTACCTTGAACATGGAGGTTTAGGTGATCATGTTCATTGTTAGGTGAGTGGTAATGACTTAGTTATCCCATGGAGGTGTGGTAACGAAGCACCAAGGCTTTATGCCTGATTAACCTACCTAGATGAACTTATGGTAAGGTTAGGAAATAAACATTTTCCTTTAAGTGTTATGGGTCTTAAAGGATAATCCCTATTCTATGGTCACATTGTCATATATCGATGAGGGTATAGGAAAGGTAATGGAACCACTTTGGTGTCCTTCTAAATGATGAGTTTTAGTAAGGTGAACCCCAAAAAATATGGGATGTTGGCTACTCTTGTCCATTGAGTGTTGTTTGCAATGATATTGAAATAAAATGTGATGAAGCCTTGAGAATGTTGAAAAGAAATACATTAGGACTATTTATAACCTTAATTTTGATTAAAAAAAAATCTCTCTCGATTTGGTTTTTTGGGGTTTTTATAGTTGGTATCAAAGCTATAGGTTGTAGGACAAATAGATTCTATGGAGTGCACCTATGATGGACCTTTACATGATGTGCTACTTTAGGGAGACTTACTCTACTAGGTACATTAAAATAACTAGGATAAACCATGTATTACATGCTGATTGGACCAGTCAGACCAAGAAGTAAAAATCCTAGAGAGTAAAGTTTCTTATTGGAGAAATGACACCTTACAATGAGGTAAGTTTGACCATTATAATTATCAACTAATAGATAATGGTAAGAGTTAGTTCATGGGGAAAATAAAACTAACTGATTGTAAGTACAATTGAGGGAAATTATCACTTGCACAACTTTTTTGTGTGGATAGGAGATGTCACCTATTTTAAGATGAGGATCATCCAAAAAAGTAGGATTGGTTGTGCAAGAGGAAACTATAGTGCATACCCAAAATAAGTTTATATGAACCATGGAACCTAGAAAGAAAACTGGAAAAATAGTGTATCTCAGTAGGAAGTCTAGAAGTACAACAAACCCCATCAAGAAAACTGAAGAAACCATAGGTTCCAATGAGAGAGTGGAAGATATTTCTTCCATAGTAAAGTTGATTTAGGAATATATGGAACAACAATGGAAATTATTAGAAACCTTGATAAAAATAGAAATTAGTACTAGGGATTTATAGGGTAAATAGGAAGAGAATCCTACTAGAAGAAGCCATGAGGGCAAATCCCAAATAGAGGCTAAGTTGGCTAAATATCTTAAGAATGTTAAAGTAGCCAAGTTTAATGGGAAGTAAGGAAAATATGTAGTAGATTCATGGTTGAATTAGTTGGAAACCTTCTTTTCCATGAAAAGTTACTCTTTGTTAGCTTTTGATGTAGCAAGTAATGGGAGATAGCAATCACAAGATGCAGAATAATATGACATAAAGTAAATCTGCGAGATGACTAAAAATATACTATAAATAGAAATGATGGAAATGTATACAAAGTAGCTATGGAGGAAATGAACACTCCATGAATAAAGCTACTGCTCAAGAATGAGCTTTGAGCATATCACACTCCATCACATTACATCACACTCTGCTACATCACACCACACTGTTCTACACTACTTCCTACTGCTATATCATGCTCTATGTCTATGGCCCTTTATATAGGAAAATAGGTTCCTTGGCCAACACTCTACCTAGCTGTGCAAGGGACAACTTGCACATATACAACTTGCACATTGACACTTGTGCATTTATTACATTGCATGAAGTAACTAGATAACTTCCCCCTAAAGTAATCTAATGTCCTAAGTATGTACCAAGAAAGGTACATTTACATGATCCAAATGATGTAATATAATCTATTTCTAACACCCCCTGTATTACATTATTTGGATATTGAAGACTTTAGTCTTCAATGTGGATCTTCTTCTTGTCCTTGGGATTCTGAATCTTCTTCTCTGTTTCCTGTAACCTATTCAAGCAAGTGATTAGTGTCTTCATAATCTATCATTCTTGCTGAAAGAGCTTTGATTTCATAATCATCTGTCGATTCTTCTAGTTCTTCAATTTCTTCTATCCTCTAAGCTAGATGTCCCTTTTGATTTCTTTTTTGATACTCCAATTGGGGATAATTGGTTGGATGTTGGAATTGTTGCTGACGAGGATTTTGATATTATCGTGCCTAAAATTGGTTCCCATTGTTCATCTAATTTCCTTGATTCTAATTTTTGGGATTGAACCTGCAGTAGTTGGTGCTATGGCCTTTTCTCTTGCATATCTGACAATACCTATTGTACCATGTTTTCCATCCTTTTGATGAAGAAGCAATGTTTCCCTATGGATTTTCTTTAGATGCCAATGCAGTGTTAGACATTTCATCTTTAACTATATTTTCCACTTCATATTCCTGTAGAATATTGACTAAGTCATCAAAAGAAGTATCTTTACTTAGAACTTGTAAAGATGTTACCAAATGTTTATAGTTGTCTGGAAGTGCTCTCATAGTTACTTGAGTAAGAAGTTCATCCTTAACTATTTCTCCTAAGGTAAATAATTTCCCTTTAATATCTGCCACCTTCCTTAGGAACAATTCTATGCTTTCTCCATTATTCATCTTTAATGAATGAAGTTGAGACTGAAGATGAAGAATGGTTACCTTATTCTTTCCCTCAAATATTTTCTCTAGGCTTGTCCATGCCTCTGAAGATGTTTTTGCTGAACTGATATAGGGTTGTATTTCATCAGTGATAGCAAAGGTTATTATCATTAGAGCCTTTGAATCATTTTCTATGAACTTTAGGATTTCAATATCATCTGTGGTAGGTATTTGTGTTTTCCCTTTGACAATATCCCAAAGTTTTTCATATACCAAGATAGCTTTCACTTTATTCTTCCAGGAAAAATAATTAGGACCCTTGAGTAGTTGAGATTCTGCTAGGAAGAATTTGTTTGAAGCCATTTAAATTCCCTAATATCAATCCTTAGATTTTGTAGAATGCCTTATGACTCCCTAGTATGTCCTGGATAAGATATAGTGCTTTTGTAAATTATAGTTCAATATTTGGTTGATTTTGTAAAGTTTTGTAAAAAATCAACTTCTAATATCCCTTATTGCTCCTATTGAACTAAGCACTTTTCCCAAATTTTAAAGAGGTTATAATGTTGGATCTTTTGTCTCCTTTTGAGAAGTTTGAGACAATAATTTTATAAATTTCCAACCTTTGAAATACTATGATAAACCTCTCTTTTAAATAACCCTTTGGGAATTAATTTAAGTGTATCTAATTTCCAATAAATTAATTTGATGTAGTAACCCTTATGACTCCCTAATTTTTGGAAAAATTAGACCACAATAATATTTGCAAATATTTAATATTTATTCCAAGTAGAAACCCTTATTACTCCTAGGTTTTATATTGCAAATATTATATTAGTTTGATAAATTATCTCCTATGTCTTTTGCTTTCATAATATCAAAATTTATCCTTCAATTTAAACCTTATAACTCCCATATGAAAGAAAGCACATATTAAATGAGATAAATTACTTACCTTAGCTCCTTTATCACCACACTTGAATGGCTCTAATTTTGGTTGGATATAACAGCTGCAATACGTAACTTTTGGTGCTTGAGATGATGAGTGTGGATTGGGTCAGCCTTGTCTTCAATGTTGGAGTGAAGAGCATTGCAAATTTGAGAAGGTTTGACCTTATTTTCTAGGAGCCTTTAATGCTCCTCCTTCCTTCCTTCCATGTTGTGCTTTGAACGTGTTTCACTATGCTATTCTCTCCTGGATTCCTTTGACTGCGCTATTCTCTCTTCTTCACCCTATGTCACTTCATGTTTAGATGCCTTTTAAGGTGGTGAAGGCTTTGACAAGTGTCATTGAGCGTTACGTACGAGCTCTCTCCTTTGTAATGTAACAATCCTTTAGTAACGCTCTACTAGCTTCTTGGTCACCTTGTAACGCATGAACACTTGTGTGAGCGCTTGTAACTCCTTCGTGAGTTTTCTTGGATGTTAAGAAATGGGATGGCACCTTAGAGAATTCGTGCCAAGTGGCTTTCAACCTTTTTGCATGGAGTTATTTCATTGTAACGCTTCCAAGGAGAGTATAACTCCTTTTTGTATACCTCTTCTTTGCTTGCTACATTTCTTGGAGTGCAAGCAACCTCTTCTCTTGTTGGTCGATCATTGAGGTGATTTTGGAGCTTCGAATGGCATTGTAGGTGATTCTTTTGGTGGACAATCTTCACCAAGCTAGCAACCTCTGAATATATCACCTGTTCTCCTCATTCCTTGTTCCCTTCAATGTGCTCCTTTTACGTTGTTCATCCACATTGATTGAGGTAGAATCTACCACCTTTTTTCTTGTAAAAGAGAGCTCCCTTTCTGTCTACGTAAATGCAGGTTGATGATCGACTGATATGTGCATTGCCTTTTGTAGGTTCATCCATCCAAGATGTGAAGTGTGAGCCCCTTCGAATGGCTCCTTGTGTCGTGGATGAGGAGTGCTTGACGTTCGACCTTTCTTGCTTGACGTTCGGCCTTTCTTGGCTGGATTTCCCTGTAGTTTTTGTGCCTTTAGTGGCACCTTCAATCTGCCCTTTTCCTACGAACAATGTAGTGCAATACCTTGTAATATTCTATGAGAATAATACGTTCTTATTGCACCCTTTTTGCACTCCTTCTTGTAGGTCTTGTAGTCTGATTTTGTAGCAGATTTTGAATGCACAAATGAGGGTTTTGAGGACGTCCCTTTGGATAGACTCCTTGCCCTCTTTGCTTGGATATTTAATGATAGATCCAAGCTTTACAAATGTTGTAGATAGAAGCTTTTTTCTGCTACACTTAACCCTGTAGTGCTTTGGATTTGAGACTCACCAAGTCTCAATATTTGAAGCTTCTTTTGGTTAGTTTTTATTCACTTGTACTAACCAATTTTGGTGGCTTCTATTGGCCACTATGAGTTGCAGATTTTTGTGCACTAATAGTGTCTTTAGACACTTTGACAAATTCTATTTTTGTGCCCTTCTCATGAACACAAACAATAATATTTTTGAGAGCAATATAATAGTGCAAATGAATCTAATAATATTTTACTTTTAATGCACTAACAATTTCACCTTATCACTCCAATCAACTCTAAAAAATAATGCACTTAATCAATTTACTGCAACTAATCAAGAATAATCTGAAATGAATCTTCAAGAATTATTCTGCAATTCTCTTATAAGCAAGGTAGTAGGAGCTAGTCTTCTTTTGCTTTCCAAAGTAGATGATAGGTAGTTGATAGATAGTTTGAAATTCTAAAATCTAATCAACTCCTAAAGTGCAAATGAACCTTAAAGAAACCTTTCTCTTTTTGCACTTTTGAAGACTGTAATTCAATTCTCCTTATTGCAACTTTAATCCAAATTAAGGTGCTTAAACAAATCTGATAAGTAATCCACTTTAATGAATCTACTTGCACCAATAGTTGCTTACCTTTTTCTGAAAGCCCTTTTCACCGCTTCTGTAGAGGATGTAGATCTTGGTGTCTAAGATCACCAAGTTGCTGCCTTGAGTAAGATCTTGCAGCTCTTTGTAGGCTGCCCTGAACAACTTCATCTTCACCAAAATATGGTCTCGAACTCTCTTTCACGAGCCTAGGATTTTGGTGGCTTGTTCTCCTCTTGTAGTCTCCTCCTTTTGCTGTAGATTTGAAGAGATATTTGTTTCTGAAGTGGTGCCTTCTTGCTGTGAGAGGTAATCTCCAAATCTCTTGGATTTGGTAGGCTTCTTCTATCTAAATCTTCCTTCAAGCTTCTTGTCGAATTTTGACTTCAAACAGGATCTTCATCTCAAGATTTTGAATGTCTTGAGGTCTTCTGAGATTTGGCACTCCTTGCCAAATTCATCTTCTTGGGCTTGTTGTCGGATGGTGATAATTGTCCCAAATCTTTCACTATCTCCAATAGTGAATTTCTCCAATGAGTTCTCCTTGGAACTCCTTTGATGATATCTTCAGTAAGGCTCTCCAAGCCTTTTACTAGATGCTCGTAGAGACCTCTCCAAGGCCTTTGATCTTGTAGCTTCTTCTGGTCTTCCTTGAGACCTTATCTTCAACCTTCTACTTCTAGAAGTGTTGGTGGTGAGATCTTCTCCTGGATCTCTGATTCTACTACTTCTGGATTCGAGCAGGACTCTCCTAGTCCTTCTTCTTCCAAGTCTAGAAGTTCTTCAATGAGATCTTCTCCTGATCTCTTTTGCTTCAGGTGTTGGATTGATTCTGAAGAAGATACTCTTCCTATCCTTTTTGTAGGAAGCTTTCCCAACTCACTGAATCTCCTTATTCCTACAACAAAGTATTAGTACTAAAATCTACTTCTAAATTAGATACTCTCTTCTAGAGTCTTCTTCAAGATCAAGGCTTCTATGGCCTTTTTTAGTATCAAGGCTTCTATGGCCTTTTCTTCAATATCAAGGCTTCTATGGCCTTTTCTATATCAAGGCTACTATGGCCTTTTCTTCTGGATCAAGGCTTCTATGGCCTTTTTTTATTAAGGCTTCTATGGCCTTTTTTCTTGTGAAGTTTCCAATCTAGCAATGGAGATCTCCTATCTCCCAACTTCACCACGATTCTTCTCCAAAAGTCTCTTCTGTAGTATTCTTCTCTTGCAACAACTAATATCTGCACTATGAAGGCACTCCGACCTTCGGGAAACGAAGTTGAAATATCCTAGATTTCTATTGTAGGAGGTGTCCCAATCATCTAAGAATTAATTCCCTACAATAAAAGAAACTTCAGGTAAATTTCTCCAGATCTCTTAGATGAGCTTCACTAGTTGATTCATCAAACTAGTGGATCAAATGTTGAGTCCTAGTCTTCACGAGTTTTCCCTTGTAACTCTGTGGAAAGACTCTAGCCATATGCAATCTCAGTATTTCAGAAACTGAGATTTATTTCAGTCCTTACTTGTGGCTCTCCCTAATTCTACCACCTAGACTCTTCTGAGAATTTTTGATAGTGATTGGTCCAATGGCACATCAGGTTGACAAAAACTTAGGGTCAATGATAATGGTGGTTTTCCTATTGATCTACCGTAGCTTTGATACCACTGTTAGCTTTTGATGTAGCAAGTAATGGGAGATAGCAATCACAAGATGCAGAATAATATGACATAAAGTAAATCTGTGAGATGACTAAAAATATACTATAAATAGAAATGATGGAAATGTATACAAAGTAGCTATGGAGGAAATGAACACTCCATGAATAAAGCTACTGCTCAAGAATGAGCTTTGAGCATATCACACTCCATCACATTACATCACACTCTGCTACATCACACCACACTATTCTACACTACTTCCTACTGCTATATCATGCTCTATGTCTATGGCCCTTTATATAGGAAAATAGGTTCCTTGGCCAACACTCTACCTAGTTGTGCAAGGGACAACTTGCACATATACAACTTGCACATTGACACTTGTGCATTTATTACATTGCATGAAGTAACTAGATAACTTCCCCCTAAAGTAATCTAATGTCCTAAGTATGTACCAAGAAAGGTACATTTACATGATCCAAATGATGTAATATAATCTATTTCTAACACTCTTCTGAAATCTAGACTATGTGGGATGCCCTTTGTCTTCAATATGCAACCCTAGAATGGTGGAAAACATTCAGGATATGCAAAAATATCCAAGTTATGGATCTTAAATGGGTCAGTTTCGTCAATGCTTTTAAGAAAAGATATTTTTTTATCAGTTTTATGTAGAGAGATTTGAGGATTTCTCTATACTATAGCAAGGTTAACTATTGATAGAGGTATACTTTCAAATATATGCAAAACTTTTGAAGTATGTTCTAGAGTACGAAATCAATGAGCAAATAAAGGTACATAATTTCATCTTAGGGGTAGATCCTAAGATTAGGATAGTAATAAATATGCTCAAAACTAAAACTCTACAAAATGCTTATGATTTGGCTAGACAACAAGAGACTAATCTCCAAACTAAAGTCCCTCTTCAACTATTTAGGACTAACAAATATAGAGAGGTAGGAGCTAAAGAAAAGAAATAGTGTAGGGTTTAGTATGTGGGATAAGCAACAAAATAAGAAGAGCAAATGGAACCCAAAGTTAAATAATAAAAATAAAGGGAACCAAGGGCAAAGTAAGAAGAAATTTTAGAAAAAGGATAATTTCAACCCTCATCCTTCAAATTAGAATGAGTCAGTACATAAAATAGAAATAGGGAAGAAAATATAGGAGAGATATTAGGAACCTAGGATAGGTTGCTACATATGTAGGGGTCGTCATTATAAAAATAAGTGTCCCCAATAACTAGAGTCGAGTAAAAGAGCAGAGGAGTAGTCACACCAAATATATGTCACTATTGAGAATCTGAACTTGGATGGTCAAGAAAAACTAGCATTAATAAATGGTAAGTTATTTGATAAGGATGTTAAAGTTTTAATAAATAGTGGAGCTACAAATAGTTTTATTTCCACTAGTATTATTGGGGATATGCCAAAAAGATTAGGATTTTTAGCTCAAGGGTGGAAATTCAAGTATGGTTTTGGATAAACCTACTCAATGGATCAATGTTTACCTATAGCTGAGATAACCTTACCCAATGGGTCCACAATATAGCACTTATATGTAGCACCACTCCATGCCTTCAATATTATTATAGGTATAGATTGGTTGAAGGGTCATGGAGCCTTAATCAACTTATAAGAAAGGTGGATGGATTATACTGACAAGGATAAGAGGAGAGTTAATATTAACTCCATTTGTTATCATATATGTAGCTAAAGAAAGACTTTAAAAGATGTGAATTGTTGTATGTAGTTAATATTAATGACAATACTAGAAAAAAAAGGATGAGAAAATGTTTAAGAAACATCCAATTCTGCATGAATTCAGGGATGTATTTCTAGAATATTTCCCAAGTCTACCACCTTGATGAGAATTTAACATCATTATTGAGTTAATACCAGGGGTTGAACCTATTGCAAGGACACCTTAAAGAATGATCTCAATTGAGTTGCAAGAATTGAATGTGTAACTTAAGATTTTTTAGAAAAGGGTTTGATCAAATCTAGTGTGTTGCCTTAGGGAGATTTGGCATTATTTATGAAAAAGAAGGATGGTTTCTTGGGGTTATGCATAGATTATAGGATGATAAATAAGATAACCATAAAGAATAGATATCCTTTGCCAAGGACTAGCAACCTTTTTGATCAGTTAAAGGATGCTACTATATTTCAAAAATATATTTGAGTTGGGATATCATTAGTTAAGGATTGTAGAAGAGGATACTCATAAAACAACCTTTAAGACTAGATATAGACACTATGAATTCATAGTGTTGCCATTTGGGCTGATGATTGCACTGAAAACTTTTATGAATCTAATGAACAGTGTATTCAAGAAATATCTTGATCAGTTTATTTATTTTTGGTAGGTAAAGTAAAATTTATTTACTTACGGGTTGAAGGGACCCGCCCCTATTTACAAGAAGATCATCTGCATTCGAAATGCAGGCCAAAAACACCAATTTACAATAGTTCATCTGCATTCGTAATGCAGGGCAAAAACACCAACACCACAGTCGAAAACCAACAAAAACTAACAGCCGAGCTAAACCAAAACAAACTGACCGATGGTGTCGAAGAGACACCTTTTAGGTGGTTAGAACCACCGGTAAAATTTGGCCACTGATGATTGGCCTTTGTGAACATTCTAACAACGTTAGAGAAGAGGCACCCTCCTACTTCGACAGAGCTAAGTGTTTGATATTTTGTCATTATCCAGGTTGAATTTCTCGATGACTTCCATGGGAAAGTTGTCTTCCCAAATGGTGAGGGAGCTCTCTTTGATTGCTCTATTTGCCAAGGTGTCGGCCACTTGATTGGCCTCCCTGAACACATGCTTGATCTGGGATTGCTCGTTGTTGCAAAGGCCTAGCTGGCATTCCTGGATAATGTTCTCTATATTTTTCCCACCCTTGCTATTTCTTTGGATGAGTTTGACAATGATCTCCGAGTCCCCTTCGTAGATGACAGGGGCTGCCAGGTTTTTGGAAATGTCAATACATCTCCAGAGGGCCCTGGCTTCCATGAAGTTGTTGGTCTGGGACCCCATATTTTCAACAAAGGCCTTAAGGATTTTGCCACTATGATCTCTGAAGACCCCTCCTGCTCCCGCTTTGCCTGGGTTCCCTTTGGAGGCACCATCGAAGTTAGCCTTGAGCCAACCTTGGGGGGAGGGACCCAAGTGACCTGAGATCTATATTTTCTGGGTTTCTGAGACTTACTACGATCCTGGGGAATCTTGAGGGTGGAACAGAGCAATTCTTCAATCCCTAGAGTAGGGCTGGCCTGACAAGGGATGAGTCCAAAATTTTTGGTGGCGTAAGCAAGGGCTCTGGCAGCTACGACTTCGTGGGTTCTGGGGCCTTTGTTGAAAACTCGCCTGTTGCGCTCCAACCAGAGCTGCCAGAAGATGTGATGGATGAGGACTTCCCACAAAAATCTTAGCCTGGGATGCTTGAAGGGCTTAGGCCATTGGCAAATGAACTCTTTGATAGAGTTTGGCCAGGTCCAGCTAACCTGAAAGCTTTGGGTGGCTAGGGAGAAAACACTTCTGGAGTAGGGGCAATCCATCAAGATGTGGTGAACAGATTCCTAGGCCTGGAGGCATAGGAAACATCTATTCGACACCATGATCCCTCATCGCATGAGATTGTCCCCAGTAAGGATTTTGTTGTGGATGGTCATCCAACAGAAGTGCACGATTTTGGGAATGAGGGATTTGATCCACACCTTGTTAGCGACCACCTTCTCATAGCTGGGGGTGCCCTGGGAACCCATCTTCTCAATAAGCTGGGCCATGGTCTTGATAGAGAAATTCCCATCATTGGTGCCTTTCCAACACCGCTCATCTCTCCTGTTGACACGGGGGAGGAAAGTTGATCGTTGGATCTCCTGAATCCCTTTCATGGCTTCCCTGATGGGTTCATTTCTTATTCTAAAATTGATCTTCTTCCACTCCTGGGCTTTTGGGCTGGAGGAAATGAAGTCTGCAACCCTGAGCCCGAATCTATTGTCAGTCAAATGCCTGGCAGGGATCAAAACTGGATTGCTGATGAGGGGGGAATTCTTGACCCAGGTATCTTCCCAGAAGTTGATGTTGGCCCCATTCCCCAGCTTCCAGGAAGACCCTTCGAGGATGATGTTCTGGGTATGAGTGATGGATTTCCAGAAATGGGAACCGTTGCATGGGGGAGGCACTTGGAGGAAGGCCTGGTGCTGAAGGTACTTTCTTTTCATGATGTTTACCCATTCAATATTGGCCTTAGTCACTACTCTCCAAGCCTGCTTGGCTAGGAGAGCTAGGTTGGCAACTGAGATTCGGTGTAGACCAAGACCTCCCTGATCTTTGGGGGAGCAAACTTTATCCCAAGCTACTAGGTGGAGCTTTCTTGAGGCCTCCGATCCAGACCAAAGGAACTACTTTTGAATTTTTTCAATGGCTTCTCCCACCGAGGCCGGGATTTTGAACACAGACATGAAATATGTGGGGATGCTCTGCAAGATGGATTTGACCAAAGTTGCCTTCCCTGCACTGGTGAGCAGGGCCCCTTTCCACCCAGCTAACTTGTTACGGATCTTGTCCACCATGTTTGCCCACATGGTTGGCCGGGCCCTGCCATGGAACATGGGGAGCCCGAGGTAAGTGGTCGGGAACTCAGAAATGGAACATCCCAGGATTCTGGTGATCTTGCACTATCTTTTGGTCGGGGTATGGATGAAGAACAACTTGCTTTTAGTGTAATTGATTTTCTGGCCAGCAGCTTCCTCGAAGCGGTTGAGAATATCCTTGATCACCTTGGCATCTGCTATCGAAGCCTTAGTAGCCATCAACGTGTCATCTACAAACTATTGGTGAGTGGTGGGGGGAAGCCCGGACGCTGCCCTGATCCCAAAAAGCTGACTGCAGGAGCAGGCCTCCTTGATAGTTCTCCCCAAACTCTCTACCAGGATGATGAACAGAATGGGGGACAGAGGGTCACCCTGCCTCAGGCCCCGAGAACTCGGGAAGTAACCCGCAGTAGAACCATTTACCATGATAGAGAACCAAGAAGAGGAAATGCAGTTGTAGATCAGGTTTACCCAGGACTCATGGAACCCAAACTTGAGAAGGATTTGGCTGAGGAATTCCCTGTTGACTCTATCAAAGGCCTTGTTCATGTCCAACTTGAGGAAGAAGGCAGCCGTGTCTGAAACCTGGGCTGAATGGATCAATTCATGGATGGTGATGACCCCATCGAGAATATTGCATCCTTTGACTATGCTCCCCTGACACGGGTCAATGATGGATGGAAGAATGTTGGATAGCCTGGATGCCAGGGCTTTGGTGAGGATTTTGTAAATGACATTGCATAGGCTGATGGGTCGGTAATCAGAGAGGGATCAAGAATTGGCCCCTTTGGGGATGAGAGCCAAGAAGGTGGAATTCACATCTCTGGGAATGGACCTAGAGATTTGCATTTCCCTAATGGCGTTAGAAATATCCTACCCCATGATGTCCCAGAAGGTCTGGAAAAACCTGGGTGAGAACCCGTCCGGCCCAGGGGCTTTGTCGGGCTTCATGGAAAAGAGGGCCTGGTGAACTTCATCCTGGGAGATGGGGCTGAGGAGAAAATCATTTGATTCCTGGGAGATGATGGTGGGGATGATGGCCAGGAGGGATTCCATGGCCTCGAGGGCTTGGGGTGGGCTGGAACCTAGGAGGCTTCTGAAATGATTGATGGCTTCTTCTCTGATTGCATGGATATCCAAAATGGCTGCCCCATCCTGCAAGACAAGGCTTTTGATCTTATTGGCACTCCTATGCCTCAAGGTTGAGATGTGGAAGAACTTGGTATTGGCATCACCTTCCTTGAGCCAAAGTTGTCTTGACTTCTGGCGCCAGAAAGTTTCCTCCTTGGTGAGGATGTTGTGGTACTCAGACAACAAGGTGCTCTCCTCATCCCTAAGACTATCACTGCCTTCGCCTTTCTGAAAGGACTCCTCAATCTGGCTGATTCAAGATTTGACCTATTGTTTGTCTTCGAAGATGTTCCCGAAGGTTTCCTTATTCCACTTTTTCAAGTTCCCTTTGATGAACCTGAGTTTCTGGGTTACCTGGTTAATAGCAGACCCCAAGAATTTTTGACTCCACCATGACTGTATCAAGCCCTTGAGATCCTTGTGGTGAATCCACATTGCTTCAAACCTGAAAGGGGTCTTGAACTATGGTCTAGAATCTGATTCCAGGATGAGGGGACTATGATCAGAGCCTATCTTTGGGAGGGCTCACAAACTGGCATCCCCAAAGTAGGGGAGGGCTTCCTGGGAAAGCAAAAATCTATCTAGGTGCTCTTGGATCATATTGGTGCCCTTCCTTCTATTGCTCCAAGTGAAGAGGGACCCCTGAAGCTGGACATCCATGAGAGCGTTGGAATTAATGAAGTTTCTTAGGTCTGCAGTATCTCTGTGAGTGATGTTGTTCCCTCCTTTTTTGTCCTTGAGGTGCAAAGGAGAATTGAAGTCCCCTGCCAGGATCCAGGGAGTTCCTTCGAAGACCTGCCTCATTGAAGTGAGCATTTTCCATAGAGCTTCTCTACCCACAGAGGTGTTCGGGGCATAGACATTTGACATCACCCAAGAATTCTGGGATTCAGTATCCTAGAACAGGATGTTGCTTACCCTATCATGGCCCGAAATAAGGTTTCCCTAGAGCTTGGTAGGATTCCAGAGACACAGGAGCCCTCCCGACGTCCCAGAAGTCAGGGAATGAATGAAATCATAGTTTCGCCAAATATTTCTAGCAATGTTAGGGGACCATTGATCACCCAATTTTGTTTCCTGAATGAGAAAAATGGTTGGATTATGTTCTCTCCTCATGGCTGCAACCAGTCTCTATTTGGCTGCCCCATTTAGGCCTCTCGCATTCTAGGAGAGGACTTTCATTTCAAACTCTTGGAAATTCTCTTGCCCCCTTTTCCTTGTTGAGCAGGGGGTTTGGATCTTCGACTTTCATCTTTGGAATTGTTTGTTGTTTCCTGAAATAGCATTCTCTAGGTTCCATTGGCTATATCTTCAGCCGCATTTTTGTTCCTTATGTCCGAATCAGAGGGTCTTCCTCTCTTTTTTTCCCCTCCTACATCCATCATGGATTTTTGGGAGCTCCGAGTTATCCTGGGACTACTTTGCTCAAGGGATGACTGGTCCTCGACTTTGTCATCAGTAGAGATAGAGTCTGAGTACACAGGAGAGGTTGGGTCTTCAGGACCCGGGTGGGGGGACGAAGGAGGAGAGAGGGGAGGCGGGCCTTGAGGGATTCTCGAGGAAGTGGGGGCACCGAGGATGGGGGGAGGATTATGGATGGGGGTGGTAGGGGGTAGACCAGGGGAGGTCGAGGGGGTGAGAGGATGGTCATTGGTTCAGAGGTGGTTGGGATCTCACCTTCCTCACAATCCTCACTGATAACAGAACTATGCAAAGGATTGAATTTATTGATTAGAGGAACAGAGGTACTTGCCTTACGATTGAGCGGGCCTAGAGGGGGTCTAGAAATAGCTTTGCTGGCCATCGGTAAGATAGGTGGGGGTTGATGCTGCATCTTCTTTGACTGGTCCCTGGCGGGTTTTGACTATGGCGGGATCCAGAGTTTGGGGCACTACGACTGAAGATGGCCCTGGGATTGGCACTCAGGGCAAAAAGCTGGCTTGTTTTCATAGAAGAGTGGTTGCTTCCAGTTGAAGTCACCATAGATGAGGTTCAGGTGGTCTGGAAGCTGACTTTCTAGGTTCACATTCATGCAAATGCGGGCCTAGGTTAGCCGGGTTCTTGCTCGGGTGGCCGGGTCGATAGCCACGAGCTCATCGATCACCTTAGAAAGACCAAGCAAGGCATCTTCATAGAAGAAGTGGGCTGGGAGATCTAGAAGTCTAACCCATATGGGGGTGAAATTGATGTTCTAGGAGCTAGGGTTGAAGTCTGGTTGCCATTTTTTGAGGAACAGACTTCGCCTTCCATAGAACCAGGGCCCTCCGGATAAGATGCGCTCTACGTCTTCATGGGAATTGAGTTGAATCATGAAAAAACCCCTTGTCATTGCCGAGATCTCCAAGTTGCCTAGGGTTTTCCATTTTGAAGCCACCCATCTATGAATAGCATCTAAGTCAGGTCGCCCGTCGATGAATTTGCCTACCAAGGAGTTGGTATCCCGGGATTCATAGTTTTCCATGAGGGATTTAGGGCATAGAACATTATTCCCTTGCGTGATGAATTCGCTGGCCGTAGACGACATAGGAATTCATTTTTTTTGGAGCAAGTCAGCAAAGGATGGCTTGCCACCTGCTGTTGGAACCTCACCTGGGATATGGGGCCCTTGCTTGGCCATGGTGCCAGGCCTGATGGAGCCCTCGACGTCTCTACTGCAATGATCAGGATCTAAGTGCGTCGCCATGGGGAGTGCCTACGAGAATCATTTCGCTGGCATGACCCAATTTTGGGAGTCGAGGAAGGCACCCGACTAGCCCTAGGAAGCGACGGGAGGATGGGCGGAGGGCAGGAAACAATCCGCCAAGGAAAAATGTGGAATCAAAAACCAGAAAAGGAGGGAAACGGATGGTCGAACACCAAACCCCCGTAGAAAATGCCGAAAGCCGCCAGGAGGTAGACTTTGCTTGCTGCTACGTGGACCTTCGATCGCCGTCACCCAACTCAAGGATCTCGCACTCAATATAAAGTGGGACATTCTCTTTCTGATCAGTTTATTTTTGTATTCTTAGATAATATCTTGATATATTTTCACAACAAATAGGAACATGACCATCATTTAAGGTTAGTATTAGAGGTGTTGAGGGAAAACAAACTATATGGAAAGTTGTCCAAGTGTGAGTTTTAAACTTCATAGGTGTAGTATTTAGGAAATATCATCTCTACAAAAGGAATTGGTATAAATCCTAAGAAAATTAAGGCCATATTGAGTTAGCTTGCACCAAAAAATGTGTCAAAATTTAAGAGTTTCATGAGAATCATTGGCTATTATAGGCATTTTATGCAAGATTATTCAAATATTACCTATTCAATCACCAACCTTAAGAGAAAAGGGAAGGAGTTCAAATGGATGGATAAGTGTGAAGTTGCCTCTGAGGCTTTGAAGAATAATTTAACTATGACATCGAATCTCAAGATACTGTATCCTATTAGGAATTTTATAGTGTGTACAGATTCTTACTTAGAAGCTTTAGGTGGGGTATTATACTAGGAAATGGATACAATAGCATATGAGTCTAGAAAAATCAAGAAGCATGAGTTAATACACATGACCTCGAATTGGTAGTAGTTGTGCATGCATTAAAGGTTTGGAGATATTATTTTTTGGGAAAACCATTTGAGCTAAGGAGAGACCATCAAAGTCTAAGGTATATTTTATTTAAACTATGTTGAATGCAATATAGAGAATATGGATAGAGTTATTAGCAGAATATGACTTTGGTATTGAGTATATCAAAGAAGAAAATAAGGTTGTGGATGCCTTAAGGAGGAGAAGGAACATAACAACATTGAACCGAAGTCATATAGACTTGATGGACAAAGTCAGAGAAATGTAACTACAAGATCAAAATTGCATGGAAATATAGGTTAAAATTGAGAGAAATCCTGAAGAGAATAAGGATTTCAACATAAAATATGAACTTTTATACTTCAAGGATAGGGTGGTTATACCTAAAATTGGAGAATTAAGAATATTGATTATGCAAGAGGTATATAGTTATCTCTATTATGCTCATTAAGGTGGATCAAAAATAAGGGAAAACATGTAAAAGACCTTCTATTGGGAAAGATTGAAGTAAAATATCATTAGCTTCATTACAATATGTTTAGAATGCTAGAAGTTTAAGGCAGAACATCAACACCCAATAGGAAAAATTATACTCACATGCATACCTACATAGAAATGGCAAGTAATATCTATGGATTTTATTGTGGGTTTACCTAAGACTAGGTACCAACATGATGTAATCTTGGTAGTGGTTGATAAGTTGACCAAGGTTGCACATTTCATATTGGGGAACATCAAGGATGATGCACCAATGGTGGCAAATAATTTTACCAAAGAAATTTTTAGGTTACATGGGTTTCTTGAGGTGATCATATCAGACATGGATTCTAGGTTCACATTAGAATTTTGGCAAACTCTTCACCATGCAATGGGCACTAAGATAAATATTAGTTTTGCATATCATATAAAAATATATGGTCAAATAGATAGGGTAAACCAAGTTTTAGAGGATATTTCTTCACATGTACTACATGGACCAAACATCTAAGTGGGAATTTTTTTTGCATCTTGTTGAATTTACATATAATAATGGGTACCATGCATTATTGGGAATGACCCTGTTTGAAGCCTTGTATGGCAGAAGATGTAGAACACCTCTATCACAAGATAATATAGAGGATAGGGTGGTAATAAAATTAAACATTGTTAGAGATATGCAAGAACAACTCAAAGTAATTCAACTTAGTCTTAAGGAAGTGGTCGATCGCTAGAAGAGATATACTGATTTAAAAATATCACTTAGAGAATTCTCTATGGTAGATAAAGTTTTCTTAAGGGTAAGACCCATGGAAAGTTCCATCAAGTCAACTAAGTTGGATCCTCACTATGTTGGGCCTTTTGATATTATTGATAAGATTAATCCAATAGCCTATAGGCTCGTCTTGCCACCCAACTTGTAAAATATCCATGATACTTTCCACATATCCCTGCTTATGAAATATGTTGTTGATCCTACTCACATTTGGAATGTTTCTAAATTATAGATGGCAAATCCATTAGACATTGAGGTGAGACCAATAAAAATTCTAGGATTTTATTCCAAGATGCTGAGGAAATGAACCTTAGATCAATTTAAGATCTAGTGGGACTAGTAGTCTAAAAATTATGCAACATGGGAAGATGATGAAGAAATGAGAAATCAATTCCCATATTTATTTGAATGAAATTTATATGTACTTTCAAGAAACATAGATGACTATGTTTAGTCCAAGGGAGAAGTATGTAACAACCCTCCTTGGTAGGACTTATGCTTGACATTTGAATTATGTATTAACGAGTCATTATCTAATACATAGTTTCATTTTATGATTAAAAAGTGTATTTAATTATTGATTATGCTACTTTAGAATATGGTACTAATGATATATTTTATGGTTGTAGGACCAAGTACTCTCATAAATGGATTTATATGGGACAACCACCAAACTTGAGAGAAATTTAGAAAATAATGGGTGTTGACTTATTCATTGACAACTCAAGGGTAAAGTATACCCATCATATAGATGCATTGAATTTGCTTGTTGTTTGGATACATCATTGGGCCATGAGATTGCTATGGCAAAGGAGTCATCCTTAGTAGTATTAGGGATAACATTCTAGTTATCTTAAAAATCCACCTCCTTAAGGATAAAGCAATGTAATGTATCATGAATTTGATTAAGTCTTTATTTTTTTGGAGGTTTTTGTAAGTAGATATTGATGGATTAAACCAATAAAGTATTAATATGTTGGTAACATTAATACTTGAGAATATTAGTATCAATGTTAATAATTAATATTAACAATTGATATTAATTGATAAGTAATTAATATAAATACCTTATTGCTAGAAATAATAAGGTTATGGTGAAGTTAATAGATTAATTCTTATAGTTGCTTTAAATGGTTTCTTTCCTAATAATTGCTTTGTTTTCCTAATGTTGGTACATTAAGAAAATAATATATAAATGTTTGAATTCCTAATGTTGAAACATTAAGAATGTAATATTGCATAGTTTGGAACATTAAAGAGATTAATATTTCTTTACTTAGTCAATATTTAATTAAACCAAGTATGGTCTTTTGTGAGTGTTCAAATTTCACAAATGTTTACTAAATAACATTATGAAGGTTTGGATAGTGGCCAGTGTGATGAAAGATATTGTGGAGGATCTTTTGACCCTTCATGAAGCCACCCCAGGCTATTTGAAGGGGTTTTTTTTTAAAGGAATCATTGGTTTGGGGGTTGTTGGTTGGAGATGATGAATATTGGTGAGGCTAGAGGAACGAAGATAGAATGTTGGAGTATTGAAGGCATTAAAATGGAGGTAACCCTATCAAAATATTGTTGTTTTATTATTCAACTAATGTATTATTTCTTGAATGCATGTTATCCTTTGTTATGTTAGATATTCTAGTCCTTTTTATTACACCAACCTTAGCTTGGTTTTAGACTATTGTGAGTTTTATTTTGCATGCTTGAAGTATTCCTTCTTGTTTTTTACCTCCATATTTCTTGTGATGCATGCTGCTTGATGGATTTTACTCCTTTATAGCTTGCTTGGACCTTCGTTTTAGAGTAGAGGTTTTTTTGTGCAGTATCACGGGCACTTTTGGATCACTGTAACCATGTGATGTATTATAGAGTGCTTGTGTGGTGTGTTGATCTAGAACCTTTCTATCTTGATTGGTCTTAGTTGTTTACCACTTGGTGTGAAGTAGGTTCTTTTAGTAGATCTGTGTTATCCTTATTGTGTTGATTAGTCGATGTTTGGTTTGTTTCTTAGTGACAATCCATATCCTTGCTGCCATCCTTGTTGATGTTCTATGGTGCATCATGAACAATAGTAGCATAGTCTCCTTTGAAGCTTTGATGAGTGTTTATTTTGTATGTGGATGGATAATAAACGCTTGTTGTTTAGATGAAAGGAAATAAGAGTATTTTAATAGAATTTATATATATAGGAAATAAGAGTCCTTTTAATGGAATATATAACATGTTGCTTGTTGTTTAGATGAAAGAAAATAAGAGTCCTTTTAATGGAATATATATCATGTTGCTTGTTGTTTAGATGAAAATAAATAAGTCTTTTTATGGAATATGTAGCATGTTGCTTGTTGTTTAGTTAGGAGAAAGAAAATAAGAATATTTTTTTTAAGCACTCAAATATAATGTAATGAATACATATTGGGTTATAGAAAAGGATACCCCTTTAGTGAATAAGTTAAATGTGATGTTGGAAAGGAATAATTATAGTAAAGATAAATATCTCCTATTTGGTTGGTTGCTTGAGAAAGTAGTATGTTTTGTAAGGAAAGGCTTTGGACTTCTAAGTAATTACAATATTTCCTGAGACTTGAGTAGGTATGGAAATATTTATAGAGAGAACTATGGGATTATATCCTTATAAAATGTATTTTGCATGGTTCCTTACATATATACATAGAGCATGTTAATTGCATTGTATTAAGAGCTATCCTGGTCCCTAAGTTTTCATAAAGTTTGTGGATATTCCTTCATGAAGAGGATTGTGATGAGATGATGGTGCAAAGTCCACTTGGGCATACTTGCTCTAGTGCATTTGGGAAAGATATGTTATGTAAATTAGGGATTTATTTGTATTACCTATATGAACTTCCAATTTATTAAAGAGCATGGTAGTTTTGTAAGATGAAGAGAGCTTTATTATTTAACAAAAATAAAGGATGTTTTGGAATATGATAATTATCTAGTCAAGTGTTCCTATTGTTTTAGAGAATAAATGTTATCTTGTGATCTAATTTGATGGGATTTTATATGTGATATTTAAGTGGAATTGATAGCATTGATATTATTCAATTTTATTTTCTAATGAAATACTTCTTTTACATAGCTTATTAATAACACTTGGATCAATTTAACTATGGTTTTTAAATTGGTGAGATGCTTCTTAGTGGTAGCTCTATGTTGAAGCTTATGTTTAAATTGAGATGTAATGTATCAATCTATTTTTCAAGTTCGATATGGTGTTATAGCTTAAGCATGTTAATTTCAATTGAAGCATTTATTTCTAGAGAGAGTTGTTACCTTGGGTTAGGGAAGAGTTCTTGGGATGGATCTATAACTTCTTTTAGGACTGAAGTCAAAGAAATCAACCAAATTTTGGTAGGAGTAGTAGTGATGCAATAACCAGGTAGAAGTGAGTCCTAGAAGGAGTTGTGAGGATGCAATAGATATGTACTCACTAATCTATAAGGATCACAATTGGGTGTTCCATAAGTGGGATGTTATAGAAATATTTTATAATACAACTGTGGTGGTACCTTGAATGTTGAGGTTCAATGATCATGTTCATTTCTAGGTGAGTGGTAATGATTTTATTTATCCCATGGAGGTTTGGTAACTAAGCACTAAGGATTTACACTTGATCAACCTACCTAGATGTACTTTTGGTAAGGTTAGGGAATAGGTGTTACCCTTAAAGTGTTATGGGCCTTAAAGGATAATACCTACACTATGGTCACATTGTCCTATATCTGTGAAGGTATAGAAAAGGTGGGGGGACCACTTTAGTGTCCTAAATGATGAGGTTAGGAAGGTGAACCCTAAAAAATATAGGATTTTATCCACTCCTATCCCTAAGTGTCGTCTACAATGATATTGAACTCAAATGTGGTGAATCTTTGAGAATGCTAAAAAGAAATACATTGTTACTCTTGAGAACCTTGTTATTAAAAAAAATCTCTCTCAAATTCATTTGTATGGGTTGTTACAGGGACCTTGAGCAAGACTCACCCCACAAAAGTTTTACATTTATAGCTAACCAAATGTTGGCCATGAGAAAGGAGCATAATACCTCAAAATATCCCTATAAAAATAACTATAGATCTTCCTTCTCACAAGGGAACCAATGATACATGAACCCACCCACAAGAAATCCCTGACCCCAGTTCCAAAATATTTAGGAAATGGTCAATCCAAAATAGTCCTAGTGGCAACCCCACTACAAACAATAGTGCCAAATCATACTAAGGAATTTGCCCCCATACAAAAAAAATATATAGAGGAAATATCCACATGGTACTACCCACCTCTTGAAGACTCCCTGAACTAATTCAACTTAGGAAAATATCACAACTTTTGGCCACTTTAGTGCAAGAGATGATGACATCCAGTTCATGTTTAAAAGTTGAAAACAAGATAACAGAGTACAATTATTAGCCACCACCATAGAGCCTAGTCATGTTTCTTAAGATCAAATATTAGTTTCATGGGATGAGGAAGAGATATATGTGATATATAACTAAATGGGAAATCTAATGGATAAAAGACATCAAGTTTAGTTAGATTATCTGATGTGATCCAAAAAGCAGGTAATGGAGAAAATGAATGTAAGAAAACCACAAACCCATGGCAATCAACATAAATCAACCAGGTTAGAATAACAACCTTTGATTGTAGCACCACAACGGTCAATGAATTATGTGCCTTTGCCATCCCTCAACCAAATGGATTGAGTAACCCAAGAAGTTAGAATATGGTAGTTATAGATAGCTCAAAACCACCAATAAATTTCTCATTAAAATATCTAGCATTTATTAAGAAAAATACCCTAGTAGTCTTAAGGCAACAATTAGTGCCATAGGAACTAGCTAAAGAAATCTAGCCAATCTTAGAGAAATTGTGCTTCATTCTTCAAAAATCAGTATCTATGGAGTCCTTCAACATAGTGGAATACTTGAAGAAATCAATTGTACCAGTATCAGCTTGGGAAATGTTAACTATCCCAAGATAGAAAATATTTGTAGAAGTACTTAGAGGAAGAGGAGAAAAGAAGAGGGTATCCATAATTTTCCACTATGTTGTAAATATTATCCCTAGGATCTAATAGACCCAAGTCTTCCTCATTTTATTTGAATTTGGTCTATAAAGACAAGTTGATCCACAACTATATTATAGACTCTAAGGCCAACACATCCGTTATGCAAAAAGAAATAGTGGATGCATTTGAAATAAGATATCAAACAACAAAAAAAGAGTAGTGTAGTTGGATGGTAGTTCGGTTCAAATATTAGGGGTTGCATAAAATCTTCCACTTTCTCCTTATGCATGTCTAGATAAAGTAGTCTTGCAAGACATATCAATAATTGATATTCCTCTTTTCGGAATATACCTATCCAAAGATTTCATTATAAAATTGCGAGGATATATATCTGGATTGGTCCCTTATGGTGTTAAGGATAATATATCAAACCCAAATAAAAATTTCAAGTGAGCCACTACATCCTCATCATATAGAAATATTACCACCATATAAATGGAGCAATGATAAGATACTGGAAACCATAGAGGAATGGCCGAATCCCTATGAAATAAATAAAGAATCATGGCGAGCTAGTTAAGGGATAACAAAAGTTTAGGATTCTAGTCCCCTGAAGGAATATAGAAAAATTAGCATGGGATAATGTCAACTCAAAATAAGACCCAACCCTTGGGTCATGCATATATCAAAAAATAAATTATGATATTTTATTTATTTTTTATTTCATTTTGTAGGATAATTGTAGAAAATGATAAAGTTGTAAAAGTCATTAGTAAGGTCATCCTTGAAACCAACAATAAACTTAATAATCAAAGTAAGTAAAGTGGTAGGATTACGTCAACTAAAATGATTACACATAGCATGGAAAGTAAGCCAAAGTATCCACCATGTCATATTGGTCACAAAGAAAGAGGCTCAAGACAATGAAAAGATATGAGAAGCGAGGAAAGGTGTTGACCTAAGCATGATGAAGTAAGAAATAACAAGCCTCATAAACTCCAAGTGAAATCCAAAAAAGAATATCGATGTCCTCTAGAAAGCCATTCCTTTGCAACTCCATGTCCAATGGATAAAGGTATTTTAGCTTATAAGATTTTTTTCTTTCACAAGTAGAAGGTCCCATGAGAGCTTCCAAAACTGTAGTGATAAATCACTACAACTCTGATAGATTACATCCTAGAAGAATATGAGCCTGAATTTGAAACTAAGGGAGTGTAATCCATGTCAGTCTAAAAGTATTCCATGTTAGAATTCACCAAAAAAAAATATCTCCAATAGGTAGAGATAAGAGTGGAAACCCTTGTATGTGGGAAATATGATCACCTGATAAGAAGATAATCCATGATGAGTAGTTTGGAGTCTTTTCAATGATATCTGAGTTAGGCATTACTCTTAAAAAATATTAATGAGATTTTTTGGTAATAACTAAAAAGACTCCATTATAGGAGGATCAAACCAAACATAATCCATAGCAAAATTAGCAAAGCTCACCATTTTCTGCATCAGTTTGGGTAAACAACCTTTGGAAACTCATGCATTATCACTCCACCAGACACGTGAGGATATCCTTGATGATGGGATATGGTAAGGGGAAAACAACAAGTGGAAGAAGAAGAGTGGTACTTGTGATCACTCTATAAGAATTAAATTTTGAAGATATATACTTTACCACATTCAAAAGAAAGGCAACTAGGGTAAAGTATTCTCTATAGCAATAAAATAATCAGTTGAGTCACCAACAGAATAAGCAAACATGAAAGCATGCTAGAGAAAATGTTGGCATGAACAAAGAGAAAAATAAGAGCATAAAATAGAACAAAGGAAGAGATGAGAAAGTTGTGAAAGCAATTGGGGGTTTTGATTCAATGAAGAAATAAGACCTAATGAAAAAGCCCGATAGAGTGACTTATCAAAAATTTTAAATTCTCAAAGAAAAAGACCAAGAAAAAGTCCCAATTAAGAAGTTTACCATGCAAACAAATGATGCTAGAAAATTTTTAGAATAGTGGACAACTCTGAAGGTGGACGAGGGCACCAAGACCAAGGAAGAGGTAGGTGAGTGCAAGGTTCCCCAAGAACAAAAAAGATAGTACATTATTACTAAGAAAATATGGTTATCTATCAACAATACTCTGGCTCTATGAATCAAATAAAGGTAGGTAAACCATTAAAGGTGAAGGAAGGGGATCTATAGCCATGATAGCTCTAGAATTATAGAAATAATAATGAGGGGTACTCCATTGAATATGCAGAATTCCTAGGATATGGGTAGACAGAAAGTCAAGTCATCCTACAAATTTTTGAGGGATAATTCTCCCCTTGTAATATATAAATAGTAGTAGTCTTAGCTTTGTAAAGGATCGAAAAGTTTACAATTCCATGTATTTGTAGGATTTTATTTCAATTTTCTCTATAAAAATAATTGTGGTTCTTGAGAAGATTATGGGCAATTATGAACCCTCACTTCTGACATAATCAATGTAAAATTTTGCTTGCATTTATATACATGGAAGCTTGTGTCTATTTTTCAACCTTTTCTTGTAGACCCATTGATGTGTGTGTATGTGTTTGTGATATTTTGTATGAACATCAGGTTTACTAAGTGTACGTGTGTGTGAGGGGCCTGCATTTATTTTTGGATTTAGTCACTTTCTAGCTTGGCTCTCCTACAGGAACTGCCTGCTCACACATGCTTATAAATGGTATATCTTGATTGCTCTTCACTGTGTTGAGGAGAGAAAGTGTTCACCATTGGAACATGACGTTCATGCTTATTTTTATAGGAAGATATTAGCACATCTCTTGTAAAATCACCCCCTTTTCATTTTATTTGTTGAGTTTGCTTACTTTCTCGTATCCCTTTTCCCTTGGTAGAGTAGAAAGCACCTTGAAGATCACATCTTAATAAGGATTTGGCCTTGTAAAAACTCCCATAGGCCCTCGATTGAGCCAAACCCCATGCTCTCGGCTACAATCCATTATGTTGCTCTGAGAACAATGCTCATCATGCAAATTATTGATTGTGGAAAAATATAATGGTATATTTTGTTATAGGATTTAATATATATGCAAGGATCTATATGATAATGGTGCTAACAAAAAATAATTGTGTCAACCCTTGCTAAATAAAAAAAGTCTAAGTTGATCTCATCAAATTTAATTACATCAAGAGGTATATACAATGAGATCTAGGAGGGGATGATTAGTTGTAATAGTATGACAAGCATATAGTTTTAGTCTACATATTATTGTTTATAAATTTTATAATTCATTCACCCAACATTTTTTTACCAATGGACATTACAATCTCTAACGCTAATATTTTTTTTATTAAATAAATTCATATTTACAAAGAAACTACACCAACACATTTTGTAAGTTAACCTTCGAAAAGTATTGGAGCTTGAAGTGAAGAAGACAACACATCAAATTTCTAATTTAATGTTTGCATGAATGATGTAGCTTAGAGGGAAAAGGACAAAACATAACAAGAACAATTGTAAAAGTAAGGGTTTAGTTTTAATTCAACTAAAAACAATTTATCAATAAAAATATTCATCTCTTTCAATTATTTTCCTTAGCTTATTTTGGATTATTGCAACTCAATAGGAAAAATACCTAAAAACTTGCATATGTAATTTTTAACAATAATTTATTTGTAACTAAAATTTTAGAACTTTATAAAATTATCGAATTCTATATGAAAGAGGACTTAATTCAACTAAAATTGGTTCATTAGCATACGCATTCCTTCTTTCACTCATTTTATCTTTATAACAACAATTATCTAGAATCAGAGTAGGGTAAGGGAATACGGGTTGTAATTGTCATATATATTTCATGAACATAAACTTATAGCCAACATATTATAAAATTTAATTTTTAATAATTTAATCACCAATAATTTTTCAATACACTACCTTTAGAATATTCGATCTTAAAATTATATATATACATACATATTCATAATTCATTTTTCGTGAAATTGTTGTAGCCCAAAATGAAGAGGATAGTACATATCAAATTTTGTAATTCAATATTCATGGAATCGTTGGAGCTCAAAACAAATATGAGAGCATATAGTGAGAAATGAGAGTTGTAGTTTTACAAACCTTTAGTTTTAATATAATAAAAAATGTTCTATTAATGCATATGTTTCTTTCTCTTTCTTCTTTCTTTTTAAAAAGTTACCAAAAACTTATAAAATATTTATTTAAAAACATACAAATTATAACTAATTTAGATATCTACAATAAATGTATTTATAAAGTTGAGGGATATCAAAATTAAAATTTCTTAAGTTTTAAAAGTAAAAATATAGTCCCAGTGGGACACCCATGTGGTTAGGGTTATAGGCTTTCTTTCGGTAGACCCAGGTTCAAACCACCATGAGGGTGTGTACATGTGTTAATGAGCTTGTGTACAAAAAAAAAAAAAAGTAAAAATATAATATAAATACTTTTAGTTTAATATTAGGATATTATATATATATTTTCAAAGGAAACCATCAAAAGATTATGGTATTTTGTCAAATATAGATTGAAATTTAATTCTTATCATTAAAATGAAACTTAATTAAATAATTGTGCAAAGGGTAGGGTATTTTTTAAAATAATTTTCATTAAAGGATTCATTTATTAATCTAATTAATAAAAATGGATAGTAAGATAAAATGGAATTAGCTCATCTAATTTAATTCCTCAACTTTTAAGAAAGAGACTCATAATTGTGCCAAGTTATATATATATATATATATATAATTACTAATTTGTTAATGATGTAATAATAGCCAAGTTGTTAATTATGGATGAGACTTGTTTCAATCCCATATAACCAATTAAAAAAATAGATACTAATAATTTTTTTGTTGGAGAAAAATTGGTTGTACTCGGGTCCCCCATCCTTGCAAAATCACAAGTCTGTCCTTTAGAGCTTGAGTGTTTACAAACATATTCAATTCTCAATTTAATTGCTATAGCTAGATACGTACATTTTTTTATAAAAAGTCTAAATTATTTATTTTCATTTTCTAGATTTTATTTACAAATACAAATACTTCAAAATTCAACATCATTCTTCTTGAATTTTCCTACAATATCCTTCACAATACCAAAACTCGTCCTCTACCATATACCCATTGCATATTAGTAGAGTAATATTTCCAAAACTTTGCACTATCATAGTTCATTTTATCAAATCTAGATTGCTAGTTTCTTTCCTAAAGCATAAGTGCAACCACAAGAATTGTAATAAATTATTTATATGAAAACACATTAATGTTATAAATACAACAAATATTACTATAGTGGTTCACCACTACCCGCTCATGACTAAGGCAAAACCCCAATAACCAATGATAAATTTTTTTCCTAAGTCCATTGAGAACAAGCTTAAAAGAACTCCCAATGATCGATATTTCTATAAAGGTCCATTTAGTGAAAGTCTTGATATATGGACAAAAGATCACCAAAGCAGACCACATTCAAGATAAGTCCCAATATAAGAGGTTTTGCAAGTGATAGTGGAACGCGATGGAGGAAAATCTTGATCAGACTATGAGAGACACAAAAAGGCCAAGCAAACATGTATGACTAAAGTCAAATTAATCGACAAGGGTAGCTAAGCAAATTAATGACTTTCTCAATTGAAGAGACGAAGACCACCTACCCAAAGACAACCTCAGTTATTATCTATGATGTGCATTCAAGAAGTATGGCTCTAATAGTCCTATGTTGATCAATCATTATGATCAAGGAAGTACATCATTCAATGATCAAAATCCCAAGGAAAAGTAGATAGGATTGTCAAATCTAGTTGCAAACAATTTTGGAGGGAAAATACTCCCTTGTAAATCTATAAATAGTAGTAGTATTAGCTTAGTAAATTTTATTAGCAAGTTTGTATTTTCATGTATTTGTAGGCTTTCATTTCATCTCTTTGTAAGAACAATTATTGCTTTTGAGTAGCTTGTGAGAAATTTCGAACCCTCGCTTCCAGCACAATCTATGTTAAAGTTTACTTGCATTTATATATACACGAAAGCTTGTGTCTATTTTTTGGTCTTTGCCTACAGACTTGTGGATGTGTATATGTGTGTGTTTGTGATCGTTTGCATGAATATCAGGTGTGATAAGTTTATATGTGTGTGATGGACCTATGTCTATTTTTGGATTGACTCACTTATTATCTTGGCTCTCCTATGTGACTCGCCTTATCATATAAGCATATTACAGGTAGATCATGATGTATCTTCACTGTGTTAAGGAGATGAAGTGTTCTTCATTGGCATGTAAAGTTTAAGCCTATTTTTGTAAGAATATCTTAGTGGATTTCTTGGAAAATTACCCCCTTTTCCTTTTATTTGAGTTTGATTACTTTCTTGAACCTCCCTTTTCCCTTGGTAGAGTGGTAAGCACCTTGAATATCACATCTTAACAAGGAGCTAACCTTGTAAAAACTCTTGGAGGCCCCTGATTGAGCAGAATACCATGTTCTCAGCTACAACCTGTTGTGTCACTCTGACACGAGGTATGATTATCCTGGGTGGGGATAATCAAAGACATCAACAATTACCAATATAAAACTTTAAAGTAAATATTAATCCTTATTTGATTTAGGCAGTTAACATTTTCTTGTTAGATTCAACTAAACTTACTACTTTCTCCAACCATGGAAAAGAGAATTTAATTTCATGATCCTTTATTAAAATCCCTCTATTTAGCCTATCTACACATTTATTATCTTCCCTTAATGTATGTGTAAATATAATTTCTTCAAACTGTGTAGCAAAGTCTTGTATTTCCATAATGATCTCTAGTATGTTCCATGGTGCATTTTCTTTTCTCAAAATTGCATTTATTACTGTTAATGAATCACCTTCCATCCATACTACATTCCATTTTATTTTTTTGTAAATTTTTTAACCCTTTGAAATGCACCCAAGATTCAACCTCATTACTTGTCTTAACCACTATTGAAAGCATAATATGACAAAATATCATACCTATAATTTCTAATTATACCTCCTTCTATTGGTCCTAGATTTCCTTTAGAAGCTCCATTAAATTCAATTTGAGCAACTCCACTTACAGTGGTTTCCACTTTATATTATTTAGATTTTATTTCTCCTATACCCACATAATAATTCCATTTGATGACTTGACTCCATCTATCAAGGATCTCCACTTCAAAATTAGGGATTGAGTGAGTTGATAGGGTTGGTTTAGACTCCTCTATGAATAAACAAATATTCCTTAGTATTACCTCTAAACTATTTTCCTTTCCTTTCCATCTATATAGTCTAAAGTGTTGTATCTTTTGATATATCCCAGATTATCCTTAACACCTCACTCATAAAAGTGCTCTATCATTAAACATTTTTCAATTCTAACATTCATCACCATGTGTTTACCAAACATATTAATAATCTGTTGCCATAGTTATTAAAATATTGAGCAATGTACCAAGATATGGTCTATACTATCGTCCTCATTTATACATAGAACACATTATGAGGGGCTATGAAAATCACTTTTCATTAGGTTATCCTAGGATAAAATTTTCTATGACCTACTAGCCATATAAACACTTTGAATTTTGGAATGCTTGGGCTATCCCAAATATCTCTCCATATTCTTATGATATTCTTATTTTTTTGGTGCTTTACATTATATCCACTTATTACTATGTATTCTCCTAAGCTATTCAACTCCTAAATCAACTTATCCTTAGCTTCCATCAGAATAATCACTATTAGTATCTTTATGCTCAATTTCATCCTTGCAACAATATCTGTTATACTTATAAAAGGATCTTCTTTCCATTTATATTCCTTCATAGTCCTTGTACATAATGTTTGAAACCCTATCACCATATCTATATTGAAGTAATTTCATCTATGGTTTCAAAATTGGATCTAGATTAAGTTGTTTTTTTATCACACCAAGTATCCATCCCGAAATATTTTTTTCTTGATTTTCCACCACTCATTTTAGAACTTTAATCACTAGATCAATTGAATTTTTAAATAATTCCATAGTACAAAACCATCTGGTAGTTAGAACGTAGTAGAGATTAAGCTTGGGTCATTGGGATTAACATACTTAGAAGAAATATTTTCCATTGTCTTTGAATCTCTTTGTATAATATCCAAATTGCTTTCCCCCTTGGAGCTAAGTTTGCATATGTAAGAACTCTTAAACCGAGACCTACCTTACAATTATTGTCAAACACCTTGCTCCACTTCACCAAAAGGAATTTCCCTCTTATAATATAATCCTAACCATAAAAATGACCACATAATACAAATTATTATTTTTTTCTATTTATTTTGTCATAATATACAAGGATATATAATATGTTGGAATGGCCTGTAAGACTAATTTAATTAGTTGTACTCTTATTGCAAATGATAACCATATACCTTCCTATGCTGGTAGTTTATTATAAACTTTACTTATAACTAGATTCTATAATTATATCCTCATTCTCCCCTTAAATAATGACATCCCTAGATATGTTGTTGGTAAATTTGCCTCACCCATTTGAAGTAAGTTGCATATCTCAACTTTGATTTTAGCTGGAGTGTTTAGGAAGTAAATTTTAGATTTTGTCTTATCAAATTTCTATGTTGATGCCTGTTCATATTTCTTTAATAAGGTATTCAAAGCTTTGGCCTCATTTTCCTCTCCCAAAAAGGGTTGTATCATATACAAACTATTGAAGGGTGATGTTTTTGATGTTATTACTAGCCTTAATTTTGCTTGTTCACTCGTTATTTTATGCCTTCTTCAAGTTCCTCTCCAATACCTCTGCCATAGTAATGACCAAATATGGTGATAGAGGATCTCCCTATCTAAGACCCCTCTTAGTTTTAAATGATTCTATTACTAGCCCATTGAATAGAAATAAATATTTTTTTTTTGGTAAGTAAGAGAATATTTATAATTAACACCGGGTTTTAACTGGTTGACCCAAAACCATTTTACAAAATAGGGTCCACTGACCAACTGGACAAAGGCCAAGCCCTAAAATTTTAAACTGACAACAAAAAGGGCCAAGACCTACTCTTCCAACAGAATACGGCCAAACTAAACTATGGAAGCCTAATATTATGGCCATCAGAAAAGAAAGACGCAAAATAGAACTAACAAAGACAAAATCCACTTTGAGCCTTCCAATCTAAAATTTTTCATTATCTATCACCATTGAGACTGCATGAGGAATATTTTCGGTCCATGTGATCAAATTTTCTGCTACAATGCCTTCATTTGCCAGCTTATCAGCTGCCATGTTTGCTTCCCGAAAGGTATGCAAAATTATGGCCTCGAGTCGATCATGAATTAGAGCCCTTGCTTCGTGGATGTAGTCATCAAATCTCCAAGGAGCTCTCTTAGTGTTCTTTAGAAGATTTATAATAATAAGAGAATCACCTTCCACCAACAGTTTCCCTGGATAATTCTCTGCCACCTTGAGGCTCCTCCAAACTACCCTCGCTTCAGCCACATTGTTAGTTTGAGCTCCAAGATGTTCAGCAAAAGCTACAAGCACCTCACCCTTGTGGTCTCTAAGTAAGCCACCACCTCACTTCACACGGGTTGCCCCTAGATGCCCCATCAAAATTTAACTTAATACACCCTAGGGGGGGTGGGGTCCATGTGATCATGGTTCTAGGACAGACTTGAGGATGATTGAGGCCATCGGTGAGAGGTAAGTTTAATGACTCGGCCTAATGAAGCTTCAAAAGGATTTGGAGGTCTAGATGCTGCAGGCACTAAACAAGCATTCTCATTAGCATATACTAAAATTTTTGACGAGACGAGAGGATGACTCGAGAAACCTTATCCAAGAAGGCCCGACGATTCCTTTCCAACCATATCTCCCACAAGTAGTGATGAAGGCGGATCTTCCACATATACCTAAGATGCCTATTCAAAAAGGGAGAAGGCCACCGGACAAATAAGTCAAAAATGGATTGAGGATGGACCCAATAAATATGAAACACTTGTAACGGACCTAACAAGATTGAGACAGAAAAATTACAATACGAAAACAAATGATCAATAGACTCCCACTCAGACATACAAAGATAACACCTATTAACAACAATAACACCTCTTTTTATTAAGTTATCCATGGTGAGGATCTTATTTTGGATGGCCGACCATGCAAAAAACCCAACCTTCGGAACAATGCTTTTGGGCCAAACTTCCAAGTGAGGGAAAGTAGGTTCATCATTATCAATAAGCATCAGATAAGCAGTCTTGACGAGAAAATTCCCCATTGTCCGAAGCTTCCCGGATAAGTCGGTCCTCAAGAATGCCAGAAGGGAGTAAAGACTGTCTTAATTCATTCTCCAATATTATTGATGCCCCTGGTAGATCATTGTTCATTATTGGCTTCCAAACCCTTCTATTGTTTGACAAAGTAATAAAATCTGCAACTTTGGTACCAAAAAATTCAATTGTCCAAGCTCTAAGGGTTGAAAGGATGGGGTCTGCAGAGAGGGGATAGTCCTTTAACCATTTGTGGTCCCAGAAATCAATGTTTCTTCCATTTCCCGGTTT
The DNA here is from genome assembly GCA_028583015.1 of Wollemia nobilis. Lineage (NCBI taxonomy): Eukaryota > Viridiplantae > Streptophyta > Pinopsida > Araucariales > Araucariaceae > Wollemia > Wollemia nobilis. Next base: position 1,154,363 of record JAQPPZ010017247.1, read on the forward strand.
CCAACGTAGCCCTTTGCTTAGCAAATTTTTAGTTTGAAGGATTGATTTCCAAAAAATTGATCCCCTGGGAGGAAAGGAATAACTTAAAAATTTAGTTTCTTGCAAATACTTTCTTCTGATTATAGTAATCCATTCTGCATTTGCATTTGTCAGAAGACACCATGCTTGTTTGGCCATGAGGGCCATGTTTAAATGTTGTATTCTCCTTAGCCCAATACCTCCAAACTCCCTTGGTTTGCAAACCCTATCCCAGGACACCAAGTGAAAGCGTTGCTTAGATTCAGAACCAGTCCATAGGAACCTTTTCTGGATCTGTTCAATTTTAGTGTAGACACTTGTATGAGCTTTAAAAATAGAGAGAAAGTAGACAGGGATGCTTTGAATGGAAAACCTGGTGAGAAATGCCTTGCCAGCTTCAGATAACAAATTCCCTTTCCATCCAGCCAACTTCCTCTAAATTCTTTCAATTACATTAGTCCACATGGAATCAGTAGCTCTGCCTGTAAATAAAGGAAGGCCTAAGTATGTGGATGGAAGAGTAGACACTGAGCATCCAAGAATCCTAGCAATATTAATCTGCCTTTGAATGGGAGTGTTAAAGAAATAAATTTTGCTCTTTGAAAAATTTGCCTTTTGCCCCGCAGCATCCTCATATAGCTCTAGAATATGTTTTATGACCTTAGCCTCAAAAACTGATGCAAGAGTTAAAAACAAAGTATCATCCACAAACTGTTCATGTGTAACTGCCTGTGTTTGTGATGATGCTTTAATTCCTGAAATAAGACCAATATTACAGGCAGCTTTGATTGTCCTCCCAAGGGCTTCGACCACAATGATAAACAACATGGGAGAGATAGGGTCACCTTGCCTTAGGCCCCTTTTAATTTGAAAGTATCCAAGCAGGAGCACCATTAACAAGGACTCGAAACCAAGGTTTCATAAAACATCCTTCCAAAAGCTTGATCCATTCATGATGAAAACCAAATTTCTAAAGAATGGCAGAGACAAAACTCCAGTTTATGCGGTCATAAGCCTTGTTCATATCCAGCTTGAGAGAAAAAGCAGGTTTTTTAGTTTGGACTACCGAATGGAGGGCTTCATGAACTGTTATGACACCATCAAGGATGGAACTTCCAGGGACTGAACTGCCTTGACAAACATCAATAAACATAGGAAGGATCTTCCTCATTCTATTTGCAATTGCCTTGGTAAATTTTTTATAAACAACATTACAAAGGCTAATAGGTCTAAAATCCATCATAGATCTAGGAGTAGGAATCTTTGGGAATAAAGCAATAAAAGTGGAGTTAAAACTTCTTGGAATATGCTTTGTGGACTGAAATTCCTTGATAGTAGCACATACATCAAAACCTACAATATCCCAAAAAGCTTAAAAAAAATGAGGTGAAAACCCGTCTGGACCTGGAGCTTTATCAGGGTTCATTGAGAAGAGGGCATATTTGATTTCTTCATCCGTGAAAGGCTTAATTAACTCCCCATTCAAGTCATCAAAAATTAAATGAGGAATATGGTAAAGCATTGATTCTGAAGCTAAGGCAGAACTGAAATGTTCTTCTCCTAAAAGATTCTGAAAATAGGAAATTGCTTCATTTCTAATCTCATTAGGACTAGAAAGGGATGATCCATCATCTCTAAAAAGTTCTTTAATTCTATTGTGGCTTCTGTTCCTTAAGGTAGATGCATGAAAAAATCTTGTGTTGGCATCACCTTCTTTTAGCCAGGTAGCTCTAGACTTTTTCCGCCAAAAAGTCTCCTCGTAGGCTAAAACATTATGGTACTCAGCAAGGGATTTCTTTTCATCTGCCTGTAGGGAAGGGTCTGGCAATCCCTCTTCAAGTTTTTTCTCAATAGTTGATAACATTTCAGAGATGAATTTCTTGTTTTCAAAAATATTTCCAAAAATTTCTTTATTCCAGATCCTTAGATTTTCTTTCACCACTTTAAGTTTTTGTGCTAATCTGAATGAAGGCCTGCCCTGACAAGAATGCTGCCACCACTGAGAAATTCTGTCTCTGAGATCAGGGTGGTGCATCCACATAGATTCAAACCTAAAAGGCCTTTTGAATTTTGGAGTCTCTTCAATTTCAAGTAAAATCGGGTTGTGGTCAGACCCAATGCGAGGCAAGGACAACAGATTTGCATCCCCAAAATATTGTATTGCTTCCTGTGACAAAAAAAAACTATCAAGATTTTCCATTATAAGTTGATTTCCAGACCTCCTATTGCTCCAAGTAAATTTAGCATTTTTTAATTTGACATCCAATAAATTGTTGTTGTTGATGAAATCTTGAAAGTCCTCCATACTTCTTGTTGGAATTCCTACTCCCACTTTTTTATCAGAGGGGTAAAGAGGGGTATTAAAGTCCCCCCGCAACTATCCATGGGATATCCTGAAAAGCTTCCTTGAAATGACTGAGTAAATTCCATAGATCAGCTCTCCCAGATATAGAATTAGGGGCGTACACATTTGTTAATATCCAAGAAAGGTCACTAACCTTATCCTTAAAAATAATGCTCATTACCATTTCCCCTAATTGAATAACCTTGCATTCCACCTTCCCTGGATTCCAGATACAAAGAAGACCACCTGAGGTTCCATTGGATTTGCAAAAAATTGCTTCTCCCTTTTTCCAGATATTGAGGGCAATTTTTCTAGACAAAACTTCATCGACTTTAGTTTCTTGCAAAATAAGAATAGTGGGATCAAAATCTCTTCTTAAATATTTGACTAACCGCTGTTTAGGAAGGCCATTGAGCCCCCTTACATTCCAGGATATGATCTTCATTTGGAACTTTTAAAGTTTTTTCCTCTTCCCCTGCCTTGGACTTGAGGGGGCTTAAGAATTTTGTTCTCTTCAAAGGGAATATTTCCAGTTGATGGAAACAGAGTAGTCTGAATTCCATTAGCTATCTCATCTTGGACCTCTTATTTCCATTGCTAGGCATTTGAATTTCTTCCCTTTTGTTTCTCACCTCCACAGTCAATCATGGGGGACTTCATTGAGCTTCTAGTCTTTTTCGGGCTAAATTTGGTTTGGGTAACCTGTTGGATAACAGTGCTGGAAACCCCTTCTCTGGATTGGGACAAAGACAAAGGTGAAAAATGTCGCTTGGAAGGGTTGATTAACTCTGAAAGCACTTTTTCTCTTTCTGGGGCGTAAAAAGACTCATCATTAGGGCATTCTTTATGACCAACAGGAGGAGGATTGGAAGGTCCAGATTTGGTTGGGGAGTCAAGGTAAGCAGGGAGACCAAAAATTATATCCTCAACATTAGATCCTTCATTCCGATTTTCCTCTGTAATTATTTGGTTTTCAGCCAAAATGTTAAATTTATTTAGATTTTCGAAAGGAGAGCATACCTTTTGTTGGTCAGTTTGTGATGTAGCAATTTGCTTGTCCTTACCATTGTCCATGTGAAGCTCAACCTCATTATCCATTTGCCCCAAACCAGAGGCCTTTGCATTTTCAACATTTGGATCTTTAACCCTGTACATCCCTGTGTATTTGCCATTATTTTTGAAAGACTGCCGCTTGGAATCATTATTCCTAGGAAGGGTTTGCTGGATTCTCAAAAAAGAGCATTGTCCTTTGAGATGGCCTTGAATATTACAGTCAGAGCAAAATGCCGATCTATTTTCATATTCGATGACCTGTAATCTTGTTTTATTTCCATATTCTAACTCCACATGAGTAGGAAGCTCAGATTCTAGGTTTGCATTTACACAAATCCTAGCATGCGTCATTATGGTGCGTGCAAGGGTTGGATTGTCAATGGCCACCAAATCCCCTATGGTCTTGGAAATACCCTGAAGAAAATACTCATGCCACCAATGAAATGGGAGATTTGGGAGACGGACCCAAATGGGGGCAAAGTTTATGCTCTGCTTTTCTGGGTCAAAATCCTCAGCCCATCTCCTAAGAAAAAGACTTCTTCGGCCCAAGAACCAAGGTCCTCCTGTTAGAATACGACTAGCATCTTCACTATTGTTAAGGCGTACCGCAAAAAACCCCCTTGATAATGCAATAATGTCCATGTGTCCAGAAGTCTTCCACTTCAAAGTCACCCATTGTCGAATTGTTTCAATATCCGACTTGCCCCCTATGAATTTGCCTACCGGAGAAAAATTTTCCATCGATATAAAGTCTCGCCATTACACTTTCGAGCACGTGATACCTTCTGCCCATTGGGAGTGAGAGGTGGTAAGGAATGTAAGGAAACCCTATTGCCACCTTTAAGGGCCTGTGCAAAAGACTTATTGCCCTCAGAATTCTTGATGTGGGCCTTCTTATCAAAAATAATATCAGGGGGTTCGTGTCCCTCTAATTTTTTAAAACCCTTAGTGTCCTTGTCACTGTCCACCTGCTCTTCCTCAGTTGCTTTAGAACCTTGCTTGTTCCCTCCTTGAGCCTCACAGCTTCCAGGGGTTTGGAAACCCTGTTTCCCACCTCCAATAGAATGAGAATCATGTTTGCAGAAATTGCACCTGCCTCCGCTCCCGCTTTGCTCCATTCCTTCCTCCGCTCCTGCTTATGAAAGAACGAATAGAAATAAATATGATACTAGGTACACAAGATTTAGTCCATATCACTCATTTATTCCCAAACCCAAACTTTTTTAATACTTTAAAAATAAAATCCCATTTAACCCTATCATAGGATTTATTCATATCAAGTTTTAAGATCATTTATCTCTTTTCTAGAAGCTATTCAATGCATTACCTCATGAGCTACTATGATCCCATCTGAAATCTATCTCTCTTTCACAAATCCTCCTTGCTCTTTTGAAATAATTTTTCCTAAAAATGGTATTTTGTTTTTTGATTGATAATAGGGTTTTGAAAGGGACCCAAAAATTTTTACAAATGGGACAGGGAGAGGATATCCACCAAGATAATATCTCCACAAAGCAAACATAGAATAAGAGATGATCCCAGTGGGACAATCTCACAACATAAAAAAGCGAGACCATCCCGAGAAAACAAAAAAACTAGGACATCCAGCTTATGGGATCCCGAGAAAACAAAAAAGTAACTTAATTAAAAAACCCAACTTATGGGAGCCTAGGACAAAAAAATTAATAACTTAATTAAAGAACCCAGCTTGCAGTAGTGGAACAAATCTAAAAAGGATAAAATCATCTAGTACAAGAGATCTGACAAGAACATATTGAAATTTAAAATTTAAAATAAAAATCCCACCCAAGAGGGCTCGAGAAAGGAAGACCAGTTGGAAAAGTTTGAAACCAGACATCCTGCCCAAAAAAACTACTGAGCACAAAACTGGAACCCAAAATCCTACTTGGGAAAACCAAAAAATTGCTCAAGATGAAGAACCTGTCTAATGGAAGCCCGAGAAGTGTAGTTGAAGATAGAGATTTCCCATCAGTAAGGCATCAATGCAAATTTTGGGAAAATCCAAGAGCCCAGTTGCAGTAGAGGATGATCCCATCCAAAAAGGCCTGGTAAGAACTCCAACCTGCCCAGAATAGGCCAAGGAAACTATAAAACCCATCTAGGAAGGCCAAGGAAGAACTCCAACCTACCCAAAATGGGCCAGGGAAAGAGTAAAACCTATCCAGGAATGCATGGGAAACCCATACACTAACCCATCAAAGAAAATCCTACTAAAAAAGTGATAACTTGGAAAATAAAAATGCAGCAAGGCGAGACCTATTTAGGTAATGAGGTCTCACTGCAAAGGATATGAATATCATAGATGAAGGAAAGAAATCCCCAAAAAATAAATCCACCATGGCACTCCATGGATGGAAGGGATCAACTTACTAGGGACTATCAACAAGATATCAAATTTAGTAGTAAACACGCACACACATGGCTCCCTTCAAACCAAAAAATTGTAAAGAGGAAATCCATAAAATAGTCCATCGACCAAAGACACCAACCAGCCCCACCAGCAACCCATACATAAGAGATCTATGAAATCCTTCACTCGCAGTCGCACAAGAAACCCAGGGTCCACCCTAAAGGCTAGAAATATGGAGTAGGAAAAAGATCATAGAAGTCCTAGGATAGACATGAAAATTTGTTTTAGAAGGCCCACACCAATCATAGCCAAGAATCACTCAACTACTAACGATAAAATTGTGGCCCTTCCCCAAGACCAAGAAAGAAGCAGAGAGTAAACCCCAAGCTGAGATAACACAAGAAAGCAAAGTGAGAACCCCATTTCAGATGTTTAACCCAAGAAAGGAGCAGAAAAAACAACCTAGAAAAAAAATAATAATGCACATGCCCACTTCCAAAGATAGAAATATATGTTAGGATAGTCTCCACAACTCCAAATCCTAATTAGAGCCACCCAAAAACCAACCACCACTAAAGACCACTATGGAAAGATACTCAGGGATGAACCAACCAAGCATATGCAATCTCATCAGGACAAGAAAACACAACCTAGAAGGCCCTAGGAGAATCCTGTAAAGGTCCTGGAAATGCAGTAGGAGCAAGACAGGGTCATCCCGATTGGAAATTCGTAGGGGAGGGGGAAGTAGGAAAGTAGGGACGAGGAAGCAGGGAAGTAGGGATGGGGTCCTCCCACCTAGAGCGGGAGACCTCCCCACTCCCTCCCACCATTTCCAATGGTCTTAAATTACCATCACTTTGGAGATTATCTTATATGCCATATTACATAGGCTTTTAGGCCTAAATGAATTAAATAGATCTACATATTTTTTTTTTGTAATTAGGGTAAAGATATATTGCATTTATTTTATAAGGTATGTATTGTTTTACCCTCAACTGTTCCATTACCACCAATAAATAATCCTTCACTATATCCCAGTTATGTTGATATAGTGCTATTGAGAGCCCATTTGGACATAGGGATTTATCCTTATCAAAAGAGAAAAGAGTTGAATGAACTTCTTCTAGAGTAATAGACTCCATTAGTTTTCTATTGTCTCCATCTATTATAACTAAGGGTATTTCTTGTAGTAGTTTATCATTAAGACATCCAATCTCCTTTGATACTAGAATATTTTAATAAAAAAACCTTGTCTCCTTTCTGATTTTGCTCTGGCCTCCAATACAAAACCCTTATATTCATTTAATTCTACTAATTTTGGATGTTGATCTTTGTACTATTGTCATCCTATGAAAAAAAGTGTTTTTATCTCCTTTTAAGCAAGTTTGTCTTGACTTTAATCTCCAAAAATTTTCTTATTTACTGAAAATATCATGATATTCACTAAGCAACTCCCTTTCCTCCAAGCTTAGATTATTGTACTCACCATTTTAGAATTTTGAAAGTTTCTCTTTTAGTTATTCTTTCTTCTCAAAAATATTTTTGAAAGTGTTTTTGTTCCATTCTTTTAATATAGATGTCATTGATTAAATTTATTTTGGAAGTGTATACAACCCACTATTTCCAAAATAATTCCACATTTGCATTATCATATCAAAAAATTAAGTATGATCTTCCTACATCTATTCATATTTAAAATATGATATTTTTAATTTACTTACCGCCATTTTAACTCTTATTAGCCAGTGATTAGAGCCAATCCTTGTCAAGGTATTAATTTTAGCACAAGTCCCTTCGTCTAGCCAATTATTTAAGAGTATGCATATATCTAACTTTTTGCTATCAAGTTCTAGCATGTATTGTTGTTTGTCCATGTATAGTTGTCTTGTTCAAACTCAACCTCACATTGATTATTATTTTAAATAAGAGCTAAAAAATCTCTCATACTTTAGGCTATTTTTCTAATTCCCTCAAAATTTTCATCCATCTTGGTTATGACATTAAATATCCTATGATCATGTATTGTATTTTTTTGGTCTTTACTTCTCATAAAGGCTTCAATCCCACTCTACACTTCTAATTTGTCTGACTAAGTATAGGTCCATAGACATTGATAAGGATAAAATGAATATATGTAAACTAGCATGTGACTAATGAGGCTATGCATTGTCTAGTTTTATGAATTGCTTTACAGGAGGTTCTAATTGGATTCCAACATGTTAGAATTCCCCATGCTACTCCTTCTGAATCCATAGAATCTCATTCACATATTGTCCATAATAATTTAATAGTTTTGGAAACTTATTTCTTTGTAATTTTAGTTTCCTGGATACAAAGAATATCAGGTTTATTACTTAAATAGAGGTCCCTGATACACCTCTAATTGAAGGGGAATTAACACCTCTTATATTCCATGATATGGTAATCATGTATCCTTAGGGGCTACTAGCCCCTCTTTTGAATTACCAATATCATTTTGCTGCTTGTTAAAGAGAAGTGCAACCAACTTAGATTGTGTTCCTTTCTTACATTTGCTCTTTCTTCCTTGATTCTCACTTGATAACTTGAATACTTTTCTCTTTTTGCATTGCCAATATTTGGAGTAGGTCTTCTTATTATTTTCCTTAATATTTTTCACAACTTTCCTTCTCATTAGATTTATCTTCTCTGGGCTTTGCTAAGGAAGTTTTTGAATTATCTTGCTCATTTTTTGATATTTCCTTATTAATGATAGAGGCATTAACATTTAACACTGAATTTTTTCTACCAATTTCCTTCTCTTGAATGGTGTATGGACATACTTCAAAAAAGTATTCAAAATATAATGAGTAACATTCCTTAGGTTCAACAAGAATGTTCATCCCTAAATTGGTATCATATTGAGTAGATGGTTCCTTATTAAAATTTGTATCCTGTTGTTCCATGTCCTCGAATCTCTAATATATTTTTTCTTCATAGGCTAAAGCCTCAAAATAAATGGTATTTATTTCAATATCCTTACTTACTAGTATCTACGGTTTATTTACTTTCATATGCTTGGAGCTATTTTTTAGAAGTTGAAAACCATCCTCATCTATATCCATTTGTAAGTTTCTCTTGCAATTTTATACAAATATTTCTACTAGACTCTTCTTAGGGCATAATATCTCAATATGCCCCACATTATGATATCTTCTACATTTTAAAGATATGTTTTCATAAACCATGGTTTGGGTCCACAACTTACCTCATACTTAGGAATAATTAATTCTAGTAAAGGTTTACTGATATCAATCATGACCAATATTTGATCATAAAAAGCTAAGACTTTATATTTTGTAGTTTCTAAAATCATAAGGAATTATCCTAGAGTGTTTTATATTGCATTTAAGGTATATATTTACCATAATTCAATGGGAAACCCATACATCCTAATCCAAATTGGTACTAGGGATAGATTTATATTTTTAGGTGCAAAGCCTTCATAGCAACATGTAAGAAAGAGTTCTATAAACCAAGGACCCCATTTTAGGATTCTATCTCTTTATTCCTTGGAAAAAAAATTTGCTAGGAAGAAACTATTGAAAATAAAGGATAGAGTCATTGTAGGATACTTCCATATCCTATCAATCCATTTTCTCAGAGCAAAATCCCCCGCCGAAGACCCACTAAATTTGCCAATGATTACCTTATCTTTGAGCAACGTGGATCATTGTTCTATAAGGTCCTCCCTAACCTCTACTACTACAAATGATTTTAATAATTTAGCTACAATTTGATCTATGGAAAGGAAACTATAACTGAATATCTACTGAAATTTACTAGTATATCCTCTAGGAACTGTATTATTTAAAAATAAATCTATAATAATATGCATGTTGAACTTTTAAGATAATAAGGGGATAAATGAAAATTAAAAATTCTATGTCCAAATAGAATATATCATCTTGATGACAACCTAGCCCTCTATTGCTCCTCTCAAAATCCAAACATTGGCTCATAGATATCTACAATTTTGTTTCTTACAACTTGAAAAATTATCATTACCTTCATTCACAATGGTTGACTTCATAGGGTCATATATTTTAACTATCCTTTGTTTTCAATTGTTGATTTTACTTAGGAGTGTGTTTAATATTTGTGTCAGTAGTAGGTATCAAGTTGTGAAGAGTGTTTATGTGTCATGTAATTATGTGTGAGTTATGAGTGAAAGTTGTCAAGTGTGCAAGTGAAGAGTCATAAGTGATAGGTGTCAAGTGTGTAAGTGAAGAGTCATGTGAGATGTGTCAAGATGTGAAGTAGGAGGTTATGTAATCATGAGAGACTTTGTCATAATGTAAGACATATGAAAGGTTGCATCTCCCATGAGTTAGAGGAGATCAAAGTCAGGAGTATTATTATATATTGATGACAAAGATCCATGTTATATAACAAATGTGAGAATTTTTTATTTATGAATGTAATAGAAAAATTGTTTTATGGTGCATACTTGTGTTACTATTGAATGTAATTTTATGTATGTGTTTTTGATCCTGGAGATATTCACTTGTGAGATTTTTAGGCATATTTACAAGTAGTGCCTTCAAAGCCATCTTGTCTTAAAGCTATGTTGGTGAGGGATTACTGAATGTGAGAAGCTATTGAAATTGAGGAAGGATTGTTGAAGAAGATATTGGAAGTAGAGGATTAGATATTACTGGAAGGAGATATTATTGACGAAGATGACCATTTGGAAGGAGAGATTAAAGAAATATATTTACGCTTTGAAGGAAGTCTAGTGGAGATTGAATGTTATGGAGAAGCTAAATTTGGAAGTGTTGAAGGTGAAGGTATGGAATATTGTAGAGAGCATCAAAATATTAAGAGTAAGTGAACGTTGAAAGAAGTGAGAACGTGGATTGGTGAGGAGGACTTGTTGAAAATTGAAGGAGGAGCTTGTGAGAACATGTAGAGTATAAGCTTGAGGAGAAGTTGTGTGAAGAATGTTTGAAGAGAGACCAAGTGCTAGAAAGTATATTGGAGCTACTAGAACTATGAGTTGAAGCAAAGAGAGAATACATGAGTTGAAGTAGAGAAGTCATGAGCACAACTTGAAGCAAAGAAGTAGTGAGAGAAACTTGAAGCAAAGAAAATTCAAACACAAAGAAATTGAGGTGTTAGATATTTGGGCCAGAGCAAGAAAAACATAAGATTTGGATTGTAGTGAAACTTGACTAAGAAGAGAATATTTTATATAATGCTTGAAGACTGCTTGGAAAGCGAAAACTTAACACAACACTCTTCATGAATTCCTTAAGCTAATTCAGATTGAGACATAGTGGAAGACTAAGGTAAAAACTTAAAACATTTAAGATTATTATTAGAGAGTGCATTTGGTTTATGAGTTATTTTAGGTGCTTTATTTATTGCTTTTATTAAATTTTGGAGTTAGAAGGATTTGAGTATAAATTTGAGAGTTATAAGGTATTAAAATTTAAAAGATTCAAATACAAGAGTTAAAAGGAATCTCTAAGGAATCAATTAATGAATGGAAAGTATAAGGAAATCAATTCTTTGAATTTTGAATTGAAGATTGAGTTAATTGGATTTTGGGTTAAATTGAAAGCCATCTTGAGTTAATTAAGATTTGAAAATTAATTGATTTAATTTTTTTAAGGAAGGAAGAATCTAAAATTAAAATTTGGGAGTCATAAGAAGAGGGAAAATATATTTAAATTGATTGTGATTTTATTGAAGAGAAATTGAATTAAAATAGTTAAGAGCAATTGAGAGAGAATTGAAGTAAAATTGATTCGTAGAAAATCATCATGGAAGAAATTATTCAAAATGCATTTTTAGAAGATAGTGAGGAGATGTTGGAAAAACTAAAATTTTACACATAACATATAATAGATAATTTTGATGACGAAAGAGATATTCTAGTAAAATTGAAGAAGAGATTATCTTTAATTCTTAAAGATGCCAAAAATGAAAAATTTACAACATTTGGCAATTATCTACATTCAAAACTTTTTGAAGCAAAAGGAAATTCTAAAGATGTTATCATACTACCTATTGATATAAGTATGATAATATATATGACATTGCTTACTTTTGAAATTTAAAGACAAGAAGAAGTGATTAAGAGTTCAAAAAATAAACCTAAAATGAAGGATATTAGTTGCAACACAAATAATTTGTAGCATATGATAGCAAATAATCTTCTTTAAGAAAGACATTTGGTTGAAGATCAAGAATTACAAACAATATGAATGAACATGATGATAGGTGGATGCATTTAACATATGTTAACATCAATAAGGAGTCATTAAATTCAAATATCCATAGAATATATTATTGTGATAACTTACTTATAAGAATGACAAACATCATGTTAAAAAAACATATTCAATGTCCAAATATAAAGGAATACAAGAGTTAGCATGAGTCAAATAATGAAAACAAAAGATCATAGTTGAAGTTCAAACGCTAAAATATTTCACACTAAATAATGTAATAGGGGGTGTTAGTGGTGTTACATTATTTGGTACCATGAAGTACCATTATAAATATTTAGATTAGAAGTGTGTTTAATATTTGCATCAATAGTAGGTGTTAAGTTATGAAGAGTGTTTAGGTGTTAAGTTATGAAGAGTGTTAATGTGCCATGTAATTATGTGTAAGTTATAAGTGAAAATTGTAAGTGTCAATAGGAGGTGTTAAGTTATGAAGAGTGTTAATGTGTCATGTAATTATGTGTAAGTTATGAGTGAAAATTGTAAGTGTGTAGGTAAAGAAAGACTCATAAGTGATAGGTGTAAAGTGTGTAAGTGAAGAGTTGTGAGATGTGTCAAGATGTAAAATAGAAGGTTTTGTAATCATGAAAGACTTTATCATAATGTAAGGCATCCGATGAGTTAAAGGAGAGCACAAGTCATGAATATTGTTATATATTGATGACAAAACTCCATGCTATGTAATGAATGTGACAAATTTTGATTTAGATTTATGAATGTAATAGATAAGTTTTTTATGGTGCAATATTGAATATGATTTTATGTATGTGTTAACCTTAGAGATATTTACCTATGAGATATTTAAGCATATTTGTGGATATTCAATATTACACATATTTGTCAAAATTCAATATTACACATATTTATGTTGAATTTACCTATGAGATATTTAAGCATATTTGTGGATATTCAATATTACACATATTTGTCAACATTCAATATTACACATATTTATCAACATTTATTTGTCAACATTCAATATTACACATATTTATCAACATTATCAACATTTAATACTACTTGAAGGAATTCAAGTACCACTCTCTTCAAATTCCACACAAATTGGTCTAAAAATCATTCAAAATCAATAACCTAAATTGGTTTAAAAATCATTCAAAATCAATAACCTAAATTGGTTTAAAAATCATTCAAAATCAATAACCTTTCCATTGCTCATCAATATTTGAGCATAATCCTTTCATTCTCTTCACATGGTTCAAAATAAATCCTAAATTATATATGAATTGAAAAAAATTTAATAACAAAAAAATATTAATAAAATAATTTTTTGATATCATTCATGGAGACGGCATAATGAAATAGTAATATATCTGAAATGAAAACAACCAAAGTAATACATATTTTTTAATTGAGAGAAAATTTAAATGATATATATATATATATATATATATATATATATATATATATATATATATATAAAGTCAAGGGAAAATCATTGATATTATTTATTTATTTATTTTTATTTTTGAAGTTTATTGCCAAATCATTTTGAAATCATGAAATCATTTCATATGATATGGTATGATAGATAATAAAAGTTATTTTGTCACTTCCCATATTATTTTCCAATGATAGATATTAAAAGTTATTTTGTCACTTCCCATATTATTTTCCACATTCAGCTCTTGGTATACAGTAGAAATCAAGGTCCGACACAGAAGTGGCTTTCCCACATTATAAAGATAACGAAGTTTGTTAGCCAAAAAACCGAGCTCTCATGAAAAAACCATCAATTGCATTCAATAAAAACATCCTATACACGCAATTATTACAGCAAGTTCTCATGAATCCGCCCCGTCTTTGTGTTTGGACTTGACAGATGTGAGGGTGCGAGAGGTTTTGTCAAAGAGATCGGCCCTCCGCCCATAATCGCCGGGGGACTTTCCCTCGTCCTCTCTCATCACCTCCTCCTCCAAATCCTCCAGCTCTTCTGCTATTTTATCTGCCGATTCTTCGCCTTCACCAACTATGTCATCAGAATCCCCACCATTGTCGTTATCATCAGCAGCAATTTTCAAAATAATATCCCCAGATTTAGGTACTGTACCTTCACCATTTTCGCCGCCTTCCTTCGCAGGCCATAAGTCCCGAGCGCCGCAACAAACGATGTTTCCCAGCTTGGACCCTTTTGACCTAATAAAATTTGCACAGAAAGCAAGAGAAGCGACCCCTTTTGGTCTCGAAGTTGGAGGAGGAGGAAAAAACATGGAAGGCCTGTTTTGGTCCTCTGGCGATCCAAACCCCACGAGGAGCAAATGGTGGCATGACGCACAACGCCCTGTGTGAACATGGTGGAGGAGTGCAACAGTGCTTTGGTGAGCAGAAGCATTGGTCCGGGTTGATGATAATTGGATTGAGTTCATCATCACATGGAGAATGCCACTTGTCTTTTTAGAGTCTACAACTCAACATCTGTGCGGCCAGACGTCTCCATTGTATGAAACAAATAGTTGTAATGTGATGTGAGACGCTTGCCTCTCTAACACTTATTAACATGGATAGTTCCCCTTGATTTCTAAATATTTATATATTTTGATGTGTAATCCCTTATATACATAATATATCCGTAACATGTATTATATATTTATATATTTTGGTATCACTCATGAGAGGTATGTTTGTGCTTGTTGTGGATAATCTAGTAATCTAGTTGACCATATTTTTTAAAATTTATAGATCAACCAAGTAAATATCACTCATGAGATGTGTTTGTGCTTGTTGTGGATAATCTAGTTGAGCATATTTTTTAAAATTTATAGATCAACCAAGTAAATTTGGGATAGAACCTAGAAGACTATCAATGCTATTTTTGGTAGAGAACCTAGAAGACTATCAATGCTATTTTTGGTAGAAGAATGAAATGGAGAGGTGTTATATTTGATTTTTACATTATTTTGATAAAATCATTGAAATACCTAGATAGGTTGTGTTAGCTCATATTTAGGATATTAAGAGTTATAATTATTTTTATAAGGATAATTTTTCTATGGCAATTTAAACTTTTTAATTTTATTGTAACTATGTGTTGCAAATTGATGCCTTAGTTGTATAATTGAAGAAGTAAGCATAGTGAAATGAAGATATCATGATGACATCGAGTTTTGTTGTTTGTCATGAGAACCCAAATGAAGGTTAATAATTATCAACTCGAATCAATGAAAAATATAATTAAGGAAAAGTTTGATAGTGACTATGCTCATTGTGTTATAAATGTAGATTTATTATGATCAACCTTTGCATTGATGTGATAAAAGAATATATACATGTATGATAAAAAATAAAAATATCAAGAGTTACAATCAACTTTACAACTACCCATAATCCTCATAACCTAATCATAAATACCTCATTAGGATGCAATATTCATAACATTTCTTCCTATTACATAAATGTCCAACTAATGTATATAGAATATATATTTTTAATTTCTAAATTTAACACATGCAAGAGACTTTGTCAAAATGTTTGTACGTTGTTCCTCAGTTGAAAAAAATTGAAGTTGTATGTTGTGTTCATGAACATGTTTGCAAATGAAATGACACTAAGCTTTAATGTGTTTTATGCACTCATAAAAACTAGATTGTGAACAAGATTTATATCTCCTTGGTTTTCATAAGTTAGGATCATTAGTTACTTCTGCAAAATGTCCATTCTTGACAAGATGTGATTTAACCATATTTTCTCATAGACAACTCCTCTTATAGTACGATATTCAACATCGATGGAAGATTAAGCAACAATATGTTACTTCTTACTTCTCTCATATTAGATCCTAGAAAGAATACATATCTAGATGTGGATCTCCTATCATCAATGAATCATATGCATAATCCGTATCCATAAAACCTATCAAGCAGAATTAATCATTCTTCTTGTAATTCAAATCATATTTAGATGCACCATGGATATACTTGAGAACACAATTTGTTGCTTTCCAATGGCACACCTTTGGATCTTGCATGAACCATGAAAAATAAATGATAACATAGTTGATGTCCGGTATGATATATGTTAGATAGATAATATTCCCAAACAATTGATGATAGAGAGTTCTATTAACCTATGGAGAAGGATCGTTTTGGGATAGTTGTGGCCCTATCTCCATTGAAGTGGCCATGGGTTTACAATATATCATTCAAAACTTCTCGAGCAATGTCCTAGCATACTTCATTTATAAGATGAACAGATGATTCTCAATTTGCAACACCTCCAAACCAAGGAAATAATACATTATCCCATGATTAGTCATGTCAATCGATTGTTTTAATTTTCTCTTGGTATCTTTGATCAATTTCATTGAAATTCCAATGATGACTAAGTTATTGACATACATGATTATGATCACGACCTCTCTTCCTTATTCTTGTAGTAAAGGTTTGAATTATAAGGACTATGATAGATTCCAAATCATAAAATATGCTCATTGATATTCACATACTAGGTTGTGGGAGCCTGTTTCAATCCTTAGAGAGATTTGATGAGTCTACATACCTTCTTCTTTTGACCAGATATGATGAATCCCTTTGGTTGTGTCATGTTGTAGGGTTATGCAAATCAGTTTTGAAATTGAGGTGAATTGTGTCCAAATTCATATAAAAGACATAATGGATTGTCCTTTTTTCCACGAAAAATTATAAAAAAGGTGAATTAATCATAATATTTCAAAAAACTTGGATGATAGACTATAGGCTATCGACAACAAATAAATGGACGATAGACACTAGAAAACCAAGAGCAAAATTATAGATGATAGACACTAGTTTACTGATAGCAATAAAATAAATGATATATACTAGAATACCAACAACAAGAGGATGGACGATAGGCACTGGACTACATACAACAACATAATGGATGAAAAACGATTGACAACAAAGCAATGAACAACAAATGATAGATAACCAAAAAAGGACAATGAGCGATAGACTAAAATAATGGATGATGAGTGATAGATAACAAAATAATAGACGACGAATGATAAAAAATAAATTAACGAATAACGAACTATAGAAATAAATGTAATGAACGATGAATGATAGACAACATATCAAATGACAGACACACAACAACATAATTAACGACAAATGATAGACATCAAAATAATAGGATACCGACGATAGATAACAACATAAAGGGCAACGAATGATAGATAACAACATAACGAACAATGAATGATAGACAACAACACAATGAATGACTGACAATAATAAATAAATAAATTGGAAAATGGTTGATAAATAAAACAAATTAGATGGCAATCGATAGACAACAAAATTGCTAACACCTAACATCCGGTAGCATCACCTACAACTTATCTAATTAAATTGTGCCATATGTCAAATATGCATTAAAATCATTCATGCATACTTCTATAAGAAGACATCAATAATTATTTTTTACTTTTTTCCACCGTAGAGCACATCGGATCAAAGAAGAACATTTTTAGTCGAGCACATCAAAGCAGAGTACATCAAAGTAGAGCACATCATAGCAGAGTGCATCTGATTCTTCATCCTTCAAAATACCTCTAAGAGTCAAACCTTTCTAGTATCCTAAGCCCTCATGGCTACCTCTTCCTCCCCTGTTGCTTCAAAAAATTCCTTCAAAAATATTGTTTGCCCAACCATTTCTAAAATTTTGACCACACCAAGATATGACACCACATGGGTCGAGGACTCTAGTATTTAGGGACTAGTATCCATACCCCAATACAACATGGACACCAATTTTATGCAAAGGATAGTTAACTACTATGATGATGATGGGTCGATTATGAAGATCACAATCAACAACAAGAAATTTTCTTTCATAGCCAAACCCTCAAACATCTAGAGATTGACAAGGTTGCCACACAAGGGTGCTAAACCAATCACACCAAAGAACATTATGACTAACAATGAAAAAAGGATACCTAGAGATCAACTTTGGTCTCTCAATAGGTTTTTATAGGTATACAGTATAACTCTCCATATTTCAAATATTATTTAAATTTAAAATTCCATGCACTAAATAATAATTGTATATTATAATTTTTTTGCAATTCAAAGTACCAAATCTAGAAGGAGATTGAATATTGCAAGTGTTACAAACAAGTTCCTTCATGCTTGCATTGAATTCTTCCAAGAAAGACTTGTTTTGCAAGGAAGAACCTCAGACCTTCCGTTATGGGTGTTGGCCTATTTGGTTCGATGTCTTGGCCACAACAAATTGGATTGGAGTACCTATATTTCCAACCGCATTAAAACAAATCTCCTCAATGCCCAATGAAACACTAATGCCTTTGTCACAACCACCAATTTTATTCTTGGTTTTTTTTATGAAGCATATTATAATGTGCAAGATACCCCAATACCAACCTCACTACACCCACACTTGAGGAGTGTTGGTATGACAATCCAACAAGTGTAGGTAAATTTAATTTTTTGAATAAAGTCATTATTCTTATATTCAAATACTTTTTTTTTAATTTTTAAATATGTGCTTGAAATTGAATGTAGATAAAAGCAACCTCTTCTTCTTCTAGAAGGGATGCTACTATACGAGGTCATATGTAAGAAGCAACTCAATATTCTGAACGCACTCATAAGCAACACCTTTAATTACAAGATCTACAAAATATTTTAGGTCTTCTTCACCTATTTCTCGTGCACCTCCATTAGTTGCACATGATGTTTCAATTGATGTTGAAGAAGTCAACCAACCCTCGATAGGTAACCTTATTGTTTGAATTTGAAACTTTGGTTCAATATTATGTATTTCATTTATTTAAAATTATAATTAGTTTTAATGATTTTTTAATATGTTTTCAGAGCAACGCCGAATAGATAAAATAAAATAGGCTTTATAAGTCACATCTGCCTTTGGTAAGTGTAGTTACACTAAATTAAATTTTATTGCATCATTTTTTATAATAGTTTTAAATAAAATTTTATTGTAATATTTTACAGGTCGACTTAATTAAATTGTAGAAGACAACAAGAGATGATGTCACCACCTCCACCATGACCACAATTGATGAGAGGCCAAAAATATATGCAGAGAAAACAATTATTTTCTGTAAGGAGTCAGGGAGGAGCAAAAAGCTAGAATTTTTCAAATTTTCCAACTTTCTCTATTGAAAATATTTTGAGTTTGCAAGGCATTTCAAAATTGACAATTCCTCCACTTGATGAGGATTTTATTTTTCAAGGTAACATTCCTAACTCTAATATTTTCAAAGCCACTAATAAGCTTCAAGATCCAAAAAATCATAAAGAAACACAACAAAGTAAATGGTTAGCTACTGCTACAAAGATCTCCTCCCTTCCCCATCGAACCGATGACCCTCTTCTTCTCACTGATGATGAGAAATTATTTTTTTGAAAGATATTTTATTGTCTGATAATTATGAAGCAATTATAAAAAAATATGTTTTAAGATATTGTAGAAATAAAGGAGTGGGAATATAGGGAAAAAATCCTTATCAAAGAAATAAATGCCCGATATAATTTTTTTTCAAAAAGATAAGATATTTTTTCATTGGTGGAGAATAAACCACAAAAGGTTGATGCTTTGTCACATCAAGCCATATCTGGAAAGGTGAAGTCCATATCTATATATAATGATAAAATTTTAGATATTCTTTTGAATAGATTAGAAAACCTCAATGTCGAAGCCTAGACATATTATAATCAATGGGCTATTGATAAGAAAAAAGTAGAAGTTATCGAGGTTGCAAGAGATGTTGCTAAGGTAATTCATATATTTATTTGTAAGAGTTGTTTATTCTATTTTTTTATCTATATTTTTCAATTGACATATTTTTCTTCTCTTTTGTAGTCCAATTTTGATAACTTAAAGAAGCAGGTGAACAACTTGAATGTTTATCTAAACATTGCAAAAAAAATCTGCAAGCGGTTGTTAAATTAAAAGAATGTTTACAAATAACAATAAAAGAGAACAACGCCTTTAGGAGGATAATAAAAGAACACAAATTAGATCTTACGGTTTTGTTGAAATAGAAGGAGAAAGAAATTCCTTCAACGGTACAAGATGATCCTACAAAATAGGAAAAGGTATTATTAGTGGGTTTGGAAACAACACAGGAAGGTCTTATAAGAATTGATGCACTACAAGAGCAAACTATTGATGAAACACATCCTCAACCTCAAGGAGAGAAAAAATATGCTTTAGGCCCCTTGTAGATGGAGAAAGTGAACAAAAATTTCAATAGTTGATTGCAAATTTTGTTGTATAGCAGTCAACAATTTTGTAAATTGTAATAATATGCTTTTCAACTTAATAACAAAGACATTTTCAAAATTTGTGTATTGTATTTTTTAAATATTGTTTCACTTAACGTGTGTACTGGTTTATATTTGTTTACCATTGAAACTATGGAATTTTAAAAATAATGATGTTTAAATTTGATAATATGGATGCAATTATGTTTACTGTTGGAACTTTAGAATGACAATTATGATAACCTATTCTATAGAAATGGTGTCCATGGTGGGTGAAATAGAAGATAGATCAAATTTATTTCTTATTAAAACTTTTTAAAATTTTGATGTAATGAATTGCTAGTCAAGATGGACATAGGTAAAAACTTCTCTTGGGTGCTATAACAACTTAGAAAAAGAGTGATTGGCCAATTCACTAGTTAATGGAGAAAATTTCTCTAATTCACTAGTTAATGGAGAAAATTGCTCTAATATTTTGTATTGGCCAATTCACTAGTTAACTTGTATTTTATTAATTTTTTTTAAAATTTGATGTATTATTCAAATTATTGAGTGATATGAGGGACTTAGGACGTTGTCATCGCTGCCACAAAAGGTTGTGGTTGATCCATCATCGTCGCTACCTAGTTTTAGCTGAAGATCCATCTACAATTTTAATGAAAGCTCAGATGAATGTTCACTTTGAACTTGAGGCCCTTGATGACCACGTGTCCTCTATCCTAGGTAGTGACGAAATCATCAGAAAGATCTTGGTCATTACCCTAGAACTTTTGGATGAAAGACATCATTTGACAAAGAGTCGAAAACTCTTCAACTAGGGCATTGACATGCAGGGACAAGGGATCGATAAGTGCCATGATGTGAATAACCTTTTGGTCAGGGTCCCACTCATCCCACTCTTTGAATTGAAACCACCACAGTCAAGAAAAATTCACTCTCAAATAACACCTCCCACACACAAAAGTTGACAAATAAAGAACAGTGATTACAGAGATGGTATTATAGGACACTTAGGAATATGAGGCATCAACATCTTCCCAGTACCAGTCACACATGCTATCAACGGAGTATGGTCATTGATCGAAGAGCTTGATTTTTATGGTAATTGGACTGGGCACCCCAACCGTGTTGATCTTGAAGTGGCCAATAGGATCAAAATTTTGTTCAAATAGGTGCTACTATTTAATAACTAATCTGGCTGGAGAGGATGTGTCTCACCTTGGAAAATGATTTGCCATGAGAATGCAAATGGAGGAAGTGCCTTTTCTAGGAGCCCGCATCACAAGGAATGCATCACACCACATTATGGCTTGATGTCTAGAGTGGATGTTGTGCCACCTTGGGGAATGATTCACCACAAGATTACAAATGGAGGAAGAGCCATTTCTAGGGGCTTGCATCACAAGGAGCGCATTGCACCACGTGAAGGCATGGTGTCTAGAGTGGATGCTACACTGGATGAGAAAAACAATGATCTAGCTTAGAAGTAAAACTTCATTGGTTATTACGAGGAAAGCTCACTAGTTGATTGCAAAAATTATAGGGATTATGGGGACTAGCCATCAGGGAGGAATGTTGAGTTAGAGTCACATGCCACACAAGATGGAGATTCACCACATCCATCTTGGAACTCCACATGGCCAGAGACACCGGTCCACGCTAGAAAGGACTAGAAAGATCTTGAGCCTCCAAGATAAAGGAAAGTGGATTCATCCTCATTAAAGTTGATAAAAATACTTCATGGGAAATGGTCAACCCATACACGAAGGTTGTTCTCAAAAAGTGTAATGTTCACCATTGCATTCGCCACCCTGTTGCCTTCCTTGTAGGTATGCTGGATGATCATGTTATTGTATTTTTACAACAACCTCTTGGATTATTCAACCATGTTGAGAACGTTTCTAGTAGAAGGAATCAATTTTGATTTGAAAATGTTGATGATGTTGAGGGAATCACCCTAAATGATTATATTACTATAGTGGAGCTCATTAAGGATGGAAAGACCTTGATACAATGCCCTACCTTCCATAACGTGGTTGGTTTGGACACCAATATTTTTAGCATAAACCTATATGACTTTGGCAAGATCATCTTTGATAATTCCTTCGCAATAAATCCTTCCCAAGTTTCCTTTGGAAACTTCATCAAAATTGAGTTTGATCCACCTAGTAGGAGGAGGGATCCATTTCATGTTGGAACGGTCCTAGGAAGATGCATACCAGTGGAAAATCTCCCCAAAAAATTTGAACCAGACAAAGAGATTGGATTCAATACCACTTCCAGGGAAATCATCAAAGGGAACCAGGTGGGCATTTTTGGTAGCAGAACAAAGGATCCTCAAAAGAATAGAAGAATAATCGAGGCAAAAATTGTTGAAGATTTTGTTGTTCCTTTCAAGATAGATGTTCCATAAAAATGGAGGTGGCAGAAGGTCCAGTGAAAGCTTAGGCAAGGGTGATGAAAAGGTTTTAATCATTGGATGAACAAGTCGTAGATAGATATAGGTTGGGACCAGGCCAAGAAAAAGGACAAAATATAGAGTACAACACAAAAGAGGATAAAGGACATTCAAGGAACAAATGGTAGATCGACTCCCAACTTTTGGAACAAAGGACACAATAGTTGGGAAGCATCATGTCCCTGGAGATGAGATTGTTCATAGTCATGGATATATTCTAGAAGACTAGCTAAGAGAAAAATATGATTTTGGAGACAAGGTATTTTAGCCAAATGAGAATCACGGGGAAGCCAAGAGGGACTAGGTCATCTTGAATGTGATAGGCAGATCTGATAGAGAAGAGACCATCCTCGCTAGCATTCCAAAAGGGAGAGTCCAAAGAAGGAATTTTGGGAATGACTATAGTCCTGAGAGCCATCGACAGGAGCTTAGCCGTAAACATCTATTTTCCAGAAAGGCCTTCCAACGGGATCACCTTCCATGAACTAATCCAAGATGGAATTTTAAAAATAAAATTTCAAACCATCATTCCAAAAAGGTGATCAGTAACATCTTAAATGGCTAAAAATCAAGGAATATTGATAAAAGGTTCTACCTTTAGCCAAGTATCTTCCAAAAAGTGGATTGAGCTACCATTTATGAGTCTCCATCTAAGACCTTTTTTAAGAATGAGCTTGGTTTTGATGACGGAGTTCCAAAAAGGAGATCCATCAGATAGAGGTCCTTCATCAAGGAGGAAGTTTTCTTTAGGTAATTTCAACCCATAAAGATTTGGCATTGGAGAGGATTCTCCATCCCTACTTGGCAATGAGAGCCAAGTTTATTTTACCTATCCTTCTGAAGCTGAGCCCACCTTGAATTTTTGCTAAACAAACTCTATTCCATTACACCAGTTGAATTTTATTCCTATTCTCTGCTTTGGACCAAAGAAACCTTTTTTGGATTTGTTCAATCTTTTTTCAAACACAAACTAGATATTTGAAGATAGACATGAAGTATATTGGAATACTTTGAGGTAATATTGAACAAGAGTGGATTTTTTGGCCTAGTTGAGGAGGGATCCTTTGCATCCCACAATTTTCTTTGAGATTCTTTTGATGACATTGTTCCACATGTTGTCAAAGGGTCTTCTAGCCAAAAGAGGAAGACCAAGATAAGTGGAAGGCAATTATGATATGGTGTAACCCAAGATCCAAATAATCTTAAGTTGTCTATAAATAGGATTGTTGATGAAGAAGAATTTACTTTTCTATAAGTTGACCTTTTGCTCTACTGCTTCCTCATAAAAGTTTAAACTTTTCTTGATATTTTTAGCTTTAGGAATAGAAGAAAAAGTGGCTAAAATGGTATCGTCAAAAAACTATTGACGAGTGATGGGTTGGATGCTGGAAGAAGCCTTAATGCTAAAAATTATTCCCATGGAAAATGTGGATTTGAGAGACCTGCCTAAGGATTCGGCAAGAATGATAAACAAGAAGAGGGATAGGGGGTCTCCCTGATGCAACCCTCTAAAACTTATGAAATAGCCTGTAGTAGAGCCATTGATAATGATTGAGAACCAAGCTAAGTAGAGGCACTCTTTGACAAGAGAGATCCATTTTGCATGAAACCCAAATCGAGAAATATGGTGAAGAGGAATTCCCATGAGACTCTATTAAAAGCTTTGTTCATGTCTAGCTTGAGGAGGAGGCCTACATTTTTGCTCTTTGAGAGTGAGTAGATGAGCTTGTGGATAGTAATAAATCCATCAGTGATGAGCCTACCCTTTACTGAGCTACCTTGGCAAGGATCAGTGATAAGAGACAAAATTCCTTTCAATATTTTAGCAATTACCTTGGTAATGATATTATAAATGACATTGCATAGAATGATGGGTATGTAATCTAAAAGAGTCTGGCAAATATGTGACTTGGAAATAAGATCTATGAAGGTGGAATTGAAATATTTGGGCATAGAATTACTTATTTGAAACTCTTGGATGGTTGCGATCAATTTAAAATTGATGATATCTCAAAATTATTGGAAAATTTTTGGGGGGAACCCATCTGACCCAGGGGCTTTATCAGGACTCATAGAAAATAGTGCCTACTTGATTTCATCCTGAGAGAAGACTTTGATAAGTTTAGCATTGGAGTCCAAAGATATGAGATAGGGTATATTTTTTATGAGAGCATTCAAGGAATTATCAGAGCAATGAGGACAAGGGCCCATAACATCTTCAAAGAAGAATTTTTTTTCAGCTCCGATTTCAAAGATGTTGGTGGAAGTTCCATCTCTTTTTATCGACTCCCTTATTCTACTAGAACTTCTATGCCAGAGAGTCAAAGCATGAAATATATTGGTGTTGGAATCACCCTATTTAAGCCACAATGCTATGGATTTATATCTCCAAAAGATCTCTTCCTTAGCAAGAATTTTGTGAAATTTTGAGAGGAGGTATTTTTATTTGGTTCTATCTTCAAGGGTTGAAAATCCAACCTAGTCATTGTCCTTGATGATTTTGATTTGGTTGATGATACTTTTCTTGGTTTCAAAAATGTTACCAAAAACCTCTTTGTTCCAGATCTTTAGGTTGTCCTTGATGGACCTTAATTTTTTGGAGATTTGAGAGATGCATGGCCTAGAGAAGTTTTTGTTCCACCATTCAACAATTTTAGTTCTCATCCTTGGATGTTTCAACCACATGGATTCAAAATTAAAGGGATTTTGAAGGAAAAACTAGGTTTGAGTCCTTCAAATACCAAAGGGTTGTGGTCCAATCCAATTCTGGGAAAGGAATGCAAGGTTGCATTGCCAAATAGGTGGATGGCTTCTCTAGATAAAATAAATCTATCCAATCATAGTTGGATGAGTTGACTCCTAATCCTTATGTTAGTCCACATGAATTTGGATCCTCTCAAGTGGATGTCCATCAACTCATTGTTGTGAATGAAGTTGATGAAATCCTCAAAGCATATAAGAGTCGTGGGGGTACCCCCTTTTTATCAGATGGATACAGAGTGGTGTTGAAGTCTCCGACAAGCATCCAAGATTCATGCTAGAAGATAATCCTCATTTTAATGAGAGTGTTCCATAATGAAAGCCCTACTTGAAGAGAATTAGGAGCATAGATGTTAGAGAGAACCCAAAAAACCTTGGAATCCTTGCAGTAGAAGAGGATGTTAGTGATTATGTCAAAGGAAGAAAGGAGTTTGCCTTCAATTTTAAATGGATCCCATAAGTAGATGAGGCCTCTTGAAGCTCTACAAGCTAGGTTAGCAATGAAATCATAGTCCTTCCACATGGATCTGGAAATATTCAAAGAGCTTGCTTCATAAATATTGGATTCATGAAGAAGAAGGATACTGGGTTTCTGATCATTCCTCATTGATGAGACTAATATTTTCTTGGGAGACCATTAAGGCCTTGAATATTCTAGGAGATAATCTTCATTTGGAAGATTTTGAAGAAAAATTTCTCTCCCTTCATTTGATATTGTGGTGGGGTGGTTTACCTCTTGATTGTGGTGGGATGGTTTACATCTTTATTGTGGTGGGGTGGTTTACCTATTTCCCCAAAGTTATTAGGAGTGTTTGAGATTTATTGTTCAGCCTAGGAAGATAGGATAGTGGACTGGAAGCCATTGGAAATATCCTCTTCAACTTCTTTTCTTCTAGTTTCTTGGCTAGAGGGGTTCCCATTATTTCTTTTGATGGTAATGTCAATGAAAAGCTTCTTTTTGTTTTTGTAGTAAGCTTAAGATAACTCGAGGACCACTGAGCTAAGGAACCCAGGAAGGAGACATGACTAAGCAAAGTTTCCAACTCAAAAGACAAGGGAGGTTCAAGAGTACAAGAGGATCTGGAGTTGGAAGGAGACTGAGGAGGTAATATTGAGTTGGGAATATTTGAGGAGGTCTCAGGAGGGGGGACAACACGATCAACCTTAACTAGGGGAAAAGAGTTACCAAGGGGTAACATAGATCTGGAAACCGATAGAGGGTTCAGGGAAATAATATCATATGAAGATGGCTTAGAGGGTAGAGGGAAGCTGAGGGGACAAAGGGAGGGTCTAGAAGATGGGTTCCTAGGAGCAACGGGGTAGAAATATAAATTTTAGGTAAGGGATGGATCATTAGGGGTCTCAAATAAGGAAGAAAAGGGGTTAAAGTTGGCAAATAGAGAAGTAACTTAATTAGAGGTATATATAGAAGGAGGCATCGACTACTTTTACTTGGACTTGGAAACCTCATTGGAGGAAGAAAAAAGAGCAAATATCTATAGATGATGGTGATTGCGTATCTGCATCTGTGATATTCCCTGAAACATTATGGAATTGATCCCATTGTTCTTTGGTTCAAAATTGAGAGAAGGAAAGTGTAACTTGAGGTGGCCTTGTTTGAGGCATTCAATGCAGAAAGTAGGATTGCTTTCATACTCAATGGTTTGACATATTCTCAAGGAACCAGATACTAAGTCGATGTAGGTGGGCAGTTTTGACTCGATATTAGCATGAACATAGAGGCGGGTGAAAACAATCCTAGATTTTGCCTTGGTAGCAGGATCAAAGTCCACGAGTTCCTTGATGGCTTAAGAGATCTACTTCAGTATTGGATCATGCTAGAAATGAATGTGTAATCCAAAAAATCTTACCTAGATGGGTGCAGAGTTGATACTTTAGGTTTTAGGGTCAAAGTTGACATCCCATCTCCAAATAAAGAGGCTTCAATGACTAAAAAACCATGTGCCTCCCGTGAGAATGTGACTGGTATCACAAGCATTGTTGAGCCTTATGAGGAAAAACCCCTTGGGCATGGCTACCAGCTCTAGATTACTAGAGAATCACTACTTAGACATTTCCCATTTGTGGATGGATTCCATGTTAGGCCTAGAAACCATAAACTTCCCAACAAGAGACAAGCAATCATTAGTAGTAAGGGAGGCCATGACTTCTGGAGGGAAAATCAATTCCTTGCAATTCGAAGAGAGAGTCCCTTCGCAAAGAGATTGGGGTAAAAAGGGATTTCGAGCGCTCCTCAAAAATTTTTCCACATAGGAAACATAGATAGGGTTGAGGTGTGGATCTGAGGAAGGGTCCCTCCAACACCTATAGCATCCAATCCACCATCCACCTCATCCAAATAATTGGACCCATAAATATCTAAATCACCATTTCTTCTGCCAGAGTTCCTACCTTTGCCAGATTCAAAACATGAATATGCCTTCGTTGGAGACCTGTTCTCCATCACTTCTCTCAATATTGAGGTTACCATTTATTAATTGTTATGGTCACTATGAAGATAGACATGTATTCTGGGATGATTTTTCTCCAAAAGGTGTGTTAGGGATGAAAGGATTATCATTGGTGGGGACTTAAATTTTACTATGAATAAAAGTGAGGTATGGGAAGAATTTGCAAGACTTGATAGACTTGTAGATTACTTTAGACATAATATTGAAGAATTTGGTTTAATTTATTTGAAACCAATAAAATTAATGCCTATGTGGAGAAATAATAGAGTTGGGGAAGCTAGGATCTCAAAAAAGTTGGATAGATTTTTGATCTCAGAGTCATTATACAATGAAATAGACAAAAAATGGTCTTGGGTTGAGACTGGAGGTGGCTCAAATCATTCTCCCATACTTATTCAATTAGAAAGTCAAGAGGTAAAACCTTCCAATCCTTTTAAGCTCAATCCAATTTGGTTAGAGGAAGAAAATTTTCAACAACTGATTAAAAAAGAATGGATTGGTTATGGCCAAAGTTCTAGGTCATCGATGAGTTTTCAATTTTTTGATGCTTTAAAAAAATTAAAAGAAGTTGTGTCATCTTGGATTGCAGTTAAAAAGGAGAGTATGGATAGAGATCTTAAGTTGGTGGAGAAGGAAATTTCAAAAATTCATAAAAAGAATGAGGTTGGTTTGTTTAAATAGGAGGAGAAAACAAGATTGATTGAACTAGAAATTAAGAAAAATAAATACTTAGAGTGGAGGGAAGTTGAATGGAGAATGAAAATTATAGAGTTAAAAAAAAATTTAGAGTTAAAAAAAAAATTTAGAGTTAAAATTTTTTTTTGAGTTAAAAAAAATTTTAGAGTTAAAAAAAAATTTTAGAGTTAAATTTTTTTTGAAAGCATCACTGGCAGCTTCTGAAAATAAACCAAACCATAGCGAGATGAATTTCATATCAAGTAACAAGAAAATTTCATTATAGAAAATGAAAGAAGAGAGGGGGTCTAGGTCTTAAAGATGTGAGTAGAATGAATAAATCTCTTGTAGCAAAACAATATTGAAAGGCTGTAAAAAATGAGAGGATAGATTGGGTTAGTATTCTAAAACCTAAATATCATATTAGGAACTTCCTATCAGATCCTTTGCCAACTAATGGATCTTTCTTTTGATAGAGCTTACTAAAGTTAGAATTTTTTTTGCTTAAAGGAAACATATGGTTTCTAGGCAATGGAAGAAATATATATTTTTGGAATGAATCATGGTTAATGGATCAACCTTTAAGGTTGGATCTAAGTATTGCTATTATTGATCCTTCCTCTAGAGCCTTGGGTAGATGCAAAGTTGTTGACTTCATCCTTGAGGAGAATGGTCAAAAAAAGTGGAAATATCTACCCATGGATGCTGGGAATAGAGAAATCTAGTTGGCATGGGATATTATCACTAAAGCCCTAAAACTCCAAGTTTTGAAGCATTCAAATACTTATGATGAGATGATCTAGAAAGGGGAGAGCAAAGGGGTATTCTTTGTCAAATTAGTGTATGCCATGCTGGAACCAGAAACTCAATTTTGGCTCCCTGATCGCAGAGTTTGGATCAAGAATATTTTATCCAAAATAAAAATTTTCTTTTGGTTAGAACAAGATTCTGACTATTGATAACCTACAAAAATGGGGTATGTATCTTCCCAACAAATGCTATTTATGTGAAGTTGATGTAGAGCCTGTGAACCACCTTTTTGCTCAATGTTCTTTTTCTCACAATTCCTTCGCTTCTATTTTGATTAAATTGGGGGTTTGTTGGGTGCTCTCAAACTCTATTGTAGATATTGTTTTTATAGTGGGATCTCCCTTTATACTCTCCTATGTTGAAATTCTTATGAAAGTTCCTTCTCCATCATCTTATTTGGGGTTTATGGAAAGACAGGAATCACATGGCCTTCAAAAATTCCAAGTGTGACCTTCTATGAGTAAGTCTCAAAATCCTTTGGAGCTCAATGGATAATATTTCTAGTGCCTTTCACAAATTGGATAAAGACTTCCATGAGAGTCCTCCCTCTAAAGCGACATTGGAGCTAGCCTTAGGCTTCCCTTAATTTAATCTAACTAACCTAGTTCTAAACCCAAGGTTTTGTGTCCACTGGTACCCCCCCTTGTGAGTTGTTCAAGCTCAATTTTGATGGTACCTCTAAAGGAAACCCTAGGGTTGTTAGCATAAGTAGAATTATTAGAAATTATAGAGTGTATATTGTGGTGGTTTTTACTGAGCATATTTCCCTCTAATAGATGCACTTCATAGAAGCTAGAGCTACGTTTCAAGGGCTTGTGTTATTAGAAGAAATGGGGAAAATGGGAGTTGTGGTGGAAGGTGACTCGCTAAAATTGATCAATATGATTAAGTCCAATAATCCTCCAAGCTGGAACATCCTCAAAATAGTCTTGGAAATGTAAAGAATCCTTTAAGAAATAGAAGAAACCCAAGTACTCCACATATTTAGATAAGGGAATAAGTTAGCAAATTGATTGGCCAACTTGGGTACCATCCAGACTACACCAAAAAGGGTCTTTAATGGTGGTTATTAACCACCCTTAAAGACCTTTAAGGGTGGTTTTAAAACCACCATATTTGAGGGCATCGCAAAAATTCCATGTTATACAATTATGGTTCTAAGACAATGGTTAGACAATGATGGGCATAAAATAGTGGTTTTTAACCACCATCTTAGGCCTTAAAGACAATGGTGTAAACCACCATTTTAGACCCCTAAGATGGCGGCTACTGACCACCGAGATGAAAATTACACACCACCATCATAGGGGTCTAAGATGATGACTAAAAACCACCGTCTTAGACCCCTAATATGATAATTAAAAACCACCATCACAGGGGTCTAAGAGAGTAGCTAAAAACTTCCATATTAGAACTCTAAGATGGTAGTTTTTAGCCATCATATTAGACCCCTACAATGGCAGTTTGTAGCAGTTGTCATAGGGGTCTAATATGATGACTAAAAACCACCATCTTAGGCCTCTAGGAGGAAAAAATAAAAATATTGAAAGAATAATTTGAGATTTGGTTTAATTTCACTGCTAGAATAAAATGGCCATGCTTTAAGAAAATTTATCTAGAGGATAAGACCATTGATTTAAGACCATAAGAGGTAGTACTAATCAAGAAGAAGGTTAAATCCATTCACTAGTAACTGGGTGAGTATATTCCATATACATCTCTTAATTGTAAATGCAATTAGTTGTTTTTATTGCCTTGCAATAAATCCTTATCTTATGGTCATTATTTTGGTGTCATTCACTTGAATTAATTTTGTGGCTAGTGTGTAGGTTGTATTTAGTTCATTTTAGTTAATTATACTAGAACATTAAAGGATGTCCAACAACTAGAATATCATAGTGTAGATAAGACCTAGGGTGAAGTCTACTCAAGTGATACGAGTTTATAGATGTCATTCAATTACCTATTAACGAGGCAAGTCCATACAATAGAAGATAAAGCAAAAATATAAAAATTGATATTTTATAAAATAAAATTTGAATATAAGTGTATTCAAAGGTTAAATATTCAACCTTCATATTCAATATACTATATTCAAAATAAGATATTGCTACAAGTAATTTGAATTCGAGCATTGAACCTATGTCAAGCATAAATTATAAATCTAAAAATGTAATAGTCAATGCCAATGATAACACCAAACATTAAAATCAAAATTGTATAATCACCTACAATATGGTTAAAATATTAAAGCATCAACTATATCTAGGGATTTGAAAACTATCCAATTTAAACCATATTTGAGAGAGACACAACAAAGTGATTATTGTTGGGAAGCAGATTGATTATATGTTGGGAAGTAGATAATAACCCAATTCCATAGAAGTTGAAGTTGATGGTATTAAGAAGGAAACACAAAATTTAGATGCAATTTTACTTGTAGTCTATCATATTGATTAAAATTTTCATAACATCATTCTCAACAATTATCACAAATTTCCAATAAATATTGCGGATCAATTTCTACCAAAACAATATAAGAGGTAACTACGTTTTACGTATTAAATTAATAAGTAAAAAATGGCATCGATACTCAAGCAGACAAAAAAGCAATTGTTAATAATTAATTGTATCTCAAATAGATATGTTTAATCAATTTTGTAACATACAAACTATTATTACCATAAAAATCAGGCCAAAATGTATGGCATAGAAGCAAAGGAGTCAACAACATAATGATTTTCATCAATGCTTTGGAGGTAAATCATTTTTTAATAGGGAAAGGAATATGACATATCCCTAAGCAAGTATAATATAATATTAAAGATAAGAGAGAAGTTGCATTTCATCACACATCCATTCAAACCAGCGTGTCATTAGAGAATAAGAAATTTGCACCAACTGAATAACATTGATTATCATGTATCTTGTATTTTTATCAAAATTTTCACACATGATATGCAATAGATGTTACTTAATAGATCTAATGAGTCCATTACATTCATATCTACTCTTTTCAAGTTTCTCATTTGAAAGCTAAAGACACAAAGTTCCATCAATAGCTCCAATACAAAGTTTTTCATTCAGTAAAAAAATTTGGATAAAAATTATATCTTACTTTGAATCTATTGAGGATTTTAGATATTCCAAGAAAGGATCCTCTAATCCTTATATTTCCAAATAACCAAGAACTTATTGGCTATATATTTTAACAGAGGGGAAGGGAATGACATTTGGGACTCCCTATTGCTTTCATCACTAATCTGGGAGAAACAAGGCTTGAGGAGAGGAAGAGGATACCCTCTTAGCAGTTTTGACAATATGGCTAGTTATTCATATCATTAGCAAAAATAATATCAGAAACAACCAAATTTTGAATCTAGTTTGAGTTGCAATTTTTACTTTGCTTTGCAGGATTTTTTTTTGCTAGAGGATAAGCAAATATGTTCAGCTACAGTACCCATTTCTCACCGTCTATGTAATTTGTAAACATAACATGGTGCTAATATTTGTTTGAACAAATGCTACCATTGAACCTATTTAGTGTTTCTAATGTACACAACTCGTTTCTTTGTAGAAACATTGTTTCTTACCATATTCAATATAAGAAGAATAATTATTAAATGGGAAAAAGACTCCATATACAAATCCGGTTAGAAAGCAAGGGGAAAACTAATCCTGATGAAAATAAAAAATTAATAATGTCCCAAAACAAACCATAAATCCATTTTCAGACCAAATAATATATTTACAAAATAAAAGATGTGTATTTACACTTGTAAGGAGGGGAAAAGTAAAGGTAAAGCTCTTCCTAACAAAGAAATTTGAAGCAGTTTGTCACTAGCTTCTAAAGAGTGTGGTACTAAGGGTATACATTTGAGATTTTAGATTAAGCTTAACCTTTCTTTGGTGAAACATGTCCATAGCTATAGCCACAATTTATGTCTAATGGAACTCTCAGCCATAGCCACAATGTATATCTAAAATACAACTAAAACAAAGTAAAAAATAGTTTAAGCATATTTCTCTAATGGTTATATTATTTAAATATGTATGCAAATGTGTGCTTTAACTCCCTAACATACACAACTTCTTCCCTTTAGATTGCTTTTTTATTCTTCTATGGTTCTTGTTTCTTCTTCTCGGCATCATAGATTTAGGATATATACCCAACTAAATGTAATATATTTGCAATAAATAGAAGGGGAGGGGAGATAAGGAAGGTTGAGATTATATGAATTATAAGAAAATAAATAAAGCAGTTCAATTTACAAGGAATAATGTCTAAATAATTCCTTTGGAGAAGGGAAAAATAAAAAATAGAACACCTACTGTATAAAACGATAATGCCTTTGGCAAGGTGATAGCTATTATAAAAAATTCCTATGAGATAATATATAACTCATATACTCAGCCAAAATTTGGGTTCAAATGAAAAATTCAACAGACAACCAAAATAGTTAAACAATAGCCATAATTTTTTTATTAAGCTAAAAATAAATTCTTGTGATTAGTCCCATTGATGTAATTCTTGTAAGTCGAAGTCAATATTTATAAATGGTATGATAATGGATCTATTGTAGTCTAGTTTTTCATCTAGCCAATGCTATAACTGTGATTATCATCTTTAAGAATTTAAATGTGAGCATTCTCTAATCACAGCCAAGACTAAATATTGGAAGAATCAAATTACTTTGATTCGACCTCCAGAGAAGGTTGGTATACCTTGTCAAATTAATGGATGTTGACTCTAATTAACTCAAGTAGTAAAGTCTTAGGGATAGAAATGGTAGGGTTATAAATGTATGAATAAATAATGGATGGGTGAAGCTAATAGCATAGACATCCACAAAGTATCCCTAGCAAACTAGATTTTAGAAGCAATAGTTGGAACTAACAACATTCACAACTATGCAGTTATAGTGTTAATGACCTTTTGCATTCTCACAGAATTATTCCAAACATATAAAGCATTAATTATCCAAATTAACAGAATAAGATCAATGCCTTGACTAACAAAAATAGAATTCTCAAAAAACATGTATGTAGAACCAATTATCTCAATCTACTCTAAGTTAGCTTTTCAAATTAACATAATAGACTAACCATAGTAGCAATGAAGATATAATTTCACAAAATCATATCAGTCATTTAAAATAGGTGCAATTTTGAGGTAAACATCCCTTGTAATGCTTCATTCATCAATTTTATAGAGAATATACATAGTAGTGCAAGCAAACACTTCAAAGCTGACCTTTTGAAAGGAGGTTGTTACCTTTATTTATAGATTTTACAATGATATCTCTTTCTAAGAATTACAAGGATTTTATTTTCTTGATCTTCTTAGCCACTTTTTTGTTCATGATACCTGCCAGCTACATATTCTTGATCTGTTACAACCATCTTTGGATTGATATCATCTCCATAATCAGTGGTTCTTGAAATCCATATTCATTCGCTGATCTACAATTAAATTTGATTCATTAGGACGTTCTAGAAGGTTATGGATTGTAACCGATTAATTCAGCTTCTATGGTTTTGAATTTAAAATTTTCCCTATTCTCTAAATTGCATGTGCAAAAATCACAAAAAATATGCATAGAATATAGGGGCTTGATATCCACCATAGATTTGATAATAAGATGATTGAGGTTGATCATGAGTAGTGTTGTCACACAATTTGCATGGTGATAATGAAGAAAACAGAGAATCATGGTCTTTCACATTTTATTCACTTCTCTCTTTTACCATTTTTTTGGAGATCCACTATTGTTCAATAATTTTATGTTTGCATGCTCTCAACAAAAGAGTTTGAGAAATGCGGCTTCATACCTCCTTTTGATTTTCTCAACTTTTGACATTCTGTCATGCTTTTAAAATTTATGCACTAAATACAAAGTGGACGAGAAAGCATTGCTCATCGAACCTTCTTTAATTTGGGCTATTTTCAGAGCTTCTCTATTCTGGATGATTTTTAGCACTTCTCTATTTTACACAACCTCTGAAAAATTTTAGTTTTGCACAACGATTACAAAGAAATAAAATAGTGTGACTCTTTAATCTTCTTTAATTTGGTCCCTTTCCAACGCTTCTCTATTTTTACCCTTTTGCAGTGCTTTTCTGTTTTAGACATCTTTCGAACTTGCACGATGAATACAAAGGAATGAGAAATCTCAGCTTACCCGACTTCTCATTTTTAATCTGAATACGATGCTTCTATGTTTTTGCCAATTTATAGCACTTTTGCGTTTCTTCTCCATACTTAGTCAACTTTTTGTAAATTTTTTGCTAAGTAGAGATGTAGCCAATTTTGGCCTACATTATGGTGCCTCTCGGGGGACTTTACTTGGAAAGTCACAGAACTCAGACAACCTTATCCTTGAATGGACAATTCCTTTGGGAATGTGACAAAGCCTTACTAAACATTGAGGAAGGAAAAATAATATTAGGTGCAACGACTATAATAATCGGGAGAAAATAGGACATAGTGACACTAAAATATAAAGGATATATGTGAAGGTTTGAGGGACTACAAAATGAACCTCATAATACACATGAAAAGCAATGGAAAGGAAAGGAGAGGAACAAAACAAGGTACAAAAATCTATAGAAGACAAAGGAGGAAAACAAGGAAGAGATCAAAAAATAGGCTTTTACAGGTGGGACGGAGGAAGGAATACAAACACACTGGGGAATGGGAAAGGAAGGAAAGAAATCAAGAGAATTAGAGGTACACAAAATAATAAAACTATGAATAACAATGTACCTCCATATGTATACTCCATAGAGGTGAAAGTTGCATATGTATATTCCATCGGGACGCAGAGACACTTCCAAGGTAGATAGATTACCACAATGTGGACAACTATATAAATTTTTTGTTTTTCTTTCTACTTCTGGGATGACCAAAATGTAACTTCCTCAACCAATTATACACCTTCTTGTAGCTTCTTGTCCACATTCTAAGACCCATATTTCTTAATATATATTCAAATATTTATTTCCTGAGTGATACTCCTCTTTTTATAGTTAATTTGAGGGTAGGCACACGCGTTAACTGACAATCATGATATAATGCTGTAGGGATTTTCTGGGAGATATTTGATATGTTTGGACCAGACCTGATGCCTTCCCTTGAGTCCCTATGCTTGTGTTTCTCTGCCCTCTACTGAGCTAATTTTACACGAGGTAACATAGTCAAAATAATTTATTTCAAAATCTGTACCATGCTCTAATTTTGTAATCCTCCATAACTCACTTGTAACATGCGTGTAAACTACTATCATGAAATCCCACCAAGGAGTTGTCCTAATCTAATTATTATGACCATATTACACCATTTATTTACTTGTTGGCTATATACACAAAAATTGACATGGAAGAGTCCATGCCTAGCTTCAAAACTTATTTTATAAATTATCCCTTGAATCTGCAATGTCCTAACCATATGATTCTATATCTATACTCCTCTTCGTATCCCTGATCAGATATTTCACAGAACTCCATCATATTTGAATAAGAATCTAATTTTGTATCACTCTTCAGGTGATAAAAAAAATTAGCTAATGATATTTCATCCACCTCAAAAACTTGACATGCTCGTTCCTAACGAGGTGTTTGAACATCCATATCATTCTAGAGATATTCACACATACGAAAACTTGGAAATCTCAAATCATGATGCTTCACACTCCTTTGATTGCTTATGTGAAATAGGAAAGGAAAATTATTAGATGATACTTGGCATGAAAATGTTGTCACTTTCGATGATTCACTGTACCTAGGATGGCTTAGTACCAGATTCTTCTTGGAGAAGTTATCTACCTTTGTTTCAGCATCATTGATGATGTCCGAAGGCATGTAGGACTGATTTTGCTTATATATTTCTATAATGAATGAGTGGAGAACCTTGTGAATTTTTTTTTATTTTTTCTTCTTTATGATTATTTTAATCAGCTTTACCTCATCCTTGAGGTGAAAACCTAAGTTGTTGAAGTGACATCTTGAAAGACATATACCGAAGAGAGGAGGGATATCAACCACTATTAGATTATGCATGATAGCTAGATCAATTTATCCATATAAAATCATTAAAAAGTACCTTAAAATGCTTATGGCATTTATAGTTCTTCCTTTAAACTTAAGCCACTTGGATTTCTACCTGTTCTACAACCAAATTCAAGGTTTCACAGATTATCAGAGGTATTATTGACAACATAGCTTTGGGATCAATTATACATTTGTACGAAATGCCTTCCACTGTAAAAATTGATAGATAACATATTATCTTATATTCCTTTTGGAAACTCAAGGTTTTACTCTCAAAGATGTGGCACTCTCTCTAATCCCAAAAAAAATGTTAACCAAATTAACTTCTAGTTGCACTAGCAGATCTTATCTCAAACTCTGTTTTGACTAAAATGGGGTTCTAAGTGATTTTTGAAACCAATTCACCTTTTATTCCCTTTCTTCTAGAGTCAGAGTCAAAAAATATAAATCTCTACAAGCTTCAAATATTTCTTGTTTCAGGGTGCTTACCAATGAAATTACCTTTTGAATCTCTATCTGCTTTTTGATGATACCTTCATTTTGAACTAAAGGAGTTCAGAGATTATTATTTCTATTTGTGCCACAGATGATATTTTTTATCCTGGCATAAATTTATTCCTTGCTATTTATGCTACGGATATTTTTTTTGAATGAATTTGGTTATTAAAACTGGTATTAGAGATAATTGTCTTCATACTTACCTTGTCCATATAGTGAATTTAATTTCTTGTGTTCATCCCACCAATTAGAGCATTGTTTCTATGGTTCTTTACTTGAGAGACAATAATCCTTGTAGTAGTCAAGGAGACACTCATCCTTGCTTCCCATGCATGACCCTTCCTTTGCTCCTTCATGAATTCTATCATTGAAAGTAGAATTGATCTCCCTAGGGGGAATATTACCAACTATGATCAACATGTTTTCATCTTGGATAGGTTCTTGAAAAACCTGAGGGAATCTCTTCTCTTTTAATTTTTGAACTAGGATACTTAGGTCAGGGTGTAGGTTGTGTAATAGAGGTACGCTTGGGAGTGGGAAGGTTGGTACTATTAGGGTATTCTCATCCACGTCCTTTTGAAATAGATATTGAACTCAGGAAGACTTTCCTAAGGATCCCTTTTTATAAATGAAAACTGAGTGAGCAGTAAAAAGGGATCTCTAAGATCATAAAACTCATCAATGAAGGCTTTGGATAATTCCATCCAATTGTAAATATTTTTATATTCTAGGTATATATACCATAACAATACCTTTTATTTAAAAGATAAAACAAACAGTCTAGTGATGATATATCCGTCTATAATGTTGTAAACCGAGGACAACCATGCTGTATCTCAATAATGCTCTTTTGTTGATTTTTATTTTCCTTCATAGCTAGGTAGGTTTTTCAAAGTGATCTTCAAAATTTCATGGAGGATAGGGATATTTAATGGTCCTATGTCATACCATGGAGGATAGTCTTGCAAGGCCATCCAACCCAAAACTTTCAACCTTTCGGATTAAGGCATCTCACCTATCCTTGACCTTCTTGGATGATCTTTATTGAGTTCTAAACCATAAATATTTATAATTTTAAAGGCAACCAGTTATTAAACCAGACCTTCCTTTCAACAGAGTCACCAGGTAGATCTAAATTCTTTGAAAAAACTAGGGGTCACCACTTCCCTAATCTTTTGATTTCCTATGGATGAGGTCCCACTAGGCGTGCAAAAAAAATTTGTAGTCCAGTTTGTCATCTAGCCAATTATAGAACTATGATTATCATATTTAAGAAATTAAAGGTGAGCACGCACTAATCACAACCCAAACTAAATATTGGAAGAATAAAAATGCTTTGATTTGACCTCCAGAGAAGGTAGGTATACCTTGTCAACTTAATGGATGTTGAATCTAATTATCTCAAGTAGTAAAATCTTAGGTATATAAATGGTAGTGTTAGAAATGTATGAATAAAGAATTTATGGGTGAAGCTAACATCATAGACATCCACAAAGTATCCCTGGCAAACTAGATTTCAGAAGCAACAGTTGGGACTATTGCGAGGACCCAAAAAGTCAAACCTCGACAGGTCCGCCACTTAACTGCACCTTCAGGGCATGCAATTGTGAGGAACGACTTCAAATTAGAGAGAGAGACTTCAGTCATGCATGCCTTGATTTTGGAGGCCTCATGCAAGGAGACTCTAAATCAGGGAAGAATATTTTCTCCCAAAATAGGACAAGCAACTCAAGTGGCGCCCTCGCATGCGCATTCAAAGAGAGAGACCCTAGGTCTATAAATTGGTGAGTCTTCTCACCCCAAAAAAGGAACAAGGAGGAGCATTTGGAGCAATGAAGTGCTGCCAAATTACATCCTCACCCATCGTTTGTGCTTTTACATCCTTGATCTCTCTTTTGGAAGGGAGGTTATTGGGTGATTATTGGAAGCGCAATCCGGACCCAAACCCAAACATTTGGCCACAATACCCCACCAAATTTTTTGACACAACCCCATAAGAGGTTTTGGACCCATCCCAAGTGGATTGGTGCCGAAACCGAGTCCCAAACGGTGGGCGTCCTGCCCCCGGGCGCCCCCCGCACTATTGTAGTTCTAATCGCCCCACCCCGGAGTGATTAGAAATATGTGGTAGATTTCCCTGATTTTTATTTTGCATTTGATTCTAGGTTACTTACATATGCTGTCATTTAAATTTCATGTGATTCTGACAAGTTTTGATCATGCTTTTGTTATTTCTCGCTTTCACTAACATGCAGGGAGCATCATCATATTATGGGTGATAGAGGCCGAATTGGCAAAATCCGACCATCTGGGTCATCCCAAAATACCCCATTTTACCTAACCCCAACTTTGCAGGTGATTTGGAGGCCTCTAGACTAGACATTTAGGAGGTGGCTTTTGGACAGGTTATGACAGTCCTAATCGTCCCACCCCGGAGCGATTAGAAATATGTGCAAGATTTCTGGACTGTTCCTTTTGCAGTGGCTTCCTGGTAATGTTTTATTGCTTCTATCAAATTTTCAGCTCATTCTGATATGTTTCAGTTATCATTTTAATTATTTTATGCATGCACTGACCGTAGGCCTTGGGGATCGCATGTTTCTCTCCATCCGTAGGTGCTACTAATCCTTTTATGTTTCTCTGAACGTAGGATCTCGACACCAGAGGGGCAGCAAGGAACCATAGACATATTCACGCAAGCGGCGGTGACATTTGGTCCGCCCATTTTACATGTGGGCACGCGGAAGAAAGCGTATCAATCCGTGGTGTAATAGAGCCCTACTTAACGCTCCTAGTCCCCAAAAGGGAGGAGACGTATTGTAACCCGATTTTAAAGCAAATTAATAAAAAGGGCTGTACTCGACATTTGCTTTCTATCTTGTTTCAATTCGTTGATGTTTCTCTCCTTTCATGCATTTCAGTTCGTAGGACTTAGCGTTACGTTTTGCTTTTGCATACATCGCACTTGGCATTTCCGTTTTGTTTT
Organism: Wollemia nobilis; assembly: GCA_028583015.1. NCBI lineage: Eukaryota > Viridiplantae > Streptophyta > Pinopsida > Araucariales > Araucariaceae > Wollemia > Wollemia nobilis. The sequence continues at coordinate 1,195,353 of JAQPPZ010017247.1, forward strand.
CGTATCCTCATGCTTTCAGTGGCGATCATGGTGGGACCACTGTCCCTTGATTTTGAGATCAAATTTTTGATCAAAAGTTGTGTGTTTTTGCTTGCAGGTATCAATCTTTCAAGCACTAGACTACTGCTCGTTCCATCCTATAACGAATACAGAGCTAGAATTCATGCCACCCAGGGATGAATAGGAATTCATCTCACCCTATGATGAATACAGATCTATTATTCATCTCACCCTAGGATGAATAGCTCTCTATGCAATTTCAGAGCAGAAACTCAGAGGCATCCGGTTTGGGCAGAGAAGAGGTAGGGGTTCTGAGCATCCTCTATCATTTTTTATTTTTTATCTCTATCATTTCTTATTTCTTTGCTTGCATAGGAGAGTTTTACTACATGTTTTTCTTTCTTTTTACAAATAAAAAGAACCCCACACACCACAAGATAATCTAAACATCAAGGCGTTGGTCGTAAAACCCCAACCCTTGATCAAGACCAACGGTGGATTTCATCACCACCTTGGCTTGAAATATTGCATACATAACCCCGATCGCTACTATTGCTAGACGTAAATCCTGATGAAAGCTGACCAAGTGTAGTTGGGGTGATTCCCAGTGCATGAGGATAAGTCTTCTATGGTAGGTGTCAAAATAGAGTGATTCCCCTTTCGTACCGCCTATGTTCCACGTATTGTTCTGCTCTCACGTACCAATAGTCTCCCTCACGTAAGGGCGGGTATATAGAGAGGTTCGGTATAATGGCCTGGTAGTGGTATATTGAAGGGGTGACCATTTTGGGAGATATAAGAGCCCTCATATTGCATATACAACAAAAATTTCTTTACAAGGTTTTCAAAACAAACATCAAAACACACTGAACCAGATTTAGGGCACACTTTTAATCCATAAACAAGATAATCATTGCTTTGATTGTGTGTTTCCATTTTGTTTAGTGTAGCATAAAAAATCGTAAAGAAGATAAAAATGTACACATATTTAGAAAAACATCACCATGGTGTACACCCGTAGCCGAGCCCAATCATGGGCAGAAGCTACAAAAAGTGTACAAAGGGGGACAAGTCACCTCCGATATAGTCCCGAGGACTTGGTCATACCACCTTGGCGGCCTGACCCACAAGATAGTCCACATCATGCCATTACAGAATGGGACTATAGAGGCACCCCTTTGAGGGGCACTCCCACTCAACATAGACCCTTTCAGGAGGAGGCCATACACGTGGCACTCAACATAGATGGGAGGGCTCCCTTAGATGCTCGTTATGAGTGGCCACCATGCGATGAAGTGCTAGAGCAACATAGGGTCCATAAGGAGGGGCCACATGATTACGTCATCCCTCCTTTACCCCTTATTACTATCAAAAACAATAGGCCAAATCCAGAGCACAAGGCTCTTCAGACAGGGCAAGCCAATTCTGCCGCCCCTTTCACACATACGAAAGGGAGTACGAGGAAGACCACTACATTCCTCAAGAGCAATACACAGCATGGGAGCAATGCACCTCCATGCCTGCTATGTATCAAGATCACCCACTGAGGCCAGAACCTCGGGTGAATGCCGCTAACCTCGATAGAGGAAAGTGACCCATAGGGATCTCGGATCACCATGACCGAGATAGACATGTAGGAGAGGCATCTAGGCTTCCTAAACACAAGACGATGGAACAAATTGACTTGGCATTTTCCAAACATGCCACCCGCCAAGCGCAAATCATGCAGCTCAAGCAAGACCAACAATAGTTAGAGCACCTGTATCACCTTAGCAAAGAGCGCATTCGACGTCAGACAGACGAATTGCTCCAAAACACTATGCCTGAGAGGGTCCCAACCCCTCGCAAGCATAAGATAGAATTGTATGAGAGGCACAACCCCTTGGTGCGAGACAGGTCTCCATGACCTTATCAAATATTACCTCCAAGACCTCCTAGACCTGAGCGGGAGGCCACTCCCAGAAACAATGATGGGCACCCTCCACGGGTACCCACCCATGTTTATAGGTCTCACCCAGGAACTCCTCAAGAAGCCTATGAGGAGTATGAGCAAGAAGAAGAGTGGGCTGAAATGCCCTACCAAGGCAGGGGGGATGTTGTTCGGCTACCCCTCCATAGGCCTCAAGTTCCCCGCAACCCACAATGGGAACAAACCAAGGAGGAAGAGATCAAATCCTTCGATGCATATAAAGTGCTGCTAGAGTGCTTAGAGTCTATGGAGACCAAGACTTATGGGCCCCAAAAGCCCACTTTACGCTAGCTCCGTAGTCACCCTATGCATCCATCAGTGCCAGCACCCCCATACCCTGAACACTTTAAACTACCCTAGTTGGCACTCTTTAGAGGGGAGGAGGATGCCCAAGAGCACGTGACTAGATTCCTGAGCCAATGCTTTGGCATTCGGGACAATGATGCTTTGCTTCTAAGAACATTTATAACCACGTTCGTAGGCCCTGCCTCGGATTGGTTCACTCAATTGCCAAAACATAGCATCAGTAACTTGGATCAGCTAGTGGACGCGTTCCTCGAACGCTTCACCTTCAACACTAAGAAGAAGGCATCACTAAGTGACCTAGCTAGCCTCAGCAAGTATGAGGAAGAAACCATGGTGGCCTATGGAAATCGGTGGAGGACGTTGCTTTCAAAGCTGCCCTACCTCCCTCCTATGGCCGACCTGACCCAAATGTTCTCAAAGAGCTATTTGAGATCGATCTCCATGCTATTGCAGCTGCAGCAATATGCCACTCTTGAGGAAGCCCTGGCGCAAGCCAGAATCATTGAGGAGATCAAGATACAGGATGGCGAGATTGCCAAGCCAAAGAAGAAAGAGTGGCCTAAAAATGCCAAAATAGGGACCATGCAACCGAAACCCATTGTGGTCAATCAGGTTGCTATAAACATGCCGAAGCCTGCACAAGCAACACAACCCTCACAGGCTAACTATCAGGCAGTTCCTCTTGACAGCTATGAGAAGGAAAATCATCGGCAAGAGCAAACTCAGCAGCGTCACCCTAGGCGATAGTTCACACCCTTCACAGAGTCCAAAGACTCCTTGTTTGACCATTTGTCCATGGTAAACTTGATACACCTACCAAAAAGTCGACCCATAGACCCCAATGCGCCAAAACCTAAGGGCTATAGGGAAGACTTGTACTATAGATTTCATAGGTAGAAAGGACATGACCTTTACGCATGTTGGAAGTTCAAGAGCTTCGTGCAAGACCTAATAGACAACAAGACGTTGGCGGTGGACAACCCCGTAGCGCCAAACAACCAATAGATGGGAGTCTTCAAAGACCCCCTGCCTGCCCATGATATGCAGGCAAAGACCCTTCAAGTCAATGAGGTGACACAGAACTGCCCCATGCAGGGGTATGTAGGGATGATAAGCATAGTGACTAGGAACAAGAGGTACCCAGGAGCTGCCCCTGTGGTGGCCACAGGAGAGGTTCCATCAATGTCACAACCTCAACAACACCCTACACAACCTCCCCCGCCTAGACCAGTGGCCACGATTCGGACTAGACTTACCCAAAGTTTAAGGACCACGTCGGCTAGGCTCTCCATTTACGAGCTCATTCAACAATCATCGCCCCATCGGGAGGCTCTAATGGAGATATTAAAAGCCATCGAGCTGCAGCCCCATGAAGCAAACTCTTTCAACAACTTTGTGGGACATGTAAAACAATGTACAGAACCAGTCATCACCTTTAGAGAAGACGAACTAAAATCGATGACTGGTGATATGGCGGATCCACCCCTGCACGTCATTGCATGGGTCAACGGGATTCCGTATAAGAGGGTGTTGGTGGACACTGGCTCATCCAGTAATATAATTACAACAACGGCATTGAAACACCTCAAGTTGCCAGCATCTCACATCGTGGCCTCCACCTATACTCTTCGAGCATTCAATGATGCGATATGCTCGATGGTTGGCACAATTGTCCTACCCATCCAAGTGGGACAAAAGACTATTCCTACGTTGTGCCACATCTTGGAAGGTGAGATGGCCTATAATATCTTGTTGGGCCGGCCTTGGATCGGGGACATGAAGTGTGTCCCTTCGATAGCTCATCAGTGCCTAAAGTACACATTCGAAGGGCAGGTGCATGTAGTCCCGATAGACTTAGAGCCCTTCAAGTATTGCAATACGGTGCAACTAATGCCGCAATCGACCCTTCCATCGACACATTTGGATTTTTAGTTGAATCCATCTAAACAGGGTCCGATTCCGCATGCATCCCCATTGTTAAGTCCATCAAATCACCAGTCGGGTCCATCTTCATCATCTGGTCCTTCACCAACAATGCCACCTACGGTGGCCACACCGAAGGACAAGGGGAAGAAACCCCTAGAAGAGGCACCACCCCTAGTCTCAACCATCTCTACCGAAGAGATGCCTAGCCGAATGGAAGTCGAGATGCCTAGTTCACCCTACATGGAGTGGACCCAGGAAGAACTCCCATTCCCTCCCCCTCCACCACCAACGATCACCGTTGAGATGGCCAATACGGGCCTGGGGGAGTATCTAGTGCGGAATATTGTAGCAACACCCGCACTTGAGTCCATGCAGGACATGGGGAGACCTCGCCTCCCCATCGGCACTGTGGTTCCTCTAGGCTACCCACCCAATCAGACAAACTTTGTTTATGGGGGCCTCGATAATGGCATTGAACCTTACATGCAAGAAGAAGAAGATGAAGAGCCCTTTGTTGAGGACGTCAACTATTTGTCCAACCCAGACTTCGCTTTGAGATATCTTGGCCAATGTAATTGGCATGGATATGGGTTGGGAAGGTATGAGCAAGGAGTGCACGTTCTTTGCCAACCAAGATATCAAATGCCATACGACAAGTCAGGAGTAGGGTTCAACCACCCCCTACCCCTCGACATCTTGGTAGAGAACATGCAAGGCCTAGGGATAGGCAACAAGGATGGGTTGGCATTAGATCCATATGCCAATCCTAACACAACATATACATTGGGGGATTACCTCCCATTGCTAACAACCAACCTTGTTGACCTTAACAACCCTTTCCCTTCGATCGAGAAAGGAGAAAGTTCGAGGACTCACCTACAAGAGGGATATAGACAAGGCCAAGAAGGGTCTTCAGAAGATGAGTCAGAGTATGAGGTAGCACCTTGGGACCCTTTCGAATCTGATAGCAATCATTCACAAGTGACCCCCATAGATGATTATCAGGAGAGCTTCATGACAATGTTCCCTTTGGATGCTCCAATCGAGCAAGTGCCACCTCAAGAGAATCAGGTCCCCCCGTAGAGAGCGAAACAACCCCGATGGGACCAGATCAATTTGCTCGAGCAAGACGAGCCTCACATGTCGCAAATAGCTATCGGAGCCAACGAAGGCCTTTGGATCTCTGATAGCGATTATGAAGATGAGACTGAGATGGCATATCTCAATCATATGCGACAACAACAATACCCCATGGACATAGATGACATGTTTGAGCAACTACACATGGGGCCAAGGCATAGGTGGCACCTAAACCAGGCGTAGTTGGACCAACTACTGCACCCACCACTTTAGGTATACAGAGAGCACCTTCCGCCCGGAGACCCTATAGAGCCATTAGTGCCAAGGGTGGACCCTGTCCTTTTATCCGCACATAGGGCCGATCCATTTGTGCCAGTACCCACAGAGCCAGATCCGGAGCACAAAGATCACCTAGGATGTCCGAGTCACCACACCCATGGTAATGGAGACCAAAATCATTTCATCAACATGATCTCCATTGACTTAACCACCCCCATCCATAACCCAGCTGACCCAACATGGTCATTGCATCTAGACCTAGATGCTATAGACTGGGATCGTGCTGACACACCACCATCCCCATCAGAGTACTGGCCTTGTGGTGGGATGTTCCATTTCACCCCAGGACAGACTCAGGATGTCTTCCATGCTGAAGAGGAACCCGACGTTCCGAACGTATATCTAAATTCAGCAAATGATATCCACCTGATCCCAACTCCACACCAGTTGGAGGACGGGTCCCACATGTCAGTTGAAGAGACGACTGACGTAGACATCGGCTCTGATCCAATGAATTTGCAAATCATCAAGCTGGGGGTAAGTCTATCCCCCAAAGAGCAAGCCGACTACATTGCCCTTCTCAAAGAGAAGAAGGAGGTTTTTGCATGGTCCTACAAAGACATGTCGGGGCTAGACCCATAGCTAGTCATGCATAATCTAACGCTTGATCCGACAGTCAAGCCAGTTAAGCAAAAACTACGTAAGATGCACCCAACAGTAGCCTTAATGGTCAAATATGAGCTACAAAAGTTGTTGGATGCACAGTTTGTCATCTGCGTGGATTACCCACCATGGTTGTCTAACATGGTGCCCATCAAAAATCCCGATGGGAGGATTCACATATGCACCGATTTTTGAGATCTAAACAAAGCGAGTCCTAAGGATGATTTCCCCTTGCCTAGCATCGATGCATTGGTAGACGCTACAGTGGGCCATGAAATGCTTTCCCTCATGGATGGTTTCTCGGGATACAATCAGATTCGTATCAATCCCGAGGACCAACTAAAAATGGCATTCACAACGCCTTGGGGGACATTTTGTTATAAGGTCATGCCCTTTGGCCTTAAAAATGCTGGCGCCACCTACCAACGTGCCATGACATACATCTTCCATGATCACATGCATAAAACTTTGGAAGATTACATGGATGATTTGTTGGCCAAATCTCTTTTGCGCCCGGATCATCTCGATGACTTAAGCAAGATCCTCGATCGCCTCATTGAACATAAAGTCAGACTAAACCCCAAGAAGTGCGTATTTGGCATCACATCTGGAAAGCTCTTGGGTTTCATAGTCTCCAAATGAGGAATCGAGGTAGATCCAAACAAAGTCAAGGCAATCCTTGAAATGCTTCCCCCAACTACCATCAAGCAGCTCAGAAGCCTGCAGGGAAAGGTCGCGTCAATCAAGCGCTTCATAGCGCAGCTATCTGACAAGTGCCGACCCATGAATAAATTATTGCACAAGGGGGTAGCATTTCACTGGGATGACGAGTGCCAATCAGCCTTTGATGACATCAAACAATACTTGGCTTCGTCGCCAGTATTGGCACCACCTAGACCAGGAGTGTCATTCTACTTATACATCTCAGCTATTGAGGTGGCACTTGGTGCCATGCTAGCCCAAAAAAATGAACTACACAAAGAATAGGCTAATTACTATCTTAGCCGCACCCTGGTCAGTTATGAACTTAACTATGCATACGTCGAGAAGCTATGCTTGGCAGTGGTGTTTGCTACCAAAAAGCTATGCCACTACATGCTGAGCAATACGACGTATGTTGTGTCTAAGGAGAATCCATTGCGGTACATGATGAGTCGTACTTATCATAGTAGCCGCACGGCAAAATGGATCATGTTGTTGATGGAGTTTGACATCGAATTCATTGGACAGAAGTCCATCAAAGGTCAAGTCATCGCCGATCAACTAGCAGAGGCTCCTCTCGAAGACGATCAGCCTCTGACCATAGAGCTGCCAGATGATGGGGTCTTCCATGTCTCAGAATCGCCAGATTCTGATGAGCCTGAGTCACAAGCCGACATAACCCTATTCTTTGATGGTTCTAAATGTGAGCAAGGGGGTGGCATGGGAATTGTATTCTTCACACCGCAAGGGGCTCCAATGCCTCTATCATTTAAATTAGATTTCCCGTGCACCAACAACAATGTCGAATATGAAGCCTTGCTCATAGGTCTTCAGACAACAATCACCATGAACATCAAATGCTTGAACATCTTTGGTGATTCGTTGTTAATTGTCAACCAAGTAAAAGGGGTATTCCAATGTAAATGCCCAGTTCTATAGGCCTACAAAGCCCTTGTGGACAAATTCTTGGCAAATCTTGAATGGTACGACATCGAGGCACTCCCTCGATCATCGAATCATTTTGCGGATACTATGGCCTCCTTGGGGTCACTAATCCCGCAAGACCCTTCTAGTGAAATGACAACCATTCAAGTTAAAACATTATCGCAATCCATGATGGAGCGTGCAAGCTCTGACCTAACGCCAGGAATCCACCTGATCCAGATTGAACCATCTCAGGATAAGTTCTCTCGAATCCATGATTGTCTGAATCGCACCGACTGGGGGTCCTTGTTCTCCTCGACCCCTCTTAATAGCAACACAACGCTATTCTTACAAGTTCTTTCCCACTCAGCTTTTGCTAGGGATGAACTCCAAGAGGGATTGGTCGTTCATACCATCGAGGTTTCTGATCAACAGGATTGGTACACACCCATAAGAGATTACCTCAAGTTAGGTAACCTCCCACTTGGATTGACACATGCCGCGAAAAGATCATTTAAACAGAAAGTGGCAAAACATGTCTTGCTAGGAGACATTTTGTATCATCGGAGCTATGAAGGAATCCTCCTTCATTGCTTGGACCAATAGGAGTCCGCTTGGGCGATCACCCAAGCGCACGATGGTACATGCGGTGGCCACTTCAGTGGTATGGCCATCGCAAAGCGCATTCTTCGCATGGGCTATTATTGGCCATCTTTAGAGCGAGATTGTTGCGCATATGTAAAGAAGTGCGTGAAGTGTCAACACCATGCCAATTTGACACACGTACCTTCTCAGGCCTTGCAACCGATCCAATCGGCTTGGCCATTTTCATAGTGGGGCTTAGATCTAATCGAAAAGATCTCCCCTGCATCGTCAGGTCATCACACATTTATCATAACGGCCACAGAGTACTTCACCAAGTGGGTGGAAGCAATTCCGCTAACCTCTACGACTGGACCCCGCATTGCGGAGTTTATTTTACATAATATCATATGTCATTTTGGTATTCCATCCAAGATCATCTCGGATAATGGGACGTCATTCAAGAATAAATATGTGCGTGCTTTGACAACAAAGTACAAAATTCAACACAATTTTTCAACACCCTATTATCCATAGGCAAATGGGCAAGCAGAGGCGTCAAACAAAATGCTAGTTGCAATCCTCAAAAATACGGTCACAGAAAGTCACAAGGATTGGCACATTCAAATCCCGCTTGCCCTATGGGCTTATCGCACTAGCATTCGGATGCCCACTGGGGCAACTCCATTTTTGTTGGTGTATGGCTCCGAGGCAGTCATGCCTCTCGAGTTGGAAATACCTTCCCTACGCATATCAATGCACGAGTTCATCGATGATGACACTGCGTGGCAGGCCCGGTTAGACCAACTTACGTTGCTCGATGAACGACGCGTCAATGCTCTCGAGCATTTACGTATCTATCAAGAGCGACTTAGGAGAGCATACAACATGAAAGTTCACCTGAGGGACTTTCAGGTTGGTGACTTGGTCTTAAAAGAGAACCAACAAAATTCTAACTTGCCGCCCCATCTAAGGGACAAGTTCATGACAAATTGGTTAGGTCCCTATGTAATTGATAGTAAAATAGGACCTGGAACATACCGGCTCACCTCTCTTGAAGGAATCAAGGAACTAGAACCCTTGAACATCAGTCATTTGAGGCCATTCCACATTTAGAGAGCCATAGCCCACCCCAAAAGCTCCAAGGATTCTCACAATCGCTTGGTCAAACCCAAAAGCTCCAAGGATTCTCACAATCACTTGGTCAACCCAAAAAGCTCCAAGGATTCTCACAATCGCTTGGTCAAACCAAAAGCTCCAAGGTTCCAATCGCTTGGTCACCAAAAAGTCTCAAGGTCCGTCAACCAAAACTCCAAGGATTCCAACAATCGCTTGGTCAACCCAAAAATGCCCCAAAGGTATCAATAATCCCTTTGGTCAAACCAAAAGCTCCAAGGATTCTCACAATCGCTTGGTCAACCTAAAATGCCCCAAAGGTATCCATAAACCCTTTGGTCAAACCAAAAGCTCCAAGGGTTCCCACAATCGCTTGGTCAAAAACAAATATTCAAAAACAAACAAAAAAATAAAATCATCAAAAATAACAAAAAAAATTGCATCTCAATTTCATGAATACTCATAAAAATCAAAATACAAAAATATAATAAACTGCATTAGGCATCGCATCCATACATTGCATATTTGTTGGTCATACATGTCACAAGCACCATAGACTGTAATTGCTAGGCAATTCCATCATTTTCCACATTCAATCCATTTTATAAACACATCCATCCAGAATAACACCATCCACATTTTTAGCATAGTCAGTTGTCTCCTAATGAATTTAGGGTTTTCGCCATTCAGTTGTCTTTAAATTTCTAGCCAAAAACTGTACAAAGTCAGACAGATTTTACAAGGGTAGAGTTTTACTTGGATCACACCTCGTTACGTAACATCCCTACACAAGTTAAAACACATAAAATAATTCCCAAGTTGTGTGAATGCAAGAGAAACCTACAAAGCAGTCTAGGGTACCATAGGCGAAAGGTTAGCATGTTCATCCCCCTGTGCGAATGGTTCAAGAATGCTGAGAATTGACAAAAGGACAAGCTCTTCCCCATCCAATTCCCCATAATAAAAAGTGGTTTTCACCACTAGCAAAAATCCCAAACACCTTTGGTCCCCAAAGTCGTAAGGATTCGTACTACACGCCCCTGACAAGGATGGGTAGTCATCCCCAAGGCCTAAAAGGATCAATGCCATTCAAAAGAAAAATCCCAACAATCTATCATCACAAACATCCCCAAAACACCTTTGGTCCCCAAAAGTCATAAGGATTCGTACTACACGCCCCTGACAAGGATGGGTAGTCATCCCCAAGGCCTAAAAAGATCAATGCCCTTACATAATAACATCCCCAATCACCTTTGGTTCCCAAAGTCGTAAGGATTCGTACTACACATCCCTGAACAGGATGGGTAGTCATCCCCAAGGCCAAAAGGATCAAGGCCATTCATAAGCCAAAACCTTACGAAGCTCAAAATGCAAAATCAAATAACAGTGGTTATCACCACTATTCAAATCCCTTGCTCAAAAAGAAAAACAAAAAGAGAAAAATAAACAGTGATTTTCATCACTATGTATGAGAGCAAGTATCCCAACAAGTTGAGCAAATAAAAGATGCCTGAGCTTGAATCCTTGGAATTCTCAGCATTCAAAAAACCATCTAGGTGATCCTCATTACGGGTTTGGTGGACAACCTACCTGACAATGGTGGTATCCTAAACGCATGACGATATGTCTATCACATTAGCTTTGCGTGTGAGCAGACCAATGTTTGCATGTGGATGAGCTAGCTTATGGTACCTTAGATTGTCCCATGGATTAATCTTACTAAATACAACAATGGAGTTAGTGGAGCTAATTAGGTGATCCTCAATACAGGTTTGGTTGATAGCCTATCTAGCACTAGCGGTATCCTGACAAATACCACATAAATGAATTCAATTGCACACACAGGGATGTGAAATAACTTGGTCAAACTCAAGTCTGATTCATACCTTGTTCAAAAAATCTTGTGAGATAAATGTACAGTCTTGGCTAGTTAGTTAAAACATCTGAATCTGAGAAAACCTTAACTACATTTAAAAAAAATTGGTACATTTCATTATTTACATCAACATCAGAAATACAAAAAATACCAAAACAAAATTCACACATGCAAAGTCATTCCACAAAGCCATCACATAAGTATAGAAAGCCAGTAAATCTTATACAGTCTATGGTGCCATCGACAAGTTATCAACAAATCATTTCATTCATTCCATATGCATACATCATATAATTAGAAACATCGCATTCATAATACCCATGTACATTATAGAGCAAGAAATTCAAAAACAACAAAAACTGCACCAAAATGCACAAAAAAATAGCAATAAACTTGCCGATCAAAGGGGCCTTTGCGCCTGCGATTCTTGGCATGCAAAACCAACGTTGGGGTCACAAATCCTCACTATCCTACTCCCTAAGAAGGCTACCATATCCGGACCGCTCCACGGGAGGACGGATTTTCAAGAATTTCATCCCCAAACGGCATCACAAAAAGGGTCAAAACCCAACCAAAAATAGCAATAACATTGCCAAACGAAGGCGCCTTTGCGCCTGACATTCTTGGCATCCAAAATAGACGTTGGGGTCACAAATTGTCACTATCCTACTCCCTAAGAAGGCTACCATAGCCGGACCGCTCCACGGGAGGATGGATTTTTGACAATTTCAGCTCCAAAATGCGTCACAAAAAGGGTTCAAACCCACCAAAAATAGGTCAAAATGTTCGGAAACTGCATAGGCAATCAACGAAAAACAACTGAAGGCACCCTTACACAAGTCATCTTGGGTCAAGCGACTCATCGCTTTTCTCATGTCGGTCATTCCCTCATCGATTCGTCGCTTGAGGGGGTAGTCACACTTAGTCACCAATCAACAAAAACACACCCAATCAAGGAAATGGCACGCATTCAAAGGATCATTGACAAAGACAATCACGCTCCTGCTTGGGGCAGCAAACAAGCAATAATCACAAGCTGATCAAACACTTGGCATTCTAGAATCATGAACTCAAGGTTCCCATAGACAAAAGGTTGCGCCCTTTGCCTATTCATGACTGAACAATGTCCAAGATCAAGTAACACCTCACCGAAAAAGGTTAACACTTGAATTAAGCTCCTTAGCTCGTCAGAAGCAAGGATTCAAGAATGCGTGCCCTTTCCATACTTGGGGCATCAAAATTTGGTTAGGTTACTAAGAAACCCTAATCATTAGTGCTTTGGTTATCTATTTTTGCTCAGCATCTGCGCCACGCACAACGCATCCCAAAAAGGGGCATCTGTAGACACCAAAACAACACCAATCCGATTATGTGACGACAAGCACTGATCGAATTGACATACATAGCCCCTAGGGCAGCCCCTAGAGGTTAAACAGTGGTCCTAACCACTCCCATAGTAGTTTTGGAAGGTCAGAGGTCAATTTGGCACCTTTTTAGCACTTTGCTCCCTACTCGTCCCACCCTGGGATGATTACAAACTGGTATTCGTCCCACCCCGGGACGATTATCAGCATTCGTCCCAGGGTGGGGCGAATAGCAGGTTTGACTAGCAAAAAGTCAAACCTCGACAGGTCCGCCACTTAACTGCACCTTCAGGGCATGCAATTGCGAGGAACGACTTCAAATCAGAGAGAGAGACTTCAGTCATGCATGCCTTGATTTTGGAGGCCTCATGCAAGGAGACTCTAAATCAGGGAAGAATATTTTCTCCCAAAATAGGACAAGCAACTCAAGTGGCGCCCTCGCATGCGCATTCAAAGAGAGAGACCCTAGGTCTATAAATTGGTGAGTCTTCTCACCCCAAAAAAGGAACAAGGAGGAGCATTTGGAGCAACGAAGTGCTGCCAAATTATATTTTTTTGTTTTTCTTTTTGGGTGAGAAGACTCACCAATTTATAGACCTAGGGTCTCTCTCTTTGAATGCACATGCGAGGGCACCACTTGAGTTGTTTTTCCTATTTTGGAAGAAAATATTCTTCCCTGATTTAGAGTCTCCTTGCATGAGGACTCCAAAATTAAGGCATGCATTACTAAAGTCTCTCTCTGATTTGAAGTCGTTCCTCGCAATTGCATGCCCTGAAGGTGTAGTTAAGTGGCAGACCTATCGAGGTTTGAATTTTTGCCAGTAAAACCTGCTATTCACCCCACCTTGGGACGAATGCTGCTAATCATCCTAGGGTGGGACGAATACCAGTTTGTAATCATCCCAAGGTGGGACGAGTAGGGAGAAAAGTTTTGAAAAGGTGCCAAATTGACCTCTGACCTTCCAAAACTATTGTGGGAGTGGTTAGGACCACTATTTAACCTCTGGGGGCTGCACTAGGGGCTATGTATATCAATTCGATCAGTGATTGTCGTCACATAATCGGATTGGTGCTGTTTTGGTGTCTATAGTATCCCTGGAAAACTAGATTTCAGAAGCAACAGTTGGGACTAACAACATTCAAAAACCTGTAGTTACAGTGTTAATGACATTTTGCATGCTCATAGAATTATTGCAAACATGTAAAGCATTAATTATCCAAATTAACATAATAAGATCAATGCCTTGACTAAAAAAATATAATTCTCAAAAAAGTATGTATGCAAAACCAATTATCTCAATCTACTCTAAATCAAATTTTCAAATTAACAAAATAGACTAACCATAGCAGTAAGGAAGAGATAATTTCACAAAATCATATTAGTCATTTAACACAGGTGCAATTTTGAGGTAAACATCCCTTGTAATGCTTCATTTATCAATTTTACAGAGAATATACATAGTAGTGCAAGCAAACACTTCAGATCCAACCTTTTGAAAGGAGTTCACTACCTTTATTTATAGATTTTACAATGATATCTCTTTCTAAGCATTATAGGGATTTTATTTTTTTGATCTTCTTGGCCACTTTTCTGCTCATGGTACTTTCCAAATGTGTCTTCTTGATCTATTGCAATCGTCTTTGGGTTGAGCTCATCTCTGTTGTTAGTGGTTCTTAAAATCCATCTTCATCCACTGATCTGCAATTGAATCTGGTTCACCAAGAGGTTCTAGAACGTTCTGGACTGTAACCGCTTGATTCGGCTTTTATGGTGTTGAATTTAAACTCTCCCCTATATTTGAATTATGTGCACAAAACTCACCAAAAAACTACATAGAAGATAGGGGCTTGATATCTGCCATAGATTTGATAATCGAATGATTGAGGTTGACCATGAGTAGCGTTCTCACACAATTTTCATGGTGATAGTGAAGAAAATATAGAATCATGGCCTTTAACATTTTATTCACTTCTTATATTTTTTGCTATTTTTCTAGTAATCCATTATTCTTCAACACTTTTATGTTTGCACACTCTCAACAAAGGAGTCTGAGAAATATGGCTTTGTACCTCCTTTTGAGTTTCTTAGCTTTCAAAATTATCTCATGCTTTTTAGATTTGCGCACTGAATACAAAGCAAAAAAGAAAGAGTTGCTCACTGAACCTTCTCTAATTTGGGTGATTTTCGAAGCTTCTCTATTATGGATGATTTTTAGTGCTTCTCTGTTTTACCCAACCTCTAGCACCTTTCAGTTTTGCACAATGGTTACAAAGAAACAAAAAAGTGCAACTCTTCTGTCTTTTGTAATTTGGCCCCTTTCCAATGCTTATCTATTTTTACCCTTTTTCAGCACTTTTCTATTTTAGACATCTTTCAGACTTACGTAGTGAATACAAAGGAATAAGAAATTTCAGCTTACCCGACTTCTCATTTTAAGCTGAATACGATGCTTCTATGTTTTTAACAATTTCTAGCACTTTTGTGTTTCTTCTCCATACTTAGTCAAATTTTTACAAAGTAGAGATGTAGCTTATTTTTGCCTACAGGATCTTTTGTTCATCTTTGGATACAAAAGACAAATTCAACAGATGAAAAAAATAGTTAAACAATAGCCAAAAATTTTATTTTTTAATAAGCTAAAAAATTTAAGTTTACATAGGTTTTTATGAGGGTTCCTGCTTCCCTCGTACCAAGTGCGTTTTGAACTTGGGTCTCCTAAATGAAAACCTAAAACTTTACCACTACAGTAAGCTTGCAGCTTAAAAATAACCAAAATTTTTGGAACAAATACACTCAATGTAATGTCTTGGTTGTTCCGTGCTGGGAAGATTATTATTCACCTTACAAGTTTCACTAAAAGGTAAAGGAAAAGGTGGGTATTTTACATCCCAACCTACCCATGAAAACTAGTGGGCATACGAGATTATACTTTATCTTAGATATCTTGTTCAAATTTTGCACCTCATATTCCAACCCTTTGACAAAGTTCATGTTAAATTGGGCTATCAAGCAATAACATCTATCACTATTCATATATAATAATCTTCCTCATAGCTGCTTGTCTATTTCATTATAAAATATATTCAATGACTAATATATGAAATGAGATTTTAATTTCAAAACATTCATACCAATACCATATAATTAATACTCTTTGTGAAATTCACAGGGAATTTGTGGACAAATACAATTCAAAAATTAAAAACCTTGCTTTGAAGCTTTTGAATTTAATTGTTAAGACTCTACGCTTGAAGACTGACTATTTTGAGCATTCTTTTGGAAATACCTATCAAAATATGTGGATAAATTACTATCCACCATGTTCGAGGCTTGATCTTGTTCTAGGCCTCAACCCACATACAGATGGATCTGGCATTACACTATTGCTACAGGGCAGTGAAGTTGAAGGATTTCACATCTAGAAGGACAACAAATGGGTGGCTATCCAACCAATTCCTTATTCTCTAGTAGTCAACATTGGCAACTTGTTAGAGGTAAATCACCCTTCCATATTTATGCCATACAAACTCATATAGTTGTAATACATCAAATAAAAGTTAAAGAGTGTACATCAAATGAGCCACAGGAATAGGAGGAAAATTATATTCCATGAAGGGAAAAAAAGCTAACGTCTGAGCCTTTGGCTCTACATATTTTTGAAAATAAATAGTTTTTGTTCTAATATTTATGGTCAAGCTCTTCTTAAAAAGAAATTCAATCCACGCAAGCAAAATGTACAAGTGTCTTTATAATTTTGCTATGAATCTTGTCTTCCAAAGGAAATCTATTATTATTTTCCAGAAACAATGCATAATTTCAATAAGCATACCCTATACATTATTCTTTTCCACAAACAATGCATAATTTAAAGATATGCTAGTTCCTTTCCACAAAGAGAGAGATGTAAGTTTTGTTGAGATTAGATTTAACTGGCAAGACCTAGTAACATATCAACCAAACCAAGGCTTTGGGTTTTAAGGTTCTTAATTTTCAAAAATACTAGAAGCACTTTTGCCATTGTTCTTGATTATATATGTAAATGGAAAAATTCTTATTTCAAGTGCAATTCTTATTTACAGATATAGGTGATTGGAAAACCTGAGTCCCCCATATAATGAGAAGATGTCTAAAATTCCCTACCCATATCAACCATTAAATATGAGGTGAGAGGGTATCCTGAGAATTTTTTCAGAGACATAAATATCCATCTATGCAAATCAAGTACTGTTGCTAAGGACTAGGACTAAAAGTCAAACATGAAACATAAATTTCATAATTAACACATACTCAACACAATAAACCTTTATTTAAATACATTACAACATACATGCATGATTACACTTTTAATCCTATGCCCTAGGAGCACTTGTATTCTATTTTTTTTTTTACCAAATTACCTTCTTGTATCTGACTGACCAACCTCATGCTCAGGATTCCTACTCACCTCACTCCTAGCTTGGCTTCCCATTAATTATCTACTTAGCATTTTATAAAAATAGAATAAAAAATGTCTAATAGCAATCGTTAATTATTTTTATTAATTATAACTACTTTTCAAGTACAGTAATTAGGCTTCCAACCATGTACCCTCACATTCTTCACAAACATATTGAATGTTGCCATCATTTACATTTTCATCTTGTGCAATTTTAGGTCCAACAAAATTTGTTGCTTCAAAGACACTGACATATTCTACCTCGTATGCGTCAATGTCTTTGATCCTTCTTGGAGGTGATGTGAGAACTACATACCAACTGGTATCAAGTGGATAATTTACATAAAATATTTATTTGGCTTGCGATGCTAGGATAAATGGATCATATTGTAGTCTATCCTGACCAAGTAATTTGTTCATGTTGACTAGTGTGAATCCCATTTCATCCTTTCTACATCCATTCCTTATATTAATAAAATTTACGCAGTCACATTTGAATAATGGGTATCAAAAATGATAATAATCCAACAATATTATTTCCCTAATAAAACCATAATATGTGACTATTTGAAGCATTGGATTTGTGTCTTTTGTGCTTGCTTTGCATAAAGTAGTAGCATCAACACACACACCACTATTTTGAGTTGTTCTTTGGTCTTCTTTGTCTTTGATATGAAATATATAACCGTTGATCAAATAGCCTAAATGTTTGGTAGTAACTTTCCTTGAACCACATGCCAACCATTTTATTATGTTGGATTCATTGTCATTATGTTGCATTTCATCTCCATGAAACTAAAACAAAGAAGAATAGTTTAAATATGATTGTAGAACATTACATGACGTTCAATACATGATAATTAGTATAAATATCAAAGATCATATTCAAAAGAGAAAACAATAACCTGATCTCATAGCCAAGTGATGAATGTCTTAATATGTATTTTTTGTAATACCTCTTCATCTCTCATTTCATGGGGGTTGGATTCCTTGATACTCTTCAGGTGCTTCCTAATTTGGCCCAAATTTTTTCAAGATTAGTTGGATTTAATTAATATTTTACCATATATAGCAACAATAAATAAACATTTACTTACTCTACCCAAGACTAAAATTCATCCACGTTAAAGAGAAAACATCGATGGGCTTGCTCGTAAGAAGTTTCATGTAAATCAAAGTCTTCACCACTAGACAAAGGTCTCCCATCAATTATAGTTTCTTCATCCTCATCACTCCATACCTCATTGCGATCAAGGTGATCATAAATTGCTTTTGTACCTCTCATGTAATTCACATAGAATGAAACAAATTCCTCAACAAGATAATGTTCAACAATAAAACCTTTAGGTCTAGCTCAGTTCTTTACATACCCCTTAAAAATGTTCATAATTCTAAGAAAGGAAAAAAATAATTTTGATTAGATGAGACACTACAAAAATTAGAAAAATGGTGGTTTATGAAACTTATGAATGCATACAAACCTCTTGAAAGGGTACATCCATCGATATTGTACAGGTCCACATAGACATACCTCCTGCACCAAGTGAACAGTTAGGTGCACCATGATATCAAAAAATGAAGGGGGGAAGTACTTTTCAAGCAAATATAACATCTCCACAACCTCTACCAATAATTTTTCTATTTTTACGAGATCCACCACTTTAGTGCATATATCCCTATAGAACATGCACAATCGACAAATGGTTTATCATACTGGCTTATCAAGAAAATGTTATAGCACTACCAGAAGAATTTTTTGCATGAGAACATGGTAGTCTTGTGATTTATGGCTTTGGATCTTAAGTTCTTTCATAGAGACACATTTTCTAATATTTGAACTATATCTATCTGATACTTTCATATTATATAGTGTATGACAAAACATTTTTTCTCAACATTCAATAGATTGTAGGGTATTGGTAGAAGATATGTCTTGTTTCCATCCATTACTGGCCACAATGTGTTCTTGAAACCCATATTTTTTAAATCCTCACAGGAGGTTTTTACATCCTTTGAATTTCCATTGATACCTCACTATGTTTCGAATAGGCTTTCGTAGACATTTTTCTCCACATGCATCACATCCTAGTTGTGATGAACTAGAAGATGTTGTTCATAGATAGCAACATCAAACATAAATTACTTGATATTGAGAGACATAAAAAAAATACAAAAATAAAGTTGCATGTCATACCTCCCAATACGGTAGATTGAAGAATATAGATTTCTTCTTCCATATTGCTATAGGAACAAACACACTATCCTCATCCGTGTTGTGTTTCCTTTTATTTGAGTTGCTTTTTCCCCAATTTGGTGGAATTCCATGTACTATGTTTAGCATTTTCATCTTATTTAAAGGTTTGGGTGGTTTATCAAGCTCTTTTTTACCATTGAAATATGTCCTTTGATGATGAAATAGATGATTTGGAGGAAGGAATATCCTGTGGCCCATGTAAGAGATATTTCTACTATATTTTTGATATTTTGCACATATGTTCTCCCCACATATTGGACATGTTGCCTTTCCCTTTGTCATACATCCTAATAAGTTTCCATAAGCAAGAAAGTCATGGATGACCCACATCATTATTTCTCTCATATTAAATGTAGTATTGGAAAATGTATCATACATTTCTACTCCTTTAGTCCATAGTTTGTGCAAGTCATCAACCAACAGTTGTAGATAAATATCAATATATTAACAAGGTGAGCACTGAATGTTTACCCTTCATCCACATCCATTGTGGGAGGTTGTAAGTGACCAACACAATGGATCAACAACTATAAATAGTACTAAAGTCAACAAAAGGATTGAACGCATCGGTTGCCATTGCAAGTTGTACACTACATGGATTGTCGACAAAATATTTCCACTTAACATCTATATTTTTCCATGTGAGAGAGTCTAATGGATGTGTAGATAGGGTTGAGTACTTTCTCAGGATGAGAAAATGATAAGAACTTAGAAAGGATTGATTGTATTTACTGTAAAACTTGACATAGTGCTTAACATTGGATGAGTAAACTTCGGTAGGCATCTAGAATAGTAGACGTCTAAGTCAAAAGGATAGATGTCTAGACAGTAGACATCCAAGATAAAAGAGTAGATGTATAGACAGTATATGTATAGGATAATAGAGTAGACGTCTAGATAGTAGACATCTAGGACAATAGAGTAGATGTCTAGATAGTAGACATCTAGGATGACAGGGTAGACATCTAGGATGGTATATGTTTAGGGTGATGTGGTAGTCATCTATACAAGTAGACGTCTAGGACAAACAAGTAGATGTCTAGATAGTAGACGTCTAAGGCAACTAGGTAGACATCTAGATAGTAGACATCTAAGGCAAACAGTGTAGATGGGTAGATGTCTCAATAGGTCTAGATGGATAGGCCTAGACGTCTAGAAGATAGGTTTAGATAGGTAGGCCTAGACATCTATAGTTCATGCATTCACCCTTCAGTCTGCAACTTCTCCTGCTCGCTGGTTCCTGCAACTGCACAAACACAACACAACACAACCTGGCGATGCTCTATCTCGTACCAAGCATTGATCAATACCTGCAACACAATAAGATGCTCACGAAGTATTCACACATGACACATGCATTCCAGAATAACATTTGTTGCACAACAGATCTGCATTTATGGACAAGTATGGATATCTTACAAAATGAAATAGGGGGGGTATTTATAGGTAAGTCCAGGTGGTTACTGCAACCAACCTGGCTCAACCGTCCCAACTGCCCTATGCTTAACAATTTTGTTTCAAGCGTAACAACCTGTCTTAGACGTCTAACACAGCCAGTCTAGACGTCTAACTAATTCTAGATGTCTTAACTAATCTAGACATCTAACTAATTAGGACATCTAAGAAAATGATGGCTACGTTTATCCTTTTGTGCAGTTAAACTAATCAGTTCGTATTCATTAGATCGGCTGATTTTACATTGCAAAACATTACATCAAATGACTCATACATTATCAAAATTGTTGTACATAGTCAAAATTATAGTTCTTTAGTAGACATTCTATCAAACAGTTTGGTAATTATTTTTTCTTCAAACTGCTGTCTACATCTATCCTCCCCTTCGAAGAAGTCGATGTCCTCAGCGGCTTTCTCCGTTGGCTTTGGGGTGTCTCAGCATCCTTGGGGTTCGATAGCTTGTAGTGCTTCTTCCAATTCCTACACTTGTAACTAAAGAGCTTCACGTTCATCCCAAACCTGCTTGGCATAGTTGAAATACTTGGCCCATTCTACTCCCAAAGTATTGGCATGATCTTCCATCTCCTGGAGCCTAGACAACAGTTCAGCTTCTTGTTGTAGAAAAAGCTCCTTCATCCATTGTGCGGGCACTATGGAGGAAGATGAGGCCTTTTGTGCCACTTCAGTTTTAAGAGCGGCCTCACACTGTTGTGCTTGGAGCAACTCCTCCCGCAATGCTTCCCGCTCCTTCTGCCAAGCCTCTTCGCGTTGTGTCATCTCCTTCTGCCAAGCTATTTCTTGTTGACTCTTCTGGGTGGCCAGGTCTAAAACCTGCTTAACCAACAACTCCTTAGCCTGTTTGTGCTACAATATTTCAGCCTCAATCTTGATGATTTTTTGGCTCCTTTCATGAAGTTGATCACTAAGGTATGCCATTTTTTGTTGCTAAACATTGGTTGCAATTCAGGTTCTAGTTCCACCTGTAAGCCTGTTTTTGTAGGGTGTGGGGAAGAAGTGTTGCCATGGCCTAGAACGTATACCTATGCTAGTTCAAGATAGAGAGTAGGAGTCTTATCAGGTAGTTTCTCTACTCCCTCCATAGTCTTTAGATGTGTTGTAGGCAAAGACCAAGGTTGTTCTTGATAAATGGTCAAAATGTCAGCACGCCAAGATCCTTCTGTGGCCCATTTCACCACTTTGTTCAACTCCTCCTCAGCCATCAACTGCCATTTCTTCCATCGACCAACACACATTGCATCAAATTATAGCCAAATATTTTCCATTGCTCAAGTCAACTTAGAAAAACAGTCGACTGCTTGCTGATCCACACGGGCTCCTCATTTTGGTGGGTTGACAAAATTCGGCATTTCCAATATGAAGCGTTCTGCCCAAATATCTTTGGCTTGTTCTTCCTCTGACTCATACAACAACTGCTTCCCCTTTCCTGAAAGATCTATGGGCTTTTTAGCTGCTTTACCCTCTGTAAGCCCTGGCTGCTCCTCAAGTGGTTGCTCTTGGCTGCTTCCTATTTCTATCCCAATGAACTACTGAGATACATCCATTTGTGGAGGCTTCTCTCCCTTCTCTATATCGGTCTCATGTCCCAACGAGACCTCTTCGTCTACTATAATGGGATGTTGTGCTGTCCTAGGTGTCAGATTCCCAACATTCGGGGGTGGTAGGCCCTCCTCTACCATCATTATTGTGACTGTTGCTGGAGTATCCATAGTTGTTGCTATTCTTGCTACTATGGTTGCATCTGCTGTGAGAATATCCTCAAAGGAAATTATTGGTAGGGAGGTAGCGAAGGAAGTTGTCGCAAACAGGGATTCGGGTGGTGCTTCTGGTGAAGTCGCACGTGCCCAGAATTGGGCTTCGGCCAAATACTCTGTAGGCCCAATTCATTCGGTAGTACTAGTTCCAGTTGGGACATCCTACAAAACTGAGGGGATTTCAAAATCAACTTCCACCATGTGCAAGCTCAATTGTTGCTCAATATTCGAATCTATTTCTTGACTGTGAGCAATCTTCTCTATTGCAATACCATGCACCAAATCTAGGGATAGTGATGGAGGTGGTGACTCAAATCATCGTCTCTTCCTGGTTGGCTTAGGCACTTCTGGTGGGGGTGCAACAACTTGTTTTGTTGGCCCTTTCTTCTCAGACAATGGTGGTGTCGTATCCTCCCCTTATGAATCGGTCACTCGCCCTTCCTTGCTTGACGACTTATGGGAGATCTGCTTCACCGATGGCTTCTTGATCAATATCTGTTTCTTTACTTGCGGCTTGGCATCCTTCCACCGCAAGATTATCAGGGCTAAGTCCAGTATCTGTTGAGGTGGGTCAAAATATGGAATCTGCACTCCTGCATGGTAGGCTGCATCCAAGAGTAGTCCAATGGCATGAAAAACCATCGAAAAATTCTTGGTGGTTCACATCAAAAAATTTTGAATGCGAAGTGCCAAATGAGTTGCCCAATCATACGCCACTCCTTGCTCAATCCCCTACAAATATGGAATCAACCAAATGGGGAGGTCTAAGCTTCACTATTCTTCAAACAATCTAGCCATCAAGACATTCATTATGCATTGTAAACCCTTAGTCCTTAGCTATGATTGCTTCACTCCTCGATTATCGTGAGTTGCTAGCATGGCATCAATCTCTTCATCAATCAGAGTAGTGATACTCTGAATCAACTATGGGGTTTGCTTTGGATCTACCCGCTCATTCACCACTGGTTGGCCCTTCTTCGAAAGTCCAAATGTACACTAAAATGCTTCAAGAGAAAACTCCACTACCAGGTTTCGATCACCAATGCAGACTGTGCTAGTATGATGCAACGAATCATATGTTTGCAACATTTGCACCAGATACTCCTTGAAAAAATATTTCTCAAAACTTTGGACTTGCAAAATAAAATTGATTCCTGTGACCTTGATCTTCATCTTCACTAGATCCTGTGTTGGTGTCTCTGCCCACCATTACCGGCAAAATTCTCTCATTGGGCAAATCTAGGTGATTTCATTGATTGGGACCTTGTCGATTTGTTGAGCTTCTTTGGTTCTTCGAGCGGGTACTTCTGCTTGCACAACCTCACGTCTACCTTGAGTCTACCCTTGGTCTAGGCTCGGTACCTATCCGAGCATCATTTCTCCATGCTCCTATTGGTGATGGAGTCGTTTAGCAACAACTGACTCGAGTACCGCTTCGGATCGGGGTGGAACGTGTCCTGATTTCTAGTGGCTCATTTTTTACAGATGTCTTCCATTTTAGTGATGTGTTTTATACCTCAAATGTCTATCTTGTCAGACATCTCAACCTACCAGATGTTTATCCCCTTTAAATATCTAATTTTTACCAGACGTCTATCCTACTAGATGTTTTACCTCATAGATGAGTATCTTCTTCAGTCATCTACTTATGCAGACATCTCACCTTGCCAGATGTATCTATCCCTTAGATGTCTAATTTTGCAAACATCTCTCCTGCTAGACTTCTAGGTTCTACAAACAACTATGGATGTTTAGATGGGTGTGTTGTTTAGATGGATTCTATAGGTGTGTTTCTACAAATGATGCCTTTGTAGACATCTCAGGGTATATCTAGATGCATCACAGTCAAACACTTATGCATAGTTTCCCTTCTATTTTCATGCTATGTCATCTATCTATAAATTCAGAAAGAGAACTGCTCACACTTGCACAAAAAAAAATTAAAAATACCATGAAGCATATGATCTACCAATTGATGGGGCATCTAGATTCATCCTAAATAATAATTGGTGCATCAACAATCCCTCTTGGCTCTAAATATACTAAACTCATTCATGTTGTGCACCTACAAATGCTTCAAAACTGAATGAACAATCTTGCCCAAGCGCGTTCAATTTATAGGCAAGTTGCCACCCTTGTAACTACTCGTCTAACTGCCACCTAGCACTCATCGTCTGCATGCGCACCACCTCACCCATTTTGCATGCACCAGATGTCTAACGTCTTTTTCCTTATTTTGGATTTTCCCAATTTTATCTTTTTCCACTTTTTATCTTTTTCTTTATTTTTGTCTCTTTTCTTTTTATTTTATTTTATTATTTTTTTCAAAACTATGTTTTCTTTTCCTTTAACAACGTTGGGTGAAGTGCATGGTAATTCCAATGTATACTTCAAAGGTATCTGATGTGTTATCCTCTTGGTGATGGCTACCAGTTCCATAACTGCTAAAATCATCATTGTCTTCCTGTGCTTCAGCCTGTTGCCATCTTTGATGATTACCATGGTTGTGGGGGGTTTCCATCTGAGGTTGTTCTTCATGTCTTACAATTCCATGTCTAAAAATACACCAATATAACATATCTTCCTCATGAGGATGAATTCTACCCTCTTCTACCTCATGATCAATCCCCTACCCAGTTGTTTGATAATTTTTAGCTTGACATTCACTTCTATTGATGTCATCTAGACGTGTGTGGGTGTCTTCCAACCAGGTTGTGTTAAATATCAGATAAGTTCTACCGATGCCTAGATATGTTGCCTCCTCGTCTAGACGGGTAGGCTCATCCTTGAGATGAACTCGCTCAGTTCTTCCGTCACTCCATTGGATTATCATGCAGTCATCAAGATAATGGAACATAGTCCCTTCTTGCTCCTGACGGTGAGTCGTCCTACCACTAGGATGATGACTTCCCTTTTTTCCAATGTTTCGATAGATCCTTCCTATCCCCTAGCCTTTGCCTTGAAGTCTATCGATATATCAATGGATGACTGCCCATCCTTGGTCTATCTGATTTTGATCGAGATCCCTACTTCGGGTCCCATGTCTTCCTCGAGTCTGTGCGACTCGTCCTCTTCCCCTTGTCGATCGAATCTCCCTAACGTTGGGCTACCGCACTCCCAACTGCCCGATATTCGGTTGGTCCCTCGATCATTCTTGATGACGTCTTCGGTTCCTACGAGCTCGCTGAGGTAGACCCAAGGGTCTATCCTCAGGAACATGTAGTGATGGGTTGACTTGGACTATGTCCATAGATGGTCCTTGCGGCCCAATCTGCGGACTAGTCGACCTAGGGGTAGTAGGAGGGGAATTTCTTCCTCTCGAGCTACTAAGATGGAGGCCAACCACACTCCTCCCTTGGTCAGGTAAGCTTGGGTTACCTAGTAGTCCTGATGAACTGCCTGGATTCCCCATGTTACCTCTATTTTGGGCTTGGTCTATAAGTTCTGCACGCGAGCTTAGTTCTGCATGTGCTTGATTTCTAGGTGTCAGTTGGTGTAGGATTCTTAGCCTCCTATCTCCTCTCATCAATCATCATCACCACCTCACTTCTTCAAAGCGTCTCTGAGGTGCACATTGAGCTAAGGCCTCTTGGTACTGATCTGAGAAGGCTGAATCTATGCTTGAATCATTTCCTTCTCCTGTAGTGTTCATTGGCCAATTTGAGGTTTCCTGAACCCTTCGTTGCATTCGCCTGACTTCTCATCGATGGCATCGTAAGTCCATTGCAGCCAACCGATATTCTGCCACTTCTCGATGTTCAGTCGGTCATTGCATGGCTTCTTCAAATGGCGTCCTTCGCCAATGGGGGGTTGCACCTTCATTCTCTAAAGAATTACGTATTCCTCCATTCTCCTCATATTGTGATTCCTCATTTTTTATTACCTATGTCATTTCAAGGAACTTGACTCCTGCCTATCGGCTTTGGATCTCATCCCGTTGTCTTCGTCGATCTGGGTTGGGACTTGGGTAGGGTATATTGGGATCTTGAGGTAGATTCTCATCACTGCTTGAATCAACCAGCTACTTTCCCTTCATTGGCCATGCTGGTACTTCTCGAATATCCCTCCATATTATTTTAACCATCTGTTCCCTACTAACTTGATATTCATTATTACCAGCTAGGTGCTGATATGGTTTGCTTGTCCCTACTTGCTTTGGTGATCTTTGTCGTATTGATGGTGAGGCTACACTGGAGGAACTTTCTATGTTCAAGAGGATTCGTAATGTGGCTGAATATGAATCATCAAATTCTGAGGAGGGCGCATTATTTCCCAAGGGCTCTTCGGTATTTGGCTCAGTATTTTCACTTAGTTCTTCACCTATCAGTCTTCTATTCCCTTGCCTCCTAGAGCGTCGCAAGCTGCTTGTTGCGCTGAAATATTTGAAGCCAATGAGAATAGGCTACTTTCCGAAGAGGCTCCCTCATTGCCATCCGCGCTTCCTCTTAACTCTGCTTGTTCTCGTTCAGCCCATTCAACTCTTCGTGCATCTTGTCGTTCCTGCATTCGCTGCATGGTTTCATCCAGCTCCTGAATCACCTGTTCTCGCAATCGCATATTATGCTGCCTTAGAGTTTGATACTCCTCTTGCAACCTTTGCATTTCCTGAGCCATCTGTTGCAGGATTCGAGATCCTTGACCTTCATCATCTTCCACTTCTAGAATCTGTTCTTGTAAAGCGACATCCGTGAGGGTTTGGAGTCGCTCCTCTACTTCGCTATTTGGAAATCGAACGTGGACTTGTAATCATCTCTGTTCTCCCTCGAGGTTCTAACTCCCTCTGTTCGATTACCTGTTCGCCTTTTGCACCAAATAGCCAATCCAGGTTTATTGGTTCATCCTCTCGAACGATGTTACTTGGCTCCCCATGTTCATAGGATCGTATCCTTGGTCGAGCTTCATTTGTGGCCTTTCCAAAAGTGTCGCCTGAGGTTTCTAAGTTAATCGTGTTTACTTGAGCCTGTGCCTTATACACTTTTAACTTAGAACCATTCATCGGGTTGGGGCAACTTGTCCCATCCAACTTCTTTATCCGGACAACTCCGTTGTCCAGTACCTCTTCCACTTGGAAGGGTCCAAGCCATAGGGTCTTCAACTTCCCTGGCTTGATCTCTCTTTTCCCATTGTACTTGAGCACTAATTCACCAACCTTCAAATTCATCTTTCAGAGATGTTTGTCATGCCAATACTTCCATCGTTGTTGAGCAATCTCCATTACCCACTATGCCATTACCCTTTTCTCGCCTAGTTGTACCAATGTTGTGAGTCTCTCCTCCATGTTGTCTTCATCATTCAGGTGGGTTTCGATGGCTACCCTCAAACTTGGTACCAAGAATTCTACTGGTACTACCGCCTCCTGCCCATACATTAATTGGAAGGGTGTATGGTTCGTGGTTGGTTTGAAGGTGGTCCTGTATGCCCACAGAACCGCTGGCAAGCGCTCCTCCTAGTGCTCCTTCTACACCACATGTTTTATACATGATGGAAACCAGGACCTTATTTGTCACCTTTGCCTACCCATTTGCCTTGGGATAATATGGACTTGACAAGGAATGGAAGATCCTGAATTCCTTCATCAGATTTTAGATGATTTCATTAACAAAATGGCCTCCCCTATCACTTGTCAAGTCTAGAGGTATGATGAACCATGTGATAACCTGCTCATACAAAAAGTGAGTCATGCTCCTTGCAGAATTATCTGGTAAGGCCCTTGCTTTGACCCATTTTGTTAGGTACTCCATCGTGACTACGATATACTTGCACTTCCTCTTCTAGTTGGTTCGCAGTGGACCCACAAAATCCAAACCCCATCTCTCAAAGAGTTCTTGAGGTTGTGATGGATGCAATGGCATGAAGTCCCATTTCAATGACTTCCCTATTCTTTGACATGTATCACATGCCTTAACATAGTTCTTGGCATCGTGATAAAGGGTAGGCCACCATAGACCCGCCAACAACACCTTTCTAGCTATTGCGTCTAGTCCCATATGGCCTCCGACCAATCCCTCATGTGCCTCCTTCAGGGTCTATTGCACTTCATCTTCCATCACGCATCGTCGTAGAATGTGGTCCTCCCCCATCTTGTAAAGCAAACCTACAATCAAGGTAAAGGGTGTCGCTTTCGTAATCACCTTCCATTGCTCAATCATCATCATCTCCTTTGGCAACTCTCCTGTCAATAAATATTCCCCTATATGTTTATACCATAAAGGTATCACACTTATCATGAACAACTGTGCGTCGAGGAATTCATCCAGTATTCCTCCTTCTGTAGGTTCTCCTAAGTGAATCCTCGATAGTTGATCCACTATTACGTGCTTCTTCCCTAGTCTTACTACCACCCAAAACACGAATTCCTGTAGAGTGATGAGCCATCTACTCACTCATCCATAGATCGTTGGCTTGTTAATCAAGTACAATAGTGTCTAATAATCTACATAGAAAGCAAAAGGGTTAGCCAATAAATAGTGTTGGTACTTTTGTACTGCGTACACCATCCCTAGTGCTTCGCGCTCTATCATACTATAGTTCTTCTCAGCTCGAGACAATAACCGACTTGCGAAATATATGGGCTGATCCAACCCAAATTGGCCTTCCTGAGCCAATGCACAACCAATGGCGAAGTTTGAGGCATCTACGTGCACATGGAATTCCTTCTCCCAGTCTGGAAAAACTAGGATAGGTGCCTTCACCAAGTGCGCTTTTAAGCCCTCAAAAGCTTCTTGGTGCTCCTCTGCCCACTGGAAAGGAACACCCTTGCATGTAAGAGCATCTAGCGGATGAGAAGTTTGTGCATAATTCTAGATAAACCTTCTATAGTATCCCACTATTCCTAAGAAGGTTTTCACTGAACTCACATCGTGTGGTTCCTCCATCAATAGTATGACTCGTATCTTGTCTGGATCGGGCTTCAAACCCTCTTGGCATACGATATGCCCTAGCAACTTCCCGTATGGCACCATCAAGACACATTTTCTAGGATTTAGGGATATTCGAGCTTTCCTACACAAGCTCATGCATTCATCCAATGCCTTCAAATGTTCCTGTGTCTTGCCATACAACGACCAATCATCTAGGAAGGCTTTGAAATTGCTTGTGGATATCTTGTCGAAGATGTATAAGATGATTCGTTGGAATGTAGTCGGTGCATTGCACAATCCAAACGGCATGCGGTTGTAAGCATATATCCCGTTTTCCACTACAAAGGTGGTCTTCAACTTATCTTCCTTCGTAATACTGATTTGGTTGTATCCTGAGAATCCATCCAAAAATGAATAGATCTCATGGCCCGCTACTTCTTCCAGAATGGAGTCTGTGAATGGGATCGGGAAGGGATCCTTTATAGTTACGACATTGAGGCTTCGAAAATCCACACAAATCCGGATCTTGTTTGCCTCCCTCTTCAAGGTAATCACAATCGGTGACACCCATTCACTTGTCATAACCTTAAAGATGATGCCTGCATCTAGCATCTTCTCAATTTTAGCATTCACCAAAGCTGCATATTTGGGATTCATCCTGTATGGTCGCCTCCTCACTAGTTGTGCACCTTCAATCAGAGGAATCTTGTGTACACAGAGTTCTAGTGGAACTCCCTTCAGGTCCTTGTATGTCCAGGTGAAGACATCCTTATATTCAAGAAATATTTTGAATGTTGCTACTTTTAACACTGGATCCCAGTCATCTCCACACTTGATCATCTTTTCCTCGCCATCTTCTCCCAAGTTCACCTGAATCATTCTAGGTCCCTCGTATTTGATAGACTCAGGTTCATTTACTGCCTTTAGAACATCGATGGGGTGGGCTGGTTTATCTTCAATGACTACGTCCCCCATCGTATATTCTGCAAAGTTCTTGGGAAATGTCCATTTTTCTCATTCCTTATCCTTCTCTACTGTTGTCTGCTTCTTACTACTTTCGTTCTTCTCCGGTTCCTTCTTCTCATCCTCTTGGATTTCATCTCCTGCATTAATGCAAAAACACTGGGGAGAAAATATTTCATAATCTTCTAACTACCAGTGGAGTAAGCCTTTATCTTCATTGTGCTCATCCTCCATGCATTCTTCCAAATGCAACACCCCTTCCTCATCTGGTTCATATCCTGACTCTGCATCCGAGGAAGAATTTCTTGAGTCATCCAAAGTTGCAATTTCCTGGCTTACTGCTTAGTTCTTTAGATTAATCAAGTACTTGTGCTGGCCTTTCTTGAAGGTCAGATGCTCCTTCTCCCAATTGTGGTTTACTTTCACCATTCGTAACCACCCACGTCCCAACAATGCATCATATGTTGGTTTTTGCATAGCAATTATAATGAAATCCAATAAAAATTCTTGTTCCGCTATACATACTTTTTGGCTCATTAGTACGCCTATTGTCTCGATGCCATATTGATCAGCTCCATATAGTTTGAAGTTTGGAGATCTTAGTGCGGGTTGGCCAATACTCCGCCACGTTCTTTCTGGCATCACGTTCATGCTTGATCCTCCATCAACGATTACCTGATTCAACTTATGGTCCAATATCTCCATGTGAACCAGAGCTGGCTTCTTCCCTGCCTCGATCATAAGTATCGTTGGATCAATGAATTGGCCTTGCTTGATGTTAGCTACCTATCTGGTTTATGCTTTCCTCTTTGTTTTCATTACTTCCCCAATTGTAGCATATAATTTTGGTACTATATTGAATAGACTTGCTACTTTTACTTCCACCATCGTATTCAGTACCTGTGTCACCAAGCCTTCTACTGATGCTTGCTTATCAGTTGTGATCTCCACCTTCTTTAGAGCTTTCTCCAGAACTAGTCTTTCCTATTTTTCCTTATCTAGTTCTGTCCTTATCAATTCTTGTGCTTCCTGCCATCGCTCTTTCTCTTTGGTAGGATTTGGATACTCTTCTATCTTCCTAGCTTGTGCTCTTGTTACTGCTAGGACTTCATCTTCCCTTTCTACTATTGTACTCACTTCTTCAATGTCAATCAAATTGACATTTTGTGTGCCACTCGAACT
This sequence comes from Wollemia nobilis, assembly GCA_028583015.1. Taxonomy (NCBI): domain Eukaryota; kingdom Viridiplantae; phylum Streptophyta; class Pinopsida; order Araucariales; family Araucariaceae; genus Wollemia; species Wollemia nobilis. Next base: position 1,227,062 of record JAQPPZ010017247.1, read on the forward strand.
CGCCTTATTTGGGCAATTGGCCTCTTTGTGGTTTCCTGGTCCACACCACCTACACATTTGGGTAGCATTGCTACCACCAGTATTGCCTGTATTCTAAGGCTTGGGGCAATTCTTCGCAAAGTGACCCCACTCTTGGCAATTCCGACACTAGATTATTGGTCTTCCTTCAGAGTCATATTGCAATCGACTCTGTCCTCCTTGTCTTCCACCTCGGTGGTTATTCCTATATCCGTCGCTTGTTGCACCTTGTCCATTCCTTGAAGTATCTGGTTGATCTCCTTGCTGAACTGTCAAGGTCTGGTGTCTTGCTCCCTTCAAGTTAAATGGGCAATCCGCTACTGGGTGTCCTACGATATCACATATGTTGCAATACACGTTCTTTGGGCAATTGATATTTGTATGTCCTTCCATTTTATAGTCGAAACACCAAATATCTTTTCTATATTTTCGTCCTTCTCCTTTGACTTCTCTTATGATTTTATCAAATTCCTTTCGAAAGGAGTGTATTGCACTTTGAACTTTATCCTCTCCATCACTATCGGAATCCTCATGCCTTGGCTGTCCTTCGATCCCTGCAACTGTTTGCTTGGCTTCACTTTCGAAGTTCTTTGCTTTCTCAAGGGCTTCTGCATATGTGGAAGTTGGTACTACCTTCATTTTATTTCGGTACTTATGCAATAATCCATCCAAAAACTAGCGTTTTATCATTCCATCAGCAGGTGGCATCTCCATTTTGTCTGTCAACTGCTTCAATCTTCTATTATAACTTTTAACATCCTCATCTGGTTTTTGCTTTGTTGCAAATATTTCAGTAATTATCTCCGTATCATCCCTCAATGGTCAGAATTCTTCTATAAATGCATCTTTTAAGGGGGTCCACTGTGTGAATGGTTGCGTATTCTATTGTTTCAAATACCAATCCATGGCCATTCCTCGCAAGGTGGTCGGAAACAATTGCAACCACTTCGTATCTTGTGTTACCCCATTTGATCCCCAAATGGTTATGCAAGTTTCAATATGACATGTCGGGTCTTCTTTTCCTTCCCTGATGAAGGGTGGGCATTTTTGTTTGCCCGCTCGGTTAGCAGTGTTCGCCATTGGGACTGTCCCACTAGGCGGTCTTCTTGGTGGTGATCTCGGTGGAGTTCTATCTGACTCCCTATCTGCTGTTGATGGTGTGAAATTTGGATCAAATAGCCTTCTTCCTGAGCCTCTACTTCGCAACCTCCTTCACGAGTAAACGAGATGTGGTTCTGGTCTTCCTCCCCACGAACCTACATGTGGTTGCTGCGGTACAAAGTCTCCTTCTTTTGTATCCATCGGCCAACTCCTCTCCATTGGTTCGGGTGTTACCATCCACTCCTCATCTCCAATAACAGGCACTTCCTCCGCTATTTGCTCTTCGCCTTCTACTATCACCAACAACGTCTCTATTCTCGGACTTTCATCTTCACAAGGTTCCACACTCTTTCCACTTTGGGTTGTGAAACTTCATCTTGATTGTGTGTCCTTTGATTCGCCAGTCGTGCACTTCATCTTAGTGGTATCGCACTCCTTCCTCTTGCACCTTGTGTCATTCACCTCTTTGCCTTATCACATATGCCTCTTGACCCAAAGTTTGATTTAGGCAATGACACCAAATGTAGATAGGGGTGAGTACTTTCTCGGGATGAGGGAATGACGAGAACTTAGGAAGGATTGATTGTATTTACTGTAAAACTTGGCATAGTGCTTAACCTTGGATGAGTAAACTTCGGTAGACATCTAGAACAATAGACGTCTAAGATGAACAGGTAGACATCTAGATAGTAGACGTCTAAGTCAACATAGACATCTAGATAGTAGATATCTAGGACAACAAGGTAGACATCTAGATAGTAGACGTCTAGGACAATAGGGTAGACGTCTAGGATGACAGGGTAGACATCTAGATAGTAGACATCTAGGACAAACAAGTAGATGTATAAGGAAACTAGGTAGACATATAGATAGTATATGTCTATGAAAAATAGTGCAAATGGGTAGACATCTCAAACAGGTCTAAACGGATAGGTCTATATGTCTAGTAGACAAGTTTAGACGGGTAGGCCTAGATGAAGGCCTTATTTTTTAGCCCCACTTGGATCCACTCCATACAGGGGGGTGTAGGGGGGCTTTCCCCCCCCTAATACTATTTCCACCCTCCCTCTAGCAGGGGTTTAGGGGCAGCGCCTACAAAGCCAAAAATAGATGTATTTTTCCCTTTGTAAATATGGACCGTTCATTATTAGGTCATAGATCGATCAGTAGGATTTTATGTTGGATTTTTTTGCCCTAAAATGTAACTCTCTTTTGTAAGAGGACTATGTATGGAAGTTGGTGTGTATAATATACTGGAATATAGAATGAATAAGAGGTTACAATGCATGGGTTGTAGGTTGTATCCCTTCAGTTTGTTAGATGAAATAAATAAAGGTCTGGTTATTTTCTCCGTGGATGTAGCCCATATTGGGTGAACCATGTATATCTATGTATCTCTTATATTGTGTTATTATGCATTATATTTTTGCATTTATTTTATTACTTTTTTTATTATTCCTAATATAGATAGTAGATGTCTAGGACAATAGAGTAGACATCTATATAGTAGAAATCTAGGACAATAGAGTAGACATCTAGACAATAGATGTCTGGGACAATAGGGTAGACATTTAGGATGATGAGGTAGACGTATAGATAGTAGATGTATAGGAAAAACAAGTAGATGTCTAAGGAAACCATTTAGACATCTAGATAGTAGACATCTAAGACAAATAGTGTATATGAGTAGATGTCTCAATAGGTCTAGATGAATAGGCCTAGATGTCTAAAATATAGGTTTATATGGTTAGACTTAGACGTCTACAATACATGCATTAATCCTTTAGTCTACAACTTATCCTACTCGATGGTTCTTACAACTGCATAAACACAACACAACACAACCTGGTGATGCTTTATCTCATACCAAGCATTTATCAATACTTGCAACACAATAAGATGCTCATGAAGTATTTACTCATGACACATTCATTCCCAAATAACATTTGTTGCACAATAGATCTACAATTATGGACAAGTATGGATTGATACAAAAAATAAATAGGGGAAGTTATTTATAGGTAAGTTCAGGCAGTTACTGCAACCAACTTGACTCAACCGTCCCAACTACCCTATGCTTAACAATTATGTTTTAGGCATAACAACCTATCTTAGACATCTAACATAAGCCTAAAAATATAACTAATATTGGACATCTGTAACTAATATAGATGTCTAACTAATCAGGACATCTAAGTAAATGACGACTACATTTATCCTTTTGTGCATTAAAATTAATCAGTTCGTATTCATTATATTGGCTGATTTTACATTGTAAAATATTACATTAAATGACTCATACATTATCAAAATTATTGTACATAGTCAAAATTGTAGTTCTTTAGTAGACATTTTGTCAAACAGTTAGGTAATTATTTTTGCTTTGAATTGTTGTCTACAACATATTGCATATGAACTCCTGTGATGGGAATGCCACCTCATATTCTCCACAATATTTGCAGATCTACACGAAGAAAGCAAATCACTTCAACCACATCTAACAATATTGAAAGAAACAAACACAACAAAGATAATGATATAATAAAATCCCTTACCTATACATTATCTTCAACCTCGATATAATGGGGAAATACCTCAATACCTTCACAGGAACATTAATGCATGCCTTTTGTGAACGAGGGTCAAATTTCCATCGAGATGCACCACATGTTGGGCAATCTTGCTTCTTTTCATGATCTTTCTAATATAAAATATAGTCATTGATGCATGCATGTATCATTACATAATCTAATCCCAATGGCCTCATCATTTTATTTACCACATATGTGGACTCTAGAATTGTATTATCGATTGGGAGTATATATTTTAGCAACTCTAGTAAGTTGCCAAATCTTTTGTTCGACCAAACATGTTTTACTTTGAGATTATACAATTAAGAAATTATTGATAGCTTTGTATACTTTGTACAACCTGGGTATAATGGTTGTTTGGAATATTTGAGTAAGCTATGATATTTATTAGCAAGAACTACTGCATAAGAGGATTGGAACTCAACATCATTATCTTGCAGTTCTTGTCCACTCTATGAGCAATTGTTATTGAACAATACATCTGCATCATTGACCATTCCAATGATGTCATCTTGTACATATTTGATAATTGGACCCTCATCAGTGGTAGAGCATGTGTTCGATGTATATTTTTCAAAACTAGAGGGTTGTTCTCTATGCAAAACAAACTTTGTATACATCTTTTCAATCTTGTGCCAAATCAGGTGGTATTGAATTTTGGAAAAACCAAGAGTTTCCATATTTGAGCACTTTCGACATGGACATCTAGTTCTTTCATGATCCATTGAATTCTTTCTTGTGAAATCTAGGAATTGGTGAACCCCACATTAATAGTCCTCGCTATTTCTACAAACAAACCCCCACCCCCAAAAAAATAAGAAAGCATAGTTATATGGGTAGATATGATCGAAAGTATAACTTTTCTTCATTAATGGAGATAACATAGTTGAAATACCTGGATGCTCCTAGCCAAGCTTTTTCCATGATACTTGATGGACATAAAATATTGACCCAATTTACCTAGCTATATTTTGTGCTCAGAGTCTTGAGGATGATCCTGCTGTTAAAAGTAAAGACAATAATACTACTGCCCAAGCACAACCTACACAAGGTAAGTGGAGTTTCTTATGCAAATCAAAAAATCACATAGAGAGGACCCTTTTTTCCAACCCTACTCTTGGATGATAGGTGTGATGTCTTGTCAATATTTTTCCTTATCCCCATTGATTGGTATAATAATTGATTTAGCTGATAACACCATACACTGAGATTAAATATCAATCACATTAAGTCATCATGTTCTCTTACAATTTGAAAATATTTCATGCCATCAAGGACAAATCTGATCTCTCTCTTTACTTCAAAAGTAATTCTTAAGAAATTTTTCAAGATTATCATAACATGATCATAAAACTTGACTTAGACCTCCCAAGACTCATGAGTCTGAGCTGAGTCAGCCCAAAAATGTGTGTTGGCTGATTTACCCAGACATTGACAAGGTATATGAGAACAAAAAGCAATAGTCTTATTGTAGATTTTATTTTTTCCTTCTTTTATTTTGGTGGTCAACTACAATAATAGAGTAAACATTTTTTTCCAATTTTAGCAAAGGAAAAGCAAGAAAATATGAGAAAATTTTAGCTTTTTTGCTCTCTTGAGCTCAATAAATATGCACAAACTAGATCTGTAAGTGGGAAGACAATAGATCTGCAACTCTTAGAAATTTTTTCTTAGCAAATAAATCTGCATCCATGGCTTCAAAATAATTTACATTGAAATGTCTATTCTACTTTTCAAATTTCAAGGACTATCATCTTTATAATTTGATATCTTTCTAAGTTTTATGCCTTATTGAAACAAGACTTAATATTTTTCAAATCCCCTTTAGTAGTTTTAGTTTATTACAAGTAATTTTATCATTCATAGACTACAGTTGGAAAAAAATATTATTTAGTATTGTCGATATCTTTATTTGTTTCATCTAAAATTATTTGTTGATATACTTGTTCCAATATTTGGGGTTGGGGTGAGTATTGAAAAGAGATAGAGATATTAAAAATACACTTGACCATTATTTAACTATTGCAAAGCTGACATGTCCTTTTCTAGGAAAAGTCCCATCATGAATATGGGACAAGTTGGTTTTTAATAGAATCAAGGCCAAACTTGGGGGTCGTGTGCATATGATGGTTTCAGGGGCATCTCCAATATCCCCTGAAGTAATAGACTTTTTGAGAGTGTATGTTCATAGTCCATGGATTCATTTTACATTGGATTGGTTATATTCTTGTGCTTAGAAACTTTCTTATTAAAACAAATAGAGATGCTACCTAAAAACTTTCTAAAGGTAATCTTGCAAATGCTCCTTGGTAGTTGTTTTGGTGGTAGAGTTTCAGAAGGTTATGGGATGACAGAGTCATCATGCTTGATCATCCTTTCTGAGGAAATTGATAATTTATCTGGTCATGTTGGACCACCTAACCCAACATGTGGTGGGTCTGGTTGTTTGTCAAACTACTATTTTCTTGTGCTGGAACTAATTTTATTCCTATTTTTTAAATTTTCTTTAAATTTTTAATTTATATACTTTGCATGAAGCAGGTTGTAGTTTCATTTTTTCATTTAACAAATCATATTCTAACCACCTCCACTATAATTTTCTTTTCAGAGGTAAAACTTGAGGATGTTCCTGAAATGAATTACACTTCCAATGACAAACCATATCCTAGGGGAGAAGTTTGTGTGAGGGGACCTATTATTTTCAAGGGCTATTTTAAAGATGATGGGAAAATGTAAGCATTGTTTTCTTCTTCTTGTTCTTGGCATTGGTCTTGTCAAACACTTTGTTTTCTATTTTGATGATGTGATTATTTCAAAACTACAACCACAAGTATCAATTTGGCAAGTTCAAATGATTCTGGCATATGATAAAAATGATTTCAATCAGGAATATTTGATGTGTGCATAACCCATATTTTAATTCAGAGTATAACTATCAAAGAAATATTAGGTTGTAGTTCTAACAAATCTTATTGATTTTATGATATCATGAATATGATAAACTAGGCAAGAGATACTAGACAAGGATGGGTGGTTGCACATTGGAGATATAGGACTATAGCTTCCTAGAGGATGACTAAATATTATTGATAGGTAGATTTCTTCTCAAGGCAATTATATGTTGTGCTTTTCTAGGAAATTTCACCAAAATTGCATTTATGAAGTGTTCATGTTTTTTAATGGGTTATATGGTATTGAAGTAGGCCCCACCTATATTAATCATGACCACATAGTGGTATTACAATAGCTTGAAAAATATGCATATATCACTTGGCAAGATTTGAACCTAGGTCTCCTCCTTGAAAGTTGAGGAATATAATCGGTTGAGATAATGCGATTTGATTAATGAAGTGTTTATGTTGTTTTCCTGGTTAAGAAAGTTTTTTTGTTGGACTCATTGTATCAGAATGTGGATTTTTACAAATTTCCTCATCCAAATGAAGTCTAGAATAAGGATTGAGCTTCCTTTTGACCCTCTATGGTCTCAAATGATTTATGGTGGATCAGTTTTGAAATTTGAGAGTTTGGTTTTGGATTACCCACACTTTGTCAAGAGTAATATTTTTTAAGTGAAGGAGTTTAGTCAACATCCAACACTCATGAAGAAGTGGAATAGAGAGTTCACATATCAGAGGTAATGAGGTTGTCAAAGATGTACAACACAGTTTTTGGTGATAGAAAATATACAAAACATAAAATCGGGAAACATCCACTAGCATAGTCCCAACCAAAAAAAAATAAATCAGTCTACATATGTCATCAAAAATGTAGTTAAAGAAAATTATTAGATTATAGAAGTGAGTTGTATAGTAATTCATAGAGAGAGGTATAAATTATTAGATAGAAAAAAATGAAGCATAAGTCATACCAATTGGCTTGGGCCCTTTCTGCCCATTCAAAAAAATTGATGGTAAAATTTCACATTTTTTTGTGATTCAGGGTATCAAAATGCAAACATTAAAAATATAAAGAGTTGATGGGGATAAGTACAACCTGAAGAGAAACACAACTGGAACAATGGCTAAAATTGATAATTTAGAATGTAGAGGTAAGGCACATATTTAACATCACAATTCAAGTTCAACAAAGGAACTTTTGGAAAGAAGGTACTTTATATATATATATATATATATATATAAAGAGACTTGAAAATTTAATAGAAGAAAAAAATTTAAAACTCCATGGAATAGTAATCAAGAAAGGTGTAAGGAACATTAGGGAAAAAATACATGGGCATGAAAACCCTACATAGAAGAAATAGCAGAATAGAGAATATCATGTGCAACCGCTAATGATAAATTATAGATATAACCCAGGCAACAATATTGAGTGTAATGTAGCCTTTCACATGATCGATCAAGGGATAGGTTCACAAACAGGATGAAAAACTATAGAATGTACATGCCAAGTAAATTCATACACTAAAAAGAAAAAAAAGATGTTAAGAGAGAGAATCGGGTGCATTGCAATCATTTTCTAATGCAGTTTTGTTTACTTAAGTACATGGATAAATCAATGGGATGTTAGAATATAGTAATTGTACACTTAAAGTGTTTTGCATTCAAGATATTTGGTAAGCTCTCAAGCATACCATTGGGATGGAGGGGGAGGGAGAGTTCCCACATGCACTGCAACGAGGGCTATTTGTGTAGAAATGGAATACAACACACTTGAATATAATTCTATTACCACTTATATGAACAAACATACACAATGGGAATAACTTACAAAAATAAATGGATACTCTACACATTGCATGTATCCTGCACAAGAACTATTTGCAATACAACATACTTCGATGAATAATCTACCAAAAAGTAATTATGGCCAACAATACAGTTCGATCGATGATAGCAAGCACTCCTACATATCTCACATAGATGTGTACTTATAGATATAATGAGAAAAGTATGTAGTTGGCAATTACCTAACCACCTTTGAACTACCTATTTACATAAAACATTAAAAATAACCCATTATATTACATTATGACAAACACTTTACCATATGCACATTATTACAAATATTTCATGCGCACATATTTGTGCATATACATTCATATGCTCAAACATGCATTTATGTAAACATGTCAATTTGTCTGCTTACAACTGGCACAATGTTCAGGTTGTTGAATCCTTAGAGCTTGTCGGCTCAAAAGTTGACCCACAAGTTGTAGGTATTAGGGTTCTTGGCCTTGGCCATTACCTTACTTAATAAGGATTCAATGCCTTGTTTGACTAGTTCCATGAAGCCTTTGTTCACAACCCTATGAATTAACATGAAATATACTTGCCTCAAAAAGGCCTAGGTAGCTTAGTCGACTCTTCATGAAGGAAGAAAAAAAATTTCTTACAACCTACCTTTGTGTTTTAGGTCCACATAATTTATCATGTTTCAACACAACTCATAACACCAACATGATGCACACTTCATTGTGTTACAATACCATACTCCATCAACTTATGCTACTAGGCATTGAATTATAACAGAACATAATAGGGCATTTATACACATGCATGGCTAAATGATTAGAAAGTTTGAACATCAACATATTAGTCTCTTATAAATTTATCATAGAGAATTCATTCACCCATCAAAGAAGACAACTCTCAAAGACTCGGAAAAAACTGGCCTGGATTGAGGAAACTCAGTCTGTGTCTTTGTTGAGCATCTCTTTGAGTTTTGGTGCCAAATTTGTTGAGTACTAAATCAACTTTGTCATTTCACCTTGTCAAGTTTGAGCTAAGTCTGATCTAGTGAACTATGGTCATAGGTAGCATCATTGGATAACCAGTATCATGAATAAGAGAGACCACTATCAACTTATCACAACTATGGAAATGCCACAATTATGCCACTTCTATGTTGTTGGATTCAATTTTGGTACTACCTGGTGCTGTGTTTTCCTAGTGGAAACATTGATGCCAAAAGAATTTCCAATGTACTGGATAATATTTCCTCCCAAACCAATTTCTAAACATAAAATAAACAAACTCAAAATTATGACACTATGTTTTGTGTTTCTTTTATTACGTTGATAGTAATAATATTTCTTGCTAGTGTAAATGATATCTCTTTGACACTCTCAACATTATCTATTGCATGTTGTGACATAAAATAGAGTTGCAAGAATGCCACATGGCCACTGGACTTTATTGATAGAGCACCACTTTTAATGGATAACACTAGTGCTTATTGCCAATTGGTCAGACTTATGATCTAAGTTTTAATATTTTTATTTTTCTATTAATTGAATATATAGTGTATGATGGTGTAGGTCGTAAATGGTTTGTTGGAGAGATCTGATTGGGAACATGCAATAAATATACCTCTTGGAATTGTACCAGCTGGTATGAAATTTTTTACTGCATTCTCCTTTTATGCTTAGTTGCTATATTTAATATTGTGCAAGGTTGGCCTTAATGTGAAGAAAAACACCGACTATTGGTTGCATTATCATTGTTTGTTTTAGGTGAAAAATACTTTTGGCTAGTATGTGCCATCACTTGGTTATCTTTTACATGCATAGGTATTAATTTGATGTATGTATAGAATTTTTCATTAACCTGTCACTCAAAAGCATTGTCATTGGTTATTTTGTTTGAAATACCAGAGCCGAAGACTTTATTTGGTGACATATTCTGACAAAATTTCTTTTTCTTTTGATGGTAGCTTTTAGAGGTTTGATGATATTAGACTGAATTTGATGAATGTATGTAGCATGATACAGTCACAGGAGGACTAGAAATACTCGATTTATGAATGAGCTTTATCACAAGGTTGAGACATAAGGAGTTAACAAATATGAAAAACATATATAACATGAAGTGTAAACGCCCCATGTTCCTCATTAAGGTGGTTTTGTATGTGAAATAGGTCTCCTGGCCAAGATGAGACCTAAGAAATTGCATTTACCTTTTACCTTTATAGGTTTTGTATGTCAAATTGGCATGTTGGTTATGTTGGGACCTAAGAAATCACATCTATTATTTACCTTTATAGGCATATTCTAGAGTGAAGAAGCCCACAACACTAGTGATAGATTCTTACGATCCAAGGTTTTGAGCAAGCCTAATGAAGGAGGTAGTGATGATCCTACACTCTATGTAAATATGAATAGAGCACTCTTGGGTGTAGGGATCAAATAGACCTAATGAAGGGGCTTGGAAACCTAAACTAGTGAAAGGGGTGGCAAGGGAAAAAGGTTTAAAGCTTGGACAAAAATTCATTTTCTATGTTTAATATTGTTTTTATTTTTTCATAACATTAGAAGACCTCTAGTTTCTAGTTGAAAGTGTTGTGCACCCTAAGAGGCCTTACTGGTGTGTGCAAGGTGTATGAGAACAGAAAGCAGCAGTCTTATTCTAGATTTTATTTTTCCCTCCTTTTCTTTTGGTGGTCAACTACAATAATAGAGTAAACAATTGTTTTTTCAATTTTAGCGAAGGCAAAACAAGAAAACATGAGAAAATGTTAGATTTTTTTTCTTTCTTGAGCTCAATAAATATGCACAAACCAGATCTGTAAGTGGGAAGGCAATAGAGGAGTGCAAATATGCACAATTTGACCTAAATGCAAACTAATAGTTAAGAAATTCGACCTGTGATGCAATCAAATTCCAATCTCAAACTCGAAGACAACTATATGAAATAATAGGACTATAATTGACTGATTTGAGGGTGGGAAATTTTTGAAATCAGTTATTGATCTGAAGTATATATGTAAGTTTTCCCTCAATAGTTACTTGACCATCTTCTTGAGTTGTAGAATTGAACTCATCGAATGAACTCGTAACCTTGTACTTGTGGAATGATTTGATGGTAAACTTAAATTCAGGCTGAATTTGAAATATAAATTTCCAAGTAATATCTGGAATGTATGAATTATGAGACAAGGAAGTCCTAAAGTTCAGATTTCCTTTTGATTATATTAAGACATTATATGAGTCCAAGGTTGAATGGGGCTCCAAGTCTTAAGTCTGATGTAATCCTCATCTACAGACCACTATACATGTATAATGAAATGTTGATTTTCACTTATAAAGGTATGATTATGAGGTGAACTTGGGTTGTATTTCGTGTTGAAAGACATGTTATAAAGCAATATTGAGTTCAAGTAGCATCGTAGTGCATGTAGCGACCTGTGGAGCTGATGTTTTCGCCCATTTTCTATGATATTCCATATAGAATGGAACTGGATTTCCTTGCCTTAATAGAAAGCTATACTAGACCACTTTGCCATATCCATGGCATCATGGATGTAGCCCATCATGGTATTTTACCCATCCACTAGATAAATAATATTGACCAAAGGATTTATCACTTGTACAAGCTACAATTTTCAATCGAGGAGTTACAAGATAATATAGGAAAATGAAAAACTAGACAGAGAAGATACAATTGGAAAGACAAAAAGACTATAAAAGGATACTTGTAATTATTGCAATACCTATTTCATCAAATGATGGATGGCATAAATCTCTATACATGCACAAAAATGCAATATTACAAACTGTGAGGTTGAATGGTGACTAATGCCATAAAAATTATTGTATTCAAGGTTACACCAGACAAAGCCAATGCAAGCTCTAGTAAAAAATATCAACAAATATACTTTCTTAAATTTTAATCTCTTGCACTATGTTCCCAGAATTGAGAAATGAGAAACAAGAAACAAAATAGAAAGTGGTTCAGAGGGAGAAATGGGAGACACCAGGGTTTCAAGACATGGGTTCACAAAAGTTAAGCCCTAAGGTTTAAATTTTAGATCATACAATCACCCTAGGGTTTTAATCTTTGTTTCTTGGTAGGATTAAGGTAATATAGGGTTTAAAATTTACAAACTAAAAAATTCCAAACCCTAAAAGGACATGGGTTCACAAAAGTTATAGTAAATACCAAAAATAATGTAAAATTCACTGACCTCATCTCTTCCAATATTTAATTTATCTTCATGCCCCATTCTGTACCTTCAACATATTTGCTTCAACCCTCATATCTCACCATTTTATTCAACGAAGTGAAGAACCAAGGGTAAAGTAGCAAGTGTCATAGGAAATTTCAAGGCAAACCCCAACCAACAACATGAAAGTCTACAATAGGATAAAGTACAATAGGTAAACTACTTTGGCTCTCTCAATGTCCCCCAATAGAATCGCATCCCACAATGGTGAAGAAATATACAGAGCCTTATTCCTATGTATATTGTGTGGCTTTGAATAGAACCCACCCCCTTATGAAACCAAACAAGAGAAAAAGGCATGACCGCTAAACCTGTGAGCGTCTAGCTGAAAGAGAAAATACAATTACACAATGATAATATTTTTTAAATAACTAAAGGTTGTAGTTGTATAGTTTCATGCAGTCAATTACCCATTGACCCTCACATATACTTGATATATACGGTTTAGGGGAGGAAGTGGCAATAGTGGTGGGGATTATTCTAAACAAGTCAACAATGCATGGGGAGGTAACCTAGAGCTTGCAGGCAACCGCTACCTAGTTTGTATTGGGTCTTGATGTCTCATCATTGAGGGTCCACACATATTCGAAGGGTATTTGGGTGGGTCTCACCAATTTTAAAATGACCCCTTGCCTTGAGAGTGGAGGGAGGGAGAAAAATTGTTGGTTGTTCACTCGCACGAACCAGGATGGACGAGGGATGAGGGAGGGAGAAAAGTTGTTGGTTGTTCACCCGCATGAACCAGGATGGGCGAGGGATGACACATGTTTAGGGTTAATAGCTGGAATGTTTTTGAAAGGATAGGGAAGGGTCTAATAGCTACAATCCATGAGAAGAATATATCATTTTTATTTTTTTTAAATTCTTTTAAGACGATGGTTTATAACCACCATCTTTTAATTCATTTATTTTTAATTCTTTTAAGACAATGGTTTATAACAACTATATTTTAATTATTTTATTTTTAATTATTCTAATACGATGGTTTATAACCGTCGTCTTTTAATTATTTTAATTTTTTATTCTTTCATAAGAGGGTGGTTATAAACCACCCTCTTATCCCTAAGACGATGGTTATAAACCGCCATCTTAGGTCACCCTAAGAAGCGATTTATAAACCACCATCTTAGGGTGACCTAAGAGGGTAGTTTATAAACCACCATCTTAGGGTGACCTAAGAGGGTGGTTTATAACCATCATCTTAGGGATAAGAGGAAATTTCATAACCACCTTCTTAGGGGAACTCAAAGACAATGGTTTATAACCGTTGTCTTAGTCCTAATAGGGTGGTTACCCTAAGAGAGCAGGTTATAACCATCCTCTTAGGATCTATTAGTGCGGTTTTTTACCTTCATAAGAAACTATCTTAATTTAGACATCGTTAAAGCCCTTTTTTGGTGTAGTGTCAGCAAGGCTTCTTTGTCTGATGAGCTAATTTCCCTCAAGATTTGATTAGATTAAAAAATGAGGAAGGTGCCTAAGTTTGTGGTTCCTATTATTTGCCTGTAATCTTGCAGATGGGTGTTTCAATTACTCCCTACTTTATTTGGTCCAATATTTATTTTTAAATTCAAAGTGTTTTCCTGTTTTTGATGTGTTTACGCCTTTGGTGGGTGCAAAGTTGGGTTGTTCCCTATTAGACCCCTTCTCTGCTTTGGTTCACATGATTTTAAACAAGTGTTGTTGGTCTTACCTAGCATCCCTCTTGGGTGGAATGACCAAGAGGATGATTGGCCTTTTTTTGCCATGAATTTCAAACCTTGGACAAGAGGCTTTTTTTTAGTCTCATGGCCCAACTCTTCGAGTGGTGTGTCATTTTTACTTCTTCAAATGAAGCATGGTAATTTCCTCATAATCGAATGAAGTGGCACCAGATTCAAAGGATTCATACAATAAAGAGATATATAGATTTGAGTTTCACTTCTCAAAGATGGATGAAGTCGCACCAAATTCAGAGGATGCATGCATTCCAAAAAATAATTAGCTTATTTATGCTCTCCCATGTCTAGCATCACGTTATGGATTGTGTAGATTCTGAGATTAGGAAATCAACCTTGGAAAGAGATCCAAATTATCTATTTGGCTTCGGTTGAGATCCTGTCCGTGGCATGGAGATTGGTAATTCATATTTTTATGTTTGGCTCATGTTAGAAGAAGTTTCATGCTCATCCCAAGATATGTTTGGGTTGGACTCTCTATCAGTGTGCCTATGAAAAATGGTGGTTTTTTCAACCTACTTCTTTTTCTTTTTAGGACCCCTCATGCAATAATTCTAGAGTCTTATTTCTAAGCATCCTTAGTTGCTCGAATTTCAAATTATTTTCAAAGGTTCCTATGGGGGGTGTTTTAGGTTTTCCAAGTGAATTGACCCATATGGATAAGAAGAAGAATTTGACCCCTAAACCCTCCCTCCCAAAGTTACATCTAGAACCAGCTTCCCTGGTGACAAACAAGAAAGGAAAATTTTGAAATGAAGAAGTTAGGAAAATTTTGAATAAGGGTGGCCTTTTAGGTTGTATCCAAAAGTTTCATGGTCATAACCTAATCCCGTCCAAATGGATGGCTTAATATTAGAACAAGGGTTGGGTTAAGGCGGGAGAGCTTGAATTTGAGATCATGGTGGCCCTCATTGCCTAAGTCACGGGTCTTTCACCTGATGGTTACTATCATAATAGAGAGAAGCACTCTCTTATCAAATAGGTAAGCTATTTCTTGGATGTAGATGAGTACCTCCCTAAGGAGCAGAATGACTTCAGCATGAAGGCCATGGTATAGGGTGGTGAAAGTTGTCATGGATTATTTTACAGTAGACCCATCAAAATATATTTTGAGGAATTACCACATGATGTTTCTCAACTAGCTAATAAGAGAGAGATGGATGAATGTCCCAGCCTTTTTGTTCCACTTGCTATAGAAATCAATGACTAATATGTGATGTGGAAAGGGATTCAACCCAATTTACCAAGGTTTGGCCATGTTAATTTTTTAGTACATGGCAAAAGAGAAAGGATTAGAGGCTACAATTATCATTAAAAACATTGAGTCTTGGGCTATTCCTCCAACCATCAATACCTCCCTAAAAATATGCTCGAATTCCAATGATCCTTCAAGGTATGATGAAAATGAGAGTCCCATTACCTATTCCAAGGCAACGGATAAGTGTAAGAATTTAGGTGGCATCTTAGTGTCCGCAAGGGGGTTAGGGGTGGAAGAGTGAATCATCCCAAAAAATCATTATCGTATTCCTCAAAGTTCGATGACAAGGATATCCCCTTAGCCTCCCCTAAGGTGGTTAAAATAAGTGGGAGATCTGGAGGTATCACCGTGTCTTCCAAAGGTGTCATGGGGGAAGGACGAGATGTTCTAAAAGACTATCCACAAAAGCAATCAAGAAGGAGAGCACCCCCATTTTTGTGGACCATTTGGATTCAAATGATTAGTCTCATGCAAAGAAAAAAGCTAAGCCTTCAAAGAATGATTTTATCCCTTCCCCCAGCATTGAGGAAACTTGTAACCATTTGTAGTTGATAAAACTATTGGAGGATAAACAATGTTTGATTCTGGGAATCCTTAAGGTGGTAGTGGAATTCACAAAAGAGGTGAAATGTCTTTTGCATCATATTTTGGTTTACCCTACTTCCGGAAAGAATAACCTTGAGGACGTGCTAGAGAACCCCAAGGTCTAGGGTGGTGTTATTGTTAGTCACATTTTTATCTCTTATGGGATGTTTCTTTTCTTTTTGTCTGGGCTTGGGTGTTATCTTCTACCTCTCCCATTGTAGTGGGATGAGGACTTCCTCTGGGTTAGGTCGTGGGATGGCCAGACCCATGTTGTTTTTGGGATTTTGTTGCTTGGGATTCTGGGTGGGCAATGAGTGATCTCTAGTCAGTTTGCTCCCCTTTGTTTTCCTTTTACAAGGTTGTGGATCTCCTTTAAAAACCCTCGTTTATTTTATCAATAAAAAAATTGATGTCTGTGTCTACAATATGATCAGTACGAGTATCATTATCCTTATTATCATGAGTATTAGTGATACCTCTTATGTATGCTAGATATTTCCAATATATCAAAGCTCTCTCATAAGGATACTTGTCCAGCTCATAAGATAACACATATATTCTTAAATAATTTTCCAAATTTTTATTCAACATGTTACGAACTTTAGATTTCACAAAAAATAATGCACTAAAAACCCTTCCATTTTCCACAAATCCCAAAATCATCATTTGAAATAATTCATATAAATAAAAATATTCACTGATTGTATCTTGTAAGATATACTAGGATATAATTTATTCCACAAATGTGTAATAGAACCTGGATCATGAGGGTTAGTCAATTACAAAATTTGATCAGCCATTGTTAGTTCAAAATGGTTTTATTGTTTTACCAAAAGTTCTTTATTGAGAAAACCATTGATTTCAATACCATTGAATTCCACACGTTTAGTGAAATATTTAACAAGAGTACCCATATATTTGATAAATAACTCACTTATATTGTTGTAGTTAGTAAAAGGATCTGAGAACATGGGGTTCACTATACCCATGGCCTCAAGAAATTCATCTCTTTGAAAAAAATCTCTTATTTCTCTTGTCAAGGTTTCTGCTATTTTTCTCAATTTAATCTTTGTATTGTGTAAAAATACATCAAACATGTTGTATGTTATGGGCATTTGTTCAACATTATATGTAATTATATGCGATCACTTTACAAAACAATATAACGATATCTCCTTTTTGTGAAAATTAATACGAAGATGATCGTTGATGTTGAACTTCAAAAAGATTTTTAGATCATTGACATTTGTTAAAGTTCTCCAACTCTCAAACAAGGGATCCATAAAACTTTCTCTTGACAAGTACAACCTATCAATATGCATACATATTTGTTTTCTCATCCTGATGAAATCAACAATATAAATGGATATTTTTTGTGCAAGTTTAATAAAAGTATTCATTTCTTGCAACATTGGAAGAATACCACATAATTTGAGGAGTGTTTCCAAGTCAGTCATACGCAGGGTTATGCATAAGCACGAAATATCGTAAATTGGCTCTATTTTTTTTTTTTTTAAATTTTGAAAAGGCTAATTTTGGATCCTTTCACTGGGGCCCATTCGCCCGAAATTTACGAGGTGAAAGTTTTTTTGGGGTAAATTCACCCGCCATTGATAATCATGAACCTAACTTTATTTTAATTTGTCGACCTCAAATTACATATGATTTTGATTTTCCCATCCAATTCACCTTCAAATTATAAATGATTTTATATTTCTCACCCAAATCATTTTCAAATTATAAATGATTTTATTTTTCCTGCCCAAATCGCCTCATATACTACCCATATATATACTGTATTGGGTATCGATAAACATACATAAAAAATACTCTAACTCAAAAATAGCTCTGAAACAACGAAAAACTTGAGAAGTTTGTAGAGGATTTTTTATCGAAATAAACCGATCGGTTGCAAAGGAGTGTCGATCAATGCAAGACAATCGATTGCAGAGCCGTGTCTGTCGGTATAAGTTGATCAATTGCAGAGCTATGTCTGTCAATGTAAGCCGATCGATTGCAGAGCTATGTTTATCGACATAAGCTGATCGGTTGTAGAGTTGTGTCTGCCAGCATAAGCTGATCAATTGCAGAGCCATGTTTATCAAAATAAGTCGATCGATTGTAGATCCATGTCTATCGGTATAAGTCGATCGATTATAGAGTTGTGTCTGTTGGTATGAGTTGATCGGTTATAAAGTCGTGTCTATCGGTATAAGCCGATCGACATTCCTGTAGTCGATCATCATGCCTATAGCCTATTGTCATGTTTGCAGTATATTGTCATACCTACAACCAATCGTCATGTCTGTAGTCACTCGTCATATCTATAGTCGATCGATATTCCTATAGTCGATCGTCATGCCTGTAACCGATTGTCATGCGTCCAACCGATCGGCATACCTATAATCGATTGGTATACCTATAGCCGATCGGTATGCCTACGTCCGATTGGCATACCTATAGCTGATTGTCATGCCTACAACTGCTCGTCATGCCTGCAACCAATCGGCATACGTGTAGTCGATCGACATTTCTACAGTCGATCGATATTCCTACAATCGATCGACATTTCTATAACCAATCGTCATGCCTACAATCGATCGACATTCTTGTAGTTGATCGTCATACCTACAGCCGATCGGCATTATTGCAGTCGATCGTCATACCTACAGCCGATCGACATTCCTGTAGCTGATCGTCATGCTTGTAGTCGATCGTCATGCTATCGATCGTCATGTCAGCCTAAAGTCTTTCATATCGACCTAAATATTTTAAGTATGTCGTACATTTTTTAGATTTTACAAACCGATATTCATAGCCCCCAACATAGAAAAATTTGCCACGGTTTGAAAATTTTTGGAGACAAATTAATGAAATTCGCCACGGTTTGAAAAGTTTTGGAAATAAATAAATGCAATTCGCCATGTATACTTCTACAAATATCACCGGGATTCCAAGACAATTCGCCTTGATTTTTTAAACAGATTTCGAAGCCGAACCCTTATGCATAACCCTGGTCATATGGTATAGCAAATATTTTTCCGTATCAACTACCATATGATTTACATACATAAACCCTACCAAGGATTGCTATTATTTTAAAACTCTATATGCATGTTGAAATAATGAAATCCACCTAGTATCTACATCTTTTAACAATTTTCTACCTTCAGTAACTCCTAGTGCAAACTGTTGAAACTCTACAAATATTTTTGGACTACATGAAAAATAAGCATGTATTTCATGGAAAAGTTCTTCTACTCACACTATTTTCAAATGTGCTCACAATTTTGTATGCAATATTCATTCTATGATCCATGCAATGAATGGGGATCAAATATGGGATAATTGATGTCTAAAGTCGAACACAAAGACCAGTCCTGTGTCCTTACATTATAGCAACACTATTAACTCCAACATATATTAACTTAGTGGCCATTTTCTTATTCTTAATTTTTGCAATAACTTTTAAACTAGTTACAACAACATTGAAAAGGTTTTTTGCATTACAAATTTGCACCATCTTATGTAGTGCTAGTAAATGAGGTTGCCTTAACTGATTTTACAATGTGTAAATATGCGCAAATCCAAGATGTATTGTCAACAATAGTTACATCATCAATTGAGAGTGAAATGAATTTGGCTTGTTTTACTTTCTCTCTGAGGTCCTCCTCAACCAAAGGAAGACATATTTCCAATTCTCAACCACTTCGATCTGACCAATGGGCATTGAGATGGTTTTACAAATCAACTAGTTGAAATAGATATTTATAACCAATAAAATCAGACATAGGTCTACCATTTTTAAGAATAGTATATATAACAACAAACTGCAAACCTTTTGAAGCTAAAGTGATCTTATCAATTTTTTGAAATGGGACTTGAATCATTCCATCCTTCTCAACAAGATTTTATTGTTGTTTCATTTATTTTTCATATTCTTGTGCATATCTAACATCTAACATGTACGCATTTCGATGCATCCTTTCACTTAATTTTTTTCTTAGTTGTTCCACTACATTCTTTTACTATCATAAACTTTTCCACAATTTTTTTCTATTTTATCCAACTTAAGTTGCATATTATGATCATTTCCTAGTTTCCAACTACAAATCATACACATACATTTTGTTGGTATTTCATTACTGTTATGCACTAGCTCAATAAATGGATATGTTGATGACCATTCAAGTTGAAATGTTCTTCCAATAGTCCACCTGGTTAACTTTCTATGTTTAGGTTTCTAAGTAGAAGATTCCCCAGAATTTGGAATTGTATTAGAAGGGTTGTTTTCTTTTTTTTTTGGAGTGTTAGTTTTAGGAATATATTCAAGTGGATGTTGCATATCATTGTTAAGAAAATTTTCATGTGGGGTCATTTTGTCCTTAGGAATATATTCAAATGGAGGTATATCAGGCTCGATAGTTTTTTCTGCATACAAAGGTTTTTTATATCATTTTTTGTAATAACTTATGATGGATCACTTGAATTTGTAATATGGCTGATAGTGTTTTTTGCATACAAAGGTTTTTTGTAATGGTATGTAAAATGGGTATGTACCTTGAATTTGTGCAGATGTCGATGGCTCACTTGATTTCAAAATATGGCTAAAGTATTTTAGGATACTCTTTTTAATAGAAGATTGGCCTCCCTTATTTCCATTGTGAGTAGGTGTCATTGTACCTATATAGAAAAAAATATTTCATGTTAGAAAATGAACATGATGTTAAAAAAGGGTGAAAATTCTACAACTGGTATAAGGGAAATTACCACTTGTCTCTACTCTCTATTTCCTATTGTCTTCGATTATTATTGTTGTTAGCCATCTATTTTTTAGCCGATCATCCTGCTTTTCCCCGTTGTTAGTTGTCTGTGTTGTCATTCAATCATCCCTGTTATTCATTACTGTTAGTCACCTCTTATATCAATCTATCGTTCCTACTTCTAAATGTTATCAAGCATCTCTATTGTTAGTCGATCGTCTTTGCTTCTCCTTGTTGTCAATAGTCTCTTTTGTTAGTTGATCTTCCCTACTACCAGTTGCCTCTTCTATCATATGATCATTCTTATTTCTCAATGTTGTCAACCGTTTTTGTTGTCAGTTGATCATCTTTGTTCTTTCCTACTATCAATTGCCTCTTCTATCAATCAATTATTTTTGCTTCTCACTGTTATCAGTCGTCTTTGTTTTTAGTTGATTGTTTCTCTTTTGAATGCTATTAATTGTCTCTTCTATCAGTTGATTGTCTATGCTTCTCACTATCGTTGATCATATTTTTTTTCAGCTAACCCTCCCTCTCCTTCACTACTATTGGTCACCTCTTCTATCCGTTGATGGTCTCTGCTATACCATACTATTGATCTCATCCTTTATCAGTTGATCGTATCTGCTTCTCCATGTTGTCAATTGTCTCTTTTTTTAGTCGATCTTCCCTATTCTCAGTCACCTCTTCAGTATCAGTCAATTATCTCTACTTCTCACTGCCATCGATTGTCTCTATTGTCAACCGCTCATTTTTCATTGTTACAGGTCATTTTTTAGGAGTATCATTGTCACGTTAGGTATATATATTGGTGGTATAAGAGGTGAATTTGATGGTATAAATAAAACTATATATAGTTTCAAGGCAAAAAGCTTGACGATTTAGGCAAGAATATTGGAAATTTAAAATAAAAATGGTGAAATTATTATCAAAATGGGGTAAGTCAACCCAAAAACAAATTTGCACCCTAAAATTTTAGGTGAATGGGCCCTGGTCAAGGGCCCTTATATTTGCTAATTTCAAATTTAGAAATTCCTAATATTTGTGAATTAATGATAATTCGCTGCTATGCATAACCTTGTCATATAGACTTCTTCATCAAGGTTACCATTGAGAAATACACTCTTCATGTTCGTTTAATGCATTTTCTAACCAAATTGCATAGCTATTGTAGAAACCATTTAAATGGTCTTGATATTTTTTGTTGGTGCAAGAATTTTATCATAATTGATTCCTTTCTTCTGTGCATATCCCTTTTCAATAAGGCTAGATTTGTACTTATTGATGGTCCTATGAACTTTATGTGCATATACCTTTTCATGCATAATTTTGGATGAAATGTGCATAAAGGTTATGCATTCAAACACATCAATATGTGATATGGTAGATTTGATACCCCTGCATGCCTATTCAGTTGTGACACCATTTAGTGGGTGTGCATGTGCACAATTCAATAAGTAAATTAAAATACAAATATTTTTGCCAAAAATTATGGTTCCAAATTGGTATTTCTCAACATGCATTGTAGCATCTCCTAAATAATATGATTATGTCCTCTACAACTTTATTTAGGAATTCATCAACTATCATTTGATTCCATGCTACTTCAATAAAGTGGGAAGTTCATCATTGGTGTGTTCCCTTTTGATCCAAGTAGAGTACTAGAATGGAAAAACTAATCATCATCTCCACATGAGTTTTGAACTCTTAGAAAAATGGAAGTCTTCATCCTTTATCTTTAGGTGGTACACCCACATTCATCATGTATATTCATCATGTATAATCATCAAAAAATAATTAAAAATATTTATAGCTACTAAAACTTAGATCCATTAATCCTCATAGATTGGTGTGCACCTCGAGTGGACTAGCTACTCTATAACTACTAGAGCCAAATGGGACACTGTGCTGATTTTTAACCAAACAACTCATACAAATATTATGAGGCTTCGTCAATGAGGTTAGTCCATATATCATGTCATGGTTGATGAGTGATTTCAAGTAGCCAAAATTGAGATGTTCAAGTTGCCTGTGCTAATATGTGGCAACTTCTTCTCCCTTGGTTGCCAAAGCTTGATTGTCTTGCAATACAACAACTTCATATATCATGTCATGATTGATGAGTGATTTCAAATAGCCAAAATTGAGATGTTCAAGTTAATATGTGGCAACTTCTTCTCCCTTGGTTACCAAAGCTTAATTGTCTTGCAATAAAATCGCAATTTGAAACATATTATCTATACAGATAGCATGAGTGATAATTGTCAAACCTTTGAATTGCTCTTGAATGAGGTAGAGTTTTTTAAGGCCTACTTTGAAGAATTCAACTCTCAAGTTTGTGATCAAGCAGTTAATTCATAGAGAGTATAGAGAGTATAGTTTGTGATCAAGTAGTTAATTCATAGAGAGTATGTGATCAAATGTTTATTTTTTTTATGAGACAAAGCATCCAATGAACATAAGTCATGTGATAGGTATGTGCTCAAAAATACAAACAAGCATAATTGATACCGATAATGGTTTATATTAAGTTCTTGGCTGTTTTTGCCAAGAGTAACCTTCCCATAATAAGATGAATGGTCAAGGCTTAAGAACCATTCCTTCTACCTTTCAGATTTGTTATAAAAACAAGGCTTAAGAACCATTCCTTCTACCTTTCAGATTTGTTATAAAAACATGGCTTAAGAACCATTCCTTCTACCTTTCAGATTTGTTATAAAAACATTGAATGCAGATGGAGTGCACATAGCACTATTACAACAAACACACCGTCACTCACATTTGTTATAAAAACATTGAATGCAGATGGAGTGCACATAGCACTATTAGAACAAACACACCGTCACTCACAGTTTCACCTAACCTAATGAGTGAGGATTAAAATTTAAAAATCTATTATAGAAATCCTTCTAGCTTCTCACCCCTCTTCTTTGTAGGTAATACAATCAACTTTGTAGGTATAGAAAGTGGTTCCAATTCTTAGATTCGAACATCATGCTAATTTTGTATGCTAATTTTGTTTGTTTGATGAATTTTTGGTGGTTACTAAATGTTCAATTGCATCTCATTAGTCCTCTAAACATTATGAACAACCAGGCTCTCTAGTCAACTTTATCAAAAATAGTGAAGGCCAAACAAAATAAGGGACTAAGGGGGCCATAGTAAAGTGAGGGAGGTAATGATTAAATGAAGTGGAGACCCTAAACACTTAAAGATGCTTACGGAGGTATATCAGTGTATTGTGTAGCGAGAGTTGGAAAAGAACTTTTTTTATATGTAAGGGTTAGAAACGTGCTTTTGCATTTTCTTTCATGCGAAATAGTTATATTTTTTAACGACTAAAAATCTGACAACAACATCAACCATGTATAATTTTTATAAAACTATAAAATTTCACTTCCATTATATTGGTCTTTAAAAGAGATTTCCAAAAGAGATTTTGGATTCCAACTAGATTGGTCTCAAAAAGAGATTTCCATTATATAGGTCTTAAAAAGAGATTTCCAATTCCAACTAGATTGGTCTCAAAAAGAGATTTCCAATTATATTGGTCTTAAAAAGAGATTTCCAATTCCAACTAGATTGGTCTCAAAAAGAGATTTCCAATTATATTGGTCTTAAAAAGAGATTTCCAATTCCAACTAGATTGGTCTCAAAAAGAGATTTCCAATGAATACGTATATGCCTCGTAAACATATAGGATATTGTCTCACCGAAAAAAAAAAAACAAAATAGGTATAGGGTGTTTTAGTCGAGGTGAGGTGCAAAGGTTTTAAAGAACCAAAACATTAGATCTAACTTTGGATCTCACGATCAATACTACTTCACATTCATTGACAACTCATGCATCTTCAACGTAGACATTCAACTCCACATGGCCAAACAGATGTCTTTAAGCTCAGATAGCCTCATGCAGTGATTGGATGTCCCTTCTAATGTAAGAGATGGTTGGCCGTTGGATTGTTCATAAGATGACCTCTTAATTCAATTGAATGATACATAATCACTTTGGGTCGCTTATTATCTAATTTAAGCCAGCTTTAACATGGCATAAGACGATACGGTCTTTATTCATATGACCCATGAAATGCTTGAGACGGCCTAATAAAGGATAAAGAAAGACCAGTAAGTGAACTATCCCAGACCCATGAAATGCTTGAGACGACCTAATAAAGAAAGACCAGACAGTGAATTATCCCAGAATTCCTGTAGGCCATTTTCTTCAAAGAATATGTTCTTTGAAGAATAGGTTTCTTTCAAAAATTGGAGGTTTAAGATTTGAATTGAATCTAATAAACAGAGTTTAAACTCATATTAAATAAATAACAATAACGTGTGATGACATGATTTATGGTCTGATGAATTTATTATTTTCCACATTCATCTGCAAGAGCTGATTCCATATACCGTAGAAATCAAAGTCCAACACAGAAGTGGCTTTCCCACATTATAAAAGATAACAAAGTTTTGTTAGCCAAAAACCCAGCTCTCATGAAAAAACCATCAATTGCATTCAATAAAAAACATCCTACACACGCAATTATTAGATCAAATTCTCATGAGTCCGCCCTGTCTTCGTGTGTGGACTTGACAGATATGAGGGCGCGAGAGGTTTTGTAAAAGAGATCAGCCCTCCGCCCATAATCGCCGGGGGACTTTCCCTCGTCTTCTCTCATCACCACCTCCTCCAATTTCTCCAGCTCTTCTGCTATTTTATCAGCCGATTCTTCGCCTTCCCCAATTATATCAGACTCCCCACCATTCTCGTTACAATCGGTGGGAACATTCAAAATAATATCCCCATATTTAGGTACTGCACCTTCACCATTTTCTACGCCTTCCTTCGCAGGCCATAAGTCCCAAGCGCCGCAACGAACGATGTTTCCCAGCTTGGACCCTCTTGACCTAAAAATATTTGCACAGAAAGAAAGAGAAGCGACCCCGTTTGGCCTCAAAATCGGAGCAGGAGGAAAACATCGAAGCCCTGTTTTGGTCCTCTGGCGATCCAAACCCCACGAGGAGCAAACAGTGGCATGACACACAACGCCCTGCGTGCTCATGGTGGAGGAGGGCAACAGTGCTTTGGTGAGCAGAAGCAATGGTCCGGGTTGTGGATCATTGGATTGATTTTATAATCATATAGAGAATGCCACCTGCCTTTTTAAAGCCTACAACTCAACATCTGTGTGGCCAGCTGTTTCGATTATATGAAACAAACAGTTGTAATATGAGTTTTCGAGGGTTAGGTAGATTGATAAGATTTTGGGCACTTACCAAAAGAAGATCTAAGTTTTAGAGGCATGCACAATTTAGACAAGCAGTCGTAGTGTTGTAATATGAGTTTTAGAGGGTTAGGTAGATTGATAAGACTTTACGCACTTATCAAGAGAAGATCTAGGTTCAAACTGAGGCATACCCAATTTAAACAAGTAGGTAGTAGTGCGACCTGAGTCCGCTGTGTGTACATCAGCTTGAAGACAACGATACCACCGAAACACTAGGCAACCGGCTAATAGACTCTTTCGTCGGCATGACAAAACATAAGACGGCAACCTACATGTCGGCACCCTTAAACTTTCACTTCCGTGACGGCATGGCATTAGATTGCACCCGCTTGACCGCACCTGCTCAGACGGCTAACACTACAAGACGATAGAGTTTCGACAGCAACGTCTCCTCTCACGACGGCACAAATGTATGTCGGCATTCCTAAATCATACGTAGGCAACTTTATGCGGCGACACGGCACAGTCCCACGGCAATACCAGATGCAATGACATCTTCAAGGCGTCATCCTTACTACAGCATCGGGCATGACGGCTCAACGGCATCCCTTCGTATGGCACGACGATGCTTTCCTATTACTGTATCTATCTTCTTCGATCTCCTGCCGTTCTTTCTTCTTCATCCTCTTGCTGATTTTCTCAATCACTATTCTTAGACCTCCTTCCGATCTTTCTTTTTCTTCTTCAACCTCTTGCTGATTTTCTCAATCTGTCTCCGGACGTTAATTGAGTTATTAATACTTGGATTATCACTTCTCATTATTAAAAATCTTGGATGCCTCTGTATTAAGGGGACCTAGCTTTGCTAATTCCTCTGTTTTATAGAACCATTTAGTTTTTAGTAACGATATTTTTTTAAATTTTAACTAGGAAAAAATAATATCTAAAAGATATTTTAATAAATTTATTAATAAGTGGAAAATTATTTATCATTAATAAAGAAATTAGTTTATTTTTAAAAATCAATTTAGTATCCACTCTTACTTTAAAAAATTGAAGAAATTTTGGTTAAACTCTTAATCTTGTGTAGAAGGCAGCAAAGCTTTGGTTCTATGGTGAGAGAATTGTGATCCCTTCTTTAAGACTTTGTACAAATCTCTTGCGACATCTATGTTTAATACTCTTAGACTCAATGATAGATGGCATGTTAACTTTTCTAAAGCTTCTTAACATGAGTTTGAGTGCTTAATTTTAGAAGTTTGGTGTTTAATTTTAGAAGTTTGGTGCTTATATGTCTAATAATGTTTTGTTATTGTGAATCTTGCATTTAAAAATTTCTTCTAGAATATTTCTTTTTAAGTTTGGTATCACTTACAAGAAGTGTGCTTGTTGTGGAAGATTTAAGATAGTTGAGCATTTTTTTTAATTCATAAATAAATCAAGTAAATTTGGGATAGAACTTAGAAGGATTATCTAGCTATTTTTGGTAGAAGAGTGAAATGGAGAGGTGCTTTATTTGATTTTTACACTCATTTTGAAAAAAATCATTAAAATACTTAAACAAATCGTGTTTTTTATATCTAGTTTATCAAGAGTTATAACAATTTTTATAAGGATAATATTTCTATGGTAATTCAAACTCTTCAACCTTACTATAACTAGGTTTTGCAAGTTGATTCCTTAATTGCAAAATTGAAGAAGCAAGCCTAGTGAAATGAAGATACCATGTCGATATCAAGATTTGTTGTTTATCATGAGAACCTAAATGAAGGTTAATAATTATAAACTCAAATCAATAAAAAAGGTAATTAAGGAAAATTTTGATAGTGACTATGTTCATCATGTTATAATGTAGATTTATTATGATTAGTGTTTACATTAATGTGATAGAAGAATATATAAATGGATGATCAAAAGGATAAAATTCAAGATTTACAATAAACTTTACAACTACCCATAACCCTCATAACCAAATACATAAATACCTCATTAGGACACAATATCCATAACATTCCCCCTATTGCATAAATTCCCAACTAATGTATATAGAAGAAAAGTTTTACATTTTCTAAATTAAATATGTGCAAGAGACTTTGTCAAAATGTTTGTACGTTGCTTCTCAATTGAACAAAATTGAAGTCGTATGTTATGTTCAAGAACATGTTTGCAAATAAAATATCACTAAAATTTAGTGTGTTTTATGCACTCATAAAAAACTAGATTGTAAACAAGCTTTATAACTCCTTGGTTGTCATAAATTAGGATCATTTATTGCTTCTTCAGAATGCCCATTCTTGACAATATGTGATGTAAATCCTCGAAAGAATACATATCCAAATGTAGATCAATGGATCATGCATAAGTCACATCCATAAAATCTATCAAGAAGAATTAATCATTCTCCTTGTACTCCAAATCATACTTAGACGTACCATGGATATATCTAAGTACCCACTTTGTTGCTTTTCAATGGCACACCTTTGGTTCTTGCATGAACCATGAAAGATACATGACAACATAGTTTATGTCCAGTCTGATATATGCTAGATAAATGAAATTCCCAATCAATCGGTGATAGAGAGTTCCATTCACATATGGAGAAGGATAATTTTGAGATAGTTACAACCC
This sequence comes from Wollemia nobilis, assembly GCA_028583015.1. Classification (NCBI taxonomy): domain Eukaryota; kingdom Viridiplantae; phylum Streptophyta; class Pinopsida; order Araucariales; family Araucariaceae; genus Wollemia; species Wollemia nobilis. The sequence continues at coordinate 1,255,910 of JAQPPZ010017247.1, forward strand.
TATTTCCATTGAAGTGGTCATTGGCTTGTAATCTATCATTCAAAACTTCTTGAGCAATATCCTAGCATAATTTATTTGTGATATGAATAGATGGTTCTCAATTTGCCACACATCCAAGATAAGATAATAACACATTAGTCCATGATTATTGATGTCAAGCGATCATTTTTGATGCTCTCTTGGTCTCTTCAATCAACTTCAATGAATCCCAATGATGACTAAGTCATCAACATACATGATTATGATCATGAGTTATCTTCCTTATCTCTTGAATTAAAGGTTTGAATCATAAGAACTATGATAGAGTCCATGTCATAAAATATCCTCATTGATCTTCACATACTAGGTTGTGAGAGCCTATTTCAATCCATAGAGAGATTTGATGAGACCATATACTGTCTTCTCCTAATCAAGTATGATGAATCTCTTTGGTTGTGTTATGTAGACTTCATTGAGGTCACTATTGAGAAATACACTCTTCATGTCAATTTGATGCACTTTTCAAACAAATTGCATAGCTATTGTAGAAACCATATGAATGGTCTTGATATTTGTTGTTGGTAAAATTTTTTCATCATAATTGGTTCCTTTCTTCTGTGTATATACCTTTGCAACAAGCCTTGATTTGTATTTATTTATGGTCCTATCAGCTTTGTATTTTGCCTTGAATACCATATTGCTCATCAAGGATAGACTAACCTTGTTTCAAACTCTACTTTGAGTTCTTGGCCCTATACTAGATGTGTTTGGAACACCAAGTTCACATCATGAACTATGTTGAGATACCATTTGGGATTGTAAGTGGTACTTGAAGTTGATGTTCCTAGGTCATCATCTCTAGCAAGATCATCTCCATCATCTTTATCAAAATTGACATCCTCTCTCTTATAGGTATCATCATCATCATTAGACATAAAACAATAGGTTTTTTTTAACAACACATGGCTTAGAAGAAGAAGTACACTCTTTCTTCTCATAAAATAGGATATTACAAATGATACACAACTTCTTAGTGGCAATATCCATGAGACAATATCCCTTCAAATCACTATTATATCTAATAAATATTTATTGCTTGAATTTCTTGTACAACTTCATTTGCTTCTACTTTGGAATGTGCATGAAGGTTATGCATTCAAACACATTGACATATGATATAATAGGTTTGATATCCATCCATACCTCTTTAGTTGTGGCACCATTTAGTGGATATACAGGTGCATAATTCAATAAGTAAGTTGTAATACAAATAACTTTTGCTAAAATTATGGCTCCAAATTAGCATTGTTCAACATGCATTGCAACATATATTGAATAATATGATTATGTCCTCTACAAATTTATTTTTTCAAGGCATGTAGGAATTCATTAATTGTCATTTGATGCCATGGTGCTTGATAAAAGTACAAAGTTCATAATTTGTGTTCTCCCCTTTTATCCAAGTAGAGTAATAGAATGGGACAACCAATAATCATCTCCACATGAGTTTTGAACTCTTAGAAAATATGGAAGTCTTCATAATTTATCTTTAGGTGGTACATCTACATTCATCATGTATGATCATAACAAAATACTTGAAAATATTTATATCCACCAAAACTTAGATCCATTGGTCCTTATAGAGTGATGTGCACCTTTAGTTGATAAGTTACACTATGATTACTAAATCCAAATGGAGCACTATATTGCTTTTTAACCAAATAAATCATACAAATATTATGAGAATTTGACAATGAAGGAATTCCATGTACCATATCATGATTGATGAGTGATTTCAAGTGGCCAAAACTGATATATCTAAATTTCCTATGCCAATGTGTAGCAACTTCATTTGCCTTGGCTATCAAAGCTTGGTATCTTGCATTATAACTGCAAGCTAAAACATATTGCCTATGTTAGTAGCATGAACAATTGTCAAACCTTTAGATTTTTCTTAAATGAGATAAAGTTCTTAGTGCCTATTTTGAGGAATTCAACTCTCAAGTAGATAATTCATAGAGTATGTGATCAAATGTATTTTTATAAGGTAAGGCATCTAATGAACATGAGTCATGTGATCTATATGTTCTCCAAAATGCAAACAAGCATCATTGATACCAATAATGGTTTATATTGAGTTGTTGCCAAGAGGAACCTACCCATAATAAGATGAATGATCAAGGTATATGAACCATTCCTTCTAGCTTTTCATGTTTCTAGCAACTTCTAAATCAACATACATGTAGGCCCAAAATGGCCACATCCTTAGAAAAAAATTGAGAATATTTTCTAAGGCATGGAGATGTCCTAAGTTGCTCATACTTCAGTGAATTTTGCAGCGACATAGCACAAGATGTTCCACATCGCTATCAACCCAGGTCAAAGTTGATGTCATCGTTCTTAAACCAGTGACTCAGTGCACATTGCTCCAGCTAATGCAATAAAATGATTAATTTTTTTTTGTTCTATTCTGTTGAGGTTCACATTCATTTTAGAGCGGATCAAAACACATGTTCTATGTCATTGGTCAAAGAAGTCAAAATTCCCAAAATGAAGCACAAGGTAGCGACACAACACAAAGTTTCATGAAGAACTATTTTACACTACATTTTGAGCGGCACAGAGCAAGGCTCTATCCCATGGACAACTTGGTAAAATTTTGAAGACATGGATATCAAGGAGTGGGCTACGACATAGTGTTCTACACCATGGATGTGAAAGTGAATTAAACAATTTTAAGAATTAAAGGGAGCGGCCTAGTGACATGTTTCTAATCTGTGCATATTGAAGTATATTTTTTTGATGTGCTCCACACCGTTGGTCAAAATGGTCAACTCAAGTGATAAGTCTCTCTAAAGAGTGGCCTAGTGACATGTTCTATGTCGCTCATCTCCAAGCATTGTTGAGGTTTTAATCGTAGCCATTCATGAGTGAATCAATGGTCAAGCTTATGCTGACACTTTCTCAGGCATACAAAAGTGAAGTCTTTGCAAATAAGAACCAATTGATTCGAGCAGGTAGGTGAAGCATCCATGGAGCCAAGAACCAAGAACTTAGTTAGTTATAGATCTATGGCCAGATGAAGTCCCCAAGAAAGATAGATGACTTAGATCTAGAGTCTAATAGCCTAGAGCCTAACTACCATTGAAGAGTGAGCAAGTTGCAGAGCTGAGCTATGAGGGTGTGCGACATCGCATGGATTCTTTGGGCTTCAAAGATAAATGAAATGATTCTATCGATCTGGCATGGTTTTCTCCTTGTAATGTTCCATCTTCTTCTTTCAATGTAAAACTATTAATAGAGGTCGAACCCTCAATTTTTAGGGTCAGCTCTAGAGTGTTTGCTTGCCCTACTATGTAATATTTTTTGCAAATCAATAGAAGGAACATTACTTGGATGTTTACCTCTAGAAATTGGTGTCTTCAATAATTCTATCGAGAGATTCAAGTTGTGGATTGCTTTTCTACTAATGTTGTATGGTTAGTCTATTCTACTGATATTGGATTACTAGCTTAGAGCAATTGAAATATTTTCATAATTGAATCTATGCTTGCAAGAAGTTCTTTTCTATTAAATCTAGATACTGATATTATTATGCTAAATTGGATTATTAGTATTATAGATGTTGAAATAGCTTCTTGGAGTATGTCTCTATTCTATGTATCTTGATGAAGATTATTTATTTCTTGAATGTTGTTAATCTCAAGTGTGGGACACTAGAAATTATTTGTTAGAAAGGTTTTCCCTATGGATGCCTATGTTGTTAGCTCTATCCGACCACTATTTTGATTATAATTTCTTAACCCTAAACCCTTTTCTATCCCTATCTCTTAAAAATTTACTGAGCTTAAATGAGTCAACACCTTATCAGTTGACAAGGAACCAACCTACTCTAGAGGTTGGATTAGAGTAATATTTAGTCCATCCAATGTTGAGGTCTGAACTATGACTAGTGGGTGCAAGCCTAATTAGAAAATTGGAAGATAGACAATCATAATTTCAAGTTTTTCTTGATGTCAATTTGGATCCCAATAATTTTGGCATGCTCGATGGGACCTATTTACAAGAAACATTAGTTAACCCACCCTTGCTTTATTTTGTATCTTTTCTGAAGGAATCAAGATTTGGTGAATTATCTTGACCTTGTTAAGTGGTGAGTAGTAAATTCACCTAGTGACTCCTTGAATGCAAGAAACCAGAAAGCCATCCCTATAGCTTGTAGTTTTTCATGAATACTAGGTCATATGCAAAGAATAACCCTGGTTCTTTCATCTACTATGAGCTCCCTTTTAGAGGATCTACCATCATAAGATATTTGAACCAATATTTCCATTCAGATGAAACTCCTCCTGAGCAACCTACTGTAGGGCCCCCAAGGCCACCTCCAGCAAGAACTACACAAGTAAATATGGCTCAAAATGTACCCCCTAATCAGCCCCTACAGAAATATCCCAGCTGGAATACAGTTGGTCCCCTAAGACTAGCTCATATGCATGATATTCCTTAGGTTATAACTAAATCCATTCCTACATATGATGGATCAAGCAAGACTGCATATGAACATTGTCAAGATATTCTAAATTTAGCAGCCATCCATAACATAAAGAATGAAGATGTCATCATCAGAATCCTAGCCCTATCCTTCAGAGGGAAAATTTTACACTAGTTCAGGACTTTAGAAGATAATACCATTACATCATGGGTAGCATTAGTAGAACCCTTTGTAGAAGATTTCAATGAGTCTATTGATCCCTTTTCCCTCCTCAACCAATTTACATCCATGCAAAAGCATCAACAAGAGTCCATTTCAGATTTTAACCTGAGATTTAGTAGGTCCTAGAAAAGAATTCCACCTAAAGCCAGGCCAACTACAACCCTTGCTTTCATGTACTACATTAGAGCCCTTGGATCTGAATTGGGTCTGCAAACCCAATAGTCAAGAATATGTACCTTCCCCCAAGTCTATAATGTAGTTGTCCAAGCTAAAAATACTCTTATCAATGTGGGAAGATTACCCCCTAAAGCTATCATACCCTATTGTTCAAAAATTTCCAATGTTCAAAACTAGGCAACTACATCTTCTTATATGGATCCTCCTTCTTTATCATCCCTACTTCCTCAGATGACCCCTATTCCTCACCCTAAAGTATCATCTACTATAGTTCCTTTCCCACCACTTCCTATTCAAACATCCCAAGAATCCACTATGCTTCTTGATATACATAATACCCTTAAAATACTCAGTAACAAGATGAGCTCAATGGAAAAAAGAGAGATAGAGAGATCTCAACAAAGAATATTTCCCTATGTCAATAGGGACCAAAAACTTGGTACCAACAATAGCATAGGAATCAGAGTAAATACAATGCAAGAAGATCCAAGATGTTCCTCTAAAACAAGCCTGGTAAATGTGTGGTGTCTTGTATGCAATGATCCCCATGATTCAGAATCATGTGTCATGTACCAACATCATGTGCAATAGGCTATGGAAATGGTAGAGAGGAATCAAAAAGGTAGGGTCAATATGCTTTGGCAACTAGACCAGATCATGGTTGGACAAGACCCAGATGAAGAAGGGTCAATTTTAGTTATGACAAGATCAGGAAAGAAGACCTTGCAGGTTGATCCACAAAATATGGGTCAATTTCAAGTTCCTTCCCAAAAGAAGAAAGATGCTCTCCCTCAAGGTAATGATATTTTCCCTATTCCTCAAGAAAAATAAAAGAGGGATATGGTCCCAAAAGGCCAAGAAAAGGAGGTCAGATTCCCTAGAAGATATGATAAATAAAATGAAAAGGGATGAGATCCAAGAGTGAAGCACAAGAAAAGCTTAGATTTCCCTCCATAACCAAGAGGTAAAGGATTGAGGCCACACAACAATACAAAAGGAAGTATGGTGAACCAGAGAGAAAGTCTGAGAATTCCTCTTTAATGAAATTAGAGTATAACATTGTAGAGGAGATGAAAAGAATACCCTCAAAGGCTAGCCTGTATGATACTCTATTTATCCCTAGCCAAATAGACCTGTTGAAGGCTTCTCTAAGAAAATATCCATAAGAAAAGTAGGCTACTACAATCCTCAACATGCCCTCTAGGAAAGACAAGATGTCCCCTGCTACCCTAAAGAACAAACCCCCTCCCTTTTACATTTCTTTGAGGATGGAGGGTTGGATTATCCGCAACTGCATGATTGATTCAGGGGCTTCCACCATAGTTATGCCCAAGGCAGTCTATGAGGAGATGGGAATGGAATATACCAGATCCTATCCTAGAGTTTTGTAGTTGGATGGGACCCTAGTAAAGATAGTAGGGGTAATAAAGGATGTTCTAATGAGGTTGCATAGAGCTCCAGAGGTAACCATTGTGCAAGAAATAGTGGTGGTAGACCTAGAGCCTTATTTTAGCCTATGTCTTTCAAGAGAATTCACTACCAAATTGGGAGGATGTATGTACATGGATTACTCTAGTATGGTGATTCCATTTAAGGGAAAGAGAATAAGGATTACTCCTGAGAAGCCCATGTCTTATCATATTGAAAAAATTGAAGAAGACATGTGTAACCTCACTCCTCTGGATGAGTTCCAACTGGTGGAAAGTTTTGAAGAACTAGAGGTTGAGGATGAATTATCATTCAAAGAAGATTACAATCAGTTTGGAATAGGCATGGGTACATATAGCATTTCCTTAGAAATAGAGAAAAGAGTCCCTACCATATCCAATCAGTCATTAAGGGAGATAGAGACTTGGACCATGCACTTTGATGGTGCAAGATGCAGAAATGGGGTTGGTGTTGGTGTATTGTTGTAGTCTCAGTCAGAAGGTGCAAAGAGTTTCGCATATAGATTGACTTGGTCCTGTACCAATAATGTTGTAGAGTATGAGGCTTTGTACCTTGGACTAATGTAGGCTGAGAGTATGGGCATCAAGATACTGAATATATATGGTGATTCTGAACTAATTGTTAATCAGGTAAGAGAGAGGTGCAGTAGTAAGCACCATTACCTGAAGGTATACAGAAATAGGGTATGGGATTTGATGGAATCCTTTGATGCCCTAAATATTAATTTTATTCCTAGAAGATAGAACACTTTGGCTGATTCCTTGGTAGTGAGGGGAGCAAATTTCAACCCATCTATAGATATAGGAGTCACAAAAGACAAAGGGATCAAAATTATTTTTAGGCCTATAGTACTAGACAAGTAGATCTTCTAGCAAGTTTTTGAAAGTGATGAATAAATCATTGATTTCCTAGTAAGGGAAGCCTATCTATCAACCATTCAAGAGGAAAATCTAGAAGAGATAGACCAACAAGATGTCATCCAACTAAAAAACAATCATATCCCTAGAGGGTTGGTCACTTTGGAAAGCTTGTTTGATAATGAAGATAGGAAGAAGATCAAATCTATGGAGATCAATGAAAATATCTACAAGGAAATTGAGATCAAAAAAGAAAAGAAGCTCAAATTTGGAGTCAGATGTTCTCCAGAAGAAGAGGAGGATATCAAGATCCTATGCCTGAAATACCAAGACATTGTGGCTTGGTCATATGAAGATCTTAAAGTATATGATAAAAAGGTGATCCAACATACAATTGAGCTAGAACCAAATGCAAAACCTTTCAGGCAGAAGCAGAGGCCTATGAACCCTAGAATTGAATCCATAATGAGAGAAGAACTATTAAAGCTACTGAAAGCTAAGATTATATATCCAATCAAACACTCCACCTAGGTAGCTAACTTGGTTCCAGTAAGAAAGAAGAATGGAGACATCCGCTTGTGTGTGGATTTTAGGAATCTCAACCAAGCATCATTAAAAGACCACTATCCACTCCCTCAGATTGATCAGATCTTGTAGATTATTGTAGGAGTAGAGAGGTTCTCACTATTATATGGCTTCTCTAGTTACAACCAGATTTGGGTGAAAGATGAGGATCAGTTCAAAATAACATTTACCACCAAATGGGGTACTTTTACCTATCAGAGAATACCTTTTGGTCTATCCAATGTAGGAGCCACATTCCAAAGAGCAATGGATTATGCCTTTGGAGAGCTGATCAACAAAGTCATTCTAATCTACTTGGATGACATGACTGTATTCTCACATAAGAAGCAAGATCACCTAGCACATTTAGAGCAAGTATTTAAAAAGTGTAGGGAATTTGGTATCTCTCTCAACCCAAAGAAGTCATTTTTTGTAGTCCATGAGGGAAATTTGTTAGGCCATGTGGTCTCTAAAGAAGGTATGGCTATCGATCTAGATAGAGTCAAGTCAATTCTTGCTCTTCCATTGCCCATGAACAAGAAATATTTGTAGTACTTCTTTGGCTAGATCAATTTTATCAAAAAATTCATCTCAAATTTTTCTCAAAAGGTGAAACCTATCTCAGAACTACTAAAGAAGAATGTAGATTTCAAATGGATTGAAGTGAGAAAACAAGCTTTTGAGATCATCAAATAGTCCATTGCCACTACTCCAGTTCTAGTGAACCCTGACTTCAGCAAAGATTTCATTTTGTATGCTTATGGAGCTGAAGAGAGCTATGCATCTATGCTCACTCAAAAAAATGATGAGGGAGAAGAACACCCCATATTATTTTGGAGTCAAAATCTCCATGAGTATCAGGTCAAGTACAATTTTATTGAGAAACAAGTATTTGTAGTGATGAAGTCATTGAAGAAATTTAGGTAATACTTGGTTCAGAGTAAAACACTGGTATACGTAGTTCATCCAGATGTTAGAAGTTTCATTTTACAAGGTGAACTAGGAGATAAAAGAGTTGGTTGGATTACTAAGATCCAGGAATATGATGTGGAAATCCATCCTACTAAGCTAGTCAGAGGTAGAGCATTATGCCAAGGTTTAATAGAAAGTAGCAATTATAGTAGAAGTGATAGCTTGTCAGTCATCAGTAGAAGATCAGACTGAAGAGCTACAGTTAGGAGAATCAGACTAGGTTGATCAGATGACCAAATACTTCTAGATAGGAGTTTGTCCTAATAATATTAACCCATCACAAAGGAGAAGATATAGGCTTCAAGCCTTGAAATATGTCTTACTACCAGAAGGACTATACAAGAAAAATCTTGATGGAGTCCTCTTAAGATGTTTGAAAGAAGATCAGAAACAAAAGGTCATCGAAGAGTTCCATGGAGGATTATCTGGAGGACACTTTTCAGGAAGGGTCACAACTTTGAATATCATTAGGGTAGGTTATTATTGGCCTACTATTTTTGTTGATACCTTCAAAGTTACAAGAGCCTATGATGAATGCCAATGATATGTGGGGAGAACCAGGAATGCATCATTTCCCCTCAAGCCAATTCAGGTTGAAGAGCCTTTTCAGCAATGGGGGCTAGACTTCATAGGGGTAATTAATCCAAATTCCTTAGTAGGACATAAATATATTTTGACTACCATAGATTACCTCACCATATGGGTAGAAGCCATTCCCACAAAGAAATCAGATCAAGAAGTGGTAATTGACTTCATGGAGAGTTTGATCACAAGGTTTGGTGTCCCAGAAGCTATAGTAAGTGACAATGGCCCAAATTTTATAGGAGCTAAGTACATTGAGTTTGCTAGCAAGTATGGCATTACTATAAAAAATACCTCCAACTACTATCCCCAAGGGAATGGATTAGCAGAGTCAACTAACAAAAATCTACTAAGAATCTTGAGGAGATCATTAGAAGGTAACAAGAGAAGTTGGCACCTACTATTAGAACAAGCTCTATGGGTAGATAGGATCACCATAAAAAAATCCATTAAGACCTCTCCTTATGCCTTGGTGTATGGCAAAGAAGCAGTATTACCTATTCACTTGGAAATTCTAGCTCTCAAGTTGATAGACACAGAGGATGAGTCTAAGCAGAATCCAATTGAAACTAGGTTAACACATTTACTTCAGCTAGAAGAAAAAAGGACTCAAGCATATGAAGACTTCCAGAAGCACTCATTTGATATCAAGGGATGGTTTGACAAGAAATCTAGATTCAAAAATTTCAAAGTAGGAGACTCTATTCTAAGGTGGAATGTGGAAAGAGCCAAGCCAGGGCACCATCAAAAGTTTGATTCTTTCTGGGATGGTCCTTTCAAAGTAGCAGAGGTTAAAGAAAGCAATGTTTTCTAGCTTGAAGATCTAGAAGGAAACATGCAACCGATCCCGATCAATGGTTTTCATATAAAACTCTACTTTGATTAAGATATACATTCATTGTAACATATGTACATATATTGTATTATATTGTTTTTCCTTTGCTAAAGTTTTCATTTTGTAAAGTAAAAAAAAAAAAATTTTACTTCAAATCAGTTCAAAGTTGTAAAATAAACTAAGGGTGGTAGCGGAATACAACATGTGTTCCATCCACTCTCCAATAAGCGAATATAGCAATGAAGCAACATGTGTTCCATACCACTCTTCAATGAGAAAAAAGAGTCATGGACTACAACATCTAATCTCCACCACTCTAAGAAAAGGAAAGTGATGAAAAGCATCATGAGTTTAATGAGTGCTTCATGCCACAACCAATCAACAATGGACATGATGATTCCTACCACCAAGATTCATACCTTTGAATTAAAAAGTGTGCAACAGATAATTTTTGCATCGACCACATTAATGGTGGAAGGTATACATGCGGGAGCATTTAAAAAATTGAAATGCAAAGCCCATTCATTTCATGAAGTGACATTCACTTAGCAGAAAGAGCCAAAGGAGTAGAGAGATGAAGCTCACAAATAAAAACAAGGGAGAGAATATTCTAAATTTTTCATAAAAATGGCTCCCAAAGTTTCAAAAGAATAGTACCATCAAAAAATTAAGAGTTGGGAAACTATATTGATAAAGCAGAAGTAGTGGTAGACACTATACTGGTTCTTCTAAAGAGAACTAAACTCAGAAATAACATCAATAATAAATATTTAAGAGGTGAATCTATGATAGTCCAAGGTAATTACGTTGTCCACTCATTTTTATCTTTTTATATCTATGATTCAGTTCATCCCTATCCTAAATTAATAGCAAATAATCAAGTTTTATGATCCTAAGACAAAAGTAGTGAAAATAGCTGATGGCAAAACCCTATTTAGTATCACAACCAAAGCTTGTCATGATTTTTTCACTATAGGAGTAGACCCACCTGTAGAACCTAAACCATTTGATATAGCAGAACAAGATAGATATTATTCCATATAAAGGTATACTCATGAGAGGAGAATATTTTAAAAATGGATTTACAGCCAATTCAAAAATATAAAATAAGAGGGCTACCCAAAACCCCAATTCCTATTGAGCAATTCGCTAACCCAAAGCTCTTCTCCATGTTGGCCTGCTTAGAAGGTTTAGATTCTGACCAGTATGTGAGAGATTGGAAAATAGCTACTGTATATTACATTTCAAATGAGAGAATGTATAAACCTAAAGCAGAAGAAGAAGGTGTCAAGGTAATTTATTTTGACTGGCTAGCCTTCCTCGCTAAGTGAATGCATGAGCAATTGGTTAGAATGAAAAAGGGTTTAGAACCCCCTTCTTTTTAACACTATTCAAATTTGTTATGGATGTTTTATGCTATTGTAAGGCACATGATGCCCTAGATTCCAATGAAATATAAGAATGAAAAAGGAGACCCTATTCCTATCTATTATTGGACTACTCATCTGAGGAGCACAAAATCATTCTATAGGTTCAATTTAGAATTTCTAGGGCCAACTTTAAAAATCATGTATGGAAAATGCCCTAGATTACCATATTTGGCTAAAAAATTGCTAAGAGTAATAGACACCAAAGAGGGAGACTGGTATATCCTCATAGAGGGCACTATCATCAAACTCTATGGTTTCACTAGTAAACCTTTTCTGCTACCACATTTTATGACTAATAGGTTGTTGGCATTGGAGTACTTGAGGTAGGCAGACTTCATCAACATGAATTATGACTCTGGTAAAGGGAGGAAATATTTGTTGACTTACTCCCATAATATTGATGATATAACAATAGTCAGAAGGGGTCAAGGTGAACAAATCACCCAATATTTGGAGAGGTTAGGCCTTTTGTACATCCCATAGAGATGGAGGTATGACCCTGATGACAAGTTCACAAAGAGGAATATCACCCTTAATAGAGAAAAATCTCTCAAGTTTGAGAAAACTTTGAGGCCTCACTTTGAAAAGGGGAGGAATAACAAAGAAAGTGCTCCATTGGAATGGAATGTCACCAAAATGGAACAATTACCCCCATGGAGAGACTTTTATGAACAGATAGTCGATTTTGATCCTACGAAAAATAAAGACCATTGTTTAAAGGAGTCTAAAATTAAGGATGTTGAAAAGAAAAAGGGATGGGATGAAGGTAAAATTGTAGATTGGTGGAAGATGAGAGTAGAAACAGGTGCTAAAAAAGCCAGACTAGGTCGATCATCAGATGATGAATTTTTTGAGTGATATGACAAACATATTAAGACCTAGAAAGCTAAGGATGCTAAGAATTTGGTATTGAGTTATAAGAAAACTCAAAATATAAGATTCTCCTTCCCCACCTTCATAAGAAGAAATGCAAGAAGTAGAGATTAATGCTCCACTAATTACTAAGAAGTCCCTAAAACATTTGAGCCCTCACAAGAGCAACTAAAGAAATATTCTATAGGGGCCCAAATTATGAGTAAAATACATTACTCTGATGATAGGGTAGTAAATACAAAAGTCATTCAGATAGAAAATAGGCCCAAACATCTAGCCTTGGGTGGAGAGCCTCCTAAGGCTAAGATAGATTGGAAGAAAAAGGATGAAGACTTTGTATTCATGCCTGTGAGTTTCACTACTATAACTACAACTAAGTCAATCCCTACCACTAAAGATGTGTTACAGGAGGAGCAATCCGAAGAGGATACAGAGAGTGATAAGCCTACAATATTTCAAGTTTTTAAGAGAAAGGCTAAAGACACACTGGGAGAAACCTAGAGGGAGGTCTACAAGAAACTAAAAATGGATAAGGGGTAGAGTGTTGAACAAGTCCCTATTTCAGTTACAGAGCAATCACTACAACAAGTGCAACACCAAAGTGCAGAGGAGATTCTTAAACACCCTAATTCAGTAGGTGAAGGTATTATTTCTATCCCTTCTTCTCCTTATTCTTCCCCAAAGAAATCCCCTTCCCATTCTCAAGAAAATTTTGATCAAAAGGTACCCTCTCCCCTTCATAACTCACCACCTATTTCATCAACTGATACAGAGGGTCAAACCAATCCATATCCTCCATATTCATCTAAAATCCTAATCACATCATCTCCTATCATTCCATCTCCACCCTCAAAACCTCCAGTATCATCAGAAGGACAAGTTGTTTCATCCCCTTCAACTCATTCCATGAGTTTTACTTCCATTCCTATGTCCTTCTCAATTGCAACTCCAACAATAAGCATAGATTCAACTATTGTCACCACTACTCCACTACCATCATTTTGAGTCTATCCTCCCTTATTTTATAACTTCCCTCCCCTACAAGTCATCCCACCTTGGCTTCTCTACAGAAAGGAAAATAAGTTTCACAGAAGATCCAAGATTTTTGGGTGGAGAAACTCTCTAAGCCTTCAAAGAAGATGGCTATGAAGAGGAAGACAATGAATATTGATCCAATCACAAGGCAAATAACATAAAAATATTATCCCTATAGTGAGCAAACCTGAAGAAGAGATGACTATACAAGATTATCATCTAGAGGAGTATACTGAAGATATTGAGCAACTTCTAGAAGAGGATGAGTTGGTCATAGCAAAAGCTCATCTTGAAACTTTTTATGTCAAGATTGACATCTATAGGGAGAAGGTTGGAAAGTTAGAAGAAAAGATAGAGAGGCTAGAGAAGACAGTTAGCAATCAGAAGCAAGTAGAAAAGGCTATCAAAAATGAAGTCAAGAGCTAGTAGAACTGATATCAAGAGGCTATAAAACTTAAATATCAAGTTGAAGAGCAGAAGAAAAAGAATGAAGATCAAGCTAAGGAAATACAAGATTTGAAGCACCAGCTTTAGATTGAGAAAGCTAAGTCCTCAAGCTTTTCAAAAGGAGTGAAGAAGGTCAGAAAAGAGCTATGGTCTTGGAGAAATGCTCTGAAATACAGCCCATCATTGATTATATGGATGATGCTAGCCATTTGCTCCAAAATACCAAAGAATATTTGGATAAATTCACTCAAGAGCTGCAGCCTATGGTGATACCGATTGAACAAATATACAAGTTATCTGATTGTAGGTTTAGAAAAACTGCTAAGCCTATCCCTAATAAGGCATGGAGTATTTCTAGACTAGCTTCTAGAGTTGTGGTTAAGAAGAATAGATTACTCTAGAAAGGTTGGTTGTTATCAGATAATATTGAAAGCACAATTCAATATGTGGTAGATATCAACCAAGAAATGACTCAATATGGTTTTGGAGGACTCTAGCTTGAGAATAATACTTTATTATCATAAAAGGAGATCAAGAAGAACATAGCCTCGATCATCCAAGATGAATCTGAGATAGATGCCTAGGAAGACCAGATCGATCAAGAGCAGGTCTCCCAAATGATTCAAGACTTAACTAGGCTCAAGGATCTGATGGAGGAACTGGTGAATAAAGGTAGCTCTACAAATTATGAAGAGACCTCTAAGTTGGAATATATCCATAAATAGCTTAAGGAGACTTCCAACCCTTCTGAGGTCATTTGGAGTCAAGATTTGTAGACTCTAAAATTGATGATCCAGTTGTTTGGGACCGATGTAGAGCCTAAGGATAAGCAACAAGACTCACTGAAAGAAGAAGAAGTTGACCAAGAGTAGGAAGGCAATGATGAGGAAGAAGCTCGATAAGAGGAGGAAGAATCAGATAAGGTTGTTGAAGACTCTGAAGAGACACAGAAAGAACAGCTCAATGGTCAAGATTCAATGAAAGAATGAGCAGGTGTAGTTCCTATTCTAAGCATTTTTGTATTCATGTAAAAAGTGTTGTATATTTTTTTTATTCTGACATAGTCAGAGAAAAATTATAAAAGCATGAAGCAAAAGAGCAAAAAATGAAAATTCCATGAAGATATTTTGATCATGTTGATCAGGCTTATAAGGGAGAGCATAGTGCCATATTGTTTGACATGAAGTAGTTTTCAATCTGAAGGAGTTGCAAGTATCATTATTTCTAGCATGATTTCCATATGAACCGTTATCCTCTGAATGCCTTCACAAATGTTCTAGAGGGTGATGGTCATATAGAAGTTATTCTATGAAGCATAGCTCATAGATTTCATATTTTTGACTCCTGATGCCCAATGGATAAGACTTTGAGTTCGAAGGCTTTGTGAGCAAATCCCGGGTAGGCCCAAAATGGCCACATCCTTAGAAAAATTTTGAAAATATTTTCTAAGGCATAGAGATGTCCTAAGCCACTCACACTTTATGTATTTCATAGTGGCATAGCATAGGATGTTCCACATCACTATCAACCCAGGTCAAAGATGATGTCATCATTCTCTGACCAGTGGCTCAATGCACATTGCTCTAGCCTGTGCAATAAAATGATTAACTTTTTATGTGTTCTACGCCACTGAGGTTCAAGTTCATTTTAGAGTGGATCAGAACACATGTTCCATGCCACTAGTCAAAGAAGTCAAGATGCCCAAAATGAAGCACAAGGCAACAATGCAACACAAAGTCTCATGAAACATTATTTTTACACTACATTCTGAGAGGCGCAGAGCAAGGCTCTATCCCATGGAAAACTTGGTAAAATTTTGAAGACATGGATATCAAGGAGTGGGCTACAACATTATGTTCTACGTCACAGACATGAAAGTGAATTAAACATTTTAAGATTTAAAGAGAGTGGCCTAGTGACATGTTTCTAATCCGCACATATTAAAGTATATTTTTCTAATGTGCTCCATACCGCTGGTCAAAATGGTCAACTCAAGTGATAAGTCTCTCTAAAGAGTGGCCTAGCGACATGTTCTACATCACTCATCTCCAAGCATTGTTAAGGTTTTAATCATAGTCATTCATGAATGAATCAATGATCAAGCTTATGCTGACACTTTCTTAGGCATACAAAAGTGAAGTCTTTGCAAATAAGAACCAGTCGATTCAAGCAGGCAGGTGAAGCGTCCATGGAGCCAAGAACCAAGAACTCAATTAGTTATAGATCTATGACTAGATGAAGTCCCCAAGAAAGATAAATGGCTTAGATCTAGAGTCTAACAACTTGGAGCCTAACTACCATTGAAGAATGAGCAAGTTGCAGAGTCGAGCTACGAGGGTATGTGACATCGCATGGATTCTTTGAGCTTCAAAGATAAATGAAATGATGCCACCTCAACATTCTATCGATCTGGCATGGTTTTCTCCTTGTAATGTTCCATCTTCTTCTTTCAATGTAAAACTATTAATAGAGGTCGAACCCTCGATTTTTAGGGTCGGCTCTAGAGTGTTTGCTTGCCCTGCTATGTAATATTTTTTTGCAAGTCAATAGAAGGAACATTACTTGGATGTTTGCCTCTAGAATTGATATCTTCAATAATTCTATCGAGAGATTCAAGCTGTGGATTGCTTTTCTGCTAATGTTGTATGGTTAGTCTATTCTGCTGATATTGGATTACTAGCTTAGAGCAATTGAAATATTTTCATAATTGAATCTATGCTTGCAAGAAGTTCTTTTCTGTAAAATCATGATACTGATCTTATTCTGCTAAATTGGATTATTAGTATTATAGATGTTGAAATAGCTTCTTGGAGTATGTCTCTATTTTGTATTTTTGATGAAGATTATTTATTTCTTGAATGTTGTTAATCTCAAGTGTGGGACACTAGAAATTGTTTGTTAGAAAGGTTTTCCCTATGGATGCCTATGTTGTTAGCTCTATCCAGCCACTATTTTGATTATAATTCCTTAACCCTAAACCCTTTTCTATCCCTATCTCTTAAACATTTACTGAGCTTATATGAGTCAACACCTTATCAGTTGACAAGGAACCAACCTACTCTGGAGGTTGGATTAGAGCAATATTTAGTCCATCCAATGTTGAGGTCTGAACTGTGATTAGTGGGTGCAAGCCTAATCAGAAAATTGGAAGATAGACAATCACAGTTTCAAGTTTTGCTTGATGTCAATTTGGATCCCAACAATACCAAACTCGGATAATTTTTAAAACAACATCAATATATTGAAGGAAACAAACATAGCCTTATTATTTTATGTTCAAACCAATGTTCTTTACTATATTTCTACTATGTTGGTAGTGAGGTGCATTCTTATTTTGATAGTGAGGATCCTTCTACTTTCTTCTTAATGAATATTTTTTTGGTTCTTCATAGAACCTTATGAGAATAGGTTGTACTTGCACTCATGAAGTACATGGTCTAGTTTCTCATAAATGAAACATGTTATATTATAACCTAAACAACTCCTTTATCCTTATTGTTTTAATTTTCCCTTTGTCTTTTTACTAGAGTTGGTGCTTGTTGGGGGGATTCCACATTTCTTTAATTGCATAGACTTCTTATATTTTTGATTTGTGACTAAATCATATTCATATTTAGTCTTCATATCACATTAGTTCCTCCTACTAAAGCAAATTCATAAGAGTCTCATAAGTGGAACTTTGATTAGTCATGTTCAAATTTGTTATAAAAACATTGAATGCGGTTGGTAGTGCTCATAGCACTATTAGAGCAAGCACATTGTCACGCACGGTTTCACCTAATACTTGCATCAAGGCTCACAACTTAGAAATTTATTCTATAAATCCCTCTAGCTCTGCACCCCTCTTCATATTCAAGCAATGCAATTAAATTTATAGATATAGAAATTATTTTCAATTATTTTACTTTAACATCGTGCTAAATTTTGTGATGCATCTTTCATGATGAATGTACAATTGGATCTTATTCATCCCATTAAACATTATGATAAACCAATATTTCTAGTTAACTTTATCAAAATAAGTCCAATGTAGTGGAGGACAAGTGAAGTAAGGGGCTAAGGAGGCTAGAACGAAGTGATGGAGGTACTGATTGAATGAAGTGGACGCCCTAAATATTGAAAGATGCTTACAAAGATATATCACTATAATAGGTAGTGAGAGTTGGAAAAGAACTTTATTTAGTCACTAGGGTTATTAGCATGTCTTTGCATTCCCCACAAATATTCAAATTTGAGGTGAAACTTCAATATTTTCTTTCATGCAAAATAGTTGTTATTTTTTAGCAACTAGAAATCATGTAGCAACATCTTTAGGATAATGATAGCCATGTATAATCTTCACGAAACTATAAAATTTCACTTCATACGTATATGCCTACACTTGTAAACATATGTGTCTCAAATAATGAGAAAATAATAGTGTCTCATCGAGAAAAATATGGGCATTATGTATTTTTGTTCAATCTCCCACCAAATCACAAAATCAACAAGGGATATTCCAGATAACTAGTAAATGGTAAAAAAGGAAGTAAGTTCAAAGCACTTCCTTTTCTTCACTTCATTTAGTATAGGTTAGGTGCAAAGGTTTTAAAGAACCAAATAATCAATCCCCTCTAGTAAAAAATTATGTCTCTACACAATGGCATCAACCCTTAACAAAAGGATATCTCAACTATTGATCTCCAATTCAATGTTGTAAAAATCAAATGGCTTAGACAGTGCAAAAATAAGATATTTTTATGTTTTTGATGACATACCTCCTTAGAAAAAATGGTTAGCTATAGGTCTACTGATAATGTTTTTATTTAGCATTGATAATTTAGTCTCTAACATGTACAACTCATCGAGAAATATTTCCAATGTCCACTTTTGTCTTTAGTGGGATTTCTATTATTCCATAGTCTAAAAAATAATATGAGTTTAATGCCTCATCTATGATATTAAAATTCTCTTTGGAACTTTTTATTGGTTGATAGGTGTATAACTTTATCTGGGTGATGTGAACGATCCTATGCTTGAATGAACATGTTACATAATAAATTTGAAGATGTTTATTAATATATATATGACCCTCAAGTTTTTTTAGATGACCCTTTATCCCTTTATTTTCTTTAGATGACCCATTAAACTTGTTTAAAATACTCTAGTTAATCAATATTTCCTTATGTGGTTATATGATGGTTAAGGGATGATATTTGTATTGATTATATGGCCCATGAATTTAGTTTCTTGATCTCTAGCTCTTGACCATTCACTTTTAACTTGAAATTAATACTATAGTTGCATTTTGAGATGATTTGGATTTATGTTTCAAACAATACAATATACTTTAAACTCACAATATTTGATGTTAGCAAGATGGTATTTGCATTGGCAAGACAACATTTATGTTGGTAAGATGATTCATGCCACATGTTCTAGATGACTTGGGATAAATGCTTTCTCTAAATGGTGCATGTAATACCTTATATGATAGTGATGCTCCTTTGGCAAAGAGGGATGAACCAATCAAATTTGGATGTCATGGTCAATTCCACTTCACATCCATTGGCAACCCATGTATTTTCAACATAAACATTCAACTCCACATGGCCAAAATAGATGACTTTAAGCTCAGATTGCCTCATGTAGTGCTTGGATGTTCCTTCTAATGTAAGATATGGTTGGATTATTCATAATATGAACTTTTAATTCAATTGAATGATACATAATAAATTTGGTTAGCCTATTATCTAATTTGATCCAACTTTAACATGGTGTAATATGATGTAATATTTATTTATACAACCCATGAAATGCTTGAGTTGACCTAGTAATGCACCAAATTACATTTGCATGTGAATGAGACTATCTTTGATTCACTAAAATGGATTTGCACAGAAGGTGCTTGTATAGATACAACACATAAATAATGACAACACCCCAACCTCTTCATGGAATTCTTGCAAAATAAAAAAACAAAATAAGAAGAAACATTCAATGTCTTCTTATGAAATTGCATTAGAAGGAATCCCCTTACTCAAACTCAACAATTGTTGCATCTAATACTTCTATATTAGCAAGGGCAACATGCACCAAATTTGAAAGGTATCTCTACTCTACAACATTAGTTCACCTTTGCAATACCAAATTTTAGAAACACAAATTATTTGTGATCAACCTTTGATCGACATGATAGTGGAATAGATGCATACATGATAAGAATGAAGAGGTTGAGAGTTACAACCAAATTTGCAACTACCCACAACTCTCATTACTAATTACATGAATATGTCATCAAGACATAATATTCATAACACATCAAATCACTACAATACATGTTCAATTATTCAACATCATGCAAAAGATGAAAATTCCATTTTCCTCTAAGACCAAGTGATGCATGATTTTGTCTAGTGTATTTTGGCTTAGTTTGGATACTTTTATAATTAGATATCTTTTAATATGTTCAACATATTGATCTTGGATCAATAATATTTCTTTAAACATTATAATTTGTTCTACATCTTCAACATATTTAAAATAAGTGGATTAATTGAAACTTAAAATAATTAAACCCAGATAAAAATATCTAATGATAACATGGATTAACCCTTTGTACATGATATTTGAAGTTAAATCAAAATATAAACTTGATGGCATTACTTTCTTACTTAATATGCATATTCAAAAATAAATAAATGAAATTGATTGAAAATATATTTATTTAATATTAATAAATATTAAAATTGTAATGTTAAATATATCCCTTAATGGTCGGTGAGCACTATGCTTTCCATCATATTAATGGCTATTCAACCAATATATGTAAGCATATTATGATCCTAATCCAAGACATGATAGATAATGATCAAGTTGTTTTCACCAACTTTGATTCTCAACATTCCTCAAACTAATATCATGTTTCAAGATCCACTACAAAATCATGACCAAAAGGCAACTAATAATTTTTAGTATAGGAATGTTCCACCCCCAAATCAAAACATGGTGAGAATGATCTATTATTCTAAACACCTTGAACCACTCACTTATTGCAAGGTGATTGAAGCAAGGAATCATAAGTCTAATCTTTACCCCTATCAATCCATCTTCATTAGATTCATATTCTTCTTCTCAAATCAATGATGCATTAAGATATTTAACTATAAATGGTCAATCTAATCAGCCTAATAATAAATTTGAAAATTAAACTCATGATAAAATAAGCATAAATAGTCAATTCAATACTATTAATAAAACCTAAAGAGTAATAATCAATATAAAGATCATTTTTTCTTGGACCTAGCAAAACTCCCTCTGTCTCCCCAAACCATGGGTTTGCATTTTAGGAAGGTTAAAATGGCAAAAATAGGAAGTTGCTCATTTGTTTGCACTGTTTAGCTAATGACAAGCAAATCTATGGTATTAACCCTTACCAAATCAAATTATAGTATGAATTGTATCCCATACTAAAGTAAAAGCTCTCAAACATGGGATATCAAGGTAAAGGACTAGGCCTTCATAAACAAGGTGTCAAAGAGCCTTTTGATGCCAAATCTTGGTCGATATACTATGGGGTAGGGTATATCCCTAGTCGTAGTTAGTCTATTCCTACTTCCATTTCATTTTATAGTGATGACAAAGCCAATATTTTCTTTCAAGATGTATAGCAGGAAAATCATGCAACCCAAGCAATGAAAATAAGTGAAAGATAGCAATTGCAACAACAATGATAAAAATAGTATATAAATATGGTGTCCTTTTTTTAATTATATATGTTATTTCCAAAGAGGTTACAATGAGATCCCCTTTGAGGAGATTTTGTACCAATTTGATACAATAAATTATGACATAGAAATCTGGGTGCACTCTGCAAGATCTTCATTGCTAACACGGTGTAAAAGGTGGGTTTTTCGTGACCGCTGCTTTGAGAAGTTCCATTGTAGTTTTCGTGAACCTATAATATACACACATAAATTGAAAATATATTAGTAGCATATGAAGATCCCAATGAGATTGGACCCGTATTAAATGAAATGAATACTAAAATAGAACTAAATCAAATGCATGAACAAAAATATAAACTACTATAAAAGCAATAAATGTGCTATGCTAAACCCTATTAAAAGAGTAAAGAAAATAAATTGATCTTTGCCAGAGGTCATCTCAGGGTAGGATGACCTTACCTGCAGGTTATCTTGGGTCCATAAAACTACTATTTTATGACTGTCTTTGTGAGGCCAAGGTGGGAGTGATGTTTAGATTCAATTTGGGATTTTATCGATGAATTGGTGCATCGTGAGAGCAACTTAGTGGGTCGAATAAATCATCGAAGAAGGACGTTTGATTCACATGGAATGTGGAAGCACGAAATCCAATCAAGAAAGAAATCCAATGGTATGTATTTCAATGATGGGAGAGATTTTAGGGATTGAGAATGGTAGGAATTCATTGCTTGAACTCTGTGTATTAAGTTTGGCAGTACTTTGTTGCACAAATTCAAAAATTGAGGACCTTACACAAGAAAAATCAAGGGTTCATATTGAAGGGGTGAATGCTCTTTTATAGATTTCTTGGATGGAAGTCTAAACATAGAAAAGCACCCTACATGAAACAACAAAGAGGCAGTTCACATTTAAAAAATTGAGTTCTTATATTTGAAATCTCATGCAATTGATGATTGCATGTATTTTTGTCTATTTGGCTCATACAAAGTGCTAAATTGTGGTGTGAGATCATGTGTGGGGTTAACTGGTAATTTTAGCTACCAGATATCCACTTTATTTTTAATTATGCTTTTACTATGGACATCTCATGAGACGACCCTAATATGGGGGCCATCTTGGGTGAGATGACCCTGATCTGGAGGTCATCTCGAGGTGAGATAACCCTGATATAGGGGTTATATCAGGGTGAGACAACCTTGGAGGTAAATGAAAATATCATTTTTTAAGTGGTGAAAACCAATTTTTTATCCCAGAGGCTGTCCAAGGTGGGTCACATGGTCTAAAAGGAGTCTATTTATGTAGTTTACTCAATATAATGTATTTTAGGTGTCTACAGATACCCCTTTTTAGGATGCATTGTGTGAAAGCACAATGTGGAGTAAAAATAGATGATCTAAAGTCATATTTATGGTTGATGATGTCCATTGATCTAATAAAAATAATATGCCCCAATCATGAAAAGAATATGCAATTTTGAATGAATTGCTTTTGACAAGTTGAAGAACTTGATTTTGGTAAACTTTGGGGTGTTGGAAGATAAGCTTAAATCTACACTTTAGCCTGAGGGGATACCAATTAGGCAATTTCAATCATCCTATTATGTGTTTATTTGAAATTTTTGGTTTTTATCTACCTTAAGCAAGAAGGGCATGATTTTCTTTGACAATGATTCTTGAACGAACACAATTTTCTTGATTGAATGTTTGAATATTGATTTGATTATGAATTTTGTAATTATATGATTACCCCTCAAGTGACGAGTTAATAAAGGAGATGAAAAATGATGAAAGTGATGAGTTGCTTGACAAATATGACTTGATTTGATTTTGATCAAGTGATTATGCAATTATGAGGATTAATCTCCTTTGGTTATTGCAACCCATTTTTTTGTCATTTTTTTGTTTTTATTTTTGTATATATATATTTAATTTTTTTTTCTGTGACTTTATGGTTGAAGTGACTTGTTTTGTTTTAACTCATGAGATCTTGTAATAAATATCCCATGGTTTATAAGAGAGCACATGATGCACTCTATGATGTTAGAGGTAGTGACTATAGATCAGGGATACCTCACAGACTTGATAGATTGTTGGGACAGTCAGACCAACATATTTCATCTTCTAACTAGTGAGATGACAGTCACATTGGAGGATATCTATAGGATTATTCATGTTCTAATTGAGGGATGCCTCATTGTCTCTTCACACATTATCCAGTGAAGTAGAGTGCTTAAGAGGGTGTTTTTGGAGGATTGAGAGATTGCACAACATAGCTTGGATAGTGATGGAGTGCTTGTGGATCGAGCATTGGTATGATATAGATATCTTCTCGATAAGACATGTAATTGTGATGTCACTCATGTTGAGAATATTGCTAATTGACTCTTCAAGAGAGAGGTTACCATGGAACCTTCTTGAATTTGTTCAAGATTTGGTCGAGTGCATGGTGGAGGAGCTATTGATTATGAGTTGGTGGACACCGCTGTTGACACACTTGTATGATGAGCTCTATGAGATCCACTAGTAGGGTCGATATGGTTTAGGCTATAATTTACTCCTTCAGATATAGGATTGGGAGCACATTCAAGTGGACAAATAGAATGTGCTACCTTGGATAACTTGAAGGGATATCTTGGACCAAGAGATTGGCTATGCGATCTATTGGAGGTGATATTAGGAGCAGGGATGAAGTTTCCATTTTTTAGGTATGTTGCACCACTATATTAACTCTTTTAAGAGACTAAGTCCTAAGCATGTGATATGATGGCCTTACAGGGATTTTCTACCATGGGTAGAGGTATACCAACAGATGAGGCATATTAGGCATGGTTTATGGGTGATCGGCCTCCATGGCATAGAGTGGGAGTACTTCTAGTACTCTTACATTAATTTTCAATTCAGGGTGAATTAATATATACCTAGTGAGACCATCATATAATGATGTCAAATAGATGAGATGCAACTTGAGTGGCCATGAGTTGAGTCGATGGGTGAGAAGGTGGATCAACTGCTGGTAGATCTGAGGATAGAGGACCCATGCACAACCGTATAGTATAGTGCATGGTGGGTCACATGACTATAGCAAGGTGGTATACCAATGGGTGGGTGGGCTAGAGCTAAGATAAAAGAGTTATTAGGGGATGAGGTAGACTCAATATAGTGATGAGTGCATCACTAGATAGAGGGGGAGTGGGGAGATACCTCTAGGAGAGGTGATCCACAAGGTGAGGGTAGGGATGATGAGGATCCATAGGATTACGAGAATCTACTCAAGGAGTAGGTCTAGAGCTTACAGTGATAGTTGTTAGAGTGGGATACCATGGTGGTATTGTTATAGATCCAATTGGATAATGAGAGGCAACAGTGGAGGAGTTTATCTGAGGAGAGAGACACTCCAAGGAATTAGGTGTAGAGTTATTAGGAGGATATTGATAGATTGATAACAGAGTGATATGATCTATGGACATAGGGGATGACTATAATAGTAGAGTGATATGCTATATAGAATCAAGTGGTAGCCTTGATAGATATGTAGGGACTAGTAGGGATAGGTAGCCAGGCTACAGGTGATGCAATAAGGATAAAAACTAAGGTGGATAGATTATAAGTGTTACTAGGAGACTATCAAGATTGATATTGGTCTGATGGGATCTATATTCAAGATTTTGAGAATTAGGTAAAGCAATTTTGTGATCGACTACTTGCTCTCTCTTCAATATGAGGATCCCACCAGAGTTGATGCAACAATTTTGGATAACCTTCTATGAGGCTACGAGCTCCCAGGTCTATAAGTGGTCCAAAGATATCAACAACTAGTGGTTCAAGGTAGCCTCATAGGTATTAGGGTGAGGGTGGTAGTGAGACTAGGGGTGCAGGTCTCGCTTGAAATGGACTTATGAATTGTATTTCTCTATTTAAGTGTGGGTTCAAGGACTTACTCCATTGTAGTCTATGGGCATTTTGTATCATGATGTACTAGTTTACCATATATATATGATATGACTATTATTGTGGCCTATCATGTGTTTATTTATGCATTATGTGATGTATGGATGCAATGCCTAATGTTAGATGTATGTCTAGATTTGTTTAGTTGATTATGAATGTATATGCATGTTTTTTATATGACAAATCTAGTATGTATGCATTGATTTTAGACTAGTATGAGGTGTACTAATGATGTTACTAATGCAAAATGTGGATGGATGTTTTAAATACTAAATCATAATGAATGAATCTAAGATGCAAAACAAACTAATTGTAAGCACCACAGAATGTATAAAAGTCATTAATCAAAATGTTAACCTTTTCACAAAAGTCATACATTTAAAGGCCAACCATATGTAATATGAGATATTGTAAATAATGGATGGGGGAACAGTAAGAGGTCATAAGGGAACAACAAGGTTTTTCATGAGACTCAAACACCCTAGTTGATTAATCAAAAGTTGTATACTAACTATACATGACTCTTAAAAGATAAAAATATACTAGGAAGACCCAGATATTCAATATCCCTGTGTGTGCATAGTGAATTCATTAATGTGATGCATAAGATTACCCCATTTCTAGGTTGACTCTTAGAGCCCATTGTTGTAATGAGGATCACCCTATGGTCATCATTATCCTAATTTTGGACGCAGTTGGACTAGACTACTAGGCAATACAAGCCACCAAAAGCTAGCTCATCCACAAGCTAACATTGGTATGTACAAAAGAAGGTCGCTAATGTGATAGACATATCACCACGTGTAAGACTACTCCATTGCTAGGCCGATGTTTATAGCCCATTGTTGTAATGGAGATTTCCCCATGGCTTTTGAATAACTAAGGATTCCAGGGATTCAAGATCATTACCCCCTTATTTTATTTTGATTTATTTTCTTGGGATACTTGCTCATTTTTGTTTTTTGGAAGAGCAAGGGGATTTATTTTAGTGGTGAAAACCACTCTTGTATTTTTTTTAGGGATACTTGCTCATTTTGTGGAAGAGCAAGGGATTTTATTGCTTTGGGTAGGGGGGAGCTTGTCCTTTTGTCAATTCTTAGCATTCTAGACCATGCACATAATAGGATGAGCAAGGGAAACCTTTCACTTAAGGGGCAAGGACTACGTTGTAGTGTCATCCTTCCTTGTTCAAACTTAGATTTAAATGTGTGAATTTGTGTTGGGATTTTGAGATATACAAGGTACTATCAAAGAAAGACCCTACCTTCAAAAATAAAGATAGATTTCTACAAAATATGAAAAGAAAACTAGGAATGGTTGAATGATCAAAAAACCCTATTGAACACCCTATAACAACTTACTAGGTGAGGGGAAATACACAAACACCTAGGATGAGGAATGTGGATGTATATGATCTGATAGATGTGTGTGTTTTCCTTATGAAATTTTGAAAACTAAGAGGTGTGCATAAAATAGTTAGTGGCCATATAAACATCATTGTTGATGGTCATCCGGTATCTACCCTATCTTACGAGGACCCCTTAATAATCAAAATATCACAAGAAAAAGTGTAAATGATGACATGATGAAAAGGTGTGATTAAGACTTATGACAATCATACAAGCATGGTGCTCTATGTAGCAATGCAAGAATGACATAATCTAATGCAAGTGCAATAAATGAATATGCCTAATGCAACTAATCAATGAATGTGTAATGCATGATGATGTAAGCAATGCAATATTTTTGTGATTTTTGATTTTATATTATTTTTATTGTTTTGATGTTTTATTGTTTTTTTATGCATTGTGTGTCATGCATGAAATTCCCACAAGTGGAGAATGTTAAGAGGTTCAAGTTCCTCAACACCCTCAAGAGAAGCTAACTGATAAGTCCCTAGCCCTATCTTCTACATGATGATAAATGGGCCTAACCAATTTACTACAAATTTATCCTACAAGTGGGGTGGCAAGTTTGAATTTTGTTGGTTCTCTTTAAGCACAAGATCCCCAACTTTAAAGTCCCTGAGATGGAATTTCATATCATAAGATCATTTAAGGTGATCTTGATAAATGCAAAGATGCTCGAGAGCGTTAACACATCATTCATCAAGAAGGGTCAATTGATCAAGGTGAGCTTGTCACGTAGTGTCATCATCGATGAACTCTTGTAAAGAAATGCGCAATGAAAGAATTTCTAATTCCAAGGGCATGATGGCCTTAGTGCCATATACTAGTGAAAATAGAGTTTCCCTAGTGGGCATCCGAATGCTAGTTCTATAAGCCCATAATGCAAGAGGCAGTTGAAGGTGCCAATATTTGTGATTATCCTTGATGATTTTCTTAAGAATGGTAATAACTATTTTATTTGATGCCTCTACTTGACCATTACTCTATGGATAATAAGGTGTTGAGAAGCTATGTTGTATGTTGTACTTGGTGCACAAAGCTCTCATATCCTTGTTTTTAAATGAAGGTCCATTATCTAAGATGATATTTTATGGGATACCAAAATGACATATGATGTTATGCAATATGAACTCCACGATGCGAGGTCCAGTCATAGTGGTAAGAGGAATTGCTTCCACCCATTTGGTAAAATATTTTGTGGTTGTTAGAATAAACATGTGATGGCTCAATGAAGGAGGTGAGATTTTGCCAATTAAGTCAAAACCCCACTACGAAAAAGGCCATAACGAATGTATCGATTGTAAGGCCTATGAAGGTACATGTGATAGATTAGCATGATGTTGATATTTAATGCACTTCTTGACATAAGCACAATAGTATCTCTCCATGGTGGGCCAGTAATAACCCATTCAAAGGATGCACTTAGTGATAGCCATACCATTAAAATGGCCACCGCAAGTACCATCATGAGCTTGAGATATTTCCCAAGTAGATTCTTGGGGCTCTAAGCAACGAAGGAGAAGACCATCATAGCTTCAACGGTAAAGTATATCTCCTAATAAGACATATTTTGTCACTTTTTGCTTGAATGTCCATTTGGTAGCATGCAATAATCCCGAAGGAATATTATCAAGCTTTAGGAAATATTTTAGTTGAGCAAACCAATCTTGATATGGTTGAGTTTCGACTAAGTGAACTACTTGGTCCTTTTGCAACTCATCTCACACGAATGTGGATTGGGATATGTTCTTGAGATAGATGGTCATTGTGTTATTAAAAGGACTCTATGGGACCAAGGACCCCTAGGATGCATGCTTCAAAAAGTCATGTATTTGAGAGAACCGATCTTGGTACGGTTCAATCTAAATCATGTGGACATCTTGCTCATCTTTAAAAGTATCTCGTGAGATTGCAGATTGAGAGAGCATTTTGACTTGAATAGTAGTGACATCATCTGATGGGTTTTGTAGAATTAAGGATCCCAAGGAAGCCATTGTATCCACAAAATGGTTAGAAGAGTGAGGAACTGCCTCAATGTCATACCATTCAAATTTAGTTAATAATTTATCCACAAGGGCTTTATATGATTTCAATATTGGACACTTGCATTGGTAAATTTCCTTAACCTGGTTGACAATGAGCAAGGAATCACCAAAGATGTTGAGCTTCTTGATGTTCATGGTGAGAGCTATCTGAAGATCCAAAAGAAGAGCTTCATACTCAACATTGTTATTGGTGCATGGGAAATCAATTTTAAATGAAATGGGAATAGGAGCCCCTTGTGGTGTGAAAAATATAATTCTTATGCCACCCCCTTGCTCACATTTAGAACCATCGAAGAATAATGTCATATCATCTTTATTTTCTAGTTCTTCGAGTTCTGGCGAGTTTGATAATGTGAAGACTCCATCATCAGGTAACTCGATTGTAAGAGGCTTATCATCCTAGAGAGGAGCCTCTGCTAGTTGATCAATGATAACTTAACCTTTAATATATTTTTGACCTATGAACTCAAGGTCAAATTCTATCAACAATATTATCCACTTTGTGGTATGATTGTTATGATATGTTTGACTCATCATGTACCGTAGAGGGTTTTCTTTAGAAATGACATACGTTGTTTGATTTGGCATGTAATATTAGAGCTTCTTTGTGACAAAGACTATTGCTAAGCAAAGCTTCCAACTAATGCATACTTGAGCTCGTAGCTGACCAAGGTACAACTGATGTAATCAATAGCTTGTTCTTTATGTACCTCATTCTTTTGGGCTAACATGGTCCCTAAGGAAAAGTTAGTAGTTGATATGTATAATAAGAATGACACACCTAGTCAATGTAGAGCTAGTACTAGCAAAGATGCTAAGTATTGCTTGATTTCATCAAAGGATTTTTGACATTCATCATCCCAATTAAAGGTGACCCCCTTTTATAACAATCGATTCATTGATCGACATTTATCTAAAAGTTGTTCTATGAAGCGTCATATAGATGTGACCTTCCCTTGTAAGTTACAAATATGCTTAAGGTTGGTGGGAGGAAGAATTTCTAGGATTACCTTGAATTTAGTTAGATCAACTTTGATTCCTCATTTAGAGACTATGAAACCCAAGAATTTTCTAGATGTTACCCCCAAAACACACTTCTTGGGGTTCATTCATACGTTATGCTCTATGAGGTGATCAAAGAATTTTCTTAGAACATCGATGTGCTCATGATGTAGTAGGGATTTGGCCAATAAGTCATCCATGTAATATTCCAATATTTTATGCATGTAATCATGGAATATGTATGTCATGGCCCATTGATAAGTAGCACCAACATTTTTAAGACCAAATGGCATGACTTTATAGCAAAATGTCCCCCAAGGCATTGTGAAAGCCATCTTGGGCTGATATTTTAGGTTGACTCAAATTTGGTTGTAACCTAAAAAGCCATCCATGAGGGACAACATTTCATGACCAATAGTCACGTCAATGAGTGCATCAATGTTTGGGAGTGGGAATTCATCCTTTGGACTCACTTTATTAAGATCATAAAAATTAGTACATATGCGAATCTTCCCATCTGGTTTCCTGATAGGGACCATGTTGGATACCCAATCAAGATAGTTGATAGGTTGAATGAACCCTACATCCAACAATTTTTGTAGTTCATATTTAACCATTAAGGCTATTGTTGGATGCATCTTGCAGAGATTTTTCTTGACTGGTTTAATTTTTGGGTCGAGTGTTAAGTTGTGCACGACCAAATTTGGGTCGAGACCCGACATGTCTTTGTAAGACCAAGCAAAAGCCTCCTTCTCTGTCAAGAGAGTTATGTAATCGTCTTGTTTCATAGGGGACAATATTTATCCCAACTTGACATTTTTCTGAACATTGGTGTCAATGTTGATATCTACATCAATCATTTCCTCAATTGACATATGGGATCCCTCCTCAAGTTGATGAGGTGTAGGGATCAAATGGATGTCATCAACTAGATTTGGAGAATCGATCATGTCATCAGGTTCTATCTCAGCTTGAAAAATATCTTTAGATGACTCCAATGAGAAATGAAATGGTTGTAACATTTATTCATAGGGTAAGAACTCCAAGGGTGATGGAAAAAACATGGTTTGATAAAAATAAATGGCCTCATTGTTGAGGTGCAAAGGTTTTGAAGGGTCGCCTAGGTAGTGGAGTGGTGTGGTGATGTCAGTGGGAATCATATTAATGATGGGAAAATGATCTCCATTCTATAGTGGGAAGAGTCGGTAAAACATGTGTGGCCATAAATGCACTAGGGGTGGTTACAAAGGTGGTGAAATGATAAGGTGTGGCTTATGTGGGATAGCAATGACTAGATATTCGGGTGGAAGAAGCTATCACAAAATGGGCATCCACCTAGGGAATAGATGAAGGTAAAATTTTTCAAGATCATTGAGGGGATCAATAGTAGTTGATTCATCCTCTAAGCTATATGAAGCAATAGATATTACATCATACTCATGGTAAGATGAATCGATAGACATGTCATCACAATCTTGATCGAATTCACCATCCTCTTTGATCTAGCTATTTCCAGGGTTATCACCTAGTTCAGACTCCTCTTATTTGTTGGTATCTTCTTATTCAGGATCATCATTAGAGATCCAACCATTCGTATTATATTTATTAGAGAATGAAAGAGGGTTAATTTAAATATGATCACTAAGCCACTGAATATGGCTAGGACCGAGATACTCAAAACTTGTCTCATCCTTGTTTTCTTTAGATGCCTCACTGGAAGAGTCAAAGGGTTCAACTGTTATCATTGTGATTATAATATGATCACTTAGTAGATGAATGTAGCCATGATTGGTGTATTAATTCTCATCAATATCATCCCTAAATCCTATGGTAAGGCACTAGAGCAAGTCTGCAAGGAGCTCATCTGACATATGTATGGAATGCTCTAAGATAAACCTATTTGTAGGCAGTTGATACTATGGTTGGTAAGGGGTTTAGAGACCTTGTTCATATCAACCAAGACCATTTCCATAACAATGATAGTGGTAAAAGTACCATAGGGTAAAGGTTGGGTTTGACATGTAACTGATGTTTGCTAAGAATGACTTGTCATATTCTATCATAGGAGATAAATCTAAGGTAACGTCAAAACTCCCATAGATAAAATTCATCTAATTAGGACACCCTAGAGGGACAATAACATCAATGGGAAGTAACGACTGGTGAGGTTTGCCTATGTATTTCAATGAATCAATGAGGGGAGTAAGTGTAACATTCTATACCAAATACTCAACAATTCCAGGATTGGTCATGTGGACTAGATCTACAGGAAGACATGATGAGGATGAGGATACAATTTAGGATGACTCATCCATGGAAATGGGTGCTCCTTACTCATCCATAGTATTTTTAATGGCTACTTTAAAAATGGTGGAGATGGATGGTGGGGTTTTTCTAGTTGGTACCTTTGATAGAATCATACTCAGAGGATCTGATGATGAACAAGGAATATCATAACAGATCAATGGTGATGGTTGGGATGGTGATCATGATGATGAATTGGTGGATGGTTATGATGATGGATTTGGACCTTTGATAATATCATTGGGTTGGATGTCCAGATGCACCAAAGGCAAGGTAGAATCTTGCGGATGGTTGACCATATTGTAGAACTTGAAGGGCTCTAAGTCTATATGAACTACATGAAATTGACCTTCATGGATGTACTTGATGCATTGGTGTAATATGGAAGGGACACACTTTATATAATAGATCCAAGGTCTACCAAGTAGTATGTTGTATTGCATCACACCCTCCAAGATGTGTCACAACATAGGAATTGTATTTAGCCCTACCTAAATAGGGAGGACTATTATATTTACAATGGAGTATAGAGCATCATTAAAAGCTCAAAGGGTGAATGTAGATGCTACAATGTGTGATGATGGAAGGCTAAGATATTTAAGTGCAAAAATGGTAATAATATTAATGGAGGAATATTTATCTATCAAGACCTGTTTATAAGGGATACAATTTACACTAGCAATGATATGCAATGGGGGATCAACTATGTTAGTGGGTATCAAATTGAATTCATTATCATGGAATATATTATATTAGAATAGGCTCCTTGTAGTTTTGAACATGTCCCACAAAATTATTGAAAGAGTTAGGATCTTGTGGTTGTAGTTCAATTGACTTTAGAATTTCCATAAGAGCCTCTCGATGTGGAGTTGACTATTGGATTAGCTTGTATATGGAAAGTTTTATCGATGCCATATTTAGACTTTGAGTGAGTCTGTTCCTTATCATGAGCATTGGGTGAGGTGGTGGAATTCATATTGGAGTTGGTTGCGGCAATGGTTGTGATGTTGAAGGAACATGGGTTGGACCTACAGGTTGTGTAGGTTGGTTCAGGTATCTCTGATTCCTTATCACTATGTTAATCATCCCAATAAAGACCTGATGTGGCAAGGTTGTATGTATCTAATTCACCTATATATCTTGTTATGCCTAGCCCCCATGCATAGGTAGTAGATCCTAGAATATTCCAATATGTTGGTTGTTTGCAATGAGAGGATTATCAATTTGAAGCTCATTTCACTCTATCATGTCTTGCACAAGGTTCTTGAATGTGTAGTAAGTTTGTATATCATGACCATTCTAACGATGATAGAGATAATGTAAATCATCCTTATAATTTTTTCCTTTTGGCTTATTCAAATTTGATTGTCGAACCTTAGGTAGATTAATGGACTTTTCCTCGCATAGTCAATGAAATATAGAAGCCAATGGTTTAGGCAATGGTGTATACTAGTGAGGAGGACAATGTTGTTGATTTGTTCATTGAATCTATTGAGGTTTAGCATTATACTACATAGGTGGGTGTTGCACTTGATTATTAGGTGGTTGAGGAATAACTTGTTGTGACGACCTAGGTACATTCAAGACAACTTGATTTACCAGAGCTGGCTTTTATTGGATGTAGTTGCCTTTAGAATTTTTGTTCCACTTCTTTTTCTAGGGCTTGATCTCACCCTCTTGGACCTTTATGTCCTTAATAACCTTTACTTGTGCTAGAGATTCCTCAAATGTGTTGTACTATTGGAGTTGTAGTAGAAGTGAGATTTATTTTGAATAACTCTTAGTAAACAACCAAGTGAGCTCTTTGGTAGGTAAGGTAAATGGCAATTTTGTGATGGTTGGTGAAAAAAAATTATGTTCTAAAAATAGTTAATTCCTTTCCATTTAATTATCAATTCAGTATTTCATAAACTTGTGAGTGCCACGCACAATATATGCCTATAGTGTGGGGAATGAGTCCCTTTGTGTCTATTGGTTTGGTGGGGGGATTTGTTCGTGTATTTTTAGTTCATCCAAACCCAACAAAAATAAGTGTAGGAAAATAAATAAAATCAAATTAAGATGCTAGAAATAAACACACGACTGAAAGAAAATTATAGGAATTTAAACACACTTGCAAAAATGAATAAAGCAAGAAATTCACACTTGCAAAAATAAATAAAGCAAGAAATTACAAAAATAAATAAAGTAGTAAATTTGCAAAAATAAATAAAGCAAGAAATAAATGCAAAAAATAATAAAGCAAAAATAAAATAAATAGGGGAGGATTACTACCTGGAGTGGGCCTAAGATCTCATGGATGGTTCACCCGGTTGAATACATAAAAATCATACTCTTAATCCTCGTAAATAAAAGAACACTCAAAACATTTATTTATAAATTATGTAGTACAAAAGAAATAAAATAATTCACTGATTGATCTCTTCTCAGGAATTGCCTACGTTCTTATATAGAATGCAACTAATCCCATTATAAAAATATCTTATTCTATTTTAATCACACGATGTGATTTTCTATGGCCATTTTGTGCATAATTGTTACTTTCTTCTATTAAAAGCATGATCGTTTGATTTTAATCACCAAAGGATAAGCACAATGCTCCTTAGGTGTATACAATAAACTATTTCTAAAAATAGTACTTTTATTAAAAACTACATGGTCAACCGGTCAACCAATCAATAATCAATATTTAGAATATAAGTGCTTATTCTATTTTAACCATAATTCATGATTTAAATTTAATCATGCATAGATAAGAATGATTCTCCCTTATTTTTTGCAACAACTTTCTTAAAAATTGCATGGTCAATTGTTCAACTAGTCAATGTTGAATATAGCTTCTATATTCCTACTAGACGTAGGTGCTTTCCAACCTATCACTAGAATATAGGCACCAGAAGACAAGCACTGAAAGATAGGCACTAGCATACAAGTACCTGCCTATCACTAGGATATAGACACCTTTCTGTCACCGGGATATAGGTGCCTACCTATCACTAAGATATAGGTGTCTGCCTTCGCTATTCACCATAGTTCTCTTCAATATGTCTTCTTGCATTACCAGGTCTAAATGGGATGTTGACTCAAAAATTCCAAATTAGTAGCAAAATCTTGCATCTAAGCACATTTTCCACTAAAAATATCAGTCAAAAATAATACTTCATTTTATATTAAAATATGTAATAATTATAAAAAAAAGACACATTTTGAGTGTTAAATATGCCATATAATACCCCTTTAAAACATGCATAAAAATAAGCATTTTTGGTGCTCATCATCCCCCCATGTTGAACCTTTGACATGTCCTCATGTCACATTCCCTTGATATATTCTATTATGGGTGGTTCTACTTTTGGTCCATGTTGTTCAGCCATGGGTTGTTCTACACTTGGTTGTCTAGTAGATTTAGCAATCCAATGTTTAGCTTTTGGTTGACAAACTGACTAGGTAGATATGGAATGGTCAATCTTTAACCAGTTGATTTGGCAATAGTAGAATGTTCTATTGAATCACCAACAAACTAGGTATTTATGAGATATTTAGCTATTGGCTAATTAGTTGACTAGGTAGCAACAAAATATTTTGCTGACTCACCAGTAGACTAGGCAGCTAGGAAATGTTTAGTTGTTAGCTGACCAACTGATTGGGCAACAGTAAAATGTTTTGCTAACTCACCAACAGACTAGGCAGCTATAAAATATTTAGTTGTTGGATGACCAACTAACTGGGCAATAATAGAATATTTTGCTGACTCACTAGTAGACTGGGCAATTATGAAATGTTTAGTTGTTGACTAACTAGCTAATTGGGTAGGAACAAAATGTTCAACTGAATTATTTTACCAACAAATTGGAAAACTATAAAATATTCAACTATTGGTTGACCAATTGACTAGGTAGGAACAAAATATTTTGCTGATTCATTAGCAGGTTGGGCAGCTAAAAAATGTTTTACTTCTAGTTGACTAGCTGAATGGGTATTAGTAGAGTGTTTTGCTGATGCACTGGTTGATTGGGTAGCCACAAAATGTTTCAATTTTGACTGACTAGCTACATCCACAACAACATCTACACAACAAAAGTATCATCTACATAACAACAATAATATTTTCATACTACATAACAACAACAACAATTTGTGCACACAGTACATCAACAACAAAATCAACATCTGCACACTGCATAACAACATTTGCACACTACACAACAACAACATCTGCACACTGCACAACAACAACAATTACTGCACTGTTTCTACTGCACCATGTGGCTTGATTTTTTTTTTGGTTTCTTGGCTACTATAGCTTGCTAATATTCTTGAAATTCTTCTTGTACAACATGACATTTTTTTCAATTGGGGGCTTGGGCACTATCCCTTTATTTCTTCTTTTTTTCTCTTCTTTTTCTTTTATTTTTTTTCTTTATGCAACAATTACCTCAGTGCTATTTTCGGTGGATTTAGAGTAATAATGACTCTACATCAGCCCGTTATCCCAAGAAATATATCTAATTTCCCAAGGCTCTAGCCATGCTATGTTGGTAAGCTAAAATTTTGGCAAAATTGTCGACTAAGTTTCTTGTTGGTGTTTCCTTTTCTTTTGAGTCTTCAAAATCTCAAGATAGAATTTGATTAACATTTTCTATGTGTGACCGCATAAACTCTATTATGAATATCCCACTTCAAATAAAACATTCTAATAGTGGTGGTGTAACCAGTTCATAGACTCAATTTTTTCTTGTACTAAACCAATTACTGTCATGAAATCAATAGGTTCATTTCTTTTATGGGTATAGTTTTGGATTGTCCTCCCATGGTTGTTGCACTCATTTATCTTTTCTACTATATATATATTTTATTTTCTTTTTTATTTTTCATTCTTTTTTGTTTTTCCTTTTGTTTTTCCTTCTATTTTTTCTTTCTTTTTATATATATATATATATACACAACAACAATACCTCTGGTTGATAGCATGTTTATGCTTCCTTCCACTGTTAAATAATATTACTACACCTTAAAATAAATTTTAGATGTGTGCTTGGGTGCAATAATATCCATTGCAATTCTTCGCATACCCAATACCATGTGGATGATTGCTAACATGGGGTTTGCAGTATGGACAACAAACATATGGGTTTGTTTTGGTAATTAACACAGATATGTCTTTTATAGTAACTATGCACATAAATAACAAAAAAATTGGTACATACCTAGGTGAGTTTTCATAGATCATGATGCGTATGACACCAAGTGGTACTACACAATTGGTTGATCGATGCATTGCAACAAATCAATGACTTGCACTCTTCCATATGTTGTGTGATCCATCGAAGGTGATGTGGCTTTGATTTTGTTTTTTTACTATTTTTATTTTATTTCTTGGGTACTGCATACATTTGAGTTTTGAGATCTCATGCTAAAAAAAAAAATATTAATTAACTTGCATGGGAAGACACACTTCCCTATTGGAACTTGATCATGGTTGTCCTCCATTATTATTGTCTTGGGAGTACGCATACTATGTTATCAAAAATTAAAAAGTTAGAATAATCCATCTGATAGAAAATAGATATCATCGTGCTCGCATGAATATAGGCACTACCTATCTAATGGAAATTAGACACCTTTGACTGCTTCTATATACGAGTGTTGCCCTCATCGTGGGAAGGAAGCACTACTGCTACTGTTGGATATAGGTGTTGCTCTCCTGCTAAGAACTAGGCACCTATTTTTCTAGTTTGGATATGGGAACTGATCCTCCTAGTGGAAGATAGGCACCTCTGTGGTGGCTCAAATATTGGTGCCTTCCTCCAAGTGGGAATAAGGTGCCTCTGCACTAGTCTAAATGTAGGCACTGCATTCCTAGTGGAAAGTAGGTATATTTTTCTACATCACTGCACTCCTAGAAAGTATGAAAAAATATAGGGCAATGTGGTCCTGTGCTTGATAGGCCTAGTTTCTATAGATTGCATTCTAGTCCACGTAATCCTACAAAAATAAATATACAAAATACACAAGAAAATAGGAATTATGGCTTGTACCCGATAAGAATAGGTTGCCTCAGCTACCTACAGATCACATTCATATCCACATAACCCTGCAACATAAAAACACAAATAAAATAAAATCTATGTTAAGCAAAATAGGTTCCATGCCTTTTTTCCTCATAATTTTTTTCCTTTTTTTCCATGATGAACACATGAGCATTCGTCAAACTGCTGATATGGTTTTAAAAATATGGGGTCTCCCCCATGCCTGCATTTGATTTGATCTTGCAAATGTGAGGTACATAGTAAGACTGTAAATTGTATCTATTGGTTATTAATATTATTCCACTATCATCTATTTAAAGCTTTAGGGACCTAGTCTATGCAGGTCAATAACCGTTTTGTGCTTCATTGTGTGTTGTTATTGACTCCCTTTACAAATCCCTTACTTCATGAAATCTCCATAGCCAATTATTTATTTTGCATGATTTTTTTCTCGAGGAAAACAGGATGGATTAGCACTTGCTTGTAGGATCAGTTACCTTGGATGCCTACAGTTTGCATTGAGCTTCATGTTGTTTTGCAAAACATAACAAAATAAAAAAGAAAAACCTAAACTAATGGTGTTAACAAAAAAACTATTTCTAATTATTTATTTATTTTTCTTTTTTTTCTTGTTTATATTAAACGTTGTAATAGCAATAATCATGTTGCAAGTTGTAATATTGAAGGTGGGGTCTCCCCCATGTCTACAATTCAGCTAGCCTCTAGAATTTGGTGCCTATGATAATATCTTAGTTTGTGTTAAAAATTTGATATGACTAAGTCTTCATTTTTCCCATCCCTTTCATTATCTAGTGTCATGGTACGTTGTAGAATGGGAAGAGCATATTCCTCTATGGACTCGAAAGCAAGCTCTTCCAACTCTTTGGTAGATTGTGAAAGCAGGTAAATGACTATGTTTTTAATAATTTGTTTGTTAAATATTATTTTCTTATTTTGCAACTAATTTTAGCATTAAATTTCACCAAAGCGTAGGGTAATGTTAAGCATGCAATTTTTGTCATTAAAACTGGGCTTCTTAGATCGATATAGGTTTTTTCGGTGTGTTGACCTATCATTTTTACTATTGTTGGTTGTGGCTTTTGTCTTGGTTTCTTGAGGCATAAATCTCTAATGGCTTCTGTGTAAATAGGAACTTACCTTATAGTCTGAGGAATGGTAATAGTAAGATTTTTAGTTGTACCATAATATAAAACTCGAGTTGTATCTTCTTTCTAGTTTCTTATAGCATTTCGGGATACATTGAAATCACTCCAATTTTTGATTGTTCAAAAACACCATTTTTTCTAATTCTATACTAATATGGTACATTAGGTTCATTTCTGTAACTACCTAATAAGCTGGTGAATTTAAATTGTTGTTTTTGGGATTTAGCTCTGGTTGTACCGACAACTATTTTGGCCTTGTGATAGGTGGAGATGGTAAGCTGGGATGTTCTGATGGTTGTTTTTATGGAAGTGGATCCACGAAGCAAGTTTCTAATTCTTGTAGATCTTCTTTTATGAATGCTATTTTGGACACAACCTAGTCTTATAATCCAGGTTACAGATTCCACAGACTCTCACTTTACTTTATGGATATTTTTTTTAATGTTTTCTCTACACCTCAGGCAAAAAGAGATAAACATCGCTTTTATTTATTTCTTTTGAAATGTGTTTGATTGTAAATTAAGAGATAATAAAATATCTCTTATGATATAGATGACAGATTCCATAGACTCTCACTTTACTTTCTGGATATTTTTTTCCATGTTTTTCTCTATACCTCAGGCAAAAAGAGATAAAAATCGCTTTTGTTTATTGCTTTTGGAATGTGTTTTATTGTAAATTAAGAGATAATAAAATATACCTCTTCATAATTTTAATTAACATTCCTATTTCTTCCTTGATTATGGAGGCTATTATTCCTCATGTTGGTAGTTTTTCATTTTTCTCAAAATAATTCTGGAATAGTTGTTGAATTTCCCCATTGATGTCATTAGCCTGGTCACAATTATAATTTGATCCACTAGCTATTGTTTTTATTTATTTATTTATTCATTTTAGGGTATTTTTTCAACTCTACAATATATATTTCCAAAGTATTCTGAGCTTGTGGCTCTGAGGTGTTTTCTATTCTCTTAATAAATTGTTTGTTGGATTTTCTAGGCCTTTGGTTGACTCATGCTTCTCAAATAGGGGATCTATAGGTAAGGTAATTTGAATGTGTTTTTTTTCAAACTAACTAACCTGTGGATCATAACACTATAGTTTTGACACTCCTCAACAACAACACCAAAATGGTGAGTAGAAATTATGTTTTGAAAATAGTTATTTCCTTTCCATTTAATTATCAATCTAGTAGTTCGTAAACTTGTGAGTGCCATGCATAGTATATGCTTTTAGTATGGGAAATGAGTACCTTTATACCTATTGGTTTGGTGGGGAATTTTTTTTTATGTATTTTTAGTTCATCCAAACCCAACAAAACTAAGTGCAAAAAAAAAAAAAACTAAAATTAAAGAAATGGAAATAAACACACAATTGAAAGAAAATTGTAGGAATTTAAACACACTTGCAAAAATGAATAAAGCAAGAAATTCACACTTGCAAAAATAAATAAAGTAGGAAATTGCAGAAATAAATAAAGCAATAAATTTACATAAATAAATAAAGCAAGAAATAAATGCAAAAAATAATAAAGCAAAAATGAAATAAAAAGGGGAGGATTACTTCTTGGGGTGGGCCTAAACTCCCATATATTTTTTGCTTGGTTGACTACGTAAAAATCACACTCTTAATCCTCATAAATAAAAGAATACTTAGAAACATTATCTATAAATTATGTAGTACAAATTAAATAAAATAATTCATTGATTGATCATTTCTCAAGAATGGCCTATGTTCTTATTGTTACTTTATTCTATTAAAAGCATGACTATTTTATTTTAATCACCAAAGGATAAGCACAATGCTCCTTAGGTGTATAGAACATGCTATTTCTAAAAATAATGATTTTATTAAAAACTACATGGTCAAACAATCAATCGATCAACAATGAATATTTAGAATATAGGCGCTTATTCTATTTTAACCATAATTCATGATTTAAATTTAATAATGCATAGATAAGAATGATCCTCCCTTATTTTTTGCAATAACTTTATTAAAACTTGCATGGTCAATTGGTCAACTCATCAATGTTGAATATAGCTCTTGTATTCCCACTGGACGTAGGTGATTTCCAATCTATCACCAAAATACAATTGCTAGAAGATAGACATCAAAATATAGGCATCAACACATAGGTGCTAGGATAAAATCACTAGCATACAGGTGTCAACATATAGGTATCTTCCTATCGTTGGGATACATGCACCTACCTATCGTTGGGATATAGGTGCCTAGCTATCATCGGGATA
Organism: Wollemia nobilis; assembly: GCA_028583015.1. Taxonomy (NCBI): domain Eukaryota; kingdom Viridiplantae; phylum Streptophyta; class Pinopsida; order Araucariales; family Araucariaceae; genus Wollemia; species Wollemia nobilis. The sequence continues at coordinate 1,297,684 of JAQPPZ010017247.1, forward strand.
TAGGTGTCTGCATCCACCATTCACTATAGTTATCTTCAAGATGACTTCATGCATTACTAATTTTGAATGGGACGTTGACTCGAAAGTTCCAAATTAGTAGCAAAAACTTGCATCTATGTCCATTTTCTACTAAAAACACCAATCAAGCATAAACTTCATTTTCTATTAAATACATGCAATAATTGTACAAAAATGCATTTCTAGTGTTAAATATGCCATAAAATACCCCTTTAAAACATGCATAAAAATGAGCATTTTTGGTGTTCATCAATGATTGCTCTCCACTACTTGCCATAATTTATGATTGACTCTTCGTCAAATTTCTTGAGGTTGTACAGGTCGGTTCATGTTGCTTTCTTTCTAACACTGAATAAGAAGCATTCCAAGAATGCATTTATCATTTTTTTAAAGGAGTGTATGTTGTGTCATGGTAAATTATTATACCACTCTAAATTTGGCCTAGCTAGGGTTATGAGAAACATCCTAAGCATAAGGGCATCATCATCCTGGAGATGAAAGCACACATTCATGAAGCTAGTGATATGATTTTGAGCATCTTAATCTCCTGTGAACTTATCCAATATTGGCATTTCAAAATTCTCAGGATATGGACAATATGGCACAAAAGGGTGAAGTGGTTGGTTGCACAGTTGATGTAACATGGGTTTCTAATAACCTGTTCCTGAAGCTTACTTTTCCAATGAATTGTTACGATCTGTAAGTAGCTTGTAAGTTATAGGTGATATGATCTCATCTACCCACATTTATCCTCAAATAGGAGGGGGTAGAAGCTATCTATTGGGGTGAGGTGGTTGCATGTGGTCATAAACCATATCCTTGTAAAGTGACTCAGGGTACCCCTATTCCTGATAACCTCAATCTAAGTCCTCATAGACCTCATACTCCAATTGATGATTGTTTAGTTGACACTATGAGACCTATGGTGATGTACGGGTACATGAGGAGGATTTTTTTGATTTGGCCTAGGTGGTAAGTTATGATACTGTGCAAGGTACCTTTGATGGGTTTTCTTCCTATGGATACTAGGAGTAGAAACTCCCTCATGTAATTATTTTTGCAATTGTTCCTAACATAACTATTACTAATGCAATCTATGCTAGTGCAACATTTGTTGATCCAATTTGTTTTGATATAGGTATCTCTTATCCAATCATAGCTTATCCAGTCATAGCTGGTGTAGCTTATCTTATCTATTTATATTTTGCATAGGTATTTGTCCTATCTGATAAACTATGTGGGATCGATTGGCTCTTGTATTGATATGAATGGGCTTGAATTATTTCTCAGCCCTAGAAGGGTTGACCATATACTTCCCATGATCAAGGGAGGCCACATGGACAAGATATTCAGGATTAAAGATAAGCTCTATGTACTCAGGCGATGTAGAGGAATAACATGTTTACATGGAATACTCTTCATGAGGAGTAGGAGCATGAATTGAGTCTTCCTATTACTCATCTAAAAGAAATGCATAGGATGATATGGATATATTACTAGGATGATGAGTGTTTTACCTATGAAAATGAGCATATGTTTGACTCATCCATAGGTGATCAAGTGGAGTGTCTTGCACATCCAAGTTGGGCCATGGTGTATACTCTTTTTCATGCTCTAATTGATGGATAGATCAAGCTAAAATGTAATCCATGACAGTAACCTACTGGGACCCCCTATATGCTGAGGATTTTGTCTAAAGAAAGAACACATGACATATTGACTAAGAAGTTCATTGCTCTGGTCATATTGAGGACCTATAGATGCATCTTGAATAGGTATGTCTTAAATATTGGATTCCTTATAAAAACTAGGATGCCATTTAGGAATGGTCATATCCTCTAGACTAATTCAGAGATATTCCATGTCTTCTTGAAAGTTTTTGGTAGTACTAGCCCTTGATCGAGCTTGACTATATGTCATTACCATATCTGAATTAAGCCAAAAAATAAATAAACAAATAAGCAAACAATATTTTTATCTCTTTTAAGTTTTTCTTATGATTTCTATTACTATTTTTAGTGTGTTTTGATGTTGAAACCTCTATTCCTATGAAAGCTAAGGGTAAAAAAATAAAAATCTACTTAAGGTAGTTTGAGCACACCCCCTTGTCAAGGAATATAACTCAAAAGATAAAAATTGGCTTCGTACACTAGATATGGCTAAAGGTAGACCTATGGAAATAAAGAACCTCAAAAGGGGTCGCGTTGTCTAATGTTCTACTACTGACATACCCATAATTTCACTTAACCCATACATTTAGGGTGTGAACAAGAATGATAATTGCATCCACTAATTATTTGAAAAGCCCTATGGTAAAGGGGCTTGCTAATCCTTCCTACTCTAGATGCACCCAAAAGTAGGGGACTTTTTAGTGATGAAATCCAAAAAGCCACTCACTTGGGACTACTATGGTTGCTATGGTGTAAGCCAATGAATGGAGATGAAGCCCATTGTCATTGGTATCGATCGATGGTTGGTGATAAAATACAAATCACCGATGTTAAAAATATATCATGTAGTGTGTGGGGTTCCTTTTAATATTTACAAAAGTAAATAAACCAAAGAGCACCCGATGATTCTTCACTAATGCAAAAAAATATTTAATTTTTATAAACCCTATATGAATGACTAGCCTTTAATTAGACAACGAGCAAGCAAATCAAAGTAGTAGTAGATAGAGGTTGTATTGCACAAATATAACTATAGATAGAGTCCATCTAACCCAGATATGGCCACAAATAGGGGTCGTATGGAATAGATATGGCAACAAAAAAAATCATATATCCCATAGATGGTCATAGATAGAGATTTAAAAACTTAAAGTCTTCTATAATCCTTTTTTGTAATTTGGAAAATTTTACTTTTCTTTATGGAAAATAGGAAAAGAAGGACAAAAAAACTTACTTTGATAGCCTATGTCCGATGTAGATCACTGACTTATTTTCTATCCCACTTTAGCTTTGACCCAAAAAAATTGCTTTTGGGTACTTATAAGAAACAAAAACTTATTAGTAATCCACCAAAAGGCTTAAAAAGGGACCAGGTGGTCCCACCATGATTGCCATTTGTATAGCAAGAAAATCATGCAAGCCAAGCAATGAAAATAAGTGATATGATACCCTTTTATTAATGATATCTATTCTTTCCAAAGAGGTTACAATGATATCCCCTCTAAGGAGATTTTCTACCAATTCGATATAATAAATTACAACATAGAAATTTGGGTGCACTTTGCAAGATATTCCTTTCTAACATGGTGTAAAAGGTGGGGTTTTCATGACTGCTACTTTGAGAAGTTCTTTTGTAGTCTTTGTGAACCTCTAATCTACAAACAAAGAAATTCAAAAGATATCAATAGCATATGAAGAGCCCATTGATATTGGACCTGTATTAAATGAAATGAATATTGAAATGGAACTAAATATGCACAAACAAAAATATAAAGTACTATAAAAGGTAGGAAATATGTTATGCTAAACCCTATCGAAAGAAAGCAAATAAAATGATCTCTGCTAGAGGCCATATTAGGGTTGGATAGCCTTGCCTGTGGATATCTCTATTCAAGATGGTTGTTTTTCTATGATTGTATTTCAAAGTCCAAGCCAGAGGTGATATCTAGGTTCTATCCAAGGTTTTGTTGATAGATTGATAGACTGTGGGAGTGACTTGATGGGTCGTACTAGTCACCTGAGCAGGATGTTTGATTCATGAAGAAGGTGGAAGCATGACCTTCAATACTTGTAGCAATCCAATGGCATGGATTTCAACAATGGGAGAGATTTTGAGGGTTGATAATGGCATCATTTCATTGCTTTAACTCTGTGTATTAAATTTGGCAGCACTTCATTACACAAATTAAAATATTGAGGACCTTACACAAGAAAAAATGGGGGCTCATATTGAAGGGGTGAATGCTCTTTTATAGATTTCTCGGATGGAGTTCTAAACATAGAAAATCACTCTACATGAAAAAATGAAGAGGTATTTTGCATTAAGAAAATGAATACTTATATTTGAAATCTCATGCAATTGATGATTGCATATGTTTTTTTCTATTTGGCTCATGCAAAGTGCTAAATCATGGTGCAGGATCATGAGTGGGGTTAACTGGTAGTTTTGGATGCTAGCTATCCCACTTTATTTTAAATTCTGCTTTTGCTGTGGTCATCTCAAAGTGAGACAACCCTGATCTAAGGGTCATATTAGGGTGAGATAACGAGATGACCCTAGAGGTAAAGGAAAATGTCCTTGTTTAAGTGGTGAAAACCACTATTTTAGCCCATAGGCTATGCAAGGTGGGTCAAGTGGTCTAAAAGAAGTCAATTTAGGTAGTATTCTAAATATGACATGTTTTATATGTCTACAAAAGAGTCCCATGAAGATATTATTTCTTTAAAAAAATTGGATTAGGATGAGATATACGAGGAAATTTCACTACTCCTAGGGCCTAGACCCTTTTTATTCACACACTTTAATATGTGTAAAATTCCTAACCTCAATTTCCTCCAAATATAATTCTTCTTGATAGACATTACATTTGAATCTACATATGGATCTGCATCGACTACCTATTCATCCAATTATATGTATGCATGAAATCTACTTGCATTTTGCTTGTATTTTATATCTATTTGTATGCATGCATTTTTCTCTATCTGGACTTCCTATTGCACTTTTGACTCAAGATATTTGCAATGGTGCAAATGATTATCCTAGTCAAGATAGTTCATTTCTTGTGTTGCACTTGTACTAGGTGATTGATGTGAGTGGATCCTCCTAATTCCTCACCTTACAAATCAAATTAAGGTTCATGTAACCGATACATCCTTATCAATCTATCTTTATCAATGTGGATCCATATCATTATCTCTCTCTAGAAATTTAGTTATCTATCTCTATCGATCTCAAGCATCTATCTCTCTCAATCTAATAATCTATCTATGATCTACCTCTACAGATACCCATCTTCATCAAGGTAATTTATCTAATTTATTTATTTATTTATATTAAAATTGTCAATCTCATTATTTTTCTCTATAAACTAATAATATAGCTCTATCAATTTGAGCAATTATTCTTGAAGCAACTTTATATCTCTCCAACTTAGCTTGATTGGTCTCAATATCGCATATACAAATTCTTCCAAATTACAACACTCTTCTTGCTATATGATGAATACTATGAAGTCCATAAGTTCTAATGATAGCCCATTTATCTCATCATATTTCCTCCCACTCAATATCTTATGTGTGGGGAAAAATAGCCAGTAACAAAATTCCTTCCTAATTAGGGGCATCATTTGTTACTATGCCAATCTAAAATAAGTCCTCTATGACACTTATGTATGAAGAAAATTAGGTTAAAATCTCAATTGAAATAACCTAAGGCTAAGGAGTAAATATAAATAACTATGCCCTAATGTTAAAGGGCCTCTTTTAATCAAAATGCTCTTAGGATAAGGGGTATCTTTTAATCAAAATGCTCTAAGGCTAAGGGGAAACTTTTTAATAAAATCACCCTAAGACTAATGGGCTAATATTTTAGAGTATATTACATCATTTGGATCATGTAAATGTACCACATTTGGTACATAGTTAGAGTAGGAGATTACTTTAGGGGAAAGTTAGCTAGTTACTTCAAGTAATGTAATAAATGCACAAGTGTCAATGTGCAAATTGTAAATGTGCAAGGTGTCCCCTTGTACAATTAGGTATATTGCTGGCCAAGGAACCCATATTCCTATATAAAGGGCCTCATAGTAAGTGATAGAACATCACAATAGGTATTAGTAGTGTAGAAGGTAAAATCCATTGGTGATGGAGTACAATGTAGTCCTTTAATATATATTCATGGAGTGTTCATTTCATCCATAGCTTTATTGTATTATCTTCATCATTTATATTTATAGTATACTTCAATCATATTGCAAAATTACTTTCCTTCATATTTTTTGCATCTAGAGATTGCCATCTCCCATAGCATACTTCATCAAAAATTAATAGTGGTATCATAGGCATAGTGAATACAAATAAGAATAGGGAGAGTCACAAGTACTAAATTAAATATCAATTCCATATATATTGATATCACATCTAGCTAGAGTCTTCCACAGAGTTGCAAAAAAACTCATGAAGATCAAGACTCAACATTCATTCCACTAGTTTAATGAATCAACTAGTGAAGACTATTTAGATATCTAGGTTGTTTTTATGTTAATTATTTTTTAAAGTTTTTTGTTGCAAAAAATTAACTCTCAGAATATGATAAAATTCCTACAATAGATAGAGAAGGATTTGACCTTCATTGCCTAAAATTCTATGTGCTTTTATCATGTAGATATTAGTTCTTTATTGCAGAAAAAAAAAAACATTGCAAAAAATACTCTAGGAGAGGAGTCTTGGTGAATTTTGGAGATTGAAGATCTCCATTTCTAGATTGGAAATTTCACATTGTATAAGAAAATTCCACAAAAGCCTTGATTCAAAAGAAAATTCCAAAGAAGCCTTGATCCAAAAGAAAAGGCCACAGAAGCCTTGATCTAGAAGAAAAGGTCATAGAAGCCTTGATCTAGAAGAAGAGGCCATAGAAACCTTGATCCAAAAGAAGAGGCCACATTCACCTTAATCTTGAAGAAGAATCCAAATAAGAGTATTTGAATCTATAAAGGAGTCCATGAGAAATATAATATAGGAGATTGGTGATATCCATTGAAGACTACAAATTGCATATTAGCTAGTCTTTCCACAAGATTATGAAATCTAGGTTTCAACACATAACTCATACCACTAGTTTCAAGAATAACTAGTGAAATTTAAAAAGGTCTGAGAAAAGACCCTATTGGAAACAAAAAATTGAATATCTATTCCAAAATAAGCTAAAGAGATCCATAGAATATCTCATTAAAAACTTCCAATATTGGAAAAGATAAAGAGGGACTAACAAAGTCCTGTTCTTGATTAAAGAAGCAGTAAAATTTAGAGATCTGAGAATATATCATCACCAACACTTACACAAGGAGAATATTGAAGAAAATGTATCATTTAGAAGAATAGATAAGTTGCAATATTGAATACCTTAGAGAAGTCTCCAGGAGAAACAAGGAAAAGTCTTGGAGAGACTTGTTGCAGAACTTATAGAAGCATAATCATGAGTTCATAGAAGAACTTATTGGAGAAATTAATTACCAAGGATAAGCTCTTGATAGTGAAGGACTTGGTACAATTGTTGCCATATGACAACAAGCCCAAGAGAGAAGGGTTTAAGTCAAAACTCAAAAGAATGCAATGAAGACCTCAAGACATTTAGAATATTTAGAAGAAGATCCTATTTTAAGTCAAAATTCAACAAGAATATTTAAGGAGGATTCAAATAGAAGAAGTTTACCAAATACAAGATATTTGGAGATTACCTCTCAAATAAAAAAGGCACAAGAAGTTTTTGAATCTACAACAAAAAATAGAATATCACTTGAAGGATCAAGCCACCAAACCCTAGGCTCAAGATAGAATATTTGAGACCATGTTATGGTAAAGAAAGAAGCTATTTTGGATAGCCAATAAGAAGTTGTGGAATTCATTAGTCACAAGGCAACGACTTAGTGAATTTAAACACCAAGATCTACATCATCTACATAAGCCATTAAATTTAAGAAAATTGGATACAGTTAGTTGAACTTTAAATTAGGGTTCATTATCAAGTCTCATTAGGCACCATATTTAGATTAGAGTTGCAAAAATAACAACTCATATTATAGTCTTCAAGAATGTGAAAAAGATAGTTATTTTAAGAGATTTATTTTCACATTAAAATAAGAGTTGGATGTATTTTGAAAGAAAGAAATATATCATCTACCTATTATCTATCTAGAAATTAAGAAGACTACATCCTACAACATTGATTATAGTGCAAAATTATAGATTATTTTTAAGGGTTATTTATAATTACTCTTAAATTTTGTAGATATTATTAAATGCATTTGGAACTACTTTGAGAGATTATTTATAGGAGCAATAAGGTGAGATTATTGTTGAAGATATTATTGGTTCATTGCACTATACTAGTTATTCATTAAACTAGTTAATATCAAAAGGTTATTTTTGGTTGTTAAGGGCACAAAAACCAACATACTATCAAAGTGTCTAGAGACACTACTTGGTGCACAAAACTTGCAACATTTTGTGGAAAAAATAAGCCACCGATACAAATCAAAGAATGGAAAAGAAAGCCACCATCAAGGAATCTACAAATTTATACTTGGTGAGTCTCATATTCAAGGTGCACTTAGGGTTTCATTAAAAGAGTAAGTGTATAAATTTATACTAAAAAAAAAGAATATTAACTAATCTATTCTTATTAAACTATCCAAGCAAAAGATTTAGATATTAGTGTTTTCTAATAAGAAAGGAAACAATGCACTGCTCTCAAAATAATAAGATCAAGTAGAGGCCATATTCAAGAAGCAAGAAAAAAGTATCTAATTAGTCTACATAATTCATCAAGTTATATAGTGATAAGCCTTCATAACAAAGAAGAAAATATCATCTAAAAGAGACAAAGAATACACTAAAATTTGGTGCAAAATAAGGTCTCTTATTTATAATATATTTGAGCATCATATACCTCTAAAAGAGGTCAGAGCATTGAGTGTCTCAAGACACCAAAACAACAAGTGTTCTGCATTGCTTGTACATCAATAGAGGAAGAAGAGAAGTTGATTCAGGGTTTGTAAGCATGGTCATCATATCTATAGGTATAAAGGTATAGTTTGATCAAAATAAAAGAGTCATCTAAGGGCTCACATTGCTCAATATTTGAGGTGCTTAGAGCAAGCATCCACTTGTAGAATTAAGGTCAATATAAAATTTTGGAAGGAAAGTGTGCATGCTAAAAACCTAAGTGCCACTTGGCAAGAATACACCAAGCACCATTTCATTCCTCAACACTCAAAGAATAATTGAATGCCTTCCTTCGAGGGGTTATGAAATCAATAAGAGGTTACATATATTTTCTATCATTACATAAGGGAAGTTAAGAATACAAACTTTAAGATCAAGAAGAAGATCCATATTGAAGACTAAAGTCTTCAATACCCAAATAATGTAATATAGGGGGTGGTAGAGTATATTACATCATTTGGGTCATGTAAATATAACACCTTTGGTACATAGTTAGAGTAGGATATTACTTTAGGGGGAAGTAAGCTAGTTACTTCAAGTAATGTAATAAATGCACATGTGTTAATGTGCAAGTTGTAAATATGCAAGGTGTCCCCTTGTACAACTAGGTAGATTTTTGGCCAAGGAACCCATATTACTATATAAAGGGCCTCATAGTAAGTGATAGAACATCACATTAGGTAGTAGTAGTGTAGAAGGTAAACTCCATTGGTGATGAAGTATAATATAGTCCTTTAGAATATATTCATGGAGTGTTCATTTCCTCCATAGTTTCATTGTATTATTTTCATCATTTCTATTGATAGTATACTTCAATCATATTGTAGAATTACTTTCCTTCATATTTTCTATATCTATATATTGCCATATCCCATAGCATACTTCATCAAAAGCTAACATAATAAATAAAAACATCCTAATCAATATGTCCTTTGGCTAATGGATTAATCAATTCAAATGTATATTTAAATAGACCATTCAACTTAAATACGTGACTTAATAGGTTGATCATGTGTGTGCTTTTTAAATAGGTAAATATTTTGTGTTCCTTTAAATAGGCTAATTATACATATTTTAAGTTGCGTAAGCGCTTGTCCAATAATCAGGCTTAGAGGCCATCACTTAAGGGTGAATCATTTATGTGCCTTTAACTAGATTAATCATATATGTGCATTTAACTAGGTTGATCACACATCTTGAAGCCACCTAAGTGCTTTTTCAATAATCCCATTTGGAGGCCACCACTTAGGGGTAAATCAAATTTATACATATCTTATCCTCTTGGACACATCTCATATCACTTAAGCACTTTGTCAAATAATAAAGCTAAGAGGCCATTTCTTAAGGATGAATAGATTATATGCCTTTAAATAGGTCAATAACTTATGTTCATTTAAATAGGATGATTAATTATGTGTTTTTAAATAGACCAATTAGAAGATAAAAAAGGTACCCTTTACGCCCTTTCCTAAAGGTCAATCGAGTAAAAATATACCTTTAAGAAACTCGCTTAAAGAACATTCACCATAGTATGGTCCCTAGATTTTTTCTATAGGTATATCATTAATTTCATCATCATTTAATTCTAAATCATCTAAATTTCATCATTTTATTTTATTTTAAATCAATAATTTTCAATAATTTAATTCAACTTTCAATCACATAATTTCCATCATTTCATTTTAAGCATCTAATTTTCATCATAAAAATTTCCATTATTTAGTCACCCAAATGTAGAGATTTTGGAAAAACCCATATCCCCTCATTTCTAATTATTTCCCTCTTGTCTCCTGCATCTTTCATCTTCATATTTTCAGCAAACCTTTTTTTTCCCTTAATTTAACATTAGCCATAAATCATCAAAAACTTAATCTCTAGTCAATCATCACATCTATCCAATAAACTCCTTCAACCTATCTAGCCTATTTATTTTGTCTGTATTAGTTAAACTGTTGCTTAATCCTTTCCTTCCTCTCAATTTTCAATCCTTTCATCATTGCTCCCATGTGGACATGGCCAAGTCAAGTTTATTTTGTTCAACTTGGTTTTTCCCTATGAAAATTGAGGTAGCACATCAGGGTAAGGCAACATTAAATGTTACCTAAAACATAGTCCTTCATCAATTTAGATCAAGAAATATTTGTACCCCTCATCAACATTAATCACCCATGCAAAATTAGGGAATCTACATCAATTTTAAATGCATTCATCATACAATGAATGCATCAAAAATGGGAAAATGTAGATACCCAATTTTGTACACTTTAGTCCACCATGAATCACTAATTAGCCTTTAACATTATCTAAATTGAATAAACCTTTATTATGCCCATATCTAGAGCATTTATTTGAGAATAAAGTATTGTTATATTTGGGACACTAATATCCATTACATATATTCATAAAACTTCACAAAATATTTCCATTAGAATGAGCTCAAAAAATACATCCAATGATTATATATATGCCTATACTCTTATAATGATCAATACCTCTAACTACAAGAAAACAACACCTAGGCAGGACTTGAGTGAAAATATTGATGGCAAGCATGTTAGAGATAGAGTATATTACATCATTTGGGTCATATAAATGTATATTTTTAGGTACATACTTAGGGCATTAGATTACTTTAGGGGGAATTTATCTAGTTACTTCATGAAATGTAATAAATGCACAAGTGTCAAAGTTCAAGTTGTATATGTGCAAGATATCCCTTGTACAACTAGGTAGAGTGTTGGCCAAGGAACCTATCTTCCTATATAAAAGGGCCTCATTGTAACAAGCATAGAACAATCTCATAGCATATTCATAGGTAGTAGCATAGTGTTGTGTAGATCACCATATATTGGTGATGGGTGTAATGTAGTCCAGTAGCTTTATTCATGGAGTGTCCTTTTCCTCCACAACTACATTGTATTCATTTATATAATTTATATTTATAATATATTTTAGTGATCTCATAGATTTAATTTCTTTCATATTATTTTGCATCTTGTGATTTCTATCTCCCATTGCATACTACATAAAAATCTAACAATAGTATCAGAGCCATAGTAGATATAGCCATGGTAGATCTATCCATAGTATATCAATAGGAAAATCACTATTATCATTGAGCCTAAGTTATTTGTCAAACTGATGCGCCTTTGGACCAACCACTATAAAAAATTATTAGAAGAGTCTAGGTGGTAGAATCAGGGAGAGCCATAAGTGAGAATTGAAAGAAATCTCAGTTCTAGAAATACCAAAAACTCGTGAATACTAGGAATTAGCATTCAATCCACGATATTGACAAATCAACTAGTGAAGATCATTCAAGATATCTGGAATTTTTTAACTATTACCCAAAGTTTCTTTTGTTGTAGAAAATTAATTCTCATATGATTAGGATGCCTCCTACAACAGAAAGCTAGGAGAATTCAACTTTGTTATTCTAACCTTGACGTGCCTTCATAGTGCAAATATTAGTTTCTTGTGCAAGAAAAGAATACTATGAATAAGACTCTTAGAGAAGAGTCATGGTGAAGTTAGGAGACTAGATATCTCCATTACTATATTTTGAACTTCATAGAAGAAGAAAAGTCCATAAAAGCCTTGATCCAAAAAAAAATGCCACAAAAGCTTTGATCCAGAATAAAAGGCCATAGAAACCTTGATCCAGAAGAAAAGGCCACAAAAGCCTTGTTCCAGAAGAAAAGGCCATAGAAGCTTTAATCTTGTAGAAGATTCCAAATAAGGGTTCCTAAACCATAAAGAAGACTCTAGAGAAGAGTTCATGAAATATGAGGTTGGTGATCTCAATTCAAAGAAGTTGAATAGATTAGGAGAAGATCTCATTGAAGAACTTCCAATCTTGGAAGAAGAAGAAAAAGGACTAGGAAAGTCTTGCTCGAATCCAGAAGCAACAGAATCAGAGATCCAAAAAAATATCTCACCACCAACACTTCCAAAAGTAGAAGGTTGAAGAAAAGGTCTTAAGGAAAACCAAAAGAAGTTGTAAGATCAAAAGACCTTGGAGAGGTCTCAACGAGAATCCAGTAAAAGGCTTGGAGAGCCTTACTAAAGAAATCATCAAAGGAGTTCCAAGGAGAACTCATTAGAGAAATTCACTATACAAGATAGTGAAAGATTTGGGATAATTGTTGCCATTCGAAAATAAGCCCAAAAGAAGAAGAATTTTGCAATGAGTGCCAAATATCATAAGAATATTTATAAGACCTCAAGACATTTATAATCTTGAGAAGAAGATCCTGTTTGAAGTCAAAATTTGACAAGAAGAGTTAAAGACATGAGAAGCCTACCAAATATAATATATTTGAAGATTGTTGTAGACACCTAAAATACATCATATCAAAAAGGCTACCTATATGGACACATTTTTAGGCCATATGACTCATATTGGGATTCCCCAAGACCTAAAAGTGGTTTTGACCACTCAAACAAGGGTAATATATCATGTGCAACCTAGACCATCATACCCAAGAGTGGTCACTAGACCCTGCGATGGCCCTCAAGCCTAGCCATTCCACCCTAGTATGACCACACTTGTAACAAAATCAAGCTCCCTGAGTTGAGCCAAATCAGTTATAGGGTGAGTTGATCATAACGATTAACTGCAATAAGTTTCTAGAAGATATGCTTGGCTTGCCTAGATCATAATTGAATCTTGATCTTAACTTCTCTTGCAAGCTAATATTACAATTAGGAAATATTATAAAAGGATCCCAAAAAATTCATAAAAGAGAGATGAGATCAAATAGGAATCCAATGAAGTGCTACCAGTTTGAGTAATAGAGAGAACATTCTCTTATAAGCAATGAAGTGCTGTCCAAATCTAATCATGAAGCTTACATTCGCATCAATGGAGCCCTTCGGAGTTTGAAGATCAAATTCCACCATTGTGCATCATCATTCATCTTGAATTCAAGCCAATTACCATGATCCAGTCATGCTTCAAAGAGTAAGACTCTTGAACATCAATTTGACAAATAAATCAAACATCGCTCTACATTGAGCATGAAGAGAAAACTCTCTCTTCAGTGGTCATTGTGCCTCGAAACAGCCCATAGACATAACCGCTAGACCCTATGATGACTAAAAGAGATGAGCACCATACCCCATGATGACCTCTCTATTTTTTTTGTGTTTTCTTAATTATAATAGCTTTAGTATAATTTACTTTGATCTCTAACACAATTTAGTATAGTTTTCATGCATTTATTTACTATTTTTAGCATTTTTATTTTAATTTATTATTATGGAAATGAACTTCATCTTGAGAGGTTCCACATTTGCTACTAATTTCTTATAAGTGCTTTTGTGTGTAGATTTTAGGTCTCAACAAGAGCTATTCTTCATAAAGATCCTTCAATATTTACATCATCAAACAAAGGTCGCAAAGAAACCCTCCATAATCAATTTTGAGAGAGTAAAGACTCTACGAATTACATCTATATTTGGTATTCTATTGTAATTTTTATCAAATGGGTATCTATCCCTAAGAGGGATATCTTTGTAACCATTTTTTAAAAAATAATTCCAAATATTAATGATAAGGACACTATTTTCTTCATTTTTTTTTTTTTTTGGTAATTATTATAGTAGATTAAAAAAGGGTTTTTATAGAGGATCCCAAAACCTTATGTACAAAATCAGCCTTGCATCATGCCTCCTGGTTTTATGTATAAGCCTATTACAGAAATTGTAACCCCTAAAAAAACTTGATTACATAAGCAATGGGCCTAGGGCATCAATCCCTTGAAACTGAACACCAAAACAGAAATCCCGCCCAGCGATAACAGTAAGCATGAAACAATCCCTCTCAGCGGGAAACAGACAAATAAGAAAGAAAGTAGTTTTGGAGATCCCGCCTAGTGGGGAGTAGCCAAAAACCACCATCGAGAAGATCCCGCCCAACAGGAAGCAAAGAAAAACCGTTACAATAAAATCCTGCCTCGCGGGAAGCAGTCAAAACCACCACAAACAGTCCCGCCTAGCGGGAAGCAACAGGGAAATCCTACCATTCGGGAAACCAGTAGAAAAGAAAGGATCCCACCTCGCGGGAAAACTGGCAGATTTGGCGGATCCCGCCCTGTGGAGAAACCATCCCGCCCACCGGGAAAACATTCTGTTCAGCGAGAGCCATCCTGCAGGAAGCCGACGACCAACACGAGAGAGGATCCAGCCCATCAGGAAGTGACCAAAGAGTTGCACCACAAGGAACCCGCCCCGGGAAAACAGAAGAGGATCCCAGTAGCAGGGACCGAGAATCCCGCCCAAGCACAGAGCCTGCCGAGGATTCACAAGAAAAAAGGAGAAGCTGTCCAAACCCTAAACCATCACCTCCACTGCACCAAGAAACGCAGGGGACCATATCCACGCGAAAAATCTGCAAAAAACCCCAGGGAAAAGCCTGAGGGAAAAAAGGAAGGGATACCCAACCAAACAGGGGTCCATGGGAAGCACCAGTCCGAAAAAAAAACCAAGGAAACCCTAGCCGGCCGGGAGGGGCACAGATAGTGGAGAAGGATCTCCCCCCAGGAGATCATCTGTAAACAACCACTCCCCGGGAGAGATGACCTGGGTTGAGTCAGGGACTGGGCAGGAACCAGGATCCATGGGAGGGGGAGCAGGGGAGGGACCAGAGCCCTCCCCTCTCTACTTTCTTCCCTCCCATAAAATTTGAATCTTAATCTATGGCATCTTTTCTTCATTATTTTGTCTCAATATGGTTACATGATATTACTTGCAATTTGATTTCATATTACATGTTTAGGTGTATGGTTTTTGCTACTCTATAGTGACAATCAGGGTGGGACTTTTAAAAATTTTATAATTTGTTGCTAATTACTTGTTTCTTGATTTCTTGAATTTATAAGTACAACCACTCTAGGTTGGAATGGATCATAGTAGCCATCATCCTACCTTGTGACAGTAAGAAGAGCCCATCGCTTTTCCCCATGACAACCTCAAAATAAAGTCACAAAATGAAAGAGGCAACAACTTCATCGAATGTAGGCTTCACCTATGAGTATATTTGCACTTGATTTTACTACTTTTCTCAAAAAAGATAGAATTTCAAGTTTAAATTGATAAATTTAGAGAAATTATTAAATTTTAATCTTTCTACCTATGATCGCTCTTGGGTCTAGTGACCTATGTTGCTAGCCACTACATGGTATGTCGACCACTATTTTTGACCACTCCTATGTTATATGACCTTTTTTGTAGACCATATTACATAGATATACCTCTAGTTTTCTATTTTTTTAGGTTTGCATGCTTGCTACCTATCTAAAGGCTAACATAATTTAGGGTTTGCACTGTTAATTTTTCTAAAATTGAAACATTCTTATTTAGAAATTTAGAAATTTGAAATGTATATTAGAAAAATATCATTGATTTCTCCATGTTGCATCTTTATTTTTGCATAAAGTAAAAATAAACCACACACACCATGTCTAAAATTAAACATCAACAAGTTGGAATTCACACCCAATCACTGATCAAGACTAACGACGGTGGCCTTCATCACCATCTTGTTAGCTTTCTTATGGTTATTTGCACCCCATTTTGGCCAAGGCCAGTTCAATAACCATCATAGCCAAATAATATAGCATGTATCTCTCTTTAGGGAGGTATATCATTTATTGAGATGAACTAGGTGAGAACTAGTAGAACCTGGACTCCCTCAGTAGATTTGGACTTCATCACCAAATTTTGGTGGGTTTTATGACCTGGACTTCATCACCATACTTGTGTGTGAGAGGATACATGTGAAATCCATTTAACCGAGTATTTACATCAACAAAATCAAAACTCAAACAAAAGAAAAGCAATAAAATAATGAATTAAAATACACAAACCATTTTAGAAAACACAAATAATATTTAACAAGATAATAATATTGTATACTTTATTTGTTTCTTTATTATATGTATAATCAAAATAAAATTATCACAATACATAGCCATACCCAATCACAAACTGAGGCTACAAGGAATTCACAAGAAGGCCCAAAATGCCTTCATTATAACCCAACTAATTTACTCTTCCCTATATGGCATCCTAGCAGCCGTTGCGAAGACAATTCCACTCATGGGAGATTCGATCATCGAGATACCCCTACTAGGAGGACACCTATGGGACCTTACCATGATTGAGAAGAGGATCTTATTAGACCTCATTAATCTCATGCTACTTCTAGACAAGATCCACCCATAGAGGGGCCAAGTAGAGGGGTCGCATAAATTCATGTATCCAACTGATTCACACTCCCATCCAATCATGGGGTAGGATACATGCCCTTACCTAGTCTAGATGATGGAGGTATTCCTCCAGATCACCCTTGGTTGAGTCATAAGCTAAATCATCTATATAGACATGACCCTAATGCTACTCGTAGAGCATCTTCTTCTCTTTGTACTCATTCTAAGGATGGGTGTGATGAAGATTTAGTGTGTCCCATCCATATGCACGAAGAGTGTTCTACATGAATACGTCATACTCTCGCACCATCTTTGCATAAGGAAAACACTCCTAAGATTGAGCATAGAGTTAATGCAACTTCGATTTATCAAGAGAAGAGGGTAACCATCCTTACTACATGCACTGAAACAACAATATACCCTCGTATTGAGATGAGAAACCATAGGATGCATACAATAGATCGAAATGATCAACTACCTAGGCCCAACACAAATCATAGAGAGTAATTAGTCCAATCATAATTGGATGATTTGTGTAAAGAGTGAGAGTTATTAGATCATGAACATGCATAGCAACAAAGGCTACACCACCAATGGTTGTATGAGCATAATCTATGTGAGGAGAGAATCCTAGAACATCGATTGTGTGAGAAACAATCACGTAGGGTAGCCTATGATGAAATTCCCATTCCTAGAAATTACCAGCAACAACTTAACATTAGGTACACTATGTAACATCAAGAATTTCCTTCTAGGCCAACCAATAATCATATTTCTCCCATCTCTATTCTTCAATCTTAGCCAATATAGCATCAAGCATCAAATCTATTGGAATATGAGGTATATGAAGAGATAAAAGTAGAGGACTAGGATCAAGCATATCCTAAGTCATTTTGCAAGGATGTGGTAGATGATTAAAATAGGCCACCTCATTCAAATAGGAACCTTCCACCTCCTCCTCCCAAGAGATCACTTCAATAGAATGAGATAATTTCATCTCAGGCATATAAGGTCCTCACAGAGTGAATTCAATTGCTAGAGAAGCAAGGTATAGGTTACCAAAAGCCCACATTGCACAAATTATATAATCAACCCCTCAACCCATCAATTCCTTGTCTTGCGTACCCAGAGTATTTCAAAATGCCTAAGCTAGAAAATTTAGATGGGATGATGATGCCCAAGATCATGTCACAATTTTTATAAACTTGTGTTTTTAGTTACAATATAATGATGCTTTGTTGTTAAGAACATTTGTAATAACACTCTCTAGGCACAGCCAATTACCATGACATAACATCTCTAGCTTTTAACAACTATCAAATGCATTCCTAGAATGCTTCTCCTTTGGAATCAATAAGAAGGCTAATTTAATTGAATTATCAAACTTACATCAATTCAAATATGAGCCATTTATGGGCTATGGAAACAAATGATGCAAGATAATGTTAAAAATACCTTTCACTGTACCTATTTCAGAATTGACATTAATGTTTACAAAAAGCTGCTCAAAGCATATATCACTTCTTTTATAGTTGTAACAGTATCAAACATTCGAAGAGGCTTTGGCACAGGCCAAAGTTATTGAGGACATTATGGTCCAGGAGAAATACATAAAACTCTACAAGAAGGAATGGAACAAAAATCCCTATAACAATCACCATAAAACTAAACCAGATTTGATTAATTAGATTTTTTTAAATGTTCCTAAAGTAGATAAAGTGCTACAATAGCCTAATTATTAGGTTCAACCTCCTCCAATGTAGTACAATAACCAACACTAAAGAAATCAAGCATAGGGTAAGCAACGTTGCCCTCCTTGCATATATACACCATGACTTGAGTCTTTGGCATATATTTTCAAAATATTATGCGAGGATAAGATGATTACCTTAATTGAAATATTCTTGATAGATATTTCCCACTCAAAATATAAAGGGTACAAATAGGACTTATATTGCACTTATCATCGATAAAATGGACATGATATACAAACATGTTATGGTTTTAAAAATCTAGTACAAAGCATGCTGGATAAGAACCAATTGCAGATAGAAGACCCTCTTGCCCTAGATAATTAGTAGATGGGAATTTTTAAAAATCCCTTTCCCACCACGAGGCCAAGGAAAACCAAACTAGGTAGTTCAATGAGATACATACAGATCCACCCACATATGGGTTTGTAGGTATGATAAATATCATGATGTGAAATAGAAGGTACAACCAAGTTGAGCCACCTGTATCTCTCATTTGAATCCCTTATGTGCCTCAGCATTTATCGACTCAAAACCTACTACCAGGTCCATCATTACAACCGGTGAATACCATTAGAAATAGCCTTATCCCTTTCTTATAGATGATATTAGTAAAGCTCTTCATTTATGAGCTTATTCAATAGTCTCCTATATATAGGGAAGTGCTCATGGAGATTCTCAAATCTATCGAGCTTTAGTCCTAAGATCCTAATGTATTTACCAACTTTGTGGGGCATGTGTGCAAATATATTGTGGTTACATTCTACAACCACAAAATTAAAAAAGTACTAGCCAAAGTAGTAGATCCTTAATTATACATAATCGCTTGTTTCAACCAGATACCATACAAGTGAATGTTGATTGATACATGCTCCTAAATAAATATAATAATGACAACTACCTTGGAACATTTGAGTCTTCCAATATCATACATAGTGGCATCTAATTTCACATTACGAGCATTCAATGATACAGTATACTCAACGATTGACACTATAGTCTTACCTATTTAGGTGGGACTAAAAACCATTTCTGTATTATGCCATGTGTTGTAAGGAGCAATGCAATACAACATATTGCTCGATCATCCTTGGATATAATACATGAAATGTGTTACTTCTATTTTACATCAATATATTAAATACATGCATGAATGATAGGTTCATGTCATCCCTTCGAATGATGAGCCCTTTAAGTATGTCAATCAGATTAGCAATATGGGGGATTTTTTCTTATCATCAATGCATCTATATATATTAGATCTAGTTTTCCCATTAAGTATCCAGAGTGCCAAACTAAATTATCATGTGCTGATCCATATACCTTAGCACTGTCGCTTTCACCTAAACCATTAGCTACTTTTGATAAACCTTCATCGTCATGTAATCCTTGGATGAAACAGAAGTTGAAAGCACCCATGGTATATGATCCAAAAGTCATCCCCAACATATGGATGATAGAGATTCTAATTTCCATGGAAGAATAAAAATCACCTACTACAATGGATTATGTGACTCAACCCGTATCACCCACTTCATCTACAATGTCATCCATGCCCCAAGTGACTATTCACTTAGTCAACCCCGGGATTGTCAAATACTTGGTACAAAATATCACTTTTACAATAATTATTGAGTCTGTGCAAGACATGGGGAGACCTCATGCTCCTCCCTTTCCCATTGGAATTGTGAAACCCCTAGGCATACCACCCAACTAGATGAATTTTATATATGGGGGTTTTGACCAAACCATAGATCAATTTCTTGTTATCAACTATGATAATGAACCATTTATAGGAAACATCTACTATATGTTGAACTTGAATTTTGCTCTAAGATACTTCTACCATTGCCATTAGTATGGTAATGGCTTAGGTATGTATGAGTAGGGTCAAAGAACACCTTATCTATCCCAATATCAATTGTCAATTAATAAATTTGTTTTAGGATATTTTATCCACATGTTGGATGAGTTGTTGGCCAGTTCCCTAGAATACCTAAACCTAGGATACAGGGAGGACATTGAAAAGAATGAGTACACTGGCCCTAGACCTTCTAAATTATTAAGGAATCATTTACCAATCATAATGGTTGCCATTGAACCTCCTGAATCATATCATGAGACCAATCCATAAGAGGAATTTGAACTCAATGATATTCATGAAAATGATTGGGTGGACGAAGATGATGAATATGAGGATGAAACAAAAATTGCATACTTAGGTCCTCTTTACCATTGTCATATCAATAACTATACGAGAGATATTGAGCCTAGTAGGCACCCTATTAACATAGATAAAATATATCATAGGGTGTTTCCTCCTCCACCTAACTTGAGGTAGTTGCTCCTACTTGAGGACCCAATTATTATATCTACTCCTAGATCATACCCAAAGATCCCAATACCTCCTAATACACATCTAGAGCATCTAGAGAAATCACTAATCAATAGGTACTACCCCTACAATCATGGATATCATAAACCATCTGTTAATATGATTTCCATTGATTTAATCACACCTATCTGCAATCCTAGTGACCCCTCAAAGTCATTGCACCTCAAACTTAAGGCCATTTAATTTGATCACACTACATAGCCATCATTGCTTGAGTATTTCTTTCCATGTGAATAAATGCTAAAACTATTTTATTTCACTCCAGACCATACTCAAGATGTTTGTAATGCTGAGGTTAAATTTGATATGATAGATCATCTGAACCCAACAGACAACATCCACTTGATCCCTACACGTCATCAACTTGAGGAGGGATCCCATATGTTAATTGAGGAGAATTTTGATGTGGACATTAACAATGATCCTAAACATCCTAAGAAATTCAATTTTGGAGAGAGTCTATCTCCTGAAGAGCATGCCATTCTCATACCTCTTTTGATAGAAAAATATGACATATTTGCTTGGTCGTATAAAGACATGTTGGGTCTTGATCCGAATTTGGTTACACATAACCTTACTTTAGATCCCACTCTGAAGTTGGTCAAGAAAAAACTTAGAAATATGCACCCAAAAATCACCTTAATGGTGAAGTACGAGTTACAAAAATTATTGGATGTAGAATTTATCCAACCCATAGACTATCTGAAATGGGTATCTAACATGGTACCTATAGGTAAACTTGATGGGAAGATTTGTATTTTTGTGTATTTTAGAGACCTAAAAAAAGCAATGCCTTGGGATGTGTTCTTGTTACCTAACATTGATGCTCTAGTAGATGCAACTACAGGTCATGAGATGTTATCCCTTATGGATGGATTTTTAGGCTATAATTAGATTCAGTTCAAACATAAAGATCAACATAAGACAACATTTACCATGCCATGGGGAACATTTTTCTATAAAGTTATGTCATTCGGTCTTAAAAATACTGGTGTAACCTATCAATAGGATATACCATATACTTTTCATGATTAAATGCATAAGATACTAGAAGATTACATAGATGATTTGCTCTCCAAATAATTATTGTGTGAAGAGCATACCAAAGCTTTGCAAAAAGTCTTCGATCACCTAATAGAGCATAATTTTAGGTTGAATCCTAAGAAATGTATTTTCGGTGTCACATTAGGAAATTATTAGGATTTATAGTCTCTAAAAGAGGGATCGAAGTCGATCTTGCAAAGGTCAAAGTAATTCTAGAAATGCTTCCCCCAAATAACATCAAAGATCTTTGTAGCTTACAAGGCAAAGTAGTATTCATAAAATGTTTCATAGCATAATTGTCAAATAATTGTTGACCCATGAATTGAATGCTACACAAGGGGTCCCATGAAATTGGGATGAAGAATGTCAAAAATCCTTTGAGAATATAAAATAGTACCTATCATCACTGCCAGTGTTAGCTCCACCTCAACCATGTGTGCCTTTATTCCTATATATTTCAATCACAATCTTTTCTCTAGGAACCATGTTGACCCATAAGAGCAAAGAAAATAGAGAACACGTTATCTATTAAATTAGTCACACCTTGTTTAGTTATGACCTAAAGTATGTATACATTGAAAATATCTACTTAGTAGTGGTGCTTACTACCAAAAATATTACTACATGTTAAATCATACCACGTATGTCATATCAAAAGAAAATACTTTGCGGTACATGAGTCATATATATCACAATACGCAAAATGCAAAGTGGATCATCCTATTGATGGAATTTTATCTTGAATTCATTATTAAAAAATCCATCAAATACCAAGTCATAGATGATAAGTTAGTAGAGGCACCTATTCAATATGACAAGCCTCTCATGATTGAGTTACCTGATGATGTAGTGTTCACATTGTCAAAATCACCTGAACCCGAAGAACCAAAAAATAAAGTAGACATGATTTTGTTCTTCGATGGTTAAGAATGTGATCAAGGGGGTGGTGTAGAGATCATGTTTTTCATGCCACAAGGAGCTCCTATACCCTTGTATTTTAAACTTGATTTCCCTTGCACCAATAATAACATTGAATACGAGGCTTTAATCTTGGATCTCAAAATAGCTATCACCATGAATATTAATAATCTTAATATCTTTGGTGATTCCTTGATCATCGTAAACCAATTCAAAGGCATTTATCAATGCAAATATCCTATATTAAAATCTTACAAAGAGCTTGTGGACACATTATTATCCCAACTAGAATTGTATAACATTGAAGTAGTCCCTTGTACATATAATCGCTTCATGGATACAATGGCATATATGGGAATCTTAATACCTTAGAATCCTTTCAATGATTTTACAACCATCCATGTTAAAATACTCTCACAATCAGTGATGTTGCATGAGGCTTCACACAATAAGGAATCAGTCCACATAATTTAGATAGAACCAAATCACGAGTGGTTCTATAAAGAATGAGACTTTCTGAAACATGCATCCTGGGGGTCCTTGATCTCGCAAGGTCCTTAAGATAATAGAATGACCATTCATCAAAAGGCTGTTTTCCAATCTACATTTTTGGATAATGAATCACAATGGGAACAAGTTGTTCAAAAATTTGAAACTCAAGCTTATCAATATTGGCTCATCCAATTAAAAAATTACCTAAAACTTGGTAGTATCCCTTAGTGATTATCACATGCCACAAAAAGAGCATTTAAATAGAAATTTACTAGGTATGTCTTGCTAGGAGACATTAAGTATCATTGAAGCTACGATGAAATCCTCATTTTTTGTCTTGAGCTCCAAGAATCTTCTTGGAAAATCTTGCAAGCTCATGATGGTACCTACGATGGCCATTTCAACAACATGGTTGTCATCAAGCACATCCTTAGAATGGATTATTACTAGACCATGATGGAGAAGGATTTTTGTACGTATGTCAAGAAGTGCGTAAAGTGTTAGCATCACACCAATCTCTTGCACCTGCCATCTTAGATATTGCAACCGTTTCAATCGGATTGGCATTTTTCTCAGTGGGGATTTGATCTAATCAGGAAGATATCTCCTTTTTATTTGGGCTATCACACATTCATTATAATGGCTACTAAAATTTTTACTAAATGGGTAGAAGCAATCCCTTTAACCACTATGATCAGAGCTCGTATTGTAGAGTTCATACTCCATAATATTATATGTTGTTTTGGTATTCCATACAAAATAATATTGGATAATGAAACATCATTCAATAACAAAGATGTGTGGGCTTTAACATCTAAATATAACATTCAACATAGCTTTGCAACACCATATTATCTATAAGAAAATGGGTAGGTAGAAGCCTCTAATAAAATTGTAGTTGCCATATTAAAGAAAATTGTCAAGGAGAATCACAAGGATTGGCATCTTCAATTACCTCTAGCTTTATGGGCTTATTAAACTAGCATTCCAACACCCACCGAGGCAACCCTATTTTTTCTAGTATATGGCACTGAGGCCATAATGTCCTTGGAATTAGAAATTCCATCATTGCACATCTCATTGAAAGAGTTTATCTATGATTATACTTCATGACAAGATTGCCTCAATAAATTGACTCTTCTTAATGAATGATGAGTGAATGCTCTCAAGCATCTACACATTTATCAAGATCATCTTAAACAATTTTGTAATACTAAACTCCATACAAGAGATTTTAAATTTGGGGATCTTGTACTTAAAGAGAACCAATAGAACTCAAACCTTTTGCCTCACGTAAGAAATAAATTTACAGCCAATTGATTAGGTCCTTTCATCGTAACAAAGAAAATAAGATCAAAAACTTATCACCTAAACTTTCTAGAAGGTGTTGAGAAGCTCGAACCTCTCAAAATTATTTATCTATGGGTATTTTATACTTAAATTTTAAATCAATAAAAATATAAAAACAACAAAAATCATAAAAATACCAAACAAATTAGAAAACACAAAAACAATACAAAACATTAAAAAACAAAAATATTGACATTATGCTATCATGCATTTCATTATATGCACTCATCATTTGCATTGCATTAGGCATATTCATCCATTGCATTTTAACTAGAATAGGTTGTGTTTACATTCTTACAAATGACATCATGCTTGTATGTCAATCATGAATCCACACATCCTTATCATTCATATTTTCCTTGTGAGTAACTGTATTTTTCAACACAACTTATGAGGTATTATAGGGTATATAGTAGGGTTTTACGGTAATTCAACCATCCCTAGTTATATTTTTATATTTTTTAGAAAGCTATCTTGGATTTTAGAATGTAAGGTTTAGTTTTTATAATACCTTGCATATCTCAAAATCTCAACATAATTCTACAAATTAACAATCCTATCCTAAACAAGGAAAGATGACACTAAAAAGTGATCTTTATCACCTTAAGCAAAAGGTTTTCCTTGCTCATCTTATTATGCGCATGGTCTAGAATGGTGAGAATTGACAAAAGGACAAGCTCCCCCATACCCAAACAATCACTTGCTCATATTATTATGTGCATGGTCTAGAATGCTGAGAATTAACAAAAGGAAAAGCTCCCCCCTACCCAAACAATCCCTTGCTCTTACACAAAATGAGCAAATTCCCAAAACAATAAAAAATAATCAGTGCTTTTCATTAGTAAGAAAATCCCTTGCTAAAAAAAATAAAAATACAAAAATAGTGGTTTTCACAACTAAGCATGAGCAAGTATCTATTGGACATTTTGAGCAGTTATCACCACATGTCCAAAGTGAGTTGTCATTTATGTCATGATGTCAGTAAGATTCCAGTGATCATCCATCACCAGTTCAAGTGAAAGGGAAATAGTTTCGGTGTTAAGGTTAAATATCTTCATCAGTGCACTCAAGGAAGTGAGTCAGAGTTCAATTTAATTCCACCATGGCAGCAAATTTTTCAAAAGCAAGAGGAACACATAATATTATATTTCTTATAATATTATTTCAAGTTGAAAGAAAAACCCCAAAGTCAATATTGTAATTTTAATTATAATATTTTGGTCATGAGGTTGCAAATATTTTATTGAGAGTAAATCCAAAATTTGGGTTTAATTTGAGTATCCGGTGCAAAAATAATAAACTCCAAAGGTTGGGTTTATTTAGTTTTCAAGAAGGCAAGTGGGTAATATTTAATAACACCAAATGAATGGGTTCATAAAAGTGTAAAGGAGGAAAGTTGTAATTATTATTTTAAAAATAACCCAAGGTGGGTTTTTAAAATAATTAATTAAAGGATTTGTAAAGGTTTTATATTATTTGCTCATTTGAATTCGAAAGCACCGACATTTGAAAAGGTGGTGTAATATTTCTTATTTAATTCCCTCTCAATTCTTTTTTTTTTTTTTTTTGAAAAAATGAAAACTTGTATTAAAACAAAAACCAGATACAAGTGGGAGAGAACACATCCCGAGCCAGAGCCAAGAGCAACACAACAAGGAAAGCGCACAAAGGCAACACTAGCAGCCACAAGGCACAGAGAACAGACGGCACGAAAAGGCGACATGTCACGAAATCATGACAGGCAAACCCGTCACGGCCACTTCGGCGCCAACAGTCGCGATAACGCGACATGTCGTGAAATCGCGACATGTCGCGAAATCGCGACAGGAAGGGCCCTCGACAGCCAACCGTAGAAAGCGTCGCGAAAGCGCGACAAAAACACTAAACAGCAGTAAAGCCGCAAAAGGATCGCGATATCACGACATATTCCCTCTCAATTCTTAGAAGAAGACATCCTTGCTAATTCATTTGGAGCGCATGCGAATTAAGGCTCATGTTTAAAAGACTGTAAATTGTAAAAATATTGAAGCAGGGAACATTTGGATTTGTGAAGCACATAGACCAACTTGGCCTAGAGGTGCATTGTCTTGGAGAGACATAGGAGGTCTCACGTTCGATTCGCTTGGAGGTTTCTTGCAAGGTCAAAGCGCTCGAAGTGTATTTTGATTATTTTTAAAGGTGCAAGTTCATGAGGTTTTTGGTGCAGTTTGTGCCTCTTTAGGCATGTGTGGGTGCGTGGCCCAATGGTGGCTTGGCCATGGTTAAGGTGTTGGGAAGGGGGAAGTAGGGGGATAAAATCTCTCTGAGAGGCAAGGCAAGTTAATTTTTAATTTTTATTAAAATAGCCTTAAGGGAGAAATAAGGGTTATGCTCTACCTTAGAAAATTGAGGATTTTTAATCGTTTTATTTTTGGAAGGGTAGCATATTATATATCGTTAGAAAGCATTTTCAAGGGATATTTAATTAATTTGCTTAGAAGGAGAAATAAGGTGTGTGTAAAGAGATATTTTTGTTTTTTTAAAGTGGTTCAAAGTGAGTTTGATTTATTCTTTTTCAAAGGGATAATTTCTTTCATGAGAAGACATGGTGAAATTTATTGAGTAGGAGTAATAAGGTGTTATTGGGATATTATTTTTATTGTTGTGATATTACTAAAGTCATCTAACCTCTTTGTGATTGAAAAGGAAATATTTGAAAGTGTGTTGAGTTTGATAGATTTTTTGGACAACTCCTTGGCATAAAAAATATTTGGACAAGTTCTGTGTGAGCTTGTTGAGCAGATTTGAGCAATTTATTGGTGAGCTTGTTAGGAATATTTGAGCAAGTTATTGGTGAGCTTGTTGAGTAGATATGAGTAAAATTCTTGGTGAGCTTGTTGAAGTAGATTTTGAGCAGGTTCTTGGTGAGCTTGCTAAAGTAGATTTTGAGGAGGTTCTTGGTGAGCTTTCTAAAGTAGATTTTGAGCAAGTTCTTGGTGAGCTTGCTAAGAAAATTTTGAGCAGGTTCTTGGTGAGCTTGTTGAACAAATATTGTAAAATTTTTGAGTGAGCTTGTAAGATAGAGATTGAGCAAGTTCTGTGTGAGCTTGCTTAAATATCTTTGGAGGTGATAGAGTATAGAGGATAGAGTCTTAGTGGATAGAGATCCAGCATCCAGGACAATTGAAGATAGGTCTTCATAGTGAGGAGTCTTCAAGTGGAAAGATATCCACCAGTCAGTGCAGTAGAGAGAGATAGCGTCTTCTAGAATATCACTAGCCATAGATGAAGGGAAAAGAGTTCTCCTATGGAAGATATCCATGAACTTGAGATTAGGGGATCAATATCTCCATTGGACTGTGGTCCATAAACATTGTAATTGGGAAAGAGTTCCCAAGAGATTGATTGAGAAAGTTTTAGTAAAATATTTTCTTTGTGGATGTAGCCCAAGTTGGGTGAACCACATAAATTTTGGTGTCTCTACTTTGTGTGATGTTGTGTACATTGCTTTTATTATTGTTTTTGATATTGCTATATCTACATTGCATACAGTGGTTTGAAAAGAAAAGTAAAAAGTGGTCTTATACTATTCACCCCCCTCTTAGTATAAGCTTGTGTTCTTCAATTGGTATCAGAGCGGGTTCCTTCAAAAGATTTTGACAACTTGAAGGAAAAGTGATCAAGAACACAATGGCTCCAAAAGAAGAAGGATATTCAGATAGCAAACCACCAATCTTCGATGGAAGTGACTTCTTGTTTTGGTGTGTGTTGATGAAATTCCACCTGAAGGCTCTTGGCAATGAAGTATGGGAAATGCATGCAAATTCAAGAGCTATGAATGCAATTATCAAAGGAGTGCATAGATCAGAATATTTGAAGATTATGGATTGTAAAACAACAAAAGGAATGTGGGAACTATTGCATGAGATACATGAAGGAGACAAAGGTGTCAGGAAAGCTAAGATCAGAAATCTCAAAGGAGAATTTGAGAATATAAGAATGTGGGAAGATGAGAATATTCATGACTATATTCATAAGATAGATGAGCTAGTACATGAGATGAGAGGACTTGGAATGAAAGTAGATGAATCTGATGCTTGTGATAAAATCTTGAGAACTCTTCCAAAAAGGTACAGTGAGAAGGTCTCTGCTATAGAAACTTCAATTGACAATGATGATCTAACCAGGAATGCATTACTTGGTATGCTTACTACATTCGAGATAAGAACAAAATAACCTATCTCTTAGAAGGAAGCAACATTCAAAACAATCAAAGGAAAGGACAAATGACAAGAGTCAAGCAGTGAGTCATCCGATGAGGAAGAAGCTAACTATGGTAGAAGGATTAAAGACTACAGGAAATTTGTGGATCTAAGGTCAGTTAAATGCTTCAACTATGGAAAGAATGGGTATTTTGCTACAAATTGTAAAGAAGCCAAAAATAACAGTGATGAAGAAAGACAAGATCATAGGGACAAAGATTCGAATAGACACAGGTACCAGAAGAAAGGCAAAGGTGAACAAAGTAGATCAGGAAAGAAGTTCTTCCAAAGACAAAAGAGGAGCTACTATGCAGACAAGGCAAGTAAGTATTCAAGTCATAGTGATTCCAGTTCATCAGATAATGATAGAGATGAAATGCTATTTATGATTCAAGAGAAACCAGTTAAGAGTAGAACTCCAGTTATTCTCAAATGCTTTAGATGTGGTAACTTTGGACATCTTGAAGATAGTTGTACAAAGAATGGTTATAGTTTTAGTGATGATGAGTATGAAGACACACTGGAAGGACTAGATGAAAATATTCTAATGGCATTGGAAGATAAAGAAGATGATTCCATAGAAGACAAGTCTAAAGGAAGTAGAAATTCAGACAAAGGTAAACAAATAGAGGAATACTCAGAAGAGAATGGATATGATCTCAAGGGAGAACTCATCTATGCTCTTAAAATAGTAAAGAAGGTGAGAAAGTAAAATTCTAAGCTTGAAATTTAGTTGCAAGAATGTGATTATGAAAGAAGAGCACTCATAGAGGATTTAGAGAAATCCAAGGCTAAGGCAAATAGGTCCAAGGACAAGCTGGAAGCTAAGATCTCATAATGTGAACAACTAGCACAGGAAGTGTCACTACTCAAGAAGGATCTAGAAGAATCTAAGATCATGATAAAAAGGTTCAAAAGTAGTTCTAAGAATATGGATAAGTTCAAGAGTGGACAACAAAGAGCTTCTTGAAAATTAGGTCTTGGAAGAAAATAGGTTCAAGAAGATAAGTTAACTACCAATTCCAAAGATAATTCAAAAGAAGAGGATAATTTAGAAGAGGGATTCTCATATGAGAGAGGAAGTGAAAGTGAAACTTCTAAGGATGAGTCAGATTATAGTAAGTCCAACAGGAACATGGACAATGGGCAAAGAATATTTAGATGGAACAACAATCAGAATAGGTCAAGAGAGACTAGAAGACCAATGAGACCAAGACAAAGTGGTTTCAATGGAAGATGATTTTCTTGTCATAGGTTTGGACACATGGCTTCATAATGTAGAGCATATAGGAATATGGAAGTGTAAAACGCTTTCATGGGTATTGCTACTCATGTAATCATTTTTTCCACAAGGCAATGAATTGTAGGGTTCAAGACATAAGAGGATATGGCTTCACTAGGAGGAGTCCAAAGTCATTCGTTCCTCTAAGGAATAATAGTAGTGTTCAATGCTACAAATGAAATGATGATGATAACTTAGAAAAGTGGTGTAGAGTAGACATACCTGAATCAAGAAGAAGCTGGAACAGGAGGAATTTGAAAAAGAATAGGAACAGGAATAAAGACTCAAAAAAGAATAAGAAGATGAACATGAATAGAGATTCAAAAAATAACAGGAATAGAGACTCAGAAAAGAACAAGAAAATGAACAAGGACTTTGACAGAAACATGAATAGGAACAGAGATAGAAATGAAGATATGGATATGGAAGTTGGTCAGAGAAATCAAAAGAATCAGGCAAGAAGGAAAGTTGACAAATGGAAAGAAAAATGCTTTCTGGGAGTAGAGATACTCCCACCCCAAAATTAAACACCTCATCAGGAGGTGGGGATGGGGCTAAGCTAAGAGGCCCATTCTTAGCCCTGAGCCCCAAAGGTGACCTTTTGCCATTGATGTCAAAGGGGAAGAGATTAGAGTAAGGGGGAGAAGATTGATAAGTAAAAGGAAAAGGGAAGACATTTGACCTAGGGGGAGCAGAGCATAAGTTAGTTAAGTTTTTAGCATGAGTATTTGGTTGCCATCAATGACAAAGGGGGATATTTTTGGACATTTTGAGAAATTATCACCAAATTTCCAAAGTGAGTTGTCATTGATGTCATGATGTCAGTAAGATTCCAGTGATCATCCTTCGCCAATTCAAGTGAAAGGGAAATAGTTTCGATGTTAAGGTTAATATCTTCATCAGTGCACTCAAGGAAGTGAGTCAGAGTTTGATTTAATTCCACCATGGTAGTAGATTGTTCAAAAGCAAGAGGAGAACATAATATTATATTTCTTATAATATTATTTTAGGTTGAAAAAAAAACACAAAAGTCAATATTGTAATTTTAATTATAATATTTTGGGTCATGAGGTTGCAAATATTTTATTGAAAGTAAATCCAAAAGTTGGGTTTAATTCAAGCATTCAGTGCAAAAATAATAAACTCCAAAGTTTGGGTTTATCGAGGTTCCAATAAGGCAAGTGGGTAATATTTAATAACCCAAATGAATGGGTTCATCAAAGTGTAAAGGAGGCAAGTTATAGTTATTATTTTAAAAATAACCTAAGGTGGGTTTTTAAAATAATTGATTAAAGGCTTTGTAAAGGTTTTATCTTATTTTCTCATTCGAATTTGAAAGCACTAACATTTGAAAATGTGGTGTAATATTTCCTATTTAATGCCCTCTCAAACCTTAGAAGAATACATCATTGCTATTTTTTTTGGAGCGCATGCGAATTAAGTCTCGTGTTTAAAAGACGTTGCAAATTGCAAAAATATTGAAGCAGGGAACTGTTGGCATTTTTGCCACATTGATTTGATCATTGATTATTCATGCTTAAGTTGTTGCAATTCTAAATTCTCTACAGGTTTTGATGCAAAAAATGACTAAGTCCGAAAGTTGTCACAAAATCGTGACATAAAACAACATAGAGAGCCAAGTCGAAAAACCGTCACGATATCGCGACATGTTGCAGAATCACTGGTTGATTGAGGAGAGGGAAAATCAATGCAAAATTGTCACGATTTTGTGACATGTCACAAAATTGCGGTCAACACAGTCAATGACAGCAGGTGGGTAGAACCGTCGTGATATCGTGACGTGTTCAATTTTTGCGGTCAAAATGGTCAAAGAAGGGCAGAGCAACAAACTGTTGCGAAATCGCAACAAAACTAGCCAAAGGTGATAAGACTCAATGTCGTAGCGAAATCGTGACAAAAAATGACACAAGGCTCATAAGGCGAACAATGTCACGAAATTGTGACGCGTCATGTTTTCGTGGCGGTGGTAGATGGAAAGACTTTAAGTTGTAAAATGGTCGCGATTTCGCACCAGTTATACGATGCAGGCTCACAAGGCGGAAGATGTAGCGAAATCGCTACGCGTTCCATGGTCACGGTCCAAGTGAAGAAAAAGAGTCTAAAGCAGAAAATGGTAGCGATATCGCTACACTTTTGAGAAAATAGGCAAGCAAGGCGAAGACGTCGCGAAATCATGACAAAAAGTGAGAACCGTACAAAGGGCAAGAAATGGTAGCGATTTTGTGACACATTATTGAAAAGAGACTAAGTGCGGAGAAGCGTAGCGAAATCGCGACAAGATGAAGTTGAAGAAATTCTAAGGCAAAAATGTCGCATTTTTGTAGCTTAAGAGCAAGGCCGTACAACATGCAAAAAAGTTGTAGCGAAATCGCGACATGTTAGATTTTCGCACTGCAGAAGGGAAGATAGAGCAAAAGACAAAAATTGTAGCGAAATCGCGTAGTGTCGCATTTTCGCGGTGCAATCTAGCGAAGGAGAAATGAAAGTTGAATGTGTAGCGATTTTGTGACATGGTTGGTTTTTGCGGCTTAGAAGCAGTAGAAGCATACGAAGCAGAGAGACGTCGTGATTTCGTGACCTGTCGCATTTTCGCGACCTGTTGCAGTTTCACGCCTAGGAACAGTTCAAACGACCTGATGCTATTTTGTGATTTCCAATGATTCAAAGCATCCCAGAATTTAATGTGCTACTGCTTTTCGATGTATTCAAGCTAGAAGAACATGCCCAAGCTACCAGAATTGAAGATTTCCAAGATTTTGAAGTTGCTGTTCACGATCTAATGGTTTCATGCATATTTCCAAGAACATCATTTAATGAAAATGGTCGACTCTTCCATATGGCATTTAATTGCTGATTTTTTTGAGGCCGTTTAAGGATAACATCTCCTTGTTTTTGTTGCACAATTGTAGATCTCGAGGAGGTCCGTTGTAAGTTTTAAATGCTGCACAGAGGCACAACCTCTATAAAAACCAATGTAAATCTCATTAGCAAGTATCGGGAGTGAGAGATACTTTTGCTGAAAGCTTTTCAAGTGCTTTGCATGAATATAAGACATTCGGCTCTCTGGTTTCACAAGTGATTTTCTGTATATTGTCCCTTCTGCATACTGCATTCCTAATTTGTGCTCGGATCTTTTATTTGCTGCTTAGTTTTAATTATGTATTGAATTTTAACATTTGCTAGTAAAGAGTGAGTTCTAGAATGTTCTTTTGGAGGTCATTTATGCAAGATTGCGAGTGGATCACGTCATTGTCTTCTGTTATTTGCTATTTACGTACTTAGAGTTATCTGTTGTTGCTCTTTCTCAATCAGATAAATTCGGCCTATGGCCATATTTCCCATTTCTTTCTGCAGCTTTACAATTTCTTTCCTACAACTTTGATCTAAAAACAAATTTAGAATAGTAAGGGAACTAGCCCACTCTGGAGATTGGCCTAGGAGACATTTCTTTCTCCTAGCCTTTCAATGTTGGTCGGGTCTAGGGTGCATTTTCTATAAAAATCCTTTCCTGTGGCAGATTCGTGACCAACAGTTTTTGGCACGCCCGATGGGACAAACTTCTTCTGTCTCAAAATATCCATAATCGGTGAGATTGATTGTTTTTATTGTTTAATACCCGGAGGTCTCAAGATTTCGATGAGCTGTCTTGACCTCATAGCGGAGATTTGTAAGTTCATCTGGCAACTTTGCTGAGTTGAAGATCCGAGTTGAAGATCTGGATGCCTGCATTTTTCAAGCTAAAAGAAGATACATCATGGCGAGGGTAAGCTGTCCTAGATGGGATGATCCTGGCCCTTTGAATCTCCTAGTTCGGCACGAGATTTCCAAAAGTGCCTTGAAAGCCCTACCAAAATATGATGACACCAAGGGCATGGCTCTGGAGCATGTTGAAGATGTTGTTGCTTTGTCAACCATACATGATATAGTTCATGAAGACATTATGATTAGACTTCTGGTCTTGTCTCTGGAAGGCAGGGATTTGCAGTGGTACCGACTGCTCGGGCGTCAAAGCATTAGTTCATAGGATGATCTAGTGGGAGCACTAATCATAAGATTTGATGAAGATCCCTTCAACGGCTCTCAAGATCCCTTTTAGCTTTTAATGTACATCACGAGAGCACCTCTAGAGAGCATCATGGACTTCAATGTCCGATTCTTGAGAAGCTGGAAGAGAATTCCAGAGAAGATCCGACCGACACCCACCCAAGCCCACCTCTTCTATGTTCAAGCTTTTCATCCAGATATAGGCCTCATCTTGCTGCAATCAGGTGAACGAAGGTTCCCTCAAATATTTGAGGAAGCAGTGCGAGCGGAGTAGCTTTTGTTCTTATCAGGAAAATTACCGTGGGAAGAAACTCCATCACCTTATCCGGTAGTTGCTGCTCCTGTTTATCCCACACAATATTTTTTATGCCAGATCCCTCATACTGTGTAGAAACCTGAGATGCAGCTGTGTGGAACTCAAGAGGTAGCTTTCATCCAAGGCCAAATATTGGAATATGCAAGTACTTTCCCAGCAATGAACAATATGGTTGCTTGCAATTTTTATCAAGAGGAGATGAGCGAAGGAGAAGAAGAACAGGCTCAAGTGGCAGAACCTGAGCACAAAGAGGGCATAACCATGCACAACATGCAAGTGTTCAATCAGAGTCCAATAAACATACCTCATCAAGAGGACGAGTCTGACGAGATCCTAGAGAAAGTATTGATGCTGGACAATTTCTGTGATCGGATCCAGGAGTTGGAAGAACCTGTTCTCAGTCCACAACCAGGGAACCCTTCAAGGTGGTGGTCTTGGCTGTCATCATTCCTAAAATGGGTACCTATAGGAGTTTTCCATGTGGCAAATTTATTTATGACATTCTTTGTCGATTGTATGGGTATTGGCATGCAGAATAACTTGCCCCTGTCTACAACATGGAGGACTTTAAGAGGAGGTCATCCCAATTTCAAAGATCACCTCAAGTATGATCAGATCTGGTCAGGACACTGTCGATTTACTGGATAACCCTCTGAGACTGGGTTTGTGGTGGCGACATGCCAATCATGTCATAAACTATTGTATATAGCAAAAAAAAAAAAAAAAAAAATAGAAAAGAGAAAAAGCAAAAAAAAGAGAAGTATTGTTTTTATTTTTCCACTTCGGCTCTTTTTGCCTGCGAGTCGTAGGTGCCTGTTTTTCTTTCTTTTTTCTCCTTTCCCAGTAGTTGGTGGCTTTCTAGAAATTTATTCCTTCCCCTTCCCTTTTTCTTTCCTTCCTTTCATTTTTTTTTCCCTCCTTCTTCTACTTCTTTTTCTTCTGCAGTCAACAAAAAGCCACTGCTGTTGTTTCTTTTCCCCTTTCCTATTATTCCCGCTTCTTCTTATCCCTTTCTTCTACATTCTCTATTATTTTATGCATTTATTTATAGTTTATTTCCCCAGTTCATTTTCATTCCACTTCCATTCCATAATTTTGTTTACTTTCATTCACCTTCCATAGCAGCTAGTAGCACAGTAGCATTCTGTTACTGTATCTCCATACTGCATTGCTTTATCACTTTCACCCATTCCATTTGCATTTCACCGCCTACGCAATCACAGGATCTCATTCCATTCATTTCCATTCCATACTTAGTTGAGCCAAATGCAGGTTCTTTACATTTCAGTTATTCAGCAAAAGTTGTCACAGAAGTCCATCGAGATGAATACCCGCAGCTAGCTTTCTGTTCTAAATTTTCATGACTCTATTGCCCAATGGATTCAAGCCTAGAATTCTTGCATACAGCAGAACTGTATACCCCGTGAGCCACCAAGAATGTTGGCATTTTTGCCACATTGATTTGATCATTGATTATTCATGCTTAAGTTGTTGCAATTCTAACTTCTCTATAGGTTTTGATGCAAAAAATGACTAAGTCCGAAAGTTGTCACAAAATCGCAACATAAAACAGCATAGAGAGCCAAGTCGAAAAATCGTTGTGATATCGCGACATGTCACAGAATCGCGGGTCGATCGAGGAGAGAGAAAATCAATGCAGAATTGTCACGATTTCGCGACATGTCGCAAAATTGCGATCAACGGCAGTAGGTGGGCAGAACCGTCGTGATATCGCGACGTGTTTGATTTTTGTGGTCAAAATGGTCAAAGGAGGGCAGAGCGACAAACTGTCATGAAATCGCGACAAAAATAGCCAAAGGCGATAAGACTCAATGTCGTAGCGAAATCACGACAAAAAATGACACAAGGCTCATAAGGCGAACGATGTCGTGAAATCGTGATGCATCGTGTTTTTGTGGCGATGGTAGACGGAAAGACTTTAAGTTGTAAAATGGTCACGATTTCGCACCAGTTATACGATGCAGGCTCACAAGGCGAAAGATGTAGCGAAATTGCTGTGTTCCATTGTCGCAGTCCGAGTGAAGAAAAAGAGTCTAAAGCAAAAAATGGTAGTGATATCGCTACACTTTTGAGAAAATAGGCAAACAAGGCAAAGACGTCGTGAAATCACGACAGAAAGTGAGAACTTTACAGAGGGCAAGAAATGGTAGCAATTTCGCGACACATTGTTGAAAAGAGAGTAAGTGTGGAGAAGCGTAGCGAAATCACGACAGGATGAAGTTGAAGACATTCTAAGGCAAAAATGTCACATTTTCACGGCTTAAGAGCAAGGCCGTACAACATGCAAAAAATTTGTAGCAAAATCGCGACATGTTAGATTTTCGCGCTACAGAAGGGAAGATAGAGCAAAAGACAAAAATTGTAGCGAAATCGTGCAGCGTCGCGTTTTCATGGTGCAAGCTAGCGAAGGAGAAATGAAAGCCGAATGTGTAGCGATTTTGTGACATGGTTGGTTTTCGTGGCTTAGAAGCGACAAAAGCGTACGGAGCAGAAAGACGTCATGATTTTGTGACCTGTCACATTTTCGCGACCTGTTGTAGTTTCACGCCTGGGAACAGTTCAAATGACCTGATGCTATTTTATGATTTCCGATGATTCAAAGCATCCCAAAATTTAATGTGCTGCTGCTTTCTGATGTAGTCAAGCTAGAAGAACGCGCCCAAGCTACCAGAATTGAAGATTTCCAAGATTTTGAAGCTGCTGTTCACAATTTTTCTAACGGTTTCATGCATATTTCCAAGAACATTATTTAATGAAAATGGCCGACTCTTCCATATGGCATTTAATTGCTGATTTTTCTGAGGCCGTTTAAGGATAACATCTCCTTGTTTCCGTTGCATAATTGTAGATCTCGAGGAGGTCCGTTGTAAGTTTTAAATGCTGCACAGAGGCACAACCTCTATAAAAACCAATGTAAATCTCATTAGCAAGTATCGAGAGTGAGAGATACTTTTGCTGAAAGCTTTTCAAGTGCTTTGCATGAATATAAGACATTCGGCTCTCTGGTTTCGCAAGTGATTTTCTATATATTGTCCCTTCTACATACTGCATCCCTAATTTGTGCTCGGATCTTTTATTTGCTGCTTAGTTTTTTTGTATTGAATTTTAACATTTTCTAGTAAAGAGTGAGTTCTGGAATGTTCTTTTGGAGGTCATTTATGCAAGATTACGAGTGGATCACGTCATTGTATTCTGTTATTTGCTGTTTACATACTTAGAGTTATCTGCTGTTGCTCTTTCTCGATCAGATAAATTCGGCCTACGGCCATATTTCCCATTTCTTTCTGCAGCTTTACAATTTCTTTCCTGCAACTTTGATCTAAAAAAAATTTAGAATAGTAAGGGAACCAGCCCACTCTGGAGATTGTCCTGGGAGACATTTCTTTCTCCTAGCCTTTCAATGTTGGCCGGGTCTAGGGTGCATTTTCTAGAAAAATCCTTTCCTGTGGCAGATTCGTGACCAACAGGAACGTTTGAATTTGTGGAGCACGTAGACCAACTTGGCCTAGTGGTGCATTGGATTGGTGAGACATAGGAGGTCCCATGTTCGATTCACTTGGAGGTTTATTGCAATGTCAAAGCGCTCGAAGTGTGTTTTTATTATTTTGAAAGGCATGATTTCGTGAGGTTTTTGGTGCAGTTCATGCCTCTTTAGGCACGTGTGGGCACGTGCTCCAATGGTGGCTTGGCCAGGGTTAAGGCATTGAAAAGGAGGACATTAGGGGATCGAATCCCTTAGAGAGGCGAGGAAAGCTAATTTTTAATTTTTAATTTTTATTAAAATAGCCTTAAGGGATAAATAAGGGTTATGCTATGCCTTAAAAAATTGAGATATTTTTGATGGTTTTATTTTTGTAAGGGTAGCATATTATATATCGGTGGAAAGCATTTTTCAAGGGCTATTTAATTAACTTGCTTAGAAGGAAACATAAGATGTGTGTAAAGAGATATTTTTGTTTTTGTAAGGGGTTTGATTTATTATTTTTCAAAGGGGATTACTTCTTTCATGAGAGGACATGGTGAAATTTATTGAGTAGGAGTAATAAGGTGTTATTGGGATATTATTTTTATTTTTATGATATTAATCAAGTCCTATAACCTATTTGTGATTGAAAAGGAAATATTTGAAAGTGTGTTGAGTTTGATAGATTTTGTGGACAACTCCTTGGCATAAAAAAAAATTGGACAAGTTTTGTGAGAGCTTGTTGAGAAAATTTGATAAAGTTCTTGGTGAGCTTGTTAAGCATATTTGAGCAAGTTCTTGGTGAGCTTACTAAGTATATTTGAGAAGGTTCTTGGTGAGTTTGCTGAAGTATATTTTGATAAGGTTCTTGAAGAGATTGCTAAAGTAGATTTTGAGCAGGTTCTTGGTGAGCTTACTGAGCTGATTTTGAGCAGGTTCTTGGTGAGCTTACTGAGCAGATTTTGAGCAGGTTCTTGGTGAGCTTGCTAAACAAATATTGGACAAGTTCTGAGTGAGCTTGTAAGACATAGATTGAGCAAGTTATGTGTGAGATTTCTAAAAGAGCTTTGGAGGTGATAGAGTATAGAGGATATAGTCTCAATGGATAGAGATCCAGCATCTAGGACAATTGAAGATAGGTATTCTAAGTGAGGATTCTTCAAGTGGAAAGATATCCACTAGTCAGTGTAGTATAGAGAGACATAGTCTTCTAGAAGATCACTAGCCATAGCTGAATGGGAAAGAGTTATACTATGGAAGAGATCCATGAAATTGATATTAGATAATAAATATCTCCATTGTACTATGGTCCATAAACATTGTAATCAGAAAAGAGTTTCCAAGATATTGATTGAGAAAATTTTAGTATAATATTTTCTCTGTGGATGTAGCCCAAGTTGGGTGAACATGTAACTTCTGGTGTCTCTACTTTGTGTGATGTTGTGTACATTGCTTTTATTATTTCTTTTGATATTGCTATATCTACATTGCATACAGTGGTTTGAAAAGAAAAGTAAAAAGTGGTCTTATACTGTAAACCCCCTCTCTCAGTATAAGCTTGTGTTCTTCAATATCCCAAACAATCAAAAGAAAATAAGAGGATAACAATCTTAAATCCATAGAATCTTTAGTATGCAAAAGGCATGGGGTAATGTCCATTACAACAATGGGTTGAGTGAAACCTGCATGGAAATGGAGTAGCCTTATGCATGGTGATATGTCTATCACATTAGCAATCTTCTTTTGCACAAACCACTTGTAGACACCTAAAACATGGCATGCAAAGGGTGACTACTCATATGGACATGCTACAAAACCATATGAAGGATCTTGGATAGACTCCAAGATAGAGCAATGGTTCTAACCATTCAATTTAGGCATTCTGGCCTAAGCAGTATGAATCATAGCCCAAATCTACCATGTCCAGTTTGAACTATGGTTGACACCTACAGTCTATAGTCTGGATCGCAGCTATGACTTGTGGTCTAAACTGGAGTTCAGTTAGGCCTTCCATCCAAGCAAAATCGGCTAGAATGACCAAGAGATCTAGAAGGAGGCAGTTGGAGGATGGAAGATTCCAAAGGCTTCCATCCCACCCCTAGCCCTAGGGTTATGCTACAAATACCCCCCTCTAAGGAGAGGATGAAGGAGAGATAATTTGTATAGCGAAGCGCTGGTGAATTATCGAGCAAGTTAATTGATTAGGAGAGCATAAAAGCCCTTTCAAATTACATAATGAACTTGTGTATTTAAGATCCCCTTTTCTTTCTGTCCAAAGACCAATTAGCCATGGATGCTCTAGGTGCCTAGGAGGATCAAGAAACACAAATCCAGGTGAACGAAGACCCTTCACAGTGATTTGACCACCAAATTTGTCAGAGGATGACAAAGGCAACCCTTGAACATAAATTTAGACAAGGAGGTTAAGCCCACTGCCCCTAATTTTGAGGGCAAACACATTAGAGGTCAAACCATGGCTATCAGCCATGGTTTACAGTGTAGAAAGCCCCTCATAACTACAATTTGCAACAAGTTAGATATCACCTTACTTAGTTTGCTTTTTACCACATAGATTAGTCATGTTAGTCTTTTCATAGGTTTAATTGCATTTTTAGAGAAACTTTGACCATAGGAATTAGGCATTTTATGCGTTGTAGTGGGTAGGAGTATATTGGATCTTTTTGATGTTATATTGCTTCTAATTAAATATTTGTTCAATACATCATGTGCTTATTCATGTCTTGTATGTTGTATTATAATTCTTGATACGATTAGAATAGCTTAAAACCTTTCTTTATGCTTTCTTGTTTCAATAGTTTAATGGTATTTACATGTATGATTCTTTAAAGGGCCTCATCATGAGAGGCTATCAATCTCTATAATCTACACTATTTTTTCTTGTTCACAGGGAGACAGGTGCAGAAAGGAGCCTATATCATAATCCTTCCACATCACGAAGAAGGGGGTTAGCTCTACCCCAAGGCAGTTTGTGAGTAATCACTAGAGCAACAAATAAGCGTGCCTACCCTGTTGAGGGCATTGGCAATTGTAAACATTTGTATCATATTTGGAGTGACCCTGAGAGGGCATTTTTGTAACCCAAGATCCTTTGAAATATCAATACAAGAAAACTTTGCATTAGTTGGCTTTCTTTGTTCAATTTGTGCATTTTTGTGTGGATATTTGTGTTTTACGATGGTATAGATCAGTACACTAGCTAGGTGCACACTCCGTGGTTACGTTAGATGGTGATCATGGTGGGACCCAAAATTTTAGCCTTGAATTTTGACTATTCTTGGCTTTTTATTTCCATAGGTGCTAACTACAGCTTTTAACTGCAGTTATTTTTTGGCCCACGGTTGTAACCTGCGATCTCCACTACAGCACTTAGGTCATACCTATGGTTCACAGAGGAAGAAGCAGATAGCAAGGAGTGGGCAACAAAGTAGGAGTTGAGGTAGGTCCCAATTTCACCTTCTATATTAAACTTTCTGCTTTGCATCTTTCTAGAGATCATCAAATTGCTGTAAATTAGGAACAAAAATATAAGGGGTCAATGAACAAGTCCTAGTTTGTGTTTGATTTCCATTCAGTGGAAATGTGTTGTTGGGAATAGCAGACCTCTGAGTGTAGTTTTCCCCTAAATACAATGACCTTGATAAATAGTGTGTGTCGTATGCATGCTTGAGGTCCAATCAGTGGCCATGTCATTATAATTGCATCGTCAAAATATCATGTAGGACATTAGAATGCATATTTTCTAAACTTGAAATGTTCCTTTTCTTTTCATGTACATCAAGTAGGAATGGTCATTATGCTCTATGATGCATTTATAATTTTTGCAAAATAAAAGGAACCACACACACCACGTATCATCTAAACATTAGTGGCATTGGGCTCTCACATCCAACCTGCTTGATTGAGATCAATAGTGGATGTCATTACCACTTGGTTGGCTCATTTGAAATTGTATTATTGGGACCCGCTCATTGCCAAGGCTGACCCAAGAACTGTCCTATTCATAAAAAATAGCACGCACTCTTCTTTGAAAGGGTGTATCGTTGCGTACGGTGTGCTGGGTGAGGGTTGGTAGTACCTATGCTACTTCGTTTAGTATGGATGTCATTACAATATTTGGCTTGTGCAAGTATATAGGTTAAAGCCAATTTAACTAAGTTTAAAATCCAACAATATTTCAAAACATGTGAGATTTTCTAATACTAATACAACACATATGAAAACAACATAAAATAGTTTAGGGCTCATAATCAAACATTTAAAAGAGATAATCACCATTGTTTTACATTGTTTGCATAATAAAATACATCTAGATGTTAGGTACACAAATGGTGAACACACAGGGTGATCAGAAAATGTCTAGTACTGATGCCCATGATCAACCCCCAACTGGTTCGTAGTAGCATGTGTCGAGTCCTCATACACATGAGTGAATCGAACGACGTTCAGCAAGCATCAGAGGCAAAAACTCAACACGGGGAGATCCAATTGAGTGAACCCCCGATAGAGGAGCTTTAGTACACTCCTCTAGACATAGGACTAAGCACAAATCTTCTCAACATGAGGATGCTCGACCCCAAAGCCATTATCGAGACTGCACTACACGTGTGTCCATGAGATCGACCAAGGAATATGTGGTGTAGGGGACCAAGTTGGTTCCCATACATACTAGGTCTACATGAGGTTCTAACCATCCACTATCAAAGTATAG
This sequence comes from Wollemia nobilis, assembly GCA_028583015.1. Taxonomy (NCBI): domain Eukaryota; kingdom Viridiplantae; phylum Streptophyta; class Pinopsida; order Araucariales; family Araucariaceae; genus Wollemia; species Wollemia nobilis. The sequence goes on from JAQPPZ010017247.1 coordinate 1,340,654, forward strand.
ATGAGTTAGAGATCTACCCATTTAGGGGTAAGAGGATAGGCTTGCTTCCGAGCATAGGTCCACCCATACTCTCGCGTGTGGCTCACCACGTAAGATCTCCATTGATATATTACATGTGGGAGCTAATGGAACACCATCACATGAGTTGTGGAGGTCTAGATAGCTAGATGGTCTAGGTAGTGTTCTTGAGAAGCTAGGCTGCAAGCCTATAGCTCTTCCCACTCATGCTCTAAGTGAGTGTAGTGACAATTGTATCAAGATCACCAGAGAGCATGGAGATGTTTCTAAGTGCCCTCATGTCACACATCCACCGTCCACACATCTATATGATGGGTACAGAACCCATAAGGTAGCTCACACAGAGCATGCACATCGGAGGCCTCCTACGGTAGACCAGATCAACATATCACATAGACTAGTGTTCAAGAAAAGACATTAGCTCCTCCAAGACCAATTGGATGATAGTCGCCTAGAGAGGCAACATATTGAATATGAAAATCTTCAAGCGCAAAGTCTCCTACGATAGATATTATATGATTAGTGCATGCGTGAGGAGAGTATTCTATCTCAAAAGGAGCATATAGAGCAAGAGGATCAGCTAGTCAAGGTTGGCCTATACCCTCTCGAGGAGCATAGAGAGCATGTGCATAGAAGGGCTATGTCCCTAGCTGATATGCACGAGGAGCAAATATACGCTCGTACTCATGTTAGTTCCCAATAGAAGGAGCGACTGTCATCACTTAATGATCTTAGATAGAGGCAACATGAGCACATAGATGTAGATAGATACGATCAGGGGTATCCTAAGAGTTTCCAAGTCGAGGAGGAAGAGCCATGTCCTCCACCTCCCACAAAGAAGATATTACCTCCTAGTTTTTATCTTCTAAGGCATACAAGGTTTTGGCCTATAAGGTCAAAGCAATAGAGAGGCAGGGCATGACTATGCAAAAGTCGACACTGAGGAAGATACATAATGAACCTCTAGACCCCTTGGTGCCTATGCTTCCATATCCCGAGCATTTTGATATGGCCCAGTTGGAAAAATTTATGGGTGATGAGGATGCAGAAGAACATGTTACAAGTTTTTTGGATGTGTGTTTCTAGATAGAGAGTTAGTATGCCTTCTTGTTGCACACTTTCATTACGACACTTTTTGACCTAGCCCGAGAGTGGTTCAACCAGCTGAAGAAACATAGTATTACTATTTTTGAGCAGTTGGCTGATGCATTTCTTGAACATTATTCATTTGGCATCAAGAAATAGGCCAACCTTTTTTATTTGGCCATGCTAGCTCAGTGCGATGATGAGCCCATCAAGAAATACAGAAAGAGATGACAGAATAATGGCAAAGCTGCCATTACCTATTCCTACGGTTGAACTAACCCTAATGTTTACAAAGAGTCATGCCAAGAACATCTCACTACTGTTGCAGTTGCAACAGTACCCTACATTTGAGGAAGGTGTGGCGCAAGCCAGGGTGATTGAGGACATCAAGTTACAAGAAGGTAGATTGAAGATCAATACCAAGAAAGAGGAGTTTAAAAAGAGTACTACAAAATAACAGGGCAAGCAAGCCCATGTGAATCAAGTAGTACTAAATCTCAGAGAAGAAGACAAGGGACAATAGAATCCTAATTATCAAGCTCAACCTCCTCTTGTGCGTTACGAGACATACAAAAACAACTATAAGGGCAAAAATAAAGAAGAGTGCCCACCTTGCTAGTTCACACCCTTGACAAAATTGATGACTTCGATTTTTCATCAACTATGCAAGGCCAAGGCCATACGATTGCTTGAGGTCAAATTAGTAGATCCGAATGTGCCAAAGTCAAAGTGGCATCAAGATGATCTGTTCTCCATATTCCATAGAGCGAAAGGCCATGACATCAAGACATGTTGGTCCTTCAAACATATCATGCAAAACATGATATACAAAGGGGAGCTAGTAGTACCAAGCAACCCACAAGCACCCAACAACAAAAACATGGGGATTTTCAAGAATCCACTACCTAATCATGAGGTACCTCATAAGAATGTCGGCTAGGTGAATCAGGTGCAAATTGAACAACCTACCTAGGGGTTCGTAGGCATGGTCAATGTTGTTACTAGACATAAGAGGTACAATCAATTGAATCAACCTCGTGCTCCCATTAGAATACAAGCTACGCTAGATCAACAACCAGCTCAAAATATTCTAGGCCCACCAACTAGACCGATGGTGACCATAAGGAGAAAGTTAGTTCAAAACCTGCAGACAAATCCTACAAATTTGTCAATATATGAGCTTATTCAGTAGTCCCCTAGACATAGGGAGACTCTTATGGACATTTTGAGGTCCATTGAGGTACAATCCCAAGATACCCATGCATTTACAAATTTTGTGGGACATGTACAATAGTGTCAAGAACCCACGATACAATTTTATGATCATGAAGTGAAGATGGTTCCTACTATTATGGCTGATTCATCACTGCATATTATCGTGTTTGTTAACCACATGCATTTTAAAAGGGTTTTGATCGAAACTAGGTCCTCAATCAATATAATCATGACCAAGGCACTAAGCCACCTCAAGTTACCAAAGTCACACATTTTTCCTACCACCTTTATGTTGAGAGCATTTAATGATGCACTATTCTTGATGGTTGGTACAATTGATCTACCTATTCAGGTGGGACTCAAGACCATCTCTATAATGTGTCACGTGATAGAGGGCACCATGCAGTACAACATTCTACTTGGGAGGCCTTGGATTCATGAAATGCATTGTCCCCTCTATCTTGCATTAGTGTGTGAAATACATTTACGAGGGACAAGTTCACGTAGTGTCCTCGAACGAAGAACCATTCAAGTTCATGAACCTAACAAATTTTCCTAGGGGTTTTGTACTCCCATCGATGCACTTGGATATTTGACCTGTCTCATCGGTTAAGATTTCAATAGGTAAACCAGTAGCCCATGCTCAACCATCGACATCTGTGTCACACAGATCTTAGCATACGAACTACAACTTCTCTAAAGCCAACTGCATCGAAAATGCACCAGCAAGTTGAGAAGCTAAAGGAAAAATTGGGTGATAAAGTGGAAAATCATGTGCCTAGATCAGTCGCCAATGAGACTCCCACTCCCATGGATGTGGAAGAACCTCAAGACAAAGTCAAGGAGGCACCTCAGCCTGCTTCATCTGCATCTTCAGTAGGGTCATCTGTACCATAGGTGACCGTTCATCTGACCAGCACAAGGTTGGGTGAGTATCTTGTGCAAAATGTTACTTTTGAATGTATCCTAAAAATTGCATAAGAGATGGGTCGACCTCACGCCCATAATTTTTGATTGATCTATAGTGTCGTTGGGTGAGCCACCCAACAAAAAAAACTTTGTCTATGTAGGGCTAGATCAAGCAGCCACCAGAATGTCCATAGATAAGGACGATGATGAGCCACTCACAGTGAATGTGCGCTATTTGTCCAAACCAAAATATGCCATGCACATTTTTGAGTCATATCATTGGCATGAGCGTGGCTTGGGTCTTTTCGAACAAGGACGTAAAACTCCACTCGAACCTCATTATCAGTTAGCTACTGATAGGTTCGAGTTAGGGTTACAAGTACATGGTCATGACGATTTGCTTGTTGCATCCTTAGATCGCATGTACTTGAGTCTGGGGGACGATGTGGATTTTACTCCATATCACCCTGATCCTTCTAGCTATAGGAGGACTCACCAGATGGTATCGTTTGTTACCATAGGGCCGCCTAATTCATACCATGATGGGCCCTTCAAGGACAACCCCAAATACAACCTGGGTAATCAAATATGTGGTGCTACCAACGACACTGGTATGCAGGGGCATGACCCCCATGCTGTAGGCGATATCAAGTTAGGATATCTTTGTGATAATGATGGAGAGTCCACCTCTAAGATGAGTGGACCTAGTTATGATGCAGATGATGAGTCCTCAAATGATGATCAATTTGAGGAGGAAATCAAGTCAAACTTTCCAGGTTCGACGTTTATATGCCATCTGCTACCTATGGAGCAAGTGGAAGAGACGAACGAGCACTTCATAGTCGATAGTGATTATAAATATGAAATAGAGGAGGCTTACTTAAAGCCTCACCCAACTGATCTCCCACTATGCATAGACACAATAGAGTGACCCATCCATGGTAGTGACCATAGTGATGTAGATGAGAGGATCGATTCTAGACTCTTGTATTCACAATATCTATTGCCTAGGGAATCGAAGCACATTATGGAGGAAGTCCCTCCCAACACTAATCACTTTGAGGAAGGAGCAAGGCTAGTTTACATGGTAGTGTCATATATATGATAATTCTATCAAATTTATCCAGATAGTGATGATAGTGACCATAGAATCAGATACATAAGACCACATCTACGTAATTACTCCTTGGAAGAGGGGGAAAGTGACAAATTGTATTTGTACAGCGATTATGAGGACTCGATGGAGATGGCCTATCTGGGACCTCACCACTTATGCAATAGGCCTCTACCTAGAGGTCCCCCACCTATTACAGTTGCAGGTTTACATCGGGAGATTAATCTCCATCGCAGTCTAAGAAAAAGAAGAGAGATCAAAGAGAGGTACTGGGAACTCTTTCCCGATCTGCCTACGTATGTGGAACTCCTTGAGCCTAGAGATACCATTCTATAGCCAGTGCACTAAGAGGATCCAGTTATACAAGAATCCCATAGAGAGGATCCATTTGTGCCCGTACCTTCTAAACCAGATCTCGGGTACAAAAGCTACGTTTTAAAGATAGAGTTTTGTCCGTGTGGTTTCGAAGATCAATTCCATTCCATCAATATGGTCTCCATTGATTTGACCACTCAAATCTGTAATCCAATAGATCCGTCCAACCCACTACATATAAACATGGATGCTATCGATTGGGATCATGTTAAATTGCCAGTCTAGCCTAAAGATTTCTTCCCAAATGAAGAAATGTTGCAACCGTTTCATTTCACACCAGGCTGTGCTCAAGATATTTTTCATGTCAAGAATGCTTCCCAAGAGGAACATGTGAACCTGGTTGATGACATCTATCTGATTCCTATGCCTCACCAGCTTGAGGAGGGATCACATATGTTAGTAGAGAAAACCTTCGATTTGTATATCAGTAAAGATCCTACCAATCCAAAGAAGGTTATATTTGGAGAGAGTCTCACTTTGGATGAGCATGATAGCTTCATCCCTCTACTAAAGGAGAGACCTGATATCTTTTCTTGGACTTACAAAGACCTACCGGGTATAGATCCGAAATTGGTTACTCATAAACTTTTACTAGATCTATCAAAGAAGCCAGTCAAGAAAAAACTCAAAAAGATGCATCCAACAGTAGCCTTAATGGTAAAATATGAGTTCCAAAATCTGTTGGACGTAGAGTTCGTCATCTCCATTGACTATCCAGAGTGGGTCTCCAATACGATACCTGTAGGAAATCCAGATGGAAGGGTCTGTATTTGTATGGATTTTAGAGATCTCAACAAGGCAACACCCAAAGATTCATTTTCGTTGCCAAATATCGATGCTCTAGTAGACACCACTGTAGGTCACAAAATGCTCTCCCTTATGGATGATTTTTTTGGATATAACCAGATTTGGATTAAACTCGAATATCAACATAAAACCACATTCATAATGCCATGGGGGACATTTTACTACAAAGTTATGCCATTCGGTCTTAAAAATGCTGGTGCTACATATCAACGGGCTATGACATATTTTTCATGACTACATGCATAAAATATTAGAATATTATATCGATGACTTACTAGCTAAGTCATTATTGTGAGTAGAGCATGTGAAGGTCCTAAGGAAGGTCTTCGATTTCCTGATAGAACACAATGTCAGGTTGAATCATAAGAAGTGTGTATTTGACATAACTTCAAGAAAACTCTTGGGATTCATCATTTCTAAACGAGGCATTGAAGTAGACCCAGCAAAGGTCACGACTATTCTAGAAATGCATTGCCCCACTAATATCAAATAACTAAGAAGCCTTCAGGGCAAAGTAGCATCCATAAAGTGATTCATCATCCAATTATCGAATAAGTGTCGACCCATGAATTGACTGCTACACAAGGTGGTCCCATTTTATTGGGATAAGGACTGCCAAGCAGCATTTGCTGAGATTAAGCAATACCTAGCAATGCCACTAGTACTAGTTCCACCAAGGCTAGATGAGCCTTTTTTTCTATATATATCGACAACCAACTTTGCATTAGGGACCATGTTAGCGCAAAAGAAAGTGCAAGGCAAAGAGAAAGTCGTATATTACATCAGTTGCACCTTGGTGAGTTATGAGTTAGGATATGCATATGTTGAAAAACTTTGTTTAGAAGTAGTGTTCACTACCAAGAAATTACAAAATTACATGCTAAGTCATACCACATATGTTATATCGAAATAAAATCCTTTGCAGTAAATGATGAGCAAGACATACCATAACACACGTAATGCAAAGTGGATCATGCTATTGACATAATTTGATTTGCAATTCATCAACCAAAAGTCCATCAAGGGATAGGTCATAGCTAATCAACTAGTTGAGGCACCACTACCCAATAGTAGACCTCTAACCATTAAGCTTCCATATGATGTGGTCTTCGTAATATCTGAAGCTCCTAAACTTGAGAAACCAGAGAATAATGCTAATATGACATTATTCTTCGATGATTCAAAGTGTGAGCAAGGGGGTGGTGCAATAATAGTGTTTTTCATGCCATAAGGAGCTCCAATGCCCTTGTCATTCAAGTTAGACTTTTCATGCACCAACAATAATGTTGAGTACGAAGCCCTAATTTTGGGCCTCCACATAGCCATCGCCATGGGTATTAAAAGACTAAACATTTTTGGTGATTCTCTACTCATAGTTAACTAGGTTAAGAGGCTCTTTTAGTGTCGATGTCCTATGCTAAAAGCCTACAATTGTTGCCACTTATCTGGCTAAACTAGAATGGTATGACATCAAGGCAATCCCTCATTTATCAAATAGGTTCGTAGACACCATGGCATCTTTGGGGTCCTTGACCCCTCAGAATCCTTCTGTCGAGTTTACTACCATCCATGTTAGAACACTCTCGTACCTAGCAGCAGAGCGTGCAACCTTTGATAACAAAGAGTCAGTCAACATGATTGACGTGGAACCAAAAATTGATTGGTTCTGTACAGTAGAAGAATTTCTTAAGTAGGCATCTTGGGAGTCATTTACTTCTCAAAATCCTATGGGGAGTGGTACTACCATTCACCACAATGTTGTTTTCTAGTATGCATTTGCAAAGCTAAATACGCAGGGGGAGCAGGCCATCTTAGCAGTCGAAGCTGAGGCTTGTCAAAGCTGGATGTTACAAATACAATACTTCCTAAAACTTGGTATGATTCCAAAAGGATTTTCATGTGCCGCAAGATGCACATTTAAATAGAAATTGACTAAGTATATCTTGATAGAAGAAATTTTGTATCAACACAACTATGAAGGAGTCCTCCTTTGATGTCTTGAGCCCCAAGAGTCATCTTGGGCAATCTTAGAAGCTCACGATGGTACGTGCGATGGCCATTTCAACGACATGGCTATCATCAAACGCATCCTTCACATGGGTTATTATTGGCCAACTATGGAGAAGGATTGCAATGTGTATATCAAGAAATGCATTAAATGTCAGCATCATGCTAATCTTACGCACTTGCCATCATAGGCATTACAACCCATTCATGCGGCTTGGCAATTTTCTCAGTGGGGATTAGATCTGATTGGCAAGATTTCCCCTCCATCATCAGGCTGACATACATTCATTATCACGGCTACTTAGTATTTTACAAAGTGGGTGGAATCCATTCCATTGACAATGACCACTGGAGCTTGCATCACAAAATTTATTCTTGAGCATATCATATGTCATTTCGGGATACCATCCAAAATAATTTTGGATAATGGAACTCCTTTTAAGAATAAAACTATGTGGGCTTTAACGTCTAAATACCCTATTAACACAATTTTACAACTCCATATTATCCACAAGCAAACGGGCAAGCTAAGGCCTCAAACAAGACTATGGTAGCCATCTTGAAAAATATAGTGCAAGAACACCATAAGGATTGGCATATATAGCTGCCCCTTGCACTATGGGCTTACATGACTAGCATTCGAATTCCCATTGGGGCAACGCCGTTTTCACTAGTATATGGCGCTAAGGCCATTATGCCCTTAGATTTGGAAATTCCAAAGCTGTGCGTCACATTGAAAGAGTTCATCGATGATGACACTGCACAACAAGCTCACCTTGATCAATTGACATTGCTTAATGAACGTCGTGTGAATGCCCTTGAGCATATCTGTATTTATCAGGAGCGATTAAAATGAGCTTACAATATCAAATTCCACCAGAGAGACTTTGAAGTTGAGGATCTTGTGCTGAAATAGAACCAATAGAACTCCAATTTTCTACCTGACATGTGAGAAAAATTCACGGCTAACTGGCTAGGGCATTACATCATATCTAAAAATATTGGTCCAGGTACCTATTACCTAACATTGTTGGAGGGTGTGGAAGAGCTTGAGCCTCTCAATATCATCCATCTTAAGGCGTTCTATGCTTGAGATTGTAGTAAAGACACCAAAGGCATCTGTAAGCCCTTTGGTCAACCCAAAAGCCTCGAGGGTTTTGTCTCAACTGCTCGGTCATCCCAAAAGGCCCCAAGCTCTCTGATTAAGAAGCTTGGTCAAGTAAAGGCACCAAAGGCATCTGTAAACCTTTGGTCAACCCAAAAGCCTTGAGGGTTTTGTCTCAACCACTTGGTCATCCCAAAAGGCCCCAAGCTCTCTAATTAAGAAGCTTGGTCAAGTAAAGGCACCAAGGATTTCCAAAAATTGCTTGGTCAACCCAAAGGCTCCAAGAATTCCTATAACTTCTTGGTCATCCCAAAAGGCTCCACGCCCTCTTTCTAAGAGTTTGGTCAACTAAAAGGTTCCAAAGGTGGCTGTAAAACCTTTGGTCAATTCAAAAGGCTCCAAGGATTTCTAAAAATCGCTTGGTCAACCCTAAAAAGCTCTAAGGACATGTACTTGTCATTTGGTAAAATATGAAAGCTCAAAAACCTATAAAAATCAAGAAAAAAATATAAAAGTCCAAAAAAAAATTGATAAAGCTTAAAATCCAAAAAAAAAACATGTGCATTTGTATTTTGCATTTTCATCTGCATTCACACATGCATTCACATCATCATATTGCATTTAGGCATTTGTCATCCATTGCATTCCACAGTAGAATGTAGTGCATTTATCAAAGTTTTAAAAATAGTCACACATTTGTATGACAATCATGCACCCTTGCATTTATCATAATTCATTGCATTCATACACGATACCTGTTGTGGAGACCTATGTATGTATATTAAGTTTTCCTGTCACTCAACCATACCTAGTGGGTTCTTTAGATATTATAGAAAGCTTGCTTTGCTATTACAGACAAGGTCATTAGTTGGGATAGTGCCTTGACATATCAAAATCCTATCACTAAGCAAAACAATATAAAATCCTGCTAAGACGAGAGAGGATGAAAGCCGCAAAAGCAGTCTTAGGTATCTAGAGAGATGAGTCTCACGACCTACTTATATTGCAAACAGTCGGTTTAGAAAGGTTTGCTTTGAAAAAAGGACAAGAATTTTCCCTATAAATCCCAAAGCCACAAAATTTAAATCCCAAGTTACAAAGTGCAAACATACAAATTTCAAGTTCAAAATATAAAGTGACAATCAATCAAGAGCACTATAAAAATCTCTTGCTCAAGGAAAATGGTGACACGTGGACTAACAATGATTTTTATCACTACATTTGAGCAAGTAAGAAGGGTGAGAACTTGAATCCCTGGATTGTACACCTTTTGAAAGCCATAGAGTGATCCCCGATCATAGTAATAGATTGGAAGAGTCTCGCCTACAATCATAGGGGTAGTTCTATTGGGTGATCCCTAAACGTAGCAATGGGTTGAAAGAGTCTCGCCTGCATTTGGAGGGGTAGCCCTGATCAATTTGCAAGATAAGCTAGTTCTAGGTACTTAGGATTGTCTAGTTGTATAAGTCTAATCAAAGCTAAAACAAGGATGATACGATCGTTTAAGGAACCTTATATCACATATGGGTTGAAAGAGTCCCAACTGACATACGGGATATGCTTACGATCTATCTAAAAATACTCACATGCACACACAGGGATTATGAATATTTGGGTCTATCACGGCAAAAGCCTTGTCCAATATAAGCCTGGTAAATTTAGTATGTGATTTTTGGAGAGGTCTAATAGGGTGTTTGAGTCTCAAGGAAAACCCCAAAAAACATGCTCCAATAACAACAAGATACCACATATCATTAGACTACAGAAATACGAGTCATTCATTAATCAAAATGCATTTTACAAAGCACAATCAAATATATAGGATAGATACCACATGAATATAAAAATGATGTTTATACAGCCATTGACTAGTACAAAATGACAATCATTCATTAGCATTTTAACAAATCCATTTCACTGCATTTCATAAATGGGTGATTAATTGATTAAGTTCTTGTAATGAGAATTATCAATTATTTTGCATGATTGTTATACATTCTATGGTGTCATATTTTAAAAATTGATATACACAGTTTACATTCATTCCTTATGTTTTAAGTGATTAAATAATACAGGTTCATCTCCATTAGATTATGATTTCATACATAATGCATTACCATACATTGCATAGCATATCATAAACTGCATAAATTATACGCATGCCCACAAAGAAAAAATAAATATGCGTTAAAAATAAATATCACATCCATCTACATACATCATATGTCACACATATAATCATATAGATCACTACATATCATCATCTTAAACTAGAAAAACTATCTAGTGCATGACATCCATACATTGCATCATATAAAAATAATATTTAAATACGCATTGCATCCATGCACATCAAATAAACATAAAATTAAAAATTAATAAATACATATGTACACATAATGAGCCATGAAATATCATATCATATATATATGTGTCAAAATGAGTACATAGGGAGTACAAAATGCCCGCAGGCTACAATTGTGTAGGTCCTTGACCTTACACACAAAATGATACATCAAAACTATAGTCAATAGCTGCTATAAATTAGATCTAGGCTGCTCCCCCTGTACTGGAGCTCTCGCCACCTCCCTCTGCACCGTGCTATAGAGCCTGCTCTCCTAGATGACCTGGCACCTATGGTGGATCCTACTATGGATCTACCTGCTGCTAAAGTCTAATGCACCCAACACACATGAAACAGGTAACTATAGTAGGCTAGTCCTTTAGGTGGAGGCCCCTGATGTCTGCCCTAGATCTCTAGCCTTAACCTATGATCTTGTTGTGTACATGCTAGAGGACCTGTGTGTTCTCTCAGTCCTATGATTCCTATGACTCGAGCTCACTGTGGACTGCCCTGAGGTCCTGGACCTGGTACACTGTGACTCTGTTGAGCAAGGTGTTGCAAGAAGTTTGTCATTGTTGTCAACATAGGCAGTTAGATCGAATGATGCAGTGGACAGATAGTTCAGGGGTAATTCAGATATAGAAGATAGAAGTTAAAAGGATAGTCAGATTATGTAAAGTACAATTCTTGGAAAACAAAAGTGACCTAGTTTCTAAAATTTGAAGAAAAAGACAAGTTAGAAAACTGTCACGATATCGCGACAAGTTTTCTGTCGTGATTTCGTGACAAGTCATAAGAGAGAGAAGGCGCAGTAAAAAATTTTGCATGGAGGCCAAGAAGCTAAGTCAAGAAACTGTAGCATTTTCGCTACATGGTGGATTTTCGCTAGCCGAAGCAAGGAGAAAGCGTTAAGTGGAAAAGTTGTAGCGATTTCGCTACATGTTGAAATTTCGCTGGCCGAAGCAAGGAGAAAGCGTTAAGTGGAAAAGTTGTAGCGATTTCGCTACATGTTGAATTTTCGTTGGCCGAAGCAGGGAGAAAGTGTTAAGTGAAAAGTTGTAGTGATTTCGCTACAAGTAAAAAATGCAGAACTCAAAAGTGTAGCGATTTTGCTACGAGTCAAAAGTGCACAAAAAAAAGGTGTAGCGATTTTGCTACGAGTCAAAATTGCACAAAACAAAGGTGTAGCAATTTCGCTACGAGTCAAAAGTGCACAAAACAAAGGTGTAGCGATTTCGCTATGGGTAAAAAATGCACAACACAAAGGTGTAGTGATTTTGCTACATGTCAAAATTTTGTGGGTCGAAGCAAAGTTGGTAGCACAAGGCACAATGTTGTAACAATTTCGCTAGTGCATGAAGCGAGAAATGTACGGAAGCCGAAAGCGTCGTGATTTCACAACAAAGACGAGGATGACATCAGTGAAAGCTGAAAGTGTTGCGATTTTGTGATAGGTTGCAAGAAAAGCCTCTAGAAGCTGAAAGCGTCACGATTTCACGACAAAGATGAGGATGACATCAGCGAAAGCTGAAAGTGTCACGATTTTGCGACAGGTTGCAAGAAAAGCCTCTGGAAGCCGAAAGTGTCACGATTTCGTGACAAGAATGAGAATGACATCAGCAAAAGTTTGAAGTGTCACGATTTCATGACAAGAATGGAGGCAAAGCTATCAAAGGCCAAAAGGGTCATGATTTTGCAACAACAAGGATAAGAAGGCATACGGCTACAAAAGGTGTCGTGATATCGTGACATGTTTCTATTTCACAGCAATAGTTATAGGAAGGTGATAGTAGTGGCAGTAGCAGTTGAGGCCGACAAAGTTGAATCTAGGCCGACAGATTTTAGGGTTTTGTAGCCGATAATTTCTCGGGTTGTGCAGTTGACATTCTTAGGGTTACAGTCGATGGATTTTAGGGTTTTACAGCCAACAAATTCCAGGGTTTCTCAGTCGACGTTCTTTAGGGTTTGATTCTAATGTTTCTTCTATAAAAGGAGGGCTACTTCGAGTTTGAAAGATGATGTGTGAAGATAATGTGCGAATGCGAGTAGAGTGATTGCATAAGTAAAGTTTGTATCGAGCAGAGTGCGAAGTCATAGTTCGAGTTGAAGCGAAGTGTGCATATCGTGATTGCGTGAATGAAGAGCACGATGTGCAGAGGTGGAGTTATAAGTATGAAGTGATAGCATTTAGATAGAAGAAGTGATCGATCATATGATTACAGCAGAGAGTGCGAAGAAGTTCACAAAAGCGGTCAGACAGTACGAAGCGTTTTGCACAGAAGTAGCAGAATGCAGAGAAACAGCAGACTATAAGAACTAACGTGAAAATTTTATTCTATAATTTTCTTTATCATTATTGACTTCTAAGTAGTAGCTTGGCATAAGGGGTTGGTGCCTCTTTCTAGTAGGTGTTGGTAAATTAGGAGTTGGTGCTCCATTCTGTTTGAAATAGATAAAGCTAAGGGGTTGGTGCTCCTTCCAGTTGGTGCTGGTAAAAGATATTGTAAAGTTGTAGCTTTGCATTGGCTGGATTTGGATGGTAGTCCAAGCGAGTCATTTTGAGGAGTAGCCACATTGGTGAACCTCGTTAAATAACTGTGTTGTGTGTGTCATGCTTTCTTTCTACATTTGATATTTCTTTTATCAGTTTGAAATAGCTGTTGGATTTAAAACTATATGTATTAGAAATTTTAAAGATCGCATTGATTCACCCCCCTCTCAGTGTCACTGTGATTACAATAATTGGTATCAGAGCCAAGTTCCTGAACAGGCTCAAATGGCTAGGGTGATCTTGGAAGTGATGAAATGGCAAGTGGTGAAGGGTTCTCCTCGAACAAAGCACCATTGTTTGATGGAACTAATTATGCGTTCTAGAAAATTAGAATGCAGACATATCTTAGTGCTTTGGGTTTTGACATCTGGGGTGCAGTAGTTAATGGTTACACAGCTCCTGCAACCGCTCCAACAGACACGACTGGTAAAAAGTCATTTGAAAATGATTCAAAAGCAAAAAATGCCATCATGTGTGGACTAGTGGACAACGAGCTAGTCAATATCATAAATTGTGAATCAGCAAAAGATGTATGGGATAAACTAGAGAACATTCATGAAGGAGATGATAGGATCAAGGAGGCCAAGCTTCAAACACATCGAGCTCAATTTGAATCTTTAAAGATGGACAATGATGAGAACATAGAGACTTTCATGCAAAGAGTCAATGGGATCACCAATTCAATTAGAGGTCTCGACAAAAATATAAACGATGCTGCTATCGTAAAAAAGGTATTAAGATCACTCCCTCCTAGATTTGATTCTAAAGTCTCTGCCATAGAAGAAGCCAAATATCTAAATCATTTTAGTATGGATGAGATGCATGGTTCTTTGACTGCTTTTGAAATGATAATAGGAAGGTCTAATCCCACAAATAGAGAAGCTACTTTCAAAGCCATAAAAGGCAAAGTCACAAAACCAGAGTCTGAAGAAGAGGATGTATCAGATGAAATGGAAGCAAATTTTGTCAAAAAACTAAGAAAGGGAAAAGGAAAGTACAGAGGAAAGCTACTATTTAAATGCTTTAATTGTGGAGGCATTGGGCACCTTGCGACAAAATGTCCTCTCAATGAAAAGAACCAAGGTGAGGAAACTTCGCACCAAGAAAGAAGTGATTGGAAGAAGAAATCAAACTTTAGGAAAGGTAATTTCAAAAAGAAAAGTTTCATCTCCCGAAATGCAGATTCTTCAGAGGACAGCTCTAGTGAAGACTCTGAAGAAGGAACAGGTGAGGCTCTCTTCATGGCGTTTGAAGTAGAAAAATCAGAAGAGGCAGAAAACATAGAAAAGAGAGAAGGAATGAACTCTGAAGTGTCTACTGAAAAAGGTGAGGCTAAAGTTGATTTAGAAGGTGAGCTGGTTTCTGCTCTTATGGAATGGAAATCTGAGAAAAGAAAGAATAAAAAACTATCAAGGAAGCTTGAGGATGCAAATGACATTATAACTAGTCTAAAAACACGAGATGGAAGAGTACAAGAAAATGTCCAAAGATCTTAAAGTACAGGTAACCATGAAGATAGATTACTGTTGCAAATTAGAAGAAGAAAATGTTGGTCTTCGAATACAGATACAAGAGCTGGATCAAAAAATTAGCTGTCATTTAAAACATGAAGAAAGTTCGATGAAGCTAGACAAAATCCTAAGCGATCAAAGACCCACAGGTATCAAATTAGGTCTGGGCTTTACTGAAGGAGAATTAGCAAATGGACCAAAGGCAAGCAATGTTGAATGTGAAAAGAGTAAAGACAAGAAACAAGTCATTGAAAGAAAAACAAATCGAGGCAAAAGAAAGCGATAATGCCAGTCCTGAAATAGGAACTGACAATGATGGTTTTACCAAGGTCACACATCAAAAGAAAAGAAGATCTAAGGCTCCTGCAACATCTTGGAAAAAACCATCTTTCAGGTTCAATCATTACTTTTATGGTTTTTGTTTCAAATGTAATGGTTATGGGCATAAAATTGCTGACTGCAAGTATAATGTAGGTCCAAGAAGTTTCACTAGTAGAAATATTTTTGCTCCTCTAATGAGTTATGCAGTAGAATGCTTTAATTATCACAACTTTGGGAACATTGCTAGAAACTATCATAGTACTTCTGTTTCAAATCAATCTCAGAAAAGAAGAACTCAACCATATAAGGAAAAACAGAATAGAATTATTTCTGAAAGATATGTGCAAGATTCTGAAAAGGGGAAATCCAATCTAGAGCCCAATACCACAGTCAAAACAGAATGGAAATAGAAAGAACAGCTCAAGGAAGAAAAAAAATCTTTAATAGTGCAGACAGCTTTCAGGGCTCAGAATAAATGTGTACCGTGGATTCTTGATAGTGGTTGCTCAAGTCATATGACAGGTGATAAACAAAAATTTGAAAAACTATAGAAATATGAGGGTGGCTCTGTGAAATTTGGAAATAATGATGGAGCCAAAATAATAGGAAAAGGATCTGTCAAAATTAGTGAAGGGAAAATCAAGTCAGAAGAAGTTTTATTTGTGGATGGTTTAAAACACAATCTGTTAAGTGTCAGTCAAATCTGTGATAAAATACATGAAGTAGTCTTCAAAAAGTAGGGTTGTGAAGTCAAAAAAATAAACAATGGGAAATTAATAGCAACTGGTTCAAGGACGTCTAGAAATTTGTACACACTCTTAGAAACTTTAGAAGGTACGTGCTTCATTGGACAAGAAGAAGAGAACTGGCTGTGGCACAAGAGGCTTGGACACATAAGTTTTGATAATTTGGTGAAAATAAGCTCAAAACAAGCAGTGAGAGACATTCCAACCATTAAAAAACCCTCAAACAATGTTTGTGCTTCACGTCAGAAGGGAAAGCAAACCAGAGTCTCATTTAAAACAAAAGAATACCACACTAGCAGGCCCTTGGAACTTATTCATACAGAGTTATGTGGACCCATGAGAGCTCAAAGCATAAACGACGACAAATACTTTATGCTGTGTATCGATGATTATTCTAGAATGACATGGATATTTTTCCTAAAAGATAAAATAGAAGCTTTTGAAATGTTCAGATCCTTCAAACAGCTAGTTGAGAATGAAACAGGAAAAAGGGTGAAATGCTTACGATCAGACAGAGGAGGAGAATTCATTTCAAATGAATTTATAGAATACTATGAAAAACATGGTATCAGGAGATAATATTTAGCAGCTAGAACTCCACAGCAGAATGGCGTAGTAGAAAGAAAGAAAAGAACTATACAGGAAATGGCACGCACCATGCTGGTAGAAAATAAAATAGCAGATAGATTCTGGAAAGAAGCAGTTCACACTGTAGTATACATCCAAAAAATATATATTTTAAGAACTCATGAATGCAAAACACCTTATGAGTTGTGGTTTGGTAGAAAAGCAACAACAAAACATCTCAAAATATTTGGCTATAGGTGCTACATCAAAAAAATAGATGACAACCTTGGGAAGTTTGAATATAGAGCAGATAAAGGTGTTTTTGTTGGGTATTCATCAAAAAGCAAAGCTTACAAATGCTACAACAAGAGACTCAAGAAAATTATGGACAGTGCAGACGTTAAATTCGATGAAGTTGGGAAACGATTAGGCTGACTTTGAGGAAAACTACCCAATCTATGAAGAAGTCGTTGAAGGAGATGAGGTGAATGAAACAGAAAACAAATCTACGTTTGATTCGGATGAATTAGTCGATGACTCGGAGGTGCAAGAAAACAAGAAATTCAAAACAGTGCATTGGCAGAAAAATCATCCAAGAGACCAAATAATTGGAGATCCCACAGCTAGTATTCGGACAAGAAGGAAAGTAATAAGTAATTACTCTCTTTTATCTAGCATTGAGCCCAAAAACATAGATGAAGCAAGCAAAGATGATAGGCTGGATGAAGGCAATAAATAAAGAGTTAGATCAGATTGAAAAGAACAGAACTTGGGAATTAGTACCTAGACCTGCAAATAAGAATGTAATCGGCACCAAATGGATATTTCGAAACAAATTAAATGAAGACGGATAGGTCATTAGGAACAAAGCAAGACTGGTTTGTAAAGGATATGCATAGGTCGAAGGCATTGATTTTGAAGAGACTTTTGTTCCAGTGGCCAGATTAGAAGCAATTAGAATGTTTCTGGCCTTAGCAGTTCACAAAAACTTCAGAGTTTATTAGATGGATGTAAAATATGCCTTTTTAAATGGGAAACTCGAAGAAGAGGTCTATATTGAACAACCGATGGATTTCAAATTAGTGAGGATCCTAACCTTGTATGCAAATTAAAGAAAGCATTGTATGGATTAAAGCAAGCACCACGGGCATGGTATGCTAGGATAGATAACTATCTCTCTCAACAGGGATTCAAGAAAGGTTTAGTGGACGATAATCGTATGTAAAAACAGAAGGTGGGCATCTCATTGTTCTAGTTGTCTATGTAGATGATATCATATTTGGCAGACAACAAAGATGAATCTTGTAAAGACTTAGCAAATAAGATGCGAGAATGAATTTGAAATGTCTATGATTGGTGAACTGTCTTAATTTCTTGGGCTACAAGTTAATCAAAATGAGAAAGGCATATTCATTTCCCAAATCAAATATGTGAAAGAAATGCTAAAGAGGTTCACTATGGAGGATTGTAAGCCAGTTAGCACTCCCATGACAACAGGCTGCAAATTGAGTAAAGAATACAAATCTCCACCTGTAGACCAAACCATGTACAACTCTATGATTGGAAGTCTACTATATTTAACGACTACTAGACCCGATATTCAGTAGGCGGTTGCATGGTAGCTAGATTTCGAGCCGATCCCAAAGAGACTCATGTGACAACAGTTAAAAGGATTTTTTGGTATCTCAAGGGCACCATGGAGTATGGGTTGTGGTATCCAAAAGACAAAGACTTCACTCTTATATCATATTCAGATGCATATTGGTCTGGATGTGTTGATGATAGAAAAAGTACCAGTGGAGGTGAATTCTATTTGGGGGACAGATTGGTTGCATGGCACAGTAAGAAGCAAGAGTCAGTTTCTTTATCTACAGCTGAGGCAAAATATATTGCAGCAACAACATGTTGTACACAAGTCTTGTGGATGAAAAAAACTTTGAAAGACCTTGGAATTAATTTCGATGAACCAATATCTCATTAAGTGTGATAACACCAAGTGCAATTAACATCTCCAAGAATCCAGCTTATGCACTCATAGACTAAACACATTGCTATAAGGTATCATTTCTTGAAGGAGAAAGTTGCAGAAGAAGAAGTCAAATTGGATTTTGTCCCAACTACAGAACAAGTAGCAGATATTTTTACAAAACCTTTGCCCAAGGAAGTGTTTGAGTACCTTCGAAGCAAATTAGGAGTAGTCACACTTCCTAAGAAGTGACTAGCTACAAGGATCACTTTCTCAGGGGGACCATTTGAGTATTTGACTATTCTTTTGTCCATGATCACAATTTGTGCTAGATGCAACAAATTGTGCCTAAGAATTGTGAGGATGGACTCAGGGGGAGTCTGCAGCAGCCCTTTGGTATTATTGACAAAGGGGGAGAAGAGTTACAGGAATGTACACAGGTGTTGCCAACAATTCCAAAGGGGGAGATTGTTGAGCAAGGTGTTGCAAGAAGTTTGTCATTGTTGTCAACACAGGCAGTTAGATCTAATGATGCAGTGGACAGACAGTTCAGGGTTCATTCAGATGCAAAAGATAGAATTTAAAAGGACAGTCAGATTATGTAAAGTACAATTCTTGGAAAACAAAAGTGACCTAGTTTCTAAAATTCGAAGAAAAAGACAAGTTAGAAAACTATCGCGATATCGCGACATATTTTCTATCGCGATTTCGTGACAAGTCGAAAGAGAGAGAAGGTGTAGTCGAAAATGTCACGATTTCACGACATGTTGGAGGCCAAGAAGCTAAGTCGAGAAACTGTAGAGTTTTCGCTACATGGTGGATTTTCACTGGCCGAAGCAAGGAGAAAGCGTTAAGTGGAAAAGTTGTAGCGATTTCGCTACATGTTGAAATTTCGCTGGCTGAAGCACGGAGAAAGCGTTAAGTGGAAAAGTTGTAGCGATTTCGCTACATGTTGAATTTTCGTTGGCTGAAGCAGGGAGAAAGTGTTAAGTGAAAAGTTGTAGCGATTTTGCTACAAGTCAAAAATGTAGAACTCAAAAGTGTAGCGATTTCGCTATGAGTCAAAATTGCACAAAACAAAGGTGTAGTGATTTCGCTACGAGTCAAAAGTGCACAAAAAAAAGGTGTAGCGATTTCGTTACGAGTCAAAAGTGCACAAAACAAAGGTGTAGCGATTTCTCTACAGGTCAAAAATGCACAACACAAAGGTGTAGCGATTTCGCTACAAGTCAAAATTTTGTGGGTCGAAGCAAAGTTGGTAGCACAAGGCACAAAGTTGTAACAATTTCACTAGTGCATGAAGCGAGAAATGTATGAAAGTCGAAAGCATCACGATTTCATGAAAAATATGAGGATGATGTCAGCAAAATCTGAAAGTGTCATGATTTTGTGATAGGTTGCAAGAAAAGCCTCTGGAAGCTGGAAGCGTCACGATTTCATGACAAAGATGAGGATGACATCAGCGAAAGCTGAAAGTGTTGTGATTTCATGACAGGTTGCAAGAAAAGCCTCTGGAAGCCAGAAGCGTCGTGATTTTGTGACAAGAATGAGAATGACGTCAGCAAAAGTTCGAAGTGTCACGATTTCATGACAAAAATGGAGGCAAAGCTATCAAAGGCCAAAAGGGTCACGATTTCGTGACAGCAAGGACAAGAAGGCGTACGGCTACAAAAAGTGTCGCGATATCGCAACATGTTTCTATTTCGTAGCAATAGTTACAGGAAGGTGACAGTAGTGGCAGTAGTAGTTGAGGCCGACAAAGTTGAATCTAGGCCAATAGATTTTAGGGTTTTGTAGCCGATAATTTCTAGGGTTGTGTAGCTGAAATTCTTAGGGTTACAGCCGATAGATTTTAGGGTTTTACAGCTGACAAATTCTAGGGTTTCTCAGCCGACATTCTTTAGGGTTTGATTTTGATGTTTCTTCTATAAAAGGAGGGCTACTTCGAGTTTGAAAGATGCTACATGAAGATAATGTGCGAATGCGAGTAGACTGATTGTGCAAGTAAAGTTCGTATCGAGTAGAGTGCGAAGTCACAGTTCAAGTTGAAGCGAAGTGTGCATATCGTGATTGCATGAATGAAGAGCACGATGTGCAGAGGTGGAGTTATAAGTATGAAGTGATAGCGTGTAGATGGAAGAAGTGATCGATCATCCGATTATAGCAGAGAGTACAAAGAAGTTCACAGAAGCGGTCGGATAGTGCAAAGCATTTTGCGCAGAAGTAGCAGAATGCAGAGAAATAGTAGACTGTAAGAACTAACATGAAAATTTTATTCTGTAATTTTCTTTATCATTATTGACTTCCAAGTAGCAGCTTGGCATAATGTGTTGGTGCCTCTTTCTAGTAGGTGCTGGTAAATTAGGAGTTGGTGCTCCATTCTATTTGAAATAGATAAAGCTAAGGGGTTGGTGCTCTTTCCAGTTGGTGCTGGTAAAAGATATTGTAAAGTTGTAGCTTTGCATTGGCTAGATTTGGATGGTAGTCCAAGCAGTTTTTTTGAGGAGTAGCCACATTGGTGAACCTCGTTAAATAACTTTGTTGTGTGTGTCATGCTTTCTTGCTGCATTTGATATTTCTTTTATCAGTTTGAAATAGCTGTTGGATTTAAAACTATATGTATTAGAAATTTTAAAGATCACACTGATTCACCCCCCTCTCAGTGTCACTGTGATTACAACAGACTCTACTACATAAGGATCCTTAGGAATCAGTAACCCCTACATCTCTATGTAGCTGACTAGCTGACCAATGTGGACAAGCTGAGGTACATGCATCTCATTGGTCCTCATGACCATACCGCACAGTCACGTCACCTCAATAGTCAAATCTTGTATAGCTGGTGTACCTACTACTGGTATCATAGGAGGTCCCATGATAGCCTAAGGAGGCCCCATAATAGCTCCCCTTGCTATTCATGTGATATCCCGCTCTACCTTTGCTACAGTCCTTTATGTTTGTGCCAACTCTAGGGTAGTGTGTAGTCTCTACACCTGGGCCTCTACATTAGTAGCTCGAGTCATGAGCTCCTATATCTGTCCCTGTGCCTTAGTAAGGCACCTCTCCTTGTTAGCCACCTTCACCTCTAGAGTGGCGATGGTGGTATCTCTCTCCTATTGCTACGTGTGAAATCACCCAATCTGACTCTACAAGTTAGCAACCTACACCAGTAGTTATCCTTTTATACTATCAAAAGGGACCTCACTCTCCTTTAGAGCGTCCTCTTCAGGGTTGATCTCTAGTAGGTCCTCAAAGGATCTCTAGTAGGTCCTCAATGGTTGCCTCTATGCCCCAACTACCCTCAGTACACTAGCGCACCCTATGCCCATAAAGATCTCCCTCTACATCTATCTCTACTAGATATCGATCCAAAGGCTCAGTCTTGTGCCATCTAAATAGATACCACCACTCATCATAGTTGAGCATGGTCCTAGCTATCTCAACTCTCGACTCTTGGAAGTTGTCGGGTGCATCCCCTAGTGGAAAAGGAACTATCTGTGGGAGATCACTCTCCAGAGCTAAGCATTTGTACCTCAGGGGCATATCTAGCAGGTCCTACAACATGTCAAATTATCGTAGGATATGAGAGAAAAAATGATACTCTCAGACCTCCGGCTTAAGCTAGATAAGCCATTTGTCTTAGTGGGCTCGTCATAGCCACTCGTCCACCTCCGACCATACAGGACAATCCATGTAGGGGCGCCAGATGATGTACCCCAATCCAAGTGTTGCAAAGCTGATGATGTAATTGTTGTGGTTAATCCACAACACACCCCAAGATTGGGGACCCACCTTGTTGCAGGTTTTCAGAGAAAATATCACTGACCAAGATGCCAAAAATGAAGAAAAGGGGGCAAAATGTGCAAGTGTAGAAAAGTGTCGCAAAATCGTGACATGTCGCGAAATAGCGACATGTCGCACCGTCGTTGTTGAAAAAAGAAAAGTGTCGCTATATCACGACATGTCACTCCGATGTAGAGAAAATGGTCGCGATTTCGCGACGTGTTTTGATGAAGTGTACGGACGATGAAAATGGCAGCAAAATCGTGACATGTTGCTCCGTCGTGGCCCAGAGAGGAGAGAGAAAGGCAGAAGGAAAAACTGTAGCAAAATCGCGATGTGTCACAAAATCATGGTCAACATGGTCAATGGCAGCAGGTGGGCGAAAATGTCACGAAATCACGATGTGTTTGATTTTTGCGGCTTGAAAGTGGATAGAGGGCACAGGGTAGAAAATGGTCGCGAAATCGTGACAAAACTGGGATAGAGGTGCATAGCTCGAAGAGGCATCGCGAAATCATGACGTGTTGCATTTTTGCGACACAAGTGGATAAAAAGGGCCAAAGGAGAAAATGGTCATGATTTCGCGATGTGTTTTGCCAAAGTGTACGGACGGAGAAAATGGTCGCGATTTCACGACATGTTTCGGAAAAGTGGCCCGAAGGAGAAAATGGTCGTGATTTCACGACGTGTTTTGGCAAAGTGTACGACTGATTAAAATGGTCATGATTTCACAACATGTTTCGACAAAGTGTACGACTGATTAAAATGGTCATGATTTCACGACGTGTTTTGGCAAAGTGGCCCGACAGGGAAAATGGTCGTGATTTCATGACGTGTTTTGGCAAAGTGTACGGCACAGAGAAGATGTCACGATATCACGACAGAAATGAAGACCATGCCCGAAGCAAAGAAATGGTAGCGATATCACAACAAAAATGAAGGCCATGCCCGAAGCAAAGAAACGGTAGCGATATCGCGACAGAAATGAAGACCATGCTCGAAGCAGAGAAACGGTAGCGATATCGCGACAGAAATGAAGACCATGCCCGAAGCAGAGAAAGCGATAGCGATATCATGACAGGTTGCAGTAAGATGGCCCGATGGGTAAAATGGTCATGATTTTGTGACGGGGTTACAGCCAAAGCGTATGGAGAATGAAAGCGTCGCGATATCGTGACATGTCATGATTTCGCAACATGTCGCGATATCGCTACGAAAGTAAAGAAGCAAGGTCGCAGGCTATTTTTAGTCAAGATTTTCGAGGACCGTTACTGAGCATGCAGAGAGCACTGAACACGTGGCAAAATGAATAAGGATCAAAGTAACACTTCGAATCGACAGTTGTTGGCTGCAGAGAAGATCAAGCGTTGCAAATGCATGCAAAGGGTTAGAACACCAAGAGGCGAGAAACTAAAACGAAGCGTCCTAGAAACTAAAACGAAGTGTCACAGAGCAGCCGAGAGCAGCGACAGAAAGTTTAAATAGCAGAAATGTAAATGGATACGGGGCTAGAGATTGTAACAAAAAAAGGACATTATTTGTTGAAATAAAGGAGTTATTTGGTAAAAGCGACTTTTGTGTGTAAAATCAAAAAGAGATCGAAGCTAAGACTACTGTTTTCATTGTCAATATTTCCTTTGCATCATTTTTTCTTGTATCTATTCATTTACACCATGAGATGGATTACGATAGGTGAATGATAGAATGATGCAGTTATGTTCTTTCCTTAGAGTCTTGCATCTGATCTAATTGGATTGTGTTTTAGTACAGGTCCGCTCGGTCGGGTTGTCTTAGAACTTCATCTCTTAACTTGGGGTTTTGCGGGGAGGAGATTGCTAACCGGATTAACATCCTTCTTTGGTTTTCCAACTGATTTGTATAAGAACATTTTCTATTTTAGTTCCTGATACGTTTAATCTCATATTAAATACTAACGTTAAAATAACAGAATGATTAAACAAAGATAAAATGAACCAATTAACATTAGAATAAACCATTAATGTTAGAACATTAGAAGGATTTTTGTTGCATGATTGATTATTTTAACAAATTAGGGTTACAAAGTTGGATGTGAATCAACAAATGCCCCTTGTTAATAGTTACTTGCAGGATCTGAGTTATTCTGGGATATATTTGTTTATGTGCATTAAGTTGAAATCGGTTTTATGCATATAGATATCTGTTCCACAAGAAGCTTGGAGAAATAAAAAAATTAATAACTTATTTCTTTGCAAGAAAGAGTTTCCTGTCAGAAACTCTAGTTGTGTGGTCATTTTGTTGTGAGACAAAATATTCACTCAACATTTTGGCGCTAGAAGGAGGGCCTTCTTTATTGCTTTGTAATTTTGATTTTTTCTAACAATTAACGTGGGTAGTTTTGTTTCCACCCATTGTGCTTGCAGGTATAACATTTAGATATTTTATTTGGCAAGTGAGTTGAGAGAAATATTTTAGAGTTCTAGAGTTTCCAAGCTGGCCCTACCTGAGTACATAGCTACAAGGTCTAAAACCACAGGGGAAACTATCTTCCAAAGCCTTTCTCCCACTGCTAGGAGGCCAAAAAATAAAACATTAGAGGTCGAAATACCACCCAGTATACTTGAGTTAGGGATTTCTTTAGACTCAAGTACATCTAGCGGGCTTGAGCCCTTAATTTCAAGTGCAACAGTAGCACCAGGTGTATCTGTATCTAGAGTTCCAAGCGATTCCATTGTTCCCACAAGGTTAACACCTTTGAATAACATGGCCCAGTAGCAACAACAACAACAACAACAACCACCTGCCCTTTGGTATGGTGCTCAAAGTTCCCCCTTAGATATTCCCGGGGCAGTCCATGACTTGCCTAGAAACATTGAAAGGGGATTACCAAAATTCATTCATGATGGTCCCACAACAGTAGAAGATCATGTCCAAATCTACAAATATTACATGTTTAGGCAAGGGGTTACTCATGAAGACATTGCTTGCCGAGTTTTCCCTACTAGTCTAGACCCCACGGCCAATGAATGGTATCAAAATCTGCCAGTAGGGTCCATCACTTCATGGGCCCAATTAGAAACCACCTTCATAAGCCAATTCAGAATGTTAGTGGATCCCTCCATAATCTATAATTTATTCGTATCATGCAAAATATTACCCAATGAACCCATACGAACATTCAATCAGAGGTTCCAAAAACTATACACGAATGTGACTCGTCACTTTGCGATAGATCCTACGATCGCCTTGCAATTATATTTTGAAGCCTTAGATCCTTTAACGTCTTTATTGACTAGAAGGAACCCTCATGTTACGACGCTTCCTTTGGCCTATGCAGAAACACTGACTCTCGAACAGCAGATGAACCTGCCAGGGGCAGGATTGTCTCAATTGACTGGGATGGGACAATATGGTCCATACAGTCAATTTGCCATGATGAACCAGTTAATGGAACCATAGGTCCCTATGATGAATAATTTTCAAACACCCGCTCAAGTGGCACCATTTCAAAGTTATCCGAATGCCTCAGTCCAAATGCAGGGATTAATTCAAAATAGCCCGATGGGTTTACCTGGGTTTGGCATGGGCAGTAATTTATTGACCATGTCGGGGTTTGCTCCCATTAGCACGCCAAGCTCAATGACTTATCCAACAGTTACTCCCATTCAAAGTGTGAATCCAGGGTGGAATCCACCTGCCCAGACCCAAGCTATTCAAAATGTGAATCTAGGATGGAATCCACCTGCTCAAGCCCAAGCCATTGTACCTATTCTAGAGGTGGCTAATGCAACAAACACAACTGGACCCGGAATTACAGTGCCTCAACCACAAGGGTCTGAATCCGCCATAGAAAACATGAAGGAAACCTTGGCCAAAGTTTTTGTCACGGTAGGAAATGTCAATAAAAAAGTGGACCAAGCCATGGGTCATAACCGGCCTCATAACCATAGAGGAAAAGGAACATACAACACGCAGCCGAATAATGGGTGAGTACCCAATCCCGTAGCCAATCAGGCAGATGTCTCAGAAGATTTTGGAGAATCGGGACCCAGTGATAATGATTGTATGCACTGTGGCCACGGGAAGCATGAGTCTATATTGACTAAGGTTATACATTCCCAAGAAAGTGAAGAAGAGGAGGATGTAGAATTTTTTGGAAGCGAAGATGAAGAAACCTTGGAAGTTCATGCCAACAAACATTTTGGGAAAGGAAATCACAAATATTACACTAGGAGTTCTAAGGAGCCCAAAACTTCCTCTACACCTCCAAACAATCAATTACTCCCTCCTCGATTTTAAAGGAGAGGTCAATCCCCCTCCTCCATCCATGGTGGAAAAGTCTAAGATGGTGCAAGATATGCCAAACTCAGAAAAACCCACTTATGACTTAGTGGAAGACATGAAGAAGACTAAGGCCAATGTCTCGATGTATGACATGTCCCGATTATTAGGCCAAGAAGTAAGTTCACCAAAGAGATTAAATCCATCTACCCAAGTTCATGAAGCCAAAAGTGCTGAGTCCCGAATGGTTTTACAAAAGGAAAAAAGAGATATACCTCCTTTTTTGATAACCATTAGAATTGCAGGTAAAAACTTGCATAATTGTTTAATAGACTCAGGGGCCTCGGCTACCATCATGCCCCTAGAAATCTGAAAAAATTGGGACTTACACCAAAGCCCTCTAGAAGCAGTGTGGTGCAGCTGGATAGATCAACCATGGAGGTAGTGGGAGAATTGGGTGATGTGCTTATTCAAGTCAATTCAGAACCTAGGGTTCAACAGCGCATAGACATATTGGTGCTTGACATTCCTATCAAATATGGCATGGTTTTGGGAAGAGATTGGAGTAAAAACCTAAACGGTTACATTATGATAGATTATTCACATATGTGGTTGCCTTGGATGGGAGTGGCCAATCAAATTTTGATTGATAGTGAACCCAGGCTCAAAGAGATGATCACAGATTACAACAAACCGAATGAGATCCAGTACATTGAAGCGAAATTGGGAGCATATTGTTTGGACATAGAAACACCTAAAAATACCCAAGATGAAAGGATTGGGTGCAACGTAACTGAGGGACACCAAGACATTTGGACTTTAAGATTTGATGGATCCAAGTCCAGGCAAGGAGCAGGATCCGGTATTGAATTATCATGTTCGGATAGAGAGCCTACGTTTGTCGCATACAGGCTACAGTTCCCTGCCACCAAAAATATGGCAGAATATGAGGCCTTGATTCTCGGACTACAATTGGCCCTTCGAAATAAAATTAAATATATCAAGGTTCTTTGTGATTCAAAACTGGTGGTAAAGCAATTCAAGGGACAATACGTATGTAAGGATAGGCAGCTCAGGCTTTATCAAACTAGGGTTAGAGATTTGATAGACGAGTTTCATGCTTTTAACATATCTCTGATTTCTAGGAAAGGCAATCGCCTGGTAGACTCCCTAGCCGTGGTCTGAGTATGTTGAAGTCGGTGGACCATAATAAATGCAAGAATTTCTCCATAGAGCTGGTCCCTTGTCCCTCGATACCGGATAATGTCACGAATTTCCAAGTGTTTGACAGTGACAGGCACATATTCCATTTTGTCACCAATTCTGGTATATTTGAAAAGCAGGTTCTAGATGAGGACGAAAGGGACCTAGAGGAGGCATTTTTGGATGAAAAAGTTACTAGAAATAAGATTCCAGATGAGATGGCTTCATTAGAAAAAAATTTCGACATTGGATACCAACCCAGAGAGGGTAAAAAGGTTCCAACCCCCAGAGAGGCCTGTGATTTAGTTAACATTGGAAGTGCAGAAAATCCTCGAGAAGTATTCATAGCAAAAGCATGTACCAAGCAGGAGAAGGATTCCATCACCAATGCATTAAAAGAATACATAGACTGCATAGCCTGGAGTTATAAGGAGTTGAAAACCTATGATCAGAATGTCATAATGCACACGATTCCATTGAAGCCAGATTTCAAACCCTTCAAGAAAAGGCAAAGGCGAGTTAATCCATTATTAGAACCCTTGATAGAGAAAGAGGTGAAGTGACTGTTAGAAGCTAAGATCATATTTCCTGTTAGGCATTCCACATGGGTTGCTAACTTGGTCCCCGTGAGAAAAAAGAGTGGAGAAATAAGGTTATGTATCGATTTTAGAAATCTTAATAAAGCCTCCCAAAAGGACTACCCGTTACCCACTATTTATGAAATACTCCAAAAGGTGAACGGGTCGGATATGATGTCATTCCTGGATGGCTATTCGGGATATAATCAGGTCCTTATCCATCCTAGTGATAGGATGAAAACTGCTTTTACCACAAAGTGGGGCACCTTTGCATACAGGGGAATGCCCTTTGGACTATTGAACATAGGTGCCACTTTCCAGCGAGCTATGGACTTTGCTTTTAAAGGGCTCATAGGTAAGTGCATCATTGTCTATGTTGATGACATTCCTATATTTTCTAAGAACAGGGAAAATCATGTCAGGGATCTTAAGAAAGTTTTTCAAAGATGCAGGGAACACGGTATTTCTCTCAACCCAAAGAAATGCATTTTTGGGGTAACGGAAGGAAAAATTTTGGGGCATATAATATCTAAGGATGGAATTTCCATTGACCTTGAGAGAATAGAGGCCATACAACAGATTCCTTGTCCCACTAGCAAGAAGGGGTTGAGATCATTTTTTGAGAAGATAAATTTTGTCAGAAAATTTATTGCAGATTTTGCAGAAATAGCAAAGCCTTTGAACGACATGCTAAAGAAAGAAGTCCAGATCAAGTGGACAAATGAAAGTATAGATGCTTTTAAAAATATCAAGGACGCGATTTCTAAAGCCCCAATTTTAGTGAGTCCCGATTATACGAAGCCTTTCTATATCTACACCTTTGCTTCAGATCACTCCTTTGTGAGTGTTTTAACTCAGAAGAGTGAAGGTAGCATTGAAAATCCCATTGCCTTCCTGAGTAGTCCTCTCAAAGATGCGAAGCTGAGATACTATATTTTGGACAAGAAAATGTATGCTCTGGTTAAGACTGTGAAAAAATTCAGGCATTACATAGTCCACAGTAGGGTCTTTGCTATCGTCCCAGATCCTGCAGTCAAAGCCATGTTCATACATAATGAATTGGGTGAAAGACGTGGTAAGTGGGTTTCAACTTTGCAGGAGTTTGATCTTGAGATTCAATCGATGAAGATAGTTCGGGGGAAAGGGTTGGTTAAGGCAATAGCAGAGCAGGATCTAGCAATTCCATGTCAACATTATGAAGTCTCAGATATAACCAAAGATGAGTGGTATGCAGATGTGGTGTACTATCTACTAAATGGTGAATGTCCACCGCATTTGAATGCTACTCAACGAATAGCCTTGCATTTGAAGTCTGCTAATTTCCTAATTAGATCCGGCACATTATACAAAAAAAACCATGAAGGTATTTACCTTCGTTGCATTGATCAAAAGGAGGCAGTGCAAATCCTCGAGGAATTTCATGGTAAACATGGGACAGGGCATGGGTTCGCTAATGCCACAGCCCATCAAATCCTCAGAGCTGGTTATTATTGGCCTTGTCTGTTCAAAGATGCCCATACTCATGTGAGGTCATGCCATACATGTCAAACTACAGCCAATAGAGATAGGAACTCTTCCATGCCTTTACAATCCGTAATTAAGTCTAGACCTTTTACGTAATGGGGCTTGGATTTTGTTGGGATTATCAGTCCCAATTCATCTGATTCCCACAAATACATTCTGACGGCTACAGATTATTGCACAAGGTGGACCGAAGCTATCCCCACAAAGAATGCTACTTCGGAGGTTGTTATTAAATTTTTAGAGGATAACATTGTCACTCGGTTCGAGATGCCTAACTCCATTGTAAGTGATAATGGTCCAACTTTTTCCTCTCTAGAGTTTGCTAATTGGGCATTTGATAACAGAGTGAGTTTAAAATTCTCTTCCAATTATTACCCGCAAGGTAACGGATTGGCCGAATCATCTAACAAGAATCTATTAAATGTCATAAAAAAATTGTTGGAAAGAAATCCGTGGGACTGGCACAACAAGCTTAAGTTGGCCCTTTGGGTTGACAGAATCAGAGTCAAAGAAGCAATAGGAACATCTCCTTACCATCTGGTTTATGGACAGGATCCCATTTTTCCTACAAATCTCAGATTACAAACACTGCATTTCATGAAATATTATTTCGAAACTAATGATAAACTTAAGTCTAGACTAACGCAATTAATGCTTCTGTATGAAAAAAGGGATGAAGCTATGCTTCATTTTAGTAAACACTAGGATGTAGTAAAAATATGGTTTGACAAAAAGTCTAGAGCAAAGGCTTTTAAAATATCAGATCTAGTGCTGTTATGGGATAAAAGACATGAGAAGAAAGGGGAGCATGATAAGTTTGATTACCTTTGGTTGGGTCCCTACCAGATTTCAGAAGTCCTAGGGGAAAACAGTTTTAGACTAAGAACCTTGGATGGAAAGGATTTGGCATTACCTATCAATGGGTTGCACTTGAAACACTACTTCCAGGCTTGAGGCAGCTGGGTTTGTATTATATGTAATTATGCCATGCTTTGTTTCTTTTGTGTGCAGATTTGATACTTAAGTGTGTGTTCTTGACATGTCTAGTTTTGTATTAATGCTGTGCTTGGTTTCTTTTGTGTGTATATTTGATATTTAAGTTGGGTTTTTTGACATGTTCAGGTCTTTGTATTAATGTTGTGCTTTGTTTTGTGTGTGCAAGTTGGACATTTAGGTGGTGTGTTTATTTGACATTTTTTCATTGTCTTATATATAAAAAAAAAAAAGAAAAAAATGGAATAAAAGTTTGAAATGTTAAACACATGCCTAAGATTGGGAGAATATGAAGCATTGGAATTATTTTGTAAAAGCTCCACATGTAATACAAAAAGTTAATTAATATCGCTTCAGGCTTGTGATGCATGAAGTAGTCAGTTTTACAAATTATGGTAATACTTCAGTTGCAATTTAAAGAGCATTGCATTCATATTACATCTCACTTTGCATATACATGCCATCTTAGTTGCATATGCATTTTAGATACAAATCATTAAAGTGTGTTAAATCCTCTTAAGGTTATACTATAACATAAATAAAGAAAAATCCTAAGGTTGGAAACTGAGCCCCAGGATATCTAGAACCAAGCACAATTTGTACACACTAAAAAAGATCTTGGGCAAAATGATCAAAACCTTCCTTGGAAGAAAAGGGTCAAGCGAAAGGAATATTTCATGTCTATCCTATTATGCAACATGATCCTTAAAATAATGGTTTTTACCACTTCCATTAAGCTTAAAGCCTAAAATCAGAGTAGTAAGGATAGGGTTAAGTCCTCATCAAACTTAGGTTGAGGATCCAACTCCCCAAAGCTTTGATTTGACCCATATGGAGTAGTAAGGATAGGGCATAATTCTCATCTTGCCTAGGTTGAGAATCTGATTCTCCAAAGCTCATATGTCTCATATCAAGATAAAACTTGTATTGGAAGGATCGTACTACTTGTCCTCTACAAGGGATGGGTAGTCATCCCCAAGGTCTAAGTAATAAAATAATATTCTTCATTTTCATCTAAGTCTTGGATTGGAAGGATCGTACTACATGTCCCTGGCAAGGATGGGTAGTCATCCCTAAGATCCAAGAAGTAAAATTAACTTTTTCCCATCTCATATTTATATTGGATTGAAAGGATCGTACTACTTGTCCTCTTGCAAAGGATGGGTAGTCATCACCAAGGTCCAAAGAAATGAAGTTAAGTCATGGATTATGGGGTTAGGTATGCCCATGCACGACAACATGTCTTGTCTAAAAAACAAGACCACTGACTGTTCAGAGGGTTGGACTAGCATGACCATTTCTTCCATAATTGGTTAAATCATTTTGCTCAAAGTGAGGTAATGAATTCCAAATCAAAGTAGTAAGAATAGGGTTAAACTCCCATCTAGATTAAGTTGGGAGTCTGATTTCCCAAAGCTCTGATTTCACTTTCACTTACACATATGTTCAAGATAATAGTGACTCATAACCAACTTTGGGATCTAATAAAACAATTCATTATACACATGATTGATCCTAAGAGGGTTTGACAATCTTGAATATTTGTATATGATGTTAGAAAGTCTATGCATTTGTAGAAGCAAATCTCTAAGCATTTTTCATTAGGTTTCACAAATCATTTACAATCTCACACATGCATGCATGCAAAGCTGACAATGGAAGGTTGATCAAGTCCAAGCGATGGGGAATGAAAACAAATAGCACACACCGAGCTAATACTAATGATTCCGATGTTTCATGTACTTCCGATCTATTGGTATTTGTTTATATTTTATGTGCTAACGCCTGTATCTAAGCTCATATATTTCAGGTTGGGTTCTCACAAAATGCTCTAGAGCATTTGATAGCAGAGTCACCATTTGTTGTGGTTAATCCACAACACACCCCAAGATTGGGGACCCACCTTGTTGCAGGTTTTCAGAGAAAATCTCACTGACCCAGATGCCAAAAATGAAGAAAAGGGGGCAAAATGTGCAAGTGTAGAAAAGTGTCACGAAATCGCGACATGTCGCGAAATAGCGACATGTCGCACCGTCGCCGCTGAAAAAAGAAAAGTGTCGCGATATCGCGACATGTCGCTCCGACGCAGAGAAAATGGTCGCAATTTCATGACATGTTTTGAGGAAGTGTACAGACGATGAAAATGGCAGCGAAATCACGACATGTTGCTCCGTCGCGGCCCAAAGAGGAGAGAGAAAGGCAGAAGGAAAAACTATAGCGAAATTGCGATGTGTCGCAAAATCGCGGTCAACATGGTCAATGGCAGCAGGTGGGCAAAAATGTCACAAAATCACGACGTGTTTGATTTTTGCGGCTTGAAAGTGGATAGAGGGCACAGGGTAGAAAATGGTCGCGAAATCGCGACAAAACTGGGATAGAGGTGCATAGCTCGAAGAGGCGTCGCGAAATCGTGACATGTCGCATTTTCATGGTGTAAGTGGATAGAAAGGGCCGAAGGAGAAAATGGTCGTGATTTCGTGACATGTTTTGCCAAAGTGTATGGACGGAGAAAATGGTCGTGATTTCGTGACATGTTTCGGCAAAGTGGCCCGAAGGAGAAAATGGTCGCGATTTCACGACATGTTTCGGCAAAGTGTACGACTGATTAAAATGGTCGTGATTTCGCGACGTGTTTCGACAAAGTGTACGACTGATTAAAATGGTCACGATTTCACGACATGTTTTGGCAAAGTGGCCAGACAGGGAAAATGGTCGCGATTTCGCGACGTGTTTTGGCAAAGTGTACGACATAGAGAAGATGTCGCGATATCACGACAGAAATGAAGACCATGCCCGAAGCAGAGAAACGGTAGCGATATCGCGACAAAAATGAAGACCATGCCTGAAGCAGAGAAACGGTAGCGATATTGTGACAGAAATGAAGACCATGCCCGAAGCAGAGAAACGGTAGCGATATCACGACAGAAATGAAGACCATGCCCGAAGCAGAGAAAGCGGTAGCGATATCACGACAGGTTGTGGTAAGATGGCCTGATGGGTAAAATGGTCACGATTTCGCGACGGGGTTACAACCGAAGCGTACGAAGAATGAAAGCGTCGTAATATCGTGACATGTCATGATTTCATGACATGTTGCGATATCGCTACAAAAGCAAAGAAGCAAGGCCGTGGGCTATTTTTAGTCGAGATTTTTGGGGACCGTTACTGAGCATGCAGAGAGCACTGAACACGTGGCAAAATGCATAAGGATCAGAGTAACGCTTCGAATCGAAAGTTGTTGGCTGCAGAGAAGATCAAGCGTTGCAAATGCATGCAAAGGGTTAGAACACCAAGAGGCGGGAAATTGAAACGAAGCATCCTAGAAACTGAAACGAAGCGTCACAGAGCAGCCGAGAGCAGTGACAGAAAGTTTAAATAGAAAAAATGTAAATGGATACGGGGCTAGAGATTGTAACAAAAAAAGGACATTATTTGTTGAAATAAAGGAGTTCTTTCGTAAAAGCGACTTTTGTGTGTAAAATCAAAAGGAGATCGAAGCTAAGACTATTGTTTTCATTGTCAATATTTCCTTTGCATCATTTTTTCTTGTATCTATTCGTTTATGCCATGAGATGGGTTACGATAGGTGAATAATAGAATGATGCAGTTATGTTCTTTCCTTAGAGTCTTGCATCTGATCTAATTGGATTGTGTGTTAGTACAGGTCCGCTCGATCGGGTTGTCTTAGAACTTCATCTCTTAACTTGGGGTTTTGTAGGGAGGAGATTGCTAACCAGATTAACATCCTTCTTTGGTTTTCCAACTGATTTGTATAAGAACATTTTCTATTTTAGTTCCTGATACGTTTAATCTCATATTAAAGACTAACGTTAAAATAACAAAATGATTAAAAAAAGATAAAATGAACCAATTAACATTAGAATAAACCATTAATGTTAGAACATTAGAAGGATTTTTGTTGCATGATTGATTATTTTAACAAATTAGGGTTACAAAGTTGGTTGTGAATCAACAAAGGCCCCTTGTTAACGATTACTTGCAGGATCCGAGTTATTCCGGGATATATTTGTTTATGTGCATTAAGTTGAAATTGGTTTTATGCATATAGAGATTCTGCTCCACAAGAAGCTTGGAGAAATAAAAAAATTAATAACTTATTTCTTTGCAAGAAAGAGTTTCCTGTCAGAAACTCTAGTTGTGTGGTCATTTTGTTGTGAGACAAAATATTCACTCAATAGTAATGTTGTGTATCCCCAGCATGAGCCCTGCTATGAACACCCTCCTCAGCATGAGACCAGTAGATGGTGTAGCACTTATGATCATCATCTAGAGTTTTGATGTGTAGTGGTAGCTCTGTAGGATGCTCGATTTGGATGTGCTACCACCCCTAGATCTATAGCAACATGCTACAGCTGATGCCCTTACAGCTCTGCTATGTAATCTGGTACAACTTTCAATAGAACTGGCATAGTAAAGTGCTCCCCTAGGACAGTAGTAGTGGCTCCTCCATCAAGCTCT
This sequence comes from Wollemia nobilis, assembly GCA_028583015.1. Lineage (NCBI taxonomy): Eukaryota > Viridiplantae > Streptophyta > Pinopsida > Araucariales > Araucariaceae > Wollemia > Wollemia nobilis. The sequence goes on from JAQPPZ010017247.1 coordinate 1,376,116, forward strand.
AAAACACCCTCCAAGCAGGGGCTAGCATGTTCCAAGGAATCCTCATGCTCGAGGAGTTTGGAAGGACAATATGAACGATGAGGTGCATAAATAGGGCCTCTCGAGCAGAGAAGACATCATCCCGATACCATTCCATGATGTGCACCCCTCCATGGTCTACATCATCCTATGCATCGATGCTCTGATCACCAAAGATGGTAGCAAAAATGACAGCCTTTGTCGTGTAGGTAGAGGAAATGAGAATCTTGCCATCGATAGGGATCTTAAATATCCTGTAGACATCCTCTAATGTGATGGTCATCTCACCAGGAGGTAGGTGAAATGTGTTGGTCCACGCATTCTAGCATCGGGACAACATAGTGATATAGGCCCGATATACCCTAATGGTGGGTAGATCCATGACATAACTAAACCTGATGGCTCAAAACCACGCTCGGTCGTCATCCAATAAGGCCTCGTGGAGAGTCTTCATTAGGTCAGGCTCTCGTGCTCTAGAAGTTAACTTTTAAACAAAAATAGCAAAAAAAAACATAATGTAAGCTAAATCTAGCTAAGCAGAGCTAAACAAAACTAAAAAAAAAAACACAAGCAATTGCAACTTGCAACTGCAACTTGCGGTCCCCAATTTGCAAATTGGGAACCACAGCTGCAACTTGCGGTCCCCAATTTGCAAAATTGGGGGCCACAGATGAAACCTACGATTCCCATTTTTCCACTTGGGAACTGCAACTACCAGCTATGGTTTAGGAGTGACACTCATTTTGGGTACCCTCCTAGACCACTGAAGAATGAAATTAAATCCTAGTCTAACCTAAACTAGTGGGGTTCATTACTAGTAGTTTAATGAGGTTCAATTTCTGCATTTATTAAGTGTGGTTTATTTTACTCATATAGAGTGCAAGGTCTTGGTTTCGAGTTACCTTTCCCGCACTCTACCCCCAGCTATTCGATGGCTGATCAGGATTCACCATCAGGGAATACGAGTGTAAAGGTTGTTGAGTTTGACAATGTTCCATATCAGGGAATGTCTTCTCTCTTATAGCTCTCAATTTGTAAAGGTTGCAAGAAAATAATGAAAAATTGCAAATAGGATTTTAATTTATAGGTTCTCCTAATCTCTGTAGACCATAGCTGACATCTGTGGTCTACAAACTAGGGTCTTCCACCTGCAGGTCTGACCTGTGGTCCCCAAAATTTAACAGTGCACACCGTAGGCCATATCCGCGGTCCTTAAATAGTAATAAATGTGTAAAAAACCCACTTTGGTAAGGTTTGAAAAGGTAAATTAATGACTCACAGTGGATAAAAAGTAAAATAAATGATCAAAATTGTAAATTTGGTGACATTAAAAGCACTAGGATCAATCCAATAAATGCAACATTCAAAAAATAAAAATAAAAAACAATGAAAAACCAAATGCGTCTCGTATTAAGTGATTTATCCTATGAACTTGGTGTTTGTAACAACATGCAATCCATGCAATCCGATAAGATGAGTAGATCACAATAAGGACATTTGGGATAAAATTGTCATTTATTTTATGACATCTTTCAGCAAATCATCGATAATATGATTCAACACAAGTCTTATTGAATTTGTATTATCTTGACTCTCTAAGATGGCTATCATAGCCTGACTGCTCCATGGGATAAATATGTGTAAATACTACAAAGAGTTGCAATCATAAGCTGAACTAGTCCTAGCCAAGGCCTTAAATGTCTCAAATCTAAAATTTGTTTAGGATCATTCATTATGGTCAAGCGATTTCGTCACTTCAGATATTGTCATTACCCTCATCGACTTGTCGCTTGAGGGGGTAGTCATATTTTTATGTCATAATAAAAATCAATAGAAGATCCTAAAGATCGTAGATCCCTTGATCTTGTCAAAATTGTGTTCATCCTTGCGAATCATTGCTAACATCTATCATAAGCCTCCCCTTCTACTTGGGGTAAATAGCAAATATGAAATTTCATTTGTAGCTCTCATCCTTTGGTTATATAGGCCTAACTCCTATTGTAGCACCAAAGCTACCCGAATGTCTGATGATGAGTGTAGACTTTTCAAATGTAAGCCTTCCCATGTTGGAAGCAATGATTCCAGGATGTGCATCCTTTTGCTGGACCTGGGGCATCTAATTTTGATCAGACTAATGATCATCATAGAACCTGCAAACATCATTTTAGGTCTATTTTGCTCATCATTGTTTGATCTCACAACTTATCTCAAAAGGGTCATTTGTAGACACCTAAAACATGCCATGCTAAGGGCGACTACTCATATGGACATGCTACAAAACCATATGAAGGATCTTGGATAGAATCCAAGATAGAGCAGTGGTTCTAACCACTCAATTTAGGCATTCTGGCCTAAGCAATCTGAACCATAGCCTAGACCTATAGTCTCTAGTATGAATCATGGTTTACACTTGTGGTCTAAATTCTAGACCGTAGCTATGACCTACGGTCTAAACTGGAGTTTAGTTAGGCCTTCCATCCGAGCCAAATCGGTTAGAACGGCCAAGAGATCTAGAAGGAGGAAATTGGAGGACGAAAGATTCCAAAGGCTTCCATCCCAACTGTCCTAACCAACCTTCTTGGTTTTGGCTTCTCCATGAAGCCACACCTAGCCCTAGGGGCATACTACAAATACCCCCCTCCAAGGAGAGGATGGAGGAGAGATAATTTGTATAGTGAAGCATTGGCGAATTATTGAGTAAGCTAATTGATCAAGAGAGCAGCGAAGCCCTATCAAAATGCATAATGACCTTGTGCATTTGAGAGCCCCTTTGCTTTTTGTAAAAAAACCAATTAGCCATGGATGCCCTAGGTGCCTAGGAGGATCAAGAAATGCAAATACAGGTGAACGAAGGCCCTTCATAGTGATTTGACTACCAAATCTATCAGAGGATAACAAAGGCGACCCTTGAACATCAATTCAGATAAGGAGGTCAAGCCCACTGCCCCTAATTCTAAGGGCAAACACATCAGAGGTCAAACTATGGCTATCAGCTATGGTTTATAGTGTAGATTGCCCCTCACAACTATAGTTTTCAACATGTTAGAGATCACCTTACTCAATTTGCTTTTTACCACATATATTAGTCATGTTAGTCTTTTCATAGGTTTAATTGTATTTTTAGAGAAACTCTAACCGTAGGAATTAGGTATTTTATGCATTGTAGTGGGTAGAAGTATATTGGATCTTTTTGATGTTTTACTTCTTCTAATTCGATATTTGTTCAATGCATCATGTGCTCATTCATGTCTTGTATGTTGTAGTATAATTCTTGAGACGATTAGAATAACTTAAAACCTTTCTTTATGCTTTCTTGTTTCATTAGTTTAATGGTATTTACATGTATGATTATTTAAAGGGCCTCATCACGAGAGTCTATCAATATCTGTAATCGTGCACTGTTGTTTCTTATTCATAGGGATACAGGTTCAGAAAAGAGCCTATCTCATAATCCTGCCACATTACGGAGGAGGGGGTTAAGGGAGTTTGTGAGTAATCACTGAAGCAACAAATATGTGCACCTACTCTATTGAGGGCATTGACAATTGTAAACATTTGTATCATCTTTGGACTGACCTTGAGAGGGCATTTTTGTAACCCGAGATCCGTTGAAATATCAATACAAGAAAACTTTGCATTAGTTGGCATTCTTTGTTCGATTTATGCATTTTTGTGTGGATATTTGTGTTTTATGATGGTATAGATCAATACACTAGCTAGGCGCGCACTCTGTGGTTATGTCACCACTGTTAGCTTATGTATGAGCTAGCTTTTGATGACTTGTATTACCTAGCAGTCTAGTCTAACTGCATCCAAACTCAAGATTAGGATGATCATATGGTGATCCTCATTACAGTAATGGGTTGCATGAAACCCGCCTGGAAATGAGGTAGTCTTATGCTTCATCTAATATATTTACTTTGCACACATAAGGATAATGAATATCTGGGTTGTATTAACAGACTTGTATCTTTTAGGAGTCATGTATAGTCAGTATACAACTTTTAATCAATCAACTAGGGTATTTGAGTCTCACAGAAAACCTCAAAATTTGCTCATATCAACAAATCATCTCATAAATTAATCACAATTTTTCTTATGAACTTTTTTTTATTAAGGTGTCTTCATAAAATAGGATAGATATCGAGTAAATATCAACAATGATATTTATACGACCACTGACTATTTTATGCATACCTTTTATTTTGTAAAAGCTTATAGGGAAAGCCCTTACATTTCACATAATTTCATCTAACATATGCATGTATAAATGTATAATTCTTATGATAAGGGTTAAAATTTTAATTCATGATTTTCATACATTTTTTGGTGTTTACCATTAGTCTGTTAAACACAAATTAGATTCATATATTATGTTTTAAATGATTCAAGAATGCAAATATATTTACATTAGACCACCCACATGAAATTAATGCATTATATACACATTACATCTACCATATCATGTAACATAAAATAAATACATAATCACTTAAAAAAATCTAAACATGCATTTAAAATTTAATATTCCATCCGCATACGCATACATATTAGTACATCCATACATCTAATATCACAAAATCTAATCATACATCCATCATATAACTATTACATGTCATATAGAGCAATACATCATCTTATAAGAATTACATCCATCAATGCATCCATAGAATAAAATCCAAACCATATACACATGATGAGCCAAAAAAAATCTCATATATATATATATATATGTGTGTGTGTGTGTGTGGGAATAATAAAGTACATCGTGGTACAAAAATTGCTCGTAGGATACAACTATATAGGTCCTCAAACCTTACACTCAATAATGTTAAGTACATGAGTGATACATCAAGTGGGGCTTGAACCCCCAAAGTCATCCCCACTCTTGGCCTCATCCCTATGAGGTTGTATGGAACCACTAGCTGATGATCTCTCTCCTCAAGTTGATGACCTATGACTTGGCCACTGATGACTACCCAAAATCATTGTGCCTACTTCAATGAGACTCCCATACTATAGTCTTATCTATAATATTACCTCCATGTAACCTAACTCAAGTCTCTAGGTTAATAATATAGGTTGCATTAGATCTGTTTTGGGCCACCATCTCCTCTAGCAGGCTCCACAATATTATGATCTTTGCATCTTCACCTAATGTTGTTGGCCCCTAAGTGGCTGGAGTAGAAGGTGTATCCTAACCTACAGTTGTGATCACCAATTGAACACAAATATCATTCCAATTAACTATCTTAGCATCCCTCTATACAGTCTTGGTGGCCAACTATGTGCATAGAGTGTCCCTCTTTGTCATAATCCTATCAATTTTAGTTTTAGCTATGGCCAACTAGACCTTGAGGAGATCTCTCTCCTCAAAGTACCCCCTCCATCATTGTTTTCCACTACTTATCTAGATTTGAACAATAGAGAGAGTCATTTCCCACTCTACCAACTACCCCTATGTAATCTACAACTACACTTGTATCTAGGCCACCTCATTAGTAGGATTCTTATCATCGTCCTTCCCCTCAACCTGGGGATCCTCTACCTATGTTGTAGCCTTTTCCCAGTCCCCCTCTATCCTATGATACACTCATCACTCATCCCCATCACCATCATCCTCAATTTTTGCCATCGTAGGCCTACCCATAGAACCACTTCCCTATCATAATCAGGTGATCCACTAGGTATCATACTCTATGTTGGTATCTAGGTTAGCTAATCTCATCTCTACCACTATCTGATCCTCCTCCTCTGCAAGTGCCTCTAATCAAGGTAACTCTAGCTGCATCTCATTACTACAATAGCAATAGAGTACTGTATCCTTTATAACATATTAATAGATACCAAACTATCATGTAACCTAAGAGTAATGTAAATACTCTCACTCAATCCCATGTTGCCCAATGAGCCACCTAGCTTACCTCACCCGAGCTAAATACTATGTCACCTCAATCCAGTCGGGGTAATCCAAGTAGGGTCTCCAGATAACTTGATCTCATTGCAACCTGTCCAATGACCCAACATAATGTACCAATATTACTACATGTGGCTAGTTGTGGCTAGTCTCTCTATCCCATGACCACTAAGTTGCATATCCAATCTCTATTTCCCCTAGCTTAGATCAGGGTACTAGTAGTCCTATGGGTCGATCCACTTGAATGTTCTTCCATCTCCATATCTAGAGTAGTAGAATACACCCAAATATAGTGTACCTCTAATGTTGTATCTCATACAACTTGTCATACATATGTGCTAGTAGTGTGCTCTCCCATACCATGATAATCAACTATTGAAGATCACACTCCAATAGATCCTGCATCATCTCAAGAAGGTTTCAAGGAAACCTTTCTCTTGAATATTTTGGTAGTAGGACATTGAATATGGCATACACCACCACTGCCTACCATCAAGAGAACACTCAGGTATCATACCACACACTAAACAAGACCCCACCATGGTCCATCCGCATCAAAGCCATATTGACATGCCCTCCAAAGATTCACTGTAAAACTCTCTCTCGATCCTTAAGGGGAGTAGAAGTGATGGCAAGTTTATCAATAGGGATCCTAAATATTTGGTATATATCCTCTAGAGTAACTTTCATATCACCAGTTGGGAGATAGAAGGTGTTGATCTTATTGTCCCAACGACAATCCAAGGTCATCATATATACCTGATTTGACATAACAGTCAGTAGGTGCACTACCTATTTGAGGTTGATGGTCCCAAACCATACCCAATCCTCATTAGACAACTAGCCTCACAACTCACCCAAAAAAGTGGTCTCTCTAGCATGAACCATCAAAATTTGAAGATCGATAGGAGCAACACTAATCAATACACAATGCATTAAAAATAAAATAAAATAAAAACTAACAAAAAGTTCAAAAAAAATTAAAAATTAATTTTTTTTCCTAATGTTGGGAGGTCGCTTTGGGCCCCGACGGCTACCAGGCATGACAACTAGACACTGGGATGACCATCTTAATGGTTAAAATTTTGACTGTTGGAATTCAAATGCGACCACCATACCCATGATGGACCCCATCCTGCCAAATGGGAGCCACTCTTGCCCAAGACGACCCCACAATGGCACCTATGTGGGGTCCATACCCATGTTAAAAATGCTATAAAGTTAAACCTACCCTCCTAAGATAACCTAATATATATTCCTAATACTAGGGTGAGGTTCTTTTCCAATGGTTTAATGGGGTTCATTTTTCTTATTACTTAGTGAGGTTCCTTTTAGTTTGTAAAATTCATGAGAGAAGGATTGAGATTTCTACATTAAGAGCTCTGGATCCTCTACTCATCGATGCCTCTTGCTGATATTCCATGATGATGTGTAGCGAATTCAATAAAATTCTTAGTCAATTTATCTCTCCTTCAACTCACTCCACCTTTTTCTCTCACTGCCAGCTATCACAATGACATTAAAAATTGGAAAATTTGATTTTATATTTTTAAATTTCATGACTTCCCTTGGGTGGAGCGGTTGCATTTTGATGCAATCATCCTACCCTAGGACGATATAAAAATTTGTAGAATGTAGTAATTGTACCACAGGATGGTCTCCAAATGATAATAAATACACACATTCTATCAATATCATGATCTTTCATTTGGACATCTAACAACATCTAATGGTCCACTTTCGTCAAAAATTTCAAAAATAACAAAAAATCAATTAAAAAAATATCATGTGCACCTCGTACCTAGTAATTTACCCTATACACTTTGTGGTTATAGCGACTTGCTATCCATGCAATCCGGTAAGATGAATAAACTACCATAAGACCATTTGAACCAAATCATTCATTGATGAATTGAAATATCTTCACTTCAGTCCCCAAGAAGGGCATGCAGTTGGACTGCTATAAGGGAACGAGGTGTACGTTTCATTCTTCTATGAAGTTTCAATAAATTATTGAACATAGTGATTCAATTTGTGCTTTAATTGAATTGCTATCATCTTGATTCCCTAAGAAAGCCATGTGGTTGGACTGCTCCATGGGATAGAGATGTACAATTACTAATAATTATTGAAATCACAGTTGTAATAGGACTTTTCCTTTTACATTTTTTATCATATTGCAATGATCAAGTAAGTCATCTTGGTCAAGCGACTCATCACTTTCATCACTTGCCATTTCCTCATCAACTTGTCACTTGAGGAGGTAGTCATAATCAAAGAATTCATAATAAAAATAAATAATTAAACACTCATATCATGCAAATTGCGTTGGTCCAAGAATCATTGCTAACATACATCACAAGATTCCCTATTTTATGGGGTAAAAATCAAAATGTTAAACTAAACCTTTATCAGTCTGAACTAGCGAAACATGTAGTTACATAAAACTACCCGAATGCCTTTAGATTCATCAAAGTTTTACATAATTTAAGTCCACCAAAGTGTTGGAGGTAATGATTCAAAGATGCATGATATTTTGTGATTGGGATATATAAATTTGACCATAACAATGAACACCAATCAACCTTCAATGTGATGTTAGGTTGTCTATTTTTGCTTAGTGTTGTGCTTTCAAATAATGCATCTAAAAAAGGGGCATTGATAGACACCTAAAACACGTCATGTTGATGAGGCTACCTATATGGACATATTTTTATGCCATATGACTCATCTTGGGCTTTCCCAAGACCTAACAGTGGTTTTAACCACTCAAAAAAGGTTAATATGTCATATGTAGCCTAGATCATCATACCTATAAGTGGCCTTTAGCGATCATTGGACCTTGTGATAGCCCCCAAGACTAGTCACTCCACCCTAGGATGATGTTCCTATAACAAACTTGGGCTCCTTAAGCTGAGCTAAATTAGTTACAATATGCCTTGATTATAATTATTAACCATGAGAAGTTTCTAGAAGTGATGCTTGGGTTGCCTAGATTCTAACCAAATCTTGATCTTGTCTTCTCTTGCAAGCCAAGATTGCAATTGGGACATCTTATAAAAGGAGCCCAAAAATTTCATAAAAAGAGAGATGAGATCAAATAGCAATGCAAAAAAGTTCTACCAATTTGAGTAATAGATATAGCATTATCTCATAAGCAATGGAGTGCTAATCAAATCTAGCCATGAAGCTTACATTCACCTTAATGGAGTCCTTTGGAGTTTGAAGATCAAATACCACCATTGTGCCTCATCAATCATCCTGAATTCAAGCCAATTCTAGTGATTTAGTTGTGCTTCAAATAGCAAGACCTTTGAACATCAATTTGATAAAAAAATCAAACATTGCCCTACATCGAGCATGAAGAATAGGCTCTTTATTCAGTGTCCACTTCACCCTGAAGCAACCTACAGGCACATTTGCTAGACCCTCTGATGGCTAAAAGAGCTGACTGCCATACCCCATGATGATCTCTTGATGATATCTTTTTTTCTATGTTTCCTTAATTACAGTAGCTTTATTAGCATTTAATTTGATATCTAACACAATTTAGTATAGTTTTTCATGTATTTCTTTACTATTTTTAGCATTTTTATTTCAATTGCTTATTATGGAAATGGACCTCATCTTCAGAGGTTCCAAATTTGCTACTAATTTCTTGTAAGTGCTTTTGTGTGCAAATTTCAAGTCTCAATAGGAGCTATTCATCATAAATATCCTTCAATATTTACATCATAAAGTAGAGGTCACAAAGAAACCCTCCATAATCAATTTTGAGAGAGCAAAGACTTTGTGAATTACACCTATATTTGGTCTTCTATTGTAATTTGTATCAAATGGGTATCTATCCCTAAGAGGGATATCTTTGTAACCATTTTGTAAAAAATAATTCCAAATATTAATGATAAGGACACTATTTTCTTCAATATTTTGTCTCAATATGGTTACATGATATTATCTTGCAATTTGATTTCATATTACATGTTTAGATGTATGGTTTTTCTGCTCTAGAATTGCCTCTCACAACAAGAAGGCATAGTTTAAAAGACAAAGACTTCTCCAAATCTACAGTAAAAAGAGAATATTTATTGAAGGATAAAATCACCAAAACTTAGGCTCGTAAAATAAAGTTTCAAGACCACTTTTTGGTGAAGAAGAAACTAAGAAGCGAGATCCTATTCAAAGAAACAAATTGGTGATATTATATACCAAGATCTACATTCCCTACAAAAGCTGCAAAAGAGCTATAAAAGCTTTCAAAAAATGTAAGCAACTATTGGTGGAAGTAGATTCATTAATTGGATTACTTTTAAGATTTTTTAAAGCAACTTATTTTGAATCAAAGTTGCAAAAGAGGAAAATTGAATTACATTATTCAAAAGTGAAAAAAGGAAAAAGTTCATTCTAAGGTTCATTTGCACATTATCTTTGGAGTTTATTAGATTACAAATTTACAACTATCTATCAACTTCCAAATATCTACTTTTGAAAGAATAAGAAGAGTAGTTTCTACAAATTTATTTGTAGTGAAATTGCAGAATAATTCTTGAAGATTCATTTCAGACTATTCTTCATTAGTTGCAATAAATTGATTTAAGTGCACTTATACGTCATTTTGATATTTTATTGGAGTGATAAGGTGATATTGTTAGTTCATTAAAAGTGAAATATTAGTGGGTTCATTTTCACTACTATATCACTCTCAAAAATCTTAGTGTTTGTGTTCTTGATAAGGGCACAAAATCAGATTAGCATCAAGTGTCTAAAGACACCATTAGTGCGCCAAAATTTTCAAAATTCAGTGGCTAAATAAAACCATCAAAATCAGCTCAATCCTCCAAGCTTTGGAGAAGAAAATAGCCATAGAAAATCAGCAAGGATTGCCTCAAATTGAGACTTTGTGAGTGTCAAATTCAAAGTACTATAAGTGTTATATTGCATCTAGAAAAGTGGTTATAAGTTGGGTTCATAAAAAAACAAAAAGTAGAGTTACATATTCAGAATAACATCTCCAAAAATCTGCCATAAAATCAGAAAATCAGAAGTAGCAAAATGAGTGCAAAAAGGTGCAAAAGGGGTGTTTTTATATACCAAAATTATTACATATTGTTGCACCATTCTAAGCTATTTTATGCAAGTGATAAGGCATAATTTGAGGTGCCACAAAGGCACATTATACAAGGTTAAAAAAACTGGACACTAGCACACTCCAAGCGTAGCAAAGGAGCCTCTCAAAAGGCTCACATATTCTCCATTTTGGACAGTCAAACCTGTAAGCCTTCAAGGGATAACAAAAGCAAATAAAAATGTCATATTTGAGAGTAATATTATCTACAAAGAAGGAAATACGTAAAAAGTTCAAAAAGGGAGAAAATAAGGCATCAAAACCAACGTGGAAAGGAGGAAAAAATCAGCACGTTGAAGGTATAAATAATAAGTGCTAAATCCAAGGTTTCAAGCTTAGAAAACATTTCCACAAATAGGAGCCCCAAGATCAACTATAGAACCACCATTGTAAGCTCCATAGAATCAAAGGACATCACATCTATCATCATATAGCGTCCTCATCGAAACACCTAAAAAATAAAGAAGTTTCTTGCTCTCCAAGAAATGTAGTAAGCAAAAGAATAAGCATACGAAAGGAAATAGGAGGTATATAATTCATCTTGGAGCTTTATAACAAAGAGTTACATGTAAATTTCCACTTGGAACAAACCTCCTAAGATGCCATCTTCATTCATAACATCCAAGAAATAAAGGATTACTTCAAGCACTCAACTAAGGGAAGTTACAAAGAATAAATAAGAGGCTACATTAATAGAGTGTAACGTGTCCAAATTTGGAATATTCTAAGAGCACCCATCTTGGAGAGGAATTCAAACACTCACCAAGAAGACTTTAATGTCTTATATGTTACATACATGAGCAAGACAAGTTCTTAGTAACTCCCATCTACTCCTCAAGTGCCTATGAAGTGTAACTACCACACAACTTGTCATATTTGCAAATATGCTTACTCCATTTTAAGGGTACAATGACCAAGGGATTTTTAAGAACGTATATCCATTAAAAGCACTTCACACAGGGTCAAATTATAGTGTGGAGGAAAGTGAAATATCATTTAAAGATCTATTCAAAAGGAGTAAAAAAGCCATAAAATTTGGGCACCATTATTCAAGCTCCAAAATGAAGAGAAATCCAAGGCTATCCATTGGTTGAAGTGACCAAGTTAAAAGAAGTTGGCACTACTATTATTCATACCCAAATACTACACTAGAAATTGTGGACATCAATGTTGCAAGGTAAGGAATAATTCCAATTATAGCTTGATTTCATTGTTGGGAGATATAAGGATTATATACTAAGGTTGAAACTTAGAGAAATAAAATTTATTTAAAGCAAAAATTAAAAGGGAATTAAGATATCAAATTAATTAAATATTTGCAATATTAAATATTGGAACAATAAGGGTTACTATTGGAAAAATCAAATTAATAATATTGCAAATATTATTGTGTTCTAATTTTCTATATTTGGGAGCTATAAGGGTTACAACACCTAATTAGGTTATTGAAAATTAGAAACACTAAAATCAAATCAAGGGATATTAAAAGAGCTTATTAATATTTTTGCTAAGGTTGGAAATTTATAATTTTCTTGCTTCAAAATTTCACAAAAGGGACAAAATAAATCCAACATTGAAACCTCTTCAAAATTTGAAAAGTGCTTAGTTCAACAGGATTAATAAGGTATTAGAAAAATTGAATTTTGATATTTACAAAAATTTACAAAATCAACCTAGAATTGAACTACATTTTACAAAATAACTATATCATATTCTAAAATCACTAGGTATTCATAAGGTATTCTTATAAACTTGATAATAATAGCATCTACCAAAGATTATAAAGTTCTTAATCCATTGGTAAGATATAAGCTTTCTGCAAAACCTAAAATTCCACTAAGTATATATATTCTCATTACTAGGGAGACATAAGGAAGTCCACAAAATCTAAATATTGATATTAGGAAATTTAAATGGCATAAAAAAATATTTCTAGTAGAATCTCAACTACTCAAGGGTCCTAACTATTTCTCTTGGAAGAATAAAGTGAAAGCAATCTTGGTATATCAAAAACTTTAGGATATTGTCAAAGGGAAACATAGATACCTACCATAGGTGATACTGAAATCCTAAAGTTTGATATTAAATGATTCAAAGGCTCTAATGATAATAACCTTTGCTATCACTAATGAGATACAACCCTATATCAGTGCAGCAAAAACATATTTAGATACATGGACATGCCTAGAGAAAATATTTGAAGGAAAGAATAAGGTAACTATTCGTCATCTTCAAATTCAACTCCACTCATTAAATATGAGTAGTGGAGAATGCATAGAACTATTCCTAAGGTAGAAGATATTAAAGGGAAATTATTGACCTTAGGAGAAACAATTAAGGATGAACTTATTACTCAAATAACCATGAGAGCACTTCCAGACAACTATAAGCATTTGGTAACATCTTTACAAGTCCTAAGTAAAAATACCTCTTTTGATGACCTAGTCAATATTCTATAAGAATATGAGGCGAAAAATATAGTTAAATATAAAATGACTAACACTACATTGGCATCTAAAGATAATCCATAGAGAAATATTGCTTCTTCATAAAAAGGAAAAAAACCATGGTACAATAGGTATTTTAAGATATGCAAGAGGTCGTAGTACCATCTATTGCAGGTTCAATACCAAAAATCAAAATTAAGGAAATTATATGAACAATGGGAACCAATTTCAACCATAATAATATCAAAATCCTTGTCAACAATAATTTTAGCATCCAAGAGTTCCAGACTTATTGGGATATTGTAGTACTGAATGTTTACTCCATAGTTAGAGAGTTTCAATCCTCCAAGTTTGTTCCTCATGGTTTCAATTCCACTTTCATTTCTCCCATTCCTAAAAATCCTACAACCAAATCCATGACTGAATTTAGGCCCATAAGTCTCTGCAATGTGGTTTACAAAATTTTCAACAAAGCCATTTTTTCTAGGAATAAAGGATATCCTCCCCACCATCATAGATATTATCCAAGGGATTTTAGTCCAAGGGAGGTCCATACTTGATGGGATTATAACCATTCATGAAACCCTTCACTCTTCTCATCTATCTAAAAAATATGCCTTTGTGCTGAAGCTATATATGAACAAAGTCTTTGATAGAATCAGCTGGGATTTCCTCTTTACCATCCTTCTTAGGTTTGAATTTTACTCTAAATGGGTTGAGCTGATAAAATAGTGTATTTCAAATCCTTGGTTCTTAGTGCTTGTCAACAGATCCACTGCAAGTTATTTTCAGAGTAGTAGAGGCATTTGTCAAGGGGATCCCATATCTCCATTACTATTCATAGTAGTAGTTGAAGCCTTAGGAAAGACTATCAAAGCATCCTGTAGGCTCAATATCATATCAGGAATCAAAGCTACTATGCAAACCAGCCATTTTTATCACAAAAAAATTATTTATGATACAATCATTTCCATGTCTGCTTCTATTTTGGAGGCCAAGATCATTAAACATATTATGTGTTTGTATGAAGAAGCAGTTGACCAAAAAATCAACTTCCATAAAAGCAAGATATACTTCCTCATTTCTCTTGTTCAAAGGTAGACTAATATATCCATAATCCTTGAATGCCTTGTGTCATCATTTCCTTCTACTTATTTGGGTCTCCCTTTTTTCACAGGCAATCCCACTACTTCAATGTGGAACAACGTTATTGAGAGGTTGCAAAAGAAACTTGTAGGATGGAAAGGAAACCTTCTATCTCAAGCTGGAAAGGTCACCCTTACCCAAGATTCCCTTCAAATAATTCCTATTTATTTTATTTCTGTGTTTAAAGTCCTAGTAGGATTTTGTCATAGAATTGAATAGATCCAGAGAAAATTTGATGGTTCAAGTCTGAAAACAAACATCTTTTCCACCTTGTTGCCTGGGATAAAGTTTGCTAATATAAAATTTCCAAAGGTCTTGGTCTGAGGAGACTCCATATCCTAAATCTAGATATTTTGGCTAAGCAGACATGGCATTTAATTACTAATGTGGGGAGTGATCGGGCCCTCATTGTCAAACAAAAATATATGTAGGGTATAGAATTCCTCAAAGCTACATTTCCTTCCAAAGGATCTTCCTTTTGGAAATAAATATTGTATTCTAGATTCCATGTGGAAATAGATCTCAGGTGGAGATTGGGAGATGGGCAATAAATTTATTTATGGAATGACAAATGGATAAAAGGAGAACTCTAATCAACAATCCTAACCTAGCAGTTTTGAAAGGCTACACTAACAACACCTTTAGTCAAAAAGTGTTCAATTTAATAAGTACTTAGAACAACAGGAAAATATGGAAAATCATCAATAGTACAACCCATCCTTAGGAATCAAAAGAGTTGCGATTACTTCTAAGATATTCACTTATACCCACTAGAAGTCCTAGATATCGGATATTCTAGGAATTTACTGAATGTGGGGATTTATTTGTAAATTTGAATTATAATCTACTTCTGGCCCATGAAGAGCCCTTAATCCTCTTCAGTCTCACTTGGCCCAAATTCCTTATTCCCAAAATAGCCCTTTTTTCTTAGGTGATCATTCAAGAAAATATTCTTACTATTAACAACCTTCTCAAGAGAAGCTTGGCCATCCCTAACAGATGTTTTCTCTGCCTATCTGATTGGGAATCCCCCCACCACAATTTTCTTTCATATCCATTTTCCTCTTCCATCCTCAACAAGCTATTCCATTTCTTCCACATACTTTAGGTCAAAAATTTCTCTATTGTTGATCTCTTTGCCCAATGGTCAAATCCCTTCCACAACCTCCGCCTTAAATTCCTATGGTAAGTTTACCTTCATCATTTTCTTTGGCAAGTCTAGCTAGAAATAAATCGTAGAGATTTCTCTAGCAATATGCTAAGTCCATACTGTGTCTTGAACACAATTATTTCCTTTGCCACATATAATGCTTCCCTCTATCCTCTTTCTTCCACTCCTACCTCTCGGCTCGAGACTTCCTTGGGTCTTTCTCTCAATCTTCCCATTTTTGATAATCACCTAATTATTCCACCTAACCTAAGGGATCATTGTAAGTGGATTCCCCCTCCTTCAATATGGTTCAAGTAAAATTTTTATGGTGCTGCCAAGGGCAACCCTGGGCTAGCTAGAGCTAGGGGCATCCTTAGAGATAGTAGTGGCAGGGTCATCCAAAATTTTTGGAAAATCAAATGAACCAAGTTGCTGAAGCTAGAGCCTTATGGAAGGGTATTGTACTAGAAAAATAATTCTTAGATAGACTCATGGTCAAATGGGATTCTCTAACTATTATCAATTATCTAAAGGATTCCAAAAATCCCTCATGGAGGATCAGAGACTGCGTTGATGAAACCATGTCACTAAGTCAAATGTTTCAAGAGATAATTTTCCAACACACTTTTAGGGAAAGTAATAAAGTCACTGAAAAGCTTAAAAATATTGGCACCCATTCCACTTGTTTGATGATGTGGACAAGTGACTTTCCTCAAGAGCTCATTGTTGTCATGGAGTAAGATAGAACACCCTCCAATGAGATAAATGTTGATGTGGAGCACAATGAAAAATCATCAAATGAGACAAATGCTGACATGGAGAAAGTCAGATTTTCCACAAATGGGTTAAATGCTCTTTGATATTATTTCCATTTCCACTGATTCCCATGAAACCTCAAAATATGGTTTAACTGATTTTATTGGTTTTTTCAATTATATTTCTCACTCCACCACTTTTCAAAAAAAAATATTTATAATTTTTTGAGTCCGTTTGCCTCATCGTCCATCCTTGCTTTGTTGGTATTTGCATCCTCATCATTCAATCCTTCCTTTCCCCCAATTTTATCATTTCTCCTCATCCCATCGTTGTTGAGTCACCCTTTTCCCTTGTTCTTCATTTCCACACCCTCCATCTTCCATCCATGTATACATTTCCCTTTGTACCTTTTCCATTTATTCCATCATCTTGCTTACCTTTTTTATCATGTGGATGATTGGTCTGGATTTTCACACGTTCCATTTTCAAGGTTTTTCTAGCGAGGTCTATCATGGTCTCCTCAATTTGTGTAGATGCTCCTTTTCCAAATTTAGTTGGCTCCCCAACCAAGATGGAGTTTGCATTGTTTCCATAATCGAACCCAAGGATACTTCTTTTTATAGCAAACCTCCCTATCCCTCTCATTTATATTTGTGTCCTTTCCAAATTCATCCTTAGAGTCTCTATTTTTCTTCCAGTATGAGCTTCATCAAGCCATCCTTTGTGGTCATGGATTCTATTGCAGAGGCTATCCTCATGGCTAGGGGTTTCCTTCTATTTTTTTAGAGTTTCAATGGAGAGGATCCTAAAATCACTGTGGTGTTTTTGGGCACTTGGGACAATGGTAGGGTGTCGATCCGAGATAGGACCTTTGAAGTTGATATCAAAACACTGTTTGAGTTGACTGGGCAATAGGTGAAAGGCAGATCAATACTCTGAGAAAAACATAATTAGGAGGCCAAACTTTAAAAAATCAAAGATAAGGACCTATGTAAGAAGGTTCAAATTGGCATGCATCGCGAGGAGCTCCCCTATCATTGGAATAGCGTCATGAAGCCCATCATGGAGTTCATCATTATGGATGACACTGATAAGGTTTTATGTAGCTTCCACTTCAATTTCTTTGATCACTTCCATGATGTTAATTTGGTAAATATTCTCCAATTTCTTTTCAATTCTATTAGCTACACTATAGAACACACTTGTAAGAAAAATAACAATGAGATGCCTTCTCATCAGGGCCTGTTCAAGGTCCTGTATAACCATTGGTTGATTCACTACCCTCAGTGTGTTATCCCTCATCCTACTTGTAAAGATAAATATAGCCTTATCTAACCCAATCACTCCTAAACCACTCCCTTGTCCTCTAGCTCTCCAGCTCTGTCTGCTAAAAAGAGAGCGATGGTCAAGATTATCCGCATGTTAAAGAAAAGACCTAAGAGTGAATCCCCTGAGCTGAAGAGTGTTCATTATTCTACGCACCTTTAGAAATTGGTGCAAGATAAGAAATCCTTGATTATTGACTCTGAGGATGAGGAGAATAATGTCCCCAATCAGTGTCTACAACAATTTATAATCAATTCTATTTCCAATTGCATGTCCTAACTGGAAAATCTCCACAACATGTTGAATTTGCTCTTCTTTAGGAAATCCTATTCTGAGGATGGTGGTAATATTTCTGCGGTCATGGAGGACATAAATGTTGCTATTGCTCTTATGGATAACAAATATGAAGATAAATACATTGACATGGATGAGTTGAACTACGAGCTCCAAGAAGTTGGTGTTGATCTTGATGACAAAGCTTAGGGGCTTCCTTTTTTGTCAGAGTTTTGTAAGGGTGTCCTCTGGGTCACCCTTAGTATCTACCTTCTATTTAAGGGTATCCTCTGTTATACCCTTTGTTTCTTTTTGTATGCATCTCAAGGGTATCCTTAGTGGTGTTCCCAATTTTAAGGGATTGTGTTCCCTATTTTTGCATCTCTGGTTCTACATCTGGTATCAACCTTTTATTCTATGTTGTAATAAAGTTTTGGATACCTATTAAAACCCACGTTTAACTAAAATATTTAACCGATCAAAAAAACAATTTCAACATCCAACCAATTATCCCCAGTTTGAGTATCGAAAAGAAAATAAAAAAGGACATCTAGATCAGAGGGTAGAATAAATCGAAGAACTAGAAGAATCAATTGATGATTATGAATTCAAAGCTCTTTCATCAAGATTTATAGGTTATGAAGATACTAACTACTTTCTTGAACAAGTTACAAAAAATAGAGAAGAAGAATCTGAATCTCAAGATCAAGAAGAAGATCCACATTAAAGACTAAAGTCTTCAATACCCAAATATTTTAATATAAGGGGATGTTAGATATAGAGTATATTACATCATATGGGTCTTGTATATGTACCTTCCTAGGTACATACTTAGGACATTAGATTAATTTAGGGGGAAGTATCTAGTTACTTCATGCAATTTAATAAATGCACAAGTGTTAATGTGCAAGTTGTATATGTGCAAGGTGTCCCTTGTACAACTAGGTAGAGTTTTTGCCAAGGAAGCTATCTTCCTATATAAAAAGGGCCTCATTGTAACAAGTATATACCAAGATCGTAGCATATTTGTAGGTAGTACCATAGTCCTATATAGATCACCATATATTGGTGATGGGTGTAATGTAGTCTAGTAGCTTTATTCATTGAGTGTCCATTTCCTCCATAGCTACATTGTATTTATTTCCATAATTTCTATTTATAGCATATTTCATTCATATATTAAATTTACTTTTTTTCATATTATTTTGCATCTTGTGATTGCTATCTCCCATTGCATACTATATCAAAAGCTAACAAAGAAAATTTATTGGTAATGAATTTACCATCATGGTAGTGAATTCATTGTTAGCATATTTGCCACCCTAACAACAAATTTTCTAATTTTATTTTTCCTACTAAATTTGACCTTTCCGACTCAAATTTTATTTTTAATGATCATATGATAAAATCGTTGCAATTCACTTGCAAAAAAATTTCTTTTTGACTTGACATAAGAAAAATATCAAAAGTGTGCTTCCCCACCATACACACAACCCTTGCCAGTACTAGGGATGATCATGCATGTTAGTTTTCATTCCTTGATCCTCCATACTATAACATTATCCAACCTTCCAGGCACATTTGACTCTCTAGAATCTTCCCTCCAAGATACCCTTGCAAAATCTATAAATACAACCCTTGGGAGGGCATTGAACAACAAATTCTCATAGAAATAATACTCTTATAAAATTTCTATCATTATTGCTCCTCTTCATGCCAAATTTCTTCCCATTTTTCTCACTTAATCTCGGCCTTATATTTTAGCAATCGAGCTCTCTTGATCAAATGTTTAGAGTGATCTACTTAGCAGTTGTGATTGCAAGCATTTGGTGGGATCTCAAAGAGAAATGAAGAGGAGAAATCTACTGCCATTTGGTTATGCTCTTCCATCATTCTTTCATTATTTATTTTGGCTTACTATGACCTTGATATTATCTTAAAATTTTTGAGCTCCTTACTATCTTTGATACTATTGATCATTTCCATTTCATAGCTACTTGTTTCTAACCTCTTCATTTCACTGCTAACCTTATCTACTTACACTTGCCTTGTTTTTTATCTAACTAATTTCTATCACATATTTGCATATCATCATGTCACTTACTTTAATTTTATTTAATCATTGTTTTATCACACTTTAAGTGCATTTATGTTGCATTCTAGGACATTTGTCCTTTTATAAGGGTCCCTATACCCTTATCTTACTACATCCTAATTTTTTCTACCTGTAAGATTCTTATTCATCGTATAGAAGTGAAAACACAACCAAAATTTTAGGTCGGGAAGTGAATTCACCATAGGTCCTTTTTATAATTAGTTTTGTATAATTTTTACATCCTATCAAAGTTACAAGGGTTTGACCCATCATCTAGGAAGCTTACTATATTCCTTGAATAAGGTAGATCCCTTAGCACTAATATCATGCTTTTACTTTATATTTTTTTTAGGTAATAGCAAAAATGTTGGTAGTCATGAAAATTATGGATATGAATTTGTAGAGATTAGCATTTTCATCTCTAGGAAAAAATATATCTTAGGACTCTTACTTAATATTTTATAAATCTAACTTATTGGTTATTTAGAATTTGATCAAAATTTTATTTCTATTCTAATGTTGTTTTGTCACATCGATATTACTATTTTATATATAATTATGAAAATGCTACCTGTGGAAAAAATATTGCAATGAATTCGCATAGGCCACAAATTCACATCTAAATTAAAAACATGAATTCTCTAACTTCAAATCCCTATTTCTATTTCTATAAATTTATTTATCTATTATCTATATTTGTTTAGATTTTTATTTTAATTTTAGTAGAACTCTACCTCTCTATCTACTTTTTTTTTAGGGTTTAGCAAAATCATTGACAGCTCTAATCTAGGCAGTGTTTTTGTTGGTAGTGAATTTGCACACAAGAAAAAATTTACCATCAAAATAAGAACCAAGTGTTCTTCGTTCTTGGTTTCCTATTTCAATTCTTTGGCTAAAAAATCTATCTTGTGTGTCATAGCTATATTCTATCTATAAATTTATTATTAAATTACTATAAAAGAAATCTTGAAAGTTAGTTTAATTATTATTAGTTTTATTTCATTGCTTTTTCATAGGAAAGAAACAAAATTGCATGTAGTTACACCTAGGATAGCTTTTGTGCTTGCATTCATCTCTTGTTACCTTAGAAAGGAGAAAGAAATCTTGTTTTTATTGTACCATTTGAATAAAAAAAATTATATAGCTTAGGATTGTTTTCTTGCATCATTATCTTCTTGCATATTTAAAATTTAGCTTTAGTATCTTAAGGGCTTAGGTATAGAATCTTAGAGGGGAACACAATTTTATTTCTATAACCTCTAAGTGTTTGTATATTTTCAATACCAAATGCAGTTTAGGCTTATAACATACTCCATATGCAAATTGAGGTAATATAGAGTGTTTAAATTTCCCGCATTAGTTGATGAGATTTTGGATACCTATTTTACATGTATGTATTTTATATATTGACCAAAATATGTTAAAATATACCTACTTGTAGTCTTCAAAGTGTTCATAGTTTCATACCTAACTACTTATGTACTTCTCAATATTTTAAAACACAAAAACAAATGGAATCTCTGATAATGATTTTAATGAGAGTGAAGCTCAAAATTTTACCATTGAAAATCCTTTATAGAGAAACATTTGTTGGAATATATTACATCATTTGGTTCTTTACTATTGTACCTTCATGGGTACATATTTAGATTTGGATTAGATTAGAAGATAAATAGTTTATTAGAGTAATTTAATAAATGCACAAGTATTAGAATGTGCAATGATGTAAATGTGCATGTAGTCCACATGTACATGAGTCTTAGGGTTGAGTAAGAGGTAATGAATCTATATTTTTATATAAAGGCCTCATTGTGAGTGTTTGGGTGAGGATTATGGTGTGCAAAGGTTAGAGTAGTAGTAGTCACAATGTAGCTCCATTTTGTTACTATGGATTAGTTATAAAATCCATGAGAGGAGCATTGTAATTTTTGTGAGCTTTATTATATGAGCATTTATAGAGCATTGTATCAAGTTTTCTATCATATTTTCATGCATGTTAAGTTTTCATTATCATAGTTATAACATTGCATGCTTATTTCAATACTTGTGATTGCATTTCCTTTAAGTTTAAGGCTCCAAAATATAACAGTGGTATTAGAGCCATGTTGTATCAAATGAAATCACATAGTGAACACCATTGCTATTGTTGAGTATTTGTAAATCGAATTAGCCATTGTGTGCCACTACATGGTATTGAGTGGTAATTTTGTCCAATTGCAAAACCACACTCACACTTAAGATTTTGATTAGAAAACCCTCTCTTGAAAAGAAATAGAAATTTCTCCAAGGTTCCTTTTACTTAATGTGTGCTTGTATGCTTGTGAAGATGTGTTAAAATAAGTGCTAGGAATACCTTAGTGATTTGCAAGTAAACTGTTAACAAGGGGCATGTGTTGGTATTACTTTATTATGCTATGCTATTGATTGTTCATGAAACTTAAAAGAAAATAAAATGTGATTGGCCCTCATATGACCATGATGTAAATACCTTAGTTCATTTTATCTTGAAGTATTTTAGGTAGATTTTATCTTCTTTTGGTTAAGCATATTTTAAACAAGTTTTATCTTCCTTAAATCTTGCTTTGAGCATAAAACAAAATATTAAAATCTATCTCAAATTATTATCATTGGCTGCTTGGTGACTTCCCACTTTGAATGGGAGGTCACCCTTTCACTTTCTCGCTCCCTCCTTGGCTCCTCTTTGGGATCTCAGGTGGATCTCCTGCTATGCTATGGAATTCTAGGCATATATCCTTGTCCTTCTAGGATTTTAGGCCCTTCTTGTTGTTGCCTGGTGCTTGGAGGGTCTCCATGGTCATTTTTGCTTCTTCTTGTGGTGTTCCAAGAAAGAGGAGGTAGATCTCTTTTTCTTCTAGTGGATCCATAACGTGCTCAAGATATGCCTCAGTGTGAGAGCAAGAGACCTCCCACTATAGGTGAGAGGTCACCTCTTCTTCTTATTGCTCCCTCTTTGGCTCTTCCTAGGGCTCTAGGGTGGGTATCTTGCTTTGTTGTATTTTTCTAGGCATATCTCCTAATTATTCTAGGGTTTTTGGACCTTCCTACCACTTCTTGGTGCCTAGAGGGTATCCAAGCCCTTTTCTGCTTCTTCTTGAGGTGTTCTAGGTAAGAGGAGGTAGATATTATTTTCTTATGGTGGATCCAAAGTGCGTTTAGGAGATACCCTAGTGCTAGAGCAAGAGACCTCCCATTATGGGTGGGATGTCACCTCTTCATTTTCTCACTCCCTCGTTAGCTCTTCCTAGGGTTCTCTAATGGATATTTTATTGTGTTGTGATTTTCTAGGCATATCTCCTAGTTTTCCTAGGGTTTCTTGCCCTTCTTACCATTGCTTGGTGCCTAGAGGGTCTCCAAGGCCTTCTCTACTTCTTCTTGAGGTGTTCCAAGAAGTCTTCTTGGGTGATGCTACATGAAAGGACAAACCTAGTTTGTGGTCTCGGTGTGGGGGTTGGCTTTGCTTCAGAGTGGGTCCAGTTTCTTTCATTTTGCTTCTCAAGAAGGTCATTCACTAGTTTTTGGGCTTGGGGGAGGCCCTAATTGTTCTCAGCTAAGTGTTTCCCCTTGTTTATGTTTCATGCCTGGTGGCTTAGGATTTTTGATGGATTTGTTTCACCTATTCTGCTTGCCATAATAGTCTTTCACTAGTTTCTAGGCTTGGAGGAGGCCCCTTTTGTTCCTAGTTGAGAGTTTCCCATTGTTCATAGTTCATGGCTAGTGTTTTAGGGTTTTCAATGGATGCATTTCTTTGTTCTACTTGCTAGGGTGGTCACTCACTACATTTTCTAGGCTTGGGAAGACCTCAATTTTATAGTTGAGTGTCTCCCATGGCTGGTATTTTAGGGCTCGTGTCCAGGGGTCTTTGCTGGATTTCTTCTCATATTATTTTGGTCTTGGGGGGACCATGTATGGCAGAAGGATTCTATGGTTTCTCCGCTGGTATTAGGATTAGGGTTTCTTGTTTATCTAGGCATCATCCTTCCATGGTTTTTATTTAGATATGCTTCACCTTCTTCTCTAGGAGTTCACATGAGGGCTTTTGTAGATGGTCCAGCTTGTTTTACGGATGGACCTGGGCTATTTTATGGATGGCCCTATGCTGGTTTTTGGTTGGTTCATGTTCCTTTATGGATGGTCCTTTTTCGTTTATGTATGGTCTTGTGTGGTTTTTGGCTAGTCCTAATTTCTCTATGGATGGTACTATTTTGGTTGGCGGATGGTCTTGTTTTGTCTTTATGGATGGTCTTATTTTACCTATGGACAGTCCTGATTCATTTGTGGATGGTCTTCTATGTCTGAGGTTTTATCCTATGCGGAAAATACCCTTTTCTTTTGAGTGTAAGGTTTTTTTCCTTTATGGAAAAATCCTTTTCTTTTTTGTGTTTACCTTTGAGGTTTTCCTTGTTGCCCTTGCGAGGGCTTATCTTCTCAGTTGGTGGGGCTTTCTCTCTTGCTCCTGTGTGGGCTTCTCTTTCTCTATTTTATGTGCTTTTATCCAATACCCCACAGAGAGTCTATTTATTCAACTATTTTATGGCTGGGATATCTTATCCCAAACTTCTCCTCTTGTAAAAGGTTGCAGGATCCTTTCAAAACCCCTTTTTACCAATAAAAAAAATATTAAAATTTATCTCTAAAATGTGAATTGAAATAATGAGTGGATTCATTTTACATTGCTTTATGAATGAAAATAAAATAATCTACATGACTGACTTTAGAATGTAATGGCCTTGAAATGCCATATAAATTACCCCTCTTTAATGAAATTGAAATTTTCATAAAGGGAGGTTAATTTATTGCTTTAAATACAATAGCCTTAGAAATTCTAAATAAACTACCCCCTTTAATGAAATTATAATTTTCATAAAGGTAATTTAATTTATCGCTTGGAAAACAAAAGTGCAAATCTTGGAATTTAATCCTCCTTTAAAATGTGAAAACATGTAAAATCTGAAATTACAAAATTCCTTTAAAAACAACTTTGAATAATTTTTGTAATTTCGAAATGGCTTCAAAATAAAATTGAAATTGCTTTAAATGAAACTTTAAAGCTTAATATTGGAATCCATGCATTTATTTTGGAGTTTTAATTTTTTTATATTTTTATTTTATTTGTCGAAGTTTAAAAAACTGCAAAAGGGTAAGGTTAGAAAAAATAAAAATAAAATCTAGAAAATGGACCAGAATGCTGAAAATATTAACATGCAAACTACCATCAGTATAATGCTACCCTATCCTACAAAACCAGATATGTGAGAATTTTTTAATGTAACCTAATCTAATCGGAGTTGCATTCGCACAATCCAAAATAAACTAGGTGCAATCTTCTATAAAAAATGAACCAAAATCCCTATTTCTAAACCTTCAACAGTGCAACCATTAAAATGTATTAAACATTGTATATAAGTCTAAAAAAATGGAAGGGAAAGATAAAAAATTAGTCCAGAACATTCAAAAAAATTCTCCTCCAATTTTGCTTATAAAGTGCAAGTTTCTGCAACCATTTGCATTTTACAAACAAAAAATAATATCCTTGTTTCAAAAAATTTCCAGCATCTTTCAAAAATGTAATCCACGTGTTCAATTTAAAGACTTACCAAAAATCCTTTGTTTTCTATTTCCAAAATTTTCCTTTCATCCTCATTTATTCCCAACATCTTCATAATCCACGTGTTCAATTATTTTTATCAATTTTAAGATATCTTAAGTAATGCTTCTGGTCTGCGTTACAACATAACCGTCCGAGTATGGTTTAAAATAAATTTAATGATATTCTTTTTTCTTTATGGAGCTTTTCTCTAAGCGTTACTCCTTGTGGAATACTATCAAAGGGAGCTATTAGGTGTTTGGGTAGACTGTGTAGTCTACCTGGTAGATGGATGAACAGAGGCAAATGTTACTCTATTGCACTCTTTTTAGTTGCATTAACACGTAGTCCCCATCATCATCAGCCTTCTCTTGGGAACTAAGAGCTTGCATGAGAATTGCCCCTATCAAATCTTCTCGAGGAAATGTCAATAGAAATTTTTGCTTTCAAAGGGGGGTGGCCCCTTTTTTCACTAGAACCAAGCCATTTGCTATTTTGTGATGTCATCATTGTAAAAATAATATTTTTCTAGACATAGCTTGTTTTTTTTCTACAACACTTGATTATCACTCAAAAACATAGTGATTCTCTCATTTGATGAACATTTTCCTATTGCTACTACCATTGTAACACCTACATCCTCTATTATTGAGTATCTAGGTCATCTATGTTGTTACCATTGTTACCTCCATTGTCATTCATTCACTGGTAAACATACTTGACATGACCGTATGAGTGGGATGCTTATATCACCGATGATGAGTTCAACAAAATTCTGATAGTGCTACATATATCCCATCATACCATAGATGCACTTGCTCCTTTATTCCCTCATTTTGTCACTATCTACCACACCCATTTTGACACACTGTGAGTTCAAGTTCATTTTTACATGCATGACATCACTATCTATTTGTGCCACATACTGATCCCAACTTGTAATGGATCATCTCATCATCGGTATTAAATTTTATGAAAGCATCGAGCCAATAACCACCATGGCTTCATTCAAATGTGTCTTGTGTAATATTATCACTTTATACTCCCACCATTTTTGTCTTGATAAATACCGTGTATAATACGTAGAGCATAGATTTCAAGCCCCGAGTAGCAAAATATGTCATAGGTGCAAACCTTATCCATACCCATTGCTCTTGTAAAAAATATAAATTATGCAATCAGACTATCTCTAACAGGTAGAAGACGAATGACTGATGAGATAACGGGTGTAACATCATATATGCAAAACTCCTTTAATTCATTTCAAACATCAATGCTTTACTAGATTGATGCACTATTAGTAGAATCCTTGTTAGTAATTATGTATTATGTGAATTTTTCACCTGTGTGTTATGCTACTCGAGAAATACTATTGATGATAAACTACAATGTTCATCTATCACTTTGGTGTTAATACTGCAAGAGGTTAGAACACTCAGTTATTCCAGTCTTGTAGTCTCTAGCCTCCATAATCGTATGGCTCATTAAAATCCAATTTTGAATTCTATGGGTAATGTCACCGGATCTGCATCATAATATTTGTCTCATCAGAATTTTTTGTCTTGATCGTCATCCAACTCAGCCAAAGTAGGTATGTCCAAGTCATCCATTGTGTGTCATGATATCCTTTATGTGGCATCATCTTTTGCATCCATCATGAGGAGCTATCCTTCCAGTATTTATTGCGTGCACTCGTGTAGATGCCACCATCGACATCATGCCTACCTATGGTATGTATTCTTGAGCCATTCACAATATCCATCTGGGTGGTTTGCCTACTTCTCATTGGGAACTATTAGAAATAGTAATGGAATTCCATGTCGAGTATCCATGTCATCACACTCTTCCACATGTGCAGTGTTAGATTTACATCGCCATGTGGCTATTGCTGCCACCTATGCATGTCGTGTTCATCTAGCACCCATACATTAGTTGTCTAGGCGATGTCCAATTCATTGGTTTGATCCCACATGTGATTGAATATGATTCAGAGGGGACTTTATTAACATCTTCTCACATAATAGCTTTTGAATCTGCCAAGGCCCTTACGGGTACCCTGAACTCCCCACCTCCATGCTGACCAGATTGACTTCCTCATTCGCTACAACCTTGGTAGCTTGCAAACAGATGCATACCTACATTAAAAATTCATATGAAAAATAAAAAACATTTGAGATCACATTTATTATTATCTAGGTATACTTTATTATATATATTACATTTTATTATATATATATATTTTGTTTCTTATTACTATTTTTTTATTTTTATTTTTATGTTTCAATTATTTGATCAATTTTAAATTCTTGAAATGATTAAAACCAAAACATTATGCTAACCAAACTATAAAACCAAAACAAAGAAGCAAAACTTATCAAACTATCCATCAAATAACACCCAAAACTCCCAAAACAAGAAATTTTAAGGTGGGTCCCTAATTTTGGGGTAAGTTGTGGAATGGCCACAATACATGCAAATACCATTATAATATATTTTTTGATAGAAGTAGCTCTAGGTAGAA
Source organism: Wollemia nobilis (assembly GCA_028583015.1). Taxonomy (NCBI): domain Eukaryota; kingdom Viridiplantae; phylum Streptophyta; class Pinopsida; order Araucariales; family Araucariaceae; genus Wollemia; species Wollemia nobilis. The sequence goes on from JAQPPZ010017247.1 coordinate 1,404,495, forward strand.
TAATAATAATTAGAAAAAGCCACATGATTGATTTGGCTAGAGTTTTTCCATAGAGTTGCAAAAGCTTGTGAAGACTAGAACTCGACATTGAATCCACTAGATTGGCAATCCAACTAGTGAAGATTATTTTCTATAGAGTCATAGAAATTTTTATTATCATTTCTAATATTTTATTGAAGAAGAAAGAAGTTTTCAAAAATAATATTGGGTTACTATCATCTAATTTTTTCTTGTTGCAAAAAATTAACTCTCGAAAGTTGGAAAGCTTCCCAAAACAGATAGAGAAGAACTTTATCTTTGTTGCTTGAAAGTCGATATACTTTCCTTGTGTAGGGATTAATTATTTGTTGCAAAAAAATAAGGATTGAATATTTGGAGGCCTAAGGAGAAAGGTCTCATTGAGAGATTTGTAAATTGAAGAATCCTAGTTGAAATATTGAGGAGATATCTAGTGGCCAAGGAAGTCACATTGAAGATTACAAATCTAGGAAGGAGGTCCTAGAAAGAAGACCCCATTGAAGATTGAAGAGACTTAAGGCAAAGAGTCCTAGCAAATATTAGATATTGGTGATATTCATTGAATATTGAAAACTTCATAGTGAAGAAGAGGTCCATAGAAGGTCCTATTGAAGAATTTTCATAGTTGAATATTGAGCATTGAGAAGAACTAACAAAAGTTCTATTGCAGATTTTAATAGTAGTAGATTCAAGAGATCCTAGAAGAATATCTCACTACAAAAATTCCATTGGATAATGTAAATGTACCTTCCTAGGTACATACTTAGGACATTAGATTACTTTAGGGGTAAGTTATCTATTTAATTCATGAAATGTAATAATTGCACAAGTGTCAATGTGCAAGTTATATATGTGCATGGTGTCCCTTGCACAACTAGGTAGAGTGTTGACCAAGGAACCTATATTCCTATATAAAAAGGGTCTCATTATAACAAGAATATATAGAAGCTCAGAGCATATTCATAGGTAGTATAATAGTGTTGTGTAGATCACCATATATTAGTGATGGGTAAAATGTAGTCCAGTAGCTTTGTTCATGGAGTGTCCATTTCTTCCATAGCTACATTGTATTCATTTCCATCATTTATATTTATAACATATTTCAATCATATCACAGATTTACTTTCTTTCATATTATTTTGCATCTTGTGATTGTTATTTCCCATTGCACACTTATTAAAAGCTAACAAAATAGAAAGATTAAAATATTTTCCACCATCAACTTGGACATCAATGAAATGTACAACCATCGTACCCTTACATTTAGATTTATATAGTGCCTCTTAGTGGTATCCTTGCTCTCTCAATATTGGAAATTATTTTTCCCTATTATTATATCTTCAAATATTGTTTCTTCCATATTTAGTTAGCCCAAATAGGCCTCATCTTGCCCCTTTCTATTCCAAATTTTGCATTGCAACTAATGTTTGTTGAATACTAAAGTCCTTCCAAGGGGAAATATTTCATGGATATGATATTTCATGTCTTCCTCTTTAAATATTCATCTTGACAATTGCCTAAATCATTTTTAATCCATATTGCACATGCCAAATCATCCCATCCTCTAGTACTTTTTTTTTTGAACTATTTTTTTGACTTCTAAAGGTAAAAAAGAGAGTTTTGAGCTAGAAATTTGTAGGTACATGTGTAATATTGTGGAGAAAAATAACTAAAATTTTCTTATGTGGATATCTCAACAATGAAAAAATATGACTATACAATAGATTGGGTTTTTCCATTTTGAATTTTTGACATAAACAATTTACATCACATAACTCTTTCAATCATTTTTTACTTAGAAAAACTACCACTCAATATGGATTTGACTTTTTCAATTTATTTAGAAATTACTTCTCATTAGTCTTGACTATTATATCCTTTTTTGGGATGTTACATGATGTTTTCTAAGTCCAAAATAATCATAATCATTATCCTTGATGTAATAAACCCCATTTGAATACCCAAGTGTTGTAAGTGAGTTGGAGAGGAGAGGGCAATCCTCCAAGGGAGGTCCCAGGTTCAAATCTCCACCCTACCAAAAAGCTGAATTGGGTATCTAAAATCCAATTGATAATTTTGGTGTGGGCAGGGTCGGGTGCAACCCTCGGGTGACTTTGACGGTGTAGAACCCCCTGTTCATGGTCTCTCAGACCAAGGCGGCTCCGCAAGGGGTTTTTGCTTAAAAATAAATAAATAAACCCCATTTGAATTTTAATTTACATATGAATTCATTTGGAGTTATATCCAAAGTATAATCACCTATTTTGGATGCTTTTAGGGGTAACCTCAGTTGATTATTCTTCTTTGACATCAACTTTTTTATGCTTCTAAATGACTTATCATAAGCAAAATGGATCAATGACTTAACCATGTTTTCTAAGAGCACCACCACTACAACCCAGTTTAAAAATAACTTTGATCTAATGGTTGTAGTGTATTTTTCAAGGGAACCAAGTTCATAATTGGTCTTCAATAAAGTGGAAGCCTAAGATAAAGTGTCAAATCCATGGAAGATAAATCATGTCCAATGGATATAGTATATTCTTTAAAGGAATATAGTCTATAATTGGTATTTTATAATGTGTTTGAATCCATGGAAGCGAAATCATATCCATTTGAATTATCTTTAAAAATTAGATATTTAAAACTAGAATTATAGAACAAATGGTGGAAGATTGATCCAATTAATAAAAACATGAGATAAAATTGAATTTTCTATCAATACTAGTTTAGAAATTATATGTGCAAAAAAATCATGTCCTCTACTCGCTTGATAGGAATAAGGGAGATCCTACTTGATGTTTTTCTTCTTAAGTGTTGCTTCCAATGCTTTCTTTTTTATCGCAAAAACATCATTCCTCGTGACTTGGAATACTATAGTAAGAAAACGTAAAATTTTTGAAAGGACCAAAATATGATTTCTTCTCATGCAATGAACGGGATCCTTACTAATAAAGTTTCTAATTGGAATGTTGTATGGGATGTTATTTGGATTCTTTCTCCTACTTTGCTATTACTATCTATTCTTTGAACTTGAATTCTCAAGAGCACCAATGTTTATGAACTTGTCCTATTCCCAATTTAATTGCTAACCAAAAACATAAAAATTAGATATCCCAAAAGCATAACAAAATGCATAATGATAATAAAAAGCACTAAAATATAGAATAAATTCCTTTTGAATTGGATATTGGATGAGATAAATTAGTTTCTTAATGGTCCTTTTTATTTAATAGTGGTTGAGTTGAAGACACAATTGCTTACTTCTAGAAATAAACTCTTTAATGGAATAAATAACATTTGCATTAAGAGTAATTATTTGGTTCTCTAATTGGTATACCAAGATGACATGTTGCCTTCCAAAAAGTTCCCAATCCTCTTTCAAGTTTTCTAGGGAGTATAAATACCTTCAAGATGAAACTTGAGATTGTTGAAGATTGATATACATATCAAAAATCTAATTTTATTTGTTTAGTTAATCAATTTATCCATATCCTTATTTATATCATTATTATTTTATGTCAAATTCCATTTCCCTATTATGGTAAGTGCAACCCTTTTATTCATAAATATTGTTAGCTTTTGGAGCCTTAAACTTAAAGGAAATGCAATCACAAGTATTGAAATAAGCATGCAATGTTATAACTATGATAATGACAACTTAACATGCATGAAAATATGATAGAAAACTTGATACAATGCTCTAGAAATGCTCATATAAGAAAGCTCACGAAAATTACAATGCTCCTCTCATGGAGTTTACAACTACTCCATATTAACAAAATGGAGCTACATTGTGACTACTACTACTCTAACCTATGCACACCAAAAATCCTCACACAAACACTCACAATGAGGCCTTTATATAGGAAGATAGATTCCTTGCCTCTTACTCAACCCTAAGACTCATGTACATGTGGACTACATGCACATTTACATCATTTCACATTCTAACACTTGTGCATTTATTAAATTACTCTAATAAAATATTTATCTCCTAATATAATCCTAATCTAAATATGTACCCATGAAGGTACATTAGTAAAGAACCAAATGATGTAATATATTCCAACACCCCCTGTATTACATTATTTGGTTTTTGAAGACTTTAGTCTTCAATATGGATCTGCAATCTGGTACTAAAGTTTGTATTCTCCTTCCTATTCAAGTAAGTAGTTAGTGTCTTCATAAGAGTCTATCTTTGCTGATAGAGCTTTAATTCCATGTTCATTTGAAGGTTCTTCCATTTCTTCAACTTCTTGAATCTTTTGGGCAATGTGTCCTTTATGATTTCCTCCATGATATTCTAGTTGAGGGTACTGATTTTGAGAAGAATATGTCCTCTGGAACTGCTGCTTTTGAGGTTGATACTGCTTTGGCTGAAATATCCTATTTTGTTGATTTCCATAGGATGTTTGATTTCCTTGATTCTGATTCTTAGGATTGAATCTGCAGTAGTTTGTGTTGTGTCCTTTCTTTCTGCATATTTGACAATATCTGTTATTCCAAGGTCTTCATCCTTTTGAGGATGATGCCATATTTCCCTATGGATTGTATTTTGTCACCAAAGCATTGTTAGTCATCTCATATTTAACTATATTTTCTACCTCATATTCTTGGAGAACATTGACTAACTCATCAAAGGAAATATCTTTACTTAAAATTTGTAAGGAGGTAACTAGATGCTTGTAACTATCTGGAAGTCCTCTCATGGTCACTTGAACAAGAAATTTATCCTTGACCTCTTCTCCTAATGTTAATAATTTTCCTTTGATATCTGCTACCTTCCTTAGAAATAGCTCTATACTTTCACCATTGTTCATTTTCAAGGAATGTAATTGAGTTTGAAGGTTTAAAATGGTAGCTTTGTTTTTCCCTTCAAATATTTTCTCTAAGGATTTCCAAGCTTCTGTAGATGTTCTTGCTGAACTGATATATGGTTGTATTTCATCTGTGATAGCAAAGGTTATTATCATTAATGCCTTAGCATCACTTTCTTCGAACTTCTGGATTTCTATATCATCTGAATCTGGTTTAGTTTTTGTTCCTATAGTAATTTCCCAGAGTTTCTCAAATGTCAATATGGCCTTTACTTTGTTTTTCCATGAGAAATAGTTTGGACCTTTAAGTAGTTGAGATTCTATAAGAATGAACTTATTTGATGTCATTATGGTCCTAGTAGGCTACCTTATGACTCCCTAGTGATTAGAATAATGTTTAACTTCTATCACTTGCAATTAAGTATTCACTTGTAGAAAGCTTTTAGAAATGCAATTTCAAAGATAGAAGTTCAATATCTTTAGTTGGATTGTCTATGTCCTTCTAAATCAATCTTCCAACTATAATTTTGATGCAAGCAATATCTTCAACTAAGAATCAATGCAATGATAGGTTTCTAAACTTCTAGAAATTCAATTGAAGTAGGATTCCTTATATCTCCCTAGTTAGAAATTTTAGAAATACTAAGTATTTGCAAATTAAGTTTTACTAATCCTTTTATCTCCTTGACTTTAATATTTGCAAATATTTTGAAGCAATAGAAATAGTTTAGATGCTTCAAGTTTCAACTTCTTTCTTTATGTAACCAATAAGTATTCTAGAGATTCTTTCAACACCTTATTACTCCTAACACTAATATCTCTAGAATATAGAGCATAGTTGATATCAACCTGAATAAACTTGCAATATAACTATGGATAATTCTCACCTTTCAAATGCTTGATTCGGGTTTGCAAGTTGACTAAAAATGAATGTTGTTTGCTTCGTATTGACAATGGTTGACTACTCCTTATCAACTTCTAAATGCTCTTGTAGGTTTTCCACTATACTTGTGCACTTTTCCTTGACGTAAACACATTGGTCTACGTTCCTTTCTTCAACCACGAGCTCATTGTATACACCTTGAACTTGTGCTATGTCTTAGAATTTTATGTGTGCTATTTTCCACTATCAATGCTGGTATTTTCTCCAATGGTTGGTCATGCTTTTCTTCCTTGTCAAGCATGCTCTTCGTTGGCTTCTCTTTGTTCACTTGGAGCTTATATTTCTTAATAAATATTACCTCCAATTTAATGCACATTTGGACGTGCTTTTACTCTTGTTGTTTCACTGACATGCAAGGTATGTAGTGCTGAGTGGCACCTTGAATCTTCAACATCTGTTGTAACACCTTAATCTCCCAACACTTGTGCCAAGTGGTACCTCAAAAATTTCTTCTACCTTCAATGCCTTTGAGGTAGGTCTAACACTTCTCTTAGAGCATTGTCTATTTGTGTTATGAGTACTCAATGTAACTCCTTTACCTTACCTTGATGATGATAAGCTTGAGATATCTTTAAACATGCGACATCTCCTCTTTTACTTGCCCCAATGATGTGAGGTGATTTCTACACGTGGTGGATGTGTCTCAATCATTGCTCCTTAATATAATGTTCACCTACTGCGCTTCTTTATCAATGCTTGAGAATATTATTTCATTCTTTGTTGGTAGATATATGATGTTCTCTAATGCTTCTTTCAAGTGCCAACACTTCTTTCAAGTGCCAACCATGATTGTGCTAAAGCTTGTAAGAGATATTCGGCCAGTCGATGACTCCTTTTGATGTTGTATACCTGGGCTGAATGTAATACTTGTTCTAGATGCCAATGATGTTATTCCCAATGCTTCTCTTACATGGATAGAACCTTATAGTGCTTCCACTAATTGATCTACACTATGGATTTTATTCTATCACTCTGAGGTAGACTTGTTGTGATCCCTATGATACCTTCACCAAAGGATTTTTTGATGCTCAATGTCCTTCGTATGACTAATAGCTTCTCTTCTTGATTTGTAGGTTCATTCCTTGTGCTTCATGTAGGTAATGAATTCGGTGGCTTTGGTGTTATGTTGGGTGTCTTTAGACACCTCAAATGATTTGGATATTGAGCCTTTGGATGGCTCTCTCTCTTGCTTGTTGAAGCTTTCTCTTAGGGCTTTGTAGGATGCCCACTTGAAGACTTTGATACATCTCCCTATTGTTGTGTAATCTACCTTTTAACCTTGAAGATACTTTTCTTGTAGAGCTCTCTTGAATAGCTCTAACAATATGCTATGCAAACATAGAGTAGAATGATTTAGATATTTGCCCCCTATGCTCTCAAATGGAGCCTCTTGACTTCTTGAAATATAGGCTTCAACTTCCTTTACTGATTGATATGCTTTGAAGCCAATGTTGCCTTCTATATTTTGGCAATACTTTCTCTGCTTGGTTATTCTTACTCTTAGCAACCCAAGCTTTCCACTAAGTATTGCACTATTGAATATGCAAACTTGTAAGGTCTTCTTTTACTTAGAATAAACAATAGAATGTTGATATGTTTCTTTCTCTCGAAATATACCTAACTTCTATTTTCTTCTATGTGCAGGTTTGAACCTTGTAGACTATAACTTCTGCACTACCTTTGAAGACTTGAAATGAAACTTTTGATGCAACCTTTAAACTTTGTAACTGGTGCTTTATAAATTTAATAAAAATCCAAATATAAAAAGCTCAACTAATGAAATTTTGCACCTTTTTTTGCATACCTTTTTTTCTTGTAGATGATGATGATGATAGTGACTTTGGTCACTTAAATTTACTACCTTTTGTAGATGTTATTGCAGCTCTTCTAGGCTGTCCAAAATAGCTCACTTGCTCACCTTTTTGCAACTTCAATACTTGACTAATATGCTTCCCAATATTGTAACTTGGTGGCTTAAATGCTCCTTCAGAATGTACCTCTAAAATCTGATCTTTAGCAGCTACTAACGCTGCCCAAATTGTTGCCTTTTTCTATCCTCAAATATGAAAATTTTAGATTGTAAAGTAGTCAATACCTTCACTGAAATGTTATCCTTGAATCCCAAAAATTTGGTAGGATCCTCCTCCAAATCGCAGCTGAGATGTTCACTCAAGAACCCTTCAATGATGGTCCCCAAATATCTCATATTTGGTGGTTTTTCTATCTCCTTTCTCTTGCTGAATTTTGATTTCAAACTAGATCTCCTCCTCAAACAATCTAACAATCTTGAGATCTATTCCAAACTACCTTGAAATTTGATAATCTTCTTGCCAAACCTTCTCCTTTGGGCTTGTTTTTAGATGGTGAAAATTGTCCCAATTCCTTAGCTATCATGAGCTTCTCCCTTGGTAGTAATTTCTCCAATGAGTTCTTCTAGGAACTCCTTCAATGAGGCTCACCAAGCCTTCTTCTTGTTTCTCCTTGAGACCTCTCCAAGGTCTTCAATATTGTAGCTTCAAAACCTTCAATGAGACCTTCCTTGGCCTCTTCAATCTTCAACTATCTTTTTATAACATATTTTACATCTAATAAGAAGCTTAAATGATTATTTTGTGGGTTTTCTTCATGAAGACGTTACCCACATTAAATGTATTATTTATTATTTTACATATGTTATTTTTATGTGTTTTAGTAGTTCTACTTGCATTTTATTAATTCTATATCATGTTAGCAAATTTATATGCTTTCAATGTTGAGAAACTAGCTAGTTTGATATAGTAATGAATAGTAGTTTTGTGTAGCAAGAGAATATCAGTTATTCAATAGTTTTTTGGATTTATGAGATTTGCACCAATATTTTTATGGATTTTCCATATTATATTATTTTCTTAGATAAGTACTAATTGGCATGGAAAGAGTAGTTTTGATTTAAATATGAGGATTTATTTAATAACAAGTGACTAATGCTGTTGGCAATTTTGGGTTTGAGATCCTAGCTTCTTGTCTATGAGTTGTCATTGATGTCAAAAGGAAATGGCATTAATGTTAAGAGGATGTGTTGGCTTCAAAGGTGGAAGATTCCAAGAGAATCATTTTTAAGAGAATCCGGAGAGATTCCATTGGCAAGGGTTTTTCATTAAAACCAAACCGGTTTTTATTAAAACTAAGTTGGATAGGGTTTTTATTAAAACCAAGTTAAATGGTTTTTATTAAAACCAATGGAGGTTCTCTTTATTATTTATTTAATTATTATTTAAAACCCTTCAAGGTTTTAATTAATTAATTATTTAATTAATTAAGGGAGAAATTATTAAGGGAGACTTTTGATTAATTTCGAAATGGTCTTTATTTCCGTCGACGTCAAAGTGTCTTCGAAGAGACTATTTATTCTCCAACTCCTAAGGTTGGAAGGCTAATGAATTCAAAATTCCCCGAATGCAATTTACGGTGTTTGTGCTCTGTATTCGTTGCGATCGAAGGAAGACTTAGAAGCACGTGCGGTTGAAAAGTCTTCGGGAGTTTTTTTCGAGGGTGAAGTGGAGGGAAGTTCACTTGTGAACTTCGTAGCCCGCATGGGCTAGTGGCAGCGAAGGCTGTTGTTGGGCGCTGCATTGGTGGAGGTCATCGTTTCGAGTCTCGTGGGGGTGCTTTGCTAGAGTAACACACGTTTTTATTAAAACGTCTTTATGCCACAAAATTCGGAGTTTCTTGGACAGCGATTTATAAGGTGTGATTAAATTTTATGAGTTTTGGCTTTTGTGATTAGCATTGAATAAAAGCTTAGGAGAAATAAGGGCATATTTCTTTGGATGTATTTTTAAGATTATTCTTTGCTATGCTAAAATTAAAAATGGAGGTATAAGGTGTGAGTCTCTGATTGTTGATTTATTGGCATGTTATGGTGGTTGTGTTTAAAGAAGTGGAGCTAAAAGGTGTAATAAAGGAAGTTTATATTATTGCTCATTTCTTTTTATTCTAACCCTAACTTGGTTGGAAGTTTGAGAGTTGTGTGTGGTGACAGATTGAAGGTTCAATTATCTTCTACTCCAATAAGGTATGGGCACATTCTTCTTATGAGTATGATTGGTGTATGTTTTCTGAAATAAGGTTGGAGTGAAAAGGTATTCTACTAGGTATCCTTTGGCTAGGTGTAAATCCTATTTTCTGGTTTGTTGAAGACTACTTATGCATTGTTATCCTTAAGGAGAGTTTTTGGTGAATGCATAATTTCAGTTTTTGGTGAATGCATAATTTTTGGTTTGAGATAGTGGAAGCTTTGTGCACTAGGGTTTATATTTGTGAGTCTAGCTACTTGCATTGAGTTGGTGGAACCCTTGGTTGGCTGTTTTGAGTTTGATGGTTGAGTTGCTTCCATAGAGGTTGTTTGATCAAGTTATTGCTTTACTTGATTCATGATATTGGGCTTACTCCATTGAGTTGATTTGAGCAAGTTATTCTTTGCATTTGGTGATATTGTGTTGGTGGCTATTTTGTTCAAATATCTTTGGAGGGAAAAGGATTTCTACTTGTTTCCTTTTCTTGTGATGATTGGTTGAATGCTTCAAGGTTGATGTTGAGTTGAATGGTGTTGGTTGACTAAACCTTGTTTGATGAGCATTGTTGTTGAAACCCTAATTGATGGTGAAAATAACATGAGTATCATTGTTATGTGATTCTTTGCATAGTTGGCAATTGTTGGGGTTTCATGTTCTTGAAAGAAAACATTCTATCCTATCCATTTCAGATATTGAGTTGAGTTTTCAGATTTGAGATTGAGATTGAGCTGAGTTGATTTGAGTTGAGTTTTGAGATTGGGATTTGAGTATAGAACATATTGAGTCTCTAAAAATTCTCTTTATGCTTCTATGAGTTTGACAAATCACATTGGGTCTCTAACAATTCACTTTGTGATTTCCTACTAAGAAAGTTTTTCTTGGTGAGCTTGCTGAGTTTTTGGACAGGTTCCAGTGGGGACTTGTGAGCAGTTTTGGACAGGTTCCAGTGGGGACTTGTGAGCAGTTTTGGATAGGTTCTGGTGGGGACTTGTGAGCAGATTTGGACAGGTCCTAGTAGAGGACTTGTGAGCTGAGTTTGATAGTTCTATCAGAGAACTTGAGGACAGAGGTGCATTGGTTCTATGAGAAGAACCTGAGGATATATTTGGCAAGTCTTTGAGAAGGCTTGTATGCAGAGGATTGATTTGTTCAAGAGTTGGACAGATCTGACAGACAGAGGAAGACTTGTACTAGACCGACTGACTATGTTTGGTATAGGTTGTTGAGCTACTGTGGACATGATCATAGAAGGCAGAGGTCTCTTAGGCTAAGCATTGAGGACAGGAGGTCTTCGATGGAAAGGAGTTCCACGTGCTCGGCAAGAGGTAGAGGCAGTTGATCTTCTGAGGGATCATTTCCAGAGTAGGGGAAGGTATCTCCTTTGAGCAGAGGCTCATAAATTTCTATTGGGGGAAGGTATCTCCTTTGGGTCCAGAGGCTCATAAACATTGTAATTGGGAAGGATTCCCAAAGAACTTTGAGATAACTTTTAGAGAAAAGTTTTGTGGACGTAGCTCGACCATTCCGGGTGAACCACGTTAAAATTGGTGTCACTTTGTGGATGATATTGTGCATTGCTTTGATATTGCTTTGGGTATATTGCTTTACTATTTTGAAGTATAAAGGAAAAAGTAAAAAGAGGTCTTATACTGTTCACCCCCCTCTCAGTATAAGCTTGTGTTCTTCAATTGGTATCAGAGCAAGTGCCTTCGAAAAGTTTAACAACTTGAAGGAAAAGCTAGTAAAGAACACAATGGATCATTCAAGTGGCAATGCAAGACCTATTCTTGATGGGTCAGATTTTGGTCTTTGGAGTGCAAGGATGAAGGTTCATCTAATGGCACTTGGGAATGAGGTTTGGGAAGTGATTGAAGATGAGTACACTATTCCTGAACATGGTCCTAATACTAAAGAAGAAAGGCTCCTACATCACAACAATTCAAAAGCAATGAATGCAATCTTGAAAGGCTTACAGAAAGCAGATCTCACCAAAGTGATTCACTGCAAGACAGCTAGTGAAATGTGGAAATAGTTGAAGGTGGTTCATACAGGTGATACAAATGTCAGAAAGGCCAAGTTGAGACACTTCAAAGGTATGTTTGAACAACTCAAGATGAATGATGATGAAAATATTAGTGACTACATGCTTCGTATGGATGAGGTTGTTAACTCCATGAAAGACTTAGGTCTTGAGCTTGCTGAAAATGATGTTTGTGATAAGATTTTAAGATCTCTTCCTAATAGATTTAGTGAAAATATTTCTGCTATTGAGGAAGCTAAAGATTTGGATAAGTTGAAAAAGGATGAGCTCCATAGTATACTTGCAGCATTTGAGTTGAGAACTCAAGTGAAGGTTGATGTCAAGAAAGAGGCAACTTTCAAGGCTACCAAGAATTCCAAGGGTAAACATCTTCAAGATAGTGATGAGTCTTCTAGTGATGAAGAGGCATATTACAAGCAAGAAAGGCAAGTTCTCTAGAAAGCACAAAAGTATGAAAAATATAAGATGTTTCAATTGTGGAAAGTTTGGTCATTATGCTACTGACTGTATTGTTCCCAAGAATGAAAGTGATGAAGATAAACAGGATTCTAAGAGCAAGGATTCTGAAAAGCACAAGCATCACAGGAAAAACAAATATGAGCACAACAATCAAGGAAAGAGGTATTCTCACAAGCACAAGAAGAGTTTCTACCTAGACAAAGCAAGTAAGTGTTCTAGTAGTGATAGTGAAAGTTCTTCAAGTGATAATGAAAATGAGATGTTGTTCATATCAAAAAAAGAGGAAGAACCGAAACATAGATTCATTATCATGAAATGTCTTAGATGTGGAAATTTTGGTCACCTTGAGGATGATTGCACAAATAATGATTTGGTTTCTAGTATGTATGAGGATGCTTCAAAAACTATAAGGAAGATGCATGTATGGTTTTTGAAAAGGGTAGCACCTCTAGTGATAAGAAATCTGAAAAAGGCTTTGATGATTCAAAAAGCAAACAAATAGAGGAAGATATAGAGGAAGGTGAAGTAGATCTTGAAGGTGAACTTATTAGTGCTCTTAGTGCTTTGAAAAAGGAAAGAAAGAAGAATGCTAGACTCAAGGATAAGTTAGATGAATGTTGTATGGAGAGAGATGATCTTATAGAAAGTCTTGACTTCTCTATGGCTAAGACACAAGAACTCAAGGATGAGTTAGAGTCTAAGGTTCTTGAGTATAGTGAGTTAGAACAGAAAATGGCTTCTTTGAAAGAGGAAACTAAAGAGTACAAGGATAAGCTTTACAGGTTTCAAGATAGCTCCAAAAAGGTTAAGTCACTCATCAAAGGTCAAAGAAAGACAACAGATAAAACAGGCCTTGGTTTTGTTAAGCCACACAAGGAACAAGTTGGAGAGTCTAGTAAGAGACTCCAAAAGGAAGAGAGTTCTGATGAGGAAAGTATTTCAGAAAAGGAGTCCTTGAATGATAGATGCACAGAAATAGAAAACAGAATTCAGAATGAGAAGAAGAAGTTTTTAGAACCTAAGAGGTCAATTAAAGGAAAGTTTCAAGGCAGATGTTTTGCTTGTCACAGGTTTGGTCACATGGCTTCACATTGCATGGCTCAAGTGAAGGAGGTAAATGATAGTTTTAGAAGTGCTAGTTACTTTCAAGGGTATTGCTACTCTTGTCAACAGTTTGGGCACAAGGCAGTTTATTGCAAGGCAAATAACAGGAACAGGTTTGGTCAGAACAGTTTGGCAGTTTGGGCAAAAAGGTTTGGTCGAACAGTTTGGCCGAAAGTTTGGTCAGAACAGGTTTGGTCAGAATTGGTGGATTCAAAGATCAGGTTTACCTCAGAGAAACAACATCGTCAAGTGTTTCAAGTGCAACAATGAAGGTCACATAATTAGACAATGTAGAGCTAAAATTCCAGAATACAGGAACAAGAATAGTGGCATGATCAAGTCCAAGGATCAAGGCATGGACAAGAACAGGGATGAGAACAAGAACAAGAATAGTGACAAGAATAGGAATATGGACAAAGAGTTCAAGAGAAGGCCCGGTAAGGAAGTTATAGACGCTGATGATGATCAATGCCTAATGGGAGTTTTACTCCCACCCAAGAATTAATCACCTCAATAGGAGGTGGGGGAGGGACTAAGCTAAGAGGCTCATTCTTAGTCCCGAGCCCCAAAGGTGACCCTTTGCCATTGATGACAAAGGGGGAGAGATTTGAGTAAGGGGGAGAGCCTCAAGACAGGGGGAGCTATTTATGTTGAGTTTTTGTGTTGTTGAGAAGCATGGTTTGCCATCAATGACAAAGGGGGAGATTGTTGGCAATTTTGGGTTTGAGATCCTAGCTTCTTGTCTATGAGTTGTCATTGATGTCAAAAGGAAATGGCATTAATGTTAAGAGGATGTGTTGGCTTCAAAGGTGGAAGATTCCAAGAGAATCTTTTTAAGAGAATCCGGAGAGATTCCATTGGCAAGGGTTTTTCATTAAAACCAAACCGGTTTTTATTAAAACCAAGTTGGATAGGGTTTTTATTAAAACCAAGTTAAATGGTTTTTATTAAAACCAATGGAGGTTCTCTTTATTATTTATTTAATTATTATTTAAAACCCTTCAAGGTTTTAATTAATTAATTATTTAATTAATTAAGGGAGAAATTATTAAGGGAGACTTTTGATTAATTTCGAAATGGTCTTTATTTCCGCCGACGTCAAAGTGTCTTCGAAGAGACTATTTATTCTCCAACTCCTAAGGTTGGAAGGCTAATGAATTCGAAATTCCTCGAATGCAATTTGCGGTGTTTGTGCTCTGTATTCACTGCGATCGAAGGAAGACTTAGAAGCACGTGCGGTTGAAAAGTCTTCGGGAGTTATTTCGAGGGTGAAGTGGAGGGAAGTTCACTTGTGAACTTCGTAGCCCACGTGGGCTAGTGGCAGCGAAGGCTGTTGTTGGGCGCTGCATTGGCGGAGGTCACCGTTTCGAGTCTCACGGGGGTGCTTTGCTAGAGTAACACATGTTTTTATTAAAACGTCTTTATGCCACGAAATTCGGAGTTTCTTGGACAACGATTTATAAGGTGTGATTAAATTTTATGAGTTTTGGCTTTTGTGATTAGCATTGAATAAAATCTTAGGAGAAATAAGGGCATATTTCTTTGGATGTATTTTTAAGATTATTCTTTGCTATGCTAAAATTAAAAATGGAGGTATAAGGTGTGAGTCTATGATTGTTGATTTATTGGCATGTTATGGTGGTTGTGTTTAAAGAAGTGGAGCTAAAAGGTGTAATAAAGGAAGTTTATATTATTGCTCATTTCTTTTTATTCTAACCCTAACTTGGTTGGAAGTTTGAGAGTTGTGTGTGGTGACAACTTGAAGGTTCAATTATCTTCTACTCCAATAAGGTATGGGCACATTCTTCTTATGAGTATGATTGGTGTATGTTTTCTAAAATAAGGTTGGAGTGAAAAGGTATTCTACTAGGTATCCTTTGGCTAGGTGTAAATCCTATTTTCTGGTTTGTTGAAGACTACTTATGCATTGTTATCCTTAAGGAGAGTTTTTGGTGAATGCATAATTTCTGGTTTGAGATAGTGGAAGCTTTGTGCACTAGGGTTTATATTTGTGAGTCTAGCTACTTGCATTGAGTTGGTGGAACCCTTGGTTGGTTGTTTTGAGTTTGATGGTTGAGTTGCTTCCATAGAGGTTGTTTGATCAAGTTATTGCTTTACTTGATTCATGATATTGGGCTTACTCCATTGAGTTGATTTGAGCAAGTTATTCTTTGCATTTGGTGATATTGTGTTGGTGGTTGTTTTGTTCAAATATCTTTGGAGGGAAAAGGATTTCTACTTGTTTCCTTTTCTTGTGATGATTGGTTGAATGCTTCAAGGTTGATGTTGAGTTGAATGGTGTTGGTTGACTAAACCTTGTTTGATGAGCATTGTTGTTGAAACCCTAATTGATGGTGAAAAGAACATGAGTATCATTGTTATGTGATTCTTTGCATAGTTGGCAATTGTTGGGGTTTCATGTTCTTGAAAGAAAACATTCTATCCTATCCATTTTAGATATTGAGTTGAGTTTTCAGATTTGAGATTGAGATTGAGCTGAGTTGATTTGAGTTGAGTTTTGAGATTGGGATTTGAGTATAGAACATATTGAGTCTCTAACAATTCTCTTTATGCTTCTATGAGTTTGACAAATCACATTGGGTCTCTAACAATTCACTTTGTGATTTCCTACTAAGAAAGTTTTTCTTGGTGAGCTTGCTGAGTTTTTGGACAGGTTCCAGTGGGGACTTGTGAGCAGTTTTGGACAGGTTTCGGTGGGGACTTGTGAGCAGATTTGGACAGGTCCTAGTAGAGGACTTGTGAGCTGAGTTTGATAGTTCTATCAGAGAACTTGAGGATAGAGGTGCATTGGTTCTATGAGAAGAACCTGAGGATAGATTTGGCAAGTCTTTGAGAAGGCTTGTATGCAGAGGATTGATTTGTTCAAGAGTTGGACAGATCTGATAGACAGAGGAAGACTTGTACTAGACCAATTGACTATGTTTGGTATAGGTTGCTGAGCTACTGTGGACGTGATCATAGAAGGCAGAGGTCTCTTAGGCTAAGCATTGAGGACAGGAGGTCTTCGGTGGAAAGGAGTTCCACATGCTGGAAAGAGGTAGAGGCAGTTGATCTTCCGAGGGATCATTTCCAGAGAGGGAAGGATCCCGAGAGCAAAGATGGGGGAAGGTATCTCCTTTGAGCAGAGGCTCATAAATCTGATTGGGGGAAGGTATCTCCTTTGGGCCGAGGCTCATAAACATTGTAATTGGGAAGGATTCCCAAAGAACTTTGAGATAACTTTTAGAGAAAAGTTTTGTGGACGTAGCTCAACCATTCTGGGTGAACCACGTTAAAATTGGTGTCACTTTGTGGATGATATTGTGCATTGCTTTGATATTGCTTTGGGTATATTGTTTTACTATTTTGAAGTATAAAGGAAAAAGTAAAAAGAGGTCTTATACTGTTCACCCCCCCTCTCAGTATAAGCTTGTGTTCTTCAAATGCCATAAGAACCTAAGTGAAACTAAGCCAAAGAAAAATTTAATACCTTAAAAAGAATTTATTTAAGGTTCCATTTATGGGAATTATAGATCCTATTAATATCATAGAATGATTTTTTTTATCTTATAGTAACTTAACTCCAAGAATACTAAGTTGGGTTCAAAAAGCTACAACAATTTCAAAAAACTTGCCCCCATTGTTAAAGGAAGGTATATTCATTATATTTTTGTTGGGACAAGACTCCATTTTTTTAATTGGAAATAAAAACCAGAGTTCCATTATGCATTGGAAGCAAAATTTCACTAATTGTGTAATAGAGGCCTTAAACATGAGTGTAAGTTGAGAAAGAACAGTGTGTCAAAACCCATAAAATGGTAAATCAAAGTTAGAATAACCTTGAAGAGAAAAGAATACAAATATAAAGTTTCCCATACTAATATGATATAGATCCAAGAAACTACAAAGTGCAATATCTATTTCATATTAGGGAAATGGAAGGACTTCATTTGGGAAAAGAAAGCTTCATAAGTTGAGCCAACCTAAATTATTTAGTTAAGGAAGGTATAGGAAATAATATTATGGAGGCTAAAATCCTTCTAATTGGGAAGATAAGGTCCATATATATTTATTATAAGTCATTTGGGAGCAAAACAAATTAAGCATCCAAAATAGGATATCATTAGTTTTTTGACATAACTCTTTAAAATGAAGTCATATTTAAATAAAAAAATTATAGGGTTGTTCTTGAATTCAAGTTGAATGATTAAAATTAGTTTGGTATCGAAATGCATCAATAACCCTAAAAAATAAGAAATGATAGCCAAGTCCATTGAGGAGTATTTTTGCTATGTCTAAAAAAACAAGTCCAAATTGAGTGATTATTTTCTTTTGTGAAAAAGGAAACAAAGGGATATGTGGTATAAGGTTTATGTAAAAATATTTCCATTTGGAAAATCAAAATTAGAAAAAACTTAGTTTATTGTATAGTACTATTTTCTCATTGTTGAGAGCTCCAAATAAGACAATTTTTACTTGAGGATCTTGCCATCGTTGAGCACATGCCTACCAATTTTAAGATCAAATCTCATCCATTTGGGCATTGAAATTCTAAAAAATATTCCATTCAAAAATTTGGTATATATGGGCTAATTTGGCATGTGCAAGGTGGGATAAATGATTTGGGCAAGTGTTAAGAAGAATATTTACATAAAAGGCATAATGAATCATCTCCATACATGCTTTCCACTTGGAAATACCTTCATAATCAAGAAATATCATTGCACTTCTATATTTGAAAGGGGAAGAGAAAAGAAAAGGCTTAGCAAGTTTTACTTGCATTTTCTTAATTATTTAATATGTTATCAATTTTATGTTCTTTCAATGCTTGGAAACTAGCTAGTTTGAGATAATAATGGACAATAGTTTTGTGTAGCAATAAAGTATTGGCACTTTTAATATTGGATTATTTTACATTGGATTCCAGTAAGGACATGTTTTTTTTTTTTTTTGTATTTACATGGTGGAATCGGTATTCGCCACGAATCCGGGAAGGCTGTCTAGCTTTTATGGCCACCACAGTATTTTGCGCTATTCACCCCGAAATCCGCCACACAAATCTTCGCGCAGTCCGCCCCTATAACCACCATGCCACAATCATTTTAAACATTTTACGCCACTGAAAGCACCAGGAAAGGGACAATCGTTCAGTCCGGTGAGGCCCGAGATTTGAACCTTGGACCTCCGCCCCCTTATGGGGTTTGGATGAACCAATTGGTCTACACCTCGGATCTTCCAGTAAGGACATGTTGCACAACTTCCATGTGATGTTTTTGAATCAATTAAGGAGTAAAAGGCTTATGAACATGTTGTCTTTCTTGTTTCACTCCTTGGATAAGACTCTAATAAACATGAGGGGAGGTAAAGGGTTGAACCCCATTCACCAGGGCCTAGCCTTGCTTATTTTAAAGCATGTTGCTAATGCCAAAGGGGTGGCAGTGGATGAGACTCTATAAAAAATTAAAACCCAAAAGATTCCTCGTATTTGATCTACCCTTGGTCTCATCCAACTCCTCTTCTAGTGATTTTTAACATCCCCACTATTTAGTGATTTCTTTGTTTAAAGAATGTGATACTGCTAAAAGCATTTGTGAGTGTAGGTGCAGGTTTCCACACCAAAGCAAGCAAGCTAGATTAGAGGAACACCCATCCCTGGCAAAGATTGTGGTTGTGAGAGCTAGGTAAGGTGGGATATGATGTCATGCATAATGCACCTTGGCCCGTGGGTACATGGAAACCCACTAAAATATTGCATATAGGTCATATTGCCTGTTGTTGCATTTTGTGCATATGATTTATTGAATAGTTTTCTCTTGTGAGTGGAACTGATTTCATATGATATCTCTTTTCTTTAAAAAGAAAATTATTTTACTAAATTAAAAATATAAATTATAATCACTATATCAAATATTAATAAGATATATATATATATATATATATATATATATATATATATATATATATATATATAATTATTTAAATACATGTCAATAAAAAAAATAATAAATAATAATTAAAATATTCATACCTATATTTAAAGGAAATGTCTAAGTGATTTTCTTTGAAACAAAAAATGAGACATCACCATCTGGTAGTAAATTAAGTGACCTTTTTCATGAATAGATATTAGGTTTCACAATGATAAATATGTAAATTTTCTATAAAACACAGGGAAGAAGTCGTGTATTGACATTGGGTTCGAAAATTCTGGTATGTGTGTGTGAATTATGTTGTGTGTGATTGGATTGTTGTGAGTGATATTTTGCTGCAAAACTTGAGACCAGATTTTCTTCTTTGAACTTTGTGTATTGGCTTGCTTTCATGATGATGTGATACTCCTGTGAGTCTTCTTGAATTCATTCATTCTTTGTTATGTAAGCCTTTGTATACGATTTGGATGGTACATTCTGACGAATGTATAATTTTTAATAAAATATATATGTTAAATGGTGATATTCAATTATATAAATGATGGCCTAAGATGGCTCTGAAAACATAATAACATTTATATGAGAGTGCTTCGTATGCTTTGTTTTTTTGTTAGATAACTTGTTTTGGAGTGCATTCTCATAAATTTTTTAGATTGATGCATTATGTATTCATATAGAACATTACATACAATTTAGGGCCAAGCTGATCCCAATAACTTTCAACCCTACTTAATTTCCACTAATTCTGAGAACCTATGGTGGTGTCACTATTTTTGGATGCTTGCCTTGGCAGAGTTGGAGTCTTGGTTGTTCAAAGCAATACTAGTTTATATAATTATCGTACGTTTTAGAGGAAAGGTTGCAAATATAGCTTGTAAGAAAGATCATCATTAGTGATATTAATAAGCTTAGTCTTGAAATGGATGGACTTATATTGTTCTTTGAATGTAATATTTAAACTGAGAAACTCGAAGGTCCTATATGTCTAGAAAATGTAATTTTGCTCTAAGTAATCAAATTCGTTTCTTTTTAATAAAAAAAATCACTATGGGATTTTAGAAACAATAGAGACCTTGGTAGGAAACTATTCTTATTTAGTGAAGGTTATATTCCATTGTTGTTGAAGCATAAAAATATCTTTAGTACCATCTTCATAAGTTGATGGTTATAATTATTTTTTTTGGATTTGATATAAACCATAGCTGAATAGTTTAATAAATTGATACGTAAACCTCTTTTGCTCCAATTGAGTAGATTGAAGTCCTTTAATTATTATTTACAAATTAAAATATATAAAAATTATATCTTAACATGGTAGGAAGATTAACTCCTAGATTTCCAATCATCGTCTATCATGTTATTTATATAATTATAAATCCATTAGGGATTTATTAATTAATGAGAAACCCATAGTTTAAGCAAATGGGAACATCATTCCAATCATTTTTTTTGAAGAATAATCGACATCCGAGTGTGAGTGCATCATTATATCTAGACATAAAATGAGAAACAAAATATAAATAACTAGCACTATTGTAGATTGGCCATATACTAAAACAATAAGTTTTCATTGGATGTTAATATCAATAGAAGCCTCACTTCGAAACAGGGTATAAAATTCACAATGTTAGGTCATCGAGTGCTTCTTCATGAATGGAATACCATTCTCAAAAGTTTTTATGGGATCTACCTTGGAATTCTTTGGATAATTGAATTTAGATGTGCCAATAGGGACCATGGTTGTTTGGTAATTATTTCTATCCTTAGAGTATGAAAGATGGAAGGTGCTAGTATTCCATAAATATGGTATATGGATATACTTTTATGAACATGGTCTAAAATTGAGGAAGCTATAACAGATTATTTTAAACCTTCTAAATATTTTGTAATGAGGTGTGTGACATCAAGATATGTATGTGCCTTGTGTGTTAAACTTAAATATAGGTTAGCCAGTAATGAATATTTTTTGTTTCATCACTTATGTTGCTTTGGTAAAGCTTAGGTTAATATTAAAATTTTGATAGTAGGCTTGTTTTATTTAAAAAAAAAAACTATATATAGTTAGATTTGTTATATCATTTAATAAAAGAATAGTTTAAATATATCAAAAGTAGTCAATTTTTCACTATTAGTTTATTTAGAAATATTATTTTTTGTTTTATTTTTAGGTTGTCTGGAATTATTTATGTAATTATTGATTACTATGAGAAATATGATTAAAATTATGAGATAAGGATTCATGTTATAAAACCTTTGACTATAACCTAATTAAACCAGAACATGAAAATTTTAATACATCGAGAAGGATTTCAAAAAAAAGAAGAAAAGCATGGCTAAAACATCGAGAAGGATGTTAACCATATAAAGTAAGAAAGGCTTTCGATAAGGATGTCATACCACAAATCTGATGATATTAGAAGAATATCATCCATCCAACTTTGAAAATTCATAGTGGCAGTTGTTGTGATTCAGAAATAACCTTTCTATGACAAAATGATGAAGGGGTCAGTGGACCTGTTGGCATGGAGAGTAATGAACGATGGTATGGGACATTGTTCTAGGTTATTTTATGAGGTAGTACATGAGGATTTCTCATGATTTATAACTTAGTTGCAAAATAGCCAATAACAACTCAAGACTAGGGAGATGGTCTTTGAGGTTGGAAGGTCTAGCGATAGATAGTATGGGCATAATTATCGTCAATCGAGACTTGGTCTAAGATATTTGGTCCCAATAGCCAAGGTGTTGGTAGGGCCCTGTTAGCATTCATAGAAATTTGAACAGCTAACATGCATAGGTATAATATGCTAACTCTATCATGGATTTTAAATCTTGTTCAAAATGAATACAAGGTCAATGGATCTTTAGGACAAAGATAGGGTCATAGAGCAAAGTCCTCCATGCTACGATATGGGGAGAATATGCGTCCACCCTTATAGGTTTTATGGGCCCTATTATGGAAACCCCTTTTTGAGAACCCATAACTCGAGTTAGGAGAAGGTGGGTCTCATAAATGGTAATATTTTATGGGAAGTTGGTCGGTCCCGAGCACTCACGATTCCGTATACAATGGTATAAGATCCTGGAGTGTGAACATTTATGCCTAAGTACTAATACAAAGTTGGGTGTGCATTCGTTAATTTATGACAATTGTTAAAATGTGAATCAAAATTTTGAATTTGTGTTTTTGTCAACTAAGTGAGAAGACCTAGGTTGTTATAGTTAGTATCAGAGCCTAGGTTGTAAAAACCCTAAGTTTCAAATGTGATTTGTTAATTTGACATAGCTCTTTTGTTACCAGGTATGGCGAGGACCTCAAAAAGAGCAAGTAATAATCTAAAATAGAGGATTGTAGAAGTCCTGAGGAAGGGACTAAGATGACTCATGAGGGAGTCAGATCGAGTACAAATTACTGAAGTGCCTTGGCATGTGCTAAGAAAAGAGAAATAGCCAATAGAAGCAAGGGTTGCTCAGAATGATGATAACATGACAAAAATGATTTAGATAATTCAAGAACAATTGAATTAGTAGAGGGAAAACATAGAGATGCAAAGGACTCAAATGAGTGAGCATATGAAATAGTAAAGGGCATAGATGACCCAACAATAGGAAATTATTACATAGCAACATAAGGTAATATAGAATATGACTAAAATTAAGGAGTCAAAGAGAATAAGTGAATTTTGTGAAGGATCTTCAAGGAGGAAGGTTGGCGTGGAATTATAGAAAGAATTTAGGAAGCTAGATATTTCTAAATTTGATGGAAAAGGGGATGGAGAAGCAGCTATAAATTGGTTGAGTGAAGTTGAAGGGTACTTCTCTATTCAACCTCTTTGTACATAATTAAAACTACATGGGCAATGACACATTTAACAAGTCCAACTAGGGATTTGTAGATCACCTACAAAAAAACTAGTCAAAAGGAAGCTACTGATTTCCTTGGAATGAGTTTGAGGAGTTCAGGGATAGGTTTCTTACACCACAATTTTACATAGAGAAGTACTCTGCATCAAGAAAGCATGTCGAAGATAGAATATTATCAAAGATTTATCCAACTATTAAAATATGCACCAGAATATGATAAATGAGAAGAGTTTAAAGCTCACAAATTTGTAATGGGATTACATCCCAAAATTGGGACCCCTTTTGGATGAGGTAAACCTAAAAATTTGATAGAAGCTTTTGATGTTGCACGTTATGAAGAAATCAGCTAGAAAAATACAAAGGCTTATTACCAAAAATTTGAGAAGGAAGAACCTAAGAAAAGAAAATACCTAGAGCCTATTAAAGGAAAAGACCAATATAAGAAATATAGGGATGGTGGTCATTACATAGGGGATAATAGGAATAAGGAAAAAATTTAGCGTAATAAGGGATAGTCAGATAGGAGGAATTTTTAAAAGAAACATGTGCAAACATCTACATACTAGTAAAAAGGAAAGAATGTCAAACAGAATGAAAATAGGTACAAGCAAAAGAAAAAGGGTTGAAATGTATGCTTTGTAAGTGGAGCTCTAGATTATTATGCAAATCAATGCCCAGATAGGGCTTATAGGAGAACACCAATATGATAATCCCCTCATAATATTTATGATGTCATAGGTAATCATAATATTTTAGGGCAATCCACTCCATTTATTTTAAAAGGAAAATTAGGTAGGAAAAAATTTCATATTTTAGTAGATAGTGGTGCAACTGATAGCTTTATATATTCCAATATTATGAGGGACATACTGGTAAGACCTAGGTTTATGGAAAATGGGTGGAAATTTGAGTATGGATCATGACAAACCTATATGGTCAACTAGTGTCTATTTGACTCCCAGATAGATATCACTCAAGGAAAAATAAATTGACATTTGTATGTAGCACCCTTGCATGATTTTGATATTATCCTAGATTTAGATTGGCTGAAAGCTCATAAAGCCTTGCTTAATTTTGAAGAGATATGGTTGGATTTCACAAATGATTCCAATCAACGAATCCATATTCATTGTAATATATTGACTTTAAAACCCCACCTGATGACTGTGATGCAAGTTAAAAGGGCATTAAGAAAAGGGTGTAGGCTTTATGTGGTCAAATTAAACAAAAAAGAAGAAACTAATTCTAGATTTACTCTGTTTCAACAGTATCATGTATTGACTGAGTTTAGAGATGTTTTTCTTGAAGACCTACCTAGAATTCCTCCAAAAGGGGAATTTAACTTTTCTATTGAGATTTTACTGGGAGCATCGCCTATTTCTAGAACTCCTTATTGAATGACTCCCCTTGAATTACAAGAACTCAAGACCTAGCTTCAGGAATTATTAGAAAAAGGACACATCAAACCTAGTTTTTTCACCATGGGGAGCACCAATTTTGTTTTTCAATAAGAAATATGGAACTTTAAGACTTTGTATCGACTATAGAATGCTCAATAAAATGACAATAAAAAACAAATATTCCTTATCAAGGATTGATGATATTTTTGACCAACTAAGAGGAGCAACTATCTTCTATAAAATCAACCTTAGGTCTAGATACCATCAGTTAAGAATCAAAGAGGAATATACTTTCAAGATTGCTTTTAGAACTCGTTATGGGCATTATGAGTTCATGGTGCTGCCTTTTGGATTAACAAATTCTCCGACTGCTTTAATGAACTTGATGAACAATGTATTTAGGGAATAGTTGGATTAATTTGTATTGATATTTTTGGATGATATCTTTACCTATTATAGAATTAAGGAATAACATGATCAACATATGAGGATAGTTCTAGAAATTCTCAAGAAAAATTAGTTGTATGGAAAATTGTCCAAGTGTGAGTTTTATACACCACAAGTACAATATTTGGGGCACATAGTCTTAGCCAATGGAGTTGTGGTTGATCCTAAAAAAATAGAAGCCATAGTATATTGGCAAGCACCCACCAATTTTACTAAAGTGAGAAGTTTTATGGGAATGGTTGGATATTATCGATGATTTGTAAAAGGATTCTCAAATATTGCCTTCCCTATCACCAATATACAAAGGAAGGAAAAAGTTTTTAAATGGACTACTCAGTGTGAAGAGGCATTAAAGGTCCTTAAAAAAAGTTAAAAACTACACCCATTCTTAAAATTCTAGATCCTAGTAAACCATTTACAGTTTGTACAGATGCCTCTCTAGAAGGGCTAGGAGATGTCTTATTGCAAAATGAGGCTGTTGTGGTATATGAATCTAGAAAACTTAAAAAACATGAGGTTAAATATGCCACTCATGATGTAAAGTTAGATGTTGTAGTCTATGCTCTTAAAATATGGTGGAACTACTTGTTGGGTAATCCTTTTGAATTAAAAATGGATCACCAAAATTTGAGGTACATTTTTACTTAGCCCTTATTAAATGCTAGACAACGAAGATGGATGGAATTTTTAGTCGAATATGATTTCAAAATTAAATATATAAAAAGGAAATAAAACAAGTTGGCTGATGCACTTATTAGAAGGTGACACATAGCTACCTTAACTCGATGCCTGTATGGGCTAAAGGAACAAATTAAAGAGTTGCAGAAGAATGATGAATTTTGTAACCAATGTCATACTAAGGTCGAGAAAGGACCAAATCAAAATATGGATTTTAAAATTAAGGAGGATCTAGTATACTTTAGATATCACATAATAATACCTAACAATGATGTAATAAAAATAACAATTTTACAAGAAGCACACCGTGCTCCATATTCTACTCATCTAGGAGTGTAAAAATGAGGGATAATCTAAAAAAGGACTTTTACTAGCATGGAATGAAAAATATGTGGTTCATTATGTTGAAATTTTTTTTTAGTATCAGAAATTTAAGGCCGAGCATCAACATATTTGGGGACAACAACACTTATTTGATATTCCAGAGCAAAAATGGCAAGTAATCTCCATGGATTTTATAGTTTATCTCCCCAAAACTCGATATCAACATGATGTAATTTTAGTTGTAGTGGAAAAATTAACTAAAGTGGCACATTTTATATCAAGCAATGCTCATGATGATGCCCCTAATATAGCACAAAAATTTTCACAAGAAATTGTGAGATTGCATGGTTTTCCTGAAATAATCATCTCTAATAGGGATTCAAGATTTAATTTTGAATTTTGGTAAGCTTTGCACCGAGCATGGGGCATAAAGCTTAATATCAGAATAGCTTACCATATTGATATGGATGGGTAGATTGAGAGGTCAATAAAGTGTTGGAATATATGCTATGAATGTATTGTATGGACCACAAAAATAAGTGGTAATATTACCTCTTCTAGGTGGCATTTTCTTATAATAATAGCTACCACACCACATTGGGTAATACACCATTTGAATCCTTATATGGGTGTATTTATAGAACACCATTAACATGGGATAACCTGTATGATTGAGAAATAATCGATCTTGATGTAATAAAAAATATGGAGGTCCAGTTGAAATAAATCCTCCAATGACTTAGAGAAGCTGCAGATCGTCAGAAGAGCTATCTTGACGTAAAACGAACTCCTAGAGAGTTTGCTATCGGAAATAAATTTTTCTTGAGATTAAAACCTACTAAGAGATCTATCAAATCCTTAAAACTCAGCCCCAGATTCATAGGCCCATTTGAGATCATTTCCAAAATTAGTCTTGTTGCATATAAGCTAGATCTGCCACCTAACTTGTCCAAGATCCATAGTACTTTCCATGTGTCTCTCCTTCGTAAATATGTGGCTGACCCATCTCATATACTGGATGTTTCTCAATTGCAAACATTGGACCTACAGCTCATTGATATTCAACCCATAAAAATACTAGGATATATGACTAAAATTTTGAGAAAAATGATCGTCAACCAATGTAGAGTCTAGTGGGATCTCTACTCCAAAAGAACTGCCACGTAGGAAGATGTGGTAGAAATGAAAAGAAATATCACAAGTATATTTTAGATTTATGATACATTTTGATAAACTAGTATTTTAATTCTTGCATATTTCAATATATTGCCTATTGTATGGCTCTGCATCAAGATTTCAAATCAGTTCTCCTTCAACAAGAGGAATGAGTGAGCTGAGGTTTAGCGGGTGCGACGGGAGTGAGGGTTTGAATTTTCTAGGCAGGAATCTCAGCCAAGGTGGTAGAGGTAGAGCAGGTACGAAAGGGGTGGGTGGGAACCTCGAGCATGGATCAAGCGAGGATCTAGAGGAAGGCGGTCAGGCTACGATATATTTGGAGGTGGGCATCACACGAGGGCCCGACCCTCCTCAGAAAGACCCCGACAAAAAAGATATGAAGGACAATGCGGGGCCCAAGAAGTGGTTGTCTTTTGCTAAGACTCTTAGAGGAAAAAGAAAGGAGGTTCTCTCTTCCACCCCTAGTTCCAGTAAATAATAAAATTTCAGCCCCGACAAGTTCCATGAGCCCTTTTCTTTTAATGGAAGAATTCTCCCTGGTAGGCAAGTTTTTGGGAGGTAGGCCGGACATGGAGACTATCGGGGCTTGGGCGATGGGTAAATGGTGACCGGTAGGCAGCTTGGAGTTGGTAGCTCTAACTCGAGGGTTCTTCATTATCCATTTTAACAATATGGAGGATGCTAACCGCATTTTAACAAGAGGTCCTTGGTTTCTAGGCAAAAGGAGCCTTTTTCTCAGATGATGGGGTGAATATTTTGACCTTGAAAAGCAAAATATTAACATTGCCCCTATTTGGGTTCATCTCCCGAGTCTACCTGCCCAGTTCTTCAATGAATATTGGCTGTAGGGCATAGCCAAAACTATAGGGGACCTGATCTCCATTGACCATGCGACCTTGGCCAAGACAAGGATGACTCATGCACGAATCTGCGTAAATGCTAATTTGAATAATGAATTGCCAAGGTTTGTGGAGCTAGAGTATGGAGAATACTATAGAAAATAGCTAGTAGAATACGAGAACAGATCGACATTCTATGCAGAATGTAAAAATCAAGGACATCTATGCAATCAGTGCCCTAACCTGGCAATGAATAGAGAAAAGTAGAAGTAGGGAATGCTAGACAGAGGAAATTTGAGGAGTTTCCCTAGTAGAGGTGATTTCAATCAGGCAAACTATGTCTACCAAAAAAGAAAAGAGAGGGTGCAGGGTCCCAGCAAGACAAAGGAAAACAACAGGTTGTTGGCAACCAAAATACTTAGGTAAGTTCCAATCCTCTAGTTTCAAATAAATTTTCAATTCTATCCAATATGGGAGTAGGAGGATTATCAGAAGACATGGAAGCCCAACACCTTCAGGCTAACCTTTCTGACTCTCTCGAATCCCCATCCAAGTCAGGATCCTCAAACCCTAATGCTGAAATTACTGTAAGCCCCATGGGCATCACAAATCCAAACCCTAATGCACGATCTCTAGAATCCACATCCAAGTCAGGATCCTTAAACCCCAATGCTAGAAATACTTCAAGCCCAGTGGGCATCCCAAAGCCAAACCCTAATGCTGAAGAACTTAGGAAGAAAGTTGAGGCATTGGAAAATAAAAAATCTCATCTCCCTAACATCATCACTAGGAGCCAAGTGAATCCTACTGAGGGGTCATCCCGCAGACCAGGGGAATACAAGAAAAAAGGAGAAGATTTGGATGTAGGGGTGGAGATATGTGAAACTCTTCAGACTGAGGAATATGGTAGTCCGGTTCTGCAACAAATTACCTCCCCTTAGTTTAGTCCTAAACAAACCAGGAGCACTGTGAAGTCTCCTATAGATTTTGGTAGTGAAAAAGAAGAGGGAGAATATCAAATGTTGAGCATCAAAAAATTAAAACTGATAATGACATTGCCAATGGAAAATAGAGAACCTTGTTTCAACAGGTTATTCCGGGTTTTGAAGACAACAAATTAGGAAAACCCCCTCAAGGGAGGGGGAGAGGAAGAAATCCCAAACAATCTAAATGAAGTTCCTCTCATGGAACGTGAGAGGCCTCAATGGCCTGCCCAAACACAGGGAAGTCAGTGCAATAAGAAATCAAGTGAATCCAACTATTATCATGTTGCAAGAAACAAAAACTGATGAGATTCAGTAAAAAAAATAGCAAAAAAAATATGGAATCAAGGGGAGATGGTTTGCAAATCAGCCAGAGGAGCATCTGGAGGCCTTATGACTTTGTGGGATCCCCAGATAGTAGAAGGCACCATTATTCAGAAATATGACAGGGTTCTTAGTGTTTTATTTAAGGAAATAAATAGCAACAGGTCATGGATCCTTTCAAATATTTATGCCCCAACTTCAATTCAAGGGAGAGCTCTACTGTGGGAGTACTTAGGCAATCTGAGTGAAATCTTCCATAATGTCCCCTGGATTCTGGTGGGGATTTTAACACTCCTCTTTACCCTTCAGACAAAATGGGTGGAAATGGACCACCTATCAGGAGCATGGATGAGTTCAATGACTTTGTGAACTCCAACATGTTGATGGATGTAAAACTTAGAGGAGCGAATTATACCTGGAGCAATCGATGGATAGGGTGTCATCTCATTCAAGAAAGGCTTGATAGGTTTTTTCTATCAAAGGAGGCTACAACTTTGTTCGATGATTCTACCCTGCAAGCCCTTCCTAAAATTGCCTCTGATCATAATCCCATTTTTTTGGAGATCCCTAACTCTCTGTCCTTCAAGAAACCTTTCATATTTCAATCTATGTGGATCAAACATTCCAGTTTCAGAGATAACTTAAGTCAATGGTGGCAACAACCTATCAGGGGTAGTGCAACTTTTAAACTTGCTGGCAAATTAAAGTTTGTTAAGGAAAAGCTTCGAACTTGGAACAAAGAGGTCTTTGGGAACCTCTTTGAAAATAAAAAATAGGTTGTTGAAAGTTTGAAGATAATTGATCAGAGGATCCAACATGGTGATGTTGATGAAACTACTAGGCAGGAGGAACGAACAAAACTAGCAGAGTTTCATAACATTTTGGCCTGTGAGGAAATCTATTGGAGGCAAAAATCAAGGGCTCTTTGGTTGAAATATGGAGATTCAAATTCCAAGTTTTTTCACGTCACCACGCTTAGAAATAGAAGCAATAACAAGATAATTTTTTAAAAAATAGATGGTTCTATTACTCAAGACTTAACAGAAATCAGAAAGGAGGCAGTAACTTATTTCAATTCTATCCTTGGTCAAGAATCACAGTGCAATGAGGAGGCCAAAGATATTCTCTTGCAATCCATTCCTAGCATAATAAATGAGGATATAAACCTTAAGCTTCTAGCTCCATTTTTTGATGAGGAAATTAAGGAAGCCTTGTTTAGCATGGAGCCATACAAAGCCCCAGGACCCGACGGCTTTCCCCTCATTTCTATCAAGATTTTTGGGACATCGTAAGTGAGGATGTAATTTTTGCTGTCAGAGAATTCCAAGCAAGCAATCATATCCCAAAAGGTATCAACTCTACTTTTATTTCTCTAATTCCTAAGAAGCAAACCCCTGAATCTATGGTTGACTTCAGGCCAATCAGTTTGTGCAATGTTTCTTACAAGATCCTAACTAAAGCCATTGCAAATAGAATGAGAGATATTCTGCCCCGCATCATAGATCCATGCCAAGGAAGCTCTATCCAGGGCAGGTCAATCTTGGATGGAGTTATCATAGTTCATGAAGCTCTGCACTCTGCTCATAAGACTAATAGGTCTATTTTTGCCCTCAAGCTTGATATGAACAAAGCATTTGACAGGCTAAATTGGGACTTTCTGATTGTTGTCCTCCTTAAGTTTGGTTTTCACCACCAATGGGTTAATTTGATCAAAGAATGTATTTCTAAAGCATGGTTCTCGATTCTAGTTAATGGAACAACTGCTGGTTACTTTCAAAGTCACAGAGGAATTCGGTAGGGGGACCCTATCAGCCCCATGTTATTCATCATTGTGGTAGAAGCTTTAGGAAGAACCATAAAAAATGCTTGCAGTTCAAGGCTAATATCGAGAATCAAGGCAACATCTCTCACTAGGGTTGTTTCTCACCAACAATTCATCGATGATACCCTTATATTGACTAAGGCATCAGTGGTTGAGGCCAAAATAATTAAATACATCCTGCAACTCTACGAGGACGTTGCTGGTCAGAAAGTTAATTTCAGTAAAAGCAAGTTATATTTCTTGAACACCCCCATTCAGAGGCAAGGAAGGATTGCAAAAATTTTAGGGTGTGATATAGCAAACCTCCCCACTTCGTATCTTGGTCTCCCTCTTTTCATTGGTTCTCCGAGAGAGTCAATGTGGGACAGGGTTATTGAAAGAATTCAAAAAAACTTGCTGGATGGAAAGGTCATCTTCTATCTCAAGCAAGAAAGCTGACCCTCACTAAGGCCTCTCTTCAGAGCATTCCAGTCTATTTCCTCTCCATTTTCAAAGCCCCTGTGAAGGTTTTCCAAAAATTGAGAAACTCCAAAAAGAATTTTTATGGACTGGATCAGAGGAGAAAAAAAGGATACACCTTGTAGGATGGACCAAAGTGTGCAGACCCAGGGAAAATGGGGGCTTAGGTCTGAGGAGAATTGCTCATATAAATTTAGCTTTACTAGCTAAGAAGGCGTGGTGTCTCATTTTTGGTGAAGAAAATGAATGGACAACTATCATCAAATGAAAGTATCTTCAAAATATGGAATTTCTAAGTGACTCAGTTCCAATCAGAGGTTCTGCTTTTTGGAAAGCAATTCTTAATTGTAAGGAAATCATCAAAAAAGGTTTAAGATGGGTTTTAGGCAATGGTGAGAGGATAAATTGTTGGAATGACAGGTGGGCTAAGGACGAACCACTAACGCAATATCCTAACTTAGCCCGAATCAGAGATATCACAGAAGAACTCATTGGTAGAAAAGTCTCCGATTATATGGTTGAGGACAGAGGTAGAATGAAGTGGAAACAAATAAGAATTCAGGGATTTCAAGTAGAATCAAATGATCTTTGTAACATTCTTGGGCAACAATTTATCCCCATGAGACCCAAGGAAGATCAAGTGACCTGGGCTCCTACGAAAAATGGGTAGTTCACTGTTAAATCAGCTTACAAGCTTTGCTTGATGACGAGGATTTTGTCCTCCAAAAGGACTTAGTTTGGATAAAAAATTTAATTCCAAAAATTGCAGTCTTTTCATGGCTGGTTATCCAAGGAAGAATTCTAACCATTGATAATATGATGCGTAAAGGTATTTGTATCACTAATCATTGTTATCTATGCAGGGCTAATTGGGAGACCATTTATCACATTTTCCTTGAGTGCCCTTTTTCCTTGACTGTCCTAAGTGGGGTTTTTCAGGCCTTCAATATTTCATGGGTTAAACCAGCCATCGTACTTGATTTGTTCGTCCAGTGGCCTTGCCCCTTTTCAAGCCAAAGACTTAGATACATGTGGAAAATTTGTCTCAATCACTATCTTTGGTAGGTGTGGTTAGAAAGGAACCATAGAGTCTTTAATGAGTCTATCCATGATCATCAAACTATCATTGCCAGGATCCTATCCTTTGCCAACGAGAATGTGAACCTTATCCCTTTTGATAGTTGTAAACCTCATCTGTAGGAGACCACGATTGCTCAATATTTAAGCTTAACCTTGTTAGATGAGTCTGTGCCTAGGGTAGTCAACCCCAGAGCCAATGTTAAGTGGTCTCCACCTCCTACGGGTTGGTTTAAGCTTAATTTTGATGGAGCAACTAAGGACAATCCTGGAAGAGTAGGCACTGGTGGCATTGTGTGAGATCATAATGGGAATATGATGCTTGCATTTTTTGAATATTTGGGAACAAGGACGAACAATGAAGTTGAAGCTAGAGCTATGTGGAGAGGCCTTCAAATGACTCAAGACTTAGAAGGCAATTTGATCATAGAAGGAGACTCTATGCATGTTATAAATCTCCTCAATAATTGGAAAACACCTCCTTGGAGGATTAAAACAATTGTTGAAGAGGCTAGGATCCTTTTCCAGGGAAGACAGGATAGAAAATCCCAACATGTCTTTCGAGAAGCTAACAAAATTGTTGATAAGCTGGCCAATTTGGGTGTCGATGGTGACAAACTTTTCAAATGGGAACACGATGTCCCGAGTGAAGTAGAGGAGCTTATTCAACAAGAATTCCAAGAATGATAGTCAAATTTACCAACAGGGAAGGCACTGTAAGTTCGAAGGCTAGGAGTATTCCTGTCTCTTTTTTGAATTGGACTCACAATAAAAATTATCTGAGCTATCAGTCTTCGTGGATGTTGCTTGGAAATACCACAAAGACTAATGGGGATAGTCACATGTCAGATAACATGGCTCCTAGTCATCTTAGTAATTTGAGGTTGGTTGATAATCACAGGGAAGGAAAGAAATGGCAATATAAGACTTCGAACCAAAGCCACGTGGACCACCAGATAGCCACCGCCATAAATCTAGCCAGCAGGTTCACTTCTCCAAGGCTGATTGGCCAAGATAGTATGTGGTACCAAAGCATGTCATATATGGAAGAAAGCAATTACCAAAGAATTATTAAGAGTAACTAACAATACAGAGCTTGTGGGAGTTTTTTTCAAGACTCTGCTATGTGTGTCTGCAACTTTTTGTTTCTCCATTGTCTCAAGGAAGGGATCCGTGTCTGTTTCTTTTTGTAATTATGATGCATGTGTGTTTTCTTGGGGTATACCCAAAATGTTGTATGGGAAGTTTCTTTTTGATAATAGGCTATGTGCCTTACCGGATGTAATGGCTTTGGCGACATGTAGATTTTACATATATAGGATCCTTAGTAAGGATATGTTCATCAACAACCCTGGCTGATTTTTGTAAAAGGTTTTGGGTCAACCTATAAAACCCGGTATTAATGCTATAGTATCTTATCTACCAAAAAATAATAATTGATTGTTTATGTTCAATTATTTTGAAACCTACAAAAATAGATGGATTAACACAAGGGACTATGTTAAATTTTGGTGGGGGAGAATGTAACATCCCCACCATTTAGTGATTTATTTATTTAAATAATGTGATACTACTAAAAGCATTTGTGAGTGTAGTTGCAGGTTTCCACACCAAAGCAAACAAGCTATATTAGAGGAACACCCACCCCTGGTAGAGATTGCAGTTGTGAGCACTAGGTAAGGTGGGATATGATATCGTATATAATGCACCTTGGCCCATGGGTACATGGAAGCCCACTAAAAAATTGCATATAGGTCATACTACCTGCTACTGCATTTTATGCATATGATTGATTGAATAGTTTTCTCTTGTGAGTGGAACTAATTTCATATGCTATCCCTTTTCTTTAAAAGAAAAATTATTTTACTAAATTAAAAAAATACATTATAATAACTATATCAAATATTAATATAGAATATATCTATATATATATATAATTATTTAAATACATATCAATAAAAAAATATAATAATAAATAATAATTAAAATATTCATACCTATATGTAAAGGAAATGTCTAAGTGATTTTCTTCGAAACAAAAAAAGAGACATCACCATCTGGAATTAAATTAAGAAACCTTTTGCATGAATAGATATTAGGTGTCACCATGAGAAATATGTAAATTTTCTAAAAAACATAGGGAAGAAGTCGTGTATTGGCATTGGGTTTGAAAATTTTCGTATGTGTGTGTGAATTATGATGTGTGTGATTGGATTGATGTAAGTGATATTTCACTACACAACTTGAGACCGGATTTTATTCCTTGAAATTTGTGGATTGGCTTGCTTTCATGGTGATGTGATACTCCTGTGAGTCTTCTTGAATTCATTCATTCTTTTTTGTGTAAGCTTTTGTATACAATTTGTATGGTACATTCTGACGAATGTATGGTTTTTAAAAAATATATATATTAGATGGTGATATTCAATTATATAAATTATGGCCTATGACAGCTTTGAAATCATAATAACATTTATATGAGAGTGCTTCGTATGCTTTGTTTTTTTGTCAGATAACTTATTTTTGAGTGCATTCTCATATTGAAATTGTTTAGATTGATGCATTATGTATTCATATAGAACATTGCATACAATTTAGGGCCAAGTTGATCCCTATAAATTTCAATCCTGCTTAATTTCTGCCAATTTTGATAACCTATGGTGGTGTCACTATTTTTGGATGCTCGTCTTGGTAGATTTGGAGTCTTGGTTGTTTAGAACAATACCAATTTAGATATTCACCATGTGTTTTAGAGTAAAGGTTCCAAATATAGCTTGTAAGAAATCTCATCATTAGCGATATTAATAAGCTTATTGTCTTGAAATGGATGGGCTTATGTTGTTCCCTGAATGTAATATTTAAACTAAGAAACTCGGAGGTTCTATATTTCCAATGAATGTAATTTTGCTCTAAGTAATATAATTCATTTATTTTTAATTAAAAAAATCACTATGGGATTTTAAAAACAATAGAGACCTTGGCAGGAAACTGTTCTTATTTATTGAAGCTTATATTCCATTGTTGAAGTGTCAAAATATTTTCAGTATCATCTTCATAAGTTGATGGTTATAATTATTTTTCTAGATTTGATATAAACCATACCTAAATAGTTTAATAAAATGATACGTAAACCTCGTTTTCTCTAATTGAGTATATTGAACTCCATTAATTTATATATATATATATATATATATATATATATATATATATATATATATATATATATATATTATATTTTAACATGGTAGGAAATATTAACTCCAATATTTTGATTCATCGTCTATCATGTTCTTCTTTATATAATTATAAAGCTATTAGGGATTGGTTAATTAATGAGAAACCCATAGTTTAAGCAATTGGGAACATCATTCTAAACTTTTTTTGAAGAACCATCAGCATCTGGGTGTGAGTGCATCATTCTATCTAGACCCAAAATGAGAAACAAGATATAAATAACCAACACTATTGTAGATTGACCATATAATAAAATAATAAGAAGTTTTCCTTGGATGTTAATATCAGTAAAAGCCTCACTTCAAAACATGGTTTAAAATTCATAATGTTAGGTCGTCGAGTGCTTCTTTGCGAATGATATACCATTCTCAAATTTTTTGATGGGATCTAATTTGACATTATTTGGAGAATCAAATTTAGAAGTTCCAATAGGGACCATGGTTGTTTGGTAATTATGTTTATCCTCAGAGTACGAAAGGTGGAAGGTGCTAGTCTTCCATCAATGTGGTAGACGGATATACTTTTATGAACATGGGCTAAATTTAAGGAAGCTATAATAGATTATTTTAAACCTTCTAAATATTTTGTAGTGAGGTGTGTAACGTCAAGATATGTATATGCCTTGTGTGTTAAACTTAAATATAAGTTAGCTAGTAATGAATGTTTTTTGTTTCATCATGTATGTTGCTTTGGTAAAGCTTAGGTTAATATTAAAACTTTGACAATAGGTTTGTTTTATTTAAAAAAAATAAAAGCTATATATAGTTATATTTGTTATATCATTTAATAAAATAATAGTTTAAATATATCAAAAGTAGTCAATTTTTCACTATTAGTTTATTTATAAATATTAAATCTTTTATAATTTTTAGGTTGTTTGGAATTATTTATGTAATTATTGATTACTATGAGAATTATGATTAAAATGATGAGACAAGGATTCATGTTATAAAACCTTTGACCGTAACCTAATTAAACCAAAACATGCGAATTTTAATACATCAAGAAGGATGTCAAAAAAAGGAAGAGAAGCATGGCTAAAACATCGAGAAGGATGTTAACCATATAAAGTAAGAAAGACTATCGGTAAGGATGGCATACCACAAAGTTGATGATATTAGAAGAATATCATCCATCCAACTCTGATAATTTGTAGTGGTAGTTGTTGTGATTCAAGAATAACCATTCTTTAGTAAAATGAAGGGGTCAATGGACTTGTTGCCATGGAGAGTAAAAAACAACGGTATGGGACATTGTTCTATGTTATTATATGAGGTAGTACATGAGAATTTCTCACGATCCATAACTTGGTTGTGAAATATCCAACAACTCAAGACTAGGGAGCTGGTCCTTGAGGTTGGAAGGTCCAACGATAGATGGTATGGGCAACATTATTGTCAATTGAGATTTGGTATGATATATCTAGTCCCAATAGCCAAGGTGTTTGTGGGGTCCTGATAGCATTCATAGAAATATGAACAACTAATAGGCACATACATAATACAGTAACTCTAGCATGGGTTTTAAATCTTGTTCAAAATAAAGAAAATGTTAGTGGACCGTTAGGATATATATAGGGTCATAGACCAAAGTCCTCCATGCTATGATACAAGGAGAATATGCATCCACCCTTCTAGGTGTTATGGGCCCTGGAAGGGCAACCCCTTGCCAAGAACCTAGAACTTGAGTTAGGAGAAGGTGGGTCTCATAAATAGCAATATTTTGTGGGAAGTTGGTCAGTCTCGAGCACTCATAATTTAATCTACAACGGTATAAGATCCTAGAGTATGAATATGTATGCCTAAGTACTAATAAAAATTTGTATGTGCATTAGTTAATCTATGACAATTGTTAAAATGTGAATCAAAATTTTGAATTTGTGTTTTGTCAACCAGGTGAGAAAACCTAGGTTGTTACACGATTTCTTGGAGTTTGAATCAAAGGCTCTTAAGAGTCCCTTAATCCCAACCAAAGGAAGGATCAAGAATTCGGGTGGAGTATAATTTTTTCCTAAATAAATCAGAGGTGGGCACACCAGATGTTCTAAACACCTATCCATAAAGTCTAACCATGTTGAATCCTCTCCTATTACTATGGATATGTCAGATTTCGAAGACCTATATCCTATGAAGAAAAAAGGTAAAGTATCAATGGAGTTAATTGAAGTTCATGAGGATTCTCCCTCACCATAGTCCGAGTCCTCCAATTTCATGTCATTCCTTAGTAAGATAAACAAGAAGCACTAGGCCTTGAAAGGTTCACTCCATATGGCTATCTCATTTATCAAGGAGATCCATAGTATGACTCAAAATTAGTTTAATGATCTAAGAACCCCAATTAAGGAAGTGGAAAATACTAGGAAGCCATCTCCCAAGGCGTAGCTATTTTTTCTTCTCAAGTTTTCTTGGGTCCTTCCTATGTAGGATGGTGATCCTGTTTTTGTTCCCCAGCGGGTTTTGAATCTCTAGTTTGATGGTGGTTTGGGGAATCTAGATGGTTTTTTTTATGTTTTTTGTTCTATTTGGGTCATATTTTTGAGTTAGAGTCTCTTGGGATATGCCTTGAGATCTTTAAACTTATTTTTGTAATAAGGTTTGGGTATCCTTTCAAAACCCCTTATTTTATCTAATAAAAAATAAATTACTGGTTATTTTGTAGTTTTGAGTTTTATGAGCATTACATCAGTTTCTTTATGGAATATTTATACTCACTTATTTTATTACATTAGTATTTATGGATATGGAAATATTATTTTTGATGTAATTTTCACACTTTTACTAGTGACTAGTTTCACAAGATCCTAAGTGAAACTAATCCAAAGAGTAATTTAAACTCTAGAAAAGGAATTATTTAAGATTTCATTAATGGGAATTTTATATCAAGAATCATTATGTCAATTTAACATTCTTTTGATCTCGCTCAACTTGGAAATGGTTAAGAAAATAGAGGATTACTATTGTATTCCTTTCTAGTCATGTGTGGCACTAGTGTCCTTTCTAGGAGATAAGGACAATTTTACCCATAGTGTATATGGGAATTAAAAAACTTGGGCTAGTTATTCTTCATGGTGACATGTTTTCACATTTTCAACACAAAAATATAGGTGGATATAACCAAGTCCTATTTCTATAATCAGTTTTTCATGTGGATGATTTGATCCACAATCTTAATCCTCTTAAACCTATTTTGGATCAATGATTAATTTGATCAGAAAGTTTGTATGTGCCTTATCAAATATTTTATTTCTTTATGTATGGAGGAAATAATAATTAAATAAGGATCTAATGTGGAATTACTCCTTTTATTCCATGGTTTTTAATTCCTACTTCCATTATCCAAAGCTATTCTTAAGGGGGATGGTGGTGCACTTGAATTTCTTGTATTTTTGCACACCTAACGATTTGATATAATCTCTACATTCAATTGTT
Organism: Wollemia nobilis; assembly: GCA_028583015.1. Taxonomy (NCBI): domain Eukaryota; kingdom Viridiplantae; phylum Streptophyta; class Pinopsida; order Araucariales; family Araucariaceae; genus Wollemia; species Wollemia nobilis. The sequence continues at coordinate 1,443,920 of JAQPPZ010017247.1, forward strand.
CATATAGTGATAAAATTTATTGAAATTAAATTTATCTACATCCAAAAATCTCTTATAGCCTCCATATTTAGAATTTCATACAGTGATGAATTTGGCTTAACCAAATTTATCTACACCTAACATTTTGATATATTTCCTAAGTGTTAAGTTGATGTTGCTATAAAATCGGTTTTAACAAAATTGAATTCATAGCTTAAAAGTATAGACAAATTGTTAAGATTAACTTGGTATAGCTTTTATTATATAATTATGAGAGTCCTTAGCCAATTTTCATGGAAAAATTATTCTCTTAATTATGTCTCTATGTTAGAGCTTTCTATAATTTGTAGTTTGAGCTATCATTGAAAATAAAAAATGCACATTTGTGTACCCTAAATGATAGAGTTTTTTGGTTGGCTAATTTTTAAGGTTTATCAATATTAATTTTATATAAAAATGTTGTAACTCGAATAAAAAAAGTAATTTGGATGTTTGGTATATTCTAAGGCAACCTATCACCTCCATAATTTGGAGTCTTGTTTAAAGTGTTATCTCCATGCTAATATGATGATCCTAGAAGGTAACTTATCATCTTCAATGTATTTTTTATGACTATAATGACCTTCTATATAGATACACTTTAAAGTAATCCTTGCAAACAAGAACTTGATTCTTCATAAAATATGGTGATCAAAGATATTATAGACAATGATTCCACTATCAATCCATAATATTGCTTATGTTGAAACTGCAACCAAACCTTGCAATTCAATATAATGTATCTACAAGTGATGGATATCTATGGTTAATTGTAGTGTCTTGTACAAGATACCATGGTGAATATCCATTATATAAAAATAAAATTTCCTACATTTTAAAGATGAGGTAGACCCTTTTATCTAATCATGTATGTGTGCTATAAAATAAAACACAAAATTGTTAGTATTAAGGGAAACTAGTTGAGACTTCCCTACTATGTTATGAACCAAGTATAACTTGTGTTTCTTGTTTTTGTGTGTAGGATGGTTATTTTGTGTCTATGGTGAAAGTTATTTGTATATGAAATTTTTTTATAGTAAGTATAATATTGAATCAATGATATTACCACCATACTCTCCTCATTGTAAAGTGGATAAATTAATCCAATAGCCTATTATGGAAGATGAAAATATATGTTTCAAATAATTTCCTTATTTCATATTTTACATACTTTCATCATTGACATCAAGTTACAAAATTTGATCCCAATTTTTTTAGAAAAAGTTTTAAAAAAATTAGAAATAGAATTTATTATAGAATTTCATATTTAATTTCAAAAATTCTTCTCATAAATTTTTTTTGTCTTGCCAAGTGTGAACACAAAATTTTTACCCTTTTTTAATTTTTAAAATTAAAATATATCATATAAATGTTGGTTTTTAAGCCAGACTATCTTAGGTTCCAATATTTTGGATCTTGAGTAGACTCAAATATAAGAGCAATCACTATATAAAATGGCCAACATAACTAATAAAAATATACATGAAAATTATAAATATAAATATAAATGGTTTTTCAAAATATTTCTCTAAGTCTAAATTTTTTTCAAAAGAATCCCTACCTTTTTTTGGTAAAGGGTCTTCCTCCAATTTTGTTGTGTTACTCATAGAGAATTTGCAAGTGTTGCTAGCTCTCCTTGCAAAACCCTCTCCCAAAGAAAGAGATTATTTATCTTCAAAACCTAAAAAAAATGAATCTAAAGCCTTGGAAAGCCCCAACTGTATTTTGGAAGTGCCTCAACCCAATGCCTTGTCGCTGGAAGATTTCCTTTCAAAGCAGGCTAGGGTTTCTTCTTTCTCAGTTGGAATTGATCAGAATACAAGTAAAAATATTGGAACTCCTCATCCTTTAACTAGAAATATAAAATGAGGTGATGATGTTGGTAGTTAAAGAAAACTAGTGAGGCCTTCAAACAAAGATCTATAAAAAAGAGAATCAAAAGCATAAATAGCAAATGGGGCTTAATCCACTATATTATTGATAGGAAAAGAAAAATCCATTTATATATCAAATTGCTTACAAGCCTAAAAAACAACCCCTCATCATTGTCAGGGCAAGGGAGGAAGATCCATTCAAACTCTCGTAATTGAGTATACTCTTTAGGTGATGTAGTGATTTTCTCTGTTTTGTCTATCCTAGAGTTTATCTCTATTTTTTTCTGGACTCAAGACTTTCTCTTAGCTATTTTTGGGATATTTCCTTCCAAATCCACCTTTGAGAGCCTTCTTTAGTTGTAAAAGGTTCAAGGATCATTTCAAAACCCCTTCTTTATTTTTAGGGTCATCCCTTGATTTTAATGTTGTTGTTGTTTTCTCCATTTAGTCCTTGGGAGTCTGTCTTGTAGGGACCTATCCTGGGGTATTCTCCCTTTGTAAAATGTTTGGGGACCATTTCAAAACCACTTCCACCAATAAATCAATAAATAAAAAATTAATATAAATGACCAAATTCATTCATGCAATAACATGAAGAAAACTTACAATAGAATTGCTCAAAATATGCATACAATCTTCAATATCAATTCTTGGATATTTCATACATTGTGCAGATATTTTCTATATCTTTCATGAAGATTTGCCTCCATAATGTATCCTTAAAAATGTGACTCTTGGATTCTTTGTCTCTTTCACTCCTCACATATCCAAGAGTTTCAACCTTTCCTATTTCATACATAATATTAGCTTATCATGTCCTTTTGTCTTCTCATCTTTCCACTTGTATACATGAATCTTGACTCTCTATTTACATGCATAGTTAAATCTATGACACTTGCACACTTCTACATGACACTTACACATGTATACGTGCACACCTAATACATGACACTTGTGCACTTTCATATTACATATTTTCTCACTTAATTACATGACACTTGTGCAATTTCATGTTACATATTTGCTCACTTAATTACATGACACTTGTGCACTTTATCACATTACACACTTTCACACTTACTTAAATGACACTTGTGCATATCCTGCACATAGAAACTTACATAAAAGAGGAAATATAAATCACACTCCTAAACTATAGACTCAAACCCTATTCTAATATTTACATTGTACCATAGGTACCATAGGGGTACATTAGCATGTACCAAATAATGTAATATTCTCCAACACCCCCTTGTATTACATTATTTGGTTATTGAAGACTTTAGTCTTCAATCTATATATTTTTCTTTTGTTAGGTAACCTTGCATTGTGTAGGATATTTTGTTTGATATCCTTCATTTTCTTTATTTTGTTCTTCTGTATTTGCTTCTTTGCTATGAGCTTTTGGATCTTGGTCATGGATTGCTTGAGATTTTTCATTATCTTTGGATTCTAGTTCACATGCTTCCTTTGTTTCTACTTTCTTGTAATCTTGATGTTGTCATGTAACCTCTGAATATTCACTTAGAGTATCATAATAATTTTTAAAATTTTATGATCCTAGATTTTTAGTCTTACTATCATATAATGACATTTTATTACATGCTTCTTGAAGAGTATGACCAATTTTTTTCCCTTTTAGAGTTTCAATCACTTCTTCTTGCCTTCCATTTTTTGTCTTTATAAAGTTCAAGTTAAAGCAATTCCATATACATTATACTACATGTATCTATAGGTATTGTAATATCATCTTTATAATTATCAATTGCCTCAACAATATTCAAATGCAAATAATATTCAAATGTTTCAAAATTTTCATTCATAGCTTCTCTATAGATAAATTTCATTGCTAAGTCTTCTTTTTCCTTAAATTTTTCAATCAAATGATGTATACCAAATTTCAAAACTTCCAATCTTTCCTTTTCTTATTATAGCCATTTTTTTCTTCCATGATAAGTAAAATTTAAAATTCAATGATTGTATTCAATTCCTTTGAAGTTGAAATCATTTTTACTCCAAAGTTAATCAATTGCATTTCAATAATCAAAATTTTAAATCCTTTTTCAAAAATAAATTTGCAAACTTAAAATTTTCAAATCCTTTGAAATAGAAATTTTTTCTCTTCCTAGTTTATTAAATTTACAAATTTTCTAAATCTTCAAAATTTTCAAATTTTCTAAATTTTCTTTTTTGGAGTAGAAATCCTTATCTCTCCAAAATCTAATAAATTATCAAATTTTCAAATATCAAAATTTTGAAACAAATTAGGAAACTAGTTGCAAATATAAAATATCAAATTTTAAATATTAAATATGGTTGAAATCCTTTTAAATCCTTCCTAAAATTAAAGTTCCTAAGTTTCAAAGTCATCAAATTTAATATTAACTTAGGAATTTAGCTTTAGCACAAAATTAATTTACCAGTATAAAGGTAATGTTTCTTACCTTTTTCTACCTTTTTGAATATATCACATTGACCAAGGCATGTAAGGAGTTTGAATTACACTAATTCAAAAGGTTCACAACAACACCACACAATAATGACTAACACACTCTCTTGTGATCTTAATGAATGTTGCATAATTATGGGATGTTACACCTTTATGTAATATTTATTTCATGCAAACATTTCTTAGACTTACAACTTCATTATCCCACTTGATAATCTTCTTTTATTTCATAATAGATAATTGAATAGTGCTTTAGCTAGATCTTTTTGATACCTTCAGAATGGGATGGTTCACCATGCTTCAAGTAATGGCACTTTGGTTGATTTGGTTCAAGGAATGATGCTATGGTTGGACTAGTTCACTTTGTGAATAATGCTCTTGTTGGTCTCATTCACCTTGTGGATGGTGCTTTGGATAAACTGGTTCACTTCATGAATAACATTCCAATTTGTTTGGTTCACTACCTATACTGGTCCACATAGCAAATGGTGCTTTGGCTGGCTGATTTGAATTATCACCAAAAACTTGGCACTTTGAGACTGAAACTCCCTTCTTCTTCATAATGTGCCTTTGAAAGCTTTACTGCTTCAATGTTTTTTTTATCTCTCAGGTTCTTGCCTGATTTTCTTAATATTTTTCTTTCCTGAGTTATTAAATGCTATCACAACCTTATTAAGACTAAATCTTTATATGTGTGCTATGTTGTTAGGGTCAAATATGCATGAAATATAGAGTGCTATTGTAGACACCTAAAACATGCCATATTTATAAGACTACTCATATGGACACATCTAAATACCATATGAATGATCTTGGACCTCTCCAAGATCTAGCAGTGGTCCTAACCACTCAAAAAGGGTAGTTCTATCCCATCCAAGATTAGACATTGTCAATCAGAGTGGTCACCCACACTGGCTGTTGAAGCTGAGAGCGGCCATACCTAACAACTTATCTAAATAGTGGCTAACACCAAAACATAGTCTGGACATGAATATGATCCCATATCATATAGTCTAACTACACTTACATTGCTTACAATTGTACTTTGATATAGAACTCCTAAATTTCCTCTTGATTTCCCCTTCAATGCAAATTTGTGATTGATGCTTTCTCCTTAGGACGATCAGTTGCATGTAAATCTAGAATTTTGGATTCCCTAGGAAGCCAAGATCTAGATCTAGATATAAATCTGAGAGATCTATAAATGGACTCTCCTAAGCAAAGAAAATGATCCTGAATATCATAATTCTTGTGCAGGAGAGCCCTAGAAAACCAGATACAGATTCATTACCCCTTTAAGGATTAGTGAAGCCCTATTCATGTGAGCAATGACTACACACTAGCCAACTATTCAGACCTAAACATGCTTCATCACCAACCAATGTACGGATACAAAGAGGCAACCCTTGAACATCAATTTAGACAATGGATCCAGTGCCACATCCCCTAGATCTTGAGGCAAAAATTACAGGTTAGTGGTCATTTTTTTTACAGTAGCCTACAGTCACAACTACTTTGAGAAGTAGTGGCTAGGGTCTGAGGTATCATTTCCTAAGTTTTAGCTTAGATCTGTCATTGCTTTTTTCTTTGTTAATCAGTTTTAGCATAGATTTGGTTTCTTTAAAGCATTTGCATTGTTATTCCTAAGTTTTCCATGCATTTATCATTTAGTTTTACTGCATTTTGACTTTATTATGCTTACATATCATGCTTTACATATTTTCTAATCAAGCCTCATCATGAGAGACTACCCATGCTACTTATTTTCTATTGTTGTTTCTTGTTCGTACTATACAGGTTCTAGGACCAAGACACGGTGTCTAGAACGTCATATACCTCCAAACAAGAAGGATAAGGAGACATCTATAAGCCCTCATACAATTTCATGTGTGAGATTAGGAGGCCTATAGAGTGCACCATCCCCTTGTGGGGGACACCATTACTTCTACTTGTATTTCATTGTATCAAACTAGATATCCATCAGAGGGACCGATATGTAACTAGGATTCACATGAATGAATAAAAGATACTTCTTGCATTTGTCATTTCTATGTTATCTATGCTTTTATGGTCCTTTATTTTGATGTTAATGTTGCAAGTATAATAGAGGTGTTCGCCTCCTAGCATCGTAAAACTATATTTTATTTTAGGTGTCTTTGGCCACTCAATATGTGGTTTTCTTTCTTCAAAGATAATCTAAAATTCAAGGTGATTTTTGATTTATACCCTCAATAAATTCTTCATATCAAGTCCTATTCTTCACTTCCTTTTAGAGTGGATAAAATCCAGCATATAATAAAATATTTCTAGAAAATTTTCAAATCAATTGGACCTTTATCATAAATCAATATGCAAATTCAAAATTTATAGTAATATAAGTCTATGTTTTCTTCATTTGACTCTTAATATAAATTCACACTGAATACTTCCTCTAGTGTTAGCAATATAGTCTACTTGAAGTAGCTCTAATACCATTTTTAGATTTTAATCTAGAATATCTTAGTTTCCAATTTTCTAGATCTTGTGTAGACTCAAATATAAGAACAATCACTATATAAAATGGCCAACATAACTAATAACAATATACATGAAAATGATAAATATGAATATAAATGGTCAAATTCATTCATGCAATAACATGAAGAAAACTTATAGTAAAATTGCTCAAAATATGCATACAAGCTTCAATATTAATGCTTGGATGTTTCATACATTGTCCAGATATTTTTTATATCTTTCATGGAATCTAACCTAAGAAAGGTGACTCTTGGACTCTTTGTCTCTTGCACTCCTCACATATCCAAGAGTTGCAACCTTTCTTATTCCATACATAAGATAAATCTCTCATGTCCTTTTGGCTTCTCATCTTGCCACTTGTATACATGACTCTTGACTCTCTATTTACATGCACACTTAACTCTATGACACTTGCACACTTCTACATGACACACACTTCTACATGCACACCTAATACATGATATTTTTTCACTTTATCACATTACATATTTTCATACTTAATTGCATGATACATGCACTTTCTCACACTACATTTGCACATTTAATTACATCACACTTGTGCATATCCTACACATAGAAACTTACATAAAAGGTGAAACACAAATCAAACTCCTAAACTAAAGACTCAAACCCTATTCTAATATTTACATTGTACCATAGGTACCATGGGGGTACATTAGCATGTACTAAATAATTTAATATTCTCCAATAGCAAAAAAACCTTATATATAATGTAATATTGAAAATAAACTGTCTTTATTTATTTATTGAATATTGTTAATTAATTTTTTTTTGACAAAGGTGAAAACCTTATTAATAAGAGGTTCAAAGTTACAATAATTGGTTGACCACTTTTTTCCATCCCCAAGATCCTAATAATACTAACTCTAACATATCCTTGGACCACAAATTTCTTAGTGTGATCCAAAGAGAAAAAACTCCTATCATGATTACAATTTTGATCAATTCTATTCTTGAGAACCTAGATTAGCTTCTTCATCTTATCATGACTTTGGGGGCTACCCCAAATTAGTACTAAAAGTGCTATAAGTAGTAGTGTGATGTCAAACCAAAGGTTAATCATCATAATCCTCTAACCTGGTCTAGCACACTTTATTGCCTAAATCCTTGATGGCTAGTAATAAAACTTGTTGGTTCACCTCCATCCAATCTACAGTATCTCTATTTTTATCAAATTTCAAAAACTAACCAGAAATATTCTCATTTTTCTTTTTAGCCAAAAATTTAGTCATTGCATTATTTCCTTTGCCTACATGAACTAGAACAACATCCTCAAATTTCTACCAAATGACTTTAATATGACTCACTATGTTCTTGATCCTCCATGCACTCATTCTAAAATTCTTAATCTCCTATAGTGAATCCAACAAAATTTGAGTTAGACTCCACTAAGATATTTTGAACTAAATTCTACTAAGATCCTAAGCATTGAGAGATATTTTTCTATATGACAAAGCCTCTATATTATTTGTTTATACTCCTAGACCTTCCAATTTTGAATGAAATACCTTCCCCTTGTAGTCCCTTCTAAGGAAACCAATACCCACTGCCCCTAGGTTATCCTTGGTTGCTCCATTTTTGTTTATTTTCCCATCCTAGGAGTGGGTTTTTCGAATCCCCATGAGTCCACCTCATGGAAGTGTTCTCTCCCTCCTAGTTTTTTTGCTCCTCCACATGAGGTTTTACTATTTTGTAACCTTGTTTAAGATTTTTTTCCAAACTAGTTCTATTGGAGTGTATTCCTCTCTAAAAATTATGGAATTTCTTTATAACCATATGTACCACTAGATAAATCTCAAACCCAAAGATCAACCCAATTGAAATGATTTATTTTTTTACTTTTTTCATTTCTAGAACTTCCATACATCAATAAGTGTTAATTGTTGGTTGAGATAGGCCTTAAAGAGATAAATGAATTAACTTCATAACCCCAGGGTAAAGTCACACTAGAAGAGCAAATGATATATTATCTCCTCCTAGGTACTGCACATGATACATTTAGAGGGGCCATGAAAACCTCTCTTTTGTAAGTTATCATAGGTGAGGAAGTTTTGATGCATAACTTGCCATGAAAAGAAATTGATTTTTGGCTAGCCCTTTGCCAACCATACTCTATCCCATAGAACATATAGCAACATTAGTGGGGGAGGGAGAAATTTATTATAACCATATTAAATTGTATAGATGCCTAAATTACCATGACCCCAAGCTATCTTATCCTCTTACACTTTTCCTATAAGGTGGTATTGATTTAATATATTATTTATTAGTGGCACCAAATTTTATTGATTCAACCTCTAGCTTTAAGATTCTATTTAAGGGTATGTAGCTCTAGAAATTCTAAAATTAAGGGGGGTATTGGTCCCAAGAATTAGTCCAAAAATTCACTTTATCCCCTCTACCCACTTTACAAAATAGTTTTGGTTTTACCACTTTCTCTCCTAATTTTAGCATCATCCAAACATCAAAACCTTGGCCACTCATAGGTATGCAACCTGTTTCCACATGGGGAATGTTACCCAAATACTTATTAGTAATGACTTTGTTAAACAACGCTTCTTGATTCAAGATCCATATTTAACAATGCTTACCTGTTAGAGCTTGGTTATTCAATATTGATTTTTCAATTCCTAATACTTTGCTTGCTTTATGTTGGCATATTTTATCATAACATACTAGATCCCATCACTTACCCATCCTTGGTTCATTCCAAATAAAAATTTGATTGAATGATTCCAAATCCTTTAGGATTCCAATCAAAGCAACTAGGATATAGAACTTGTAAACTAGCATTGCTTGAACCTGATTGAAGAAGAGTCACTCTTCCTCCAAAAGAAAGCTAATAATGTGTCTAATTATTTACCTTCACACCAATTCCATCCACCAGTGTTTTCCATTCTTCCACATTCAACTTCTTATAATGGAGTGGAATATTTAAGTAGTCCAATGGAAGGGAGCCCTAAGGAAGCCTAAGATGGTTTTAATCTGGTCTTGGATCCCACTTCTAGTATTAAATAACACTACCTTAGACATGGATGCAGTCACTTCCTAGCCTATACCTTCTAGATAGGTACTTAAAGAAGATTTGAGCACTCTTACCTCCCTTGCATTTGCCACACCAAGAAACCCTATGTTATATATAAATTGTAAATAGATTAGATTCATCGCTCCCACTTGTACTCCTAAGACAACCCATTGTTGTCTATTCCTTAAAATAAATCTATCCAATTATTCAACAAAAATAATGAGGTTTGGGGATTGTTCTCCTTTTTGAATTCCTCTAAAGGCTTAAAATGGAGACAAGGGAATACCATTTATGAGGATTGATAAGGAAGCCAAAGAGACACAACTTATGATCCACTTTGTGTAGTCCTGAGAGAAACTAAAATTTTCTACCATTCGATCCAAAAATCCCAAGGGACTCGATCATAGGCCATAGACATATCTAATTTGATAAACATACCTCTGACATTTTTGATACATTGTGTGAACTACTTATAGTGCAAAGACACAGAAGAGGTCTCTTTCTAAGTTAGAATCGGAGGTATCTAGAGATCATTCCAAATGATCTCTAGTATATACTCATCTTCATTTCTTCCCCAAAAATAAAATATTGAGCTCTCCACAAATTCTCCTTGCTTTGTGTAGGATAATATTACATTATTTGGTACATTCTAATGTACTCCCATGGTATCTTGATGGTACAAATGTAAATATGTAATAGATTAGGATTGAGTTTATAGTTTATATGAGTTATTTATATTTTCCTTTTATATAAGTATCAATGTGTAGGAAATGCAAAAGTGTCATGTAAGAGTGCAATGTGCAAGAAATGTACAAGTGTCATGTAAGTAAGAGTGCAAGTGTGTATTGAGAGAATTTACACAAGTGTTATGTATGTAAGTGTGCAAATAGGTAAAGTTAAGATTTGCACAAGTGTCTTGTATTAGGAGTCCATGTAGGAGAGTAAGGATCATGTAGAAGTGTGCAAGTTTCATAGATTCAAGTATGCATGTAATAAGAGAGTGACGATTCTAGTATACAAGTGGTGGGATGATAAGCCAAAGTTCATGGAAGTTGTCATATGGAGATCAATATTGAAGTACATGAAGAGTATTATTCTATTTCTATATTATGTAGATAAAGCTCCATACAATGTAACATGAAAAAAAGGAGAAAATAATTGATAATAAAGCTTGTATACAAATTTTGAGTAATAAATATTGTAATTTTAATTCAAGCTTGTACATGAATGATATTGGCTATTTTACATTCATATGTGATATTATAAGTGAATGTTATTTCATTAATATATTATCTTGGATATATATTTGATTGCTCATATATAATTCTACTCTACATTGTTGATATTTTGATATTTAACATTGTGGCATATTTATATTGGGACCTATGATATTTGAGATAGTTAATCTTAAAATCCAAGAGTAGTATAAGAGCCACCACTTAACTTTGTCTATTATTGACAAATTTAATTTAGATTCTAACCACTTTGAAAGCAGTGAAGACTTAAAATCTATTTTTAAAGGTCTGATTGAGTAGATATTGAGGGGACAAGTATAACTCACCTTGATTTGGAGGCTAGAGTATTTCCACTTTGTTGAAGGAAAACTAGTGAAGACTAGGACTCAACTAAGATTCATTAAGGGCTAAATTAGAAGAAAGTTAGACATTTAAAGAGAAATCCAACTTAGAACAAAGTTGAAAGTCCAAGGACATTCAAATTCACTCTAATAATGTTTAATATTCTCTATAGAAAAGAGGAGAATCACTATTTAAGATTAAGAGAATCAACATAGGAGAAAATTACATAATATTGAGAACATCAACATAGAAGAACACAAGCTTATACTGAGAGGGGGGTGAACAGTATAAGACCACTTTTACTTTTCTTTCCAAAATAGGATTAATCATTATAATCATTGGAAATATCAATAGCAATAACCAAAGCAATGCATAAATAATCACACACAATAGAGACACCAATTTGACATGGTTCACCCAATGTGGGCTACTGCACAGAGAAAATATTTCACTAATATTTTCTCAATAAAACTCCTGGTAATCCTTTACCTATTACAATATTTATGGACCTCTGTCCAAAGGAGACACCAATCCCCTAAATCAAGTTTGTAGATCTCTATCCACAGGAGAAATCCTTCTCCTCTGCTCTGGCTAGTGATCCTCTAGAAGACTACTACCTCCACTACACTTTCTTGTGGATATCTCTCCACTAAAGACTCTTTTTCCCACTCAAAAGACCTATCCTCACTACCCTGGCTGATGGATATATATCCAATAGAGACTACTATCCTCTCTGATCTATCACATCCAAAGCTCTATCTTAAATCTACACTAAACATAGTCCTTCGGTCTAGCACAAATCTACTCTATCTCTATCTCTGGTTTGGCACAAAATTGTCCTCAAATCTACACCAAAATCTGCTCTCAAATATGCACTAAACACAGTCCTTCGGTCTAGCATAAATCTATTTAATATGTCCACACATAACTTATCCAAATATGCTCTACAAGTCCTCTCTAGAAATTGCTCAAATTTTCTCAACAAGTCCACACAAAACTTACTCAAATCTTCTCAACAAGTCCACATAGAACTTACTCAAATCTACTCAACAAGTCCACACAAAACTTGTCCAAATTTGCTCAACAAGTCCACACAAAAATTGTCCAAATATGATCAACAAGTCCACATAGAACTTGTTCAATCTACTCAACAATTCGACACAAAACTTGTCCAAATATGCTCAACAAGTCCACACAGAACTTGTCTAATATTATCAACAAGTCCACACAAAAATTGTCCAAATCTACTCAACAAGTCCACACAAAACTTGTCCAAATATGCTCAACAATTCCACACAGAACTTGTCCAAATCTGCTCAACAAGTCCACACATAACTTTTTCAATCTCATAGAAACATAAAAAGAATTGTTAGAGACTCAATATGCTCTATACTAATCACAATGTTCAATTTCTTTCAATCACTCTCTTAGAAACATAAGAAGAATTGTTAGAGACTCAATATTCTTCAAATACAACTCAATGCTCAATCACTTTCTCAAATCAACTCAAAATATAGAATAGTTTGATTTATGGAACTTGAACAATCACTTCACATACCCACTTGACTAGGGTTCAACCAACTTTACTCAACCAAAAAATAAATGAAACAACCCTTGCTTACAAATCCTAGTCCAATATTATGATCACTCAACTCAAAATCTTTCCAATAATTCTCAACATCAAATATCACATAACAATGATACTCATGTTCTTTTCAAACTCTATTTCAAGTTCTTTGCTCAACAACTTAATCCTCTCATAGCAATAACACTCAATCCTTAGCTCAAGTTCTTCACACAACCAATGACTTCAACAACAATGCTTATCAAATAATATTCTCATATCAATAATACTCAATCCTTAGTTTAAGTTCTTCACACTACCAATGACTTCAACAACAATGCTTATAGAACAAGGTTTTAACAACAACTCTTTATTCTAGAAAACCTTGAAGCATTAACTCAACTCATTCAATAGGAAACCCTAATCAAGTCCTTTTCACTCCAAACTTATTTTCCAAAAAACCAACCAATCAATTTAACTAAGGAATAATGTACTCATACCTTTTTCTTTATGATGGAGGAATCTCATAAATCTACCACAAACATAAACACTCTTTTTCCAAGCTCAAAGAAATTATTAGATAATAATCTTCCTCAAAATACAATGTAAGTATCAAGGCAAATATGCACCTTATCACTCCACCTTTAATAAATCATTCATAAACATTTATAAATATTAATATACCACTTACACCTTATGATATCCCCAACCAAAATAATATTTAATACACTCTTCTTTTAAAAATAACTCATTTCTTAGAAGTTCCATTTATCCTTTTATAAATTCAACAACTCAATGTGACACCAAAAATTTATTTAAAAAATAAATCAAGCACCTTATTCCTCCAAATTTCAAAAGATCAATAATCAAAATAAAAATATTTTAAGCAACCCTTTTAACTCCCTAAGACCTCATGTCAACTTTAGGAAATATAAAAAATAATCACAATTTTTATTACCTTGGCCTTGGTGGGAATCGAACTCACAATGCAACCTTCACCCAATGCCCTAGCTGTGGCTCCAACTACCGCATGAGCTAGGCACTCGCTTGGGGAGTGGAGATCACAACATGCTCAATAAACCTCCCCACTTTTCCAAGCAAAATGCGCACTGTTCCCTTGGCGCTTCCAACACCAATGCAAACACTAGAATTTGTTGCTATCACGTTTTGAATGCATGTCACTTGGCACCTCAAACACTTTTACCAATGCCTCCTTGCCACTAGGCCATGCTACCTAGATGGCTTCCAATTTTTTAGTGCTTTCATTTTTTTCCTTATTCTTTGGCACATAAAACACAGGATTTGTTTCTCTTTTTTGCAAGAGCTCTTAAATTCAAATTTGCATACTTTAAAATGTTCAAGCAAGGATAATTAAAATACCTCTTAATGAATGGTTTATATAGTCCTTTCTCTAAACACATCAATGCTCGACTTGCCTCCAACCTTATTAGACGTCGGCGCTCGAATTTCCTTTGGAGCTTATTAATTTATAAAATATTTAAATTCATTTGAATTTAAATTTTATAAATTAATTCTTTAAAACCTTTTGGTTTTATTAAGACCATATTCCATTATACACCTTGGTATAAATTAATAAAATTTAAATTCACTTTGAATTTAAATATTTTATTAAATAAATATTAAACCTTCTTTTAGCTTTGCAATAGTCTTCCTTGGGTTTTTTAATGAAAAACCTTTTAACTTATGCTTCCAAATTAATAAAAAATATTATGGAGCCCTTTTGACTTTAACCTCTGCTTTATTCCTTTTGATCTTTGACATCATTAGTGGCTTATTTTTGGAGATCAATAACAACTCTTGACAACTTTATTTCTTGATAATGTCCATGACATTAATGATGACTTCATTTCTTGACATCAATGACAACTTTGACTTAAGGACTCAAAATGTCCAAAATAATTAGGATAGATATTTAAGAACTATCCATATAGGTGCTAAAGAAGAAGGACATGTATTCATCACTTTCTTAAGCATCACCATTAGAGGAATATTGGACAGGTTTTCAAAATCTATCCTAAGTGCTACCATCATAGGAAGACTATGCAAGTATTCGAGTGTTGTCCTAAGTGCCACTAGAGGAATATTGGATAGATATTAGAGCATTGTACTAATATATTAGAAAATTATCCTAAGTGTAACTAGTAGATAAATATATATAGGATTTAAGTGATACCTAGCCACCACTAACAAAGAAAATCAGACATAGTTGAGTACCATCTAAGCAATGCTACCACAAGAGTAAGAATAGATAGAAGGTAAGTGCTAAGTGCTAACAAATTAAGAAAATATAGAAGGTAAGAATCCAAGAAATATCTAAGGAAAGGTGTAAATATAAAATCCCTCCACTTAAAAGAAGAAAGGCATCATCCAAAGTACATTCTAGACATGGAATAGAGTGCCCTCTACAACAACAATCTGAGCACTATTTGAAAAGCTATTAAGATTATGATATATGTAATAACTCTTGTAACATATTACTATATATAGAAGAAGTCATAGGATCATATAATAATTAGGAGAGAAACATATTTACAAAACATGAAGAACCATGAGAGCAACATCTTCATAGAATGTGAAGAACCAAGAGAGCAATGTCTTCATAGAACAAGAAGAACTAGGAGAGCAATATCTTCATAGCCAAAGACTAGGAAATAAAAATGGTAATTGCTTCATAGAGTAGAACTAGAGATCTGGAGAACAATACAATATTTTTCTAATAGCAAAAAACATAGAACCAAAGACTTTAAAAACAACGTATCCAAAAAATTTGGATACTCAAGGGTCAGGACAACGAAAGTATTCAAGACCAATAATATTTTATTTAGTAGCCAATTTTTCTTAGGCATTTTAGAGAAGCTAATATTACATTGAGAAGCTAATTCTTCATTAAATAGCCAAAATTCCATTGAGAATACAATGTTTCTCAATAGTCATAAATAAGCTAACGTTTCATTGAGAAGCAACCATTGTTTCATTGAGAAACCAACATTTCATTGCATTCACAAGTAACATCATTTGAAATGTTCATTGCTAATGTTTAATTCATTGACCACCATGCATACTAACAAGTGGAATTTATGTTGAGCTAGGCATATTTTTAAAGGCTATTTGAAGCCTCAATTAGAATAATGATATAGCATACTTCAAAGGCATTATCACATCCCAACAATGTTGAATAAGCAAGCAAGCGAGGAAGGTTGAAAAGGTAAGTCAACAAGGTGGTAAAAAAGGTAAGTCATATTACCTTAGTGTAAATTAAAGACCTAAGTTTAGGTACTTTAATTAATTGGAGTTATAAGGGAGTAATTTAACTAGTTTAAGATTTTTATGATTTAGGAGTTATAAGGTTTTTATAATTTGATTATTAGAAGGAGATATAAGGTTTTCTACTATAGGTTGAAATTATTATTTCAAATTTTATTATTTTTTAATTTTTTAATATTAAAGCATGGAATGATAAGGTTTTCTACTTCAAATAGGATTCCATGAATGTTACAAACTCTATCATCAGCAACAGAATTCCTTCATGGAACATGCACACTATTATTCAAGAAGCTAAGGTCTTGATGTAGAATTTTTGCAACACTACAACCTACCATGTGTATTGGGAAGCTAACAAGTCTACTAGTTTTCTCACCAATTTTGGGGTTAGTCACATGAATCTATCTATATGGTACCAAATTTTCCTTCAAAATGTTCTTAATGTTGCTACCATCGATATGGAAATGCACAATCAGCCCTGAGAGGTATGCTCACCTCAAAAATTATGATGATGAGAGTGATATAACTACTTCTCTTATGGGTATCTTCAACTTAGTCCTCAACACCATTCTCAGTAGAATTATTATTTCCATGGATAGCATCAATGCCTCCCTAAAACTACTGATCAAGAAACATGGCCAAAAGAGCTCTATAGCTAAAGAGATTATTGATGATTAGAGTTGGGTTGTTTTATCTTTCGAGCTTTGTTCCTTTGCATGGGAATTTTGGTACTAATATTTTGACCTCTATGTGGGCATTATTTTTATTTTTATTTATGTTCTCCTTAGCCCCTCTGTGGGCTCTCTCTTTCGATCTTTGTTTTTCTATTAAACAACCCCTATGTGGGTCTATTTTTCTTTGGTCTGGTTCATGGAGTGGCTAGGGTGTAGACACCTTGTTTTGTGCTTCTCTATGTACTTTTCATCATATTCTTATGTTTTTTGTTTTTGGCACTAGTTAAAACCCATATAATATAATTTCTACCACCTAAAAAAAAAAATCTCTATTTCTAAAGGATGCAAAAGATGAAAAGTTCAAAACACTTATAATGTATCTTAATGAAAAAATTAAAACATGGTGGAATTCATAAAAAATCATTATATTTACCTTAGAAGAATGTTTAATGATGTACTTGCCACTACTTACCTTGAGATATTTCAAATAAAATGACAAGAGAAGAAGAATGTAATTTGTGAAAATTATGGCTTGAATAGATCTTATGTTAGCTTCAATCAGAAATCATTGAAATCTATGATGTATTGTTGTGATGATTTACTAACTCATTGCTCAGAAGGCACATCATCAAGTATATCACCACTAAATATGAAGAAAATAGGAGCAAAGAAAAAGAAGGTAGGAAAGCACAAAAGGAAGGACAATTGAAGACTTGAATCAAAGACCAAAGACAAATCTCAAGTAGTTCATGAACCAGATAATAAAAATACAAAGATTGAAGATCCAAAGGAAGATGAAGAAGAAATCATAGCAGAATTTAAGAATGAATCTGAGGATGAATATCAAGGAGAGGTATGCAAGGTCACGTGAAGATTGAAGATCAATATCAAGATTGAATACTAAAATTTTCAATAATTAAATAATGTAATACAGGGGGTGTTGGAGAATATTGCATTATTTGGTACATGCTAATGTACCCCCATGGTACCTTCCTGGTACAAATATAAATATGTAATAGAATAGGGTTTATTCTATAGTTAAGATGACTTATTTATGTTTTCCCTTTTATGTAAGTGTTAATGTGCAAGAAATACATATGTTATGTAAGAGTGCAATGTGCAAGAAATGCATGTGTTATGTAAGTAAGAGTGCAAGTATTGAGAGAAGGTGCATAAGTATCATGTATGTAAGTGTACAAATATATAAAATGAGTATGTGCACAAGTTTCTTGTATTAGGAGTGCATGTACGATAGTAAGATTCATGTAGAAGTGTGCAAGTGTCATAGAGTCAAGTATGCATGTAAGAAGAAAGTGAAGAGTTTGTCATACAAGTCAAGATAATGAGCCAAAGGCATGGGAGTTGTCATATGAAGAGCAATATTCAAGTACAAGAAGAGTAATATTTAATGTCTATATTATGGAGATAAAGCTCCATACAATGTAACAAGAGAAAAAGGAGAAATCAATTGATAATAAAGCTAGTATACAAATTTTGAACAATTAATATTGTAAGTCTTTTTCATGCTTGTACATGAATGATATTGGTCATTTTACATTCGTATTTGATATTATAGTGAATTTTATTTCATTATTATATTGGCTTGGATATATATTTGATTGCTCATATATAATTTTGCTCTACATTATTGATATTTCAACCTTAATATTGTGGCATATTTATATTGGGACTTGTGATATTTTGAGATAGTTAAGCTTAAAATCCAACACTTTGGAGAGATAATACTATTGAATACCTTCTTGATAATTTTAACCATTAGTTTGGTAATGATATTATAGACTACATTGCAAAATGTAATCGAGTAAAAGTCTCCAAATTTGGAAGCCTCTTCCACTTTAGGAATCAAATCAAGGAAAGTGTTGTTCGTAGCCTATAACATTCTTTTATTTGCACGATATTCCTCCACTTTCTTGGTTACATCCTCCCCTACATAATCCCAAAAATCTAGAAAAAATTCAATTGGGAACCCATTAGGGCTTAAGGAAATTTTGGTTCTCATGTTGAAAACTATGTCTCTCACCTCCTCTAGATCCATAACTCTACAGAGTGCCTAGTTTTGTTTGGTTTTTATAATTTATGGGATACAATTAAGTATCTTTTTTTGTGATGTAAGAATAGGAAGGGAAGAAGTAGATAAAATATTTTTAAATTAGATATTTGTAGCTTGTTGCATATCTAATATAGTATCCATCACATTACCATGAAGTTATTTTTGGTTGGATAATTTATTGGAGTGTCTTCTTGTTGAGGCCAAGTGGTGGAAGAACTTAGTATTTCAATCCCCCTCTAGCAACCAAGAAGTTTTGTATATTTGTTTCTAATGTATTTCCTCATGTTTATCTATACTCTCTAATTCTTTTTTGACCAGCACATCTTCTTATTTCAAGTCTTCTTTGATTATTTTAGTTTGGAAGAGTGTGGCTAACTCCTCCATCCTTGCAGCTAATGAATCCTCTAAAGCTAAAAGTTTAATTTATTATTTCTTTTCTAGATTTTGAGTTGGGATTTGACATGTTGGATTTGTTTAAAGACTCTAAATAATTTTGTGTCATGGGAAATGTGCTCCTCCTCCCATAAAACTAGGATTTTATCCCTAATATACTCCTTTTCCAACAAGAAATTCTCAAATCAAAATGGTCTAGATAAAGATTTATAGTCCATATCCAATTTCAAGAGAATTTGAAAGTGGTATGATTTTGTATGATTGATGATTTCTTGTCTAAGTGACCATCACAGAAAAGCCTCTTCAGAAACCAAGAATATATCCATCTTTACCTTCTTATTTGCCAACCCAATTTGTTTTTTTGTCCAAGTATGAGAAGGTCCCACATACTAATGTTAGTCAAATTGAGTTGATTTACTTTATAGATCATAAATTTATCCCAAAAATATAAATATGGGATACCCATTCCTAATACCTAGCTAAAATATTATCATAGAAGTCACCAACCACTATTCAATTCACCTCTACCTTTCCTATCCTAATTGCTTGTAAAAATACCCATTAGAGGTACTGCTCCCTATTTTTTTGAACCACACAAAAGTTCTCCTAAAATCTTACTATTGTAGAGATATGTGAGAACCTCAATTCTTGTAACATGATAAGTTATTGTACATTTCAAAGGATTCCACAAAGCCATTATACCCCCTAAAGCACCCTGGGATGCTATAGTCATATTATCTACCTATATCCATATTTTCTTGGCTATTCTATCCATCACCTATATTTAAAATTTTGTCTCCTAAAGGAAAATGAAATTTGTATGATGAGACCTTCTATTTAAGCCTTCAATATTCTTGAGTGTACAATAATTTTGAACCTATAACCTAGTAGTTATCAATTTGCTTTACAATTCCTTGGTTTACTAGTTGGTCACCCTCCATTGACAACATCTCCTAGTTTTATTTCCTTCCCACACTCTTAGCTTGGGTGTGTTTTAATATTTTATTTGCTTGTTCAATTCCAAGAATAGGCTTACCTCTATATCTATCTCTATATTTTATTGAGACATCCCTATCAACTAATACCATAGCAAGGTTGAGGTTCTCTAAATCTGTTATGTCAATATGGTTTGGGATTGGTTGGATATTGGTCTCCAATATTGGTTAAGTCATCCTTTGTTGGAATACTTCTACATTTTTTGAGGGTAGATTCCCTTCTTGTCATTCCCCCATTACAACTATCCTATTTTTCACATCCCAAAATTCCATTCCATCTGTGAGCAAATTTTTTTTTTACACTCATTAGGAATTGGCTCACTCCTACCTAACATGAACTCTATTCCAAAGATTTTCTAAAGATCTTAATTTCCCATAGATAAGTTATTCGTACCATCTTCATGATGAGCCAAATTATCCATTTAGTTCTATCAAAAGGGTACATCCATCCCTATGCCTTACGTACATCTATTTATGCAAGTGTTCTAGGTGTATTATAAAATGAGCTATTTATCCCAATCTCGTGATGGGTTAGCTTATCCCATTCTGTCTATCAAAATGGGGGAACCAATATCTACACCATACATAAGTATATTTATGTAAGTTCACTAATCACATAGGTTTTAGGCTATCCATCTCATCTCCATGATGAGCTAGCCCCTTTTCATCATTAGATCTTACTCTATGCTCTATTTTGAGGGTAAGAAATATTAGGTGTCCTTTTTTCATTACCAATATCCCCCTTGCAAGGGCTTGTTCAAAATGGAATGTATTTACTATATCTTACTCACAAATAAGGATATTTTACTTTTTTATTAGATCAACATTCAAAAATGAAATGAGTAGCACTACCATTTATCCAAAAAGTTCTTTTAAATCAATAAAAGCATGATTTAAATGCTTTCAAAGAAATTTTCTTTCAATTTAAGAGCAATGAAAATTTAATAGCTTACTTCTACAAGGCAAAATCAAATAAATAAGGTACTTCACAATATGACATAACACCACATGTATCCTAGGAAACCCCTAAGGGAAAAAACCTAGCCTTAAAATCCATTTTATTTCATAATTTTTTTATCTCCATTACAATTAATCAAAGGAATTCCATAATTCCTTCCATTAACATAAGAGTCCCATAATCCTCATGTCACAACAACATGAATTGATCCTTTAATTTATTTAAAAAAAAATTCTTGATAAGGGAGTCCCATAACTCCTTCGAATAAATTTCCTCACTCATCCTTTCATGATGTACCCTTCCTCAAGGAATATATTCTTCTAACATATAGTGTCCAAATGCTACCAAGTGCATGACAATATTATTAAGGAGGACCCCATAATACTCCTAAGAATTCCCACTAGTGCCTTTATAGAGAAGACAAGGTAAAACCATCTAAGCCTTTATATACATCCCCCAACTAATTAAACATACAAGGTAGTATATTTTAAGACATCCAAAACAATTGAATGTGGGAGATATTAAATCCTAATGTCTCTTCATCATAGCTAATTTCCAAATGAAATATGATCTTGTTCCACGTAAAAATTAAACTCCATTTTATATACCATACTACTTTTACTAAAAATAGGATGGTCATTATGTTCATGATATCTTTTCAAAACATTATTTAACATCCCATAATGTTTTTATAATTGTCAACAAAAATCAATGCTAAGTTGCATTCAAGAAACTATACTAGCTAATTCACATAATACTTCCATATCCAAAGCAAAACTCTCAAACGTTATTTAATTCAGACCACAATACTATATCATTTACTTCATACAATACTTTCATATCCATAACACTTTAAAATATTATTTCATTCTCACAAGCACCTTATCATTTATTTCATATAACACTTTCATACCTGAAAACATTTAAACACTATTTAATTTAAGAAAAGTATTTATATCATGTAAAGCTTTCATATCTGAAACATTCAAACATTATCTAGTTTAAACAAAGTAAGCTTATGCCACTTATTTCATGTAATGCTCTCATATCCAAACATACAAACAATATTAAAACTTTCTCTATACCACTTGTTTCATGCAGTGCTCTCATCTCAAAAACATGCAAATATTATTTAATTTAATTAAAGTACACTCTACACCACTTGTTTCATGCAGTGCTCTCATCTCATAAACATGTAAATATTATTTAATTCAATTAAAGTACGCTCTACACCATATGCTTCATGCACCTTTAATTCAAGCGTAAATACATAACTCCAGTTAAAATATAATCCTTTATCAACACACTCACAACACTTGATAAAATTATTTATGTACAATTTGAAATGTATCAATTAACTCACTAAGGTAGCACCTGAGGTGGCACCATGTCTAGCTGGTTATGCTGATTATATTGGTGGCCTACAGTTGTGATTGTACTGGTTCATATATTTATTTTACCAATGGTAGCTATCTCCAAGGATTGATCGTAGCAGTTAGATGCATTTTAATAAAATATGTATACTAACAACCATCACATGGATGAGATTTATTATAATTTAATATTATTGCGCCCAGTGGATGACCCATATATTTTTTAGTTTCTTTCTTAGCACCATTATGCCAAGTGAAATGCCACTAAAAAAATGAGAAACTTACAATGAACTCTGCTCATTCAATTCTATGTCACAACGTGTGTGTTTGACCACATGTTGATGGCATACCCTGTGCATTGGAAATTTGAGGTAGTTTGAGGTAGTTTATGTTGTCATTGATGTCACATTGATCACATTGAGTTTTGGTGGAAAAAATATTTCATAAATACGCATTTATGATATTTTGGAAAGCATGGCTTTTTATAGGATTTTTGTGAAAACCAAGGTAGGCAAAATAAAAGGTTTTATTTAAAACAATGGATGGCAGAATTGAAATGGGTTTTCCTTAAAACCCAGGTTGGATTTTCGTTTCATCGAAAAAGGTGCCCCGGTGAAGGAGATAATTAATTTTAAATATTTAAGTTTAAATTTTAATCATCTAAAATTTAAATTTAAAATTAAAATTAAAATTAAATTTTTAATATTGTCAACATCAAAAAGGAGGAGGTAAATAATATTAAGTCATAGATGATTTCAAAATAAAAATGTGGGCATATATAAATATGCCACTAAACTTTTTATTTTATTTAAGTCCTCGATGAAGATGATCCGTTCAAAGCACTAAGGGAGCAAAAGTGACGTATTCATTCGAAAACCAGCGAAGAGAAGAGGGAACAAAGGTAAGGGAGGTTCCTTACCTATCATCATATGTCCTTGTGGCCTAGCGGCAAGAGGAAGGCATGTAAGGTGTTTAAGTGCTAGCAGATCCAAAGTTTGAATCCCGTCGGTGTTGGTTTTTGCAAGGTAAAAAGGGAGAACCTTTTGCGCACGTGGTTTTTAAGGGCAAGTTCGGAGGAAGCAAGAAGGAGGTCTTGCGCTCTTGGTTTCTATGTGAGTGGTTGGATCACATGGTTTTTGGCACCATAGTTTGAGTGGTGTAGGGGCAGCGATAGGGGATTGAATCCCACTGAGGTTAAAGGCAAGTTATTAATTTTTCCAAATATTTTATTTTTCTAAGGTTGCCCTAGGAGAGATAAGGTTTGTGGTGCATGTTGTGAAAAAGAAATATTTCTGGTGATTTTCATTTTAGAAGTATATAATATTATATATCGTTGGAAATCTTATTTTGAGGGCCATTTGATTATTTTGTTTAGAAGGAGAAATAAGGTGTACATAAAGAGATATTTCTATTTTTGTAAAAGGGTTCAAGTGAAGGTTGTTTTGTTCTTTTCAAAGTGTGTTGAGTGTGGCATATTTTCCAAAGGGGTTTCTTCATATTCATAAAAGGTATGGGCACATTATCCTATTGATTGTCTATGGTGGTTGATTTCTAAAATATCATTGGAGGGAAAAGGATTGTTTGTGGTTTCCTTTTCGAAAGTGGTTGGTTGAATGCTTCAAGGTTTTCGAAATTGAGAGTTTTTATTAAACATTATTTTATAAGCATAGTTGTCGAAACCCATTGGTTGTAAAAGAACATGAGTTAGAAAATAACATGAGTATCATTGTTATGTGATATGTGTGGTTGAGCATTGTTGGAAATTTTTGATTTGGTTGATACATACTTGGACTAGGGTTGTGTGAGAAAGAATTGTCCCTTGTGGTGATTAGTTGAGATTGATTTTAGAACATATTGAGTCTCTAACCATTCTCTTTATGATTCTATAAGTTGAGTTGAGTTGAGATTGAGCCTAGAACATATTGAGTCTCTAACAATTCTCTTTATGCTTCTATGAGTTGATTTGAGTTGAGATTATTGTGGATCATTGTTGTCATCCATTGAAGAGTACATTGCCATTCATTTTTGAGTTTATATTTGAGCTTTGCCTTGATAGATTTGTGGATGAGATTTGAGTGCTACTTGAGCATGATTGATTGAGTCTTTGAGAAGGAATTTGTGGACAATTTATAGAAATATTTGTGGATAGATTTGGGATAGTTCTGGGCAAGTTATTGGTGAGCTTGCTAGAGTAGATTTGGAAAATTTCTTAGTGAGCTTGTTGGAGCAGTTTTGGGCAAGTTCTTGGTGAGATTGCTAGAGCATATCTGGAAAAGTTCTATGTGAGCTTGTTATTCGGTTTTGGACGAGTTCTATGTGATCTTGTTATTCATATTTGGACAAGTTCTATGTGAGCTTGTTATTTAGCTTTGGACAAGTTCTATGTGAGCTTGTTATTCAGCTTTGGACAAGTTCTGTGTGAGCTTGTTATTCAAATTTGGATAAGTTCTGTGTGAACTTGTTATTGCCTAGCTTTGAGTAGATCAAAGAAATCATTGTATTGGATATTTTTATGTGAAATATTATAAGGATATTAGCTTGTGGAGTACCTCACATTAGGGGAACCACGTTAAATCTTGTGTCTCAATTGTGTGTGGTGACTTGTGCTCTTGCTTACTACTGCTATTTGATTTATTAATACACATTGCTATATTTGGTTATTGCAATTAAGTACATTAATTGATATTAATTTGGAAAGAAAATAAAAAGTGGTCTTACACTGTTCACCCCCCCTCTCAGTATAAGCTTGTGTTCTTCAATTACTGCCAGTTAATATCACCAATTTAGGATGCATGTCTAGGCAAGAACTCAGGATTAAATATAAGTTATAATCCATGAGTTCCAAGTGTTTGTGCTAGTAGCAATGTACATCAGCTCATTTGATATTTACAAAAACTCCACTTGAGGCTATCTCAACCCATAAAAGAGTCATAAAGTAATAAGGTTAATACTTATCCCACATTTGTAGTTGCTTGCTATATGCCAATGCCTTAATATATTTGTTAATTGAGTTGTTGTCTCTGGCACATTGAAAATTTCAATTCATCAAATAATAGATAAAAATTTCCAATTAGAATGAGATGAGATTGGTAAATTTTAATAGGTGCCATGGTAGGAATGGCCAAACTAATTTCCTCACAATTGAGCAATAAGAGTCCTATATCATGATTAGATTTTTGACCTATATTATGCATTCAGATTTATACTTACCTTGACCTTATTATATTTCATGTGTGTTGTCTCTTAATATTCTCAACAAAACAAGCCACCACTCTATTATCATTCAAACATTTAATAAGGAATGCAAAACTATGAAAACCAATGTCCTCAAGTAACACAATAATAAATATATTCTTTATGTCTGACTCAACAATTTAATATGTGGTGCATATAAGATCTCTTCATTTTAAATCCCTGGTGTCAACAACTACCAACAATAGAGGAGAATGAAAAAGACACAAAATTGATATATTTTTTAGCATGGTATACTAAGAATAAACTATAGTTGCTATCCATGAAAAGCATATTGAGAAATAAGGAAACATTCATCAATATGTCAAACCATGTAAAAGAAACGTTGTTTAATTTCTTAACAAAATTCAAAGGAATATCCTTGAAAAGTATGCATGCACATTGAAAGATAGGTCATTGAAGTTTCAAAAATCATAGAAAACTACAAAATTTTTGTACAAGTCTTAGCTAAAATAAAGAAAAATCAAGACATCTCCTGATGGTATACATGTGTTTTTATTCACAAGCACTCCAACATATATAAGAAAGAGATTTATTCATTTCAAGAATAGATGATAATGGAAGGGGTTTAAAAGAACAACAACCACCCACTGGTCCAAGGAGGTCTAACCCCAACTAAGCAACCAAATGGGAGGTGTAGACATAACACTCACTAAAAACCCAAGTTTAAAATTGTTCTCCAGCCTCAAGATCTATAGGCACCCTCTATAATTCGATGATCACACATAAAACCTAGAAAGAACACGAACACAAAAGGTAATATCATTGAGGTTATGTCAATATTTCATTCATACCCTGATGAAAATAGAGTCATTAGTAGATCATAGGTAGCAAGGGAGAACCTTAGAAAAACCTAAGGTTAGCTTAAAAAGATACAACTTCACCCAACCACGGTGATTGGCTATGATTGGTCTTAAGTAAAGCTCAAAAAAAATCTTAGCAATGAAGAAAGGAGACCTCTAGGGTGAAGGTAAGTTTAACTTTGCGAAGATAGTTGGCCATGGTAGTGAATCAATGCAGTTAAATGGTATTCAACATTTTGTGATGGTACACAGGGAAGTTTTTTCTAAACAACAAACAAATATCCAAAATAGGTTGAATTCAATATAATTAATTTTAGGCAACAAGCACAAGCTAAAAACTTTGATATGGAGTATTACTACTCTAGATAGCTGACTGTAATAGACTCTTTTAAGAGCACTTGAAATATTAAATAAAACTTCCTTCTAACCTAGCAACAAAAGGCATCATAAAAATTATTCAAAAGAAATAAAACATATTTTTTTTTTTAAAGAATGGTCCAACTTGGTAACCCTCTTCATGTGGTTTTCTTCCTCCTTATCTTATATCGAAAGAGCTCTACAAAACTGCCTCCCTTGTTCCTCCTCCCCTTCTTCCACTAAGAGAGAATGCACTCCCACACAAGCACTTCCCCAATTTGGTAAGATAATTTTTTCATTATGGTCAGCCTCCATATTCGGACCCTTAGTTATCAAGTTCAAGTTCGTATTCACACTTGAAGTTCAGAAGAAATTTGATATGTAAAAAAATCTGGAATAAAATTTGACATAAAATTTGATATATTATAAATGTACATATTAAAAAATTAAATGGAGACTTGAAACAAACATTAATAATACCTTTGTCATATATATTTTGAAGCTTCTACAAAAGATTTTAATGGTGTTATTTTAAATAGTTTTTATGAAAACAAAAAATGTCATTTAATTTTACTTTCAAAATTTAAATATAAAATTTTATTTAAATGTTTTTTTGGTAGGTTAAATTAAAGTGGGTTTTTATCAAGGGACCCAAAACCTGATTACAACAAGTCAAAAGACTTCAAGCAAGGCCAAAGGATGACTAATAGGAAAGGTCCAAGGATGGACCTAAGGATAGGATCCAGGATAGGAAATACGATCCAGGACAGGAAACAAAAATCAAGAATCAGGATAGAATGCCTGAAGTAGGAAAGCCAAAAAGCGACGCCCAAATGCAAACACGAAGAACCTGCCTAGTGGGAAAAAGAGAAGGTGGTAAAATTGAGTTTTAAAACTCCCACCCAAACAAGCAATTTGAAAAAAACTCTCGCCTGGATGCTAAACCAAAAAGCAAGAAATTTCAAAGACAAGGCACTCCTGCCAATCCACAAAAAATTAAACAACCCAAGAAGTAGGAAAATAAAGTACATGAGTGCATAATCCCACACAGGGGAGAAACCAAAAACTAGCAAGGAAACACCAAAAAACTAGAAGTTTTACAAAAAACCACCCTTCACCACAGGGTGGAGCAGAGAAACTACAAACAAGGAAAAACCCACCCAAGGAAGGATGGGAAATAAGCAAGGTGTTGGAAATTTTGAGTCCTTAATTCAAAGTTGTCATTGATGTCAAGGAATTAAGTCATCATTATGTCAAGGAATTTTTCAAGAAACAAGTTGTCAAAGTTGTCATTGATATCTAGGAAGAAGCTTCTAATAATATCAAAGGTCAAGAGGAACAATGCAGAGGTTAAATGCAAAAGGGCTCCATAATATTTTTAATATTATGTGGAAGCATAAGTTACAATGTTTTCATAAAAACCCAAGAAAGTTTATTGCAAAGCTAAAGGAAGGTTTAATATTTTTTTGATAAACTATTTAAATTCAAAATAAATTTAAATTTCATAAATAAATATTATTTATACCAAGTTGTAAAGTGAAATGTGGTCTAAATAAAACCAAGGGTTTTAAAGAAGTAATTTATAAAATTTAAATTCAAATGAATTTAAATATTTTATAAATTAAAAAGGTCAAAGAGATAAACAAGCGTCGACGTCTAAAATATTGGAGGAAATTCGAGCATCGATATTTTTACAAAAATGAGGAGAACCATTATAAATACCAATGCCTAAAATGCATTAAAACTTATCCTTTTTCTCGATTATTGAATGTGTGCAATTGTGTTTGAATTTGTGAGGAAGAATAGAAGCAACCATTCTATTTTAGAACCAATGAATACGTTTAAGGGGTATTACACAAAAATATCAAGCGCCAACTAGGCAGGTGGCCTAGTCGCAAAGAGGATAGATTTAGAGTGTTGGGCACTAGGAGACCTGTGTTCGAAACACAGTGACAACATATTGGTGGTTGCGTTGGTTTTGGAGAGTGCCAAAGGAAAGGTGCATGTTTTGCACTAGGTGAGAGGGGAATATTTTGGAGCACATGGTGCTCGTTAGTCCCCAAGCTAGTGCCTAGATTGTGCGGTATTGGGAGCCATGACTAAGGTGTCAGTTGAGGCTGCACTGTGTGTTTGAATCCCCTCCAAGGCAAGGTAATAAATTTTTATTTTAATTTTTGTGTGTTGCCTAAAGTTTGGATCTAAAAGGGTGAATGAAAAAATTGTTATCTGGAAATGATTTTTGATAAGTTGGAGGAATAAGGTATTACGGTTTATTTTAAATAAAGTGTTTTGTCATATTGATTTATTGAAATATTTAAAGGATAGAGGGAGCTTCTTGTTTTGGGTTATTTGAAAAATAATAGTGCATTAAATATTATTGGGAGATTATAAGGTGTAAGTGGTAATTTACTTTTTGTAAATGTTGATGAATATTTTATTAAAGATGGAGTGACAAGGTGTATGTGTGCTTTGATGTTTACATTGTATATTGAGGAAGTTAATCACCTTATAATTTCTTTGAGCTTGGAAAAGCAATGTTTATGGTTTTTGGCAGATTTAGAAGATTCTTTCATCATCAAGAAAAAGGTATGAGCACATTTTCCAAAGTTTAATTTGATTGGTTGGTTTTCTAGAAAATAAGTTTGGAGTGAAAAGGACTTGATTAGGGATTCATTTTGAGTGTGTTTGAGTTAATTCTTCAAGGTTTTCTGGAATAAAAAGTTGTTATTGAAACCTTGTTTTATAAGAATTGTTGTTGAAGTGATTTGTTGAGTGAAGAACTTGAACTAGGGTTTGAAAAGAACATGAGTATCATTGTTATGTGAGAGTTGTTTTATAAGCATTGTTGTTGAGCATTGTTGGAAATATTTTTAGTGAAGTATTATATTCTTGGACTAGGGTTTGTGAGCAATATTTGTTTCATTGAGTGATTGGTTGAGTAGATTTGGTTTAGCCTAGTCAAGTGGATGTGTGAAGTGATTTGTTCAAGTTCCATAAAGCAAACTATTCTATATTCTAAATTGATTTGAGAAAGTGATTGAGCATTGAGTTGAGTTTGAAACATATTGAGTCTCTAAAAATTCTCCTTATGTTTCTAAGAGAGTGATTGAAAGTATTTGAGCATTGTGATAAGTGTAGAACATATTGAGTCTAACAATTTTCTTTATGGTTCTATGAGATTAGACAAGTTCTGTGTGGACTTGTTTAGTAGATTTGAGGCAAGTATTTGAGGAGACTTGTGGATTGATTTTGTGTGAGCTTTTGTGGAAGCTTACAATACATATTTGGATAAGTTCTTGAGAGGACTTATTGAGAATATTTGAGCAAGTTCTAGAGAGGAATTGTAGAGCATATTTGGACAAGTTGTAGAGAGGACTTGTAGAGCAAATTTGAGCAAGTTCTACAGAGGACTTGTGGAGCAGATTTGAGCAAGTTCTAGAGAGGACTTGTAGAGTAGCTTTGGACAAGTTCTGTGTGGACTTGTTAAGTAGATTTTAGGTAAGTATTTGAGAAGTCTTGAGAGAAGAGTTGATTGATTGATTTGTTTAAACCTTGAGTTAAGGTTTGGGGCAGATCTAGTAGAGTTGAGTCAGACCTTTTTTTTGGTAATTAAACTATTTCATTAATACTGGGTTTTAGAGGTTGATCCAAAATCTATGTACAAAATTTAGCCTTAAGCTGAGGAATAAGAACTTTAAGCATATTGAGGATACTCTGTCCTCTAACCTTACTAACTTTCCTTAATTGGGAACCTCTAAACTGATCAGTCCTACCCATACAAAAAACAAGCAACAAGAAGACATCAAAACATTGACTAAAATCCATGACCTAGAAACTCACACTCCCTAGATTTCAACAAGACAACGACCCAAAAAAAAAAAAATGCTCTACACAGAATGTAATGTAACACTTGCCAAGATATACATGTTTAGACTTTACAAAAAAAAACCTCTACATAAAATCGAGTCATGGAGGATCCTAGACCTCCTCATCCTCATCCCTGTCTTGGTCCTCATCTTTTTTGTCCTCGTTGTCATCCATTTCTAGATTGACCTCCATAAATTTGATACTTTGGTAACCCTCATTGAATAAAACCTTGGTTAACACATCCTAAAGTTCCTGCATTTGGTGAATCATATTGGCTGATGAATTCAAAAAAAATGTTTGAGAATAATGATTGAAGGGTCAAGATCTTCATCCTTAGATTCAATTTTAAGGTTTTTGCCACTTCCTTGGACTTGCTTATTTTTTAGCCTCAGAGAGGATCGCGTGGTCGGTTCCTCAATCCTTAGTTTCTTCCTCGCACCTCTGGTGATCGTGTCACCCCATATCTTCTTGGTTGAGGATGCATGAAAGGGCTTGGGTAGACCGTGAATTTCCTTCCCCTAGATCTTTCGATGCAGGTAGTAGAGGAATCATCTTGAGGAATGGCATGGGGTTCAGCTTGGGGAGAGGTGGTGAGCACAAATTTATAGATCACTTTGAGAAGGTTTTGGTTCAAGGGCATGGCATAACCTTTCTTACTATGACACGAGTTTATGGTTTAGTTCAGGGAATTCATTAGAAACTGAGGAATGCTTATAGGATTTACATCCCAAATTTTTTTTACAAAGGTGTAATGGAAGCTTAGGACAACCTTATCAGGGTCCTTGTTAGTAATAAACTCCATTACATTCTTCATGACCACATTCCATGGGATCGGTAGGTCCATCCTCGTAAATCCATTCTTTGCTTCCTTAAAAATCTTTGGATTATCCTTGAATTCGCATAACTCCACCTCCCAGTGGTGCTTCTACTTGTGAATGGACCTCCCTTTGACCATCTACCCTATCATGGTGGCAATAAGGGTGACATAAATGATACTTTTATGCCCTATGA
Source organism: Wollemia nobilis (assembly GCA_028583015.1). NCBI lineage: Eukaryota > Viridiplantae > Streptophyta > Pinopsida > Araucariales > Araucariaceae > Wollemia > Wollemia nobilis. Next base: position 1,476,001 of record JAQPPZ010017247.1, read on the forward strand.
TTTCCACCTTTCTGTCCTCCCATGTCTTCATTACAACCAGAGTGATATCTTCTTCTGCTCCAAAGAACAAGTCAAAAAACTAGGTGAATCTTCTGTCGATGAGGATAGCTTGGGCTACCAGATCCATGACCACCATGCTTGACTTGATGTAAATCATGTTGTCTATACACTTCGTTAGCTTCACCTCTTACCTTCTAGGATGCTCAAAAATCATAATTCTCCACGTCCTCCTACAATTGCAATAAATAGAGAGGTGGTGGCATCTTTGGTTTCCCTTATAGACCATTATCACATCTTCCTTGTGAAAAGTATCATGTCTAGGAGTGTGCCATCATCCGCATTTACTTTGGATTGCTTGCCACTTTAGCAACAATAGCATGCCATCATACCCCACTTAAAAGCTTGTAGGATCCATTATATTTGTAATCATGGGGTGATTTGAAATTATATACTTAGCATAAATCGATGTCCCTAAAAAAGAACATAATCACACAGCATGATTAGGAAGCTTCAACCACCTCCCTCGATACCGCATCCTAAAATAAATGTCTTTTCTTGAAAACATGCCCCCTCCATCATATTTTTGACTTTGATTTCTCTAGTGTGTCAAGCTAGCCCTACTTGTGATCTTGGAATTTTCCAACTGAAGCACCACCAATAGAACGAGATTTCTGATTTGGGACCATTTCCAACATGTAGTGGAACTCCTAATTGGGCACGTGATTGAAGTTCACTCACTCATGATCCACATCATCCCAGTAATTATTTTTCAATTTGAATTATCTCCTCCACATCATGTGGAGCCCCTTGCATCCATGTAATGAGTCCTTCAGCCTCTACATCAATATTAGCCAGCCTATTAGTTTTCTTGTTGGCTTCATGAAAAAAATGTTGTGCCACTCTCTCTTCATGAGATTTGAAAAGGATCCTAGCTTCATTAATGTGGGCCTTGATCCTCCATGGAGGTTTCCTTTCATTATTCAAAAGTTTTATTATAATTAGTGAGTCCCCTTACACTATGCATTTTCCTTGGATCTCCTGCATCAGCTGTAATCCTCACCAAAGAGCCCTGGCTTTAGCTTCATTATTTGTCTTGGTTTTGAGTTGTTCTATGAAGGCCACAACCACATGACCTTGATTGTCTCTAACCACACCTCCTACCCTTGTTCTACTAGTATTATCCTTGGATGCCCCATCAAAGTTGAGTTTGATCCAATCCATAGGGGGAGGAATCCACTTAGTCTCTATTCTAGGATTTGGCTTGCTAAGACACAAGTTCTCATCCAGGGAAATACTTAAGGATTGGGCAAGGAATTTCTCCCTAGATGGGATTAGTTGGGGCCTAGGAGGATAAATACTAAGATTCTCTCTTGCAAAGGCAAGGATTTTGTTGGTTACTGACACCGGGTCATGTTTAGACTCATTGAACGCTCTATGGTTCCTCTCTAACCAGATTTACCATAGGAAATAATGAAGGCATATATTCCATAGGAATCTAAGCTTTAGGTTGATAAAATAACTAGGTCATTGTTGGAAAATCTCGTAGATAGTGGTTGGCTTTACCCACGAGATGTTGAAGGCTTGGAAAAATCCATTAAGTATGGTTATGAACCATGGGAATTCTAAAAAAATGTATTGAATTGACCCCCAACTTGCCCTATGCAAATAACAATGATTAGGCATGATCATTCCTTTTCTTAACATATTATCCATGGTTAGAATTTTTCCTTGTATTACAATCCATTGAAAGTGGGCCAATTTAGGAATCAACTTATTGATCCACACCAACTTGGTCTGTATAGAGGGATCCTCAGGGTCAAGTAATAGCTTGTAGGCATATTTGACTATGAATTTCCCACTTTCTATTACTTCCCACCTCAAGTGATCCTCTTCTGCTCTTATGGAAATGAATTGCTGAGAAAGGATGTATTCAAGCTCCTTAGATTCAGCTTCCAACCCCTGAACCTTAATGGGTTTCCACCTAAGGATACTCCTATCCTGCCTCAAAAAGTCTACCACATTGATCCCAAAGGTCGCATCAGTATATTATTTTAGCCTTACTAAATTGGAATCCAGGACAAGAGCTTCTTCCCTAGCCCATCTATCTTCCCAAAACTTGATATTATTTCCATTACGTAGAGTCCCCAAAATCCATAATTACTCCCTGTGATATGAGGAACATATCCAACCTCTCCTGAATTAGTTGATTCCCCATACTTGGCCCCTTTCAACTTGACATCCATTAACTCATTTGATTTGATAAACATATTAAACTCTTCCATGCTCCTAGAGGATAGGCCAGACCCTCTTTTCTTGTCTGATGGGTATAAGGGTGTATTGAAATCTCCCGCTATCTTCCATGGGATGTCACAAAATAACTCATTCAAATGGCTCAGATACTCCCATAGTGTTGATCTATCTTGCACATTATTGGGCACATACACATTTGACATGATCCATGACTTGTTATTGTCCATGTCATGAAAGAGCATACTTAGGACCCTATCCTCTACCTGAATGAAATTTCCTTCCACTTTATTTGGATCCCACATTACCATGAGTCCTCTAGAATCTCCTCTCGCCTGCTTGAAAGCCATCTCCCCTTGCTTCCATATTCTTCTTGCTATTGCTTTTGATCGAACTTCATCTGTTTTTGTTTCTTGTAGTAAAATTATTGTAGGGTTGATTATTCTCCTTAATGACTTGACCACCCTTTGTTTTAGTGGGAAATTAAGGCCTCTTACATTCCATGAGAGGACCTTCATTTGGATTGCTTTAAATTTTTCCCTCTCTCCTTTTCCTGAGGTGAATGAGATTTGTTGGTTTTACTATCATCCTGGATTGTGATAACTTGTTGTAAAAGTGTCCTCTATTTTCCATTTACTATTTGATTGTCGATATTGAGTTTGTAATGTTTAGTCTCTAACATCTATCCTCTCTTTTTTTCATTTCCAAAATTGATCGAATATTTCATTGAGCTTCTTGTAATGATTTGCTGCATGATGGGGCTATACCCCCCATTGTTTCGTTTGGTACCTATTATGTCTATGCTTGACTCTAATCCCTCCAAGATCTGCCTATATTCTCCTAGGTTCTGGGACATGCTGTATAGGTCATTTGGTAGGCTTTGCGGTAGGACTTTGGAAGGTCCTGCTTTCGATGGGGATTCTAGGTTTTCTAGCCATTCTATCCAAGGATATTCATCCTCCATTCTATTACCTTCTACCTCCCCATCGGCTAGAATTTTAAACCTACTGGAACTGAGTATTTTAGGACTTACCTGGTCCTCCTTTTCGGTCTTTTGCTTTCCTTTCTCCTTTTGCTGGATTTGGGTTTCTTGTTTTTTGTGGTTTTGGTCGTTCTTGACCTGCCTATAGACTCCTTTGCCTGGTGGGACCTGAGGTCCTTGGTTCCTAGTATGCCCTCTCTAATTTAATCCTCTTAGCTTGAATTTATTATGAAATTATTTCTTGATTTCCAGGCTTGGACATTGATTCTTGAGATGGCCCTAGTTTTACATTCAATACAGAAGGCCAACTTATTTTCATACTCAACTGGTTGCTTCCTCAGGTAGTTACCATGGCCCAACTCAACCTAGGTTGGGAGCTCGAAGTCTAGGTTTGAATTTACACATATTCTTACATGCATCATTCTTGAACTTGCCAAAGTGGGGTGGTCGATAGCTACTAGATCTCCTATTGTTTTAGCAATCCCTCAAAGCCAATACTCATGGAAAAAATAAGCTGGGAGATTCAGAAGGTGAACCCATATGGGGGTCATATTGATATTTTACATTTTAGGATCAAAATACTCACCCCAATATCTGAGGAAGAGACTACACATACCAAGGAACCATGGCCCTCCTGTTAGGATGTGTTCTATGTCTTCCTTACTATTGAGGCATATGATGAAAAACCCCCTGGAAAGAGCCATAATATCCATATTACCCATAGTTCTCCATTTATCCCAAGCCCATGCCCTTTTGGTTTCTATATCAGGCCTTCCTCCTAGGAACTTCCCTATTAGTGAATGCATCTCCAGGGACAGAAATCCATCCATGATGTTTGCTGGATTCATTATTCTATTATTTTCTGGAATGAGGGGTGGGAATGACTTGAAGAAGTCATTATTTTTACCTTTTATGGTCTTTGCAAATGACCATATTTTTTTGGGCCCCACAACACCTACCTGGGTCCCTTTTTTAGGATCCTTATTGAGAGGATCAGTCCCTCTAGCCTTACCAACTCGCTCAGAGATCGTATCTTGTCCGTCCTAAACCTCTACATCATTGCCTCCCTCTATATCCTCACCAGTAGCTTGTCCGATGTTCCCACCCAGCTCCATCGTACCTCCTCTGCTGATCCTCCAGTACTCCTCCATTGCATCAATTTTTTTTAACAAGTTCACCTAATTTTTTTTGCATAGCATAAATCACATTAAACAAATATCCTACTCTTATAATATTAAGTGTGGTGGATCTACCTAAATAATGGCCTCCAGATAGTCCATAATAAATTATTTCAATATGAGTCAGGCCTTGAGTTAAGGCTTGAGGACAGATATTGAAGAAAAAATTGTGCTATATTGAACTGTGTTTAGTGTAGATTTGAGAGTAGAGTTTGGTGTAGATTTGAGGATAGGTTTGTGCTAGATCAAATATAGATATTGAGCAAAATTTGTACTAAACTGAAGGATTGTGTTTAGTGTAGATTTGAGATAGAGCTTTGGAGGTTACAGAGTAGAGAGGATAGTAGTCTCAAGTGGATAGATATTCATTAGCCAAGGTAGTGAGAATAGGTCTTATGAGTGGGGACAAGAGTCTTCAAGTGGAGAGAGATCCACAAGCCAGTGCAGTGGAGGTAGTAGTATTATAGAGGATCACCAACCAAAGTAGAGGAGAAGGAGTTCTCCTATGGATAGATATCCATGAACAAGATTAAGGTATTGGTGTCTCCTTTGGATAGAGGTCCATAAGCATTGTAATAGGGAAAGTATTTTCATGAAATATTTTCTCCGTGGAGTAGCCCACATTGGGTGAACCACGTAAATTATGGTGTCTTTATTGTGTGTGGTGATTTATGCATTGCTTTGATTACTGTTGTTGATATTGCTATCTATACATTACATAATATTAATTGGAAAAGTAAAGTAAAAAGTAGTCTTATATTGTTCGCTCCCCTCTCAGTATAAGCTTGTGTTCTTCACAAGGATGCCAGAAAATCAATCGAACTATGATGAAAATACATCCCTCACAGGCCTGAAAAGTGGAACAACAAACTAAGGATCTCCATAGGCCATGAAATCCTCTTGTAGAGAAGAGAGGAAACTACAAAGACGCCAATCGAAGTAGAGGAAGCATCAGACATAGAAAATATAGTCGTGTGAAAGAGACGGGAAAGTTCCTAAGGAACCCAAAAGGAAGGAGCCACGAGGGAAAAACAACTACATTATTTAAATGTATTAAAAGAATGTAAACCTGCATTCTACATTTTTAATATAAAAATTTTACTTAAATGTATCAAAAATATATTTATAAACATTAAAATTAAATGTAAAAATATCTTATTTAATTTTATTTTTTATTTAAAATATATATAAAACAAAAATATGAGAAAATTCATATAAAAATGGATGTAAATATTTATAAAAATAAAATATAAATACGAAAAAAATCAAATCTCTTTACCTCATGTTTTATCCTTTTTTTCTATCAAATTTAAGGTTGAAGTGTTGAAAACACATACAAAATATTTCACCAATGCTTTCGTTGACTCTTTGTTATCTCAGAAGTTGTCAAGAACATGCTACAGTGCACAAATTGGTACAGGTCACCGTAATTAGAGTTAGATTTGCTTTAAAAAACTAGGCTACATGCATTTCAAAACAAGTAGCTAGCTGAAACTAGATGAGCACCAAATTGGAGGTCGTTGAAAAGCTAGCCAACTCACAAACCAAACATGTTTAAACGCGAAGCATTTTTCCCTTCCATATGCATTCCCCGTCTTTTTTCATCCAATTATTTTTTTTCTTGCCGAATTTAAGTTTTATTCGTTGAACTTATTTGTTAAAGTTTTAAATTCAATGAATTTAGAATTTTATCTTAAAAATTTGACAAATTTGATAACTAAGGTCAGACCTAACTGACATGGCCACCCCTGCAGCTTCCATAATAGCCATTCTTTTATGTATTCAATATATTTTTTTCCTTTGGAAAATTAAAGAAGGCTCATGCCTATTTAAAAATATTAAATAATCCAAGACCTTAGTCTCATTAATTAAAGCCATCAAGTGCAAATATTAATCTATTGCTTTTGCTAAACAATTTAAAAACACTATTAAGGCTAATGTTGAATTGTTAACCGAATATCCTAATGAATTAGTCCTTTTAAATTTGAAACCATTACATGCATAAAATATTATTGATATATTCCTCTAGATAAATAATTTAAAGGCATTATCAAAGCAATTATTAAATTTTTAGCTTGCTTTTATGACGATTAGTCAATTTAATCAAGTCCATTATAAGCATTGCTATTATTTAGCTCTCTTTTTTATCAATCTTTAAAGGTATCATCAATGCTATTATCAAAATAATAGCTCAAAATTATTCACCCGCAAATGTGATTAGCCCTACAAAAACATATAAAATTAGTGGCATCATAATCAAAAAATAAAACCAAATGCTACCAATTAACCCTGCATATTCATAGCATCAAAAATGTTTAAACATTAAAATAATAAATCCAATTTTATTATCTTCTCATAAAGGGCCTATACGGGTGGGGTGTGACACCATTCTCCATATCCATTAGGGTATTAAGAATTTCATATCTATTTATGTTTCTCTCTTCTATCTAGTTTGATTATGTCACCTTATTTTGCTTCTTCTTCCTCTTAGGCGCTTCAAAATATTATTTTGGTGTATTTAGGTTTGAGGTTATGGGATGGTATTCTACCTTCTTCTTAGACATCTTGTTGTCATTTCCATAAGCCTCTAATGGGATGAGCTCCTTTTGGATAGTCTTAGGATATAAATTTGCAAGGTGTCTATACTTATTATAAATCTTACACGAAAAGGGGATAGCTTCATAGTCTACTTGTTTGACCCAAGTTAAATCCCTCATATTTATTTCTATTTTATTTGATAATGGGTGATTATGATCCATATCAACATAGATCCAAGCATAAATGGATAAATCTCCCATAATTGTATCTTGGGCTACTCCCACATAGCATCCCAATAAATTATCCAATATCTCAAAAACTAGTTAGCACCAAATTCCATTGGTAGAGTATATAATCAAATCTAAATAACCATTGCAATGGGTTCCATTCATGGATCAAATCCTAGTTTCCAGGGTTGCAAAAAAAGTTTTTCTTATCCATAGCTTATCTTCCCTAATTCAAAATTTTTGTTCCTGTATGCTCTTGAAGAGAAATGCATAATATAGTATCCATTACTAATGACTATTGAATCTAGGAGGTCATAATCCCTAAATATGGTCTCATGCCAATAAATTTATAAATTAAATCATGGTTACTCCTGTACAAAATATTTTTAACCACCAAACATGTTTGATAACAAGCTTGGGATGGTGGGAAGCATGGGGAAGACAACCTTTAACTCTAGACTAGAAACCTTTATCCGTTGGCTTCTTGGTAGTAGAGAAGATGGATTTTAAGGCAACACTTCTCAAATATTCATCCTCAGATTCTTATCTCTTCCTTATTGTGTCTACAAAGGATCACTTGGGATAAGGGGAAGAGGGAGGTCCCTAGAAGGTCCCTCACATGCATCCATGGGTAAGTAGAGAGTATTTTTGAACCTTGAACCTCTCCTAGATAAAAATCAAATAACCAAAATTAAAAAAAGTTAGGGTAAAGTATTCTATGAGGGGAATTGGTCCCCTCATACCTAGGTTTGAACTTGGAAAAGCTATGGAGTGGTATTGGCTTTATATTAAATTGTATACTTTATTGGGAGCTGAATGGTAGAGACGTTTTTCGTAGGACTGCCCAAACTACCGAACTCGTTTCGGCCATATCTCACTCATCCAAACTCGGATTGAGCTGAAATTTTGAGGGTAGATGCCTGAAAAACCCTAGAACATCTCCACCAATTTTCATATCATTTGGAGCAACACAGATCCTAGCGCATCCCTATGTGTGAACGATATATTTGGCAAGTGGCTATGCGAGGGTTTCATCTGGGTTGAGTGCAAGCAGCTCCGGAGGTTGGTTTTTAGGGCCTTCGGGCCCTAGCGACCAATATTTTTGTGGTTTATGCTCAATATTTTAGCAAGAAATGTTGCAGGGGATACAAGATGGGTTAGAAATTTGTCTTTCAATAGATCATACTGTGAACTTGAGTGACAACGACTTCCAATTTGCTGCACAAAAGAAAAGTGAAAACCATACCTTTCCACGGCGTCTAGGGCAAGGATTAAAGAGACCACGAAATAAGTTTCAAGCAGTTGATCAAAAAATGGCTCATATCTCAAGTGAATCTGGTGCTAAGGTGCATCCAAAAAATAATTCTACTGTGAAAACCCCTGTCAAGGGTAAGAATTTTGAAGACTCAGTCCCAAAAATGAATTTTAGGGATGCCCTTCATGGTGGACAGCCTCAACCCAATGCTAATATCAATACTAGGGCTTCTCATAAACCTCTAAGAATGCCTAAGATTGATCCTAGGAAAATGGAGTCAGGATGTCTTAAAGCAGCTGATGGAACTCCTATTGTTAAGCTTGATATGGGTAACATTGAGACTGGCATTGAAGATTTGGAAAAAAGAGGACTAATTTGTCGGTTCGTGGGTTTTCATCCGAGTCTATCTGCTTTCAAAGTTCGGGCTGCAAAAAGCTGGAAAACTAAAGGTGAGTTACAAATCTCTATTTATCCAAATGGTTATTTTCTTGTTTTATTTGCTAATAATGAAGATAGAGAGAAAACTTTTCAAGGGGGTCCTTGGTTTTTTGGAAGGGCGGGGCTTTTCATGAAGCCCTGGCATACTAAATTTAAAGTCGAAGAAGAGATGCCTTCTATAGCTCCCGTGTGGGTTAGACTCTTTGGCCTCCCTATTGAATTTTGGAATCCTACTATTTTTTCTTCAATTGGAAACTCTTTAGGAACTTTTATGATGATTCGCTGATTGTACTCAAAATTTTGAACATATTATTTATGCTCGAATTTGTGTTTTAATGGATTTTGACAAACCCCTACCTAAAAAGATCACATTACAATTTGGGGAAGACACTTGGGAGCAAGTAGTGGACTATGAGAACATTCCTTTTCATTGTAGAATTTGCCATGAATATGGTCATTTGGCCGGTGCTTGCCCAAATAAAATTCTTGATCAAAAGAAAGAAGATATAAACTCAGCAGGTTTCCAAATACCTAAGAAGAAGAACACTAAGAAAAAACCAGTAATGAAGGATCAATCAAAGTCATTTGCTAATATGTTTGAAATCCTTTCCACAAATGATGTCCCAAGTGAGGAAGAGGAAATAATGGAAACTGAAATCTTAGAAACACAGTTTAAATATGAAGGAAAGAACTCAGAGACAAACCAACAAATCAAAGGTTTTCAACAAAAAAAAAAAGGAGAAAATTTACACAAGAAAAACAATATTTCAAATGTCAAAACTTCAAATAATGCGGGTCCCAATATAGACTCCATTGAACCATCTAGTAAAATTTTGGTTGTGTATGAGCATTCTTCAAGGTTAGAAGCCATCTCAGATTCAATTGGAATAAGTCAAGAAACAGGGAAAAAAAAATTGAAGATGGATTCTAATCAAAAAGTAGGTCGCAAGACCAATCAATATCATATGGTAAAAGAAGGTGAAAAGCTTGTAGAGGAAGGTAAGATTAATGCCCTTCCCAACATTTTTAGCCCTGGTATTAATGAAGATCATCACTTGGAATATTAGAGGACTCAAAGGGAGTCTTTCAAAACAAAATGAAATTAGAAGAATGATTCGGATAAATCATCCACATCTTGTTTTCCTTCAAGAAACAAAAATGTCAATGGAGGATATGGACTTAATTGCCGATAAAATTTGGCCTGCTGGAAAAGTGGTTTCCCTCAGTTCCCAAGGGACTTCGGGTGGCATTGCTTGTCTTTGGGACCCAAAAGAGGTAGTTATTCACCATATGGTTGGCATTTGGGGTTTGTTGGCTATAGCTATTCAAAGTAGACATTCCAACCAGATTATGCTCTGCATTACTTGTTTATGCCCGACTTCTTTGGAGGAAAAAAGAAGACAGTGGAAGGATATTACTCATATTATCTCTCATTTTCCTAAAGCTTGGATCTTGATCGGAGGAGATTTCAATACCATCCTCTCTCTAGATGAGAAAAGGGGGAAATAGAAATTTGGACAAAAGTACTGACCTCATGAGCGAATATATTGCAAACCTCCATCTTGTGGATATCCAATGAGATAATGGCCTTATGACTTGGTCTAACAGAAGGCAAGGCTTAGCTTGTATAATGGAGAGATTGGATAGGTTTTTGCTCTCTGAAAATTTCTTAATCCATGGTCACATTCCTAAAGTGAAGACTCTTAATAATGTTGGTTCGGATCATTGGCCAGTCATGGTGGAAATGTGGAAAACCAATGTGAGTTTCTCTCCTTTTCGTTTTCAATTAATGTGGCTTAGAGACATTTCCTTCAGACCTCGTGTGCAACAATGGTGGAAGGAAGGTAAACCTAGGCATGGGACTAAGATGTTCTATTTTGCCAAAAGACTGCAATACATTAAATCCAAAATCAAGACTTGGAACTGGAAAGAGTTTGGGGATGTTCATAAAAAAAAACATGAAGTTATTGCTCATCTTGAAAATTTGAATAAGAAAATCCATTTAGATGGCCTCACGAGAGAAGAGAAGTGCAGATGAAATTAAACTCACAACTCGGTTAGAGGAATGGGAAAAAAGAGAAGAAATCTTATGGAAGCAAAAATCTAGAATTCAATGGCTCAAAGAAGGAGATCGAAACACAAATTTCTTCCACAAATCTCTTCTAGCTCGAAGATCTCACAACTTTATTTCTTCCTTAAAATCAGATTCTGGAGATGTTGTTTATACTTGGGATGGCATGAACTCTATTGTTGTTGATTACTTTTCCAATATTTTTTACTGCTACTCCTCTTGAATTGGCTTCTCAACAAAATGTTCTTCAAGCAATCCCTTCTCTTATCACTTCGAGGAGAACTCTATTTTTACTGCTCCTGTTACTATCAATGAGCTTCAACAGGTAGTTTTTAAAATGCAAAAAGGGAAAACCCCGAGTCTCGATGGTTTTCCTATTGAGTTCTACCAAGAGTTACGGGATATCCTTCATGTTGATTTATTAGAGGTGGTGGAAGAAGCCAGGAAATCCAAAGAAATTTTGAAGGTTATCAATAAAACTTATATTACTCTTGTTCCAAAAGCTCAAGAGGTTGATCATATCTCAGCTTTTAGACCTATTGCTTTATGTAATGTTCTTCTCAAAATTATTACTAAAATCATGGCAGAAAGGTTGAAGCCTCTTTTACATAAGATTATTTCCCCAGAGCAAGGGGGATATGTGGAAGGACGTCAAATAGTAGATGAGATAGTTCTTGCTCGGGAAGCCATCCATTCCATGGATATGCAAAATTCTCCTTCTATGTTCATCCGGTTAGACTTATCCAAAGCTTATGACAGAGTGGATTGGCACTTCCTTATCAAAGTTTTGAGGCAATTTGGTTTCTCTAAGGATTGGATGGATTGGATTATGGGATGTATCTCTTCAGTTTCCTACTTAGTTCTTATCAATGGCAGGCCTTCTCAGTCTTTCCCAGCTTCCAGAGGTATCAGGCAAGGTGACCCGCTATCCCCTTATTTATTCATCATTCTTGTTGAATGCTTGGGTAGGACTATAACCAAAAAGAGGGAAAACAAAACCCTTGAGGGAGTTACCATTGCTCATGGAGCTAGACCTATCTCTCATCTTCAATTTGTGGATGACTCTACCCTTTTAGGTAAAGCTACAGTTAAGGAAGCTTCTAATTTTAAGCAAATCATTAGCTGTTTTTCTAAGGCTATTGGGCAGTTGATCAATGAAGACAAATCTAAAGTTATTTTCTTTCACTGCTCTGCTAGACAGGAAGCCATGGTCTTGGATAAATTAAGATATAAGAAGACCTCTCTTCCAATCACTTATTTAGGTATTCCCATAAATATTCAAAGGCAGAAAAATAAAGATTGGAATTGGTTGTTGGACAAAGTCAAGAAGAAAATTGGAAAGTGGACCAACAAGTGGCTTTCTTCGGGGGTAGAATCACCTTGGTAAAATCAGTCCTTCAAGCTATTCCTATTTATGTTTCTTCCATTTTGAATATCCCAAAGGTTGTTCTTCGAGAATTGGATCAAATCGAGTCATCGTTTCCTTTGGAGTGGTACTAAGGAGAAAAGAAAATGGGCCTTGGTGAAATGGGATACTTTATGTCTTCCTAAGAGTGAAGGGGGTTAGGATTCCGGTCTTCAATTAATAACAACAAAGCTTTAGCTGCTAAATTATATTGGAGGATGTTGCATAACCCCAATGCTCTTTGGGCCAATAATCTTCGTGCTAAATATGCTGAGAACAAAAGTCCTGAAGACCTTGTTCGCTATCAACTTCCTACCAAAGGTTCTCCCATTTTAGCAGTTCTTAAGACTGGTGAGGATTTGATAAAGAAAAAATTATTTTGGATCATTCATAATGGTCAACATGCAAATTTTTGGACAGATTCTTGGGATGGTCACAAGCCTTTGATAACTCGGTTTCCCGATTGGAGGCCTTGGATGGAGGAGCTTCACCGAGCTAATTGGATAAAGGTGGCTAATTACTATCGGTACCATCTGGTAATTCAAAGGTTGGTAGATATTGGATCCCTATTGAGGACTGGCCTATTCAAATCCTAGAAAGGCAAAGACAAGATATCCAAGGCATCCTTCATATGAGATCCCTCTCTTGGTCCCATGAAAAAGATTGTTTTGGATGGAACGACACTACTAAGGGTGAGTATTCGGTTGCTCAAGGTTATTTGACCTTATGCCATAATAATCCCAACCATTCTTCTGACATATTTTCTCAATTGTGGGCTCAAAAGCTCTGGCCTAAGGTGAGGTTCTTTAATTGGCTTTTATTGCATCGTAGGGTGCTTATTGGTGAGCAACTTATGAAGCATGGTTTTCATGGCCCTTTTAGATGTGAAATGTGTGAAGAGAATGTAGAAAATATCAACCATATTTTTATTGAGTGTACTTTAGCCTCTGAGCTATGGAGGAGAATGGCAACTTTACTTGGCTTACAGTGGTCCAATTTTTTCACTTTTGAACAGCTTTGGAGGGATTGGCCTAATCAAGAGGGTGTTGATCATTTTATTAGGCAATTAGTTTGGATGGGTTCTACCATTCTTCTTTGGAATATTTGGAATGAAAGGAACAACCAAATTTTTAATCAAGATAGGAAGGATATTCACTATATTTGGCAAAAGACCATAGCCAACTTAGTTGAATCAGTCCATCATCTCCTTAATCACCCCCAAAACTCCCACCAAAGATGGGATCAAGTGATGCAAATATTGAAGATTAAACCTTCTAAGGGCAACCAACTTAAAGGGAATGTGAGTATTAGTAAGATGGATAGGACTAGAAATTGGCAACCTCCTCCTAAGGATTTTGGAAAAGTCAATCATTGATGGAGCCTCTAGAGGGAACCCTGGAAAAGCGAGTGTGGGAGGAATTGGTAGACTTTCAGATGGCTCCCTGGTTTTTACTTTTGCTGAGAATTTGGGTATTCTTTCCAATAACCTTGCTGAGGGGTATGGTATCCTTAGAGGCCTTCAGGAGGCTACTAAGGTTGGATGGGAAAAGGTGTTAGTTGAGTTCGACTCTCAACTTATGATTAATCTCTTGAAGACTCCTTCTAAGAATCATAAGGTGGATTGGAGAATAAAAAGAATTATTGAGAAGATTCGGTTAATCCAGGATGGGATTTTTGAAAGTTGATTACAATCATGTGGTCAGATATCAAAACAAGAGTCTTGATGCTTTAGCTAATTGGGCTTTGGACAAAGGTGATCTTACTTGTTATGGCCACCCTCCTATATGGTGGGCTTCTCAAATTAGGGAAGCTCTTCTTTCTATCATTTCTTTGGATGGCTCCGAGTTAGAAGGTACCTAGTTTCTTCTTGTTTTTTTTTTTTGTTTCTCTTTGGTTCATTCAGTTTTTTTAGTTCCCTAGCTCATTCTATTCTTTATTTTGTTTCCTCTGTTGATTCTTGCATTAATAGTCTTCTGGTCTAGATAGGTCATTGTTTTGTTCATTTTTTTTTTTTCTTTTGTCTTCTTTGTTTTTTTGTTTAGTTTTTTAAGGTGGGTGGGTTCTTTTGTTTTGTTTTGTTTTTGTGTTCTTTGTGTTGTTTTTTGTTGTTCTTGTGTTTTTGTTGTTTTGTTTTGTTTTTGTTTTTTTATGTTTATTGTTATTGTTCTTGTGTTTTTTTCGTTCTTGTTCTTGGGTTTCTCTTTGTTTGTGTTATTTCATTTTTTATGTGTGAGTGTTTTCTATGTTTTTTGTTTTTGTTTATTGTCTGTTGTTGGTTGTTTTTATTTTTATTTTATTTATTTTATTTTTTAGGTTTTGGTTGTGTTTATTTTTCATGTTTTTTTGGGTTATGTCTTTGTAGTGTTCTGTTGTTTTTGTCTTGTTTGTGTTTTGTTATGTGGTTCTTGTGTTTTTCTATGTGGTTTGTGTTGTGGTTTCTTTTATCTTATTGTGCGTGTTTGGTTGTGCTTTTGGTTTTGACACACTCAAGGAGTTTGTTTTTTATTTTATTTTATTATTTTTGTTGTTATTTTCTTTTTTTAATTTGGTTTTGTGTGTTTGTTTGCTCCTTGAGTATGTCAAAGGTGGTAGGCCAAGTCCGAGTCCTGGGCATTTTTGGTGGAATGGATACCCCTGCCTCCTTGGGTCTTACCCGAAAGTGGCATCCCTTTTGGGATGTTTTCCACAAATAAAAAAAAAAACTTGGAAAAGCTATGATTGTTTTTTTATTGATTTACATTATATTTATGAATTGGATTTTGGTTTTTTATGAATTAAAAAATAAAACTTACCAAAAATTAAATAGAAAATCAGTCATCATATTTCAAAAAATTACTTGAAAGTGTAGAGTTACAATTCTTTAAACTAGATACATAAACCAATATTAACACTGAAATATGCAAAACACAACACACTAAAAATGCTTTGAACAAAATAAAATGCAAGGTAACATAAGTTTTCACAATATAATATATTCTTTATTGATGGGGGGAGCCTAGAAACTCCACTGTTATAATCTTGGATCCTTAAATCCTTTTGATACAATATTACAATAATTTAGGGTTCTCTGAAACCCTAAGAAGTAAGGTCATGGTGTCTTCAAGCGTGTCTTGATCCCAACAAGGTTGAGTGGGCTTTTTGGTATCCAAGGTTGGGCCACTCTAGGTGTTGATGTAGTGCTCCAGATATACACACAATAACACATAAAATAGTTAGTAGTATATGCGAGGGCTCCATAGCGTGAGACCCTCTATATGCAATAACACAAATACTAACCAAATACTGTGAATATAGTGAACAAAAACTAAAACACATTCATAAAATAAATAAATATAGGGTCGATTTGTTTTACCTTCTTACTATTTTTTGATGCATGATGTCTGATGTAGGTGACTAATGCGACGATGCCCTAGCATTGTCCATAGGCTAGAGGGACTTTAGGAATGGGAGCGTAGAACATCTACGGGTATCTAGCAACTAAAGGAAACACTCGTGGGAACCTAGGACTAGTTAGGAGGCACCCGTGGGTGCTTGGTGTTGATAAAAAAGTGCTTGAAGGTTCCTGGAAGCTTATGGGAAATTTTGTAGAAGTAGATCGAGTGAGGATGCAGGTTGCAATGACAGATATGGCGAGCAAGGGGAGCTGAATGTAACAAATGGAATGGAACTAGGGCACAAAAGGTTTGGTAAAAGACTTAAGGCACTCAAGAATCAGGGACTTAGAATCAGGAAATCATGAAATCAGAAAAAGACTTAGGGTTTGAGCCATCAAAATGGCTCCTATTTATAATCCAACCTAGGGCATGCTAGGGTTTCAACGATACTAATCGTGTGGCTGAGATTAAAGCACATCTAAGGGTATATAATAAATCTAGGGTGCAACATGGATTGATGTAAATGGATGGTTGGATTAATTCACCTAAACAAATACATATTTATTAAATATATATTAAAATATAATATAAAATATTATATTTTAATATATATAAAAAATATATATATTGTAGACACCAAAACAGCACCATTCGATTAAGTGACTACAAACACTGATCGCATGCACATACACAACTTTCAGGGCAGTCTTTAGAGGTCAAACAGTGGTCTTGACCACTTGCACGAGAGTTCGGAGGGTCGAGAAAGAATCAAAGCAATGTTAGTCATCTTCAAAACAAAGCCTTAACGAGCCTTAACAAAAGGGGAGCCCAGCCTTGGACGTCGCAAAATCGCGTCGTGATATCACGATGATCACGAAATCGCGACGTCGCGAAATCACGACGTCACGATATCGCGACGGTCGCGATATCGCGATGCGCGATATCGCGACGGTCGCGATATCGCGACCGTCGCGATATCGCGACGGTCGCGATATCGCGACGCGCGATATCACGACCGTCACGATATCGCGCCGCGCGATATCCGCGCCGATCGCCATGATATCCCCCGTCGCGATATCCACCGTCGCGATATCGCGAGTCGCGATATCGCGACCGTCGCGATATCGCGACAGACCCCTGCCTTCGTGCCTGCCAGACACGTAAACATATAAAAGCATGTAACCACTCAAAAGTCGACACGTCATCAGTTAAAGGCAGAGTTAAAGCAAACATTAAAAATGATTTTAAAAAGCAAATATCCAAAGAGAGCATTCAAAGCAATTTACGACGAGCTTTAATGGAATAACAAGCGGTTTCAAAATATCCGATCCGAGGCCACGCCTCATAACTGCGATCTGTCAGTGCGAGCCATGTCCCATAATGGCCCGATAAGGATCAAATCTGAGCGGCCCTTACGGATTTAGGGTTTGGCATTAATGCTCCAAGAGGCAAAAATCTCTATAAAAACCGGCTCGATACAATGAAAAAAGAAGTTACGAAGCATTTTAAAAGCAACAAAGTGTTGTTACACTGAACACTCGACTGCGTTCACCTGAACCTTCAATCCCAACATTGGATCATGTTAATCCATCAATTCGACGACAACTCTTTCTCTGAGATTTTGGGCCCATTCCCGGTGGATTGGTGCCGAGATCGGGATTTAACGAGGCGGCCCGCTTGGGCATCCCGCACATGTTCATTTGTTAATTTAATATATGTTGTTTGCGGAAGTTTTAAAATAGCTCACGTTTATGTTTTAAAATATGTATCTTTCGAATATATTAAAGCATAGCTTAAGTCTTATGCTTTCGGAATACATGCTATTTTCAAATATGATTAAAACGAGTTTATGATTCTATAGACATATGCTTGTTTTCGAATATGTATCTTGTTCCCTGTGAGAATTGCAGGTTTTCATAGAGTTATTTCATTCACACATTCAATAATTCTTCGCATGCATTTTCCATTGCTTCCTAAAGACAAACGTTCTACTTTCATTTAACAGGTGCTATTAAACGTTGTTATTGTTTCTTTGAATACAGGAAGAACAACAGAAGCAGAGATTCATCGGCAACCAGCAGCAGCAACACTGGCCTGTCCAGTTTGCATGTGGGCATGCGGAAGAAAATCATTGTGCACTCTTTGTAATAAGAATCAGGCCATTGTAACCGAACAAAATTAATGTGAAAGGGCTGTGCTCCTATTTTTAATTTAATTCTATCCGTGTTATTTCATGTATCTAGCCAGTTCTGTCTTTTTATTGCATCTCACTGTTTTTATTCCGAAATCTCATGCTTTCAGTGGCGATCACGGTGGGACCCAGGTCCACAGTTTTTATTTTTGGATTAAGTTACTGATCTAAAAATTGCTTTTTACAGGTACGCTATTCGTCTCACCCAGGGACGATTACGAATCTACGCATTTTTCGGGAGAAAATCAGAGACATCCAGTTAGGCAGAAAAGAGGTAGGGGTTTTTATAGCTTCTGTCAAAATTTCTGTTTTTCGGTCTTCTCGTTTTTTTTTTTTTTTAGTTTGGACGGCTTAAAAATTGTTTTATACTTTATTTAAATAAGGGTAGAAGAATTTTAATTTTTCTTGCTTTATTTAAATAAGGGTAGAAGGATTTTAATTTTTCTTGCTTTATTTAAAGAAAGATAAGAAGAATTTTAATTTTTCTTGCTTTATTTAAAGAAAGATAAGAGGAATTTTTTTAAAATTTTCTTGCTTTATTTAAAGAAGGGTAGAGGATTTTTTTTAAATTTTCTTGCTTTAGTCGTAAACTTTTAATTTTCTACTTGCTGTTTTCCAGTTTGTAGTATATGTCTGGCATAGGGAAAGATTTCTTTTTCGGTTGCTTGTTTCAAATTTGCAAAGTAAAATGAATCCCACACACCACGTGGTACTTTAAACCAAGGCGTTGGTCGTAAAACCCCAACCCTTGAGCAAGACCAAAGGTGGATTCCATTATCACTTTGGCTTGAGATATTGCATCCATTACCTCGATCGCGACTGTTGCTAGACGTAAATCCTGACGAAAGCTGACCGAGTGTTGCTGGGGTGATTCCCATGCACGCGAGGATAAGTCTTCTATGGTAGGTGTCATAAACAGAGCGATTCCCCTTCCGTACCGCCTATGTTCCACGTACCATCTGCTCTCACGTACCTATAGTCTCCCTCACGTAAGGGCGGGTATATAGAGAGGTTGGTATATCGGTCCGACAAATGGTATATTGAAGGGGCGACCATTTATGGGAGTCATATGAGCCAACATTATGCATTTAAACATTCTTCCAAAATTGCAAAAACAAAATGAAACACCAAAATGCACTAAACCAGTTTAGGACACACTATTTAATCCGTAAAAGAGATAATCACGGCTTTGTGTATGTGTGTGTGTTCATTTCTGCTTGGTGTGCACAAAAAGACAAATCATCATAAACGAGATAAAATCTGCTTAGATAGTAGCGAAACATCACAATGGTGTACACTCGTAGCCAAGCCCAATCAAGGGCATACGCTATGGAAGGTACACAAAGAGAGGGCGCTAGTCGCCTTCGCTTTAGCCCTGAGGACCTAGCCATACCATCTTGGCAGTCTGGCCTACAACAAAGTCCACATCAGGCCACTTCAAGAAGGAACTATTGGGAACCTCCTCATTGGAATACACCCATTCAACACACCCCCTTTCGGGAAGATGGTTCACATGCAGATCTCAATATAAGTAGACAACCGCCTCTTGAGGCTAGGTTTGAATGGCCACAGCGCGATGAAGCGCTAGAGAGGCATACTGTCCATTTGGAGGGGCAACGTGGATATGGCATCCCTTATTTACCTCCCATCAGAATAGAAAAACAACATCCAGAGCGCAGGGCTCTTTACACAGGGCTAGCTAACTCCGCCCGCCCCTTTCACACCCATAAAAGGGAGTACGAGGAAGATCATCACATTCCTCGAGAACAACAAACAGTGCGGGAACCTTGTGTTTCTGCACCTGCCAAATATCATAATCACACATCGAGGCCAGAACCTCAAACAAATGTCGCTTACCCCGACAAAGGGAAGCAACCCATTGAAATTTTTGACCATCAAGATCGAGGCAAACACATAGGCAAAACATTCAAGCCTCCTCAACAAAAGAGGGCAGACCCGGTTGACCCGGCAGTCGCCAGACATGCCGCTCGCCAAGCGCGAATCACGCAGCTTGAGCAGGGTCATCAGGAGTTAGAATACTTATACCGCCTGAATAAAGAGCGCATGCAGCGCGAGGCAGATGAGTTACGCTATAAACTACCTGAAAGGGTGCCAACCCCTCGCACCCAAAGAGCACAACAGTATGAGAGGCACAACCCGTTGGTGCAGGACAGGTCTCCGCGACCTCGTCAAGCTTTGCCTCCGAGACCTTATAGACCCGAAAGGGAGGCCACTCCCCGGAACAATGATGGGTACCCTCAGCGGGGACTCGATCAAGGTCATAGGGCTCGCCCAGAGACTCCTCAAGAGTTTTATGAGGAGTATGAACCAGAAATAGAATGGGTCGACACGCCCCATCAAGGCGGGAGGGCCGCCAATCGGCCACCTCCCCATAGGCCTCCAGTCTCCCTTGACCCACAACGGGAGCAAACCAAAGAAGAAGAAATAAAATCTTTCGATGCATACAAAGCGCTATTAGAGCGTTTGGAGTCTGTGGAGATAAAAGCTTCTGGGCATCAAAAGCCCACACTACGTCAACTCCGTAGTCATCCGGTGCATCCCTCAGTACCCATACCTCTTTACCCTGAACATTTCAAGTTGCCACAATTGGCAGTCTTTAAAGGTGAGGAGGACGCACAAGAACATGTCACGAGGTTCCTGAGTCAATGCTTCGGCATCCAAGACAATGATGCATTATTTCTTAGAACTTTCATAACCACATTCGCGGGCCCTGCCTCGGATTGGTTTACACAATTGCCCAAACACAGTATCAACAACTTAGATCAACTAGTGGATGCATTTCTTGAACGCTTTGCTTTCAACACAAGGAAGAAGGCATCACTAAGTGATTTGGCCAGCCTCAGGCAGTATGAGGAGGAAACAATAGCAGCATACGGGAACCGATGGAGGGCTTTGCTTTCCAGGCTACCCTACCGTCCCCCTATGTCTGATCTCACTCAGATGTTCGCACGGAGTTGCTTAAAATCAATCTCTGGGCTATTGCTGCTACAACAATACGACAGCTTAGAAGAAGCCTTGGCGCAAGCCAGAGTCATAGAAGAGATTAAAATAGGTGAAGGCACAATTGCCAAGCCTAAGAAGAAAGAGTGGAATAAAACCACTAAGACTGGGAATACGCAATCACAACCCGCAGTGGTTAATCAAGTTGCAATCAATGTTCCCAAGCCAGTGCAAGACACGCAGCCTCAAAAGGCCAATTACCAGGCAGTGCCTCCTAGTTATGAGAAAGATAACAAGAAACAGGAGCAGAATCAGCAGCGTCGCCCTAAGCGACAATTCACCCCCTACACGGAGTCTAGGGACTCCTTATTTGACCGCTTGTCAGCGGAAAATTTAGTAACCCTTCCAGAGATCCCGACTATAGACCCTAACGCTCCTAAACCTAAGGGATATAGAGAGGAACTATACTATAGATTTCATAGGCGAAGGGGACACGATTTGAATGGATGTTGGAAGTTCAAAGGACTAATCCAAGATTTAATCAAAAATAAAACATTGGTCGTGGACAACCCCATAGCGCCAAACAACCAACAAATGGGGGTATTCAAGGACCCCTTGCCTGCCCACGAGGCACAGGCAAAACCTCTCCAAGTTAATGAGGTGCGCCAGAATCTTCCCATGCAAGGATTTGTGGGAATGATCAGCATAGTGACGAGGAATAAAAAATACTCAGCAGTTGCCCCTGGGGCAGCCACAAAGGAAGTTCCGACAACGTCACAGCCTCAACAACACCCTATACAGTCACCTCCGCCTAGACCAAAAATCACGATACGGAGCAAACTCACGCAGAGTTTGCGGACCACATCGGCTAGGCTGTCCATTTACGAGCTTATTCAACAATCAACACCTCATAGGGAAGCTCTTATGGACATTTTAAAAACCATCGAATTACAGCCCCAAGAAGCAAATTCTTTCAACAACTTCGTGGGACACGTAAAACGATGTACTGAGCCGGTCATCACCTTCAGAGAGGATGAAGTCAAAGCAATATCGAATGACGCGGTAGATCCACCCCTGCATGTTGTTGCGCGGATCAACGGGATCCCGTATAAGAGAGTGTTGGTAGATACTGGCTCGTCCAATAATATTATTACCACTGCAGCCCCGAAACATTTGAAGTCGCCGACCTCTCATATCACAGCCTCCACGTACACACTGCGAGCTTTCAATGATGCAATATGCTCGACAGATCGGCACAGTTGTTCTACCTGTCCAGGTAGGACAAAAGACAACACCAACATTGTGCCATGTGTTGGAAGGCGAGATGGCTTACAATATACTGCTAGGGCGGCCTTGGATTCGGGACATGAAGTGTGTCCCTTCCATCGCTCACCAATGCTTAAAGTATGCTTTTGAAGGTGAAATACACGTAGTCCCAATGGACTTAGAACCCTTCAAGTATTGCAACACGGTACAACTAATGCCTCAGTCGACCCTCCCTTCAACGCATTTGGATTTCCAGTTAAATCCATCTAAAAAGGGTCCAATACCGCAGGCACCACTGGTGACCAAAACAGCAATATCCCCGCCAGGTGAACCCTCATCATCTACTCCTTCATTACCAATGCCACCTGTCATGGCTACACAGAAGGACAAGGGAAAACAAATCATGGAAGAGGCTCAGCCCTTAGAAGAGGGGTTGCCCACAATATCAACGGTATCAACAGAGGAAATATCCAGCACAACGGAAGCTGAGACCCCAAACCTACCAAACATGGAATGGACTCAGGAAGGACTCCCGTTCCCTCCCTCCGAAGCATCAACAATCACTGTTGAAATGGCTAGTACAGGCCTGGGGGAGTACATAGTGTAGAATGTTGTGGCAACGCCCGCATTAGAGTCAGTCCAGGATATGGGGAGACCTCGCCTTCCCATAGGAACAGTTGTTCCCCTAGGTCACCCACCCAACCAGACAAACTTTGTGTATGGGGGCCTTGATCATGGTCTTGAACCATGTCAGCAAAAGGAAGCAGACGAAGAACCTTTTGTTGAAAACATCAATTATCTGTCAAACCCACAATTTGCCCTCAAATATCTCGGCCAATGCCATTGGCATGGATATGGGCTAGGCAGATATGAGCAAGGGATGCGTCTCCCTTGCCAACCAAGATATCAGATGCCATATGACAAGTCAGGAGTAGGGTTCAACCACCCCCTGCCCTTGGACATCTTGGTTGAAAATATGCAAGACCTAGAAATAGGCAACAAGGGGGGATTGGCACCAGATCTCTATGCCAACCCAAAAACAGAATTTACATTGGGAGATTACCTCCCATGGTCACCAAACACCCTTGGTAATAGCAGTAATCCCTCTCCTTTGCTAGAGAGAGGCGAGAGTTTGGATACCCATCCCCAAAGAGAATATCAATGGTGTCCGGACATCTTTTCGAAGTTGTTCCCCTTAGAGATTCCAGTTGAGTCAGCACAATGTCAAGAGAGTCAGGTCCCTCCACCAAAAGTGGAACAACCGCAATGGGACCAGATTAACTTATTGGAACAAGGAGAACCATCAACATCGCAAGCAATAGTTGCTGAAGAGAATGAACATTTTTGGATCTCCGAAAGTGACTCAGAAGATGAGACTGAGATGGACTATCTCAGACATGCGTGACGACATTATCATGCTTTAACTCATGAAGATCTAATGGGACAGATGGGCATAAGATTAGGGCATGAATGGTGGGTCGACCCAGCAGGGTGGGACCATGATCTTGGATCCATGGCTCCACATTCACGATGAGCACCGTCCACCTCGAGACCCTATCATAACAACAGTGCCGAGGGAAGACCCCGTCCTCCATTTTGCACATAGGGCCGATCCGTTCGTGCCCGTTCCCCTAGAGCCAGATCCAGAGTATAGGGGGAATCTAGAAGAATCGTGTTATCATGCCCGCGGTAATGGAGACCAAATTCATTCCATCCACATGATCTCCATTGATTTGACCGCACCCATCCGCAATCCGACCGATCCAGCACGGTCATTGCATCTAGACATAGATGCCATCGACTGGGATCGCGTCAATTCACCCCTATCACCAGCAGAGTACTGGCCTTTCGGTGAAATGCCTCATTTTACCCCAAGGACAACTCAGGATATTTTTCAAGCTGAAGAGGAACCTGAGGTTCCAAGCATAGATCTAAATTCAGCTAATGATATCCATTTGATCCCGACTCCACATCAGTTGGAGGACGGATCCCACATGTCAGTCGAGGAGACGACTGACGTAGACATCGGCACAGATCCAATGAATCCATAGATTCTCAAGTTGGGGGTAAGTCTTTCCCTCGAAGAGCAAGCCGACTACATTGCCCTTCTCAAAGAGAAGAAGGAGGTTTTTGCATGGTCGTACAAGGATATGCCAGGACTAGACCCGTAGCTAGTCACGCATAATTTAACGCTTGATCCGACAATCAAGCCTGTAAAGCAAAAACTACGTAAGATGCACCCAACAGTGGCCTTGATGGTCAAAGATGAATTACAAAAGCTGTTGGATGCACAATTTGTCATCTGCGTGGATTATCCACCATGGTTGTCCAACATGGTTCCCATCAAGAAGCCCGACGGGAGGATTCGCATATGCACCGATTTTCGAGACTTAAATAAAGCGAGTCCTAAGGATGATTTCCCCTTGCCGAGCATCGATGCGTTAGTAGACGCTACAGCAGGTCACGAAATGCTCTCCCTAATGGATGGTTTCTCAGGATACAATCAAATTCGTATCAATCCTGAAGACCAACTAAAAATGGCATTCACAACGCCTTGGGGGACATTTTGTTATAAGGTCATGCCTTTTGGCCTTAAAAATGCTGGTGCCACCTACCAACGTGCCATGACATATATCTTCCATGATTACATGCACAAAACTTTGGAAGATTACATGGATGATTTGTTAGCCAAGTCTCTCTTGCGCTCAAATCATATCGTCGACTTAAGCAAGATCCTCGATCGCCTCATGGAGCATAAAGTTAGACTAAACCCCAAGAAGTGCGTCTTCGGCGTTACATCTGGAAAACTCTTGGGTTTCATAGTCTCAAAACGAGGAATCGAGGTGGACCCAAAGAAAGTCAAGGCAATCCTTGAAATGGTTCCCCCAACCACAATCAAGCAGCTCAGAAGTCTGCAGGGAAAGGTCGCGTCGATTAAACGCTTCATAGCGCAATTATTTGACAAGTGCCGACCCATGAACAAATTATTGCACAAGGGGGTTACATTTCATTGGAATGACGAGTGCCAGTCAGCCTTTGATGAGATCAAACAATACTTGGCTTCGTCACCAGTATTGGCACCACCTAGGCCAGGAGTGCCATTCTACTTATACATCTCAGCTATTGAGGTGGCACTGGGCGCCATGCTAGCACAGAAGAATGAACTTCACAAGGAACAGGCTACATACTATCTTAGCCGCACTCTGGTCAGTTACGAACTTAACTATGCATACGTTGAGAAACTCGCTTGGCGGTGGTGTTTGCTACCAAAAAGCTACGCCACTACATGCCGAGCAACACTACGTATGTTGTGTCTAAGGAGAATCCATTGCGATACATGATGAGTCGTACTTATCATAGTAGTCGCACGGCGAAATGGATCATGTTGTTGACGGAATTTGACATAGAGTTTATTGGAAAAAAATCTATCAAAGGACAAGTCATAGCCGATCAACTAGCAGAGGCTCCTCTTGAAGACAATCAGCCTCTGGTCATAGAACTACCCGATGATGGGGTCTTTCATGTCTCAGAATCGCCAGATTCCGATGAGCCTGAGTCACAGGCCGACATAACCCTATTCTTCGATGGTTCTAAGTGTGAGCAAGGTGGTGGTGCGGGAATTGTATTCTTCACACCGTAGGGTGCTCCAATGCCCTTGTCATTTAAATTAAACTTCTCGTGCACCAACAACAACGCAGAGTATGAAGCCTTGCTCCTAGGTCTTCAGACAAACAATCGCCATGAACATCAAAAGACTGAACATCTTTGGTGATTCGTTGTTAATAGTCAATCAAGTCAAAGGGGTATATCAATGCAAATGCCCAGTTCTGAAGGCTTATAAAGCCCTTGTGGACAAATTCCTGGTAAAACTTGAGTGGTATGACATCGAGGCACTCCCTCGATCATCAAACCGTTTTGCGGACACAATGGCCTCCTTGGGGTCACTAATTCCGTAGGACCTTTCTGGTGATATGACAACCATTCAAGTCAAAACCTTATCGCAATCCGTGATGGAGCGTGCAAGCTTAGACTTGACGCCAGGAATCCACATGATACAAATTGAACCATCCTCGGATAGGTTCTCTCAAATCCGAGATCGTCTGAAACACGCCAACTGGGGGTCCTTGTTCTCCCCTACTCCCATTAGTAGCAACACAATACTATTCTTGCAGGTTCTATCCCATTCAAGCATTTGCTAGGGATGAACTTCAGGAGGGATTGGCTGTTCATACTATCGAGGTTTCTGATCAACAGATCGGTATTTACCCATTCGAGACTACCTCAAGTTAGGTAGTCTCCCACTTGATTTGACTCATGC
Source organism: Wollemia nobilis (assembly GCA_028583015.1). Lineage (NCBI taxonomy): Eukaryota > Viridiplantae > Streptophyta > Pinopsida > Araucariales > Araucariaceae > Wollemia > Wollemia nobilis. The sequence goes on from JAQPPZ010017247.1 coordinate 1,502,452, forward strand.
CGCAAAACGAGCACTCAAGCAGAAAGCGGCTAAGTATGTCTTGATAGGAGACATCTTGTATCGTCGCAGACTATGAAGGAATCCTCCTTCGTTGCTTGGACCAACAAGAGTCCACTTGGGCGATCGCCCAAGCGCACGATGGTACATGTGGTGGCCACTTCAGTGGAATGGCCATCGCAAAGCGCATTCTTCGCATGGGCTATTATTGGCCATCTTTAGAGCGAGATTGTTGCACCTATGTCAAGAAGTGCGTGAAGTGTCAACATCATGCCAATCTAATGCACGTACCTTCTCAGGCCTTGCAGACAGTCCAGTCTGCTTGGCCATTTTTGCAATGGGGCTTTGATCTCATTGGAAAGATCTCCCCTGCGTCGTCAGGCCGTCACACGTTTATCATAACGGCCACAGAGTACTTCACCAAGTGGGTGGAAGCAATTCCGCTTACCTCTACGACAGGACCCCGCATTGTGGAGTTCATTTTGCATAACATCATATGTCGTTTTGGTATTCCATCCAAAATAGTCTCGGATAATGGGACACCTTTCAAGAACAAAGACGTGCGTGCTTTGACCACAAAGTACAAGATTCAGCACAACTTTTCAACACCTTATTATCCGCAGGCGAATGGACAAGCAGAGGCGTCAAACAAAACGCTAGTTGCCATCCTTAAAAAGATAGTCGCAGACAATCATAAGGATTGGCACATTCAAATCCCACTTGCCCTATGGGCCTATCGCACTAGCATTCGGACGCCCACTGGGGCCACTCCGTTTTCACTCGTGTATGGCTCCGAGGCAGTCATGCCTCTAGAGTTGGAGATTCCTTCCCTGCGCATATCAATGCATGAGTTCATAGATGATGATTCTGCGCGGCAGGCCCGGTTAGACCAGCTTACGTTGCTTGACGAACGACGCGTTAATGCTCTCGAGCATTTACGCATTTATCAAGAGCGACTTAAGAAAGCTTACAACATGAAAGTTCACCTCCGGGACTTTCGCGTTGGTGATTTGGTTTTGAAGGAAAATCAACAAAATTCCAGTTTGCCATCCCACCTTAGGGACAAGTTTGCGGCCAATTGGTTAGGTCCATATGTCATTGATAGCAAAATCGGACCCGGGACATACCGGCTAGCTTCTCTTGATGGTATCAAGGAAACAGAACCCTTGAATATCAGTCATTTGCGACCATTTCATATCTAAAGAGAGCCATATCCCCAAAGGCTCCAAGGATTCTTACAATCGCTTGGTCAATCCCACAAAGGCTCCAAGGATTCTTGCAATCGCTTGGTCAAACCAAAATGCTCCAAGGATTATCACAATCGCTTGGTCAATCCCAAAGGCTCCAAGGATTTCCACAATCACTTGGTCAAAAAAAAATCATGAAAATTCAAAAACAACAAAAATCACCAAAAACAACAAAAATTTGCATCTCATTTCTAGGCATATTCAAATTCATCAAATAGAGAGTTCTTCTCGCAATTCATCTTCATATTCACCAAAATCAATCCATCAAAAATACAAAAATATGTAGCTGCATTAAGCATTGCATCCATACATTGCATATTCATGGTCGTACAGGTCAAAGGCACCATAGGCTGTCATGGTTCTACTAGTCCATCTTGTTCCACACTGTTCCATTTTACAAAAACAGCAAAAACACCATTCATTTTACCACACTAGAGTCAGTGGTCTTTTAATGTATCAAGAGTTTTTCGTGATTCAGTCATCATTTTGCTCTTTAGCAATGAAATGTATCAAGTCAAACAGATTTTACGAAGGTAGAGTTACACTTGCAATACACCTTGTTACGTAACATCCCAACACAAATTAAAACACATAAAAATTCCCGAGTTGTGTGAACGAAGGATGAAACCTACATAGTAATCCAGGTTACCATAAGCGAAACGGTTATCTTGCTCATCCCCCTGTGCGAATGACCCCAAGAATGCTGAGAGTTGGCAAAAGGACAAGCATCCTCCCTACCCAATTCCCTAAGAATCCCAAAGTTGCAAAACGTCAAAAATTTGCAAAATGTCAAAACTCCAAAATTTGACACCCTACAGTGCACATATCAAAAGGCACAAAGAATAGTGATTATCGTCACTCCATATCCAAATCCCTTGCTCAAGAGAAAAAGAAAAATAAATCAAAATAAACAGTGATTATTATCACTATAACGAGCAAGTATCCCAATACAATTGAAGAAAAGAAGGGAGTTGAACTTGAATCCCTGGAACTCTCAAAGATTCTCGACGAGTCATGAGGCAAGCCTCAATACCGGTTTGGTTGATAGCCTATCGGTCACTCGGCGGTAAACTTCTCGCATGACGATATATCTATCACATTAACTTGTGTATAGATCAATATTTGCATGTGGATGAGCTAGCTTATGGTATCCTGGAGGACACCGCAGATTAATCTAACTACATACAACAAAGGAGTTAGTGGAGCTAATTAGGTGATCCTCGATACAGGTTCGGTTGAAAGCCCATCTGGAACTGGCGGTATCCTGACAAATACCACATAAATGAACTCAATTGCACACACAGGGATGTGAAATAGCTTGGTCAAAAACAAGTCCGATTCATACCTTGTTCAAAAGTCTTGTAAGATAAAGTACAATCATGGCTAGTAAGTTAAAACCGTCTGAGTCTCGGAAAACCTTTGCTACATTTCTAAACCAATTACACTACTTTTCATCCTTGCAATACCATCAGAAAATACAAAAAGAAGAAACACCACATTTGTACATAGCAAAGTAATGGAGTTCTAAACAGTCTATGGTGCCATAACCAAATATCACCAAGTCCATACATCCATTTCATTTCTGCATATCACATGCATTTACATTCCTCATGCATCCATCAAAATAAATCAACATACAACATTAGTAATTATCATACCATATGCATCCATCCATATGAAGTAGCATGCATCCACCAACATCAATCATTGTGCATAAAATCATGACATCTACGTAAAGAAAGAAAATCCAAACAACAAAAACATCACAAAAATGCAACACAAAAAGAAGCAATAAGCATTGCCGGACACGAGTGCTCTTGCACTCAACCTCTTGGCATAGAAAATCGATGTCGGGGCTCAAATTCTCATTCTCCTACTTCCCTAAGAAGGCTATCATAGCTGGACCGCTCCACGGGAAGATGGGTTTTTGATGATTTCACCCCATTATGGCATCACCAAAAGGGTTAACACCCACCAAAAATAGGTCCAAATGTCAGGAAATTGCACGTGCTCAAATGGAAAAACATCTAAAGGCACCCTAACCTAAGTCATCTTGGGTCAAGCGACTCGTCGCTTTTCTCACGAAGGTCATTCCCTCATCGATTCGTCGCTTGAGGGGGTAGTCACACTTAGTCACCAATCAACAAGCACACACCCAATCAAGGCAATGACATGCATTCAAAGAATCATTGACAAAGACAATCACGCTCCTGCTTGGGGAAATAAACAAGCAATCATTAAGTTGATCAAATACTTGGCATTCCCGAAGCATGAACACAAGGTTCCCCCGATGGATAAAAGGTTGCGCCCTTTGCCTAATCATGACTGATCAATGTCCAAGCTCAAGTCACACCTCACCAAAATAGGTTAACACTTGAAATCAAATTCCTTAGCTCGTTAGAAGCAAGGATTCAAGAATGCATGCCCTTTCCATACTTGGGGCATTAAAAGTTGGTTAGGTTACCAAGAAACCCTAATCATTAGTGCTTTGGTCGTATATTTTTGCTCAGCACTGCGTCACCCGCAACGCTTCCCAAAAAGGGGCATCTGTAGACACCAAAACAGCACCATTCGATTAAGTGACTACAAACACTGATCGCATGCACATACACAGCTTTCAGGGCAGCCTTTAGAGGTCAAACAGTGGTCTTGACCACTTGCACAGCAGTTCGGAGGGTCAGAAAAGAATCAAAGCAATGTTAGTCATCTTCAAAACAAAGCCTTAACAGAGCCTTAACAAAAGGGGAGCCCAGCCTTGGACGTCGCGAAATCACGCGTCGCGATATCACGATGGTCACGAAATCGCGCGTCGCGATATCGCGACGGTCGCGATATCGCGACGGTCGCGATATCATGATGTGCGATATCGCGACGGTCGCGATATCGTGATGCGCGATATCGCGACCGTCGCGATATCACGACAGACCCCTGCCTTCGCGCCTGCCAGACATGTAAACATATAAAAGCATGTAACCACTCAAAAGCCGACACGTCATCAGTTAAAGGCAGAGTTAAAGCAAACATTAAAAATGATTTTAAAAAGCAAATATCCAAAGAGAGCATTCAAAGCAATTTACGGCGAGCTTTAATGGAATAACAAGCGGTTTCAAAATATCCGATCCGAGGCCACGCCTCATAACTGCGATCTGTCAATGCGAGCCATGTCCCATAATGGCCCGATAAGGATCAAATCTGAGCGGCCCTTACGGATTTAGGGTTTGGCATTAATGCTCCAAGAGGCAAAAACCTCTATAAAAACCGGCTCGATACAATGAAAAAAAGAAGTTACGAAGCATTTTAAAAGCAACAAAGTGCTGTTACACTGAACACTCGACTACGTTCACCTGAACCTTCAATCCCGACATTGGATCATGTTAATCCATCAATTCGACGACAACTCTTTCCTTTGAGATTTCGGGCCCATTCCCAGTGGATTGGTGCCGAGATCGAGATTTAACGGGAGCGGCCCGCTTGGGCATCCCGCACATGTTTTTGTTAATTTAATATATGCTGTTTACGGAAGTTTTAAAATAGCTCACGTTTATGTTTTAAAATATGTATCTTTCGAATATATTAAAGCATAGCTTAAGTCTTATGCTTTCGGAATACATGCTATTTTCAAATATGATTAAAACAGTTTATGATTCTATAACATATGTTGTTTTCGAATATGTATGTTGTTCCCCATGAGAATTGCAGGTTTTCATAGAGTTATTTCGTTCACACATTCAATAATTCTTCGCATGCATTTTCCATTGCTTCCTAAAGACAGACGTTCTACTTTCATTTAACAGGTGCTATTAAACGTTGTTATTGTTTCTTTGAATACAGGAAGAACAGCAGAAGCAGAGATTCATCGGCAACCAGCGGCAGCAACACTGGCCTGTCCAGTTTGCATGTGGGCATGCGGAAGAAAATCATTGTGCACTCTTTGTAATAAGAATCAGGCCATTGTAACCGAACGGAATTAATGTGAAAGGGTTGTGCTCCTATTTTTAATTTAATTCTATCCGTGTTATTTCATGTATCTAGCCAGTTCTGTCTTTTTATTGCATCTCACTGTTTTTATTCCGAAATCTCATGCTTTCATATATATATGTGAATAATGATTATAAATGGTAGGAAAATAGGGATAGTGGGCAAATTAGCTAGGATTTGGTGGTGGAAATGGCAGGAAGGCTAATATGGAAGGCAAATGGCTAGGATTTGGTGTCTACAAATGCCCCTTTTTGTACTGCATTGCGTGAAACACAATGCAATGCAAAAATACGAGACACCCATTTTGGCTAGGTGCAGAAGCAACTTCTCTATATTGTTGGAATGTGAGCTTGAAGAAAAAAGAATAAAATAATTCAGATTTTTACGTAGCTTACCCCCTCAATTGGTGAATGAGGTTATGGATGAATCTCATGAGCCAATTGAAAAATATGTGCAAATGAATGATGGATAATGTGATACCATTTTTTCCCCAATGGTGGAAAGGGGGTTGGTGGAAAATGTGATATGATGTGTCTATTTTTTCCCCAATAGATGAAGGATTGTGTGTAAATATGAGGTGGTGAGGATGATATCAATGATGTAAAATTTGATATCATTTTTACGCCAATTATGGGAAGGTATTTTGCCAAGTGTAGATACCATGATCATGTAAGATGTATCCCATTGTGGGAAAGTTATAACCAAAAATGGTTGTCCCCAAATTTGGGGTGATTCGATGTTGTTGAAACACTGCCTTTTCGGCATCATTGATATGCAAAATGATGATGCAAAAAAAAAAGTATCAACCTTGGATGGCCTGCTAGTGACTGTTTGGATAATTCCCATAATTGGAACCAATAATCCTAACTAGTGTCTATCTCTAACGTATTAAGGATATTGTGAATGATGAAATTTGAGTTTTATCCATGTTTTAAGCCTCACAAACTAGGCCATCAATGACAACAGTTGTGCAAATTGTTCTTGGAAATGTTTCAATATAAATATGAGGAAATACCAAATATTATTGTGATTTCGAGCAAGGAGATAAGTGATGATGATAATGGTTAAGTTTCCTTATTGTAAGCTATTCATCTTACCAAATTGCATGAACCCAAATTTCTGCAATCGCCAAGTGTGTAGAATAACCCACTAGATACAAGATTCACTTGCATGTTATGTAAACTTGGAAAATATAGAAATGATGATGTGAAATGAGGTGGATATGATGTATGAATAGTGATATGAATGATGATGGTCATTTTGTGAAGTTTTGGGTCATTTTAGGTACTTTTGGAATTGGTTTAGATCTTTGTTTTGGTCGTTTTCTAGCATTGTTGTTTAATCATGGGCACCAAACTTGGTGGCATATAGGATGAATGACTCATGACGTGACATGGATGTTGACATGGAATAAGACATGGATTTTGATATGGAAGATTGCCTAATTTTGTAGAGACTCAAACATCGTAGTGGCATAAAAAAAAAATCACTAAAATTGCCTAATCCTTATAGGACCAAATGTGTGTACAGGGAGTTCATTTACTAAATCAAGAGCAAGGTAGTGATCCTAGACAATAAAGAACCAGTGTGTGTGCAAGCGATTTTATTAACTCATCTTGAGTAAATTTGGTAAACCTGTTATGGATAAAACCAAGAAGCTAACTTTTCTGTATGAGCAGTCAGAGGTCTATTTTAAAAGAGACATGTCCCCACATATGAGTGTACTCCTCTACCATTCAAGCATCTATATCTTTGGTGGAGGCTAAATCCATAGTCAATGACTTTTATTTTTTATCTTTTAATTTTTGGGTATGACTACTTAACCGTCTAATTGGAAATGTAGTACGATCCTTACAACTCAATTAATCAGTGGTGTTTGATAAAAATACTTAGAGTTTTTGTTAGGGATTTTTGCCTATTCTTTCTTTTATTTTTGGATTAGTGGTAGTGGTGACAACCACTATTTTTATGGACTATGTTACATGATGGGACTAGCAAGGATGACCCTTTTCACTTCAAGGTTTATATCAAGTATGGTGTTATCCCTTTTTGACACAAGATGTTTTTAAGATGTGAAAGTTGTTCTTGGTTCAAGAATATTTTTGGAATCAGGTCCCAAACTCTAGATTTTTATTTTTGTATATGTGTAATGGTCTTAAGAAGAACTCAAAATGATTTTTGGAGATTTATTAAAACATTATGAGTGGATGAATGACCGAAAAAACCTAGGAATTTGTGAATGTGACCTTGCTAATGACAATTTGACTTTATGGAATGGTGTGGATGACTTTGTGAAGGTGCCCATGATTAATGTAACATGACTTTTGTAGGACCAATTAAGACCTTGAACTGAATAAATGATCCTTGAATATGAAGTAAAAAATGTGGATGTGAATGCAGTATATGATGTGCAGTTTTATGAAATGCAATATGAAATGCAATATGAAATGTAGGTGAATGCATTGTTTTTTTGGAATGTTGAATGCAAGTGGAATGCAATTTTATGAATGAAGTGTTAAATGTAAGGTGTAATATGCAATATGTAAAATGAAATGCAGTGTTATGAATGACATGTATGCAAATATTTTTGTATATTAGCCATGTATATATAATAATCAAATCATGCACATAATTCTCTCAAGTGTATAACATTAAGTGGTTCATATTCTTCCTCTCTCTAGACTAGAAAGCCTATAAGTATCGTTACCCACTTTTTGTGTAACTATGTATGGACCTAACCAATTAGCCATGAATTTATCATGAAGATGTGATAATGCATTGGCATTTTGTTGGTTCTCTTTAAGGACAAGATATCCTACTTGGAATTCACGTAGATGAATTTTTGCATTGTAAGCACATTTGAGGCAGTCTTGATAAACTTGTAAATGCTCTAAAGCATTGACTCACCTTTCATATAGAAGCATGAGTTGGTCAAGACATTCTTGTCTAGTAGTGTTGTCATCTATGAATTCCTGCAAAGAAATTTGTAAGGAAAGGATCTCAAGCTCAAGAAGTATGATTACTTCAGCTTCATAGACCAATGAAAATGGTGTTGCCCCTGTAGACATGTGAATTCTTGTTTGGTAATCCCATAATGCCAAGGAATTTTGTGTATGCCAATCCCTATGATTTTCTTTGACAAGTTTCTTGAGAATAGGAATCAAGGTCTTATTGGAAGCTTCAACTTATATATTTGCTTATGGGTAATAAGGAGTCGAGAAACTATGTTGAATGTTATATTTATCGCGAAGTGCTCGAACATCCTTGTTCTTAAAAGACTTGTCATTATTTGAAATTATTTTTGAGGGGATACCAAAATGACAAATGATATTATGGGGTATAAACTCCATAATTCTAGGTCATGTCATGTTGGTTAAAGGAATTGCCTTAACCCACTTTGTGAAGTATTTACTGGTTGTGATGATGAAAGTATGTTGTTCTGAGGAAGGAGGTGAAATTTTACCAATTAGATCTAGGCCCCATTATGAAAAGGGCCAAAGGCTTTGAATAGGTTGTAAATATTGTGATGGTACATGAGTTAGATTGGCATGTTCTTGGAACTGTTTGCAATGTTTAACATAGGTGCAAAAATCACGTTCCATTGTGGGCCAATAATAACCCATGCATAGAATACACTTTGCAATGGACATTCCACTAAAATGACCACCACAAGTACCATCATGGGCTTCATATATGGATCTTTGAGCTTCACTAACCTTGAGACAACGAAGGAGGACTCCATCATAACCATGTTTATACAACATGTCCTCCAAAAGAACGAAATGATATACCTTTTTCTTGAAAGTATGCTTGGTAGTTTGAGACATGTCAGATGAGAGTGTTCCAAACTTGAGAAAGGCTACTATTTGGATCGACCAAGGCTCATATGAATCTGATTGGATAAAGCAAACATTATTTTCATCTTTTGACTCAGCACAGGAAATTGCAGATTTAGAGACCGTTGAAATGGTAAGGGGTTGTACCTCTCCCAAGGAGTCTTTTGGAATCAAGGATCCAAGGGAGACCATATCATCTATAAATCTATTAGTGGAACGTGGAAAACTACTGATTTTATACCAATTATCCTTAGAGAGCAACCTCATTGCTACTTCATGATAAATCTTAATGGTAGGTTCTTTGCTTTGGTATTCTCTATTAATTTATTTGAAAACAAGTTGAGAATAACCAAATATCCTAATACACTTAATGCTCATAGCTATTTCTAAATGAAGACCTAAGATTAAGGCTTCATACTTTATGGTTATGTTTGTGCATTAAAAGTCTAGTTTGAATGACAAAGGGATAGGTACCCCTTGTGGTGTGTGAAATACAACTCCAACACCTTGACCTTTTGTGCACTTAGATCCATCAAAGAATAGTGTGATATCGACATCTTCCTCCAGAATGACATCTTCTTCTTGTTCAGTGACAACAAATACCAAATCATCTAGGAGCTCAATAATCAAGGGATGATAACTAGATAGTGGAGCTTTCACAAGTTGATCAATAATAACCTACACTTTAATGGATTTTTGGCTAATGAATTCTAGGTTGAATTCCATAAGGAGAATTATCCATTTAGCGGTGAAGGTATTATTGTAAGTGCGAGATATCTTGTATTGCAAAGGATTTTCTCTAGCTATGACATAAGTTGTGTGGCTAATCATATAATGTCGAAGTGTTTTAGTTGTGAAAACCACTACTAAGCACAATTTTTCTACATAAACGTATTTAGTTTCATAGCTTACCTATTTTTGACTAATTTAGTAGAAAACTTGCTCTTGATTTTTTTCATTTTTTTGTGTAAGCATTGTCCCTAATTCAAAGTCTGTTGCTGAGATGTAAAGATAAAATGGGACCCCTGAACAAGGAGGAGCTAATACTGGTAGAGAAGTTAGGTATTTCTTAATACCATCGAAGGCTTTTTGACATTCATATGTACAAGAGAATGGCACTCCCTTTTTTAGTAGGTGATTGAATGGCCTACATTTGTTGAAAAGTTGCATAATAAATTGATAGATTGATTGAATATTTCCTTGTAAACTATGCAATTCCTTTAAGTTAGTTGGAGGAGTTATCTCTAAGATAACCTTGACCTTGTTAGGGTCCACCTCAATACCTCTTTTGGAGACAATAAATCCTATAAGTTTGCCTAAGGTAACACCAAAGACACATTTCTTGGGATTCAACCTTACATTATGCTCTAGGAGTCATTCAAAAATTTCTCCAATACACCAATATGTTCTTATTGAGTTTTAGATTTAGCCAAGAGATCATCCATATAGTCTTCGATAATCTTATGCATGTAGTCATGGAAAATGTATGGCATGGCACATTGATAAGTAGCACTTGCATTTTTAGGCCAAAGTGCATCACCTTACAACAAAAAGTTCTCCAAGGTGCAGTGAATATTGTTTTATGTTGGTCATTAGGATTTATTCGAATCTAGTTGTATCTTGAGAAATATTCCATGAGTGAAAACATTTCATGGCCAACATAGGTATTGAAAAGAGTATCTATATTTGGAAGAGGAAATTCATCCTTAGGATATGTTTTTTTATGATCTTGAAAATTAGTGCATACGCATATCGCCCCGCTAGGATTACGAATGGGTACCATGTTTGAGATACACTCAAGATAATCGATAGGAACTATGAAGTTCATATCTAAGAGTTTTTGAAGCTCTATTTTTACCAAGACGATCACGATAGGATGCATTCTCCTAAGCTTTTGTTTGACCAGCTTAGCATCATACTGTAAGGTGAGATTATGGACCACCAAACTAGGTTCAATATCAGGCATGTCCTTGTATGACCTTGCAAATATACCCTTCTTTCTCTTGAGGAAAGCAATAATTTACTCTTATTCATCAGGTGATAAAATTTTGCCAAGCTTGACAATTTTGGGATTGTCATTGTCTGAACTAAGGTCCACATTGATAGTATATTCAATAGACATGTGAGAATCTTCCTCAAGTTGATGGGGTGTAGGGATGAGATGAATATCATATAAGATGTCATCAAACTCTTCTAGCCTATCCTCATCTATATCTTCTTGGAAAATCTCAATATCCAAAGGTGAAGGTGAAGATGAAGGCAGAGGGGAGGGAGGAATGTAGTTGGCAAAAGCCCTCAACAGTTCCTCAAATAGGACAAATTTGGCAAAGGTTGGAGGCAAGGAAATCTGGTCCATATAAATAAGGCTTATGTCAATTAGAATTGGTTTAGCCGAATCATATGGATTGTAGAGCGGGGTGAATAAATCAATAGGATTCATGTTGACTTATGGGCAAGGTGGAAAAGGTTGGATGGAATGGATGGAACCTAAGAACCGATGCTAGAATCTTGGTTAACCTAAACAATAGCAAGCAACACAAAACCTATTTTACTAAATGGTATATTTACATATGTAATGCTAAAAAAAGGAAACGTGTTTTTGAATTTTTTTTGCTTGATTTATTTTTGATTTTTTTTTTGTAGTGGTGATAACCACTGTTTTGAATTTTGTACATATGTTACAAGTTGCTTACGAAATGGCTTAATAGAATGGAGGTGGTGGCTCACCAGTAGGGGCAACTCACTCTTGTGGAAGAAGCAAGTAAAAAAAGGGTTCATGGATGAAGAACATGTTGAGATAAAACTCATCTTTTTCGTTTTGAGGAATAATGGGCTTCGATTCTTCTTCATATTCATTCAAAATAATTGATATAAGTTTGAATTATTCATAGATTTCCTCATTAGAATTATCGGGATGGAGGGCATCTTCTCCTGAATTGAGGTTAAGCCTTTGGAAGGCTTGTTCAAAAGAAGATATGGTAGGAAGTGGGTGGAAACCTAGACCTAAACGGTCATGCACCTCTTGATATGGAACATTGATAGGTTGATGCACACCCTATTCATGCAATCCTAGGCCATGGCCTTGCCAATTGACAATGTGGAAATATTGAGATGGAAATCCTGACATGTTTGAAATATTGGCAAGTTTTGGTTCTTTGGGCTCTTCTATGGGTGTTGGGCTTGATGAAGATTCAATGCCCCCATATACAAAATTAATGCTATTTGGAGTTGAACCCATATTGTAAACTGCTCCTATTTCTAAAGGTTGGTCACGTGGGTGACCGAAATCCTTAGCAATAGGGATGGTGAGGGGTATGATGGTGATGCCATCGACCATGTATTCACCAATATCAATATTTGTGATATGGACTTTGACTTGGTATGATATGGAGGGATTATTATCAGGTGATGGATCAGGAAAGGGTGGAAATGTAAGTATCTCACAATCTATAAATTTGACTTGTGAGACATTATACGAAGGATATGGATTAGATTGGGAGGGTTGTGGAATGGTTGATGATGACTTGGATGGTAATGATGTTGATGATGTGGACTAATTATGACCACATGTGCATGTAGTTATTGATGATGATGATGAGGGTATGGTGGTTGGTTGAGGTTTGGTGATGGGGAGCTCTTCAGGAATGGGATCCTTTGATGAAGAGGTTGGTAGAATGGTGGATGGATTGGATGACGGTGATAGGAAAAGATGAGTGGAAGGGAACATGGACTCATAAGGATTTGAGATGATATTGCAATACTTAAATGGCTCGATATCCGTTGGTATGCAATGTACCTATCCCTCATGGACATATTTCAAGCATTGATGTAAAATGGAGGGGACACATCTCATTTCCCTCATCTAAGGTCTTCCAAGTAGTACATTGTATGCCATGGATCCTTCCAAGATGTGGAACATTGTGTGCAACATTTTAGCCCCTACTTCAATGGGCAAAACAATAGTGCCAACTATGGAACACAAAGCATCATTGAATTCTTTGAGGGTGAAGGATGATTTGGTGATGTGATATGGAGGAAGGTTCAAATTATGGAGAGTGGATGTGGTGATAATGTTGATAGAGGAATCGATATCAATGAGGACTCTCTTGAAAGGTTTCTTGTCAATTAGAGCCATGATATGCAATGGAGGGTCTACTAATCCCGATGATATTGGCTTAATCTCAAAGTCATAAAATGTTATGGAAGGCTCCATGCATGTTTGAATGCTCCCCACAAAGTTATTGAAGGCATTAGGATCTTGTGATTGCAATTCGATGGATTTTAGAATTTCCATTAATGCCTCCCGATGTGGGGGAGATTTTTGTATTAGCTCATATATTGACAATTTGGCGGATGCCATTTTCAAACTTGTAGTTAACCAACTACTCAATGAGATGACTAGTCGGGATGGATGATTGATGGGTGGATTTGATGGATTCAATTGACTAGGTATATGAATGGGTGATGATGGATTAGGGGAAACTTGGATGGGTGGCAATGTAGAAGGTTGTGAGACACTTGCTTGAGGTTGTTGCCTTTGTTGGTTATTATGTTGACCTCTAGTGACCACATGAATGGCCCCTACAAAACCTTGGTATTGTTGAATATGGTTGACTTGGTTAGGGGGAGTTTTGGTGTTAGATCCCTCTATGTTTGGTTGCACCTCCTCGTGATGAGGAAGTGGTGTCTAAAATATACCAAGGTCTTGGTTTTGTTGAGCAAGGGGACTATTAAATTTAATTGCCCCCAAGTCAATGAGGTCTTGGACTACATTTTTAAACATATGACAATTGTTGATGTCATGCCCATTTTGCCTATGATAGGGGTAAAATAAGTATTCTCGATAATTTTTACCATGCTTGGTGGGATCATCTAGTCTAATGTCGAGCAAAGCAAGTTTGTTTGTCTCATACAACCTTCTAAACAGAGAGGCATATGACTCATCTAGTGGGGTATATTGGTGATTCTATTGGATAGACTATCATCGGGGATGGTTTTCCATAGGTGGCACTATGTTTTGAACTATTGGAGCTTGTGTTGTTGAGGGGACCGCATGATAGGAAATTTGTTGTGGTACTTGTTGCATAGGTTGTTATTGTTGAGCCATTATCGGTTGGCTCATGACCACTTGATTGACTTGATTGGATTGGGTGGTTGGGGTAGCCTATGTTGATTTTTATTGGCCTAAATAATTACTTTTTTATTGGCCCTTGTTTTGCCATTCTTTCTTCTTGGGCTTAATGATGCCTTCTTGGATTTTGATATCCTCAATGACACTAGCCTGAGCTAAAGCTTCTTCAAAATTTTGATAAGTTCTTAGTTGGAGCATCCAAGAGATGGGTTTTAAGCAACTCTTGGTGAATAACTTAATTAGCTCGTCCATTGGTAGGGTGAATGGTAATTTTGTGATGATAACCCTCCAATGGTTTTTGAAATCATAAATAGATTCATCATCTTGTTGTCTTAAGGTATAGACATCAGATAATGAGATCTTATTTTTAACATTTAGGATGAAGCGGTCAAAGAATTGCTCAATCAATTGGTCAAAAGTATAGATACTATGGCTTGGAAATTGATTGTACCATTCTATGGCATCCCCTCCTAATGTTTGAGGAAAAGTTTGAAGCATGAGAGAATTATCATATTGAATTCTGAAGCATGCATGAACAAAGGTGCTCACATGTTCTTTGGGATCCTTAGTTCCCTTAAATTTGTCAAACTTGGGTACCGTAAATTCTGATGAATATGGCGGGGTTGGTACCGAAGGATGAATTGGTTGTTTGATCAATTAGCATAAATTTGGTTTCTGATTTGAAAATCTAGGAGTGAATTGCATCAATTGATCTATTTGTTTCTGCATGGCCTCAATTCGAGGGTCTTCCTTAGGAATGTGAAAACCCTGAATTACCTAATGGGTTTGTGGAGGTGTGGAGAGATGTTGTGGAGTGATCAAATTATGAGGAGATTGATATTGATGGTTAGGTGAATTGGATGGAATATGATGAATGGGGGATTGTTGATGAAAACATGGGGAATTATGAAATGATGTTGATGGATGAAATGTATGGCTAGGCTAGCCAATGGTAATAGGATGGGTAATGGTATGAGTTTATGGGAAATCGAGATAGAGACCACCAAATATTGAGGTACCCATGATGGACCCTAGTTGACAAGGGCAGTATGAGTAGAGTTATGTAAAGGCGTAGGGTTAACCTATACTTGCTATTGAGCATTTTGATGTTATCTAAGCAATTTGTTTAGGTGTTCCCATGCTTCACTAATATCTCTATCAAAGGCTAGGGGTATGGAGGTAGATGGTATGGAATATGTGGTTGGGATACAAGTTACACTAGGTATGGCAACTTGTGAGGTTGGGACTTGTGAAGCAGCATTGACTTGTGCTTCATACAAGGGATTGGTGTAGGTGGAGGTATATGAAGTGCTAGGAGCACCTGAAGGTTGAGGGATGGATGTATGGGATGAAGGTGCAACTGATGCCTCAAAAAGAGGGTTAGTATACACCTGGGTAAAGGTGGATGGAGGTTGGGAATAGACAGGCTCTTGCTGTAAAGCAAAATCCTATCTAGGCGAGTTGGGGATGGACTCTAAGACATAATTAGAAGACTTCATGAAGGCTTCTACTTTTGCCATGTCTATATGGGTGATGTGGTGGTTGATGGTAGGGGATTTTGACTCCTCTTGGGGTATGGTCATGTGGAAGGTTGTGGAAGGCAAATAATGTGAGGGACCTGCAGATAAATCTGCCTATATCACATTCAGGGTATCTACCACTAAAGTGGTGGGGAAGGTGGATGAAGGTTCCATTAATTTTTCTTGATTTATTGCTTTCTTTTGATTTCTAGTTAATACCATAAGCAAAGTAAATCAAGATGCAAATTAAAATACCAAATGTAACACAAAAACTAGAATGCTTAAGAAAATAAAAAACAATGCTAAGTCTCAACCAATGTGGCTTACCTCATTCATTAATTATCTCCTTTTAATGTATATTTATTTTATGTGATAGTTTTGTGTGTTTTGATTTTCTAATATTTATTAATGAAACAAAGGTGAAAAACTATGGCTAAGGTAGGGCAATGAGATTCTTTTTGGTGATGAAATCCAAAAAGTTTTCTCGAGGATATTCCTAGGGTGTCTAAGGGTAGATATTGGTGGATGGAGATGAATGCCACCATCACAAAATCTCAAGCAATGGTTTGTGATGAAATCCAACCACTACTATTTTGCATGAATCGTGATGTGTGTGAATTCTTTTTAAGGACAAAAAATATTAAAAAAAATTAATTTCATAAACCTAAATCAAAATCCAACAAAATACTGCCAAGTTCTCCAAAGGGTGTGAAGTACACCGCTTAAGACCCCCTGTCTAAATAACAACCGGAGGGTTCGTCCACCCCTTTGCCTGGAATCACCCAACTGGAAGGGATACTTTTGGCAATCTAATATTGTTCCAACTTAGATATACAAAAGAAAATATCTTTAACCCTAAGATGCAACACTAGATTATGCAAGTTTCAGTTCAAATGTAGACAAAATGTAGTAGTTTACACCCAAAAAACAAAAACCCTAATCCGAATGTGTAAATGAATGCAGATCTAAAAATTCAAAAAAATATGCATTAATTTCTAGATTTATTAATGATGATTCATTTTATTGTTTAAAATATGAAAAATATTAGAAAATACCCAAATTACATAAGACAAAAAATGAGGGTTTTAAGCAGTCAACTTATTGGAAAGCCTACATTTTTGCTCCTAACTCTCTGTAAATGCCTTTGGGCACTTTTCAACACTTCTGAGACACTCATGGGAACTTTTGTATTGCCTTAGGATACCGTCGAGCGCTTTGCGCACCTTTTGTAAAATTTTGCAGACTTTAGAAGCCCTAGATCCAACAAAATTTGTGAAATATGCACTTCTAAAAACCCAACAAGATGATAGAAAATAGAAAATGAATTAATAAAATATATCATAAATAGAAACCCTTAGGGGTTCCCACCGTGATCACCATTTGAAATATGAAAAATGCAACACACTAAAAATGCTTTGAACATAATAAAATGTAAGGTAACACAATTTTGCACAATAGAATAGATTCTTTATTGATGGGGGAGCCTAGAAATTTATTTGTTACAAACTTGGATCCTTGAATCCTTTTGATACAATAATACAATAATTTAGGGTTCTTCGAAACCCCGAGAATCAAGGTCATGGTGTCTTCAAGCACGTCTTGATCCCAACAAGGTTGAGTGGGCTTTTTGGTATCCAAGGTTGAGCCATTCCATGTACTGATGTAGTGCTCTAGATATGCAAACAATGACACTGAAAATAGTTAGTAGTATATGTGAGGGCTCCACAGCGTGAGACCCTCTATATGCAATAATAAAAACACTAACCAAATACTACAAATATAGTAAATAGACACATGCATAAAATAAATAAGTATAGGGTCGATCTGTTTTACCTTACTATTTTTTGATGCATGATGTCTGATGTAGGTGACTTGTGCGATGATGCCCCAACATCACCTGGAGGCTAGAGTGACTTTAGGAATGAGGGCATAAAATAGCTTTGGGTACCTGGTGACTGCAAAAAATTATTATGGGCACCTGGGACTGGTGAGGAGGCACCCGTGGGTGCCTGGTGTTGATGAAAAAGCACCTGAATGCACCTGGCAATTGATGGAGAATTTTGTAGAAGTATATTGGGCAAGGACACAGGTTGTGGTGGTGGATATGGCAAGCAAGAGGAGTGGAATGTGATAGATGGAATGGGACTAGGGTACAAAAGGTTTGGTAAAATACTTAAGACACCCAGGGAATCAGAGACTTAGAATCATGAAATCATGAACTCAAAAAAAGACTTCGATATTGAGCCATAGAAATGGCTCCTATTTATAATCCAACCTAGAGCATGTCAGGGTTTCAATGACACTAATTGTGTGGTTGAGATTAAAGCACATATAAGGGTAGATAATAAATCTAGGGTGTGGCACAAATTGATGTAAATGGATGGTTGAGATTAAATGAAATTGGATGGTTGGGATTAATTCACTTAAATAAATACATATTTATTATATATATTAAAATATAATATAAAATATTATATTTAAATATATATAAATAAATGTGAATAATGATCGAAAATGATGGGAAAATAGGAATAGTGGGCAAATTGGCTAGGATTTGGTAGTGGAAATGGTGGGAAGGCTAATATAGAAGGCAAATGGATGGGATTTTGTGTCTACAAACACCATTCTTAATGATAATTTAAGGTTTTAATAATTGTAAAATTCATGCTTTCAAAGGTGACTATTAAATAGTTGAGTTTAATTCAAACAATGAAAAGCATTACAATAAATTAAACTTACATAATTTCAATACCTCCTTTTATGTTAGAAGTAATTATTTTATAGATATTGTTATGTTGGGTATACTATTTTAAATATTTAAAAATATTTATATTTAAGGTATTTTACTATATATTAGTATTGACATACTTCTTTTCTAGGTTATAATTTTTTTATTTGGTATAACTTGAATGAGTTTAATGGTCAACTCTAACTATTAAGTTTAAGGTTCAAATCCAACACCATATAGGGTTGTATATTAGTAATCAAAATTTGGTTGGGTGGTTGAACAATCATATATTGAAATAATATATAAATAACATCTTCCATAAAATCATTGCATATAATATTTACCTCCTAAACCTTAAAATTTATTTTAAGTTTTAAAAAATAAGTATAAAAATGTAATTATTATTTTTTTGTAGGGAACCTATATAATCTCTAGCCAGTTGGATAAAGAGAAATTCAATGAGACTCCAACCCTCCAAGAATTTGAACTAGAAAAATTTTAGGGTAAAGTGTGGGTTTTTGGAAGGGTTCCTAGTCCCTTTGTACAGGATTTGAACTTGGGTCTCTTAAATAAAAACCCAAAAACATACTACTATGTATCCCTCATAAGACAATATAATTATTAATTTGTTATTTGATAAGGTTCTTATTTCTCAGGAGGAATATTTGAAAGCTAAGAATTCATTTCAGGAGTTTGGGGAGAAGAGTGTTACTATTAATATTTCCCTATCGAGAAAAAAGGAGTAGAATTTAGGGAGTGAGTAGAAGATGAGAACCACCTATACCAAAAAGGAGATTGGGGTATGTGCAAAGGAAGTTGAAGGAGCTAAAAAGAAAACCAAAACTCATAGAAGATCCAAGGGGTTAAATATGAAAACAAAAAATAGTATGGTTCTCCTATGCATATTAGTTTTGTTAATATTTTTGAAGACTCTTGGAAGTCGACCCCATTCTCCTCTCTAAAGAAGTCTCACACTTCTCTTGTAAATATGGTGAAGTTGGACCTAAGAAAGAGAGTGTATGTGGAGTATCCAGATCCTGATTATGGATTGAAGACCTACCTTTCCTATCTAAAAGACTTCATCACCTCTATGATAAGGATGAGCAACTTGCTAAAAACATATTTTGATGAAGTTGTGCATATCATGAAATATCTTAAGAATAATACCTCTATTTTTGCTCTAGTTTGGATTAGGACACCTAGGCTGACATAGCTAGGTGGGAAGTGGTCTAGAAGGTCCTTTAGTAGGCTCTTGGGTCCTTGGTGAAAATTTGTTTTGGCTTTGTCTCAATTGTCCTTATTTTTTTTTGTCTCTCTTCTAGGATTCATGTCTGGATGGTTGATCCTAGTTTGTTTTTTTGCTTTTACCCTCTTATGTATCTCTTGCTTCTCTCTTCTAGTATGATGTAAAATGTTTGGGGAGACTTTCAAAACACATTCTTGAAACTTATAAAAAAAATTAATTTGTTATTAGAGATTAAATATCACTTTTGAATGTAGTGTTTAACAAATTTGATGAAGAATGACACACACATGGAGGAACCTAACATATGACAAATATCAAGATGTTATTGGAGGACAATCTCTTTTAGTTATGAGAAATTCATATAAGAAAGAAAATAAAAATGGAAGGGCTCATTCTTTTATCATTTTAGGGGGAAATAGAGGAATAATTAAGAAGGTAGGAAAAGAGAATGCAATGACCTATAGTATAAGTGGTAAGAAAAGGGTGAGCACTTTCAACATAGTGGTTTGGGACTTTTTTCCATGAATGACAAAACTAGATACCCTTAATGAAAAATTTATAGAAATAAAGTAAATTTGTGTTTGAAAACAATGGTTTATTTGATTCTATGGTACTTATATTTAACTAATGAAGGTGTTTGTCTGAATGTGCATGAGAGTTCAGGGTATTGTGTCACACTTTTGGATTGTTTTGTGCATGAAAATCCACTTTTATCTATTTGAATAATTTTTAAGGGTACATTCATTTAGAACATGAAAAAGATATTAACTAATGACTTGAAAAAAAAAATTGCTATAGAAAAATGTTATATACTCGAGTCTCCCAACCTTGAAAATTTACAACTCTTTCCTTTAGAGCTTGAGAGTTTACAATTAATTGGTCAAAAGACTGAATTCTTGATTTTAATTTTCTAGATCTTCAATTTTCTTTGTAAATACAAATATTCCAAAATTCAACATCCTTCTTCTTGAAATTTTCCTGTAGTAGCCTTCATAATTCCAAAACTCCACCTCTATTGTCTATGAACTACATCTCAATAGAATAATATTTCTAAAACTTTGCAATGTCATAGTCTGCCTTACTAGATTTAGACTATTAGTTTCCTTGTTGAAGCATAAGTGCAACCACAAGAACTTTAATAAATAGTTTATATTAATACACATTAATGTTATAAAATACAAAAAATATTACCAATGGAAAATTGTAAAGTAAATATTAATCATTATTTAATTCATATAGTCAATATTTTCTTGTCAATTTTAGTTAAACTTAATACTTCATCTAACCATGGAAAAGAGAATTTAACTTCACAATCCTCTATTAAAAACTCCCTATTAGTTGGCTTAACTACACATTTGTTCCCTTCCCTCAATGTTTGTGTAAACCTAATTTCTTCAAACTTTATAGCAAACTCTAGCATTTCCACAATGATCTCTTATATGTTCCATGGAGCCTTTGTTTTCCTCACAATTATATTTATTATTAGAGAATCACATTCCATCCATAATTTGTTCCACACCCAAGCTTCAACTTCATTATTTTTCTTAAATCCACTATTGAAAATTTAATGTGATAAAATCTCACCCCTATGATTTCTAGTTATTCCTCCTCCTCTTGTTGGTCTTGAATTCCTTTAAATGCTCCATCAAAACTTAATTTTACCAACTCCAATTTCATTTGGTTTCCACTTTATATTATTTGTCTTCCTTTTTTTTCTCCTATACCCAACATCATAAATACATTTTATGACTTGAATCCATATATCAAGGCCCACTAATTCAAGATTAAGAATTAGGTCAGTTGATAGAGTTGGTTTAGACTCCTATATGGATAAATAAATCTTTCTTTTCATTACCTCTAAACTTCTTTCTTTTCCTTTAAACATTATTTTATTTCTTTCCAACCATACAATCTAAAGTATTGTATCTTTTGATGTATCTCAAATTGTCTATAATGCCTCACTTTTAAAAATGCTCTACCATTGATTTAACCATTCTTAAATTTTATCATTCATTACCATGCATTTACATTAAAAATCCACTTCCATAGTTCCTATACTATTAAACAATGTCTCAAGATATGGTATATACACTCCTTTTTACATAGAACACATTGTCAGGGGTCATGAAAACTATTTTTCATTAGGTTATCCTAGGATAAAATTTTCCTATGACCTACTATCCATATAAACATTTTGACTTTTGGAATGCTTGGGCTATCCTAAATATCTCTCCACATTCTTGTTATATTCCTATTTTGTATATGATTTACATTATATCTACTTCTTGTGTATTCTCTTGAGCTTTTCAAATACTAAATCATATTATCCTTAGCTCCCTTTAAAATAATTACTATTTTTATATTTCTACTCAATAGCCTCATAGTAACAATGCATGGTATACTTGTAAAAAAATCTTTCCATTTGTATCTTTGTTCTTGATCCTTATACATAATTTTTGAAAACCTAACACCCTATTTTTCTTGAAGTAATACCATCTATGATTTTAATATTGGATCTAGCTTGAGTATTTTTTTATCACACCAAGTATCCATCCAAATAGAAAAATTTTATTTAGTTCCCACCACCCATATTAGACCTTTAATCAATAGATCAATTAATTTTGTTAACTATTCAATAGTGTGAAACCATCTGGTAGTGAGAATGCAATAAATATTAAGCCCAAATCATTGGGCTAAATGTACTTAGAAGAATTTTTTCCTAGTGTCTTTGACTCTCTTTGTACAATTTATAGATTTATTTTCCCCTTAGAGCTAAGTTTGCATATGTAATAACTCTTAAACCATAACCTTCCGTATTTTTATTATCTCACACCTTGCTCCACTTCACCAAAGGAAATTTTCTTTTATCATGTAATATTGACCACAAAAGTGACCACATAATATATACTAAACTTTTTTCTACCAATTTTTGCATAATATACAAGGACATATAATATGTTGGAATGGCCTATAAGACTAATTTAATTATTCATACTCTTCTTGCTAACGATAACCATCTATATTTCCATATCAGTAGTTTATTTTGAACTTTATTTATAATTGGATTCCATAATTCTATCTTCATTCTCCCTTCAAATAAGGGCATCCCTAGATATGTTGCTAACAAAGTTGCCTCCTCCATTTGAATTAACATGCATATACTTACTTTGATTCTATTTGGAGTGTTTAGGAAGTAAATTTTGGATTTTTTCCTCTTAACTTTCTACCCTAATGCTCTTTCATATTCCTTTAATAGGTTATTTAAACCTTTGGTCTTGTTTTCCCCTATCCTCCCAAAAAGAGGTTGTATCATCTACAAACTATTGATGGGTGATGTTGTCAATGTTATTACTAGCCTTAAGTCTACTTATTAGCCTATCTTTGTATGATTTCTTCAAATTCCTTCCTAATACCTCTACCATAATAATGAATAGATATGGTGATAGAGGATCTCATTTAATGCCCCTCTTATATTTAAATGATTTTTTTACTAGCCCATTTAATGGCACTGAATATGATACTATAGAACACAAGCTTTAATCCATTTGACCCATTTCTTCCCAAATTCAATCTTTTCTAATGCTAAAAAAATAAAATCCCATTTAACCCTCTCATAGGCTTTATTCATATCAAGTTTTAATATCATTGCTCTCACTTCTTTAGAATTTTTTTAATGAACTATTATGATCCCATCTAAAATCTATCTCCATTTCATAAATCCTCCTTGCTTTTCTAAAATAATTATCTAAAATTTGTCTTACCCGATTTGCCATAACTTTGGAGATTATCTAATATTCCATATTACATAAGCTTATGGATCGAAATGAATCAAATAATTTTACATCATTTTTTTTGGAATTAATGTAAGATATGTTGCATTTATTTTATAAGGTATGTACTATTTTACCCTATATTGTTCCATTGCCACCAATAAAAAATCCTTCACTATTTCCTAGTTATGCTAATAGAATGTTGTAGAGAGTCCATTTGAACCTAGGGATTTATCCTTATCAAAAGAGAAAAGAGTTTAATGAACTTCTTCTAGAGTAATAGGCTCCATCAGTTTGCTATTGCCTACATTTGTTATAATTGAAGGCCACTTCTTGTAGTAGTTTATCATTAAGAAATTCAATCTCCTTAGATCCTAGAATAATTTGATAAAATAGCCTTGTCCCCTTTCTAATTTTTATCTGGCCTTCAATACAAACCCCTTCTGATAATTTAATTCTACTAATTATTGATGCTAATATACTATTGACATCCTATGAAAACACTTTGTGTTTTTATCTCCTTATTTTAACCAAGTTTGTCTCCATTTTAATCTTCAAAATTTTTCTTCCTTACTCAAAATATTATGATAGTCACTAAGAAACTCCCTTTCCTCTAAGCTTGGATTATAGTGCTCACTTTTTTGAGATTTGAAAATTTTATCAGTTAGTTCTAATTTCTTCTCAAAAATATTTTTGAAAGTGTTATTTCTAATATTTTAATCTATATGTCATTGATTTAATTTATTTTGGAAGTGTATGCAACCCATAATTTCTTGAAGAATTTCATTTATGCACCTTACTTAAAATATGATTTTTTTTTTGAATTCGCTTACTATAATTTTAACTCTTATTGGCAAATGATCTAAATCAATCCTTGTCAAGGTATTACTTTTAGCACAAGGTCCTTCATCTAGTCAATGATTTGAGAGTATGCATCTATCTAGTTTTTCTACTATCAAGTTTTGGAATGTCTTAATTTTGGTCCATGTATAGGTTTCATCTTCAAAATCAACCTCCCATAGATTATTGTTTTGAATAAAAGCTAAGAAATATCTCATACTTTGGGTTATTTTCCTAATTCCTCTAAAATTTTCATCCAACTTGGTTATGGAATTAAAATCTCCTATGATCATGAAACAAGTTTATAAGTCTTTACTTCTCATAAAGGCTTCAATCCCACTCCATAATTTTGATCTACCTAAGTTGTAGATCCATAGACATTGATAAGGATGAAATAAATATTTGTAAAGTAGCATGTGACTAATGAGGCTATCCAATGCCTAATTTTTTCAATGGTTTCATAGGAGGTTCTAACTAGATTTCAACATGTTAGAATACCCACTACCTCTCCTTCTAAATCCATAATATCCCATTCACATATTGCCCATATTGCTTTCATAGTTTTGGAAACTTATTTCTTTGTCATTTTAGTTTCCTAGATACAAAGAATATTAGGCTTATAACTTAAATAGAAGTCTCTAATACACCTCTGCTTTGAGGAGGCATTAACACTCTTATATTCCATGATATGATAATCATGTCTCATTAGGGTCTTCTAGCCCATCTTACAAATTACCAATATATTTTTATTATTTGGTAAAGAGAATTTGTGTGGTCTATCGAAAAGGATACCACTTGCATTATCAGTGATGTGACACAAGTTCAATCCCCACGGTGGATGTTTATAAGAAGTATTACTCAAGAAAAAAAAAAATTCAACCGCCTTATATTGTGTTCCTTTCTCTATGTTTGTTCTTGCTTCCCTCGTTCTCCTTGATAATTTGAAGGTTTTCCTCTTTTTGCCTTACCAATATTAGGAGTAGGTCTTATTATTCTATTCCTTAATATTCTTTCATAAATTTCCTTTTCATTATATTTATCCTCTCCTAGCTCTATTAAGGAAGCTTTTGACTTATCCTACTCATTTTCTAGTATTTCCTTGTTAATGGTAGAGGTATTAACATCCAACATTGCATTTTATAACCACTTTCCTTCTCTTGAATGGTGCATTGTAATTCAAGAGAGTCTTCAAAATTTTATGACACATATTTTCTAGGTTAATTAGGAATGTGTACCACTAAATCAAGATCATATTGAGTAGACGGTTCTTTGCTAATATATTGATCTTGTTGTACCATATCCTCTAAGATTTGATATGCTTTTTATTCATAGGTTGAAGCCTAAAAAGAATTGGTACTTCCAATATCCTTACTTACTAGTCTCCACTATTTATTCTTTCATCTATCTAGACCTATTATTTTGGAAGTTGAAAACCATCCTCATCCATAGCCATTTGTAAGTTTCTCTTGTGATTTTCTACATATGTTTTTGCTAGACTTTTATTAGGGCATGATATCTCAATATGCCCCACCTCATGACATAGAATACATATTAAATATATGTTTTCATAATCTATTGTTTGGGTGCACAACTTAACCCCACACTTAAGAATGATTGATTTTGGTAAATTTTTACTAATATCAATCATGACCAATATCCGACCATAAATAGCCAAGATTCTATTTTTTATAGTTTCTAAAATCTCAAGGAATTCTTCTAAAGTGTTTCCTATTACCTTTAATGTATACATTTCTTAGAATTCAATGGTCAAACCATATATGCTAACACATATCAGTACTAGGGATAAATTTACATTTTCAAGTATAAAACCTTCATACCAATGGATAAGGAAAATTCTTGCTCTTCCCATAAACCAAGGACCCCCATTTAAGATTATATTTCTTTCCTCCCTAAAATATAAAATATCTAGGAAGAAACCTCTAGAAAGAAAGTATAGACTTACTCCTATAGGATTCCATCTCCTATCAATCCATTTTCTCAGAGCCAAAACCCATCACAAAGACCCATAAAATTTATCAATAACTGCTTTATCTTTGAGCAAAGAGGATAATTGCTCTGTGAGGTCCTCCCTAAACTTTACTACTAGGGATAATTCAAATAATTTATATGTAATTATTCCATGGAAAGAAAACTATAACTTGATATCTACAAAAAAATATGTGTATAACCTATAGAAATTATAAAATTTGAAAATAAACCTACAATAATCTATATGCATAAATTCTATGATAATAAAAGTATAAATGAAAAATAGCTAAAAAATATTATGCCTAGATAGAATGTCTTGCCTCATTTATTTCCTAGCCCCCCATTGCTCCTCCCATCATCCAAAACTTGGCTGGCAAATATCTGCAATTTTGTGTCCTATGACTTAAAAAAATTTCATTGCCCTTGTTCCAAATGGTTGACTTAACAGGGTTGTATCTCCATAAATACTACTCATATTCCTTCATATGATCATTCATTTTAAATCTCTTTGAATTCTACCCAAATTGGTCCAAGAATCATCTAAATCATATAATCCTTCACAAATATATGGCTCCTAAAAGATGAGATATTTTTCTAGAAAAAAATACCCTAATGCTACCCTTGTTTTAGATGGTTGTATCTCTCCTAATACTACTTGGATTCTTTTGTATTACCACTCATTTCAAAGCTCTTCAAATTTAACTTAAAATGGTGTAATAATCATCTAAATCAAACAACTCTATGCAAATATATGGCTCTTAAAATATGATTCATTTTTTAGGAAAGAATTCCCTGAGCTCTATCAACTCGTAGCTTTATGAAATGAAGCTTTTTGAATGTAGGTTATTATTGTATTTTTTATTTTCCAAAAAATTATTTTTACTATCAATATATAATTTTTTAATCTAGTACAATTAATTAAATATAAAGATTCAAATGGTTATACAATGCCCCTACTTTCATAATATAGACATATTTTTTTAATAGCTATGTTTTCCCATAAACTTCATAACTAAAGGAAGTCAAAAATTATTTTGTCGTAGTTATGTTTTCCAGGTTGTTCCCTTGCCTTCCTGGATGGGTTCTTCAATTTCCTTGTTGCTTCTCCTGGGCTCCTATAGATGGGATGTTGGCATTTAACCACATTTAACCTACCTTAGTGTGGATGGCAGGCAGTAATTCCACCTAGGTTGGACAAAATATGATAAGGTGGATGGCAGAAGACTTGTCGACAAGTGGTCGGTGAAAGGTTTTGAAGAATTCAATTAATTTTTTTTTTGCCCTTTATTCTCTCCAACTATATTATGGGCACTATATAAACTTTGTAATTTTGATTATTTTTTTAATGAGCATTTGAGTTTCATATTTGGTATCAGAGCACTAGTTAGGTGAGTCGGTTAGGAGGTCCCATTGGATGCATGCATCCCAAGCACTGGTGAGGTGAGCTGGTCAGGAGGGCCTATTAGAGGTATGCATCCCGAGGTCAAGGAAGCAACCCATCGACATGAAATCTGAGGTGGGAACACCAAATCTCAAGTGTGGACCTCAATGCAAACTGATCCCAAGATGGAACGAACATAGCCTAGAGTCAGATTGGACTTAGAGGCAGATCAAACACAGCCAGGATATCTGGCATAGATTCCAAGGTAGACGCAGATCGAGGCTGATGTGATGCTAACACATGGTGGACCCAGAGTGGACAGATAAGGGTTGCATGCAGATCGAGGCTGACATGGTGGCCAATCGATGACTGGATTGGAAACAAGGACCAGACACGTAGTAAGGACACATGGAGATAAGCCACAAACTCGGATGTGGCAAGGAGGACTGATGTAGGGCATAACATGGCAATGTGGGCATGATGTGGTAGCAAGGAAGGCAAATATTAGCTAAGGAGGTGGCAAAATGGGTACGGTGGATTACCCTAAGGCAATCAAAACAAGGTGTGCATGTTCTTGGTTTTATTTCCCTCCTTTCCTCCTTTTCGCATGCATGTGGGATTTTACTCCCAATTTTAAAAAAAGGTGTCTATGCCCGACTTTAAGTAGAAGGTATTCTCCTAAGCCTTCATGTCAGGCATTGTAGCCCGACTGGCTTGATGATCTAGGCTTAAGGTCTTCCCCCTTTTCCTGGTCGTGGGTTTGAAACCCAATAGCTCAATTTGCCTTAAAAAAAAATTATATGCTTTAAAGTTAAATATTTTATTTATTGCAAAATTTAAAACATAATTTTATTAAAATTACTTAATAATTTAGTTAAAATATTAATTAAAATATTTTTTTGAATGTTTTAATCAATATTTTATTTCATTATTAATTAATATAATTAATAAAGTTACTTTTTTTAATTTTTGCAACATTTAAAATAAAGGAAGGCATAGAGATAAAACATTTCCTAAGAGGAAATTTATGTAAAATCCTAAGAGGCTTGAAGGGTAAAATTCCTTGTAATAGTCTGAGAGACTTGAAGACTGAAAATTGTGTAATAGCCTAAGAGGTTTTTAAGGGGGGATTATTTCTGCATCAAAGGGTAGAATTGTGTAATCATTCATGATACGATCTACAGGCTGCTATCAAGCCCTTTGTTCTCTTTTAGTAAGAGAAAACACTGAATATTTTGATGAAAAAGTTTGCACTTATGGACTACATACTGCATTTAGTCAATTTTAGAATGCAGTAATATCCCATCAAAGAAAATAGGATGCGAGATATGAAGCAGAATCTGAAGACAACTCTTTTGGTAGTAAATTTGAGCTGTCAAAATCTGTAAGAACTTCACCATAGGAACCAGTGAATCCACAATTCAGCAATAATGACTCAATTGAAATACTAGAACCAGAACCATATTTACCAAAGATAATCCTTATCAGTGATGATGAAGAACAAGTAGCAGATAACTTTGTGAATCAAGTAATAGAAGAACCTCAGCAAGAAGAACTGGCCATCAGTGAAAGAGTGAATGAAGTTAGATTTGATCTAAATTTATAACTTCTTATTTCCTTCTTTGAAAAGCATAGTGATTTGATTGTAATAGAGAAATAAAAGTGTGCTTTTAGTTTATTTCTAGACACTATGGCCTCCAATAATAATCTACCTATTCTAGAATTTAATGGGTATGATTATGAGTACTGGTCCATCAAAATGAGGACCTTACTCATAGGCAAGGGATTATGGGACATAGTAGAAGAGGTTTGCACAGAAACCACAAATTGGGCTATATTGAGTGCAACATATAATAAAACAAATAAAGAAGCACAAAAGAGCAACTCCTCTGCTCTTTATCATCTCTAAGCAGCATTGGAGAAAAATATTTTTCCTAGAATTACCTCTTGTTTAACTACAAAAGATGCATGGAAATCCTTGAAATAAGGTTTATAGGGAAGCAATCAAGTGAAGCAAGTAAGGCTTCAGACTCTGAAATGAGAATTTGAGAATATCAAAATGAATGAAGATGAAAAAGCTGGTGACTACTGCGTCAGAGTCAAAAATTGTCAACAAGATGGTAACACTTGGCAAAGAAATCAAACCTAAAATAGTTGTGAATAAAGTGTTGAGAACACTTCTTCAAAAATAGAATCACATAGCCATAATTATTGAAGAATCAAAAGACCTTTCTACTCTAACATTTGATGCATTAATTGGTTCATTAATGTCTCATGAAGAGAGATTGCAAGGATCTCCTTCAACAAGCTATGGAGGCAATGATAAAGCCTTCTAATCCAATGAGGGTTCTAGAAGAGGACAAGGAAGAGGTCAAGGAAGAGGAAAAAGAAGAGGTAGAGGTAGAAGCAGCTACAGAGGAGGAAATCCCAGTAGAGGTGGAAATTAGAACAGATGCAAAAATCAAAACAGAGGTGGAAATCAAGGCCAAAATGGCAATCAAGGACGAGGAGGTGACAAATCTAAAAAGGCTTATTTTAATTGTGGTAAACCAGGTCACTTTGATTGAGACTATTGTTCCAAATATTCTCAAGGAAGTAGTAGTCAATATGGAAATTGTTAGTCTCACAATGACACTGAGAGGGGGGGTGAATTAGTGTGGCTCTTTAAAACTTAAAAACTTCAACTCTTAAAGCCAAAACAATGAAAGCTTAAAACCACATAAATAAAATATAACAAGAGAGCATCACACAACACAAGATGTAACGAGGTTCACCAGTTTTGGCTACTCCTCAAAAATGACTGCTTGGACTCTCGTCCAAATCCAGCCTTTGCAAAATATCAATTTTACAATCAATTTACCAGCACCCACTAGAAGGAGCACCAACCCCTAATTTATCTGCACCAACAGAAAGGAGCACCAACCCCTAATTTATCTGCACCAATAGAAAGGAGCACCAACCCCTGATTTATCTGCACCAACAGAAAGGAGCACCAACCCCTAATTTATCTACACCAACAGAAAGGAGCACCAACCCCTAATTCCAAGCACCAACTTGGACTACAATTTTGAAACTATATTTTTGGCATAAATATGCCTTCGCTTATACAAGACACTGACTGGTCCATTGCTAACCCAACCTCTCTCGCTATTCACCACAACACCACACACACTTGCGGCTTTGCTTACTGCACTTTTACTACCCTCTTACAGACCCCTTTGCTGCGCTTCTTTACTACACTCTTACAGCTCTCACGGCTCTACTTAACACTCTCTTATGGCACTCTTCCAGCCCTCCTTTTTGTAGCACTTTCACTCTCTTCAATAGCGCACTCACACTCTATATCAACCGCTCCTTAATTCTGTATGTAGACCTCCTTTTATAACAAATCTCTGACTCTATTTTTAACTTCCATATTTTTCGCATGCAACTTATTAATAGAGACTTCTATATGTAACTCCTTTATCACATAGTATTCTCTCATGCATCCTATTAATAGTTACGGCTCAATTTTGATCTTCGTCTGATGACTTTCAGTTTAATCGCCGCTCGATGCTTTCACTCCGTAACTAACCTTGTAACAGTCGTTCTGACTTCAGTTCACTGTTCTTATTTTGGCTACATGATTTTTCTCTGTAACTGCACCTGTAACTGACGTACTGAATTTAGTTAACTCTTCTTATTCTAGCTGCATGATTTTCTTTTGCAACTGCACCTGTAACTATCGTATAACTTCAATTAACTGTTACATATCTTATTTTGGCTGGGTTCTCTTCTTGCTTGCACCAACATGACCTATCGTAAAATCGTGACACTTCTACCTCTTTGTCCTCTTATCGACTTTCATCCATGAAAACACATGTCATGATATCGTGACACTTTTGCCTCCTTGCTACTCTTCTTGGCTTCAACCAACGAAAACACAACATGTCACGATATCGTGACACTTTCCCCTCCTTGCTACTCTTCTTGGCTTGTACCAGTGAAAACTCAACATGTCATGATATCGTGACACTTTCACCTCTGTACTCTTCTTATTTTACTTTTGTCATGATATCGTGACACTTTACCATCTTACTTTCTCTCTCCTCCTTAAGTCGTGAAAATGCGACATGGCATGAAATCGTGACACTTTCTCTCCTTTGCTCTTTTTCTTTACTTTTGTCGCGATATCACGACACTTCTGCCTTCTTACTTTATCTCTCCTCCTTTAGTCATGAAAATGTGACATGTCACGATATCGCGACACTTTCTCTCCTTTGCTCTTTCTCTTGCCTTTGGTTCATGAAAACTCGACATGTCGTGATATCGTGACACTTTTTCTCCTGGACTCTCTCTCTTGCCTTCGGGTCGTGAAAACCCGACATGTCGCGATATCATGACACTTTTTCTCCTGGACTCTCTCTCTTACCTTTGGGTCACGAAAACCTGACATGTCATGATAGCATGACACTTTTTATCCTTTGTACTTTCTCTTGTCATATCTCATGAAATCGTGACACTTTTTCTTTCGGACTCTCTCTCCTATAACATGTCGTGAAATCGTGACACTTTTTCATCCGTACAACCTTCCTTGCAATATGTCATGAAATTATGACACTTTTTCGTCCGTACAACCTTCCTTGCAATATGTCACGAAATCGTGACACTTTTTTGTCCGTACAACCTTCCTTGCAATATGTCACGAAATCGTGACACTTTTTTGTCCGTACAACCTTCCTTGCAATATGTCATGAAATTGTGACACTTTTTTGTCCGTACAACCTTCCTTGCAATATGTCATGAAATCGTGACACCTTTTCATCTGTACAACCTTGCTTGCAATATGTCATGAAATCATGACACTTTTTCTACTTGTCTTTCTCTCTTCCAACATGTCGTGAAATCGCAACAGTTTTGCTTGCTTGCGTTGTTTCTCTGAACATGTCATGAAATCGTGACAGTTTTGCTTGCTTGCACTTTTTCTTTGAACAAGTCGCGATATCGTGATAGTTTTGCTTGCTTGCATTGTTTCTCCAAACATGTCGTGAAATCGTGATAGTTTTGCTTGCTTGCGCTGTTTCTCCGAACATGTCATGAAATCACGACAGTTTTTCTTGCTTGCACTTTTTCTTCAAACATGTCCTGATATCGTGACATTTTTGCTTGCTTGCGCTGTTTCTCCAAACATGTCGTGAATTCGTGACAATTTTTCTTGCTTGTGTTTTCTATCCGAACATGTCGCGATATCGCGATAGTTTTTCTTTCTTCTCAACATGTCGCGATATTGCGATAGTTTTTCTTTCTTCTTCTCTCTCTTCCAACATGTCATAAAATCATGACAGTTTTTCTTTCTTCTTCTCTCTCTTCCAACATGTCACGAAATCACGACAGTTTTTTCTTCTTGCTCAACATGTCGCGATATCGCGAAAGTTTTTCTTTCTGGCTCAACATGTTGCAATATCATGATAGTTTTTTGACTTGTGATTTTCTTTTGATTTTTAGTATATGGGCCACTTCTATCTTTTGGAAAACCATTGTACATACTCTGAAGAACCTCTTAACTCCTATCCACTACATCAATCGATCTGTCTGACTGTGTTGACAACAATGACAATATTGTTCCTGCACCTTGCTCAACAATCTCCCCCTTTGGAATTGTTGGCAACACACATGCAATTTCCTATAATTCTTCTCCCCCTTTGAAAATAATACCAAAGGGCTACTACAGACTCCCCCTAAGTCCATGCACAGCATTCTCAGGCACAAATTAATACAGTTAGCAAAAATTACAGACATGAACAAAAAAGATAATCAAATATATAGATGTTCCCCCTGAGAATGTGGTCCCTCACTCAGATCTATCTTCAAATGTGTTGGTTGTAGGATCTCTATCCATTGAGACTCTATCCTCTGTATCCTATCAATAGGCTCACACAGAATCTATCCAATCTTATAGAATCATAAAGAGAATTGTTAGAGACTCAATATGTTCTATACTCAAATCCCAATCTCAACACAACTCAACCAATCACTTTTTACATTTTCAACTTGGTCTATGTTTTCTACAGTCACCGCTGGTCACACCTTACTTTCAACTATTCGAATCAGGAGACAACATTTTGTCAAACACTTCACGGCCAACTATAGTGCACCTTACTCAAACTCATACTTCTGGATCTCGGATAGGTATGATTCACAAAGCAAAGTTGCTCATCTTGATGATCTAAACATGAATCAATAATCAGAATTCAATATTTTTTCACCACAGCGTCATGATAGATCTAACAATATTCACATCAATGTGTAGTTCAAATACACACTGCTTTTATCAAAACACATATATGCGACTAGGGCAACATTCTTTCATTAACCAAATTATCTGAACTGTTATAATCCTTAACTTTGGACAGTGGTAGTAAGAACCATCATCAGTACAACAATGACATATAGCAATACTACCAATAATGACATCTCTCAATTTAATCACCACCCTTCACGGCACTACCACAAACAACTGCATGAATAGAAAACACACTTTGACAGCTATACAAAAACTCCTCGACTACTTTCCTTTCATCCTCAGATAATTACACGAATACATAGGAGCATTAAAATAAACTTTAACATTGCTCCCCCTGAGGATGTGCTACCTGGAGCTGCCTAGTGCAATAGAGGAGTAATCTCCTTCTATCCAAGGAGACACGATTTCCTCTCTTCTTTCTTTCTACAGTATTTCTTGAACTTAGGCTGAAGATTTTCACTTGCATCCCTATTTTGAACCTTTTCGTGAACTTGAAAATTTCTCTTGGGTGGTTGTCTCTTGTACATCCTTGATGGATGATTCTTTTCCTTTCTTTGATGCACATGATTTATTCTCTGTCTGTGTTGCATTCTTTGTGTCTGATGAAATATACTGTCTTGCCTTAGATTTGGACAAGACCTTGCTATGTGCCCATGACCATTACATTTAAAACATTGCACATGGTGTTCAACCGGAATAACAGATGTATTTCTACCAACATACCTCTTTGATCTATTATTTTGTCCACAATAAATTGCCTTGTGACCATAATAGTTGCATCTAAAACAATTGCCATTAAAGGCATTATTATGAATAAAGTGAGAGTGATAGAACCTCTTTTGTTGTGGTTGCTTTGTTGTAGATCTCCTTTGAGATTTTCTTCCTTTTGAGGATTCAACTTTAGGCTTTTCTTGCTTTGATCCTTCAGTAGTGGACTTCTTCTCTACAGATTTAGACGATGAAGGTTTTTCAAATTCATATCCAAGACCAAGCTTGCACATGGGGCTTATTTTTTGCCTTATCATTTTATCTAGCAGCTTTGTGCTCTTCTCAAATTTGAGATTTGTATTGGCCTCTTCTAGTTGTTTCCTTAATAACACAATCTCCTCTTCTTGTTTGCAGAAAACAATCTCTTTCTCATTGATCTGTGACTTCAAGGCTTCTTCTATTTTCTTGGCTTTGTGAATTTGTAAGAAGAGATCTTCAATATTACCATCATATTCTTCCAACTTCTTGGACAGTCTTTTGTTTTTTTTCCTTTGTAAACCCAACTCTTCAAGTGCAGAGATCAACTCACCTTCTAGATCTACTTCAGCATCAGAGTTTTCACCACATACTTCAGAGTTCACTTCTTCTTCTTTTTCTGATTCTTCTTCTTCAAATGCCATGAAAAGAGCTTCACTTGTTTCCTCTTCAGAATCCTCATTGCAGCTGTCTTCTGATGAACTAAAATTCTTGGAGATGAACATTTTCTTCTTGAAGTTGCCTTTTCTAAAATTTGTTTTCTTCTTCCAGTCACTTCTTTCTTGGTGCGATCCTTCATTACTTTCATCCTTCTCATTAAGTGGACAGTTAGTCGCAAAATGCCCAATGCCTCCATAGTTGAAACATTTAAGTGGTAGCTTTCCTCTGTATTTTCCTTTTCATTTTATTAGTTTTCGAACAAAATTTTCTTATGTTTCATCTTATGTCTCTTCTTCCTCGAATTCTTGTTTTGCTTTTATATTTCTATGTGTTTTCAGATTCTTGTTTTTCTTTTCTTGCTTTGATCCTTTAGTAGTGGACTTCTTCTTCTCTACAGATTTAGATGATGAAGGTTGTTCAACTTCATATCCAAGACCAAGCTTGCACATGGGGCTTCTTTGTTGCCTTATCATTTTATCTAGCAGTTCTGTGCTCTTCTCAAATTTGAGATTTTTATTGGCCTCTTCTAGTTGTTTCCTCAATAACACAATCTCCTCTTCTTGTTTGCAGCAAAAAATCTCTTTCTCATTGATCTGTGACTTCAAGGCTTCTTCTATTTTCTTGGCTTTGTGAATTTGTAAGAAGAGATCTTCAATATTACCCTCATATTCTTCCAACTTCTTGGACAGTATTTTTTTCTTTTTCCTTTCTAAACCCAACTCTTCAAGTGCAAAGATCAACTCACCTTCTAGATCTACTTCAGCCTCAGAGTTTTCACCACATACTTTAGAGTTCACTTCTTCTTCCTTTTCTGATTCTTCTTCTTCAAATGCCATGAAAAGAGCTTCACCTATTTCCTCTTCAGAATCCTCATTGTAGTTGTCTTCTTATGAACTGACATTCTTGGAGATGAAACTTTTCTTCTTGAAGTTGCCTTTTCTAAAATTTATTTTCTTCTTCTAGTCACTTCTTTCTTGGTGCGATCCTTCATTACTTTCATCCTTCTCATTAAGTGGATAGTTAATCATAAAATGCCCAGTGCCTCCACAGTTGAAACATTTAAGCGGTAGCTTTCCTCTATATTTTCCTTTTCCCTTTATTAGTTTTTGAACAAAATTTGCTTCTATTTCATCTTATGTCTCTTCTTCCTTGGATTCTTGTTTTGCTTTTATATTTCTATGTGCTTTCGGATTCTTGTTTTGCTTTTCTTGCTTTGATCCTTCAGCAGTGGACTTCTTCTTCTCTACAGATTTAGACGATGAAGGTTGTTCAGCTTCATATCCAAGACCAAGCTTGCACATGGGGCTTCTTTGTTGCCTTATCATTTTATCTAGCAACTCTATGCTCTTCTCAAATTTGAGATTTGTATTGGCATCTTCTAGTTTTTTCCTCAATAACACAATCTCCTCTTCTTGTTTGCAGCAAAAAATCTCTTTCTCATTGATATGTGACTTCAAGGCTTCTTCTATTTTCTTGGCTTTGTGAATTTGTAAGAAGAGATCTTCAATATTACCCTCATATTCTTCCAACTTCTTGGACAGTATTTTGTTATTTTTCCTTTCTAAACCCAACTCTTTAAGTGCAGATATCAACTCACCTTCTAGATCTACTTCAGCTTTAGAGTTTTCACCACATACTTCAGAGTTCACTTCTTCTTCCTTTTTTGATTCTTCTTCTTCAAATGCCATGAAAAGAGCTTCACCTGTTTCCTCTTCAGAATCCTCACTGCAACTATCTTCTGATGAACTGACATTCTTGGAGATGAAACTTTTCTTCTTGAAGTTGCATTTTTTGAATTTTTTTCTTCTTCCAGTCACTTCTTTCTTGGTGTGATCCTTCATTACTTTCGTCCTTCTCATTAAGTGGATAGTTAGTCACAAAATGCCCAATGCCTCCATAGTTGAAACATTTAAGCGGTAGCTTTCCTCTATATTTTCCTTTTCCCTTTATTAGTTTTTGAACAAAGTTTGCTTCCATTTCATCTGATGTCTCTTCTTCCTTGAATTCTTGTTTTGATTTTATATTTCTATGTGCTTTAAAAGTAGCTTCTCTATCTGTGGGTTTAGTTTTTCTTATTCTCATCTCATATGTAGTCAAAGAACCATGCATCTCATCCATACTAAAAACATTTAGATCTTTAGCTTCTTCTATTGCTAAAACTTTAGAATCAAATCTTTGCAGAAGAGATCTTAGTACCTTTTTCATGATGACAACATCTTCCATTTCTTTGTTGAGTCCTCTAATCACATTAATGATTCCATTAACTCTCAGCATGTATGCCTCTATGTTCTCATCGTCATTCATCTTTAATGCTTTGAATTGAGCTTGATGTGTTTGTAACTTGGCCTCCTTGATCTTGTCGTCTCCTTCATGAATGCTCCTTAGTTTGTCCCATATGTCTTTTGCCATTTTATAACTCATAATATTTATTAGTTCACTATCCACTAAACCACACATGATAGCATTCTTTGCTTTAGAGTTATTCTCAAATAGTTTCTTTTTGGCAGTATCGGTTGGAGGAGTGGTGGGTATTATGTATCCACTATTTACTGAATCCCAAATGTCATATCCCAAAGCACAAATATATGTCTACATCTTGAGTTTCCAAAATGAGTAATTAGTTCCGTCCAACAATGGTGCTTTGTTTGATGAGAAGCCTTCACCACCTGCCATTGCATACTAATCCAAGATCACCCTAGCTGGTTAATCTTTGTTCAGGAACTTGGCTCTGATACCAATTGTTAGTCTCACAATGACACTGAGATGGGGGGAGTGAATCAATGTGGCTATTTAAAACTTAAAACTTCAACTCTTAAAGCCAAAACAATGAAAGCTTAAAACCACATAAAGCAAATATAACAAGAGAGCATCACACAACACAAGATGTAACGAGGTTCACCAGTTTTGGCTACTCCTAAAAAATGACTGCTTGGACTCCCATCCAAATCCAGCCTTTACAAAATATCAATTTTACAATCAATTTACCAGCACCCACCGGAAGGAGCACCAACCCCTGATTTATCTGCACCAACAGAAAGGAGCACCAACCCCTAATTTATCTGCACCAATAAAAAGGAGCACCAACCCTTGATTTATCTGCACCAATAGAAAGGAGCACCAACCCCTAATTTATCTGCACCAAAAAAAAGGAGCACCAACCCCTAATTCCAAGCACCAACTTGGACTACAATTTTGAAACTATATTTTTGACATAAAGATGCCTTCGCTTATACAAGACCCTGACTAGTCTATTGCTAACCCAACCTCTCTCGCTATTCACCAAAACACCACACACGCTTGCGGCTCTACTTACTACACTTTTACTGCCCTCTTACAGACCCCTTTGCTATGCTTCTTTACTGCACTCTTACGGCTCTCATGGCTCTATTTAACGCTCTCTTATGGCACTCTTCCAGCCCTCCTTTTTGTAGCATTTTTGCTCTCTTTAGTAGCGCACTCACACTCTATATCAGCCACTCCTTAATTCTGTACGCATACCTCCTTTTATAACAAAGCTTTGACTCTATTTTTAACTTCCATATTTTTTGCATGCAACTTATTAATAGAGACTTATATATGTAACTCCTTTATCACACAGTATTCTCATGCATCCTATTAATAGTTATGGCTCAATTTTGATCTTCATCTGATGACTTTCAGTTTAACCGCTGCTCGATGCTTTCACTCCGTAACTGACCCTGTATCTGTTGTTCTAACTTCAATTCACTATTCTTATTTTGGCTGCATAATTTTTCTCTGTAACTACACATGTAACTGATGTACTGAATTCAGTTAACTCTTCTTATTCTAGCTGCATGATTTTCTTCTACAACTACACCTGTAACTACCGTATAACTTTAGTTAACTGTTACATATCTTATTTTGGCTAGGTTCTCTTCTTGCTCGCGCCAACATGACCTGTCACGAAATCATGACACTTCTGCCTCTTTGTCCTCTTCTCGGCTTTCGTCCGGGAAAACACAACATGTCGCGATATCGTGACACTTTTGCCTCCTTGCTACTCTTCTTGGCTTCAACCAATGAAAACACAACATGTCACGATATCGTGACACTTTTGCCTCCTTGCTACTCTTCTTGGCTTGTACCAGCAAAAACTCAACATGTCGTGATATCGTGACACTTTTGCCTCCATACTCTTCTTCTTTACTTTTGTCGTGATATCGTGACACTTCTGCCATCTTACTTTCTCTCTCCTCCTTAAGTCATGAAAATGCGACATGTCATGAAATTACGAAACTTTCTCTCCTTTGATCTCTCTCTTTACTTTTATCGCGATATCGTGACACTTCTACCTTCTTACTTTCTCTCTCCTCCTTTAGTCGCAAAAATGCGACATGTCACGATATCACGACACTTTCTCTCCTTTGCTCTTTCTCTTGCCTTCGGTTCATGAAAACTCGACATGTCACGATATCACGACACTTTTTCTCCTGGACTCTCTCTCTTGCCTTCGGGTCGTGAAAACCCGACATGTCACGATATCGTGACACTTTTTCTCCTGGACTCTCTCTCTTGCCTTCGGGTCGTGAAAACCCGACATGTCACGATATTGCGACACTTTTTCTCCTTTGTACTTTCTCTTGTCATATGTCGCGAAATCGTGACACTTTTTCTTTCGGACTCTCTCTCCTATAGCATGTCATGAAATCATGACACTTTTTCTTTTGGACTCTCTCTCCTGCAACATGTCGCAAAATCGTGACACTTTTTCTTTCGGACTCTCTCTCCTACAACATGTCGTGAAATTGTGACACTTTTTCATCCGTACAACCTTCCTTGCAATATGTCACGAAATCACGACACTTTTTCGTCCGTACAACCTTCTTTGCAATATGTCATGAAATCACGACACTTTTTCGTCCGTACAACCTTCCTTGCAATATGTCACGAAATCATGACACTTTTTCGTCCGTACAACCTTCCTTGCAATATGTCATGAAATCATGAAACTTTTTCGTCCGTACAACCTTCCTTGCAATATGTCATGAAATTGCGACACTTTTTCATCCGTACAACCTTCCTTGCAATATGTCATGAAATCACGACACTTTTTCTACTTGCCTTTCTCTCTTCCAACATGTCACGAAATCGTGACGTTTTGCTTGCTTGCACTTTTTCTCCGAACATGTCGCGATATCATGACAGTTTTTCTTGCTTGTGCTTTTTCTCTGAACATGTCACGATATCACGACAATTTTGCTTGCTTGCGCTGTTTCTCCAAACATGTCACGAAATCACGACAGTTTTTCTTGCTTGCATTGTTTCTCCGAACATGTCGTGAAATCGTGACAGTTTTGCTTGCTTACGCTTTTTCTCCAAACATGTCATGATATCACGATAGTTTTGCTTGCTTGCGCTATTTCTCCGAACATGTCGC
The DNA here is from genome assembly GCA_028583015.1 of Wollemia nobilis. Classification (NCBI taxonomy): domain Eukaryota; kingdom Viridiplantae; phylum Streptophyta; class Pinopsida; order Araucariales; family Araucariaceae; genus Wollemia; species Wollemia nobilis. The sequence goes on from JAQPPZ010017247.1 coordinate 1,543,200, forward strand.
AAAATCATGACAATTTTTTTTGGTTGCACTTTCTCTCCGAACATGTCGCGATATCATGACAGTTTTTCTTTCTTCTCAACATGTCACGATATCGCGACAGTTTTTCTTTCTTCTTATCTCTTCCAACATGTCGCAAAATCGTGACAGTTTTTCTTTCTTCTTCTCTCTCTTCCAACATGTCATGAAATCATGACAGTTTTTCCTTCTTGCTCAACATGTCGCGATATCGTGACAGTTTTTCTTTTTGGCTCAACATGTCGTGATATCATGACAGTTTTCTGCCTTGTGATTTTCTTTTGATTTTTAGTATATGGGCCACTTCTATCTTTTGGAAAACCACTATACATACTCTGAATAACCTCTTAACTCCCATCCACTGCATCACTGAACTCCTGTCCACTACATCAACCAATCTATCTGACTGTGTTGACAACAATGACAATATTGTTCTTGCACCTTGATCCATAGAAATTATGGTGAAGAAGATGAAACATATAATATTTTTCTTTCTATGGACAATCAAAAGAAAATCTGAATGATACTTGGATTTTGGATATTGGTTGTTCCAACCATATGAGTGGTAAATAAGAACTCTTTTCTACAATGGATTCCACCTATAAATCCCAAATCAAGTTAGGGGATGATAAAGCTTTGCAAGTTGAAGGCATTGGAGCCATGGAGGTTCCAACGAAAGAAGGCATAAAAAAGGTGAATAACATCTACTACACTCCATAGCTCCAAAATAATCTGCTAAGTGTTGGAAAAATGATGGAGAAAAATTACAAACTTGTTTTTGATGATGCAAAATGTGTCATTTTTGATAAAAAACAATTGTAATCGAGTCATCACATAGGTACCTATGACCAAAAATAGGTTATTTCCCCTTAAGTTTGGAGAACCAGGGGGTGCTCAACTTGCAAATATTGCTATTGTAAATCCAAGTGTGCTTTGGCACTTGAGATATGGTCACTTGAATTAAGCTAGCTTGAAATTTTTAACTTCTCAAGCTATGGTGATAGGATTTCCTAAAATAAATGAACACAAGGAGGTCTGTGAAGGATGTGCTTTGGGGAAGCACTCAAGGTCCAAATTTCCAAGAGGACAAGCATGGAGGGCTATCCATCCACTTCAACTGGTGCATTTAGACATTTTTGGTCCAATGCAAACACAAAGCATACATAATAATTCCTATTTTCTCACTTTTATAGATGATTTCTCTAGGATGTGTTGGATTTATTTCTTGAAATACAAATATGAAGCTTTTGATTGCTTCATATATTTCAAGAACAATGTAGAGAAACAAAGTGAGTTCCATGTAAAATTTCTTAGGACAGATCGAGGAGGCGAGTACTCTTCAAAGGAATTTTTGAAATATTGTAAAGCATGTGGGATAAAAAGGCAATTCACCACTACCTATACTCCATAACAGAATGGTGTGGCCAAAATAAAAAATTGCACCATAGTCGAGATGGTGAGAATGATGCTTCAAACTAAGCATCTAAGTAGTATGTATTGGGCTGACATTGTTAGAACCAATGATTACATTCTAAAAATGAGTCCTACTTCTAGTTTGGATGGAATCACTCCTTACGAGGGGTGGTATGGCAAGAAGTCGAATGTAAAATATTTCAAAGTTTTTGGTTCTTTAGCATATGTCCACATTCCTGAGGAAAAAAATGAAAAATCTTGTTCCCAAGAGTCAAGCATGTATTTTTGTAGGATATTGTGAGTCTACCAAAGCATATAGACTCTACAATCCAAAGATGCATAAAATTGTACTTTCCAAGGATGTGATTTTTTATGAAGGGGGAGAATGGGGTCATCAAATAATTTTTGTTGATGATGAATCCCATGATGCAAGTTCTTCTCAAATACAATAGGTGACACCTAAGAAGAGCAAAGGCACACCCCCTCCAAGCCCAAGCAGGAGCACTACTTTGAGTACATCAGCAACCACTCCAAGTCCTTCTGCACATAGATCAGTAAGTTCTTCACCTATGGTTATTGATTCTCCATAAAGAGGTAAAATAACATTACAACGTCATCCATATTTTCAAATGGTGGATCAAAATTTCTAGAAAAGATACACTAGAATCCAAGCTAGTGAAATGAATTCAATTTTTCAAAAACTTGAAAAGACCCTAAGGGAGATGTAGTCAATTATGCTTTATTGACTAGTGCACAACTAGAACCATCTAGCTATGAGAAGGCATGTACTCATAATGTATGGAAGGAAGCCATGAAAGAGGAAATAACCTCTATAAAAAATAATGATACTTGGGAGCTAGTAAAGCTTCTTAAAGGAAAAAAATGTGTTGGATGTAAATGGGTCTACAAGATCAAATTCAATGTTGATGGAAGCATTGAAAGACACAAGGCAAGACTTGTAGCAAAAGTTTTCACTCAAAAATATGGCATTGACTATGATAAAACCTTTGTTCCTATTGCAATATAGGAAACAATCAGATCAGTACTTTACTTGGCTGCCCACAAAGGATGGAACATTCAGCACATGGATGTGAAAAGTGCCTTTCTTAATGGGTACTTGACTCAGGAGGTTTATGTTCAACAACTTCAAGTATTTCAAGAAAAAGTTAAGGAGAACCTTGTTTATAAACTTAAAAAAACACTTTATGGCCTCAAGAAAGCACCAAGAGCATGGTACTCTCGCATTGATGGCTATTTCAAGGAGTATGGATTCACTCAAAGCAAAAGTGAACCTACTCTCTACTACCTAAAGCAAGGGACAAACATTCTCATAGTTTATTTATATGTGGATGATCTCATATTTATGGGTAGTAATAATAAGATGAATATGGAGTTCAAACACTCCATGATGAAACAATTTGAGATGAAAGATCTTGGCTTAATGCATTACTTCTTAGGCATTGAAGTTCATCAAACAAATAGAGTGATCTTCATATGTCAACACAAGTATTCTCATGATATGATCAAGAAATTTGCCATGGAGCAGTGCAAATAAGTTGCAACTCCAATAGGACATGGGATCCAATTGAGCAAGGATGATGGAGCACCAAAGGTTGACATGACCACTTATAGGATCATGGTTGGGATTTTGATGTTTCTCACCAACACAAGACCTAATATACAATATGCTATTTCTCTTTTTTAAAGGTTTTTGGATAATCCATCCAAGCTGCATCTACAAGCAACTAAAAGAATTCTAAGATATGTAAAGGGTACATTGGATTTTGGAATACATTACCATAAATGTAATTATGTCAAGTTATTTGGCTTTAGTGATAGTGATTGGGGCAGAAATATAGATGATAGGAAATCTACATCAAGGAATTGTTTTAGTCTAGGATCAGGACTAATTACATGGAGTTCCAAAAAGTAGACTATTGTATCATTGTCATCTACTGATTCTATGTATATAGCGATCACATATGCTAGTACTCAAGCTCTATGGTTGAGAAAAGTCCTTGAATATATTAGAGAAAGACAAAGTGGTCCTACCAGATTGTATTGTGATAACATGAGTGTCATTCAGTTGGCATATAATCTTATCCACCATAGCAGATCAAAATATTTTGATATGAAGTATCACTTCATCAGAGACATGGTGGAGCACCTAATTTTTGATCTTAAATATTACAGTACTTTGGAAAACATTGCAGACATCTTCACCAAAGGCATGGCTAAAGCTCAATATATAAATCTGAGAGATTGTATAGTCAGTCCTCTCAAATTTAAGGGGGAGAATATTGGTATTTAACCACATTTAACTTATCTTAGTGTGGACAACAGGCAGTAATTCCACCTAGGTTGGATGAAAGATGACAAGGTGGACGACATAAGACTTGTTGGCAAGTGGTCGGTGAAAGGTTTTGAAGAATTCAATTAAAATTTGTTTTCTGCCCTTTATTCTCTCCAACTATATTATGGGCACTATAAAATTTGTAATTTTGATTATTTTTTTAATGAGCATTTGAGTTTTATATGGGTTCCTCTTTTAGCATTTTTTGGTTTTTCTAGGTGGGATCCTGGGTTCTGGTTTCCTGCGGGGCTGTTTTGTCTGGCAAGATGACCTGTTTAAAACACTGCCATCTGGTCTTTCTTCCCTGAGCCCTCTTGGGTGGGATTTTGTTTTTAAATTTTAAATTGTTCTTGTCAGTTCTCCTATTTCCATGCTGGAAGGTTTTTTTTGTTTGAATTTTATCCCGAGCTACCATAAGCTCGATTTTTATATAAGTTTTTAATTTTTGGCTGTCCTAGGCTCCCATAAGTCGGGTTTCCCTTTTGTGTTGCATGGAATGGTCATGATTTTCATTTTTGTAAGAATTTCTTGTTCTGTGCTTGCTTTGTGGAGACCTCTCTTTGGAGATCCTCTCCCTGACTCATTTGTAAAAGGTTTGGGGACCCTTTCAAAATCCCATTATTAATAAAAAAATATTTTGTTATATTTTTATGAATAGTTTGTAATAATAAACATGTGAATTATTAGCATTTTATTTCACTTGATATATATTTATTAAATAATATTTTTATTTTACAATATATGAAAGAATAGGATATGTTGAGGTCATGATTATTTTCTTATATTTTTACATAAAATTATATTTTTCATAAAGTTTCAACTAAAGGGTTTTTTTGTTTCAATATACATAGATAAAAATAATAGAAATATAAAACAACAATAATATATTATAAATTCTATATGAATCAAATCTAGACATAATTTCTGAAAATATGAAGAGCCAGGGGTCCCTATCGATATTTCGTTGTCGGAGGATGTTGACCCTATCAAGAAAAATATGAAACCTGATGAATCTCCAATTGTTGCCCTAGGGTCTCCCCCAGCAAAGGTCTCTGTTCCAATGGCCTTATGTCATTCTTGGAAAATCTAGATGAGAAACATCAATATCTTCTAGGCTCCCTTTAGGTGGTAATTTCCTTCATCAATGATAGGGCATGGTGGTGAAGTAGCACGAGGGGGACAACTCCAAAGGTGTTAGGTATTTTTGGCCTTGGTTCCATTTTTTGATCAACTAAATTTACAATGGATTTTTATCAAGGGTCCCAAAACCTGATAACAGTAAGTCATAAGACTATAAAAAAAAAAGGCCACAAGAAGGCCACAGGAAAGGACAACAAAATTTATATGAAATACAAAAGGATTACCTTTCAGGATAGGCTTAAGGACAACCTTTCAGGATAGGCTAAAGGATAGCCTTACAGGACATAAATTAATTTTTTTTATTTTTTTGCTATTTTTTTACATTGAAATTTGGGACAGGGCCACCCCACCAATATCAACCAAAAAATATGTGCAAAAGTATGGATAAGTGGATCAGGGCCATCCCAGCAAAATAACACGTGTTAAGAATATTTGAAAAAGGGTAAACCCACCTAGAACAATTTGAATCAGGGCCATCCCACCCACCAAAAAAATTTAAAAATTAAATTTAAAATTAAGGTGGGAAAAGTAGAACATTTCTGCCTGAGGACGTCCATGGATGTAGCAGAAGGATGCAACATCAGGAATGCAAGGGAACAACATCTTGCACAAGCCTGTAAGAGGAACAACAAATAAGAGACTCCATAGGCCATGAAATCCTGATGCAACAAGGAAAACTACTCAAAAACCAAGGGAGATAGAGGAAAAAATAGTGCAAAAATATGAGCCATGGGAGATATGTGGGGATATCCCAAAGAACCTCAACAAAGGATCCATGAAGCATGAGCTTCCAAATAAGTGTAAGGTATCCCCGGAGATCAAAAAAGTAGTAAGGACTCCACAACAACCTCCATCACCATCGATAAGTAGCTTCAAGGATCCAGAAGATGATGACCAGCAGGAACACAATAGTAATTAGCACAAAGGTCCATTCCCAAAGCCACAAAAAATTGAGAACCCACTATTAAACTTGCAACTGAACGTCCAAAGAGAAACACCATAGGAATAAGTACAAGGCTCCCTCCCAAGCCAAAATATACTATGAAGAGTTGCTCATGAAACCAAAATACCAAGTCACCATGCACTACACCCAAAGAAACTCTGATCCTTAGCTCCAAATAGGACCTTGCAATAATATGGATAAGAGCAGTAAACTCCAAGGAAAATGATTATTGAAGGAACTTAGGAATACCAGGGAAGAACCCAATAAAAACCCAAGGACATCCTAGAAAACTCTAGGGATATCCCAATTCATAGGCACTAAAAGGAAAACCCCACCAAAAGGCAAGAAAGTGGTAGACAAGAGAACAAGAGACCTCCCAACCCAAGTATATTGTCTGCAACACCATCCAGCTAAGGAGGAAGGGTAAAAGGAGTTTTAGGGAACTAGGATAGGACCCAAGGACATCCTAGAAAACCCCAAGGATGTACCAGATCATAGGAACTAGAAAAAACCCCATCAAGAGGCAAGAAAAGGGGTAGACAAGTGGAAAAGTGACCTCCCATCCTAAGGATATCATCTATAGTGCCTACCAGCCAAGGAGGAAAGGCAAAGGAATTTCCAGGGATCTAGGATAAGACTAGGGATCTGATACAGGGCCAAGGATAGGTTGAAGGGAAGTGGTTCCATTTTTGAATCCTTAGTTTTATATGTGTTTTTGGTTTGCAAACCCTATTTCGGTTGTATTTTTTGTTTTGTGTGTTTGTGGCTTTGTTCTCCTTTTTTTGGGGTTTAACCTTTAGGTATGTAGTTCTCACCAGAGCTCCAAATGTTTTCTTTATATTTGGTAGTTTTGCTTTGTAAAAAAGCATGGGGTCCCTTTCAAAACCCTTCTTATTATCCAATCAAAAAATCTAATCAAACAAATTCACATTTTTAAAGAATTTTCATAAGGATATTTTCAGATAAAACCCATCACTTTTTTCTTTAAAATTGTAGAAAGTTAGTTCTGTAGGCAAGGATTGTGCTTTCATTTTTTAAGTATTTGTGTGTTAGAGAAATTTGTATCACCATGCATTTTGTATGGTCATACAAATTTAAATCAAATTATATTATTTTTTCCTTGCCCAAGTAGCCTCCCATGTGACTCCCAACACACACAAGGAAGCATGGGTACCACCCTCCACCCACTCACATGCCCACTTCCAAAGTATAATATTTTTAACTTTTAGATATATCTCTTAATAAATCTTGTAGAAGAGCTACAAGTTCCACAATAAGAGCTTGTTTTAGTTTAGTATGAATGGGTTTCAAATGTTGCTAAAAAGGGTAAATTTAAATAGACATTACACATTGATCTGGATTAGTTTTAGTCAAATGCAATTTACTTATATATAAATTTATTTTAAGATTAAATTAAATTATGTGGAGGTGACATTTTTGTTATCATAGTAGAAAAAGTAAGTTAAAAAGTGCAATATACTATTTTTTGAAATGTACAATGAAGTCAAAAATACTAAAAAAACATAAATATGAAGAAGGAAAAGATTTTAAAAGTAGTTTAGTTAAAATTCAAGGCACATATGTTCAACAAGTGAATCCAATTCCAAATAAAGGGGTTAAATTCCAAGAATACAAGTCCTAGTTGAAGGTTATGCACTACAATCACTATGTAGTGGCAATTGGTCTTTAGTTGATGCGTAGTGGTTGGATGAGTTTTGTTGCCTACTTCACCATTTTTTTTTTTTATTTGTGGAAAACATCCCAAAAGGGATGCCACTTTCGGGTAAGACCCAAGGAGGCAGGGGTATCCATTCCGCCAAAAACGCCCAGGACTCGGACCCGGCCTACCACCTTTGACATACTCAAGGAGCAAACAAACACACAAAACCAAATTAAAAAAAGTAAATAACAACAAAAATAATAAAATAAAATAAAAAACATGCTCCTTGAGTGTGTCAAAACCAAAAGCACAACCAAACACGCACAATAAGATAAAAGAAACCACAACACAAACCACATAGAAAAACACAAGAACCACATAACAAAACACAAACAAGACAAAAACAACAGAACACTACAAAGACATAACCCAAAAAAACATGAAAAATAAACACAACCAAAACCTAAAAAATAAAATAAATAAAATAAAAATAAAAACAACCAACAACATACAATAAACAAAAACAAAAAACATAGAAAACACTCACACATAAAAAATGAAATAACACAAACAAAGAGAAACCCAAGAACAAGAACGAAAAAAACACAAGAACAATAACAAAAAACATAAAAAAACAAAACAACAAAAACACAAGAACAACAAAAAACAACACAAAGAACACAAAAACAAAACAAAACAAAAGAACCCACCCACCTTAAAAAACTAAACAAAAAAACAAAGAAGACAAAAGAAAAAAAATGAACAAAACAATGACCTATCTAGACCGAAGACTATTAATGCAAGAATCAACAGAGGAAACAAAATAAAGAATAGAATGAGCTAGGGAACTAAAAAAACTGAATGAACCAAAGAGAAACAAAAAAAAAACAAGAAGAAACTAGGTACCTTCGGAACTGGAGCCATCCAAAGAAATGATAGAAAGAAGAGCTTCCCTAATTTGAGAAGCCCACCATATAGGAGGGTGGCCATAACAAGTAAGATCACCTTTGTCCAAAGCCCAATTAGCTAAAGCATCAACACTCTTGTTTTGATCTCTGACCACATGATTGTAATCAACTTTCAAAAATCCCATCCTGGATTAACCGAATCTTCTCAATAATTCTTTTTATTCTCCAATCCACCTTATGATTCTTAGAAGGAGTCTTCAAGAGATTAATCATAAGTTGAGAGTCGACTCAACTAACACCTTTTCCCATCCAACCTTAGTAGCCTCCCGAAGGCCTCTAAGGATACCATACCCCTCAAGAAGGTTATTGGAAAGAATACCCAAATTCTCAGCAAAAGTAAAAACCAGGGAGCCATCTGAAAGTCTACCAATTCCTCCCACACTGGCTTTTCCAGGGTTCCCTCTAGAGGCTCCATCAGCATTGACTTTTCCAAAATCCTTAGGAGGAGGTTGCCAATTTCTAGTCCTATCCATCTTACTAATACTCACATTCCCTTTAAGTTGGTTGCCCTTAGAAGGTTTAATCTTCAATCTTTGCATCACTTGATCCCATATTTGGTGGGAGTTTTGGGGGTGATTAAGGAGTTGATGGACTGATTCAACTAAGTTGGCTATGGTCTTTTGCCAAATATAGTGAATATCCTTCCTATCTTGATTAAAAATTTGGTTGTTCCTTTCATTCCAAATATTCCAAAGAAGAATGGTAGAACCCATCCAAACTAACCGCCTAATAAAATGATCAACACCCTCTTGATTAGGCCAATCCCTCCAAAGCTGTTCAAAAGTGAAAAAATTGGACCACTGTAAGCCAAGTAAAGTTGCCATTCTCCTCCATAGCTCGGAGGCTAAAGTACACTCAATAAAAATATGGTTGATATTTTCTACATTCTCTTCACACATTTCACATCTAAAAGGGCCATGAAAACCACGCTTCATAAGTTGCTCACCAACAAGCACCCTACGATGTAATAAAAGCCAATTAAAGAACCTCACCTTAGGCCAGAGCTTTTGAGCCCACAATTGAGAAAATATGTCGAAGAATGGTTGGGATTATTATGGCATAAGGTCAAATAACCTTGAGCAACCGAATACTCACCCTTAGTAGTGTTGTTCCATCCAAAACAATCTTTTTCATGGGACCAAGAGAGGGATCTCATATGAAGGATGCCTTGGATATCTTGTCTTTGCCTTTCTAGGATTTGAATAGGCTAGTCCTCAATAGGGATCCAATATCTACCAACCTTTGAATTACCAATATGGTACCGACAGTAATTAGCCACCTTTATCCAATTAGCTCGGTGAAGCTCCTCCATCCAAGGCCTCCAATCGAGAAACTGAGTTATCAAAGGCTTGTGACCATCCCAAGAATCTATCCAAAATTTGCATGTTGACCATTATGAATGATCCAAAATAATTTTTTCTTTATCAAATCCTCACCAGCCTTAAGAACTGCTAAAATGGGAGAACCTTTGGTAGGAAGTTGATAGCGAACAAGGTCTTCAGGACTTTTGTTCTCAAGATATTTAGCACGGAGATTATTGGCCCAAAGAGCATTGGGGTTATGCAACATCCTCCAATATAATTTAGCAGCTAAAGCTTTGTTGTTATTAATTGAAGACCGAATCCTAACCCCCTTCACTCTTAGGAAGACATAAAGTATCCCATTTCACCAAGGCCCATTTTCTTTTCTCCTTAGTACCACTCCAAAGGAAACGATGACCGATTTGATCCAATTCTCGAAGAACAGCCTTTGGGATATTCAAAATGGAAGAAACATAAATAGGAATAGCTTGAAGGACTGATTTTACCAAGGTGATTCTACCCCTAAGAAAGCCACTTGTTGGTCCACTTTCCAATTTTCTTCTTGACTTTGTCCAACAACCAATTCCAATATTTATTTTTCTGCCTTTGAATATTTATGGGAATACCTAAATAAGTGATTGGAAGAGAGGTCTTCTTATATCTTAATTTATCCAAGACCATGGATTCCTCGTCTAGCAGAGCAAGGAAAGAAAATAACTTTAGATTTGTCTTCATTGATCAACCGCCCAATAGCCTTAGAAAAATAGCTAATGATTTGCTTAATATTAGAAGCTTCCTTAACTTGTAGCTTTACCTAAAAGGGTAGAGTCATCCACAAATTGAAGATGAGAGATAGGTCTAGCTCCATGAGCAATGGTAACTCCCTCAAGGGTTTTGTTTTCCCTCTTTTGGTTATAGTCCTACCCAAGCATTCAACAAGAATGATGAATAAATAAGGGGATAGCGGGTCACCTTGCCTAATACCTCTGGAAGCTGGGAAAGACCGAGAAGGCCTGCCATTGATAAGAACTAAGTAGGAAACTGAAGAGATACATCCCATAATCCAATCCATCCAATCCTTAGAGAAACCAAATTGCCTCAAAACTTTGATAAGGAAGTGCCAATCCACTCGTCATAAGCTTTGGATAAGTCTAACCGGATGAACATAGAAGGAGAATTTTGCATATCCATGGAATGGATGGCTTCCGAGCAAGAACTATCTCATCTACTATTTGACGTCCTTCCACATATCCCCCTTGCTCTGGGGAAATAATCTTATGCAAAAGAGGCTTCAACCTTTCTCGCCATGATTTTAGTAATAATTTTGAGAAGAACATTACATAAAGCAATAGGTCTAAAAGCTGAGATATGATCAACCTCTTGAGCTTTTGGAACAAGAGTAATATAAGTTTTATTGATAACCTTCAAAATTTCTTTGGATTTCCCGGCTTCTTCCACCACCTCTAATAAATCAACATGAAGGATATCCCAGAACTCTTGGTAGAACTCAATAGGAAAACCATCAGACCTGGGGTTTTCCCTTTTGCATTTTAAAAACTACTTGTTGAAGCTCATTGATAGTAACAGGAGCAGTCAAAATAGAGTTCTCCTCATAAGTGATAAGAGAAGGGATTGCTTGAAGAACATTTTGTTGTGAAGCTGAGTCAAGAGGAGTAGCAAGAAAAGATTGGAAAAGTAATCAACAACAATAGAGTTCATGCCATCCCAAGTATAAACAACATCTCCATAATCTGATTTTAAGGAAGAAATAAAGTTGTGAGATCTTCGAGCTAGAAGAGATTTGTGGAAGAAATTTGTGTTTCGATCTCCTTCTTTGAGCCATTGAATTCTAGATTTTTGCTTCCATAATATTTCTTCTCTTTTTTCCCATTCCTCTAACCGAGTTGTGAGTTTAATTTCATCTCGCACTTCTCTTCTCTCGTGAGGCCATCTAAACGGATTTTCTTATTCAAATTTTCAAGATGAGCAATAACTTCATGTTTTTTTTTATGAACATCCCCAAACTCTTTCCAGCTCCACGCCTTGATTTTGGACTTAATGTATTGCAGTCTTTTGGCAAAACAGAACATCTTAGTCCCATGCCTAGGTTTACCTTCCTTCCACCATTGTTGCACATGAGGTCCGAAGGAAATGTCTCTAAGCCACATTAATTGAAAATGAAAAGGAGAGAAACTCACATTGGTTTTCCACATTTCCACCATGACTCGCCAATGATCCGAACCAACATTATTAAGAGTCTTCACTTTAGGAATGTGACCATGGATTAAGAAATTTTCAGAGAGCAAAACCTATCCAATCTCTCCATTATACAAGCTAAGCCTTGCCTTCTGTTAGACCAAGTCATAAGGCCATTATCTAGTTGGATATCCACAAGATGGAGGTTTGCAATATATTCGCTCATGAGGTCAGTACTTTTGTCCAAATTTCTATTTCCCCCTTTTCTCATCCAGAGAGAGGATGGTATTGAAATCTCCTCCGATCAAGATCCAAGCTTTAGGAAAATGAGAGATAATATGAGTAATATCCTTCCACTGCCTTCTTTTTTCCTCCAAAGAAGTCGGGGCATAAACAGTAATGCAGAGCATAATCTAGTTGGAATGTCTACTTTGAATAGCTATAGCCAACAAACCCCAACTGCCAACCATATGGTGAATAACTACCTCTTTTGGGTCCCAAAGACAAGCAATGCCACCCGAAGTCCCTTGGGAACTGAGGGAAACCACTTTTCCACTGCCAAATTTTACCGGCAATTAAGTCCATATCCTCCATTGACATCTTTGTTTCTTGAAGGAAAACAAGATGTGGATGATTTATTCGAATCATTCTTCTAATTTCATTTTGTTTTGAAAGACTCCCTTTGAGTCCTCTAATATTCCAAGTGATGATCTTCATTAATACCAGGGCTAAAAATGTTGGGAAGGGCATTAATCTTACCTTCCTCTACAAGCTTTTCACCTTCTTTTACCATATGATATTGATTGGTCTTGCGACCTACTTTTTGATTAGAATCCATCTTCAATTTTTTTTCCCTGTTTCTTGACTTATTCCAATTGAATCGAGATGGCTTCTAACCTTGAAGAATGCTCATACACAACCAAAATTTTACTAGATGGTTCAATGGAGTCTATATTGGGACCTCCATTATTTGAAGTTTTGACATTTGAAATATTGTTTTTCTTGTGTAAATTTTCTCCTTTTTTTTTCTGTTGAAAACCTTTGATTTGTTGGTTTGTCTCCGAGTTCTTTCCTTCATATTTAAATTGTGTTTCTAAGATTTCAGTTTCCATTATTTCCTCTTCCTCACTTGGGACATCATTTGTGGAAAGGATTTCAAACATATTAGCAAATGACTTTGATTGATCCTTCATTACCGGTTTTTTTCGAGTGTTCTTCTTCTTAGGTATTTGGAAACCCGCCGAGTTTATATCTTCTTTCTTTTGATCAAGAATTTTATTTGGGCAAGCACCGGCCAAATGACCATATTCATGGCAAATTCTACAATGAAAAGGAATGTTCTCATAGTCCACTACTTGCTCCCAAGTGTCTTCCCCAAATTGTAATGTGATATTTTTAGGTAGGGGTTTGTCAAAATCCATTAAAACACAAATTCGAGCATAAATAATATGTTCAAAATTTTGAGTACAATCAGCAATCATCATAAAAGTTCCTAAAGAGTTTCCAATTGAAGAAAAATAGTAGGATTCCAAAATTCAATAGGGAGGCCAAAGAGTCTAACCCACACGGGAGCTATAGAAGGCATCTCTTCTTCGGCTTTAAATTTAGTATGCCAGGGCTTCATGAAAAGCCCTGCTCTTCCAAAAAACCAAGGACCCCTTGAAAAGTTTTCTCTCTATCTTCATTATTAGCAAATAAAACAAGAAAATAACCATTTGGATAAATAGAGATTTGTAACTCACCTTTAGTTTTCCAGCTTTTTGCAGCCCAGACTTTGAAAGCAGATAGACTCAGACTAAAACCCATGAACCGACAAATTAGTCCTCTTTTTTCCAAATCTTCAATGCCATCCGAATGTTACCCATATCAAGCTTAACAATAGGAGTTCCATCACCGCTTTAAGACATCCCGACTTCATTTTCCTGGGATCAATCTTAGGCATTCTTAGAGGTTTATGAGAAGCCCTAATATTGATATTAGCATTGGGCCGAGGCTGTCCACCATGAAGGGCATCCCTAAAATTCATTTTTGGGACTGAGTCTTCAAAATTCTTACCCTTGACAGGGGTTTTCACAGTAGAATTATTTTGTGGGTGCACCTTAGCACCAGATTCACTTGAGATATGAGCCATTTTTTGATCAACTGCTTGAAACTTATTTCGTGGTCTCTTTAATCCTTGCCCTAGACGCCGTGGAAAGGTATGGTTTTCACTTTTCTTTTGTGCAGCAAATTGGAAGCCGTTGTCACTCAAGTTCACAGTATGATCTGTTGAAAGACAAATTTCTAACCCATATTGTATCCCCTGCAACATTTCTTGCTAAAATATTGAGCATAAACCACAAAAATATTGGCCGCTAGGGCCCGAAGGCCCTAAAAACCAACCTCTGGAGCTGCTTGCACTCAACCCAGATGAAACCCTCGCATAGCCGCTTGCCAAATATATCGTTCACACATAGGGATGCGCTAGGATCTGTGTTGCTCCAAATGATATGAAAATTGGTGGAGACGTTCTAGGGTTTTTCAGGCATCTACCCTCAAAATTTCAGCTCAATCCGAGTTCGGATGAGTGAGATATGGCCGAAAACCCCTACTTATTCACCATTGAGACAATGAGAGGATACTAGATTATATTTATGAAAGAGAGGATTATTATGTTCTAAAACAAGAAAGAAAGAGAATAAAACTATTGATTTACCTAAATTGATTTTTTATATTCATAAAGTAATATTACATAACCTTTGTTTTCATGTATTCAATCATTTTCTAAGTGGAATCATCTATATTTGAACTACCTTGTTTTCTATATATTTTTTATGAAATTAATTTATGATCTTTAGAATAATGATTCAATATGGGATACTCTAAAGTATCTAGAATATATAAAATGTCTCATATGGATATTTCTACTTGACATTTCTTATTCATTAATACATGATAATTTTCATCCAAAAGTATTGCCTAAGTATTCTTAGAGTCCCTTGATTACACTAAGCACATAATAGTCATGCATATGTATTACTGATATGCATCTTGCCTTTTATATTTATAACAATTATTTTTGTATCTATAAGATGATATTAATGACACTAATATTTTAAGTTTTTGTAACAAGGGTATCCTTGAAATTTCATTTTACATAGTGGAAATTCTTTCACTCATATTTATTGTAACAAAAATAACTAACATTTCCAAATTTTGCATGATTATATTAACTTTGAAAGCAACTTTCATACGACAATAGAAGCCCATGCACTTAGTTTATACATGGTGATTGCTATATTTACATGATGATAATGATGTTCAAACCCATAATATAGCATGTGATAATGATGACCCCAATGGGTATATATTCTATGTAATAATAATGACTATTATATTTATATGTCTTACAATTATAATATTAAAATACATCGCTTCATGTATATGATTTATATTTCATACATGAACAACTCATCTTATTCTTCATTATAATAAACAACTAGTTATTTTTTATAACTTGGACAAACCTATTCATATAAATAAAATATTAATAGATGACAAGGTATCTTATGGCTTTCACTTAGATAATGCTTAACCTTAATCTAGGTAAATTGTAGATGGGTATATATCCTATGATAAATATTTTGTAAAAAACAACTCTCAATTAGGCAAGTTATATATGATCATGTATGTAGATAACCTAATCCAAGTTGTGTGTTTATTGAAAATTGTTCTTTCACACAACCTATTATGAGATGAATCTATTATATATATATATATAAAGATCAGCTATGGATCTAGTCATATTATGGATCTATCTCTATTACACATGGGTTTTCAACTCTATTGGCTATTCTCATTTTATAAAATAAGTAGTAGATTTTATTTATCTAACTAGATCTCATTTCACTTGACTCTCCATGTAATACTATAGACCTTCAGTTAGACTGGACTACAAACTAGTGGTATTTCTTTGGGAAAAATAATATCTAAACTTTCAAAGAGGTTTCATCATTACAAATTCTTATTTTTTGATGAAAATATACCATTTCTCTATTGGAAATTTGAGTGATTTTATGTTTTCATTGATGTCACATTGATCACATTGAGTTTTGGTGGCCAAAGCATTTCATAAATAAGCATTTATGATATTTTGGAGAGCATGGATATATAGGGTTTTTGTGAAAACCAAGGCAGATAAAATAAAATATTTTATTTAAAACCATGGATGGCATATTTGAAATGGGTTTTTCTTAAAACCCAGGTTGGATTTTCGTTTCATCAAAAAAGGTGCCCCAATTATGGAGATATTTAATTTTAAATATTTAAGTTTAAATTTTAAATTATTTAAAATTTAAATTTAAAATTTAAATTTAATTTATAGTGCCGACATCAAAGAAAGGAAAAGGCATAAAATTAATATTTAAATTATAGCGCCGACATCAAAGGAAAGGAGGAGGACATATATATATGCCCAAAGTCTCGATTTATTTTTCTAAGCACTCGATTTGATATTTGGATTCGAATGGTAAAAGAGTTTGCACATCATGTGTCGAAGTGTGTGTGAAAAGGGTTTTAAAAGGCTTATGATTTTTGCATTCATTGAAGAGACTATTGTGGAGTAAAGCAAAATGTATAGGCCTCCTTGGCCTAGTGGTTCATGTGTTGTGTGTGAAGCAGGAAGTCCTGCATTCAATTTTTGTCAGAGGTGTATTGCTATGTTGAAACGCATGAAGCGTATTTTGTTTTCGAAGGGCACAAATATTCACGACATAAGGTTTTGTTGTGTGCTATTTTTAAGCACGTGAGGGCATGTGGCCCAATGACAGGTTGGTTGTGGTTAAGGCATTGAACAAGGAAGGTCATGAGATTGAATCCCATCAGGGACAGACGAAAGTTAATAATTTTTAGATATATTTTATTTTTCTAAAGTTGCCCTAGGAGGAATAAGGGTATGATGCATGTTTAAAAACTGAGATATTTTTGGTGATTTATTTTTTAGAAGTATATCATATTATATATCGTTGGAAAGCTTATTCATAGGGCTATTTTATTAACTTGCTTAGAGAGAAATAAGGTGTGTGTAAAGAGATATTTCTAATTTTTTTAAAGAGGTTAAAAAGTGAAGGTTGCTTTGTTCTTTTTCAAAAGAGATTAATTCATTTATGAAGTGACATGGTGTATGTTAATGAGTAGGAGTAATAAGGTGTTATTTGGATGTTATTGTTTTGTTATTAATCAAGATCTCTAATCCTTGTTGAAAGTTAAAAAAGAAAGTGTGTTGAGTGAGACAGATTTTGTGGACAACCAAAAGGCTTCTTCATATTCATAAAAGGTATGGGCACATTCTCCTATTGATTGTTTATGGTGGTTGATTTATGAAATATCATTGGATAGAAAAGGATTAATTGTGGTTTCCTTTTTGAAAGTAGTTGGTTGAATGTCTCAAGGTTTTTTGGGTTGAGAGTTGCTATTAAACCTCGTTTTATAAGAATTGTTGTTGAAGCCATTAGTTGTGTGAAAAACCCGAGATAGGGTTTGAGAAGAACATGAGTATCATTGTTATGTGAAGAATTTTTTATTAGCATTATTGTTAAAGCCTATTGGTTATGAAAAGAACTTGAACTTGAGAAGAACATGAGTATCATTGTTATGTGATATTTATGGTTGAGCATTGTTGGAAAAATTTAAGTTGGTTGATACATGCTTGGACTAGGGTTTGTAAGAAAGAGTTGTTCCTTGTGGTAGTTGGTTGAGAAGAGTTGTTTGAGCCTATTCAAGTGATTGTGTGAAGTGGTTGTTCAAGTTTCATGAAACAAACTATTATATATTCTATATTTGAGTTGAGATATTTTAGGATAGAACATATTCTCTTTATGCTTCTATAATATTTATTTGAGTTGAGATTGAGATTTGAGGATAGAACATATTGAGTCTCTAACAATTCTCTTTATGCTTATATAAGATTGATTTGAGTTGAGATTGGGATTTGAGTATAGAACATATTGAGTCTCTAAAAATTCTCTTTATTCTTCTATGAGATTGAATTATTGAGAAAGTTCTTGGTGAGCTTGCTAGAGCAGATTTGAGCAAGTTCTTGGTAAACTTTCTAGTGCAGATTTGGGAAAGTTCTTGGTGATCTTGCTAGTGCAAATTTGGACAAGTTCTATGTGAGCTTGTTGAGAGATTTTTATAAGTTCTATGTGAGCTTGTTGAGCATATTTGGACAAGTTTTGTGTGAGCTTGTTGAGCATATTTGGACAAGTATGTATGAGCTTTTTGAGCAGGTTCTGAGTGAACCTATTGATAGAGCTTTGGAGGTGACAAAGTACAGAGGACATAGTCTCAGTGGATAGAGATCCATTAGCCAACACAATTGAAGACATATTTGAGTGAGGAGTCTTCAAGTGGAGATAGATCCACCAGTCAGTGCAGTAGAGAGACAGAGTCTTCTAAAAGATCACTAGTCAGATCCAAAGGAAAAAGAGTTCTCCTATGGAAGATATCCATGAACTTGAGATTATGGGTTCAACATATCCTTTGGATAGAGATCCATAAAAATTGTAATTGGGAAGGATTCCCAAAGAAATTGATTGAGAAAGTTTTAGTAAAATATTTTCTTCATGGAGTAGCCCACATTGGGTGAACCATGTAAACTATGGTGTCTCTATTGTGTATGGTGTTTTATGCATTGCTTGATTACTGCTATTGATACTGTTGTCTATACACTGCATAATATTGAATTGAAAAGAAAAGTAAAAAGTGGTCTTATACTGTTCAGCCCCCTCTCAGTATAAGCTTGTGTTATTCAATTGGTATCAAAGTGGGTTCCTTCAAAAAGGCTAAAAGCTTGAGGGCATATTCTGCAAGAACACAGATGGATTCACAAAATGGATCATCTACAAGTAAGGCTCCACTGTTTGACGATAAAAATTAGGCTTTCTCGAGCATTATAATGAAGAACTACTTGATATCACAAGGATATGAGGTATGGCAGATGGTTGCAAAATAGTATAAGTTTGAAGGTTATCCCGAGGTAGATAAGACTATTATGAAATTGGTTGAGATCAATGCAAGGGCAATGAATTGTATTCTGAGTGGACTACGTGAGATAGATTTTGTAAAGGTCATGGTATGTATTTTAGTAAATGAAATGTGTACCAAGTTGTAGAATACCTATGAAGGAGATTCCAAGGTAAAGTTGGAAAAACTACAAACTCATAGAAAAATATTTGAGGAATTGAAAATGGAAGATTCTAAAGATATTACATAGTTTTTACTTTGAGTTGATGAGATTGCTAACACCATGAGAGGTCTAGGATTTGAAATGAAAGAATCATATGTTACTCAAAATGTTTTGATATCACTTCCCATGAAGTATGATGCAAATGTTTTAGCAATAGAAGAAACAATGGATATCAACAAGCTAACAATGGAAGAACTACAAGGAACTCTCACATATTATGAGATGAGGAGAAGTAAGCATCATGTTGCAATAAAAGAAATTGCATTCAATGTTTTAGAGAAAAATAAAGGGAAAGTTCCAGAGATAGATAGAGATTTAGATAATTATGAGGAAGCTAACTTCATCAAAAGGAAAAAGGACTTAAGAAATTATAGGGATGTGAAGAAATTCAGATGCTACAAGTGTGGTAATTTTGGTCACTATGCATACAAGTGTCCACATGAAGAAAAAAATGATGATAAAAAATAGGGTCATAGAATAAAATAATATGGAAAGCATAAGCATGACAAGGATGACAAATACAAGAAAAGCAAGTATGAGAAGAAGAAAAGTTTTCATTAGACAAAGAAAACCTTCTACATTGTAGAATCAAGTGATAGCTCAGATCACATTGATAGAGACAAGTCAAATGATGAAAAGGAAGAACATCTATTCCTAGGAATAGAAGATGAAATAAAAAAATGCTTTGTGTGTGGTCAAAGAGATCACATATCAGGATATTGCAATGGATTTAGTGATAGTGAAGATGATATGACACATCAAGGAAATATGTATGGTCAAAGAAATCATGAGAGTTTGTTTGCTATAGAAGATTATAATGATATTAGTGACAGTGAATATGAAGAAGGGATTTTCTATGGGATAAAAGAAATAGAAGAAGTCTCACTTTTGGTAATAGAAAAATAAGAGGATGAGCCAAGAAAACAAAAAACAAAAGTCAAAAGGCTAAAATAAGAAATTAGGAATCTTGAAAATAATATTTGAACAGATGTAAAAATCAGAGTAGAAAAACTTCAGACAGTCAGTGATCTAAGATATGAGCTTCAAAATGCAAAAATTATAAAGGAAAGGATGAATAAATAATTAAGGACAATAACAACAAGACATGACACATTAAATGAAAAGGTTCAAAAAGGAGTGGAATCTTATTTTAAAGTTGTATCATATTTCCAAGAAAAGTCACACTCAAAAGGAAAGGACGTTCTAAAATATGAAAGAAAGAAAGCTCCTAAGATTTATGAAGAAAGTTCCAAAGTTCATATGGCTCCAAACATCCAGTTTGGATATTGTTTTGATATAGGTGAATCAAGTTCAAAAGGAAAATAAATTATTGAAGAGAAAAACAAGGAATAAATTAAGGAAGAGGATTTAAATGCTACAAAGAACATTCAAGGATACAATGCACAAGTCAAAGATGATTACAAGGATAATGATCAAGAAAGGTATGAGGAACAAATCATAATTCATGGTCATAGAGCTACACACTTGTGCATTCAAGGATAATTCAAAGGCATGAACAAAGGGCTTTTCAAGGACATTGTTTTTCTTGTAATGTATTTGGACATATGGCTATACACTACAGGATCCATGGATCAAAGAATTTTTATTTTGCTATAATAAACTTCAAAGGAAGAAGGTACGGTTTTCAAGGATATTGCTTCTTATGCAATAGTATTGGTCATAGAGATTCTCAATGTAAATAAAATGAGCAACATGGTTTTTGTTTTAGAGCTACACAAATCATAATTCATTGTCATAATGGTCATGAAAACAAAACTTCACAATACAAGGTTCAATAAAGGAATGGATATGGAAATTATTTTAAGAAAGAATTCAGGATATCGGCACCATCCAAAGGCTACAATTTCAAGTGTTTTAATTGCAATAACTTTGGACATATTGCAAAATGGTGTAGGAATCAATTCCAAACAAGTTCAATACAAGAAGGTCAAGCAATTTCAAGGCAATAAGGTCAAACAGGTTTAAGACAAGAAGATTAAGTAATTCATCAAGAGAAGGATATAAAAAAAACATGGAAGGAAGTTGACAGAGGAAAGAAACAATGTAATATGGTAGTAAATGTACTCCCACCCTAAAATTAATCACCTCAATAGAGAATGTGGTGAGGGGGCTAAGCTTAAGAGTCATATCTTTTAGCCCCATAGGTGTCCCTTTTGCCATTGATGTCAAAGGGGGAGATATTTGAGTAAGGGAGAGAGCATTGAGTTAGGGGGAGCAGCCTCCAAAGAGAGCATTGAGTTAGGGGGAGCAACCTCCATAGAGAGTATTGAGTTAGGGGGAGCAAATTTGATTCTCAAAGATGGTTTTTATAGTGATTGTGGTGATTTACAATAGAGGTGTTGCCATCAATGACAAAGGGGGAGATTGTTGGAAATTTGAGTGATTTTATGTTGTCATTGATGTCACATGGATCATTGATATCACATGGATCACATTGAGTTTTGGTGGCCAAAGCATTTCATAAATAAGCATTTATGATATTTTGGAGAGCATGGATATATATAGGGTTTTTGTGAAAACCAAGGTAGGCAAAATAAAAGGTCTATTTAAAACCATGGATGGCATATTTGAAATGGTTTTTTCTTAAAACCCAGGTTGGATTTTTGTTTCATCAAAAAATGTGCCCCGATGATGGAGATATTTAATTTTAAATATTTAAGTTTAAATTTAAAATTATTTAAAATTAAAATTTAAAATTAAAATTAAAATTTAATTTATAGCGTCGACGTCAAAGAAAGGAAAAGACATAAAACTAATATTTAAATTATAGCATCGATGTCAAAGGAAAGGAGGAGGACATATATATATATATATATATATATATATATATATATATATATATATATATATATATATATATATATATATATATATATATATATATATATTCCCAAAGTCTCAATTTATTTTTCTAAGCACTCGATTTGATATTTGGATTCGAATGGTAAAAGAGCCTACACATCGTGTGTCGAAGTGTGTGTGAAAAGGGTTTTAAAAGGCTTATGATTTTCATGTTCATTGAAGAGAATATTGTGGAGTAAATCCAAATGTATAGGCCTCATTGGCCTAGTGGTTTGTGCACTATGTGTGAATCAGGAGGTCCTACGTTTTATTCTTATCGAAGGTATTTTGCTGTGTTGAAACGAGTGAAGTGTGTTTTATTTTCGAAGGGTGCAAATATTCACGGTATAAGGTTTTGTTGTGTGCTCATTTTGATCATGTGAGGGCATGTGGCCTAATGGCAGGTTGGATATGGTTAAGGTGTTGAGCAAGGAAGGTCACGATATCGAATCCTGTCAGGGAAAGATGCAAGTTAATAATTTTTAGATATATTTTATTTTTCTAAAGTTGCCCTAGGAGGAATAAGGGTTATGATGCATGTTTAAAAAAGGAGATATTTTTGGTGATTTATTTTTTAGAAGTATATCATATTATATATCGTTGGAAATATTATTCCAAGGGCTATTTGATTAACTTTCTTAGAGGGAGAAATAAAGTGTGTGTAAAGAGATATTTCTGATTTTGTAAAGAGGTTCAAAAGTGAAGGTTGCTTTGTTTTTTTCAAAAGAGATTAATTCATTTATGAAGTGACATGGTGTATGTTATTGAGTAGGAGTAATAAGGTGTTATTTGGATGTAATTTTTGTGTTATTAATCAAGATATCTAACCCTTGGTGAAAGTTGAAAAAGAAAGTGTGTTGAGTGAGACAGATTTGTGGACAACCAAAAGGCTTCTTCATCTTCATAAAAGGTATGGGCACATTCTCCTATTGATTATTTATGGTGGTTTATTTATAAAATATCATTGCAGAGAAAAGGATTAATTGTGGTTTCCTTCTTGAAAGTAGTTGGTTGCATATCTCAAGGTTTTATGGGTTGAGAGTTGCTATTAAACATTGTTTTATAAGCATTTTTGTTGAAGCCATTAGTTGTGTGAAAAACTTGAGATAGGGTTTGATAAGAACATGAGTATCATTATTATGTGAATAATGTTTTATTAGAATTGTTGTTAAAGACCATTGGTTATGCAAAGAAATTGAACTTGAGAAGAACATGAGTATCATTGTTATGTGAGATTTGTGGTTAAGCATTGTTGGAAATATTTGAGTTGGTTGATACATGCTTGGACTAGGGTTTGTAAGAAAGAGTTGTTCCTTGTGGTAGTTGGTTGATAAGAGTTGTTTGAGCCTAGTCAAGTGATTGTGTGAAGTGATTGTTCAAGTTCCATGAAACAAACTATTCTATATTCTGGATTTGAGTTGAGATTGAGATTTGAGGATAGAACATATTGAGTCTCTAACAATTCTCTTTATGCTTCTATAATATTTATTTTAATTGAGATTTAGATTTGAGGATAGAACATATTGAGTCTCTAACAATTATCTCTATGCTTCTATAATATTTATTTGAGTTGATATTGGGATTTGAGTATAGAACATATTGAGTCTCTAACAATTCTCTTTAAGCTTCTATGAGATTGAATTATTGAGCAAGTTCTTGATGAACTTGCTAGAGAAGTTTTGAGCAAGTTATTGGTGAGATTGCTAGTGTAGATTTGGGCAAGTTCTTGGTGAGCTTGCTAGTGTATATTTGGACAAGTTCTGTGTGAGCTTGTTGAGAAAATTTGGACAAGTTCTATGTGAGCTTGTTGAGCATATTTGGACACGTTTTATGTGAGCTTGTTGAGTAGGTTTTGAGTAAGCCTATTGACATAGCTTTGGAGGTGATAGAGTACAAAGGACAAAGTCTCAGTGGATGGATATCTAGCAACCACCATAATTGAAGACATATTTGAGTGAGGAGTCTTCAAGTTGAGAGATCCACCAGTCAGTGCAACAGAGAGATAGAGTCTTCTAGAAGATCACTAGCCAGAGCAAAAGGGGAAAGAGTTATCCTATGTAAGAGATCCATGAACTTGATATTAGGGTATCAACATCTCCTTTGGACAAAGATCCATAAATATTGTAATTGGGAAGGATTACCAAAGAAATTGATTAAGAAAGTTTTAGTAAAATATTTTCTCTGTGGAGTATCCCACATTGGGTGAACCACGTAAACTGTGGTGTCTCTATTGTGAATGGTGTTTTGTGCATTTCTTGGTTATTGTTATTGATACTTCTATCTATACACTAAATAATATTGAATTGAAAATAAAAGTAAAAAGTGGTCTTATACTGTTCACCCCCCCTCAATATAAGATTGTGTTCTTCATTATCATAGTTATGAAGTGTTTGACTCACATAGAATATGGGATATTCACATTATTTATCATATTTCTAAGTTAATATGACTACAATAACCTCATCAGTACCATATATAACTCAAAAATTTTGTAGAATTATAGCACAATCGATAGAGGTGTTTTTGTAATTGCATCCTTAATTCCTTGGAAGAATTGCTTACATTATCCTATCTAGATGAAACCGACATCTTTCTTTAGCATCATGGTGATAGGTCTAACTAGGTGTGTAAAGTTAGTTATGAATTTAGCCACTAACTAAATTTATCCTAGGAAATACTTAATACGCTTAATTTATGAAGAGAATGAAAACTCTTGGATTGCTTTGATGCAATTAGGATCTCTCGTGATGCATTTCTTTAATATTATAGGTCCTATAATTTTTCCCTCTTGGATAAATAAAATTGATTCTTGGGGTTTAAGGAGATTTTATATTCCATGCACCTTCAAAAAATTTACTCTAGGTGTTCAATGTGCTTACTCTTTTTCTTTTATAAGACTATCATATAATTAAGGTATATGAGAATTATTTCATCAATTAACCTAGTAAAGGTAATATCAACATCTCTCTAAAATGTGGATCCTACATTGGATACCCCAAAAGGCATTCTATGATAGGAAAAGGCTACCCATTTTATAGTGAATGTTGTTTTGCATTGGTCGTCATCTTTGACCCAAATTTAATTGCATCCTAAGAAACCATCAAGTAATGATAGCATTTGTAACCCTAATGTATTTTGTTATATTTGGTATATCAATGGTAGTAGGTTGTGGCCCTTTGTAGATACTATACTCAAGACATTAAAATTGACACACAATTGAATATCAACATTTATATGTGTGTCAAAGACAAATTGGCCATCCATGTTGAATTCTTAATGGGGAAGATAGTTTACATTTGTAGCAACTTGAGAAGTTATTTATTCATTATCACCTCTATATTTGGATTTATGAGCCATTATTTTTAGAAAAATAGCCTATCCCACAACTCAATATTTATAGTATGTTTAATTATTTTCCTATCATAGATATTAATATATTCATACCAATATACAATGGCATCTACATACTTGGTGTATAATTCGTTGAATAAGTGGAATTTTTAATATTATTTTCCCATCAACAATTTTTTGTTAGAAATTTGAATGGGTTGGTAAGTTGATGGGTTTGAATTGATACTAGCCTTCCTAGAACTATCATATAAATTGAATAGACTTTTCAATGTGATCAATATTTAAGGTAAGTGGTATATTGAATTGAATAGTTCTATGTTTAATATTGTTCCTATATATATTCTTCCCTTCTATATATTAGGATTTTTTGATGATAAACTCAATGATCTATTCATTATTATTTAAAACTTATCAATAATATGAGTCATCTGAGATAACAGGTATGAAGACTACTTTCCACTCAATTTTATTGCACATATATGTAGTTGGATCAAACCTTGTATCTAGATATGCTAGCTCATTTGGTTTTGCATTTTGCTCTCTTGGTACTATAGTAATTTCATAAGTATTAAAACTTTTTAGAAGCTCCTACACTAAACACTTATATTTTTTTATGTGCTTGTTAGTGGTAGCACACATGAATTGACTTGTTTTACCATAAGTTTAGAATCACCAAATACCTTCAAGTTCATTACCCCCATTTTTTTTTGCTTTTCTTAGCCTAGTACACAATTCTTTATACTCTACTATGTTATTCCTAAAATTAAATAATATCTATAAATTTAATGAGTCTATATACCTTGTGGGTCTATTAGATATGTGCTATAACCTACTGCATTTATTGTTTGTGTTCCATGAAAGTGTAGTGTCCAAGTATCTTTTTATTGCTTGATCTTGTCTACTTGTTAAAGCTAGAATCTTGGTTGGATATTTTGATAATAATTATTTACCAAGATCAATTTTTTGATAAGTCCCTTCTAATTATTTTCCTTTTCCTCTTATCATTTGAAGTATAATTTTAACTTCATTCAACTCATCATCCACAATTTTTGAAGATCATCACCCAACTTGTGTAAAAGATAGTTTCATGGAGGCTCATTTTCAATTATGATAATTTAAACATCTATAGTTACCTTTATATGATTGTAAACCATTATGAAGTATCCATCCACTAATAATTACTTATTCAATTCCCTTGAAAGCAACATCCCAAAATATGGAGCAAGATTGACTATAACTAGTTCTTGGATGACAATTAGCTTTGTATATTTAGACATTGTTATGATTAGGTCTTTAAACACTCCTACTAAATTCAACTTTGTTCTATCCATCTAAATAAGACCCTAAGTAGTATCTACATAAGGTAATATTAGCTTTTCACATACATAATTTGGTTACTATCACAATCACCCATAATTTCATAATATATTCATAAAGCAAGTAATTGTCAATATTTATGATAATATAAAATGGTGATAATATCATTATTTTAAGATTGGCAATACTTAATATATCCACAACATTCACTTATAAATTATATGGATATTTAACAGTCAATATTGATATTCGGTTGGGCTTCCATGTAATTGTGTAATGGTATTTATTTTTGTATAACTCTTCTATTTTTTGAGAGGTTCCTATAGTAGGTACCTCTATCCTAGAAATGTTAATGCTTTCAATACACTTATCTTTGTTGGAATATTGTTTAATTCTTCTATAATTTTAAGTTTTGATGTAGTTAGGATTCTATCACTCCATATGATAAATGTATTATATTGGCAAGTTGCAACAAGTCCTTCACTTGTCAAGGATCAATACATTATATTGTTCTCACTCTATTTTTATAATTTTCCCTCTTATTTTTCTTATCAATAATCATTGTATCCTTATTATCCCCAAGGGCCTTTACTTAAGAATCATGAGCTTGTGGTTCTTGAGTAGAGGTATTTCCCTTAGAATTTTCTTGTGCAATAGTCTGACTAGATGTTAGTGGATCCTTATATTTAAAATACAATAATTGTCATCCTCCTTATAGGATTATGGTATTTATTATTACATCAAGTTGTTTTTAAGGTTCTATTGAGATATCACTGATTGAGGTTGTTCATCAAATGCCTTCCATTTATCTCAAGTTATAAATCCTTGTTGATTGGCCAACACAATATAATCTTCAAAGGGAAAACCTTTGTCATCTCCAAAAAACCAAAAGTTAACAAATACTACATTGTTTGGGTTAGAAATAGCCTGAATCTAGTTTTATTTCTCATGTCTAGTTTTCCATAGCAGTGATTGAAACATATATCTATTCATGACATGAATTTTATTTGTCACAAGTATTTGCATGACCACTATTGGTCCCATAAATAATGTATGTTGGACTTGGCATTGCTAATTATATATTTTGATCATAGTGTGTCTCATAACCATGATGCATTCTATTGTGTTATATATCAAATTATAAAAAATACCATAAAGTGTTGATTTATGAATTATTGTTGACCATGTTATTTTATGATTTGATATTTGTTAAACTCATAGGTTGAAAAGAAACTTAGTCCTTTGTGAGATAAATATTCCTTATTTATTTCTAATTTATCATTTTTTGTAAGCCTCTATTTTGTTGCCAACCATTATTATTATTTTTAAGCGAAAAACCCCTTGCGGTGCCGCCTTGGTCTGAGAGACCATGAATAGGGGGTTCTACACCATCAAATTCACCCGAGAGTCACACTCGAACCTGCTCGCACCAACATTATCAATTGGATTTTGGATACCCAATTCATATTTTTGGTAGGGTGGATATTTGAACCTAGGACCTCTCTTGGAGGATTTTTCTCTCCTATCCAACTCACCTACAACACCTGGGTGACCATTATTTTATCTCTTTTATATATCAGCTTTATTGATAAAAATATTCATCATTTCCCTTAATTCATCCACCTAGACTTAGATATTATTGTTTTGATATTTTGGAAAAGAAGTGTTATACTTGCATTAGGCATTTGTTAGGATTTGATAATGTGGAGAATTGTGGTTAAAATGCAATAATAATAGGTATGGTTTATACAAGAGATATTACCGTATATGGATTTTGTATTTGTGGATATATGGTGTTACTAGTTGGTAACTAAGTTTTGTGAGTAGAATTATTTTGGATAAACTAATGCATATGAGAAAATTTATTTTGAGTGTTTAAAATGGATACTACTAGTGGTGGAGGTTATTAAACTTAAGGGGTTTGATATTGGGATATATATGTTACATAGTGTTAGAGAATATCACATTATTTGGTAGAAATGTATATTTACCTCATGGTATAATTGTAAATATTAGAATAGGGTGTGAGTCTATAGTTTAGATGTGTGATTTATATTTTCCCTTATGTATGTGTCTATGTGTAGGATGTGCACAAGTGTCATATAACAATGTGTGCAAGTGTGTAGAGTGAGAAAGTGTGCAAGTGTCATATAGTAAAGTGTGCATGTAGGAGTGTGCAAGTGTCAGATAGTGAAGTGTGTATGTAGGAGTGTGCAAGTGTCATAGAGTAAAGTGTGCAAGTAAATAGAGAGTCAATAGTCATGTATACAAGTGGAAAGTTGTAAAGTGAAGGGAAATGAGTAATTTATCTTATGCATGGAATAGAAAATGATGCATCTCCTGCTTATGTAAGTTGTACAATATTCAGGTATTAAATATTCACCTTCCTAAGGTTATATTATGGAGATAAATCTCCATGTATTATCATAGAAGATTGTATTTAATACAATCCATTGTAAATAATATTCATCAGAGAATATTGAAGCTTCTATGCAATATTTTGAACAATTATATTGTAAGTGTGCTTACTCATATTATTATTGATATTGGCCATTTTATTCCATATCATTGTTATTTGTTTTGGTATTGATAAAAAAAGGGGGTTGAAGGGCCTTAACCCTTTACAAAGAGCTTGAAATATGTATAGGAAAAAAACAAGATAAAATAATACAAATGCAAGATAGCCTTATCTTGGTAAAATAAAAAAACTTGGGATTAACCTACTGATGCAAAAATTAAAAAAATATCCATCCTGCTATCCTCCTATTTGACAAGGCTTATGCAATGCTTAATGCTTTACATGACTAGTAAAGAAACTTGACAACAATGTAATTTAGTGTGCTCAAATACTTCATTGTATGATCCCAATAAGTATTTTGCTTTGCTCTACCCTCTTTATCTGCTAGCTTCATTATCAATTCTTATACTCTTTCAATTCCATGGGGACGTATGACCAGACCTTGAAATTCTCAGATCTAACTGCTATATTCACCATTTTATTGATAAATTTATTTCCCTCTATATAAATATGTTTAATTTGAATTTATTCTAGGGTTCCCAAAATATTCCTTGCATCTATAATTATTTAGCTCTCATTTTTAAAGGGAATTTATAATATTCTTGGAATCTCCCTTGAGAACGATTCTCCTAAAATCCAAATTTATCGCAATTTGGAGGCATGTAAGCATCGTCCTTGCTTTAGCTTAGTGATTTGTGGTAATTACTAGATCCTCAATATATGCAACTACTACCTGACCTTTATCAATCCTAATGAGACCCTCACCACCAACATGACCCGGGTTGCCTATCACAACCCCATATAAGTATTAGAGTTAGAGTATATTACATCATTTGGGTCATGTAAATGTACCACCTTAGGTACATAGTTAGAGTAGGAGATTACTTTAGGGGGAAGTTAGCTAGTTACTTCAAGCAATGTAATAAATGCACAAGTGGCAATGTGCAAGTTGTAATGTGCAAGGTGTCCCCTTGTACAACTAGGTAGAGTGTTGGCCAAGGAATCTATCTTCCTATATAAAGGGCCTCATAGTAGTAGATCAACAAGTATCAAGTCAAGTTCTTATCTAGTGTAGTGTAGTAGATAGTAGTGCTCTTGTATGGAGCACAATGTAGCTCTTTAGCTCATATTAATGGAGTGACCATTTCCTCCATACTGCATTGTAATTTCATCATTTCTATTTATAGTATATTTTAGTCATATTGCAGACTCACTTGCTTTCATATTTATTGCATCTTATTAGGACTTGTGTTAGATCTCTTCCATTGCATATATCCTCAAAAGCTAACAGTGGTATCAGAGCCACGGTGAATCGAGATAGGAGGACCTACATCCATCATAAGAGAAGTCTAGTAGGTCAAGAGGAATAGGGAGAGCTACCATTGCTACTCTTGGCATGCATATTTGCAAACCGGATCTATCGTTGTGCACCACTACATGCAAAAGCTGCCATTAGGATTAATTGATAGAAAAAGCCATAGTAGTCAATAGGGTTAGAAAAGTGAGGACTGAAATAAATCTCAGTTGCAAAAATTCTGAGATTATATTTGGCTAGAGTCTTTCCACAGAGTTGCAAAAAAAACTCGTGAAGACTAGGACTCAACATTCATACCACTAGATTGACAAATCAACTAGTGAAGATTATTATCTCTAGAATTACAAATTCTTCAATTCTAGTTTCTAATAGCTTGTTGTAGGAAAAGGAGATTCAACAAAAGGTTGGGAAGCTTCCTACAAGAGAGTTAGGAAGAATATCTTCTTAGAATCATTCTAGCACTTGCAGCAACAAGAAAGAAGACTGAAGATTTCAAAGACCTCGAGAAAGGTCCCATTACAAGAGGTGCAATCCTACAAATTGTAGAAGTAAATAAAATGCCATAGTAGCCTTATAGTAGACTCAAGGAAGAAGAGACTCTAGAAGTTGAGTCAAAGAAGGAGATAGGAGATTGGTGATCTCCATTCAAGATCAATACCTGCATATTGCAGAAGCAGAAAAGGCCATAGAAGCCTTGATCAAGAAGAAGGTTGTAGAAGCCTTAATTCTGAAGAAAACTTTAGAAAATAATTCCTGATTTAGAAGATAAATTCTTGATTCAGAAGAATACTCCAAAGAAGAGTTCCTGAAGAAAAATTTAGAAAATAATTCCTGATTTAGAAGATAGATTCCTGACTCAGAAGAATACTCCAAAGAAGAGTTCCTGAAGAAAACTTCAAAAAATAATTCTTGATTCAGAAGATAAATTTATGATTCAAAAGAAAACTCTAGAAAGGAGTTCTTGAAGAAGACTCTAGAGAAGAGTCCAAGAAATAGGAGATTGGTGATATCCTTTACTGATTAAATACTTCCTTCAGAAGAAGCTGAAGATATCAAAAGTAGATCTCATTGAAGAACTTCCATTCTTGGAAGAAAGAGAAGGACTAGGAGAGTCCTGTACAAATCTAGAAGCAACAAAATCAGATATCCTAGAAGATCTCATCACCAACACTTCCAAAAGCAGAAGGTTGAAGAAAAGGTCTCAGTTGGAAGACCAGAGAAGCTACAAGATAGAAGACCTTGGAGAGGTCTCAAGGAGAAAAAGAAGAAGGCTTGGAGAGCCTTGTTGTAGAGCTCGAAGAAGCATCATCAAAAGAGTTCCTAGGAGAACTCATTGGAGAAATCCACTACCAAGGAGAAGTTCCTGATAGTGAAGAACTTGGGACAATTATTGCCATCCGACAACAAGCCCAAGAGAAGAAGAATTTGGCAAGGAGTGCCAAATCCTAGAAGAAGAATCTAGTGAAGACCTCAAGAGATTCAAAATATTGAGAAGAAGAAGATCCTATTTGAAGTCAAAATTTGACAAGAAGCTTGAAGGAAGATTTAGACAGAAGAAGCCTACCAAATCCAGGAGATTTGGAGATTACCTCTCACAACAAGGAGGCACAGTTTAGAGAAAGGATTTCTCTCAATCTATAGTAGAAAAGAAAATATCATTGGAAGGATCAAGCCACCAAATCCAAGGCTCAAGACAGAAAGTTCAAGGCTATAGTTTGGTGAAGTAGGAAGTTATTCTGGACAACCAACAAGAAGCTATGAATTCAACTATTGCAAGGCAACAACTTGGTGAATCAAAAACATCAAGATCTACATCTACTTTAGAAGCCATCAAAGAGGTAAGCAACTTGGGTGCAATTAGGTTCATTAATTAAACCTCAAATTGGGTTATTATCAAACTTCATTAAGGCACCATATTTAGATTAAAAGTTGTAGAAAGATAGATTGTATTATAGTCTTCAAGTGCAAAAAGGAAAAATTCATTTTTAATGATTATTTGCACATTAAATAGGAGTTGGATATTTTTGAAAGAAATAAAATTATCATCTACCTATTTGCTATCTAGAAAGCAAGAAGACTATATCCTACAATATTGATTGTAGTGAAAAATTGCAGAATATTCATTAAGGGTAAATTACAGATTACTCTTAAAAGTTGTAGATATTATTAAGTGCATCTAAAATTATTTTGAGAGTTCATTTACTGGAGCAATAAGGTGAGATTATTGTTACCATTAAAATTGCATTGGCACTATACTAGTTGATCTCTAACTAGTTACTCTCAAAAGGGTTAGTTTGTGTTTGTTGATTGTTAAAGATCAAGGACACAAAAACCAATAGATTATCAAAGTGTCTAGAGACACTATTTGGTGCATAGAACCTGCAACATTTCATGGCCCAAAGAAGCCATAAAAATTAGATCATATTCCTCCAAGGAGTGGAGAAGAAAGCCACCATAAAAATAAGCAATAGAAGCTTCAAATCGAGACTTGGTGAATCTCAGATTCAAAGTGCACTAAAGGCTATTTACAAGAAAAAAATAGTGCAGAAATTACTTCTACAAAAGAGCTTCTATCTACATGGTTACAAGCTTGGGTTCATTAACAAGCAAAGGAGAGAGTTGTCTAATCAAGAGGACAACTCCAAAATCTGCCATTGCCTACTTCAAAAGCTGCCATAAAACCAGAGATTGTAAAAGAGGTGCAAAAGAAGGTATTATATTCTCAAAAGTATTTACATTATATTGCACTACTCTAATATACCCTACATAGGAAGAAGGATAGGTCTTCAATGCCAAAAGGGCACACTCTTCACAAGGAGAAAAATAGTCCAAGGCAACCATGTAAAAGCATTCTCCAAGCAAGGTAAAAGGGTCTTCTAGAAGGCTCATATCATCTAGGATCTGGACAATTGAACCTACAAGAAAATGAAGCACAATACAAGGAAGGAGAAGCATTATATTCAAAGGCAAAAGAGTACATAACAGAAAATAATAAAATCACAAATAAGTGGATGTACATCTGAGGAGCACCATTGGAGTAGCTCAAACTCCACAAGAGCATTGCTAGAAGTCTACAAAATCACTGCTCCAAGTTTCCAAGGTGTTGCTCACCATTCTAGCTGGAAACAACTCACTCCAAATACCATCGAATGCATACAACAAAGGAGGAGTTGGTCATGTTGTATTGATAATAAATGTATTGCAAAGATACATTGAAGAGGCATTACGTAGAAAGCTCATGCACAAAGGGAAGGTGACACTTATCACCTAGAAGGAAACCCTAACGTTTCCATGTGAGCGCCCATCCATTGCAAGCTTGACCAAGAAGGTATTATAGGGAAGAAGGTTGGTGCATTAGAAGAAAAGCAACACTTATCACCAAGAAGCATGAGTGCCCATTCAAGACTATAATGCTCATTCCCAAGCATTAAAAGAAATGGATATGACACTTGTCACTCACCTCAAGATTCAACTCTTATTTGAGGTACCAAAGACCAATGAACAACAACATTGAAGGTCGAATTCATAGAAGCATTAGAAGTTGAGTTCATGGTAGAATTATGTAGTAGCATCAATGTCATAGCAACAACAAGAAGAGAGCATTTAATGCTCCTAGTCAAAGTGGTCAGACATGAGGTATCCATTGTCCAAGCAGTGTCGTCAAAGGTATCAAGAAACCAACCATCATCCAAGTTAAAGAGAAGCTAAAGCCTACACCCATACATTGGAGATAATGGTCAAAAGAGCACTAAAGAGTGTTGTCATCTACATTTGAAAAATTAATACTAGATACATAGAGGTTTGGGGCATCACAAAGGTAAGACTTTACCTTATCTAATTTGCTTTCATTAATAGGGAGATATAAGGTAGAATATAAGGTTGAAACATTAAGGGAAATCAACCATATTTGAAAGAAATATTAAAAGAAAAATATATTAAATAGCCTAATATTTGCAATCTAAAGCATAGGAGAAATAAGAATTTCTACCTAGATAGATTAATTATCTAATATTTCAAATATCATTGTTTTCTAATATTCCATATTAAGGAGTTATAAGGAATACTACACCAAAGTAGGTAATTGGAATTTAGAAATATTAAATATCAAATTATCAAAGGCTATAAAAGAAGGTTCTATAAGGAAAATCAAGAGTTGGAAACTAATTACTATACTTGTCTCAAACTTACATTAAAGGGACAAAATAAATCCAACAAATAGAACCTCATAAAAAATAGAAAGTGCTTAAGTTCAATAGGAGAAATAAGGTGTAAAAGAAGTTGATTTTTTCTATTCACAAAACTTTACAAAATCAACCCAAAATTGAACTACTATTCTCAAAAGCACTTTATCAATCATTCAACATATCCAAAATTACTAGGGAGACATAAGGTATTCTACAAAACTTGATAATAATAGCATTCATTCAAAATTTATACTCAATTCATTTGGGAATCATAAGGTTTCTACAAATCTTACAAGATTCTACTAAATCACATCTCTTAACTAGGGAGATATAAGGAAGCCTACAAAACCTAAGCTCTACAAAGGTTCTATCAAATCAAGTTCACATACACTATACTAGGGAATCATAAGGTAGACTACTTCAAAGATTTAATTCAGAGTATTCAAAGGACTACTATCAAATCCATATTTACAATTCTAAGGAATAAGAAGAAACACTATCTCAAAAACCTACTAAGAAGGAATATGGATGAAATAATAAGAAATGACTTTATTAATAAAGAATTATTTCATGAAATGGAAATATATTTTTAAAAAATTGATAGATACCCTTGAAGGATATTAGAATCTATCAACTAGCGATAAGGAGATATTCTCCTTATTTCTTAAAGAAGCAAAAGAGGGTAGCTTTGAAGCATTAATTTATTATCTTCATGAAAACCTCTTTAGGGTATGGTTGAATTCACAAAAGATAGTTATATTCACATCCGAGAAGTGTTTAATAATTTACCTATAATTAATTGTGTTTGTACTCACTCAAAACATGAAGCAAGCTAGCAATACAAATCAATATTATTGTGATGATAGAATAACTCCTCATGAAGTAGAAATTCCACTAGTATCAATGCAGAATCATAGGAGAAGGAGGAAAAGGAAGAAAAGACATGCTAAAAGAGATCTTAGCAAAAAAGACATGAATAGCAAAGAAATTATAAAGACTAAAGAACCCTTAGCTATAAATCTCTTTGCATCATATGAAGACACTAACTACTTGCTTGATCAGATTACAATAAGCAATGAAGGAGAATACAAGTTCCAATTTTGACTCCAATAAAGAAGAAGAAGAAGAACCAATTCAAGAAGGCATACAATGCAATGTGAATAGAAAGGACCAGATCAAGCTAAAGAATAACTGAAGACAAAGATCCATATTGAATATTGAAATCTTCAATACCCAAATAATTTAAAATTTTAATACAAGGGGGTGTTAGAGTTAGAGTATATTACATCATTTGGGTCATGTAAATGTACCACCTTAGGTACATAGTTAGAGTAGGATATTACTTTAGGGGGAAGTTAGCTAGTTACTTCAAGCAATGTAATAAATGCACAAGTGGCAATGTGCAAGTTGTAATGTGCAAGGTGTCCCCTTGTACAACTAGGTAGAGTGTTGGCCAAGGAATCTATCTTCCTATATAAAGGGCCTCATAGTGGTAGATCAGATATCAAGTCAATATCACACTTGTCTGAAGTGTAGTGTAGTAGATAGTAGTGCTCCTGTATGGAGCACAATGTAGCTCTTTAGCTCATATTAATGGAGTGACCATTTCCTCCATACTGCATTGTATTTTCATCATTTCTATTTATAGTATATTTTAGTCATATTGTAGACTCACTTGCTTTCATATTTATTGCATCTTATTAGGACTTGTGTTAGATCTCTTCCACTGCATATATCCTCAAAAGCTAACACGAAGTTAATTTTTACCCTGTCTTTGTGAGAATGTTCCCATCTAGTCTCTAGTCTCACCTTCTTGATTTTTTTCATATTTAAGATATATTTTTCTCTAGAGAAGATCATTTCAATATTTTCTTGGCAGACACTATTTTTAATACAATCCTCCAAGAGAGCTATTCTTATCCTAACATAAACCTCAATTATTCCTTTTTAAACACTCATCTCTTTTTCAAATTATCTGGTCCTCCTAAGCATCTACCTAAATAATAACTCCTCAAAAAGTTATGTAGATATTTAGCCCCAGGCCTTGCATACCTTCTTGCAGGATTTCCACTCCTAAAAATCACCCACCCTATGAATGTAATCATTAATTTGCTTACCATAGGTTATAGTTAAATGTTTTTGATATCTTTAAACTTTTTGTAGTTCACTAAAAACTTCTCTTGAATCCGAGGGTATTTTCAAAAGTCGATTTTGTCCCCCTTGCCTACTTTCTATTTTAGCCCTTGCCATAGAATGTTTCTATTGTTGATAATAATTTACCATAAAATAGACCCACATGGAGGATTAGAATAATTGATAAAGTGGTTTCTACCCTCCAAGTATTTGTTTTGGACAATGCTAGCCCATTTCCTTGATGCTTCAGTGCAAAGCCTCCAACCATGTTTAGCTAGAAGGGCTCTATTTAAGTCTCTCAACTTCCTCAATAAAATATCCCCATTCTGTAAAGGTTGGAAATAGGTATCCTAGGCTACCATATGTATATGTTTTTGCATTCAGTATCATCCCATAAGAATTTTTTTTGTAATCTTTCTAAAGTCTCTTCCACTTTCCTTGACATCCTTAGGAAATACATGAAGTAAATAGGGAGGCTTTGAAGCGTGTGTTTAATAAGTTGTACTTTCCCTATAGAGTATAATAGATATCCCTTCTAGCATTGAAGTTTCCTATTAAATTTATCAATAATCAAATTGCAAAGTGCATCTCTCATTTTGCCTCTAAAAAAAAGCAAACCAATATAGGTGATAAGGAACTTTTCCTCCTTATAGCCCAAAATTTAAATATTTAATCTTTATATTTTCCTCCATGTTTAAAAATATAATATTGCTTTTATCATAATTTATTTTTTGGCCCATAGATTTTTCATAAGAATCAAGGACTTTTTAAAACTCCAAAGCTTCTTCCATTGTAGCTTCTCCAAATATTATTGTTATTTTCATGAAATGTTATGTCCATTGATTTTAGTCATGTACTATATTGACTACTCTAATATTTGAGTCTACTCAAGATCCTGAATAATGGGGCCTATGATAACCTTGCTAAAAAACCAACAATGGTATCAGATCTACTTTGAGTTGTCTCTAAAGCTAGCATCAAAATTTTTTGGAGTGAATATTTTGAAGAATTTTATTTGAAAATGTTCCAGGATAGAAGTTAGCACTAGAGAAAACTCTGGTGTGAATTTGAAAATTGAGATAAGAATAAAATTGATAGAGCCACTTGAAGGAAACATAGGCCAAGTTTTGGGTATCCTATAACCTAATATTATTTGATATTTGCAGACATAGTTTGATAGGGACAACAAAAAGATTAAAAAAAAGGTCAAAGGAGTCATTTGAGTTGGAGAATCTCCAACCATATCATTCCTACAACAGAAGGGACAACAAGATACTTTCCAAAATAACATTGAGATAATAAGTGCCTCCAAAGGCATACGATAAGATATCATCTAAATATAAGTTACACCAAAGGATGAAAATCATTAGAAGAGTATGTGTTGCCTAAAAGCACAAGAAGTAGTCTAGGAAATAATTTTTGAATGCATTGATAAAGCTTATATCTAAGAGCATTCATGTTAGCTTTATTAATAGTTTAATTTCATAGAAATATTTATATAGGATCAAGAATAGATCAAATAAATTCCATTAATCAAACTAACAGTAAATATCAATACTATAATAACAACAATATCTCATAGCTGAAACAAGAAATCTTTGGAGGGGTCTTTCATTGATCAAATAATTTCTTGGTAATGTCATTGTTGAAGGGGATTCCTTAAATATAGTAAATTACTTGAATAATTCCAAAACCCCTACTTGGAGAGTCAGATACTACATCAAAGACGCCATAAACTTGATCCTCCATCAGCAAGAGGTCATAATCCAACATGCTTTTAGGGAAGAAAACAAAGTGGTGAATATGTTAGAAAACATTGGATTCATTAATCCTAGTTTGATGATGTGGACTGATATCCTTCCATAGGAAGTTAACAAAATTACCATGAAAGAGAAAGTGTAAAATGACTAAAAAATTATCATATATTTTAATTAGCTTTAATTTTTGTATGAAGGATTTATTTTCCTTAGGTCAAATTGTCAATATGACACTTAGTGCCACTAGGGTACTATTTCACATAAAGATTTTATTTTCCTCAAGGAAAATTGTCATTAGTGTACTCAACGCCATTGTGGTTTTGTTTTGCACTATCCTTATGGTTTTCCCAAGTCAAATTTTCAATGGTGTTTGTAGCACCAATTTTCAAATTTTAAATATTTCCAAACATGATTGGACTATTACCATAGCTAGTCATCATGATTGTCTTCATATCTTAATTCACCGCCATTTGATGCACCACCTTGCCCACTCCTTTTAAAATCCCATCCACGTGTCAAATCATCATTCCACTTCATCACTCATTAATTTCACATGCCTCCTCATCCTCATCACCTTCTTCACACCTTTTTTTGGGGAAGATTTTTTCCTTTTTCCAATGCTTTGGTATCATGCTTTTCCTTGTGAGGTTTTAGTTCCAAAAGAGTTCACCTACCCAATGGATCAATCATGTTCAAGCATGGCACAAATCGATGGTGCTAGATGATTTGGGAACTACGAGTCCAGTAAGAACCGTTACATTATTTCTAGGTCAAGGATGGTGTTGTCATTTACAAGCAATTTTTGCAACTCAAGGAGGTGGTGAAGCTTCCAAAAATGCCCAAGACTTTCACTTGATTCAAAAGCCCACTATTAATCCAAATCTACCACTTTGATTGATGAATTTATAATTTCCTTAATAGATCATTTTGTGTTTCTCTTTATCCCATAGGTCTGCAACCTCATCACCATAATCATTGTTAAACCTGATAATATTGATATTGAACCAGTTTCGGTGGTGATTATGACTACGTATGGATTCATGCCTTTTCTATAGTATTTTTTTGGGATGGATTGGTATGTTAACACCGATTTTATCCCCACTTGGGAGAAAGGAGTTGTCATAATTCATGGAGTCAATTTTCAAGTTGATCTCCAAATCCTAGCTAAAATTATAGGATAGCCTTTTATGGGTAGAACAATTCATAGGGAAAAACACAATTGGGACACAGAGTTGAGGGAATTTGAGCCAAAATCTAGTCTTCACAAGATTATCAAACCAAGGATGATCAAGGAGGAATTACCAACACCGTGGAAAGAAGTTATGAAGCCTGTGATGGAGTACATCATGGTTGACAACCCAAGTTATCCACTGTGAAGTTTTCACATTGCATTTGTAAATCACTTCAGGGAAGTGAAGCCTATAAATATCCCTGATTATATGTACTTATCCATGGAGTATTCCATTAACACCATTAACACAACTCACACTAAGAAGGATGAGGCTTGGTATTCTCATCAGGGGCTCTTCAAGCTTATTTACAAATATTTTCTTGAGAAATTCTTAAAATACAATGTTCCCATACTATAACAGCAAGTAGAGTCTAAACAAACTACAGAGGAGAAAGCGTCTATCACCCTTTCATCAAATGCAAGAGGATACAAGAAGAGGAAATTTGATGGTATTTCAAAGGATGTAGATCATTCGATAAAAAATAAGGATAATATGGAGAACCATCCCGTCCCCATGAGAATCTCTCAATGCTTTAAGTACAAATTCATCCTAAACCAACAAAAAAATCATGACAATACTCCTGAGGATGATCATGAGGACCCAACGATCAAAATCTTACAAGAATATATCATCAAGATGAGCACTACCACCATTTCTCAGATGGATAATGTAGTAGCCTCATGCACTACCACCATTGCTCAGATTAAGGAA
This sequence comes from Wollemia nobilis, assembly GCA_028583015.1. NCBI lineage: Eukaryota > Viridiplantae > Streptophyta > Pinopsida > Araucariales > Araucariaceae > Wollemia > Wollemia nobilis. The sequence continues at coordinate 1,583,794 of JAQPPZ010017247.1, forward strand.
CACATAAATGCTCTCCACCTATTATTCTTCTACACTAACTACCTTGAGGACCTATCCGATAGGAAAACCACTGATGCCAAGGAGGATGAGGTCGTGGAAATCACCAAGGAAGTCCCCAAGAAAACTAAGAAGGATGAAACTAAGGATACAACAACCAAATAATTCCTTTGGGGATATTTTTTTTTGTTTCTTTTGGTTGTGTTGGAATGTTTGGTTCCTTTCTGGTGTGTTTGGATGTTTCCTTTTGTAGTCGTAAGGATTATGCTTAGTTCGGATGTAAATATTTTTACTTTGGTTCCCGTATCCTTAGATGTAGCTTTTGTACCAAGGCGTTAGGGTACCTTTCAAATGCCCTCCTTAATATAATTTTGTTAACTTACCAAAAAAACAACAATATCTTATAAATATAACTCAAATACACAATATCAAAAGATTACAAGAATGATACAGATTGATTGCATTGCTTGGAGAGATGTATCCATTATATAATTTTACACAACTTTTTAGTACTCTGATTTTTTCTCGCCTCTAAGAACATCCTATCATATTCCTCATAAATTCTAAACTCTAATATTACCATGTATCATGTGACTCTTTATTCTCTATATTTACACCTTTCACTTTCTCTCATATTGACACATGCATCATATAAAATATAAATCAACTACCAAAATATAACATTATTTGGTAGGAAGGATTTTTTCCTTCATTCTCTAATTCTTCTTTCTCTTCATTCTTTAGCTCTGAATTTGGCATGGATGGATATATACAACCTTCATTAGGTCTTCCTTTATAAATTATTAATGTCTACCTATGGATAAATATATCTAAGTCACCTTTGGGCCATTGCCACTAGATCTACCTCTACTTAAATGCCTCTAGGTCTCTACCTTTGGGTCACTCCCACTGGATCACTACCTCTAGGTCACTTCCTCTGGAACTCTACCTCTAGGTCACCTCTAGATTATCATTGTCTTTGGTTCATCCACTAGGATATTTATAATACTATCATATCTATAAGATCATAACTACATATGTTATCACTATAGGTCATCTTCCAAGCTATTATTTAATCATAATCATTTATTTATTTATGATAATATTGAAAATATTAACAAACTTTGATCATACTTGGTTTCCTTCTATAGAAACCTTACAAAATTTCTTTTATCTTATCCCATTTATTTATGTTTATCCATCCATAATCCATTTTTTTGGTAATTTGGTGGTTCTATTAAGTGGGTTTTGGCTGGGTCCCAATCCCATATGTACATAAAATCTCGATAGATAGAGAGAACATATTGCTAGAAAATCCCATACCGAGGAGGATAGACATCATTGCGACTACCATTCCCATGCAAGGGAGGAAAAAATAAAAATTTCCCATACAAGGGAGGGTGGTATTATCCTAAGAGCAGAATTTCCCATGCAGGGGCAGACGATTATGAAAACTAAACATCAATAGACAGAAAATCTAGAAGCCACACAAGGGCTATCCTAGAAACCAAAAAACTATACATAGAAAGAAACCCAAACGATATCGTAAACCAAAAACTTGATAGACCATAGACGCAGAAGCTAGATTACAGGGGCTCAACCTCCAAGGAGTCCTCCTTGGTGTTGGTTGCATTATGTTGGAGGTACTATTTCATGGTAGAACTAGTACTCTAGAAGGTAGCAATGAAACTCTTGATGAACATCCTAGAAATTTTGTTGGAAATTGCAGAGCTAGGGATTGAATTCCCACTGATGTCCTCAAAAATATGGATAGGGGAATTCTTGGCTTGATTTTGCCTTCACCTTCTTGAATTTGTATGACCTTCAAACCTAGGCAGAGTTCTCTTTGACCTTGGCTTTGCACTTAGCTAACATTGGTTTATTTTTGCTTGCATCAAGGGAGTAGCAGTAGATGGAATCCTATTTTTGGATATAGGAGTGCAAACTTCAGGGGCTTTCTTTCTAACCAGAGGTTTGCTGGATAGGGAATGAGTAGGGCTATGAGAGGGATATAAGGGGGTTGGATTGAATGGGGTTGGCTAAAATGGGTGGCAGGGTGGAGGTGGCAACATGGTGGAAAAGAATTGCAAAAAATCCCTGATGAGTGGGAGCTGAGTGTTTCTTGCGAGCATTGACCACATGGAACCTAATGGACTAGTGGAGGAAAGTATGGATGTTCATAGGCCTATATCCCCGAAGGTGGTTCACCAGGGCAATATGGAAGCTAGAGAGTGACTTAGATGGGTCATCATAGGATAGATACTGAAGTAGAGGGATGGTGACGATGGGCCATAAAGAGGGAAGAGATTCTCAGTCTAGGGTAACTCCAAACCACTTGAATTATTGGTAATTTGGGAATCCTTCGAGCTCTTGGTCCTAGTTGTGTTTGTCACGCCGGACCAGGAATCCCGTGAGAGGAAGGCCAAACACCTCAAAAATGATTTCAGGAGTAACTTTGAAGTGGATGTGCCTCACTATGATGTGGTCATTCGTCCAGGTTCTCATGAAATATACTATGATATCAACCTCAACACCAATAAATTTTGATAGGAAAGGGATACGACCACAACCTTGTAGAAAAAATACTGAAAGGGAATAAAGTTGTAGGCTTCTCGGCTCAAGGAAGGCCATGGTGGTGGAAAATAGGGACAAATAGAAGGTGAAAAGGAAGTTAGGGCAAATTCTAGGGTGGTGGAAATGAAGGACATAGGTCTAGATGGTGGCTTGAACCATACTTAAATAGGCATGGGGTGAGTCATCGGTCATGTCGTTGGCAATAGGATAATAATAGGTGGAGAGGCGATGGAAAGGGTAAGGTGATTAGGTATTGGTAAGTTTCATGAACCAACATCCACATAGGTGGAGATGAAACACCATAGGGACTTAATGATAGCTAAGCTCAGTGGGATATTTGGTAAGAAATTGGAGAGGCACTCATTGTCAGGAATGTGCAACTTTCTTTGGAAACTGGTGATGTTTGAAACATGCACCTGAGATCGAGCATTGCTGTCACAGGGACTAGATGATTGGTCAATTATTTTATGGATATGGTATGCATACCATGGAGATGATGGCCAGGGAATTGCACTCCAAGAGATCTGCAAAACCTTGATCATAAAAATGATAGATTAGCAAGAAAAACATTAAAGGTAGTTGGTATGCCTTGGCTAATATGTGGTTGCTATGTGGATGATGCTTGGCGGTAGATAGATACGCCACATAGATAAGGATGGTTAGGTGGTGCCCAGGTTGGCAAGACTACCAGCAAGCCTATTGGATTCATGGTACATGTGGGTAGCTACAACCTATATTTACTGACCAATGAGCATTTTGGTTTCTTATATCAGGGATCAGATGTTCCACGATAGAATATTATCATTTTTGGTGTACCAGATGTTGTTGAGGTAATCCCGTTCAACTTGGAAACTGATTCTATGGTCCTTTATGAGGTGCAAGCTATGCCAAATCACCCATGCTTCAGACAAGTTATTGATCTGATGATCCAAGTTATTAGAGAAGGCTATGATAGCTTTGCATTTGTGGTTCCTGATAATCCCACCTGCTCTTGCTAAAACTTAATTCTGTTTGGAAGTGCCATCAAATTTGAGCTTCAACCACCCTTCTAGGGGGGTCTCCAACAAGCCGTATTTCTAGGATGGGGTATGGGAGGGGGAAATTTTAGAGGAATGGGAACATTCAAGGATTGGAGGATATCCACTTCGAGGCTGCTGATGGGACTAGAGCACAGGAGAAGTTGGGAAATTTTAGCAGCGTAAGCAATAGCTTTGGAAGTAATGGACACAGGGTCATTAGACAATGTGGAAAAAAATTGGTGGGTCCTCTTTAGCCAAATTTTCCATAGGAAATGGTGGAGGTAGACCTTCCACAAGAAGGAGATCTTAGGATTTTTGAACAGGATAGGCCACTAAACAAAGAAGTCCAAAAGGGAATTGGGGGGCCCATTGAATCTGGAAAGTAGTCATCAAGTGGCTCAATCCTTCTTTAGTAAAGTCATAGTCCATGAAGAGGTGGTTGATGGATTCCCATATGGAAAGACATAAGTGACATCTGTTCGGGATAGGTATGCCTCTTTTCATGAGAGTTTTGGTAGTGAAGGCTTTGTTTTGGATGGTAATCCAGGAGAAGAAGCCTATCTTGGTAATGAGATGCTTGACCCACACAACACTGAATGGAATAAGGGAAACTTAGGAGTTGAGTAGGAGAGAGTAGGCTGACCTAACAGAGAAGTCCCCATTGTCATACCCTTTCCATATGGGGTAGTCCATGGTGGCTATGGTTGGGATGATAGTGGTTTTGAGAAGGTGGGATAAGAAATTACCAGGTCTTAGAACTTGGCAATTTTTGCTAGTAGTGGAAATGGATTTCCATTTTCCTTGGTTATTGAAGTATTCTACCACTTTAACACCCCACCTTCTTTCTAGGATAGGTCTAAGAATGAGGATAGGTCTAAGAATGGAGACCTCAAGGATTTCCACATGGGGTTTATCTTTTAACCAAATATCATCCTAAAAGTTGATCTTAGAACCATTGCTAGCTACCATCAGGTACCTTTAACAATGAGGGATTTAGCCTAAATCATAGCCCACCAGAAAGCAGATCCATTAGTGGGGACATTATCCTCGACCAGGGATAGGTTCCAGAGATATTTGGCTTGAATGATGGAAACCCACTTTGCCTTATAGTTGGTGAATATTTTCCAAGCTTGCTTAGTAAGGAGGGCAAGGTTCATGTTGGTTGATATTCTGAGGCCCAACCCTCCTTGGGATTTAGGTTGGAAAAATTTATCCCAGCTGACTAAGTGAAATTTCTTATTTTCCTTTGGCCTGAACCATAGAAAATTCTTTTGAATCTGCTCAATCTTGGAGTGCACCTAAGTTGGAGCTTTGAACACCAACATGAAATAGATAGGTATGAATTGGAGGACTGACATAGTGAGAGTTGCTTTTGCTGCATGAGATAGGAGAGAACCCTTCCACCCTACGAGTTTACATATGATCCTTTCAATGAAATTTTCCCACATAGATTCTTTTGGGATTTTGGTAAATAGGGGGAGGCCCAGGTAAGAATTTTTTGGCAATTTTGGGTTTGAGATCCTAGCTTCTTGTCTATGAGTTGTCACTGATGTCAAAAGGAACTGGCATTAATGTCAAGAGGATTTATTGGCTTAAAAGGTTGAATATTCCAAAGAATATTTTCTAGAAGATTTCAGAGAGATTCCATGTGGCATATGAAAAGGTTTTTATCAAAACCATGGTAGGTTTAAGGGTTTTTATTAAAACCAGGTGGATGCATTAAGGGTTTTTCTCAAAACCACTCTCAACTTAATGCAAAGGCTGGAGACACTTATTAATTAAATAACTTAATTAATAAAACCTTTTAAGGTTTTTTAATTAATTATTTATTTGATTTAGTGATTAAATTATTTTAATAATTTAATGGGTTCTCCACCTAAGGTCTAAGGTCTAAAAGACCTTTGATTATTTTTTAAATAATCAAAAGGGTTTCATAAACCCTAAAGTTGTTTCGAAGGTGCCAAAATAATATTAATTCGAAAAGTTCAAATTATCCTCCCACCGACGTCGTGCATAGCATGGAAGTTTGGCTATATAAGCCATAACCTATAGTCCAAAGCAAGAGTGTTAAAGAAATTCGAATTGTGCAAAGGTTGGGAAGTAAAAACTACGACTATCATTTTTTTGCCATGTTTATCCACTACCAAAGGGTTAAGGAGAAGGAGACTCTTACTAACCTTCAAGCTAGCATCATTGGCCTAGTGGCAATGACTATTCTGCGAAGGTGCTTGAAGGGAGGTCAAGCGTTCGACTCCCGTCGTGAAGTGAAAGAAGAGTTTTTGCGCTCCGATTTTTTCGAAGGCACTGTTGACCCGTGATTTTTGGAAGCATTTTTTTGGTAAGTTTTTTTTAAATAAAATCTGCATTTTGTTTAAGAAGTGGTTTGGCAGATTTAATAAAAAAATATTTTTAAGGTTAAATGCTTCTTTGGAGATATAAGGTTGATAGTGTGTGGTTGAGATTTTTGGCTTGATTGTTGAGTGAGATTTTCTTAAAAGCTATTATTCCTTGAGCATGGTTTAATTAATTTGGAGAAATAAGGTGTAAAGGATATATTGTTTGTATGCTTTATATTTTTTGGTAGTTGACTTCTAAGGATTGGAGTCATAAGGTGTTTTATGGAATAAATATTTTTGTGGTTACTTTTATGATCTAACCCTAACTTGGTGGCAAATTTAAGGGTGGTTTTGGTAACAGGTTGAAGAACTATTCTCTTCTTCCCCAAACAAAGGTATGGGCAATTTCTTCCGTGTATATTGTTGATGGTGTATTCTCTGGAATTGAGTTTGGAATGAAAAGGTTGTCTACTAGGTATCCTTGTTGGTGTAAATCCCATTTTATGGATATTGAAGATTGTTTATGCATTTAAATCATTGATGAGTTTTTTGGTGAATGCATAATTCTGGTTGAGGAAGAAGAAGCATTTTTGCACTAGGGTTTATGTTAGTAAGTCTTGCTACTTGCATTGAGTTGGTGAAACCCTTAGTTGGATATTTTGAGATTGATGTTTGAGTTGCTTCAATAGAGGTTGTTTTGATCAAGTTAATGCTTTACTTGATACATGATTTGGGCTTACTCCATTGAGATTGATTTGAGCAAGTTATTCTTTGCATTGGTGTTTTATGTTGGTGGTTGTTTTGTTCAAATATATTTGGAGGTAAAAGGATGTCTACTAGTTTCCTTTTCATGTAGTGATTGGTTGAATGCTTCAAGTTTAATGTTGATTTGAATGATGTTGGTTAAACCTTGTCTATAAGCATTGTTGTTAAAGCCCTAATTGGTTGAGAAAAGATATTGGTTGTGGAAAGAACATGAGTATCATTGTTATATGAGATATTGCATGGTTGGCAATTGTTGGGTTGTGTTTCATTTTCTTGAGAAAAGCATAATACATCTATCTTATTCTTTTGAGATTGAGATTGAGTTGAAATTGAGATTGGGAGTTAAGTATAGAACATATTGAGTCTCTAACAATTCTCTTTATGTTTCTATGAGATTTGAGATTGAGATTGGGAGTTAAGTATAGAACATATTGAGTCTCTAACAATTCTCTTTATGCTTCTATGAGTTTGATGAATCACATTGGGTCTCTAACAATTCTCTTTGTGGGTTCATGCTAAGCAAGTTTTTCTTGATGAACTTGTGAGCTGATTTGGACAGATTCTAGTGAAGACTTGTGAGCTGATTTGGACAAGTTCTAGTGAGGACTTGTGAGCTGATTTGGATAGGTTCTAGTGAGGACTTGTGAGCTGATTTGGATAGGTTCTAGTGAGGACTTATGAGCTGATTTGGACAGGTTCTAGTGAGGACTTGTGAGCTGATTTGGACAAGTTATAGGGAGGACTTGTGAGCTGATTTGGACAGGTCCTAGCATAGGACTTGAGGACAGAGTTGAAGTGGTTCTTTGAGAAGAACCTGAGGACAGTTTTGACAAGTATTTGAGAAGGCTTGTGTGTAGAAGAGATTAAATTTTTCAATCTTTATGTGTTGAGCTTGGGACAGATCTAATAGAGTGAAGAAGACTTGTACTAGACCGACTGACTGTGTTTAGTACAGGTTGATGATTTGCTATGGAGGTGATCAGTGAGGACATAGGTCTCTTGAGGCTGAGCATTGAGGACAGGAGTTTTTCTATAGAAAGGAGTTCCACGTGCTAGGGGAATAAGAGGTAGGTGATCTTTTGAAGTATCATTTCCAAAGCTGAGGGGAAGGATTATCCTTTAGGCAGGAGGCTCATAAATTCATGAGGATGGGAAGGATTCTCCTTTGGGTAGGAGGCTCATAAATTTGTGAGGAGGGGAAGGATTCTCCTTTGGGTAGAGGCTCATAAATACTTGAGTAGGGGAAGGTTTCTCCTTTGGGCTGAGGCTCATAAACATTGTAATTGGGAAGGATTCCCAAAGAACTTTGAGAAAGCTTTTTAGAGAAAATTTTTGTGGATGTAGCCCATGTTGGGTGAACCACGTTAAAATTGGTGTCTCATTGTGTGTTGCTTTATGCATTGCTTTGATATTGCTATTGGTTCATTGCTTTGCAAAGTTGAATTTAAATAGAGAAAGTAAAAAGAGGTCTTATACTGTTCACCCCCCCTCTCAGTATAAGCTTGTGTTCTTCAATTGGTATCAGAGCGGGTTCCTTCGAAAAGTTTAACAGCTTGAAGGAAAATATTATAAAGAACACAATGGAATCTACAAGTGGTAATGCATCACCTATTCTTTATGGGGTAGATTTTGGGCTTTGGAGTGCTAGGATGAAGGTTCATCTTATGGCTCTTGGAAATGAAGTTTGGGAAGTGATTGAGGATGAGTATACCATTCCTAAGAATGGTCCTTCTACTAAGGAAGAGAGGATCCTACATCATAGCAATTCAAATGCAATGAATGCAATCCTGAAGGGTTTACAGAAGGCAAATCTTACCAAGGTGATTCACTGCAAGACAGCTAGTGAAATATGGAAACAGTTGAAGGTGGTTCATACGAGTGATGCAAATGTCCAAAAGGCCAATTTGAGACACTTCAAAGGTATGTTTGAACAACTCAAGATGAATTATGAAGAAAATATTAGTGACTATATGCTTCCTATGGATGAGATTGTTAACTCTATGAAGGAACTAGGTCTTGAGCTTGCTGAAAATGATACTTGTGATAAGATTTTGAGGTCTCTTCCAAATAGATTTAGTGAAAAGATTTTTGCTATTGAGGAAGCTAAGGATTTGGATAAGTTGAAAAAGGACGAGCTTCATAGTATACTTGCAGCATTTGAGTTGAGAACTCAAGTGAAGGTTGATGTTAAGAAGGAGGCGGCTTTCAAGGCTACCAAGAAATCCAAGGGTAAAGAGCTTCAAGATAGTGATGAGTCTTCTAGTGATGAAGAGGCATATTACAGTAAGAAGGTCAAGTTCTCAAGAAAGCACAAAGGTATGAAATATGTCAAGTGTTTCAATTGTGGAAAGTTTGGTCATTATGCTACTAATCAGATCACTGCCAAGGATGAAAGTGATGAAGATAAACAGGATTATAAAAGCAAGGATTCTCAAAGGCACAGACATCAAAGGAAGAATAAAGATGAGCAAAGCAATCAAGGAAAGAGGTACTCTCACAAACACAAGAAAATTTTCTACCTAGACAAGGCAAGTAAGTGTTCTAGTAGTGATAGTGAAAGTTCTTCAAGTGATGTTGGAAATGAGATGTTGTTCCTAATAGAAAAAGAAGAAGAAAAGAAACATAGATTTGTCCTTATGAAATGTTTTAGATGTGGAAATTTTGGACATCTTGAGGATGATTGCACAAATGATGGATTGATTTCTAGTTATACTATGTATGAGGATGCTTCAAAAATTGTAAGGAAGATCTTTGTATGGCTTTAGAAAAGGGTAGCACCTCTAGTGATAAGAAATCTGAAAAATTCATTGATGTTTCAAAAGGCAAACAAATAGAGGAAGTTATAGAGGATGGTGAAGTAGATCTTGAAGCTGAACTTGTTAGTGCTCTTAGTGCTTTGAAAAAGGAAAGAAATAAGAATGCTAGACTCAATGATAAATTGGATGAATGTTGTATTGAGAGAGATGAGCTTATAGAAAGTCTTGACTTCTCTATAGCTAAGACATAGAAACTTAAGGATAAGTTAGAGTCTAATGTTCTTGAGTGTAGAGAGTTGGAACAGAAAGTGGCTTCCTTGAAAGAGGAAACTAAAGAGTACAAGGAGAAGCTTTATAGGTTTGAAGATAGCACCAAAAAGGTAAATTCAATCATCAAAGATCAAAGAAGGACAATAGATAAAACAGGTCTTGGTTTTGGTAAGAAACACATGGAACAGGTTGGCAAATTTGTTGGGGAATCTAGTAAGAGATTTCGAAAGGAAGAGAGTTTTGATGAGGAAAGTTCTTCAGAAAAAGAGTCCTTGAGTGATAGATGCACAGAATCAGAAAACAAGAATCAGAAAAAGGGGAGAAAGTTTACAGGACCTAAGAGGTCAAATAAAGGAAAGTTTAATGGTAGATGTTTTGCTTGTCACAAGTTTGGTCACATGGCTTCACATTGCATGACTCAAGTGAGGAAGGTAAATGACAGATTCAGAGGTGGTAATTTCTTTCAAGGGTATTGCTACTCTTGTAAATAGTTTGGGCACAAGGCTATTTATTGCAAGGCTAATAACAGGAATAGGGTTGGTCAGAACAGATGGAGTCAAAGATCAGGTATGCCTCAAAGAAATAACATTGTTAGTTGTTATAAGTGCAACAATGAAGGTCACATATCTAGATAGTGTAGAGCTGAAATTCCAAGGTACAAGAACAGGAACATGGGTATGAATAGGCATAAGAATCAAGACATGGATAAGAACAAGAATGATAACAAGAACGACAACAATGACATGAACAGGAACAGGAATATGGACAAGGAGAACAAGAGAAGACATGGTAAGGCAACTATAGACACTGATGAAGATCAGTGCCTAATGGGAGTTTTACTCCCACCCCAGAATTAATCACCTCAATAGGAGGTGGGGGAGGGACTAAGCTAAGAGGCTCATTCTTAGTCCCAAGCCCCAAAGGTGACCCTTTGCCATTGATGACAAAGGGGGAGAGATATGAGTAAGGGGGAGAGCCTCAAGTCAGGGGGAGCTGATTTCTATACAGCAGTTTTGAGTTTCAAGTGTTGTTGAGAAGCATGGTTTGCCATCAATGACAAAGGAGGAGATTGTTGGCAATTTTGGGTTTGAGATCCTAGCTTCTTGTCTATGAGTTGTCATTGATGTCAAAAGGAACTGGCATTAATGTCGAGGATTTATTGGCTTCAAAGGTTGAATATTCTAAAGAATATTTTCTAGAAGATTTTGGAGAGATTCCATGTGGCAGATGAAAATTATCAAAACCATGGCAGTTTTAAGGGTTTTTATTAAAACCAGGTGGATGCATTAAGGGTTTTTCTCAAAACCACTCTCAACTTAATGCAAAGGCTCGAGACACTTATTAATTAAATAACTTAATTAATAAAACCTTTTAAGGTTTTTTAATTAATTATTTATTTGATTTAGTGATTAAATTATTTTAATAATTTAATGGGTTCTCCACCTAAGGTCTAAGGTCTAAAAGACCTTTGATTATTTTTTAAATAATAAAAAGGGTTTCATAAACCCTAAAGTTGTTTCAAAGGCACCAAAATAATATTAATTCGAAAAGTTTGAATTATCCTCCCGTCGACATCGTGCATAGCATGGAAGTTTGGCTATATAAGCCATAACCTATAGTCCAAAGCAAGAGTGTTAAAGAAATTTGAATTGCACAAAGGTTGGGAAGTAAAAACTACGGCTATCATTTTTTTGCCACGTTTATCCACCGCCAAAGGGTTAAGGAGAAGGAGACTCATGCTAGCCTTCAAGCTAGCACCGTTGGCCTGGTGGCAACGATTGTTCTGTGAAGGCGCTTGAAGGGAGGTCAAGCGTTCGACTCCCACCGTGAAGTGTGAGAAGAGTTTTTGCGCTCCGATTTTTTTGGAGGCACTGTTGACCCGCGATTTTCGGAAGCATTTTTTTGGTAAGGTTTTTTTAAATAAAATTTTCATTTTGTTAAAGAAGAAGTGGTTGGGAAGACTTATTTAAAATTATTTTTAAGTTTAAATGCTTCTTTGGAGATATAAGGTTGATAGTGTGTGGTTGAGATTTTTGGCTTGATTGTTGAGTGAGATTTGCTTAGAAGCTATTATTCCTTGAGCATGGTTTAATTAATTTGGAGAAATAAGGTGTAAAAGGATATATTGTTTGTATGCTTTATATTTTTTGGTAGTTGACTTCTAAGGATTGGAGTCATAAGGTTTTTTATGGAATAAATATTTTTGTGGTTACTTTTATGATCTAACCCTAACTTGGTGGCAAAGTTAAGGGTGGTGTTGGTAACAGGTTAAAGAACTATTATCTTCTTCCTCAAACAAAGGTATGGTCAATTTATTCCATGTATATTTTTGATGGTGTATTCTCTGGAATTGAGTTTGGAATGAAAAGGTTGTCTACTAGGTATTCTTGTTGGTGTAAATCCCATTTTATGGATATTGAAGATTGTTTATGCATTAAAATCATTGATGAGTTTTTTGGTGAATGCATAATTCTGGTTGAGGAAGAGGAAGCATTTTTGCACTAGGGTTTATGTTAGTAAGTCTTGCTACTTGCATTGAGTTGGTGAAACCCTTAGTTGGTTGTTTTGATATTGATGGTTGAGTTGCTTCCATAGAGGTTGTTTTGATCAAGTTAATGCTTTACTTGATACATGATTTGGGCTTACTCTATTGAGATTGATTTGAGCAAGTTATTCTTTGCATTGGTGTTTTATGTTGGTGGTTGTTTTGTTCAAATATCTTTGGAGGGAAAAGGATGTCTACTAGTTTCCTTTTCATGTAGTGATTGGTTGAATGCTTCAAGGTTAATGTTGAGTTGAATGATGTTGGTTAAACCTTGTCTATAAGCATTGTTGTTAAAGCCCTAATTGGTTGAGAAAAGATATTGGTTGTGGAAAGAACATGAGTATCATTGTTATATGAGATATTGCATGGTTGGCAATTGTTGGGTTGTGTTTCATGTTCTTGAGAAAATCATACTACATCTATCTTATTCTTTTTAGATTGAGATTGAGTTGAAATTGAGATTGGGAGTTAAGTATAGAACATATTGAGTCTCTAACAATTCTCTTTATGTTTCTATGAGATTTGAGATTGAGATTGGGAGTTAAGTATAGAACATATTGAGTCTCTAAAAATTCTCTTTATGCTTCTATGAGGTTGATGAATCACATTGGGTCTCTAACAATTCTCTTTGTGGGTTCATGCTAAGCAATTTTTTCTTGATGAACTTGTGAGCTGATTTGGACAAGTTCTAGTGAAGACTTGTGAGTTGATTTGGATAGGTTCTAGTGAGGACTTGTGAGATGATTTGGACAGGTTCTAGTGAGGACTTGTGAGCTGATTTGGATAGGTTATAGTGAAGACTTGTGAGATGATTTGGACAGGTTCTAGTGAGGACTTATGAGCTGATTTGGACAGGTTCTAGTGAGGACTTGTGAGCTGATTTGGACAAGTTCTAGGGAGGACTTGTGAGCTTATTTGGACAGGTCCTAGAAGAGGACTTGAGGATAGAGTTGAAGTGGTTCTTTGAGAAGAACCTGAGGATAGTTTTGACAAGTATTTGAGAAGGCTTGTGTGTGACAGAGATTGATTTGTTCAAGCTTTATGAGTTGAGCTTGGGACAGATCAGACAGAGTGAGGAAGACTTGTGTTGGACCGACTGATTGTGTTTAGTACAGGTTGATGAGTTGCTGTGGAGGCGATCAGTGAGGACAGAGGTCTCTTGAGGCTGAGCATTGAGGACAGGAGTTCTTCTATGGAAAGGAGTTCCATGTGCTAGCGGAATAAGAGGTAGGTGATCTTTTGAAGTATCATTTCCAGAGTTGAGGGGAAGGATTCTCCTTTGGGTAGGAGGCTCATAAATTCATGAGGAGGGGAAGGATTCTCCTTTGGGTAGGAGGCTCATAAATTTGTGAGGAGGGAAAGGATTATCCTTTGGGTAGAGGCTCATAAATACTTGAATAGGGGAAGGTTTATCCTTTGGGCTGAGGCTCATAAACATTGTAATTGGGAAGGATTCCCAGAGAACTTTGAGAAAGTTTTTTAAAGAAAATTTTTGTGGATGTAGCCCATGTTGGGTGAACCACGTTAAAATTGGTGTCTCATTGTGTGTTGCTTTATGCATTGCTTTGATATTGCTATTGGTTCATTGCTTTGCAAAGTTGAAGTTAAATAGAGAAAGTAAAAAGAGATCTTATATTATTCACCCCCCTCTCAGTATAAGCTTGTGTTATTTAGAAGTGGGGAGATCAACAATGCAACATTGAAGGATATGAGCAATCTTGTGTTGTCTACTACTTGGGGTGTTGAGGAAATAACATTTTCTCTTGAGGTAGTTGATTTCTTGTCCCACTGCTAAAGAGTATATGTCAAGGGTGTACTTTATAGACTTATCTTGAAGAAAAAAAGATAATGTCGTGATGATAGTATCATCCACAAACTTTTGGTGGGGTAGGGGTGGGGAGTTACAAGAGGATTTGATCCTGGAGACCCTCCCTTAAGCAAATGCAGATTTGAAGGCTCTCCCAAGGTATTCTGCAAGAATGATGAAGAGGAAATGGGATAGGGTATCTCCCTATACAATGCCCCTATAACTGGGGAAAAAACCTACAGTATAACCATCCACTAACATCAAGAACCACGGGGAGGTAATGCAGCCTTTGATGAGGTCGATCCATTCTTGCTGAAACCCAAAACTGGAAAGGAATTTTAGGAGGAAATCTATGTTTAACCTATCAAAAGCTTTGGAGATGTCTAGATTCAAGAACATGGTTGCCTTCTAGTCACACAAAGTTGAGTGGATCATTTCATGGAGAGAGATGATGTTGTTAGATATGGATTTGACTTCCACTGAACTTCCTTGATAGGGATCTATGATCGTAGGAAGGATATTTTTGAGCCTTAATTCCAAATATTTGGTTATAATCTTGTAGATGATTTTGCATAAGTTGATCGGCCTAAAATCCATCATATATTTGCATTTAGGGGTTTTTGGGACTAGAGTAATGAAGGTCCAGTTCGTCCCTCTGGGAATGATTTTGGTTTGTTAGAGTTCTATGATGACATTACAGATATCTTCCTCTAGGATGTCCCAGAAAGTTTGAAAGAAACAAGGAGGAAACCCATCTGATCGAGGGGCCTTGTTAGCTTTCATGGAGAATAGAGTGAGTTTGATTTATTTATTGTTGAGGGGTTGGATGAGGGAGGAGTTCATCACAGGAGTGACCGGAGGGGGAATGTTCTATAGGAGAGCCTCTTGGGCTTCAAGATGTTTAGGGGGATTGGTTCTCATCATATCGCTAAAGTAGGATGTTGCTTCATCTCTAATTTTGAATATATCTTGCAATACTATGCCATCGGATAGAGTGAGCTCCTTGATATTGTTTGTACTTTGATTTAATAGAGTAGATGCATCAAATAACTTCATGTTTGCATCACCATATTTTAGCCATAGGGTGCAGAATTTTTGTTGCCAGTAGATCTCTTCTTTGGCTAAGATGTTATGGTATTATTACAGGAGCTATCTCTCTTATTCTCTTAGCTAAAGGGTCCATTGGTCATGTTGAATTTGTTGTTCTAAGGTTTTGAGATTGCTTAAGATCTATTATTTCCTCTCAAAGATATTTCTAAATACTTCCTTATTCCAAATTTTGAGATTCTCCTTTATTGCATTTAATTTTTGGGATACCTAAGAAATAGTAGACCCAAAGTAAGGGAGCTCCCACCACTCAGTGATCCACTACCTCAGGTCAGTGTGTTTGATCCACATGTTCTTGAATATGAAAGGTGTTTTTAAGGATGGAGCCTTTTTGGATTCTAGGAGGGGACAATTATCAGAGTCGATTCTAGGAAGAGAGATGAGAGAGGTGTCTCCAAATATGGGAATTGCCTATTAGGATGGAAAAAATCTATCTAGATTGACCTGTATGTGCTTGGGACCTATTATTTTGTTGCTCCAGGTGAACTGGTAGCCTTTAACCTGAATATCCATGAGTTCATTATCTGTGAAATTTTTTTGGATATATTGGATGCTTTTTTATGGAGTGGAAATGTCACCCTTATTATTAGAGGGAAAGAGGGAGGAATTGAAATCTCTTGCTAAAATCCATCGTAAATGTTGGATAGAACCTAGATGAACTGATTTTCCTTACAATATAAAACCTAGTTCAACATTCTATTAGAGGATTAGATTACCCTACCTTCAACTTTATCTGGATCCCATAGGCCTAGGAGGCCTCCAGATGAACCTTCGACAGGGGAGGAAGCCCATTAACAATTATTCCAAACTGACTATGAAATGTTATTGGTTCTAGATGCATCGACTTTCATCTCTTACAAAATGAGAATGGTAGGATTGTAGTTCTTCCTAATGGTTTGAGCTAATATTTGTTTGCTCGTACTATTGAGACCTCTGATATTCCAAGAGATAATATTCATTTGGAAACTTTGGTAGGTTTTTTGCCTCCCTTACCCAATATGGGGGGAGGTTTAGGATTTTTGGATTCATCCTTAGCCTGGTTGAATAGATCTAGGAACAAGGTTGATTGCACCCCATTGGTGACTTGATTTTTGGTGTCCTTTTTAATTTACTCATATATAGTATACCTACCTCTTTTCTTCTCAATTTCTATGTCAACTAGGCCTTTTTTACTTCTAGTGATGATGGGCTTGAGGTTCGTTCTATGATGGGTGGGACTATCAACTTTCTGTTAGTCTTACAATGACACTGAGAGGGGGGTGAATCAGTGTAGCTCTATAAACTTAAATTTATAGCTCTTAATACCGTAGCAATTAAAACTTATTACTAGATACAACAAGTATAACAAAAGAGCATCACACAACACAAGATTTAACGAGGTTCACCAATGTGGCTACTCCTCAAAAATTGACTGCTTGGACTACCATCCAAATCTAGCCTTTGCAAAGCACCAACTTTACAATCAATTTACCAAGACCCACCTGGAAGGAGCACCAACCCCGATTTATTTGCACCAAAGAAAGGAGCACCAACCCTTGATTTATCTGCACCAACAGAAAGGAGCACCAACCCTTGATTTACCAGCACCAACTGGAAGGAGCACCAACCCCTGATTTATCTGCACCAACAAAAAGGAGCACCAACCCCTGATGCCAAGCACCAACTTGGACTTCAATTTGAATCTATAAGTTTGACAGTAAGATACCTTTGCTTTTGCAAGACCCTGACTGGTCTTCTTCACCTTTGCGTTCTCTGGGCACTCTGCTATCTATGCGCACTCTGATCTCTTTGTGCAATCACTTCGCACACTCTACTTTGTTACAATAATTTTTTTTTTTTTTAATTTACTCGAACTTCACGATCGTCTTCTCCATTTTGCGCACTCTACTCTCTTTGCAAATTTTGCACTTAGCACGATTCGACATGACTTGCTCTCTGTGCACAACGACCGTATTTCACACACATTCGACCATCCCTCAATTCTCCAAACAACCCTCCTTTTATAACAATATTTTTTATGATGAAAACCCTAATCTTAGTCGGCTGTAAATCCTAATCTTAGTCGGCTTTCATAACAACTGTAAACCCTAATTTTAGTCGGCTGTCATCGGTCTTCGTCGGCTTCAACTCAAGAAGATGTTCGGTTTATCCATCGCTTGATGATTTCATTCTAGACAGACCTTGTAACCGCCATACTGACTTTTGATCACTCTTCATATTTTAGCAATATGAAATCACTCTATAACTACCCCTGTAAATGCCGTAGTGATGTCGGTCCACTGTCATACTTCTCATTTTAGTCGGGTTCTCCTTCTTGACTTGCGCATTTATGACCTGTCATGAAATCATGACATTTCTGCTCTCGTAGCTTCTTTTGTTGTTGTTGCCATGAAAATACAACATGTCACGATATCACGACACTTTCACCTCTGTACGCTTTCTCTATTCTTTTGTCATGATATCATGACATTTTTGCCTCCGTAGACTTCATCTTTTCTTTTGTCGTGATATCGTGACATTTTTGCCTTCGTATACTTCGTCTTTGCTTTTGTCATGATATCATGACACTTCTGCTTCCAAAGACTTCGACTTTGCTTTTGTTGCATTATCGCAACACTTCTACTTCAAAAGACTTCAACTTTGCTTTTGTCACGATATCATAACACTTTTGCTTCCATAGACTTCGACTTTGCTTTTGTCGCGATATCGCGACACTTCTGCCTCCGTAGTCTTCAACTTAGCTTTTGTCGTGAAATCGTGACACTTCTGCTTTCGTACTTAGCTTCTTTGCTTTTGTCATGAAATCGTGACACTTCTACCTTCGAAGTCTTCTTCTTTGCTTTTGTCACGAAATCGTGACACTTCTGCTTTCGTACTTTACTTCTTTGCTTTTGTCATGAAATCACGACACTTCTGCCTTCGAAGTCTTCTTCTCTACTTTTGTCATGAAATCGTGACACTTCTGCTTTCGTACTTTACTTCTTTGCTTTTGTCACAAAATCGTGACACTTCTACTTTCAAAGTCTTGCTTTTTGCTTTTGTCATGAAATCGTGATAGTTCTGCTTCCGTACGCTTCCTCTCTTTCTTTTGTCACGAAAATGCGACATGTCACGATATCGTGACACTTTTCAAACTTACTTTCTCTCTCCTATTTTAGTCGTGAAAATGTGACATGTCATGAAATCGTGACACTTTTCAAACTTACTTTCTCTCTCCTATTTTAGTCGCAAAAATGCGACATGTCACGAAATCGTGACACTTTTCAAACTTACTTTCTCTCTCCTATTTTAGTCACAAAAATGCGACATGTCACGAAATCGTGACACTTTTCTTACTTGTTCTCTTTCTTCGAACTTGTCACGAAATCGTGACACTTTTTCCTGCTTTCTCTTTCTCTTCCAACATGTCGCGAAATCGCGATAGTTTTTCCACTTGAATTTTTCTCTTCCAACATGTCATGAAATCATGACAGTTTTTCCTATTTTTTCTCTCTTCCAACATGTCGCGAAATCGTGACAGTTTTTCTTGCTTTTTCTCTCTCTTCCAACATGTCACGAAATCATGATAGTTTTTCCTACTTTTTCTCTCTCTTCCAACATGTCGCGAAATCATGACAATTTTTCTTTCCTGCTGTATATGTCGCGATATCGTGACACTTTTCTTACTTGTCTTTTTTCTTTGATCTTTTGCATATGGGCCACTTCGATCTTCTTGGAAAATCATTGTACATACTCCGAATAACCTTTGAACTCCTGTCTTCTGCATCTGAATAGCTTTTGAACTTCCTGTCCACTGCATCAACAGATCTATCTGACTATGTTGACAACAATGACAATACTATTGCTGCACCTTGCTCAACAATCTCCCCCTTTGGAATTGTTGGCAACACATGTGCAATTTCCTGTAACTCTTCTCCCCCTTTGACAATAATACCAAAGGGCTACCGCAGACTCCCCCTGAGTCCATGCACAACATTCTCAAGCAAAATTTATTACACTTAGCAAAAATCATGAACATGAGCAAAAAGATAATCAAATACTTAAATGCTCCCCCTGAGAATGTGATCCCCGTAGCTAGTCAATTCTTGGGAAGTGTGACCACTCCCAATTTATTGCGAAGGTACTCAAAAACTTCCTTGGGCAATGGTTTTGTGAAGATATCTCACTACTTGCTCTGTAGTTGGAACAAAATCCAACTTAACCTCACCTTCCACAACTTTCTCCTTCAAAAAGTGATACCCGATAGCAATGTGTTTTGTGCGTGAATGCATAACCGGATTCTTGGAGATGTTAATGGCACTGGTATTATCACACTTAACTGATATTGGCTCACTGAAGCTAATACCAAGATCTTTCAAGGTTTGTTTCATCCACAATACCTGCGTACAACATGTTGTCGCTGCAATATATTCTGCCTCTACTGTCGATAAAGAAACTGACTCTTGTTTCTTACTATGCCACGCGACCAATCTATCTCCAAGATAGAATGCACCTCCACTGGTACTCTTTCTATCATCGACACATCCTGCCCAATCTGCATCTGAATACGAAATAAGGGTGAAGTCTTTACCTTTCGGATACCATAACCCATACTCCATAGTACCCTTGAGGTACCGAAGAATCCTCTTCACTGCTGTCACATGAGTCTCCTTGGGATTAGCCTGAAATCGTGCTACCATGCATACTGCCTACAAAATATCTGGTCTGGTAGCTGTCAGGTACAGTAAGCTCCCAATCATAGATCTGTACATGGTTTGATCAACAGGTGGAGATTTTTCATCCTTGCTCAACTTGCAACCTGTCATCATGGGAGTGCTAACTGGCTTACAATCCTCCATTGTGAACTTTTTTAACATCTCTTTCACATATTTAACTTGAGAAATAAATATGCCCTTCTTATTTTGATTAACTTGCAACCCGAGGAAATACGAAAGTTCACCAATCATTGACATTTCAAATTCTTTCTGCATCTTATTTGCTAAATCTTTACACGACTCATCTTTGTATACGATATCATCTACGTATACAACAAGAACAATAAGATGCCCATTTTCTATTTTGACATACAAATTACTATCCACCATACCTTTCTTAAACCCTTGTTGAGTGAGATAGTTGTCTAGCCTTGCATACCATGCTCGGGGTGCCTGTTTTAAGCCATATAATGCTTTCTTCAACTTGCAAACCAAGTTGGGATCATCACCAAGTTGGAAACCATCTCGGTTGCTCAATATAAACCTCTTCTTCAAGTTTCCCATTCAAAAACGCTGATTTCACATCCATTTGATAAACTTTGAAATTCTTGTAGACTCCTAAAGCCAGAAACATTCTAATTGCCTCTAGTCTAGCTACTGGTGCAAAATTTTCCTCAAAGTCAATGCCTTCAACTTGTGCATAACCCTTACATACCAATCTTGCTTTATTTCTGACTACCTGTCCGTCTTCATTCAATTTGTTTCAAAAAATCCATTTAGTCCCGATTATATTTTTATTTGCAGGTCTAGGTACTAACTCCCAAGTTTCGTTTTTCTCGATCTGATCTAATTCTTCATTTATTGCCTTCATCCAACTTTCATCTTTGCTTGCGTCAGCAACATTTTTGGGCTCAATGTTGGATAATAGAGAGTAGTTACTTACTACTCTTCTTCTTGTCTCAACACCAACTTTGGGGTCTCCAATTATTTGCTCTCTAGGATGATTTTTCTGCCAGCTGCCTGTTTTGAATTTCTTATTTTCTTCCACTTCTGAATCACAACTTAAATCATCTGAGTCAATTTTTTGTATCTTTTCCGTTTCATTTTCCTCATCTCCTTCAATAACCTCTTCATAAATTGGGTAGTTCTTTTCATAGCTAATTACTCGTTCTCTACCTTCATCAAATTTAACATCGACACTCGTCCACAATTTTCTTTAGCCTCTTGTTGTAGCATTTGTAAGCTTTGCTTTTTGATGAATAACCAACAAAAATACCTTCATCCGCTCTATCTTCAAACTTACCAAGATTTTTTTTAGCTCCTTTTATGTAGCACTTGCTGCCAAAAACTTTGAGGTATTTTGTTGTTGCCCTTTTACCGAACCACAACTCATAAGGAGTTTTGCTTTCATGTGTTCTCAGCATGTACCTATTTTGGATATACACCGTAGTATGGACTCGCTTCTTTCCAAAATCTGTCTCGCTACTCTACTTTCAGCCAACATAGTCCGTGCCATTTCCTGCACTCGTCCTGTTCTTTCTTTCTACCACTCCATTCTCACCGAGGTGTCCCGGTCGCTGAAAACTGTCTCCTAATACCGTATTTTTCATAGTACTCTGTAAACTCCTCCCGAAATGAATTCTCCTCCTCTATCCGATCTTAAACATTTGATCCTCTTTCCTGTTTCATTCTCAACATGGTTTTTGAAAGTCTTGAACATTTCAAAAGCTTCTGATTTATGCTTCAAGAAAAATATCCATGTCATTCTGGAATAGTCATCAATGCACAACATAAAATATTTGTCACCATTTATGCTTTGTGTTCTCATGGGTCCACATAAATCAATGTGTATTAGTTCCAAAGGTTTGCTTGTGTAGTACTCTTTTGTTTTGAATGTGACTCTAGTTTGCTTCCCCTTTTGGCATGAAGCACAAATGTTGTTTGCAGGTTTGCTGATGGTGGGAATATCTCTCACTGCCCTTTTTGAGTTGATTTTTACTAGATTATCAAAACCGATATGACCGAGTCTCTTGTGCCACAACCAATTTTCTTCTTCCTGTCCAATAAAACAAGCTCCTTCTGAAGTCTCTGAGAGCGTGTACAAGTTGCCAGATGTCCTTGATCCAGTTGCTATCAATTTTCCACTGTTTGTTTTTCTTGACTTCACAACCCTGCTTCTTAAAAACTACTTCATGACCTTTATCACAAATCTGACTTACGCTCAACAAGTTATGTTTCAAACCATCCACAAACAAGACTTCTTCTGACTTAATTTTTCTCGTCACTAATTTTAACTCGAACCTTTGCCAACTATCTTAGCTCCATCATTATTTCCAAACTTTACCGAACCACCTTCATATTTTTGTAACTTCTCAAATTTTTGTTTGTCACCTGTCATATGACTGGAGCATCCACTATCAAGTATCCATGGTACATATTTATTCTATGCTTTAAATGTTGTTTGTACGATTAAGGATTCCTTTTCTTCCTTAAGTCACTCTTTTTCTTTCCACTCCATTTTGATAGTAGTTTTGGGCTCTTGTTTTGCCTTTCCCTTATCAATAGCTTGTGCATGTTTTTCGAGAAGTTTTCTATTTTGTCTCATCCTATTTGGTTGAAATTTTCTTCCCTAAAATTGATTTGATGCAAATGTACTTCTACAGTTTCTTGCAATGTGCCCAAAATTATGACAGCTTATAACATTCTACCGTATAATTCATCAAAGGAGAAAAAGCATTTCTACCGGTGAAATTCCTTGGTCTTACATTATATTTGTAGTCTGAGATTTTATGTCCATAGCCATTGCATTTAAAATAGAAACCAGAAAAGGGATAATTGAACCTGGGTGATGGTCTTTGCCATGTTGCCGTAGGAGCCATAGGTCTTCTTCTTCTTTGATGTGTGACATTGGTGAATCCATCATTGTCAATTCTCCTTTTGTGCCTGGCATTATTGCTTTCTTTTGCATGAGACATTTTTCCTTGATCAACCTATTTCTTATCTTCATTCTTTATGGATTCTACATTTTTGGCCTTTGATCCATTTGATGATTCTCCTTCGACGAAACCCAAACCAAATTTGATGCCTGCAGGCCTTTGGTCATTTATAATCTTATCCAGCTTCATAGAACTTTCTTCGTGTTTGTGATAGCAACTAATTTTGTGATTCATCTCTTCTATCTGCATCCTTAAACCAACAATCTCTTCTTCTAGCTTGTTGCAATAATCTATTTTCATGGTTATTTGTACTTCGAGATCTTCATATATTTTCTTGGATTCTTTTATCTGTACTTTCAAATTGGATATGATTTCATTTGCATCCTCAAGATTTCTTGAAATTTTCTTATTCTTTTTTCTCTCTATCTTCAATTCATCAAGAGATGCAGATTAACTCCTCTTCCAGATTTACTTCTGCATCAATTTCTTCTTCATCACATTCCTGTTCTTTTTCTAATTTTACTTCTTTAAATGCCATGAAAAGAGCTTCACCTACCATTGTGTTACTTCCAAGATCACCCTAGTCGGTTAAGCTTGTACAAGAACTTAGCTCTGATACCAATTGTTAGTCTTACAATGACACTGAGAGGGGGGGTGAATCAATGTAGCTCTATAAACTTAAATTTATAGCTCTTAATACCACAACAATTAAAACTTATTACTAGATACAACAAGTATAACAAAAGAGCATCACACAACACAAGATTTAACGAGGTTCACCAATGTGGCTACTCCTCAAAAATTGACTGCTTGGACTACCATCCAAATCTAGCCTTTGCAAAGCACCAACTTTACAATCAATTTACCAAAGACCCACCGGAAGGAGCACCAACCCCTAATTTATCTCACACCAACAAAAAGGAGCACCAACCCCCGATTTATCCACACCAATAGAAAGGAGCACCAACCCTTGATTTACCAACACCAACTGGAAGGAGCACCAACCCATGATTTACCAACACCAACAGGAAGGAGCACCAACCCCTGATGCCAAGCACCAACTTGGACTTCAATTTGAATCTATAAGTTTGACAGTAAGATACCTTTGCTTTTGCAATACCTTGACTGGTCTTCTTCACCTTTATGTTATCTGTGCACTCTACTCTCTCTGCACACTCTGCTCTCTCTGTGCAATCACTTCACACACTCTACTTCGTTACAATCAAACTTCACGATCATCTTCTTCCTTTTGCGCACTCTGCTTTGTTACAGTCAAACTTCACTATCATCTTCTCCCTTTTACGCACTTTGCTCTCTTTGTAAATTTTGCACTTAGCATGATTCGACATGACTTGCTCTCTACGCACAACGACCGTATTTCACACACATTCGACCATCCCTCAATTCTCCAAACAACCCTCCTTTTATAACAATATTTTTTATGATGAAAACCCTAATCTTAGTCGATTGTAAATCCTAATCTTAGTCGGCTTTCATAACAACTGTAAACCCTAATTTTAGTCGGCTATCATCGGTCTTCGTCGACTTCAACTCAAGAAGATGTTCGGTTTATCCATCGCTTGATGATTTCATTCTAGATAGACCTTGTAACCGCCATACCGACTTTTGATCACTCTTCATATTTCAACAGTATGAAATCACTCAGTAACTACCCCTGTAAATGCCGTAGTGATGTCGGTCCACTGTCATACTTCTCATTTCAGTCAGGTTCTCCTTCTTGACTTGCGCATTTATGACCTATCATGAAATCGTGACATTTTTGCCTCTATAGCTTCTTTTGTTGCTGTTGCCGCAAAAATACATGTCACGATATCGTGACACTTTCACCTCCGTACGCTTTCTCTATTCTTTTGTCATGATATCATGACATTTTTGCCTCCGTAGACTTCATCTTTTCTTTTGTCACGATATCATGACATTTCTACCTCTGTATACTTCATCTTTGCTTTTGTCATGATATCACAACACTTCTACTTCAAAAGACTTCGAATTTGCTTTTGTCACGATATCACGACACTTCTGCTTCCATAGACTTCAACTTTGCTTTTGTCATGATATCGTGACACTTCTACCTCCGTAGTCTTCAACTTAGCTTTTGTCATGAAATCATGACACTTCTACTTTCGTACTTAGCTTCTTTGCTTTTGTCACGAAATCATGACACTTCTGCCTTCGAAGTCTTCTTCTCTGCTTTTGTCGCAAAATCATGACACTTCTACTTTCGTACTTTACTTCTTTGCTTTTGTCATGAAATCGTGACACTTCTGCCTTCGAAGTCTTCTTCTCTGCTTTTATCATGAAATCGTGACACTTCTACTTTCATACTTTACTTCTTTGCTTTTGTCATGAAATCGTGACACTTCTGCTTCGAAGTCTTGCTTTTTGCTTTTGTCATGAAATCATGATAGTTCTACTTTCGTACGCTTCCTCTCTTTCTTTTGTCGTAAAAATGTGACATGTCGCGATATCACGACACTTTTCAAACTTACTTTCTCTCTCCTATTTTAGTCACGAAAATGCGACATGTCATGAAATCGTGACACTTTTCAAACTTACTTTATCTCTCCTATTTTAGTCATGAAAATGCGACATGTCACGAAATCGTGACACTTTTCAAACTTACTTTCTCTCTCCTATTTTAGTCACGAAAATGCGACATGTCATGAAATCGTGACACTTTTCTTACTTGTTCTCTTTCTTCGAACTTGTCACGAAATCGTGACACTTTTTCTTGCTTTCTCTTTCTCTTCCAACATGTCACGAAATCGTGACAGTTTTTCCACTTGCCTTTTTCTCTTCCAACATGTCACGAAATCATGACAGTTTTTCTTGCTTTTTCTCTCTCTTCCAACATGTCGCGAAATCGTGATAGTTTTTCTTGCTTTTTCTCTCTCTTCCAACATGTCACGAAATCGTGATAGTTTTTCCTGCTTGCTGTATATGTCGCGATATCGCGACACTTTTCTTACTTGTTTTTTTCTTTGATCTTTTGCATATGGGCCACTTCGGTCTTCTTGGAAAATCACTGTACATACTCTGAATAACCTTTGAACTCCTATCTTCTGCATCTAAATAGCTTTTGAACTTTCTGTCCACTGTATCAACATATCTATCTGACTGTGTTGACAACAATGACAATACTGTTGTTGCACCTTGCTCAACACTTTCTTTAGGAATTCAATAGAGGATTTAGATGGGGACAGGAACACCTCCATGGGGGAGGGGGGATCAACCCCTTGAAGGGAAGGGTTAGTGGCTAGGGATTCAGATGTGGATCTAGTGGGGGATGATAGTGTGAGTGGGGGGAGGGATGGACCTTATATAGAAGGGGAGGGATGGGGTTGGGGGTTGGAGGATGGAGGGGAAGGGGGGGTAGATTCAAGTAAAAAGACTTCATCATTGGAAATAGATAAAGGTCTAAACCTATTAGGGAAATCAAACATGGAGCATACCTGGATCGATTCTATATAAGGATGGTTGATGAGAGGTGGTTGGACAACCATTTGCTTCCCTTTGACTTTCTTTTCCTTCCTGATATCGATAGGGACTTTGGGTCTTTCATTTTTTAATCCCATTTGGGTGATCTATTTTTGGAAGGGATGTTTGGAGCTTAGAACCTCCTTCTACTATTTGAGAGATGTACATTGAGACTTGAGATGTCCTTAAAATTGGCATTCAATGCAAAATATCAGCTTGTTCTCGTACTCAATTGCTTGGAACCACTTGAAGTTTCCATATATAATATTAATATGAGTGGGAATTTGGGAGGCTATGTTGGTATTGATGCATATTCTAGCATGAGCCATGTAGGTTCTAGCCTTCGTTGCAGGGTCAATAACAACAAGGTCTCCAATGTATCCCCCAATATCGTGTAGGATATCCTCATGATAGAAGTGGATGGGAAGATCCAAGAGGTAAATCCAAATGGATGTAAATTTTATGTCTTGAGTTTGAGGTTTAAAGTATTCCCCCCACTTTCTAAGAAATAGAATTTTCCTACCATAAAACCATGGCCCCTAGTGAGGATGCAGGTATAGTCATTCTGGTTATTTAGCTGGATAAAAAAAAACCCTATGGATATGACTACCAATTGAAAGCTCCCTACTTTTTGCCATTTTAAATCCACCCATTTCCTTATGGATTCCATGTTGAGCCTACCACTGATAAATTTCTCCACTAGGGAGAGAGATTTAATAGATAGTTTTGCTACCATGACAGATTCTAGGATAACCATATTTTTGCCCATCGTGGTCAGTGGGGGATGAGTCAGGCCCTAGAGGAGCTATGATTTGGAGTGCTTCTTACCTTCTCAAGGTATGAATGAGGGACTCCATGTTGCAGATCAGAGTTTCTACTAGGGAGAGGGTAACAAACCCCTTGTAGTTTTCCCATGGCCAATCACAGTTTAGGATTCCCTGCCCACTAGGTTCAGGGTTAGGGCCCTTGGGATCATCCACCTTGGTAGCTTCATCCGTAGGGGGGAACCTCTCCTTGTTCCAACTCAAAATACCCTATGAGGGTTTGGTAAATACTTCCTGTAGTCACCAAAGTTGTCAAGGTCACTCCTGTTGTTGTATCTAGATGAGTGGTTGGATCTACATCCACAATTCATTTTTTATTTGTAGTATTTCTTTTATTTTTGTAGATAAAATAATTGTGAATGATTATGTCCTCCAAAAATTTCACAACTATGGAGTTCCAACATTCCTCTATCTTATGTCCATATCTACCACAATGATTACATCTATTCCTTGTTATAGGATTACTTTTTACTTTTTTTCCTTCATTATTACTAATTCTATCAATCCCTATCATAGATTTTATGTCACTATTTCTTATCACAAATTTAGTTCTTGATTCCTTACTGCTCATATGTCCTATATATCCAATACCTTCATATTTTAGTCTTATTTCTAGTACAATTGGATATTTTATTCCTTGTCCATATTTTCCCAAACTTGTGTCTTTATATCCCATTTTATTTAACAATTTTGAACCAATTCCTTTAGTATACCTTTCAAAATAACCAAAATAATCATTTGAATAGTCCCTATCAACATCAACACAACTCTGAGCATCATTATTTTTGTCATCATCATAGCATAAGATTTTTTGAATAATCATGAACTGTATTTAAATCCTTTGTGTCACTTGTAGAATCTATTTTTGTAACAAGTTCTATATTAATAATGAATTTTAAGTCACAAGTATCATTGCTTGCATCACAATTTTATTTTCATATTTGACGAGAATCACAACATGCATATTTTTCCTTTTGATGAAGATCACTATTATCACAACATGTATCTATCATCATGGGGTTTAATTCTATGGTATCACAACATTTATTCATTGTCATAGGCCTTAAATTATTTGTTTCATACATAACATCAATAAGCTTGTTCTTCAAATCTTTAATTATTTCCTCTTGTCTTTAAGGACTTCATTAGAAAGAAATACCATATACATCATTTTTCCTATATCACTAAGTAATGTAAAAATACTTTTAGAATCTTTTTGTGCCTCATCAACCTTTGAACTTATATAATTACCAAGTATTAAAAAATATTCATCTTTGACTTCTCTCATAATTGATTATAAGACACTCTTTTCAATTGTCCTTTTGTTCTTCATTTTTTCCTATTATGTGTTGTGTATATCATTTTAAACTTTTCAACCTTCCTAAAATATCATGAATGTCTATTTGTTTTTCTTGAAAACATAATTTTTCTTCTTCAATTGATTTTGATAACTCATGTTTTTGTATTTATGTTTTTTGATCATTTATTTTTATTTTCACTTGATTTTTCTTTTCCATGTTCCTTTGAAGTTGAAAACCTTATAGCTCCCTAGTTTTAAATAAATCAAAGTTTCTAAGTTTACAACCTATTGAAGTAGAATTCCTTATGTCTCCCTAATACTAAGAATAAAGAATTTTCAAAATTTATTTTCTAAGTTGATGTAGTAAACCTTTTCTCACCAAAATTAATTTGTAAATCTAGAATAAAATAATTAAATTTCAAATTTAATAAATAATAAATAACCTAGACCTTATTTCTCTAACTTAATTAAATATTAATTTATTTGTAACTCCAAACTTCAAAAAAATTATTACTCCTTAAATTCAATAATTAAATTTCATAAAATAATATATCAATTTCAATACCTTATTAATCCTTATAAGCTTTAATCAAAACCCTAATACTAAATTACCTCCTTAATGAGCACACTAAAAAATTCGTTGGATGTTTCAAACTTGTCTTCAACATTCGAATTACATTCAAAGTTGTTTTATTCCCTTCGTTTGAATGTCTTTATTAAGTGTTTCTAGAGTAATTTCACTTCAAGCAAACTACCTTCTACCATGAACACCTACATTGTTTAGCTACCTTCAATTTGCCCAACATTAGCTTATCGAATGAATGTTTCTAACCGCTTGTTCATTTCAATTCTACCTATTTTGAATTCACTTGATTACCTATTCTCCTTGAGCATTTAAATATCTCTTGATGTTCCATTATTGTCTATTCTATTCAACATTTGAGTGTCTCTTGGTGCTCCATTTCTACCTGTTCTCTTCAGCACTTGGTATTTCATTTTCTCTTATGGAATTAACAATATTTCTACTTTATCCTAGAACTTTGACATTGTGTCTTCACTACTCAATGATGCTTATTTTTCCCTAGTTTGCTTCATTATATTATATCTAGTTTGCTTAGGTATGTGCACCCCAATTAACTTAGATGACACTAATGCAACTTGACTCTACATATCCTGGGTGACCTCTTCCTTTGGGGGTTGATTCCTCTTATTACTACCTTGGCTAGTGTTAACTCTGGTTTAATGTATTACTTTGAGTTAGGCAATTGGTTCATCTTCCCTTTTCTTGTTTTTCTAAGTGTTGGTTGGCTACCATTAGCTTTGAATATTACCACAAACTTTATAGCTTCAATTATGCCCTCATTGTAGCTCTAATATGCTCTACTTATGTACCTCAACCTTTCTTTTTCATTGTGCTCAACCTCTCCTTGCACTATTCTCTATCTCTCCTATGTATCCTGGTCTTTATTTTTCACTAAACTTGATCTCTATTTGCACTATTCTTTTTCTCTCCTATGTATCTTGGTATTTCTTCATTAATGACTTTTCTTAGTAATACTTTAGCTAGGTGATTTCCAAAAATACTTTACTACCTTCAAACTTCCTATTGCTCTTGTTGGTCACATTTTTGCATGTTATCAATATTATATTTCTTTAGCTACCTGAGTCCTCTTTCATTGCCTTTGAGTCTATGTTCCTTTATGTTATCCTTGAATTGTGTCTTTAGCAATATTTTATTCTGACTTCTTTATGCAGGGTTCTTTACTTTTATCTCTAGAGCCTACAAATCTTCTTTCTATAGTTCACTAATTATATTTAAAACACTTTTATAGAAAACTTTACTCAAGTCTCTTTTTCCTTGAGAAATATGACCTCTTCTCTTCATTAATAATAGCCACTATATATATTTCTTTCATGTGTTGAATTTAAGAAATATGAGCAACAACAAAATTAAGGAACTTGTGAAGAGTGATGGTTCCTCCACATCTGATATCATGGAAATAAGAGCTGAAGTTGTCATGTACTTTAGTTCCCTCCTCGAAGAATGTAATCCTTGTTCTTATTCTGCAAGAGACTCTATACTCTACCATATCCCCCATTCCATTATAGAGGAGGTCAATATCAAGTTAGTAGCCCCCTTTACTGATGAAGAAGTTAGACAGGCTCTTTTTCTATGAATCCTAACAAAGCTCCTAGTCCGAATGGCTTTCCTCAATTATTTCAAACCTTATGGGATATTTTTTGGCCAAGATATATACTCCATAGTTAGGTAATTTGA
This sequence comes from Wollemia nobilis, assembly GCA_028583015.1. Classification (NCBI taxonomy): domain Eukaryota; kingdom Viridiplantae; phylum Streptophyta; class Pinopsida; order Araucariales; family Araucariaceae; genus Wollemia; species Wollemia nobilis. The sequence continues at coordinate 1,614,500 of JAQPPZ010017247.1, forward strand.
ATCCTCCAAGTGCATCCCATGCAGCTACAATTCCACCTTCATTGCCTTGATTCCTAAAGGCCCTGTCTCCAAATCAATGATTGACTACAGGCCTATAAGCCTTTGCAATGTGGTTTATAAAATCCTCACTAAAGCCATTGCCAATAGGATGAAGGAAGTTCTACCCAACCTCATTGATACATGTCAAGGAAGCTCTATCCATGGTAGATCCATTTTAGATGGCATCATAACCATTCACAAAGCTTTGCACTCAGTGTCTCAGACCAAGAATCCTACCTTTGTCCTCAAACTTGATATGAACAAGTCTTATGATAGAATCAACTAGGATTTCCTTATAACTATTCTTCTCAAATTTGGTTTTCACCCCGACTGGGTAGATCTATTTAAAGGATGCATTTCCAAACCTTGGTTCTCTATTCTTATCAATGGATCCATAGCTAGTTATTTTTAGAGCAACAGAGGACTAAGACAAGGAGACCCCATATCTCCTTTACTCTTCATCATTGTTGTGGAAGCTCTTGGAAGGACCATCAAGGCTACCTATAGATTGAGACTTATTTCAAGAATTAGAGCAACATCCCAGACCAATCTAGTCACACACCAACAATTTGTGGATGATACCATCATTTCTACATCTACCTCCATTTTTGAAGCTAAGGTAATCAAATATATTTTGCTTTTGTATGAGGAAGTAGCTGGTCAAAAAGTGAATTTCAATAAAAGCAAGATATATTTCTTTAACACCCCTTTCTAGAGGTAGATCAAAATTACCAGAATCTTAGAATGCTCTATGTCTTCCTTTCCTACAACTTATTTGGGACTTCCTTTGTTCATTGGCAATTCTTTAGACTCAATGTGTAATAATGTGATTGAAAGGATTCAAAAGAAATTAGCAGGATGGAGAGGAAACCTCTTATCTCAAGTTGCCAAAGGAACCCTTACTATGGATTCAATTCAAAATATCTCAATGTAATTTATGAATGTTTTCAAGGCCCCAACTATGGTTTACCATAGAATAGAGCAAATTCAAAAAAAAAATCTTTGGTCTGGGACTGAAAAAAAATAGTGCCTACATCTTGTTGTCTACGATAAAGTGTGCAAACCCAAGGATAAGGGAGGAATTGGTCTTAGGAGAATCCACCCATTAAACTTAGCCCTAATGGCTAAACAAGCATGGTGCCTGGTTACCAATGATAGTATTGAATGGGTAACTATAGTCAAGAGAAAATACTTGTAGGGAATAGACTTCCTTAGTGAAATGACCCCCACTAGAGGATCTACCTTTTGGAAATCCATAATAAACACCAGACAACTTTTGAAGAAATATTTAAGGTTAAATATAGGGTATGGATGCAACATAAGTTTTTGGAATGAAAAATGGATCAAAGAAGAACCTCTCATACATATGATAACCTTTCTAGTTTGAAAGTTTCAACTGATATCATGTTTGGCCAAAAAGTCTCTAATTTTTTGAGCATCCATAATAATAGAAGCATCTAGAAACCTATCAAATACAACTCTAATTTGATGGATTCTTCCATGCTAAATTCTTTGTTTAATTCCACTATTATTCCTTATGGAAATTCCAAAGACTCTCCTTTTTGGGAGGCCACTGAGAGTGGAGAATTCTTGGTCAAGTCCGCTTACCAATTGCTCTTGGATCTTGAGGAACCTTTATTTCCTTGTCATATTATTTGGCCCAAATTCCTCATCCCTAAGGTTTCATTTTTTGCCTAGTTGGCCATCCAAGAGAGAATCCTTACTATCGATAATCTGCTTAAAAGAGGCATCATTCTCCCTAACAGGTATTTTTTGTGTCTATCTTATTGGGAGTCCCCTTGTCACCTTTTCCTCACTTGTCCTTATTCCTCTTCCATCCTCAACAAAATCCTCCAAACCTTCCACATCCTGTGGGTCAAACCTTGTTCTATTGTTGAGCTCTTCCTCCAATGGCCCACTCCCTTTCATAACCCTTGCCTCAAATTCCTCTAGAAAACTTGCCTCCACCATTTCCTTTGGCAAGTTTGGCTTGAGAGAAACCGTAGAATCTTCAATCATAGCAAGTTTGGTCCTGAGTTGATCACTAGAAAAATTCTCTCCTTTGTGAAATAAAATGCTCTCCTTATTCCTCCTTCCATCCTCACTTTCAGTTTTGAGGCTCCCTAGGTCATTCATTAAACCTCCCTCTTACAAAAATCCCTATCCAACCTTCTCCCAATATCAGAGCTATATCTAAATGAATTTCTCCACCAAATGGATGGTTCAAGTTGAACTTTGATGGCACTGCAAAAGGAAACCTAAGAAGGGTAGGTGCAAGAGGTATTCTTAGGGATAACTATGAGAACATCATATTTGCCTTTGCAGAATGTCTAGGAGTCCAAACTAATCATGTTATTGAAGCAAAATCTATGTGGAGAGGATTAACCATTACAAAAAATTATCGCAGTAGGTTGATTGTTGGAGATTATCTTAACATAATCAACTACTTAAATAACAATAGTAATCCTTCATGGAGGTTTAGGGATTACATTGAGCAAGCAAGTATTTTGACTCTTGAACAACAGTAGACCATATTCCAACATTCCTTTAGAGATTCCAATAGGGCAATTGATAGACTAGCAAAACATGGATTCAACACTTCAAACCTGATCACGTGGACAGATGGCATCCTGCAAGTGGTTAGGGACATCATGGACCAAGAAAAAATAGCAATGAATCCAAATCAAACAGTCATATTTGTCCTACTAATAATTCACCTTAACACCCCTATTTTCTTGGGTGTTGGTTTCAAGAGTGTGTTTCCAAAGAAAAAAATGCTTGATATTTACAATGGTTGTTTCCATGAAAGCATTATTGTTAGTCTTAATTGCAGAGCCTTCCTTGCCATTTTCAATTTCCAATTCCTATTTCATCATTTCCAAGATAGGAATAATAACCAAAATTTTCCCATGCTGGCTATACCCTCGCTTTCCCACCCTCCATTTCTCATACCCTTCATACATGTCTTCATAATTATCCTCCCATCATTGTTTCTTCATTCAACTTGCCCTTTTAGCTTCCCTCTACCCATTGCCATATTTTTCACTAGTTCACATGGCTTTTTTTGGTGTTTTGCACCACCTCGATCTTCAATATTGCTTTTTTTACCAAGGATATCTCTGTGAATGATGGGATTCCCCAATATGATTGCTACAACTTCTATAGTTCCTTACAGAAGTTTTGGTTCCTTTCAAGAGAAGCTACCTCCCTTAAGCATACATGGTTTGTCTTTTTTAAGAACTAGTTTGGTTACTATAGCATTCATCATTCTGAGCATGACCTCTGATCCCCTACTCCTTCCTTCAACAAGCATCCTTTTTGGAGGCCCAAGATGAGTTTTGTTGAGCCTAATTCCTTGGAGCTTGAACCCATTGTTGAGGTGATCCTTGCTAAGAGGGGTTTCATTCCCTTCTTCAAGAAATTTTTTGGAGATGAACTTGAAATTACCATGGTGATCCTGGAGAGTTGGGATGGAGGAAATGTTAATGTTCAAGGAAAATATTACCTCATTGAGATCAATTTTTTGGTCAAAATCACTAGGTAACCTACCAAAGTATGATCGATCTGATGAAAAGCATAATTAGGAAACCAAAATAAAGGAGTTTAAGGATCAAAATTTTTTCAAGCAAGCGAAGGCATGTATGCACTAGGCAGATCTCCCATCCCTATGGAATAAGGTAATGAATCCTATTATAGAATTCATCACTGCATATGACCCTAAGAAAACTCTCTGTAGCTTCCATTTTGCTTTTGTGAATAATTTTAGAGATGTTAACCTTATAAGTATTCCTTAGTTTATTTTCAACTCCACTAGCTACTCCATTGAAGCTTACAAAAAGTGGAAGGAATATGACCTCCATTCTCACAAAGGCCTCTTCAAATTCCTTTATAAACATTGGCTGGTCCATTGTCCTAGTGGAATAACCCCCCATAATCCTATAATATCCCTACTAAAGGAAAACCTAGCCCTACCAATGCCAAACCAAATTATTCCTCATCCTCCACCCCTCCTCCGACCTTGGATTATAAGAAGAGAGCAACTATAGAGGTATTTAGAGAATTGCTCACAAATAATAAGATCAAGCAAGAGGAACTTGAGGGCATGGTTAGGTTTTCATCTTTCCTGAGAGACAAATTTACTCAAGACAAGCAAAAAATCCTGGATATTGAGTCTGATGAGGATGACTATGATATTGAAGCTCAACTTTTGCAGTAGCTCATTATCACTACTACTTCCAAAGGGTTTTTTCAATTGGAAAGCATCATGTCCCAATTGAAATATTTGGTGGAGACATTCACTAATATCTATAATGCCCTCCACCTCTTATTTTTCCATGAAAAGTTCCCTGGGGCTACTTTTGAGGATGCCAATATGTCTAAGGTCATCATCGAGGATGAGGACAAGGATGTGATTAAGGATGAAGCGAAGGACCAAGACATAAAATTTGGAGAGAAATACTAACATCTTTCCTTTTTGCTGGTGGTGGTGGTGAGGCTTCCCTATGTGGGGAACTTTTTTATGGTGTATGGTCCTAGTTGTTTTTCCTATGTGGGGTTGCATCCCTACTTCCCCTTATGTTTTTATTTTCTTAGCCTCAATAAATTGTTTTTGTATGCAGGTTTTGGGATCTCCTGCTAAAACCCATTTTTTTGAATAAAAAATCAACTTATAAAAAAAAAATACAGTATCTATTCTTTATAATAGACCTCTTTTTATAGGTCTCAATCCTTTTATTTCTTCAATGGGACCTTTATATGACCTCTTGGGTCTATATCCTTCAATATTGGTCTCTTTTCTCTTGGACCAATTATCAAGATCAAGGTCTATCTTTGAGATCTAAAATTATAATAGACTACACACTTTTAATTTCAACCTTCAATTGGGCTTGTCTTCGAATGGTGATGATTGTCCCTAGTTCGTCACTCAATGGATTTGATACCAATGTTAGATTTCTTAATATTTTAACTTCATAGAAAGCTTTATCTAAGATTAAGAATAAATCAAATGAATTCCATTAATCAAAATAATTGTAAATATCAATACTAGAATAAGAATAATATCTCACAAATATAACTCAAATACACAATATCAAGATATTACAAGAATGATACATATTGATTACATTGCTTGGAGAGATGAAGAACACAAGATTATACTGAGAGGGGGGTGAATAGTATAAGACCACTTTTTACTTTTCTTTTCCAATAAATATTATGTAATGTATAGATAGCAATATCAACAACAATAATAAAAGTAATTCACAAATCACCACACACAATAGAGATACCAAATTTACATGGTTCACCCAATGTGGGCTACTCCATGAAGAAAATATTTCACTAAAATTTTCTCAATCAATATCTTGGGAATCCTTTCCCTATTACAATGTTTATGGATCTCTATCCAAAGGAGACACCAATATCCTAATAAATATCATGGATCTCTATCCATAAGTGAAATCCTTTCTCCTAATCTCTGACTGGTGATCTTCTAGAAGAATTATTGCCCCCACTGCTCTGGCTAATGGATCTCTATCCACTGAAGACACTTGTCCTCACTACCCTAGCTAATGGATCTCTATCCACTGGAGACTATCGTCCTCTATACTTTGTCACCTTCAAATATTTGTCTCAAATATGTACTAAAAATATGTTGGACATTTTGAGTCCCTAAGCTAAAATGTTGTCATTGATGTCAAAAGGTTATTTGATGTCAAAAGGATCTATGATGGCATGCACTATGTTTTGTGAAAGTGCAAGGAAGGGTTTTTGTGAAAACCAAGGTAGGCAAAATAAAAGGTTTTATTTAAAACCATGGATGGCATATTTGAAATGGGTTTTTCTTAAAACCCAAGTTGGCTTTTTGTTTCATCGAAAAAGGTGCCCCGGTGATGGAGATATTTAATTTTAAAGATTTAGTTTAAATTTTAATTATTTAAAATTAAAATTTAAATTTTAAAATTAATCAAAAGTTTTCCCTCCATTTTTTGCCGACGTCGACTTTTATTCTTCCCCATCCGCATCGTGTATAAAATGTGCCTTGTTAAGCAATGGTTTATGTCCTCCAAAATTCGAATGATAAATCCTCTTTTGCAAAAGTTATCCTCCTTCGAAATCATGCACTATTGACGACGAAGGTTTGGGAGAAGCGCAGTTTGTAAGTTCATGGGTGCCAAGAGGAAGTACTTCAAGCACAAAGTGGAATAGCTTCCACGTGGGAATATTAGCCCACTTTGTGGGAGGAAGGAGTGCAAAGTTGTAGGTCTCGGGTTCGAGTCACCCGAAATTCATTTTTCGCTTGTGTGCTATCACCGCAATTTTTGGAGCAGAAAACAATTTTTCCAAGGTATGTCGTCGCTGCAATTTTTGGAGATTGAGATATAAATGTTTTAATTTGCCTAAGCTAAGGTTAATGCATCATTATTGAGGGTTTGCCATGGTGGTATAGTTTATGAGTTGTGGCTTATATTTTGCACTAGTTGATGTGGGATTTTTGCATTAAGGAGCTTAGTGAGTTGTGCATTAGTGCAAAGTGTTTTTAGGAGAAATAAGGGAATGGTAAATGGTTGTGGTGATATTCATGCTATGCTTAATTAGATAAGGAAATAATTATCTTTAATTATTTTCTAGTGGTGGATGTGATTTTTGACTAGGAGAAATAAGGTGTAAAAGGTTATGATAATTGTTTTGTAATTTCTCCTAACCCTCATGAAGATTGGCAAAAGAATATTGTGATTGTGGCAGATTCCAAAGATTTTTTTTCATCTTCATAAAAGGTATGGGCACATTCTCCTATTGATTTTTTATGGTGGTTGATTTCTGAAATATCATTGGAGAGAAAAGTATTGATTGTGGTTTCCTTTTCGAAAGTGGTTGGTTGAATGCTTCAAGGTTTTTTGGTTTGAGAGTTGTGATTAAACCTTGTTTTATAAGCATTGTTGTTGAAGCCCATTGATTGTGAAATGAACTTGAACTTGAGTTAGAGAAGAACATGAGTATCATTGTTATGTGAGACTTGTGATTGAGCATTGTTGGAAACATTTTGAGTTGGTTGATACATGCTTGGACTAGGGTTTGTGAGAAAGAGTTGCTCCTTGTGGTGATTGGTTGAGTAGAGTTGTTTGAGCCTAGTCAAGTGATTGTGTGAAGTGGTTGTTCAAGTTCCATAAAACAAACTATTCTATATTCTAATTTGATTTGAGTTGAGATTGGGATTTGAGTATAGAACATATTGAGTCTCTAACAATTCTCTTTATGCTTCTATGAGATTATTGAGTTGAGATTGATTTGAGTTGAGATTGGGATTTGAGTATAGAACATATTGAGTCTCTAACAATTCTCTTTATGCTTCTATGAGATTGTTGTGTTGAGATTGATTTGAGTTGAGATTGGGATTTGAGTATAGAACATATTGAGTCTCTAACAATTCTCTTTATGCTTCTATGAGATTGAATTGAGATTTTGTTGAGCTGATTTGAGGTAAGTCTTTGAGAAGGCTTGTGGACTGATTTTGAGTAAGCTTTTGTGAAAGCTTGCTATGTAGATTTGAGCAAGTCCTAGAGAGGACTTATTGAGAAAATTTGAGCAAGTCCTAGAGAGGACTTGTTGAGCAGATTTGGAAAAGTTTTGAGTGAGCTTGTTGTGCAGATTTGAGCAAGTCCTAGAGAGGACTTATTGAGCAGATTTGGACAAGTTCTGAGTGAGCTTATTGAGCAGATTTGGACAAGTTCTGAGTGAGCTTGTTGAGCAGATTTGGACAAGTTCTGAGTGAGCTTGTTGAGCAGATTTGAGCAGGTTCTGAGTGAGCCTATTGAGCATATTTGAGTAGGTTCTGAGTGAGCCTATTGAGAAAATTTGAGCAGGTTCTAAGTGAGCCTATTGAGCAGATTTGAGCAGGTTTTGAGTGAGCCTATTGAGAATATTTGAGAAGGTTCTGAGTGAGCCTATTGAGTAGATTTGAGAAGGTTTTGAGTGAGCCTATTGAGCAGATTTGAGTAGGTTTTGAGTGAGCCTATTAAGCATATTTGAGTAGGTTATGAGTGAGCCTATTGAGCAAATTTGAAGAGGTTCTGAGTGAACCTATTGATAGAGCTTTGGAGGTGACAGAGTATAGAGGACAGAGTCTCAATGGATAGAGATCCAATAGCCAAGACAATTGAAGATATATTTGAGTGAGGAGTCTTCAAGTGGAGAGAGATCCACCAGTCAGTGCAGTAGAGAGACAAAGTCTTCTAGAAGATCACTAGCCAAAGAAGAAGGGGAAAGAGTTCTCCTATGGAAGAGATCCACGAACTTGAGATTAAGGGATCAACATCTCCTTTGGACAGAGGTCCATAAACATTGTAATTGGGAAGGATTCCCAAAGAGATTGATTGAGAAAATTTTAGTAAAATATTTTCTCCATGGAGTAGCCCGCATTGGGTGAACCACGTAAAATTGGTGTCTCATGTGTGTGTGATGTTTTGTGCATTGCTTTGGTTATTGCTATTGATATTGCCATTGATTATATTGATTAATATTGTTTGGGAAAGAAAAGTAAAAAGTGGTATTATACTGTTCACCCCCCTCTCAGTATAAGCTTGTGTTCTTCAATTGGTATTAGAGTCGATTCCTCGGAAGAAGTTTAACAGCTTGAAGGAAGATCCTACAAGAACACAAATGGCAAAGAAAGGCAAGAGTAGAAGCATGAGACACAAGAAGAAAATAACACCTATGGTCATGAAAGAAAAGGAATATGAGTTTAATATTGTTGTGTTGGGAGGACAAATGGAAATAGATTCAAGAGATGAATCGAGTAATGAAGAAATATCCAGACTGATAAAGTTTTGTACTAGATGTGGGAACACAGGTCACCATTCAGCTTATTGTCCACAAGAATGTTTTATTTGTGGTCAACTTGGCCATGATGCAAGATATTGCAATGGGTTTGATAGTAGTGAAGATGAATATGATTCTCTCAGATTTTAAGTTCTAAAGAATGAGTCAGAAAAAGGTAACAAGAATAGTCGAAGCAGGTATCAAGAAGAAACTCTACTTTGGACAATAGATGAAATTGAAGAAGAAGAAGATTCAAAAAAAGAAAAGGAGGAAGCCACTCTTAAGGAACTTGGTGAATTGAAAAGAGAGAATTTAGAATTGAAGGCTCAAATACAAGAAGATGAGAAATGTAAGACAAAGCTTCTACAAGATATCTCTGACTTGAGAGATAAGGTTGAAAAATCAAGAAGATTTGAAGAAGGTATGATTAAAAAGTCAAAGGTAAAAGAGATAGAATGTGAAAGGCTTATGATTACTCTTGAAGAATTAAAAAGGGAGAACTCAGGATTAAGGGTTCAAGCTCAAGAAGATGAGAAAGCACAAGCAAGGTTTCTACAAGAACTCACCAACTTCAAAACTATGGCTGAAGAAGCAAGAAGGATTGAAGAAGGTATGGCCAAAAAATTAAAGACAAAAGATCTAGAGTGTGAAATATTAGAGCATGAGATAGTTTCACTAAGGATGGAAGTAAAAGGTTCCAAGGAAAAGCTACATAAGTTTGAGGAAAATTCAAAGACTTTGGATAGGATTATCAATGCACAAAGGTCATCAGTCACCATGACAGGACTTAGTTCTAAAGAAGAACAAGGGAAATAGGAAACAGAAAAAGGAGAGTCAAGATCAAACACCAGAAAAGAAGAAGAGTCAAAGGAAGTAAGTAAAAGGGAGAGTGATACTTCTAAGGAGAAGTTGGACAATAGAAAGTTCAACAAGGAAAGGAACAATGCACAAGTAAGGAATAGATGGAACAGGAAACAGGTAGAAGAGACTAAGAGACCAATGGGGTCTAGGCAAGGTTTCTTCAATGGAAGATGCTTTTCATGTCATAGGTTTGGACACATGGCTTCACAATGCAGGACTCATGAAAGACAAGAATATGGAAGAGGACAACTTTTCCAAGGATATTGCTACTCATGTAATGAGTTTGGTCACAAGGCAATGAATTGCAGGGTTCATGACAGAAGAGGATATGGCTTCACTAGGAGAAGTTCTAAGATAGTTGCACCTCCAAGGAATAATAACATTAAGTGTTATAAGTGCAATAATGATGGTCACATAGCAAGATGGTGTAGAACAAATATTCTAGAATCAAGCATGAACAGGAATAGGAATATGAACGAAAACAAAAATATGAACAGGAGCAGGAACGTGAGCACAAATAGGAACAGAAATGATGACAGGAACAGGGATGATATCTTGGAAAGAAATAGTGAGAGGATTCAAAAAACTAACAAAAGAAGAGAGAAAGATAAAAGCATAGATCTATGCTTTCGGGGAGTAGAAATACTCCCACCCCAAAATTAACCACCTCATGTGGAGGTGGGGGAGGGGCTAAGCTAAGAGGCTCATTCTTAGCCCCGAGCCCCAAAGGTGACCCTTTGCCATTGATGACAAAGGGGGAGATATTTGTATATTGGGGAGAGTTTTTGATATGGGGAGAGATTTGATAATTGAGAGAGCATTGAGCAAGGGGAGCAAAGTCCCAGGGGGAGCAGAAAAGAAGGTCAAATTTTAGTAAAAGGATATGGGTTGCCATCAATGACAAAGGGGGAGATTGTTGGACATTTTGAGTCCCTAAGCTAAAATGTTGTCATTGATGTCAAAAGGTTATTTGATGTCAAAAGGATCTATGATGGCATGCACTATGTTTTGTGAAAGTGCAAGGAAGGGTTTTTGTGAAAACCAAGGTAGGAAAAATAAAATGTTTTATTTAAAACCATGGATGGCATATTTGAAATGGGTTTTTCTTAAAACCCAAGTTGGCTTTTCGTTTCATCGAAAAAGGTGCCCTGGTGATGGAGATATTTAATTTTAAAGATTTAGTTTAAATTTTAATTATTTAAAATTTAAATTTAAATTTTAAAATTAATCAAAAGTTTTCCCTCCATTTTTTGTCGATGTCGACTTTTATTCTTCCCCATCCACATCGTGTATAAAAGGCACCTTGTTAAGCAATGGTTTATGTCCTCCGAAATTCGAATGATAAATCCTCTTTTGCAAAAGTTATCCTCCTTCGAAATCGTGCACTATTGACGGCGAAGGTTTGGGAGAAGCGCAGTTTGTAAGTTCATGGGTGCCAAGAGGAAGTACTTCAAGCATAAAGTGGAATAGCTTCCACATGGGAAGCTTAGCCCACTTGGTGGGTGGAAGGAGTGCAAAGGCGCACTCGCTGCTGCAGGTCTTGGGTTCGAGTCACCCAAAATTCGTTTTTCGCTTGTGTGTTGTCGCCACAATTTTTGGAGCAGAAAACAATTTTTTCCAAGGTATGTCATTGCCACAATTTTTGGAGATTGAGATATAAATGTTTTAATTTTCCTAAGCTAAGGTTAATGCACTGAAGTATGGCCGACGTATTTGCATTGAAGGATGTCTTATATAAATAAGCCAAAGGTTGTCCATTTAATAAATCTAAGGAGTGTCACATGATTTTTGAAAACCCAAAGTATTTCTGCATCTAAATATTTTGCAGCGAATTTTGTGGAGTGTGATATGGAAATTCAAGTCATGGACGATCAAATTTTTGGTTCCTTGTGAGGAAAGTGCACGCATTTTAAGGAAGATAGTGCCCAAGGCACTCACGTGGGCAGTGTAATATCACGTAGCTTAGCTATCACCTGGCATCACAGTGGGCAGAGGTTCAAAATGCCAAGGCCCTTCGAGGGCTCCTTTGAGGTATGCACTCTGTTGGTCCAACTTTCATACACACCCTGTGAAAGATGAGCACAAAACTCTGGTAACACTTATACAGGATAAATCCCACTCACTTTAGGATCTAGCTGGTTATCCAAGGTGTGAGTTACAGAGTCGAGTCGAATGTCAATTCACTCTTTTTCGCTTCTAGAATAGTTTTCAATATGAACTGTCTGTTACCTTACAACGGGCTCAGTGAACTTGCTCAGTAATGTTTAGAAGTTGTCACTTGTTGACAATCAAATTTAAAATTAATTCTTTGATCTAGCTCTCATGGGTCAGTAGATTTAAATAAAAGACAAATAAAGAAAATAAAATGGATCATTTCATGGTAAAACAAAGAGGGTAGGGTAAGGCAGAAAGAGAAGTTTATCAAACTTAACTATAAAACAAAACTACCAATTTTATTTATACTATCAGCTTCACAACAGAACAAATCAAAGAAGAAAGTGTCCAGTTTTCTAAGATCACTTTCTACTAAGAGCACAAGGCAAAGATGGAACAGATCTAACATAAAATTATAAACCGAAGGGAAGTCGATTAAAATTGATATCTTTCACCAATAGCCTAGCTCGCACAGTGAGGACAGAGCAATTAGAACAAACTTGAACCTTAAATCTGTAATTTTCCCTAGTATACAATAGAACAAATGAAGTCTAATAGCATATTTAATCTTGATAACATCGATTTACAGCATATATCTAATAAAATTTAATGAAACAGATAACAAAAGAAGATGAACTTATCACAATCTACAAAATATTAGGCTCATGGCCATGCTATCACAGAAAATAAAAGCACATCAACTCCAAGTCCAGAAACAAAGTATTTAACAAAATTTGCAAGAAATTGCTTCAATAGCCTTTTATTTCTAAGTTTTCGCCTCCTACGATTACATTGAGAAGAAGTATTTATAGACTCAGGACAGACCCTGATATTTTTAGAAATATCTTCTTCTCAAACCCTAAGTCTTATCATCTTCAACCCTAGGACCCGGGTTTTACAATATAAAGCCATTTAAAACAAAGTCCGGATAAAACTTAACCATTCTACAAATCAGTGCAGTCAGTTGCCATAAATGGAGAAGATAGAATTCGAATGCCACTTGCATTCACCCGCAACTGTAAATAAATGTCTTCATTAATGCCCTCGGGTAATTTAGATGAATCACCACTTCTCTAAAATTTCACCTCCACCGAGCCATCCTCGAGTTGAAAATCTCTGCAAACTATTAATTCTGCCATAAATTTTCATTAAATGCATCCATCGAGAAAATTCGGTAACTGTGTGCAGATATTTTCATTTCTCGGCCAATTTTTGACATATTCCACTATGGGCAGCAACTTAGTCATCGTAAAGTCTCTTTGCGGTTAGAACTATAAAAATTGGATGAAACAGCAATTCTCGGCATCTTCTCCTTCAATATGGCCGTCTTTGATTAATTTGCACTAAGCTTTACCTTTATGGCCATTTCTCCGCTATTATGTAAGTGCCAGATGGCATCCTGCATGAAAGGACAAAAGATGGATTAGTATTTTAACAATATTAAATCAAGACCTTAATTATTAAATAAGATTAAAAACCATAATGTTTACTTTCATGTCGGCCTTATTAATCTGATACGTGGCCTACAGTGTTTTGACACGTGTCACAGAATCGTGACACGTGTCATTTCTAGCTGTTTCCATTTTTTGGCTCTTTTCTGTGCAAGTCACGAAAATGCGATATGTCACGATTTCACGACATCCCCCTTGCTGCGTAACTTCTTTGCTCCATAGGCCACGAAAATGTGACATGTCGCGATTTTGCGACATGTCACGAAATCGTGACATCAACCCTGCTCCATGCATCTTTCTTCCTTCATGTCACGATTTCGCGACGTCACGAAATCACGACGTCGCGATTTCGCGACATGCTCCTGCCTTGGCCTCTTCCTTCCATCCTGGCCGCGAAAACGCGACATGTCGCGATTTCGTGACATGTCACGAAATCGTGACCCCTTCTGCCCTTCAGCACTTTTCTGTCCAACCTGTCGCAAAAATGCGACATGTCACGATTTCGTGACATGTCACAAAATCACGACCTTTCCATGCCTTAGCCGATTTTTTGCTTTGCCTGTCGTGAAAATGAGACATGTTGCGATTTCGCGACATGTCACGAAATCATGACGCCTACCTTCCTTGCACTCATTTCTCTCCACCATGTAGCCAACTCTCATTTGTGTCGTGATTTCGTGACATCTTTCTCACTCGGGCCCCTTCTGCCAATCATGTCGCGATTTCGCGACGTTGCGAAATTGCGACATCGTGATTTCACGACAAAATTATGCCTTAGTCAATTTTCAATTTGGTTTCTCTCTTCTTGCAGCTTTGACTTGGACCTGTCGCGATTTCGTGACATGTCACGAAATCGCGACAGTCCGTACTCCCTGGGCTCCCTCTGCTGAAAACGTCACGATTTCGCGACATGTCGCGAAATCGTGACCATTTCTCCCCTTGCTTCCTTTTCTCCTTCTGATGCCGCAAAAACGCGACATGTCACGATTTCACGACATGTCGCGAAATCGCGCCCATTTTCATCCTTAGCTTCTTTTTCACCTTGCTTGCCGCAAAAATGCGACATGTCGCGATTTCGCGACATGTCACAAAATCGCAACCATTTCATGCCTTAGTCGATTTTTCTCTCTTAATCGCGAAAATGTGACATGTCGTGATTTCGTGACATTCCGTACAACTTGCCTTCTCTCTCCAAAACTTGTCGCAATTTCACGACATGTCACGAAATCGTGACATTCCGTACAACCCGGCTTTCTCTCTCCAAAACTGTAGCGATTTCGTGACATTCCGTACGATCGGGCTTTCTCTCTCCAAAACTGTAGCGATTTCATGACATTTCGTACGATCGGGATTTCTCTCTCCTAATCGATAGCGATATCGTGACATTTCCAAAAATGGAAGTGTCACGATATCGCGACATTTCCAAAAATGGAAGTGTCGCGATATCGCGACATTTCCAAAAATGGAAGTGTCGCGATATCGCGACGTTTTTCTGACTTAGCCGATTTTCTTGAAACCTGTCGCGATATCGTGACATTTCCAAAAATGGAAGTGTCACGATTTCGCGACATTTCCAAAAATGGAAGTGTCGCAATATCGTGACATTTCCAAAAATGGAAGTGTCGCGATATCGCGACATTTTCAAAAATGGAAGTGTCGCGATATCGCGACATTTTCAAAAATGGAAAGTGTCGCGATTTCGCTACGCTTTTCATACTTAGCCGATTTTCTTGAAACCTGTCGCGATATCGCGACATTTTCAAAAATGGAAGTGTCGCGATTTCACGACTTTGCTAAAAAAGGAAAGTTTTGATTTCTAATGAATTTATCTGTCTGTTTTTTGCATTTTTCTCATACCGGTGTAAGACTTTTTTTATCCATGAATGATTCTAGCATGTAAAAAGTGAAGTCTGAGATAACAAAGCCAGAATGCAAGAAAACTTGGATGCTTTGACACAGGCAAAACTTGAAGAAGAAAGAGGCAAGTAAAAAAATTGGAATTAAACCTGAAAATCATCAAGAGGGTCCCTACTGCAAAAATGAAAGCTCAAAGTTTTCAAAGGATGGAAATTCATTTTTCAGTGGGGGTGTGTTGCTTCTCAACAAATGGCGATATCTACGGGTAAAATAGTAGCATTATTTTAGAACCCAGGACTCTAGTTTCAAAACAACATAGACCATGTATCTTGCCTTGCCACAGATATTCTTCAAAATAAATTGACTACTAACTGATAGTTGTTAAAATTTCCCAAGGACATACTAGGCTGAATTACTTAAGGAAGATTTTTGATGTGCAATTACAAGCGTATAAAACTTTCTTCAAGAATGACTGGGCCTTCGAATGTTGAACTCTGGATTGATCAGCTTTTCTAGATTGTAAAAAAGGGGAAACCGAGTAGAGCTCTTTTTACTAGTTTAGCCTTTTACAGCCTCGAAAGAGTTACCCTTTAGATTTACACGACCCATATTTACAACTGTAAGGTAGAATCTACAACTTGGTAGAAGAAAAACATCTTTTGAAGTCTTGGCTGCCTCTTTCATTATATAACTCTTTTTTTTTTTCTTTTTTTATATATATATTGGAAATAATAAAGTGCCAATTTCATGCTGCCTGCTCAACTTTCATCTCTTTCTTTTGAAATACATCAACATCTGAAAAGCCTTAGAAAGAATAACAATTTTTTTTTAACATTTCATCAATCTGGAACTGCTTCAGCCTAGGCACTGATAGCCTCTATGGATACTCAAATAATTACATGAATCATAGTCCCCTCTTATAACCAACTTTTCTTGGATTCCCCAGGAGTTTCTCCAACCAAACATCATAGCAGTTTCTTTATAATTAAAACAACTATGGCAAGTAAGACACAAAATCCAATCATCCTTCCACTGTTGTCCTGACTAAGAAAATAGTTCCACTGTTCAGTTCAAACAGACTATCTCACAATTATGATAATGAACACTGGATTGATCAGCTCAGAATAAAACAATTTTTAGAAGGCTGACTTTTCATTGATGCTCAGGCAAAGGCTAAAGAACAGAATCTTAAAAGCTAAAGAACTTTGTACAGACTTCCAAGGACAGACACAGGCCTTCAAAAACAAAATAAAATAAAACTGCACAGACCTTAAATAAAAATAAAATACATAACCTTTAAAATAAAACAACTGTTGTACAAACAGCAAAGGAAATAGAATACATAAATGTACAGACCTGAAAGAAAACAAAACTGTAGGGTTATTTACAAGGGAAACAAAATAAAACTGTACAGGCATTTAAAGGAAATGAAATAAAACAAGACTGCAGAGCTATTTACAAAGGAAATAAACTACACAGACCTTAAATAAAAATAAAATACAGAACCTTAAAATAAAACAACTGCTGTACAGACAACAAAGGAAATAGAATACATAAATGTACAGACCTGAAAGGAAACAAAACTGCAGGGTTATTTACAAAGGAAATAAAATACAGAAATTCAAGATAGACTAAAACTGCACAGACAATTAGGATTAAATAAAACAAAAGAACACTAAAAACTGTACAGGCAACTAAGCTAAAATTAAAACAACTGCACAGACATGAAAGTAAACTAAACTAAACAACTGTATAGACATGAAAGGTAAACTAAAACTAAAACAACTGTACAGACATTAAAAGTAAACTAGACTAAAAACTGTACAGACATGAAAGTAAACTAGACTAAACAACTGTACAGACATGAAAGGTAAACTAAAACTAAAACAACTGTACAGACATTAAAAGGTAAACTAGACTAAACAACTGTACAGACATGAAAGGTAAACTAAACTAAACAATTGTACAGGCAGCTGCAGAGCTATTTACAATGTATACACATGTTACAACTTCTTTATGACTCATTCAAATGATATATTGGACGGGACAGCCGAGAAATAATGTTTTAAGTATTGACCATTAACAGGGAGGTCCAGAAAATTACCATCAAGGTCTTGTAAATGAAATGCATTACTATCCAGAATCTCAGCAATCTGGTAGGGGCCTATCCACAATGGCTGCAACTTTGTATGCTTACCCTTCTTCTCATGGGCCTTGTCCCATAGAAGCACCAAGTCTGTCAGTCTAAAAGCTTTCACTTTGGCCCTCTTGTTAAACCATAGCTTGACAGTTTCTTGGTGTCGACTGAAGTGTTATAGGGCTTGGAGTCTTTCATCCTGCAAGTTAGTTAGATCTAAAACACGAGCCTCTGCATCATCTTGATCCTCAAAATAGTCTAAGACAAATTGGTAAGTAGGTAACTTCAGAGAGATGGGAACAATTGGTCGGGTACCATACAACAAAGCAAAAGGAGAAGTTTTAAGAGCCACTTTATATTTTATCCGGTCAGCCCAAAGTGCATATTTCAATAATGTATGCCACTGCTGGGTTTGTCTGCTGCAGATTTCTTAATGGCATTCATTAAATTCTTGTTTGTGGACTCAGCCAGTCCATTGCCTTGGGGATAATAGTTGGATGAGAATATGATAACTATCCCCATCTGGTATGCCCATTCTACAAACTCCAATGATTGGAAGGCTGGTCCATTATCACACACCAAATTCAGAGGAACCCCAAACCTAGTTATGACATTTGACTCTAGAAATTCAATCACTTCATGAGTTGTACTTCTTGTAGTGGCTGCTGCTTCAACCCATCTTGTGCAATGAATCGGTGAGTCGTTAGAACATACTTATGCCCTACTGAATAATTTGGATTAATCACTCCCACAAAATCAAGTCCCCATTGCATGAAAGGTTTATTTATTACAATAGGCTGCAATGGTAGAGCCCGGTTGGCCTCTTTGGGTGTAGAAGTTTGGCACTGATGGCAGGTTATTACATGCTGATGTGCATCCTTAAATAGTGTAGGCCAGTAATAGCCTGCTCTCAATATTTTATGCATAGTAGCAGATCCTGATGAATGCCCTGCCCCTAACTTTTCATGAAAACTGGATATGACTTCATTGACTTCACTCAGAGAAATGCATCTCAAGAAAATGTCAGCATAATTCTATCTGTACAAATTACCTGCTTTGAGGAGATAATGAGCAGCTTTCAGTTTTAATGCTCTCCTTTGGGTTCTGTTCAAGTGAGACGGACAAATTCCAAATTGCAGCAGATGGATAATATCTCCATACCAGTCATCAGATTCAGAATTTAACTGATTAACTTCTTTTCATACAGGTACTTCGGCAATGTGTCGGGACAAACCAAGTCCCTTGATCAATTTAGCAAGCCTAATTTCTAAATCATACTCTTGCAGCCTTGTAACCCAGTTACCCCTAAATTCACCCAATTCATTTTGACTTAGAAGGTATTTAACAGCTGGGTCTGGATCTATAGCATGAATTCTGCTTCTTAATATATAGTTCCTGAACTGCTTAACCGCTCTCACCAAGGCATAAGCTTGTTTGTCTAAACGAGAATATTTTAGCTCAGCCCCCTTCAAATTGGTACTCTTGAAAGCAATTGGATGTTCTCCAGTTTCCCTCCGTTGGGTCAGAACTGCAGCAAGTGTGTGTTCAGAAGAGAAGGTGTACAGATAAAAATTTGCACTGAAATCTGGGCTTACCAGAACTGGTGCTTGTTTGATGGTTGTCTTGATTTCTTGGAAGGTTGTTTTAGCTTCTGTGGTCTAGACAATCTGAGCAGTTTGCTTTAGCATGTCATTCATTGGCTTGAATCTCTGCAAAACTGGAGATGAACTTCCTGACAAAGTTAATTTTTCCAAAGAAGGACCTCAACTCTTTCTTGGATTTGGGAAATGGTATGCCAGATATGGCTTCAACTCTGCCCGGATCCATGGAAATACCATCTTTTGTGACCAAGTGCCCAAGGAGCTTTCCTTCCGTTACACCAAAAATGCACTTCTTCGATTCAAAGAAATACCAAACTCCCTGAATTTATTAAACACAGACTCCAAGTGTTTTACATGGTCAAACCGAGATTTAGAGAAGACTGTTAAATCATCCATGTAAACAACAATGCATTTACCCATAAGGCCCTTGAAAGCATGATCCATTGCTCGTTGAAATGTAGCTCCGACATTTATTAATCCAAATGGCATCCTCTTGTAAGCAAAAGTT
Organism: Wollemia nobilis; assembly: GCA_028583015.1. Taxonomy (NCBI): domain Eukaryota; kingdom Viridiplantae; phylum Streptophyta; class Pinopsida; order Araucariales; family Araucariaceae; genus Wollemia; species Wollemia nobilis. Next base: position 1,633,925 of record JAQPPZ010017247.1, read on the forward strand.
CCCCACTTAGTTGTGAAAGTAGTTTTCATTTTGTCTTCCTTCTCAACCAATATCTGGTTATATCCTGAGAAACCATCCAGGAAAGACATCATCTCCGAACCATTGACAATCTGCAGCACCTCATCCATAGAAGGCAGAGGGTAATTATCCTTTTCAGATGCCTTGTTTAAATTTTTAAAATCCACACATAGGCGGATCTCTCCATTTTTCTTTCTTACTGGCACCAGATTGGCCACCCAAGTAGAATGCCTGATGGGAAAAATAATGGCTGCACTCAATAGCTTTTCTACTTCTTTCTGGATGAGGGGCTCTAACAGAGCATTGACATGCCTCTGTTTTTGCTTGAAAGGTTTGCAGAATTCTTTTAAAGGTATAATATGAGTATAAACTTTAGGATCAAATACCTTTAAGTCTTTGTATGACCAGGCCATAACATCCTTGGACCTGTGAAGAAAATCAATCATACTTCTTTTTATTTCTGGATCACAGTTCTTAGCCAACTTGATGTGCCTGGGATCTTCTTTAGTCCCCATGTTCAGGTCTTCAGTTTCACTGTCTGTGGCACCCACATAATCCTCAGAATTCATCTTTTGCTTGATTTTGTCAACATCAAAGAGTCGCTCCAGCTCCACCATCCCTTTTGGAATTATGTTGTCTTTCAACCTCATTATTCCCCTGTCATCATCTAACTATTCCAGCAGGGTATCCCTTTGGCCCTCATCGATTATAGCATTTTCAAATGTGTTAGTACTCTGCAAAAAGTTTACAATCTGTTGATCATCAAAGAAAACCTGAAAATTATCTATATTGTTTGGAACTGAAGGACAAGGGACTAACTCAATTGAAAACTTGTTCCATTTAAATTCTTCCAATGGTTTTAAACTTGCAGCTAAAGAAGCCAAGACATCTGCCTGTGAATTCTGCTCTCTGGGTATGTGTGTCAGATTAAAAGCATCAAAGTCTTCTACAAGATCCCAAGCCCGATGTTTGTATCCTTTTAAATAAGATGCTTTACACTGGAATTTACCTTTGACTTGATTTGCCACCAATTTTGAATCAGTAAAAACTTGAATATTTCTTGCTTCTTTGTCCAATGCAAATTTCAAACCTAAAATCAGAGCTTCATACTCTGCTAAATTATTTGTACATGGGAACTGTAGGCGGTAAGACATAAAATATGTCTAACTTTCAGGCCCTTTAAGGACTGCCCCTATTCCAAAACCCTGTTTAGATCTAGCCCCATCCACATGAAGTGTCCAGACTTCATTAGTATGTACAGGATGAGCTTTATTAAACTTGTTAATCTGCCTCGTTGTTAAATTGTAGACTCCAATATCTACCTCTGCAATATTTACAGTTTCATTCTCTACATTGTATTCTGTAATTGTATGCTTGTACCTGGGTTCTCTTTCAACCCGTAATTGATTTGCCACTCATTTCCACGGTAACCTGCAAGGATATTTCTATCCTCTGCTAAATTTACTTACAAAAATAATTATTATGCGAACCGAAAGACGAAGTAAATATTGAATAAAGAAAATACAGTGAACGAATGGAATAAACAAGCCACTCAAGGTGGGCACACCCTCGCCAATAGGCAGTTGCGATTAACGCCAATGAAGATTTAAAAAGAAAGATGATAGATCCAAATAAACTATTGGATCAATATATATATCAAATGTAAAACTCTTGGAAGCGTCGGTTGTCGGCTATGTTTGGACTGCAACATGACTCCCCTCCTCGGAAAGCTTTGTCCTCAAAGCTGGAAATGTCTGGAAGATACTTTCAGGTTCCCATGTGGCATCCTCCTCTGATAAATCTTGCCATTTAATGAGAAATTCGTGAATCTGACGTGATCTCAGTTTCGGATTCTATGTTGTAGTATATCTTCCGGTTGGAGATGTATGCGTCCTTCCTCATAAAGCACTGATAATTCAGATTGACTTTGTGCTTTCTGACCAATTACTTTTTTGAGACATGAAACATGAAATACCGGGTGTATTCGTGAAGATGTAGGTAGCTCTAATTGATAGGCTACTTCTCCAATGCGGCGCACAATTTTGTAGGGACCATAGAATCGTGGGGCCAACTTCTGGCTGGACTTTATCTTTAACGAGGATTGTTTGTAAGGTTGCAACTTTAGGAACACCCAATCTCCTATAATAAAAGTTCTCTCTGATCGGTGCAAGTCTTGTTGTTGTTTCATACGATTATGTGCTTGGACTAAATTCTCTTTGAGGATGGTGAGTGTAGACTGCCTTTGTTGGAACCAATCATCCACTTTGGCTACTTTGGATGATCCATGTACGTAATCTGTGACTTTTGGAGGTTTGGTGCCATACAATGCTTCAAATGGAGACATCTTAATTGAGTAATGGTAAGAAGTGTTGTACCACCATTCTGCCAATGCTAACCAATGGCTCCATTGGTATTGTTTATCTTGAGCAAAACATCTTAAGTACATACCCAAACATTTGTTAACTACTTCGGTTTGACCATCTATCTGTGGGTGGTAGGCTGAAGACATGTTCAATTTGGTACCACTAAGTCGAAATAATTCCCGCCAAAAGTTACTAGTGAAGATGGGATCTCTATCACTTACAATATTTTTTGGCATACCATGTAATTTGAAAATTGAATCCATAAATACCTTTGCCACCTTGCTTGCGGAAAATGGATGTTGTAAAGCCTGAAAGTGAGCGTATTTGGATAACCGGTCTACGACAACGAAGATTACTGTCCTGCCTTCTGACTTTGGAAGACCCTCAATAAAATCCATGGATATATGTTCCCACTATCGTTCAGGGATGGGTAATGGTTGTAACAATCCCGGTGATTTGACTGTTTCTCCTTTATTGCGCTGGCAAACTTCACATTCTGCTACCCATTGTTTGACTTCTGCTTTTAATCCTTTCCAACAAAATGATTGTTTGACCCTTAAATATGTCTTTAAAAATCCTGAATGTCCTGCTGATGGAGAGGCGTGTGATTCGTCTAGGATCTTTGATTTGAGTTCTGAATTGTGTGGAATATAAATGCGGTTTTTCTTCCGGAGGATTTCATCTTCATAAGAGAACAAAGGGTATTTAGAGGACCCTATAGATAATTCTTGAATTATCCGAGCGGTTCGCTATTGGACAACCATTCATCTTGTAATTGATTCACCCATTGGGAGCAAGGACCTGAAATAGCGTTAATGACTACTTCATCTTCATATTTCTTGGACAGCGCATCGACGACTATATTTTCCTTCCCTTTCTTGTATTCGATAACAAAATCATAGCCCAACAGTTTGGTTAACCACTTATTTTGTTCCGGATATGAAAACCTTTGCTCAAGAAAATGTTTGAGGCTACTATGATCTATTTTTATAATGAAGCGGCTACTGATTAGGTAGTGTCTCCATTTTTCTATCGCGTGCAGGATAGCCAACATTTCTTTTTCGTATGTTGATCTTCCCAAATTTTTCCCTGATAGTTGTTTACTTTCAAATGCCAATGGATGACCTTCTTGCATGAGTATGGCCCCAATTCCTGTTCCTGATGCATCACATTCGATAATAAATGGTTTGTGAAAATTGGGAGTTGCTAATACTGGAGTTGTGCACATGGCCTTCTTAAGAGCTTCGAAAGCTAGAGTAGCCTCTTCTGACCAACGAAAGGCATCCTTTTTTGTGAGTGCTGTGAGAGGTGCTGCAATCTTACCATAATTTTGTACAAACTTGCGATAGTAGCCCGTGAGACCCAAAAAACCATGAAGTTTCTTGATGGTTTTAGGTAAAGGCCACTCTTGAATTGCCTTAATCTTATTGGGATCCACTTTGACGCCCTCATGTGAAACTATATGACCAAGATACTCGACTTCTTGAACACCAAATGAACATTTGGAACGTTTAACAAATAATTTTTCTTTGTGTAAAATGTGAAGGGCTTTATCCACATGATGTAAATGGTCCGTCCATGTTTTGTTGTATATGAGAATATCATAAAAAAAAACTAACACAAACTTACGGAGGAGTGGACGAAACACTTGGTTCATGAGACTTTGGAATGTGGATGGTGCATTAGTGAGACCAAAAGGCATGACCAAAAATTCGTAATGACCTTCATGAGTACGAAAGGCCGTTTTGGGAATATCTTCTTCTCTAACACGGATTTGGTGAAAGCCAGAGCGAAGGTCTAATTTTGTAAAAAATTTTGCACCATGCAACTCATCTAATAGGTCATCTATGACAGGGATAGGAAATTTGTCCTTGATAGTGAGTTTATTGAGAGAACGAAAGTCGGGACACATACGCCAAGAGTTATCTTTTCGTCTAGCCAGGACTACAGGTGAGGAATAAGGACTAGTGCTGTGACGAATGACTCCATGATCCAACAAATCCTGAACGATCTGTTCGATTTCTATCTTTTGTGGTTGAGGATAGCGATAAGGACGACTGTTAGGTGGGACACTCCCTGGAATCAAATGGATGGCATGATCATGAGATCGTTTAGGTGGTAATCCTTGAGGTTCTTGGAAAACCTCTTCGTAATGTGTTATGATATCTTGTAACTCGGGTGCAATAATATCCGAAGTTGCTGAAGATTGTTTTTCCAAACAATTAATTTGAGCTATAAACCCATATCCACCCTTTTTTAACATCTTCTCCATACTATGAGAGCTCACCATTTGTGATGGAGGAGTAGTAATGCCTTGTAAGCGAATGACTCGTCCATTTTCCTTCCATTCCACAAATAATTTTTTGAAGTTGAAGCTAACTGTGTCTAATGTTTCCAACCATTCAACTCCCAAAATGACATCAGAGTTCCCTAAATTCATGACAAAAAGGGATCCTAACCAGGTATAAGTTCCCATCTTTATGGAAACTTGAGATGTGCGACCAACACATTGTGCGTTCACCCCGTTGGCCACTAGAACCTGGAATTTGTCTTTGTTGGAAGAGTTAATGAATAAATTCAAAGCTTTTGCTGTTTTGATGTCGATAAAATTGTGGGTACTACCAGAATCAATTAGCACATTCACCTTTTTCTGGCGGAGAAATCCTGGTACCTTGATGGTATGGTGGGCGGTTAAACCCATGAGAGCATGCACTGAAATCGCCATTGTATCCTCTTCTTTTTCTTCTATAGTACATGGTAGGTCTTCTGGCATAGGTTCTTCTGATTGGTAAGGTTCATCCTCTTCTCCTTCACATTGATCACCTTCAATATGAAAGTTTTGTTTTTGGGCACATGCTTGTTCCCGGGGGTGATGAGTGCGACATTTATAGCAAAAATATCTTGATGGTTGATCATTTCTACGAAAGGAATTGTTGCGATATGAGGGACGACTATATGTTTCCCGTCGTGCAGACAACTGATGTCTCTTCTCGGCCAACTTGGCTATTCTTATACAACTGTTCAGCAAGGTTGGATCGTGCATGTCTACCTCCACTCGAATATTTTCTTTCAAACCATTGCGAAAGGCTCCTACCACTGTGTCGGGACTGAGGTCTAAAGTGTATGGTAGTAAAGTGGTAAACTCCGAAACGAATTCACTAACTGACCCTTCTTGTTTAAGAGATAACAATCTTACTCGTGTATGATGATGTAGCTCCTTCATCAAATCTTTCTAAAAAAGAGGTAGTGAATTTTCTCCAATTAATAGTAGCTCCTTTCTCTCGTTTAAGCCATACAAACCATTGGTAGGCCTCAGTGCCTAGTTTTGATGCAGCGAAAGGGACTTTGTCAATTTCCTTAATTTGATATAAGTCAAGGATGCCTTCCATTTTGGCTATCCAACCACGAGGATCATGACCTTCAAAAGTGGGCATATCAATTCATGGAAAATTATTATTAGGACCTCTTGGTTGGTGATAACCCGTGTCCCTTTCTTGATTTTGGTTATACCGCTGTCTTTGATAGTGATCCCTGTAATTATCCGAATCACCTCGTTGTTGTTCCCAATCATCATTAGGATCGACATTTTCTTCATTCCTTTGGGCATGGGAGTGATTTTGGGGATTAGTATTGGGATTAGGCTATTTTTGTGCTTTCACAAGGTCTTTTAGGAGGAGACCAATTTCGTTCATACCATCTAGTAAGAGGTGAAGAGAATCATCATTGGAAATGGCTGAGTTACTTGAGTTTCCTTGTGTGATGTTTTCGTGAGTTGGGGAAGGATTAGTAGCCATAGGATCTACTAGTGGATGATGTGGATTATAACTACCAATTTTAAAAGGAGAAGGAGAATTTTTTGTACCTGGGCTTCGATTTGGTCTTCTTGCGTTGTTATTGGTCGTCTCCGAGCTTGATAATCGACCGTCAGGCCCTTTGATCCAACTTTTACTCATGCACTGCTCAAAATTGTTTGCTTAGTAGTTCTTGAACTTCAAAATTTCTTGCTTAGTTGTGTCCTTGAACGTCAATTTCTGCAAAATTGAGCTATGGCAAAAAGAAACAAAATTTGTTGTCCGCCTTACTGCCACTCCAACTGTGGCACGGAACAGGATGTTGTGGGCTCCGTGAGAACAACTTCAGATGCGACGGACACGACGCGACCCTACTAGACACGGACAATGAGACACGGACAAGACAATGAGACACGTGACAACTTGACACGATACAACAGGGACCAATGAATGCGAAATCCACCCAATGAAACACGACGACCAGACACTTGGAAACGAAAGACTATGACACGACACCAACGAGCACCCCAACGATACGACGCGAACATGCAAAACTTGGACGAAGGACTATGACGCTACGACGCGACACCACCCCAAGCAAAATGAACGAAACTCTAAATGACACGAGACACAGGACACTCGAAACTTGGACGAAAGACTACGACGCGACGACACGACACCACCCCAAGCGAACGGAACGGAAACTCTAAACGACACGACACACAGAAAACCCGAACACGCGAACGGAGCGGAACTGAAGACCACGATACGCGACAAAGACACAACTGGCGACTGGAGAGATGACCGTACTAGGCGCGGAGTAACACCACCGTGTGACCGAAGTCACACCGTAGAAGGTGTGACTTGTGCCTTTTAAACCGGTAAACCGAACTACTGCGCCGAATGTGGGATAAACAATTAAGCCCACCCGCGAAAACAATAATATCTGACGTCAGCAATTAATTTCCCGCAAACGACCTTAGGCTAATCGTTTAATTAAAACACTTCCTTGAATTCTGATTGGACGACGCGTTTGCCCTGGCGTATGCCTATTTCGGAGGTGTTTGCAGGCGGCGATGGTTTCACAGGCCACGGCGTGAGATCGAAATGGGACACGGACTTAGATTTGGCCGATTGCTTTTAAAATTTTGAATGTAAGCCTGCAGTCGTGCGCTGTTAAGAATGTAAAATAGAACGCAAAAAACCAGTGTGAACGCCAATTTCTCTTTCGCGAAGACGTCACTTGCCCTGTAGTCTGGCGCCCGGATATGTGCGAGGAAAGAGCAGCAATGGAAGTCCCGAGGCTTCGGAAGATGGATAACTGATACCACTTGCAAGGATAATTCTATCCTCTGCTTAATGAACTTACAAAGATAATTATTATGTAGAACCGAAAGACGAAAGTAAATACGAAATACAGAAATACAGTGAACGAAAGGAATAAACAAGCCACTCAAGGTGGGCACACCCTCGCCAATAGGCAGTTGCGATTAACGCCAGTGAAGATTTAAAAAGAAAGATGATAGATTCAAAACTATTGAATCAATATATATATCAAGTATAAAACTCTTGGAAGCGTCGGTTGTCGGCTATGTTTGGACTGCAACACAACCACATGTGTGAAAAATCTGTTGCCAAGTATCCGTTCAGAGATCTCGACCAATCTCTACTCAACAGCATCCCATACCCCATAGGGATATCCACAACCTGAATTTCAATTTTATGTTGAGCCCTTGGCTCAGATGCTAATTGGATATGAATATTTTGAATCTCTCCAACAACTTTAACCTCTGATTTGTCTAATTGGACAACTCTCCTTTCAGACTTCTTTGGGATCAGACCCAACTACTGACAAATGGCCAAAGGCATAACATTAGCAGATGCACTCGAATCAACCAAACAATTGTGTAAGTTCTTCCCAAAAATACGGACGGTCAGTAAAAAGGGGGGAACTTCAGTTTTTTTTTTGTACATGGCTATATTGGCATTTGCTATCTTCTTTCCTTTGTCCACAGGTTTAGTAGTAGGGCCAGAGTATGTTTTTATCAGATTGTTTCTCTGCTCTAAAATCTGTGCCAACTCATGTAAAGTAATGTTGGCCTTAATCTTTTTCATATCCTCCACTATGTTATATCCTTTATTAAGTGGAGGGACAAAAGCATCTGGTCCTCTCAAATTCCCTCCCTTTGGTGGAGATGGATTATTGCTTGGAGAGGGGTCCAGAGGAACATTGTGAGAGTTGTCCGGAGGGGTTGATGTAGTATTAGGCTCTAGATTCCTGTTCCTCGGGTTGTAATTATCTCTTCTGTATCGCTGGAAAGCCTGCACCTCATCCATAGGCATTTCAACTACATTCTCATATTCATCCGAGAAAGTGAAAGAATCCAGGACCATAGCTGCACTGTGGCCGGATGAACTTGGGCCATCAACAGTTCTTTGATTTTTAGGGGATATCAAATCTCCAGACAAAGCTTCAAATGCATTGCAAAATTCCAGAAAATCCAACTCCCCATGCTGAGAAGTGGCATGTATTCTGCACCAGTTAGGCAGAGCTAAATCGTAAATATTCACATCATGAGCCTTACCCTTGTAATCTTTATTAGGTTCATATGGGGGCTGGTTAAATCTGTTCAGTTGCTATGAATATCTGTTGGAGTTGTCCCCTATAGAAACTTGCATTTTAAAACTCAAGAAATCATTTGTCAACTTCTGAACTATTTTGGAGACTTCTTTAACTCTTGCATTGTCAGCCTCTTTGCCTAGGTTCTGTACATTCTCAACAGGTGCTATAGCCAATGGATTTGCTGATGGTAGAGTCTGACAAACTGGCAGCATCATTTGATGTGGAATGGGATTGAACACAGGGGCATCTTGTGTAACCAGAGGAACTTGCTGGGCATTTAAAGGCTGGGGTCCCAACTGTCTTTCCAGAATCAAAGCTTCTTTATAAGCTTCTGTCAAATTAGTAACAGTGGGATCTCTCTTCAAAAAGATAGAGGTCATTGGATCTAGAGAGTTTCTAAAGATCTCTAATGCCAGGTCAGCATTCGGTACATAATACCCAGTAAGTCTGCCATAAGATTTTTGGAATCTAACATTATAAGACCTGATAGATTCACCTAATTCTCTTTTGATGCCAAAAAACTGCTGGTACAATATACTAGGATCTATCACTTCTCCGAACTGTGACACAAAAACTTTTTCTAAGTCATTCTAGCTGGTGACAGAATCATTAGTGAGGTTTAGAAACCAATCATAATCTCCCTCTTAGAGAGTGAACAGGAATAGTCTGTAGGCAACATCCTCATGCTGTACATTTAATAACTTCAAAGCAATATTGAATGCAACCAAATGTTCTTCTATAGTTCTTGTCCCATCATTTTTATATCTGGGGAGATATCTTTCCAGATTTCTGGGCAGGTCATGGGCTATACCCGAAATATTCAAAGCAGTGGAGCCCAACCAATTTGCCATTACTACTTGGCTGACTATGATATTCTGAGTTGTGGTTGGGGTAACTATCAGTGGTGATAAAACTGTTTCTGACAGAGACTTAGCCCTTCTGACAGAGACTTAGCCCTTCTTCTCAGAGTTTCTAATTCAGGGACAAGGAGCTCTCCAGCTCTGGGGTGGGACCTTGTTACCTTGTATGTAGAATCCAAATTTTCATAGGTACTTACAAACTTACAGTCCTTAATAGAGTACTGAACTTGAGGTCTTCTCTGGCAATTTTACAAATTGTACTGACAACTTACAATACTGACCGGAGTTCACTGTGGCCCTCCTTCTAGCGCCATTTTTAAATGTTGGTGTTAAGTTCTGCTGTTCAGGAAAAACTCAAACAACAAAATTTTAAAGGCTGAGGAGGAAGGAAAATTGGCTACCAGACCTTGGATAAAATACAACATAAGTACCACATACAGTCAGATTTCTCAACTCAAGCACACTAAGAATGCAAGTTCAGGCCCTCTTTCTAGCACCATTTTTAAATGTTGGTCCGACTTTCATACACACCCCGTGAAGGATGAGCACAAAACTCTGGTAACACTTATACGGGATAAATCCCACTCACTTTAGGATCTAGCTGGTTATCCAAGGTGTGAGTTACAGAGTCGGGTCGAATGTTAATTCACTCTTTTCCGCTTCTGGAATAGTTTTCAATATGAACTGTCTGTTACCTTACAACGGGCTCAGTGAACTTGCTCAGTAATTTTCAGAAGTTGTCACTTGTTCACAATCAGATTTAAAATTAATTCTTTGATCTAGCTCTCATGGGTCAGCAGATTTAAATAAAAGACAAATAAAGAAAAAAAAATGGATCATTTCATGGTAAAACAAAGAGGGTAGGGTAAGACAGAAAGAGAAGTTTATCAAACTTAACTGTAAAACAAAACTACCAATTTTATTTATATTATCAGCTTCACAATAGAACAAATCAAAGAAAAAAGTGTCCAATTTTCTAAGATCACTTTCTACTAAGAGCACAAGGCAAAGATGAAACAGATCTAACAGAAAATTATAAACCAAAGGGAAGTCGATTAAAATTGATATCTTTCACAGACAGCCTAGCTCGCACAGTGAGGACAGAGCAATTAGAACAAACTTGAACCTTAAATCTATAATTTTACCTAGGATACAATAGAACAAATGAAGTTTAAAAGCATATTTAATCTTGATAACACCGATTTACAGCATATATCTAATAAACTTTAATGAAACGGATAAAAAAAAAAGATGAACTTATCACAATCTGCAAAAGATTAGGCTCCTGGACATGCTATCACAGAAAACAAAAGCACATCAACTCCAAGTCCAGAAACAAAGTATTTAACAAAATTTGCAAGAAATTGCTTCAATAGCCTTTTATTTCTAAGTTTCCGCCTCCTACGATTACATTGAGAAGAAGTATTTATAGACTCAGGACAGACCCTGATCTTTTTAGAAATATCTTCTTCTCAAACCCTAAGTCTTATCATCTTCAACCCTAGGACCCGGGTTTTACAATATAAAGCCATTTAAAACAAAGTCCGGATAAAACTTAACCATTCTGCAAATCAGTGCAGTCAGTTGCCATAAATGGAGAAGATAGAATTCGAATGCCACTTGCATTCACTCGCAACTGTAAATAAATGTCTTCATTAATGCCCTCAGGTAATTTGGATGAATCACCACTTCTATGACATTTCACCTTTGCCGAGCCATCCCTGAGTTGAAAATCTCTGCAAATTATTAATTTTGTCATAAATTTTCATTAAATGCATCCATCAGGAAAATTTGGTAACTGTGTCCAGATATTTTCATTTCCCGGCCAATTCCTGACATATTCCACTATGGGCGATGACTTAGTCACCGTAAAGTCTCTTTGCGGTCAGAACTATAAAAATTGGATGAAATAGCAATTCTCGGCATCTTCTCCTTCAATATGGTCGTCTTTGATTAATTTGCACTAAGCTTTACATTTATGGCCATTTCTCTGCTATTATGTAAGTGCCAGATGGCATCTTGCATGAAAGGACAAAATATGGATTAGTATTTTAACAATATTAAATCAAGACCTTAATTATTAAATCAGATTAAAAACCCTAATGTTTACTTGCATGTCGGCCTTATTAATCTGATATGTGGCCTGCAGTGCTTTGACACGTGTCACAGAATCGTGACACATGTCATTTCTAGCTGTTTCCATTTTCTGGCTCTTTTCTGTGCAAGTCACGAAAATGCGACATGTCACGATTTCGTGACATGTCGTGAAATCGCAACATCCCCCTTGCTGCATAACTTCTTTGCTCCATAGGCCGCAAAAATGCGACATGTCACGATTTTACGACATGTCACGAAATCACGACATCGACCCTGCTCCATGCATATTTCTTCCTTCATGTCGCGATTTCGTGACATCGCGAAATCACAACGTCATGATTTCGCGACATGCTCCTGCCTTGGCCTCTTCCTTCCATCCTGGCCACGAAAACCCGACATGTCACGATTTCATGACATGTCACGAAATCGCGACCCCTTCTGCCCTTCAGCACTTTTCTGTCTAACCTGTCACGAAAATGCGACATGTTACGATTTCGCGACATGTCACGAAATCGTGACCTTTCCATGCCTTAGCCGATTTTTTGCTTTGCCTGCCACAAAAATGTGACATGTTGCGATTTCACGACGCGACATGTCGCGAAATCACGACGCCTACCTTCCTTGCACTCCTTTCTCTCCACCATGTAGCCAACTCTCATTTTTGTCATGATTTCACGACGTCGCGATTTCGTGACGTCGCAAAATCGCGACGTCGCGATTTCGTGACATCTTTCTCACTCGGGCCCCTTCTGCCAATCATGTCACAATTTCATGACGTCGCGAAATCGCGACATCGTGATTTTGTGACAAAATTATGCCTTAGTCGATTTTCAATTTGGTTTCTCTCTTCTTGCAGCTTTGACTTGGACCTGTCGTGATTTCGTGACATGTCGCAAAATCACGACAGTCCATACTCCCTGGGCTCCCTCTGCTGAAAATGTCACGATTTCGCGACATGTCACGAAATCGCGACCATTTCTCCCCTTGATTCCTTTTCTCCTTTTGATGCCGCGAAAACGCAACATGTCACGATTTTGCGACATATCACGAAATCGCGCCCATTTTCATCCTTAGCTTCTTTTTCACCTTGCTTGTCGCGAAAATGCGACATGTCACGATTTCACGACATGTCGCGAAATCACGACCATTTTATGCCTTAGTCGATTTTTCTCTCTCTCAGCCGTGAAAATGCGACATGTCGTGATTTCGTGACATTCCGTACAACTTGCCTTCTCTCTCCAAAACTTGTCACGACATTCCATACAACCCGACTTTCTCTCTCCAAAATTGTAGCGATTTCATGACATTTCGTACGATCGGGCTATCTCTCTCTAAAACTGTAGCGATTTCGTGACATTCCGTATGATCGGGCTTTCTCTCTCCTAACCGGTAGCGATATCGCGACATTTCCAAAAATGGAAGTGTCACGATATCGTGAAATTTCCAAAAATAGAAGTTTCGCGATATCGCGACATTTCCAAAAATGGAAGTGTCGCGATTTCGCTACGTTTTTCTGACTTAGCCGATTTTCTTGAAACCTGTCGCAATATCGTAACATTTCCAAAAATGGAAGTGTCGTGATATCACGACATTTTTAAAAATGGAAGTGTCGCGATATCGCGACACTTCCAAAAATGGAAGTGTCGCGATATCGCGACACTTCCAAAAATGGAAAGTGTCGCGATTAAATGGAAAGTGTCGCGATTTCGCTACGCTTTTCATACTTAGCCGATTTTCTTGAAACCTGTCACGATATCGTGACATTTCCAAAAATGGAAGTGTCGCGATTTCGTAACTTTGCCAAAAAAAGAAAGTTTTGATTTCTAATGAATTTATCTGTCTGTTTTCTGCATTTTTCTCATATCGGTGTAAGACTTTTTTTTATCCATGAATGATTCTAGCATATAAAAAGTGAAGTCTGAGATAACAAAGCCAGAATGCAAGAAAACTTGGATGCTTTGACACAGGCAAAACTTGAAGAAGAAAGAGGCAAGTAAAAAAATTGGAATTAAACCTGAAAATCATCAAGAGGGTCCCTGCTGCAAAAATGAAAGCTCAAAGTTTTCAAATGATGGAAATTCATTTTTCAGTGGGGGTGTGTTGCTTCTCAACATGCTCCAACTCTAATATTTGTGGGGGTCAACATTTTAATTAAAATATTTTCTTGCTATGGTTTGATTATGTTTTTGTGGGAGATATAAGGTTGAGCAAGCTTTAATATTTTAATAAGGTTTGATATTTGATTAATGTGAGATATTGCCTAAGAAAGCTTTGTGATTATTTTTTAGTGCAAAAGTGTTGAAAGGAAGGATATAAAATATTTGATTTATTTTATGGTATAAGTGGTTTTTGGAGTGACAAGGTTATGCAATGATTTGATTTATTTTATTTTATGGTACAAGTGGTTTTAGGAGTGATAAGGAAGTTGTGCATTAATTCTTAAGAAGGTTTTCTAATTAAAAGCCTTGGTAAATATTATTGTGAAGTGGAGTAATGTTGATTATTTTGTGATCTTCTAACCCTTGTGAAGATTGGCAAAAGAATATTGTGATTGTGGCAGATTTCCAAAGAGGCTTCTTCATCTTCATAAAAGGTATGGGCACATTCTCCTATTGATTGATTATGGTGGTTGATTTCTGAAAATATATTTGGAGTGAAAAGGATTGATTGTGGTTTCCTTTTCGAAAGTGATTGGTTTAATGCTTCAAGGTTTTCTGGATTGAGAGTTGTGATTAAACCTTGTTTTATAAGCATTGTTGTTGGAGCCCATTGGTTGTGCAAAGAACTTGAACTTGAGTTAGAAGAGAACATGAGTATCATTGTTATGTGAGATTTGTTGTTGAGCATTGTTGGAAACATTTTGAGTTGATTGATACATGCTTGGACTAGGGTTTGTGAGAAAGGGTTGTTCATTGAGGTGATTGGTTGAGTTGAGTTGATTGAGCCTAGTCAAGTGGATGCATGTGGTTGTTCAAGTTCCATAAAACAAACTATTCTATATTCTTGATTTGAGTTGAGATTGAGATTTGAGAATAGAACATATAGAGTCTCTAACAATTCTCTTTATGCTTCTATGAGATTGATTTGAGTTGAGATTGGGATTTGAGTATAGAACATATAGAGTCTCTAACAATTATCTTTATGCTTCTATGAGATTGATTTGAGTTGAGATTGGGATTTGAGTATAGAACATATAGAGTCTCTAACAATTCTCTTTATGCTTCTATGAGATTGATTTGAGTAAAACCATGATATTGATTTAGTTGAGATTGGGATTTGAGTATAGAACATATTGAGTCTCTAACAATTATCTTTATGCTTCTATGAGATTGAGTTGAGATATTGATTGAGCATTAAGTATAGAACATATTGAGTCTCTAACAATTCTCTTTATGATTCTATGAGATTGGACAAGTTCTGTGTGAGCTTGTTAAGCAGATTTGAGACAAGTCTTTGAGAAGGCTTGTGGACTGATTTTGAGTAAGCTTTTATGGAAGCTTGCTATGCAGATTTGAGAAGTCTAGAATATATTTGAGCAAGTCCTAGAGAGGACTTATTGAGCAGATTTGGACAAGTTCTGAGTGAGACTTATTGAGAAAATTTGGATAGGTTCTATGTGGACCTGTTGAGCAGATTTGAGTAGATTTTGTGTGGAACTATTGAGCAGATTTGAGCAGGTTCTGTGTGGACCTATTGAGAAGATTTGAGCAGGTTTTGAGTGGACTTGTTGAGTAGATTTGAGTAGGTTCTGAGTGGACCTATTGAGAATATTTGAGAAGGTTCTGAGTGAACCTATTGAGCAGATTTGAGTAGATTTTGAGTGGACATGTTGAATAGATTTGAGTAGGTTCTGAGTGGACCTATTGAGAATTTTTTTATATTTAAGTTTTAGTGAACCTATTGAGCATATTTGAGAAGGTTTTGAGTGAACCTATTGATAGAGCTTTGGAGGTGATAGAGTATAGAGGATAGAGTCTCAATGGATAGAGATCTAGCAACTAGGACAATTGAAGACAAATCTGAGTGAGGAGTCTTCAAGTGGAGAGAGATCCACCAGTTAGTGCAATAGAGAGACAAAGTCTTCTAGAAGATCACTAGCTAGAGTAGAAGGGGAAAGAGTTCTCCTATGGAAGAGATCCACGAACTTGAGATTAGGGGATCAACATCTCCTTTGGATAGAGGTCCATAAATATTGTAATTGGGAAGGATTCCCATGAGATTATTTGAGAAATATTTAGAAGAAATATTTTCTCTATGGAGGTAGCCCACATTGGGTGAACCACATTAAAATTGGTGTCTCTATTATGTGTGATGATTTGTGCATTGCTTTGGTTATTGCTATTGATATTGCCATTGATTATATTGATTAATACTATTTGGGAAAGAAAAGTAAAAAGTGGTCTTATATTGTTCACCCCCCTCTCAGTATAAGCTTGTGTTCTTCAATTGGTATCAGAGTTGGTTCCTTCGAAAGAAGTTTAACAGCTTGAAGGAAGATCCTACAAGAACACAAATGGCAAATAAAGGCAAGAGTAGAAGCATGAGACACAAGAAGAAAAGAACACCTATGGTCATGAAAGAAAAGGAAGATGAGTTTAATATTGTTGTGTTGGGAGGACACATGGAAATAGATTCAAGAGATGAATCAAGTAATGGAGAAATATCCAGACTGATAAAGTTTTGTACCAGATGTGGGAACATAGGTCACCATGCAACTTATTATCCACAAGAATGTTTTGTTTGTGGTCAACTTGGCCATGATGCAAGATATTGTAATGGGTTTAGTAGCAGTGAATATGAAGATGATATTCTCAAAAATGAAATCCTAGAGATTGGTTCAAGAAAGGATAATAGGGATAATCAAAATAGGTATGAAGAAGAAACTCTACTTTCAATAATAGAAGAAAAAGAAGATGCTTCAAAAAAGAAAAAGGGAAAGCCACTCTTAAGGAGCTTATTGAATTGAAAAGAGAGAATTTAGAATTGAAGGCTCAAATACAAGAAGATGAGAAATGTAAGACAAAGCTTCTACAAGATATCTTTGACTTGAGAGATAAGGTTGAAAAAGCAAGAAGAGTTGAAAAAGGTATAGTTGAACAGTCAAAGGTAAAAGAGATAGAATGTGAAAGGCTTATGGTTACTCTTGAAGAATTAAAAATGGAGAACTCAGGATTAAGGGTTCAAGCTCAAGAAGATGAAAAAGCAAAAGCAAAGTTTCTACAGGAACTCACCAAATTCAAAACCAAGGCTGAAGAAGCAAGAAGGATTGAAGAAGGTATGGCTGAAAAATTAAAGGTAAAAGATCTAGAGTGTGAAATATTAGAGCATGAGATAGTTTCACTAAGGATGGAAGTAAAAGGTTCTAAGGAAAAGCTACACAAGTTTGAGGAAAATTCAAAGACCTTGGAAAGGACTATCAATGCACAAAGGTCATCAGTCACCATAACAAGACTTAGTTCTAAAGAAGAACAAGGGAAACAAGAAGCAAAAAAAGGAGAGTCAAGCTCAAACACCAGAAAAGAAGAAGAGTCAAAAGAAGTAAGTAAAAGTGGGAGTGAGACATCAGAGGATGAATTGGACAACAAAGAGTTCAACAAAGATAGGAGTAATGCACAAAGAAGGTACAAATGGAACAACAATCAGAACAGGAGACCAATGGGGTCTAGGCAAGGTTTCTTCAATGGAAGATGTTTTTCATGTCACAGGTTTGGGCACATGGCTTCACAATGCAGGACACATGAAAGATAGGAATATGGGAAAGGATAACTTTTCCATGGGTATTGCTACTCATGTAATGAGTTTGGTCACAAGGCAATGAATTGCAGGGTTCATGACAGAAGAGGATATGGCTTCACTAGGAGAAATCCTAAGACAATTGCACATCCAAGGAATAATAACATTAAGTGTTATAAGTGCAATAATGATGGTCACATAGCAATATGGTGTAGAGAAAATATTCCAGAAACAAGCATGAATAGGAACAAGAACATGAATAGGAACATGAACAGGAACAAGAATATGAACAAAAATAAGAATATGAACAGAAACAAGAAGATGAAAAGAATAAAGACTCAAAAAAGAATAAGAATAGGAACAAGGATGAGAACAGAAATAAGAACATGGATGAGAACAAGAACAGGAACAGGAACAGAAGTGATGATAGGAACAGGGATGATGACTTGGAAAGAAACAGTGAGAGGATTCAGAAAACTCAAAAAAGAAGAGAGAAAGATAAAGGCAAAGATCTATGCTTTCGAGGAGTAGAAATACTCCCACCCCAAAATTAACCACCTCATGTGGAGGTGGGGGAGGGGCTAAGCTAAGAGGCTCATTCTTAGCCCCGAGCCCCAAAGGTGACCCTTTGCCATTGATGTCAAAGGGGGAGAGATTTGTGTATTGGGGAGATATTTGATATGAGGAGATATTTGAGAGAGCATTGAGCCAGGGGGAGCAAAGTCCTAGGGGGAGCAGAAAAGAAGGTCAGGTTTTAGTAAAATGAATATGGGTTGCCATCAATGACAAAGGGGGAGATTGTTGGACATTTTGAGTCCCTAAGCTAAAAGTTGTCATTGATGTCAAAAGGACCTATGTAAGTAAGCACTATGATTTTGCTCCACAAAGAGCTTCATGAGAAGCCAAGGTTTTGATCAAAGGTTCTAGAAGGGATGCATGGCATTTGGTTCCAAAAGGAGCTTCAAGGGAAGCTTAGCAAAAGGTTTTTATGAAAACCAAGGAAGGCAAGGAAAGGTTTTATTTAAAACCAATGGATGGCAGATTTGAAATGGGTTTTTCTTAAAACCCAAGTTGGCTTTTTGTTTCATCAAAAAAGGTGCCCCGATGATGGAGAAATTTAATTTTAAAGGTTTAGTTTAAATTTTAATTTATTTAAAATTTAAATTTAAATTTTAAAATTAAATAAAAGGTTTTTCCCTCCTTTCTTATTGGTGTCGCCGACGTCATGAGGGCAATGTTAAAAGGGCCGACGTATTCGCATTGAAGGATGGCTTATATAAATAAGCCAAAGGTTTTCCATTTAATAAACCTAAGGAGTGTCGCATGATTTTGAAAACCCAAAGTATTTTTGCATCCGAATATTGCGCAACGAATTTCATGGAGTGTGACATGGGCAGTCAAGTCATGGATGGTCAAAGTTTTGGCACCTTGTGAGGAAAGCGCATGCATATTAAGGAAGAGAGTGCCCAAGGCACTCACGTGGGCAGTGTTAGCTCACACGGCTTAGCTGTCGCTTGGCAGCACGGTGGGCAGAGGTTCGAAATGCCAAGGCCCTTCGAGGGCTCCTTTGAGGTATGCACTCCGACTCCGATATTTGCAGGGGTCAACATTTTAATTAAAATATTTGCTTGCTAAAGTTTGATTATAATTTTTTTGGGAGATATAAGGTTGAGCAAGCTTTAATATTTTAATAAGGTTTGATATTTGATTAATGTGAGATATTGCCTAAGAAAGCTTTGTGATTATTTTTGAGTGCAAAAGTGTTGAAAGGAAGGATATAAAATATTTGATTTATTTTATGGTATAAGTGGTTTGTGGAGTGACAAGGTTATGCAATGTTTTGATTTATTTTATTTTATGGTACAAGTGGTTTTAGGAGTGATAAGGAAGTTGTGCATTAATTCTTAAGAAGGTTTTCTAATTAAAAGCCTTGGTGAATATTATTGTGAAGTGGAGTAATGTTGATTATTTTGTGATCTTCTAACCCTTGTGAAGATTGGCAAAAGAATATTGTGATTGTGGTAGATTTCCAAAGAGGCTTCTTCATCTTCATTAAAGGTATGGGCACATTCTCCTATTGATTGATTATGGTGGTTGATTTCTGAAAATATCTTTGGAGTGAAAAGGATTGATTGTGGTTTCCTTTTCGAAAGTGATTGGTTTAATGCTTCAAGGTTTTTAGGATTGAGAGTTGTGATTAAACCTTGTTTTATAAGCATTGTTGTTGGAGCCCATTGGTTGTGCAAAGAACTTGAACTTGAGTTAGAAGAGAACATGAGTATCATTGTTATGTGAGATTTGTTGTTGAGCATTGTTGGAAACATTTTGAGTTGATTGATACATGCTTGGACTAGGGTTTGTGAGAAAGGGTTGTTCATTGAGGTGATTGGTTGAGTTGAGTTGATTGAGCCTAGTCAAGTGGATGCATGTGGTTGTTCAAGTTCCATAAAACAAACTATTCTATATTCTTGATTTGAGTTGAGATTGAGATTTGAGAATAGAACATATAGAGTCTCTAACAATTCTCTTTATGCTTCTATGAGATTGATTTGAGTTGAGATTGGGATTTGAGAATAGAACATATAGAGTCTCTAACAATTTTCTTTATGCTTCTATGAGATTGATTTGAGTTGAGATTGGGATTTGAGTATAGAACATATAGAGTCTCTAACAATTCTCTTTATGCTTCTATGAGATTGATTTGAGTTGAGATTGGGATTTGAGTATAGAACATATTGAGTCTCTAACAATTCTCTTTATGCTTCTATGAGATTGAGTTGAGATATTGATTGAGCATTAAGTATAGAACATATTGAGTCTCTAACAATTCTCTTTATGATTCTATGAGATTGGACAAGTTCTGTGTGAGCTTGTTAAGCAGATTTGAGACAAGTCTTTGAGAAGGCTTGTGGACTGATTTTGAGTAAGCTTTTGTGGAAGCTTGCTAGAATTTGAGCAAGTCCTAGAGAATACTTATTGAGTATATTTGAGCAAGTCCTAGAGAGGACTTATTGAGCAGATTTGGACAAGTTCTGTGTGAGCTTGTTGAGCATATTTGGATAGGTTCTGTGTGGACCTGTTGAGCAGATTTGAGTAGGTTCTGAGTGGACCTATTGAGCATATTTGAGTAGGTTTTGTGGACCAATTGAGCATATTTGAGTAGGTTCTATGTGGACCTATTGAGCAGATTTGGAGTAGGTTCTGAGTGGACCTGTTGAGCAGATTTGAGCAGGTTTTGAGTGGACCTATTGAGCAGATTTGAGCAGGTTATGAGTGGACATGTTGAGAATATTTGAGTAGGTTCTAAGTGGACCTATTGAGAATATTTGAGCAAGTTATGAGTGAACCTATTGAGAAATTTGAGTTCTGTGGATATTGAGAGATTTGAGAGGTTGAGCCTATTGAGCATATTTGAGAAGGTTCTGAGTGAACCTATTGATAGAGCTTTGGAGGTGACAGAGTATAGAGGATAGAGTCTCAGTGGATAGAGATCCAACAGCCAAGACAATTGAAGATAAATCTGAGTGAGGAGTCTTCAAGTGGAGAGAGATCCACCAATTAGTGCAGCAGAGAGACAGAGTCTTCTAGAAGATCACTAGCCAGAGCAAAAGGGGAAAGAGTTCTCCTATGGAAGAGATCCATGAACTTGAGATTAGGGGATCAACATCTCCTTTGGACAGAGGTCCATAAACATTGTAATTGGGAAGGATTCCCATGAGATTATTTGAGAAATATTTAGAAGAAATATTTTCTCTATGGAGGTAGCCCACATTGGGTGAACCACGTTAAAATTGGTGTCTCTATTGTGTGTGATGATTTTTGCATTGCTTTGGTTATTGCTATTGATATTGCCATTGATTATATTGATTAATACTATTTGGGAAAGAAAAGTAAAAAGTGGTCTTATACTTATTCACCCCCCCTCTCAGTATAAGCTTGTGTTCTTCAATATGCTTCACATTCATTACAATGCTTAATCACTTTCAATAACTCTCTTAGAAACATATAGAGAATTTTTAGAGACTCAATATGCTTCACATTCACCTCAAACTTAATAACTTTCAATAAATCTCTTAGAAACATATAAAGAATTGTTAAAGAATCAATATGCTTCACATTCACCTCAATACTAAATCACTTCCAATCACTTCATACATTCACTTGACTAGGCTCAACCAACTATACTCAACCAATCACTTAATGAGATGATCATTGCTCACAAACCCTAGTCCAAGCATATGAATACTCACTCAAATATTTCCAACAATGGTTTATTAACAAAAATCACATAACAATGATACTCATGTTATTTCCAAACCCTAGTTCAAGTTATTCACTCAACAACTCACTTCAACAACAATGCTTATAATATAATCTTCACATAACAATGATACTCAAGTTCTTTGTAAACCCTAGTTCAAGTTCTTCACTCAAATCAAACACTTCAACAAAAATGCTTATAAAACAAGGTTTTATCAACAACTCTTAATTCCAAAGAACCTTGAAGCATTAATTCAAAACACTCTCAACAATGCAAACCAAACAATCCTTTTCACTCCAACTTTCCACCCACAATTTTCAACAATCACTCACTAGGAAGAATATGCCCATACCTTTTGTTGGATGTAGAAGTGCCTTTAGAAAACCTATCTTAATCACAATTTCTTATTTCCAATTCCAATGGTTAAACACAACAATATCACTTCAACACTTTCCAAAAATATTCCTTGCACATAAAACAATCACAACTCAATTTATGCCATATTACTCCCTTTTAAAATTAACACTCATCATAACATACATAAATATAATTTTCTTGATACACCTTATAAACTCCAACTTAAAATAATATCCAACACCATAAAAATATCAACCAAACACCTTAAAATATTTTAAAAAACATTTGAGCAAACAACATTAAAAATTTTATTTTTCAAAAACCCTTATAACTCCTTTAGCAACCTTAGAAACAATTTAAATATGCAAAAATTAAATATAAATGCCCAAACTATATTCCCAAATTTTTTGGCAACCAATTTACAAGCATACCTCTTTCTTCCCCAAAAGAGGATTTGGCAAGATTCGATCCACCATCTCCTCTATCCTAAGAGCCTTAGTGCTTGGGAGCCCACCGCATGGGCTACAAATACCCACATGAAGGAAGGTAGAACCCCTTCCTCTTATGCCTCCACTTGCCGTCTATTTCTCACAAAACTTGCACACCCTTTCCTTGCTTTGGATGCAACACAATTCATAAGGCTCATAATTCTAAATCTCACAGTAATAATCAAAGGCATGGTAAGGTTTTGTAGGGTGGGAGTTCCCCCCTTATATACACATTTTTAATTTCTCCTCATGTAGGCAATGCTTTATTCAAAATCAAATTTTGAATATTAAATTTGATAACCCACCTTAGGGTTATTTAACCTTAGATTAAATTAATTTATGATTAATAATTAAATTAATTAATAATTAATTTAAATAACTCTATAAGTTAAGTAAAATAACTAATAAATTAATTTAAAATTAATTTTAAACTTCCTTTGCATAATAATATAAATGAATATTATGATATTATTTATTTGGGATTTTTCTTGCACTTTGGACCTCATATGACTTTCTTGAACTAGATATTAACACTGAAATCGAAACGGATGCTGCCAGCTGAAACTACCTTTAACTGGTGCTGAAAGTTTGACATCAATGACCACTCACTTATAACTCAAAATGTCCAACAAGAGATATCTCCAATATATAATTTTACATGAATTTTCAATGCTCTGATTGTTACTCTCCTCTAATAGCTAGGAGATGCATCCTTTCATATTCCTCATAAAGGCTAAACTCTCATCTTGTCACATATCATGTGACTCTTCATTCTCTATCTTGAAACCTTACACTTTCTCTCATATTGACACATACATTATCTAACATATAAATCGAATACAAAATAATATTACAAGGGAGGCAAATAATCTAATACTTCCAACAATTCAAAATATTAAGCATCTAAGAAAAAGAGTTGCCTGAAATAAAGATCCATAGCAAACATAAAAGGAGTCATTCAAGTTGATGCTCAATGATGCAATTTAATCAAGAAGGATCCTATAGCATAGTAAAAGTTTCCAATAAGACATTGATATCAAAAGTGCCTAATAGTTGAGAGCTAAAATATTGAGGAGGAAAGAAGCATTTGGTAAAAGTAAAAGCATTCGAGCATCCGGCTCAGAAGAAAGGATTGAAGCGAACTAGTGAGTAGAGATAGAACAAAAATATCAATGTGAGCTATTGAGGATGTTAGGTCTGAAATGTCTCAAGTAGAATAAATCCTAAGCATAACACGTTGAGAAGGAGTAGTTTACACTTTTAATAAGGAAACCATGCTATCAAAGGGATAGCATCCATTACCATGATTACCACATGGATATTGCATGTGCTAAGGTATAAAATCACATTTCTTCCATATTACTTCGTATCTTGGTCTCCCTATTTTCATTGGTTCTCCGAGAGAGTCAATGTGGGACAGGGTTATTGAAATAATTCAAAAAAACTTGTTGGATGGAAAGGTCATCTTCTATCTCAAGCAGGAAATCGGACCCTCACTAAGGCCTCTCTTCAGAGCATTCCAGTCTATTTCCTCTCCATTTTCAAAGCCCCTATGAAGGTTTTCCAAAAAAATTAGAAACTCCAAAAAGAGTTTTTATGGACTAGATCAGAGGAGAAAAAAAGGATACACCTTATAGGATGGACCAAAGTGTGCAGACCCAGGGAAAATGGGGCTTAGTTCTGAGGAGAATTGCTCATATAAATTTAGCTTTACTAGCTAATCAGGCATGGTGTCTCATTTTTGGTGAAGAAAATGAATGGAAAACTATCATCAAACGAAAGTATCTTCAAAATATGGAATTTCTAAGTGACTCAGTTCCAATCAGAGGTTCTGCTTTTTGGAAAGCAATTCTTAATTTTAAGGAAATCATCAAAAAAGGTTTAAGATGGGTTTTAGGCAATGGTGAGAGGATAAATTGTTGGAATGATAGGTGGGATAAGGATGAACCACTGACGCAATATCCTAACTTAGCCCAAATCAGAGATATCATAGAAGAACTCATTGGTAGAAAAGTCTTTGATTATATGGTTGAGGACAAAGGTAGAATGAAGTGGAAAAAAATAAGAATTCAGGGATTTCAAGTGGAATCAAATGATCTTTGTAACATTCTCGGGCAACAGTTTATCCCCATGAGACCTAAGGAATATCAAATGACCTGAGATCCTACAAAAAATGGGCAATTCACTATTATATCAGCTTACAAGCTTCTGCTTTATGACGAGGATTTTGTCCTCCAAAAGGACTTAGTTTGGATAAAAAATTTAATTCCAAAAATTATAGTCTTTTCATGGCTGGTTATCCAAGGAAGAATTCTAACCATTGATAATATTATGTGTAAAGGTATTTGTATCACTAATCATTGTTATCTATGTAGGGCTAATTGGGAGACCATTTATCACATTTTCCTTGAGTGCCATTTTTCCTTGACTGTCCTAAGTGGGTTTTTCAGGCCTTCAATATTTCATGGGTTAAACCAGCCATCGTACTTGATTTTTTCATCCACTGGCCTTGCCACTTTTCAATCCAAATACCTAGATACATGTGGAAAATTTGTCTCAATCACTATCTTTGGTAAGTGTGGGTAGAAAGGAACCTTAAATTCTTTAATGATTCTATCCATGATCATCAAACTATCATTGTCAGAATCCTATCCTTTGCCAACAAGAATGTGAACCTTATCCCTTTTGATAGTTGTAAACCTCATCTGCAAGAGACCACGATTGCTCAATATTTAAGCTTAACCTTGTTAGATGAGTTTGTGCCTAGGGTAGTCAACCCCAGAGCCAATGTTAAGTGGTCTCCACCTCCTACGGGTTGGTTTAAGCTTAATTTTTATGGAGCAGCTAAGGACAATCCTGGTAGAGTAGGCATTAGTGGCATTATGTGAGATCATAATGGGAATATGATGCTTGCATTTTCTAAATATTTGGGAACAAGGACGAACAATGAAGCTAAAGCTAGAGCTATGTGGAGAGACCTTCAAATGACTCAAGACTTAGAAGGAAATTTGATCATAGAAGGAGACTCTATGCATGTTATAAATCTCCTCAATAATTGGAAAACACCTCCTTGGAGTATTAAAACAATTATTTAAGAGGCTAGGATCCTTTTCCAGGGAAGACAAGATAGAAAAGCCCAACATGTCTTTCGAGAAGCTAACAAAATTGCTGATAAGTTGGCCAATTTGGGTGTCAATGGTGATGGGATTTTCAAATGGGAACACGGTGTCCCGAGTGAAGTAGAGGATATTATTCAACAAGAATTCCAAGAATGATAGTTGAATTTACCAACAGGGAAGGCACTGTAAGTTCGAAGGCTAGGAGTATTCTCGTATTTTTTTGAATTGGACTCACAATAAAAATTATCTGAGCTATCAGTCTTCATGGATGCTGCTTGGAAATACCACAAAGACTAATGGGGACAGTCACATATCAAATAACATGGCTTCTATTCATCTTAGTAATTTGAGGTTGGTTGATAATCACAGGGAAGTAAAGAAACGACAATATAAGACTTCGAACCAAAGCCACGTGGACCACTAGATAGCCACCACCATAAATCTAGCCAGTAGGTTCACTTCTCCAAGGCTGATTGGCCAATATAGTATGTGGTACCAAAGCATGTCACATATGGAAGAAAGCAATTACCAAATAACTATTAAAAGTAACTGCCAATACAGAGCTTGTGGGAGTTTTTTCAGTACTCTACTATGTGTGTCTGTAGCTTTTTGTTTCTCCATTGTCTCAAGGAAGGGATCCGTGTCTATTTCTTTTTTGTAATTATGATGCATGTGTGTTTTCTCGGGGTATACCCAAAATGTTGTATGGAAAGTTTCTTTTTGATAACAGACTATGTGCCTTACCATATGTAATGGCTTTGGTGGCATGTAGATTTTACATATATAGGATCCTTAGTAAGGATATGTTCATCAACAACCTCGGGGCTGATTTTTGTAAAAGGTTTTGGCTCAACCTGTAAAACCCAATATTAATGCTATAGTATCTTATCTACCAAAAACAAAAATTATAAGCACGCATTTTTTACTTTAGTAATTTGAAAATTGATTTATACTAAAGTTGAATATTTGGCATATTGGAGAGATAATATTATTTAAAATATTAGGAGTATTTGGAAAAAGAATTTGGGAGTTATAAGGGGAATTTAAAAATTGAATTTGGAAATTTATTTGATTTGATTGATAAATTGAAAATAGTAAATTAAAATTTGATTTTGCAAATTGAATTCAAATATTGATTTTTGAAAATTAAAAAAATGATTGATTAATTAAATTTTGGAGAGATAAGGATTTCTACTCCAAATGAGATTTTTATATTTGAAATATTTGAAGAATTGATTTATTATAGAATTTGCAAATTAAAATTGATTATATGAGACATAAGGTCTTCTATTCCAAAGGAGTTAAAGGATTTAAAAATTTTGATTACTAATTATTGAATTTGCAAATTTGAAGATTGAATAATTTGATTGTTTGAGAAATTTTATTGATCAAAATTTTGGAGAAATAAGGAATTCTACTCCAAAGGAATTAATGGATAGATGGCAAAGAAGAATGAATGCATCAAGACAATCATATGAATTCAAAGGGTAAAATAATAGAAGAAAATTTTAAAATATTTATCAAATATGTGAAATAAGATCACTTGAATCTCATCAAAACATGCAAAAATAAAATGATACATGGTATATATATTCAGGTGCTAACCATCATATGACTAGAAATTTGCATTGGTTTGAATCTTTGGAAATCAAACAAAATATTCCACTAAAAATTGCAAATGATAAGATTTATTATGTTCAAGGATCTAGAAAAATTATACCTAGCATACCTTTTTCATATTTTGTGTTAGATGATGTTTTGTATGTTCAAAGATTATCAAATAATCTTATCTTAGTTGCTCAATTGGTTGAAAAAGGAAGAATAGTGGAATTCAAATATATAAATGGAAACAAGAAATGTGTCATAAAGAATCAAAACAAAATAGAGGCTACAAGTTCCATCAAGAATGGAATATTTTCTTTAGACACAATGGGATTTTTAGAAGAAATATTAAACCATATTTTGCCTCAAGAAAGGATTAATGATGAGTTGTTTAATTTCTCCAAAATATGGAAAACAAGAATATGGATAGAACGTAGTCCAATATTAAATAGCATGGACAACAGAAAGATGCAGTGGATGAACACAAGGTACAAAATTAAGACAAGGCACAAAATGAAGACAAATATTGAAGAAAAAATTCTTCAATAACCAAATAATGTAATATAGGGGGTGTTAGAGAATATTACATTATTTGGTAGAAATGTAAATGTACCTCATGGTACAATTGTAAATATTATAATAGGATGTAAGTCTATAGTTTATATGTGTGATTTATATTTCCCCTTATGTATGTGTCTATGTGTAGGATGTGCACAAGTGTCATGTAACAATGTGTGCAAGTGTGTAGAGTGAGAAAGTGTGCAAGTGTCATATAGTAAAGTGTGCATGTAGGAGTGTGCAAGTGTCATAGAGTAAAGTGTGCAAGTAAATAGAGAGTCAAGATTCATGTATACAAGTGTAAAGATGTAAAGTGAAGGGATATGAGAGATTTATGTTAGGCATGGAATAGGAAAGGATGCATCTCTCGGATATGTCAGGAGTGTAATAGTCAGGTATTAAAGAGATACCTTCCTAAGGTTATATTATGGATACAAAGATCCATGTATTATCATAGAAGATTTTATTGAATATAGTCCATTGTATAGAAGACTCATCAGAGAATATTGAAGCCTGTATGCAATATTTTTAGCAATTATATTGTAATTGTAATGCATATTGTTATCGATATTGGTCATTTTGTTCCATATTATTGTTATTTTTATAAATGTTATGTTCATTGATTTTGGCAATTTAATATATTGATTGTTGTAATATTTGAGTCTACTTAATATCCTAGATATTGGGATCTATGATAATCTAGCTAAAAATCCAACACATAGGCCATGGATAGAGTGTGGCTAATCTACCTACTTAGATAATTACATATTCTACATAGGCTACTTCTATAAAAGCTATAACTAGAGTTATGTGATTGGCATTCTGTTGGCAATTTTGGGTTTGAGATCCTAGCTTCTTGTCTATGAGTTGTCATTGATGTCAAAAGGAAATGGCATTAATGTTAAGAGGATGTGTTGGCTTCAAATGTGGAAGATTCCAAGAGAATATTTTTAAGAGAATCCGAAGAGATTCCATTGGCAATGGTTTTTATTAAAACCAATGGAGGTTCTCTTTATTATTTATTTAATTATTATTTAAAACCCTTCAAGGTTTTAATTAATTAATTATTTAATTAATTAAGGGAGAAATTATTTTTAATTTGTTAAAAATACTTTAAGGGTTTTTAAACCCTTTAGAAAGCAAATTTTGATTAAATTCGAAATTACTTTTCTTTGCAGCCGACGTGTTCTAAAGTCCATGTATGGACTATAAATATGAGAAGGTTCCTAAGGTTAAACCCACTTGGAAATCGAAGGCAATTAATTGGTTTGGCTGCGATCAAATGTTCTGTTTATGCTGCGAAAGAGGAGAGCTCGTGGTTTGAAAAGCTTTTGGAAAGCTTGATCGTTTATGTGGAAGGAAGTCCGTCTTGGACTTCGTAAGCCCCTTGTGGGCTAGTGGCAGCGAAGGCTACGTTTGGGCCTTGCGTAGGTGGAGGTCTACATTTCGATCCCCATGGAGGGAGCTGTGCATGGATTAGTCACATTTTTATTAAAACGTGTTTTGTGCCACGAATTTTGGATTCTTCAAGGGCAGACATTATAAGGTGTGATTATTTTCTTGATATGATTTTTGGCATTGTTTAGCATTGTTTAAAAGACATAGGAGAAATAAGGGGATATTTCTTTGGTTGTATTTTTGAGATTAGTCTTTTGCTATGCTAAATTTAAAAATGGAGATATAAGGTGTAAGTTTTGGTTGTTGTGTTTTTGGCTTCTTTGGTGGTTGTTTTTAAAGAAGATAAGCTAAAAGGTGTATTAAGGAAAGTTGTTATATATGCTCATTTATCTTGGTTCTAACCCTAACTTGGTTGGAAGTTTGAGGGTTGTGTGTGGTGACAGCTTTAAGGATCAATTTTCTTCTACTCAAAAAAGGTATGGGCACATTTTCCTTATGAGTATGATTGGTGTATGTTTTCTTAAATAAGGTTGGAGTGAAAAGGTTTTCAACTAGGTTTCCTTTGGTTGGGTGTAAATCCTATTTTTTGGTTTGTTGAAGACTTCTTATGCATTGTTATCCTTGATAAGAGTTTTGGTGAATGCATAATTCTGGTTTGAGGTAGTGGAAGCATTGTGCACTAGGGTTTATGCTTGTGAGTCTTGGTACTTGCATTGAGTTGGTGGAACCCTTGGTTGGCTGTTTTGAGTTTGATGGTTGAGTTGCTTCCATAGAGTTTGTTTGATCAAGTTATTGCTTTACTTGATTCATGATATTGGGCTTACTCCATTGAGTTGATTTGAGCAAGTTATTCTTTGCATTTGGTGATATTGTGTTGGTGGCTGTTTTGTTCAAATATCTTTGGAGGGAAAAGGTTTTCTACTTGTTTCATTTTCTTGTGATGATTGGTTGAATGCTTCAAGGTTGATGTTGAGTTGAATGGTGTTGGTTGACTAAACCTTGTTTGATGAGCATTGTTTTTGAAACCCTAATTAATGGTGAAAAGAACATGAGTATCATTGTTATGTGATTCTTTGCATAGTTGGCAATTGTTGGGGTTTCATGTTCTTGAAAGAAAACATTCTATCCTATCCATTTCAGATTTTGAGTTGAGTTTTTAGGTTTGAGACTGAGATTGAGTTGAGTTGATTTGATTTGAGTTTTGAGATTGGGATTTGAGTATAGAACATATTGAGTCTCTAACAATTCTCTTTATGCTTCTATAAGTTTGACAAATCACATTGGGTCTCTAACAATTCACTTTGTGATTTCCTACTAAGAAATTTTTTCTTGGTGAGCTTGCTGAGTTTTTGGACAGGTTCCAGTGGGGACTTGTGAGCAGTTTTTGGACAGGTTCCGGTGGGGACTTGTGAGTAGTTTTTGGATAGGTTCCAATGGGGACTTGTGAGTAGTTTTGGATAGGTTCCGGTGGGGACTTGTGAGCAGTTTTGGACAAGTTTTGATGGGGACTTATGAGCATATTTGGAAAGGTCCTAGCAGAGGACTTATGAGCTAAGTTTGATAGTTCTATCAGAGAACTTGAGGATAGAGGTGCATTGGTTCTATGAGAAGAACCTAAGGATAGATTTGGCAAGTCTTTGAGAAGGCTTGTATATAGAGGATTGATTTGTTCAAGAGTTGGACAGATCTGACAGACAGAGGAAGACTTGTACTAGACCGATTGACTGTGTTTGGTATAGGTTGTTGAGCTGTTGTGGACATGATCATAGAAGGCAGAGGTCTCTTAGGCTAAGCATTGAGGATAGGAGGTCTTCGGTGGAAAGGAGTTCCACATGATAGAAAGAGGTAGAGGCAGTTGATCTTCTGAGCGATCATTTCCAGAGCAGAGGGGAAGGTATCTCCTTTGAGCAGAGGCTCATAAATTTTTATTGGGGGAAGGTATCTCCTTTGGGTCAAGACTCATAAACATTGTAATTGGGAAGGATTCCCAAAGAACTTTGAGATAACTTTTAGAGAAAAGTTTTGTGGATGTAGCCCATCCATTCTGGGTGAACCACGTTAAAATTGGTGTCACTTTGTGGATAATATTGTGCATTGCTTTGATATTGCTTTGGGTATATTGCTTTACTATTTTGAAGTATAAAGGAAAAAGTAAAAAGAGGTCTTATATTGTTCACCCCCCCTCTCAGTATAAGCTTGTGTTCTTCAAATGGTATCAGAGCGGGTGCCTTCGGGAATTTTAACAACTTGAAGGAAAAGCTAGTAAAGAACACAATGGATCATTCAAGTGGCAATGCAGCACCTATTCTTGATGGGTCAGATTTTGGTCTTTGGAGTGCGAGGATGAAGGTTCATCTAATGGAACTTGGTAATGAGGTATGGGAAGTGATTGAAGATGAGTACACTATTCCTGTACATGGTCCTAATACTAAAGAAGAAATGCTCCTACATCACAGCAATTCAAAAGCAATGAATGCAATCCTGAAAGGCTTACAAAAAGCAGATCTCACCAAAGTGATTCACTGCAAGATAGCTAGTGAAATGTGGAACCAGTTGAAGGTGGTTCATACAGGTGATACAAATGTTAGAAAGGACAAGTTAAGACACTTAAAAGGTATGTTTGAACAACTCAAGATGAATGATGATGAAAATATTAGTGACTACATGCTTCATATGGATGAGGTTGTTAACTCCATGAAAGACTTAGGTCTTGAGCTTGCTGAAAATGATGTTTGTGATAAGATTTTAAGATCTCTTCCTAATAGATTTAGTGAAAATATTTTTGCTATTGAGGAAGATAAAGATTTGGATAAGTTGAAAAAGGATGAGCTCCATAGTATACTTGCAGCATTTGAGTTGAGAACTCAAGTGAAGGTTGATGTCAAGAAAGAGGCAAATTTCAAGGCTACCAAGGAATCCAAGGGTAAACGACTTCAAGATAGTGATGAGTCTTCTAGTGATGAAGAGGCATATTACAGCAAGAAAGGCAAGTTCTCTAGAAAACACAAAAGTGTAATATAAGATGTTTCAATTGTGGAAAGTTTGGTCATTATGCTACTGACTGTATTGTTCCCAAGAATGAAAGTGATGAAGATAAGCAGGATTATAAGAGCAAGGATTCTGAAAAGCACAAGCATCATAGGAAAAACAAATATGAGCACAACAATCAAGGAAAGAGGTATTCTCACAAGCACAAGAAGAGTTTCTACCTAGACAAAGCAAGTAAGTGTTCTAGTAGTGATAGTGAAAGTTCTTCAAGTGATAATGAAAATGAGATGTTGTTCATATCAGAAAAAGAGGAAGAACCGAAACATAGATTCATTATCATGAAATGTCTTAGATGTGGAAATTTTGGTCACCTTGAGGATGATTGCACAAATAATTATTTGGTTTCTAGTATGTATGAGGATGCTTCAAAAAACTATAATGAAGATGCATGTATGGTCTTTGAAAAGGGTAGCACCTCTAGTGATAAGAAATCTGAAAAAGGCTTTGATGATTCAAAAAACAAACAAATAAAGGATCTTGAAAGTGAACTTATTAGTGCTCTTAGTGTTTTGGAAAAGGAAAGAAAGAAGAATGCTAGACTCAAGGATAAGTTAGATGAATGTTGTATGGAGAGAGATGATCTTATAGAAAGTCTTGACTTCTCTATAGCTAAAACACAAGAACTCAAGGATGAGTTAGAGTCTAAGGTTCTTGAGTATAATGAGTTAGAAAAGAAAATGGCTTCTTTGAAAGAGGAAACTAAAGAGTACAAGGATAATCTTTACAGGTTTCAAGATAGCTCCAAAAAGGTTAAGTCACTCATCAAAGGTCAAAGAAAGACAACAGATAAAATAGGCCCTGGTTTTGTTAAGCCACACAAGGAACAAGTTGGAGAGTCTAGTAAGAGACTCCAAAAGGAAGAGTTTTGATGAGGAAAGTATTTCAGAAAAGGAGTCCTTGAGTGATAGATGCACAGAAATAGAAAATAGGAAACAAAAAAAGGGGAGAAAGTTTACAGGACCTAGAAGGTCATTTACCATTAATGACAAAGGGGGAGATTGTTGGCAATTTTGGGTTTGAGATCCTAGCTTCTTGTCTATGAGTTGTCATTGATGTCAAAAGGAAATGGCATTAATGTTAAGAGGATGTGTTGGCTTCAAAGGTGGAAGATTCCAAGAGAATCCTTTTAAGAGAATCCGAAGAGATTCCATTGGCAATGGTTTTTATTAAAACCAATGGAGGTTCTCTTTATTATTTATTTAATTATTATTTAAAACCCTTCAAGGTTTTAATTAATTAATTATTTAATTAATTAAGGGAGAAATTATTTTTAATTTATTAAAAATACTTTAAGGGTTTTTAAACCCTTTAGAAAGCAAATTTCGATTAAATTCGAAATTACTTTTCTTTGTAGCCGACGTGTTCTAAAGTCCACATATGGACTATAAATATGAGAAGTTTCCTAAGGTTAAACCCACTTGGAAATCAAAGGCAATTAATTGGTTTGGCTGCGATCGAATGTTATGTTTACACTGCGAAAGAGGAGAGCTCGTGGTTTGAAAAGCTTTCAAAAAGCTTGACCATTTATGTGGAAGGAAGTCCATCTTGGACTTCGTAAGCCCCTTGTGGTCTAGTGGCAGCGAAGGCTACGTTTGGGCCTTGCGTAGGTGGAGGTCTGCATTTCGATCCCTGCAGAGGGAGTTGTGCATGGATTAGTCACGTTTTTATTAAAACGTGTTTTGTGCCGCAAATTTCAGATTCTTCAAGGGCAGCCATTATAAGGTGTGATTATTTTCTTGATATGATTTTTGGCATTGTTTAGCATTGTTTAAAAGACATAGGAGAAATAAGGGGATATTTATTTGGTTGTATTTTTGAGATTAGTCTTTTGCTATGCTAAATTTAAAAATGGAGATATAAGGTGTAAGTTTTGGTTGTGTTTTTGGCTTCTTTGGTGGTTGTTTTTAAAGAAGATAAGCTAAAAGGTGTATTAAGGAAAGTTGTTATATATGCTCATTTATCTTGGTTCTAACCCTAACTTGGTTGGAAGTTTGAGGGTTGTGTGTGGTGACAACTTTAAGGATCAATTTTCTTCTACTCCAAAAAGGTATTGGCACATTTTCCTTATGAGTATGATTGGTGTATGTTTTCTTAAATAAGGTTGGAGTGAAAAGGTTTTCAACTAGGTTTCCTTTGGTTGGGTGTAAATCCTATTTTTTGGTTTGTTGAAGACTTCTTATGCATTGTTATCCTTGATGAGAGTTTTGGTGAATGCATAATTCTGGTTTGAGGTAGTGGAAGCATTGTGCACTAGGGTTTATTCCTGTGAGTATTGCTACTTGCATTGAGTTGGTGGAACCCTTGGTTGGTTGTTTTGAGTTTGATGGTTGAGTTGCTTCCATAGAGGTTGTTTGATCAAGTTATTGCTTTACTTGATTCATGATATTGGGCTTACTCCATTGAGTTGATTTGAGCAAGTTATTCTTTGCATTTGGTGATATTGTGTTGGTGGTTGTTTTGTTCAAATATCTTTGGAGGGAAAAGGATTTCTACTTGTTTCCTTTTCTTGTGATGATTGGTTGAATGCTTCAAGGTTGATGTTGAGTTGAATGGTGTTGGTTGACTAAACCTTGTTTGATGAGCATTGTTGTTGAAACCCTAATTGATGGTGAAAAGAACATGAGTATCATTGTTATGTGATTCTTTGCATAGTTGGCAATTGTTGGGGTTTCATGTTCTTGAAAGAAAACATTCTATCCTATCCATTTTAGATATTGAGTTGAGTTTTCAGGTTTGAGACTGAGATTGAGCTGAGTTGATTTGAGTTGAGTTTTGAGATTGGGATTTGAGTATAGAACATATTGAGTCTCTAACAATTCTCTTTATGCTTCTATGAGTTTGAAAAATCACATTGGGTCTCTAACAATTCACTTTGTGATTTCCTACTAAGAAAATTTTTCTTGGTGAGCTTGCTAAGTTTTTGGACAGGTTCCGGTGGGGACTTGTGAGAAATTTTTGGATAGGTTCCAGTGGGGACTTGTGAGAAGTTTTTGGACAGGTTTCGATGGGGAATTGTGAGAAGTTTTG
Source organism: Wollemia nobilis (assembly GCA_028583015.1). Lineage (NCBI taxonomy): Eukaryota > Viridiplantae > Streptophyta > Pinopsida > Araucariales > Araucariaceae > Wollemia > Wollemia nobilis. Next base: position 1,669,268 of record JAQPPZ010017247.1, read on the forward strand.
GACAGGTTTCGGTGGGGACTTGTGAGCAGTTTTGGACAGGTTCCGATGGGGACTTGTGAGCAGATTTGGATAGTTCCTAGCAAAGGACTTATGAGCTAATTTTGATAGTTCTATCAAAGAACTTGAGGATAGAGGTGCATTGGTTCTATGAGAAGAACCTGAGGAAATATTTGGCAAGTGCTTTGAGAAGGCTTGTATGCAAAGGATTGATTTTTTCAAGAGTTGGACAGATCTGACAGATAGAGGAATACTTGTACTAGACCGACTGACTATGTTTGGTATATGTTGTTGAGCTACTGTGGACGTGATCATAGAAGGCAGAGGTCTCTTAGGCTAAGCATTGAGGACATGAGGTCTTCGGTGGAAAGGAGTTCCATGTGCTGGCAAGAGGTAGAGGCAGTTGATCTTTTGAGGGATCATTTCCAGAGCAAAGGGGAAGGTATCTCCTTTGAGCAGAGGCTCATAAATTCTGATTTGGGGAAGGTATCTCCTTTGGTCTGAGGTTCATAAACCTTGTAATTGGGAAGGATTCCCAAAGAAATTTGAGATAACTTTTAGAGAAAAGTTTTGTGGACGTAGCCCAGCCATTATGGGTGAACCATGTTAAAATTGGTGTCACTTTGTGGAAGATATTGTGCATTGCTTTGATATTGCTTTGGGTATATTTCTTTACTATTTTTAAGTATAAAGGAAAAAGTAAAAAGAGGTCTTATACTGTTCACCCCCCCTCTTAGTATAAGCTTGTATTCTTCACATTCTAGACCATCAATGCTAGATCTGACAACAAACCTCTTACGTAGTAGGCAAAGCTTACTCATAAAATAGTAAAATATTAGGGGGAATGATATTTAGAATTCTCATAAATATTATCTCATAATAATGATTATTCTCTTGAGATAATATAGTAACTATTTCTCATGTTACAAAACCTCATCATGAGTGGTTAAACTATAGAAGCCTAGTTAATGGCTAAATTATTAGGTAGACTCTTGTACAATAGAGTTTATTTATCCCTTAATAATTACATGAGTAACTATACCATAATATTCTCTTCTTAAACACTAAGGATAGATAGCTCATTAAAATAGTCCAAGTAGTATTGTTTTCATTCCCATCGAAACTAGTCAAAGATTTCATGACAACAACTATGATTGGAGAATAAACCATTACGTTTGAAGGCCATTGGTAAGTCCAATTAGATAGATGGCCTTGGTATTTGACCTATTTTGGTACTTTATAATATTAGGCCCCTTGCATGTATTACATTAATGGAACATATTGCATCTAACATTGAGTGTTTCAATTTGTAATATTTTCTAGAAAACTTCCAAAATATGCATTAACCACAATCATATGTTGAAAAGAAGAAAAGAAAATTAAAATATAATAAAGTAAATAACAAAAAATTTATGAAGGAATATGATAATTGTAAGACAAAAAACAACACCAAATAAATGTATAACATAATCAACACAAGAACTTATTGCACAAATGAAGACAATATTATTAATATTATTATGGGGGGAGCCTTGATCTCCAATGTTACAATATGATTTTGTATTGATATAATAATTACAAATATAGGGTCTATAAACCCTTATTCCCAAGTAAATATATGGTGTCTTATGCATCGTCTTCTACTCCACACAAGTATGTGGGTGGGCTTGTGTATCCCTACATGACCACCCTAGCTGCAAAAACTTCCAAAGATGTGATTTCTACACCTGCAAACATAAAAAAACATAAAATGGTTAGTAGAACCTATGAGGGATCCATTGTGTGATGCCATCTAAATGATAAAACCTATAAAACCTTAAATGCTGCAATGTTGAACTGTAAACAAAAATATAGGAATATGAAAAAGTGCAACAAATATCTTACCTTGTCAATGCTTATATGTACCTCTATTTCTATGTTTGAAGGTTATGTGAATGTCTAGAAGCATCTGAGGTTTTATGGACTATAAAATCTACTATGATAAATGCCTAGAGGTATTCGATGATGGCTATGAATGCCTATCAGAATTCTAGAAACACTTAATAGCATTCTACAAACTCTGGGTAACATTCAAGGGTGAATGAGAATGAAGCAGAATCAGATATAGTTCGTGCGGGTTTTGTGATGGTGGAAAGAGAAGGGGTGATGGTGGTGATGAGGTAATAAGATGATAGTGAGATATCTAGGGTTGGTGAGTGGATAAATGTTCAAATTCGATACCTTTGAATATTTTTCATGGATCTTGATTCATCAAAATGAATCATATTTTATAATTTGCCCTTGAACATGTTAGGGTTTCAACAACACCAATGGGCAACTGAGATTAAAACATGAGGGAAGTATGGAGATAAAAATTGAGCAAGTGACATAGATTTAGATGGATGGATGGCTGAGATTAAGTCATGGTGGATGGCTAGGATTTATTCACATAAATACATATATATTTATTAAATATATAAATATAAATATATTAATATTTATGTATATATTAAATAAATAAATATATATATATATATATATATATATAATGGATGACTATGATTGGAGGATACAAATGGATGACAAGTGGCTAAATTTTGGTGTCTATAGATACCCCTTTTTGTATCGTGTTGCATGGAACACAATATGATGAAAAAATACAAGACACCTGGTTTTGTGTGGTGAAGCAACTTTATTTCCTTGGAATGCAAAGAAGATATTGAAGATAAATAATTTGTAGGTGTAGCTTACCCCCTCAATTGGTGAATGAGTTAAAATGAGTCTCATGATCCAATTAATAGAATTATGGATAATGATGTAGATGAACGGTGTAAGTGCAAGTGTATGATGTAAATGTTGATGATATGAAGGATGTAAATGGAGATGATATGAATGATGTAAATTAAATCCATTTTTACCCCAACGAAGAAAAATGGTTTTTGCATAACGCAAGTGGTTGATTCTATTTTTTCCCCAACAAAGAAAGGGTTTTTGCCAAGATGTAAAGGTATGATGAATAATTTAAGTGAATTTTATTTTTACCCCAATAGAAAAGGGGTTTTTGCCAAATTTAGATGTATGATGTATGATGTGAATGATGTATCCTGATGTGGAAACTCAAAATCAAATTTATTTCCCTCAATTTTGGGGTGATTCCATGCTATTGAAAAACATTCCAATTGGCGTCATTGAAATGCAAAGTGATGAAAATACAAAATTAAAAAGAGTCAACCCCTAGAGGGCCAACTAGTGACTGTAGGATAATTTTCTCTATTGGAACCAATCAACCTAGGAAGGGCTTGTGTCTGTGATAACTATCAATTTAAAATAAATGTTGAAATATGATTTTATTTGTGTTTTGAGGCCCACAAACAAGGCCATCAATGATAGCTTTTTAATAAAGTTAACTTGGGAATAGACTCACTTGAAAAATGAGTAATCCAAAATTATTTTATGTTCAAACAAGAGTATGTTAAATTGTCCTTATGGTGATTTAATCATCTCACTGAATTGCATGGACAACCAATCGCTACAATTGCCAAGGGGATAGAATAGACCACTAAATACGAGGTTCTCTTGAAATTGTAAATGAATTTGATAAATGTTTTTTTTTTTAATTTGTGGAAAACATCACAAAATGGATTCCACTTTCGGGTAAGACCCAAGGAGGCAGGGGTATCCATTCTACCAAAAACGCCCAGGACTCGGACCTGGCCTACCACCTTTGACACACTCAAGGAGCAAACAAACACATAAACCCAATTAAAAATAAGCAGATAACAACAAAAATAATAAAATAAAATAAAAAACATGCTCCTTGAGTGTGTCAAAAACAAAAGCACAACCAAACACACACAATAAGATAAAATAAACCATAACACAAACCACATATAAAAACACAAAAAACACATAACAAAACACAAACAAGACAAAAACAACAGAACACTACAAAGACAACCAAAAAAAAAAAACAAGAAAAATAAACACAACCAAAACCTAAAAAATTAAAAAATAAAAATAAAAACAACCAACAACAGACAATAAAAAAAACAAAAAATATAGAAAACACTCACCCATAAAAACACGAAATAACACAAACAAAGAGAAACCCAAGAACAAGAACGAAAAAAAACATAAGAACAATAACAAAAAACATAAAAAAAAAACAAAACAACAAAAACACAAGAACAACAAAAAACAACACAAAGAACACAAAAACAAAACAAAATAAAAAAACCCACCCACCTCAAAAAACTTGAAAAAAAAAAAAAGGAAAAAAGAAATAAAAAATGAACAAAACAAAGACCTATCTAGACCAGAAGACTATTAAGGCAAGAATAAACAGAGGAAACAAAATAAAGAATAGAATGAGCTAGGGAACTAAAAAAAACTGAATGAACCAAAGAGAAGCAAAAAAAAAAACAAGAAGAAACTAGGTACCTTCAGAACTAGAGCCATCCAAAGAAATGATAGAAAGAAGAGCTTCCCTAATTTTAGAAGCCCACCATATAGGAGGGTGGCCATAACAAGTAAGATCACCTTTTTCCAAAGCCGAATTAGCTAAAGCATCAGCACTCTTGTTTTGATATCTGACCATATGATTGTAATCAACTTTTAAAATTCCCATCTGGATTAACTGAATCTTCTCAATAAATCTATTTATTCTCCAATCCACCTTATGATTCTTAGAAAGATTCTTCAAGAGATTAATCATAAGTTGAGAGTCAGACTCTTGAAGACCTCTGAGGATACCATACCCCTCAGGAAGGTTATTGGAAATAATACCCAAATTCTTAGCAAAAGTAAAAACCAGGGAGCCATCTGAAAGTCTACCAATTCCTCCCACACTAGCTTTTCTAGGGTTCCCTCTAGAGGCTCCATCAGTATTGACTTTTCCAAAATCCTTAGGAGGAGGTTGCCAATTTCTATTTCTATCCAATTTACTAATACTCACATTCCCTTTAAGATGGTTGCCATTAGAAGGTTTAATATTCAATCTTTGCATCATTTGATCCCATATTTGGTGGGAGTTTTGGGGGTGATTAAGGAGATGATGGACTGATTCAACTAAGTTGGCTATGGTCTTTTGCCAAATATAGTGAATATCCTTACTATCTTGATTAAAAATTTGGATGTTCCTTTCATTCCAAATATTCCAAAGAAGAATGGTAGAACCCATCCAAACTAATTGCCTAATAAAATGATCAACACCCTCTTGATTAGGCCAATCCCTCCAAAGCTGTTCAAAAGTAAAAAATTTGGACCACTGTAAGCCAAGTAAAGTGGTTGTTCTCCTACACAACTCAAAGGCTAAAGTACACTCAATAAAAATATGGTTGATATTTTCTACATTCTCTTCACACATTTCACATCTAAAAGGGCCATGAAAACCATGCTTCATAAGTTTCTCACTAGTAAGCACCCTACGATGCAATAAAAGCCAATTAAAGAACCTCACCTTAGGCCAGAGCTTTTGAGCCCACAAATGAGAAAATATGTCAAAAGAATGGTTGGGATTATTATGGCATAAGGTCAAATAACCTTGAGAAACTGAATACTCACCTTTAGTAGTGTTGTTCCATCCAAAACAATCTTTTTCATGGGACCAAGAGAGGGATCTCATATGAAGGATGCCATGGATATCTTGTCTTTTCCTTTCTGGGATTTGAATAGGCCAGTCCTCAATAGGGATCCAATATCTACCAACCTTTGAATTACTAGTATGGTACCGACAATAATTAGCCACATTTATCCAATTAGCTCGGTGAAGCTCCTCCATCCAAGGCCTCCAATCGGGAAATTGAGTTATCAAAGGCTTGTGACCATCCCAAGAATCTTTCCAAAAATTTGCATGTTGACCATTATGAATGATCCAAAATATTTTTTTCTTTATAAAATCCTCACAAGTCTTAAGAACTGCTAAAATGGGAGAACCTTTGGTAGGAAGTTGATAGCGAACAAGGTCTTTAGGACTTTTGTTCTCAGCATATTTAGCACGGAGATTATTGGCCCAAAGAGAATTGGGGTTATGCAACATCCTCCAATATAATTTAGCAGCTAAATATTTGTTGTTATTAATTGAAGACCATAAACCTAACCCCCATTCACTCTTAGGAAGACATAAAGTATCCCATTTCACCAAGGCCCATTTTATTTTCTCCTTAGTACCACTCCAAAGGAAACATGACTGATTTGATCCAATTCTCGAAGAACAGCCTTTGGAATATTTAAAATGGAAGAAACATAAATAGGAATAGCTTGAAGGACTGATTTTACCAAGGTGATTCTACCCCCATAAGAAAGCCACTTGTTGGTCCACTTGCCAATTTTCTTCTTGACTTTGTCCAACAACCAATTCCAATCTTTATTTTTCTACCTTTGAATATTTATGGGAATTTGATAAATGTTTTAATGAAAATGTAAAGATTGATGAATTGGATGATGTTGAAATGAAGATGTGATGATGAAAATGCATTGATAATTGGATTGCAAGAATTTTTGAAATTTTGCATTATTTTGGAGTCTTTTTGAAGCAATTTTGAACAATTTTACAACATATTGGTTGCATATAAAATTTAACTACCCAAATCAATCCATGCTATCACAAAGAGTGATGAAATGATGAGATGGATGATTGGAATGATGAATGTTGTCATTTTGTAAAAATTTATATCATTTTGATGCATTTTGAAGTTTGTAAAGCGATTTTACGACTTTTGGTCACAAACAACAATTAAGCACCCAAATCAATTTTTGGTTTCACAAAACATAATATAATGGTGAAATGAATGCATGGACGTAATATGGGGTGATTTTTTGGAGGTAAGATACATTTTTGAGAATTTTAATCATTCTAAAAATATCCAAATCTAGATGTCAGCTAGTGTATGCATCATGCACAGACATTTATAAGAATTTGCCACTCTACAGATGCTAGTCAGTGTTTCAATGCACCATGTGAATGCCCATGGATGTTTGACCATATCAAAAACAAATATAAATAGTCTATAGAGGTAAAATAAAATTCATTCTTACATTCAAAAGTCTCAAAAGTTGTGTCTGAAGAAGAGTGAGTGAGTGGAGAAGTGTGGTGGAGAAAAGGCCACAGTGATGGAGGGAGTGGATGTTGCAGGAGTAGAAATGCAGGTGGATGAGGTAAGTGTCCTTGGCACTATTGTTTAGACTTGTGTAATTTTTTTTTTTATGCAATGAATGTGACATTAATGTGCTTGCATTATGTATATTTTATTCTATAATTGAGGATCTTGGAGGCTCGACATCGGTTCTCACCCCTCATATTAGATATGAGAAAGGTATTGCAAGAGGAGCATTTGAAGTGGTTGGAGGCCATGGGGCTAGCTAGAGCTACTTAGATTGATGTGGTGAGAGTTTAAAAGGGATATCTCTCTATTTTGGTAGAGATATGGGATCTAGATAGGGGGACATTTTAGCTCTCGATTGGTGAGGTGATAGTGACACTCAAGAATGTATACCACATATTTTGAGTTCCAATGGAGGGGTTACATGTCAAGGTTGGACATGATAAGGAGCATGATATGAGCTAGATATTTAGAGATCAATGGAGAGGTGTGAGTGTGAATGGTGGAGGGATCATATGCTTGGAAATGTATGCCAAGGAGTTAGAGGCATTGTCTACCTTGGTCATGTTCCTGTTGGTCAACATAATGGCACCTAATAGTATTGGCTATCGGTTCCCATGGAACATGATCAAGCTAGTGTATGATATGATTGATGAGCCTTAGGTGTATGCATGGGTGCATAATCTATTGGCTCAATTGTACTTAGAGTTGTATAATATGAGGATTTTGGGGTGAAATGGGCTAGGTTGGAGTGTATTGCTATAGTGTTAGGGATGGAATCACTTCAATGTGGCTTGGCCTATGGACCTATCTAGTGAGGCATGGGATCGAGAGAAACTCTATGCTTTGAGATGGTATGTTTTTAAGGAGTTATAGTTGAGTCATCCTAGCCATACTAGATAGGAGTATATATATCTATGGGTAATGCTAACATTTGATCAGGTGCAATGAAGACCATGGTGAAGTGTCATTTGAATTGGTGATAGAGAGTAGCTATGGAGAGTCTAGTAAGCTAGATGGATGGTTGCATGGCATACAAGTGAGGTGGAACTGATATAGTTTTTATGAGTGCTATGGTATTTTGGGCTATGATAGGGGATTCTTGAGGCACTAGTGTTGTATAGGTGTTTTCAGGTTGAGATGGGTCTACCTTGTGTGGAGGCATCATGGGTGACCCATGAGGATGATGAGGAGATAGATCTACCTAATATGGATGATGCAAGGACTACCACTGAGTATGATGTATGGTTCACTGCATAGCCATAATGGGTACCTAGTCATGTGGTGGATGAATGTAGTAGGAATGAAAATGATGCATAGGTCAAGGTAGAGGAAAAATATGAGGCTCCTAGACATCAGATATATCATCGATCTAGCAGTCAAGGTAGATGGGCGAGGGATGTAATAGAGAATCTTCCAGATATTGGAGGTGATGGTGATGGCATGGATGGTATAGAGGAGGTTCCAAAGAGACCTCCAGGTTAGGGTGATGAGGAGTGGATGAGGCTCAAATCTAAGTAGGATCAACTCTAATAGATGGTGGTGGAGCGAGATGTAGAGATATATTAACTATGGGTAGAGCCAGATACATAGGTGGTTGTAGGTGGAGATGAGGATAGGATCACGAGGCTCTAGATAGAGATAGAACAGATGGACCATAATTAGGGTAGGATGTACTACACCTTTGATCTTGATATGGATACATCTAGGATTGTAAGGATCAATTGATGTAGCACTACATTGGACTGCCAGATCGACCCTCCTCCATATCTAGGACTATTAGGCATAGTGAGTCTAGGTATAGTGACTCTAGGTCTAGGGCTCCATCAAGCTCACAGGGGTCTTCCTATAGGTATTAGCTAGTGCTTAAATGCATTTTTTAAATATGATCCTTGGTGCTCCATTGTATATAGCCTTCAAGCATTAATTGTACATACGATATCTATATATATATATATATATATATATATAGAAATGGCTTTTACTTTTATGTTATGCTTTTGTGTGGATGTTTTTGTGTGAATTCTTTTGTATATATGTGATGGATAATAATGCAATGATAATGTGTATGAATGTAGATGAATTAATGCTTCTAATAATCATTTGTAGTTTATATTTTACTTGACCATGTATAGCATTGTTGTTTAATTGGGGTCACCAAAATTGTGGCATGTAAAATGGAAGACTCATGTAATGATATGGATGTTGATATGGATGTGGATATGGATGCTAATATGGATGATGAGATATGGAAAACTGATTGTTTTGTAGAGACTCAGATATACTATTGTTATCAAACAAACTCACTAAATGCTATCTAATTTCCCTAAGACCAAATGTGTGTGTAGTGAATTCATTATACTGAATCATGAGTATGGTAATGACTTGAGGTAATTAAGAACCAATGTGTGTGTAAGTGATTTCATTAACCCACATTGAATAAATTGAAATGAAACCTATCATGGAGAAGATCAAGAAAATAGCTTGTTCATATGTGCAGTCAAAGATCTCTTCAAGAGAGACATGTTGCCATGCATGAGCGTACTCCACTGCTAGTCAAGTGTCTATAGTCCCGATGGAGATCAGCTTCATAGTCTAAAAATTTGATCTCTAAGCTTTGGGGATTCATAATACCTAATTGTCTGACTGGAAATGTAGTTCTATCCTTACAACTTGAGGATCTGTGGTGTGTGATTTGTAAAAGAATTAGAGTTTTGGGGAATCATATTATCAACTAAAGTGTGATGAGAATTTTACCTTATCCTTACTACTCATTATTGTATTTGGAATTAATTGTGATAGTGGTGAAGACCACTATTTTTATTTTTGGACTATGCGAATAATGGGACAAGTAAGGGATACCCTTTTCACTTTGAGGTTCAACCCAATCATGGTGTTATCCCTCTTTGACACAAGATATTTTTAAGATGTGTGATTGTGTTTGGTTCAAGATTGTCAGAGTCAATTCCCAGAACTCAAGATTTTCTTAGTGAAAATGTGTCTTGGTCCTAAATAAAACTCGACCTGTATTGGAGGTTGCTAAACACTAGTAATGGTTGAGAGACCGAAAACACCTAGGGATTATGGAAATATGGTTTGCAAATGATAATTTGAATTTATGAAATGGTGCAATGAAATGGATGATGATTTGAAGATGACCTTGATTAAGGCAACATAACTTTATTGGATCAATTATTGTCTAAACTGAATAAATGACCCCCTCATATGAAATGAAATGTGTGAAAGTGGTAGTGAATGCATTGTATGAAATGCAATTTACGAAATGTAGTGTGTGCAATGCAATCTGTAAAATGCAAAGTGTAAAATATAATGTGTAAAATGCAAAGTGTAAAATGTAATGTGTGAAATGCAAAGTTGTTTTGTGTATTAGTCAAGTATATATAGTGATATAAATCAAATTAAGCATAGAATAATTTCAAGTGGTTTGAGATCTTAGAATCCCTCTATATTAGCAAGCCTATAAGTTCCTTGACCCACTTTTTGAGTGAAAATGAATGGACCTAGCCAATTAGTCATAAATTTATCACAAAGGTGTGGCAATGCATTGGTATTTTGTTGATTTTCCTTAAGAAAAATATCTCCTACTTGGAATTCACATAGATGAACTTTGGTATTGTAAGCACACTTTAGGAAATCTTGATAAAATCATAAATGCTCTAAAGCATTGACCCATATTTCATCAAGAAGCGTGAGTTGGTCAAAACGTGCTTGTCTAGCAGTATTACCATCTATGAATTCTTGTAATGAAATTTGTAAAAAGGGGATCTCAAGCTCAAGAGGCATAATTATTTTGACTCCATAGACCATTGAAAATTGCATTGTCCCAGTAGGCATGTGGATGCTTTTTCGATAAGCCCATAATGTCAAGGGGATTTGAGTATACTAATCTCAATGATTTCCTTTGACTAGTTTCTTGAGAATAGTATTTAAGATCTTATTGGTAGCCTCATCTTATCCATTTGTCTGTGGATAGTAAGGAGTCGATAAACTATATTGTATATTATATTTCTCATAAAATGCTCGAAAATATTTGTTTTTGAAAGACTTGTCATTGTCAAAGATTATTTTTGAGGGAATACCAAAATGATAGGTGATATGATGAAGTATAAACTTGATAATTCGAGGTCCTATCATACTGGTTAGAGGAATTACCTCAACCCACTTTGTGAAGTATTCAGTGGTCATGATGATGAATGTATGTTGTCCAAGGAAGAAGGCAAGATTTTTCCAACCAAATCAAGACCCCATTGTGAAAAGGGCCAAAGGCTTTGAATAGGCTGTAATGCTTATGATGGTACATGAGTTAAATTAGCATGTTGTTGACATTTTTTTTTTGGTAAATAAAAGCCTTCATTAATTACCGGGTTTTGCAGGTTAACCCAAAACCTATTAAAATATCTAGCCTTCTACTGAGATTGTAGATCCTAGTCATCCTTGAAAATTTCTTACCATAACTTGTGTTGAATCCCCTACAACACATGACTAACAAGGCACACCCATACCTAAACATAAATATAAACATTACTTACATTGACAGGAAATTGAAGTTTGGAACTTTGCACTTGTGAAACATGTTGCTTGCCCATTTCCTATTCTCTGTCAGAATCCTCCAAGGCTTACACCCTGTTACCTTCATTTCCAATTTGGTATGATTTAGAGGGAAACCCCATAGTTATTACCAGCTCCATGGGGAAATAACACCCATTCATATTTCTCCTTAACAAGTAGGTTTCTTTTCATGACTAATAATGTTTTCCACTTCACGTGGCACACCTTGTGTCCATGTCACCAAACTACCAACATCAACACCTATGTTGGCTAATTTATTAGCTGACTTGTTGGCCTCATGGTACATGTGACGAGCCCTCCTGTTTTGTCTTTCCACAAAAAGAATCCTCACTTCATGGATGACTCCCTCGATTCTCCATGGAGGTTTTTTTCCATTGGTTAACAGGTTGATGATGTTCATCAAATCATCTTCAATCATCAAGTTACCTTGAGTTGCTTGGGCTACTTGCAACCCTCTCCAAAGGGCTCTAGCTTCTGCTTTGTTATTAGTTCTTATTCCCAATGGTTCAATGAAGGCCTTGACCATATTTCCTTGATGATCCCTAATTATTCCTCCAGGTCCAGCTCTTCCCGGTTTCTCCTTGGCTTCACCATCAAAATTTAGTTTGAACAAACCCTGGGGGGTGGCTCCCAAGAAAACCGATTTTTGGGATTGGGAAAAGGAATGGAAGGTTTGTCCTCAATACCTAAGGCCCGAGCTAATTGTTTTTCTTGGGGAGGAATTGAGTGGTTCTCATCCACTAAGGTGCTAAGGTTTTATTTCACAAAGACAATAATCCTATTGAGGATGGTTTTTGGGTTGTGAATGGTATCCTTAAAGGCTCTGTTGTGGGTGATCCACAACACACCCCAAAATTGGGGACCCACATTTTTGCAGGCTTGCAGAGAAGAATCTCGGTGACCTAGATGCTAAAATTGAAGAAAAGAGAAAAAATGCCTAAGTGTTGAAAAGTGTCGCGAAATCGCGACATGTCGCGAAATCGTGACTTGTCGCGCCATCGCTGCTGGAAACAGGAAAGTTGTCACGAAATCGCGACATGTAGCTCCATCGCTGCCGAAGAGGAGAGAAAAGAAAAATTGAAAGTTGTCACGAAATCGTGACATGTCGCTGAGAAGAAAAGAAATGGTGTCGCAAAATCGCGACATGCCGTTGAGAGGAAAAGAAATGGTGTCGCAAAATCGTGACATGCCATTGGAAGAAAATGAAAATGGTCATGATTTCGTGACGTGTTTTGCCGAACTGTATGGAAGATGAAAAGTGTCGTGATTTCGCGACGTGTTTTGCCGAACTGTACGGAAGATGAAAAGTGTCACGATTTCGCGATGTGTTTTGCCGAACTGTACGGAAGATGAAAAGTGTCACGATTTCGTGACGTGTTTTTCTGAACTGTATGGAAGATGAAAAGTGTCACGATTTCACGACGTGTTTTGGCAAACTGTACGAAAGATGAAAAGTGTCATGATTTCGTGACATGTTTTGGGAAAGAATACGAAAGGAGAGAGCGATAGCGATATCGCGACAGTTTGTGGCAAGCAGGTTCGGGGATAAAGGCGGTAGCGATATCATGACAGTTTGTCAAAAGAAGGCAAGAAAGTGATAATGGTCGCGATGTCACGACGTAAAGTTGCCAAGGAAGCCCGATGGAGAAATGGTAGCGATTTCGCTACAGCTTGGTGAAAAGGAATCCCGACGGAGAAATGGTAGCGATATCGCTACAGTTTGAGGAAAGAAGGTTCAAAAGAAAAAATGGTCGCGATATCACGACCAGATGCTGCCGAAGATGTACGGCCGGGAAGAGCGTCACGATATCGCGACATGTCACGATTTCGTGACATGCTGCATTTTCATTGCCAAGAAGGTGAACAGGCGGCATGCGGTTTTTATCAGTTTTTTTTGTAGAGTGGCGTTACAAAAGGCGCAGAGGACGTGTGACACGTGGCATGTAGGTGTCAGGTCTGCAGAAGCGTTACATGCAACGAAGGATTTTAGGTGTTTTGGCATTAAACATGGAATAAAGACAAGGAAAAGGTGGGAATTTGAAGGGTCACATGCAGGAAGATGAAACAAATCGACATAGGGAGAATCGAAGAGCCGTTTCTATTAGTATAAAGCCAGAAGTGTAGATTGAAGGAAGGGTTGGAAATTGCCGATTGCAGCGTTGCAGAGTGTTGTGGTTCATCCACAACACACCCCAGAAGTAGGGACCCACCTTTGTTTTTGCAGGTTTTAGGGAGGATCTCAAAGACCCGGATGCTAAAAATGAAGAAAAGAAGAAAAATGCCTAAGTGTTGAAAGGGTCGCGAAATCGCGACCTGTCTCTCCATCGCTGCAAAAATTGAAATCTGTCACGAAATCGCGACGTGTCGGCAGCAGGACAGAAAAGATGTCACGAAATCGCACGTGTCACGGACAGAAAAGATGTCACGAAATCGTGACGTGTCGCGGAGAAAAGAGCAAACAAAAATCACGAAATCGCGACGTGTCGACAGAAAAGGATGTCACGAAATCGTGACGTGTCGACGGCAAAGAAAAAAAGGATGTCGCGAAATCGCGACGCATTTTTTGGAAGCGTACGAAAAGTTGAAAGGGTCGCGAAATCGCGACATGTCGCGATATCGCGACCTGTCTCTCCATCGCTACGAGTTGCCGAGAGGAAGCACAAGGTTGAAGGTGGTAGCGAATCGCTACCACTTCGTGAAGCGGAGGCCCGAAGGAAAAGTGGTAGCGAATCGCTACCACTTCGTGAAGCGGAGGCCCGAAGGAAAAGTGGTAGCGAATCGCTACCACTTCGCAAAGCAGAGGCCCGAAAGAAAAGTGGTAGCGATATCGCTACCACTTCGTGAAAGAAAGGCCGGAAAAAGTGGTAGCGATATCGCTACCACTTCGCAAAGCAAAGGCTCAGAACCAAAGTGGTAGCGATATCGCTACCACTTCATTGAAAGAATGCTCGGAACCAAAGTGGTAGCGATATCGCTACCACTTTTTGAAAGGAAGGCTCGGAACCAAAGTGGTAGCGATATCGCTACCACTTTTTTGAAAAGAAGGCAAAGCAAAGTCGGTAGCGATATCGCTACAACGAGCTACGACGGGCGTACGGACCAAGAACACGTCGCGATATCGTGACATGTCACGATTTCGCGACATGTCGCGTTATCGCGGCTAGGAAACAGAAGAGGCCAAATGCAAATTCTGTCGGGATTTCCATGGGAAAGCGTTACGAAAGGTGCAGGAGACGCAGGACACGTGGCAGAAATGACAGAACCAGAGTAACGTTTCATAACAACAGTTACTGGCCACAGAGATCGAGCGTTACGATTGCATGCAAGGGTTAGAATACCAAAAGGCGGGAATTGAAGCGAAGGGTCCCGGGAGTCGAAACGAAGCGTCATGGAGCAGCCGAGAACGCGTGACAGAAAGGTTAAATAGCAGAAGTGTAGATGGATACAGGGGCTGGAGATTGTAACAAAAAAGCATTACTTATTGAAATAAAGGATTTTTCTTTGGTAACACGACTTTTGTGTGTAAAATCAAAAGGAGATCGAAGCCAAAACTATTGTTTTACTTGTCAATCTTTTCGTTGCATCATTTTGTCTTGTATCTATTTCGTTTACGCCATGGGATGGGTTACGATAGGTGAATGGTAGAATGATGCAGTTATATTCTTTTCCTTAGAGTCTTGCATCTGATCTGATTAGATTGTGTGTTAGTACAGATCTGATCGGTTGGGTTGTTTTGGGGATTTCATCTCTTAACTTGGGATTTTGCAGGGAGGAGATCGTGAACCATTTTAATATCCTTCATTATTTTCCAGTTGATTCAAAATAACAGTTTCTGTTTTATTCCTTGATATGCTTAATTTCATGTCAGAGACTAACACTGAAATAACAGAACTATTGAATATAGATAAAACGAACAAGTTAACCTTAGAATAAATTGTGAATATTAGAACATCAAAAGGATTTTTGTTTATTTTTTTTGATTAATCAAACAAGTCAAGATTACAAAGTTCATTAAGAATCAACAAAGGCCCCTTGTTAACAACTATCTGCAGGATTTTGAGTTATTCTGGGATATATCAGTTGCATGTATTAAATTGAATTCATTTTTTATATATGTAAAAGTTGTTTCACAAAGAAACTTGGAGAAATAATAAAAGGAAGGAAAATAAAATAAATTATTTCTTTGCAAGAAAGAGTCTTTTGTTCGAGACTCTAAGTTGCGTGTTATTATTTGTAATATGACAAATTAACGCTCAACATTTTGGCGCTAGAAGGAGGGCCTTATGTATTGCTTTGCAATTTTGATTTGTTCTAACAATTAACGTGGGTAGTTTTGTTTCCACCTATTGTGCTTGCAGGTATAACATTTAGACATTTTATCTGGCAGCAGAGTTGAGAAATCTTTTAGAGTCCTAGAGTTTCCAAGCTGGCCCAACCTGAGTACATTGCTACTAGGTCTAAAACCACAGGGGAAACTATCTTCCAAAGTCTTTCTCCCACTGCTAGGAGGCCGAAAAACAAAACATTAGAAGTTGAAATACCACCCAGTATACTTGAGTTAGGGATTTCTTTGGACTCAAGTGCCTTTAGTGGGCCTGAACCCTTAAGTTCAAGTGGGATAGTAACACCAGTTGTATCTGTCTCCACAGTTCCAGGAGTTCCAATTGTTCCCACAGGGTTGACACCTTTGAATAACATGGCCCAACAACAACAACAACAACAACCACCTGCCCTTTGGTATGGTGCTCAGAGTTCCCCTTTAGATATTCCCGGGCGAGTCCACGACTTGCCTAGAAACATTGAAAGGGGATTACCCAAATTCATTCATGATGGTCCAACAACAGCAGAAGATCATGTCCAAATCTATAAAGATTACATGTTTAGGCAGGGGGTTACTCACGAGGATGTTGCCTGTCGAGTTTTCCCTGCTAGTCTAGACCACATTGCTAACGAATGGTATCGAAATTTGCCAGCAGGGTCCATAACTTCATGGGCCCAGCTAGAAACTGCGTTCATAGGTCAATTCAGACAGTTAGTAGATCCCTCCATGACATACAATTTCTTCGTATCTTGCAAAAGACAAACCAATGAACCCATTCGAGCGTTCAATCAGAGATTTCAAAAGCTATATACGAATGTGACTCGTCACTTTGCGGTAGACCCTGCAATTGCCTTGCAGCTATACTTCGGAGCCTTAGATCCTTTAACATCTTTGTTGACTAGAAGGAACCCTCAGGTTACAACCCTTCCTTTGGCTTATGCAGAAACAATGACTCTCGAACAACAGATGAACCTGCCAGGCGCAGGATTGTCTCAATTGACTGGGATGGGACAATATGGCCCATACAGCCAATTTGCCATGATGAACCAGGTAGTAGCACCACGAGGCTCCGATGTTGAACAACTTCCAAACACCCACCCAAGTTACGCCATTGTCAGGTTATCCGAATGTTGTTGTTCAAGCACAGAGTTTGATTCAAAATAACTCGATGGGTTTGCATGGGTTCGGTATGGGCAATAATCTGTTGACCATGTCGGGGTTTGCTCCAATTAACATGCCAAGCTCAGCAACTTATCCAACAATCACTCCCATTCAAAGTGTGAATCCAGGATGGAATCCACCTGCCCAAACTCAAGCCATTCAAAATGGGAATCCGGGATGGAATCCACCTGCCCAAACCCAAGCCATTGTACCCAGTCCAGAGGTGGCTAATGCAGCCAACGCAACTGGACCTGCAATTGCAGTGCCTCAACCACAAGGGTCCGAAGCGGCCATAGAAAATATGAAAGAAACGTTGGCCAAGGTGTTGGTAACGGTGGGGAATGTCAATAAAAAAGTTGATCAGGCCATGGGACATAACCGACCTCACAACCATAGAGGAAAAGGAATGTACAACACGCAGCCTAACAACGGGCGGGTACCCAATCCCGTTGCCAACCGGGTAGACATTTCGGAAGAGCTGTGGAGATGCAGGATCTTGTGATAATGATTGCCCGCACTGTGGCCACGTGAAACCGGAGTCTATGCTAACGGAGGTCATACATTCCCATGAAAATGAAGAAGAGGAGGATGTAGAATTTTTTGGAAGCGAAGATGAAGAAGCTTTGGAAGTTCATACAAATAAACGTTTTGGGAAAGCAAATCACAAATATTACACTAGGAGTTCTAAAGAGCCCAAAACTTCCTCTGCTCCTCCTAATAATCAATTACTCCCTCCCGACCCTAAAGGAGATGTCAATCCCCCTCCTCCATCGAAGGTCGAAAAGTCTAAGATGATGCAAAACTTGCCAAATCCGAGAAAAGCTCACTTACGATTTGGTGGAAGATATGAAGAAGAATAGGGCCAATGTATCGATGTATGACATGGCCCGATTATTAGGCCAAGAAGTGAGTTCACCAAAAGGATTAAATCCATCTGCACAAGTTCATGAAGCTAAAAGTGTTGAGTCCCAAGTGGTTGTACAAAAAGAAAAACGAGATATACCTCCCTTTTTGGTAACCATTAGAATTGCAGGTAAAAACTTGCACAATTGTTTAATAGACTCAGGGGCCTCGGCTACTATCATGCCCTTAGAAATCTGTAAAAGATTGGGACTTACACCAAAGCCTTCTAGGAGCAGGGTGGTGCAGTTGGACAGGTCAACCATGGAGGCAGTAGGAGAGCTGGGTGATGTGCATATTCAAGTCAATTCAGAACCCAGAATTCAACAACGCATAGACATTTTGGTGCTCGATATTCCTATCAAATATGGCATGGTATTGGGAAGAGATTGGAGTAAGAACCTAAACGGTTACATTGTGACAGACTCTTCACACATGTGGCTACCTTGGAGGGGAGTGGCCAATCAAATTCGAATTGACAGTGAACCCCGACTCAAAGAGATGATCACAGATTACAACAAGCCGAACGAGATCCAGTACATTGAAGCTGAGTTGGGAGCATACTGTTTGGACATAGAAGCACTCGAAAATACCCATGATGAAAGGATGGGGCACAACTCTACTGAAGGACATCAAGACATTTGGACCTTAAGATTTGATGGATCCAGGTCCAGACAAGGAGCAGGAGCCGGTGTTGAATTGTCATGTTCGGACCAGGAGCCTATATTCGCTGCATACAGACTACAGTTCCCTGCCACCAACAATATGGCAGAATATGAGGCTTTGATTCTTGGACTACAGCTGGCCATTCGAAAGAAAATTAAATATATCAAAGTCCTTGGTGATTCGGAACTGGTGGTGAAACAAGTGAGGGGACAATACATATGCAAGGATAGGCGGCTCAGGCTTTACCGAACAAGGGTCAGAGATTTAATAGATGAGTTCGACGCCTTTAACATTTCTCTGATCTCGAGAAAGGGCAATCGTCTGGCAGACTCCCTAGCTGTAGCAGTGAGTATGTTGAAGCCAGTGGACCATAAGAAATGCAAGAAGTTCTCTATAGAGTTGGTCCCTTGTCCCTCTATACCAGATAATGTTACGAACTTCCAAGTATTTGATAGTGACAGGCACATATTTCATTTTGTCACTAATTCTGGTATATTTGAAAAGCAGTACATAGATGAAGAAGAAAGGGACGTAGAGGAGGTAGTTTCGAAAGATAAAAATCCTGTAAAAAACAACCGGATGCCTGATGAGATAGCTTCATTAGAAAAAATCTTTGATATCGGAAGCAAACCAAGAAAAGGTAAAAGGGTTCCATCTCCTGGAGAGGCCTGTGATTTGGTTAACATTGGAAGTGCAGAAAATCCCCGGGAGGTATTCATAGCAAAAGCATGTACCAAGCAGGAGAAGGATTCCATAGCAGATGCATTAAAAGAATACATAGATTGCATTGCTTGGAGTTATAAGGAGTTGAAAACCTATGATCAGAATGTCATAATGCACACGATTCCACTGAAGCCAGAGTCCAAGCCCTTCGAGGCAAAGACAAAGGCGAGTTAATCCATTATTAGAACCCTTGATAGAGAAAGAGGTGAAGCGACTGTTAGAAGCTAAGATCATCTTTCCCGTTAGGCATTCCACGTGGGTTGCTAACCTAGTCCCTGTGAGGAAAAAGAGTGGAGAAATAAGGTTGTGCATTGATTTCAGAAATCTCAACAAGGCATCCCAAAAGGACAACTACCCGTTACCCACCATCGATGAAATACTCCAAAAGGTAAACGGGTCGGAGATGATGTCATTCCTGGATGGTTATTCGGGATATAATCAGGTCCTTATCCATCCTAGTGATAGGATGAAGACTGCTTTTACGACAAAATGGGGCACCTTTGCATACAGGAGAATGCCCTTCGGACTATTGAACGCAGGTGCCACTTTCCAGCGAGCTATGGATTTTGCTTTTAAAGGGCTTATTGGTAAGTGCATCATTGTCTACGTCGATGACATTCCTGTATTTTCTAAGAACAGGGAAAGCCATGTCAAGGATCTTAAGAAAGTCTTTCAAAGATGCAGGGAACATGGTATATCTCTCAACCCAAAGAAGTGCATCTTCGGGGTAACAGAAGGAAAACTGTTGGGACATATAATATCTAAGGATGGAATTTCCATTGACCTTGAGAGAATAGAAGCCATACAACAAATTCCTCGTCCCAATAGCAAGAAGGGGTTGAGATCATTCTTCGGAAAGATCAATTTTGTCAAAAAATTTATAGCAGATTTTGCAGAGATAGCAAGACCTTTGAACGACATGCTAAAGAAAGAGGTCCAGATCATTTGGACAGATGAAAGGATAGAGGCTTTTGATAATATCAAGGATGCGATTTCTAAAGCCCCGATTTTGGTGAGTCCCGATTATACGAAGCCTTTCTATATCTACACATTTGCTTCAGATCACTCCTTTGCGAGTGTTTTAACTCAGAAGAGTGAAGGCAGCATTGAAAATCCCATTGCTTTCCTGAGTAGTCCTCTCAAAGATGCGAAACTGAGATATTCTACCCTAGACAAGCAAATGTATGCGCTGGTTAAGACTGTAAAAAAGTTCAGGCACTACATAGTCCACAATAGGGTCTTTGCTATCGTCCCAGATCCTGCTGTCAAAGCCATGTTCGTTCAGAATGAATTAGGTGAGAAGCGTGGTAAGTGGGTTTCAACTTTGCAGGAATTTGATCTGGAGATTCAATCGATGAAGATAGTGCGGGGGCAAGGGTTAGCCAAGGCAATCGCAGAGCAGGATCTCGCAATTCCTTGTCAACATTATGAAGTCGCGGATGTAACCAAGGAGGAGTGGTATGCAGATGTGGTGTACTATCTACTAAATGGTAGGTGTCCATCACTTTTGAATGCTACTCAGCGCAGAGCCTTGCGTTTGAAGTCTGCTAATTTTCTGGTTAGATCTGGCACATTATACAGAAAGAACCATGAAGGTATTTACCTTCGTTGCGTTGATCAAGAGGAGGCAGTGCGAATACTCGAAGAGTTTCATGGTAAACATGGGACAGGGCATGGGTCTGCCAATGCCACAGCCCATCAAATCCTCAGAGCCGGTTATTATTGGCCTCAACTATTCAAGGATGCCCATTCTCATGTGAGGTCATGTCACATATGTCAAACTGCAGCCAATAGGGATAGAAACGCTGCCATGCCTTTACAGTCAGTAATCGAGTCCAGACCTTTCGCGCAATGGGGCCTGGATTTTATTGGGATTATCAGCCCCAATTCCTTCGATACTCACAAATATATTCTGACGGCTACGGACTATTGCACGAGATGGACCGAAGCTATCCCCACAAAGAATGCTACTGCAGAGGTGGTCATTAGATTTTTAGAAGATAACATTGTCACTAGATTCGGGATGCCTAACTCCATCGTAAGTGATAATGGTTCGGCCTTTTCCTCTCTGGAGTTTGCTAATTGGGCATTTGATAACAGCGTGAGTTTAAAGTTCTCCTCCAATTATTACCCGCAAGGTAACGGATTGGCCGAGTCATCCAATAAGAATATGTTGACTGTCATAAAAAAGTTGTTGGAAAGGAATCCGTGGGACTGGCACAATAAGCTTAAGTTGGCCCTTTGGGCTGACAGAATCAGAGTCAAAGAAGCAATAGGGACATCTCCTTACCATCTGGTTTATGGACAAGATCCCATTTTTCCTGCAAATCTCAGATTACAAACGCTGCACTTCATGAAAGATTATTTTGGAACTAATGATAAACTTGAGTCTAGACTAACGCAATTAATGCGCTTGGATGAAAAAAGGGATGAAGCTATGCTTCATTTTAGTAAACACCAAGACATTGTAAAAATATGGTTTGACAAAAGGTCTAAGGCCAAGGCGTTTAAAATTTCAGATTTAGTCGTTGTTATGGGACAAAAGACATGAGAAGAAGGGGGAACATGATAAATTTGATTACCTTTGGTTAGGTCCCTACCAGATTTCGGAGATCCTAGGGGAAAATAGTTTTAGACTAAAAACCTTGGATGGAAAGGATTTGGCACTACCTATCAATGGGTTGCACTTGAAGCATTACTTTCAAGCATGAGGTAGTTGGGCTTTGTATTATATGTAATAACGCTGTAATTTCTTGCTTTCATTTTTCATGTTTAGGTGTGTATTATTCTTTTCTTTGACATGTCTAAGCTTTGTATTAATGTTGTGATCTGTTTCTTTGTGTGCAGATTTGATACTTAAGTGTGTGTTTCAAGAGATATCTAGTTTTGTGTCAATGCTGTAATTTAGTTTTTTTTGATGTGCAGATTTGATATGTTAGTATCTATTCATTTTTGTTTCAGGTTTTTCTTGTATTAATGTTGGGTTTTTGCGTTTGTGTGCAGGTTGGACATTTAGGCGGTGGTGTTCCTTTGATTTCCTTTTCATTGCCTTAAAAAAAAAAAAAAAAAGAAGGGAATAAAAGCTTGATGTTGAACACATGCCTAAGATTGGGAGAATATGAAACATTGGAATCATGTTGTAAGAGCTCCACATGTAATACAAACAGTTAATTTAGATCATTTGAAGCTTGTGATGCATGAAAAGGTCGGTTTTGCATGACAAATCATCTCATTTGCAATTCACGAAATAATGCATTCATGTTCCATCTCACTTTCCATACATTTTCACCGTAGTGGCATATGCATCTTAGGTGCAATTCATTTGAGTATGTTGAATCCTCTTAGGGTTATGTTATAACATAAATTTAAGTAAATCCTAAGGTTGGAAACTGAGTCTTGAAGTATCTAGGACCAAGCACGTTTCATACATTAAAAAGGATCTTGAGCAAAATGATCAAAACCTAACTTGGAGGAAAAGGTTGGGCGAAAATGGTTTTCATGTCTATCCTATTATGCAACATGATCCTAAAAACAGTGGTTTTGACCACTTCCATAGAGCTTAAAGCCTAAAATCAGAGTAGTAAGGATAGGGTTAAATTCTCATCTCGGTTGGTTGAGAATCTAATTCCCCAAAGCTTTGATTGGACCCACATGGAGTAGTAAGGATAGGGCATAAATTCTCATCTCGGTTGGTTGAGAATTTGATTCCCCAAAGCTCTTATATTTCATTTCGTATTAAATCTTAGATTGTAAGGATCGTACTATTTGTCCTCTGCAAAGGATGGGTAGTCATCCCCAAGGTTTAAGTAACAAGATTAATATTTTCCATTTACATTTAAAATCTTGGGTTGTAAGGATCGTACTATTTGTCCCTAACCGGGATGGGTAGTCATCCCCAAGGTCCAAGAAGTAAAATAAATAAATTTTTCCCATCTCATCCTTATATTGGATTGTAAGGATCGTACTACTTGTCCTCTGCAAGGGATGGGTAGTCATCCCCAAGGTCCAAAGAAATGGAGATAAGTTTTGGATTATGGGGTTAGATAGGCCCATGCATGACATCATGTCTTGCCTAAAAAGTAAGACCACTGATTGTCTAGAGGGTTAGACTAGCATGACCATTTCTTCCATAATTGGTTTAGTTATTTTGCTCAAAGTGAGGTAAAGAATTCTAAATCAGAATAGTAAGGATAGGGTTAAACTCTCATCTCGGTTGGTTGGGAGTCTGATTCCCCAAAGTTCTGATTTCACATCCACTTGCACATGGGTTCAAGATAGTAGGGACTCATAACCAACTTTGGGATATAATGAACCGTTCACTAGTGGATCCTAAGAGGGTTTGGCGAGTCTTGAATGTTTGCACATAATACTACAAGAGTGACTATGCATTTTCTCATGGCATATTCGGTAGGATACACAAATCATTCACAATTTCGCATATGCATTCATGCAAAACCGATGATGGAATGTGGATCAAATTCAAATGATAAGGAAAGGAATTCATTGCACACACCGAGCTAATACTTGATGATTCTAATAATTCATGTACTTCTGATTTTGGGCATTAGTTATATTGATTATGGGCTAACCCATGTTTTCAAATTTGTGATTTATGTTAGGTTGGGTTCTTACTAAAATGCTCAAGAGCATTTGACAGCAGAGTCGCCATTTGTTGTGGTTCATCCACAACACACCCCAGAAGTGGGGACCCACCTTTGTTTTTGCAGGTTTTAGGGAAGATCTCAAAGACCCGGATGCTAAAAATGAAGAAAAGAAGAAAAATGCCTAAGTGTTGAAAGGGTCGCGAAATCGCGACATGTCGCGATATCGCGACATGTGAAATCGCGACCTGTCTCTCCATCGCTGCAAAAAAATTTGAAATCTATCACGAAATCGCGACGTGTAAATCGCGACGGTCAGAAAAAGGATGTCGCGAAATCGCGACGTGTCGGCAGCAGGACAAAAAGATGTCGCGAAATCGCGACGTGTCGGCAGACAGAAAAGGATGTCGCGAAATCGCGACGTGTCGGCGGCAAAGAAAAAAAGGATGTCGCGAAATCGTGACGTGTCGGCGGCAAAGAAAAAAAGGATGTCGCGAAATCGCGACGCATTTTTTGGAAGCGTACGGAAAGTTGAAAGGGTCGCGAAATCGCGACATGTCACGAAATCGCGACCTGTCTCTCCATCGCTACGAGTTGCCGAGAGGAAGCACAAGGTTGAAGGTGGTAGCGAATCGCTACCACTTCGTGAAGCGGAGGCCCGAAGGAAAAGTGGTAGCGAATCGCTACCACTTCGTGAAGCGGAGGCCCGAAGGAAAAGTGGTAGCGAATCGCTACCACTTCTGAAGCGAAGGCCCAAAGGAAAAGTGGTAGCGAATCGCTACCACTTGAAGAGGCTCAAAAAGTGGTAGCGATATCGCTACCACTTCGAAGAAGGCGAAAAAGTGGTAGCGATATCGCTACCACTTCGTGAAGAAGGTCGAAAAGTGGTAGCGAATCGCTACCACTTCGCAAAGACAAAGGCTCGGAACCAAAGTGGTAGCGATATCGCTACCACTTCATCGAAAGAAGGCTCAGAACCAAAGTGGTAGCGATATCGCTACCACTTTTTGAAAGGAAGGCTCGAACCAAAGTGGTAGCGATATCGCTACCACTTTTTTGAAAAGAAGGCAAAGCAAAGTCGGTAGCGATATCGCTACAACGAGCTACGGCGGGCGTACGGACCAAGAACACGTCGCGATATCGCGACATGTCACGATTTCGTGACATGTCGCGTTATCGCGGCTAGGAAACAGAAGAGGCCAAATGCAAATTCTGTCGGGATTTCCACGGGAAAGCGTTACGAAAGGTGGCGGAGACGCAGGACACGTGGCAGAAATGACAGAACCGGAGTAACGTTTCATAACAACGATTCTCGGCGCAGAGATCGAGCGTTACGATTGCATGCAAGGGTTAGAATACCAAAAGGCGGGAATTGAAGCGAAGGGTCCCGGGAGTCGAAACGAAGCGTCATGGAGCAGCCGAGAACGCGCGATAGAAAGGTTAAATAGCAGAAGTGTAGATGGATACAGGGGCTGGAGATTGTAACAAAAAAGCATTACTTATTGAAATAAAGGATTTTTCTTTGGTAACACGACTTTTGTGTGTAAAATCAAAAGGAGATCGAAGCCAAAACTATTGTTTTACTGTCAATCTTTCCGTTGCATCATTTTGTCTTGTATCTATTTCGTTTACGCCATGGGATGGGTTACGATAGGTGAATGGTAGAATGATGCAATTATATTCTTTTCCTTAGAGTCTTGCATCTGATCTGATTAGATTGTGTGTTAGTACAGATCTGATCGGTTGGGTTGTTTTGGGGATTTCATCTCTTAACTTGGGATTTTGCAGGGAGGAGATCGTGAACCATTTTAATATCCTTCATTATTTTCCAGCTGATTCAAAATAACAGTTTCTGTTTTATTCCTTGATATGCTTAATTTCATGTCAGAGACTAACACTGAAATAACAGAACTATTGAATATAGATAAAACGAACAAGTTAACCTTAGAATAAATTGTGAATATTAGAACATCAAAAGGATTTTTGTTTTTTTTTTTTTGATTAATCAAACCAGTCAAGATTACAAAGTTCATTAAGAATCAACAAAGGCCCCTTGTTAACAGCTATCTGCAGGATTTTGAGTTATTCTGGGATATATCAGTTGCATGTATTAAATTGAATTCATTTTTTATATATGTAAAAGTTGTTTCACAAAGAAACTTGGAGAAATAATAAAAGGAAGGAAAATAAAATAAATTATTTCTTTGCAAGAAAGAGTCTTTTGTTCGAGACTCTAAGTTGCGTGTTATTATTTGTAATATGACAAATTAACGCTCAACACAGAGACAAGAGCTTCGTGCTATTCTGGGCCTGTACTTGGGCAATTTCCTTCTTTTTGTTCTAGAATATTTTTGCCTGGAACATTCTTTGAATGTAATTGACATATCATTTAATATAAAATACAGAGTATTGGCATCTCATTGATGAGAAAGAAGGAGTCATTTTGTGCATGCATGATTTAATGTTTTATCTTTCATTCCAGATTTCTGAGGCTTTTAGGTGAAGTTTAATGCAAGTGTGCTTGGTTGCTTCATACGAATGCCTAAGTCTGGAATTACAGTAGAAACCCTAGAGACCAGCACCTAATTTATTTGGATTGTGCGAGTTTGCAGGTTCATTAGATTAGGTTGCATGCATAAAACCTCATTATCTTCGATTTCATCGAATTGATGGCAGCATTCTGACTGTAGTTTAGTTTCTTTTTCATTTACTTTTTTGTTCAAACCCTTGCTTTATTTTCTGCAATTTAATTACTGTATCCAAATAAATAACCGAAAATCCATCAAAATCCAAGATTAAAGTACAATTATTCAATTTGAGTCCACTGTAATTTCAAATTAGATAAACCCTAGTGCCCCTTGTTAACATCCACTTGCAAACCCTAAGATATTCCTGGCATTTCATTTGAACAACATTATTTAAGCATAACAGGAACCTTGGAGAAAGTTCTTTTCTTTGCAAGCAGAGGATTTTTGGACTCAGATCCTACCGGAGAGTGTGCTTTCACAACCGGGTGAAAACACCACTCAACAGATTGGCGCTAGAAGGAGGGCCGAATTGGTTTATCTATTTTGATTTTCATATCTGAATATTTTGTTTTTGATTCAATTCTGAAATTATTTACGGCTAAACTGCAACATCGTTTTTTGTTTTTGTTGCAGGTTTTCTTCGAAATAGCCGAGGGTTTCTTCAGGCAGGCTGGACCCACCACGCCGTATTGCGACCAGGTCTCAAACAACCGGAGAAACCATTTTTCATGACCTTACTGGTACTCCCAAGGGTAAAGCCAAGCAAGTCGTAAGCACACCAGTCGCAAAAGGCCTATTTTCTCCAGGAACGTCGAGTGGACCTACGCCAGTAATATCCTTTGCCCCTAGTGTGCCTATAGTTAGTAATATTTCTACTGCTATTGTAGGTCTGTCTACATCAATTCTGAGTCAAATGGCTCAAGCTCCAGCAGCTCCTTGGTATGGAGCTAACAATACTCCTTTGAATATTGCTGGGGATATCCATGAAATCCCCAAGAACATTGAAATATTTTTGCCTAAATACAAGCCAGATGGCCTAAGAACAGTAGAAGAACATATCCAAGCCTATAGGGATGTTTTAATTAGGCTGCAAGTTCAGCATGAAGATGTAGCCTGTAGACTTTTCCCCATGAGCTTGGATCCAATAGCATATGAATGGTATATATGCTTGCCAACTGGTTCAATCACCTCTTGGACACAAATGGAAAATGCCTTTGTCAATCAATTTAGGTCACCCTTAGATCCCGCAACTATTTACAATCAGTTTATTACATGCAAACGGGGCCAAGGGGAACCAATCCGAATGTTTAATCAGAGATTCCAAAAGAACTATAACAGAGCAATTAGACATTTTGCCATCGATCCCGCAGTGGCTTTGCAGATATATTTTGGGGCATTGGACCCCATGACAGCTATGTTTGCAAGGCGTAATCCTCAGGTCACCATGCTGGCTTTGGCCTATAATGAAGCCATGACTATTGAGCAGCAATTGACATCGCAAGGCTACGGGTTTACCCAGATGCCTATGATGGGACAGTGTGCTCCATATGGTCAAGCTCCCCAGGCAAATCAACTCATGGCACCACAAATGCCAAGTATGAATGCCTTCCCATATCAGCAGCCGTATCCACCAGCACCCGCATATGCACCCATTCCAATCCAACCAATCACAGCCATTCCACCTATTCCTGCATTTTTGTAGAACAGTCAATCAACTACGCAGGAAACTAGTCAAGTCAATCCTCAAGCCATAGTTCCTGTTCCGAATCCAATCCCGATTCAAGGTATTAATCCATATGGGAATCAAATTCCTCAGAACCCGACCCAAATGTGGAATCAAGACCCCATTAATTATGCGAATCCAATAGGGGTTAACAACAATATGATTCCACCGAAGGATGTTTTTTCGAAAGTCGAAGAGCTCAAGAAACTAGTGCATAAACTAAGCAATGACAGGGTTCAACAGCAGAAGTATGAGTCCCATGCCCCTCACCCAAATCAGAATTTTAACAATAGAGGGAGGCACTGGAACACCAAGCCAAACAATGGGGGAGTTCTGCTCCCATTGCTAATCAATTAGATGCTTATGCAGGCCCTAGCCAATCCAATTCTCTTTTGAATCTTTCAGATTTGGCATGGGAAAGGGGGTGCAGGTTACATAACACAAAAGAACACAATGAGAAGAATTGTCCTGAGATTGCTAGATACACTCATTGTCTTCAGGCACAAGTTGATGATTTGGAACTAGTATCAAATGAGGATCCATCGTATCATCAAGATGAAAATATTATGGTGATGGAAACAGTATATCACCAAGAGGGTGAAAGCGAGGAGGAAGAAGACGAAGTTTTGGAACAGGAGGTGCAAGATTTTCGAGATTTCAGAAAGGGGACTCATGGGTACCATTTGAGGAGTAAATCTAAAGCCCCTAAAACCTCATCAACACCTCCAAACAATTCTATTCTTCCTCCAGATACAAAGGCAAGTAACAACCCTCCCCCTCCACTCGGAAGAGAAATGTCCAATGACGTCCAGAAGACAGTCAAATTTGAAAAACCAAATTATGACGTGGTGGAGGATATGAAGAAGTCCAAATCTAGCCTTTCATTCTTGGACGCAGCTAAATTGCCTGGTCAAAAGGAGGCGTTGATAAGAGCTTTGAACTCACCTGATCCGATGTGGAAGGAAAAAAGAGCTGAATCCCATCTGATTTTGCGAAAGGAGAGAAGGGATGTCCCGCCATTCTTATTGACTATGAGAATTGCGGGTAAGAACTTGCATAACTGTTTGGTGGACACGGGAGCCACGAGCAACCTCATGCCTACGGAGATATGCAAAATGCTAGGTCTGCGACTATTTCATCCAAATGTACAGATCCTACAGCTGGACAGATCAGAAGTAAATGTAGTGGGGACTTTATATGATGTCAAGATTCAATTGAATTCTGAACCCAGGGTTCAACAGGTTGTGGACATTTTGGTGGTTAATATCCCGAGTAGGTATGGAATGCTACTTGCTAGGGATTGGATGAAAACGTTGAATGGCTATTTTGCAACAGACTGCTCGCATATGTGGCTACCATGGAAGGGAATTGCAAATCAAATAAGAGTGGAAAACGAACCGAGGCTTAAAGAGATTATAACAGATTTTAACAAGCCGAATGAAGTTCAGTTTTTTGAGCCAGACTTAGGAGTCTATGCGCTTGATGTTGAGGAAGCTGCTGAAGAGTTTAAAGAAGAAGTGTGTCATGGTCATTCTTCTGAAGAAAATGATTACACGTGGTTGCTCAAGTTCGATGGATCAAAGTCTAGACAGGGAGCAGGAGCTGGAGTCGAGCTCACTGGTCCAGGAGGTAAACCATTGCTAGCTGCTTATAGACTGCAATTTCCTTGCACAAACAATGTGGCAGAATACGAAGCATTGATCTATGGTTTACGTCTAGCATTGAGCAAACATGTTAAATGCTTGAAGGTTTTGGGAGATTCTGAGTTGGTTGTCAAGCAAATCAAAGGACAGTATACATGCCACGACAAAATACTGAGCCTTTATAGAACTAGGGTTATGGATCTCATGGAGGAGTTTGATGCATTCAACATAGCCCTTATTTCTAGGAGAGGAAATCGAATAGCAGACTCTCTTGCAGTCATCGCGGGCATGTTAAACCCGGTGGATATAAAAAGATGTAAAAAGTTTTCCATTGAGCTGGTTCCTTGTCCATCAATACACGATAATGTAAAGAATTTCCAGGTTTTTGAAAGTGACAGGCACATCTTCAAGTTTGTCACAAACTCGGGTATTTTTGAAAACCAGGTGATTGATGAGGAACAAAGGTGGCGAGGATGAAACAGAAGAAAGTGAAGCTGCGTATCAATCCAACAAAATTCCTAAAGACGTGGTTTCATTAGAAAAGATGTTCGACATGGAATGCAAGAACAAGAAGAGAAAAAGAGTCCCACTCCCCAAAGATGCATGCGATTCAATTAATCTAGGGAGTGCAGACAATCCAAAGGAGGTGTACATAGCAAAGGCATGTACAGAGGAAGAAAGGAGCAACATAATACAGGCATTGAAGCATTACATAGATTGTATTGCTTGGAACTACAATGAGTTGAAGACTTACAACCAGAACATTATCACACATACCATTCCTTTGAAGCCAGACTCCAAGCCTTTTAGGCAAAGACAACGAGTTGTTAACCCGCTATTGGAGCCTTTGATCGAAAAGGAGGTTAAAATATTATTGGAAGCGAAAATCATTTTTCCTGTTAGGCACTCAACCTGGGTGGCCAACCTCGTTCCAGTAAGGAAAAAGAGTGGAGAGATTAAGTTGTGCATAGATTTTCGAAATCTTAATAAAGCCTCTCAAAAAGACAATTATCCATTGCCATCAATTGATGAAATTCTGCAAATGGTAAATGGATCTGAAATGATGTCCTTTCTCGATGGATATTCTGGGTACAACCAAGTTCTTATACATCCAGATGACGGGATGAAAACGGCCTTCACTACCAAGTGGGGGACATTTGCATATAAGAGAATGTCGTTCGGACTTGTTAAATGCTTGGTGCAACTTTTCAACGCGCCATGGATTACGCATTCAAAGGGCTAATAGGCAAATGCATCATCGTGTATGTGGATGATATCCCAGTTTTCTCGAAGAAGAGAGAGGATCATGTTAAAGATTTGAAGAAAGTGCTTCAAAGATGCGAGAGAACATGGAATTTCCTTAAATCCCAAAAAGTGCATTTTCGAAGTAACAGAAGGGAAATTGTTGGGTCACATCATTTCAAAAGAGGGCATATCCATCGACCCAGAAAGGATACAAGCTATCCAAAACCTACCTCTCCCGAGCAGTAAAAAAGAACTGAGATCTTTCTTTGGGCAAGTCAATTTTGTGAGGAAGTTTATCTCTAGCTTTGCTGAGATAGCCAAACCTCTGAACCAGATGCTCAAGAAAGATGTGGATGTAAAATGGAACGAGGAAAGTAGAGTGGCTTTCTAGAATATCAAAGATGCCATTTCCAGAGCCCCTGTCCTTATAAGCCCAGACTACTCCAAGCCTTTTTATATTTATGCTTTTGCATCAGAACACTCCTTTGCGAGTGTCTTAACCCAAAAAGGTGAGGATAGTGCCGAAAAACCCATTGCATTTTTAAGTGCCCCCATGAAAGACGCTCAATTAAGGTATTCAATCCTTGATAAGCAAATGTACGCACTTTTTAAAACTGTGAAAAAATTTAGGCACTACATCGTGCATAGCAGAATTATCGCCATCGTGCCCGATTCTGCTGTCAAGACCATGTTTTTACGGAATGAACTAGGTGAGAAGAGAGGAAAGTGGATTTCAACCATCCAAGAATTTGATCTCGAAATCCAATCAATGAAACTAGTTCGAGGACAGGGACTGGCGAAGGCGATCGTAGAAAATAATCCGCAAATAACAGGTCAATGCTCAAATACGAGAATACATGGCTAAGGACGAGTGGTATGTTGATATTGTGCAATTTTTATTGAGTGGTAAGTGTCCTTCTAATCTGAATTCAACACGAAGAAGAGCCTTAAGGCTTAAATCTATCAATTATCTGATAAAATCTAGTGTGCTTTACAGGAAGAATCATGAAGGTATCTACCTGAGGTGCTTGAGCAAAGAAGAAGCTGCCGGGGTGTTGCAGGAATTTCACGGGAAACATGGAACTGGTCATGGTGCAGCCAATGCTACAGCACATCAAATCCTGAGAGCAGGATACTACTGGCCACATATTTTCAAGGATGCGCATACCCATGTACGATCTTGTCACATCTGTCAAGTGGCTGCAAATAGAGAGAGAAATGCAGCCATGCCGTTGCAGCCTGTAGTCGAAATGAGACCGTTTGCACAGTGGGGACTAGATTTCATCGGGGTTATTAACCCAAATTCTTTTGATTCTCATAAATTCATTTTGACAGCTACGGACTACTGTACAAGGTGGACAGAAGCGATTCCTACTAAACATGCCACCACAGATGTTGTGATTAAATTTCTTGAGGATCAGATTATAACAAGATTTGGAATGCCCGACTCTATTGTCAGTGACAATGGTAAAGCTTTTATTTCTACACAATTTGCAGATTGGGCATATGATAACAAAGTGAGCTTAAAGTTTGCATCCAATTACTATCCTCAAGGAAATGGGTTGGCCGAGTCTTCAAATAAGAATTTGTTGAATACTATTAAGAAGTTCTTGGAAAAGAACCCTCGGGATGGCACGACCAACTAAAGTTTGCCCTTTGGGCGAGATAGGACCGAGTGAAAGAGTCCATAGGGAATACTCCCTATCATTTGGTCTATGGGCAAGACCCGATATTTCCAACAAATTTGAAGTTGCGAGACCTTACATTTCATACAAGAGTACTTGGGGACGAGATGATCAAGTTGAAGCCGAGTTGAGCCGGTTGTTGCACCTTGATGAAAAGAGAGAAGAGGCCATGAATCACATGAATAAACACCGAGCGAGTTATCAAGAGATGGTTTGACAGAAGGGCCAAAGTTAAATCATTCAGAATTTCAGATTTGGTATTACTATGGGACAAAAGACATGAGGAAAAAGGGAATCACCAAAAGTTTGATTGTCTTTGGTTGGGCCCATATCAGATTTTAGAGATTCTTGGGAAGAATACCTTCGAGGCTAAAAACATTAGAAGGGGAAGATTTCATGCTACCGGTTAATGGGCAGATTTTAAAGCATTATTTTAGCCCTTAGGTTGTGAGACTTTGATATTATTCTTTTGATCTTGGTGGGGGATTTTCAGATTTTGTTTTTTATTGTTTAGGATTGTTAGTCTAGCTAGGATTTTGGTTATGGATTTGATTTCAATTGACATGTGTGTTAATTTTGAAAAAAAATAAAAAATAAAATAAATAATAATAATAAAGAATAAAAAATTGAGATGTCAACTTATGCTTAAGGTTAGGAGAATATGAAATATTGGAATTGTCTTGTAAAAGCTCCACAAGTAACACAAACAGTTTAATAATATTGTTTGATTTTGTGATGCATGAAAGAATCAGTTTTGCATGACAATTCATTCCATTTGTAATTCAAGAAATAATGCATTCATGTTCCATCTCACCTTACATACATCTCATCTTAGTTACATATGCATCTTAGGTACAAGCCATTAAAGTATGTCAAATCCTCTTAGGGTTGTGTTATAACATATATGTAAGTAGCTCCTAAGGTTGGAAGCTGAGTCTTGAGATATCTAGAACCAAGCACGTCTCATACATTAAAAAGGATCTTGAGCAAAATGATCAAAACCTAACTTGGAGGAAAAGGTTGGGCGAAAGAAGTTATTCATGTCTATCCTATTATGCAACATGATCCTTAAAACAGTGGTTTTGACCACTTCCATTAGGCTTAAAGCCTAAAATCAGAGTAGTAAGGATAGGGTTAAATCCTCATCAAACTTAGGTTGAGGATCCAATTCCCCAAAGCTTTGATTTGACCCACATGGAGTAGTAAGGATAGGGCATAAATTCTCATCTCGGTTAGTTGAGAATCTGATTCCCCAAAGCTCTTATGTCTCATTTCATAATCAGTCTTGGATTGTAAGGATCGTACTATTTGTCCTCTACAAAGGATGGGTAGTCATCCCCAAGGTCTAAGCAACAAAATTAATATTTCTCATCTAAAGTTTGGATTGTAAGGATCGTACTACATGTCCCTAGCCAGGATGGGTAGTCATCCCCAAGGTCCAAGAAGTAAAAAAAAAATATATAATAAATAAATTTTTCCCATCTCATCTTTATTTTGGATTGTAAGGATCGTACTACTTGTCCTCTGCAAGGGATGGGTAGTCATCCCCAAGGTCCAAAGAAATGGAGATAAGTTTTGGATTGTGGGGTTAGATATGCCCATGCATGGCATCATGTCTTGCCTAAAAAACAAGACCACTGATTGTCTAGAGGGTTAGACTAGCATGACCATTTCTTCCATAACTGGTTTAATTATTTTGCTTAAAGTGAGGTAATGAACTCTAAATCAGAATAGTAAGGATAAGGTTAAACTCTCATCTCGGTTGGTTGGGAGTCTGATTCCCCAAAATTCTGATTTCACATTCACTTGCACATGGGTTCTAGATAGTAGGGACTCATAACCAACTTTGGGATACAATAAGGTAATGAATTAGTGGATCCTAAGAGGGTTTGGCAATCTTGAATGCTTGTACATAGTAATAGAAGAAGGACCATGCCTTTTATGGAAGCAAATCTCCTTGCACATTCATTAGGGTACACAAATCAGTCACCATCCCATATATGCATTCATGCAAAACTGATAATGGAATGTTGATCAATTTCAAACGATAGGGAATGAAAGCACATTGCACACATTGAGCTAATACTTGATGATTCTGATGATTCATGTACTTCTGATCTTTGGGCATTTGTTATTTTGCTTATGTGCTAACATATATTTGCGAGTTTGTGATATGTTTCAGGTTGGGTTCTTACTAAAATGCTCAAGAGCATTTGACAGCAGAGTCGCCATTTGTTGTGGGTGATCCACAACACACCCCAAAATTGGGGACCCACATTTTTGCAGGCTTGCAGAGAAGAATCTCGGTGACCCAGATGCTAAAATTGAAGAAAAGAGAAAAAATGCCTAAGTGTTGAAAAGTGTCGCGAAATCGCGACATGTCGCAAAATCGTGACTTGTCGCGCCATCGCTGCTGGAAACGGGAAAGTTGTCGCGAAATCGCGACATGTAGCTCCATCGCTGCCGAAGAGGAGAGAAAAGAAAAATTGAAAGTTGTCACGAAATCGCGACATGTCGTTGAGAAGAAAAGAAATGGTGTCGCGAAATCGCGACATGTCGTTGAGAGGAAAAGAAATGGTGTCGCGAAATCGCGACATGCCGTTGGAAGAAAATGAAAATGGTCACGATTTCGTGACGTGTTTTGCCGAAGCGTACGGAAGATGAAAAGTGTCACGATTTCGCGACGTGTTTTGGCGAACTGTACGGAAGATGAAAAGTGTCGCGATTTCGCGACGTGTTTTGCCAAACTGTACGGAAGATGAAAAGTGTCGCGATTTCGCGACATGTTTTGGCGAACTATACGGAAGATGAAAAGTGTCACGATTTCACGACGTGTTTTGCGAACTGTATGGAAGATGAAAAGTGTCGCGATTTCGCGACGTGTTTTGGCAAAGCGTACGGAAGATGAAAAGTGTCGCGATTTCGTGACGTGTTTCGGGAAAGCGTACGAAAGGAGAAAGTGGTAGCGATATCGCGACAGTTTGTGGCAAGCAGGTTCGGGGATAAAGGCGGTAGCGATATCGTGATAGTTTGTCGAAAGAAGGCAAGAAAGTGATAATGGTCGCGATGTCGCGACGTAAAGTTGCCAAGGAAGCCCGACGGAGAAATGGTAGCGATTTCGCTACAGCTTGGTGAAAAGGAAGCCCGACGGAGAAATGGTAGCGATATCGCTACAGTTTGAGGAAAGAAGGTTCAAAAGCAAAAATGGTCGCGATATCGCGACAAGATGCTGCCGAAGATGTACGGTCGGGAAGAGCGTCGCGATATCGCGACATGTCACGATTTCGCGACATGTCGCGTTTTCATGGCCAAGAAGGTGAACAGGCGGCATGCAGTTTTTGTCGGGTTTTTTGCAGAGTGGCATTACAGAAGGCGCAGAGGGCGTGTGACACGTGGCATGCAGGTGTCAGGTCTGCAGAAGCGTTACATGCAGCGAAGGATTTTAGGCGTTTTGGCGTTAAACATGGAATAAAGACAAGGAAAAGGTGGGAATTTGAAGGGTCACATGCAGGAAGATGAAACAAATCGACACAGGGAGAATCGAAGAGCCGTTTTCGTTAGTATAAAGCCAGAAGTGCAGATTGAAGGAAGGGTTGGAAATTGCCGATTGCAGAGTTGCAGAGACAAGAGCTTCGTGCTATTCTAGGCCTGCACTTGGGCAATTTCCTTCTTTTTTGTTCTGGAATATTTTTTGCCTGGAACATTCTTTGAATGTAATTGACATATCAGAGTATTGGCATCTCATTGATGAGAAATAAGGAGTCATTTTGTGCATGCATGATTTAATGTTTTATCTTTCATTCCAGATTTTTGAGGCTTTTAGGTGAAGTTTAATGCAAGTGTGCTTGGTTGCTTCATGCGAATGCCTAAGTCTGGAATTACAGTAGAAACCCTAGAAACCAGCACCTAATTTATTTGGATTGTGCGAGTTTGCAGGTTCATTAGATTAGGTTGCATGCATAAAACCTCATTATCTTCGGTTTCATCGAATTGATGGCAGCATTCTGACTGTAGTTTAGTTTCTTTTTCATTTACTTTTTTGTTCAAACCCTTGCTTTATTTTTTGCAATTTAATTACTGTATCCAAATAAATAACTGAAAATCCATCAAAATCCAAGATTAAAGTACAATTATTCAATTTGAGTCCACTGTAATTTCAAATTAGATAAACCCCAGTGCCCCTTGTTAACATCCACTTGCAAACCCTAAGATATTCCTGGCATTTCATTTGAACAACATTATTTAAGCATAACAGGAACCTTGGAGAAAGTTATTTTCTTTGCAAGCAGGGGATTTTTGGACTCAGATCCTACCGGAGAGTGTGCTTTCACAACTGGGTGAAAACACCACTCAACAGGCTCTATGGTTCCTTTCTAGCCAAATCTACCAGAGAAAATGATGCCAATAGAATTTCCATAGGTACTTAAGTTTTAGGCTAACAAAGGGTTGAGGCCATTGATGGAACACTTCAGATATAAGAGCATGTTTAACCCACGAGATCCTAAAGGCTTGGAAAAGTTCATCTAGGATGGAATTCGCTACCGGAAACTCCAAAAACAAGTGTTGGGTTGTCTTCCATCCTGGCCTGCACATGTAGCAACGGTTAGCAATAAACATACCTTTGGATAACATATTGTCCATAGTGAGGATTTTTCCTTGAATCACCAGCCATGAAAAAAGGATATTTTAGGAATTAAGCCTTTGATCCAAACCAAACTCGGTTGAAATTGTTGACCTTCCACATTGAGAAGCAAATTATAGGCAGACTTAATTATGAAGTCACCACTTTCAGTCTCAGCCCAAACAATGTGATCTTCATCCTCTCCAGAGGGAATAATTTGCTAAGTTAAAATGTTATAAAGCTCTTCAGACTCCACTTCAAAACCCTGTACTCTAATGTGTTTCCACCTGTTGATATTTATATCCTACCACATATAATTTGCAACCTTCTTCCCAATATGCTGCTCCATATGCTCTTGAATCCTAGCCAAACAAGGATTCTGGGATAACTCCTCAGCTCTCACCCACCGATCCTTCCAAAAGTCTATTATTTGCCCATTTCCTAGAATCCACCTAAGACCTTTCTTGAATTAGAGTCCCCTTCCTTTAGCCATAATGCCCTTGATTTCTACCTCCAATACATCTCCTCACAAGCTAAAATATTATAAAACTCACAAAGGGTTTCCTTCTCTTCAGTCCTTATCACATCATCATAGGTTCCATTTTGGATTTTGCTTTCAATTATTCTCAATTTTTCCCCCACTGCTCTCTTATTCTCAAAAATATTTGCAAAGACTTATTTATTCCATATTCTAAGGTTGTTTTTCACCATCTTAAGTTTTTGAGATAGTTTGAAGGAAGCACTTCCCTGGATAGGCTGTTGCCACCATTCCTCTATTCATTTCTTGAAGTTTGGATGTTTAACCCACATTGACAGAAATCTGAGTGGCTTTTTAAAGGAGTTAGCTTGAAATACCTCCCATAGAATAATATTATGGTCTGAAGTGCATTTAGGAAGGGCTTGTAATGCTGAATCACCAAACATTGTTGTAGCTTCCTTGGATAAAAAAAACCTGTCCAACCTTTCTTGAATCATCTGACTTCCTATCCTCTTGTTACTCCATGTAAATTTGGCTCATTTTAGTCTTACATCCATCAATTCATTTGTGTTAATGAATTCATTAAAGTCCTCCATACTCCTTAAGGGAAAACTAGATCCTCCCTTCTTATCAGATGGGTAAATGGGGGTATTGAAATCTCCCCCAATCACCCAAGGAATGTCTTTAAAATCTTGGCTCAAATGCCCCAAAAACTCCCACAGTTAAGACCGCCCTTGGACAGAAGTGGGGGCATAAACATTTGACATAATCCATTTCTTATTAGTATCAAAATAATGAAATAATATGCTTAAGACTCTTTCATTTTCCTGAATAATACTTCATTCTATTTTAATAGGATTCCATAAGATCATGAGGCCCCTAGATGCTCCTCTCGCCTATTGAAAGGCCACTTCCCCTTGCTTCCAAATCCTTCTAGCTATAAGTTTTGATTGTGCCACATCTGTTTTGGTTTCTTGAAGAAAAATGATAATAGGATTCCAATCCTTCCTTATAGACTTCACCATCCTTTATTTTGGTGGGCCGTTTAGGCCTCTCACATTCCATGAGAGAACCTTCATTTAGACTGTTTGATATTTTTCCCTGCCCCCTTCCCTGAGCCAAAGGGGGTTTGTCAATTTTGCTATTATCCTGGCCAGGAATAGCTTGCTATAACAATGTTCTTTGCTTTCTATTTGCAATTTCTTCATTGATTCTCATTCTATAGTGCTCTGCTATAGATATTTTCTCTTTATTTCTTTCACTTCCATAATATATCAGAGGCTTGGTGGTGCTTCTAGTCTATTTTGGACTGAAATGAGGGGGCATATACTGTGATAGTCTAGGGCTTGAACCTTCTTCCTCATTTTGGGGGTTTTCAATTCCCACTTCATCCTCAGCCTTGTTTTGGTTCACCTCTCCTATCTGGTTCCTAAATAGTGAGCTTTCCTTCAAGGAACCTTTTACCATTAGGCTCATCTGATAAGGGATAGTTTGCTCCACTACCAAATTAGGATCTGCATTCCTGCCTCTTGTTTCCTCAACTTCGACTCTTGACTCTATTTTTTCCATGTTTAAACTAAAATGACCTGGCAATTTTTCTTCATTTTGAGCATAGCTTTTGGGGATTTTTGTCATAACTTTGGATGGTCCCGATTTGGATGGGGAGTCTAGGGTTTTAGGAAACTTGACACTGATGGTATTATCCTTACTGTTTTATTTTTCAACTTCTAGATTTTCTAGGATATCAAACATGTTCAAGCTGGGATCTTTATTACATACGTTATGGTTTTTGCCTCCCTCATTATGTTGCTTTCCTTTCTCCTAGATTTTGTGTTAGCTTGGTCAGCCTGGTTATTCTTAACTTGTCTGTATCCTTCCAAGTTAAGATGCGGTCCTTGAAATTTTGGGATCCTTCTCCCATTAGCTTTCCCCAGAAAACCTTCGCTCGTGGCTTCCTTGTTTGTAGTTATTGTTAGACATTAGGCTTGAAGGTGGCCCTAGGTTTTGCACACACTACAAAATGTCGACTTTTTCTCATACTCCATAGGCTGAATCCTTAGAAACTCTCCATATGCTAGTTCCACATGAGAAGGTAGATTAGAATCCAAGTTTGCATTTACACAGATCCTGGCATGCATCAGTATAGTCCTTGCCTGGGTTGAATGGTCTATTGCCATGAGCTCTCCTATCATCTTTGCTGTTCCACTAATCCAGTACTCATTAACAAAATGGGTTGGGAGGTTTGGTAAGCGGACTCAAATGGGTGCTATATTAATTTTCTACTTCTCAGGGTTGAAATACTCCCCCCACTTCCTCATAAAGAGGCTATGCCTTCCTAGAAACAAGGGTCCTCCTGTCAAGATGCGCTCTACATCATCTTTGTTGTTGAGTCTTATCATAAAAAAACCTCTTGACATGGCTACGATTTCTAAGCTTCCTGAAGTTTTCCACTTTGCCGCGGCCCATGAGTGAATAGTCTCAATGTCCGGCCTTCCTCCCAAAAACTTGCCAACTAAGGATGATGCCTCCATATCCAATAATATTTCCATAATCTCCACTGGCGCAGTTAACCTATTATTGTTTGGTATTAGGGGCGGTAGTTCACTGACTGGCTCCTTATTTTTCCCTTTCAAAATTTCCAAAAAGGTTGGGCCCTTGTTGCCAGCTCCCGAACCCCAGTGGGACCCTTTTTTTAAGGGTTTATTTGGAGGATCTGTACCTTTAGCCTTTTCAAACTGAGCTGATAGGGAATCCTTTTCCTTTCTAGCTATAGCATTCTACCCTGCCTCTAGATCTTCTCCTTCCATTGGTTCAAAATTCCTGCATGCCATTTTTGCTCCTCCTCTGCTTCCTTCGCTTCCTCCTCTGCTTCCTCTGCTTCCTTCCATTACAAAATTCCTTTTGGACAATGCATATGTTTCACAATTAAATTACATAAATTATAAATTTCTTGATACCATGATCTTGACAATGCATATGTTGTTGACATTTTTGACAATGCTTGACGTAAGTGCAATAGTCACGTTCCATGGTGGGCCAATAGTAATCCATGCATAAAATACACTTTACAATGGCAATTACACTAAAATAACCACCACAAGTACCCTCATGAGCTTCATCTATGGCTCTTTGTGCCTTTGTAGGCTTGAGATAACGAAGGAGGACTCCATCATAACCATGTTTATATAACACATCCTCCAAGAGAATAAAATGAGCTACCTTTTGCTTAAAAGTGTGTTTAGAAGTCCATGACATGTCTTATGGGAGTGTTCCAAACTTGAGGAAGGCTATTATTTGGTTGAACCAAGGGTCATACGACTCTGAATTGATAAAACAAATCCTTCTCATCCTTAGATTCAACATGGAAAATTGCAGATTTAGAGATCATTGTGAAAATGAGTGGTTGTACCTCTCCTACAAAATTATTTGGAATTAATGATCCTAGAGAGGCCATCGCATCTACAAATCTATTATTTGAACATGGCAAACTATCGATTTTATACCAGTTAAATTTTGTGAGCAATGCCATTGCTACTTCATGGTAAAGTTTTATTGTTGGTTCCTTGCATTGATATTCTTCATTTATTTGATGAACAACAAGTTGGGAGTCACCAAATATCCTGATACGTTTTATGCCCATAGCTATGGCTACTTGAAGACCTAATATTAAGGCTTCATACTCTGCATTGTTGTTTTTGCATTGGAATTCAAGTTTGAAAGATAGGGGAATAGGTACCTCCTATGGTGTATGAAACACGACTACAACATCTTGAAATTTTTTACACTTAGAACCATCAAATAATAGTGTGATACTAACATCTTCCTCCATAATTAAATCTTCTTCTTATTCAGTGACAATGAATACCAAATCATCAAGGAGTTCAATAATAAAGGGTTGATCACTAGAAAGTGGAGCTTCTGCCATTTGATTGGCTAAAACCTGATCTTTAATGGATTTTTTATTGATAAACTCAAGATCAAATTTAGTGAGAAGCATTATCCATTTTGTGGTGCAGGTGTTATTATAAGTATGAGATATTGTAGCACCCTAAAATTGGCACAGTTAAACCTTAGTAAAAAGATAAAAATTTGAATTTTAACCCAAACCGCTCGTTAACCTCCTGTTACCCGCTTTCCTTGTTTTTCGCACCATTTTTAGGATTTGTTTTGACCATTGGATGATATCATTGATGATCAGATGAAATTGTCCCAGATCTGACAAATTCGTCTGGAACAGAATGTCTAGACAATTTCGTCTCAAAACCAAATATTTATAATTAGCTTATGTTTCAACAGCTTCTCTAACTTGGGCAGAAAGCGTGTTTGCATAGTTAGATTCTCCCCCATTGGAGATCTCCCAAATTGGGATGATCTCCAACCTCATAACCTCTCCCTAATCCTATATAAACTAGGACTTTCTCAGTTTACCCCCATGAACCC
This sequence comes from Wollemia nobilis, assembly GCA_028583015.1. Lineage (NCBI taxonomy): Eukaryota > Viridiplantae > Streptophyta > Pinopsida > Araucariales > Araucariaceae > Wollemia > Wollemia nobilis. The sequence continues at coordinate 1,711,669 of JAQPPZ010017247.1, forward strand.
CCTAGATGACTGATTTCCTTGCAAATTTAGTTTCTTATGCATTAGATTATCCTCACACCATCATTTGCATTCTGTATTTCATGTTTTATTGCAAGAGTTTTACTATTTTTCAATCGAAACAAGTTCGGATCGTCACAGGAAATCCTAGATGATTTTGGATGATCCTGTTGTAGATCGACGATGATATCATACGATCATAGGCGATCTCGACTGTAGTCCATATTGGGGGCAATCAAAACCTAGAGTTTGCATTTTCTTATCTTTTATCTTCATTTTATTTTTGCATTAACTTGGTTTATTCTATTCTTGCATCCTGGAGTTCACCTCATTTAGCATAGATGCATGATAAAGTCAAAAAAAATTATTAAATTAATGCATTTCTTTTAATTGCTATTTAGATCTATCATTTAGATGAATTTACTATTATTTCTATCATTTCCCTTTACTTTTACAATTGCATCTTTGGGTTTTAGTATCTATTTTGGTGACTGCAGGTTTTTGACGAATTCGTCTGATGAATTTGTCAAATCAATGATGATCTCATCTGATCTCAGATGACCGACTAAGATTTGAGATGATCCTGTATAATTCCAGATGATTACGTATGATTTGAGATGATTTGGACTTCTACAAACCTCAGAATCTTCATCAGACATCCAAAATCAAGTATATTTTGTCCTATTTAGCATATTCTCTATGTTTAGCATTTATTCATGTTTTCTATATTCATATAAATTAGCATTGGCATATAGAATAGCTTAGATTCATCTTGGCCAAACCTAGGAATTGAATGATCAAAGCACAAAATGAACACATCAAACCTGCTATCAACGTAGGTGTGAAAATTGCCACTCAAAAGTTTCCTGGTGAACCCACCATCCATCAAAAATTCACCCTTATACCCCTCCCCCGAGAGGCGGGACCTTCAAAGGGCCTCTCAGTCCGAGGTATTGTCCCATCCTTCTCGCATCCCCCTTCCGGGCACGAATCCTATAGCCTGAATGTAAGGATGCAAAAATTTTGGAGCGATGTTGAGCAAGGTGCAGCAAAAGTATTGTCATTGTTGTCAACACAGATAGTTGATGTAGTTGATGCAGTGGACGGGAGTTCAGAGGTCAGTCAGAACATGTACAGTGAATTTCCAAGAAGACAGAAGTGGCCCAGATTCAAAAAATCAAAGAAAAAGACAAGTAAGAAAACTGTCGCGATATCGCGACATGTTTTCTCGCGATATCGCGACATGGTTGAGAAGAAAGAAGGCAGAAAGAAAACAGTGATTTCGTGACATATCGAAGGAGAGAGAAGGCAATGAGAAAATTGTCATGATTTCGTGACATGAACGAGGAGAGAGAAGGCGCAAGCAAAATTGTCATGATTTCATGACATGGACGAGGAGAGAGAAGGCACAAGCAAAATTGTCATGATTTCATGACATGAACGAGGAGAGAGAAGGCACAAGCAAAATTGTCATGATTTCATGACATGGACGAGGAGAGAGAAGGCACAAGAAAATTGTCATGATTTCATGACATGGCCGAGGAGAGAAGGCACAAGGAAAACTGTCATGATTTCATGACATGTTGGAGAGAAGGAGGCAAGTAGAAAAACTATCATGATTTCATGACATGTTTGAAGAAGAGGCACAGGCAAAGAAAATTGTCGTGATTTCATGACATGATCGAGAGAAGGAGCTCCAAAGAAAAGTGTCACGATTTCATGACAGGATCAGAGAAAGCGCCAAGGAGAGAAAGTGTCACGATTTCGCGATAGGATCAGAGAAAGTGCCAAGGAGAGAAAGTGTCACGATTTCATGACAGGATCGAAGAGAAAGTGCCAAGGAGAGAAAGTGTCACGATTTCATGACAGGATCGAAGAGAAAGTGCCAAGGAGAGAAAGTGTCACGATTTCATGACAGGGTCGAAGAGAAGTGCAAGGAGAAAAAGTGTCACGATTTCATGACATGTTGGGCAAAGAAAAGGCACAAGGCAGAGAAAGATGTCACGATTTCGTGACATGTTTCATTTTTGCGGGCGAAAGGAAGAAAAGGCACAAGGCAGAGAAAGATGTCATGATTTCATGACATGTTCCATTTTCATGGGCGGAAGGAAGAAAAGGCACAAGGCAGAGAAAGATGTCACGATTTCGTGACATGTTCCATTTTCATGGGCGGAAGGAAGAAAAGGCACAAGGTAGAGAAAGATGTCATGATTTCGTGACATGTTCCATTTTCGCTGGTTGAAGCCAAGAAGAGTAGCGAGAAGGCAAAAGTGTCACGATTTCGTGACATGTCTAGTTTTCGCTAGAGCAAGCCAAGAAGAGTAGCGAGAAGGCGAAAGTGTCACGATTTTGTGACATGTCTAGTTTTCATGAGTGCAAGCGAAGAAGTGGACAAGGAGGCAGAAACTATCATGATTTCGTGACATGTTGTATTTTCATGGGTAAAAGGCGAGAAGGGCAGAAAGATACAGAAGTGTCATGATTTCATGACAGGTCGCAACAACACGATAACAGATAGTTAACTAGAACAGAACAACAGTTAAAGGGGCAGTTGTAGAGGAAAAGCATGCAGCCAAAATAAGAAGAGTTAACTAGAGTAAATGCGACAGTTACAGATAGAAATCATGCAACTTTTTAAGAACTGGAGTTAACTGGAGTAAATCGAACAGTCGCATTAATAGAATCATAAAATACATGCATGCACAAAAATGAATATCTGTACAATCATGGTAGAGATATACGTTGCATGTAACGTAATAATGCACACTCTATAAATACAAAGGAGTTACAAAAGGGAGTTTGACAAGTGGCAGAAGAGAATATTAAAAGAACAAGATTACGGGTTGCATGCATAAATATGGAAGCTAAAAATAGAGACTTATATGTTATAAAAGCAGGTCTACGTGAAGTATATTGTTGCTATAAGTGAGAATTTGCTGCATAAAGAGGGTTAGAAGAGGGCCGAGAGAGAGATAAGCAGAGCCATGAGAGCGTGCAGAGTTTAATCAAGTTTAATTAATTACAGACCAGTCAGGGTCATGTAAACAATGAAGGCATTTTTATGTCACTAAATTAAATCAGAATTGTAGTCCAAGTTGGTGCTTGGCATTAGGGGTTGGTGCTCCTATCTGTTGCAGCAGAAAAACAAGGGGTTGGTGCTCCTTCCAGTGGGTGCTGGTAAAGTGTTTGTAAAATTGGTGTTTTGCAAAGGTTGGATTTGGATTGAAGTCCAAGCAGTCATTTTTGAGGAGTAGCCAAATTGGTGAACCTCGTTACATTATGTGTTGTGGTGTGCTCTCTTGTGATTATTGCTTTATCTATTTTCTAGTTCTCTTTGCTTCAGTTTTAAGAATTGCAGATCAGATTTTTAGCTACACTGATTCACCCCCCCTCTCAGTGTCATTGTGAGAATATCAATTGGTATCAGAGCAAGGTTCCTGAACAAGCTTAATCAGCTAAGGTGATCTTGGAAGGAACACAATGGCAGGTAGTGAAGGATTCTCATCAAACAAAGCTCCTTTGTTCAATGGAACTAATTACTCATTCTGGAGACTCAGGATGCAGACATATCTGAGTGCATTAGGATACGACATTTGGGAGTCAGTAGAAAGTGGATACACAGCACCCGCTACTCCTCCAACAGATACTTCCGATAAGAAACTATCTGAGAATAACTCCAAAGCAAAGAATGCCATAATGTGTGGGCTAGTAGATAGTGAATTGATAAGGGTCATGAGCTGTAAATCGGCAAAAGACATATGGGACAAATTGAAGAGCATCCATGAAGGAGACAACAAGATCAAGGAAGCCAAGCTGCAAACGCATCGAGCTCAGTTCGAGGCATTACAAATGAATGATGATGAGAACATAGAGGCCTATATGTTGAGAGTCAATGGAGTCATTAATGCAATCAGAGGACTCGACGAAGAGATCGAAGATGCGGTTGTCATGAAAAAGGTACTTAGAACTCTTCACAAAAGATTTAATTCTAAAGTTTTTGCAATAGAAGAGGCTAAAGATCTAAACAATTTTAGCATGGATGAGATGCATGGTTCCTTGACTGCATACGAAATGAGAATAGGACAAACTAAGCCCATAGACAGAGAAGCTGCTTTTAAAGCACACAAGAATACAAAAGCTGAACAAGAATCTGAGGATGAAGAGACATCGGATGAAACGGAAGCCAACTTTGTTCGAAAACTTACAAAGGGAAAAGGAAAATATAGAGGAAAGTTGTCGTTTAAGTGTTTCAATTATGGAGGGGTCGGTCACTTTGCAGCTAAGTGTCCAATGAATGAGAAAACCAAAAGTGATGAAGGGTCACACCAAGAAAGAAGTGACTGGAAGAAGAAACCAAATTTTAGGAAAAGCAATTTCAAAAAGAAAAGTTTCATATCCAAGAATGTCAGCTCTTCTGAAGATAGCTCAGGTGAAGATTCTGAAGAAGAAACAGGTGAAGCTCTATTCATGGCATTTGAAGAAGCAAAAATAGAAGAAAAATAGGAAGGTGATACAAAAAGTAAGGATGAGGTTGAAGTTTATCTGGAAGGAGAGTTGGTTGCTGCACTTAAAGAGTTGAAGACAGAAAGGAAAAAGAATAATAAGGTCTCAAGAAAGCTTGAGGATGCGAATGACATAATAAACAGTTTGAAAGTACAGACAGAAGAATTTAAGAAAATGTCTGAAGAACTTGAAGTACAATTAACCATGAGAATAGATGAGTGCAACAAACTAGAAGAAGAGATTGTTGTTTTAAGAATGCGGCTAGAAGAAAAGAATCAAAAATTGAGTTGCTATCACAAACTTGAAGGAAGTTCCGCAAAGCTTGAAAAGATTATAAATAGTCGGAGGACTACAGGCATCAAGTTTGGCTTGGGGTTTGTCGAAGGAGAATCATCAAGTGGATCAAAGGCCATAACTATAGAACCAGTAAAGAAAGAGGATAAGATCAAGGTTGACCAAAGAAAAATGAATCTTGCAAAAGAAAGCAACAATGCCAGGCACGAGAAGACAGTTGACAATGAGGGATTCACAAAAGTCACACATCAAAGGAGAAGAAAATTTGTGGCTCCTACTACAAATTGGCAAAGACCAACTCCCAGGTTCAATCATTCCTTTTTCAGTTATTGTTTTAAATGCAATACTTACGGTCATAAGATTTCAGATTGCATTTATAATATAGGACAAAGAAATTTTTCAAGTAGAAATGTATTTTCACCCTTGATGGATTATGCAGTAGAATGCTATAACTGTCATAACTTTGGACACATTGCAAGAAACTGTAGAAGCACATATGCAGCAAATAAATATCAAGGAAGAAGAACTCAACCAAACAGTTTAAGGCAAAACAGAAAATTCCCAGATAAACATGCACAGGCCAGCGACAAAGAAAAGTCTAAACAAGTGACCAAAACTACAGTCAAATCAGAATGGAAAGAAAAAGAGCAACTCAAGGAAGAAAAGGAATCCTTGATTGTACAGACAACATTCAAAGCATAGAACAAATCTGCACCATGGATATTGGATAGTGGATGCTCCAGTCACATGACAGGAGATAAACAAAAATTTGAAAAATTACAGAAATATGAAGGGGGCTCTATAAAGTTTGGAAATAATGATGGAGCCAAAATAGTTGGCAAAGGATCAGTCAAGATAAGTGATGGAAAGATCAATTCCAAAGAAGTTCTGTTTGTAGTTGGTTTGAAGCACAACTTACTGAGCGTAAGTCAAATCTGTGATAGAGGTCATGAAGTCATCTTTAAAAAGTAGGGCTGTGAAGTCAGAAAAGCACACAGTGGGAAGCTGATAGCTACTGGATCGAGGACTTCTGGAAATCTATATACTCTCTCAAAAACTTTAGAAGGATCATGCTTGATTGGACAGGAAGATGAAAATTGGCTGTGGCACAAGAGGCTCGGTCATATTAGCTTTGACAATCTGGTAAAAATAAGTTCAAAAAGAGCAGTAAGAGATATACCTACCATTGGCAAACCAGTAAATAGCATCTGTGCTTCATGCCAAAAAGGGAAGCAAACCAGATCCACATTTAAAGCAAAGGAATACTTCACCAGCAAACCGTTAGAGCTGATACATACTGATTTATGTGGACCCATGAGAACACAAAGCATAAATGGTGACAAATACTTTATGTTGTTCATAGATGACTACTCCAGAATGACATGGGTACTATTTTTAAAGCTTAAATCAGATGCCTTTGAGATGTTCAAGATTTTTAAAAAATAGGTTGAGAATCAAATTGGAAAAAGAATTAAATGCCTAAGATCAGACAGAGGAGGAGAGTTTATCTCAGAGGAGTTTGCAGAATACTGTCAAAAATATGGGATCAGAAGACAGTTTTCAGCAGCAAGGACACCTCAGCAGAATGGTGTTGTTGAAAGGAAGAACAGGATTGTGCAAGAAATGGCATAGACAATGTTGGCTGAGAACAAAATAGCTGACAGATTTTGGAAAGAGGCAGTTCATACTGCAGTTTACATTCAAAATAGGTGCATGTTAAGGACGCATGAAAGCAAAACACCTTATGAGCTGTGGTTCGGCAGAAAGGCAACAACAAGATATTTCAAAGTGTTCGGCAGCAAGTGTTACATCAAACGAACTGAAGATAATCTCGATAAATTTGAAGATAGAGCTGACGAAGGTATTTTTCTTGGATACTCAACAAAAAGCAAAGCCTACACGTGTTACAACAAGAGGCTAAAGAAAATTGTGGAGAGTGCAGATGTTAAAGTTGATGAAGGTAGAGATCGAGAAATTACTTATCAAGAAAACTACCCTATTTATGAAGAAGTCATTGAAGGAGATGAAGAAATGGAAACAGAAGAAAATCAAAAAATTGACCCAGCTGATTTAAGAATTGACTCAGAAGAAGAGAACAAGAAATTCAAAACAGGCAGCTGGCAGAAAAATCATCCCAGAGAACAGATTATTGGGGACCCAACAGTTGGTATTCAGACAAGAAGAGCAGTAGTACGGAACTACTCTCTATTATCCAGCATTGAACCCAAAAATATTGTTGAAGCAAGCACAGATGAAAGTTGGATGAAGGCAATTAATGAAGAACTAGATCAGATTGAGAAAAACAAAACCTGGGAATTAGTACCACGACCAGCAAATAAAAACATAATCGGTACTAAATGGATTTTTTGAAATAAATTAAATGAAGATGGACAGGTTGTCAGAAATAAGGCAAGATTGGTCTGTAAAGGCTATGCTCAGGTTGAAGGCATTGATTTTGAGGAAACCTTTGCACCAGTAGCCAGACTAGAGGCAATCAGAATGTTTCTGGCTTTAGCAGTCCATAAAAATTTCAAAGTATATCAAATGGACGTAAAATCAGCATTTCTGAATGGAAAACTGGAAGAAGAGGTTTACATTGAACAACCAGATGGCTTCCAACTCGGTGACAATCCTGATTTTGTTTGCAGGTTAAAGAAAGCGTTGTATGGTCTGAAACAGGCACCCAGAGCATGGTATGCAAGGCTGGATAACTATCTTATTAAACAGGGGTTCAAGAAAGGTATGGTGGACAACAATTTATATATCAAAATAGAGAATGGCCATCTTATTGTACTTGTTGTTTATGTAGATGATATAATATTTGGCAGCAGCATGGATGAATATTGTAGAGACATAGCAAATAAAATGAAGACAGAATTTGAGATGTCAATGATTGGTGAACTTTCTTATTTCCTCGGACTGCAAGTCAATCAAAGTGAAAAGGGCATTTTTATCTCTCAAGTAAAATATGTGAAAGAAATGCTGAAAAAGTTCACAATGGAGGATAGTAAACCTATCAGCACTCCCATGACAACAGGTTGCAAGTTGAGCAAGGATGACAAATCTCCAGATGTAGATCAAACCATGTACAGGTCTATGATTGGAAGCCTGCTTGTATTTGATGACCACTAGACCGAGATATATTACAGGCAGTATGCATGGTAGCAATATTTCAGGCTAGTCCCAAAGAGACTCATGTGACAAGTTGTAAAGAGGATTTTTAGGTACCTCAAGGGTACTATGGAGTATGGGTTGTGGTACCCAAAAGGTAAGGACTTCACTCTTATTGCATATTCGATGCAGATTGGGCAGGATGTATTGATGACAGAAAGAGTACCAGTGGAGGAGCATTTTATCTTGGAGACAAGCTGGTAGCATGGCACAACAAGAAACAAGAATCAGTCTCTCTATCCACAGCAGAGGTAGAATACATTGCAGCAACAACATGCTGTACACAGATATTATGGATGAGACAAACACTGAAAGATCTTGGTATTCACTTCAAAGAGCCAATTTCAGTTAAATGTGATAACACCAGTGCTATAAACATATCAAAGAATCCGGTTATGCATTCTCGAACCAAACATATTGCAATCCGGTATCACTTCTTGAAGGATAAAGTTGTAGAAGGTGAGGTCAAATTGGATTTTGTTTCGACTACAGAGCAAGTAGCAGATATATTCACAAAACCATTGCCAAAGGAAGTTTTTGAGTACCTTCGGAGTAAGTTGGGAGTAGTCACATTTCCCAAGAACTGACTATCAATTGGGATCACATTCTCGGGGGGAGTACTTATGCCTATGTTTATAGTTTTGCTCATATTCATGATTTTTGCTAACTATAACAATGTGTATCCGAGAATGTTGTGCATAGACTCGGGGGAGTCTGCAGCAGCCCTTTGGTATTATTGTCAAAGGGGGAGAAGAATTACAGGAGAGTGCATGAGTGTTGCCAACAATTCCAAAGGGGGAGATTGTTGAGCAAGGTGCAGCAAAAGTATTGTCATTGTTGTCAACACGGACGAGTTGATGCGATTGATGCAATGGACAGGAGTTCAGAGGTCAGTCAGAACATGTACAGTGAATTTCCAAGAAGACAGAAGTGGCCCAGATTCAAAAAATCAAAGAAAAAGACAAGTAAGAAAACTGTCGCGATATCGTGACATGTTTTCTATCGCGATATCGCGACAGGTTGAGAAGAAAGAAGGCAGAAAGAAAAATGTCATGATTTCATGACATATCGAAGGAGAGAGAAAATGCAAGCAAAATTGTCATGATTTCATGACATGGACGAGGAGAGAGAAGGCGCAAGCAAAATTGTCATGATTTCGTGACATGGACGAGGAGAGAGAAGGCGCAAGCAAAATTGTCATGATTTCATGACATGAACAAGGAGAGAGAAGGCACAAGAAAAATTGTCATGATTTCATGACATGGACGAGGAGAGAGAAGGCACAAGCAAAATTGTCATGATTTCGTGACATGGAGGAGAGAGAAGGCACAAGGAAAACTATCATGATTTCATGACATGTTGGTAGAGAAGGAGGCAAGTAGAAAAATTGTCATGATTTCATGACATGTTTGAAGAAGAGGAGCAAAGAAAACTGTCATGATTTCATGACATGCTCGAGAGAAGGAGCTCGCAAAGAAAAGTGTCACGATTTCATGACAGGTTCAAGAGAAAGCGCCAAGGAGAGAAAGTGTCACGATTTCATGACAGGATCGAAGAGAAAGTGCCAAGGAGAGAAAGTGTCACGATTTCGCGACAGGATCGAAGAGAAAGTGCCAAGGAGAGAAAGTGTCACGATTTCATGACAGGATCGAAGAGAAAGTGCCAAGGAGAGAAAGTGTCACGATTTCGTGACAAGGTCGAAGAGAAGTGCAAGGAGAAAAAGTGTCACGATTTCGTGACATGTGTTTAGGCAGAAGGCAAAAAAGGCACAAGGCAGAGAAAGTGTCACGATTTCATGACATGTTTCATTTTCATGGGTGGAAAGCAGAAAAGGCACAAGGCAGAGAAAGATGTCACGATTTCGTGACATGTTCCATTTTCACGGGCGAAAGGCAAAAAAGGCACAAGGCAGAGAAAGATGTCACGATTTCGTGACATGTTCCATTTTCATGGGCGAAAGGCAGAAAAGGCACAAGGCAGAGAAAGATGTCACGATTTCGTGACATGTTTCATTTTCACTAGTTGAAGCCAAGAAGAGTAGCGAGAAGGCAAAAGTGTCACGATTTCGTGACATGTCTGGTTTCGCTAGAGCAAGCCAAGAAGAGTAGCGAGAAGGCGAAAGTGTCACGATTTCGTGACATGTCTAGTTTTTGTGAGTGCAAGCGAAGAAGTGGACAAGGAGGCAGAAACTATCATGATTTCATGACATGTATTTTCATGGGTAAAAGGCGAGAAGGGCAGAAAGATACAGAAGTGTCATGATTTCATGACAGGTCGCAACAACACGATAACAGACAGTTAACTAGAACAGAACAACAGTTAAAGGGGCAGTTGTAGAGGAAAAGCATGCAACCAAAATAAGAAGAGTTAACTGGAGTAAATGCGACAATTACAGATAGCAATCATGCAACTTTTTAAGAACTAGAGTTAACTAGAGTAAATCGAATAGTCGCATTAATAGAATCGTAAAATACATGCATGCACAGAAATGAATTCGTACAGTCATGGTAGAGATATACGTTGCATGTAACGTAATAATGCACACTCTATAAATACAGAAGGAGTTACAGTTGACAAGTGGCAGAAGAGAATATTAAAAGAATAGTTACGGGTTGCATGCATAAATATGGAAGCTAAAAATAGAGACTTATATGTTATAAAAGTAGGTCTACATGAAGTATATTGCTGCTATTGTAAGTGAGAATTTGCTACATAAAGAGGGTTAGAAGAGGGCCGAGAGAGAGATAAGCAGAGCCGTGAGAGCGTGCAGAGTTTAATCAAGTTTAATTAATTATAGACCAGTCAGGGTCATGTAAACAATGAAGGCATTTTTATGTCACTGAATTAAATCAGAATTGCAGTCCAAGTTGGTGCTTGGCATTAGGGGTTGGTGCTCCTATCTATTGCAGTAGAAAAACAAGGGGTTGGTGCTCCTTCCAGTGGGTGCTAGTAAAGTGTTTGTAAAATTGGTGTTTTGCAAAGGCTGGATTTGGATTGAAGTCCAAGCGGTCATTTTTGAGGAGTAGCCAAATTGGTGAACCTCGTTACATTGTGTGTTGTGGTGTGCTCTCTTGTGATTATTGCTTTATCTATTTTCTAGTTCTCTTTGCTTCAGTTTTAAGAATTGCAGATCAGATTTTTAGCTACACTGATTCACCCCCCTCTCAGTGTCATTATGAGAAAATCAAGCGATACATTTTGGTGAACCTGATGTGAAAACTAAAAACCTTTTGAAAACAAGAAAAAAAAACAAAACATAAATGCATTTAGAATCATCAGACAAACAAGTAGGATTGCATATCATATTTAGATGGTAGATTATAATAAAAGATGAGTTGTCACCATTAATTTTGAGAATCAATTAGCAGCTATAGAGATTACTTCTTTGCTTAGAGTATCTCAAACATATAGATTCCCACCTTTATGGGACAAATTTAATAGGAGATTGAATCTCATTTCATCTAGATCAACTGAACTTAGGCAAATCAAGAGGTTTGTCCTAGATAGAATCCTGGATCCTGATCAAGTGACTTTGTATCATGAGCTTCAGAGAGCTTGCCATAGGTGGTTAGTAGATAAGAGAGCCCTCGTGTCTTCTGAATTGTACACCTTTGAGGAATACCTCGACAATGCATTTGTAGTACATAAATTTCTATCTTGTATAGAGGATCAAGAGGTCGTCCTTACAGATAGAAAAATATGGAATAGAGTTCCTAGAGCTGTATTATATCGAGAGTATTGCCATGAGCTCTATTTTTACAAGTCAGAGTCAAAAGTAGATAACATTACCATAGCACACTTTGTCAAATTCTTGAAAAACCATTTCCAATTTGAAGAGGAGCATTTCATGACTCCTGATGAACTTGATCCCATCAATGACATCTATAAACTATTTATAGAAAACTAAGCCATTATTTTATTATTATTATTTCTTGCATTTAGTTGTTGTTTGTTCTCTTTATAATATTATCAAATAATAACAAAAATAAAAACATTTTTTTTTTAAGTATTAGAGTAGGTATATAATTAAAATATATACCTCCCAAATTTGTTGCAGATATATTAATATATATTTGCTAAAATCTAAATTTAAGCATAATGACTAGACTTAGGAATGGAAAACAGACTGAAGTAGAAGAATATTGGTTAGGAAAAGCAGTAAATAAACCAGATGTCTTTCTTGAAGACCCAATTCAGGAAGAAGGAACCCTAGACCAACAAGAAGAAGAATTTGCTGAAGGAAATGAACAAAGAGAAACTATTAGAGAGGAAGGATCCTCATCTCCTAAAATGTCTTCGGAAGGAGCTATTACTTTTGAGAATATGGAACATTTTTGGAAGTTCCTCAATACTAATATTGGTGCTCTTAATAGAGTAGTCCATATGGACAAGGATCAAATTAGTGACACTCAAGCAACCCTAGAAGACATATATCACACACGCACTAATCCATTGTCCTTCGTTGATCAAGAAAGTGATCAAGCTGGACAATCCAATTTGGATATAGCCGCTATAATCCAGAAGATGCAACAACAATAGGTTACCCAACCATCTAGAGTACTTGTTACCAAGCCTAGGGTTATTCCCACACAAAAGAAACCATCATTCACTGCTCTATTTCACCAAGTTATTGATCAACATACCTCAAATCAAAAAAAACCTAAAGCAAAACCAAACACCAATTTCCAACAATCTGGAATACAACATAATGCTACAAAAAATATTCTTCATAATACTCTTCCTACCAACCATTTGCATAACAACAATATAGCATCTAATCCTTACGTCATGCCATCCTACGCTCATAAATCCCATAATCATGTACCACCGAACCAATATGGTGGACAAATTGGTAATCTGGAAGCCATGGTGAAACAGTTAGTCTCTTGCATGGACCAGATAGATCCCTACCGTCCCTCATACAATTATCGAGAGATGTGTAGTCAGCCTCTAGATCCTATAGTTGTAGCACAACCATACCCTAAACACTTTCCTATGCCTGTCCTACCTATATACAAAGGAACCGAAGATCCCATAGAGCATCTTTGTATGTTTAGGATAGCGTGTCATGATATATCACATGATGATTTGTTATTACTAAAAATGTTCCCAAAAAGTTTAGGAGGAATGGCATTAGAGTGGTATTACCAATTACCCACTCATTCTTTGAGGAATTTCGAAGAGATAGCCGAGTCTTTTGTGCATCAATTTAGTGCCTACATTGAAAGGCATGTAACCATTAAAGATTTGTACAACCTAAAACAAGAAAAATATGAATGTTTTGTTGATTTCCTAGCTCGATGGAGACAGTTGATAGGAAAATTGCACTTTGTGTTACCTTATCGGGAAATGTTGGATATTTTTATCAATAATTTACAAGAACAACTATCCTATGAGTTATCAACTGCTACCTTGACCACCTTCGATCAAGCTATAGATTTAGCTCAAAGAGTGGAAGATTCTCTCATTAGGAGAGGTCAGCTTAAAAATAAAGATGATGAGAAAACATCCAAAAATCAATATAAAAATAAACAAGTTGTGGGTGATGGAGTCACTGATAGTAGAAATATCACTACTGTTAATGCTACGAAAACAACAGAGAAATTTATACTGAAACCTCCTGATAAACCACCCCGAGAATTTACTAGGTTAAATCAACCTTTATCAACCATTCTCTTGTAATTATTAGAATGAGGTTTGATCCAATTACCAAATATCTGGGAACCTAATCCAACTATACTCGGATACAAAGCTAATTTACACTGTGATTTCCATAGAGGACCTGGATGCGCCACCAACTCTTGTAAAATATTAAAACATAAAATACAATATTTAATTGATAACAATGAGATGGAGGTGCAAGCCTTTCAACCTAAACAAAATCCTCCTAATAATTCTCAAAAGAACATCCCCCAAAATTAGAATCAGAATGCCAATAAATCATTGGACATATTTCAACATCCTTTACCAAAGCATGGTAAAGAGGTGGCTAATAAAATTGAGCATCATAATGTTCCCCCTCCTACCCGATATGTAGGGACTATTAGTGGACATTTACCTGCTCATGATCCGTAAATATTTGACACAACTTTATCCATGGTTACGACCAGACCTCTATATAATATTCGGACACCTGATCTTAGTGATACAGAATACGATATTGAAAGTGACATGGAAATCACCTCAAACCAATCGAATAGTTCTGAAGATGAATCAGATGCTATTCAACCTATCACAAATTCTATGGTTTCGGAAGAACCATTTCCAAGAAAAGTCATTACTAGACCATCTTCTCACCAATTACTTTCTAATGAACAAGCCATAAACACTAGACCAAGACCCATTCATCATCCGTAAAATAATATTGTAGGTACCATCGGAGCTGTTACTCGACAACAGGCTCAAAATTCTCAACAAGATCAAACTCAGAACGATGGATCAGCTCCATTTGTTTTGAAAATTCCTAATAAAGGGAATCATGCCCCTAATGTTCAACCTAAACCTCCTTATAATATTAATGAACAATTATCAAATACTACAGCTAGAATTTCCCTTTTGGACCTTTTAAGATCTTCTTCTACCCATAGGGATGAATTAATGCTCACATTAAGCCAAATGATGGTACCACAAAATATTCAACTCTGAAGCCATGTCCAATACTATCATAACTCGAGAAGTCGATTGTATTGACTTTCGGGATAGAGATATACCACAACATAGTTTACATAAGGATAACCCCTTATATATTACTACCCTAATTGGAGATGTAGCAGTTAAACGAGTCTTGATTGATAATGGTTCATCTTTAAACATATGCACTTTTGACTTCTATCAAATATTTGGGTTTAGAAGTGACGAAATGAAAAGAACTGATATGATCATAAAAGCCTTCAATGACAAAACACAAGAAACGTGTGGAGTTATTACTATCCCATTGCAAGTTGGTCCAAGAACCTTAGACACGACCATGTTTATTGTACATTGCCCTGCATCGTACAATATACTCTTGGGTCGCCCTTGGATCAACGCGATGCGAGTTGTTCCCTCAACTTTACATCAGTGTGTTAAATTTGAATTTAAGAATCAGTTGGTTACCATTCATGGTGATCCTAGACCCTTTGATATGTGTGCTTTGGCAGAACCTGTTGGAGTTCAATTTTGCCCTGCTCTGTCATCCACACATCCTAATTCTAATCATCCACCTAAACATGTGAAACACACACTCATAACATCATCTACTTTTTCCCCACCAACTACACCTCTACATATAGTTCAACCATCTTCTGAACAAACCACATTAGGACCTCAAAAAGATCCTAAACCCACAACCAATGCTTCTTGTTTTACTCCTATAACTTCCATACCTATAGATCCATCCATAGACATCTCTACAACGTCTACACCTATCAGAGGCATGTTTTCCGCATCCGAAAACATAGGAAATGATCCTTCTACCTCTTACGCTCTTACTGATGAGCTCTTACCCAATTTATCTAAAATTCTTGTATCAGAAAAAACAAACGTTGCTATGCAAGATTCCCTTATTTTAAATAAATTGCCACCCTCTCCTCGTACCTTGGGCCTCCCATAGCCTATGGGAAGTATTTACCAAGTCGGGAGTTGTGCTTTTATTTATAAGGGATATGACTGGGGAAGAATACCTAGAAACATCAAGACTCATTATGATGGGTATGCTCGATGTTATTTTGCTAATGAGTATGTTAAAGCTAAGCCTATAATGCTTAAATTGGGATATAAGGGAAAAGGTTTGGGACCTTCCCAGAATGGTATGAAAGAACCTTTTGAGGTAGAACCTTGGCCTGCTCGATGTGGTGTGGGCCTATTTTCTAGTAAAGGTCAGCCCTTCCCATTTGAGGATGATGACCATCTCATATGTTACCAAGATTATTTGGATAAACGCGATGCTTTGCATTTAAGGAATAATCCATTTACATGTAATATGCTATCCATAGCTTACCCTGAGATGATTGCTGAATCCGACGATGAGTTGGAGGGGGATATCTTCCATGATGTCTCCATTGAGGAATTGTTACATAACGGATTTTATTTTGATGGCTCTATACCTAGTATAGCCCAGCTTGAGGCCACGACTCCTCAAGACGAATTATCCAAGCTAACCTTGGAAGAATTACAAGAATTAGGCGTTTCACCTGCCCCATCTAATTTTGAGAGAGATCTACATATGGAAGTTGAAAACATTATAAAAATTAACATTGGAACCGAAGATAACCCTCACATAATCAACATTGGATCAGAATTGAGTCAAGAAAAACAAGATAAATACATTGCATTCCTTAAAGAATATGAAGACATTTTTGCTTGGACATATGAAGATATGCCAGGATTAGACCCTTCTATAGTTATGCATCACCTAGTAGTCCATCCGGATGCTAAACCTGTTAAACAAAAACTTAGAAAAATGCATCCTAAAGTGGCCTTACTAGTCAAAGGAGAATTAGAAAAACTCTTGAAGGTTATTTTTATACAAGCCATTGATTATGCTGAATGGATCTCGAATGTAGTTCCAGTGACTAAGAAAGAAGCTACCAAAGTTAGGGTTTGTACAGACTTTAGAGATATTAATGTTGCATGCCCTAAAGACGATTTTCCTCTTCCCAACATGGATCAGATCATTGATTTTACTATTGGGAGTGGAATGATATCCCTAATGGATGGATTCTCTGGTTATAATCAGATCAGGATAGCTCCTGAAGATCAGGCTAAAACAGCCTTTATTACCCCTTGGGGAACCTTTTGTTGGAAAGTGATGCCATTCGGTTTAAAGAATGCAGGTGCAACATATCAACGAGCCATGACTTATATCTTTCACGATATGATGCATGATATTCTACATGATTATGTAGATGATATTATAGCTCGTTCCATCAAAGAAGATGATCATTTAGATGACTTGAGAAAAGTATTTGATCGGTTAAGGGAATATCTTATCCGACTAAATCCAGCCAAATGTATATTTGGAGTTAAGTCCGATAAATTATTGGGGGTCATAGTTTCTTTACGTGGCATTGAAATTGACCCTCTCAAGATTGTGGCTATCACTGATATGCCCGCACCCACAAATATATCTAAATTACGAAGTCTACAAGGTAAGCTTCAAGCTATTCGTCGCTTCATCGATAAGTTGGCGGACAAAATCGGACCCTTTCTTAAGCTTCTTAAGAAAGATGTCTCTTTTCATTGGGATGACGAATGTCAAGAAGCATTTGAACTCCTCAAACAATATCTCCTTAAACCACCGGTGCTTTCACCACCCAGATCTGATCGTCCATTTATCTTGTACATTTTTGCTTCGATTTTGCCTTAGGAGCTATGTTAGCTCAACTTGACGATGAGAAGAAAGAACGTGCTAATTATTACATTAGCAGAACCTTAATCAGTTATGAAACTCGCTATACAATATTAGAGAAGTTATGTCTCACAGTCGTATTTTCTACACAAAAACTATGCCATTATATGCTCAGTCAAAAAACGTATGTTATTGCTAAATTCGATCCTTTGCAGTATCTCATGAGTCGACCATACTTATCTGGTCGCACAGCCAAGTGGGTTCTTGCGCTAAGTGAGTTTGAACTCACGTTTATAGGATAGAAGTTTGTTAAAGGTCAAATCATAGCAGATCAATTAGCTGTTGCACCCTTAGAGTCTACCCATCCCCTCATCATTGAGTTTCCTGATGAATGCCTTAAACTAGAAGCAGACCATCCAGAGCAATGGTCCCTATACTTTGACGGAGCTCGATGCATGAGTGGGGTTGGTGCAGGTATTATTTTAATATCTTTGTAGAAACATCTTATACCTCTATCCTTTAAATTAATGTTTGCTTGCACTAATAATACTGCTGAATATGAGGCTCTAATCCTAGGATTACGAGCTGCCTTGGCACTAAAAATTAAAAATCTATTAGTTTTCGATGATTCTCAACTTGTCATTAATCAAATCAATGATGTTTATCAGACAAGAGATGATAAATTACATCCATATAAAACATATGTCTTACAATTATTATCTTTATTTGATCAAGTTACCTTGGAAGCTATTCCTCGAACTAGCAACCGTGCGGTTGACGCTATGGTTGCAGCTGCATCTCTTTTGCCCTTGGAGTTAGATGATGAATATGCTACCATCATTATTCATCGACTCCAAGAACCCGCTTCAAACAAATCATGCTTAGAACCTTTGGATGTGTTTCTAATCAACGAAACTACTCTTGAACCATGGTACACTGATATATTTAATTTTCTACAAAATGGGACCTTTCCTGAAGGTTCTAATAGCAACCAGTGTCGATTATTACATAGACGAGCAAGTCGCTTCGTAATTATTGGTAATACCTTGTATAGGAGATCTTTTGAAGGCATCCTACTGAGATGTTTGAATCTAGAAGAATCTAGATCAGCTTTGAATGAAGCCCACGATGGATCTTATGGGGGACATTTTAGTGGTAGCGCCATTGCTAAGAAGCTCCTTAGGATAGGATATTTTTGGCCTACCATGGAAAATGATGCACATGATTATGTGCGCCATTGCGACAAGTGCCAGAAACACGCTGACCTTGTCCATGCACCTGCATAAGAACTGCAGGCTATTTCATCTCCTTGGCCCTTCTCAAAATGGGGCTTAGACATCATTGGAAAAATCAACCCTGTGTCATCTGATGGACACAAATTCATCATAACCGCCACTGAGTATTTCATGAAATGGGTTGAAGCTATGCCCTTAGCTTCTTGCACTGGAACCCAAGTTTCCAAGTTTATTTTTAATCAAATTATTTGTAGGTTCGGAATTCCTGCAAATCTCATCTCAGATAATGGAACTTGTTTCAAAAATAAAGATGTCAAAAAATTATGTCAAAAATATAAAATTCAACATCGTTGGTCCACTCCCTATTATCCTCAGGGTAATGGCCAAGCAGAAGCATCCAATAAAACATTAATCAAAATCCTCAAAATACTGGTCAATAAATCTGGTCGAGATTGGCACATCCAACTATATCCTGCTTTGTGGGCTTATCGAACTAGCGTTCGCACCCCCATAGGTACTTCACCTTTTGTTTTGGTTTATGGCATTGAAGTTGTTTTTCCCTTTGAATTAGAAGTTCCTTCTTTGGCTCTACTACTTCAAGATACTGAAGTAGGAGATGAATATCGTGCTGGCAGATTTAGTCAGATGGAACTCCTAGATGAAAAGTGCATCAATGCTTTGGAGCATCTTCGTGCCTACCAAAACAAGCTTAAGAGAGCATACCTCAAGAAAGTTCATCATCGATCCTTTGAGATCGGTGACCTTGTCTTAAAAGAAAATCAAAAAAATACTAATGCAACTAAAGACCTTAAAGGTAAATTTGAGCCCAACTGGCTTGGACCGTATATCATCACTGCTAAATTTGGATCGGGAGCATACCAATTAGCTACCTTAGATGGTAAAGATCTTAAAGAACCTATGAACATTATGCATCTTAAGCGTTATTATGCATAACATTTGGTCATTTCATCATTTGTATATATTGTATTTTGCATATTGTTTCATTTTAGTCATTTATATAAAAATTTCAAAAACAATCACATTGTGTATCTTCTCAATTCATCAATCAAAATCAAAATATAAAAATATCAAAACCATCAAAATCATCAAAATATTCAAAAACATCTTTTATTTTTGTACCTGTCAATTCTTGTAGTATTGCAGTTATATTTTCAGTTATTTTTGGATAAATTAGTATTTATTTGGAATCCCGCACTTTCACTCTCACATGCATAAATATCTTGATTTTATTTGGTATGATTATTAATCTCTCTTATATCAAAGTCCACAGTTGAATTAAATAAAGTTTTGAGCATAGAAGAACTGATCTTGTTATTTCCTTAAACCAAGTACATCTCTTCACATTAAAATGATTTCATTGCAAATTCGATATGATGCTACATAGTAGAAGTGGTTTCTTGAGCGAAAAGTTTCCCCTGCTATCCTATCATGCACATGGTCTAGAATCTTTGAGAATTGACAAAAGGACAAGCTCACCCCTACCCAGAATAAAAATCCCTTGCTCTACAGCCAATCCGAGCAAGTATCCCTAGTATAGGAAGCAAAAGAAAAATTCAAAGCAAAAGAGAAAAAGAAAAATATTATTTTGTATCATCGCAACAATAAAATTAGCATTGTCTCAATTCCTAGCAAAAAAAAATAAAAAAAAAAAAGGAAAAAGAAAAAGAGAAAAGAAGCAAACGAGAAAAAGCAAAAGCAAAACAACCATAAAATCCCTTTCCCTACCCCTTGAAAAGAAAATAAGGGTGAATGAGCTTGAATCCCTAGAATTCTCAATTATTCAAAAACTGTGAGGTAAGCCCCATAACAAGTGGTTTGTGCCCAACCCGCTTGGCCTTGGGTAATTCCTAGCATGGTGATATGTCTGTCACATTAGCGACCTTCTTTTGTATAGACCTATGTCAGCTTATGGATTAGCTAGCTCTTGATAACCCGACTTACATAGTAGTCTGGTATGGTTACCTGCATATAAATCATGGTCAATGAACCCTTATTTGGTTAAGTCAAATTACTTGTATCAAATTTTCTTGCTCAAAATTGGTGAATGAACAATACAATTGCACACACATTTGTATTTGAGAGATTTTGTATCATTATGATAAATCAAGATCGGTAATGAACTCACATTTGCACATGAGGGTTCCTTATAAATCTACATTTTTGTCTTTAAAATAATTCAAAATATCTCTGCAATTCTTTTCGAATCATTTCATCTTCTTATTTAAGAACATTTGCTTAGCATAAAAACAATTAAATATATGTTTTTCCAAACAAACAAAAATTTTCTTTCACATCTTCAAAAAACCTCGCAAATAAAGTCATGTTCATATATTATTTTCTGTTTATCTCAAAATCAAAAAATCAATCATGCAATAAAACTAAAATATCAAATTCTTTTTTTTGGATTTCGTGATGATGGTATAAGTCTATACCCATAATTCTATGCCTAGCACAAACCATTGTTCTCATTCTATTTCCCATTCATTTTAAAAATTCATAAAAACATATGACTTACATCATTATGTTACACAATTGAGCTTTAAAAAGAACGCAAAATTCTTCTATTTCATGTCATTATGTCAAACATTCAATTTTGCAATGATGGTATAGTTCCTAGGGACTTATTCAAAAATTTTATCACACTTAGGAATTTATGCCTAGCAAAAATCATATTTCTTTAATATGTCATGCATAATATTTTTTATGAAAATCTGAAAACAAATCATCACCATCATCATTTCCATCATCACAACACAAAGTCTTAAGACAGTCTCTTAAGCACTCTTTTACTTTTAACAATATTTCTATCTTGGGGATTAGCTTGACGACCTAGCGAGCGACGACTCCATGAAATGGTCTATAACAACGACAATGTCCTTTGAAATTATTGTTAGAAGTCCCTTTTATTTTTTATCAAATCACACCCCAAAAACAACCAATTTATGCACATCAAATTATTTCATTTACAAATTTATGGCATGACATAACATTATAATTTATTTCCAATGACATAATTACATGAATCAACAATTCAAAACTTAAAGCATCATAATACAACATATACACAAGTCATATCATCAAAAAGACAATCTATATATATCATCAATCAATTATGTACATCATCTGGATTGGTATGCCACAATCAAAACCCTGGCATACTCAATCCCCTCAAAAAGTAATAATAATACAATCTGCACTCTGCAATAGCTAGCCTCGAGAAGCCCTCGAGCTCTCAGCCTCATCTCCTCCCCCACCTTGACGTGGAGGAGGTGGTCCCATAGAGGTCCGGGCTGTGTCCCGGGTCCTCGCCATCGATCGTGAGGATGTCCTCGATGATCCCATCATGATCGGCTCTACAATGGGGGCTGGCAATGGTATCCTCTATCCCTCTAGGACCACATGATAGTATAACCCCTGGTAGAATGCGGTCTGAGCAATAGACCACGCCAGATCTCGAGTGCTCGCCCCTCCGCTCTGAGCCCTGAGCCATGTAGCCTCATCCTGTAGTGTCTGCACCTACACTCGGAGGCGGGCAACCTCAGCCCGGAGAGCCGCCATCTCGCTGCTCTCCCCCACCTTGACACCCTTGCCCTTATCGGGTGATGGTGGTCTCTCCCCCTGCTGAGAAGGGAATCTCTCCTCCCTCCTCCCTATCTATTGTGGCCTCTGTGGAGCCTATGCCATCCTCTGGCATCTCTCCTACGAAGACCGTCGCTGCTCTCTCCCGTCGTGACCTCGCGCTACCTCAATAGTAGCCTGGCACCACCTCCCCATCCATCGCACCATGACGTGCACCGGACCCTATGCCCTCATCATCCGAGGAGGGCGGATGCCTACATACTAGGCATCGTATCCATCTGCAACCCCAGCGTCATCACCATCCATTGGCTGGATGGGGGCATCGTCTACGTCCTAGCTCCAGAACCACTGCATGTCTGGAGCACCACTCAGTGTGGTACTATCCCGAATAGTCTAGGAGTACTCATAATCCCTGAGAGAAGGGATCCCCTACTGTAGACCGAACTACCACAAAACTCGGTCGTAGCGATGGAGCTCTACCTCTCCCCGCTCCATCCTCAGCCAGCAGACTCGCCTGATGCGAGCCAGCTCCTGCCCATCCTCTGCCCACCCTGGGTGCTCTCGCCATGGCCTCTAGGTGATCTGGTCTAGGATGAGGTCATCTAGCAACCTTCGTGACATCGACAGATCTATCCACCGTTGTGACCCCCTCTGTAACCACCAGTAGAAAACTCGGGGCCTCTCTCGATCAACCCCTATCAGTGGAAGCCCTACCGGCCTCCACATTGCAATGTGCTCCTAGCACCAAACCTGTAGTAGCGATGTCAAGACCAGACATCGGCCTCCCTTGTATATGACCCCATGTAGGATCCTATACAAGCGGCATAGCACAAAACTACCCCATGCATATCTATATCCATGGTCTCTCATGTCACAAACCACATCTGATAGGAGCCAGGGTAATATGCACCCGCTTTGGTGGCACAACAGTAAGCCACCTACTATCCCAACCAACACCCGAGTCAGCCTAGATGCCCTAGGCATCTGCCTTAGAGACTCGATGTTCACTCTGCCCTTCTCCAGGGTGAAGCTCGGATCCTTGGTCAACCTCATCATCGCTTGGCCCTGATTGGCCATAGGAGTCATCAACCATCCCTGTATGGGGATCCTCAAGATCCTCCATACGTCCTCTAGTGTGGGAGCCATCTCCCCTATCGATAACCAAAAGTAGGATGACCCCGGATACCACCTCTCTGCTAGGGTTGTCAGTAGCCCCATGTCCGTCGGTACTTGTGGCATCTCTGCCACATGCTACAACCCGACCTGTGCTAGTCGGTCATGCTTCACCTGATCGAGCGTGGCTATGTCATCTCTTAGCCCTCCGTATTTCCACTCCCGAATCTTTAGTAATCCCTTCTACAAAACAAACAATAAAACAATAAAATTCATTAATAAACCAATCATTAAAATCAAATTAAAAACATTTTAATCAAGCTTAATTTCTTAAAAAAATGATGATATCGTCCACCATTGGATGATATCGTCCCAAATTGGGCAAAATCATCCTTTGTAGGATGAAATCATCTCCGATTTCACAATTTGGGGATCGCCCCTTGTTGGACGGGATCGCCCCTAGTTCTTCGATTTTGCCCTTCGACGAAATCGAGACGATTTCGTCCCGACGTCGTCGACGGCCTAAAAACGGCCACGATGCCCCAAAACAATCAAAATTTCAAACAAAAAATTGCACAAAACAAATTCAAACATAATTCACTAGGATTAGATCCTTACCCGTAGCCCGCGTCGGACCTCTGTCGATCGGTGTGCTGTCTCCACCATTTTTTCTCTACAGAGCTCTAAACCAGTAAAAATGAACAGTAAAAATGAATTAGGGTTTTACCCTATTTTCTTAATTTTATTTAAAACCAACAATATATTTTTTTAATTTTGTTTTTTCGTGCTTTTACCTCAAACGTTCGATTTGGGTAAAAACACGGAGGGAGCACCATAGTCAGCAGTCGAACGATTCGACCTAGAATCGTCATCTAAAAAATTGAGTAAATTTTTGCTTTCTCGTAAAATGGGAAAAACTCGTCTTTAACGCATTTTCTTCAAAAAATTTGCTAAAGAGGGGGCAAAATGTAGCACCCTAAAATTGGCGTAGTTAAACCTTAGTAAAAAGATAAAAATTTGAATTTTAACCCACTCCTAACCGCCCGTTACCCGCTTTCCTTGTTTTTCATGCCATTTTTAGGATTTGTTTTGACCGTTGGACGATATCGTCGACGATCAGATGAAATCATCCTAGATCTAATGAATTCATCTGGAACAGAACGTCCAGACGATTTCGTCCCAAAACCAAATTTTCATAATTAGCTTCTGTTTCAACAGCTTCTCTAACTTGGGCAGAAAGCGTGTCTACGTAGTTAGAGTCTCCCCCATTGGAGATCTCCCAAATTGGGATGATCTCCAACCTCCTAACCTCTCCCTAATCCTATATAAACTAGGACTTTCTTAGTTTACCCCCATGAACCCCCTAGCTGACTGATTTCCCTACAAATTTAGTTCCTTATGCATTAGAGCATCCTCGCACCATCGTTTGCATTCTATATTTCATGTTTTCTTGCAGGAATTTTATTGTTTTTCAGTCGAAGCAAGCTCGGATCATCGCAGGCGATTCCAGATGATTTTGAACGATCCTATCGTAGATCGATGATGATCTCGTACGATCGGAGGCGATCTCGACTGTAGTCCAGATTGGGGGCAATCAGAACCCAAAGTTTGCATTTTCTTATCTTTTATCTTCATTTTCTTTCTGCATTAACTTGGTTTATTCTATTCTTGCATCCTGGAGTTCACCTCATTTAGTATAGATGCATGATAAAGTCAAAACAAATTATTAAATTAATGCATTTCTTTTAATTGCTATCTGGATCTATCATTTAGGCAAATTTACTATCATTTCTATCATTTCCCTTTACTTTTGTAGTTGCATATTTGGGTTTTGGTATCGGTTTTTGTGACTGCAGGTTTCTGATGAATTTGTCAAATCGATGATCATATCATCTGATCTCATATGACTGAATGAGATCTGAGATGATCCTATACAATTCCAGATGATTACCTACGATTTGAGATGATTTGGACTTCTACAAACCTCAGAATCTTCATCAGACATCCGAAATCAGGTATATTCTATCCATATTTAGCATATTCTCTGTGTTTAGCATTTATTCATGTTTTCTATATTCATATAAATCAGCATTGGCATATAGAATAGTTTAGATTCATCTTGGCCAAACCTAGGAATTGAATGATCAAAGCACAAAATGAACACATCAAACCTGCTATCAACCTAGGTGTGGAAACTGCCACTCAAAAGTTTCCTGGTGAACCCACCATCCATCAAAAATTCACCCTTATACCCCTCCCCTGAGAGGCGGGACCTTCAAAGGGCCTCTCAGTCCGAGGTATTGTCCCATCCTTCTCGCATCCCCCTTTCGGGCATGGATCCTATAGCCTGAAGGTAAGGATGCAAAAAATTTGGAGCGATACAAATATCATGTAACGCAAAGGACTTTTACAAGCTATGACATATGTGATGTGACTAAGCATGTAATGTATGAGTTTCTTAGTGGCAAAAATCATTGCTAAGCATAATTTTTTCATGTAAGCATATCCGATTTCATAGCTTACCAATGTTTGACTAATGTAGTAGACAACTTGATCTTGATTGTTTTTATTATTTTAAGAAAGCATTATCCCTAATGCAAATTCTATTTCTAAAACATAAATATGGAAGGGGAGCCCAAACGAGGACTTAAAACTAGTGGAGAAGCCAGGTATTGCTTTATGTCTTCAAAATATTTGTGGCATTCATCTATCCATGAAAATATCACCCCCTTTTGTAGTGGTGATTGAATTACTTGGATTTATCAAAAATTTGTGCAATGAAATGACAAATCAATTGGATATTACATTGTAAACTATGCAATTCCTTCAATTTTGTTGGGGGAGGCATCTCCATGATGACCTTGACTTTGTTTGGGTCCACCTCAATGGATCTTTTGGAGATAATTAATCCTAGTAGTTTTCCTGAGGTAACACCACAGACATAATTTTTGGGGTTCAACCTTACATTATGCTCTAGAAGTTGATCAAAGAATTTTTCTAAGATACCAATGTGCTCTTGTCGAGTTTTGGATTTTTCCAAAAGATAATCCACATAATCTTCAATGATTTTATGCATGTAATCATGAAATATGTATGTCATGGCATGTTGATAAGTGGTATCTATATTTTTGAGGCCAAAGTACATCACCTTGTAACAAAAATTCCCCCAAGGTGTAGTGAATGTTGTTTTGTGTTGATCATCAGGATTGATTCGAATCTAGTTGTATCATAAAAAACCATCTATTGGAGAAAGCATTTCATGGCCATCACAAGTGTTGATAAGAGTATCAATGTTTGTTAGAGTAAATTCATACTTTGGACATGCTTTTTTAATGTGTTGAAATTTTGCAAATGTGTATCGTCCTATTAGGCTTGCAAATGGGTACCATATTTGAAAGCCACTCTGGATAGTCAATGGGTACAATGAAACCCACATCTAAAAGCTTTTGAATCTCTTCTTTGATCATGATGGCAATGGTAGGATGCATTTCCCTTAATTTTTATTTGATTGGATTAGCATCAGAGTTTAAGGTGATATTGTGGACCACCAAGTTAGGGTCAAGATCGGGCATGTCTTTGTAGGACCATGCAAAAATACCCTTCTTCTTCTTGAGGAGAGCAATTAATTTCTCTTTTTCATCTACAAATAATTTTTTTTCAAGTTTTATGATTTAAGGATTATCTACATTTGAACTAAGGTTCATATTGATGGTATATTCAATGGACATATGAGAACCTTCCTCAAGTTTATGGAGTGTTGGGATCAAATAAATTTTGTCTATGATGTTATAAAACTCTTTTGACATAGTCTCTTCCATATAGGTCTGGAAAACTTCAGGATTTGAAGGTGAAGGTTAAGGTGAAGGTGGAGGTGATAGAGGAATGTAATTGGTTGAAGCTCTTAAAAATTCCTCAAAAAGGATAAATTTATAATAGGATGGAGGAAAGGAAATCCAGTCCATATCAATAAGACTCATGTCAATTGGAATTGGCTTTACCAAATCATATGGATTATAGAGTGGGGTGAATAAGGCAATAGGATTCATGTTAACTTAAAGGGGAAACTAGTAGTTGGTAATGTGAAGGATGGGTAGATCCATGTCTACTAGAATCAATGCAAGAATTTTGGATCCTAAAAAATAATGAGAAACACAAATAAATGCAATAGAAAAAAAACTATGCACATGTAATGCAATTATGATATTTTTTCTTTCTTTTTTTGAATTTTTGTGTGTTTTTTTTTATGTACATATATTACAAAAATTTTCGGTGAGGTGGATCAATGAAGTGGAGGTGATTCACCGGTTGGTTCATCTCGATCCCTAGGAATGAGAAAATGAAATATGGGTTGATGTATGGGGAACATTTTGAGGTAATACTCATCATGTTCTATAAATCAAGTGATGGGTGTCTATTCCTCATCATATTTATCAAAATCTATTGATATAATATTGCATTTTTCATAGATTTCCTCCTCAAATTCATCGGTGTGATGGGTTTCTTATTCTGAATTAAAATGGATATTTTAAAAAGTTTGTTCAAAAGAAGAAGTGGAAGAATGAGAGTGATAGATTAAACCCGAATGATCATGTGCTTCTCGATATGAAATATAAATGATTTTGTGCATTCCCTTTTCATGTCATCCCAGGCCATATCCTTACCAATTGACCCTATGGAAGTATCAGGATGAAAACCCAACATGTGTTGTATATTGGAAAGAATTGGTTGTTTGGGTTCATCTGGGGAAGATGGATTGGACAATGAATCAATCCCCCCATACAGAAAATTGATGATGTTAGGCATTGAACCCATGTCGTACACTGATCCTATGGATAAGGATGGGTCATTTGGGTGATTATAATACCTAGTGGTTTGGATTCTAAGCAATCTATCAATAATGTCTTGGACCATGTATTTACCAATGCTAGGACTAGTGAGGTGGACCGCAACTTGGGATGATATGGAGGTGGATGTGGAAGGCTCATGATTAGCTTATAGATTTGATAATGGGAGATATGTGGGCTAGAATGGCATATCAGAATCTATTAATTTGACTTGTCAGATATTAGCTTATGTGTATGAAGATGGATTTGGTTGAGGTGTTTGATGAATGGGTGATGATGTGGAGGGAATAATGATGGGGTATGTTGGTGTTGATGATGTGTACAATATGAGTTGGGATTGATCACATGTACATGTAGTTGATCTTGATGAGGATGGGGGCATGAGGGTGGAAGCTTGATGTGGGGTAGTGATGGGTAGCTCCTTAGGAATAGAAGCTTTGGATGAAGAGATGGATGGTGTGGTGGATGATGTGGTTGATGGAGTCAATAAAATATGAGTGGATGGAATAGTGTATTCATAGGGATTTGAGATGAAATTTCAATACTTAGATGGTTTGATGTTCGTTAGTATGCAATGAATTTATCCCTCATGTAAATATTTTAGAAAGTTATGGAGTATAGAGGGGACACATCTCATTTCCCAAATCCAGGGGCATCCAAGGAGTACATCGTACACCATGGATCCTTCCAAAAATTGTATGCAACATTTTTACCCCCACTTTGATGGGTAAAACAACAGTGCCAACTATGGAACAAAGAGCATAATTGAATTCTTTCAAGGTGAAGTATGATTTGGTGATATGAGATGGTGGAATATCATGGTGTTGAAGAGCAGAGGTGGTGATGATATTAATGGAGGAGCCGATATCAATAAAAACTTGTTTGCATGGCTTCCTATAAATTTGAGCCATAATGTGTAATGGAGGGTCCACTGATTTTGATGATATTGGTTTGATTTAAAAATCATAAAATGTAATGGAAGGCGCCACACACGTTTAGATATTCTCCACAAAATTGCTAAAGATATTAGTATCCTAATATTGGAGTTCAATGGATTTGAGAATATCCATTAATGCCTCATGGTGTGGGGGAGATTGTTGTATTAGCTCATAAATAGATAGTTTGGTTGAAGTCATTTCAAGGCTAGTGGTTAGCTGACTCAGAGAGATGATTGGAATTTATGAATGATTGGAAAATGAGTGGGTGGAGGTGGAAAATTTGGAATGTGAATTGTTTGGGAAGAATTGGTAGAGAACTAAATGGGTGATGATGAATTGGTAGTTTGAGAAGACACAGTTTCTTGAGGTGCTATAGGATATTGGATAGTTTATTGTTGTGCATTTTTTTATTGGTGCATTACCTCGGGTGACTACATGAACAACACCCATAAAATATTGGTATTGTTGCACATGATTGACTTGATTAGGAGGAGTCTTGATGTTTTACCCTCTTGTTGTATATTACACCTCCTCATGATGAGGAAGCAGTGTTTTATAAGTGCCAAGGTTTTGATTTTTTTGAGCCAAGGGACTATCAACCTTGATGAACCCTAAGTCAATTAGGTCTTGCACTATATCTTTAAATTAGTAGCATCTATTAATGTCATGCCCATTTTGTCAATGATAAGGGAAAACAAATGTTTCCTATAGCTTTTGCTATGCTTGGTAGGATCATCTGGTTTAACTTCAAGAAAGGTAAGTTGATTTGTGTTATACAACCTACAACTCTGATAAAGGTGTGTATTGGCAATTTTGTCAAATGACATTGATGATTATCCACAATTGGCATTGTGTTATGAAATTATTGGTGTGGAGGAACCATTTGATATAAAATTTGTTACGATTGTTGTTGCATTGATTGTTGTTGTTGAGCCATTATTGGTTGGCTCATGACCACTTGATTCACTTGATTTGGTTTAGATTGGCCAAAATAATGTTCTTTTTTTTTGTCCTTATTCTACCATTCTTTCTTCTTAGGCTTTAGCACACCTTCTTGGATTTTTATTTCCTCAATTATACTATCTTGGGCAAGCGCTTATTCAAATGAGCTATATTATTGTAATTACAATAACCAGGAGATGGGTTTTAAGAAAATATTGATGAAAATTTGAGTTAACTCTTCCATTGATAGGGAGAATGGCAATTTTGTGATAATAGCCCTCCAATAGTTGCCAAAATCATAGACTAGTTCATCATCAAATTTCTTAAGATTATATAAATTAGATAATATAATTTTCTTATAAATATTGAGGGAGAATCTCTCTAGGAATTGGTCTACCAACTGTTCAAAAGTGTAAATACTATGATGAGGTAGATGGTTATACCACTTCATGTCATCTCCTCCCAATGTTTGAGGAAATATTTTCAGCATTAAAGCATCTTGATCTTGGATTCTGAAGCATGAGTAAATAAATGTGCTTACATGCTCTCTAAGGTCCTCATTCCCTTTAAATTTATCAATTTTTAGCACTGTAAAATCTTTTAGATATGGTGATGATGGTACCAAAAAGTTAATGGGTTGATTGATGAGTTATCTTAAAGTAGGCTTCTATTTTATTATATTAGGAGTGTGTTGTATCAAGCTATCAATATGATTTTCCATTATTTGAATTCTAGGATATTCCTCAGGTATGTGGAAGCCCTAAATTACTTGGTGATTGTGTGGAGATGAAGTGGTAAAATATTTAGGTGTAATAAGATTTTTATGGCTTGATGGATTAGATTGCATTTGATGATGTTGGGATTGATGAGGTAATGATTGCAAGTGATGGAATGGAGATGAGGTTTGGGGACTATGAATGTTCTAACTTGTGGGAATGGAATAAGTGTGGGTTAATGGAAGTATGGGGATGGAAACTGCAAAATATTGTGATACCCATGATGGATTTGAGGTAAATAAGGTAGGATTGGTTGAAATAGACTAGGGTTTAACATTTACCACATGTATTTGTTGTTGGGGATAAGAATGAGAATCTTGATGACCCATGAGAAATTTTTTGAGGTGTTTCCATGCTTTTTGTATGGTAATTTTTGAGGTATATTGGGTAGGTGTGGTGGAAATGGATGAGGTAAGTGGAGGATAGGTTGCAATAGGGATTACAACTGAATTGGGGACATTGGATATAGTGGATACTAGCATTTATGAAGTAGCATTGACATGTGCTTCATACAATGGATTGCCATAGGTGGTGGTATAGGAGGATGGGATGGAAATGCATTGGAAACATGATTGATGTGGGAGATACCAGTGATGGGAAGGTGTAGATGATGCCTCGAAAAGAGGGCTGGTATACACCAGGGTAAAATTTGAAGGTTGCAATTAGGCAAGTTCCTACTGAGAAGAATTATTATGCCTAGGTGGGATATTGATTTGCTCTAGAATAGGTTTAATGGATCTTAGATAAGTTTCAACTTTACCCATATCTATGTAAGTGATGTTAGGGTTGGTAGGAGATAATGTCTAATTTTTTGGAATGGGGGTATTGATGGCTCTATGCAACATATCAATATTTGAGGTATGCACATCATGTGAGGGTCCCATAGATAAACCAAAATAGCTTGTCTATATCACACTTATAGGATTAACCATAGAAGTGGAAGGGAAATATGTGGAACACTCCATGGATGAAGTGGTTTGGCTAACAAAGGCTTGACTCAAAATATTTCCATGGTTTTGAGTTGAAACCATAAGCTAGTGAGTCGTTTTGGGATGGTGAATGTATAGAATGTGCAAAAAATATGCAATGAAAATCATAGAGAATAAAACAAGAAAATCAATCCTATGTTTTGCAATAATTTTTTGTGTGTGTGTGTGGTTTTGTGTTATATTGTGCAAATCTAAGTTAATATGCAAGGTGGACTCTAAGGATGGATGGTAAATGAGAATATTTATGGTGATGAAATCCATAAATATTGCTCATAGGTGACTATGGTTTCAATGGGGGCGATATGATGGATGGACATGCAGCTGACTATCACCAATCTCGAATAATTGTTGGTGATGAAATCCAACTCACTATTGTTAAATATGTGATGTGTAAAGTGTGTGATTTATTTTTAAGATTTGTGTTGTCTATTGTGTTCACTCAATGCTAAAGATACTACATTTCACTTGTCTAGGCTAGAATCCAAGGACATTAACACCAAGTTACTCAAAATAACTTAGGGTACACCACTTAAGACCCATCCTAAATCATCAAGTGATTATAACAATGGAGGGTTCATCCAATTATTCCATCTTGGATCATCAACTAATTCCAACAACGAGAGTGTACTTAGATGTTATGTACTTGTTACAAATTAGAAAAGCAAAAATGGAAGCCTTTAACCGTACTACGTAGCTAGTTATGCTTTTATCATTTCAATTGCAAATAACATACAAAATAGTAAATGAAACATCATAAAATAGAAGAAATATGAATCAAATGTGAACTATAATGAATGCAAAAATGCAACTCTACTCTATATGTAAACTATATGGAGGATGCAAATACCTAAGATAATTTTGTTTTTTTTTAAATGCAACTGCTTTAAAATAGAAAATGAATGTTTTTCTATTAGTTTCAATGTTGAAAAGAAGAAAAATGAAAACAAAATGGAGTTAGGGTTTGAACCAGGCTTACTAGGAAGCCTACATATTTCTCCCCCACTCTTCTAAATGCCACACAAAGTCTCCTGAATTCTATGAGGCATCTCCTAAACTCTAATTGGCATCTCTTGAACATTATAGTGTGTCCGTGTAACCATTGATAGAACTCTACAACTTCTAGAAACCCTAGTTTTTGTGATTTTTACGCGATCAAACTCATGGAAACCTACAAAAAAATAAAAACATAAATCAATGAGAAGATAAGTCAAAATGAGAAACCCTTTGGGGGTCCCACTATGATCACCATTTTGTAAAGTGAAAAAAGATAACACCAAATAAATGGATAATAGAATCAATACAAGGACTTATTGCAAAAATGAAGATGATAATATTGATATTATTATGGGGGAAGCCTTGATCTCCAATGTTACAATATGAATTTGTATTGATATAATGATTACAAATCTAGGGTCTAGAAACCCTTATTCCCAAGTAAATATATGGTGTCTTCTACATCATCTTCTGCTCTAAACAAGTGTGCGGGTGGGCTTGTGTATCCCTACGGGACCACCCTAGCTGCAACAAATTCCAAAGATGTGATTCTTGCACTTGCAAATAGAAAAAAATATAAAAGGGTTAGTAGCACCTACGAGGGCTCCACTGTGTGAGGCCCTCTGAATGATAAAATCTGTAAAATTCTAAATGTTGTAATGTTGAACTATAAATAAAAATGTAAGAATATAAATAAATGCAATAAATATATTACCTTATCAATGCTGATTTGTGCTCATATTTCTATGTTTTAAGATTGTGCAAATAGCTAAAAGCATCTGAGGGTTTACAAACTACAAAATCTACTATGAGAAACTCCTAAATGCGTTCAATTTTGGCTATTAATACCCAAAAAATGTTCTAGAAATGCTCATCAACATTCTGTGAACTCTGGGTAGCATTCGGAGGTGAATGGGAATGAAGCAGAACCAGATCTGGTTCATAAGGGTTTTGCAATGGTGGAAATGGAAGGGGTGGTGACGGTGGTGATGGAAGAAGATGATAGCAAGATAGTTAGGGCTGGTGAGTGGACAAATGTTCAAATTTAGGACCTCTAAAAAATTTTCATGGACCTTGATTCATCAAAATGAATCATCTTTTATAATTTGCTCTTAAACATGTTAGGGTTTCAACTACACCAATGGGTAGTCAAGATTAAAACATGAGGAAGGGTGGAGATCAAACTTGAGCAAGTGACACATATTGAGATGGATGGATGACTGATATTAAGTCATGGTGGATGGCTAGGATTTATTAACATATATATATATATTTATTTATTAAATATATAAATATAAATATAAATTTAAAAATATTAATATTAATTTATATATTAAATAAATACATATATATATATATATATATATATATGAATGACTATGATTGGTGGATACAAATGGATGACAAGTGGTTAGATTTTGGTGTCTCCAATAATAAGTATAATGTGGATGCCTGTGGGCACCTCAATATATCACATTTTTATTCACACTTATGATTCAAATGGATCCTCATTGAGGGGTATTTATAGTGATATTAAAACTCCAATGAGAGGTTAACCTTAGGTCGACATTAAATTAACCTTGAGTTTAACCTTACAATAAAATAATAATAAATTATCCTTTAAGTGACATTATCCATAAAGATCGATTAAACAATACCACTAAGGGTGAAACATAAAAGGGTCCCATAGGATTACATAAATGATAAATTTATGTACGATTTATATAATAATATACCCATAGGCTTACATAAATGGTGCTCATAAGCATTGTATCACACATTTGACCTTACCCTCAAAAAGATAAGATTACAAAAATTTTAACACCTCCCATAAGTTGAGTTGAGAGGGCCCAGGAGAGAAGGCATTATAGTTAACACCTTCCCCATAATGGATTCTCTAGTGGGTCTCCACTATGCCTCCTTCATCCTCATATTCACCATTAGAATTCTTATGTCCAACCCTCAAGAATTTTTCCTCAATCTTCTTCAAACTTGTAATGCAATTCTTGATGGAGAGTCCTTCCCTTTTACAGAACTCATAAATATTTGACTTATTTGAAATATTATACTTTACCTTAGGCACCTAAGTATTCTATTCTATTGAATTGAATTCTTTTGTATGAGCTTGTTTATGAGAAAGAGATCCATAATTATTCATTACCACCTTATAGTAGATTAGAAGCTTAAAAATCCTTCAAGACAAATGTGTTGTGGTTCTTTTAAATTCATAGAATTCACATAAAGAATCAAGCCAACTATATGAAAAGGAAGAGAAATTTTGGAAGTAATAGATTTAACATACTATTCATCTCTCTTCACCTTACCTCCTTCCATAGCTAGATCAAATTTTAGAGCTATTAAGTGACATATATAGTCTTCAAAATTAATGAAATCTAAAATTTTGATATTGAGGAGTTCAATTTATATTCAATTAACTTCACTAGAATTTACCTTTCCATAGAGAGCTTTAAAATTAGTTCATACATCAACAATATCAATATTCTCTCTAATGTGGATAAGTAAATCTGGTTCCACCAACATGAAGAATAGTCCAAGAGATTCCTCTTTTATATTACTAGGTTCATGATCATTGAGACCTCCTTTGTTGAAAAATAAAATAGATTGTTAACACAATATTTTATTGCATATAATTGAAAAATATAAATACATGCAATATCTCTTGGATGTCTCAAGAGACTCTTGGTGCTTCACCTTCTTCTCTAGTTGTTCAGTTTCTCTCAAACCCTCATGAGGTGTAACAATAATAACGATAAAATATTATCAAATAATAGAATAATTCTCTAAAATTTCCCTTATTACATTATTTGGTATAGAAAATATTTGAAGGTGTCAAACACAACCAAAAATACACATTTTACAAAAAATACTATCCCTCCTTTGATTTTTATCTCCTAGGATAGTGAAAATAAAATTAAAGAGTATACCAATTGGAGAACCAAATCATTACTCTTGATTCAAATTATATTTATTCCATTAAAGAGTATATTTTTAGAAGTAAGCAATTATATCTCCAACTCAACTACTAAAAATTCAAAAGAACCAATAAGCAACTAATTTATCTTATCCAAGATCAAATTTAAAATGACTTCATTATATATTTTTGTGCTTTTTATTATCATGGTGCATTTGGTTATGCTTGTGGGATATCTAATTTTGATATTTTTGGTTGGCAACTAAACTTTGAATAGGATAAGTTCATAAACTTTGGTGCTCTTGAGAATTCAAGTTTAAATAACAAGTAGGAGAAAGAATCCATGCAACATCCCATACAACATTCCAAGTAGCAACATCATTATTGAGGATCCCATTCACTGCATGAGAAAAAACTATATTTTGGTCCTTTCAAAAAGGTTTACATGTTCTTACTATAGTATTCCAAGTCATGAGGAATCATTTTGTTATAGTAAAAATAAAGGAACATAAACACCACTTACGAACAACATCAATTTGGATCTCCCTTATTTCTATAAAGAAAGTAGAGGACATGAATTTTTTGTAAATATAATTTCTAAATATGTGTCGATATAAAATTCAAATTTTCTCATGTTATTTATCAATTGGATCAATCTCCCACCATTTCCTATACAATATTAGTTTTAAATATCTATTATTTAAGGTTAATTCAAATGGAAACGATTT
This sequence comes from Wollemia nobilis, assembly GCA_028583015.1. NCBI lineage: Eukaryota > Viridiplantae > Streptophyta > Pinopsida > Araucariales > Araucariaceae > Wollemia > Wollemia nobilis. The sequence goes on from JAQPPZ010017247.1 coordinate 1,748,052, forward strand.
AGCTTCCATGGTTTCTAAAACTTTATCCTAGGCTTCCACATTATGAAAGACCTATTATAGATTTGATTCCTTTGAAAAATATACTATATCCATTGGACATGATTTAGCTTCCATGGATTTCACACTTTATCTTAGACTTCCACTTTATTAAAGACCAATTATGAAATTGGTTCCCTTTAAAAATACAATAGATCAAAGTTATTTTATAAAATAGGTTGTAGTGTTGGTGCTCTTAGAAAATATGGTTAAGTCATTAATCCATTTGGATTTATGACATGTAATATAGAAGCATAAAAAAAATTAATGTCAAAGAACAGTCAATTGAGGTTGACCCTACAAACATCCTCAATAGGGATTGTATTTTTTCCATAACTCCTTCAAAGAAATCATATTTGAATAAAAATTCAAAAGGGTTTCATTACGTTAAGGAGAATGATTAGAATTAATTTGGGCTTAAAACACATCATGTAACCTAAAAAATAAGATATAATAGTCAAGACTAGAGAAAAGTATGTTGATATAAGTGTTGGAGTATATTACATTATTTGGTAAATACTAATGTACCCCTATGGCACCTTCATGGTACATTTTTAAATAATAAATTAGGGTTGAGTCGTATTTTAGAGTGTGTGTTATATTTCCCCCTTCATGTAAGTGTGAATGTGTAGGAAATGCGCACATGCCATGTAAAGTTGTAATGTGCAGGAAATGCACATGTGTCATGTGGCTTAGAGTGTAAGTGTAAGTGTAAGTGTAAGTGTAAGTTGAGTCTATGTACACAAGTGTCATGTGAGTTAGAGTGTAAGCGTAAGTTGAATCTATGTGCACAAGTATCTTGTATGTATGAGAAAAAATATGTAATGTAAATATGTGCACAAGTATCTTGGATTAGAGAGTGCAAGTAGAAGTGTAAGATTCATGTATAGGTGTGCATATGTTATAGTGTCAATTGTTTATCAAGTATACAAGTGGTAATTAGTCAAGCCAAGTTTCATGATACTTGACATATGGAGAGCTATAGTCAATTATCCAAAGAGTCACACTACTATGGCTATATTATAGAGATAATACTCCATAACAAGCATAACACAAGGTTCAAACCCCACTCAATATGAGGGGACTAGGACCCCTCATAAATACTTGTGTAAATGTATTGAAAAAACAACCATAACACAAGGATAATAAGTAGCATAAACATCATGATCATTATCATTTTAATAGAAGCAATAAAGATTACACAAATTTTGAGCAATTAATATTGTAAGTTATATTACATGCTTTGTACATGTTTGGTTAAGGATATTTATATTCATATTGTTGCATATTATTGAATGTTATTTGATTTATTATAAGCCTTATTTTACATATTAATTTTCTCATATTATTCTACTCTTATCATTATTTTGACCTTATTATATTGTTGCTATGTTATATTTAATCTTATGATTCATAACTTGTGATATTTATGGTATTATTAAGGCTTAAAAAGTCATCAATGGTATCATAGCTACCACCTAACTCTATCTAGATTGACAAGAGTTCATTTTAGCTACTATTATAAATTGATTTTATCTATTTTGATAAAGTAGATTAAGAGTATATTCACTTTGAATGAAGTGAGACTCGAACTATATTTTAAGGTCATATTGAGTAGAAGAAGCTAGGGTCATTCCACTAGGTTGAAGTAAAACTAGTGAAGAATAAGGCTTAACTATATTGAAGAATTAAGAGAACCAACTTAGAAGAAAGTTGGTCATTTAGGAAAGAGATATCCTAACATTGATATTGATATTGGATTCTCTAGTAAGGAGGAGAATCATATTGGGTTCTTAGGTTTGACCTAAGACATTATTGATTTCAAAAAAGAGTTGCAATAGAGATTAAGCTATAGAAGTGTGAGAAGCTTCCTATAGAAGATAGAGAAGAGTTTTAACTTTTAGGTGCAGAGATAAAGCAAACAAAGAGAAGAAAGATAGCTATAAATTGAGAAGCATTCAAATCTTCCTAAAAGAAGAAAGATAGTACCAAATTGAGAAGCATTCAGAGCTTCCTAAGAGAAAAATATAGAAATAGATTGAGAAGCATTCAAATCTTCCTAAAATTAAATAAATAAAGAAATTAGAAATAATATTGGTATATCATTATTGAAGAAGGATAAAGAAGCACCTAGCTTACTTTATATTGCTTCAAGAATTGGATTAGAATCTATAGCTGAAAAGAGTTGCAAGATAGTATAAAAGAATAGAGGCCCTTCTAAAAAAAGGCCATTATAGAGAATAGATTGAAGTCCTTTATAGAACAAAAAATAGGCTCATATAAAAAATTAAGAGAGGCCCTTATAAGATAAGAAAATATGTATGTATAAAGAATAGAAGATAGGCCCTTATAAAGTAAAGAAAAAAGGTCAAATTAAAAATAGAGAAGAAATATAAATAAGAGGCTTCTTATAGAATTGAAAAGAATATTGTATAAGGAAAAAGGTTGCATAGTGTCATAATCTAAGATAGCATAGTGTCATCATCTAAGGCAACACAATACCATCATCTAAGACAACAACATAAAGCACTATCAGGAATATAAGACAACAAAGTGTCATTAAGAGAACAACATAAAGTCTCAGGCTGAGATAGCATAGATTTTGAGATACGTAGAAAATAATACACAACAGAGATACATAAAGAGAAGAATACACATTCGATATATGTAAAAAAAACAACATCAGGCCAAGATACATAAAGAGAAGAACATCAGGTCAAGATTGTGTAGAGTTAAATAAGAAGGTCAACGTGCATTTGTAGAAAAAGAGTATTTCAAGCCAACATATGTAAAGGTGAATACCATCAGGTCAACTCACATGGTTAAGGATTCTAACAACTCAACATAGTCATGTCACCATATGTAGATGAAGAATTAAATAGGGTAAAGGTCGCATATAAAATATAGGAGCACAAGCAAAGGTTGTTCAACAAGGTGTAAGAGATAACACCAATGCTAGCATCAATATACAATGTAAACATAATCTAGAACCTAAACTTGTGATATAGTAAGGAAAGTGAGGAAATTAAAAAGACAAATAGAAGTAAATTTAACTACAATGAATGCAATAGCAAGCTCATACATAGTATAATATGAGCAAGACCTTTAGTGTAAAATTTGAATTGTTTGGAAGCTGAATCGTGAATTTGAGGAGAAAAAATCATCTATAAGTCAAAGTGCCAATTTACATTGAAGCACCAATTTACATTGAAGTGCCAATATAAGTAACGTCTGAACGTTTGAAATCTAGTTTGAGTGCATTTGGAATAGGTGTTAGGTAATGGAGCCAAATTGATAAGAAAGGAATTAATTGCCAAGGAATATTGTTAATGGGCAACGATCAACAATAGTAACGTGAACGAGGTTCCAAGGGGTAGCATTAAATATTTAATTACCATTAAATATTGTTGATGGAGAAATTTTTATTGAAAATTTAACCGTATTTCTTGGTGAAAAACACTTGTCAAAAGAATGTTATAAGCGTATGGGTGGTTTTAGCTCATGGTTTTTTGGCCCATTGTATTCTGACACCACTATGTGGTTTTGAGTAGAGGAAAAGCCATGAATATCTATATATTTTGTACTGTAAAGACTACCTCTATGGTGGAATGCTCTTTTCTGTATTGGAGGAAGAGAGAGGAGGAGACATTGTACAAGTGGAGAAGATTGTTGTATTGTTGCTAATACAAATGACTAATTTTTTCTCCATGGATGTAGGGTACACTGCCTAAACCATGTATATATTGTGTCTCTTATATTTGTGTGATTTCTTATTATTTATTACACTGCTTAACTAGGGTTTGAACTATTTCTCCATTTTCGTTATTATCTATTTTTTTCATAGGCTGTGTATTGTTTGTACATGGTAAATTCTCAACAACTGGTATCAGAGAGATTTTGTTGGAAAAGGGCACTCACATGATATTTTTATGTTCAATTGGGATAAATGGGAGAAAGTTAAAATTTTAAACAGGAGAAGTTTACTGGACACAATTTTGTTGTGGAAAACCAAAGTGGAGGATTATCTGTATCAGAAGGATGATCTGTACTTGGCTCTAAAAGGGAATACTGATGGTAAACCTAGGATGATGGATGATGAGGAATGAGATCTAATAGACAGGAGGGTACTAGGGGTGATCTAGTTGATCCTGGATGATTCTGTTGCATACAACATCAGGAAGGAAAAGACCACCAAAGGAGCCATGGATACACTAGCTAAGTTGTATGAAAAACCCTCAACTTCAAATAAAATTTTCTTGATTAGAAATCTTTTTACTATGAAGTTGCAAGACGGTGGATCTATACAAGAACATCTTAACAAGTTTTATGCTATTATGGATTATTTAAAATCTTTAGGTATTGATTTTGATGATGAGGTTACGGCTTTAGGGTGTCTTTGTTCACTACCAGAATTATGAGGTAGCATTGTAATGGTAGTGAGCAATTTTGTGCCTAGATCTAGAAAGCTAGTGTTTGATTATGTGGTTAGCACAGTAATTAGTGAGGATATTAGGAGAAAACACTCATGGGAGGCTTCATCATCTGGAGTAGCACTATCTACATAAAACAAAGGTAGAAATAGAGAAAGAGAAAAAGGCCAAGATATATGGAAAATATAGAATAGAGGAAAATATAAGGGTAAATCTAAAGCAGAGATAAAAGCAAGATTGATTTATGGCATTATGGGAAGAGTGGACACTTCAAGAGGGAGTTCAAATAGAGAAATAAGAATGAGGACAGTAGTGGAAATGATGCTCAAGAGGTAAACATTGCAGGTGCAATTTATCAGGATGCCCTGATTCTTGCAACAACTTGCACGAGTGAGTATTGGGTTATGGACTCTGGAGCTTATTATCATGTCACTTCTCATAGGGAGTACTTTTTTTATTATACTCCAGGTCATTATGGAGAGGTTTTGTTGGGCAATAATTGTCCATGTGAGATTATGGGTATTGGCATGGTGAATGTAAAATTGTAAACGAAAATATTTGGGTGCTTAAAAATGTTAGGCACATTCTTGATCTTAAGAGGAACTTGATTTCAGCTAGTGCACTTTATTTGGAGGGATGCAACACTAATTTCAAAAATTGACAATGGAGAGTGATAAAGGGTTCAATGGTGATTACAAAAGGTGAGTTTACTGGAAATTTGTATTTATTGCAGAACTCATCTTATTGTACGTTGAACTATGTTGCTCAGGATGATGTGAAAGCGTGGCATTTGTGATTGGGTCATATGAGTGAGAAAGGGATGAAAATCCTTCACTCCAAAAAACTGTTGCCAAAACTCAAGAATGTTGATTTGGATTTTTGTGAAGGTTGTGTATACATAAAATAGAAAAGGGTAATATTTTTGAAGGTTGGTCCAGAAAGGAAGAAAGAGAAATTAGAGTTATTTCACTCGAATGTGTGGGGTCCCTCATCGGTACTTTCTCTTGAGGGCTACTCTTATTATGTTAAATTCATTGATTATTTCAGTAGGAAGACATGGATCTACAAAATCAGGCATAAATCTTATGTTTTTGACACTTTTCAAAAGTGGAGAGCATTAGTGGATATTGAGGCATGTAAGAGTGTATAGTACCTTAAATCTGACAATGGTGGTGAATATTGCAGCAAGGAGTTTGAGGACTATTACACAAAGGAAGGAATTAAGAGATTCAAGACTACTCCTAGGACACCACAGGAGAATGGATTCTTGGAGAGGATGAACAGAACTATAATGGATCATGCAAAAGCCATGAGATTGCATGTAAGGTTACCATTGTTATGTTGGGCTAGTGCAGTTGATACAATAGTTTATTTGATAAACATAGGACCTTGTACTGCATTGGATGGAGGTATTCTAGAGGAGACTTGGAAAGGTAAACCTATAAACTACTCTTTCCTTAGAGCATTTTGTTGTGAGGCTTTTGCCCACATAGATGAATAAAATAGGAGTAAGCTTGATGCAAATTATATAAAGTGCTATTTTCTTGGTTATGGTGTGGATGATATGGGATATAGGCTATGGGATAATATTGGTAAAAATTTTATCAGGAGTAGAGATGTGATTTTCAATGAGGATAGGTTGTAAAAGGATAGGCACACACAGGTTTAAGAGGATGCACCTAAGTTTGTTGACTTGGATGCAATCCCAGAGCATGGTGTAAAAAGACAGCCTCTTCTTCAGATTGATGAACATGGTGCTCATGAGGAAGAGCAAGGTTAAAAGGAAATTGTTGTTACTCCACCATCATCCCCATAGGAAGTTAGGAGATCTACAAGGGTAAGACATGCACATGATAGGTATTCTCCTACTTTACATTATGTACTGTACACTGATGTCAGTGAACTGGAATGCTTTCATGAGGCTTTGAAAGTGGATACTAGGATTAAGTGGGATCATGCTATCAAGGATGAGATGGACTCATTGACTCAAAACCAAACTTGGGATTTGGTTGAGCTTCCCAAGGGAAAAAGGGCATTGCATTGCAAATGGGTGTACAGGGTGAAGGATGAAGTTGATGGCAGCAAGAGGTACAAAGCAAGAATTATTGTGAAAGGATTTGCATAGAGAAAATGTATTGACTATGATGACATTTTCTCGCCTATAGTAAAAATTACTTCAATTCAAACTATTTTGAGTATAGTTGCAGTAGAAGATCTTCATATTGAATAGTTATATGTAAAGACAACAATCGTTCATGGGTATTTGGAGGAGGAGATCTACATGCACCAACTGGAGGGGCTTGAGATCAAAGGCAAGAAGAGTCTTATGTGTAAACTAAAAAAGAGCTTGTACGGTTTGAAGAAAGCTCCAAGGCAATGGTATCTCGAGTTTGATAGTTTCATGAGTGAGCACAATTTTACTAGGAGCTAGAGTGACCATTGTGTTTATTTTTGGGCTACAGGAAATGGTAACTTCCTTATTATCTTATTGTATGTTGATGATATGCTTGTGGCAAGATCCAATATGTAAGATATTAAGAAATTGAAAAGGGAGTTGGCAAGTAAATTTGCCATGAAGGATTTGGGGGAGGCCAAACAAATACTTGGCATGAGAATCACTAGAGATAGGAAGGAGAAAATATTGAAGTTGTCTCAGGAGGATAATGTGGAAAAGGTGCTTAAGAGGTTTAGTATACATGATGCAAAATCGATAGCCCAACCTCTTGCAAAGCACTTTAAGCTCTCAAAGAAGCTATGTCCCAAGACAAAGGAGGAGGAAGAGTACATGAGGAAGGTACCCTATGCTTTAGAATTTGGGAGCTTGATGTATACTATGGTGTGTACAAGACCGGAAATTGCCCAAGCAGTGGGAGTTGTGATCCAATATATGAGTAATCCAGGTAAATCTCATTGGAAAGCATTGAAATGGATACTTAGGTATTGTTAGAATATTTAGCATATTTTATATTACATTAACTATGTTAACAACATTATAGGAGTGGTACGTAGTTTTCTTTATTCAGTTTATGAACCACCCAGCTTGGTTCAAACTGCCTCAACGGAGTTTATGTAAACCTTATATATCTTCCAGGAATATGAAGAGAAAACTAATGATTCAGTTTCTAATATGGCATCAGAGCATTGAATGATTTTTGGGCAATGTGAATTTTTATTTGGTTATGGGCAATGTGCTATTCAGGCACTCCATTACTAGATTCACTCCATTACCAGACGATGCATTCTTCGAGGAGCCATTGACGCTGAAGACTGCAATCCGAACTCTAGCGCACAGGCAAAAATATCGTTGTTCGATATTTGCAGCGTGATTGGACCCGTGTTTATGTTCGAGACATTTTTCAATTGAGACACCGAGAGCACTGAAGCCAAAGATGGATTACCAGCACTGACGTGATCCCACTACTTTCCAAATTTCCGACGTCGAACTATTCTCCATTTGAAGAGGCTTTCGCGACGGTGTTGGATTCTCCGTTTCTGGTAAAGCAAACCAGACGGGAAGGGGCCAGTTATTTTTCTACGCTCCGAATAGCGTGGAGGAGCTTTCATAGCAGAGGCGGCACCACCAAAGAGGAGCAGATACTGAGCCATCAATGGTCCAGTGACTCCCTTAGCATGCCCATCCACGTCCACATCATCATCGTTGTCTTCATTGCTATAAATCGGTCTGCATTGCCTTGTTGGGGTCCAAAACCTCGAGCGCATGCCCACGTAGAAGCAGGTGCTCATGTGCAAGAGACGTCTTGACGCAATAACGAACTCTGTCTTCTATTTTCAGACGTAGGAGCAGTGAAGGACATTGGGTAATATGGCCGCCCCTTTGTGTCAAATTTTCATTTAAATTTTTTCAAAAGTTCTTTGGTGCACGTGTTTTTTTTTTCCATTGCAATTGTTGTGTTTGGAGGTCAAATAAAAATACGTCGTCGTGAAAACAAACGCACCACAGTGGCCACGATGGTTCTGATCATGATTGCTTAAGTCTTTTGCCACGGGGTGGTTGGGGTTTCAAACCCCTTCGAGTTGCTAAAGTTGCTGCCAAGATGACGCCCGAGGAGGGCATTTTGACGCCCCGCGGGTCTTGTTGACGCCTCGAGGGCCCTGTGACGCCCGAGGAGGGCATTTTGATGCCCCGAGGGTCCTGTTGATGCCCCAAGAAGGTTTGGTGACACATTTTAAGACATGTAAATTGCTTATTTTTTTTCAAAAGCAATTGTTAAAAGGCATATTGGGAAACTTTCGAGATATACTCTATTTTGCACTCCCTTCTTACAAGATAGAGGGGGGAATTCAAATTTTCAAACCCTCAAAAAAAGGCATAGATAGCAACTCAAAGGTGCATTTTCGATTTTACTCGACACCTTCTTTTGTCAAATTTGGGTGCATTTTCGGTTGAACCCGACACCTATGTGAGAAGCACTTTGTGAGCATGCTTGTTTGATTATTGCATTTTTTTTCTGCAATTAAAAATCATCTACATCAAAGCATCCACTACTTCTCTCAGCACATGTTGCACAGGTTCTCCAAAAGCAGTTATCTCTTTGCACAGGATCTTCATTGATCATCTACTTGATGTTCTCTCACCAACACTAATTTTCTCCTAGTTTTGTTTTTTGACTTAATTACCTCCAACTGATTATTCTTCTTCCGAAGATTCTCAGGCAGGTGTCATTAACATCTCTTTGAGTGAATTTTTTACCCCCATTGCTATTGTGTTTAGGCATAAATCCTGACGAAAGTCCTGGACTCCAAAGTGTTTAGGGGAAGTTACGCCCCACGCATGCGGATTCCTGTCTTTCTAAGGTAGGTGCCATCAACAAAGCAATCCTTTTCAGTACTGCCTATGTTCCACGTACCGTTCTGATCTTCATAATACCTATAGTCTCCCTCACGTAAGGGCGGGTATTGTTTTGATTCAGTTCAGGTATAACTGGCCTGGCAACGGTATATCGAAAAGGGGACCATTTGGCGCTATAAGGAACCCTAAACAATGGCTACAGTGCACAAGTATCTTTCAGATGCCCAATTGCTCAAAGGCACCAATTTTGTGCCATGGAAGCATAAAATGAAAGCCATTCTTCAAGTCAAAAAATTATGGGATGTCGTCAGTGGCACTACCTCTCGTCCCACCACAAGAGGGACAGATCAAGATACATTTGATGATCAGGACAGGAAAGGCCTTATGTTTTTGTTACTTGCCATAACAGATGAGGTCCAACCTCATATTTGTGATGCCACGACCAGTAAAGATGCTTGGGCAGCATTGATTACTGTGTATGAAGGAAAGAATAATTCCACTATCCTTCACCTACAAACCCAGCTTCACAATCTCAATATGAATTCAGGGGAAACTGTTGAATTGTTTCTCTGCAAAGTGGCAGAATTGAAAGCTAAACTCAATACTATGGGAAAACCCATAGATGATGATCTTTTGACATCTGTTATTTTGAGGGCACTCCCACCATCTTACAAAAGTTTTATCACTTCACTCAATGTTTCTGGCAGAAAATTAACTTTTGTTGAATTGGTTAATTTGCTTCAAACTGAAGAAGCCAATCAAGTACAGAAAGATGAGGAACCTCGCTACCGCTCTTTCCACCCATCAAAAGGGTCACAAGCAAGGACAGTTGCAGAAGGGAGGGTCTTCTTCCAAAGGCAAAGGCAAGCCCAATCTCCAGCGAGATAAATATTGCAAGATCTGTGATATGAACAATCATGATACCAATAGGTGTTGGTTCAAAAACAAACAACAGAATGATCCCTCACAAAATAAGAAAGGCAAGGGGAAGCAAAAATATCCCCAGCATCGCAAACAACAAAAGGGTCATGTTGCTTATGCAGATTCCCATTCAGATGATTCTAATTCATCTTCAGATAATGACTCCGAAAGAGCACACAAGGTGCTCATGACCCATACTGCCTCTTCCAAATCAGATGTTGTATGGTATATTGATTCTGGAGCAAGCAAACATATGACTGGGAACAAGTCCTGGTTTCAAACCTTTCACGCAAGAGAAGGCAAACCTGTCACTATTGCAGACAATCAAGTCTATCAAGTACAAGGTGAAGGGGATGTTACAGTCACTCTCCCTGATGGTGACTATGCCATAGAGAAAGTTCTCTATGTTCCTGGCCTTGCCAACAATCTATTATCTGTTCCACAGATGCTAGATAGAAATATGGATGTTGTTTTTCAAGTTGAAAAAGGAAAAAAGAGATGTTTCATCAGTCACCAAGGTCAAAACATTGCCACTGGCTCCTACAAACATGGATTATTCATCTTGGATACAGTTTCTACATCCCATACTGCCCTCATTGCCACTACAACAACAGCTACTTCCTTATGGCATAAAAGATACGGGCACCTCAGTTCGGGTATTTACTCGAATTAAGCAAATATGACATGGTCAAAGGGCTTCCTCAACTTTCATCCGTTCTCCCAGTATGCTCAGATTGTCTAGCAGGGAAACAACATCGAGTTCCATTTGAGACAAGTTCTTCTCGCTCTAAGAAACCCTTGGAGTTAATCCACGCAGATCTGTGCGGTCCTTTCCCAACCAGTCATGGTGGAAAGAGGTATTTTCAGCTATTTGTTGATGACTACTCCCGCAAAATATGGGTCTCCTTCCTTGCACTCAAGTCAGAAGCTCTTCTCTACTTTCGTTAGTTCAAGAGACAAGTTGAGAAGGAAACAAGTTGTTCCATCAAAACCCTCCGCTCAGATCGAGGGGGGAATACACTTCCAAGGAATTTTTAGCATTTTTGGAAAAACATGGGATTAAGAGACAACTCACTACAGCATATACACCGCAGCAAAATGGAGTTGCAGAAAGGAAAAATCGCTCCATAGTAGAAATGAGTCGGTGTATGTTAAAAGGAGCAAACTTAGAAAAACAATATCGGGCAGAAGGATGAAACACAACATCTTACCTACTAAATAGAGCACCTACAAGGGCTCTACAAGGAAAAACTCCACAAGAAGCCTGGAGTGGTAAGAAACCCTCAATTTCTCATCTAAAAGTTTTTGGATGCCAAGCTTTTATGCATATTCCTAAACAAAAAAGAAGGAAACTAGATGAGAAAACTCAAAAATGTATATTTCTTGGTTATGATGAGTATTCAAAAGGATATCGGTTGATTGATCCTATAACCAAGAAAACACATATCAACAGAGATGTAGTATTTGATGAAACTTTCACATCAAATAACACACTTGTATACCTTAAGGAAGATGAACCTAAGAAAGAAGCAGCACCTCCTCAGAAGAAGGTTCCTAAATGGTATACTAGTACATTGCAAGATTCAAAATTGACATCACTTCCAGATCTAACTCTAGATCGACCCTCTACTCGTAGTATGACTCAACACAAAAGAGCAGATGATGCAACATCAGTAACAGATGTTGATGACCTTTGTCAACATTTTGATGATTTATCTGTGAATGTAGAAGAAGATGAGGATATAGATATGGAAGATGAAAAAGTCTATCTGACAATACTAGATGAAAAAGAACCCACATCAGTCTCAGATGCACTCAGTAAAGATCAATGGAAAACTGCTATGGATGCAGAACATACATCTCTAATGAAAAATCAAACTTGGAAGTTAGTGAATTTGCCTTCAAGAAAGAAACCCATTGGTTGCAAATGGGTATTCAAGATCAAATATAAGGCAAATGGTGCAATAGATAAATATAAAGCCCGACTTGTTGCAAAGGGCTATGCACAAAGAGAAGGCATAGACTATGAAGAGACATTTGCTCCTACTGCTAAAATGACCACTATTCGAGTTCTGTGTGCAATGGCAGACTCAATTTGGTTGGCGACTACATCAGATGGATGTAAAGAGTGCTTTCTTAAATGGTGACCTACAAGAAGAAGTCTATATGACTCAACCTAAAGGTTTTGTAGTTAAAGGGCAAGAACAGAAAGTCTATAAGCTGATCAAATCTCTATATGGACTTAAACAAGCTCCTCGAGCTTGGTATATCAAAATTGATAGTCACCTAGTGCAACATGGGTTTAGAAGAAGTCCTGCAGATCCTAATCTATATATCAAGAACAATGGTTCTAACATAGTAATTCTAGTACTATATGTGGATGATCTGATCATAACAGGCAATTCAGAGAGTATGATCAAAATAGTAAAGAAAGATCTCAATACCTCTTTTGAAATGACAGATCTTGGACTTCTCCACTATTGTCTTGGTCTAGAAGTAACTCAATACAAGCATTGCATACAAGTTACTCAAAAGAAATATGCCAAGACTCTAATTGATAAGTATCGGATGACTGACTGCAAGCCCAAAGCCACACCAATGGAAGCAGGACTTAAGTTATCCCGATTCGATGAATCTCCTAAAATAGATAGTACTCTCTATCGTCAGCTGATTGGGAGTCTCATCTATCTCACAAACACCAGGGCAGTTCTTAGTTTTGCTGTGGGTTATCTTTCACGATTCATGCAAGATCCTAAAGTTAGCCACTGGAAAGCAACAAAGAGAGTTCTTCACTATGTCCGTGGTACGACATATATCGGCTCGGAATACAAAAAGAACAACAAGTTCTATCTTCAAGGGTACACGGACTCTGATTATGCTGGATCCATAGACGATCGAAAATCAACTGCAAGTTACATTTTTCACCTTGGATCTGGTCCTGTCTCTTGGCATAGCAAGAAGCAACATGTTGTTGCTATCTCTTCTACTGGAGGCAGAATATCGAGCGACTAGTGGAGCGATTCTGCGAGATCATATGGTTACGTCGCATCCTCACAAATATGGGCCTTCCAAAGAAACTTCCTTTACATTTATTTTGTGACAATCAAGGTGTTATGAATCTTGTCAAGAATCCTATCTTTCATGATCGCACCAAACACATTGACACTAGGTGTCATTTCATTCGAGATGAGGTTCCAAAGCATCATATCCAGCTCCACTACATTCCCACAAATGAGCAAATAGCGGACATCTTCACCAAAGCGCTTGCTCGAGTCAAATTTGAATTGTTCCGCAATGCTATGTGTAGTCAACATTAATGTAATAAGGGGGGATGTTAGAATATTTAGCATATTTTATATTACATTAACTATGTTAACAACATTATAGGAGTGGTACGTAGTTTTCTTTATTCAGTTTATGAACCACCCAGCTTGGTTCAAACTGCCTCAACGGAGTTTATGTAAACCTTATATATCTTCCAGGAATATGAAGAGCAAACTAATGATTCAATTTCTAATAGGTATTTGAAAGGGACTTCAAAATTCTATTTGAATTTTTGATATTCTAAAGTTGAGTTACAAGGCTATGTGGATTCAGATATAGTAGGTGATTTGGATGGTGGGAGGAGCACTACTGGGTATGTATTCATAGTTGTAGGTACAATAGTGAGTTGGATATCCAAGCTACATGTTGTAGCTCTTTATACTACGAAGGCTGAGTATGTGGCCATCATGAAAGGTGCCAAAGAGTTCATATGGTTTCAGAGGTTGATTAAGGAGTTGGGTCAGGAGCAAGGATATGGGACACTTTGGAGTGATAGACAAAGTACCATTCATTTAGATAAGAACTATGCTTTTCACTCATGAACAAAGCACATTTAGTTAAGGTATCACTTCATTTGATCAGCAATGGAGGATGGTTTGGTAAAGTTGGGTAAGATTCACACTTCCCAAAAATATTTTTATATGCTTACTAAAATTGTAACCAGGGAGAAGTTGAGCTTTTGCTCTACTTCAGTTGGTCTTAAGGAGTAAGGTCATGTTATGAGAAACTTTCAGTCCTAGGCTGTAGAGATGTTGCATCAATCTTGTCTCCAAGTGGGAGATTGTTAGGTAATGGAGCCATATTGATAAGAAAGGAATTAATTTCCAAGGAATATTGTTTATGGGAAATGATCAACAATAGGAACGTGAACGGGGTTCCAAGGGGTAACATTAAATATTTAATTACCATTAAATATTTTTGATGGAGAAATTTTTATTAAAAATTTAATCATATTTCTTGGTGAAAAACACTTGTCAAAAGAACATTATAAGCGTATGGGTGGTTTTAACTCATGTTTTTTTGGCCCATTATATTATGACACCACTATGTGGTTTTGGGTAGATGAAAAGCCACAAATCTCTTTATATTTTGTACTATAAATACTGCCTCTATGGCGGAATGCTCTTTTCTAGTTTGGAGGAAGAGAGAGGAGGACACATTGTACAAGTGGAGAAGATTATTTTATTGTTGCTAATACAAAGGACTGATTGTTTCTTCATAGTGTAGGGTACACTTCCCGAACCATGTATATCTTGTGTCTCTTACATTTGTGTGATTGCTTATTTTTTATTGCACTGCTTAACTAGGGTTTGAACTATTTCTCCATTTCCATTGTTATTATTTGTTTTTTTTCATAGGTTGTGTATTGTTTATACATGGTAAATTCCCAACAATAAGAATGTTACAACACTGCAAGTACCATTTGGAATATAACAAGCCACTATTTTGAAAGTCATTTGGAGTTTGGAGTAGAATATCTCAAAGAAAAGAAACACCTCATGCAAACCTCCATGTAGCAATTTCTTGAAATTTTACTAAAGTTACTCGTACAGACGAGCACTGTAGAACAAAGAATGAGTGCTACAAAATTGAAACGTGTGCAAAATCAAAAAATCTAAGGTTATATTTTAATTTTAGGGTTTTTTCAAAGCAATATTTTAATAGGAGTTATATGGGTTAATTAAGGTTTTTGAATTATTTGATTTATTATAAGGTTGGAGTGATAAGTTGAGTAGATTTAATGAGTTTTTAAAGTTTCTTAAAGTTTTATTAGGTTGGAGTGATAAGGAATTCAACTAGACTATTTATTTAAGTGTTTTTTAAAGTTTAAGTTTTTGAAAAAAAATTATTTGGGTTTTATTTTTGAAAAATTAAAAAGTGGAATTTTTTAATTTTTGCAAATTTCAATATTTGGGAGGTAAAAATTTTTCAACATCAAAGGATTAGAAAACATAAAAAAAATTGCAAAATTCATTTTTAGTTTCTAAACTAGGAGACATAAATTTTACTACTTCATAGGAATTAAATTAGAAAAATCTAGGAGTCATAAGGTTGTCTACTTCAAAGGAAATAGATCATAACATAGAATTGCATTTCATGGAAGAAATTATTATAAATGCATTCAATGAGGATAATGAAGCAAATAAGTTAAAACTCTATTTTCAAAGAATGATAGATGATATTGATAGAGAGAATAAAACAACAAGATCACTAAATACTCATGAGGATTCAAAATTAGATCTTGTTACTACAAAATCTTATTCTAGTGGTTCATCTATAACTACTAAAAATATTGAAGATTATCATAGTTTACAACTTATTTACATGGAAAATAAAGAAAGAGTAGCCTTGGTAGTACATCAATGGTTATCTTGTTTTATCAAGAAAACAAAAGAACTTGAAGCACTAAGAAGGATGAATAAAATAAAGAAAATATATTCAAGGTGCATTTATTGTAATAAAATTGGTCATGAAAAAGCTAATTGTTGGAATCTTTATCCATGTAAGTACTATGGAAGAAAAACTCATTCATCAATTTTTTGTTGGTACAAATAAAAGTATTGTAAAATATTTGAAAGAGTACTTTTGTTCAGACTAGGCAATCTTTTTCAAATACTTATTTTTGAAGCATCTTCTAACAATGGATCCAAGTGTACAATTTCTAAAATACATGAAGGAAAAACATTTAGAAAACAAGGAAAAGGAAAATGGATCAAATATGGTCCAAACTTATCTTATAAAGAAATCAGATCACACAGTCAATGTATAGATAAAGACAAGTGAAAGATTCTCATACAAGAATCTAATGAAAATAAGAAAGTTCAAGAATTTTATAATATTGAAGACACAAAGACTAATGAAGATGAAGTTGCATTCAAATATGAACTTGATGAAGCTCAAGCAGAACATCACATGCAAGGCCACTTGAATATTGAATACAAATACCATGATTGAATACTAAAGTCTTTAATAACCAAATAATGTAATACAAGGTGTTGTTGGAGTATATTACATTATTTGGTGCATGTTGATGTACCCCCATCGTACCTTCATGGTAAATTTGTAAATAATATATTAGGATTGAACTATAGTTTAGAGTGTTAGATTATATTACATTATTGGGTACATGTCAATGTACCACCTTTGGTACATAACTAGAGTAGGAGTTTAATTTAGAGTAAAGTTAAGTAGTGACTTCAAGGAATGTAATAAATGCACAAGTTTCAATGTAAAATGATGTAAATGTACAAGGAGTTCACTTGTATATGATTCATAGGAAAGGTAGATGAAGATTCATAGGTAGAGTAAGGGCCAAGAAACCTATCTTCCTATATAAATATCTTATAGTGAGTAAAATGAGTGTAGCAGTAGAGGATATAATGTGTGTAGTAGATAATATAGTGTGCATAGTATAGATTGGTAGTGGAGTACAATGTGTCTCCTTAAGAATAGTTTATGGAGTGTTCATATCCTCCATCATAATACATTGTACTATTTTTGTGATATTTCATTAATGGTATATTTATGAGTTATTACAAAAGTTTATCTTATAGTTTTCCTGCATATTATAGCACCATTAGTATATAGTTATCATAGCTAGCTTATCTTACATCTTGTGGTTGCATTTCCTATATCATATACTCATTAAAAGCTAATAGTGGTATCAGAGAACATGGTACGTTGATAGGAAATAGGGAGAGCCACAAGTGAGATTGAGAGGAATCTAAAAATCTTATTTTTAGAATTTTTGAGATTGCATTTGGCTAGAGTCTTTCCACAAAGTTGCAGAAAAACTCAATGTTGATTTGAATAGATTGACAAATCAACTAGTAAATATTGATTATCTCTAGATTTATAATTTCTTCCATTATAGTCTTAATACTGTGTTTCAGGAAAAGGAGATTCAAAAAAAGTTGGGAAGCTTCCTACAAAGAGCTAGGAAGAATATCTTCTTTAGAATCAATCCAACACTAGAAGCAACAAATAGAATATTGAATATTTGGAGGCCTGTAGAAAATATCCCATTGCTAAAGATTGGATACTTGAAAATTACATAAGAATAAAAGGCCATAGGAGCCTTGTTGTAGATTCGAGGAAGAAGAGACTCCATGAAGAGTCTAGGAGAAGATTGGAGGTTGGTGATATCTATTTGAGATTGAAGATTACAAATCAAGGAGGAGGTCCTATAAATAATATCCCATTGAAGGAGGAAGAGACTCAAGGAAAAGAGTCTTGAAAAATATTGGAGATTGGATATCTCCATTGAAAGTTGAAGAAAAGACCCATATAATGTCTCATTAAATAACTTCTAGTCTTGGAAAACTGAAGATTGAGAAGGACTAGCAAAGGTCTAGTTCCAAATACAAGTAGAAGTAAATTTTAGAGATCCAAGAGGGAAATCTCATTCCAACACTTACACAGTATAAGGTTGAAGGAAAGGTCTTATTGGGAAGACCAAAGAAGTTGTGAGATTGAGATCCTAGAGAAGAGGTCTCAATGAGAAACAAGGAGAAGGTTTGGTGAGTCTCATTGAAGGAGATTCGAATAAGAACATTTAAGGAGTTCCTAGGAGAACTCATTGGAGAAATTTACCACCAAGGAGAAGTTCTTGATAAAGTAATATTATGAGACAATTTTCACCATCCAAAAACAATCCCAAACGAATATATAATTGGCAAGAAGCTTGCCAAAGTTTGAAGGATATTGGTGAATACCTCAAGACTTTCATATTCTTGAGAATAAGACATAGATTAGAGTCATAATTTGACAAGGAGAAAGAAGTAGAAAGGGATTGAAGAAACTACCAAACTTGAGAGATTTGAAGATTGCCATTGAAGGCTTGAAGGATCATTTGAAGAAAGGAGATTTGTTGGTTTCTACAATAGAAAACTGAAGGGTTATTGAAGGAAAATATTAGCTATGATTTGGAGGAGTTTCCTACCAAATTTTTGAGATTCAAGGACAGAATTTTAGTGGAGATATTGACTACTTTGTATTCTAAAATTTTTAGATTTGAGGACAGTAAGAATGCAGCAATTTGTGCAGAAAGTTAGAGGGTTTCAAAGATGCAAATAAGTGAGGTAGAGAACTATTTTGGATAGTAAAAAAGAGTTGCAAGTTCATCCGGTAAAAGGCAACAATAAGGTGAATCTAATCACCTCACAATACTTCATCTATAAATATCATTACGGTAAGGAACTTGGTTCAAGAAGGTTGATTAGTTAAAATTTAATTATTTGGTTCATTATCAAGTTCCATTAGGCACCTTATTAAGGTTTAATAGTTGCAAAGAGAAGGTTGCATATTAAAATACTAAAGGGAGTGCAAAAGATAGTTTCTTAAAAAGGTTAATACCTGCACATTAAAATAGGAGTAAGATTATTTTCAATAGAAAGAAAAATATCATCTTTCCTATTATCTAGAATACATTACTTTTAAGTGAGAGTTGCAGATACTATAGTGCATTTGAGATTTATTATTAATACATCTTATGAGTTACTTTAAAGGAAAAATAAGGTAAGATTACTATTGCACTATTCTAGCTATTCTTAAGTGCATTGTACAGATTACCCTTAAGGTTTTAAAGTGCATTAAGAGTTTATCAAAAAGTAAGTTTTAGTGCACAAAATAGGGTAAGAGTGAAGTTTCTAGAGACAATCTTGAGAACATAAAACCTGTAGTATTTTATGGCAAGGAGAATCCACCAAAAGAGCAATAGAACCTCCATATATTGGAGAAGATAAGCACATTATCAAAGAAACAAAAAATCTTCAAAATAGACCATTAAAGTATTAAGTATTTGGTGCATTTCAAAGCAGATTCATATACATCATTAAACCTTACTCTATGTAGCAAATCAAGTGTATAAGTTAGAGTGTCTAAGGACACTACTACAAAAAACCTATTACATTCTACAAGGATTTGCATCATCAAGACAAAGGTGCACTAGAAAGGAGACTACATTATCCTTATTTTAACCATTAAATTGGGTAGTTTACATAGTCCAAATAAGGAGATCTAATAAAAAATATAGAGCCATACAAGGGATCAATACCCTTCCATTTGAGGTGACAAAAGACACCCAACTTAGTGCCAACACAACTAGATTTAGTGCCTACATAATTCACAAGGAAAGTATAGGCTAAAGTGCTAGGAAGTAGATCCATATGAAAGGCTTGATACCCACCTAATCAAGGTGTTAATAGACACCATAGTTTGGTGCTATAGTTGCAAGGAAATAACATTATAGCAAAGGAAACCTATCATAGTGTAAAACCTGCAACAAAAGGAGAATATCAAGGTAATCCAAGCATCAATAGCGTAAGTTTAAAACAACATATAAAAATTTGTAAGGTAAAGAGAAGATAAGATGAGTTATCCAATCAATAGAATTACCATCCATCTATGTTTGAGAAGAGCAATTGCCAAGAAGCCAAGCTAACCTATGAACAGAATTAGAGAGAATAGGCACTGAAGGAAACAAAAAATCCAAGATTGTAGAAATATAAAACATGTCATATTGAGGAGACTACCTGAATGGACTCCTTTTAGACCACCTAACCCACCTTGGGAAAATTTAGGGCTAAAATAGTGGTTTTCACCACTTAAATAGGTATAATTTCCCATAAATCATGGTCTTCTCACCTTGAGACGGCTACCAAACTATGGTTGTCTCACCTTGAGATGACTGCCAAACCATGGTTATCTCAACCTAATATGACCACAAAAAGTAATACTTAAAAATAAAAAGATGCATAACTGGAAGTCACACCTCCCAGTATCTCTCGTGCATGACCTCATGAAAAGCATTGAGCTCCTCAAATGGGATAAAATAAGAAAAATTATGCAATTATTAACCTCATGAGATTTCAAAGATAAGCATTCACTTTTCTTAATGTAAATTATCTCTTTGCTTTTTCATGTAGGGTGCTTTCACCATTTTTAGCTTCCCTTTGAGAAGTCTATAAATTGGCACTCACCCCTCCAATTTGAAACCCTTGCGAACTTGATTTCGAAGTTCTTGTGCAATTTTTTTAAAATCTAAAAGCTTTTGAATTTGTGCAATGAAGTGCTACTGAATTCAATCCTCAATTCTCAAAGAAAATAAGTGTTACCCCTTTTGATCCTCCAACCCATCCCACCACTAAAATCCATGCTGTCAAACTGCTAAAAAGGATTGGAAGCTATGCTACTATCTTTCATGCAATCTAATACCCTTGCCTCAATGATCGATCAAACCCATCAAGTCACTCTCACAAGTGCAAAAATCCATTGACAAAACATCCAAGACATTGCATACACTTCTTGAGATTGGTTTTGGAAAAACACAGTCCAGCAACAATGATTGTCTCATCTTGAGATGGCCTGTAGACAAGGCCGTCTAACCTTGATATGACCTTGACCAGAGACCTGGTTTTATTATTTTTCTTTTAGCATAGCTTATATCAGCATTTTTACCATTCTTACATTTAGATAGATTTTAGATTTCACATGTTTTAATTTGGTTTATCTTATTTTATCATATTCTATTTCATTTATCATGCATATGCTTTTGATCTATCTCTAGTTTCTTTATGTGCACATTACAATATTCAATAGAAGACAAAGGAGTACAAGATTCACATCATACTCACTATGATGGTCATAGAAAATCCACACCCAAATAATTTGTGATTGCAATAAGATCATTTATAGTGCACCTGGATATTTTATTTGTATTCATTGTATCATGGGTAGCATCCCCTCAAAGGGGACTTGATTGTAACACATTGAAAAAGAAAAATATCTAATACAAAAAGGGCCCCATATTTTTATTTTTTTATCATCATGTTTACAGTTATATATATTGTTATCTTTACTTTATTATTGGTGCATGATTTTATTGCTCTCAAATGATGATCAAGGTGGGATCACACGATCCCTTGTTTAGCTTTTTTATTGCTTTCTAACAAAATTTTCTTTTTATAGGTACATAGTCACCACCATCTCAATTTGAGATGACCCATGTACTATAATTATCTCAAGTCAGGATGGATCCCAAAGTAGAAGCAAAGTATTAGTATAAACGAGATATCTAAATGAAACTTAGGCTTTCAAGGTAAGTCCGTTTATCCTTCCTTGTCCTATTTTTTGTAAAGAAAGATGCTTTGTAGAAAAAGACAAGAAAATTTTATTTACAGGAAGAAAAATTTCATAAGTTTTTAGCTCTAGGTCAATATGATAGCAGTCATCTTAGGTTGAGATGACCTATATCTATGGTCATATCAGGTCCAAAAAGCCTCTGTCTATGGCTATCTCAGTTCCAAATTACCTTTGTTCATAGTTTTTTTAGTGACAGATGACCTTTATTTGCTATTATTTGGTTTTATTGCATAGTTGCCTACTCAAAGGCTGAATTTCATGTAGGGTTTTTGAATATCAAATGTAAATTTTTTGCATTAGTGAACATCATTGTATGCTCTTTGATTTATTTTTTTGCAAAAATTTAAAATGAACCCTCACACACACACGAGGCAAGTTAATTTTTGTTAGTTGGATTTCATAACCAATGGTTGATAGCAATCACATAATATGGGCATTCATATCCCACCACGTATTTTCCCCCTAGCAACCATAGTATCCCCCACGAGTGGATTTTTGAACTTCATCATTGAAAAAGTCCCCTACTTTTGGGTGCGTCCTAGAGTAGGAAGGTTAGACGCCCCCTAATTCCTAGGGCTGAATAATTTACAAAATTGTAGTTGTTTTTCATGTCCAAGCTCATACAAAAGTGAAGCCAAAGCCTATATGGGCTATGTTGGTCCGAATTTTATACACACCCTGTGAAGAATGAGCATGAAACTCTGATAACACTTATAAGGGATAAATCCCACTCACTTTAGGATCTGACTGGTTATCCAAGGTGTGAGTTACAGAGTTGGGTCGAATGTCTATTCACTCTTTTTCGCTTCTGGAATAGTTTTCAATATGGACTGTCTCGTTACCTTACAACGGGCTCTCGAACTTGTTCAAGTAATGTTTAGAAGTTGTCACTTGTTGACAATCGGATTTAAAATCAGTTCTTTGATCTAGCTCTTATGGGTCAAGCAGATTTAAATAAAAGACAAATTTAAAAGAAAATAAAAATGGATCATTTCACAGTAAAACAGAGAGGGTAGGGTAAGGAAGAAAGAGAAGTCTATTAAACTTTAGTTAGTAAAACCAAAACTACCAATTTTATTTATACTATCAGCTTCACAATAGAACAAATCAAAGAAGAAGGTGTCCAACTTTCTAAGATCACCTTCTACTAAGAGCATAAGACAGAGATGGAACAGATCTGAAAGAAAATCATAAACGAAGGGAAGTCGGTTAAAATTGGTATCATTCACCAAGAGCATAGCTCACACAGTGAGGACAGAGCAATTAGAACAGACTTGAACCTTAAATCTGTGGTTTTCCCTAGCATACAATAGAACAAATGAAGCCCAACAACATATTTAATCTTGATAACACGGATTTACAGCATATATTTAATAAACTTTAATGAAACGGATAACAAAAGAAGATGAACTTATCACAATCTGAAAGAGATTAGGCTCCTGGCCATGCTATCACAGAAAACAAAAGTCACATCCACTCCAAGTCCAGAATAAAGCATTTAACAAGATTTGCAAGAAATTGCTTCAATAGCCTTTTTTCTAAGTTTTCGCCTCCTGCGATTACATTTAGAAGAAGTATTTATAGACTCAAGACAGACCCTGATCTTTTCAAAAATATCTTCTTCTCAAACCCTAAATCTTATCACCTTAAACCCTACTACCCGGGTTTTACAATATAAAGCCTTTAAAAATAAAGCTTTGATAAAACTTAACCACTTTGCAAATCAGTGCAGTCACTTGCCATAAATGGAGAAGGCAGAATTCGAATGCCACTTGCATCCACCCGCAACTGTGTGTAAATGTGCTCATTAATTCCCTCGGGAAATTTGGATGAGTCACCACTTCTCTGACATTTCATCTCCGTAGAGCCATCCCTGAGTTGAAAATCTCTCGCACGCCATTAATTCTGCCATAAATTTTCATTAAATGCATCCATCGGCAAATTTCGGTAACCGAGTGTAGATATTTTCATTTTTCGGCCAATTCTCGACATACTCCATTAAATGGGCAGCTGCTTAGTCACCGTAAAGTCTCTTTGCGGCCAGATCTATAAAATCTGGATGAAACAACAATTCTCGGCATCTCTCATTTCAATATGACGGTCCTCGATTAATCTGCGCTTAACTTTGTCTTTCTGGCCATTTCTCCCGTTATCATGCAAGTGCCAGATGGCTTTCTGCAAAAAAGACAAAAGATGGATTAGTACTTTAATAATATTAAATCAAAACCTTAAAGTTCAATCAAAACCTTAAAGTTCAATCAAAACCCTAAAGTTCATTATACGTAGGCTTGCTTTGTTTTGACACGTGTCGCAAAAAATCGTGACACGTGTCCATTTCCAGCTGTTTTCCATTCTATGCTGTTTTCCTGCCATGGCCGCGAAAATGCGACATGTCGCGATTTCGCGACATGTCACGAAATCGCGACCTTTTTCCGCCCTGGGCACCTTTTCGCTTTGCAAGCCGCAAAAACGCGACATGTCACGATTTCGTGACATGTCACGAAATCACGACCATTTTTGCCCCTTGGTTCACTTTCTTCTTCCATGCAGCGAAAACGCGACATGTCGCGATTTCGCGACATGTCACAAAATCGCACCCTTTTCTGGCTCTTGGCAACTTCCCACTTTGCATGCAGCAAAAACGTGACATGTCACGATTTCATGACATGTCACAAAATCGTGCCCCTTCTAGCCTTGCACGCTTTTCCCTCCATGGTGTCGCGATTTCACGACGTCGCAAAATCGCGACGTCGCGATTTTGCGACACCTTTATGCCTTATCTGCTTTCTCTCCAATCAAACCTTACCTTGCTTTCTTATTTTGGCTTTTGCTCGCTTTGCTGACCTTTTCAAACGCCTCCCCACCATGTCGCGATTTCGCGACTTCCCTTATCCTGCTTCCCCTTTGTGTCACGATTTACATGACGTCGTGATTTCTGACACCTCCACATTGCCTTGTTCTTTCCTTGTTTCCTTTATTCCTTTGCTTCCTTTTGTTCTTTTTTGTTCAATATGTCACGATTTCACATGTCGCAAATCGCATTTTACCCTTGGTTCCTTCTCTAAAAACGTCTGATTTCGACTCACTCCAATTTCCGACGTCACGATTTCGCTACGTGTTTTTGCCCTGGGTCCCTTCTTTGCTGATGCGCCGTGAAAACGCGACATGTCGCGATTTCGTGACATGTCGCAAAATCACGCCCCTTTCCATGCCTTAACCATTTTTCTCTCTGGCAGCCGCGAAACTGCGACACGTCGCGATTTCGTGACATGTCACGAAATCATGACCTGTTTTGCCCTTTGCTTCCTTTTGCCTCCTACTATAGTGAAACTACGACATGTCGTAAAATCGCTACGTTTCGTATGCACTTGCTTTCTCTCTCCAGACCCGTCGTGATTTTGCGACATTTCCAAAAATGGAAAGTGTCGCGATATCGCGACATTTCCAAAAATGGAAGTGTCATGATTTCGCTACGTTTTCAGGACTTAGCCGATTTTTTCAAAACCCGTCGCGATTTCGTGACATTTCCAAAAATGGAAAGTTTTGGCTTCTAATGAATTTATCTATCTGTATTCTGCATTTTTTTCATATCAGTGAAAGATTTTCTTTATTCATGAATGATTCTAACATGTGAAAAATGAATTCTGAAGTAAATCAAAGCCAGATGCAAATAAATGCACAACTTGAAAAAGGAGGTAAGCAAATTTGGAATTTAAAACCTGGAAAACTCAAGAGGGTCCTTACTCGCAAAATGAAAGCTCAATATTTTCAAAGGATGGAAATTCATTTTTCAATGGGGGGTGTTGCTTCTCAACAAATGGCGATATCTACGGGTAAAATAGTAGCATTATTTTAGAACCCAGGACTCTAGTTTCAAAACAACATAGACCATGTATCATGCCTTGCCACAGATATTCTTCAAAACAATTTAACTACTAGCTGATAGTTGTCAAAATTTCCCAAGGACATACTAGGCTGAATCATTTAAGGAAGATTTCTGATGTGCAATTACAAGCGTATAAAACTTTCTTCAAGAATGACTGGGCCTCCAAATGTTGAACTCTCGGATTGATCAGCTTTTCTAGATTGTAAAAAGGGGAAACCGAGTAGAGCTCTGTTTACTAGTTTAGCCTTTTACAGCCCCGACAGAGTTACCCTTTAGATTTACACGACCCAGATTCACAACTGTAAGGTAGAATCTACAACTTGGTAGAAGAAAAACATCTTTTGAAGTCTTGGCTGCCTCTTTCATTACATAACTTTTTCCTTCTCTCCTCTTTTTTTTTTTCTTTTTTTTTTTTTATATATAGGAAATAACAGAGTGCCAATTCTATGTTGTCTTGCTCAACTTTCATCTTCTCTCTCTCTTCTTTGAAATATACCGAAGTCTGAAAAGCCTTTAAAAGAAGAACAACAATTTTTCTTTTAATATCTCATCAGTCTGGAACTGCTTCAGCCTGGGTACTGATAGCCTCTATGGATACTCAAATAATTTCACGAATCATAGTCCCCTCTTATAACCAACTTTTCTTGGATTCCCTAAGAGTTTCTCCAGCCAAACAGTATAGCAGTTTCTTTATAATTAAAATAACTGTGGCAAGCAAGACACAAAATCCAATCATCTTTCTACCATTGTTCTGACTAACAAAATAGTTCCACTGTTCAGTTAAAGCAGACTATCTCAATTAGAATAATGAACAAAATGGACACTGGATTTAGAACTTAGAATAAAAACAATTTTAGAAGGCTGACTTTTTCATTGATGCTCAGGCAAAACTCAAAAATAGAATTTTAAAATAAAATAAACTGTACAGACCTCAAGGATAAAAAAAATAAACTGTACAGACATTTAAAATAAAACACAGAACCTTAAAAAACAAATAAAATAAAACTGAAAAACACTATACAGACTGAAAAACACTGATAAAATAAAACTGCACAGACTTTAAAATAAAATAAAAACAAACACTACACAAAGAAATAAAACAAAACCATACGACATAAAATAAAATAAAACACAGAACTGTATAGACATTTAAAATAAAATAAAATAAAATAAAACTAAAAACTAAATACTTTAAAGCTTATTTACAATGTATACACATGTTACAACTTCTTTGTGACTCATTCAAACGATATATTGGATGGAACAGCTGAGAAATAATGCTTTAAGTATTGACCATTAACGGGGAGGTCCAGAAAATTACCATCAAGGTCCTGTAAACGAAATGCGTTATTACCCAGAATCTCAAGCAATCTGGTATGGCCCTATCCACAGCGGCTGCAACTTTGTATGCTTACCCTTCTTTTCATGGGCCTTGTCCCATAGAAGCACCAGGTCTACAAGTCTGAAAGCTTTGACTCTGGCTCTTTTGTCAAACCAGTGCTTGACGGTTTCTTGGTGCCGACTGAAATGTTCCAGGGCTTGGAGTCTTTCATCCTGCAAATTAGTTAGATCCAAAACACGGGCTTCTGCATCTGCTTGATCCTCAAAATAGTCTAAGACAAATTGATAAGTAGGTAATTTCAGAGAGATGGGAACAATGGGCTGAGTGCCATACAGCAAAGCAAATGGGGAAGTTTTGAGAGCCACTTTATATTTTATCCTGTCAGCCCAAAGTGCATATTTCAATAATGTATGCCATTGCCTGGGTTTGTCTATTGTAGATTTCTTAATGGCATTCATTAAATTCTTATTCGTGGACTCAGCTAGCCCATTGCCTTGGGGATAATAGTTGGATGAAAATCTGATAACTATCCCCATCTGGTATGCCCATTCTGCAAACTCCAATGATTGGAAGGCTGGTCCATTATCACACACCAAATTCAGAGGAACCCCAAACCTGGTTATGACATTTGACTCTAGAAATTCGATCACTTCATGAGTCTGTACTTCTTATGGTGGTCGCTGCTTCGACCCATCTTGTGCAAGTAATCAGTAGCTGTTAGAACATACTTATGCCCTCGTCGAAGAATTTGGATTAATCACTCCCACAAAATCAAGTCCCCATTGCATAAAAGGTTTATTTATTACAACAGGCTGCAATGGTAGAGCCCGGTTGGCCTCTTTGGCTGCAAAAGTTTGGCACTGATGGCAAGTTCTCACATGCTGATGGGCATCTTTAAATAACGTAGGCCAGTAATAGCCTGCTCTCAATATTTTATGCATAGTAGCAGATCCTGAGGAATGCCCTGCCCCTAACTTTTCATGAAAACTGGACATCACTTCATTGACTTCACTCTGAGAAATGCATCTTAAGAAAATGCCAGCATAATTTTCTCTGTACAAATTACCTCCTTTGAGGAGATAATGAGCAACTTTCAGTTTTAGTGCTCTCCTTTGGGTTCTATTCAAGTGAGACGGGCAAATTCCAAATTACAGCAGATGAATAATATCTCCATACCAGTCATCAGATTCAGAATTTAACTGATTAATTTCTTGCTGCACAGGTATTTCGGCAATGTGTCGGGACAAACCAAGTCCTCTGATTAATTTTGCAGGCCAAATTTCTAAGTCATATTCCTGCAGCCTTGTAACCCAATTACCTCTTAGTTCACCCAATTCGTCCTGACTTAAAAGGTATTTAACAGCTGGGTCGAGAACTATAGCATGAACTCTGCTTCTTAGTATGTAGTGCCTGAACTACTTAACTGCTCTCACCAAGGCATAAGCTTGTTTGTCTAAACGAGAATATTTCAGCTCAGCCCCCTTTAAATTGGTACTCTTGAAAGCAATTGGATGCTCCCCCGTTTCTCTTCGTTGGGTCAGAACTGCAGCAAGTGTGTGTTTAGAAGAAAAGGTGTACAGATAAAAATCTGCACTAAAATCTGGGCTCACCAGAACTGGTGCTTGCTTGATGGCAGTCTTGATTTCTTGGAATGCTATTTTAGCCTCTGTTGTCCAGAAAATCTGAGCAGTTTCCTTTAGCATGTCATTCAGTGGCTTGACTATCTCTGCAAAACCGGAGATGAACTTCCTGACAAAATTAATTTTTCCAAAGAAGGACCTCAACTCTTTCTTGGAGTTGGGAAAGGGTATGCTGGATATGGCTTCAACTCTGTCCGGATCCATGGAAATGCCATATTTTGTGATCAAGTGCCCAAGGAGCTTTCCTTCCGTTACACCAAAAATGCACTTCTTCGGATTCAAAGAAATGCCGAACTCCCTGCATTTGTTGAACACAGACTCCAAGTGTTTTACATGGTCAAACCGAGATTTAGAGAAGACTGTTAAATCATCCATGTAAACAACAATGCATTTACCCATAAGGCCTTTGAAGGCATGATCCATTGCCCGTTGAAACGTAGCTCCGGCATTTATTAATCCAAATGGCATCCTCTTGTAAGCAAAAGTTCCCCACTTAGTTGTGAAAGCAGTTTTCATCCTGTCTTCCCTGTCAACCAATATCTGATTATACCCTGAGAAACCGTCCAGGAAAGACATCATTTCCGAACCATTGACAATCTGCAGCACCTCATCCATAGAAGGCAGAGGATAATTATCTTTCTCAGATGCCTTGTTCAAATTTCTAAAATCCACACACAAGCGGATCTCTCCATTTTTCTTTCTGACCGGCACCAAATTGGCCACCCAAGTAGAATGCCTAACGGGAAAAATTATGGCGGCACTCAATAATTTTTCTACCTCCTTCTGGATGAGGGGCTCTAGCAGAGCATTGACATGCCTCTGTTTTTGCCGGAAAGGTTTACAAAATTCTTTTAAAGGTATAATATGAGTGTAAACTTTCGGATCAAATACCTTTAAGTCTTTGTAAGACCAGGCCATAACATCCTTGGACCTGTGAAGAAAATCAATCATACTTCTTTTTATTTTTGGATCACGAGTTTTTAGCCAACTTGATGTGCCCGGGATCTTCTTCGATCCCCACGTTCGGGTTCTCGGCCTCACCGTTTGTTACACCTATAGAATCCTCTAAATTCACCTTTTGCCTGATTTGGTCAACATCAAAGAGCCGCTCCAGTTCCACCATCCCTTTTGGAATTCTGTTATCTTTCAACCTTATTATTCCCCTGTCATCGTCTAACTACTCCAGCAGAGTATCCCTTTGTCCATCATCGATTATAGCATTTTCAAATGTGTTAGTACTCTGCAAAAAGTTTATAATCTGTTGATCATCAGAGAAAACCTGAAAATTATCTATATTATTTGGGACTGAAGGACAAGGGACTAACTCAATTGAAAACTTGTTCCATTTAAATTCTTCCAGTGGTTTTAAACTTGCGACTGAAGAAGCCAAGACATCTGCACGTGAATTCTGCTCTCTGGGTATGTGTGTCAGATTAAATGCATCAAAATCTTCTACAAGATCCCAAGCCCGGTGTTTGTATCCTTTTAAATAAGATGCTTTACACTGGAATTTACCTTTGACTTGATTAGCCACCAATTCTGAATCCGTAAAAACTTGAATATTTCTTACACTTCTGTCCAAAGCAAATTTCAAGCCTAATACCAGAGCCTCATACTCTGCTAAATTATTTGTACAAGGGAACTGTAGGCGATAAGACATAAAATATGTCTGACTTTCAGGCCCTTTAAGGACTGCCCCCGTACTGTAACCCTGTTTAGATTTAGCCCCATCCACATGAAGCGTCCAGACTTCATTACTATGAACAGGATGAGCTTTACTAAACTTCTCATTTTGTCCCGTTGTTAAATTGTAAACTCCAATATCTACCTCAGCAATATTTACAGTCTCATTTTCTGCATTGTATTCAGTGATCGTATGTTTGTATCTGGGTTCTCTTTCAACCCTTAATTGGTTTGCCACTCCTTTCCATGGCAACCACATGTGTGAAAAGTCAGTTGCCAAGTATCCATTCAAAGATCTCGACCAATCCCTGCTCAGAAGCATCCCGTACCCCACAGGGATATCCACCACCTGAATTTCAATTCTATGTTGAGCCCTTGGCTCAGATGCTAATTGGATATGAATATTCTGAAGTTCTCCTACTACTTTAACCTCTGATTTGTCCAATTGGACAACTCTTCTTTCAGACTTCATTGGGGTCAAACCCAACTGCTGACAAATGGCCAAAGGCATAACATTAGCTGAAGCACCCGAATCTACCAGACAATTGTGTAAGTTCTTCCCAAAAATACGAACAGTCAGTAAAAAGGGTGGAACTTCTGTCTTCTCTTTATACATGGCTACATTTGCATTTGCCATCTTCTTTCCCTTGTCCAAAGATTTTGTAGTAGGCCCAGAGTATGTTTTAATCAAGTTATCCCTCTCGTTCTGAAATTTGGGCCAACTCATGAAGAGTGATGTTGGCTTTGATCTTTTTCATGTCCTCCACTATGTTATATCCCTTATTGAGTGGAGGGACAAATGCATCTGGTCCTTTCGGATTTCCTCCCTTAGGTGGAGATGGGTTATTGCTTGAAGATGGATCTGGAGGAACATTGTGAGAGTTGTCCGGAGGGGTAGATGTAGTGTTGGGCTCCGGATTTCTGTTTCTGAGGTTGTAGTTGTCCCTCCTGTATTGTTGAAAAGCATGCACCTCATCCATAGGCATTTCAACTACATTCTCAGATTCACTCGGGAAAGTGAAAGAATCCAAGACCATAGTTGCACTGTGGCTGGATGAACTTGGGCCATCCGTAGTTCTTTGATGTTCAGGAGAAATCAACTCCCCAGATAAAGCTTCAAAGGCGTTACAAAATTCCAAACAATCCAACTCCCCGTGCTGAGAAGTAGCATGTATTCTGCACCAGTTAGGCAAAGCCAAATCACAGATATTTACA
This sequence comes from Wollemia nobilis, assembly GCA_028583015.1. NCBI lineage: Eukaryota > Viridiplantae > Streptophyta > Pinopsida > Araucariales > Araucariaceae > Wollemia > Wollemia nobilis. The sequence goes on from JAQPPZ010017247.1 coordinate 1,779,481, forward strand.
TCATGACCTTTACCTTTGTAATCTTTATTGGGTTCGTATGGGGGCCGAGTGAATCTGTTTTGTTGATAGGAATACTTGTTTGAGTTCTCCCCAGTAGAAACCTTGCCTTTTAAAACTCAAAAAATCATTGGCCAACTTCTGGACTATTTTTGAGACTTCTTCAACTCTTGCATTATCAGCCTTCTTTACCCGGGTTCTGTACATTTTCAGCGGGTGTTACAGCCAATGGATTTGCTCGATGGTAGAGTCTGACATACTGGCAACATCATCTGATGTGGTATGGGATTGAAAACAGGGGCAGCTTGTGTGACCAAAGGAATTTGCTGAGCATTTAAAGGTTGGGGTCCCAACTGTCTTTCCAGAATCAAAGCTTCTTTATAAGCCTCTGTTAAATTAGTAACAGTGGCATCTCTTTTCAAGAAGACAGAGGTCATTGGATCCAGAGAATTTCTAAAAATTTCTAATGCCAGGTCTGCATTTGGCACATAATAACCAGTCAGTCTACCATAAGCCTTCTGAAATCTGACATTGTAAGATCTGACAGATTCATTTAATTCTCTTTTAATACCAGAAAACTGCTGATATAATATATTGGGATCTATTACCTCACCAAACTGTGACACAAAAACCTTTTCCAAGTCATTCCAACTGGTAATAGAATCATTAGTGAGATTTAGAAACCAGTCATAAGCTCCCTCCTGGAGAGTGAACGGGAACAATCTGCAAGCAACATCTTCATGCTGTACATTTAACAATTTCAAAGCATTCTTGAATGCAACTAGATGTTCTTCTCGCTGTCCTAGTCCCATCATGCTTGTATCCGGGAAGATATCTCTCGAGATTTCTCGGGCAGGTCATGGGCTATACCCGGGATATTTAAAGCAGTGGAACCCAACCAGTTTGCCATTACTACTTGATTGACGGTGATATTCTGAGTTGTAGTTGGAGTAACTACCAGTGGTGATAAAACTGTTTCAGACAGAGACTTGGCCCTTCTGAGGCTACTTCTTCTTGGAGTTTCTAATTCAGGCACAAGGAGCTCTCCAGCTCGGGTGGGACCTTGTTACCTCGTATGTAGAATCCAGCTTTTCACAAGCAACTTATAATCTCACAATCCTTAACAGACTACTGAACTTGGCCTCTTTTCTGGCAATTTTAAATATTGTACAGACAATTTACAATACTGATCGGAGTTCAGTGGGCCCTCCTTCTAGCGCCATTTTTAAATGTTGGTCCGACTTTTATACACACCCTGTGAAGAATGAGCATGAAACTCTGATAACACTTATAAGGGATAAATCCCACTCACTTTAGGATCTTGCTGGTTATCCAAGGTGTGAGTTACAGAGTTGGGTCGAATGTCTATTCACTCTTTTTCGCTTCTGGAATAGTTTTCAATATGGACTGTCTGTTACCTTACAACGGGCTCTGAACTTGTTCAGTAATGTTTAGAAGTTGTCACTTGTTGACAATCAGATTTAAAATTAGTTCTTTGATCTAGCTCTTATGGGTCAGCAGATTTAAATAAAAGACAAATTTAAAAGAAAATAAAAATGGATCATTTCACGGTAAAACAGAGAGGGTAGGGTAAGGCAGAAAGAGAAGTCTATCAAACTTAGCTATAAAACCAAAACTACCAATTTTATTTATACTATCAGCTTCACAATAGAACAAATCAAAGAAGAAGGTGTCCAGCTTTCTAAGATCACCTTCTACTAAGAGCATAAGACAGAGATGGAACAGATCTGAAAGAAAATCATAAACAGAAGGGAAGTCGGTTAAAATTGGTATCATTCACCAGCAGCATAGCTCACACAGTGAGGACAGAGCAATTAGAACAGACTTGAACCTTAAATCTATGATTTTCCCTAGCATACAATAGAACAAATGAAGCCCAACAACATATTTAATCTTGATAACACGGATTTACAGCATATATTTAATAAACTTTAATGAAACGGATAACAAAAGAAGATGAACTTATCACAATCTGAAAGAGATTAGGCTCCTGGCCATGCTATCATAGAAAACAAAAGTCACATCCACTCCAAGTCCAGAATAAAGCATTTAACAAGATTTGCAAGAAATTGCTTCAATAGCCTTTTTTCTAAGTTTTCGCCTCCTGCGATTACATTTAGAAGAAGTATTTATAGACTCAGGACAGACCCTGATCTTTTCAGAAATATCTTCTTCTCAAACCCTAAATCTTATCACCTTAAACCCTACTACCCGGGTTTTACAATATAAAGCCTTTTAAAATAAAGCTTTGATAAAACTTAACCATTCTGCAAATCAGTGCAGTTACTTGCCATAAATGGAGAAGGCAGAATTCGAATGCCACTTGCATCCACCCGCAACTGTGTGTAAATGTCCTCATTAATTCCCTCGGGAAATTTGGATGAGTCACCACTTCTCTGACATTTCATCTCCGCAGAGCCATCCCTGAGTTGAAAATCTCTGCACGCCATTAATTCTGCCATAAATTTTCATTAAATGCATCCATCGGCAAATTTCGGTAACCGAGTGTAGATATTTTCATTTTTCGGCCAATTCCCGACATACTCCATTAAATGGGCAGCTGCTTAGTCACCGTAAAGTCTCTTTGCGGCCAGATCTGTAAAATCTGGATGAAACAACAATTCTCGGCATCTCTCATTTCAATATGACGGTCCTCGATTAATCTGCGCTTAACTTTGTCTTTCTGGCCATTTCTCCCGTTATCATGCAAGTGCCAGATGGCTTTCTACAAAAAAGACAAAAGATGGATTAGTATTTTAAATATTAAATCAAAACTTTAAAGTTGAATCAAAACCTTTATTTCAATCAAAACCCTAAATTTCATTATACGTAGGCTTGCTTTGCTTTGACACGTGTCGCAAAAAATCGTGACACGTGTCCATTCTTTCCAATCTGTTTTCCATCGCCATGGTCGCGAAAATGCGACATGTCGCGATTTCGCGACATGTCGCGAAATCGTGACCTGTTTCGCCCTTGGCACCTTTTCGCTTTGCAAGCCACGAAAACACGACATGTCACGAAATCGCGACCATTTCTGCCCCTTGGTTCACTTTCTTTTTCCATGCAGCGAAAACGTGACATGTCGCGATTTCGCGACATGTCACGAAATCACGCCCTTTTCATGCCTTGGCAACTTCTCGCTCATAAAACGCGACATGTCACGATTTCCAACATGTCACGAAATCTGCCCCTTCTACCCTTGCACCTTTTCCTCCATTGTCGATTTGCCTCCTAAATCGTGACGTCGCAATTTCATGACGTCGCAAAATCGTGACGTCACGATTTCACGACACCTTTATGCCTTAGCTACTTTCTCTCCAATCAAACCTTACCTCGCTTTCTTCTTTTGGCTTTTGCTCACTTTGCTGACCTTTTCAAATGCCTCCCCACCATGTCACGATTTCGCGACATGGTGGCGCCTTGCCCTGGCTTCCCCAATTTGTGTCGTGATTTCGCGACATCGCGAAATCACGACGTCGCATTTTTGACACTTCTCCGACATTGCACTTGGTTCTTTCCTTGTTTCCTTTGGGCTTTGCCTTTGGTTCCCTTTTGTGGCTCCTCTTCTTGGTTGACCCATCGATCGATTTCGCGACATGTCACGAATTCACGACTGTCGTACGCCCTTCGCCCTTGTTCCTTTTCTGAAAAACGTCACGATTTCGCGACGTCGCGTTTTTGCGACATCGCGATTTTGCTACGTGTTTGCGCCCTGGGTCCCTTATTTGCTGATGCGCCATGAAAACGTGACATGTCGCAATTTCGTGACATGTCACAAAATTGTGCCCTTTCCATGCCTTAACCATTTTTTCTCTCTGGCAGCCACGAAACTGTGACACGTCACGATTTCGTGACATGTCGCGAAATCACGACCTATTTTGCCCTTTGCTTCCTTTTGCCTCTTGCTACAGCGACACTGCGACATGTCACGAAATCGCGACGTTCCGTACGCACTTGCTTTCTCTCTCCAAACCCGTCGCGATTTCGCGACATTTCCAAAAATGGAAAGTGTCGCGATATCGCGACATTTCCAAAAATGGAAGTGTCACGATTTCGCTACGTTTTCGGGACTTAGCCGATTTTTCAAAACCCGTCGCGATTTCGCGACATTTCCAAAAATGGAAAGTTTTGGCTTCTAATGAATTTATCTATCTGTATTCTGCATTTTTTTCATATCAGTGAAAGATTTTCTTTATTCATGAATGATTCTAACATGTGAAAAATGAATTCTGAAGTAAATCAAAGCCAGATGCAAATAAATGCACAACTTGAAAAAGGAGGCAAGCAAATTTGGAATTTAAAACCTGGAAAACTCAAGAGGGTCCTTACTGCAAAATGAAAGCTCAATATTTTCAAAGGATGGAAATTCATTTTTTAGTGGGGGGGTGTTGCTTCTCAACAGGCTATTAGCGAGGTAATAGATAGTGTGGTCTCTTCCAGAAGTATTTTATTTCCTTAGGATACCCATCAACCATATCTAGCATCTTAGGAAGCCACTTTTTGTCATTTGTGTTGCATTGATATGGGAGGTGTGCACAAATCACCCTTAATAGTTTTTATTTTATTTTACCTTTTAGTTATCATAAGAATAGGTTTTAAACAAAAACACACCAAAAACAAAAAAAAAACATAAAAATAAAAAACACAAAAAATATTGTTTTCTTACTTTTTTATTTATTTATAGTTTTCATAGTTTAGACAATGGTTTTCAACACACAGTCAAGCTCAATAAAGAGCTAGTGCTATTGAATACCCACAAGGAGAGATGGAACATCTTTGATATAGTCTAGAGGACCTTGCCATTCCTGACTAACACTCTAGCACACATTGTATCTGCGATATTTCATTTCAAAAATATGATCTTTAGTAAATCCCTATTTGGGAAGCACCTACAAGTCCCAAGTACGATCAAAAATGAGAATTTTTGGATCTAGATACTTTGATTAGTTTCTATAAAAAGAATCATCCACCCACTAATGAGCCTAATAGGGTAGTGTCACACATTCACAACTCAACTCATCTTAGAGAATAATTAGAAGCAACACAAGAGTACATATCGTACCAAGATGATTGCTACCAAGATTCTCCAATTTAACATTTGTATAAATTTATAACATGATCAAGATAATGTGCATGTCTACTACTATTCTCACAAAACACCCATGTTGGCTCTTGCATTTGTTATAGATGAGAGTAACCTATTGAGCAAGGTGCAGTGACAGTATTTTCATTGTTGTCAACACAGTTAGATAGATCAGTTGATGCAGTGGATAGGAGCTCAGAGGTTATTCAGAGTATGTACAGTGATGTAAATGCTTATGAGGATGTTTTTGATGTTTGGGTGAAGTTATTACAGGTTGTTTGTGCAAAGCTGAAAAAATCGTCATGTTGTGGCTGCTCCACAACGTACCCCAAAATTGGGGACCCACCTTTTTGCATATTTTCCAAGAAGACCAAAGTGGCCCATATGCTAAAGATAAAAAAAAAGCAAAACACCGCAAAGAAAAAAAGTGTTGCAATATCGCGACATGTTGCATTTTCACGACCAAAAGAGAAGAGAAAGAATAAGAAAGAAAAAGTTTCGCGATATCACGACATGTTGCATTTTCATAGCCAAAAGAGAAGAGAAAGAACAAGAATGAAAAAGTGTCACGATATCGCGACATGTTGCATTCTCGTGGCCAAAAGAGGAGAAAGAACAAGAAAGAAAAAGTGTTGCGATATCGCGACATGTTGCATTTTCGCAGTCCAAAGCAAAGAAAAAGAGCAAGGAGAAAAAAGTGTCGTGATATCATGACATGTTGCATTTTTGCGATCCAAAGCAAAGAGAAATAACAAGAAGGAAAAAGTGTCGCTATATCGCGACATGTAGCATTTTTGCAAATCAAAAAGGTCAGGTAGGCATAGAAACAAAAGTGTCATGATATCGCGACATGGTGCATTTTCATGACTCAAAAAGGGTAGGGATGCAGAGAAACAAAAGTGTCACGATATCGTGACATGTTGAATTTTTGCAAAAGGAATAGAGTAGTTGACAACGCGTCTGATATTAGTGATGAACACCAAGATAGTGAAATTGAAGATTGCATAGTGACGTGGACCTATAAGGAATAAATCAAAGATTGAATAAGGTAATTTGTCACATAAGGACAAAATTCAATGAATAAGACAAAATGTTACATAAGGAATCTTTAATGATTTGAAATCATTTAAGATGGTCGTTACACATGGAAAGAAGCGGATGCATGCCCATGTGGAGAAAAGGAAACGAAGGGCCACAAAATAGAAACAAAAAGCCTTTTTGGAAACCAAAACACATGCATGCACAAGGGAAGGAGAAAACGAACAGTCATGGAAGGAGAAAACAAACAGTCATGGAAGGAGAAAATGAACAGTCATGGAAGGAGAAACAAAAATTTTTTAGAGGTTTTAAATATGCCATTCAAAGAGGCCATAAGAAGTTGGTGCTCCTTTATGTTGGTGCAGATAAATTAGGGGTTGGTGCTCCTTTCTATTGGTGCAGATAAATCATGGGTTGGTGCTCCTTCTAGTGGGTGCTGGTAAATTGATTGTAAAGTTAGTGCTTTGCAAAGGCTAGATTTGTATTGGAGTCCAAACAATCATTTTGAGGATGTAGCCAAATCGGTGAACCTCGATACATCTTGTGTTGTGTAATGTTCTCTTGTTATACTTGTTTTATTTAGTTTCAATTTTTCATTGTTTCAGCTTTAAGAGTTGAATATTTAAGTTTTAAAAGAGCTACACTGATTCACCCCCCCTCTCAGTGTCATTGTGAGACTAACAATTGGTATCAGAGCGAGGTTCCTAAACAAGCTTAACCGGCTAGGGTGATCTTGGAAGTGACACAATGGCAGGTGATGAAGGCTTCTCATCAAACAAAGCACCATTATTTGACGAAACTAATTACGTATTTTGGATACTCAGGATGCAGACATATCTTTGTGCTTTGGGATATGACATTTGGGATTCAATAGATAGTGGATACACAATACCCACCACTTCTCCAACCGATGTTGTCGGTAAGAAACTATTTGAGAATGACTCAAAAGCAAAGAATGCTATCATGTGTGGATTAGTGGATAGTGAACTGGTAAAGATTATGAGTTGTAAAACAAAAAAATAAATATGGGACAAACTGAGCATTCATGAAGGAGACGTTAAGATCAAGGAGGCCAAGTTACAAACACATCAAGCTCAGTTCGAAGTATTAAATATGAATGACGATGAGAACATAAATACATATATGCTAAGAGTTAATGAAGTCATTAATGTGATTAGAGGACTCGATGAGGAAATCAAATATTCTGTCATCATGAAAAAGGTATTAAGATCTCTTCCCCAAAGATTTGATTCTAAAGTTTTAGCTATAGAAGAAGCTAAAGATCTAAATTCTTTTAGTATGGATGAGATGCATGGTTCTTTGACTGCATATGAGATGAGAATAGGAAAATCTAAACCCACATACAGAGAAGTTGCTTTTAAATCCCATAAAAATATGAAAGCAAAACAAGAATCCGAGGAAGAAGAGACATCAGATGAAATGGAAGCAAACTTTGTTCAAAAACTAAAAATGGAAAAAGGAAAATACAGAGGAAAGTTACCGTTTAAATGTTTCAATTATGGAGGCATTGGGCATTTTGTGGCTAAATTTTTACTTAATGAGAAGAACAAAAGTGATGAAGGATCACACCAAGAAATAAGTGACTGGAAGAAAAAAACAAATTTCAGAAAAGGCAACTTCAAGAAGAAAAGTTTCATCTCCAAGAATGTCAGTTCATCAGAAGACAACTACGGTGAGGATTCTAAAAAGGAAACAGGTGAAGCTCTTTTCATGGCACTCAAAGAAGAAAAAATAGAAAAATAATAGGAATGTGATGAAGAAGAAATTGATGTAGAAGTAAATTTAGAAGAGGAACTAATTGCAGCTCTTGATGAATTTAAGATAGAAAGAAAAAATAATAAGAAAATTTCAAAAAAGCTTGAGGATGCAAATGAAATCATAACCAGTTTGAAAGTACAGATAGAAGAATCCAAGAAAATATTTGAAGATCTCAAAGTGCAAATAACCATGAAAATAGATTATTGCAGTAAGCTAGAAGAAGAGACTATTGGTTTAAGGATGCAGATAGAAGAGATGAATCGTAAAATTAGTTGTTATCACAAACATGAAGAAAGTTCTATGAAGCTAGATAAGATCATAAATAACCAAAAGACTACAGGCATCAAATTTGGTTTGGGCTTTGACGAAGGAGAATAATAAAATGGATCAAATGCCATAAATGAAGAATCCATAAAGAATGAAGATAAGAAACAGGTTGATCAAGAAAAATTGACTCATGTAAAAGAAAGCAATAATGCAAGGCATGAAAGGAGAATTGACAATGATGGATTCACCAATGTCACACATCAAAGAAGAAGAATATTTATGGCTCCTATGACAACATGGCAAAGACCATCACCCAGGTTCAATCATATTTTTTCTAGTTACTATTTTAAATTCAATGGTTATGAACATAAGATTTCATATTGCAAGTATAATGTAGGACCAAGGAATTTTACCAATAGAAATGTTTTTTCACATTTGATGGATTATGTAGTAGAATGTTATAACTGTCATAATTTTGGGCACATTGCAAGAAATTGTCAAAGTACATTTGCATCAAATCAATTTCAGGGAAGAAAATTTCAACCAAATGGAATGAGACAAAATAGATAATTTCTTGAAAAACATGCACAAGCTACTAAAAACGAAAAGCCAAAACAAGAGCCCAAAACTATAATCAAACCAGAGTGGAAAGAAAAAGAGTGATCTAAGGAAGAAAAGGAATCCCTGATTGTACAAACAACATTTAAAGCACAAAATAAATCTGCACCATGGATACTTGATAGTGGATGCTCCAGTCATATGACAAGTGACAAATAGAAATTTGAGAAGTTACAGCAATATGAAGGTGGTTTAGTAAAATTTAAAAATAATTATGGAGCTAAGATAGTTGGCAAAGGTTCATTTAAGATCAGTGACAAAAAAATCAAGTCAAAAGAAGTCTTGTTTGTGGTTGGTCTGAAGCATAACTTGTTGAGCGTAAGTCAAATTTGTGATAGAGGTCATGAAGTGATTTTTAAGAAGCAGGGTTGTGAAGTCAAAAAAGTAAATAGTGGAAAGTTGATAGCAACTGGATCAAGGACATCTGGAAACCTGTACACTCTCTCAGATACTTTAGAAGGAGCTTGCTTGATTGGACAGGAAGAAGAAAATTGGTTGTGGCACAAGAGGCTTGGTCATATCAGTTTTGACAATCTAGTAAAAATCAACTCAAAAAATGTAGTGAGAGATATTCCCACCATTGGAAAACCATCAAATAGCATTTGTGCTTCATGCCAAAAGGGGAAGCAAACTAGAGTCTCATTTAAAACAAAAGAGTACTACACAATCAAACCTTTGGAACTAATACATATTGATTTATGTATACCCATGAGAACGCAAAGCATAAATGGTGACAAATATTTTATGTTGTGTATAGATGACTATTCTAAGATGACATGGGTACTATTTTTGAAGCATAAATCAGAAGCTTTTGAGATGTTCAAGGTTTTAAAAAACCAATTTGAGAATCAAACAGGAAAAAGGATTAAATTTTTAAGATCAGATAGAGGAGGAGAGTTCATTTCAGAGGATTTTACAGAGTATTGTGAAAAATATGGTATTAGGAGACAGTTTTTAGTAGCCAAGACACCTCAACAGAATGGTGTGGTAGAAAGAAAGAACAATACAGTGCAGGAAATGGCACGAACTATGTTGAATGAGAACAAAGTAGCAGACAGATTTTTGAAAGAGGTAGTCAATACTGCGGTATACATCCAAAATAGGTGCATGTTGAGGACGCATGAAAGCAAAACTCCTTATGAGTTGTGGTTCGGTAAAAATGCAACAGTAAGATACTTTAAAGTTTTTTGAAAGTAAGTGTTACATCAAAATAACTGAAGAAAACCTTGGTAAGTTTGAAGATAGAGCGGATGAAGGTATTTTTCTTGGCTATTCGTCAAAAAGCAAAGCTTACAAATGTTACAACAAGAGGCTAAGGAAAATTGTGGATAGTGCCGATGTTAAAGTTGATGAAGGTAGGGAACGATTAATTAGCTATGAAGAGAACTACCCAATTTATGAAGAGGTTATTGAAGGAGATGAGGAAAAGGAAACATAAAAGAAACAAAAAATTGACTCAGATGATTCAAACAATGATTCAGAAGTGGAAGAAAATAAGAAATTCAAAACAGGCAGCTAGCAGAAAGATGATCCTAGAGAGATAATAATTGGAGACCCCACAGTTGGTGTTCAAACAAGAAGAAGAGTAGTAAGTAACTACTCTCTATTATCCAGCATTGAGCCCAAAAATGTTGTTGACGCAAGCAAATATGAAAGTTGGATGAAGGCAATAAATGAAGAATTAGATCAGATCAAGAAAAAAAACTTGGGAGTTAGTACCAAGACCTGCAAATAAAAATATAATCGGTACTAAATGGGTCTTTCAAAACAAATTGAATGAAGACGGACAGTAGTCAGGAATAAAGCAAGATTGGTATGTAAAGGCTATGCACAAGTTGAAGGTATTGACTTTGAGGAAACCTTTGCACCTGTGGCTATACTAGAGGCAATTAGAATGTTTTCAGCTTTAGCAGTTTACAAGAATTTCAAATTTTATCAAATGGATGTGAAATCGGCATTTTTGAATGGGAAACTTGAAGAAGAGGTTTATATTGAGCAGCCAGATGGTTTCCAACTTGGTTTGCAAGTTGAAGAAAGCATTATATGGCTTAAAATAGGCACCCCGAGCATGGTATGCAAGGCTAGACAACTATCTTACTCAACAAGGGTTCAAGAAAGGTATGGTGGATAGTAATTTGTATGTCAAAACAGAAAATGGTCATCTTATTGTTCTTGTTGTATACGTAGATGATATCATATTTGGCAGCAGCAAAGATGAGTCGTGTAAATATTTAGCAAATAAGATGTAGAAAGAATTTGAAATGTCAATGATTGGTGAACTTTCGTATTTCCTCGAGTTTCAAGTTAATCAAAATGAGAAGGGCATATTTATGTCTCAAATTAAATATATGAAAGAGATGCTAAAAAAGTTCACAATGGAGGATTGTAAGCTAGTTAGCACTCCCATGATGACAGATTGCAAGTTGAGCAAGGATGACAAATCTCCACATGTTGATCAAACCATGTACAAATCTATGATTGGGAGCTTACTGTACTTGATAGCTACCAGACCAGATATTTTGTAGGGAGTATGCATGGTAGCACGATTTCAGGCTAGTCCCAAGGAGACTCATGTGACAAAAATTAAGAGGATTCTTCGATACCTCAAGGGTACTATGGAGTATGGGTTATGGTATTTGAAAGGTAAGGACTTCACCCTTATTGCGTATTCAAATGCAGATTGGCTAGGATGTGTAGATGACAGAAAGAGTACCAATGGAAGTGCATTCTATCTTGGAGATAAGTTGGTCGCATGGCACAGTAAGAAATAAGAGTCAGTCTCCTTATCCACAATAGAGGCATAATATATTGTAGCGACAACGTGTTGTATGCAGGTATTATGGATGAAACAAACCCTGAAAGATCTTGGTATTAACTTCAGTTAGCCAATTTTAGTTAAGTGTGATAACATCAGTGCCATTAACATCTCAAAGAATCCAGTTATGCATTCTCGCACAAAACATATTGCTATCTGGTATCACTTTTGAAGGAGAAAGTTGCGAAAGGTGAGATTAGGTTGGATTTTGTTCCAAAAACAAATCAAGTAGTGGATATCTTCACAAAACCGTTGCCCAAGGAAGTCTTTGAGTATCTTCGCAATAAATTGGGAGTGGTCACACTTCCCAACAATTGACTAGCTATCGAGACCACATTCTCAGGGGGAGCATTTGTGTATTTGTTTATCTTTTTGCTCATGTTTGTGATTTTTGCTAAGTGTAATAATTTTTGCCTGAGAATGTTATGAATGGACTCAGGGGGAGTTTGGAGAAACCCTTTGGTATTGTTTTCAAATGGGGAGAAGAGTTACAGGAAATTGCATGTGTGTTGCCAACAATTCCAAAGGGGGAGATTGTTGAGCAAGGTGTAGCGACAGTATTGTCATTGTTGTCAACATAGTCAGATAGATCGGTTGATGTAGTGGACGGGAGTTTAGAGGTTATTCAGAGTATTTACAGTGATGTTAAATGCTTATGAGGATTTTTTTGATGTTTGGGTGAAGTTGTTACAGGTTGTTTGTGCAAAGTTGAAAAAATTGTCATGTTGTGGCTACTCCACAATGTACCCCAAAATTGAGGACCCACCTTTTTGCATATTTTTCAAGAAGACCGAAGTGGCCCATATGCTAAATATCAAATAAAAAGCAAAACACCGCAAAGAAAAAAAAGTGTCGCTATATCACGGCATGTTGCATTTTCATGGCCAAAAGAGAAGAGAAAGAATAAGAAAGAAAAAGTGTCATGATATCGCGACATGTTGCATTTTCATGGCCCAAAGAGAAGAGAAAGAACAAGAAAGAAAAAGTGTCACCATAAAGCGACATGTTGCATTTTTGTAGCCAAAAGAGAAGAGAAATAACAAGAAATAAAAAGTGTCACGATATTGCGACATGTTGAATTTTCATGGTCCAAAGCAAAGAAAAATACCAAGGAGAGAAAAGTGTCGCAATATCGCAACATTTTGCATTTTCGTGGTCCAAAGCAAAGAGAAAGAGCAAGAAGGAAAAAGTGTCATGATATCACGACATGTAGCATTTTCATGACTCAAAAAGGGCAGGCAGGCAGAGAAACAAAAGTGTCATGATATCGTGACATGTTGCATTTTCACCAAAGGAACAGAGTAGTTGACAGTGCGTCTGATATTAGTGATGAACACCAGGATAGTGAAACTGAAGACTGCATAGTGACGTGGACCTATAAGGAATAAATCGATGATTGAATAAGGTAATTTGTCACATAAGGAGAAAATTCAATGAATAAGACAAAACGTTACATAAGGAATCTTTAATGATTTGAAATCATTTAAGATGGTCGTTACACATGGAAAGAAGCGGACGCATGCCCATGTGGAGAAAAGGAAATGAAGGGCCACAAAATAGAAACAAAAAGCCTTTTCGAAAACCAAAACACATGCATGCACAAGGGAAGGAGAACACGAACAGTCATGGAAGGAGAAACAAAATTTTTTTAGAGGTTTTAAATACGTCATTCAAAGAGGACATACGAATTTGGTGCTCCTTTCTGTTGGTGTAGATAAATCAGGGGTTGGTGCTCCTTTCTGTTGGTGCAGATAAATCAGGGGTTGGTGCTCCTTCCAGTGGGTGCTGGTAAATTGATTGTAAATTTGGTGCTTTGCAAAGGTTGGATTTGGATGGGAGTCCAAACAGTCATTTTGAGGATGTAGCCAAATCGGTGAACCTCGGTACATCTTGTGTTGTGTGATGTTCTCTTGTTATACTTGTTTTATTTGGTTTCAAGTTTTCATTGTTTCAGCTTTAAGAGTTGAATATTTAAGTTTTAAAAGAGCTACACTGATTCACCCCCCCTCTTAGTGTCATTGTGAGACTAACAGAACCAAAATCACCACAATATGTTTCAAGAGAGATCGTTCATTCAAGAAAAATGCATCTTCATGCCACCTAATTTTACAAAGCTCACATTCAAACCTAAATATGAAGTCATTTCGACCTTTAGGAATCATGGAAAATAGATTGTAGATCCTAATAGGGATGAATGACAAGATAAGCCCATCCATATCTTAGATACAAGGGTAAATCGGTCCCATACATATGAGCAAATAAACTACACTCATCAGGTACCTAGACCAGACCTTAACTGACAATAATAGTTGGATCAGTTATGATTAGATCACCAATAATTAAATCAATAATGGATGTACCAACAATGGTCACACCTACAAAGGTTACACAAAAAAATGGTACAATAAGAGCAATTGTAAAATGCATTGCATGAAACGATTCCTACACCTAGTACCCATAGACTGCAACAATGTAAAAGGCACCCTGCATAGTATCAAGACCTGTCATGGCCAAACCAAAATTGTCCACTTCATGCGTGACCAAATCATCTACCTATACATCCTCAAAGTTCCCAATTTCCTATACAACATAGGTCATACACTTATCCAGAGGAGTATGACCCTTATGAGGAACTATAGTTGGAATATCAAGAACCAATCAACACATACCTTGAATTACCTTATAAGGAAGTGCATGTTAACAACACCCAACCACCTTCACTTCCTCCTAGAGGGTATAGGTGAGAGAATGAAATAATTTCACCAAATGCATATAATTTGTTGATAGACTAAATTATTTCCTTAGAGAAATAAACTTCAGGTATAGGTTACCAGAAACCTATCTTGCATCAGCTTCACAATAAACCATTGCACCTATTTGTGCCATCACCCCCATATCCTGAGCATTTTGAGATGTTGAAATTAGATAAGTTCAAGTGAGATGAAGATGCTCAATAGAATGTATCATTTTATGAATGTATACTTGCATACTCAAGATGATGATACCATCATGCTAAGATCATTTCTAATAACTCTAGTAGGGCTTGCTTTAGAATGGTATAATCATCTACCACAACATAGCCTCCATTATTTTTAACAACTTGTAAAAGCATTCTTAGAATGCTTTTAATTTAGTGTTAGGAAAAATGTAACCTTGAATGACTTGTATAATCTTAAACAATTTGAATATGACGCAATTATAGACTATGGAAACCGATGGAGAATAGCGATAACCAAATTGTGTTCTACCCTTCCCATAACAAAGCTTACATAATTATTTACTAGAAGTTGTTCAAATTAAATCTTGTTTCTATTACAACTACAATAATATAGAATCTTTGAGGAAGCCCTAGCATAGGTTAATATCATTGAGGATATTAAGGTCCTGTAATATGATATTAATCTTCATAAAAATGAGTGGATAAATAAGATTGCTAAAGGAAGAAACACACAATAGAAGGTGGCCTTAGTAAATCAAGTTGTTTTGAGTATCCGTGGATCCTCAAACCAAGCGATACCACCACAACCGCTAGCTTAGCCTAATTATTGGCTCATCATCCACCAACCTAGTATCATCTGCATTAGAACCAAATGCAAAATCTATAGCACCAACCCATGAAAATACACTCCTTTCCTAAAAATATTAGCATCAACTTCAATCAATTATGTGTGATGCATGCGATCAACCTCCCTAAGATCCATCCACTAGATCCTAATTGGCATAAATCTAAAACTCATAGGGAGGATCTATACTATTATTACCATTGATAAAGAGGTTGTAACATCAAGATATGTTACTTATTTAAAAATATAGTACATAAATGATCGAGAGGTAAGAGATTTAGATTGACAACCCTCTTACCCCAAATAATCAAAACATAGGTGTTTTCAAAGACCCTTTTCCTACACATGATATAAATACAGGATCTTCCAACCAAGTAGAACAATTGAAGTAGCTGAATCAGGTGCATGTTTATCCAAATTGCCAATATTTTGTAGGGATAATTAGTATTGTCACAAGGAATCAATGATATCCAAATCAACCCACACCTATAGCACCCTAAAAATGACTCACGTTAATCAAACCTAAGTTAATAAACATTTGAAAAATAAAATTTAACTATCCTCAACTTGTTGCCTTTATTTTCATACCCATTATAAGTTTGTTTTAGCCCTTGTGTGAAATCATGCGATTTTAGTGCAAAATCGGCAAATTTTGCACAAAATCGGATCACCCAATTTCGTCCAAAATCGGAAAATACCTGTAAGGTGATAAAATTTAATTGCAACTTCCTTGTCTTTACTTAGATAACTGCATAGTGGTTGCAATATTGATTCAACCGATTTCATCCAGAATAGAGGAGGTTGTAACCCCCCTTCATTTTTATCCCAACTCCTTAGTTGATTTCTTCCTATTTAATCTAGGCTCCTCGCCTCGGATTCCCCCTGGAACATCCATATATTTTCATCTTGTCACTCTGCTAGTTTGCTATATTTTTCCAAGTTCAAGTTGTGCATCAGTAAAATCTATGCGATATCGCATCGCCCGATTGCGATATCGTTCTACCTGATTTGTGATGAAATTGCCTGATTTTTTTTGCATCACACATCCTTGCTATTCAGCTACTTGGGGGCATCCAAACCTTAGTGTTTGCACTCTATATTCCCATTTCTTCTATTTGGAATCATATTGAGATCATATTAGATTTATTACACTTGGTATTCTAGCTTGCATATTCCCATTTCATCATTTTTTCACAAGTATTCATGTATTTAACATAGATTCATATTCAATAATTCATCTATTATACTTTCAAATTCATCATTCTCTACAATTTAGTTCAATAGATGCATATTATATGGTAAAAATGTTGTTTTCTATATCAAAGTTGTCAAACTGCAACTCTTTTCTCTGATCAGTTGGATTTATGCATAATCGAACCACCCGATCAGTAGATCGTACCACCCAATATTGCCTGATTTCGATCGATTTTACTTGCAACAAAGAATAAGAAACTACATTAGGCTTTTGAGTACAAGTCAGAGTTTAAAATTCTTTTAAGTACTACATAGTTCATCTAAATTTACTTTTTTGATGTTTGTTGTCCTCATAGAAATCAAAATCGCATATAGATTAATGTAGTTGCATATTGGCCAAAACTAGGTGTATGTGTGATTTGATAAAAAGGAACACATCAAAACAAATCCCAAACCTAGGCATGGAAATTGCCACAAAATATTTCCTGGTGAACCCACCCAATTCGTCGAAAAATCACCATAAGAGGGTACGAATTCAAGTACCTCTCCTCTGAGGTGTAGACCTATCATTCCCACATTCCCCTTTGAGGTGTGGATCCATTAGCCTAAAGGAAAGGAGTGTGTGAATTTTAGACCTACATTATTTGGTGAACCCGACGTGAAAACATTAGGCATATTTCTGATTTATAAAACACAAAAAAGCATAAAAAAATTACAATCACATAAAACAAAACAAAAATCAAGAAAATCATTAGTTTAAATCACATAATTTTGCATTTCATAGATGGTAGATTACAACATAAGGAAAGTTGTCCATTGATGTTAGTACAATATTGTCAACCTAATAATTTCCTTCATTAGGTAGTGTGCCATACGCTGATATTTGGAGAAGATTAGAAATTATAAGGACCAAAGAACCTAAACTTAAGAAAATCATAAAGTTTGACTTGTATAGAATCTTAGATCCTAACAGTGCACCTTTTTAATTTGACCTTCAAAGAGAATGTGATAGGTGGCTAGTGGATAAGAGAGTTGTTATTTCCCCAAGTCTTTACTCCTTTGAATATTATCTTGAGAATGCAATAATAGTACATAAGTTTTTATCGTGTGTGTAATATCAAGAAGTTGTCTTAGATGATAAGAGAAGGTTTAATAAAGTTCCTAGGGTTGTGCTTTATCAATAATATTGCCATGAATTGTACTTTTATATATCAAACTACGAATTTGATTGTATCACTATAGCTCATTTCATAAAATTCATAAAATCCAACTTTCATTTTGAAGAAGAAAATTATATGACACCTGAGGAATTGGAACCCATTAATGATATCTATACAAATTTCCAAGAAAATTAAAGTATAAAATCTATAATATTCTAGTTTCTATTCTGTTTTCTTTATTTTTTGCAATCCAAAAAACTACAAAAAATAAAAAACATAATATAATATATTAGTTAGGTATATATATATCATATATACCCCAAGAATTTAAGCACACACACACACACATATATATATATATATATATATATATATATATATATATTTGCAAGATAAAATATTTTAAGTGAAATGCCTAAATTAAGAAGTGGTAAAAAGTAGAACTTGATCATATGGGAGAACAAGATCAAGAAAATCTTGAACATAGAGTTCAAATTGAAGATTATGTATCATCAGAGTCAGATGAGGAAAACCATAATGAAGAAGAAGTTTTCTATCATAGGCCTCAAGTATATGAAGAAGACAATCTTAAATTTACCTCCACACAACATTTCACTAAGTTTTTAAAATATAATATAGATATCATTAATCATTTGATACAGATAGAAACTCAACTCCCTATGGTGGATTATTCAACGGAGGCTTCCATAGAGGCTGCTCTCCTATTGAATGGAAATCCATTAACATATATGAAAAAAAATAAAAATCAAGTTGGTACATATCAAAATGTAAATCAAAATTTGAATCATAATATAGCACAACCACCACTACTAACATATTCAAATTTCAAAAAAAACAACCATCTTTTGCTTCACAAAAAGTAGCATAGAGAATTAAAAATATGCACCATATTAGTAAGAATAAACAAAGGGTTCAACAAAATAAAATTTCCTATCAGCTTCATAATAATCCTCCTAGTAACACTCTACATAACAGTGCTTCAGTTGGAAATCATTATACAACAACACCAACTTATTATCAAGACACAATAATATGGTGCAACAAAATCAATCTAGTGGACAACAATAGGGACTTGAAGCTATGGTTAAACAGTTAGCTTCAAGACTAGATCAGATAGATCCCTATCATCCCTCTTATAGTTATAGGGAGATGTGTAGTCAACCTTTGGAACCTATTGTGGTTGCTCAATCATATCCTAAGTATTTCCCTATGCCTATCCTTCCAATATATAAAGGAATCAAATATCCTATTGAGCATCTTCACATATTTAGGATATCATGTCATGATATCTCTCATGATGACTTGTTTTTGCTAAATATGTTCCCTAAAAGTCTCATAGGCATGGCTCTAGAGTGGTATTATCAGTTTCCCACTAATTCTTTAAGAAATTTTGAAGAGACAGCAAATATTTTTGTCCACCAATTCAGTGCTTACATAGAGAGGCATGTGACTATTAAATATTTGTATAATTTGAAGCAAGGAAAATATGAAAGTTTTACTGAATTCTTGACTAAGTGGAGATAACTCTTAGGCAAATTACATTTTGCATTACCTCATCGTGAAATGTTGGATATATTCATTGGTAATTTGCAATAATAATTGTCTTATGAGCTTTCTATTGCTATATTAACATCCTTTTATCAAGCCATTGATTTATCAAGAAGGGTAGAAGAAGTCCTTATTAGAAGAGGCCATTTTAAGAAGAAATATGAAGATAAAGCTTCTAAAAATCAATATAAAAATAACTAAGTAGTGGGTGACGGAGTTACTAATAGCAAGAATTCTTTGATTTTCAATGCTACAGAAACATTTAAGAATTTTTTATTGAAAGTTCCTAATAAGCCACCAAGAGAATTCATGAGATTAAATCAGCCCTTAACTATGATTTTACCTCACTTATTGGAGCAAGGCGTGATACGGTTATTTTAAAATAAGACAACCAGACACTACTGCAGCTAGGTATAGGGCTGAGTTACATTGTAATTTCCATCAAGTAGATGGATATTCATCAAATTCTTGTAAAATGTTAAAGCATGTGATACAAGACTTGATTGACAAAGGAAAAATAGAAGTTCAACAATTTCCTGCAAACAATAATACTCAAATTAATACCCAAAAACAAATAAATCAAAATGCAAATCAAAACATAGATATCTTTTAACATCCCTTACCTAAACATGGAAAATAAGCAGTAAACCAAGTAGATCATCATAATGTTCCTCATCCAACTCGATATGTGGGAACCATTAGTAGCTTTTTACCACAACAATATTTACAAACATCTTATATACCTACTTTATCTATGGTCACAACTAGACCAATACGATGTTTTTAGTCACCTTCTGAAGATGCTAAAAGTAACATAGAAAGTAACACAGAAAGTGAAATAGGGAGTGAACTATAGATTGCTTCAATTACTTCTGAGTATGAATATTTATCAGTTCCAAAAGAATCATTTCCAATAAGAATAACTACTAGACCATCATCTCAACAATTATTTTCAAATGAACAAGCATAAAATGTGAGACCCCATTTTGGTGATCCTTGACAGCAAAATTATGGGTACCATTGGGGTTGTCACAAGACAACAAGCACAAGTTTAAAACTCTCAACCACAAATCCAAAATGAGAAACCAACTCCTTTTGTATTAAGATGTTAAGACACCATATGTATGAAAATCGGATTGCAAATGAAACAAATATATCGCTTTAAGTTTTGAATCACTTTTATATATTGAGGAAAAACCTGCAACTGAATATATTGAATTATACTTGGATGCCTATTAGTGAATATTTGAATGGGTTAATATACCCATTCAAAGGGTGTGAATGGGCAAAGGGTATGACCCTTTGCATAATAATTAATTATAAATTATAATGATATGTTATGTAAGAAGGGTCTTAACATGCCACCCTCCTTAAAAGAGCTTTGTCCTCAAAGCTGAAAATTTAGAAATTGTTGCTGGATATCGTGAAGAGTTTCCCACATAGCATCCTCTAAAGGTAGACCTTTCCAATGGATCAAAACTTCTATGACATCATGAGTACGAAGGTGACAAGAGCAGTGATCCAAGATAGCTTCGGGTTCCACCAAAAGTACTCTATCATTGGTAAATTCGGGAAGATTAGTTTGTATAGTGATGTGCGCACCAATTGTTTGTTTTAGGCAAGATACATGAAATACGGGGTGAGGTTTGGAATAAGGAGGAAGCTCAAGTTTGTAGGTGATGGTCCTAATACGTTGGAGAACTTTATAAGGCCCATAAAAGTTGGGTGCTAACTTTTGAGAACATTTTTGTTTAAGAGAGGATTGACGGTAAGGTTGGAGATGTAAGAAAACCATATCACCTTCATGAAAACTACATTCAATCCTATGTTTATCCGCTTATTGTTTCATGCAATTCTGGGCGGTGTGTAATTTTACTTTTAGGATCCATAGAATGTCATCTCGAGTAGAGATTTTTGTCTCCACCGCTTGTACCTTTGTAGTCACTGGAATATAAGAAGTAAGGGAGGGCAGTGTTTGGCCATATAATGCCTCATAAGAAGTCATTTTGATGGATGTATGGTATGAAGTGTTATACCACCATTCTGCTAGTGGAAGCCACTTTACCCAATGGAGTGGTTGAATAGAAACAAAACAACGAAGGTAAGTTTCCAAGAATTTATTAACAACTTTTGTCTGTCCATCAGTTTGAGGATGGTAAGCGGAGCTCATACGAAGTTGATTACCTTGTAATTTGAACAATTCCCTCTAAAAAGTGCTAGTAAAATTTGGGTCACGGTCACTAACAATTTTTGAAGGCATACCATGTAATTTAAAGATGTTATCTAGGAAGATGTGGGCTATAGTGCTAGTGGTATAAGGATGAGCCACTGGACAAAAATGGGCATATTTAGATAAGCGATCAACTACTACAAAAATAGCTATTTTGCCCCTTGACTTGGGTAGCCCCTCAATAAATTCCATATAAATATCTTCCCATGTTTTGGTAGGTATAGGAAGAGGTTGAAGTAATCTTGGAGTAGCAAGGGTCTCTCCTTTTTATCGTTGGCAAAATTCACACTCTTGTACAAAATGTTTGATGTAATTTTTCATTCCTACCTAATAAAAAGAGGTAGTGGCTCTTTTATAAGTTTTTAATAACCCAGAGTGTCATGCCGTGGTGGAGGTATGTAACTCATGGAGAAGTTTTTCATGATAAGAAGAATTTGGGGTGAGGACCATCCTTCCTTTGTACCTTAATGTATTGTCCGTCCAAGTGTATGGAAGTTTGCTACTAGGATTATGTTGGAGTTTTTGAATTAGTGCATGAGTAGTAGGATCATTTATCCATTCTTCATACACCTCATCTAACCATTTAGGAATAAAGGAGGAAAGAGCATGGAATCAAGGCATATCATCAAATTTCCTATAAAGTGCATCGACTGCCATGTTATCCTTTCCCTTTTCATATGTAATTTCATAATCATATCCAAGTAGTTTAGTAACCCATTTTTGTTATTTCGGGGTATTATTTCTTTATTCCAAGAAGTATTTCAGGCTATTATGGTCAGTGCATATAATGAAATGTTGTCCAATTAGGTAAGGCCTCCAATTTTGAATGGCATGAAAAATCACCAACATCTCTTTTTCATACATGGAACGAGCTATATTCTTTTTATAAAATGCCTTGCTTATAAAATCTAGAGGCCTTCCATCCTACATGAGTACAACTCCCATTCCTATTCCTGAGGCATCACTTTCAATGATAAATGGTTTAGAAAAGTTGGGCATGGCTAGAACAAGGTGGTACACATTGCATTTTCAATGTAATAAAAGCCTCATCCGCTTTAGATGACCATTTGAAAGCATTTTTATTAAGTAGAGTTGTTAGAGGAGCAACGCTTTTACCATAATTTTGGATAAATTTTTTTTAATATCCCATTAGTCCAAGAAACCCTCATAGACATTTTAAGGTTTTTATAATAGGCCAAATTTTCATCTCTTCAATTTTGCGAGGATCTACCTTAACTCCTTTCGAGACAATGTGCCCTAAGTATTCAATTTCTTGTTTTCCAAAGAAACACTTTGATCTTTTTGCATAAAGTTGATTTTCCTTCAAGATTTGTAATGCTTGGCTAACATGGTTCAAATAATCTTCCCATGTTTTGCTATAAATCAAAATGTCATCAAAGAAAACTAAGATAAATTTACGAAGGAAAGGGTGAAATACCTTATTCATTAGACTTTGAAAGGTGGAAATATCCTTTCACCAAGAATTCATAGTGTCCTTCGTGAGTGCGAAAGGCTATCTTAGGAATATCCTTTTCGTTGACTCTGATTTTGTGGTAGCCCGATCGTAAGTCTAACTTGGAAAAATAATCAGCTCCATGAAGTTCATCTAATAGATTTTCTATGACTAAAATAGGAAATTTATCCTTGATGGTAATTTTATTAAGCACTCAAAAATAAACACATAAATGCCATGACCCATCCTTCTTTCTCACTAATATAATTTGAGAGGATTAAGGACTTCTGATAGGTCTAATGACAGCCTTAAGAAGCTCTTGTACTATTTCTCTATCTTGGTCTTTTGAAGGTATGGATAACGATAGGGCCTAATATTAGGAGGTTGATGCCTTGGGAGTAGTGGAATAGTGTGATTGTGACTTCATTGTGGAAGTAGTCCTTTTGGTTCATTGAATACCTCATTATGATGGTCTAAAATCTTTTGTAACTCTGGTACCTCCTCTTCTTTGTGACTAGGTTGAATTGAAAATAATTGGGTGACCATTCCTTTGTTTCCTTTTCGGATAATTTTCTCCATTCTATGCGAGCTTATGATTTGGGAGGGTCCTGATTTTAGGCCTTTGATAATATAGGTTTGGTTATTTTCTATGAACTTCATCCATAATTCATCAAATTCCCATTGGACTACACCCAAATTTCATAACCATTGTATGCCTAGTACAATATTGCAACCACCTAGGGGTAGTACATACATGTCACCTTTCATGTTATAATCCCCCATAGTTAGTTTTATATTTTTGCATTTTTCTTTACATGCAATTTTTCCATCGTTTCCAATCATCACTTCGAAATTATTGCAAGGGTATATAAAATAATTTGCTTACTTAGCCACCTTTAGATTGATAAAATTGTGCATGCTACCAAAATCTAGGAGCACAGTAAGATTTTGTTTCTTAAAATACCCTTTTACTCGCATTGTTTGAGGGGTAGAAAATCTTGCAAGGGTATTGAAGGAAACCTTTGGCGTATTTTCCTCATCTCTTTCAAGTGTGTCGAATAATACCTCTACTTCTAGTTCAAGTTCCTCTTCGATAGAATTTCCACAATTTGTGGCATCTAAAATATATAATTTCCTTGAGGTGCATTTATGATTTCGGTCAAATTTCTCATCGCAATGGTAGCAAAGACCCTTAGCTTGTCTTTCCTTCATTTCCTCAAAGCTAAGACGCTTAATTGGTAGAGTGGGGTTAATTTTGGGAGCTGTATAGGAGTTTTGGGTCCTTCCATTTTGCATTGTTTTGGGGTTGGTATAGGTGTTTGATGGTTTCCCCAAGGTTGGTTTCGTTAACCGATTTTGTGCCTTGATTTTATCTTTCGCTAATTTTGCCAAGCTGATGGTCTCTAACATGTTTTTAGGGTTATACATTTGTACCTCTATTCAAATTTCTTCTTTTAATCCACTGACAAAACACTCTTGGAAGAAGGCATCATCTAATCTGGATGTTTTATTAGCTAGCCTTTCAAATTCTTCTTGGTATTCTCTTACAAAAGTGGTTTGGCATAATTTAGTGAGGGCACTATAAAACTTTGAAACTTGCTAGGTCCAAATCGTACTAATATATTCTGTGTAAAGGTTAACCATGTCAGATTGTCATTGGTTTTATCAAACCATCGGTACCATTGGATGGCATCATTTTCCAAGTGGAAGGAGGCAATATGCACTTTTTGCATTTTTGGGATTTGATTTAATGAGAAATATTGCTCTGCTCGATAGATCCAGTTTGTAGGGTCACCGCATTCAAATTTTGGGAAGTCTAATTTGGTCATTCTTGGTAGAATGGAATTTTGTGGACCTCCCAACAGTGCTCGGTTTGGTGACCCTACGTTGGTTGGATTTGATTGTGTTATTGCCCGATTTTGACAAATAGAGTCAAGTTTTAAATCCATTGCAAATATTTTCTCAAAGAGTTCTTTTGTTTTAAGGGCATTCTCCTCTCTTTCCCATTGAATTTATTCGACGAGCTTGTCATGCTTCTCGTGAATGGTATCCAATGATTGACATCCATCATCCATTGCGGTTGGTTAGATGTGAATTTGGTAAAATAGTGAGATAAGTTTGAAGAAGTTGTTTAGCAACTTTGGCAAAAAATTGCTTTTGTAAAAAAAAATGTTTTTAATATTGCACAATTTGGGTTAAAAAGTTGCTATTTGTTATTTTTCAAAAGTTGAGCAAAAAGTTGCTATTTTGTTATTTTGTAAAAAATGAACAACAATTTTGTCAATATTTGGTGGTCTTATATTGCCCTAACAACATTTATATTTTGTTTGTTTCTCACTGTATACTGTTAATTTATAGTAGAGGCTTAAGAATACTTTGAACTGGGATAGAATACAGAGCACTAACGGTACGACATAGCATAGAAATCGAGGCTAGCATAGTAGAGGAATATGATAAGGGTGAGCACTGGTAGGTAAAGGTGGTAGTCGAGCGAAGTGTGGGTAGGGGTGATCGATGGCAGTCGTGTAGAGCATGGTAGAGGCAAGCAAGGAGGTTGGTACCATGGGATATGAGACAGATCTATTGAGGAATGAATCACAAAGCAATGATAGAATGACTAGGTTGTGCGAGAGGTGGCTAGACCATGTGACCAAAGTCATGATTGATTTTATGCACTCTTTTCCTTGTAAAACCTTAATGATCCCAAATTCCCTTTGATGTGGGATAATGCAGTAAACTATAAAAAACTTCTCTTGCCCGTTGTCACAAACATTTCCCATTTCGATGCCAGAAATATTTTTTGGTCATCGAAGTTAATAAAATTTAAAAATAAAACTTAGGTTATATGCTACCAGTTTCTTTAACTTCGTAAGGAAACAAAAATATGGCGTTCTCTTCCTTTTTCGATGCCGAAACTATTTTTCGATTGTCAGATTGAATAATTCCTATTTTAAAACTTTAGATTATTTTTCTTTTGGTCATCGATTCTCTTTAACGTCATCGAAAAATGAAACTCTATGTTGCAAAAAGATTTCCTATTTGGATGATCGATTTGATGCCTATTCAGGGGCAATAGTGATCGTACTCATTGTTGTTGTCTGAGCTTGTGTGGGATTAGTAGTGATATCATGTTGCTAAGTGCTATGATCTATGTTGCACTTGTTCATTTGAATCATCTGAGGTCTACTTCAAAGCCCTCATAAGGAGCAACCTATTAATCAAAAAAGAAGTGTCCCAAAGAGTCTCATAGGTGCGATGAAAAGGCTCTGATCCAAATTTTAAGACACCAAATGTATGAAAATCGGATTGCAAATGAAAAAAATATATCGCTTTAAGTTTTGAATCGCTTTTATATATTGAGGAAAAACCTGCAATTGAATATATTGAATTGTACTTGGATACCTATTAGTGAATATTTGAATGGGTTAATATACCCATTCAAAGGGTGTGAATGGGAAAAGGGGACCCTTTGCATAATAATTAATTATAAATTATAATGATATGTTATGTAAGAAGGGTCTTAACATAAGAGCTCCCATTAAGGGAAATAATGTACTAAGTTCACAACAAAGATCTCCATATGATATTAATGAACAATTAGCTACCATCATAGTGAGAATTTCTCTTTTGGACCTCTTAAGAACTTCCTCCATACATAGGGAAGAATTGATGAGAACTTTAAGCAAGATGATGGTACCCGAAGATATTGAACCTAATGTTGTGGTGAATGTTGTGACTTTGGATGAAGCAAATTTCATAGATTTTCGTGACAAAGATATCCCTCCTCAAAGCATGTATAGAGATAATCCTTTATACATTACAACATTGATTGGAGATGTAGGAGTCAAAAGAGTTCTAATTGATAATGGATCATCTTTAAATATCTGCACATATGATTTCTTTCAAATATTTGGGTTTAAAAAAGAAGATATGAAAAGTACTGAAATGATTATTAAAGCATTTAATGATGAAACTCAAGAAACATGTGGAGTAATGACGATCCCATTGCAAGTTGGCCCAAGAATTTTGGATACGATTGTGTTTGTTGTACCTTGTTTTGCATCGTACAACATTCTTCTAGGTTGACCTTGGATCAATGCAATGAGAGCAGTACCTTCCACATTACATCAATGTGTCAAATTTGAGTTCAAAAATCAATTAGTCACCATCCATGGTGATCCTAGGCCATTTGATATGTGTGCTATGGTGGAGCCTATAGGGGTTCCATTCTATCCTGCTATGTCTTCTACTCATCCTAGTCCACCCCCATCATCAAGACCTTCTAAATCTAAATCATCATCACCTTCTAAACCCATATCATTAAAAGCATGTTCTAAATCACCAACATCAACAAATTCTAAGTCATTATCATCATCATCTTTTGAGCCCATATCTAATCCATTTCCTAAATCCACATTATCAGATTCACCTCCTGAGTCTACAGTGTTTAAATTCACAGCATCTAAAGAACCAATTAAGGAGGATAGTCCATCTACTTCATATGCTCTTTCAGATGAAGTATTATTGGACTTATCTTTAGTACTTGCAACTACAGAAGAAGTTAATTTTGCTACCCAATATTCCTTGGTATTATCTAAGTTACCTCCATCTCCCTGAACCTTGGGCTTACCAAAGAAGGGAAGCATCTACCATATTGGGAGTTGTGCCTTTGTGTATGCAGGGTATGATTGGGGTAAAATTATAGTTGTAAAAGTTACAATTGATCAGGATGGATTTGCTAAGTGTTATTTTTCTGATGGATATATAAAATCAAAACCAATGATGTGTAATATGGGTTATAGAGGTAAAGGTTTAGGACCTCATGAAAATGGTATAAAAGAACCTTTGGAAGTTGAAGAACGACCTGCCTGGTGTGGTCTTGGCTATATTCCCACAAAAATAGAACCATTCCCATATGAAGATGATGATCACCTTATAACATATCAAGAATATATGGAACAAAGAGAGCTCTTTAAAAAGATATATACTTGCAATATGTTAACTGTAGCTTATCCAAAAATGATTGCTTCCCTGGATGAATGTTTAGAAGGTGATATCTTTCATGATATATCTCTTGATGAAGTTTTAAGGAATAAATTCTTCTTTTATGGATCTATGCCATGTATAGCTCATGTTGAAGCAACTACTCCTCAAGAAGAACTAGCCAAATGCACATTAGAAGAGTTACAAGAAATGGGTGTGTCACCCGCACCACCCAACTTTGAAAGAGACTTAAATATTGTTGTAGGAAATATTTTAAAAGTTAATATTGGAACAAAAGAGAACCCTCGCATGGTCAAAATTGGATCAGAATTAAGTGAAGAAAAACAAAATTTATATATTGAATTTCTCATAGAATATGCTGATGTTTTCGCTTGGACATACGCAGATATGCCAGGCCTAGATTCTTCTGTAGTTATGCACCATTTAGTAGTGCGCCCTGATGCTAAACCTGTAAAGCAAAAACTTAGAAAAATGCATCCTAAAGTAGCACTACTAGTCAAAAGTGAGTTAGAAAATCTTTTGAATGTAGTTTTTATACAAGCTATTGACTATGTTGAGTGGATATCAAATGTTGTTCCAGTAACTAAGAAAGAAGCTACTAAGATTAGGGTTTGCACTGATTTTAGAGACATAAATGTTGCATGCCCTAAGGATGATTTTCCCCTCCCTAATATGGATCAGATCATAGATTTCACAGCTAGGAGTGGGATGCTATCCCTCATGGATGGTTTTTTAGGATACAACCAAATCAAAATAGCTCCTGAAGACCAATCTAAGACAACCTTTATTACCCCTTGGGGGACATTTTGTTGGAAAGTAATGCCCTTTGGGTTAAAAAATGCAGGTGCAACTTATCAAAGAGCCATGACATATATTTTTCATGATATGATGTATGATATTTTGCATGATTATGTGGATGATATTATAGCTCATTCAACAAAAGAAGATGATCACATTAATGATTTAAGAAAAGTGTTTGATAGACTAAGAGAATATCT
This sequence comes from Wollemia nobilis, assembly GCA_028583015.1. NCBI lineage: Eukaryota > Viridiplantae > Streptophyta > Pinopsida > Araucariales > Araucariaceae > Wollemia > Wollemia nobilis. Next base: position 1,808,270 of record JAQPPZ010017247.1, read on the forward strand.
GATACGTTTAAATCTAGACAAGTGTGTATTTGGAGTGAAATCTAGAAAATTATTAGGAGTTATTGTTTCTATGCAAGGTATAGAAGTAGATCCTCTCAAGATTAAGGCTATCCTTGATATGCCACCTCCTAAAAACATATCAGAGTTAAGAAGTTTACAAGGAAAACTTCAATCTATCCGTCGCTTCATCGACAAGTTGGCGGATAAAACAAGACCTTTTCTTAAATTACTTAAGAAGAATATTCCCTTCAATTGGGATAAATAATGTCAAGAAGCTTTTGAGAGTATTAAATAGTATCTTCTTACTCCTCCAATGCTTGTTCCTCCTAGACCAGATCATCCATTTATTTTATATATTTTTGCTTTGAAACTTGCACTAGGAGCTATGTTGGCTCAAATTGATGATGAAAAGAAAGAACGAGCCACATATTACATAAGCAAAACTTTAATAAGTTATGAAACCCGATATACTCCATTAGAAAATCTTTGTTTAGTAGTTGTGTTTTCTATGCAAAAGTTGCGTCATTACATGCTTAGTCAGAAAACATATGTCATTGCTAAGTCTGATCCATTAAGGTACTTGATGAGTAGACCTTACTTGTCAGGACGCACAACTAAGTGGGTTCTTGCTCTTAGTGAGTTTGAACTCACATTTATCGGCCAAAAATCTATTAAAGGCCAAGTTATAGCTGATCAGTTAGTTGTTGCACCTTTAGAGTCTACTCATCCTATGAACATTGAATTTCCTGATGAGTGCCTTAATCTAGAAGAAGATCATTCTGAGACATGGTCTTTGTATTTTGATGGAGCTAGATGTATGAGTGGTGCAGGTGCTAGTATCATATTGAAATATCCCCAAAAGCACCTTATACCTTTATCTTTTAAGTTACAATTTGCTTGTACTAATAATACTACAGAGTATGAGGCTCTAATCCTTGGGTTACGAGTTGCTTTAGCTTTAAAAATTAAAGTTTTATTAGTTTTTAGAGATTCTCAGCTTGTGATAAATCAAATCAATGAATTTTATCAAACACGAGATGAGAAAATTCATCCTTATAAAGAATATGTCCTTAAGCTTATATCATTGTTTGAGAAAGTAACTTTAGAAGCTATTCCTAGAACTAGCAACCGTGTTGTCGATGCTATGGTCACGGTTGCTTCTTTGTTGCCTTTGGAGTTGGATGATGAGTATGCTACTATCATTATTCACCAACTCCAAGAACCCACTTCTTCTAAGTCATGTTTAGAACCATTAGATGTGTTTTTGATTGATGAAATTACCCCAGAGTCTTGGTATACAGATATCTTTAATTTTCTCCAGAAAGGGATTTTCCTTGAAGGACTAGATAGAAACCAACGTAGGCTATTACGTAAGCGAGTTGTTCACTTCGTAATTGTTGGTAATACCTTATATAGAAGATCTTTTGAAGGTATCCTATTAAGATGTCTCAACCTAGAAGAGTCTAAGAAAGCCTTAAGTGAAGCCCATGATGGGTCCTGTGGAGGACACTTTAGTGGAAGTGCCATTGCTAAAAAGCTCCTTAGAATGGGATATTTTTGGCCTTCCATGGAAAAATATGCTAATGATTATGTGCGTCATTGTGATAAGTGTCAAAAGCATGCTGACCTTATCCATGCTCCTGCTCAAGAACTTCAAGCCATATCCTCTCCTTGGCCCTTCTCTAAATGGGGTTTAGATATCATTGGTAAAATCAATCCTATTTCTTTTGATGGTCATAAATTCATAATAACAACAACAAAATATTTTACAAAGTGGGTTGAAGCTATACCTTTAGCTTCTTGCACAGGAGTTCAAGTTTCTAAATTCATTTTCAATCAAATCATTTGTAGATTTGGAATTCCATCTAATCTCATCTCTGATAATGGAACATGTTTTAAGAACAAATATGTTAAGAAATTATGCCAAAAATATAAAATCCAACATAGATGGTCCACTCCTTATTATCCACAAGGTAATGGCCAAGCTGAAGCATCTAATAAAACCTTAATAAAAATCCTAAAAATATTAGTTAATAAATCTGGTCGTGACTGGCATATACAATTATATCCTGCCTTATGGGCTTATCGAACTAGTGTTCGTACTCCTACAGGTGCTTCACCTTTTGTCTTGGTTTATGGTGCCGAAGCAGTTTTTCCATTTGAATTAGAAGTTCCTTCTTTAGCTCTTCTGCTTCAAGATGCTGAAGTAGGAGATGAATATCACGCTGGCAGATTTAGTCAACTAGAACTTCTAGATGAAAAGTGCATCCATGCTTTAGAGCATCTTCATGCCTACCAAGACAAACTTAAAAGATCATATGCAAAGAAAGTTCATAATCGATCCTTTGAAGTTGGTGATTTAGTCTTAAAAGAAAATCAAAAAAATACTAATGCAAGAAAATATCTAAAAGGAAAATTTCAACCTAATTGGCTTGGGCCATATGTCATCACTGCTAAATTTGGATCAAGTGCATATAGATTGGCTTCCTTGGATGGGAAATATCTCAAGGAACCCATGAATATCATGCATTTGAAGAGATATTATGCATAAAATCAAAAGTTCCATCTCTGTACATAATTGTAAATAAATTTCTTCATCATTTGCAACCCTCATATTATCAAAATAACAAAAAAATCAAAAAATATGAAAATTTCCAAAAATATTTCCAAATTGTTAAGTTATTCATTTTGCATCAGTGTGTGTTATCTTCCAAAAATCCAAGTTATATTTTATTGTATTTCAGATAAATTCAAAAGTTATCTTGAACCATGCACTTAATTTACATCATTTCATAATTTTGATTTTGTCGCTTTGATTATAAATCTCTTCTTGTATCGAAAAGCACTATTACTTCACTAAATAAATTTTGAGTTTTGGGAAATGATCTTGCTACTTCTTGAACCAAGAACACATTCTCACATCTTAAAAATGATTTGTTGCAAATTCGAAAAGGATACTACATAGTAGTCTTAGTTCCTTAAGCAAAAAGTTTCCCTTGCTATCCTATTATGCGCATGGTCTAGAATACTAAGAATTGGAAAAAGGACAAGCTCCCCCCCTACCCGAATAAAAATCCCTTGCCCTACGTCTAATCTGGGCAAGTATCCCAAAAAAAAGAAAAAAGAAAAGAAAAGCAAAAGCAATAAAATCCCCTTGTTCAAAATGGACAAGAAATCCCTATTCCAAAAATTAGAAGAAAAGAAGGGGGTAGTGAGCTTGAATCCCTGGAATTCCTTAGTTATTTGAAAGCCATGAGGTAAGCCCCATAATAGGTGGTTTGTGCCCAACCCGCTTGACCTTGGGTAATCCCTTTCATGTGGTGACATGTCTATCACATTAGCGACCTTATTTTGTATAGACCAATGTCTGCTTGTGGATTAGCTAGCTTTTGGTAACTAGACTTACATAGTAGTTTAGTACAATTGCATGCACAAAATCATGGTTAATGAACATTTCACTTGCACACACATTGGTTCATAAAAGTTTGCTTGTATCAATACCTTACTCAAAATTGGTAAATTAATTTCACAAAACACACACATTTGATCCTTGAGAGATTTTGTATCATTGTGTCGAATCAAGATGGATAATGAACTCACTTATCACACACTGGTTCTTGATAAATTTGATTTTGTCTTAGAAATAAGTTAAAATATTTCTTTGAAATTTGTTAGACAACATTTTATCCTTATTCATTCATTACAAAATTTTTTCAAAATTTCCAAAAAAATGGCTCGCTCCAAAAGAACTTGTAATCCAAAATTATTTATCATACATTGCATTTTGACTTCGCGATGATGGTATAATTCCTAGTAACTATTTTCTCAAATTTCACACTAGGAATTCTATGCCTAGCGCAAGTCATCTTTCTCAAATTTTTAAGTTTTAATCATTTCATATAGCACAATGATTTGTCATACATTAATTTGCATCTTTACAAACATCCAAAATCATTTATCATACATTGCATTTTGACTTCACGATGATGGTATAATTCCTAGGAATTATTCTTCTCAAATTTCACACTAGGAATTCTATGCCTAGCGCAAGTCATCTTTCTCAATTTTTAAGTCTAAAACATTCCATATTTATTAATCTTCTTAAATATGTGATACAAATGATTTGTTTTATATCAACTTATGTCTTCAAAATAAATAATTTCATATTATCATGCATTGCATCTTGACTTCGCGATGATGGTATAATTCCTAGGAATTATTCTTCTCAAATTTCCCACTAGGAATTCTATGCCTAGCGCAAGTCATCCTTCCCAAATTTTCATGCTTAAAATCACAAACAATAAACATCATCAAAATATTTCTTAAAAATCAAAATCTTCTCAAAAACAAAATCAAACATTTTCCTCTATCAGTATAAGCCTCAAGATCATACTTGAGCATCACAAAAACATTTCTATTATTAGCAATACAAAATTCTTCATAACAGGATTCGCTTCATGACTTAGTGAGCATTGATCTCCACCAACAGTCATATAACAACACAACATCCTTCGAGGAACATTGCTAATCCCTTTATATCATCATCTTACCAAAAACATTTTCCAAAAACATCGTTTCAAAAACACATTTACACAAATCAATTTTCATTTTAAGCATGATCACAAATACTTAAATCAAAAGCATGATTATAAGAAATTTACAACATCATAAAAATTTCAATCAAATACAATCAAATCATACAAAATCACATAAGACAAGAAGGTCAATATATATATATATATATATATAAAGTCCATGTACAAAATAAAGTTAGACTGGTATGCCACAATCCTCAAAAATTAGCATACTCAGTCAATAGATATATAATACAAAATGTCTAAGATCACCCCCTAGATCCTCTAGAGCTTTGAGCATCATCATCTCCACCAGGGGGTCGTGGTGCTCAAAATCCTCCTACTCCAATAGTAGTAGTTGTCCTGGTAGTCGAGTGTGATCTCGAGCGACTCGAAGGAGTCAGAGGCTCGTACATCATAGGCAATGGCTATCTCTATCCCTCAGGAACTACTATAAAGTATAGGGCCTGGTAGAAATCTACCCACCCAATAGCCCTAGCCAACTCATCCCTTGAGCTACCCTTCATCTATGAAGATGTAGGGGCTGGAACCATAACTCCTTGAGCCCCAACTCCCTGAGCCCTAGCCTATGCAAGCTCTACCTCTAGATCCTAAATCTTAGATCTCAAACCTGCATCCTATGCCTCTAGGGTCTCAATATTAGTCTTCTAGGAGGCATTCTCCTCCCTCAAACTAATCACCTCTACCTTGAGGTCTCCTATCCCATTGCTCTCCCCTACCTCCAGAATCCTCTTGCCCTTCTCGGGTAAGTCAGGTCTCTCCTCCTACTAAGGAGATGCTCCTCCCTCCTATGGGGGATACTCTCCCTCTCTCCCCTAGAAACTCTCTCTCACCTCAGGAAAATTTGATGACCTCCTCTAGTGTGAGGTCCACCTCTCCTAAGAGGAGCCTGATCCTATCTCCTCTATTACTGCATCTGATCATAGGCCTGCTCTACTACAGTCCTTGACCTAGTAATCCTCATGGGCCAAATCTGAGCATACCAACCCCGATAACCATCAGTCACCCCAACATCATCTCCAATGGCTGTAGGGACCATCTCATCATCTACATCTAGGTCCATAAACTTTGCCATGTCAGGAGCCCCACTAACTATGGTGGTATCCCGAGTGGACCTAGCAAAGTAGATATCCCTAGTCCTAGGGATATCCTATTGCAATCTAAACTATCGCATGACTCGGTCGATGTGATGCAGCTCCACGTCACCCTAGTCCATCCTCAACCAAATAACTCACCTCACATGAGCCAACTGATATGCATCCTCGATCCAACCTGGATGATATTTGTATGGCCTCCATGTGATGTTATCTATTGTCAGGTCATCCAAGAATCTCCTAGCCATGTCCATAGATATCCGACTCCCAAGAGCTCTACGAGGACACCAATAGAAATCCCTAGGCCTCTCTACATCCAACCCCTCCAATGGAAGCCCTACTGGTCTTTGTATGGCAATGTGCTCCCATGCCCAAACCTGTAAGAATGAAGTGAGGGGCAGTGTTGCAGCACCCTTGTATACGACCTTGAAAAGAGTCCTATACAAATGGCATAGCATGAAAGGCCCCCATGCAAAGACTCTCCCTGATCTCTCATGTCGGCCACAACCTCTTCTAGAGTCCATGGTAGAAGATGACCATTGAAGTGGCTTAGAAGTAAGCCACCAACAATCCCACTCAGTACAACTGTGAGTCGAGAAACCCCTAGTCTCTGACTCAGAAGCTCGATCCCAATGCCTCCACTCATTAGAGGGAAGTGAGGATCACCAGCTAGTCTCTAAAGTGCCTGGATCTAGTTTCCAGACATGGCAACAAACATCCCCCTGATAGGTACTCTCAGTATCCTCCAAATATCCTCTAGTGTAGGGGTCATTTCCCCATCGATAACCAAAAATAGGAAGAACTCGGGTACCACCGTTCAACCAAAGTAATCAATAGTCACATATCGACTGGAACCTGTGGCAACTCTACCATATGTAGTAACCCAATAGTACCTAAGGTCCCTCTCTCTATCGTGAGAGCATTCAGGTCCTCCTGAAATGCGCCATATCGCCACTCCCTATTCTTCAATTCCCTTTTCTGTTCACAAAAGCAACAACAAAAAAATCAAAATTTCAATCAGTCAATTAATAAACAAGTTTTTGTCTAAAATCGATTAGTTTTTCATGATATCGAACACTTTTATTCGATATTGGCCAGTTTTTCGCAATATCGGGTGACTTTGTCCGATATCGATCGATTTTCTATGATATCGGATGATTTCATGCGATATCGATCAATTTTTGTTAAAAATTGATCGATATCATCGAAATCGAGCCGATATCATAGAAATCGACCCGATTTCATCGATGCGATGAAAAATATGGCAACCATGCCCTAAAATCCAAATTAAACATACATTCAAGCACAAAAAAATCATAAAATATAACTTAAACTTAGTTTTAGATCCTTACCCGTATCTGGCCAGTCCTTCTGCGCACCAGATCTGCTCGGTGAGGAACTTCTGCCATCTTCTCTCTCTAGAGCTCAAAACCAGAATAACTGCACAGTAAAAATGAATTAGGTTTTACCCTAATTCTTTGGTTTTATTAAAATTATTCTAAAAATGTGCAAATTTCGAGTTTTTCACCAAACCTGGAATTTGGTGCAAAAACTCGAAGGGGGTATCATATCTAAAATAGTTTAACAATAAAACTTGAAATCATCAACAAAATTTGCAATAAATTTTTGCTTTCTCGTAAAGCGTGTTGTACTTTTCTTTAACGCATTTTCTTTCGAAATTGCGCTAAAGAGGGGGTAAAATGTAGCACCCTAAAAATGACTCACATTAATCAAACCTAAGTTAATAAACATTTGAAAAATCAAATTTAACTATCCTCAACTTGCTGCCTCGATTTTCGTGCCCGTTACAAGTTTGTTTTAGCCCTTGTGCAAAATCGTATGATTTTAGTGCAAAATCGATAGATTTTGCACAAAATTGGATCACCCAATTTTGTCCAAAACCAAAAAATGCCTGCCTTAGCAAGGTGAAAAAATTTAGTTGTAACCTCCTTGTCTCTACCTGGGCAACTGCACGGTGGTTGCGGGATCGGTTCGACCGATTTCATCCAGAATAGAGGAGGTTGTAACCCCCCTTCATTTTTAGCCCAACCCCTTAGTTGATCTCTTCCTATTTAATCCAGGCTCCTCGCCTCGGATTCCCCCTGGAACATCCACATATTTTCATCTTGTCATTCTACCATTTTGTTATGTTTTTGTAGGTTCAAGTTGTGCATCGATCAGATTCGTGCGATATCGTATCGCCCGATTTCGATATCGTTCCACCCGATTTTGATAAAATTACCCGATTTTATTTGCATCACACATCCGTGTTGTTCAGCTACTTGGGGGCATCCAGACCTTAGTTTTTGCATTCTATATTCCCATTTCTTCTATTTAGAATCATATTTAGATCATCTTAGATTCATTATACTTGGTATTCTAGCTTGCATATTTCCATTTCATCGCTTTTTTGCAAGTATTCATGTATTTAACATAGAGTCATATTCAATAATTCATCTATTGTACTTTCAAATTCATTATTCTCTACAATTTAGTTCAATAGATGCATATTATCTGGTGAAAATATTTTTTTCTGTATCAAAGTTGTCAAACTATAGCTCTCTGCCCTGATCGGGTGGATTTCTGCATAATCGGACCACCCGATTAGCAGATCGGATCACCCGATCTTGCCTGATTTTGATCGATTTTACCTGCAACAAAGAATCAGAAACTACATCAGACTTTCGGATACAGGTCAGAGTTTAAATTTCTTTTAAGCACTGCATAGTTCATCTAAATTTACTTTTCTGTTGTTTGTTGTCTTCATAGAAATCAAAATTGCATATAGATTAATGTAGTTGCATATTGGCCAAAACTAGGTGTATGCGTGATTTGATAAAAGGAACACATCAAAACAAATCCCAAACCTAGGCGTGGAAACTGCCACAAAATGTTTCCTGGTGAACCCACCCAATTCGTCAAAAAATCACCATAAGAAGGTACGATCTCAAGTACCTCTCCTCGAGGTGTAGACCTATCATTCCCACATTCCCCTTTGAGGCGCGGATCCATTAGCCTGAAGGAAAGGAGTGTGTGAATTTTAGACCTACAACACCTAATACAGGTCCTATTAATATTTCTTCAACATCGCAGGCACCTCCTCAGCCTAATCCAATTGCACCTAGTCCACCTCGACCAATGCTAACAATAAAGAGTAGACTTACCCAAATTCTAAGAATGAAATTAGCTAGGCTCTCCATTTATGATCTCATACAACAATCAAAGCCACATCAAGAATCTCTAATGGATATCTTGAAGTTGATCAAATTGTAACCCTAAGATCCCAATGCTTTTACTAATTTTTTGGGGTAAGTACAACATTGTAATGAGCCTACAATAAATTTTCATGATTATGAGATCAATATTATACCTTCTAACATAACAGACCCTCCGCTCCATATCATCACTAGTATTTATCGAATCCCTTATAAGCATGTATTGATCAAAACATATTCATCAATCAATATCATCATCATATTAGCCCTTCAATACCTCAACCTTCCACCATCCCACATCACAACATCCACATTCATCCTCTAATAATTCAATGATGTGTTGTGTTCTACCATTAGGATAGTAGTTCTTCCTATTCAGGTTGGATTGAAAACAATTCACACACTCTTCCATGTTCTAAAAGGGACCATGCAATATAATTTACTACTTAGTCAACCTGGATCTGAGACATGAGTTGTATACCTTCAATATTACATCAATGCATTAGATACATATATGAAGGTCAAGTGCATTATGTCCCTGTGGACTCAAAATCATTTCAATTTTATAATATGGTCTAACATCTTTATGAGTCCTTTTTACCATCAACACATCTCGATATTTAACCCAATCCACCCAATATTCATCCAATACTCCAACATATATCTTCTATATATATCAAATCAAACATCATCATCAATATACATAGAATTCCCTTCTCATACATCATATATTATTACCAAGATCCATCAGAATGCACCCATATTATTACCCCCATTACCATCAACCCATGCATCCACATACCAACCACCGAAGCTGCCTCCTATGCTTGTGATATCAATAATTTCCACAATACCCATTTACACCCTCCCATTTAGGAAGAGCCTCCACCTCCACCACCTAATCCATTGCAACCCACATATCTATCATATTAATTTGACCCCCAATAAGTCATAATATATATGTCTAGCCTATGATTTGAGGAGTACATGTTACATAACATCACATTCACTCCTATTAGCGAATTATATCAAGACATAAGCTAACCTCTTATTACACCATTACCCATTGGCATGATAATTCCCTTAGGGTGGCCACTTAACCAAACAAATTTTATCTATGGGGTATTTGATGTTCCCTTAAATGAACCCCATAGTATTAAAGAGGATGAAGAACCCTTTCAAGCCAACATTGAATACATGTCCAATTCATCCTTTGCATTGTAGTATCTTAATCACTACCATTGGTGAGGAAATGGCTTAGGTTGGTATGAGCAAGATCTTTAGACCCCTCTATAACCACAATATCAAATAGCTATAAACAATTCGAGGTAGGCTACTCCATACGTATGCCCAATGAACTCATTTTTGATTTTATCCGACACCTAACTCTAGGCTATGGAAGGGATATTAATCCTAATAAATATGTTGATCTAGTTTAAAATCATTTTCTCAATGACCATATCCAAATAACTACAATCATCACCCATCCTTCTTCCTCCTATAATCAGGAGCATACAAGTGGTTGGATCTCTAATGACAAGTTTGAACTAGGTGATGAACCTAAAAATTATTGGATTAAAGAAGATAATGAATTAGACCAAAATGGTGATGACATGTCTATCAATTCATCTTACAAATAGTATGATACAATGTCTATCAATTCATATTACCAATAGTATGATGCAATATCTATTACTTCAGCTAGCTCGGATGATGAATCAACTATTGTTGAGCATATCAATTATCTTAATGAATTATATCTTCATTTATTCCCTAGGTGAATGCCCATTTGGTGATATCTTCTTCCATCCAAATATATAGTCACCACTATTTTGCATAGGCCATACCCTATCATTCCACCACCATTACAACCACCCCTGGTGCATCTGCGTCCACCCATATTCGATCAGTTTTTTCCACTAGAGAATGAATATTATCCACCAACCATAAATATGATCTACATTGACCTCACCATGCCACTTTAAAATCCAATCGATGCTTTAAAATATTTACACCTCAATATTGAGGCTATTTATTTTTATCGCATCGCTTTTCCATCATCACTAGAAGGAGTTCCTACCTTGCAAGGAAATGTTGCAACCATTTCACTTTTCCTTAGGTCCATCTAAAGATGTTTGTCAAGTTGAGATCAATCCTAATGATGCATTCAATTCTCTAAATCCAATTGATGATATTCATCTAATCCCTATGCCTCACCAATTAGAGGAGGGATCCCACATGTCAGTGGAAGAAACAATTGATGTTGATATTGGTACCGATCTTAAAAATCCTTAGGTTGTCAAACTAGGACAAAGTTTATCAACTACAAAATGAGCCAATTTTACAATGTTCTTAACAAAATAAAAGAAGAATTTTGCTTGGTCTTATAAATATATGCCAGGTATTGATCCAACCTTAGTTTTTCATAACTTAACGCTTGATCCAAAGATCAAATCGATCAAGCAAAAACTCTACAAAATGCACCCAACAATCACCTTAATGGTAAAAGATGATCTACAAAAATTATTGTATGCAATTCATCCAACCTATTTATTACCCTGATTGGGTTTCCAATATGATACCTATAGGAAAACCAAATACGGGGATTCACATATGTATAAGCTTTTGAGATCTTAACAAAGTGAGTCCCAAGGATGAGTTCCCACTCTTGAACATCGATGTGCTAGTGGACACAACCACTAGTCATGAAATATTGTCACTCATGGATGGTTCCTCAAGCTACAATCAAATTCGATTCAACACTGAAGATCAACCTAAAATAAAATTTACCATGCCATGGGGGACTTTCTATTACAAAGTCATTCCCTTCAGAATTAAAAAATGTTGGAGCTACTTATCAGTGGGTAATGACATATATATTTCATGATTACATGCATAAAATTTTGGAAGACTATATGGATGATATTTTATCAAAATATTTACTGTGTGAAGACCACCTCGATGTGTTAGAAAAAGTCTTTGAGTACATTTTAGAGCAAAACTTGCACTTAAATCCAAATAAGTATGTTTTCAGAGTCACATGCGAAAAACTATTAAGCTTCATAGTCTCCAAGCTAGGCATTGAAGTAGATCCATCCAAGGTTAAAGCAATCATGGAGATGCTTCTTACTACTAATATTAAGCAACTACACAGCTTTGAAGGTAAAATTCTATTTGTTTGACACTTCATAGCATAACTTTTGGATAAATTCAATACTTTTATTCACTTATTACAAAATAGGGTCACCTTCGATTGGGATTAGGAGTGCCAACAAGCCTTTGATGAAATTAAATAATACTTGGCATCTTCACCATTATTAGCTCCTCCTAAACTAGGTGTTCCATTCTTAATATACATTGTGACCACTAGATTTTCCTTCGAGACCATACTGGTCCAAAAAATGAGGTAAACAAACAATAGGCCATATATTACCTTAGTCATACCTTGGTCAGTTACGAGCTCAAATACGCTTATGTTGAGAAAATCTATTTAGTGGTCGTTTTCACCACCAATAAACTCCAACATTACATGTTTAATCAAACCACATATGTCATTTCAAAAGAGAACCGTTTATGATATATGATGAGTCACACTTATCACAATAGTCATACCATAAAGTGGATTATGCTTTTGATATATTTTGACCTCAAATTTAAAATTCAAACGTCTATTAAAGGTTAGGTCATCATTAATCAGCTAGTAGAAGCTCCTCTCCCTGATGATAAGCCACTAAACATAGAGCATCCTGATGATGCTATATTTGCACTATCAAACTTGGGAGAACCTAAAGAACTAAAAAACATAATAGATATAACTCTATTATTTGATGGTTCAAATTTTGAACAAGAGGGTGGTATAGGCATCATGTTTTTCATGCCACAAGGGGATCCTATTCCCCTTTCAATTATACTCGATTTTCCCTTCACTAACAATAATTATGAATATGAAGCCATCCTTTTGGGTCTTCAAATAGCTCTTGCCATGAACATAAAAAAGCTAAACATCTTTAGCAATTCTTGATTAATAGTTAACCAAATTAAGGGAATTTATCACTGCAAGTGTCCAATATTGAAATCCTACAAAGAACTTGTGGATAAATTACTAAGTAAATTTGAATGATAATACATAGAGGTAGTACCTCGTTCATCAAACCACTTTTCAAATACAATGGTTTCCTTGGGGTCTCTAATTCTATAGAACCCATCATATGATGTCACAACTATTTAATTCAATATGCTCTCTCAAGTCATGGTCTCATGAGACATTTCCAAATAAGAGCAAAAATGTTCACATGATATAGGTTGAACCCTACCAACATGGGTTCTTTCCAATTCAAGACTTTTTAAATAATGCTTCCTGGGGTTCTTTGGTCTCACAAACTCCTTGTGATCATAACATGACCATCTACCTTAAGGTTCTATCCCACTCTGCATTCATGTGAGGTGCATCTAGAGAGGAACAAGTAGTTCATCTAGTCCAAGTCGATTCGTATCAAGATTGGTTTTCTCAACACAAATATTTTTTGAAACTAGGTACCATTCCTTTGGGATTTTTGCATGCTACCAAATTAAAATTCAAGATAAAGGTGATAAAGTATGTCTTAGTAGGAGACATACTCTACCATAAAATCTATGATGGTCTTCTCCTTCATTGCTTAGAGCCTGAAGAATCTACTTGGACAATCTCCCAAGCTCATGATGGTACTTGTGATGGCCATTTTAGTGGCATGAATATCACCGAGCACATCCTCCAAATGGGTTATTATTGGCCCACTATGGAGCGAGACTGTTGTGCTTATATTAAAAGGTGCATTAAATGCCAACATCATACTAATCTTTTGCACGTACCTTCGCAAGCCTTACAATTGATTCATTCATTGTGGACTTTCTCACAATGAGGATTTGACTTAATTGGTAAAATTTCTCCCCCCTCATCTAGCCATCATACGTTCATCCTAACGACCACATAATATTTCACACAATGGGTCTTCTTATCACTTTGATAGGTGTGTGCATTGCAAAATTTATATTATAGAACATCATATGTCATTTTGGTATTCCATCTAAATTAATTTTTAATAATGGGTCATCATTAAAAAACAAATATATGAGAGCTTTATGTGCTATATATAATATTCAACACAACTTTTCAATGCCTTATTATCTGTAAACTAATGGGAAAGTAGAGTCATCAAACAAAATAGTCATTGATATTCTCAAGAAAATAGTAAACAATAATTATAAATATTGGCATATTCAACTACCTTTAGCATGATGGGCTTATCAAACTAGCATTCAAACACCAAATTTGATAACTCTATTTTCATTAGTATATGGATTTGAGGTTATCATACCCTTAGACTTGGAACTTCCCTTATTATACATTACATTATAAGAGTTCATCGATGATGATACTGCACAACAAACTTGCCTAGATCAACTCACACTTCTTGATGAGTGATGCATTAATACCCTCAAGCACCTTTGCATTTATCAAGATCACATTAAGTGAGCCTATGACACAAAAGTCCATCTCAAGGCTTTTTAAGTTGGTGATCTCATTCTTAAATAAAACCAACAGAATTCCAACTTTCTGCCCCATTTGTGGGATAAATTTATGGCTAACTGGTTAGGCTTGTTCATCATAATACAAAAATTAGGGCTAGGAACTTATCGACTAGCTTCCCTCGAGGGTGTTAAGGAACCTGAATATCTTAACATCCTCCACCTATGAGTATTTCATGCATAATACACAATGCATAAAAAAATAATAAAATAACAAAAACAATACAAAAATAAAAAATTGTAAAAACATTGCATTACTTACATCATCATGCATTACACATTACCATTTCATTGATTAATTTCATTAGGTATATCAATCATTGCATTAGCATCACTCTATCTGACATCTTGTCATAACTTACACCTATCTTTGTGGTCTTTTGACCATTAAGGGTTCTCCATAAGATAGGATAGATACCTTATGACCATCAACAATGATGTTCATATGACTACTAACAATTTTATGCATACCTCTTGTATCGTCCAAATTTTTCACACCCTTACCTTTAGGCTAAAGGATCCGTGCCCGAAAGGGGGATGCGAAAAGTATGGGACAATACCTCGGATGGAGAGGCCCTTTGAAGGTCGCACCTCTCGGGGGAGGGGTATAAAGGTGAATTTTTGACGGATGGTGGGGTTCACCAGGAAACTTTGAGTGGCAGTTTCCACGCCTAGGTTGAGAATGGGTTTGATTTGTTCATTTTATGTTCAATATTTTAGATTTCTAGGTTGGCCAAAATGAAGCTAAGCTATTCTATATGAAAATTTTTATTTATATGAAGACAACAAACATAAATGAATCCTAATGCGATTAAATGCAGAGAATATGTTAAATGGAGAAGAATACACCTGATTTTTGATGTCTGATGAAGATTCTGAAGCTTGTAGGAGTCTATATCATCCCGGATATGACAGGATTTTTTGTAATTATACATAATTTTCCCAAATCACAGTCGATCATCTGAGATCACCTAGGATCATCGACAACCAAATGAATTTGTCAGAAACCTACAATCAAGAAAACAGACACCAAAAACAAAAAATACTATTGCAATAATGATGCCAAGTGATAGAAATAAGAGTGTAGATGCTTAAATAAAAAATCTAGATATCCAATTAAATGAGATGCAATGTTTTGGTAAATTATTTTGAATTTTATCAAGTAATTATGCTAAATGAGGTGAACTCCAAGATGCAAATAGAAGTAAATTAATCTAATGCATCAATAAATAAAGAAACAAGGTAGAAAATGCAAACTCGAGACTCTAATTACCCCCAAGCTGAATTGCAGTCAAGATCATCTACAACCATACGAGATCGTCATCGACCTTGACAGGATCATCCGAAATTGTGGTGGAATCGCCTACGACGATCCAAGCTATCTTCGACTGAAACATAGTGAAATCCTACAACAAAAACTTGAAAACACAAATGCGAATGATGGGAGATCAGGGAGGGAGTAAGGGAAATCAGAGGATCCAGGGGATCAGGAAATTAGAGAATCAGCCAGGGGGATAAACTGGAAAAATCCCAGTTTATAGGATTAGGGGGAGGTTAGGAGGTTGGGGATCATCCCAATCTGGGAGATCCTCAACGTGGGAATATCCAACCGCGTAGACATGCTTCTGCCCAAGTTGGAGAGGTCATTGGAATAGAAGCTAATTATGAAAATTTGATTTTGGGACGAAATCGTCTGGACGTTCTGTCCCAGACGAATTCGTCCGATTTGGGACGATATCGTCAAATCGGCGACGATATCGTCCAACGGTAAAAACAACTTCTAAAAATGGTGCAAAAAATGAGGTGAGCAGTTAATGGGTAGTTTCGGGGTTAAAATTCATATTTTTACTTTTTACTGATGGTTTAATTACGTCAATTTTAGGGTGCTACATTTTACCCCCTCTTTAATGATTTTTTTGAGGAAAATGTGTTAAAGACGAGTTCTTTACGCTTTACGAGAAAGCAAAAATTTATTTCATTTTTTAGACGATGATTGTAGGTCGAAATGTACGATTGTTTACTATGGTGCCCCCTCCGAGTTTTTACCCAAATCGAACGTTTGAGGTAAAAGCATGGAAAAGCAAAAATTAAAAAATGTCATTTTAAAATAAAAATAAGAAAATAGGGTAAAAGCCTAATTCATTTTTACTGTTCACTTTCGTTGTTTCAGAACTCTACAGGTGAAATGGTGGAAATGACACACAGATCGACAGAGGTTCAGCACGGGTTGCGGGTAAGGATCTAAACCTAGTGTACTATGTTTTTAACTTGATTTACTTGATTTTTTATTTGAATTTTAATTGTTTTTGGGCATCGTAGACATTTTTAGGCCATCGATGACATTGGGACAAAATCGTCCCAATTTCATCGAAATCGAAGAAATAGGGGCGATCCCGTCCAATAAGAGGCGATCCCAAAATTGAAGAACGGAGACGATTTCGTCCTATTAAGGACGATTTTGTCTAAACTTTTATGGGATTATTTTAATTGTAATTGATTTTTTAATGATTATGTACTAATAATTTTTGTTGTTTTATTATTTATCTTGCAGAGGGGATTGCTAAAGAGTCAGGAGTGGAAATACGATGGTCTCAAGGATGACTTAGTCATGCTCGATTGGGCTGAGCGAGACATACTTCTAGAGGTAGGACTGCAGCATGTGGCAGAGATGCCACAGCTTCCTATAGACATGGGGCTACTGACAGCCCTAGCAGAGAGATGGTATCCGAAGTCATCCTGCTTCTGGCTATCGACAGGGGAGATGACTCCCACTCTAGAGGATGTATGGAGGATCTTGAGGATCCCCATACATGGTCGATTCATAACCCCTTCGACCAATCGGGGCCATGCAATGATAAGATTGTGTAGTGACCCAATATTCACCTTGGAGAAGGGTAAAGTGAACATCGAGGCTTTGAGGCCGATGCCTGGGGTGTCTCGGTTGACCCAGGTTTTGGCAGGAGTGGTGGGTGGCCTTATTATATGCCACCAGAGCAGATGCATATTATTGTGGCTACTCTCAGATGTGGTCTATGACATGAGAGACCATGGTTACAAGTTTGCTTGGGGTAGCTATGTATTGTGTCGGTTGTATAGAATCCTTTACGAGGTTGTATACAAGGGAGGTTGATGTTTGGTTCTGACATCGCTGCTACAAGTTTGGTGCTAGGAGCACATTGTGGTACGGAGGCTGGTAGGGCTTCCACTGATAGGATTTGACCAAGAGAGACCCCAGGTTTTCTATTGATGGCTCTAGAGAGGGTCACAGTGGTAGATAGATATGCCGACATCCTAGAGGTTACTGGATGACCTCACCCCAGATCGGATCACCTGGAGACCATGGAGAGAGCATCCAGGGTGGTCAGAAGATGGACAGGAGTTGTATCACATCAGGTGAGTCATATGGTTGAGGACAGAGCGGGGATAGGTAGAGCTCCACCGCTATGACCAATTTTTGAGGCAGTTCAGTCTATAGTAGGGAATCCCTTCTCTTAGAGATTATGAGTACTCCTAGACTATGCAGGATAACACTACACTAAGTGGGGCTCCAAACATGCAGTAGTCTTGGAGTCAAGATTCTGATGATGCTCCCATTCAGTTAGTGGATGGGGATGACGGGGGTAGCATACGAGTATGATGCCTGGTATGCAGGCATCTGCCCTCCTCAGATGATGAGGGCATAGGGTACAATGCACACTATAGTGCAATGAATGGGGAGTTAGTGCTAGGCTACCATAGATGCAGCAAGGAGTCACGAAGGGAGGGATCAATGATGGCCTCCTTAGGAGAGACGTCAAAGAATACCATAGGCTTCGGAGAGACAACAATAGCCAAAGAGGAGGGAGGAGAGGAGAGAGAGACTCCCTTCTCAGTAGAGGGATAGGACATAATTGCCTAATAGGGGCAAGGGTGTCGAGGTGGGGGAGAGCAACAAGATGGAAGCTCTCCAGGTAGAGAATGCCCGCCTACGAGCTGAGGTGCAGACTCTACAGGATGAGGCTACATGGCTCAGGGCTCAATGCGAAGGGGAAAGCATTTTGGAACTAGCACGGGTGGTTGCTCAAACTGCATTCTACCAGGGAATGTACTACCAATTGGTTTCAGAAGGCCAAAGGATATAGTTGTCAGCCATAATTGTGAAGCCGATCAGGATGGGGTCATCGATGACATCATCACGATCGATGTCGAGGACCAACGACATAGGACAGGTTTCGATGGGACCACCTCATCCACCTCAGGGTGGGAGAGGATATGAGACTAAGAGCTCGAGGCTAGATGCATATTGTAAATAGACTATTTTTGAGATGATTGAGTATGCCAGGGTATAGATTGTGGCATACCAATCCATTTTGATATGCTGTATATACTTCTTGATATATAGATGATGGTTTTTTTTTTTTGTGATATGACTTGTGCATATTTTTTATGATGCTTTAATATTTTAATTGTTGATTGACTATTCATGTAATTATGTCATTGAAAATATTATAATTTGATGTCATGCTATAAAATTAAATGAAATAATATGATGTAAACAAACTGGATGTGGTGTGGTTTGATGAAAATAAAATGACTTCTAACAATAATTTCAAAGGATATTGTCGTTGTTACATGACCATTTCATGGAGTCGTCGCTCTCTAGGGCATCAAGCTAATCCCAGTATGAGAGAAATATTGCTAAAAGTAAAAGGGTGCTTAAGAGACTTTCTTAAGACTTTGTGTTGTGATCATGAAAAATGATGATAGTGATGATTTATTTTTAGATTTTCATGAAAGTCTTATGCATGAAATATTAAAAATATGATTTTTTCTAGGCATAAAATTCCTAAGTATGATAGAAATTTGAACAATTCCCTAGGAATTATACCATCGTCACAAAAAAAATGAATGTTGACATAATGAAATGAAATAGGAAAGTTTTCATTTTTTTTAAAGCACAATTGTGTAACATAATAATTTAAGCCATATGCTTTTACGGATTAAATAAATGGGAAATAAAATTAACACGATGGTTTGCACTAGGCATAGAATTTTAGATATAGACTTATACCATCATCACGAAATCCAAAGAAAATTTGATATAATAGTTTTGTTGCATAGTTGTTTTTTTTTATTTTGAGATAAACAGAAAACATACAAATGAGGACTTGCACTAGGCATAAAATTCCAATTTTAGGTTTTAGGAACTATACCATCGTTGCAAAAGTCAAAAATATATAAATGTGACTTTATTGCTAGACTTTGAACATGTTTTGCAATAAAATTTTGGATTTTTTGAAAAAAAATTATTTAATTGATTTTACGCTGAACAGATATTCTCAAGTAAAAAAATCAAATTATTCCATAAGATTTGCATAAATATTTTAAATTATCTCAAAGACAAATTTGACATTTATAAGGAACCCTATGTGCATACGTGAGTTCATTTCCGATCTTGATCTATCATAATGATACAAAATCTCTCAAACAAAAATGTGTGTGCAATTGTATTGTTCATTTACCGATTTTGAGCAAGATAATTTGATACAAGTAATTTGAATTAACCAAATGAGTGTTCGTTGACCATGATTTATATGCATGTAACCATACCAGACTACTATGTAAGTTGGGTCATCAAGAGCTAGCTGATCCATAAGTGGACATAGGTCTGTACAAAATAAGGTCGCTAATGTGATAGACATATCACCACGCTAGGAGTTACCCAAGGCCAAGCGTGTTGGGCACAAACCACCTATTATGGGGCTTAACTCATGATTTTTGAATAATTAAGAATTCCAGGGATTCAATCTCATTTACCCTTCTTTTATTTCAAAGGGTAGGGGGGAGGATTTATTGCTTTTTGCTTTTTCTTTTCTTTTTCTATTTTTTTTTTTTATTTTTCTTGCCACTGAGATAATGCTGAAATATTGCTGAGATGGTACAAAATGATATTGAAATAATGCTTCTGAATAATTTCTCTTTTTCTCATGATTTTTCTTGATTTTTTTTTCTTTTTCTTTCTATACTAGGGATACTTGCTCAAATTGGCTGTAGAGCAAGGGATTTTTATTCTGGGCAGGGGTGAGCTTGTCCTTTTGTCAATTCTCAAATATTCTAGACCATGTGCATGATAGGATAGCAGGGGAAACTTTTCGCTCAAGAGACCACTTCTACTATGTAGCATCGTTTTGAATTTGCAATGAAATCATTTTAATGTGAAAAGGTGTACTTGGTTCAAGTAAATAACAAGATCGGTTCTCTATGCTCAAAACTTTATTTAATTCAACTGTGGACTTCGATATAAGAGAGATTAATAATCATACTAAATAAGATCAAGATATTTATTCATGTGAGTGTGAAAGTGAGGGATTCCAAATAAATGCAAATTTATCCAAAATAACTGAAAATATAAATGCAATACTTCAAGAATTGACAGGTATAAAATAGAAGATATTTTTGAGGATTTTGATGATTTGATTTTTTTATATTTTGATTTTAATTTATGATTTGAGAGAATACATAATATTACTTTTTTTTTGAAATTTTTATATGAATTACTAATATGAGACAATATGTATAATATATACAATGACAAAATTACCAGATTTATGCATAATAGCGCTTAAGATACATAATGTTCATAGGTTCTTTGAGATCTTTGCCATCTAAGGTAGCTAATCTGTATACTCCCGATCCAAATTTAGTTGTGATAATATATGGCCCAAGCCAGTTAGTCTCGAATTTGCCTTTAAGGTCTTTAGCTACATTAGTATTTTTTTTTCTTTTAAGACGAGGTCACTGATCTCAAAGGATCGATTATGAACTTTCTTGAGATATGCTCGTTTGAGCTTGTTCTGGTAGGCACGAAGATGATCCAAAGCATTAATGTGCTTCTCATCTAGGAGTTCCAGCTGACTAAATCTTCCAGCATGATATTCATCTCCTACTTTAGTATCTTGAAGTAGCAGAGCCAAAGAAGGAACTTCTAATTCAAAGGGAAAAACATCCTCAGCGCCATACACCAAAACAAAATGTGAAGTGCCCGTGGGAGTACGAATGCTAGTTCGATAAGCCCACAAAGTAGGATATAATGTTGGCAATTTTGGGTACCTTGGGTACATTGCCTTTGCTCAAGTGTAGATGTTGTCATTGATGTCAAAAAGGTTCTTGAAGCAATTTGATTTGATGTCAAAGAATTTGTTTTGATGAAGGTTTCAAGATGGACAAGAAAGTTTCCAAGAAGATCAGAGTAGCCCAGTTGCAAAAGATCAAGAAAAAGACAAGTAAGAAAAAGTATGCAGGTGGCTGGAAAAACTGTCGCGATTTCGCGACATGTTTGAGGAGAGAGAAAGTGCTGGCAAAACTGTCGTGATTTCGTGACATGTTTGAGGAGAGAGAAAGTGCTGGCAAAACTGTCGCGATTTCGCGACATGTTTGAGGAGAGAGAAAGTTCTGGCAAAACTGTCACGATTTCGTGACATGTTGGCAGAGAAGGAGAGCAAGATGGAAAGTGTCGCGATTTCGCGACATGTCGCATTTTCGTGACTCGAAAAGTGCAGGAAGGCAGAGAAGGTAAAAGTGTTGCGATTTCGTGACACATTGCCAGGAAAGTTGTACGGACGAAAAGGTGTCGCGATTTCGTGACATAATGCAGAAAAGAGAGTCCGTAGTGCAAACTGTCGCGATTTCGTGACAAGTTAGAAGAGAGAGAAAGTTACATGAAAAATGTCACGATTTCGTGACATGCTGCAGAGGTCGAGGTGAGGACTGTCATGATTTCGTGACATGCTGAAAAGCTCGAAGAGAGAACTGTCGTGATTTCGTGACACGCAGCAAAGAGGAAGAGTCTGAAATGAAAAGCGTCGCGATTTCGCGATAGGCTACAAAGAAGTTGTACGGATGCAAAAAGTGTCACGATTTCATGACAAGTTGAAGAGAAAGCTTGCGAATGCAAAAAGTGTCATGATTTCATGACAGGTTGAGGTGGCAGCATTCAGTTGGAGAAAGTGTCACGATTTCATGATAGAAATAGTTAGCAAGTCTTCAACAGAAGAAGCATCACGATTTCATGACGAATTCAAGAAGGAAGAGCTCGAAGGCGAAAGCGTCACGATTTTGTGACATGTTCCAGTTTTACGGGGTAAGGCAGAGAGAAGCTCAAGGCAGTGAAAGTGTCACGATTTCGTGACATGTTCCATTTTTGCTAGTGCAAGCAGAGAAGAAGGCCATGAAGTCAAAAGGGTCACGATTTCACGACAGAGTTGAAGATGACGTCAGCAGAAGCAGTTGTGTCATGATTTCATGACAAAAGCAGAGAAGAAGGCAATGAAGACTAAAGTGTCACGATTTCACGACAGGAGTGAAGATGACGTCAGCAAAAGATAGAAGTGTCACGATTTCATGACAAGGACGTAGTCAAGGCAGACAAAGGCAAAAAGTGTCACGATTTCATGACAATAGGCAAAAGAAGGTGTACGATAGGCAAAGGTGTCGCGATATCGTGACATGTTGTAGTTTCATAGGAAAAGCTACAGAACTAGAGGCGGTTGAAGGACAGAGTTAACTTTGAGCCGACAGAGTTAAATCTGGGCCGACGTTGTTTAGGGTTTGTAGCCGACGTTGTTTAGGGTTGAGCAGCCGACTAGGATCAAAGTTTTAATCTTGATTGTTAGTATAAAAGGAGGGTTGTTTGAAGAGTTTTTGCATCGATTGAAGTGTGCGTTCGAAGTGCGATATTCATAGATAGAGTGCGAGGGAGAAGTTCGATCATCGAGAAGCAGAGTGTGCGAAGACTGTGCTGCTGTGATTGCGTAGAGGTGCATAAGTTGATGTTCGATCGAGTGCTACTGTGTTTGCACATTCAGTGCAAAAGTTGGCTTCGACCAAGTGCGGCTGTAACAGAACAGAAAGAGGAAGAGAACAGACTTGTGCCAGACCGAAGGACTGTGTTTGGTGCATATTCGAGGACCAGTTTTGCGGTGATAGAGTAGAGGACAGAGATCTCCAGCCAGAGCAGGGAAGACAGGTGTCTTCTGTGGATAGAGTTCCACTTGCTAAGGGCAAAGGAGGTAGAGGTCTTCTGGAGGATCACCACTAAAGAGCAGAGCTAGGGGAAGGTATCTCCTTTGGGTTGATGCCCATAAATATTGTAATCGGGAAAGGTTTTCCTAGATTTGGTTGATAAAATTTAGAGAGAAATTTTATCCGTGGAGTAGCCCGCATTGGGTGAACCACGTAAATTGTTGTGTCTTTTTCATGGATGGTGTGTTGTGCATTACTTTGATTACTGCTTTTAATACTGCTATCTATACACCGCATAATACTGATTTGAAAGTTGTTTTGAAGCAAAAGTAAAAAGTGGTCTTATACTGTTCACCCCCCTCTTAGTATAAGCTTGTGTTCTTCAATTGGTATCAGAGCAGGTTCCTTCGGAAAGGTCTAATCAGCTTGAAGGAAGAACTGGTTAAGAACACAATGGATTATTCAAGTGGCAATGCAGCACCTATTCTTGATGGATCTGATTTCGGTCTGTGGAGTGCAAGAATGAAGGTTTATCTAATGGCACTTGGTAATGAGGTTTGGGAAGTGATTGAAGATGGGTACACTATTCCTATAAATGGTCCTTATACTAAAGAAGATAGGCTCCTACATCACAGCAATTCAAAAGCAATGAATGCAATCCTGAAGGGTTTACAGAAGGTAGATCTTACCAAGGCGATTCACTGCAAGACAACTAGTGAAATGTGGAAACAGTTGCAGGTGGTTCACACAGGTGATGTAAATGTCCGAAAGGCCAAGTTGAGACACTTCAAAGGTATGTTTGAACAACTCAAGATGAATGATGATGAAAATATTAGTGACTACATGCTTCGTATGGATGAGGTTGTTAACTCCATGAAAGACTTAGGTCTTGAGCTTGCTGAAAATGATGTGTGTGATAAGATTTTAAGATCTCTTCCTAATAGATTTAGTGAAAATATTTCTGCTATTGAGGAAGCTAAAGATTTAGATAAGTTGAAAAAGGATGAGCTCCATAGTATTCTTGCAAGCATTTGAGCTGAGAACTCAAGTGAAAGTTGATGTCAAGAAAGAGGCAAGCTTTCAAAGCTACCAAGAAATCAAAGGGCAAACAGATTCAAGAGAGTGATGAGTCTTCTAGTGATGAAGAGGCATATTACAACAAGAAAGGCAAGTTCTCTAGAAAGCACAAAAGCAAGAAAAATATAAGATGTTTCAACTGTGGAAAGTTTGGTCATTATGCTACTGATTGTACTATTTCCAAGAATGAAAGTGATGAAGATATACAGGATGTTAAGAGCAAGGATTCTGAAAAGCACAGGTATTACAGAAAGAACAAAGATGAGCACAACAATCAAGGAAAGAGGTACTCACACAAGAACAAGAAGAGTTTCTACCTAGATAAAGCAAGTAAGTGTTCTAGCAGTGATAGTGAAAGCTCTTCAAGTGATGAGGAAAATGAGATGTTGTTCATATCAAAAAAAGAGGAAGAACCGAAACATAGATTCATTATTATGAAATGTCTTAGATGTGGAAATTTTGGTCACCTTGAGGATGATTGTACAAATAATGATTTGGTTTCCAATATGTATAAGGATGCTTTAGAAAACTATCAAGAAGATGCTTGTATGGTTTTTGAAAAAGGTAGCACCTCTAGTGATAAGAAATCTGGAAAAGGCCTTGAGGATTCAGAAAGCAAACAAATAAAAGATCTTGAAAGTGAACTTAATAATGCTCTTAGTGTTTTGAAAAAGGAAAGAAAGAAGAATGATAGACTCAAGGATAAGTTAGATGAATGTTGTATGGAGAGAGACGATCTCATAGAAAGTCTTGACTTCTCTATAGCTAAAACACAGGAACTCAAGGATGAGTTAAAGTCTAAGATTCTTGAGTATAATGAGTTGGAACAGAAAATGGCTTCTCTGGAAGTAGAAACTAAAGAGTACAAGGATAAGCTATACAGGTTTCAAGATAGCTCCAAAAGGGTTAAGTCTCTCATCAAAGGTCAAAGAAAACCAACAGATAAAATAGGTCTCGGTTTTGTTGAGCCGCACAAGAAACATGTTGGGGAATCTAGCAAGAGATTTCACAAGGAAGAGAGTTCTGACGTAGAAAGTACTTCAGATCAAGAGTCCATGAGTGATAGATGCGCAGAAATAGAAAACAAAATTCTGAATGCAAAGAAGAAGTTTACCGGACCTAGAAGGTCATTTACAAGAAAGTTTAATGGCAGATGTTTTGCGTGTCACAGGTTTGGCCACATGGCTTCGTATTGCATGACTCAAGTAAGGAAGGTAAATGACAGCTTTAGGGGCCGTAATTTCTTTCAAGGGTATTGCTACTCTTGTAAACAGTTTGGGCATAAGGCAATTTTCTGCATGACTAATTACAGGAACACGGTTAGTCATAACAGGGGGATTCAAAGAACAGGTATGCCGAACAGAAATAACAATGTTACTTGTTATAAGTGCAACAATGACGGTCACATAGCTAGACAGTGTAAAGCTGATCTTCCAAGGTACAGGAATAGGAACAGTGGCATGATCAGGTCCAAGGATCAAGGCATAAAAAAGGACAGGGATGAGAACAAGAACGAGAACAATGACAAAAATAGGAATGCGGGCAAAAAGATCAAGAAAAGGCCGGGCAAGGAAATTATAGACACTGATGATGATCAGTGCCTAATGGGAGTTTTACTCCCACCCCTATTTTAATCACCTCATAAGGAGGTGGGGGAGGGACTAAGATAAGAAGCTCATTCTTAGTCCCAAGCCCCAAAGGTGACCCTTTGCCATTGATGACAAAGGGGGAGAGATATGAGTAAGGGGGAGAGCTTCTAAGTGAAGAAGAGAGCTTCAAGTCAGGGGGAGCAAAACTTCAAAGGCAGATTCTCAGTTGTTGGATCAATTGGTTTCAGTTTTGGCTCTTAAGATGTGTTTCAGTAAAGGTTTGCCATCAATGACAAAGGGGGAGATTGTTGGCAATTTTGGGTACCTTGGGTACATTGCCTTTGCTCAAGTGTAGATGTTGTCATTGATGTCAAAAAGGTTCTTGAAGCAATTTGATTTGATGTCAAAGAATTTGTTTTGATGAAGGTTTCAGCATGGATAGTAAAGTTTCCAAGAAGATCAGAGTAGCCCAGTTGCAAAAGATCAAGAAAAAGACAAGTAAGAAAAAGTATGCAGGTGGCTGGAAAAACTGTCGCGATTTCGTGACATGTTTGAGGAGAGAGAAAGTGCTGGCAAAACTGTCATGATTTCGCGACATGTTTGAGGAGAGAGAAAGTGCTGGCAAAACTGTCGTGATTTCGCGACATGTTTGAGGAGAGAGAAAGTTTTGGCAAAACTGTCACGATTTCGTGACATGTTGGCAGAGAAGGAGAGCAAGATGGAAAGTGTCACGATTTCGTGACATGTCGCATTTTCGCGACTCAAAAAGTGTAGGAAGGCAGAGAAGGTAAAAGTGTTGCGATTTCATGACACATTGCCAGGAAAGTTGTACGGACAAAAAGGTGTCACGATTTCGTGACATAATGCAGAAAAGAGAGTCCGTAGTGCAAACTGTCACGATTTCGCGACAAGTTAGAAGAGAGAGAAAGTTACATGAAAAATGTCATGATTTCGCGACATGCAGAGGTCGAGGTGAGGACTGTCATGATTTCGTGACATGCTAAAAAGCTCGAAGAGAGAACTATCACGATTTCGCGACACGCAACAAAGAGGAAGAGTCTGAAATGAAAAGCGTCATGATTTCGCGACAGGCTACAAAGAAGTTGTACGGATGCAAAAAGTGTCACGATTTCATGACAAGTTGAAGAGAAAGCTTGCGAATGCAAAAAGTGTCATGATTTCATGATAGGTTGAGGTGGCAAGATTCAATTGGAGAAAGTGTCACGATTTCATGACAAAATAGTTAGCAAGTCTTCAACAGAAGAAGCGTCACGATTTCGCGACGAATTCAAGAAGGAAGAGCTCGAAGGCGAAAGCATCACGATTTCGTGACATGTTCCAGTTTCACGGGTGTAAGGCAGAGAGAAGCTCAAGGCAGCGAAAGTGTCACGATTTCGTGACATGTTCCATTTTCGCTAGTGCAAGCAGAGAAGAAGGCCATGAAGTCAAAAGGGTCACGATTTCACGATAGAGTTGAAGATGACGTCAGAGAAGATGTGTCATGATTTCATGACAAAAGTAGAGAAGAAGGCAATGAAGACTAAAGTGTCACGATTTCGTGATAGGAGTGAAGATGACATCAACAAAAGATAGAAGTGTCACGATTTCACGACAAGGACGTAGTCAAGGCAGACAAAGGCAAAAAGTGTCACGATTTCGTGATAGCAGGCAAAAGAAGGTGTACGACAGGCAAAGGTGTCGCGATATCGTGACATGTTGTAGTTTCATAGGAAAAGCTACAGAACCAGAGGCGGTTGAAGGACAGAGTTAACTTTGAGCCGACAGAGTTAAATTGGGCCGACGTTGTTTAGGGTTTGTAGTCGACGTTGTTTAGGGTTGAGCAGCCGACTAGGATCAAAGTTTTAATCTTGATTGTTAGTATAAAAGGAGGGTTGTTTGAAGAGTTTTTGCATCGATTGAAGTGTGCGTTCAAAGTGCGATATTCATAGATAGAGTGCGAGGGAGAAGTTCGATCGTCGAGAAGCAGAGTGTGCGAAGACTGTGCTATTGTGATTATGCAGAGGTGCATAAGTTGATGTTCGATCGAGTGCTGCTGTGTTTGCACGTTCAGTGCAAAAGTTGGCTTTGACCAAGTGCGACTGTAATAGAACAGAAAGAGGAAGAGGACAGACTTGTGCCAGATCGAAGGACTATGTTTGGTGCATATTCGAGGACCAATTTTGCGATGATAGAGTAGAGGACAGAGATCTCCAGCCAGAGCAGGGAAGACAGGTGTCTTCTATGGATAGAGTTCCACTTGCTAAGGGCAGAGGAGGTAGAGGTCTTCTGGAGGATCACCACTAAAGAGCAGAGCTAGGGGAAGGTATCTCCTTTGGGTTGATGCCCATAAATATTGTAATCGGGAAAGGTTTTCCCAGATTTGGTTGATAAAATTTAGAGAGAAATTTTATCCGTGGAGTAGCCCGCATTGGGTGAACCACGTAAATTGTTGTGTTTTTCATGGATGGTGTGTTGTGCATTACTTTGATTATTGTTTTTAATACTGCTATCTATACACTGCATAATACTGATTTGAAAGTTGTTTTGAAGCAAAAGTAAAAAGTGGTCTTATACTGTTCACCCCTCCCTCTCAGTATAAGCTTGTGTTCTTCATATAATTGAATGTGCCAATCATGGCCAGATTTATTGACCAGTCTCTTGAGGATTTTAATTAATGTTTTATTAGATGCTTTTGCTTGGCCATTACCCTGAGGATAATAGGGAGTGGACCAACGATGTTGAATTTTATATTTTTGACACAATTTCTTTACATCTTTGTTTTTAAAACAAGTTCCATTATCCCAGATGAGATTTGCAAGAATTCCAAACCTACAAATAATTTGATTAAGAATAAACTTGGAAACTTGCATTCCAGTACAAGAAGCTAAGGGCATAGCTTCGACCCACTTCATAAAATACTCGATGGTGGTTATGATGAATTTATGTCCATCAGATGACACATGATTGATTTTTTTGATAATTTCTAAGCCCCATTTTGAAAAGGGCCAAGGAGATGAAATAGCCTGCAGTTCTTGTGCAGGTGCATGGACAAGGTCAGCATGTTTCTGTCACTTTTTGCAATGGCACACGTAATCGTGTGCATCATTCTCCATGGTAGGCCAAAAATATCCTATCCTAAGGAGCTTCTTAGCAATGGCACTACCACTAAAGTGTCCCCCACAAGATCCATTGTGGGCTTCACTCAAAGCTGATCTAGACTCTTCTAGATTCAAACATCTTAATAGGATACCTTCAAAAGATCTCCTATATAACGTATTACCAATTATTACGAAGTGACTTGCTCGTCTACGTAATAACCGATGCTGGTTTCTATTAAAACCTTCAGCGAAGGTCCCATTTTGAAGAAAATTGAGGATGTCAGTGTACCAAAGTTCAAGAATAGTTTTGTTGATTAGAAACACATCCAAAGGTTCCAAGCATGATTCAGTTGAATAGGTTTCCTTGAGTTGACGAATAATGATGGTAGCATGTTCGTCATCTAACTCCAAGGGTAAAAGAGATGCAGCTGTAGCCATAGCGTCAGCCGCACGATTGCTAGTTCTAGGAATAGCTTCCAAGGTAACATGATTAAATAAAGATATTAATTGTAATACATATGCTTTATATGGGCACAATTTATCATCTCTGGTCTGATAAACATCGTTAATTTGATTTATAACAAGTTGAGAATCACCAAAAACTAATAGATTTTTAATTTTTAGTTCTAGGGTAGCTCGTAATCCAAGGATTAGAGCTTCATATTCAACAGTGTTATTAGTACAAGCAAACATTAATTTAAAGGATAGAGGTATGAGATGTTTATGTGGAGATATCAAAATAATACCTGCACCATCCCCACTCATACATTGGGCTTCGTCAAAGTATAAGGACCATTGCTCTGAATGATCTGCATCTAGGTTAAGGCATTCGTCAGGAAACTTAATGACGAGGGGATGGGTGGATTCTAAGGGTGTAGCAGCTAATTGATCTACTATGATTTGACCCTTAACATACTTTTGTCCTAAAAATGTGAGTTCAAACTCGCTTAGACCAAGAACCCACTTCGTTGTGTGACCAAAAAAATAATTTTGACTCATGAGATACCGCAAGGGATCGGATTTAGCAATAACGTATGTTTTATGACTGAGCATATAATGGTGTAGTTTCTATGTAGAAAATACGACTGCTAGACATAACTTCTCTAATTCTTTGTAGCGGGTTTCATAACTAATTAATGTTCTGCTAATGTAATAATTAGCATGCTCTCTTTTCTCATCATCAAGTTGAGCTAACATAGCTCCTAAAGCAAAATATGAAGCAAAAATATATAAGATAAATGGGCGATTAGGTTTAGGTGGTGAAAGTACAGGTGGGTCAAGAAGATATTGTTTGAGGAGTTCAAATGCTTCCTTACATTCGTAGTCCCAATGGAAAGAGACATCCTTCTTAAGAAGCTTAAGAAATGGTACAGTTTTATCCGCTAGCTTATCGATGAAGCGACGGATAGCTTGAAGCTTCCTTGTAGACTCCGTAATTCAGATATATTTGTAGGTGTGGGCATATCAGTGATAGTCGTAATCTTGAGAGGGTCAATTTCAATTCCATGTAAAGAAACTACAACCCCCAATAATTTACTTGACTTAACTCTGAATACACATTTGGTTGGATTCAATCAGATAAGATATTCCCTTAACCAATCAAATACTTTTCTCAAGTCATCTAAATGGTCATCTTCTTTAGTAGAACAAGCTATAATTTCGTCTACATAATCATGTAGTATATCATGCATCATATCATGAAAGATATAAGTCATGGCTCATTGATAGGTTGCACCTACATTCTTCAAACCGAATGGCATCACTTTCCAACAAAAAGTCCCCCAAGGGGTAATAAAGGTTGTTTTAGCCTGATCTTCAGGAGCTATCCTGATCTGATTATAACCAAAAAATCCATCCATTAAGGATATCATTCCAATCCCAGCAGTAAAATCAGTGATCTGGTCCATATTGGGAAGGGGAAAATTATCTTTAGGGCATGCAACATTAATATCTCTAAAGTCTGTACAAACCCTAATTTTAGTAGCTTATTTCTTAGTTACTAGAACTACATTTGAGATCCATTCAGCATAATCAATGGCTTGTATAAAAATAACATTCAGGAGTTTTTCTAACTCCCCTTTGACTAGTAAGGCTACTTTAGGATGCATTTTTCTAAGCTTCTACTTAACAGGTTTAGAATCTAGATGCACTACTAGGTGATGCATAACTACAGAAGGGTCTAAACCTAGCCTATATTCATATTTCCAAGCAAAAACATATTCATATTCTTTAAGAAAACAATGTATTTATCCTATTTTTCTTGACTCAATTCTGATCCAATGTTGATTATGTGAGGGTTATTCTTGGTTCCAATGTTAATTTTTATGACATTTTCTACTTCCATGTGTAGATCTCTCTCAAAATTAGGTGGGGTGGGTGAAACACCCAATTCTTGTAATTCTTCCAAGGTTAGCTTGGATAATTCATCTTGAGGAGTCATGGCCTCAAGTTGGGCTATACTAGGTATAGAACCATCAAAATAAAATCCATTATGTAATAATTCCTCAACGAAGACATCGTGAAAGATATCTCCCTCCAACTCATCATCGGATTGAACGATCATCTCAAGATAAGCTATAGATAGCATATTACATGTGAATGTCTTATTCATTAAATGCAAAGTATCACGTTCATCTAAATAATCTTGGTAACATATAAGATGGTCATCATCCTCAAATGGGAATGGCTAACTTTTACTAGAAAATAGGCCCACACCACATCGGGCGGGTCACGCTTCTACCTCAAAAGGTTCTTTCATACCATGCTGGAAATGTCCCAAACCTTTCCCTTTATATCCCAATTTAAGCATTATAGTTTTGGCTTTAATATACTCATTAGTAAAATAACATCGAGCATATCCATCATAATGAGTTTTGAGGTTTCTAGGTATTCTACCCTAGTCATATCTCTTATAAATAAAGGCACAGCTCCTGACTTGGTAAATACTTCCCATAGACTATGGGAGGCCCAAGGTATGAGGAGATGGTGGCAAATTATTTAAAATAAGGGAATCTTGCATAGAAGCATTCGTTTCTTTTGATATAAGAATTTTAGATAGATCGGGTAAGAGCTCGTCATTAAGAGCATAAGAGGTATAAGGAACATTCCCTACATCTTTCGATGTGGAAAATATGCATTTTGTGGATGTAGATGATGTATAGGTGTCGATAGATGGGTCTATTAAAGGTATGGAAATTATAGGAGTAGAACATGAGACATTGGTTGTGGGATTAAGATCTTTCTTAAGTCCTAATGCAGTTTTTTTAGAAGATGGTTGAGCTCTATGTGGAGGTGCAACTGATGGAGAAGAAGTAGATGACATTGTGGGTGTGAGTTTCACACGTTTAGATGGATAATGAGAATTAGGATGTGTGGATGACAGAGCTAGAAAAAATTGAACTCCAATAGGTTCTACCAAAGCACACATATCAAAGGGTCTTGGATCACCATGAATGGTAACCAACTGATTCTTAAATTCGAACTTAACACATTGATGTAAAGTTGAGGAAAAAACTCACATCGCATTGATCTAAGGATGACGAAAGAGTATATTGTACGATGTAGGGCAATGTACAATAAACATAGACGTATCCAAGGTTCTTGGACCAACCTGCAATAGAATGGTAATAACTCCACATGTTTCTTGTGTTTCGTCATTGAAATATTTTATGATCATATCAATTCTTTTCATTTCATCACTTCTAAACCCAAATCTTTGGTAGAAGTTGAAAGTGTAGATATTTAAATATGAAGCATTATCAATCAAAACTCGTTTGACTGCTACATCTCCAATTAAGGCAATAATATACAAGGGGTTATCTTTATGTAAACTATGTTGTAGTATGTCTCTATCTCAGAAGTCAATACAATCAACTTCATGAGTTATTATAGTATCATCCATGGCTTCAGGTTGAATATCTTGTGGTACCATCATCTGACTTAATGTGAGCATTAATTCATCTCTATGTGTAGGAGAAGATCTTAAAAGGTCCAAGAGAGAAATTTTAGCTGTAATATTTGATAATTGTTCATTAATATTATAAGGAGGTTTAGGTTGAACATTAGGTGAATGATTCCCTTTATTAGGAACCTTCAAAACAAATGGAGTTGATCCACCATTTTGAATTTGATCTTGTTGATAATTTTGAGCCTGTTGTCTAGTAACAACTCCGATGGTACCCACAATATTATTTTGTGGATGATGAATGGGTCTTGGTCTAGTGTTTATAGATAGCTCATTAGAAAGTAATTGGTGATATGAGCGTCTAGTAGTGACTCTTCTTGGAAATGGCTCTTCTGGAACCATATAACTTGTGATAGGGTGAATAGGATTCGATTCATCATTAGAACTATTCGATTGATTTGATGTGATTTCCATATCACTCGTAGTCTTGTATTTTGTATCACTAAGATCAGGTATCTGAATATTATATAGAGGCCTGGTTGTAACCATGGATAAAGTTGTGTCAAAGATTTCTAGATCATGAATAGGTAAATGTCCACTAATAGTTCCTACATATCGGGCAGGAGGAGGGACATTATGATGTTCAATTTGATTAGCCACCTCCTTACCATGTTTTGGTAAGGGATGTTGAAAGATGTCCAATGATTGATTGGCATTCTGATTTTGGTTTTGTGGGATGTTCTTTTGAAAATTATTAGGAGGATTTTGCTTAGGTTGAAAGGCTTGCACCTCCATCTCATTGTTATCAATCAAGTCTTGTATTTTATGTTTTAATATTTTACAAGATTTGGTAGTGTGTCCAGGTCCTCTATGGAAGTCACAGTGTAAATCTGCTCTATATCCGGGTATAGTTGGATCAGGTTCCCGAATATTTGGTAATTTAATCAAACCTCATTCTAAGAATTGTGGCAAAATAGTTGATAAAGGTTGATTTAACCTAGTAAATTCTTGAGGAGGTTTATGAGGAGGTTTCAATATAAATTTTTCCGTTGTCTTCATAGCATTAACATTAGTAGTATTTCTGCTATCAATGACTCCATCACCCACAACTTGTTTATTCTTATATTGATTTTTGGATGTTTTCTCATCGTCTCTCTTTTTAAGCTGGCCTATCCTAATGAGAGCATCTTCCACTCTTCGGGATAAGTCGATAGCCTGATCAAAGGTGGTCAAGGTAGCAGTTGATAATTCATAATATAGTTGCTCTTGCAAATTATTAACAAAGATGTCCAACATCTCCATATAAGGTAGCACAAACTGCAATTTTCCTATCAATTGTCTCCACTTAGCTAAGAAATCAGCAAAGCATTCATCTTTGCCCTATTTTAAGTTATACAAATATTTAATGGTCACATATCTTTCGATGTAGGCACTAAATTGATGAACAAAAGACTCGACAGTTTCTTCGAAATTCCTCAAAGAATTAGTGGGTAATTGATAATACCACTCTAATGCCATTCCTCCCAAGCTTTTCGGGAACATTTTTAGTAATAACAAGTCATCATGTGATATATCATGACATGCTATCCTAAACATACAAAGGTTCTCTATGGGATATTCGGTTCCTTTATATATGGGAAGAACAGGCATAGGAAAATGTTTAGGATATGGTTGTGCTACGACTATAGGATCTAAAGGCTGACTACACATCTCTCGATAATTGTACTAGGGATGGTAGGGATCTATCTGGTCCATGTGGGAAATTAACTGTTTCACCACGACTTCCAGATTGCTATTTTGTACACCATATTGGTTCGGTGGCACATAGGTATGGGATCTATGAATGTATGATGATGTGACACAAGGATTAGATGTTATATTGCTATTATGAAAAGTGTTGGTAGGAAGAGTATTATGAAGGGGATTTGTAATAGTATTATGTTGTACCTTAGATTATTGGTAATTGGTGTTCAGTTTTGTTTTGGGTTTTTGTTGATTTAAGGTATGTTGATCAAGAGCTTGGAAAAATAGAGCGGTAAATGATGGTTTCTTTTGTGCAGGAATGACCCTAGGCTTGTTACTAGGTACTTTAGATTTTTGGATAGCCTGTTGTTGTTGCATGTTCTGGATCATAGGTGCCATATCCAAATTGGATGGTCCATCTTGATCACTCTCTTGGTCAATAAAGGACAAGGGATTAGTGTGTGTTTGAAATACTTCTTCTAGAGTTGCTTGAGTGTCACTAATTCAATCCTTGTCCATATGGGCTGCTCTATTAAAAACACCAATATTAGTGTTAATGAACTTCCAGAATTGTTCCATGTTCTCAAAAGTGATAGCTCCTCCCGGAGATATTTTAGGGGATGAGGATACTTCCTCTTTAATAGTTTCTTCTTGTTTATTTACTATAGCAAGCTCATCTTCTTGCTGGTCTAGGATTTCTTCTTCCTAAACTTGGTCCTCAGGAGGGACATTTTGGTCAGTTAATGGTCTTCCTAACCAATCTTCATCTTCTTCGGTTTGTTTTTCGTTCTTGAGTCTAGGAATAATGCTAAACTTAGGTTTTTAGCAAATATATATACTTATATATATATATGCAATAGGGTTGAGAGGTATATATTTTAACTATATACCTACTATAATATTTTAAAGGAAATGTTTTGTTATTATTATTTTTTTGTTTTTTGTGTTTTTTTATTATATTATTATTTTACGAGAATAAAAATAACAAACAGCATGCTAGTTATAAGAAACAATAGTAGAAAGACTCACTTAGTTTTCTATGAATAGTTTATGGATATCATTGATAGGGTCAAGTTCATCAGGAGTCATGAAATGCTCCTCTTCAAATTGGAAGCTATTTTTCAAGAACTTGACAAAGTGTGCTATGGTAATATGATCTATTTCAGACTCTGACATGTAAAAATAAATTTCATGGCAATACTCTCGATACAACACAGCTCTAGGAACTCTATTCCATCTCTTTCTATCCGTAAGAATGGCTTCTTGATCCTCTACATGAGATAGAAATTTATGTACTACTACTGCATTCTCAAGGTATTCCTCAAAGGTGTATAATTCAGAAGACACAAGTGCTCTTTTATCGGCTAACCACCTATGGCAAGATATCTGAATTTCATGGTACAAAGTCACCTGATCAGGATCCAGGATTCTATCTAGGACAAACCTCTTAATTTGCCTAAGTTCTGCAGATCTAGATTTAATAATATCCAATCTCCTATCAAGTTCGTCCCACAAATGTTGGGCTCTATATGTTTGAGGTACTCTAAACACAAAAGTAATTTCTATGGCCGTTAATTGATTTTCAACATTTATGGAGACTGCTCGTCTTATATTATAATCTATCATCTAAATATGATAAGCAAATTTAACAATTTTATAATGATTCTAAATATTCTTAATAATGTGTGTTTTTTTTTTATTTGTTTTCAAAAGGCATTTTTAGTTTCACGTCGGCTTCACAAAAATGTATCGCCCAAATTTTTTGCACCCTTACCTTCAGGCTAAAGGATCCATGCCCGAAATGGGGATGCGAAAAGGATGGGACAATACCTTGGACGGAGAGGCCCTTTGAAGTTTGCGCCTCTCGGGGGAGGGGTATAAAGGTGAATTTTGGACGGATTGTGGGGTTCACCAGGAAAATTTGAGTGGTAGTTTCCATGCCTAGGTTGAGAATGGGTTTGATTTGTTCATTTTATGTTCAATCATTCGAATTCCTAGATTGGCCAAAATGAAGCTAAGCTATTATATACGAAAATTCTGATTTATATGAATACAACAAACATAAATGAATCCTAATGCGATTAAATGCAAAGAATATGTTAAATGGAGAAGAGTACACCTGATTCCTTATGTCTAATGAATATTCTAAAACTTGTAGGAGTCCAGATCATCCCGGATATGATAGGATCATCTGTAATTGTATAGAATCATCCCAAATCATAGTCGATCATCTAAGATCACCCAGGATTGTCAGCGACCTGACGAATTCGTTAGAAACCTGCAATCAAGAAAATAGACACCAAAAACCAAAAATACTATTGCAAGAATGATGCAAAGTGATAGAAATAAGAGTGTAGATGCTTAAATAACAAATCCATATATCCAATTAAATGAGATGCAATGTTTTGGTAACTTATTTTGAATTTTATCATGCAATTATGCTAAATGAGGTGAACTCCAAGATGCAAACAGAAGTAAATTAATCTAATGCACCAATAAATAAATAAACGAGGTAGAAAATGCAAACTCGGGACTCTGATTACCCCAAGCTGAATTGCAGTCAAGATTGTCTGCAATCGTACGATATCATCACCGATCTTGATAGGATCGTCCAAAATTGTGGTGGAATCACCTGCGATGATCCGAGCTATCTCCGACTAAAACACAGTGAAATCCTGCAACAAAAACTTGAAAACACAAATGTGAATGATGGGATATTAGGGAGGGAGTCAGGGAAATTAGAGGATCCAGGGGATCAGGAGATAAGAGAATCAACCAAGGGGATAAACTAGAAAAATCCCAGTTTATATAGGATTAAGGGGAGGTTAGGAGGTTGGGGATCATCCCAATCTGGGAGATCCTCAACGTGGGAATCTCCAACCATGTACAAATGCTTCTGCCCAAGTTGGAAGTGTCGTTGGAACAAAAGCTAATTGTGAAAATTTGATTTTGGGACGAAATCATATAGACGTTCTGTCCTAGACGAATTCGTCCAATTTGGGACGATATCATTAGATCGACGATGATATCATCCAACAGTTAAAATAAATTATAAAAATGGTATAAAAAATAAGGTGAGTTGTTAACGGGCAGTTTCGAGGTTAAAATTCATATTTTTACTTTTTACTGATGGTTTAACTACACCAATATTAGGGTGCTACACCTCTTAAGGTTTGAAAGTACATAAAATACTTACACACACCACACATTAATTTTTCACTATTTGATTTTTGTAGAGCACCATAGTTGTATGACTATCATGAGTCTTAATCAAACATTTTCTATCGTCATCATTTGCACTTTTTCTTGTGATATTTTTACTATTAGGAGGTCCTTGTAAGATAGGGTAGACACCGAATGACCATAAAAAATGATTTTTAGATGGCCACTAACTATTTTACACACACCTTTTAGTTTTCAAAATTTCATAAGTAAAACCCATGCATCCATAGATCATTTTCATCCACATTCCTCTTATTAGGTGTTTGTGTTATTTTCCCTCACCCAATAAGTTGTTATGGGATGTTCAATAGGGTCTTTTGGTCATTCAACCATTCCTAGTTTTATTTTCAAATTTTATAGAAAGCTATATTGATTTTTGAAGGTAAGGTATACTTTTTTAGTACCTTGTATATCTCAAAATCCTAAACACATCTTCACATATTAAAAATTATTTAGCACAAGGAAAGATGAAACTATGAAGTAGTCATGGCCTCTTAAGTGAAAGGTTTCCCTTGTTGTCCTATTATGCACATAGTCCAAAATCACAATAAAAATAGTGGTTTTTGCCACTTGAAATATCACAATAAAAATAGTGGTTTTCACCACTTAAAATATACATCTCTACAAAATATTACAACAATGACAGAAAGAGCAGTAAGGATGAAGGTAAAATTCTCATCAGGTTTCGGTTTGAGTGGTTAAGAATATAATTTCCTAAAGCTCTAATTCATATCACAAAAATAAAACAATTGTGAAATGAGTAGTAAGGATAAGGACTAAATTCTCATGAGGACTCAATTTGAATGATTGAGAATCTGATTTTCAGAAGCTCTAATTTTATTTATAAACACATAATAATAAAAAGGCTTCAAGTAGTAAGGATAAGGTTTCATTCTCATCAGGACTCGATTCTAGTGGTTAAGGATTTGAATCCCCAAAGCTTGAAGACCCTAGCATTGGACTATGCTCATACGTGACACATAAGGACTCGCTAGTTTTTGAGGTCTTGCATTATACAGTATTTAAGTCCAACCAAGTACAAAATTAGGATTGATAACCATAGGGTGATCCTCATTATATCATTGGGCTATAAATACCAACCTTTCAATAAAGTAGTCTTATACGTCACATTAATTAACTTCACTATGCACACACATGGATATTGAATATTTGTGTCTTCCTAGCAAATTTTTATCTTTTATAGTTATGTATAGTCAACATACAAATTTTGAATTTTCGATTAGGGTGTTTGAGTCTCATGAAAAACCTTTTTTTCTCCTTGTAACATCTCATTATCTCACATCCATCATTCACATTTTTATCATATTACATTTTATTCCATACCGTTCACCTTTAAATGCATGAATTTCATGAAAAGATTAGCATTTTTATTCATGAATTTTATACATTTTGTGGTGCTTACACTTAGGTTGTTTTTGCATCTTAGATTCATTCATTATGTTTTAACATATAAACATAAAAATAAATTTTGCATCATCATGTCATTAGTACATAACATACATACATACATCTAGGCATACATTCTAGCTCTATAATATCAAAAACATTCAGTAATCATACATCTATGCATACATACTACAATATCTAGGCATACATCCATTATCCATCATTTCATCCATGAGTGCATCCATACATGAAATAAACATAAGCAATAAACAACATGATATGCCACAATAAATATCATATATATATTAGAAGGTAAAACATGGTATAAAATACCCGTAGGCTACAATGGAGTGGATCCTTGAACCTCACACTCAAAAAAGAAGCATATACATAGAAATTAGGGTAGCCCTGCACCACTAGTATCACCACTACCCTCAACCTCATCTCGTTAAATATGACCTAAACCACTAGCCCCTAACATATATGGAGGGTTTGAAATCATAGGATCTCATGGTCTCACTAATGGTTGTCTATATTCGCTATGATATATCTACTATGACATCCCTACTGAACCTTGTGATGGCATCCTACCACCTAGTTGGTCTACCTCATCCTCCAAAAGGGAGATATAGTCTTTGATCATAATGATGATGAGATAAATAATGAGATAGCATCCCCTGTAGATCTGTCACTTGTACCTATAGCATAGCCACATCATCTATGACCTACCCTACCTACCCCTACCATATGGCCACCCCTACCACTACCTATCCCTAT
Organism: Wollemia nobilis; assembly: GCA_028583015.1. NCBI lineage: Eukaryota > Viridiplantae > Streptophyta > Pinopsida > Araucariales > Araucariaceae > Wollemia > Wollemia nobilis. The sequence continues at coordinate 1,848,556 of JAQPPZ010017247.1, forward strand.
ATAGCCACCATCCCTATCAATTGAAGTTATAGAATGTCATGCTCTATTATAATACCCGTTGGCTGCATGCATAGAGCATATCGCTCTACTATGAGTCTAGTCACTTAAAACCATAGAGCATCAACCTCCTAGCCTCATCCTTCAAGATATCAACCTGAGCTTGAAGTGTTTTCTTATCCTCATCAAAACCCTACCACCTCTACCTCTCACTGGCCAACTAACTCTATGCTAATGCATGTGTTGTACCACTATTAGTCACCTATCCCTAGAGAATACAAATATGCTCCTTGAGTATAGAAATCTACTCTTGATCATCCTCCTCCTCAGACTCCTCATCATTGCCCTCCTTCTCACTTGCACCTCTCTCAAATATCTCAACCCACTCCTCAGTATGATGATGCACTCATTGATGTGAAGGGTCCACCACCCCACCTACTCCACATACCTAGCACAACTGATTCACCCACTACATATCATACCTTATAGTAGTCCCTAGGTCCTTTATAGCAATATTAGCCAATACCTCATATGCATCATCATCCAATGGCTTGACTTGGGTCCAATATAGATGTGTCTCATCTATCTATCACCTATAAAATACTGGCTCATTTCGAATATCTTGGTGAATCCCCGGTTGGTGGATCATGCAAGAGTACTATAAGTACTCACGCTCACTTCCATGATGTTTTATCAACCATCGACCATGTCTCACTCACCTTAGTTGTTGATCTATCTTAATCCAATGTGGGCAATCCCTCCATGGCCACCATACCACATGCTCTAGTTTTAACCTCTCAAAGGAGTCAATGTAAATATTTATCATGCTCGAGTAGGAGCAACTCTAACCTTGATCTTGATACCATATCTAGAGGATAGCATAGCCTATCTCCTTGTCCACCATCTACCACCATAGTAGCCCATTCAATCTATCCATTCAAATATGCTCCCAACCCTGGATTTTCAATGGAAATTTGCACACTAATACAAGTCAGCCATAATGTTTTATCTCAAATAGCTCATCATAGAGTTGTGCTAGTAGGGTAGTCCGCCAATCCCTAATCCATGACTGATGTACTTTATACTCCACCAAGTCCTAAACTAGATCAAGGAGGTTCCATGGGAACCTCACACAAAAATAATCAGGCAAAAGAATTTTAGACATGAGTGACTTAAGCACTACATGCCTACAAGTTAGTAGTTTTCCATCATAGTCCTCCTCCATCCTCACTCCATTGCTCTCCAAATTGTGCTCTACACTCTTCCAGTTTTTTTGGTAGGCTCTCTATAGTACTCTCACCTGTTGACCAGTGGGAGATGATAAAATTTTCTCTCCCTTTATCAGAATATGGAGGATCCTATTGATATCCTCCAAAGTGATGGTCATATTACCAACTGGAAGGTGGAAGGTATTGGTCCAGCTATCCCATTGGTCTACCAAGGCCATCAGATAAGCATAGTATAGATATACTAACTCCAAATGTGTAACATTCATAAGGCTAAGGGCCTTAAGCCACTCCCAATTATCATTAAAGAGAGCCTCACATGCTATCTTTAAGACACGGGTAAACCTATTATATGCTCTATGAAGCTTCAAATAAATTGTAAAATTCATAATAAATCAATACAGGTAAAAAAAAAAATACTAAGGAAACAAAAAAATACTAAGCCACAAAGGTCATATCAACCCAAGATGATCCCTAAGTAAGGCCTTTTCATGTCGATATGACCCCTAGGCATGATCTTCTTGGGTCGAGATGGCTGCCATAACAGTCAAAAAAATTTACCGTTAAACCAACGATCATAAAATTCAAAAAGAGGGGTTGTCTCACCCTGAGGCGACCCTCAATTTCATAATGGATAAATAATACGTACAAATTCAAAACTAAAATCAAAATCAATTACACAAAAATAAAAATTAAAACCTCTAATCTAAGCTAATCTAGCGTAGGTTCATTACCTTAAACATTAATGCGATGTTCCTTAACCATTTTATTTAATAAGGTTCATTTTTATCCTTAAAATCAATAAAACAATGAGAATGAGGTGCTTACCCTCCTAGCTCCATCTCCTCCATTCAAATAAGTCTCAGGTTTGTCCATGGTTAGGTACACTTTTCAACAATGCTTCGCATCAAAAAAATCAATTCTCCTCCTCCCCATCTCTCTTATTTTGTTGCAATTAGAAAAAATGATATCAAAATATCCTAAATTTCTATTTATAATTTTGCAAAAACACAATCGTCTGAGATGGCCACATGGTGCAAACATGATCATCTCAGGGTGAGAAAGCCATGGTTTTTACCAAAATTACAAAAAAACTCAAAAAAAATCCATAAAAATTCCAAAAATTACAAAAAGTCAAATAGGATCAAATTCAAGGTTATCACGAGGTAAAATACCCTTAACTTTCATATTAACCCAACGCAATTCAAATCAGGTTATCGTGGTCAAGAGACTCATCGCTTTCATCATTTTCCATCTCCTCTATTGACTCATCACTTGAGGGGCTAGTCATATAATTAAAAAAAATTGTAATCAATTCAATAATCAAACACTCAACAATGCAAATTACGTTCGTTCAATAATCATTTCCAAAGACAATCATGTGACCTCCTTTCTTGGGGTAGATAACAAGAAAAAATTAAAATCAAACAATTTCTTGGTGTTTGTAAAACCACTACCTCCAGACCACTGTTGTCTACCCATGGTTGAGAAGAAACTAAGATTGAAATAGATACTTGGTATTCTCAAAGCCACTACCACTAGACCACTACTATCTACCTATGGATAAAGAGAAACCAAGACCAAACCAACTTCATCAAAGTGTTGGAAGCAATGATTCAAAAGTGCATGCTCTTTTCATGATTGGGATATCTTGCATTGATTTATTTAATGGATATCATTAACCATCAAATTGACCATTTTAGGTTCTCTATTTTTGCTCTACATTGTGTAGTCACACAAAGCATCCCAAAAAGGGGTATATGTAGATACCTAAAACACATCATATTAAGGAGACTACCTAAATGGACTCTTTTTAGACCACCTAACCCACCTTGGGTAGATTTAGGGCTAAAACAATGGTTTTCACCACTTAAACAAGCATGAATCCCAATAAATTGTGGTTGTCTCACCCTGAAACGGCTACCAAACTGTAGAAAGGTCTAAAGAACGTATATCTACACTATTGCAACATTATAAGCAAATTTAAAAGATACAACATATATGAAACCAATTTTGAAATAAAGTGGGCATCCTTTGTATTAATCCATGGTAAAATAGGTTACATATACATCCCTCTCAGGGATACTAGGTGATACATGTTTACAATGGTGTTAAAGCCCCTAAACGAGGATGATATACTCTAAGGGCTCCTTAGGTCTCCACCAACTTTGCATGAGGGCTTACTAGGATAACTCCTTCTCCATTGTCAATAGGAATGATGTTGAAGAGTGCTTTGAATCTTTGAAGGATTTGTTACCTGCATACAAGAAACAACAAAACACATCAAATACATATGAAGTCTCTCATGATGAGGCTATTATCCAAGAAATGCAAAGAATAAAGCAAATAATTGAAAAAAACATAAAATATGTGAAGATGATTATAAAATTGTCAAATCAGTATAAAGCATGGCTTGAAACATGTAAAGATAGCTAATCTTACATGAAATCTGAAATATTAAGCATAAAAGAAGTTAATCTATGAAATCTTGTGAAAAGAGAGCATGTATGATATAAATGAAGGTAAAGCTACCTAATTTTTTGTTAATTAACCATAGAAACTATTGGAATAAGACTAATCTATGCTATATTAACCTAAGTACATAAGCAAGAAAGGAAATCTATGGCTAAAATGGAAGAATGAGAGCATCAAACCCTAGCCATAGGTGCTCAGAGCATTGGATCTGTTAGCCATAGTTGATAACTGCAGCTAAGCCTGAAAAGACTTCTTTCTTTTGAAACCATTATTGGAAATGCTCAAATCCTCTGTGTAATTGATGATCAAGGGTCACCTTTGTGTCTAGACATATATTGGTAGTTGAAATCACTTGAATTCATGTTAGATAGGTGTGGAATGGCAAGGTTTGCTTCTCAATCCATTGGAAGCTCTATTGTTGCAAAGCTTGGTGTCAAACTAGAATTTGGTAGCATCTTATTACTCTTAAAAGGTTGCAATTGGCTCTCCAGTTTGGCAGGGCTTCACCACAGTGAAATTAATATCCTTTTGGCCTCTTTGAGGGGTCTATAAATAGACTTTCCAATCCTAATTTTGGCTTCTCAAGGAAGCCAGGATCAAGAAATTCTAGGCTAGGGTAGTTGGATGGAACATTCTAGATGATTCACGGTCCATAACCACTTGAATTGGTTGTAAATATCATTGGAACAACCAATTTGGATTAGCTCATGAGGTCAAGACAGTTACAAGGCTAGTCGTTGTTGCTCAGCGTTCCTAGGACCCTAGTTGCAGTTGTCAACTGCGACTGAGATCTTAGCTACTGATGTCATCAGTGATTAAGGTTGAATAGGCCTAGTTTGCCTAAAATAAGTGGTTAAAACCACTTCTTAGCCTTGGGAGGATCCAAGGTCATTTATATGGTCTACAAAGGTGCCCATATGAGTAGTCTCCTAAACATGATGTGTTTTATGTGTCTATAGATACCCCTTTTGCGATGCGTTGTGGGAAAATACGATGCTGAGCAAAAATAGATCACCTAAAGCCATGTTGTAGGTTGATTTATGATCATTGATCTGATCAACATTAGATGTCCCAATCCTAAAAAGGATGCACATCCTAGAATCATTGCTTCCAACAGGATGGAAGGCTTAATTTTGCAAAGATTTCACATGTCCAGCTACAATTGGGTAGCATTAGTGCTACAATTGGTCCGATAGGTGGATCACTACAAGAATTTAAACTAGCATATTTTCTTTTTACCCTAGAAAAAGGGTAAGATTATGATAGTTGTTAGAAATTATTCATAAGACATGCAATTTGACATGATCGAGTGATCCTTCATTGATTTTGATTATGAATTAGATATTATGACTACCCCCTCAAGCGACAAGTCGATGAGGAAATGACGAGTAAAGCAATGAGTTGCTTGACCAAGATGAATATTTTGGATGATTCAATACTTCTGCATGTTTTTATATAGTAAGCCCTATTATAGATATGATTTCAACCATTAATAGTAATTGTACATCTCTATCCTGTGGAGCAATCCAGTCGCAATGGCCTTCTTAGAGAATCAAGATGATAAAAATTTCATTTAAGCTTGTGGTGAATCACTATATTCGATGATCTGTTGAACATGTCATAGAATAAATGATATGAATACCTCATTCTCGTGGGGAAATCTGGCCACCATGGCCTTCTTCGGGATTGAAGTGAAGAAATTTTAATTTAGCGATGACTAATTTACCCCAAATGGTCTTATGGTAATTTACTCATCTTGTCATATTGCATGGAGTGCAAGTCGCTGCAACCGCCAAGTGTATAGGGTAAATAACTGGATACAAGGCACATTTGAGTTTTTTATTTATGCAATTTTTTTGTTATTTTTGCAATTTTTGAGAATTCTAGACCAGTGAATATTTTTTATTATCCATTTTTAAGCTCCTCACAATGAGAATTTTGGAGCATTTATTATTTTCTACTAGTCGCGATTGTCAGCCGCGACTAGTTTTAACAATTTTCTTAGCTGCGTCTAACAAAAATGACCAACATTTTGATAATCTGTGCTTGCGACTGATAGTAGTGTCTAAGGCCGAAATGAGAAATATAAAAATAAAATTATATTTTTTACTTTTCATTATTTATTGCTGACATATATTGATAGTGAGGGGAGAGGGTGAAAACTTGACACAGAACTCTTGCAAAACCACTACATTATACCATGGCAGACCAACCTGAGGCCTCGACTAGTGGTGAAGCCAAAGCTCCTAAGCTAACATCTCGATATCTCATGTGTAATTTGCACAGTTTAAAATGAACCACACTAATTAATGGCTTAAATGAACCCAATTAAACTTGTTGGTAATGAACCTCACCCTAGATTAGAATTAGTTTTAGGATATTAATTTTGGAAGCCATTTTGGGTGTAAAATTACCTCGAAAGAGGTCATTCCCATAGCAATGGGTGATAGCCACGGCTCCCAATTTACCAATTGATGGTCATGGTTGTTAGCCACGACTAGGTTCAAACATAAATGGTCAAAAAATTTGTCGTTAGTGCTAGCCACGATTGCGATAGCGGTTACGACTGTTAACAACAGCTAAGAAAATTTAGAAATTTTTATTTATTTATTTATTTTTATTTTTTAAATTTTTAATTGATTTTAATTGTTTTTTTTATTTTTTTAGAGTTGTGTTGTGCATGTTTTGAGAGGATTTTTAAAGCTTGATTTTTGGTGTTTTTGAATTTATATGTATCTTGTTATCTTCCCTTTAGACTTTGATTATCCAGGCACGGGAGCCAGATTTGCTTCGCGGGTTGCTACCCCAACTAAATCACACTAACCTGGATTGGTTTAGGGTGGTGGTCCTTGGTTACATCTTGATATTTCCCACTATTAGGGTAGACCAGACATACATGACTACTTTATCCCATTGTTGGGATGCACAGACTAACACATTTCATATTTCAACTAGGGAGATGACGGTGAAATTAGAGGATGTCTACCAAATTTTCAATATTTCCATAGATGGGCAGGCCATTACTTCTTCGGCTACCACGGTGAAGACCACCATATTTCAGAGGGTTTTCTATGCCAGGATTAATGAGGTACTTATGGACATTGAGCATGGAGGGGTGCCAATAGAGTGTTGGTACTCACCATATGTATTTTCACGATACCAAGCTATGTTGATGTATATCATATGCAATGTAGTCCTACCAGACACATCAAGAGCAAGGTTCCCTTGGAACCTCTTGGCTACCATGTAGGATATTCTTGGGAGCACTACAGATGACCCACTCATCCTTTAATGGGGGATTTCTCTCCTTTATTAGCTCTACGATGAGCGACCACATCACTCAATCAGGATGAGTAGGCATAGGATGTAGTCTCCTGCTATAGATATGGGTATGGGATCATATTAGCATAGACCGCCTAGGAGGACTTCCCTTTAGGATAATTTCATTAGCACCCATCACATAATGTTATGGGGTTTACTAGTCGTGTGAGTTAGAGACTTACCATAGAAAATATCACGTGGGAGATCTACAATGCTACACAAACCTACTGATCAGGTTGTAGGTCAGCCAGATCATATGGCATCCCTACCTAAATTTCCTAGCATAGGAGGATCCTAGCTGCTACTTGAGATGGGCCAGGTGTGAGCATTGTATCATTGGGCGTAAGCTTAGTAGGATATGGTAGGATTTATCAGAGGATATCTTAGAGGATCTAGTCCTCTACTGCTGCCTTAAGGTATAGACACAGCTAGCATGGACTTAGGTTACAGCACTAATTTAGGATGATGATGCTATTGAGGATACAGGGATCGCAGATGCTGGGATGACTCCAGAGTATGATGCTTGGTGGACCACTAGGCTATGGCAGGGTTGTGGTCCCCTCAATAGATCTAAGTATGGTGAGGCTATAGAGGTAGAATTTGATGACCCTCATGGACAGTGAGTTCTCTATAGGATAAAGGGTGAGTTAGGATAGACGACCACCTCAAAGGAGGAGGTACGAGATGAGGAGGAGGGTGAGGAGGAGCCTGATGATGAGGTGTCTTAGCTATGAGCCCATATACATGGTCTATAAACACAGCTACAGATGGCTTAGTAGAATATCATAGATAGGGATACCTCTATAGCTACCCTATAGGCTAATCTTAGGGCAACATAGGCACATCTTATATCAGGATAGACCTAGTGGTGGGGCTATCAAGAGGATAAGGCTGCCCTCTAGGCATAGGTTGACATAGCCACCACAGAGATAGAGAATATCATCACTTAGAGGGATCTTCTATAGTCACACTTGAACCTTAGGACAACAGAGCGAGATATACTCAGGGTGATGATAGGTGTTGCTACTACTTCATAGGCTAGAACCTTAGCTCTATTTACTCAAGGATAGATAGGGTTAGATGTAGATGTAGATATCATATATCTATGAGGACTCTTAGAGGATGTAACTACACATATGGCCATAGATGTTGGATACATTGTATCCTTGTAGGATCAGGTTAGGATATTGGGTGGCACTCTTCGAGAATGATCTACAACAAGGGGCTCCCACCAGAGTAGGCAGAGCAAGTCAAGATAGTCATCAGTGCGACCAAATCACACGATAGGTGCTTGATCTAAGAGATCAACACTAGCTCTAGGTAGCCTCATAGAGAGGTCAGAGAGGGGGGAGGTGATGCAGGTGGTGCAGGCCGTCATGATTATGCCATGACGATATTGTATCATTTTATGTATCTTGATGTACATATTTATACACACACACACACACATATATATATATATATATATATATATATATATATATATATATATATATATATATATATGATTTTCTAGCTTCATTATGGCTCATTATGTGTATCATTTTATTGTTTTATGTTTATGTGATGCAAAATGTATGCAATGCTTATGTGATGTTTTACTTATGCTATATGGATGCAATGTATTGATGACATGCACTAGCTAGATGATAGATGTATGCTTAGATGCTATGATCTACATGTATGGATGCATTATGATGATGGGTACATATATGGATGCACTGCTTTTTGTTAAATGCATGTTTAATTTATTTTAATTGTTTATGCATTTAATTTATGTGATATAATATGATCTATGATGTGGATTGTAATGCATTAATTACATAATAAATAAAGTTATACAAATGAACTTGTATGCTTTAATCACTTAAAATATAAGGAATAAATTTAATATGTGTTTACAAACTAATGGACAACACCACCGAATGTATGAAAATCATGAATAAAAATGATAACTCTTATCATAAGAATTAATATTTTAAGCATCCATATGTGATATGATATTATTGTGATATGTAATGATTTATGAGATGAGATAATTTGTTGCTATGAGGGATTTTTGAGGATTTCCATGAGACTCAAACACCCTAGTTGATTAATCAAAATTTGTATAATAACTATACAGTACTTCTGAAAGATAAAATTTTTTGTTATGAAGACCAAGATATTCATTATCCCTGTGTGTGCAAATGAATATATTAGATGAGACATAAACCTACCTCATTGCCAGGAAGGTTTCATTCAAATCATTGTTTTAATGAGGATCACCAAATGTTCACCATGATTCTAATTTTGGACGTAGTTTGACTAGACTACTAGGTAATACAGACCACCTAAAGCTAGCTCATTTGTAAATTGCTTAACACTAACCAATGCCAAACAAGATTCATTCGGCCCATTATTGTATTGGGGATCACTCAATAGCTTTTAGTAGTGACCATAACAAGGATTCAAGCTCTTCACCCCCTTATTTTCTTCACATTTATTGGGATATTTGCTCATGCTTAGTGATGACAGTCACTGTTTATTTTACATTGTTTTTTTTTTAGCAAGCGATTTGTTTTTATTTTGGGATTTTGCTTATGTTGTATGAAAACAAGGGATTTATTTGGGTAGGGGAGAGCTTATCCTTTTATCAATGATCAACACCCTAGACCATGCGCATCATAATATGATTAAGTAAAAACCTTTCTCTTAAGGTGACTAGGACCACTTTGTAGTGTTTATCCTTACTTGTCCTAATTAGGATTGTTAAAGTGTTTAATTGGTGATGGGATTTTGACATATGCTAGGTGCTATCAAAACTAGACCTCATCTCCAAAAGAAAATATAGCTTTCTACAAAATCTGAGAAGATCACTAGGTGTGTCTGAATTACCTAAAAACTCTAGTATATTCCTTATAGCAATAGGAGGGGTTGTGTTGAAAAACACAATTACTCACAAGGGTGATGGATGATGATGATGCATAGATGCATGATTAAGATACAAACGAGGTGTCATTTGTAAGATTGTAAACACAATCTATCCTAATGCAATTGTTATGGATGAACATACCCAATGCAATGCAAGTAAATGAATGCATATGCAAAATGAAATGCATGATGTAAATATTTTTGTATTTTTGATGTTTTGCAATGTTTTTGACTTTATTGCTTATTTTTTTTATTTGTTTGTATATTTGATGTTTTCAATTATTTTTTTTGTCTGTTTTGAATTTTTTTTATTTTGCTTTTGATTTTTATGTATGAAATGTCTTAATATGAATAATATTGAGAGGGTCATGATCTTCAACACCTTTGAGCGATGTTAGATAGTAAGTTCTAGATCCTATCTTCTCTGAGATGATAAATGGACCTAAATAGTTGATCAAAAATTTGTCTTGTAGGTGCAGCGACAGGTTTGACTTATGTTGGTTCTATTTTAGTAAAAGATCCCCAAATTTAAAATCTCTCAAGTGGACTTTATTATTGTAAGCTCATTTTAGGCATTCCAGATAAAATTGAAGATGCTCAAGAGTATTCACGCGATGTTCATCAAGAAGCGTTAGTTGGTCTAGGTGAGCTTGTCACGCAATATCATCATCGATGAACTCTTTCAATGTGATGTGCAAGGTTGAAATTTCTAATTCCAAGGGAATAATGGCCTCAACACCATATACTAGTGAAAATAGGGTTGCCCTAGTGGGCGTTCGTATACTAGTTCTATATGTAGACACCTAAAACATGTCATGTTTAGGAAGACTACTCACATGGGCACATTCATAGGTCATGTGACTAAACCTTGGGACCTTCCAAGTATCAAAAGTGGTTTTTACCACTCATTTGGGGCATTTTTAGCCCATCCAAGCCTGGCCGCTATGGACCAGAGCGGCTGGATCCTGGTCATTGCAGCTCAGAGCGGCCAAACCTTAGCCACTGTAGATGATAATGGCTAAACCTAAAAATGCATTTTGTCATCAATCTAGCCTAATCTCGGGTGGAAGTGGTAGTCTGCATGCAATAAGGCCAAGTGGGGACAACTTTGCATTCCTCCTCATAGCCAGTCTACATGAAAGACTCAAGTCCAGATTTAGACATCAGTTAACTACCCCTCAAGGGTAGACAAAAGCTCAAATTCTCATGCTAACATCTAGTGCGCATGAGGGATTCAATCCTAGGGTTTGAACATTGACCTAGGGTTTCAAACACTTTATAAGGTGTAAACCTAAGAGCACCAAGGGGATCATCACATATCATATATCAAAATTTTGAATAGATTGGATCATTGAGGAGAGCTTTTGGAGACTTGGAGAGCTTCCCTTGGAGATCATTTTATAGTGAAGCCCTATCGGATTGGAGAGCAAATCTGAGCACCCTTGAGGAGCAACGAAGTGCTAGCCAAGTTGAGAGGTAATCATCCATGCACATACAGTAATCATTTAACATTAGTAGCAGACTTAAGCCCATAGCCTTTGGATCAATAGAGACAGATTTCACCTTAGCGATCGCTATCCTGGATAGTGGCCCACAACCTAGTCTAGGGTTTAGGTGTTAGTTTCTTTTATTCTGCTTTCTCCATGCTTTCATATCATTAGCATAAGATTTACTTCATTTATTGGCATTCATAGTACTAGTTTCATTGCATTTGTTTTTATTTCTAACAACCTCATTCGGGGAGGCAATCTCGGACATCTAAGCATGTGTTGTTGTTTCATTGCTTGTAGGGCTATAGGTTCATCGGACAAATCCACAACATACGAAAGCAAGAGGATCCCTCTAGGAATCAGACCTAGAGAAGGAGGCATCTATAAGCCCTCATACAGTTCCGTGTGCATCATCGAGAAGCCTGGAAAAGTGCATCTCCCTTTGCAAGGGGATATTTTATACATCTGCTACCCTCTTTGTGTAAAATCATGTATCAAATGAAGGGTATCCCGTAGAGGGATTTATATGTAACCGGATCTTGGAAATATCAATACAAAGCATTCATTCATTTATTTCTTCGTACTTTGGCTATGCCTCTCTTTTATGCTTTTTCATTTAATGCATGTTAAACATTAAAATATTCAATAATAATCACAAATAGAGTAAGTGGATGGTGCGCCGCTTCCCTAGGGTCGCTACAGATGGTGATCATGGTGGGACCCCCACCTAGTTTTTATTTTCTACCACTTTACTGATCCATGTTTTTGTGTGCAGGTTTAGCCACTCTGGTCTATAATGGCCAGAAATCAGCTACTCTAGTCTACAATGGCTAGGAGTCAACCACTCTAGTCTACAACGGCCAGAAATCAACCACTCTGGTCGACAACGACCAGAACTGGAGTGCAACAGAGGTCAAAATATTGGTTCTCTAAGCTGGATTAGAGGTTGGTACAACTTTTATGATGATTTATGTTCTTTTATCTACTTCTATTTTCCTAAAATAATGAACATTAAGACACATTTTAATTTGGGAAATCAAGGAATGGAAAGGAAAGAACTTGCATCTTGTGCATCTTAGAGTTTTTTTAGATTTCCACTAGGCATTGCTAGGAACAATGACTTATGCTTGTAAAGTCTACCCTAGAATCCAGCGTGCTAGAAATCATGTGTTGGTTTGCTTGCTTTGAGGCCCTGCTAGAGGCCATATTTGCACAAAATAGAGTGCATCCATGAATCTCATACTAGTTATGCATATTTCTAAAAAGTGAAACGTCATTCATATCAGGCATATAGGAAAGATACATTTCTATTGTATGATGCATTTTACTTTATGCAAACTTAAAATGAACCCCACACACACACGCATGTTTTAAACATTGGGGAGTTGGATTTCATCACCAACCTTCAATTCAGTCCGATGACGTTGGCATTCATCTCCTTCCACCAGACTTGCCCCCTAGATCTTCTTAGAATAGAATTGGGAACTTCTTTATAGTGGTACTAAGTTACTCATGTTCAAACTATCTCCCACTATTGGAACAATTGGTTCAGAGTGGAAGAGCTAGGCGAACCCCCCACTGGGATTTAAGTGGTGTACCCTAGTCTCTTTTTGAGAAAATCATGTTTGGCATGGGTGTTCTTGATTCCCACTATGGATGAGTCTCCTTATTATAAATCCAAAACAAGAGCAAGAAACAAGAACAACAACATATCAAAGACACATCAAATAGTTTAGGGCACACATAAATTGGTAATCAAGATAAACACTTGCTTGATATTGTTTGGTTATCTCTAAATTGCAATCCAAAAGAATAATTCATAAACACAATGGTCAAAACTAGAAGTAAACATCCTCGGTCCAATACCGAGGGAGAATCTGAAGCAACACATACCCATAGGCGAAGTCATAGTAACATTGAACCACATGCTCATAAGACCGTGAGACGTAGTTCCATGAGTCTAAGGGGTGATAATTCAACCCTTGGGGGTTCTCCTCGAGAAACCCCAAATAGAGAGTCAAATCATGGAACTAAATCACAACAACACAAAGAGGCTTCATGACCATCATCATCAAGGAGACACGAGGAAGCCTCAAGGTCTTCCTCTAAACACACAGAAACTTCTCAAAGACATGAGGAGGCTTCAAGAGCTTCCTCCCCACATGGACATAAGAAGGGTTCTAGACCCCATTCTTCACATAGGGATGATGAGGTTTCCCCATATCCATCCTCATGGAGGGTAGATAGGGCCACAAATCCCTCATCACCAAAAAGACACACAAGAGTCACAACATCTCAAACTTCACATGAGACATTGAGAACAGGTCTACCTACTGAAGGGCAAGAAACTAGAGCTACATCCAATCATAGACATCAAATAGAAGATACCCTTCACACAAGAGGAAGGATTCCAATAGATCATGACCTCATTGGAGTAAATGGCACCCCAAGGGATCAACCATGGAAAACAAGATAGTTAGATGAGTTGGATCGGTTTCATCCGAGGCCACCTCCTAGAACCGTAGCCACAGAAAATTCTGCATCTAGAAGTTCATGAACTATTACTTCTAAGTGCACCTCTCAATCTGGGGATGCTTCAGAGTGACTCTGCAAGTCTCATGCAGAGTCTGACCATAGAGACACTTATCAACACATAGAATAGATTATAGTAGCTAGCAAGAGCAAAGAAATAATAGAGACCTCTTCGAGGAATCTGTGAATCAAAACCACAAGAACAGAATCAGACAAACATGAGTCCTCTTTAACAGTGCAATCTGACCACATGCGATGGTTAGAAAATGTATTGCACAAAGAGAGAGAGCTAGTGGAAGCTCTTGAGCATGAAAAACAAAGAGAAAGGCTTTTGTGCCAACATGAGAAGCATCTAAGAGAACAAGCTGAGCAACTAGCTCATATCAATTTACAAGCCAATGGCAATGATCATCAAAGAGATAAATGTGTTGAATCACCAAGAGAGGGGCACAACAGACAAGAAGAAATCCCACAATGAAACCACCACTCAAATCATGAACAACATCAAACTGGTGGAGAAAGGGTAAACATGATAAATCAGGATCAAACACATCCTGAATCCCCTCGTAGGAGGGAAGAGAATAGAACAAGTCAAGTGCACATAGGGTTACCTCCATTACCACCATGAGGGGGCCTACAAGAAGAGGAAATCCTCACCTCAAAGGCATTTTAGGCACTCACTAAAAATATGAAGTCCTTTGAGAAACAAGAAATGGTAGGGAACCAACCAACATTGAGTAAAATACACAACCAACCATTATGCCCATCAGTCCCTAGCCTTGCATATCCTAAGCATTTTGAGATGCCTAGGTTAGAAAATTTTAAGGGTGAAGAGGATGCACAAGAGCATGTTACCAATTTCATCAATGCATGTTTTCATCTTGAAGACAATGATGCTCTTATGCTAAGGACTTTCATTATGACATTTTTAGGCGTTACCACTCAATGGTTCAACCAACTGCCTAAGCACAACATATCCAGTTTTGAACAACTAGTAAATGCATTCCTGAAGCATTTCTCCTTTGGTGCTAAAATAAAGGTGAACCTTTCAGACTTGGCCAACTTAAAACATTATGATGATGAGCCAGTAATGGAATATGGGGATAGATGGAGAAAAGTCATGGTAAAGTTATCATTCTCTATCCCCATAGAAGAAATCATCCGCATGTTCACCAAGAGTTGTTCTAAACACATTTCCCTCTTGCTACAACTTCAACAATATCCTTCATTTGAGGAAGCCTTGGCATAGGCCAAACTCATTGAGGACATAAAAGTAGATGAGGGAACCATCAAGCTCCGAAACAAGGAGTGGAACAAAAATGGCAAGAATGACAAGTACAAGCAGAAATAGGCCAACCCAGCTCTAGTTAATCAAGTAGTATTGGATGCACCTAAGGATGGGGCTGTGCAACAACCCCAAAATTATCAAGCACAGCCCCCACCAGCCAATTATGATCAAAAGAACAATCAGGGGTGAAACAGAGAATGCAAGCCACCTCGCTATTTTACACCTCTATCAGAGTCAATGCAATCAATTTTCAACCAATTGAGCGAGGCTGGGAAGATCAGATTTCTTGATATACCTCTCATAGATCCCAACCATCCTAAGCCAAAAGGATATAGGGAAGATCAATTTTACCCTTATCATAGGATACCGGGGCATAACATTGAATTTTGCATTGGTTTCAAGCACCAGGTGCAAAACATGATTGAGGTGGGAGAACTTAAAGTTGACAACCCATTGGCTCCTGATAACAGAGATATGGGCATATACAAAAACCCACTACCCAACCATGAGGTCCCTAGAGGGCAAGGTGCCCAAGTCAATCAGGTCCGAATTGATATGCCTACCCATGGGTGCATTGGGATGGTTGAAATTGTCAATATAGCTACCAGGACTAGATGATATGGTCAACCATAGCCTCCTGTGGCTCCAATCAATGTCCCAGATACACCTAGGTAGAGGTAGGGGTAGAACAACTTTCCAGGTCCACCAACTCGACCTGTGGTAACTGTTTGGAGTAGACTAGAGAAAAACTTACAAATGACTCTGGCCAAGCTATCTATCTATGAGCTCATACAATAGTCCCCAAAGCACAGGGAGACTTTGATGGAGATTTTGAGATCGATTGAGCTCCAACCACAAGATCCAAATGCATTCACGCATTTTGTGGGACAAGTACAACAATGCCAAGAACCTATAATTCGATTCTATGATCATGAGATTAAGACAGTGCCTACTACCTTACTAGACCCTCCACTGCACATTGTTGCATCAGTCAATGATTTACCTTTTAAGTGGGTCTTGATCGATACAGGTTCATCAATCAACATCATCACAATGACAACAATAGAACACCTTAAGATCCCCAAGTCAAATATCATTTTGGGAGCCTACACATTAAGAGCTTTCAATGATGCTTTATGCAATACTATGGGAATGATAGTCCTACCTATCAAGGTGGGGCATAAGACCATCCCTATGATGTGTCATGTCTTGGAAGGGGCCATGCAATACAACATCCTCCTAGGGCACCCTTGGATAAGAGATATGAAGTGTGTTCCTTCGATTTTACACCAATGTGTCAAGTATGTGCATGATGACAAAGTCTATGTGGTGCTGGTGGATGAAGAGCCATTCAAATATGTCCATCAGGTGGATTTTCTAGGAGAATTTGTGATTCCTTCTACCCACCTGTATGTAGGACCTTCATCTCCAACTACGCAACTAGATAACAGAGACAAAGGGGTACAAAAAGACCCATCAACATCAACACCTCATCTTGCACCCAAAATGACTGATGCTTCTAAGAGACCATCAATATCTAAACCAAAATACAATTAGAAGCTAAAGGTACCCTTAGTTGAGGAAGGAAATCCCAAGGAAGTGCTAACCATAGCCATTGAGAAAATTCCAAGTCCCATGGAAGAAGAAGATCTCCAAGATCAAGTTGAGGAGATACTAGAACCCACTTCGCCAGTGTCATCTGTAGGATCATCCACATCACATGTGATAATACACTTGGAAAGCATAGGGATAGGAGAGTATCTTGTGTAGAACATAACATTCACGCCCATCATAGAGTCTACATAGGACATGGGATGGCCAAAAGACCTGAGACCACCAGTGGGAATAGTGGTTCCGCTTGGAATCCCTCCCAACCAGACCAACTTTGTCTATGCTGGCTTGGACTACGCCCATAAGTCTATAGACATAGAAGAGGACAATGATGAACTATTCACTATTAATGTTTATTACCTCTCTAATCCTGAGTTTTCTCTAAGATACTTTGAACATTGCCATTGGCATGGCTATGGTCTTGGTATATATGAGTAGGGGCGTAGGTGGCCATTCGAGCCGCAATACCAACTTCCCTCTGACAGGTTTGGGTTAGGCTATCACATCAGAGGTCGAGATGACTCTCTAGAAGTAGCCTTGGATAGATTAAGCTTGGGGTTAGGAGAAGACATCGATTTTATTCCTTATCACCCACCAAGTACAAGACATCCAAGTAACAGACAAGTGGTCATGGTAAACATACCACCACCCGAGACTTATCATCCAAGCTTCACAATTGATGCCATCCCAATAGGTTGCAACTTATGGGATGAAGAGTGAGAAGAAAATAGATATGAGGTAAGTGATGATGAAGTACAAGCAAGCTTAGCCTATCATGGGCCTCGCTATTTACAAAGCCTTGCCTGGTCTAGCCATAATGAGAGTGGGTACATATCGGATGAAAGTGGCTATGAGTCAGAGGACTCAACAGAGAGAGCCTACCTAGGGGCAAGGCAATGGCCCCATGACTTGGGGCAACATACTAATGCAAATGGCATCTTCATAAGTGATGAAGAATATGAGGATGAAATAGAGATGGCCTACTTGGGGCCAAGAGACGTGCCCCTTATCTTGGGGTCACATACCAATGCTAATGGTTTTTGGATAAGTGATGATGACTTTGAAGATGAGACTGAGATGGCTTATCTTGGGCCTCACCACTTATGGCAAGTCAACATGTTGGTAGAAAGAGAAGTGGCACTTCATGCCATAGACCCCGACTTACAATTTTTAGGGAGACCTATCGACTTAAATGCCATTTACCATGTAGTCAATCCCCCTCCACCTACATTCAGGGAGCTCTTAGAACCCAATGATCCTATTATCCAACCTACTCATGGGCTAGATCCAGAGATTCCTTTTCCTCTAGAGCCTCATCATGAGTATGGAGGGGAAACCTCTGACACAATGTTTCACCCATGTGGTCCTGGAGATTTCATTCCATCCATCAATACGATCTCCATTGATTTGGCCACTCCACTTCATAACCCAATAGATCCTATTAAACCATTATGTCTTGATACAGAGGCTATTGATTGGGATCACATTGATTCACCCATAGAGCCTAAAGACCTTTTTCCTAGCGAAGAGGTGTTACAACCATTTCATTTTGCATCAGGCTATGCATATGATGTATTCCATACCGGTTTGGATCCTGAGTCAGTAGGACCTATAAATCCCATCGATGACATTCATTTGATACCCATGCCTCACCAGTTGGAGGATGGGTCACATATGGCTATAGAAGTGACTTTCGAGATGGACATCAGTGATGATCCTACTCAACCAAAGAAAGTCAAGTTCAGAGAAAGTCTATCTCCAGAGGAACAAGCCATCATAATTCCTCTCCTTAAAGAGAGGCCAAATATTTTTTCTTGGACTTACAAAGACATGCCAGGGATTGATCCAAAGTTAGTTGTTCATAACCTTTCATTGGATCCCATGAAGAAGCCAATCAAGCAAAAGTTGAGGAAAATGCATCCAACCATCACTTTGATGGTGAAGAACGAGTTACAAAAACTATTGGATGTGATTTTCATAGTTCCCATCGACTATCCCGAATGGGTCTCGAACATGGTGCCCATGGGAAAACCAGATGGAAGAGTCCACATTTGCATAGATTTTAGAGACTTGAATAAGGCAACTCCAAAGGATTCATTCCCATTGCCAAACATAGATGCTCTTGTTGATGCCACCATAGGTCATGAGATGCTCTCCCTAATGGATGGGTTTTTTGGATACAATCAAATCTGAATCAAACCCGAAGACCAACATAAGACCACTTTCATTACTCCATGGGGGACATTCTATTACAAGGTGATGCCATTTGGCCTAAAGAATGTTGGTGCCACGTATCAGTGGGCCATGACATACATCTTCCATGACTACATGCACACAATCTTAGAAGACTACATGGATGACTTGTTAGCCAAGTCTTTAGTGCGGCAAGAGCACGCTGAAATCCTTACAAAAGTCTTCGATCGCCTCATTGAGCACAACATCAGATTGAACCCTAAGAAGTGCGTGTTTGGCATGACTTCTAGTAAGCTCTTAGGTTTCATCATTTCTAAGAGAGGCATCGAAGTCGATCCTACAAAGGTAAAGGCTATAATGGAAATGGCCGCCCCTACCAACATTAGGGAGTTAAGAAGCCTACAAGGCAAGGTAGCATCCATCAAATGGTTCATTGCTCAATTATCAGATAAGTGTCGACCCATGAACCGGTTGCTATGCAAGGATGTCCCATTTCATTGGGATGAAGAATGCCAACAAGCCTTTGTAGAGATAAAAACTTACCTGGAAACACCATCGGTATTGGCTCCACCAAGGCCAGAGGTACCATTTTTACTATACATATCGGCTACTGATTTCGCTTTGGGCACCATGTTGGCCCAAAAGAATGCACAAGACAAAGAGCAAGTTATATATTACATCGCACCTTGGTGAGTTATGAGCTAGGATATGCGTATGTAGAAAAGTTGTGCTTAGTAGTGGTCTTTGCAACTAGAAAGTTGTGACACTACATGTTGAGCCATACGACCTACGTTATATCAAAACAAAATCCTTTGCAGTATATGATGAACAAGACCTATCACAATACATGTACTGCAAAGTGGATCATGCTATTGATAGAATTTGATCTAGAGTTCATAAGCTAGAAGTCCATCAAGGGACAAGTCATAGCAGATCAATTAGCAGAGGCACCTCTTCAGGATAGCAAGCCTCTCACCATAGAATTTTCTGATGATGCGGTCTTCGCATTATCAGATCCACCCAAACTCGAAGAGCCTGAAAAAGAAAGAGACATGGCATTGTTCTTCGATGGTTCGAAGTGCGAGCAAGGGGGCAGAGTAGGGATAGTCTTTATCACACCGTAGGGTGCTCCATTGCCCTTATCATTCAAGCTAGACTTCCCTTGCACAAACAATAACACAGAGTATGAGGCCCTGATCTTGGGACTCCAAACAGTCATTGCAATGGGCATTAAAATATTGAATATCTTTGGTGACTCTTTGCTCATAGTTAATCAAGTCAAAGGATTGTTCCAATGTAGGTGCCCACTCCTAAAAGCTTACAAGGAGCTTGTTGACACTTACCTAGCCCGACTAGAATGGTATGACATCGAGGCAATCCCTCGCACATCAAATAGATTTGTAGACACCATGGCATCTTTGGGATCCTTAATCCCTCAGAATCCATCTATTGATTTCACAATTCATGTTAAAGTGCTCGTGCACTCAGCAATACAACGTGAGGCTATGGACAATCAAGAGTCAGTCAACATGATCCAGACCGAACCAAATCAGGATTGGTCCTTCAGAGCTAGAGCTTTCTTGCAAATGACACCTTGGGAATCTTTGATCTCTCAAGGTCCTATGGAGTGTGGTACAACCATTCACCATAGGGTTATTTCTCAATCTGTGTTCACAGATTCTGGATCATAGGAGGAGCATGTCATTTTATCCATAGAAGTTGTGGCTTATCAGGATTGGCTTTCCCAATTATGAGATTTCCTGAAACTTGGAATGGTACCGCAAGGCCTATCGCATGCCGAAATATGAGCATTTAAATAGAAGGTGATGAGGTATATCTTGCTAGGAGAGATCCTTTATAGACGAGGCTATGATGGAATGCTCCTTCATTGTCTTGAGCCCTAGGAAGCATCTTGGGCAATTTTGCAAGCCCATGATGGTACGTGTGGTGGTCACTTCAGTGGCATGGCCATCATTAAGTGCATCTTGAGAATGGGTTACTATTGGCCCACTATGGAAAAATACTTGTTGAGGTATGTCAAGAAATGCGTTAAGTGCCAGCATCATGCAAACCTCACTCACTTGCCATCACAAGCCTTGCAACCCATCCAGGCAGCATGGCCCTTATCATAGTGGGGAAGATCTCACCCCCATCCTCAAGCTGACACACGTTCATCATAATGGCCACTGAGTATTTCACCAAATGGGTCGAAGTGATCCCCTTGACATCGACAACTGGACCAAGGATTGTGGAGTTTATACTCCATAATATCATAAGTCATTTTGGGGTCCCTTCGAAGATAATATCGGATAATGGGCCATCTTTCAAGAACAAAAATGTGCATGCTTTAATGAAAAAATATCATATTCAACATAATTTTTCAACACCCTATTATCCACAAGCAAATGGGCAAGCAGAAGCCTCAAACAAAACAATAGTCTCCATCTTGAGGAAGATAGTGAAAGATAATCATAAGGATTAGCATTTGCAATTGCCTCTGGCATTGTGGGCATACAGGACTAGTGTGTGGATGCCCACTAGGGCAACACCATTTTCACTTGTATATGGCACTGAAGCCATCATGCCCCTAGAGTTGGAAATTCCAACCCTATGCATAGCATTGAAGGATTTCATAGATGATGACACCATGCGACAAGGCCACCTTGATCAATTAACGCTTCTTGATGAACGTCGAGTCAATGCCTTGGAGCATCTCCATGTTTATCAGGATCACCTTGCATGAGCTTACAATAGTAAAGTCCACTTAAGAGAATTCAAAGTTGGGGATCTTGTGCTCAAAGAAAACCAACAAAACTCAAATCTATCATCGCACCTACGAGACAAATTTATGGTAAACTGGATAGGCCCCTACATGATTTCAGAAAGGGTTGGGCCTGGGGCATATCGCCTCACATCATTGGATGGTGTTGAAGAGCCTGAGCCTCTCAATATCATTCATTTGAAGATATTTTATACATAAAATACAAAAACATTCAAATATACATAAAATACAAAAACATTCAAATATTCATAAAATACAAAAACATTCAAATATACATAAAATACAAAAACATTCAAATTCAAAAAACATAAAAATGCAAAATTCAATAAAAAATGCTCCAAGGGTATCTTCACACCGCTTGGTCAAATTTCAATCAAAAATTCTCCAAGGGTATCTACACACCGCTTGGTCAAATTCAATCAAAAATGCTCCAAGGGTAAACCATACCGCTTGGTCAAAATTCAATAAAAAATGCTCCAAGGGTATCTTCACGCCGCTTGGTCAAACTCTAAAAGCCCCAAAGGCACAATAAGCCCTTTGGTCAAAATACAATAAAAAATACAAAAACAATGCAAAAATCAAAAATACAAAAATAGTTGCATCTCTACATCCATATAGTTGCATTACATCAAACATGCATATCCATTGCATTTGCATATGTTATGATCACATTCTTGCAAATGATGCCATAGTTTGTATCACAACCACAAATACACAAGTCCACCTTCATCCATTCATCCATGTGTGTAACTGTGTTTTTCAACACAACCATATCATGTTGCTATAAGGAATAGGCTAAGATTTTTTGGTCATTCAACCATATCTAGTGGTCTTATCAGTTTTTGTGGGAAGCCATATTGATTAGTAGAGAGTAAGGTCTAGTCATGATAATGCCTTAGATATTCAGGATCCTATCACTAATTAAAAACACTAAAATCCTAGTTGGTACAAGGGAAATATGAAAGCTACAAAAGTGGTCTAGGTTACCTTAAGCAAAAAGGGTCTTCCTTGCTTATCCCCCTGTGCGACCGGTTCAAAGGTGTTGAGAATTGGCAAAAGGACAAGTTCCACCCTACCCAAAAATGAGTGATTATCATCACTACATAAATCCCTTGCTTTCATTAAAACAAGCAAAAATCTTGAAACAAAGCACAAATTCAAAACCCCAATTTCCAAAGTCATAAGTTCAAAAAGTACAAAAACAAAACAAACAAGTGATTTTCATCCTTACATAAATCCCTTGCTCAAAAAAAAAAAATCAATCAAAAAATAAACAGTGATTTTCATCACTAAGCATGAGCAAGTATCCCAAATAAAATGAAGAAAAGAAGGGAATGGAACTTGAATCCCTGGAATTCTCAACATTGCACAAAATCGGAAGGTGATCCCCATTACAGGTTGGTGTACAACCATGCCTGGCAATGGTGATACCCTTACGCATGATGATATGTCTATCACAATAGCATCTTGCATTTGTGTAGACCAATGTTTGCATGTGGATGAGCTAGCTTTAGGTAACCCAACGCTACCTAGTGGTATAGTCCAACTAAGTCCAACACAGGATAAGATGAACAATTGAGGATCCATGATCTTAGCAATGGGCTGAAAGAATCCCATCTGACATTGGAGGAAATGCTTGAGTTCTATCTAAATATATTCATTTGCACACATAGGGATAATGAATATCTAGGTCCATGATGAAAGCCTTGCTTTTCAAAAGTCTTGTATGGTCAGTACGTAGTTATTGATAGGGTAACTAGAGTGTTTGAGTCTCAAGAAAAGCCTCAAAAATTCCTACATAGCAACAAATCATATCATCCATCACATCATCAATTTTCTTTATGAAGTTTTGTAAATTAAGGGGTATTAACAAAGTAGGATAGATACCGGATGGATGTCAGAAATGATGTTTAGATGACCACTGACTATTTTGTATCTTTTAAATTACATAAGCTTTATCAAGAAATTACATACATTCCACGCCATTACATTTCACATATGAATGCCCAAATAATTAGTTCTTATGATAAGAGTGATTATTTACATTCATGATTGTTATACTTTCTATGGTATCACCCATTCAGATTGATGAAATCATATCATATGCATTCCTTATGTTTTAAGTGATTAAAGCATACAGGTTCATTCACATTAGATTAAACAATGCATGACACATTGCATTTACCATATCATAACATAAGTTAGATGCATACAATTAAATCAAAATTAAACATGCATCTAACGAAAACATTGCATCCATAAATACATAATTTCATAAATCATCCATCCACATCTAAGATCACATCATTGCATCCACCCATACATAGAATCATAAATCCATCATCAAATCAATTCATGATACATCACATCATGTCACAATAATCAAATCATATAAGCATCTACATAAACACATACATAAGCATCCATCTCAATATCCATATCATCATAAATATCACCTATCATCTAACACATATCAACTCATCATAATGCCATCATCACATCACATAAGTAAAACAAAAACATAAGCAATAAATGACACACATAATGAAGCATAATGCAAAGATCTCATAAATATGTGTGTCTCAAAATGTGTATCTCAAAGTGCATGGATATACAAAAATGCCCGAAGGCTACAGTCATATAGGTCAACTGACCTCAAAAATAAAAGCCTAATGCATCATCAATCAAACACTAGGCCTGTACCCCCTGTAGCACCACCCCCTATGGATGGATCTCGAGTGGAGTGATGTGAGCCTACTAGCCTCTCTATGCGAGTTCGGGTCCTCTGACTAGGCCGGATGGAAGACTACCCTGAGGTGGAGCGCCCACTAGCCTGTGATCCACCTACACCTATCCTCTCCCTAGGAGTGGCTCCTAGCCTCTTGATCTACATCTCGAGAGAAGCAATGTGGCCTACATGACCAACAATCATCACCTCATACTCATCTAGAAAAGTCTGCATCTGCCTGATCTCTACCCCTAGATCTATCCCTATAGGACCCTGAGGTGTGGAAGGATCAACAACCACCTACATCCTAGTAGCACCACCCCTAATAGCAGCCTACAAAGCCTGTATCTGAGTCATGAGCTACTCTATAGTAGCATCCCATTGTACTATAGTAGCATCCCACTAGGCAATGATAGCATCATGCTATTGTACCTAGATCTTGGTCGACTAGAGCTCAGCCTCTACATCATGCAGCTATGCTCTCAGAGGAGAATATCTCTCCTCGAGATCCAAATCCTCCTCCTCCTCCTTAGGAGCCTCCTACTCCTCCACTACCACCTACTCTACTAGCTGGCCCCATACCTCAGTCCTAGCTCGGACTCTACGCCCTACTAGATCTACACCACCATCTCCACCATCATCCTCATAACCCAGACTTCCATCACCATGCCACATCCGATCACCCCACCACTATGCAAATGCATCTGTGACTCCCCCAGTGACTCATGGGTCAACTATTGGGGCATCCTCCTCATCAGCCAACTCTATGATATGTGGGGGAGGGAGGTCTCTCTCTGCTCTAATGTGCCTATACAAGAATGGGACAAGTGGCACATCCTGTTGTAATCCATACTGATGAAGAACTTAGGAGTAGAAGAAATACTCCCTGATGTTGACCTTGTGGCCAATGAGCCACCGCTCGCATCACATCCTAGCTATAAAATGGGGTGGATCATCCCAAGCTAGGCACTCATAATATGGGTGCCACATGATGGCTTCGGCCTATAGCCTAGTGAAAGTAGCAATATAGTGGGGGAGCTCCCCACATTAGGGTGGCTCTTGTGCTCCTCATGCTCTCGAGCCCATATGGAAGCATAGCACTGCATCCTAGCATCAATAACTATAATCTTAGTAGGGAGTCCTCTAGGATGATCCATGTTGATATGCTCCCATCCCCATACCTGAAGGAGCAAGCTGCAACCAATGTTGATGCGACCCCATCGATGGATGTGATACAACTCATCATAGCACTATGCTAGAAGAGACCTCCCCCATGCATAGATGATAGGCTCCATGCTATCCAACAAGTCCTAAACCATAGCAAGGAGGTTCCATAGGAACCTCAAGCCTGAGCAATCTAGGATCAGAATGTTGTTGATGACCATCAGCAATACCGCATGCCTCTCTGAGAAGACATGCTCCCTATACTAACGTATAACAGATACACCTCCAGACTTGGTGTCCTTGAAGGTAGCCACAGCATGCCTCCCAAACACCCAAAGAAAGACTACATCACGATCATTAGTAGCCGAAGAGACGATGGCCACTCCATCAAAGGGGATCCAAAAAATCATGTACACATCCTCCGATGTGATAGTCATCTCATCGGTAGGAAGATGGAAGGTGTTCATCCTAGGGTCCCATCGATGAACCAGGGCCATGAGGTAGGCCTGGTCCAACATAATCTATGGTAGCCTAGTAACATACTATAGTCCATAGGCCTTAAACTAGGCCTATTCCATATCATCCAGGAGTGGGAGGAGGTCATTTAGGAGCTTTGGGTCCCAAGCCCGAGTAGTGAGAATCTAAGAGCAGAAATCAAAGGCATAACTACAATTCTAATCCAATAAAACATGAAAAATGGTGCAAATAATGATAAACTATCCTAAGTCTAAGTGAAAGAGGAATAAATGCACCTAATCATGCAACATAATACAAAAAAATAACTCAAAAATTAAAAAAAATCAATTAATCATCTCACAAAATCCAGAAAAATTACAAAAATTTGCCTAAGTATCCTGGCCATTATCACCTACAATGACCAAAAACTGGCCACTAAAGCTAGCAGTGGCCAAACCCCAATGGTCAAATTTCTGACCATTGGGATTCAAAGCTGGCCACTCTGAGCAACAGTGACCAAACTATAGGCCAAAACGACCGCTCTAAGCGGTAGTCGTCAACAGGTGACACAGTAGACGTGTACACCCTAGGCCAAAAATACCAAAAAATTTGAAAAATTTGCAAAATGGGGGCAAGCCCACCAAAACAAAACCTAAGCTAAACCTATCTACATGTTCGGTTCATTGTCGATGAGTTTAATGAGATTCATTTACCGGTTACTTAGTGAGGTTCAATTTTACCCAAAAGGAAAAGTAGGGTTAAGGTTTGAGAGAATACCCGAGAAGCTTCAGCTCCTCTGCTCATCGATGTCTCTCCCTATGCAGCCATAGTCTCCAATGCAACAACACTCCAAGTCACAAATATCACTTTCTCATCAGAGCTCTAGAAAGCAAATCGCTAGTTGGAAGAATGAAAAGTCAAAACCCTAGATCACTTTTTATACTCCTCAAGTTATGCCTTGACCACTGCTGACGTTAATGGCCCGAACTTCTTGGCCGCTCAGGGTGAGAGTGGCCATAGGTAGGCACTTAGCGATCATTGGATCTGACAACGGTCGGATGCACAAGCAAAATCAAGAAGATTCCTTCTAGGAGGAATATCAAAAAAATCAAATAAACACATTTTGATGGTCCTTGATCATCATAATGATCAAAATAACAAAAAAATCACATAAAAACAAATCTCGAGTAAGCTTCGTATTCAGTTACTTACTCTATCAACTCAACGGTTGTAGCGATTTGCACTCCATGCAACTCGGTGAGATGAGTAAGTTACCATAGAGCTACTTGGGGTAAATTACTCATTTAGGAATTATGATGAATCACCTCAATCCCGAAGAAGATCAAGATGGTTGGACTGCTCCATGGGTATGATGGAATCATCCTAATTCTCTTATGACACCAAAAATATTGAACCAAGTGATGCAATACAAGTATAAATAGAATCACTCATCCTAACTCCCTAAGAAGGCTATTTGTGGTTGGACCGCTCCTCGGGATAGGGATGAAAGATCATCATAAACAATTGGAATCACACTTGGATGGGGGTTTGCCCATTAAAAGAACAAACAACTAGAAAGGAACCAAAACTAGTCAAATTGGTCAAGCGACTTGTCGCTTCATTCATTGCCCTTCCCTCACCAATTCATTGTGTGAGGGGGTAGTTCAAATCTTCAAATAATCATAATCAAAGTCAACCAAAGATCACTCGATCATATCAAAATAGCGTTCATCCTATGAATCATTGCATACAACTCTTACAAAACTTTCCCCATTTGTTGGGTTCATAAGCAAATATGACATCTTCAATTTGTAGCTCTCCTCTGGTCGGTTCTGTTGTAGCAACATAAGCTACCCGATTGCATTTGAGGAATGAGTGCAAGTGGACATGTGCAAGCCCTATGCTAAATTAAGCCTTCAATCAGGTTGAAGCAATGATTCAAGGATGCGTGTCATCTTGCATGATTGGGCCATCCAACGTTGATCAGATCAATGATCATCATACACCCTACAAACATAGCAGTCTACATTTTTGCTCTACGCTATGTTTTCCACTCAACGCATCACAAAAAGGGGCATCTATAGACACCTAAAACATGTCATGTTTAGGAAGACTACTCACATGGGCACATTCATAGGTCATGTGACTAAACCTTGGGACCTTCCAAGTATCAAAAGTGGTTTTTACCACTCATTTGGGGCATTCTTAGCCCATCCAAGCCTGGCCGCTATGGACCAGAGTGGCTGGATCCTGGCCATTGTAGCTCAGAGTGGCCAAACCTTAGCCACTACAGATGACAATGGCTAAACCTAAAAAGCATTTTGCCATCAATCTAGCCTAATCTCAGGTGGAAGTGGTAGTCTGCATGCAATAAGGCTGAGTGGGGACAACTTTGCATTCCTCCTCACAACCAGTCTACATGAAAGACTCAAGTCTAGATTTAGACATCAGTTAACTGCCCCTCAAGGGTAGACAAAAGCTCAAATTCTCATGCTAACATCCAGTGCGCATGAGGGATTCAATCCTAGGGTTTGAACATTGACCTAGGGTTTCAAACACTTTATAAGGTGCAAACCTAAGAGCACCAAGGGGATCATCACATATCATATATCAAAATTTTGAACAGATTGGATCATTGAGGAGAGCTTTTGGAGACTTGGAGAGCTTCCCTTGGAGATCATTTTATAGCGAAGCCCTGTCGGATTGGAGAGCAAATCTGAGCACCCTTGAGGAGCAACGAAGTGCTAGCCAACTGAGAGGTAATCATCCATGCACATACAATAATCATTTAACATTAGTAGCAGACTTAAGCCCATAGCCTTTGGATCAATAGAGACAGATTTCACCTTAGCGGCCGTTGTCCTGGATAGTGGCCCGCAACCTAGTCTAGGGTTTAGGTGTTAGTTTCTTTTATTCTGCTTTCTCCATGCTTTCATATCATTAGCATAAGATTTACTTCATTTATTTGCATTCATAGTACTAGTTTCATTGCATTTGTTTTTATCGCTAACAACCTCATCCGGGGAGGCAATCTCGGACATCTAAGCATGTGTTGTTGTTTCATTGCTTGTAGGGCTACAGGTTCATCGGACAAATCCACAACATACGAAAGCAAGAGGATCCCTCTAGGAATCAGACCTAGAGAAGGAGGCATCTGTAAGCCCTCATACAGTTCCGTGTGCATCACTAGGAAGCTTGTAAAAGTGCATCTCCCTTTGCCAAGGGGATATTTTATACATCTGCTACCCTCTTTGTGTAAAATCATGTATCAAATGAAGGGTATCCCGTAGAGGGATTTATATGTAACCGGATCTTGGAAATATCAATACAAAGCATTCATTATTTTATTTCTTCGTACTTTGGCTATGCCTCTCTTTTATGCTTTTTCATTTAATGCATGTTAAACGTTAAAATATTCAATAATAATCACAAATAGAGTAAGTGGACGGTGCGCCGCTTCCCGGGGTCACTACACTATAAGCCCATAATGCAAGGGTTAATTGGATATGCTAATATTTGTGGTTTTCTTGAACAATATTCTTTAATATTGCTATCATTACATTTTTAGAAGCTTCTACTTGCCCATTTGATTACAAATAATATGGAGTCGCAAAACTATGTTGAATATTATACTTGTATGTTAAAACCCTTACATTTTTGTTTTTGAATGATGTTCCATTATCTGATATGATCTTGGATGGGATCCCAAAATAATATATGATATTATAGAGTATGAACTCCACAATACGTGCTCCTATCATTGCTGTTAAAGGTACTGCTTCCACCCATTTGGTAAAGTACTCAGTGGTCATTATGATAAATGTGTGTCAGCCTAAAAATGGGAGAGAGATCTTACCAATTAGATCCAAACCCCACTGAGAAAATGGCCAAGATTTTTGTATGTTCTGTAAGGTCTACGATGGCAGGTGCATAATATTAGCATGATGCTTATATTTGATGCACTTCCTAACATACATTGTGCAATCCTTCTCCATAGTGGGCCAATAATAGCCCATTCGAAAGATGTGCTTGATGATGGACATACCACTAAAATGGACATCGCATGTACCGTCATGATCTTGTGAGATTGCCCAAGTTGATTCTTTTAGCTTAAGGTATCGAAGGAGGATTCCATCATACCTATGACGATACAATATGTCTCCTATCAAGACATATTTAGTCACTTTCTTCTTGAATGCTATTTTTATGGTATGCAAGAATCCCTATGAGATTATTTCAAGTTTAAGGAAATCGTGTAATTGCGACATCCGATAGGAAACAACTTCAACTGACTAAACAAAATGTTCCCACTATAGTTTGACTTGTACAAAATTTTATTGTGAAATAACCTTATGGAGAATAGTGGTATCATTCTCTACAAGACCTTGAGAAAACAATGATCCCCAAGGCACCTTCTTCATAAAGTCTCTAGATCTGTAGAACCATTCTTGGGTTGATTCTATCTTAATCATGTGGAATTATTCTTTATTACCTTATGCCTCATGTCATATCATGTATTATGATAGTATTTTCACTTGAATGGTAGTGAAGTCAGCAGATTTTTTTTTAGGGATTAAAGATCCCAAAGATGCCATGGTATCTGTAAATCTGTTGGACATTTGAGGGATTGCCTTGATGTCATACCATTCTAGTTGGTCTAGGTAGGTGTCCACAATTTCTTTATATACCTTTAATATGGGACATATTCACTGATAGATCCCCATAACTTGATTAAAAATGAGCAATAGTCACCAAAGATATTCAATTTCTTGATCTTCATAGTGAGAATTTTTTGGAGACCCAAGATTAGGGCCTCGTATTTAGCATTTTTATTGGTGCAAGGAAAATTGAGTTTAAATGATAATAGCATTGGAGCACCTTGTGGCATGAAAAACATGATTCTTGCACCACCCCCTTGCTCGCATTTGGAACCATAAAAGAGCAAATATATATTTGCTTGATTATTAGGTTCTTCGAGTTTTGGTGACTCCGATAATGCAAAGACTACATCATCAAGGAGCTCTATTATGGGAGGTATATGATCCTAAAGAGGAGCCTCTGCTGGTTGATTTTCTATGACTTATCCCTTAATAAAATTTTGACTTATGAATTTTAGATAAAATTTCATCAATAGCATGATCCACTTTACGATACGTGTATTATGATATGTCTTGCTCATCGTGTACTACAAAGGATTTTTTTTTGATACTACATATGTTTTATGGCTCAACATGCAGTGGCACAACTTCTTCATTGCAAATACCACTACTAAGCATAGCTTTTCTACATATGCATATCATAGCTCATAGCTAAATAGAGTTCGGCTAATGTAATATATTACCTGTTCTTTGCCTTGCACATTCTTTTGGGCTAACATGGTTCCTAATGCAAAGTCAGTGGTAGATATATATAGAAATAATGGCACATCTAGTCTAGGTGGATCTAATACTGATAATGATGCTAGATATTATTTGATATTAGTGAAGGATTTTTTATAGTCTTCATCCTAGTTGAATGGGACCCCCTTGTGTACCAGTCGATTCATGGATCGATATTTATTTGATAATTGTGCAATGAATCGCTTTATGAAAGCTACTTTGCCTTGTAGGCTTCTTAGTTCCTTGATGTTTGTGGGGGGGAGAAATTTATAGAATATCCTTGAACATAACTGGGTCAACTTCAATCCCTTATTTAGAAATGATGAATCCCAAGAGTTTACATGAAGTTACGTGGAAGATGCACTTCTTGGGATTCAACCTGACATTATGCTCTATCAGACGATTGAAGACTTTTTTGAGAACCTCGATGTGCTCTATGTGCAACAATGACTTGGCCAATAATTCATCGATATAATATTCTAAGATCTTAAGCATGTAGTCATGAAATATATGCGACATAGCCCACTGATATGTGGCACCAATAGTTTTAAGACCTAATGGTATAACTTTGTAGTAAAATGTTCCCCATGGCATGGTGAAAGTGGTTTTATGCTAGTCTTCATGTTTAATCCAAATCTAATTGTAATCATAAAAACCATACATGAGAGAAAGCATATCGTGACTTGTACTTGCATCTACTAGAGCATCGATATTAGGCAACAAAAATGAAATACTTAGGTGTTACCTTATTGAGGTCTCTAAAATTCGTAGAAATGCAGATTCTTCCATCAGGTTTTCATATGGGTGCCATGTTTGATACCCATTCTAGATAGTCTATGGGGATTATAAATTCTACATCCAACAATTTTTATAGTTCATCTTTAACCATCAAATCGATGGTTGGATTCATATTCCTAAATTTTTTCTTTACTGGTTTCGTGGCGGGGTCCAACGAAAGGTTGTGAGTAACCAATTTTGTATCCAAACCCGGTATGTCCTTGTATGTACAATAAAAGATATATTTCTTTCAATAAAGGAATGAGGTTGGTATATTCCTCAAGCTATAATCTCTCTGAATTTAACCTTCCTTGAATTGGTGGGATCATCACTGATAGCCACTTCGAGGATTTCCTCTATTGACAAATGTGACCCCTCCTCAGGCTGGTGAGGTGTAGGGATCATATGGATGTCATCTACTGGGTTTAAAAGCTCCACTATATTAGGATTATCCTCAGCATGATAGATATCATATGCACAACCTGGTGCAAAATAAAATGGTTGCAGCATTTCTTCATTGTGAAAGAAATCTTTAGGCTCTAAGGGTGAATTGACGTGATCGAAATGAATGGCCTTAGGATTGAGGAACAAAGGTTTCAAAGGGTTTGATGGATTACAAAGTGGAGTGGTCAAATCAATGGAGACCATGTTAATGAAATGAAATAAATATCTAGGACCATGTGGATGCAACTCACTATCTCCATATTTCTCCCTGTACTCTAGATGTGGCTTAGGAAAAATGGGGATTACCAGGTTTGCTCTAGGAATGGCCATAAAAATTGGATCCTTAGGAGGAATTAATTGCCTTAAGTTGGAAGGACCAGGAAAATCCATATGGTATATCTCTTCCAAATTTATTGGTCTTCTTTGAACGAGAGGACCTAAGAACACCTCATGATAAATGGATTCCATATCGAAGGTTTCCTAAGATGATGCAAATGGTGAGGCCCTAGATAGGCCATATCTATCTCATATTTATAATCCTCATCCTCTGAGGATTGTTCACCATAATCTTATTTAGAATTTATTTTTGGTCCACCTTTATCTAATATGGATTCTGATTCACCCTCCTCAAAAGTGGCTTCTGATTCAGCTTTATTGTTGTATCATAATTCTGGGGTTCAATGCCAATATTGTCGGTATATATATGGTTTCTGACAAGCCAATCAATTTCTATAATATCATATGAACTAGCCTCTAATGAAATATTATCATGATAGACCAAGGGTGGTTCTATGGCAACCATGGTCATTAGCTAGTTAATCCTTTGAGAATATGAAGGGTTGGGATGATGGGTTTCTATCAACATCATCCCCCATGCTTAGGTTTAGGTGATCTAGAGATATAGCTAATAACTCATCCTAACTTCCTACATCATAATCCAATCTGAACCTATCATACAACAACTGATAGCATGGTTGATATGGATTTTGATGCTCTTTTTCAAATAAACCCAACCTGTAACCATGCCAATAGTAATGATCAAAATAGCGAAGGGTGAACTTTGGGTTATATAGATAATGAATGTTTACTACGAATTGTTTATCATCATCTTATTATATGGGTGAACGATCTACAAGTTGATCTAAACCTCCATATATAAAGTTAGTCTGATTAGGTGGCACCCCAAGTGGTACCACTATCCCAATAGGAAAGAGATGGGTTTGAGGCCTACCCATATCTTGTGCATATTCTATGATTGGTGTAAAAGTTACATTATGCACTAGGTACTTAGCTAAACTAGGATTGACTAAATGGATTATCATTTGTGGTACATATGACACTATTGAAGACACAGGAAAGGTAGGCTAAGGTACCTCCTCGACTATATTTTATGATTTTCCCTCCTCCATGGGATTTGGGATCTCAATAGTTGCAATGTTGGGGATTTTGTTACTCTTTTTCACCCAATATTGCCTTTATATGTTGGTCATTTCTAAGCCTTGTCGATGTCGTAGGCTTCGTAGAAGCAATTGTTGTATTTGAAGTTGTTCATGGTGTTGATGTTAAAGGACCGATGCACACTTCCATTGATTTACCTGCTAGATACTTGATAAGCGATGTAGGTCTAATATCCATATGCATTGATAGGAGGATGAAATATCCCAACAAATCCACTTTATTGACATACTTAAATGGCTCATCGTCAAAAGGAATGACATGCACTTATCTCTCGTGCACATATTTGACACATTGGTGCAATATTGAGGGGACGCATTGCATTTCTCTTATCCATGGATGGCCTAGGAGAATATTATATTACATAGCACCCTCAAGCACATGATACATCATAGGGATGGTTTTCAATCCAACCTAAATAGGAAGTATTATAGTGCCTACTATCGAGCACAACGCATCGTTGAATGCTCGCAATGTGAAATTTGAAGGCACAATATGCGATTTAGGTAATTTTAAATGTCCCAAGGCCTTCATGGTAATTATTTTTATCGATGATATTGTATCAATAAACACTCACTTGAATAGAGTGTGGTTTACACATGCGATGAGGTGAAGCGGTGGGTCCACTATTGCAGTGGAAACTATCTTAATTTCATGATCGTAGAACTGTATGATAGGTTTCTGGCACTACTGCACATGCCCCACAAAATTTTTGAAAGCTTTTGGATCTTGGGATTGTACTTCTATGGACCTTAAGATGTCCATTAGCATCTCACTGTGCTTAGGAGATTGTTGTATTATCTCATATATTGATAATTTTTTTGAAGTCGTTTGTAGACTCTAAATGAGTCTATTCCTTATCATCACCACTGGTCTTGTTGGTGGGCTTGGCAAGGGATTTTGCGCTAGCCTTTGTTGAGGCACAACTTGAATCTGAACTGGTGCTAGAGGAGGATCTAGTTGATTTTACCTCCTATTTCTAGTGACCACATTCACCATGTTGATAAATCCTTGCATAGGTGGTTCAGTATGCACTTGATTAACTTATTCAATGTTATTTCTTTACGGCTCATGATTTGGTAAGGGATTTTTGAATATTCCCATATCCTGGTTATTCAAAGCCAAAGGATTATCAATGATCACCACTCATTCCTATTGATCATGTTTTGTACCACATGTTTAAAACTATGGCACACTTCGATATCATACCCCTTTTGTCTATGGTATGGATAGTAATGATCTTCCCTATATCCTTTTGATTTAGGGCAATTAGGATCAAATAATTGAACTTCAATCAATATTATGGCCTTGGCCTTGCACAATTGATTTAATATCGATGTCATTGTCTTAAAAAATGGTGTAAATTAGCAAGAATGGTGTTGTTCTTTGTTCTTACCCTGATTTTTGTTTTTGCGTTAATTATATTGCATAAGGGGAGGTTGAGCTTGATAGTTTTTAGTTGTTAGCCCTTATCTCCATTCTGAAGGTTTAACACAACTTGATTCACATGCGCAGGCTTGGCCTGGTGATTCTAGTTCTTTGTGTTCTTGTTTATCTACTCCATTGGGAGTTTCAAGTCACCTTCTTGTAACTTGATATCCTCTATGAACTTAGCTTGTGCCAAAGCCTCTTCAAATGTTTGGTATTGATGCAGTTGTAATAAAAATAAGATGTATTTTATGCATATCTTGGTAAACATTCACATCAATTTAGTAGTGGGGATGGAGAATGGCATCTTAGCCATTAGCTACCCCCATATGTTACCAAATTATATGACTGGATCATCATAATATTGCTTTAAAGTAGTCAGTTCAGATAATTTGGTTTTCATCTTGATGCCAAAAGAAAAGCATTCAATAAATGCATTCGCTAGCTACTCGAATTTGGTTTTGTTATGCATTTTCAATTGATTAAAATATTCTAGGACTAGGATTGAAATGGTTATGAAATTTCTCAGTAACAAGCCATAGTTACCTTAAATATGGAAGAATAGATTCATGAAGCTCATCACATGCTCTTGCACATCTTCATCACCCTAGAAATTTTTTAGCTTAGGCATCTCAAAATGATTAGGATATGTCAGATTAGTAACTAAGGGACATAAAGGCTCATTGTGAATTCTATTCAGGGTAGGTTTTTGATAAGTTGTTCCCTATTTCTCAATGGCTTTTACCTTTTCAACCAAATATTTGTACACTTGAGAGGATAAAATTTCCTCTTCTCTAATGGGTCTCTACGGAGCTATCGGAGGTAGATTATTTTTAGGTCGAGGTGGAGGATTTGGCTCATCATCCACATCTACAAGGAATATTTTGGGATATTTCTGATCTTGCCCATCTCCCTCTAATTTTTTGTATTGGTTATGCCCATGTTTTTCTAGTGCTTGGCATTGTTGTGTATGTTGGTTCATACGATGAGTACAGTTCTCAACTTGTTTAGGGTGTAGTTTTGGCTGCAATGTAGTACATATTTGGTTGCATTCCCTATACTCACTACAAGGAGGTAGATTAGCCCGATCTAGTCTATCCTCTCTCTCTCTTCATACTCCTTTTGATAAAGGATACGTTGTTCTTGTAAGCACTGGTCATATAACCATTTCCTAAGAAATATTTGATGCTGAGAGTCCTCGTGATTGAGGTGCTCATGCTCTGCACGCACATCTTCCAACCGGTCTTGGAATATGTATTGTCTCTGTTTTGAATCCATCCTATGTGATCGATCTATTAGATAAGCTATATGATACCTCTAACTTTGTATCTTTGTTTGAGGAGCCTTATTAGTATAAGCTCCAATAGATTTATCTACCACACTCTTGCATTTGTTTGTGTAGATGGTATTTGTGTTATGTTGTAGTTTGTTTTCTATGCCTGCATGTGTAGATGGGATGCATGCACTACAGGAGCACTTTGAGCATTCTCCTAGTTCATGTGTGTGCCTTTGTATATCCTCACTATGTGAGCTCTATGAGTGAGAGTGAGCAGTAGATATCCTATACCCTAGTCTTCCTAAAACTTGGTCTAGTCCATTGAGATGACTAGTCCTCCAGGGTTTATTGGGATGTGTGCCATTGACTCCAATAGTGGTAAGATCTATTGTGAACCTTCCAGGTTCATTATGATTTTCTTACCCTTGATTGGGTGGGTATTCTCTATGCCTATCATGTGACGATGGGGGTCTTGAGCCACCCTAAGTTTTGTTACATGAGGAATATGTATTGCATCCTCTAACTAGGGTATTTTGGTGAGAACTCCCATGTGTCGAGTTGTCACCTCTAATGCTAGTCGAACAATGTTTGAAAAAATTCTATGTAGGAGTCTCAAGCTCATGATTTTGCATGTGGTTTGGAGCTTATGTATCTTCCTTAGATGTGTGTTGAGGGTGGCCTCTCTGTGTATTAACCATGATGTGAACTTATCTCATATGTAATTTTTAGAGAATACAAAGTATACAAGGATGTTTATCTCTTTTAAAAGTTCTTTGTGAATCCTAAAACTATTTAGTGTGTTTTGGTTTTTTGAGTATATAAAAAAAGTATCATATTTTTTTGCAATTTATTGATGATATTCTTAGACAGTTTGAGGGTTTTCATCTATATACTCATAGTGACATAACCCAGTAATGACATTTAGGTAGTATTTCCCTTGAGATATGGAGATGAAATCCATAATTGAACAAGGAGTATAGATACTATTGACTCTCACCCAACACAGTGTGATCAGTGATACACCCTTTTTGAAGAGGAGTGCATACTATTTTTCATGGATAGGATAGCTCTTGAATTGGCCTTGACCACATTCAAGTCTCGATAGTACAATTTAAAATGAGCCAACCAAGTGGTAATGACATCCACTATTGGTCTCGATCAATGGGTTGTATGTGAGAGCCCAACGCCACTGATATTTAAGTGAAACATGGTGTGTGTGGGTTTTTTTTAATTTTGCATAAAGTAAAAATGCATCAAAGAGCACTCATGATCATTTCCTACATGCCTATAAAAAGGATATTTTATTTTCAAAAATATGCAATGCTAAATGCTTTTTCACTTCATAGAATGCAATGCAAAATTTGAATGATATTATCCTTTGGATAGGCCCCAAGAAAGCAGGCAACAAACTCGATTGGTAGACAAAAAATCAACTAAGAATCTTAGTTTTTGTTGACAACAATAGCTAATAGAACTGGTTGTTGTTGTTAGCAGTAGCTAGCAACAGATTAAAAAATTTATTGTATTTTTCCCTTAAATTTTACAATGTGGCTTCATTAGAGCTTAAATGTAGAGAAAAACACAGAAGAGGATACCTACCTATAAATCTTCATCCAAAGTAAAAACAGGTTGCTTACTACTTTTTTTAGTTTTCTATTAGTCGTTGTTGCTCAGCATGGCTAGGATGCTAGTCGTTTTTGTCAACCGCAGCTGAGACTGTGGGCCGCTACTGTCAAATGTGACTGATACTCGCACACAAAAAATAGATAAAATCAGCAAAAGAAATAAAAAATGTGGGGTTACCTCCATGATCACCACTGTATAAAGGCTTAAATAGCGTATATCTACACTATTGCAACATTATAAGAAAATTTAAAAGATACAACATATATGAAACCAAATTTAAAATAAAGTGAGCCTCCTTTGTATTAATCAATGGTGAAATAGGTTACATATACGTCCCTCTCAGGGATACCAAGTGATACATGTTTACAATGGTGTTAAAGCCCCTAAAAATGGATGATATAATCTAAGGGCTCCTTAGGTCTCCACCAAATTGGCATGAGGGCAGGGTTATGCATAGCGGAGAAACTTCACCATTTGGGTAAAAAAAATCATTTTCAAAAATTCAAATTTGTGAAATTTCCGAGACCCGGACGTTGGCCATTTTGCCAAAAATTTTGGGAAAAAATAAATTTTAGGTGTCGGTTAGCCATCCTTTGATGAGAGTATCATGAATATTTTGAAAAATTCGCAAGTAATCCCACCTAAATAAAGTTCCCTTTTCGCCCTAAAATTTTAAAATTTATAAATTATCCCGCCAAACTCGCCAAGTATACCTCTATATATAATTAACACCCCAGGTATACATTTTTATTTTTAGACCGTGTTCTATACCCGATAAATATATTTTCATTTTCTATGATTGACCGTATCCAATTCTGCAACCGGACGGAACTATTTCGACAACCAGATTGGTTTCTACAACCTACCATTTGAAACCACTTCTGCAATCGGAAGGACAACTTTAACATCTGGATCCTATTCTGCAACCGTCTGGAGCAATTTCTGCAACAGGAACCTCCTCTGCAACCGAACGGAACCACATCTGCAATCGGAACCTGTTCTACAACCGTCCCAAACCACTTGTACAACCATAACCTGTCGTGCACCCAGACGGAACCACTTTTCAACCGAAACCTGTCATGCACCCAGACGGAACCACTTTTCAGCTAGAACCTATCGTGCACCCGGATGGAACAAAGCTCTGCAACCGGAACATTTTTAACCGGTAAACTCAAATCTCAAATATCATTTTTAACCGATTATTTTAGGAGTTATTTCAACTAATATCATCAAATGATGGTCGATTTTGTGAGACGTGTTTAGATAGCGTGAATTAAGGTTACATGTTTTCCTTGCTAAATAAGTCCCCATCATCTATGATCTGTGTTTATGTAGATAGCGTGAATTAAGGTTATATCTCTGCAATCGACCGTATCCAATTCTGCAACCGGACGTAACAACTTCTATAGCAGGAACCTCCTCTACAGCCGGATGGAACCACTTCTGTAGTCGAAACCTGTCGTTCAACTGGACGGGACCACTTTTTACCCGGATCTTATCCTGCATTCGGCTAGAACCAGTTCTGTAACCGAAATATTTTTAACTGGATCCTAGACCGCAGTGGACCTCTTTTCACACCAGGTTCTCTGTCACTGCTTTGTTTGCCATATTTTTCTTTATTTTGCCATGTTCTACATGTTTTTCTTTATTTAATGATTTTTCAATCCTGTCCACACCAATATCGGAGCCCTCTTCTACATCTGGAATGTCATTGCTCTGTTCCCATGTTTTTCTCTATTTTGCCATGTTCTGAATGTTTTAAAACTCTTTGATTCTTAGTTTCAATTCAGATCTTTTTTCCTTGCTAAGATTATACATGAGTAAATGCTTTGGTTCTCTAAAGACATATTGATGCTCTTTTTCCCAGTTAAAGTGCTTTCACCAGAAAATGAACCAATGGCATAAACTGATAAAATCACAATAAAGAATGGCAGGAAAAAAGTATGTATAATCTACCACCCAAATAATTGTTTATTCTATTTACAATATTATCTTAAGGCCTCCAAAAAGTACACCCTCTCTAACATTTTATTTTTCATAACAAGTAAAATGTCACCCAGTGATGGAAAGAAGGGCACCAAATCTTCTTCTAAAAAGAGTATCCTCAAATATTTTAGCCAGACTTCGAAATGCAACAAGCCAACGACATCCATGCAAATTCAAGGTACAAATGATTTTTGTCTTCCCAGTATGTGCTTGATTGACGATTTGAATATTTTTTTGTAAATTTTTTTATCCAAGAATGATAAAAAATATTATGGTATGCTACTATGCAGAATACCCTATCGATCCTGATATGCCTCCACTTGAAGATATTCCCCAACAAGAGATGCCTTTTATTGAAAATCCCCTTGAAAATGACATCCAACAAACACTTGAAGACAACACGCAAAATGACATCACAATTGAAAATGAAAGTGATAAATCAAAATCATTACAAGCTTCAATTGAATCTTCAACCAAAAATTATAAAAAAAAGAAAAGTGTCTCTCTGGATACTTGGAAGGGGATTTAGGAAAGAATGGGTAGAAATATTTCCCTGGCTAGAGCCTGTCATGACTGAGGATAACCAAATCGATGAAAAAGAATGTAGATGCAAAATTTGCAGTTGGAGACTTGGTAAGGATCATAGGCTTCAAAACAAGATTGATACAATTGAAAAACATGCTGGAAAATCTTATGTAAAAGTTATAAAAAGTAATGGTGAAGTTAGTAAAGAAGTTAAGTGGAAGGATGCATCAGAATGTATGCATTTAAGATATGCTATAGAATATGACAATCACTTAAAGCAACAACAATCTCTTGTTGAGAAAGGTGGAACAATTGGAGCCCAATTTCATAAAATACAGAAGACTATTTTAGCTTCAAAAAGTATGCAGTTTGTCGTTGTTTACAATATTCTCAAGAAAGGTAGACCAATGTCCAATTTTGTTGATTATAAGCAGCTATTACACATTTTTAATGTGCAAAACCTTCCTAGTTCTCATTGGTCAGACCGAAGTGGTTGGGAAATGGTAAAATGTTTATCTTTGGTTGAGAAAGAAGACCTAAGGGAGCAAGTAAAACTTGCCAAATTCATTTCACTTTCTATTGATGAGGTAACCGCTGTGGATAACACATCTTGGATTTGCATGCATGTGTACACATTTCAAAATCATATAAGAAGGCCTATTTTGTTGGGATTACATAAGATGTTGGAAAGTTCAAATGCAGAAAATATTTATAATGTTGTTGTGAAAAGT
Source organism: Wollemia nobilis (assembly GCA_028583015.1). NCBI lineage: Eukaryota > Viridiplantae > Streptophyta > Pinopsida > Araucariales > Araucariaceae > Wollemia > Wollemia nobilis. The sequence continues at coordinate 1,890,358 of JAQPPZ010017247.1, forward strand.
TTAAAGAATATTGCGGGAATGAATGATATAGACATAGCAACAAAGTTAATTTGCATTGGAGCTGATGGAGCTGCTATTATGCAAGGTCACAGGTCTGGTCTTTGTGTTCGACTCCAAACCACAGTTGCCCCATATATGATCCCCATTCACTGTATGGCTCATAGAGTTAATCTTGCATATAAAATTGTGAGCACATTTTCAAATGTTGCTAAAGTAGAAAACCTTATTCGTGATATTCATTCTTATTTCTCATTAAGTCCCAAAATATTTGTAGAGTTTCAGTAGTTTGCACTAGGAGTTACAGAAGGCAAAAAATTGTTAAAAGATGTGGATACAAGATGGATTTCACTGTATCAACCTGCTCAGAGAGTTTTGGTAGAATATCAATCATTGACTGGGTTTATGCATGCAAATCGTAGAATAGTTGATAAGGCAAAAGATATGTTGTTCCGTTTGACTGACTTGGAAACACTTTTGACCTTATGTGGTATTCTTCCAATGTTAAAAGAAATGAACAGATTAATTAATCTTGCACAAGAGAGATCCATCTATATCATTGATTTTATGAGGATGAGAAAACAAATATGCATGCTTCTTGATACATTATATGTGTCTAATGTTGATTTTACAGAACCTGTATTTGATAGTTGGAATACATTGATAAACGTGAACAATCCAAAAAGCTTCTTGAAGTTTGACATCAATGATCATATTTGTATTAATGTTCATGAAAAGATGATACCTGTTTATTGTTTTGAAAGGCAATCAAGTATAGTTGTGGAATATTTTGAAGAAGTTCCTGTAACACACAATAGATTTCATGTTGTAATACAGAAAACAAAGAGTAATTTGTCAAATATAGCAAAATATTTGACAGGTGAGATAAGAGAACGGTTTCAGAGAGATGAGTTGCTCGAGTCCATGGGTGTGGTTAACCCCATGTTTTGGGGACCTTGTACTGAATACAATTCTGCAAATGAGTTGTTTATTAAATATATGGGTAACCTCATTGACCATTTTAGTAAGAGTGTGGAAGTCAATGGTGTTGAAATTAAAGGTATACTCAACAGTGATCTTTTGAAAGAACAATCATCGCATTTTGGAAGAACAATGGTAGTGCAAACATCACTTATGACAGGTGTCCATGAGATTGGTTCCACTACACGTTTGTGGCAAAAATTGTATCCAAGCACAGTCTTAAAAGATACAATAAGTGAATACTTTCATTTATATGAATTATGTGAAACAATGATTTTGGGGTCAATCGAAGATGAAAGAGTTTTCAGTGCACTTTCTTTTGTTAAATCTAAACTCCGCAATAGACTCGACAATAATTTAGAAAATTGTTTAAGAATTTATGTGTCTTCATATCAGTTGGATACATTTTTGTATGACAGAGCATTGGAACATTGGAGTTCCTTGGTAGACAGAAGAGGAACGTCGAATACGATCGATAACGACGATGTTGATGCTTTCAGTGATCAGATGGTGGAGACACAGATTTTTGCTATGCTTCATAATGATTCTGGACAAGCTGATATGTTTCAGCTTCCATAGTGATAATTTTCCATGATTTCATTGACAATGATAAACACGAATTGATTTGATAGCAGATTTCTCAATATTGTTCCAGATTTATATGATTTCAAAGAATTGTTGTTTTAAATCACATTATTGTTGTAAAATTACATGGCTTATATCATTTTTGTAGATTGTAAAATTGTATGTTTATGTCTTAGTGTCTCAACTCTCATTTCATTGACAATGATAAACACGAATTGATTTGATAGCAGATTTCTCAATATTATTCTAGATTTATATGATTTCAAAGAATTATTGTTTTAAATCACATTATTGTTTTAAAATTACATGGCTTATATCATTTTTGTAGATTGTAAAATTGTATGTTTATGTCTTAGTGTCTCAACTCTCATTTCATTGACAATGATAAACACGAATTGATTTGATAGCAGATTTCTCAATATTATTCCAGATTTATATATTTTTTCAATCACATTATTGTTTTAAAATTACATGGCTTATATCATTTTTGTAGATTGTAAAATTGTATGTTTATGTCTTAGTGTCTCAACTCTCATTTCATTGACAATGATAAACCCATATATTACATAATATTTTCAAACTCAAATATTACATAACATTTTCAAACCCAAATTAGATATTGCAGTCTTTTTTAAAATTTCAAACAAAAATTACATTACATTTTCAAACAAAAAATTTCATAGTAACTAGTTCAAAAAGACATATATTACATCGTTCAAACATTTTTAAACCCAAATATTACATAACATTTTCAAACTCAAATATTACATAACATTTTCAAACCAAAATTAGATATTTCATTTATTAACTAGTTCAAAAAATATATTACATCATCAATTTTTAAACCTCAATATTACATAACATTTTCAACATAAAAAAAAATATATTACATCGTTCAAACATTTTTAAACCAAAATATTACATAACATTTTCAAACTCAAATATTACATAACATTTTCAAACCCAAATTAATATAACAAACTCAAAAAACAAAACTACAAATAACATCTCAAAATTTTTAAACTCAAATATTACATAACATTTTCAAACAAATACATAACACAAACATTCAAAAAACAAAAAAAAACAAAATTACATACATTTTCAAAAAAAAATTTCATATTAACTAGTTCAAAAAGAAATATATTACATCGTTCAAACATTTTTAAACCCCAATATTACATAACATTTTCAAACAAAAAAAATTTCATATTAACTAGTTCAAAAAGAAATATATTACATCGTTCAAACATTTTTAAACCCAAATATCACATAACATTTTCAAACAGAAATTAAATATTGCAGTCTTTTAAAAATATTTTCCAACTCAAGTCTCAAATATTACATACCAATTTCAAACAAAAATTACATATTGCAGTCTTTTAAAAATATTTTCAACATTTTCAATCATTTGATTGGTGCTTGGATGCTTCACTAGTGGTTGGAGTTGCCGTTTCTTTTCCTTTATCAGCTTCTGTGACACTCTCTTATGGCAGTGCTCCAACTCTAACAAGGTTGTCACGTACTTTCACAATACTTGACACACATGTTGCTTCTTCTTTGTTTGGATCTTCAAGTATTGTTGGAAGCGATTCTTTCATTTTCTCAAGCACCTTATCCGGATCTTCTTGCAGCTTCTCTTTGATGTATTTTTTTAAACGATTGTTTTCTAAAACCTTTGCCTGCATTTTTTTTCATTTCCATTGATTTCATCAAACATGTCTTTGTTGTATGAATATTGACATCCATGCTCTTAACCTGTGTTTTCAAATTTTCAAAATTTGACTACAAAAACAAATTGAAAACTTAATTCGAAAGGGATATATTGAAATTATTACAAATTTTCTAGAAATATAAAAATTTAACTGCAATAGAAAATTGAAATACATATAACTTTTTTACCTCAACCAATTCTCTTGTAGTCTCAGCAACTGCAACCCTGTCCTTATCAGAAGCCCATTGGTTGTAAAATGCTTGGGCTTCAGCATTAACATTCTCCAATCTACCAACAACAACATTTAACACATCATCATCATAAGTAAAATCGGATTTAACTATTCCTGATGTAGCCTGTTTTAGCAGGCCATCAAGCTTTTTAGGTTCATATTTGACCAAAGAATAAATAGATTCCCTTTTTTCATAATTTTTATATCGGGCATTAATTTCCCTAATAAGGACCTTTGCTCGATATTCCCATTCTTTCAACTCCTACAAATATTTCAACACAAACTCCTTAATTGTTGACTCGGTACTTTCAGCCAATGAAACATTTTCATTAAAATTGACAACATCATCCTCAGTTTGAGGACCCTGAGGATGAGGGTTGTCTCCTTGAGTGGGTGGTATTGATGTCTGCTCAACTGTAGGGGCTTCTTCTTCTTGTGCTATATCTTTAAGCACATATGTTGCCTTGAAGCCTACAATGTTGCCCTACAAAAGGAAATCCTCATCAAGTGGAATATTATCCAATCCCTATCCAGAACATTCTGGTGCTTGTGAATTTGTAGAAAATGTAAATTGAGACCATCCATACCCAAAACTTGTTGTTGGCATGTGTGATCTCTATGGGTGTGAAAACCCACGCCCAAAACTTCATGTAGTGCCCTGTGATCTCTATGAAAACAATCATTTTCCAACACCGACTTGCCCTCGCATAGGCATTGTCGAGGCGGTGCCTATTGCTGATTTGGTGGAAGTGGTGGTTGTGGTGAAACCGGTGAGTGTGATGCATGTGGAGGTGGTGGCGGCATATGCCCTCTAACTTGTGATGTTACTAGTTGAACATGAGAATCAACTGAAAATAGTCAAAAATATTTTGTTAGAATTCTTCTTAAAATAAAAAATATCTTAATTTAAATTAACTACACATAGATTTACCTGAAGATGATGAAATGTGCTGCAATTGTCCTGCATTGGGGGAGGGGTTGGCCACACTAGATTCGGCTTGCACATTTTGTGCATACCTAGGTGTACGAGAAACCCCAGGAGTAGTTGCTTGCCTAGAATATTTGTGTGACCTCTACATAGGACCAAGTGTTGCTTTTGAGCCCGTGTCTTTAGAATCACCTGTTTGTTCCAGCCTGTGACCCCTAGTGGCAGCAATCTATTTACTCCTTGTATTGTATGCCTTCTCCTACATATAGATGAAAAGAAAAATTAAAAAAGGGAATGTGGTAAACTATAAAATAGTATGTCAAGGACAATGATGTAGTTATTACCTTCAATTCCTCTGCTGACATGGCAATAGACTGTAGTGTTGCATGCACTACAGTTGGTACAGGAGTAGTCAACAAATTATGAAAACACTCAAAATATAAAGCTAAAAGAAAATTTACAGTGCCCACAATGGGCTGAGTCTTGTTGGTTGCCAGTTGGACCGTGTGCAACTCGGACCTGATTCGATCCGAAATATAAGTGCACCAATCGAACTTTTGATTTTTCTCAGACTTAACAATATAAGCAAGTGCCCAAAATGGAATTTTCGGTCTTCCCATCAGAATAAGTCTGGCCTAGAAAAATTCGATAATGGCCTTCAAAGTTTGATGGTTCACATCGTTGATTGATAAACCTCTTTTTGATTTGGTAGTAGAAGCTGCATAAACAAAATTAGATGTCAATTTACAAATTTGAAACATTGAAAATTAATAAAATATAATTAACAAGATTTATACCTGCCAAATATTTTGATGAAAGACCATACTTGCTTTCGAGGTGTGCTTTGTCATCTGGAGAAAGTTGCAACCTCATCGACACTTGAGTAAAACCAATGAATGGAAGACCTGTCAATCTATGAATATCTCCAGGGGTGATGTTGATTACCAGATTTCTATTTCATACTTTAAGGTTCACTATAGCCATGTTGTGGTCATAACCAGATATAATATGTTGTAGGAGAACTTTATATATTCTAAATTGTGGTATGGAAACGAGGTTTGATAAACTTGCATTATTGATCCACTAAAAGTTCATCCCTAGAGTTGTTATCAGATCTGAAATCAAAGTGCATGAAAAATTCTTGAATTTTGGTACGATTGTGGAAGAGGTATCCATCGCAAGAAGTTGGAAGTCAAAGAAAAAGGATTGGGAATCGAAATGGAAAGGTTGATCGAAAAGGTTAGCTCTGGTTGTAGTAGACGTAGAAAGGAAATGGAAAAAATGATAGTTGATGCCCTTTTATAGATTGAGAAATAGGGTTGACACGTGGCAGCATCGTATTGGACATGCGGTGTTGTTGATTGAACGTGTGACACGTGGTAGATGAACCTTTCTGCATCCGATACAATGTAGTACCAGATTCTATTCTGCATTCGATCGATGCCCAGATCATATTGTGCACCCAATTTGAGATCAGGTCAAATTATGCACCCGATTGGTGATCGGATCTGAGTATGTATCCGATCCAAAACTGGAGCATATTATACATCCGATCAAATACCGGATCATAATATGCATCCGATCGATAGCCAGATCATTTTATGCTACCGATCGACAATCGAATTATTGTATGCATCCAGTAGGCGGTCGGACCAGACTATGCATCCGATCGTGATCGGATAGTATGATGCATCCGATCCATAACCGGATGCATAATATGATCCGGTCCATTATCGGATGCATAATATGATCCGATTATAGATCTCATCTTATGCACCTAACGATCATATTATGCATCCAGTCTGAGATCAAATCATATTATGCATCCGATTACAAATCGGATCATATTATGCATCCGATCTGTAACCGGATGCATAATATGATCCGATCTATAACCGGATCATATTATGCATCCGATTATAGACCGGATCATATTATGCATCCGGTCTGAGCCTAGATTAATATTTGGAAAGTGTCTTATGTCGCCAAACTCCTTTCTCACCTGGTCCGATCAGAACTTTGAATTTCACCATTTTTTACCAAATTTTTTTTAAAATTTGAGGTAATTCGCCATGCCATCATACATGCAGTTTTCCAGGATTCATCGAGTTTTCATAATATATTAGCCATTTTTTTACAAGTACCTTTTGGGTCCTACCTCTTATGCATAACCCCGCATGAGGGCTTACTAGGATGCCTCATTATCCATTGTCAAGAGGAATGATGTTGAAGAGTGTTTTGAATCTTTGAAGGATCTGTTACCTGTGTACAAGAAACAACAAAACACATAAAATGCATATGAATCCTCGCATGATGAGGCTATTATCCAAGAAATGCAAATAATGAAGCAAATACTTGAAAAAATCATAAAATGTGAGAAGATGCTTATAAAATTGTCAAATCGGTGTAAAGCATGGCTTGAAACATGTAAATATAGCTAAACTTGCATGAAATCTGAGGTATTAAGCATAAAAGAAGTTAATCTATGAAATCTTGTGAAAAGAGAGCATGTATGACATAAACAAAGGTAAAGGTACCTAATATGTTGTTAATTAGCCATAGAAACTATTAGAATAAGACTAATCTATGCTATATTAACTTAATTACATAATCAAGAAAGGAAATCTATGGCTAAAATGGAAGAATGAGAGCATAAAACCCTAGTTGTGGGTGCTCAGAGCAGCTATCTTTTTTAGCCATAGTTGACATCCATAGCTAAGCCTATGGTCCTTTGTTGACAATAGCAACAATGACAAAAGACTTCTTTCTTCTAAAACCAGGGTTGGGAATGCTCAAATCCTCCATGTAATTGATGATCAAGGGTAACCTTCATGTCCAAACATAGATTGACAATTGAAATTGCTTGAATTCATGTCAAATATGTGTGGAATGGTAAGGTTTGCTTCTCAATACATTGAAAGCTCCATTGTTGCAAAGCTTTGTGTTAAACTGAAATCTGGCAACATCTCCTTACTCTTCAAATATTGAAATTGGCTCTCTAGTTTAACAGGGCTTCGCTACAATAAAATTGAGATCCTTTTGGCCTCTTTCAGGGGTCTATAAATAGACTCCTCAATCCCAATATTAGCTTCTCAAGGAATCCAAGATAAAGAAATGCTAGGCTGGGGTAGTTGGATGGAACCTTCTAGAGGATTCACATTCCATAACTACTTGAATTGGTTGTAAATGTCATTGGAACAACCAATTTTTCTCAGCTCAGGAGGCCAATATAGTTACAAGGCTAGTCGTTGTTTCTTAGCATGGCTAGGACCCTAGTTGCAGTTGTCAACCATGACTGATATCTTAGTTGTTGATGTCATCAATGGCTAAGGCTTAATAGATCTAATATGCCTAAAATGAGTGGTTAGAACCACTACTTAGCCTTGGGAGGGTCCAAGATCATTCATATAGTCTACAAAGGTGCCCACATGAGTAGTCTCCTAAACATGATGTGTTTTAGGTGTCTACACAAACTGTGGTCATCTCACTTTGAGACGGTTGCCAAACCATGGCCATCTTAACCTAATATGGTCACCAAAAGCAATGCTTAAAAATAAAAAGGTGCATAACTGGAAGCCAAAACTCTTAGTTTACCCCACGCATGACCCCATGAAAAGTATTAAGTGCCCCGCAAGGGCCAAAATAGGAAAAATACATGCAATTATTAATCGCATGATATTTCAAAGATAAGCATTCACTTTTCTTAATGCAAACTGCCTCTTTGCTTTTTCATGTAGGGTGATTTTGCCATTTTTATATTACCTTTGAGAAGTCTATAAAATGGTACTCACCCCTCCAATTTGAAACCCTTATAAACTTGATTTTTGATTTCTTGTGCAAATTTTTTAAAATCCATAAGCTTTTGAATTTGTGCAATGAAGTGCTACCAAATTAAATTCTCAATTCTTAAAGCAAAGAAGTATTGTCCCTTTTGATCCTCTAAGCCACCCTATTGTTGAAAGTCATGCTATCAGTCTGCTAAACAATATTGGAAGTTGTGCTCTTGTCTTTCATGCAATCGAATACCTGTTGGAACAAAATCCGCCTTCGGTTAATAGTGTTGCACCTTAGACTTTGCCAACATTGAATAGACAGACCTTGCTTGAGATCATCTGTCTAATCTCTAGAGAAGGCTGGTTCCTTTGAGTTTTTTAGAGAAAATGGAAACAAGAGATAAGGGAAATATAGCCAAAGCTAGAACTTTTCTCATGGTACAGATTAGAAAACAACTAAAAAATGATGATGCAGATTACTATCTTCATAGTTTCTTTATATCTTCCTATAGAAAACATGAATTCTTGAGTGCGATTTTAATGTTCATCTAAATACATGTAAATATATTTAATATTCAACTCTAGAAATAAGGTTTATACATGCACAATTCATATTTCAGAATAGATACATTATAAAGTTTAAAATGAATAAAATTTAAATACTAGATACATACACTCGCATATAGAATTTCAAAATCCAGGGGAAGAATATCTCTTATTGCTTGTAATCCAGTAACATGTACATCAAGTCTGTAAACATCCAAGAGTCGACCCTTCTCATCATCGACTCACTCCTATTTATACCCTAAAAAGAGTATTTTCTACTATGTACATTTAATTTTCTCAATCAATTACAAGTAATTATCTACAGTTTCTAAGAATATACAACGAATTTCTTGCAGATTAGATAGATTTCCTTCTGGCTAAATTCAGATGAGCTTGTTATTCTGCAATCATCCAGTGGACCTGCCATGTTATAATCAACTAACCATTCTTTAGAAATCAGCACATGATGTCAGTGCATGCCCCAGTTGCCAAAAATATACTCTGTTTCTCTGCTTGTCTACCCTTCTTGAGTCGCAAAAATGCAACATGTTGCAAAATCGTGACATTTCTATGTCTTCATCCTGATTCTTCTTTTTGCATCGTGAAAATTGACCATGTCACAAAATCGTGACACTTCCGCCTCCTTAGCTCTTTGTCTTGGTTTTGACCACGAAAACATGACATGTCACGAAATCGCGACACTTTCACCTCCTTGCTCTCTCTTGTTCCTTTTGGCCATGAAAAAGGGACATGTTGCAAAAAAGGGACATTTTGTGAAATCGTGATACTTTTAGTCTCTTTAGCATTTTTGCTATTCTTCTGGCGAAAATAAGCCATGTCACGAAATCGTGACATTCTCCCTGACTTCTACCCTTTTATTGATGGACTTGGCGAAAAATGGGCAACGTCGCAAAATTGCGACTTTTTCCTCTGCTTTCCCTCTACGCTATTTTTTGCCGTGAAAACTCGACATGTCACGAAATCGTGACACTTTTCTTCCTTAGTGTATTTTACTTTTTCTTTGTTCTTTAGCATATGGGCTACTTCGGTCTTCTTTGAAAATATGCAAAAAATGTGCATCAGCCATTTTTTTTAGTTAGTCACTTTTTGACTAACATTCTTGGCAACTTTCAGGGAATTTTTTTCTTGTAAAAATAAATAGAAACCAGGCCTTCATCCATTGGGAAACAGAGTCACCAACATAGTTGCAAAAAGTAAAATTTCAAGTGAAAAAGCAAAGATAAAAGAAAAAGAATGCACTTTGGAATATAAGTGATCTTTACCTTATCAAAAAAAAATTCTACCGCTTAGTGACTTAACTTTTTTCTGAGGAACATAAAAGATTCAATTCTAAGAGTTGGTCCCGACTACGGTCGCTAGTTTTTGACCCTGATGTTTAGATATTCTAATTTTTTCCATTGTTGTAATTACCTCTTGATAAGTTTTGCAAACTTGGTTCCAGTCTACATCTTCTAAATTAGAGGAATCAATGAAAATTTGATATATATACTGTAACTCCTCCACTTTATCATAAGAAATGATCCTTTGCCTTAAAATTAGTTCTTGTAAATAGGCTTTAATCTGTGTCAGCATCTGGATCATCTCCATGACCTGTGTTTATTCTATAGGTTCCTTCCAATCGTCTATGGCTGTTTCATCCTCAAAAAAAGATTTTATTGATGCTGAAAGGACCTCTTCCTTCAACACTTTTGAACCATCATCCCAGAGGTAAGGAAGCCCATTATGGATATCCAAATCAAGGTTTTGGAGCAACCCTTTCGCTTCATCTTCAAGCTCCTGTAGAAACTTATTTCCCTGTGCTATCAATTTAAACTTTCTAAAAAAGTTCTTTGCTACGATTTTAGCTTGAGAACAGGCTTTGCTTCTGAGCTTGGCTTCCATGCTTCCTGGCATCTTTTCTGAAAAAATCTAAATTTTAGTAGTTGCATCTTCTCTTTTAAATAAAAATACTTTGGCATCTCCAAATTCCTATTTTACTACTTCAGTAGTTTCCTTTACTTTAGCTAAATACAATAATAAAGGTCTAGCCTTGAATACTCAAGATAACAAATCTTTTAACAATTATTTCCTCATTTTCTTTACTTTATCCTTTGAAAATCTGAAAGAAGCATTTTGTTGTTCTACCAACTGTTGTTGTAGATTTTGTATCTGTGTATTCAATGCTTGAATATGAGATTCTGCCACACTCAATTTTTCTTTACATTTTGCCACTTCATTGGTAGCAGCACTGAATTTACCCTCCCATTTTTTAGCTTCCAGAGTAAAAGCCTTCTCTGTTGTTTTTTGTTCTTTCACCACAGTCTCTAATTCCTTCCTTTTCTCCTTTTCCTTTAAAAACATTTCTTGATAATGTCCTCCTTGTAAGAATATGGTCCCAAAATGTGCTTGGGATTTCACGCACTCATCTTGCATAGGTAGTTGAGATATATCTTCATTTATCTCTTCTGCTTGGTAATCTTCCACAGTCATTTCTCCCTTTGATTTCTTAGTAATAGGGGTTAACTTCAACTTCTTCCTCTACATACTAGCTGGGTCTAAAGCACTGATTTCTCTTACAGTAGCCGGTGCTTTAGAATCCTCATCTAAATGTGAATTCCACCAATCTAAATCATTCCTGCTTACTCTTTTCAGATTTTCAATCTTGGCCATGGTGGAGTGTGACTCAGTTCCTTGAGAAGTTGTAACTCCAGCCACCGGGATGTCAATGTTGGGGAGAAAAGGAATGGGAGCAACTACGGATCCAACATTTAGCAGATTATGGGAATATGTTGCCATTTCTAGGAGAACAAGGTAATTTTTTGGCAAGAACATTATACTTTTGTTGATTTTAGAAAAGGAGGGAGAATTACAATGGGAATGAATAGGAGAATGAGAAGAAGAAAGTAAATAAAACATACCTGTTTCTGGCTGGATTTGTTGTTGGTGTTCTTCTTCTTCTTCATGTTCACTGATGATCATTTCTTCACTCTGCGCTTTGTCTTTATCAGGAGTTTTATTTCCCTCATCACTGTCGTCCAAGTTCATAATTTGTTTCTCCTGCTGCTGTCCTACCGTCAGGATTTCTTTTTTAACTAAAATTTATTTTTTATTTTCACTATTTTGGCTCTCTTGAGACGAACTGGGTGGGTCGTGTGATACTTCCTTATGTGAATTTTCATGCTTAACTTCCTGAGTATCTGCATCAATGTTTTCTTTAGTCATATGGTCTTGTTCACCTTCTTGAGTCTTTTTCCCTGAGTTGTCTTCTATATCTTGAGGCTCTTGACCACTAGAATAAGTTTGAATAATATTCTTGTCTATTCTTCTATCAGCCATCATTTTCAATTTTCTCATTCTTTTTGCTACGGGTTCATCAAATTTTGTACCCGAGTCCGAAGGTGGAACAAATTTTACAATCTTTGAGGAATGATTTCTTGACGTTAGAGTATCTGCCCCAAGTGCTAGACATTTCTCTCTTTTTGTTACTAGAATAGTTTCAACTCTCCCCTGTCCTTCTTTGCCCAACCCTTTTCCATCATAACCCATTTTCAACATCATCTGGGCGGCCTTTGAACTATAAGTCTTTCCTTGCTCTTCAGTAAAAACCTCTTCTATGGATCTTTTCCTAGATGTCCTAGGTTTGGTCAGAACAAGGGGAAGATTATGAGCTTCTGCAATTTCTTTTCCTTTACCAGCTTTGGGCTTCTGGGATTCCTTAGGTTGTTAAGATACTTTGGGAGTAGAATAATGACTACCTCTTATACTTGGAGGGATTCTAACGAGGAAACTTCCTCCCCAAGAGTCATATTTTTCATTATACTGAGGTTCTAACAGATTGTCATTTTTGGTGGGGTATCTCGATGAAATTGAATTTGTCTGGACTCTCATGACCCACCATTCCCAAATTTTAGCCACATCCCAATCTGGATTATTCTTCTAAATCCTGGTGATTTTACCTTTCGTCAATTGATGAGCTTTTATATTTCTTGGGTCAAACTGAACAATTACTTAGTAAAAATCATGCCAAGGAGGCAAAGGCTCCATATTTTCTATGTGCCACTCCAGGGGTTCATCTTCTATGTTATTTCTATTTTCTTCATCATCCGCTCCTTTCTGAGTGAGAACTGTAGTATAACTATCTTGTTCTCCGATAGCATATAGTATGAAACCTCGGGAATAGTCAGGGTTAACTAGCACAGGAGCTTGAGCGATGGCTTCTAGAATTTTTTGAAAACCTTCTTTCCTTGGCTCTATCCATTTGAAAGGAGCATCCTTTTTCAACAATTCAGTCATTGGTTTAACTGTATGGGCAAAGTTTGCAATGAATTTTTTGAAGAAATTTATTTTCCCAAAGAAGCACTGCAAACCTTTCTTGTTAACTAGAAGTGACAACTCAAGAAGTGCTTTCACTCTATCAGGGTCAATTGAAAGCCCAGCTTTAGAAATAACATGCCCAAGGAGTATTCCTTCTTCCATAGCAAAAATAGACTTTTTAGGATTTAATGATATTCCAAATTCTCTACATTTCTCAAATACTTGCCGTAGATGAGTGGCATGGTCTTTTTTTTGTGAGAAAATACAGTCATGTCATCTAAATAGACAACGATAATTTTGTTTGCAAGCTCCCCAAAAGCTACGTCCATGGCTCTTTGAAAATTTTCTCTTGCGTTAGATAATCCAAAGGGCATCCTTTGGTATGCAAATGTTCCCCACTTAGTGGTGAATGCAGTCTTATATTGATCTTAATTTATCACCCAAACTTGATTGTAACCAGAGAAGCCATCTAACAGAGAAAATATTTCTGCTCCTGCCACAGTATGAAGGATTGGGTCAATCTGGGATAAAGTATAGTGATATTTTAAAAAGGCTCTGTTCAAATTTTTTAAATTGATGCATAGTCTTATTTCTCCATTTTTCTTGCGAACTGGGACCAAATTTGCCACCCAGGTAGAATGCTTGATTGGGTATACTATCTTACCCTGTAGGAGTTTTAACAACTCCTAGTTTATTAAGGCTTCAATTTTAGGATTCATAGGCCTCTGTCTCTGCCTAAAAGGTTTAGCTCCTTCCTCTAGTTTGATGGTATCCTAAATGACCTCTTTCCTATACACTTTTAGATCACTATAAGTCCAAGCTATTATATCCGGATACTCTCTACATAACTATTTTATTTGCTCTAGTTCTACTTCTATACAATCTGTCCCTAATTTGATCATCTTGCCCGGTTCTAGTTCTACTTCTTTATACCGGTGTTCATCTACCTTGATCCTTCGACCTATAGCTCTGTCGCTATTGTCTAAAAGGCTCTCCAAGGTGATTAGTCCCTTGGGGATATGGTTGTTTTTTAATTGAATAAGGCTCTCTTTGTCCTCTTCTTGTAATGCTCTATCTATAGATCAATTCATCTCATGAATTAGAAAATCCAGGATCTGCTCATCATTCTCAAATACTTGCTAGAAAATGTCCTTGTCGGGCACAGAAGGCCTATATATAAGTCTGACTATTTTAGACTTCTGAATAACATTACTGACTAGGAAAAATTTGGATCCTACTTACGCTAACAGGTCTGCATGTGTGTTCTTCTCTCTGGAAATGGATTTCATGTTTAGTGCTTCGAAATTTTCCAATAGATCCAACACTTTGTTTTTGTAAGCCTTTAGGTAATGTTGCTTACAAATGCATTTTCCAGTAACTTGTTTAACAATCAACTCTAAATCTCCATAGATCAGCAACTGTTTTGCACCCAGTTTTTTAGCTTTCCTAAGTCCCAAACACAAAGCTTCGTATTCAGTTGCGTTATTGGTGCAACTCCATGTCAACCTATATGAAAAGAACTTTTCTTTTCTAGTTTGTGAAATCAAAACAATTCCAGCTCCTGCTCCATTTTTGCACCTTGACCCATCAAAGTACAATTTCCATAACTGGTTGGCCGAATCACCTGTTTTAGGGATAGCAACAGGGAGATTTTTTGGTTTCTCAATGGAATAGCTTCCCATTTCTGTATCTACCATAGCATTGAAGTTATTCATTGAAAACTAATCCTCATATTGGAGTTCCTCCAGGGTTTCTTCCATTAAATTGATATTTTCCAATTCCTCAGACATCATGTTGACGGTGGTTTTTTCCTCCAGTATTTCTACGTGAAAAGTAGATGGTTTTTCATTGTAGATATTGACTCTTTTACCTTTGAAAGGTACTTCCAAATGAGAATAATATAGAGACAGATAACCGCCCATTTTGGCCGTGAAATATTTGGATAAACACATACTAAAATATGGTTCTAAGTCTACAATGGCTACCTCTTGTATGACGACCACTTCTGGTATTCTATGGAGTTGAATAGGGATATCTTTGATCACCCCAAAATATTTTACTGGAGTACCATCTAATTGCAACACACCAGGATGAATCCGAGTATATTCCATCCCCATTATGTCATATACGGCATTCGACATCACTGTAGTTGCGGCCCCTGAATCAATCATGCAATTGTGAACTATCCACCCCTCCATTTGCAAAGATAGATAGAATGGGGGCGGTCTATTTTTCCCAGAGGTTGGAATAACATTTGCTTGTATAACATTTGAGAAGGAAGTATCATTCTTTAAATTTATGGATTCTTGGAGGAGGTCAATCTGACCAGGAATTTGCAGTGCATCATACATGCTTATTTTGTAAGGAGTCCTCTTCATTTCTTCTGTAATGTTGAACAAAAGGGTTGCATCTAGGGATACCTCCACACTTTTCTCCTTTCCACTAGTCGATGTGTCATATCTATCTCTATAGACCTGTGTGGCTTCTGTTCTTTGTCTTTTTATCAATGAAGGAAATCTGAGTCTTTCCTTTGCTTGCTCTTGAGTCTCGCTCCCTTTTCTAGGAGGAAATTATTTTCTTGGTGTAGTCGCAGAAGTCTGAGGAGGGTCAGAATGTCCTTTCTCATTGGACTAGTTTTTTTGCGGAGTTGCCCTGGGGGCAGGAGGAAAACTTAGTGGTTGGAGTTCCTTAGGGTCGACTTGTAGTGACTTTTTTCCCAATATTGTCAGGACTGAGACTTGTTCCATGGATGGTATTTCCAAATTGTGGTGGACTTCTCTGATTACGTTCATTTGTCCCTTGTCAGTTTCTTTGGCTCTCTCATTAATAACCGCTTGCACATGATGTTGATGAATCATGCATGAATATTCTCCATGAGGATCGTTGCAAGTGGTACACCAGTAATCAAAATTAGTGGGTTCTCCATTATCTCCTATCTCATTTGCATACACAACATTTTTTCTATCTTGCCCTCTACCACTCGTTGAAGCACCATCTTTTTGTATCTGTGGAAATATTCTTTCTTGGAGATTTCGTTTAGCTTCCCTCTTTTTCATGGATGCCATTTCATTTGACAATGTTTTCATTGTATCAATTATGGTCGTGTACTGGTCATTCGAGGGAGCTAATGCAAGGGGTAGGGTTGGTAATGCAAGGATTTTAGGAGGTGCGACTATAGTTGGGAGAGCCTGCATTGATGGGAGTATAGGAAGTTTAGAAATTTATGCTTGGGAAAGTTTTGGTACAATTGGCAATAGACTCTTTGATGGATATTTCTTTGTAGCGATGAGATCAGCTTTGCCCTTTGCTGCATCTAAATAGATCTCAGGAAAAGTGGTTACGCAGGATTGCCTTATTATCATACTGAGATCTAAATCAAAAACCCTTAAATAATAGCATATAGCTTGTTCTTCCATGGGTTTTATGCCCTAAGGTATTCTATCATGAGTTCTGGTAAATCTAATGTTGAAATCCTAGATTTCTTCTTATGGATGCCTCTCAATGATAGTGAATTGATTTAGCAATTTGAAAGGATCCGTATGTATATTAAATTCATCGACCAGACGATCAGAAAGCACTGCCCAAGAAGTAATGGATCCAGTGGGAAGCACTCTATACCAATAGAGCATTTTTCTTTTCAAAGATATAACCAGTAATCTGACCATTACATCTTCTTGAGTGATATAGTAAATAGATGCTAGCGATGATACATCTAAACAGTGCTCATCTACTGTTTTTCCTGTTCCATCAAAATTTGGCAATGCTTTTAGTATAGCTTGTGGAATTTGTTTTTGTGCTCCCAAGTTCAAAGGACCAGTTTGATTCCATACAAGATGCGCTAAGACAGGGGAAGTTGCCATGGTTGCTGAAGGAGTTACAACTACTATAGGATTGCTTGCAGATGCTCCTACAATGGGTGTTAAAGAGGTGATAATGGTGTCGGTGGATTTGATCATGCGGCTAGCACATGGTGTGCCTTTCGGCTTTTGAGATGTAGCTCAAAGAACTCTATGGGTTCTTCAGAGTTTCTAGCTTGGGATCTGGTTATCATATGGCTATATAACTAGAAAATTTTTAGACAAGGTCTTTCTCTTATGGTCTAAATTTTATTGCAACGAAGTCGCCAGGTAGTTTTTTCTTTATTGAGATTTTCAAACAAAAGGCTCTAAAGTAAAACACCAAAACTTATATAATATTGTGGGATTTGCTGGTCCTACCGAGTGTGCCAAAAAAATTTGGAACAAAATCTGCCTTCGGTTAATAGTTTTGCGCCTTAGACTTTGCCAAAATTGAATAGACAGACCGTGCTTGAGATTATCTATCTAATCTCCAGAGAAGGTTGGTTCCTTCATCATTTTTTAGTTGTTTTCTAGTCTATACCGTGAGAAAAGTTCTAGCTTTGGCTATATTTCCCTTATCTCTTGTTTCCCTTTTCTCTAAAAAACACAAAGGAACCAGCCTTCTCTAGAGATTAGACAGATGATCTCAAGCAAGATCTGTCTATTCAATGTTGGCAAAGTCTAAGGCACAACACTATTAACCGAAGGCAAATTTTTTTCCAACAATACCCTTACCTTGGTGATTTATTTGACCCATCAATTCACTCTCACAAGCACAAAAATCCATCGACAACACATCCAGGACATCTCGCATGCTTCTTGGGACTAGTTTTGGGAAAGCACAATCTAGTGACAGTGGCCATATCACCCTGAGATGACTCGCAAACAAGGCCATATAACCTTGATACAACCTTGACTAGAGACTTTGTTTTTACTATTTTTCTTTTAGCATAGCTTAGATCATCATTTTTATCAATCTTACATTTAGATATATTTTATATTGTACATGCTTTGATCTGGTTTATCTTCTTTTATCGTATTCTATTCATGTATCATGCATATGCTTTTGATTCGTCTCTAATTTTTGTAAGCAGATTACATGATTCAATAGAATACAAAGGGGTGCAATATTCATATCATACTCGCCACGGTGATCACAAAAAACATGCACCCAAATAACTTGTGATTGCAAGAAGATCATTTACAGTGCACCTGGATATTTTATTTGTATTCATTGTATCATGGGTAGCATCCCCTTAGAGGGGACTTGATTGTAACACATTGAAAAAACAAAATATCTAATACAAAAAAGACCCCATATTTTTATTGTTTTATCATCATGTTTACAGTTATATATATTGCTATCTTTGCTTTATTATTGGTGCATGATTTACCCGCTCTCAAAGATAAGCTCCAAGGTTTAAATGAATGTTGAGCTATTTTATTCCATTTAAATAAGGTGCTTCCATTTGTCTTAACACTACCAAGAATTGAGTTTCACTTGGCACAAGAGAAGTAAGATCATTTACAATCCTCCATAATGCTTGAGTTTAAAAATAACATCTAGGTTGGTGAGGTGTTTCAAGTTTGATTCCTTAATCATTGTTCAGCGCTCAAGAAGAAAGGGCACTCAAATAAAGTAATTCCTTCATTATCACTTCAATGCTCAAGAAGATCATCTTCAATGATCACCAACCATAGCTAATGATCAAGAGAGACACTTAGACCTACACCATGTAGCATAACGATAAACATTGCACCACCTAAGGAGAAGACCAAATTCTTGGGCAATACCTAGTACCACTTGGCACCTGGTCAAGGAAATGGGAAGCATACTTATAGTCGCTAGGAGTAAGAGCATAAATAGAGGAAGCACATCTCTAGTGAGACTTGAATGCTCATGGAGAAGATGTAAAAAAATCTTGTTCTCATGGATTACACATCAACATCAAGCTTAACACCAATCAACACGTAGAATTTGAAAGTATATTTTCACTAAACATTTGCTTTAATTAAAGTATAAAGGAGGTATAAGGTAGCATATATATCTAAGGTTTAATTTATATTGCATTAGAGTATCTATAATCTTAGAAAGGAAAGCAATTGAATCAAAGAGTGCATAACCTTAATAATTAGCTCAAGGAGCATTATATCAAATATTTACAAATAATTAAGTAGGAAAAATAAGGGTTTCTACCTTAGATAATTAATATTATTTTCTAAAGTTCCAAAATAGGGAGATATAAGGAATACTACATCAAAACCTTAGATAATTGGAATTTATAAAATTGATCTATTGAAGTTAAGGTTAAAGAAGGAAGTTCATTAATTGCTTAAAATATTTGGAACTATTTACTTATACTTGTATCATACTCATACTAAAGAGACAAGGAATCCAACCATAGAGAACTTCATCAAATTTAAAAGTGCATAAGTTCAATAAGAGAAATAAGGTGAAATAGGAGTTGATTATTGTCATTCTCAAAACATTACAAAATCAAATCAAAAAGTGAACTAATAGTTTCTAAGAACTTTTTCAAGATTAGAGCATACTCTAAACACTAGGAATACTTAAGGAATCCCACAAAACCTAAGTCTTGGAAAGGTTTTATCAAACTAGTTCATATAATATACACCAAGGAGTCATAAGGAAGACTACTTAAAATATTCTATCAAAAATATTCTCAAAACTCTAAGGAACTATAAGAAATTCTACTTCAAATATTAAACAAAAAGAAACATGGATGAAATAGTAAGGAATGCTTTCAATAATGAGGAACTATTTCATGAGGTGGACATTTATTCTCAAAACCTAATAGATGCCTTTGAAGGATACAAGTATTTATCCACTAGTGAAAATGAAAGATTCTCATTATTCCTTAAAGAGGCAAGAGAAGGAAATTTTGTAGCATTAATTGGTTATCTTCATGAAGTCCTTTTCAAAGCATGGTGGAATACACAAAATATAGTTATATTCACATCTGAAGAATGTTTGATGATATATATGTCATTAATTGTTTTTGAACTTGTTCAAAACATAAAACAAACTAACAATTCTAGTCAATATCATTGTGATGATAGACTAACTCATCATGAAGTAGATATTCCACTAGTAACAATGCAAAAATGAAGAAGGAGAAAGAAGAAGAAAAGGCATGATAGAAGAGAACAAGACAAAGATACTAATCAGAATACAAATAGAGAGTATAATGAATAATGCACACCAATTGAACTAATTGGACATGATCAAATCAAAGAACTAGAAGAACCTATTGTTGAACATGAAGCTAAAGCTCTCTCATCAAAGATAGCATTTTATGAAGACACTAACTACTTGATTGAATAGGATACAAAAAGCAGAGAGAACTTAAATTCCAGAACCAAAAAGAAGATCCATATTGAAGACTAAAGTCTTCAATACCTAAATAATGTAATACATGGGGATGTTAGAGTATATTACATTATTGGGTATATGTCAATATACCACCTTGGATAAATAACCAGATTAGGAGTTTACTTTAAAGTTGAGTAGTTACTTCAAGGAATGTAATAAATGCACAAGTATAAATGTGCAATGATGTAAATGTACAAGAAGTCCATTTGTACATGATTCATAAGAAAGGTAGATGAAGAGACATAGGTAGAGTAAGTGCCAATGAACCTATCTTTCTATATAAAGATCTTATAGTGAGTGATATGAGTGTAGCAGTAGAGGATATAGTGTGTGTGGTAGATAATATAGAGTGTGAATAGTAGATTGGTAGTGGAGTACAATGTAGCTCCTTAAGAATAGTTTATGGAGTGTTCATATCCTCCATCATACTACATTGTACTATTTTTATGAGTTTTCATTAATGGCATATTTCTAAGTTATTGTAGAAGTTTATCTTATAGTTTTCCTACATATTATAGTGCCATTATCATATAGTTATCATAGCTTGCTTATTTTATATATTGTGGTTGCATTTCCTATATCATATACTCATCAAAAGCTAACATAGAGTGTGAATGTGTAAGAAATATACATGTCATGTGAGTTATAGTGCAAGTGTAAGTTGAGTCTATGTGCACAAGTATCTTGTATTTATGAGAACAAATATGTAATGTAAATATATGCACATGTGTCTTAGATTAGAGAGTGAAAGTATAAGTGTAAGAGTCATGTATAGGTGTACATATGTTATAGTGTCAAGTTTTCATTAAGTATGTAAGTGGAAAGTAGTCAAACCAAGAGTCATGAGACTTGGCATATGGAAAGCTATAGTCAAGTATACAAAGAGTCACACTACTATGGCTATATTATGGAGGTAATACTCCATAACAAGCATCACAAGGATAAGAAGTATCACAAGCATCACAATCATTATCATTGTAAGAGAAAATAAAGCAATAAAGCTTGTATACATTTTGAGCAATTAATATTATAAGTTATATTACATGCTTAGTACATATTTGATTAAGGCTATTTACATTCATATTGTTGCATATTATTGAATGTTATTTGAGTTATTATAAGCCTTATTTTACATATTAATTTGCTCATATTATTCTACTCTTATCATTATTTTGACCTTATTATATTGTGGCTATATTATATTCAATCATGTGATTCATAACCTGTGATATTTGTGGTATTAATAAGTCTTAAAAAACCATCAATAAGTTGAACTAATCAAATCTAAATTGAGTATTTATTTTTCCAAGTTAAAAATGATTCAAAAAGTTATGTGATATAAATTTTTTATGTCAATATACATCCATTTGGGTAGTAAATATGGAAAAACCCAATTTATTGTATAGTCATATTTTTCCATTATTGAGAGATCCACAGAAGAAAATTTTACTTAAGTTTCTTCACAATATTTCACATGTACCTTCTAATTTCTTACTCAAAAATCTTCTTTTTACCTTTAAAACTCTAAAAAATAGTCCAACCAAAAAAGTACTAGGGAATGGGATAATTTGGCATTGTGCAAGATGCATTAAAACTAATTTGGAAAATTCTCAAGAGGAATATTTATAGGGGAACACATAAAACATCATCTTCATGCAATATTTCTGCTTGGAAGGACTTTTGTAATCAACAAACATTAGTTCCAATGTTAAATTTGAAATAGCAAGAGGCAAGATGAGGCCTATTAAGGCTAATTCAATGAGGAAGAAACCAGATTTGAAGAAGCCAAGAATAGGGATAAGGCATTTCCAATATTGAGAGAGTAAGTATACCACTAATATGAATTATATAAATCTACAAGTAAGGGAATAGTGGTTGTACATTTTAGTGATGACCAAGTTGATGGTGGAAACTCTTTTATTCTCTCTATTTTGCATGGAATAAGAATCTTAAACGATTTTTTTGTGGGTTTTCTTCTTGAATAGGTTCCCCACATTAAATAATATATTATTTATTGTTTTACATATGTTATTTTTGTGCGTTTTAGTATCTCTACTTGTATTTTATTAATTCTATATCACGTTATAAATTTTATATGCTTTCAATATTGTGAAACTAGCTAGTTTCAGTTAGTAATGAATAGTAGTTTTGTGTAGCAAGACAATAATGATTCTTCAATAGTTTTTTGGCTTTATGATAATTGCACCAATATTTTTATGTATTTTCCATACTATATTATTTTCTTAGATAAGTTCTTATCGGTATGGAAAGAGTAGTTTTCATGTAAATTTGAGTGTTTCATTAATAACTAGTTACTAGTTCCATAATAGCCTAAGTGAAGCCAAACTAGAGAAAAGTTTAATACCTGAAAAAGAATCCAATTAAGGTTCCATTTATGGGAATTATAGATCATATTACTATCATAGAAGGATTTTTTATCTTATGGTGACTTGAGGATAATAAATAAATAATTTAATCTCCGAGAAGACTCAGTTGGGTTCAAAATGCTAATACAATTTCAAGAAACTTGCTTTCATTATTAAATAAAGGTATATCTATTATAATTGTGTTGGGACAAGCCTTCGTGTGTTTTTTTGTGGAAATAAAAATCAAAGTTTCATTATTTATTAGAAGCAAAATGTCACAATGTGTGTAATAGAGGCCTTCAATAATAGTCTAAGTTGAGAAAGAATAATGTATCAAAACCCAAAAAATAGTGAATCAAAGTTGGAATAACCTTGAAGAGAAAAGAATATGGATATAAAGTTCCCATACAAACATAAAATAGATCTAAAACACTAAAAAGTGCAATATCTAATTCATATTAGGGAAATGAATGGACTTCATTCAGGAAAATAATGCTTCATAAGTTGAGCAAACCTAAATGATTCAATTAGGGAAGTATAGGAATTGAGATTATTGAAACTAAAATCCTTCTCGTTGGCAAGATAGGGTCCATGTGGATTTATGATAGGTCATTTGGGAGCAAAAAAAATTTGATGTCAAGGAAGAATTGTCAAGTGAGGTTAACACTTTAATCAGTCAAAATAGGACATCATTAGTCTTAGGACATAACTCTTCAAAATGGAGTCATATTTAAATGAAACCCTATATGGTTGTTCTTGAATTCAATTTGAATGATTATAATTAGTTTGGGCTTAAATTACATCATTTAAACCTAAAAAATAGAAAATAATAGCCAAGACCATTGAGATCTATTTTTGGCTTAGTCTAACAAATCAAAGTCCAAATTGAGTGATTATTTTTGTAGGTGGGAGAGGAATAAAAATTTTATGCGTAGTAAATATTATGTCAAAATATATCCATATTAATCTCTTTTAATCTCTCTTTTACATGTAATAAGAAGCTTAAATAATTCTTTTGTGATTTTTCTTCTTATACAGGTTTCCCACATTAAATAAATATATTATTTATTGTTTTACATATATCTCTTTGTGCATTTTAGTAGTTCTACTTGCATTTTCTTCATTCTATATCACATTAGCAGGTTTATATACTTTCATTGTTGTGAAACGAGCTAATTTAAGTTAGTAACGAATAGTATTTTTGTGTAGCAAGACAATAACAATTCTTTAATAGTTTTTTTGGCTTTGTGAGAATTGCACCAATGTTTTTATGAATTATCCATACTATATTATTTTCTTAGATAAGTACTTATGGGTATGGAAAGATTAGTTTTCATGTAATGTTGAGGGTTTCTTTAATAACTAGTGACTAGTTCCATAATAACCTAAGTGAAGCTAAGCCAAAGAAAAAATTAATACTTTAAAAAAAATTATTTAAGTTTCCATTTATGGGAATTATAGATCATATTAGTATTATAGAAGGATTTTTTGATCTTATGGTGACTTGAGGATAATCCAAAAATTAAATAACTTAATCTCCAAGAAGACAAATTTGGGTTCAAAAAGCTAATGCAATTTTCACGAAACATGCCTTCATTGTAAAATGAAGGTACACTCATTATAATTGTGTTGGGACAAGCCTTCGTGTATTTTTTGCGGAAATAAAAATCAAATTTTCATTATTTATTAAAATAAAAATATCACTAACTATATAATAGAGGCCTTCAACAATAGTCTAAGTTGAGAAAGAGTAGTGTCTCAACACCCAAAAAATAGTGAATCAAAGTTGGAAGAACCTTGAAGAGAAAAGAACATGGATATAAAGTTCCCAAACTGACATGAAATAGATCTAAGAAACGAAAAATTTCAAGACCTAATTCATATTAAGGAAATGGATGGACTTCATTCAGGAAAAGAATGCTTCATAAGTTGAGCAAACCTAAATGATTCAATTAGGGAAGGTATAGGAAATAAGATTATTGGGACTAAAATCCTTCTTGTTGGCAAGCTAGGGCCCATGTGGATTTATAATAGGTCATTTGGGAGAAAAACTTTAACACTTTAAGCATTCAAAATAGGGCATCATTAGTTTTAGGATATAACTCTTTAAATTGAAGTCATATTTAAATGAAACTTTAAAGAGTTGTTCTTGAATTCAAGTTGAATGATTATAATAGTTTGGGCTCAAAATGCATCATATGACCCCAAAAAATAGGAAATAATAGCTAAGACCATTGAGAAGTATTTTTGGCGTACTCTAAGAAATAAAAGTCCAAATTGATTGATTCTTTTTGTAGGTGAGAGAGGAATCAAAGGGATATGTGGTATAAGGTTTATGTCAAAATATATTCATTTGGACAATAAAAATGAAAAAACTTAGTTTATTGTACAGTACTATTTTCTCATTTTTGAGAGCTCCAAATAAGACAATTTTTACTTGAGGATCTTGCCATCGTTGAGCACATGCCTACCAATTTTGAGATCAAATCTCATCCATTTGCACATTAAAAATTCTAAAATATATTCCATTCAAAAATTTGGTATGGAAGGGCTAATTTGGCATGTGCAAGGTGGGCTAAATTGATTTGAGCAAGTGTTAAGAAGAATATTTACATAAAAATACATAATGCATCATCCCCATACATGCTTTCCATTTGGAAGTACCTTCATAAACACGATATATCGTTGTGTTTCTATATTTGGAAGGGGAAGAGAAAAGACAAGGCTTAACTAGTTTTACTTGCATTTTCTTCATTCTTTTAGATGTTATCAAGTTTATGTGCTTTTAATGCTTGGAAACTAGCTATTTTGAGATAATAATGGATAATAGTTTGGTATAGCAATAAAGTATTGGTTCTTTTGTAGTTTTCAATTTTATGAGCATTACATCATTCTCTTTATGGACTATTTATACTCACTTATTTTGTTACATTAGTGCTTATGGATATGGAAAGAGTAGTTTTGATGTAAGTTTAATGTTTTCACTAATGATTAGTTTTACAAGAGACTAAGTGAAACTAAGTCAAAGAATACTTTAAACTCTAGAAAAGAATGTATTTAAGGTTTCATTGATGAGAATTTTAGATCAGGAATTATTATGCCAATTTAACATGATTTTCATCCTTCTCATATTATAAATGTTTATGAAAATAAGGGATACTTATAATATGATTATTATTGTATTCCTTTCTAGTCATGTGTGGTACTAGTTGCTTTTACACCATATAAAATTTTAGGAGATTAAGACATTAACAAACTTGGCCTAGTTATTCTTCATGATGTCACTTGTTTCCACCTTTTCAACACCAAAAACATAGGTGGATATAACCACATTTTATTCCTACAATTAGTTTTTCTTCTGGATGATTAATCCCAATCCTCCTATACCTATTTTGGGTCAATGATCAATTTGATCAAGTAGTTTATTTATACCTTACTAAATATTTTGACTTTTATTTCTTTATATGTGAAGGAAATCCTAATTAAAGAAGGATATAATGTGTAATTACTCCTTTTATTACATGGTTTTTAATTCCTACTTTCATTCTCCAAAGTTATGCTTAAGGGGATGGTGGTGCACTTTAATTTCTTATATTTTTACACACCCAACAATATATTTTAACCTCTACATTCAATTGTTTATATAATGACAAACTTGATTAGAATTAAATTTGTCTACATCCAATAATCTCTTATAGCCTCCATATTTAGAGGTTTATATAGTGACGAATTTGGCTTAACCAAATTTATCTACACCTAACATTTTGATATTTTTCCTAAGTGTTAAGTTGTTGATATAAATTTGGTTTTAACCAAATTTATTTGAAAGCTTAAAAGTATAGGCAAGTTGTTAAGCTTACCTTGGTATAACTTTTCCTACATAAGCATGAGAGTCCTTAGTCACTTTTCATGGAAATTTTATTCTCTTAATTATGTCTTTATGTTAGAGCTTTTTGTAATTTGTAGTTTGAGTGCTAATTGAAAGATGAAAATTGCACATTTATGTACCCTAAATGATAGAGCTTTTTGGTTGGCTAATTTTTGAGGTTGATCAATCTTAATTTTATATGAAAAGGTTGAAACTCAAATACTTAAAGTAATTTGGATGTTGAGTATCCTCTAAGGCAACCTATCAACTCTATAATTTGGAGTCTTGTTTAAGGTGTTATCTCCATGCTGATATAGTGATCCTAGAAGGTAAATTATCACCTTGAATGTCTTTCTTATTACCTAGAGACACTTTAAACTAATCCTTGCAAACAAGAACTTGATTCTTCACAAAATATGGTAATCGAAAATATTGTAGACAATGATTCCACTATCAAGCCATAATCTTGCTTATGTTGAAACCGCAACCAAACCTTGCAATCCAAAATAATTTCTACATGTGATGGATATTTATGGTTAATTGTAGTGTCTTGGACAAGCTAGCATGATGAATATACATTATATAAAACCAAATTTTCCTACATTTTGAAATATGAGTAGACCCTTTTATCTAATCATGTTTTTGGGCTATGAAATAAAACAAAGAGTTGCTAGTATTAAGGGAAATTAGTGAAGTATTCCCTATTATGTCATTAACCAAATATAACATTCTTTTCTTGTTTTTGTGTGAATGATGGTCAGTTTGTGTCTATGGTAAAAATTATTAATATAGGAGAATTTTTTATAATAAGTGTTAGATTGAATCCATGAGATTCCCAAAATATGCTCCTAGTTGTAAAGTAGATAAACTAGACTGTCCAATATCCTATTATGGCAGATGAAAATATATGTTTCAAATATTTTCCTTGCTTCATATTTTGCATATTTTCATCATTGGCATCAAGTTGAAAATTTTAACCCCATAATTTTTAGAAATAAATTTTACTGTAAAAATTATTCTCATAACAAAAAATTATCTCACCAAGTGTGATCCAATGAACACAAATATTTTACTTTTTTTTATTTATTTTAAAAATAAAAATATATCATGTAAAAGACCCTTAAACATAATATAAGTTAGAAATGCAAATCATTTTTATTGATTTATTAAATATTATTAATTGTTAAGCAATATACCCATTATAATCTTGAATTAATTTGCATCATATAAATGAATTGGATTTTGTTTTTGTATTAATTATAAAAAATAAAAATTACCAAAATTAAATAGAAAATCACTAACCATCTTTCAAAACATACTTAATGTAGTAGATTTATTTACAAATCTTTAAAATAAATAAATAAATCAACCATATCTAACATCAAATAGGATTGTCTACAAATGTGGCACATTGATAATTGCAAACAACTCCTTTCATTTGAGAGGCCTCAAGTTTGATTCCCTATACAGACATGAGACCGAGCAGGCACAAAAAAAATCTCCTATGGCTTCCCTTTAAATAGTGATATACTCGAATGTGATGGCAATGTCGACCACCTAAGAGCTCTAGAGGTTTCTCTCAAGCCAATAATTTGGGTGGATTGGTAAGTTTTGAATGCTTACCAAGAAGAGACCTAAGTTTAAACCTTGGAGGTAAGCCTTGTTGAGGCAAAGGTAGTAGTCTGACCTGACTCTGCTGAGTACAGGCTATCTTGACAACGATACCAATCCCAAGCCATTAGTGGTCCCCTCAAGTTGGGTGGTGAACAACAAGATGACGTAGGAATTATAAAGAGTAACTCCAAAATTTGAACCCTGGTTGATAGTAAAAAAATAATTAAGATATAACTAATTTTCTTATATATCTAAAAAAAAATCAAATAAAATTATATATAAATAACCAAAATTTAATTGAATGGTTAAATAATCACAAATTAAATTAAAAAATATCTTTCATAAAATTCATCCCATATCATCTCCCACCTCAAAGCCCTTAAAATTATTTTATTTTTTTTACTGTAGTATATAAGTATAATTATTAATATGTTATTAGAGATTGTCACTTTTGGATGCAGTGTACAACGAATTTGATGAAGAACGACAGGCGTTGAGGAACGTGACCGGATGATGAATATTTGTTTTTTTGTCGAATATTCTTAAAGGTTTGGAAAAAAAAAAAACTTTGTTTCTTAGATATTGTTTATGCATTTGACTTTAGGATATTTAATATTTCTTATTTATTGAGACATTATACTTTTCATCTATACGTATTGATTAAGTTCTCTTAGAGTGCTTTGATTACACTAAGCACATAATACTTACGCATATGTGTTATTGATATGGTTCTTTTGCCGTCAATAACAATAATTTATGTCCTATCCTTAGGATGATGGGATGATATTATTGACACTAACAATTTTAGTTTTTATAATAATGATTGTCTTTCAAGTTTAAAAATTTTAATTTATAATTATTATAATAAAATAATTAACATATTCATTTTCTTATGATTATTATTGAGTAAATAATTCTTATACATATTTATATCTGTCGAGTAAATAATTCTTATACATATACATATTCGCCGTCACATCACCGATAATGTAAATGGCGTCCATGCTGGTAGACCACATCGGTAGACCACATCATGCGGATCATCTTTTTTATGATTATATTGCGTTGAAAGCAATTTTTATATAACAATAAAAATGATATTATTTACAATTCGTGGGTCTAGGTGGATTGGTAAGTTGGGGCGCTTACAGAGAGGAGACCTAGGTTCCAATCTTATGGGCGTGCCCATGCATAGCCAGTAGCTCGATCCGACTCTTTTGCGTGTTGCACCTGATTGATGATGACGATTTGTTTCTTGTTTGTCCGACGGTTCCCTTCATGCCACATGTTGAACCAAACTCACGAAGATGATGCGAACCCTGTGCGTCCGACGATCCCCATCTCACGCCGGGTTATATTAACGAGACGATAGGTGTGTTAGAAGCCCTCGTAGTTTAAACCCTGTCAACTGACAGTTACTAAAAATTATGATTGTAACCAATTTATCTATGGAATCAATAAATAAATAAATATATATATATATATATATATATATATATATATATATATATATATATATATATATTATTTACAAGCTCGTAGTTTAAACCACCGTCAACCGACGATTACTAAAAATTATGATTGTAACTAATTTATCTATGGAATCAATATATATATATATATATATATATATATATAATTTACAAACAATTTTAGTTTTTATAATAATGATTGTCTTTGAAATTTAAAAATTTTAATTTATAATTATTATGATAAAAATAATTCATATATCCATCTTTAATTTTGAAAGCAATTTTTATATGACAATAAAAACCTACAAACTCATTTTTAGATATGGTGATTGTTATCTTGATATGAGGATAATGATTTCAAAAATTTTAATTACTAAAAAATTATGATTATAACTAATTTATCTATGTAATCAAAATATATATATATATATATATATATATATATATTATTTACAAACAATTTTAGTTTTTATAATAATGATTGTCTTTGAAATTTAAAAATTTTAATTTATAATTATTATGATAAAAATAATTCATATATCCATCTTTTTATATGATAGTATTAATTTTGAAAGCAATTTTTATATGACAATAAAAACCTACAAACTCATTTTTAGATACGGTGATTGTCCTCTTGATATGAGGATATTGATTTCAAAATTTTTAATTTATAATTAGTATGATAAAAATAATTCATATATCCATCTTTTATATGATAGTATTAATTTTGAAAGCAATTTTTATATGACAATAAAAACCTACAAACTCATTTTTAGATATGGTGATTGTTATCTTGATATGAGGATAATGATGTTCAAAATCACGTTATAACATGTAGACCCCATATGTGTATATTCTATGTAATAATAATGACTAGTATATTTATACAGTTCTTACAATGATAAGATTAAATTATATCGCTTTCATGTACATGGCTCATATTCTTCCATACAAGAACGACTTATCTCATTGTAATAAAAAAAACTAGTTATTTTAATTGCTTGGACAAACCTATTCATATAAATAAAATAATAATAGATGACAAGGTAGCTTCTACAACATTATGATATTAAATTATAATTGTTTCAACAAAATGCCTCCTATGGCTATATGACAATATCTACCACACATTAATTTAGGCATAGGAAGGAGAGAAGCGGCGAGTTTTGAATGCCCATGCTCAAGGTGGACATTGACAAGGGTTATGGTGTAAGCGTTGTATTTATTTTAAATTCCAGTTTTCCCTCCTACAGGAGGGAGGAGAACACTCATGGATTGGTCTGGTTTTTTATGAGGATATTAATTTGTTCCATAGCTATGATATTACATTTAATGGTCGCATAAGATCAATATGTTTTGAAGCCATATATTATATTATTATCAATTAAGGAGGTTGAAAGATTAGGGTTTGCATAATGGGGAAGGTTGCAGATATTTTGGGTTGGGTTGAGGATTCTAATTTTGTGGTGAGGATTAGGTCCTTTACGTGGAGTTTGTGTTCTCGGATTTTTCATTTTGGAGGATTGAAGATCATTTTCAAAGAAGGAGGAGGTTGAAAGATTGGGATTTTTGCAAAACAAATTTAGGATTGAAAGAGTGGCATTTGTGCAGAACAAATCTACGAATGATTTTTAGAGGAGGTTGAAAGATTAGGGTTTGCACAATGGGAAAGTTCTAGAAAGTGACCAGTAGGTTGAATGGAGAGTGTGGAGGTTGAAGGAAGTGATCAACAGGGAGTTGCAACAGGAAATATTGGTGCAATGCATCAAGGTGAACATTAAGGGGAAGGTTCCAAACAAGGATTGAGCCCCAGGAATTTCAAAGGGGAGACCCATCCTCTGTCAAAACAGAATCACCAAAGTGCTGGGGGCCAGTTTGAGCCCCGTGAGAGGGGTCATCGGGATAAAGGGAATCACATGAACCCGACCTTCTCTTTTTCCAAGGTGGTGGCAAGGTCATATTATGGGGATGAGAAGTAGGTTCAGTATGATTTATTTCCATAAAATCATAAAATATGGATCTCCAGTGATATCATCAGGAGAAACAACAAAGAAAGTTCTTGGGACCTAATTGGAAAATTCTAGGGTAGTAAGTCAGAGTTAGATTCTATTCAAAATTGGGCCTTAACCAAATGGAAACCACTGGGTTCTATAGACATTGTAGCACTTCCCAAGTCTTTTTTTCTTGTCAAACTCGCAAGGAAAAATCCTAGCAAATTTTAGGAGGGTCATGGTTTTTGGCAAGAAGGACCTATTTCTCTGCAAGTGGGATACGGATTTCAACCCATACACTCAAAAATCAAACCTTCTCCCTCTTTGGGTTAGACTTCCAGGTCTTCCTATGCATTATTGGTGTTATGATGTGCTGAAAGGAATTGCCAAAGACATTGGGGAGTTGGTTTCCCTAGATGCGACTACAATGTCTAAATCTCGGATGAACTATGCGAGATTGTGCATCTTGACCAACATTGAAGCGAAGCTGCTGAACTCATTAGAGCTCATCTTTGAGTTGGGCTCTTGGATTCATTTGATGAAGTATGATAACAGGCCTTCCCAGTGTCATTTATGTGGTATCTAGGGTCAATCAAAATCTATGTCCTTCCCAGAATGCCCCGATTACTTCTAGATTGAAAAGAAAGGGTAAGAAATTTTGGATAAAAAAAAGCCCTCTTTGGAGAAAAGAGCATAATTTAACCCCCCTTCTCTTGGATTAGAAGGTGAGAAAGCTCCCCTTTCTCCTTCGAGGATGTCCTTACCCCAAGGCTTATGTGTGGAGATCGACCCTTTGATAGAGGCAGACTTGGGTGAAAAGAGGGAGTCACCCCAAACGATGGTAGATATATCTAAAGATAGGGAACCTCCTCATATGGTGTTTGTAAAAACTAAAGTCAAGGAGCCTCTTCAAGCGGAGACAAAATAGGTTGAGTATGGGGAGCCCCACCAAGAGGAGACTAGCCAGGTTGAGGGGGGGAGCCTCCCCACTCTCCGCACTAAGACTTGGAATAGACTTAAGGGGTAGTCCTAAGTAGATTTTGCAGAGTTCAGCTTCGAAACTGGTTCAAAATGAGGACACTAGGACTCTTGACATGAATACCAATCATTGCCTAAGGCCTTATCTAAAGGAGGTAAGTCGTAAAGATCTAGTTTTGTTAAATTCATTTGAAAGTTTACATATAGAAAAACCAATACTGCAATAAATTTTACTCTCTGTTTCGAAGAAACTCCCCTCTTCCAATCCAATCATGAATAGTTTACCTGGCCCACAAACTAGGAGCCACCATAAAAAAGTGGATGTTGGGGATAAGAAAAATGTGGGTAAACCATCGAATAAATATTTAAGGAAAAGGAAAGTAGATTTTGAAATAACCAACAGTTCTCAGACACAACTGAAGGTTGACAATAGCATTGAATCAAGATGCAAACAATTGAAGCTAGAAGCCTTCAGTTGATCCTCACAGTCATTCATGGCTAAAAATAAATCTACAACCCACAAATGAAATTCCTTTGCTATAACATCAGAGGATTGAATGGATCCTCAAAAAGGTGGTTACTATCCTCTCTCAGAAAGGACTACTCCCCAAACATATTTTTCATACAATAATCCTATATTGAGAGTAAAAACATTGATTTAGTAAAAAATTCTATCTAGAATAATGTTGGATTTGCTACAATCCTGGTTAATGGATCTTCTGGAGGTCTATTTTATATTTGGGACCTATCAAATATCGAGGGATATGTGATCTCTTCTTCTAAGCGAATTATCAATTTGTTATTTTTTGTAAGTCGACTAACTAGATATGGGTCATGTCAAATATTTATGCTCCAAACTCTGGCTCTAGCAGGAAAATTTTTTGGTCCTCACTTCTGCAAACGAGAGAAGGATTCAAAGAGGAGGCTTGGGTTTTAGCAGATGACTTCAATTCACCTCTATTTCCATATGATAAAAAATGGGGTAATTCCCCTTGTGAAAGAAGCATGGAGGACTTTGCAGATTTTGTTAGCCAAGGAGAATTGATGGATTTAGACTTAAAAGGTGCCCGCTTCACCTAGAGCAATCATCAAATTGGGGAGTAGCTCATTTTGACCAAGCTAGATAGAGTGTTTCTTTCAAAGCATAGCCTCCCATTTTTTGGTGATGCCATTTTGAATGCTTTTTCGAACATAGGGTTTGATCACAATCCCTTATGGATGGAATACCCTCAACAAGGAAAGTTCTTCCTCAAACCATTTTGCTTTGAAGTTATGTGGTGCTCCCAATCAGGCTTAGAACCAAATATCAAATACTGGTGGGTAGAATCTATTCCAAGCATCGTATTGTTAAAAATAGCAAATAAACTCAAGTTAGTAAAAGAGAGACTTAAACACTGGAACAAAGAAGTTTTTGGAGATATATTTGTGAAGAAGCAATATTTAAAAAATCAACTCACATACCTAAATGCAAAAATTCAAAATGGGGGTTTGTCGAGTGAGATAAGATCTAATGAGAAGAAACTTTTTTCAGAAATTTATAACACCCTTAGCAAGGAGGAAACTTTATGGAGACAAAAATCTCATGCCCTATGGCTTAAAGAAGGTGATAGGAACACCAAATTCTTTCATATCTCAACTTTGAGGCAGAGGAGTGCAAATCATATCTATGAGATACACAAAGAGGATGAGACCAAATTTATGGATATACTAGATATCAGAATAAAGGTAACTTCATACTTCAATTCCTTATTAGGTTCTAAAGATAGAAGAGACTTTGGGGTTGAAAAATTTCTACTTCAAGCTATTCACAAGATTTTAATACAAGATATGAATAAGTTTCTTGAAGTGCCCTTCAAAGATGAAGAAATAAGAGAGGCCACATTTTCTATGGGTGCACTAAAAGCACCTTGTCTAGATGGTTTCCCTCCACTATTTTTCCAAAAAATAGGCATATAGTTGGGAAGGAAGTTTGTGATTCAATGAGGGAATCTCAGTTTTCTAATTCATTGTTGTATGGGGTGAACTCCACATTTCTGGTTCTTATCCCTAAATTTGCTAAAGCCAACAACTTTGGAGAGTTCTAGCCTATCAGCCTCTGTAATACTATTTACAAAATTTTATCCAAATCCTTAGCTAATAGGTTGAAGATATTCATGCCCTTGTTGATTGACAAATATCAAAGCAATTTTGTACCAAAAAGATATATTTTGGATGGGGTTGTGGTTGTGCATGAAATCCTCCATTCAGCACAAAAAAGTGGAAGGTCGGGAATGTTTCTCAAGTTAGATATGAACAAAGCTTACAATCGTGTATCTTGGGATTTTCTATTTATGGTGCTCAACCAATTCAGTTTTAGCCAGAGTTGGATCAAGTTGATTAAGACCTATGTCTCATCGATAAAAATTTTAGTGTTGGTCAACGGGACCCTAATTGGGTACTTCCAAAGCCTTAGGAGGCTTCGCCAAGGAGACCCACTCTCTCCTTACCTCTTTATTTTTCATGGTTGAGGCATTTGGGAGATCATTTTCTCATAATCCTATGATTAAAGATATCAATCCAGCCCTTTCCTTGGACTCGCTCTCCCACCACTAGTTTGTGGATGACACACTCTTGTCACTCATTACCTCTATTGTCCAAGCCAAAGAGGTGAAGTCCATTTTGTCTGCCTATGAAAATACGGTTGGTCAAAGAATCAATATTTCTAAAATCCTATTGTTTTTCCTGAATACCCCCTAAGCTCAGCAAAAAAATATTGTAGATATCCTTGGTTGTAGAGTTTTTGACTTCCCTGCCACCTATTTGGACTTACCTCTTTTCATTGGAATAATGAAGGAGTATTTGTAGGACCCGATGATCGAACGGATGCAATAACATCTTGCTAGTTGGAAAGAGGCTTTACTCAACCAAGAAAGTAAAATTCTTTTGGTAAAATTTGTCTTACAAAGCATTTTGGTATATTTTATGTCTATTTTTAAATTGCTTGTGAAAGTTTTGACCAAATTAGAGAGGATTCAAAAGATCTTTCTATGGATAGGACCTCAAGATCATAAGAAGTTCCACTTGGTCTCTTGGAACTAAGCTTGTACAAGGAAAGAAATTTGTGGGTTAGGCTTGCTCAACATCTATTTGATGAATGAAGCCCTAATTTTTAAGAAAGGCTAGAAAATTTTGATCAATCATAATTGTGACTGGGTGAAAATCATCATAACTAAGTATTTTATCCACTTAGAGAGTTTTCTCACTAATCCCCTTACCCAAGAGGTTTCCACCTTCTGGTAGAGTGTGAGTAAATTCATATCATATTTAGCTCTTGGTGCTCAGTGGATCATGGAAAATATTAAATATATTGACTTCTAGTAGGATTCATGGCTCCTTGAGAACCCGCTAATCTAGGATACCAACCTATCACTAGTAGAACCTCTTACCCTCAGACTTGGATGGTCTAAATTAGAGGATTTCATTAAAAGTGTGGGAGGTAAGAGAATCTGGAAATCAGTCCCCACCTCTAACTAGAGTAGGGAGGAAGCTAACGCTTGGGTTGCCATCTCAAATTTACTCAAGCTCCAGGTTTTGAAAACTCATGAAACCGAAGATTCTCTCATTTAAAAAGGAGAAAGTGAGGGCTCATTTTCAGTCAAGTCAGCCTACCTCTTCATTGACTCTAACTCTCCTCAATGGTATCTTCCTGGTAAAGTTTAGATGAAGAATCTGACCCCCAAAGTAAATTTATTTTATTAGCTGGCCATACAAAATAGATGTCTCACTCTTTATAATATCCACAGGAGGTGAAGAACACAAGATTATACTGAGAGGAAGGGGTGCAAAGTATAATACCATACAATGTATCAATAACAATATCAACATCAGTAATCAAAGCAATGCACAAATCACCCCACACAATAGAGACACCAATTTAACATGGTTCACCCAATGTGGGCTACTCCATGGAGAAAATATTTCACTAAAATTTTCTCAACAAATATCTTGGGAATCCTTTCCCTATTACAATATTTATGGACCTCTATCCAAAGGAGACACCAATCCCCTAATCAATTTCATGGATCTCTATCCATAGGAGAACTCCTTCTCCTCTGATCTGGTTGGTGATCTTCTATAAGAACTACTGCCCTCCACTGCACTATCTTATGGATCTCTATCCACTGAAGACTCCTGCCCTCACTCAGAAGACCTGTCCTCACTACCCTAGCTAATGGACCTCTATCCACTAGATACTGTCATCCTCTATACTCTGTCACCTCCAAAGCTTGCTCTCACTTCTCAATCTCTATATCTGATATGTACTAAACATAGTCCTTCGGTCTAGCACAAATTTGCTCAATCTCTTTCTCTGATTTGAACTAAACACAGTCCTTCGATCTAGCACAAATTTGCTCAATATCTATCTCTAATATACACTAAACACAGTCCTTCGATCTAGCATAAATTTTCTCAATCTCTATCTTCAAATATGCACTAAACATAGTCCTTAAATCTAGCACAAATTTTCTCAATCTCTATCTCTTATCTACACTAAACATAGTCCTTCGGTCTAGCACAAATCTACTTAATATTTGTCTTTGATCTGCACTAAACA
This sequence comes from Wollemia nobilis, assembly GCA_028583015.1. Classification (NCBI taxonomy): domain Eukaryota; kingdom Viridiplantae; phylum Streptophyta; class Pinopsida; order Araucariales; family Araucariaceae; genus Wollemia; species Wollemia nobilis. The sequence goes on from JAQPPZ010017247.1 coordinate 1,927,544, forward strand.
CAATCCTTTGGTCTAGCATAAATTTGCTCAATATCTATCCTCTAATCTGCACTAAACATAGTCCTTCGATCTAGCACAAATCTGATCAATCTCTATCTCCAAATCTGCACTAAACACATTCCTTCGGTCTAGCACAAATCTATCCTCAAGCCTTAACACAAAGCTTGACTCAATCACAAATCAACTCTTCTAGATCTGCCACAAACCTTAACCCAAGGTTTGAACAAATCAATCAATCAACTCTGCTCACAAGTCTTCTCAAAGACTTACCTCAAATATGCCTTGTAAGCTTCCACAAAAGCTCACACTAATCTATACACAAGTCCTCTCTAGAAATTGTCCAATCTACTCAACAAGTCCTCACCAAGAATTACCTCAAATCCATATTTTAAGCTTCCACAAAAGCTTACTCAACTCAACTCAATCTAACACAAAATCATCTTCAATCACACAAACAAGCTTCACATAGAATCTTGTTCAATCTCACAGAAACATATAGAGAATTTTTAGAGACTCAATATGCTTCACACTCAACAATGCTCAATCACTTTCAATCTCTTTCTCAAATCAAATTTGAATATAGAACAATTTGTTTCATAGAACTTGAACTATCACTTCAACACTTTCACTTGACTAGGCTCAATCAACTCCACTCAATCAATCACTCAATGAAACTCCTTTCTTACAAACCCTAGTCCAAGCATATGAATCCTCACTCAATTATTTCCAACAATGCTTATCAAACAATCTCACATAACAATGATACTCATGATCTTGCACAAACCCTAGTTCAAGCATATGAAAGATTTACTTCAATATTTCCAACAATGCTTATCAAACAAGGTTTTTGTCATCAACTTTCACTCAAAAAAACCTTTAACAATCAAACTCAACAATGCTTATCAAACAACCCTTTTCACTCCAACTTAGCATTCACAACATCCAACAATCACTCACAAGGAAGATGTGCCCATACCTTTTTTTTTATGAAGAATTGCCCTTAAAAACCTGTCTCAATCACAATTACTCTCTTTGCCAATTTTAAGGGTTAGGTAGCAAAAACCTTCTCATAATTTTAATCAATAATTTCCTCACAAATTATTTTCACCATACAAAACATGAGAACTCAATTAACCTTATTACTCCTTTCAAACATTAAACAAAATAAGACTTTATTTTGAAATAACATTCAAAACCATCTAAAGCCTTATCACTCCATTCAACACTCTAATCACCAAAAATCACAATATAAAAATCAACTTTCACAAACCTTATATCTCCCTAAAATCTTATGCCAAACAACCTTAGGACAAAAATTAAATTTGAAAATTTTAAATACCTTTTTCCCTTGGTGGGAATTGAACCCACGCTGCACTTCCACTAGCGCCCTAGCCATGGCTCCAACCACCGCATGAGCTAGGCGCTCACCTTGGAAGCAAAGAGCACCACGTGCTCTATATCCTTCCCTTTTGGTGCCTAAACCAAAAAGAGTGCATTGCTTCCTTTGGCGCCCAAACAAAACTCTCACCAAAACTACCACCGAGATTCGATCGCGGGTCCTCCCACTTGCCAAAGCCCTAAGTCACAACCGCTTGCCACCAGGCCAACCCATCGGATGGATATGAGGCTTAGAGCCTCGCCAACCTTATTCCTTCATTGGTGCACACAAGACAAAAAAATTTTATCTTCTTCCTCACACAAAATCGCATAAATCGTAGGCTTAGAGTAATTCAAACGAAGGTAAGTTCTTTGCCACCAAGGCATATGGTATTTATACCATTATGCCACCACAACATTAGACGTCGATGGAGGGATTTATTCATGATGTCGATGCATTTATTTTTGCCTTGCAACCCTAACTTTAGGGTTAATTAAATTAGATTATAATTTAATTAATAATAAAATTATTATAATTAACTTATAATTAATTTAATAACCATAGGGTTAATTAAATTAAATTACAAATTAATTTATAATGAAATATTTATAATTAATTTAATTACTTTAGGTCTTTCCATTAGACCTTTAATATTATAATAAAATATTATAATATTATTTTTCTTGGGCCTTATAACTTCTCCTGTAGACCTTATCTGATCACCTTCTTATTTTTGAAACTGACTCTTGAAATCCTTCCTCTTGCACTGCTCACTAAAACTGACTTTTGACATCAATGACAACAAATCTTGCTCATATTTCCAACAATCTCCCCCTTTTTCATTGATGGCAACCCATTTTCCTTTTACCATTCCTTTTACCTTTTTCTGTTCTGCTCCCCTGAGAAACATCTCCCCCTGATTGAATGCTCTCCCCTAACTCAAATCTCTCCCCCTTTGTCATCAATGGCAAAGGGTCACCTTTGGGGCTCGGGGCTAAGAATGAGACTCTTAGCTTAGCCCCTCCCCCACCTCCTCTTGAGGTGGTTAATTTTGGGGTGGGAGTATTTCTACTCCCAGCATGCATTGATCTTTTCCTTTGTCCATTTTCCTCCTCATTTGATCCTTCTGATTCCTCTGACTATTTATGTTCCTGCTTGTCTCTAGAATTTTTGCTCTACACCACTTTGTTGTATGTCCATCATTATTGCACTTATAACACTTAATGTTGTTATTCCTTGGAGGTGTAAATGTCTTGGGATTTCTCCTGGTGAAGCCATATCTATTCTTGTCATGAACCCTGCAATTCACTGCCTTGTGACCAAACTGATTACAAGAGTAGCAATACCCTTGAAAAAGTTGTCTGTTGTTGAAGCTTCCATATTCCTATTTTCCATGTGTCCTGCACTATGTAGCCTTGTGCCCAAACCTGTGACATGAGAAGCATCATCCATTGAAACTACCTTGCCTTGACCTCATTGGTCTTTTAGTTTCTTTTACCCTGTGCTGGTTTTTGTTCCATTTGTTCCTCATTTGTGCATTGTTCCTTTCTTTGTTGAACTTTCTGTTATCCAAATCTTCCTCAGAAGTTTCACTTTCTCTTACACTTTCTTCTTCTAAAGTTTCTTCTTCTTCAGAACTTGAGGTTGACTCCTCTCTTTGTTTCTTTTGTACCTGTTCAAAACCAAGACCTATTTTGTTTGTTGACCATCTTTGTACCTTGATAATCTTGTCTATGGTTTTTGAGCTTTTCCCAAACTTGTGTAGCTTATCTTTAGACTCTTTTACTTCCTTCCTTAGTGAAGCTACTTCTTGCTCTAACCTTTCACACTCTAAAACCTTAGCTTCTAACTTCTCTTTAAATATCCTTGTCTTAGCTATTGAGTTATTTAGATCCTCTATAAGCTTTCCTCTCTCTTCATCACATTCTTGAAATTGAAGCTTAAGTTGGGAGTTTTGCTTTCTTACCTTCTTTAATGCATCAAGGGCATGAATAAGCTCTCCCTCAAGATCAACTTCTCCCTTCTCTGATTCTTCCTCTATTTGTTTACCTTTGAAAACATCTTCATTATTTTTTGACTTGTCTTCTATAGGATCACCTCCTTCTTCTTCTAGTGCCATAAGAAGATTCTCTTCTGGTCCTTCAAATGTATCTTCATATTCATCATCACTAAAACTGAATCCATTCCTTGTACAACTATCCTCAAGATGACCAAAGTTACCACATCTAAAATATTTGAGGATTATTGGTGTCCTTTTCCTAACCACTTATTTTTCTTTTTCCAAAAATAGAACTTCATCTCTATCATTATCTGAGGAACTATCATCACTATCACTTGAGTACTTACTTGCCTTATCTGCATAGAAACTCTTCTTATGCCTTTGGAAAAACTTCTTTCCTTGTGTACCTTGTCCATCCCTATTTTTATTTTGGTACCTGTGCTTTCCTGTATCCCTGTTCTTATGATCCTGTTTCTCATCACCACTGCTATTTCTAGCTTCTGGACAATCAGATGCATAGTGACCATATTTTCCACATTTAAAACATCTAACTGATTTTGTACCTTTATACTTTCTTGAGTCCTTGTTCCTTCTGCCATAATTTGCTTCTTCATCATTGGATAGCTCATTGCTTGAATCTGACTTCTTACCCTTAGTCTTCTTAGTGGCTTTAAATGCTTCTTCTTTCTGGGGAATAGGTTCCTCTTTTATTCTTATCTCAAAAGCTGTGAGAATGCCATGTAATTCATCTCTTGTCAAGAGTTCAATATCTTTTGCCTCTTCTATAGCTGAAATATTTTCACTAAACCTTTTTGGAAGTGACCTTAGAATCTTATCACACACATCAGGTTTTGTGACTTCAAGCCCAAGTCCTTGCATGGAGTTAACAACCTCATCCACATGAAGTAGATATGCAAAAATATTTTCCTCATCCTTCATTTTTAGATCTTCAAATGCTCTTTTGAAATTTTGCAACTTGGCCCTTTTGACCTTTCTATCTCCTTCATATATGCCTTGCAACTTATCCCAAATTTCCTTTGCTGATTTGCAATGCATAATCTTTATAAAATTTGTTTCACGCAAGCCCTTTTGAATTGCATTCATTGCTCTTGAATTGTAATGATGTAGAAGCTTACCATATTTATCTGTAGGTGGAGTTTTCGGTGGTGTGTATCCATTTTCAACTGCTTCCCATACTTCATTTCCAAGTGCCATTAGATGAAACTTCATCCTTGTGCTCCATAGTGTATAATTGTTCCCATCAAACAATGGTGCTGAATTTCCTAAGGATCCACTCTAAGAATCCATCTGTGTTCTTGTAAGCTTTTCCTTCAAGCTGTTAAACTCTTTCGAAGGAACCCGCTCTGATACCAATTGAAGAACACAAGCTTATACTGAGAGGGGGGTGAAAAGTATAAGACCACTTTTTACTTTTCTTTCCCAATCAATATTATGCAATGTATCAATAGCAATATCAATAACAGTAATCAAAGCAATGCACAAATCACCACACACAATAGAGACACCAATTTAACGTGGTTCACCCAATGTGGGCTACTCCACGGAGAAAATATTTCACTAAAATTTTCTCAACAAATCTCTTGGGAATCCTTTCCCTATTACAATGTTTATGGACCTCTATCCAAAGGAGACACCAATCCCCTAATCAAGTTTGTGGATCTCTATCCACAGGATAACTCCTTCTCCTCTGCTCTGGTTGGTGATCTTCTAGAAGAACTGTTGCCTCCACTACACTAGCTTATGGATCTCTATCCACTAAAGACTCCTACCCTCACTTAGAAGACCTATCCTCACTACCCTAGCTAATGGACCTCTATCCACTGGAGACTATCGTCCTCTATACTCTATCACCTCCAAAGCTTACTCTTAGCTCTATCTCAAATCTGCACTAAACATAGTCCTTCGATCTAGCATAAATCTACTCAATATCTATCTCTAATCTGCACTAAACACAGTCCTTCGATCTAGCACAAATCTACTCAATATCTATCTTTGATATGCACTAAACATAGTCCTTCGATCTAGCACAAATCTGCTCAATCTCTGTCTCCAAATCTGCACTAAACACAGTCCTTCGGTCTAGCAAAAATTTGTCCTCAAATCTATCCTCAAGCCTTAACACAAAGCTTGACTCAATCACAAATCAACTCTACTAGATCTGCCACAAACCTTAACCCAAGGTTTGAACAAATCAATCAATCAACTTTGCTCACAAGTCTTCTCAAAGACTTACCTCAAATATGCCTTGTAAGCTTCCACAAAAGCTCACACTAATCTATCCACAAGTCCTCTCTAGAACTTGTCCAATCTGCTCAACAAGTCTTCACCAAGACTTACCTCAAATCTGCTCAACAAGTCCTCACCAAGACTTACCTCAAATCTATATTGTAAGCTTCCACAAAAGCTTACTCAACTCAACTCAATCTAACACAAAATCCTCTTCAATCACACAAACAAGCTTCACACAAAATCTTGTTTAATCTCACATAAACATATAGAGAATTTTTAGAGACTCAATATGCTTCACACTCAACAATGCTTAATCACTTTCAATCTCTTTCTCAAATCAAATTAGAATATAGAACAATTTGTTTCACAAAACTTGAACTATCACTTCAACACTTTCCACTTGACTAGGCTCAATCAACTCCACTCAATCAATCACTCAATGAAACACTCCTTGCTTACAAACCCTAGTCCAAGCATATGAATACTCACTCAATTATTTCCAACAATGCTTATCAAACAATCTCACATAACAATGATACTCATGATCTTGCACAAACCCTAGTTCAAGCATATGAAAGCTTTACTTCAATATTTCCAACAATGCTTATCAAACAAGATTTCTCATCAACTTTCACTAGAAAAACCTTTAACAATCAAACTCAACAATGCTTATCAAACAAACATTTTCACTCCAACTTAGCATTCACAACATCCAACAATCACTCACAAGGAAGATGTGCCCATACCTTTTTTTTGATGAATAATTGCCCTTAAAAACCTGTCTCAATCACAATTACTCTCTTTGCCAAATTTAAGGGTTAGGTAGCAAAAACCTTCTCAAAATTTTAATCAATAATTTCCTCACAAATTATTTTCACCATACAAAACATGAGAACTCAATTAACCTTATTACTCCTTTCAAACATTAAATAAAATAAGACTTTATTTTGAAATAACATTCAAAACCATCTAAAGCCTTATCACTCCATTCAACACTCTAATCACCAAAAATCACAATATAAAAATCAACTTTCACAAACCTTATATCTCCCTAAAATCTTATGCCAAACAACCTTAGGATAAAAATTAAATTTAAAAATTTAAATACCTTTTGCCCTTGGTGGGAATCGAACCCACGTTGTGCTTCCACCAATGCCCTAGCCGCGGCTCCAACCGTCGCGTGAGCTAGGCACTCACCTTGGAAGCAAAGAGCACCATGTGCTCTATATCCTTCCCTTTTGGCGCCTAAACCAAAAAGAGTGCGTTGCTTCCTTTGGCACCCAAAAAAAACTCTCACCAAAACTATCGTCGAGATTCGATCGTGGGTCCTCTCGCTTGCCAAAGCCCTAAGTCACAACCGCTTGCCACTAGGCCAACCCGTCGGATGGATATGAGGCTTAGAGCCTCACCAACCTTATTCCTTCGTTGGCACACACAAGACAAAAAAAACTTTTGTCTTCTTCCTCGCACGAAATCACATAAATCGTAGGCTTAGATTAATTCAAATGAAGGTAAGTTCTTTGCCACCAAGGCATATGGTATTTATACCATTATGCCACCACAACATTAGACATCGGTGGAGGGATTTATTCATGACGTCGACGCATTTATTTTTGCCTTGCAACCCTAACTTTAGGGTTAATTAAATTAGATTATAATTTAATTAATAATAAAATTATTATAATTAACTTATAATTTTTTGGTAATTATTAATTTTAATTAATAATGGGTTTTTATAGAGGATCCCAAAACCTTATATACAAAAACAACCTAGCCAGATGATGTTTCATGCCAAACGGCTGTGAACGTAAATCAGAATGAGGAGAAAACAGGGAGTTGCTGCTAGCCCGAAGGCTCCGGACGAAGGAGAGGAGTGCAAGGAGCATGGGGAAACAGCTACCTCATCATGGAGGAGAAGGGAGCGTCGATAACCACTGTTGCACCAAATCAGACGAGCCTTGAAAACGTGGGAATCACCATCTTTGAAAAATGGAGTGCGAATGGCGAGGTTGAGAGGGCCCACCTCCCGACCTTCAAAAACTTCGAGAAAAAACAACTGACACAAATCAATCATCATGGGGTAATGTCCGTCTTGGCCAAGCTATCCATCTCGGATGGGAAACGAGACCGCCAGATCACCGGACACGTGGTCGCAAGGCCCTTGTTGGCCAAGTGGTCCGCCACCCGGTTGCCCTCTCTAAAAATGTGCCCTGCCTCCCACCTGGCACATCGAGAAAGGAGCATTCTAGCTTCGAGGATGATGTTGCAAACCCGCCAAGACGGGTCTTTGGAGCCACGAAGATAGTTAATGATGTTTAACGAGTCGCCTTCAATAATGAGAGGCCTGGGATCATCCGATAGGACCTGCAAGCCTTTCAAAACACCTCGGGCTTCGACAAAATGATTCGTCTGAAGCCCCAAATCTTCGCAATAAGCCAAAATCAGCTTACCATCATGATCTCGCACAACGCCTCCGAAACCCGTGGGCCCTGGGTTGCCTTTGGCTGCCCCATCAAAATTGAGTTTGATCCACCCCATAGGAGGTTTGGACCAAACGACATCCCTCCGTCCAAACACAGAACCGACCTCGAAAGGTGGGCAGATATTCAACCTCTTGAGAATAAACTCTTCCCCAGGGAGGTGAGGGCGGGAGCTGGGAATAATTTTTGAATTCTCAATAGCAAAGGATAAAGCTCTTTGGGCGACAGAGAGCGCCACCCTGGGGGGATTGCCAAAGATACGCCCATTTCTCTCGAGCCAAATCGCCAAATGGAGTGGTGGAAAGTGGCTTCAACCAGAAATCGGAGCTTAGGGTTCTTGAAAGGGCTGGGCCATTGGAGGAAGGCGTCTTTGAGGGATCGGGGAGAACACCATAGGATTTGGAAGGATGACAACACAAAGCTGAGAACCGATTGGGAAAAGGGGCAGTGTAAGAATAGGTGATCCAACGATTCGCAATCAGCCAAGCAAAGATAGCACCTGTTGGGAATTTCAAAGCCTCTCTTATGAAGATTATCAATGGTTAGGGCTTTATTATGAAAGGCAATCCAGGCAAAAAAATTCACCTTAGGAATAATCCCTTTCCGCCAAACCGCCTTCCACCGGATATCCATAGCATTTCCAGACGTAAGAAGGTCATAGGCGGACTTAACAGAAAAAAGACCATCCTGAGTGCTACGCCAAATAATTCTATCCTCCCTGATAACCGAAGGAATTAAAACAGATTGAAGAATTCTAGATAAAAAATCCAACTCGTTGTTGAAGCCGTCTACACCCGAAAGCTTCCACCGGGGGGGAAGAGAGCTCCGATCGATGAATTCCGCTACCTTGAGCTGACAGTTTGGATCGATCAGGGTCCGCAAACCGGCCAGGTCTGCTTTTGACTCAAGGGCTTCATCACCAACCCATCTGTCTCTCCAAAAGAGGATGGAGGATCCATCGCCCAAGATCCACCGGGCGCCCCTGATGATTAATGAACGGGCCTGAAGCACTATTTTCCAAAAGGCCGAGGCTTCGACCGGAGGCCCAGCTTCAAGGAAAGAATTTTGCCCAAGGTACTTCCTCTTAACCAGCTTGACCCATTCCACCGGTTCGTTAGTGAGGATCCTCCAAGCATGTTTTGCAATCAGCGCCATGTTCATGAGTCTGGATCTTCTCATTCCCATACCACCTTGGTCTTTTCGAAGGCAGACCTTCTCCCAGGCCACCAAAGGAATTCTGGATCTGTCTTCACTATCGGACCACAAAAAATTCCTCTGTAACTTCTCAATCTTGGAATGAATAGTCACAGGAATCATGAGAACAAACATGAAATAAGTGGGAATTCCTTGCAGACATGCTTTGGTGAGAGTGGCCTTCCCGGCTTGAGACAACAATTTACCTTTCCACGTGCTGAGTTTCTTATGGAGCCGTTCCAAGATCATGTTCCACATGTTTGCACCGGCACGCCCATTGCAAGCCAAGGGTAATCCCAAATATGTTGTAGGCAGGGAATCAATGGTGCATTCCATAATCCTAGCAATGTGAATCTGCCTGCGTAAAGGAGTATTGATAAAGTAAATTTTGCTTTTGATATAATTCACCTTTTGGCCAGCAGCCTTCTCATACCGGGACAGGATGCGCTTAATAGACTTGGCCTGGATGACAGACGCTCCAGTGGAAATGAGCGTGTCATCTACAAACTGTTGGTGAGTGACAGGATCAACTCTGGACGTAGGCAAAATGCCGGAGATCTTGTTTCGTCGGAGAGCATCATTCAAGGACCAGCTTAGGACCTCCGCCAGAAGAATGAACAAAATAGGGGACAGAGGATCACCTTGTCTGAGACCTCTAGCGCTTCGGAAGAAGCCAGCCGGGGACCCGTTGATCAGAACTGAAAATGAAGGAGAGGAAATGCAACTGCTCACCAGGTCAATCCAGAGAGGGTGGAAGCCAAATTTGAGGAGGACAGCACAGAGAAACCTCCTATCGACCCTGTCAAAAGCTTTATTCATGTCTAGCTTAAGGAAAAGCACAGCGTTTTTGGAACATTGGGCAGAGTGGAGGGTCTCATGGATTGTGATGACACCGTCCAGGATGTTTCTACCCTTAACGGTGCTACCCTACGCAGGACCAACCAAGGAGGGGAGGAGGGATCTCAGACGGTTGGCAATGGTCTTAGTAAGAATTTTGTAGAAGACATTGCACAAACTTATGGGCCGATAGTCAGAAAAGCTTTTACAGGCGGGAGTCTTGGGAATGAGAGCCAGGAAGGTAGAGTTGAGTTTTGGGTGGATGGATCTGGTGGCTTGAATTTCCAGAATAGCTTCACAAACATCAGACCCCACAATATCCCACATAGCTTGAAAAAAATGGGGGGGAAAACCATCGGGCCCGGGGGCCTTATCCGGCTGCATGGAAAAAAGAGCATCCTTAATCTCGGAATGGGAAAATGGTTCCAAGAGCTTAATACTCACCTCATGGGGAACCTTGGTGGGGAAATTAGCTAGCAAGGATCTCTGAACATGGAGGTCACTGTCAGGAGGAGCACCCAACAAATCCTAAAAGAAATTGACAGCTTCACTACGAATTTCATCAATCTCCCTAGTAGTATGACCATCCTTGCACACCACCTCCCTGATCTTATTGGCCCCCCGTGCCTCATGGTGGACGCGTGAAAATTTTTTGAATTTGAGTCACCATTCTTCAGCCAGAGTTCCCTGGATTTTTGACGCCATAAGACTTCCTCTCTAGCCAGGATGGAATGGTAATCAACTAAGAGGCACCGTTCCTCCTCTCTGAGAGCTACCGAGTACCCTTCGGCTTCCATCTTCTCCTCCAGAGCCTTTAATTTCTGAGAAATGGACTTTTTAGACTCGAAAATGTTGCCAAAAACCTCCTTGTTCCAAACCTTCAAATTCTTTTTAATCAGATTGAGTTTTAGAGCCAGTCTTTTGGACGCTGAACCTGCCAGCTTCACCTTCCACCAAGCCGAAACCTTCTCTCTGAAATCCTTGTGGGAAATCCACATGGATTCGAATCTGAAAGGGGTCTTATAACCAGGCCCGTCAGTGACCTCCAAAATAATAGGATTATGGTCAGATCCGATCCTGGGAAGGGCAGAGAGAGTTGCATCGCCGAAGAGGGGGATAGCTTCGTGAGAAATGAAGAAACGGTCCAGCTTGACCTGGATGAGATTGCTCCCAATCCTCCTGTTGCTCCAGGTGAAGGATGCCCCTTTAAGGTCAATATCCAGCAAATTATTAGCAGATACAAAATCTCTGAACTCCTCCAAGCCGCGACTAAGAAGTTTAGTGCCTCCCTTTTTTTTTAAAGGATGAAGAGGGCAATTGAAATCTCCACCTACAACCCATGGGAGGTCGCTAAAATTGTCTCTCATCTGAGAAATGGCTTTCCACATCTCTGCTCTCTCCACAACAGAGTTCGAAGCGTAAACATTAGTCAAAATCCACGAGGAATTATCTACCTTGGAATGAAACAGAACGTTCATAATCCTGCTAGAGACTGATAAGAGGTTGCCTTCAACAAAATCAGGGTCCCACATTACCATGAGGCCGCCTGTAGAACCTATTGCAGGACTGGAGAGGAAATGGCCCTTGGCCCAGATGGACTTAGCAGCCTTAGCAGAAATGGAAGCATCGGACTTAGTTTCTTGCAAAATGAGGATGGAGGGATTAGACTTCTTTCGAAGATCGGCCACAACCCTGCGTTTGGCCACTCCATTAAGGCCTCTCACATTCCATGAGAGGACTTTCATCTGGACAATTTAAGGAATTTCTTACCCCCCTTTCCCTGCTGGATGGGAGGTTTTGGGACAAGAGAGTCACCCATCAGGGAATCGGAATCCTCTTGAAAAAGCAAACGCTGAGAACCATTTGCAACATCTCGCTATCGTCTCCTTATCCCTCCTTTCTTTGTTAGGAGGACGACCCTGCTTTCTTTCACTGCCGAAATCTACCCCTTGCTTTCGGCTCCTAGTGTTTCGAGGGCTGATATTGCCAGACTGCTCGCCCCTCCTACCTGTCAGGTAATCTTCCAACAGGTTCTGGGCCTCGAGAAGGTTCTGATTATGGAGATTTAGTAGGCCAACCTACGCGGGAACAGGGGGTGGGGGCTGTTCTTTTTCCATTTGAGGTTCTGGCTGGGGGCTCGCACCACCATGAGTGGCACTCGAATGGGAGATGAGACCCTTATCAGGGGTGGAAGATATAGGGAGTTCCCCCAAAAGGATTGACGGTGCAGCCTCTATCGCCACAGGGTGTTCGGGTTGCCCTTCACCATGGTCCAGGGGGTTGCAAGATTCCCCCCTTTTTTTCCTTGACTTTTGAAGAGGACAGCTAGACTGAAGATGCCCCTGAGAATTACAATGAGGGCAGTAAGCAGGCCTATTCTCATAGAAAATGGCTTGCTTATGAAGAAAAGACCCTCCAGACCTCAGGGTAATGGAGTCTGGGAGGTTTGCCTCTAAATCCGCCAAAACATAGAAGCGAGCCTAAACAAATCTGGTTCGGGCTCGGGTAGGAGGGTCGATGGTAACCAGCTCCCCAATGGAGCGTGCAATACCTCTGATGACATTTTCATGCCAGCAAAAGAGGGGAAGGTTCGGAAGCCTAACCCATATTGGGGCAATATTGATGTTTTGTGTTTCGGGATTGAAATCCATCCCCCACTTCCTGAGAAAGAGACTCCTTCGTCCCAAAAACCAGGGACCCCCAGCCAAAATTTTACAATAATCCTCTACGTTATTCAGTCTTATTGTGAAAAAACCCCTGGACAGGGCAGCCAACTCCATGTGGCCCGACGTTCACCATTTTGCAGCTGCCCACCTACGGATGGTCTCCATATCAGGGCATCCCCCAACGAACTTACCCACTAAGGTGAATTTTTTGAACTCTACAAAACTTGAGAGGACTTCCTTCGGGATATTCAGTTCATCTCCGGATGGAAACAGGTCCTGAGTGAAAAAATCGCTAGGGGTTTCCGAAGCCGTTGCTTGAGCATACGTTTTCTGTTGGCCCATCCTCCGTTTATCAGGCGGATCCTTCCCGCGGTTAACGTCATCTTCAGACAACTCTGCAGAACCTCCATCCTTAGACTGGCCTCCCTCCGTCTTGTTGTGTCCTTCCGCTTTGCTGAGGTCTTGGTTCGTAACGCTGGCGCGCCCGCTCCCAACCCCTCCCGACACGACCTTCCCGCTCTGAGACATCTCCTCCTCCCCTAGTTACTTTTGCCCAAAAATCCCTAATTAATTTAATAACCATAGGGTTAATTAAATTAAATTGCAAATTAATTTATAATGAAATTATTATAATTAATTTATAATTAATTTAATTACTTTAGGTCTTTCCATTAGACCTTTAACATTATAATAAAATATTATAATATTATTTTTCTTCGGCCTTCTAACTTCTTCTATAGACCTTATATGATCACCTTATTATTTCTAAAACTGACTCTTGAAATACTTCCTCTTGCACTGCTCATTGAAACTAACTTTTGACATCAATGACAATAAATCTTGCTCATATTTCCAAAAATCTCCCCCTTTGTCATTTATGGCAACCCATTTTCCTTTTACCATTCCTTTTTATCTTTTTATGTTATTCTCCCCTTGAGAAACTACTCCCCCTGACTGAATGCTCTCCCCCTAACTCAAATCTGTCCCCCTTTTTCATCAATGGCAAAGGGTCACCTTTGGGGCTCGGGGCTAAGAATGAGACTCTTAGCTTCTAAGAATGAGACTTTTAGCTTAGCACCTCCCCCACCTCCTCTTGAGGTGATTAATTCTGGGGTGGGAGTATTTCTACTCCCAGCATGCACCAATATTTTCATTTGTCCATTTTCCTCCTCATATGATCCTTTTTATTCCTCTAACTATTTCTATTCCAACTTATCTCTAGAATTTCTGCTCTACACCACTTTTTTGTATGTCCATTATTATTGCATTAATAACACTTAATGTTATTATTCCTTGAAGGTGTAAATGTATTGGGATTTCTCCTGGTGAAGCCATATCTATTCTTGTCATGAAACCTGCAATTCACTACCTTGTGACCAAAATGATTATAAGAGTAGCTATACCCTTGAAAAAGATGTTTGTTGTTTAAGCTTCCATATTCTTGTTTTCCATGTGTCCTACACTATGTAGCCTTGTGCCCAAACTTGTAACATAAGAAGCATCATTCGTTGAAACTACCTTGCCTTGACCTCATTGGTATTTTAGTTTCTTTTACCCTGTGCTAGTTTATGTTCCATCTATTCCTCATTTATGCATTGTTCCTTTCTTTGTTGAACTTTCTGTTATCCAACTCTTCCTCAAAAGTTTCACTTTCTCTTAAAATTTCTTCTTCTAAAGTGTCTTCTTCTTCAGAACTTGAGGTTAACTCATATCTTTGTTTCTTTTGTACCTGTTCAAAACCAATACCTATTTTGTTTGTTGACCGTCTTTTTACCTTGATAATATTGTCTATGGTTTTTGAGCTTTTCCTAAATTTGTGTAGCTTATCTTTAGAGTCTTTTACTTCCTTCATTAGTGAAGCTACTTCTTGCTCTAACCTTTCACACTCTAAAACCTTAGATTCTAACTTCTCTTTAAATCTCCTTGTCTTAGCTATTGATTTATTTAGATCCTCTATAAGCTTTCCTCTCTCTTTATCACATTCTTGGAATTGAAGCTTAAGTTAGGAGTTTTGCTTTCTTATATTATTTAATGCATCAAGAGCATGAATAAGCTCTCCCTCAAGATCAACTTCTCCATTTTCTGATTCTTCCTCTATTTGTTTACCTTTGAAAACATCATCATTCTTTTTTGACTCGTCTTCTATAGGATCACCTCCTTCTTCTAGTGCCATAAGAAGATTCTCTTCTGGTCCTTCAAATGTATCTTCATATTCATCATCATTAAAATTGAATCCATTCCTTGTACAACTATCCTCAAGATGACCGAAGTTACCACATCTAAAATATTTGAGGATTATTGGTGTCCTTTTCCTAACCACTTCTTTTCTTTTTCCAAAAATAGAACTTCATCTCTATCATTATCTGAGGAACTATCATCACTATCACTTGAATACTTGCTTGCCTTGTCTATATAGAAACTCTTCTTATGCCTTTGGAAAAACTTCTTTCCTTGTGTACCTTTTCCATCCCTATTTTTATTTTCGTACAAGTGCTTTCATGTATCGTTGTTCTTATGATCTTGTTTCTCATCACCACTGTTATTTACAACTTCTAGAAAATCAGATGCATAATGACCATATTTTCCACATTTAAAACATCTAACTGATTTCGTACCTTTATACTTTCTTGAGTCCTTGTTCCTTCTGCCATAATTTACATCTTCATCATTGGATATCTCATTGCTTGAATCTGACTTCTTACCCTTAGTCTTATTATTGGCTTTAAATGCTTCTTCTTTCTGGGGAATAGGTTTCTCTTTTATTCTTATCTCAAAAGCTATGAGAATGCCATGTAATTCATCTCTTGTCAAGAGTTCAATATCTTTTGCCTCCTCTATAGCTTAAATATTTTCACTAAACCTTTTTGGAAGTGACGTTATAATCTTATCACAAACATTAGGTTCTATGACTTCAAGCCCAAGTCCTTGTATTTATTTAACAACCTCATCCACACAAAGTAGACATGCAAAAATTTATTTCCTCATCCTTCATTTTTAGATCTTCAAATGCTCTTTTGAAATTTTGCAACTTGGTCCTTTTGACCTTTCTATCTCCTTCATATATGCCTTGCAACTGATCCCAAATTTCCTTTACTAATTTGCAATGCATAATATTTATAAACTTTGTTGCACGCAAGCCCTTTTGAATTGTATTCATTTCTCTTGAATTACAATGATGTAGAATCTTACCATCTTTATTTGTAGATGGAGTTGTCGATGGTGTGTATCCATTTTTAACTTCTTCCTATACTTCATTTCTAAGTGCCATTAGATGAAACTTCATCCTTGTGCTCCATAGTGTATAATTGTGAATAATGGTGTTGAATTTCCTAAGGATCCACTCTGATAGTCCATATGTGTTCTTGTAAGCTTTTTCTTCAAGCTGTTAAACTCTTTCGAAGGAACCCGCTTTGATACCAATTGAATAACACAAGCTTATACTAAGAGGGGGGTGAACACTATAAGACCACTTTTTACTTTTATTTCTTAATCAATATTATGCAATGTATCAATAGAAATATCAATAACAGTAATGCAATGTAAAAATTACCACACATAATAGATCCACCAATTTAACGTGGTTCACCCAATATGGCCTACTCCACGAATAAAATATTTCACTAAAATTTTCTCAATAAATCTCTTAGGAATCCTTTCCCTATTACAATGTTTATGGACCTATGTCTAAAGGAGACACCAATCCCCTAATCAAGTTTGTGGATCTCTATCCATAGGAGAACTCCTCCTCTACTTTGGTTGGTGATCTTCTAGAAGAACTGTTGCATCCACTACACTATCTTATGGATCTCTATCCACTGAAGACTCCTACCCTCACTCAGAAGACATATCCTCACTACCATGGATAATGGACCTCTATCCACTAGAGACTATCATCCTCTATACTTTATCACCTCCAAAGCTTACTCTCAGCTCTGTCTCAAATTTGCACTAAACATAGTCCTTCGATCTAGCACAAATATGCTCAATATCTATCTTTTATCTACACTAAACATAGTCCTTCGGTCTAGCACAAATATTCTCAATATCTATCTCTAATATGTACTAAATATAGTCCTTCAATCTAGCACAAATCTACTCAATCTCTATCTCTAATCTGCACTAAACATAGTCCTTTAGTCTAGCACAAATCTGCTCGATCTCTATCTCCAAATATGTACTAAACACAGTCCTTCAGTCTAGCACAAATATGATCAATCTTTGTCTCTTATCTACACTAAACACAATCCTTCGATCTAGCATAAATCTGCTCAATATATGTCTTTGATATGCACTAAACATAGTCCTCCAATATAGCACAAATCTTCTCAATCTATGTCTCTAATCTACACTAAACACAACCCTTATGTCTAGCATAAATCTGCTCAATCTCTATCTCCAAATCTACACTAAACATAGTCCTTCGAACTAGTACAAATATATCCTCAAGCCTTAACACAAAGCTTGACTCAATCACAAATAAACTCTGCTAGATATACCACAAACCTTAATCCAAGGTTTGAACAAATCAATCAATCAACTCTGCTCATAAGTCTTATCAAAGACTTACCTTAAATCTGCCTTGTAATATTCCACAAAAGCTCACACTAATCTATCCCCAAGTCCTCTCTAGAACTTGTCCAATCTATTCAAAAAGTCTTCACCAAGACTTACCTCAAATCTGCTCAACAAGTCCTCACCAAGACTTACCTCAAATTTGTATTGTAAGCTTCTAAAAAAACTTAACTCAACTCAATCTAACACAAAATCCTCTTCAATCACACAAACAATCTTCACACAAAATCTTGTTCAATCTTAAAAGAAAGTATAGAGAATTGTTAGATACTCAATATGCCTCACACTCAACAATGCTTAATCACTTTCAATATCTTTCTCAAATCAAATTTAAATATAGAATAATTTGTTTCACAGAAATTGAACTATCACTTCAACACTTTCACTTGACTAGGCTCAATCATCTCCACTCAATAAATCACTCAATGAAACATTCCTTGCTTACAAACCCTAGTCCAAGCATATGAATCCTCACTCAATTATTTCCAACAGTGCTTATCAAACAATCTCACATAACAATGATACTCATGATCTTGAATAAACCCTAGTTCAAGAATATGAAATCTTTACTTCAATATTTCCAACAATGCTTATCAAACAAGGTTTTTGTCATCAACTTTCACTCAAAAAAATATTTAACAATCAAACTCAACAATGCTTATCAAACAACCCTTTTCACTCCAACTTAGCATTCACAACATCCAACAATCACTCACAAGGAAGATGTGCCCATACCTTTTGTTTTATGAAGAATTGCCCTTGAAAACCTGTCTCAATCACAATCACTCTCTTTGCCAAATTTAAGGGTTAGGTAGCAAAAACCTTATCAAAATTTTAATCAATAATTTCCTCACAAATTATTTTCACCATACAAAACATGAGAACTCAATTAACCTTATTACTCCTTTCAAACATTAAACAAAATAAGACTTTATTTTGAAATAACATTCAAAACCATCTAAAGCCTTATCACTCCATTCAATGCTCTAATCACCAAAAATCACAATATAAAAATCAACTTTCACAAACCTAAAATCTTATGCCAAACAACCTTAGGACAAAAATTAAATTTGAAAAATTTAAATACCTTTTGCCCTTGGTGGGAATTAAACCCACGTTGTGCTTCCACTAGCGCCCTAGCCACGGCTCCAACCGTCGTGTGAGCTAGGTACTCACCTTGGAAGCAAAGAGCACCACATGATCTATATCCTTCCCTTTTGGTGCCTAAACCAAAAAGAGTGCACTACTTCCTTTGGTGCCCAAAAAACTCTCACCAAAATTACCACCAAGATTCGATCGTGGGTCCTCCCGCTTGCCAAAGCCCTAAGTCACAATCGCTTGCCACCAGGCCAACCTGTCGGATGGATATGAGGCTTAGAGCCTCACCAACCTTATTCCTTCACTAGTGCACACAAGACAAAAAACTTTTCTCTTCTTTAATTCGAACGAAGGTAAGTTCTTTGCCACCAAGGCATATGGTATTTATACCATTATGCCACCATAACATTAGAAGTTGATGGAGGGATTTATTCATGACATCGACACATTTCATTTTGCCTTGCAACCCTAACTTTAGGGTTAATTAAATTAGATTATAATTTAATTAATAATAAAATTATTATAATTAACTTATAATTAATTTAATAACCATAGGGTTAATTAAATTAAATTACAAATTAATTTATAATGAAATTATTATAATTAATTTAATTACTTTAGGTCTTTCCATTAGACCTTTAATATTATAATAAAATATTATAATATTAGTTTTCTTGGGCCTTCTAACTATCTGATCACCTTATTTTTGAAAATGACTCTTGAAATCCTTCCTCTTGCACTGCTCACTGAAAATGACTTTTAACATCAATGACAACAAATCTTGCTCATATTTCCAATAGGAGGGGTATGTGTTTATCCAATAGGTGTAATCTCTATGAGGCTACTAAAGAATTATACCTCCACCTATTTTTCCATTATCCCTTCTCTGCTACAGTGGTAGCCTATGTTTATTTGTACATGGGAGTTCATTGAATCTTGCCAAATTCTATTTCAAAGGTCTATTTGTAGTGGACTTCACCTTATAAATCTCCTCGCTTGATCAAATTTTGGACCTTCTTGCTCCCCCATTTATTTTTTAGTATTTGGTTGGATTTTAATCAAAGAGCCTTCAAGAACTCAAAGCATGATCTTGAATCTATTTTTAGTAGAGTGATTGGGGCGTCTATGGAGAATGTGACCTCTTATTTCCTGGATCTGCATGGTGGGCTCCTTGATGAAGCCTCGGTAGAGCTCAAGCTTGGTTTTCCTTAGCAAACTATGTCTAATGACCCACCTCCTCCCTCTTTGAGATCCTCATTTTTTTGGTCCCCTCCCCGTGGGTTGGGTTAAACTCAACTTCAACGGTGCTTCTAAGGGGAACCCGAGTCTTGTTGTGGTAGGTGGTGTACTTAAAAATGATAAAGGAGATATTTTAGGTGCCTTTTCCAAAAATATTTTAGTCTAGACCTCCCATTTTGAGAAAGCCAGAGCACTCCTTCAAGCCTCTTATTGGTGGAATCCTTGGGTTTTAATAAAGTTATAGTGGAGGAGGATTCATTAAATATTGTTAAATTAGCCAAGTCTTACACCCCATACTAGAAGATATCAAATATCATGGAATAAGTAGTTAGAATTTTTTGTTCAATATCGGAGGCTCAAATTTAACATATTTTTTGTGAAGGAAAAATTGTAGCAGACCTAATGGTGAATATTGGGCTATCGCAACAAGGCCTTACAATTTGAATGACAAACTTTCCTCAAAGTCTTCAAAATTTAATTGTGGATGATCATGGTTAGGTGTGAGTTCTGGTTATGGGAGTTTAGGAGGCAAGGGAAGGATTTCCTATGCTTTTGGAGCCCCTTGTTTTTTGATTTTTTCCTACTGGTATGGATTTGGTGCCATCTATAGATGCCTTGTGTATAACGGGTGCCAATTTACTAGGAGCCCTGTCTTCTCAAGGTATCATGCTCTTTTTTTGTGGTATATGTGGAGGTGTTCCTTTAGCATGTGGGGTCTCCCCAGATGGTAGCTATCTTCTCTATTATATCTTGTGATCTCCCTTTGGGTATTGCAACTAGTTTTTTTCCCCACTTTGTTTTTCCTTTGGGGTGTTTGGTACTGGTTTTATATCTGAATATGTTATTTTTCTTAAAGATTATTTTCTCTGAGAATGATGCATTATCTCTGGCTCTTTCTTAGTCCCATATGTATTAGGTTTGGGGATCCTTTAAAACCCCTTTTATTACCTAATCAAAAAAATAATAGATGGTAAGGTATCTTATGGCCTTCACTTAACTTGATGTAGACAAATCCTAGATGGGTATATATACTATGATTACCATTAGGAATCCAAAAAAAGGATAAAAAATGATTCAATGGTGAAGGGCATCCCTCCAAACTATGAAATATATTATAAGGCAAAACTTGAAGTCCTAAATGACATGAACAGTAGAGCTTCATCAAAAATGAGTCAATCGAGATATGGAGAGGGTAAACCTTTGACCACCATCAGATAACTAGACAAACCCAAAGATGCTAGATGCAAGGAGAAGAGTGAAAGTCTAAATTTTTTACCACCTACAACAACTAGATATGATGTCCTAGGAGGTGTATGGCACATTTAAAGGCAACATAGAAGCTACCCAAAAGGAAACCTCAATCCAAGGACATTTATGATGGGAGATCTCAAAAGTCTAATCACAACAAATCCCTAGTATGGGAGATTAGCATAGTGAGAAGAAAAGACTACGTCCCATTAGATCATCTTGCTAGTAACATTTATGGCTATAAATCCAAATCCCTTGAGATCATCCAAAATTGATGTAAAAAATCCTAAATAAAATTTTGAATATAACATTTTGAATTCTTGCATAAGTTTTGGGGGAAAATTTCCCTATCTTCTCCTATAAATACCTTATGCATAGTTCCTATTTCATATCTTCTCTCTATGATGGTCTATATCAAGCATTAAATCACTCTATTGATATACTTTGAGCCTCTTCCTTAGGCATGGGTGTAATCTAGTTATGTAGTATATAAAAATTTATGACTATTCCCCCTCTATCATGTTTCTTGTGCATGCATATCCATGTTGTTTCATATTTTTGTGGAACTATGTTCCTTGTGTGCTATTGATAATAATGTACATGTTCATCACTCCCACTATCATATGGAAGAGCTATAGGATCTTGGTGCATCACCTCCCTTAGAATAGGTTTCATTTTCAAGTTATTTAATTTTAGAATTTTTCTTTCCTCCTATCCCTTTTTCCTAGGAGATCCCAATAGCCTAGTAATTTAGGAGCTTGTGTATCAAGTTCACATCTAAACAAGGAGTTAACCTTGATAAAAATATTGGAGTTTATCCCTAGATTCATGTCCCATGCTCTTCGGTCTTCCTGACTATGCACTCCATGTGAGACACAAGCACTATATGTACCTAACAACCACAATGGGTGGTCATTATGCCTAGATAATGGGACCAAACCAATCCTCGATAGTTTTAGTCACCAACATTTTTACTGGCATGCTCAGTCATACCTAAACACATGAAAAAATATTAATCTAATACTCTACTTAAGGTCTTGGTTTATCACTTATTGAAGCATTATAAAATCACCTAGTGACTCCATTGGTTGAAGAACTCAAAGGATTCAGTGACTCCACTAGGAATGAGACTATAATCACCCATCAAAGTAGTTCATAGATTGAATTTATGGTGAATATCTCAGTTACCCCACCATTCATATATCAACTCTGTTTGAAATAACTTGGAGTTTTACTAACACATGGTCAATTATAAAGAAGAGAAACCCAAAACCAGAACATGGCCACTCACCAAAACCATCCAATAAGGAGGTTTCTATCATGGAACGATGGAGGTTCCCTAATACCTCCTACCCTACCTAAGGTTTGGGACCCAATCCCAACTTCAACTCTTAAGTAATTTCTAGACTTCACCAAAGATGGTGCACTCACACCAATGGAACATTTGCATCACACAATGTTAATGAAAAAGTTATGGCACTAAGGCTACTAGTGGTATCTTTCAAAATTAAAGCATAGAAATGGTACATAACTCTTCCTTCACACTCAATCAAAAGTTGGGACCAATTTATCGACTAGCGGATAAATAGGTTTAAGAAAAAGGTATATGAAGCATCTCTATTGGAGCATCTAATAATAATCAAATGAGATCCAATGAAGGTGATGGATAATTTTAATACCTAGTTTCACAAAACTTTGTATATAATCCGAGATGATATTTGACCCCCTCTAATATGGAATTCTTATACTGTCTCTAGTATTTTAACTCAAATATTTTCATAATGATCAAATCCAAGGGAGGAAACTCCATTTCAATGGATTACTCAATAGTCATTTAGACATAAAATAACCTCCTTTAGATAGGAAGGCTACCACAAAGACCCCAGTATCATTACTACCACACATCTAGTCGTCATATCAATCATCATCGACCATACAACCCACCACCTTTTGACCCACTCCAACATAAAGCCATGTTCTAGTCATCATATTCATCCATATTATTTTTAAATTTCCAACCTATGGTTGAGATGGATGAAATGAGGAGAAAGCTCCAAGTGCTCTCAAAATAAGTATTAGCCCTAAGGAGGTGGAAAAATGACCATAGGTTTTAACAATTGAATTATTTGAAGCCTTTATACCAATAAAGTATCCAAGGCCATAGGCACCCTCCTAATATATACCAGTGACCACTTATCTTGAACTATAATAATTCTAACTTAGCCTAGGGGAACAATTAACCAATGGTGCCAATCCCTATCCCACTACAACAAGCTCCTCTAGACCATGCTAGAAATATGGTCCTTATGAAAAATAATTATGTAAGGGATCCCATCACATGGTATTATCTAGTTATAGATGCCTATACTCATCATGTCTATCCTAGAAGAATATTTTGGCTATCCAAAGTAACACCAAGTAAGGGGATGCCTATATAGGTGTCTACCCTACTTTTGGGGTAGGGACATCAATGTAGAGCTAGTCACCTATCTCCATAATCACCAATTATCCAAGTGTCACTCACCTAGAATAGGTTCTAATCACCTGGGAGGGTAAATGAGCATATATGACAATTGATTGTATGACCCTACTAACACTTGATGGGTACCAAATATAACTAGATCATAAGGCACTAACTGGCCTTAGGGTATATGGAATTTTGAGGAACAAGTTGACTAGAGCAAATAAAAGCATCACCACCACCCTTATGCAAAATCTAGACATATCAAAACCTTCAATATTCAATGAGCACAATGTCATAGGACTCTCAAAAAATTCCTCGATTAGTCGATGAGCCTAGACCATAAGTGATACTCAACACCCCATCGAAGGGAGTCCCAAAGGAGATCTTGGAAGATCAAAATATGCTAGAGCAACCTAAATCCATGTAGGCTCCTTATTTGGTGGTAGATTAGATAATTTTGGAGTCTTTCTACCTACCTCTAGTCTACAAAAATAAGCTAGTACATGATTACATGATTGATCCTAGGGCTGACACCTCAATGATGCCAAAAGCAATGGCAGATACAATCATACTACCTCTTTAGCTATCTAAAAAAATAGTGATGGAGTTGTATGAAAGCTCAATAAAAATCCATATGGTAACAAATATGCATGGACTAATATTGCATATCTTCCCTTGTTCCATGATAGACCTTTAAATGATGTTCCACATCTATCCATCAAGAGAATATGACATCAAACTAGGGGGCTACTCATGGGTGAAATGGACATGTATGTTCCTCAAGACAAAGGATAGGGCTAGGATTGAGATTCCAACTAAATCCCTCCATGGATATCACATTGATTAGCTACTAACAATCACACTTGACACTATATGGGGCTACAAAGAGGAAATTAAGTGACCCAGGTTAAAAGGACTCATAGTCAAAGTACATCCAATCAAAAAGAGAAAATGATGGGTCATCAAGGTAGGAGATCCCAATCTTGGTGAATCCTTCAAGCTCATAGGTATAGGGTAGCACTTGAATGAAAGCTAATCCACTAGCCCTTCTCGATCCTTGTATAAAATAAAATCTCTTTAATAACACATCTATCTAGGTTTTGCAAGATTAAACATGATCAAAATTATAGCAAGGGTCTTAGATCATTAACACATATAAAGGATAGCTGATGCAGGAGCATCTAGTGGCACCTGATGTAGAGGCATCCAGTGGCAGGAGGGCCACTTCAAAAAAATTGGCTAAAGAAGAAGAAGTAGAAGGCAAGGAGAACAAAAACTGTCACGATTTCACGACGTCGCAAAATTGCAACAGTCGATAGGAGAGAGAGAGAGTCATTAAGGAGGTCACGATTTCGTGACAGGTCGTGAAATCGTGACGTAAAACAGTCGAGGGGAGACGCTTATGTTTTTGTCATGATTTCATGACATGGAAAGAAGCAGCAAAGGGAAGCATTTGGGTTGTCGTGATTTTGTGACATGTCATGAAATCGTGACTGTCAGAAATCACGACAGCAGAGCAACAGTCGAAGGGAATAGTGGAAGTGTCATGATTTCATGACACATCACGAAATCGTGACTATTGCAAAATCGTGACAAAAAGTTGAAGAGAATGCAGGGTAGCGGGGAGGTCGCGATATCACGACGTCATGAAATCACGACAAAAAGCTAAAGTAAAGGCAGGGAAGTGGAGAGGTTGCGATATCGCGACATTGCGAAATCATGACATGAATTTGAAATCAAGGCACGAAGGTGGGGAGGTCGCGATATCATGACATGTCACGATATTGCGACCAAAAGGGAAAGGAAGCGCAGGAAAGCCAAATTTTCGCGATATCGTGACATGTCGCGATATCACGACGAAAAGAGAAGAAGGTGAGGAAGAATAAGGAGATGGCACGAAACCATGACAAGTAGTATTTTCAAGGATTTTTACGAATGACATGTGGCACAAGGTGCAGTAAAGGCGGACGAGTACCAAGAAGCCCGAGAAACGAAAAGGATGGGCACGCAGGGTATTCTGACAGAAGCGGCGATGACAGGGGCCATGCAGAGTGGAGTATTAAATTGGGTTGGTGTCCCGATTTTTGCGTAAGGTGTTTTAGAGGGTCGGGGCCTCTATAAAAACCCAGTTTAATGTATTAGATTGGGTGGTGGATTAGAGATGCCACGCAAAGAATAGGAGTTGAAAGCTAAGTCGAGCGCTAGCTGTTGTAAAGCCTACGGGCTGTTTATGTGTCTGTAACTACGATTTGTAGATTAATGAAAGAAAAGTTGGAGTGAACCTGTGTGCGTTGTCTTGTCCGCCATCAAATGGTATCAGAGCTAGAAGATTTTGAGTGCGTAGTAGATTCACTGAACGTGGGGTAGTTGCACCAGGATCTATGGTAGGGTTCTGAGAGAGAAGAGTGAGTTAGGGTCTCGGAGTGTGCAAGCAGATTCACCGAATGTGAGGCAGTTTATGCCAAGACCCGATAGAAAGATGCATCCACGAAGAAGCCATGGCAGTAAGAACGATATGGTGCCAAAGGAAGAGTTCTTGGCATTGCAGAGGCAAGTGCAAGCCCTGCAAGAGGAGTGGCTCAGAATAAAATTGCAGGAGCAAGAGGAGCATCACAGAAGGCATGAAGAAAGACAAAAAAAGAGAGATGCTCAAGTGCATCAGAAGCTGAAGAAGGCTACATGCAAAGAAGAGTGCAGCAGTGCCAGTATCTGCCTGAAAGAAGACATAAATCTAACTGGACAAGAAGATGAGTGCAAGCAGGCTACAGAAGAAGTATGTAGCAGTGGGAGAATCTGTCTGGAGGAAGACAGAAGTTATGTGGACCAGGAGAAGGGGTTGGAGCAGGCTGCAGAGGCAGAGGAATGTTTGGAGATGTTGCAGGAGGTAGCAACCAGACAGCTCAGAAGTGAAGATCACTTCTCCACCAACCTCAGGTGTTTGATGCAGAAGCATCCAGTGGCAGGAGGGCCACTTCAAAAAAATTGGCTAAAGAAGAAGAAGAAGAAGCAAAAGGCAAGGAGAACAAAAATTGTCATGATTTTGAGACGTCGTGAAATCATGACAGTCGACAGGAGAGAGAGAGAGTCATTAAGGAGGTCGCGATTTCGTGACAGGTCATGAAATCACGACCATCGTGAAATCATGACGTAAAATAGCCGAGGGGAGACGCTTATGTTTTTGTCGTGATTTCATGACATGTCGTGAAATCGCGACATGTCACGAAATCACGACTGTCACGATTTTGCAACATGTCGCAAAATCATGACTGTCGCGAAATCATGATAGCAGAGTAGCAGTCGAAGGGAACAGTGGAAGTGTCGTGATTTCATGACACGTTGGGAAATCGCAAAAAAAATTTGAAGAGAAGGCAGGGTAGCGGGAAGGTCGCGATATCGCGACGTTGCAAAATCATGACAAAAATTTGAAGTAAAGGCAGGGAAGCGGGGAGGTCGTGATATCGCGACGTCGTGAAATCGCGACATGAATTTGAAATCAAGGCACGAAGGTGGGGAGGTCGCAATATCGTGACATGTCACGATATCGCGACCAAAAGGGAAAGGAAGCGCAGGAAAGCCAAAATGTCACGATATCACGACAGAAAGAGAAGAAGGTGGTGAAGAAGAAGGAGATGGCGCGAAACCACGACAAGTGGTATTTTCAAGGATTGTTACGGACGACACGTGGCACAAGGTGCAGTAAAGGCAAACGAGTACCAAGAAGCCCGAGAAATGAAAAGGATGGGCACACAGGGTATTCTGACGGAAGCGATGGTGACAAGGGCCATGCGAAGTGGAGTATTAAATCGGGTTGGTGTCCCGATTTTTGTGTAAGGTGTTTCAGAGGGTCGAGGCCTCTATAAAAACCCAATTTAATGTATTAGATCGGGTGGTGGATTAGAGATGGCATGCAGAGGATAGGAGTTGAAAGCTAAGCCGAGCGCTAGCTGTTGTAAAGCCTACAGGCTGTTTATGTGTCTGTAACTGCGATTTGCAGATTAATGAAAGAAAAGTTGGAGTGAACCTGTGTGCATTGTCTTGTCCACGATCAATAGCTCACACAAGGCATGACATGGACACATTACCACCTAAAACCATTTTATCAAGAAAAATATGACCACCATGATTGAGTGGAAAATAAAATGAAGAATGATGGCATCCTCACTACCTAGGCATGTAGGAATAAGTCCTTCCATATCACCTCTCTAGGAGAAGAAATCAATATTATGACAAGTAAAACGAGGTGAATCTTAATTACTTTCCAAGTGGAAGGGGCCTATAAAAGGAAGAACTCCTCACCTAATTTTCATATAGTCTTGAGTAGATTTACCCTCAATAACATATCCTTCCTCCATTCACTAAAGCTACCAAAAAGCCTCAATATTTTCACTCTTAAGACTCTACATCCAATGGATAAGGCCCTCACTTCTAGGTTCCTTATCTCCTACTACTAGGAGATATGTAGTGAGTTTCCAAAGCTATAGTAAAAAATCACTACATTAAATAAATCTTGCTAAAAGGAAAGTTTTGAGTAAGCCTCCACCCAAATTTGATTGAAGAAGAACAAGATGAGGGGAACAAAGGTACCATAATGTATCAATAGACCTATGCTAGAAGACCACCAAGAATACCATTAGGGAAGGACCACCATTACAAGCTAAAGGTAAATATCAAGCTCCATGTACCAAGAAGCCAAGTTGACCAACCAAACCTAATAAATAACAATATGATGCAGGAGCCTATCTTTAGAGGGTTTTTTTAAAGAAGTTTTAAAATTATTTTTTTATTACTCAAAATGGAATTCTTTGACGCAAAAATAATTTGCCGAAAATGGTAATTACTAAAAAAAGGTAAATTTTGATGAAAAAATAATTTGTCGAAAATAGTAATTACTTAAAAAGGTAGTTTTGGTGAAAAAATCAATTTGCAAAAAAGAGTAATATTTAATTTTAGGGCTTCAAGCTTTAGGGTTTCTCTGGGGATATATATTCCCTTGGTATTGCATTGTTAAATGGGGAAGTGAATCCAAGAATAAGAAAAGAAAATATTTATTGGTTTATTTCCATATATTATAGTTTTTATGTGAATGGAGGATTTTACTGATTATTTCCATTTATTGCAGTTTTTATGTAAATGGAGGGTTTTACATATTATTTCCATTTATAGTAGTTTTTATGTAATGGGAGGTATTTTGTTTTGACCTCTTGTAGTTGGATTTACATCATTTGGTATCAGAGCAAGTTGGATCTTGCTGAGGAGAAAAGAGAAAAAAAGAAAAGAGAAAATGAGAGAGCGAAGGGGCTCCAAAAAAATTAGCACTCTATGCAGTGCTTGCAGAAGGTTTGTAAAACCTTGGAGATAGAAATTGACACTCTGTGTAAGTGCTTGCAGGAGGTTTTTTTATGTAAAAGCCTTAGAGAAAGAGATTGGCACTTTGTGTAGTGCTTGTAGAAGGTTTGTAAAACCTTGGAGAAAGAAATTGGCACTCTATGTAAGTGCTTGCAGGAGGTTTTTTTATGTAAAACCTCAGAGGGAGAAATTGGCACTTTATGTAGTGCTTGCAAAAGGTTTGTAAAACATTGGAGAAAGAAATTGGCACTCTGTGTAAGTGCTTGCAAGAGTTTTTGTTTATGTAAAACCTTAGAGGAAGGAATTGGCACTTTGTGTAGTGCTTGCAAAAGATTTGTAAAACCTTGGAGAATGAAATTGGCACTCTATGTAAGTGCTTGCAGAAGGTTTTTTTTATGTAAAACCTTAGAGAGAGGAATTGGCACTTTGTGTAGTGCTTACAGGAGGTTTTTTTTATGTAAAACCTCGGAGGGAGAAATTGGCACTTTGTGTAGTGCTTGCAGGAGGTTTGCTATTTTAAAACCTTGAAGGAATAATTAGCATTATATGTAGTGCTTGCAGGAGGTTTGAGATATAGAACCTCGAAAGGAGGTTGATACTTTGAGGAGTACTTGCAGATGTGTGGCCTTATATGGAGAGCAATTATGAGTTTTATCAAAGTAACTCACAGGAGCGGAGTTCTTTTCAACCAGAAGAGAATGATGCAGGAGCCTATCTTTAGAGGATTTTTTTAAAGAAGTTTTAAAATTATTTTTTTATTACTCAAAATGGAATTCTTTGACGCAAAAGTAATTTGCCAAAAATGGTAATTACTAAAAAAGGTAAATTTTGATGAAAAAATAATTTTTCAAAAATAGTAATTACTTAAAAAGACAGTTTTTGGTGGAAAAATCAATTTGCCAAAAATAGTAATATTTTATTTTTAGGGCTTTAAGCTTTAGGGTTTTCTTTTAGGGTTTATTTTAGGGCTTCAAGCTTTAGGGTTTCTTTGGGGATATATATTCCCTTGGTATTGCATTGTAAAAGGGAGAAGTGAATCCAGGAATAAAAAAAGAAAATATTTATTGGTTTATTTCCATGTATTATAGTTTTTATGTGAATGGAGGGTTTTACTGATTATTTTTATTTATTGTAGTTTTTATGTAAATGGAGGGTTTTACATATTATTTCCATTTATCGTAGTTTTTATGTAATAAGAGGTATTTTTTTTTTACCTCTTGCAGTTGGATTTACATCACAATACAAGAGCCTTTTTGGTGGAATCTAAGTTGACCCCCACCATTTGTTGGAGTCTTGGATCCCTTTCAGTGATAACTAAAAGGGTTCTATCTTTGGAATCCAAATAGTGGATATGAACTCTTCTTCTCCCAAAGGAAAGAGGACATAGGACCGACTATCATCCATGTCTGTTTGAATTTACCTTGACTATTTGACTAGTCACAATTCCCTAATATAATCACTAAAAGGCACCAATTACAAACCCTAAGGAATAAAACCTAGTAGTCATGGAGGAAGTAGGGAGACTCAAGGTGACCATATAGGAAGTTGACAAGGAAAGTTCCTTTTCATCCCTCAAGAGGATATTAATACTTAATAGTCAATGGAGACCAAAGCTTATTCGTAGACCAATCAGACTTGCTAGCCCATACAAGGGTCACCTCAAAGATCCATGGAAATGGATAAAATGGAAGTCAAAGAGCAAAATATAAGAGGAGGAAGGTGCCTTAGATACACCCACCATAGCAAAGTGTTTGGTATTCTTGGCCAACATTGGGACACTAGAAAAGGAGAAATAGATGAGCCAATGGTGAAGGGCATTCCTTTGGACCAAGAAAGATACAAGAAGGAAAATTTTGAGTCCCTAATAACATGAAGAGTAGAGCTTCATCAAAAGGAGCTAGTCAAGATATGGATAGTGTAGACCATTGACCAGCATCAAATAACCAAACAAACTTAAAGTG
Organism: Wollemia nobilis; assembly: GCA_028583015.1. Lineage (NCBI taxonomy): Eukaryota > Viridiplantae > Streptophyta > Pinopsida > Araucariales > Araucariaceae > Wollemia > Wollemia nobilis. The sequence goes on from JAQPPZ010017247.1 coordinate 1,958,276, forward strand.
ACTAAACTCAAGAAAAATTGTGGAAGTCCAATTTCAGTCATACCACCTAGAAATTGGACATGATGCCCTAGGTGATATATGGGAAATCTAAAGTGTCAACACAAAATCTACCCCAAAGGCAACCAAAAATTCAATGACATTAATGATGGGAGATCATAGAAGTCTAACCATAATAGATCCCCAGTATGGCCAATTAGTGTAATAAGAAAAGACTATGTCCCATTAGATCAACCCACCAATAGTATCTATGGCTAAAAATCCAAAGACCTTAAGATAATCCAAAATTGATGTCAAAAAGCCCAAGAAAAAAATTTAACTTAATATATTAAATTATTGCATAACATTTGGGGGGGAATTTCCCCATCTTCTCCTATACATATCTTCTTTTTCTCTATTGTAAGGGATCAAAAACTTGTATTTGTGCCTAGTATTTGGCCTAATTTATAGTTATTATTTCACCTCTACTATTTGTGGTGGTCTGGATTGATCCTTGAGTCACTCTATCAATATGTTTGAAACCTTTTCCTTAGGCATGAACGTAATCTAGCCATGCAATATATAAGAATTTATGACTATTCTCCCTTTATCTTGTTTCTTATGTGTGCATATCAGTGGTGGTTCATGTTTTGGCAGAACCGTGTTCCTTGTATGTTGTCAATAATGACACGTGTTCATCTATACAACTATCATATATAATATCTTTAGGATCTTGGCACCTTGCCTTCCTTAGAATAGGTTTTATTTTCAAGTTATTTCATTATAAAATTTTGCTTTTCTCCTATCCCTTTTCCCTATAAAATCCAAATAGCCTAAGAGTAGTTTAGGAGCTTGAGCATCAAGTTCACATCTAAAATATGAGTCATCCTTGATAATAATAATAGAGGTTGTCCTTGGATTCATATCCCATCATCCCTAGACTTCCCAATTGTGTGCTCCACATGAGGCATGAGTGCTGAACACACCCAAAAACTACAACAGGTGGTCATTGTTCCTAGAGCGTGAGAGAAAAATTATCCCTAATAGTTTTGGTCACAAAAAAATAAAATATTTTAAAACTCAACATCATTCTTCTTGATATTTTCCTATAGCAGTCTTCACAATACCAAAACTCCATCTCTTCTGTCTACACACTGCATCTTACTAGAGTAATATTTCCAAAAATTCATGCTATTATAGTTTACTTTATCAGATATACATTGCTAGTTTCCTTTCTTAAACATAATTGCAACCATAAGAATTATAATAAATAGTTTACATGAAAAATGTTAATGTTGTAAAATATAACAAATAATACCAATGGAAAACATTAAAGTAAATCTTAATCATTATTTGATTTAGGTAGTCAACATTTTCTTGTCAACTTATGCTAAACATACTACTTCCTCTAACCATGAAAAAAGATAATTTAACTTCATGATCCTCTATTAAAACCCCTCCATAGGCTAGCCTATATACAAATGTGTTCCTTTATCTTAATTTATGTGTAAACCTAATTCCTTCAAACTCTATAGCAAGATCTTGTATTTCCTCAATGATATTTTTAATATTCCATGGAGCTTTTACTTTCCTCAAAATTGTATTTAGTACTATTAATGATTCACCTTCTATCCATTCTCTATTACATTTCATTTGTCTACATGTTTTTAATGCTTCCAAAACTACCCAAGCTTAAGCTTCATTATTTATCTTAAATCTACTATTGAAAGTGTAAAGTAACAAAATCTCACCCCTACTATTTCTAATTATTCCTCCTACTTTTGGTCTTGTATTTCCTTTAAATGCTCCATTAAAATTCAACTTGACCAACTCCACTTCTAGTGGTTTCCACTTTATATTCTTTACCTTACTTTTGTTTCTCTCGTACCCAACATCATAATTCCATTTGATTAATTGACTCTATATATCATAGGGTTGGTTTAGACTCCTCTATGGCTAAACAAATATTTCTTTTCATTACATCTAAATTGTTTTCCTTTCCTATAAATATTCTTCTCTTCTTTTGTAGCCATATAGTCCAACATATTATATCATTTGATATATCGTACATAGTTTTTAACTTCTTACTTTTCAAAGTGTTTTGCATTGCTTTAATCATTCTTCAATTTTAACTTTTTTCATCATGCATTTACCAAACATATTAATAATCCATTGCCATAGTTCCCATAATATTGAATAGTGTCCCAAGAGATGGTCTTTACTCTCCTTTTATATAGAACACATTGTGAGGGGCCATGAAAACTCATTTTCATTTGGTTTTCTGAGGATAAAATTTTCCTAAGACCTGCTAGCCATACAAACATTTTGACTTTTGGAATGCTTAGGCTATCCCAAATATCTCTCCATATTATTGTGGTATTCCTATTTTTTGATGCTTTACATTATATATGATCCTTGTTTTGTATTATTCTAAGTTATTCAACTCCTAAATTAGCTTATTCTTGGCTTCCCTTGAAATAATCACTATTGTTATATTTTTGCTCGACTACCTTCGAGCAACAATGTCTAGTATACTTGTAAAAAAATATGCTTTCCATTTGTATCTTCCTTCCTAATCCTTGTGCACAATGTTTGAAACCCTATTACCATATTTATCTTGAAGTAATCTCATCCATGGTTTAAAAATTAGATCTTATATTGAGTGGTTTTTATCACACCAAGTATCCATCCAATTAATTTTTTTTTCTCTAATTCCAACCACCCATCTTAGAACTTTAATCACTAGATACATTGATTTTTTAAAATTATCGCATAGTGCAAAAACATTTGGTAGTGAGAATACAATAAAATTTAAGCTTGGGTCATTGGGATCAATGTACTTAGAATATTTTTTCCCCATTATCTTTGACTCTCTTTCTACTATCTCCAAATAAATTTTTCCTCTAGATCTAAGTTCACATCCACAAGAACTCTTAAATTAAGACCTTCCCTAGTTTTATCATCACACACCTTGCTCCATTTCACCAAAGAAAATTTTCTTTTATCATGTAATCAAGACCAAAAAAATGATTGTATAATATAGAATAAATATTTTCTACTAATTTTGGCATAATATACAAGGACATGTAATATGTTGGAATGGCCTATAATATTGATTTAATTAGTTGCACTCTTCTTGCTAACAATAACCATCTACCTTTCCATGTAGGTAGTTTATTCTAAACTTATAACTGAATTAATAATTCTATATTCATTATCCCCTAAAATAATGGCATCCCTAGATATGTTGCTTACACATTTACCTTCTCTACTTGAAGTAACCTATATATCTCTATTTTGATTCTAGTTGGAGTGTTTAGGGAGTAAATTTTAGATTTTTTTGTATTAAATATTTTCCCCGATGCTCTTTCATATTCTTTTAATAAGTTATTCAATGCTTTGGCCTTGTTTTCTCCTACCCTCCCAAAAATAGTTGTGTCATCTACAAACTATTGATGGGTGATGTTGTCAATGTCATTACTAGCCATAAGTTTACTTATTAAATCATATTTGTATGTCTTATTCAAGTTACTTCCCAATACCTCTTCCATAATAATGAACATATGTGGGGATAAAGGATATCTCTGTCTAAGACCCCTCTTTTCTATAAATATTTCTATTATTAGCCCATTGATTATCACTAAATATGATACTATAGAGACATAAGCTTTAATCTATCTAACCTACTTTTGTATCTCTAAGATGACTTTAAATTAATAACAATGATTTCTATATCTCTAAGATGATATTGGTGACATTAACAATTTAAGTTTGTGTAACAATGATAGTCCTTGAAATTTCATTTTTAATGATGGAAAATCTTTCACTCATATTTACTATAGCAAAAAATAACTATCATTTCAATATTTTACGTGATTATATCAACTTTGAAAGCAACTTTTATATAATAGTAGAAGCCCATGCACTTAGTTTAGACATGGTTATTACTATCTTGATATGATAATAATGATGTTCAAACTCACATTATAACATGTGATAATGATGATCCCTATGGGAAGATATTCCATGTAATAACAATGACTATTATTTTTATATTTTTTTTTACAATGATAATATTAAATTATATCGCATTTATGTATGTGACTCATATTATGTACATGAACGGCTCATATTTTTCTTCATTGTAATAAAAAATGAGTTATATTGATGGCTTGGACAAACCTATTCATATAAATAAATAATAATAGATGACACGGTATCTTATGGACTTCATTTAGATAATTATTGACCTTGATCTAGACAAATCCTAGATGGGTATATATATCCTATGATAAGTTGCTTGCTAAAAACCAACTCTCAATTGGCCAAGCTCTATATGGTCATGTATGTAAATAACCTAGCCCAAGTTGTGTATGTGTATTGAAAATTGTTCTTTCACAAAACCTATTATGAGATTAATCTATTATATATTTATAGATCAGTTCTGTGTTGAGCCATATTATGGATCTATCTCTATTACACATGGTTCTTCAACTTTATTGGCTAGTCTTATTTTGTAAAATAATCATAGTTTACTTTTCTAGATAATCCTATTTAACATCCACACAATTTTTGTTATATATTATGAGTGATAACTTTCTTATATCCTTTGGAAATATTAAAATAACCAAGTTTTTTTACTTTGCCATTATATTTAAGGTATATATTGATATTGAAAATATTAGGTTTATGACCATTCTACTTTTCCTTGAGTTTTAATTTCAAAGTCATACTACTACTTAAAGCATACATGTGTGTATATAGAGCTTAAATATTTCATATAACTCCTATTTCTAAAACAATTATCTAGTAACCTGTGAAGTAAACCATTCGGAACAAGGGTAGTGACGATTTTTCAAATCGCGAAAAATGAAATTACAAAGTGCAAAGGATTAGGGTTTTTTCTTGAAAAATATCTCATATTTTAGGAGCCATATCTTCGCGAAGAGTTATCCGATTCAGCTGATTCTTGGACCAACTTGTGCAGAATTTGAATAGCTTTAAAATGAGTGGTCATATGCAAAAATCTAAGCAATATTGAGGGAGATACAACCCTGTGAAGTCAACCATTCGGAACAAGGGCAGTGACAATTTTTCAAGTCACGAAAAACAAAATTGCAAATATTTGCCAACTAGGGTTCGAACGATGGGAAGAGCAATGAAGGGCTAGGACTTCAGTGAGGCAAGACATTCTATCTGGACAAAGAATTTTTCAGCTAAGTTATTTTTTCCCTTTCTTTATCTTAGAAATTGTGCATGAAAATTTTATAAAGTTTTTATCAAATATTATATTTGTTATAGAACTTTTAGATAAATTTCATTAGATTTTGAGTTTTAGTTTCCTTTCCATGGATCGATTTATAGTTAAATCCTTAGAATCATCCCTAGTGGTAGAGGTTAGTGAGCGCACCTCAGAGAGATCCTCATTGCTCCAAGATAGGGCAATTTTTGGTAAATTTAATGGGTATTGGCCAGGGGCTTCAGCCTTGAGAAAATGGATTGATAGGAGTTGGAAGTCTCCAGGAGTGATTCTATCATTTCTTCCCAAAGGTTTCTTCCTAGCCATTTTTTGTTCTAGGGAAGAAAGAGAAAGAATCCTAAAAGGGGGTCCTTGGTTTATGGGAAGAGCAGGGCTCTTCCTTACCCGTTGGTATGAAGGCTTTTCACCTAAAAATGTAAATCTATCCCTAGTACCAGTCTAGGTTAGGATGTTTGGATTACCCATTGAATTTTGGGAAATAGATACCTTCAAGGCAATAGGCAACACTCTAGGAGAATTCCTTGAGATTTTAGATACAACAAAAGATGGATTTTTGGCTATTTATGCTCGAATATTGGTCATGATTGATATAAGTAAAGCTTTACCAGAATCAATCATTCTTAAGTATGGGGATAAGATGTGGACCCAAACTATAGATTATGAAAACATATCTTTTAGATGTAGAATATGTCATGAGGTGGGGCATATTGAGAGATCATGCCCTAAGAAGAGCCCAACAGAATCATTTGTAGAAAATCGTAAGAGAAATTTACAAATGGTTATGGATAAATATGGTTTTCAACTTCCAAAAAATAGATCTAGAAAAATAAAAGAAAATGAACAGTGGAGACCAATAAGAAAGGATACTGGAAGAAATTCCAATTCTTTTGAGGCTTTAGCCTATGAAGAAAAAGTAGATCAAAACTTAGAGGACACAGGACAACAATTTCAACATATTAGCAAGGAACCATCTATTCAATATGATCCTAATTTAAGGAAGAACATTCTCGATGAACCCAAGGAATGTGTTTCATCAGATTTTGAAGACTCTCTTGAAGTACCATGCACCATTCAGGAGAAAATAATTGGTAAAGAAAATGCAGTTTTAGAAGTTAATACCTCTGCCATTAATAAGGAAATACCAAAAAATGAGCAGGATAAGTCAAAAGCTTCTATAATAGAGCCAGGAGAGGATAAATATGTTGAAAAACAAAATGGTGAAAGAATATTGAGGAATAGAATAATAAGACCTACTCTTGATATAGGCAAGGCAAAAAGAGGAAAACCCTCAAATTATCAAGCAAGATCCAGGGAAGCAAGAGCTAACATAGAGAAAGGAACACAAACTAAGTTGGTTGAACTTCTCTTTACCAAACAACAAAATGATATTGGTAATACGCAAGAGGGGCCAAAAGCCCCTAATGAGACATGATTATCATCTCATGGAATATAAGGGGTGCTAATGCCCCCTCAAAGCATAGGTGTATTAGGGACCTATGTTTAAGTAATAAACCTGATATTCTCTGTATCCAGGAAACTAAAATGACAAAAGAAGAAGTTTCAAAAACTATGAAAGCAGTTTGGGCAAGATGTGAATGGGATGCTATGGATTCTGAAGGAGCAGCAGGGGGAATTCTAACTTGTTGGAATCCTTCTAGAACCTCTTGTGTAACCATTCATAAAACTAGGCATTGGATAGCCTCTTTAGTCACTTGCTACTTTGCTGATATTCGCTTCATCCTTATCAATGTGTATGGTCCTACAACTCAGTCAGGTAGATTAGAAGTTTGGAGTGGGATTGAGGCCTTTATGAGAAGTAAAGACCAAGAAACCCGTTTCATGATCATTGGATATTTTAATGCCATTACCAAGTTGAATGAAAAATTTGGGGGAATTAGGAAATTGACCCAAAGTATGAAATATTTCTCAACTTTTATTCAAAACAACAATCTATGGGAAGTTGAGTTTGAAGAAGACAACTATACTTGGACCAACAACAGGAGAGGCCAGAACCTAATAGCAAAAAAATTAGATAGATGCATTCTCTCAGATCATTGGCTAGATGAAGGAACTTGTGCTAAAATTAATACCTTAACAAGGATTGGTTCGGATCACTGGCCAATAAGAGTTAAAATGGTGGTTAGTGAATTCAAAAAAAGATCATATTTTAAATATGAGAAGATGTGGGAAGACCATCCTCAATTTGTTGATATGATAGCTCAAACATGGAATTCTTTAGGTAATGGTGGGTTGTATGCTCTTCCAAACCAAATTAAAGCTATGACATCTAGATTAAAAGAATGGAACAAGAACACCTTTGGAAATATTTTTGAGAAGAAAGAAGAACTAAAAGATAAACTTTCAAAATTCCAAAAAGGTGATGAAAATAATACAAGCTCAGAGGAAAGGGAGTTGCTTAGTGAATATCATAATATTTTGAGTAAGGAAGAGAAATTTTGGAGATTAAAATCAAGACAGACTTGGTTAAAAGAAGGAGATAAAAATACAAAGTTTTTTCATAGGATGGCTATAGTACAGAGATCTTCTTCTAGAATTGGTAGAATTAAATCAATAGAAGGGGTTTGGATTGAAGATCAAAGTGAAATTAGAAAAGAGGCTAAGTCGTTTTATCATAATATTCTAGGTTCAGAGGAGACCAAAGTTCTTAATGATAAACTTCTTCAAGATGTTCCTTCAGTTATAACAAATGAAGACAATAGGAAACTGATGGAGCCTATTACTCTAGAAGAAGTTCATTTAGCTCTTTTCTCTTTTAATAAGGATAAATCCCCTGGTCCATATGGGCTCTTTGTAGCTTTTTACCAACATAATTGGGATATAGTGAAGGATTCTTTATTGGTGGCAGTGGAACAATCTAGGGTAAAACAATACATTCCTTATAAAATAAATGCAACTTATCTTACCCTAATTCCAAAAAAGAAGGATGTTGAATTGTTTGATTCTTTTAGACCCATAAGCCTATGTAATATGGCTTATAATATTATTTCCAAAGTGATGGCGAATAGATTAAGGCCATTGTTAGACAAAATTATTTCAGAAGAGCAAGGAGGTTTTGTGAAAGGGAGACAAATTTTGGATGGGATCATAGTAGCTCATGAAGTTATACATTCAACAACTTCAAGAAAAGAGAAAGCTATGATCTTAAAACTTGATATGAGTAAAGCCTATGATAGGGTTAAATGGAATTTTCTTTTTGCAGTTTTAGATAAGTTTAGTTTTGGGAAGAAATGGGTTAGATGGATTAAAGCTTGTGTCTCTACAGTTTCTTATTCAATGTTGGTCAATGGGTTAGTGACATAATATTTTAAAGCCAAGAGAGGCCTTAGACAAGGAGATCCTCTATCTCCTTATTTGTTCATTATTATGGCAGAAATTTTGAGTAGGAACTTAAATAAGACTTACAAATATGGGTTTATAAGTGGACTTAAGGTTAGTAATAACATCGATAACATCACCCATCAATAGTTTGTATATGATACAACCCTTTTTGGAAGGGCAAGGATAAATGAGGCCAGAGCTTTGAATAAATTTTTAAAAGAGTACGAAAGAGCTTCAGGGAAAAAAATTAATAGGACTAAATCCAAAATTTACTTTCTTAACACTCCTGCTAATATCAAAGCAAGAATTTATAGGTTGCTTCAAATGGAGGAGGCAAATTTACCAACAACTTATCTAGGGATGCCTTTATTTGAGGGGAGAATTAGGATAGATTTATGGAATCCAGTTATTAGTAAAGTTTAAAATAAACTTCCAGCTTGGAAAGGTAGATTGTTATCATTAGTAGGAAGAGTGCAGTTAATTAATTTAGTCCTAAAAGCCATTCTAACATATTATATGTCTTAGGTCCGAGGTGTAGACCAATTGGTTCATCCAAACCCTATAATGGGGCGGAGGTCCAAGGTTCAAATCTCGAGCCTCACTGGACTGAATGCTTGTCCCTTTCCTGGTGCTTTCAATGGCGTAAAAGGTTTAAAATGATTATGGCATGGTGGTTATAGGGGCGGACTGCACGAAGATCTATGTGGCGTATTCTGGGGTGGATAGCGCAGAATACTGTGGCGGCCATAAAAAGCTGGACAGCCTGCCCGGATTCATGGCGGCTACCGATTCCACCATGTAAGTTCAAAAAAAACAAAAAAACATATTATATGTCTTTGTGTTCTATGCCAAAATCAGTTGAAATTTTTTTAATATTTATTATGCGATCCTTTTTATGGTCATGTTTACATGATAAAAGTAAATTTTCTTTGGTGAAATGGAGCAAGTTGTGTGATGACAAAACTAGGGGAAGTCTTGGTTTAAGAGCTCTTACATATGCAAACTTAGCTCTTAAGGGAAAAATTATTTGGAGATTGTACAAAGAGATTCAAAGATAATGGACAAGAATTCTTATAAGTAAGTAAGTTGATCCCAATGACCTCAGTTTAATATTTACTACATTCTCTCTTCCAAATGGTTTTGCTCTTTGAAATGGTTTAAACAAATCTATTAATATTATGATTAAAGGTTTAAATTTGGTGATGGAAATTGGAGAAAAAATTTCTATTTGGATGGATGCTTGGTGTGATAAAAAACCACTCAGTTTAGATCCTATTTTGAAACCTTGGATGAGATTGCTTCAAGACAAATATGGTGATAGGGTTTCAAATATTTTGTACAAGGATCGAGAAGGAAGATACAAATAGAAAGAAGATTTTTTTACAAGTATACAAGACATTGATGCTAGGAGGCAATTGAGTAGAAAGATAACAACTATAATTATTTTGAGGGGTGCCAAGGATAAATTAATTTGGGAGTTGAATAGATCAGGAGAATAAACAACAAGAAGTGGATATAATGTTCAACACCAACATAATAATAATATCACTAGAATTTGGAGAGATGTTTGGGATAGCCCAAGCATTCCTAAAGTTAAAATGTTTGTTTGGCTAGTAGGTCATAGAAGAATTTTATCCTGGGATAACCTTATGAAAAAGGGTTTTCATGGCCCCTCTTTTTTTTGTAATAAGGAGGAGAGTATTGACCATATCTTGGGATATTGCTCAATAGTCTGGAATCTATGGCAATGGATTCTTAATATGTTTGATAAATGCATGGTTATGAATTGCAGATTTGAATATTAGTTAAAGCAATGGCAGAGCACTTATAAAAGTGGGGCTTTACAGATATATAAGATATATCAAAAGATACAATACTTTGGACTATATTGCTAGACAGGAATAGAAGAATATTTAAAGGAAATGAAAGTAGTTTAGAGGTAATGAAAAAGAAGATATGTTTAGCCATAGAGGAGTCTAAACCAACCCTATCAACTCACCCAATCCCTAATTTTGAAGCAAAGAGTCTTGATAGATGGATTCAAGTCATTAAATGGAATTATGATGTTGGGCACAAGAGAAGCAAAAATAAGGTAAAGAATATAAAGTGGAAACCACCAGATGTGGAGTGGGTTAAGTTGAATTTTTATGGAGCAGTAGGAGGAGGAATAATTAGAAATAATAGAGGAGATATTTTGTCTCATTATGCTTTCAATTGTGGATTTAAGACAAATAATGAAGCTAAAAATTGGGCAGCTTTAGAAGGGTTAAAAATATGTAAACAAATAAAATGAATAGAGTTTGTATGGAAGGTGATTTTATCATAATAATAAATGCGATTTTGAGGAAAACAAAGGCTCCATAGAACATACAAGAGATTATTGTGGAAATTCAAGATCTTGCTAAAGAGTTTAAAGAAATCAAGTTTACACATATATTAAGGTAAGGAAACAAACGTGCATATAAGCTAGCCAATAGAGGGGTTTTAATTTAGGATTGTGAAGTTGACATCTCCTTTCCATGGTTAGAGGAAGTAGAATGTTTAGTTGAAGCTGACAAAAATTGTTGATTGCCAAAATCAATTAATGATTACGATTTACTATAATGTTTTCCATTGGTAATATTTGTTTTATTTTGTAACAATAGTCTATGTTCATTTAGACTATTTATTATAATTTTTGTGGTTGCACTTGTGTTTCAGGAAGGAAACTAGCAATCCAAATTTGGTAAAGCGGGCTATGTTAGTGCGATTTTTTGGAAATATTACTCTACTAAGATGAAAGGCATAGATAGTAGAGGTGAAGTTTTGGCATTGTGAATGCTGCTATAGGAAAATGTCAAGAAAGATGCTAAATTCTAGAGTAATTGTATTCATATAGAGATTTAAAAAGATCTAGAAAATGAAAATCAAGAATTCAGACATTTTATGTAAAATGATGTAGGTTTCTAAATATAGCATCTCAATTGAGATGAGAAGTGTATATATTTGTAAACTCTCAAGCTCTAAATAAGAGAGATGTAATTTTTTTAAGGGTGGAGGAACCGAGTACAACCCCTTTTTATCAAGCAAAAAAACATTATCTAGTTATTTTTACTTGAGTTTTGTTTTTCCTTTCCAAAATCATCTTGCTTAAAAGTAGATATTTATACCATGATGTTAAATTATAACTAAAGAATATTTGTAGTCTTCACCTCTTTGAAAGTGGAGGTGATTTATATAAAATGGCCTAAAAGAAAAATATCATCAATAATATTGATTTAAAATTAAAGGACTCATTGACTGAGGGATGGCCTAAAAAAAGTATCATAAATAAATTGGAGATGAGATTCAAAAGGTTTTTTGTAACCTAAATTCCTTTGATTCCTTCCATTTTGCCTTTGAGAAAGCTCTCCCTAATGCCTTTTCAAGAATAATAAATAAGGAGATAATGGATAACCTTGGTAGAGTTTATAAGATGACTTAAAGTAACTAGTAGGAGAACCATTGATCAAATAGAATATTTTGTAGTGCTATAACAACATTTAATTCATTCTCACCAACATTAATCAAAATAAATTTTTTGAGAATATCATGTAGAATACTCCAACAAACATTATCATATGCTTTGTTCATAACTAATTTCATAAACATGCCTATATTTTTCATGAAATGAAGATAATGCATGCTCTCTTGTGCAATGATTACACCAATAAGAAATTGTTAACAATAAAAAAAGTGACATGTTCCTCTGAGATAACACAATCTAGAACGTTTTTCAACCTGTTTTCTATATTTTTTAAATGATATTATAAATCATATCACAAAAATTTATTGGATAAAAAGTATGAAAATATTGTGTCTTGCCTTTCTTGGGAACTATTGGAGCAAAATCTGCATTTGGTTACGTTTGTTCCCAAGACTTTACCAACATTGAAAGACTAGGCTAAAACAAAGTTTACCCGGTTCAATCTCTAGAGGAGGTTGGTTCCTTGCTTTTTTATGAAAAGGGAGAGAGAGAAAAATGCATAAAGAGAGGGAAATATAGCTATGGCTAGAAGATTTAAGTGGTACAGATTAGATAACAACAAAACTATTTAAATAGCCTTTTGTAGAGAAGCTTTTATCAAAACCAACAAAATAGAGAAACTAAGCATTCGGTGTAAATATATTTCATATGCAAGCTTATCAGTACAGTTAATTTTAGAGCTAGCAAAATCTAGTTGCAAGAATTCAAAATAAGAATTGAAGCAAGTTACATTCAACCTAACCTTATGTAGCAATTAACAGTCCATACATACTTGATTAAGAACACCAATGAGCTAGAAACCAGAATGAGAGATCTTTTATTAGCTTTCAGAAGTTTGTATACATAGCCTTGTAAAAACATAAGAGCTGACTTGTGTTTTCCTTTAGTAGTAGCTGGTGGTGAAGCCGTCATGGTTGCCTATTTTTGTTTAGACATAAAATATGCCTAGAATGATCTTATTAGAAAGTTGTAGGGTTTTTTGAGATAACAGAGAGCACAATGAGCAGAAGGAACAGAACGTAGAGGATAAAAAGTGATGGAAAATCTTCTATGATGTTAAATGGATGTGCATGTGCGTGCCAAGGTGACATGCAATAAATGAGATTGGTGGTACACACCCCATTACTATTTCAAAATTTTTCTAAGCACATCAATTCGTGAGCCACTTTCAAGAAACCAACTGCCATGCATTACCGTTTTGTTAGAGCCAATGATGTCACTTAGCTACTATTATGGTCCAATAAATTGGCATCACCTCCATTCTAGGCCAATGATCTGGTACAATAGTACCTTAAAAAGTGGAACTTTTAAAATTTTGAAATAAATACTTTTCCTGCCAAATGGTGTGGTCGCTTTGAGGCAACCATCGAACATCGAGATGTCATGAAATCATGATAATTTACATTGAAGAGGCCTTTAGGTGTCAAAATATTATGCCATTGTGACATTTTACCTTTGAGTGGCCATTAGTCATTGAGATGTCATGAAATCACAAAAATATTCATTAAGGAGGCATGTGGGCATCGAAACATTGTGCATCGTGACATGTTACCTTTGAGTGGTCATCGATCATCGAGATGTTGTGAAATCATGATAATATTCATTGAGGAGGTTTGTGGTCATTGAAATGTTGCACCATCATGACATGTTACCTTTGAGTGGCCATCAGTCACTGAGATGTTATGAAATTACAACAATTTTCATTAAGGAGACCTGTGGGCACCGAAATATTGTGTCATCGTGATATTTTACCTTTGAGTAGCCATCAGTCACTGAGATGTCATGAAATCATGACAATTTACATTGAGAAGGCCTATGGGCACTGAAAAGTTACGTCATCATGATAAATTTCACTAAAATTTTTGAAAGGAATCGTATTTACATAAAATACATACAAGGTAGAGGGAAACCTTTACATATAGTACAGCTTCAAATGGAAGACATTGATGAGAATGGGTTGAACTTGACCCTATTTGATTCTCAGCTAGAAATATTTTTTTTGCTTTTCTTCTATTACTTTGAAGGGATCTTCCTAGAATGCGTCGAATTTGTCATGATTATCAGGTTTTTCCTTCTTCTCATTCCATCTTAGGACCAAGTCTCCCACTTTAAAATTTATCAGAGTGGCATTTTTTTCAAACCATTTTTTATGGCAACAATATTTTTTTGATAGTGGTCATAGGCTTGCTCCTTCTATTATTCTAATTGTAGGAGTTGGATCAACTTGTTCTCCATTGGTTCTACCTCCTCTATATCAGTTTTATTGATTTGTTTTAAAGCTGGCATCTCTATATGTATTGGAAGAAATACTTCCTTACTGTAGACCAAAGAGTAGTGAGACATGTTAATAGACTTCTTGATGGTTATTCTATCGTTCCATAGTGCTTGGTTGATCAAAGAGTGCCAACTCCTCTTGTTGTCCTTTAGAGTCTGCTTCAAGATCTTGAGAAATTTTTTATTTGTTGATTCAGCTAATCCGTTTCCCTGCAGAAAATAGTTTGAGGATGTTTTCAAGTAAATCCCATATTTACACGTAAAATAAATCATCTGGGTACCTACAAAATATGAGTCATTATTCATGACCAATGCGTCTAGGATGCCAAGTCTTGTGATTAAACTTTCTATGAATTCCATTACAACCTCATGGTCTACTTTTTTAGTGGGTATTGCTTATGCCCACTTGGTGAAATAGTCAGTAGTTGTTAGGATGTATTTATGCCTGATGGATGAGTTAGGCTATATTATTCCAATGAAATATAATCCCCATTTTTGAAAAGGTTCTTCAACATAAATGGATTTTAGAGGCATTGAAGCATTTCTGTTTCTCCCAATATATCTCTGGTATTCCTCATAGTTTCTTGTTACTTTGAAAGTGTTAGTGAAGATAGTTGTCCAGTAAAATCCATTCCTTATGATCTTTAAGGTAGTGGTCCTTATTGAGTAGTGTCCTCGTGAGGAGCCCCCATGGAATTCCTCCAAGATCTTCTATTTTTTATCTTCCTTTATGCACCAAAGTAACACTCCATCTAAATTTTTTATGTACAACCCTTCAGGTAATAAAGTTATTTCAAAGTCTGGATCCTATACCTTCTTATCTATGAAGCGTTTAGACCTGCAAGGCACCTTCCAATTTGGAATTACCTTATTAATTTGTCAGCCCAATCAAGCTGCTCTGAAGGTTGGTCATCATCTGAGGCTACTTCTTGAATTTAGCAAGCTATATATTCTGGTGAAGCTAGCTTGGAAAGCTTTTGGTAGAGTGCGCTACCTCTTACCAGCTTGGTTGGATGTATTTCCTTATATTATTCTTGTATCTTGGTCATCCAACCAGCTCTTTTATCGTCAAGTTCACCTTTTATGATGAAGCTTTTGACATCGAGGTGAACCAAATAAACTATAGTCCTAATCTGTGAAAGTAAATTCCTAAAAATTTTCAAAGACTTCATTATTGCATAGATCTATATTTCAATGAAGTTATACTTCTCTTCATGTTCCTACATAGTCTGGCTAAAAAATATATATGGGTCTTTCTTCGTTGTTAGACCCTTTCTACGTGAGCACTATGACGTAACTCTCTTGTTCACCTACAACATATAATATGAAACCCCTAGAGTAGTTTGGGTTTATCAATACAGGGGCTTGAGCTATTTGTTCCTTGATCAACTAGAAATCATATTTCCTTGTGTCTGTCCACTTGAACTCAACATCCTTCTTCAACAACTCGGTCATGGGTTTGACAATTTGTGCAAAATCTGCTATGAATTTGTGCACAAAGTTGATTTAGCCGAAGAAGGATTGTAGGCCTTTTTTGTTAAGGGGTAGAGAAATTTCTAATAGTGCTTTCATCCTATTAGGTTCTATAGCTAGCCCAGTATTAGAAATAACATGGAATAGTAAGAGTCCTTCTTCCATAGCGAAGATGTATTTCTTAGGATTTAGAGAGATGCCAAACTCTCTACATTTTTTAAACATGCTCCTAAGATGTCTGATGTGATCTTATTTTTTTTGTGGGAGAATATTGTCATATCATCCAGATATATCACTATTATCGTGTTGACTAGTTCTTTGAAAGCTACGTCCATCACTCTTTGAAAGGTCACTCCAGCATTGGATAACCCGAAGGGCATCCTATGATAGGCAAATTTTTCCCACTTGGTTGTGAATGTAGTCTTGAATTGATCTTCATATTTAACCCATACCTAATTATATCTAGAGAAGCCATCCAAGAGCGAGAACCTTTTTGCTCCTACTACTATGTGTAGGATCTAATCTATCTATGGGAGATGGTAATGGTCCTTCAACAAAGCCTTATTCAAGTTGTGAAAGTCAACGCATAGTCGGATATCTCCATTATTTTTTCTAACTGGGACTAGGTTGGCTACCCAAGTTGAATTCTTTATTGGATAAACAATCTTGGCTTCAAGCAATTTAGTAGCTCTTGCTTCATCAAGGCTTTGATATTTGTGTTTATCGGTCGTTGCTTCTATCGAAATGGCTTCACACCTTCTTCAATTTTTATCGTATGCTAGATTATTTTTTGGAGTAGACTTTAAGATCACCGTAAGTCCAAGCTATGATGTCTGGGTATTCTTTACATAATTCCCTAATTTGGTCTAATTCCTATTTTGTGGTGTTTACTCCCACCTTGATTGATTTATCAGGCCCCATTTGAGTTTCTTTGTATCTACATTTTTCAACTTTTATTTTATGTCCAGTTGACCTGTCATTGTTATCAAATAAGCTCTCAAGGGTGACCAACCCCTTTGAGATGTGATTATTCTTTAACTGGATCATACCTGTATCTTCTTCATCTTCAACTATTCTGTTGCTTGATCAGTTCATCTCATGAATGAAGAAGTCCACTATCTGTTTGTCATTTTTGAATACCTTCCAAAAAGTATCTCTGTCTGGCACAGAAGACCTGTAAATCAGTATAACTATTTTGGACTTTTGAATGACATTGATAATAGGGTAAAAATTTACCCCTATCGAAGCTAGCAAATCTACATGGGTGTTCTTTTCCCTTGGGATTGCTTTAATATTTAGAGATTCAAAATATTCTAGCAAGTACCAAACCTTATTTATGTAAGCTTTAAGGTAATGTTGCTTGCTTTCACATTTCTCAGTAACCTGATTCACTATCAGTTTGGAGTCCCCAAAAATCTATAGCTTCTTGATACCCATATTTTCAATATTCTTGAGGCCTAAGTAGTGTGATTCATACTATACTGCATTGTTAGTGCAACTCTAGGTTAACTTATAAGAGAACACTTTCTCTTCGCTTGTTGGAGAGATTAGGACAATACCTGCTCTAGCTCCATTTTTACATCTAGCACCATCGAAGAAAAGTTTCCACAATTTATTGTTGGGTTGGTCAACCTGAGGAAGAGGGGTGGGGCTATTTTTCTTGGGTTTTAAAATTTTGTAGCTCCCTATGTTAGTCTCTATAATAGCATTGCAGTCTTGGATAGATAACTGGTCTTCTTCCTATAATACATTTAGAGCTTCTTCCATCAAGTTCAGGTCTTCTAGTTCCTTTGTCATCATGTTCACAGTGGTGGACTGCTTGCCTTCCTCTTCAAGTCTTTCAATATGAAAATTTGAATGCTTTTCATTAAATATTTTCACTCTTTTTCCCTTGAATGGGATTTCTAGATGTGAGAAATCTAAGGATAAATATCCTCCTATCTTGGCGGTGAACTCCTTGGAGAGGCACATACCAAAATAAGGCTCTAAATCTACTACCACTATATCTTGTATAACTATTGGAATATCTTTAATTACCCCTACCATTTTTATAGGGGTTCAATGTAACACCAAGGCTACTCCTTGTATATTCCATTTCCATGATGTCACATACTGCTTTGGGCATCACAGTGGTTGCAACTCTAGAGTCTATCATAGAGTTGTGAACTACCCATCCCTCCATCTGAAGAGATAGAGAGAAAGGAAGGGGCCTATTTTTTCCTAAAGTGGATTTTAGGTTAGCTTGTGTAGAGTCTAACTGGATTGGGATTCTATTCTTATTTTTCATAGACCTCGAGGATTCTTGTAACAATTCAATCTATCTTGGAAGCTGCAAAGCTTCATACATAGTTGCCTTGGAGGGGGTTTTCTTTATTTCCTCAACTATGTTAAAAGGAAGGGGTTCAAAAAATTTCTCCTTCACTACTACGTCATACTTATTTATGTATCCCTTGGTAGCATCTATACTTTGATTCTTAGTCAGTGAGGATTATCTTAGTTTATCCATAGCTTGTTCCTATATTTTTGCTTCTTTCTGCTGAAGTGCTTCCTTACAAGTTTTTGCATCTTTCTGGCTTGAACTAGGGAGAGATTTTTCATAAGAGGTTTTTTTCTCACTAGGGTTCCTTATAGGTGAAGGCACCTTCAGGGGGTTGAGATCTTGGGGATCAACCTATCAGGGTTTCTTTCCCGATCTTGTAAGAACAGCTACTTGTTCAACAAAAGGCATCATGAAATTTTGATTCTCTTCTCTAATCATATTAACTTGGCCTTTAAGGGTTATCTCAATCTTTTTGATAGCTACCTTATGAACATGGTGTTGATGAATCATGCAAGAAGTTTCACCATGTGGATCATTACATGTGGAACACCAAAAGTTCAATTTTGTAGATGTATTATAGGGTTCACTATCTTCATTGGAGTAGACCACATTAGACTTATCATAGTTTCTATGACTCATGGAGGCTTGATATTTTGTTACTTACGTAAACCTCATTGGTTGGAAATTCCTTTCTACTTTTATTCTTTCCATGGAAGTCATATTATTTGTCAAAGTTTTCATGGATGCTTGTAAGTCTTGGAGAGTTACAAGTGGAAGATTTGAAGTAGACAGAATCGTTACGATTGGAAGTGTAGGAATGACATGAAACATTGGAGGAGAGTGAGACACTTGGGTCACTAGGATATTAGGTTGTTCAATCCAAATAGGGAGACTTACTTTGGGATTGGGGGTATGCGTATTCGATGCTTGCAGTAGATCTGGGAAAATAGGCATTATCATATTTGTAGGAAATATTCCAATAGCAATCAGGTCTTTTTTTGCTTTCTAAGCTTCTTGATAAATTTTTGGGAAGGTAAATACTTGGGATTTCCTGATGGCCATACTTATGTCTGAGTTGAAAGCTCTCATATAGTAATACATTGATTGTTCATGTGTCAGTCTCAGTTACATCAAGTACTCTTTGCTAAGTTTGATTAAATTTGATGTTGAAATCGACTATCTCTTCTTGTGGGTGCTTCTGGATGATCATAAACTGACTCAGTAAGGATAATGGATTTGCATGTTCATTGAATTCTTCTACTAGTTTACCAACAAGTTGGGCCTAAGTAGATATACTTTGGTTGTCGAGGACTCTATACCAATAGAGCATTTTTTCTTTCAAGGAAATAACTAGTAATCTAATCATAACATCTTCTTCAGTGATATTATGTATCGGGGCGAGCATTGCCACATCCTAGAAGTGCTCATAGGCCATCTTTCCAGTATCGTCATACTAGGGTAATGCTTTCAGGACCACCACTGGAATTGGGTACTGAGCTGCCAGGTTCAAGGGGCCTATGTGGTTCCATAAAGGATAGGGTAGAATTGGATTATTTGTGGCTATTGTAATTATAGTTCTACTGAACCTTACGGATAAATGGGTAACTAGAGTTAAAGTTCCACTAGCAGTAGTACTAGAGAAGGCTACAGGAGGAAGATTTGTGTATCTTCTGTTAGCAGTATATGAAGGGGATGTTCTAGCAACTAGAACTGGATTAGCTCTGAGGCTACCAAGGTGTAGTTTGAAGAACTCGATGGGTTATTTTGAATTTTTTGCTTTAAATATGGTTATCATAAAAGATGGTATATAACCAGAAATTAGGTAAAGGTTTTCATAGGGTTCCTTTCTTAGGCAGAGTCACCAGGTGATATAAAAAATAAATAGGTCAAAGGTAATTATCAGAACTTTGATTTGTATATTGTGTGGGATTGGGTCCCATCGGGTGTGCCAAAAACTCTTGGGCATAAACGTAACAAAAGTTAGATTTCGCTCCAACAAGAACCAATGCAATAAAAGTGGTATTAATATAACTTATTATAACCTTCATTTTTTGAGCCTCTTCAACCACAACCAACATAAATTTTGAAAGTTTTAAAAGAAAACTGCACGAAATCCATCAAGGCTAGGTGTCATGTTAGGATGGAAAGATAAAATTGCTTCACATAGCTCCTCCATTAATATATTCATCATCAAGTTGTCATTTTGTACCTATGTTGAAATGGGACAACATTACCTCAATACTTGTATGTCTTCTTCATTGATAATCAATGACAATTATAGGTATTTCTAGGCCCTTTATAGGATAAGAATGTATTAAATGAGAAGATAGGCATGTTAGATAGGATAATATCACGCCTTTACAAGTTTTCCCCTATATGAATAGGTATCTTAGATACTTTCATGGGCCTATCAAATTCCCTTATAAAAGTTACATATTATATATTGAAAATAAATTCTATTTACCTTTATGCACAATCATAAGCTCATAACATTAAATATTATATTATATACATATTGTTTTCCTTATCATTCCTCCCAAAAACAAAAGCATTTGACTCCAATGCATACAAAAGGAAGGAAGGTGGGTAATAGGAACTGTATCACTTCATTAGCCATAGCAAATCTTCACAAAACTATAAATTTTGATTTCACTGGATCGATCACAAAATATGCTTTTTGACAAGTATAAATATGCTTATACTAAAAAAAAAAAGATAGATGCCTTGATAAAGTATTGTCAGGTAACAAAAATATGGATTGATTCTCCGTCCAAGGAGAAATTGTCTGAGAATATTATTTGAAATATTCTAGTGTATTAAAATTTAACATGTGCGTCTTCTTTTTCATAGACATCTAAAAAAAAGGATTCAACAAGTTATAAGGTATTATTATGCCCTCCCCTAATTCATGTGGTATAAATGTGAGATAATGTGAATGATGAGTGATGTGCTTCTAGGCACTAGGTGAGTGAAGTGTAAATTTAATGACAAGCATCACACTTGCTTAAGATTCATTTTTTATGACCTATTGGCACGATGATATATTGTGTAGCTTTGAATTTCCTATGGACCACATGGAGCTATCCTAGCCTTCTACTGTGGTTTTTGTGTATCTATTTTATAAATTCTACTAGAAGAATCCAATTGCTATCGAAAGAATTCAAGTAGAGGGGGCAACCACTGATCCTACATATGCATTTGATATAAGAAACTAGATTTCGTAGATGTCGTCACTGAAAGAAATTTGGTGGCCATTAATAATGTAGACAACAAGAAAGTGTAGGGGGGTGGGGTGTGCTAGAAATACATACAAGGATTATGGTGAGAGGAAATATAGTTACACTAGGTGTTAGGGAGTTTGGGAAATCTATGCACAAAGGGCAGGGGATGTTTGGGATGATCATGTAAAGGCTAAGCAAAGGAAGAATAATTATGCAAGTGACCATGGAGATGGCCACGGAGGTAGCCATGGTAGTGGACATGTGGGGATGACATGCAGGGTGCATAAGGGTGGCATGCAAGTGGAGAGAAGGTGTGTTGATCTAGAAATACACACAAGGGCCTAGGACGATGATGGTGCACAATGGTGGTACTTACGGTGGTAAGTAGACATAGTAGCATGGGGAATGCATGCACACATAGAAACCATGAATAAGACCATGCCTTTACAAGTTTACCATTAGAAGAATGGACTTGCCAAACACTTTTATGGGCCTATCAAATGCCCTTATAGAAGTTACATATTATATACTGAAAAGTAAAGTCTAATCACCTTTATTCAAAATCCTAAGCTCATAATCTCCTTCATTTGATAAATAATTCTCCAACTTATACAATGTTTTTAAAATAATATTAAATTCTACTATTATTAATGTTTTTTAAAATAATATTAAATTGTATAACTACTAAATTTATTTAAATGTTGTTTTTAGTTAAGACAAAATTAAAGTGTTCAAGCTTGAAATTTATTTTCTATATGTTCAAGTTATGAAAAATGTAGGGTGCTTCCATTTATTGGATGATGGGCATTCACAAAATTTTTAAAGAGATTTTATTCCTTCCTTTTCCACATAGCTTTTGTTAGTCTTATGTTTGCTGCAACTTAAATAGGCATTCACACAATTTAAAAAGAAATTTCCTTTCTTTTTCATAGATTTTTTTGTTAGTCTAATATTTGCTCCAACTTAAATGGGCATTTATATTATTTAAAAAAAAGATTTCCTCCCTTTCTTTTCCAAAGATCTTTTGTTAGTCTAATGTTTGTTGCAATAGACATTTATACAATTTAAAAAGAGATTTCCTTCCTTTATTTTTCAAAAATCTTTTGTTAATCTAATATTTATTTATTTATTTTATTTTTTTTGAGAAAAACGTTTACAAATTACATCAACAACCACCCTCAAGGGGTTTAAACACAAAACCACTTAAAAAACAACTACCATCTTGAATCACTGGGACAACTGCCTGTCGACAAATTTAATATTTATTACAATTAAATAAGTATTTATACAATTTTTAAAAGAGATTTATTTTCTTCTTTTCAATAAATCTTTGATTAATATAATATTTATTGCAACTTAAATAAGCATTCACACAATTAAAAAAGAGATTTTATTCCTTTCTTTTCCACCGATCTTTTTGTTAGTCTAATGTCTTCTCTCAACCTCCAATAAGAAAGAGGCGATATTGGACAAGTTGCATTCACCATCTCATCTGCAAGCTAATTTTATTTTGATTTTTCTAATGTGGGTTGTCTGCTTGCCAATTTTTTATTACATAAGGCTAGGCTATTGAATGCCTTATAATTAAGGATAAGGCTTATACCCATAAAGCAAAAAGACACCTCATTGGACAGACATCATTTCTAGACCAAAAAAATCTTCTCTTCGTTGAATGAAACGCAACGACCACCATACAAGGTGGGAGGAAAAGAACTCCAAAAGCTCTTTAGTAAAGGAAAATAAAAGCCATGAGTGTTTTAGTGGCCAACCTTTTGACTAAAATATTACCTACAACCTTGTGACTAAAATACTACCCACCACCAATACAACGTTACAAATTTCAAACTATCGGTGTGTTTTTTAATAGGAGTTTCAAGATTTAAATTTAAATTATTGTGTATGGATGTACCTTAGTTTTTTATTGATAAGTTTAGTTTTTGATCTTACAAGAAATTATGGTTGAATAAAAATATTCAACCTTAAACATTGATTGTAGAAATTTCTAACACTATTCAAATTCAAAAAAATACAACCTCTCACGTTAATCTATATCCTCTTTTTAACATACACATACTTTGATTAGAAATTTAAGATCTTTTTATAAAGAGATCTAAAGTTTAAATTTTTACAACCTTTGATAATCATAATATTATTTTTTAAATATTTACATACTAAAAATAAAGTGTATTAATTATAAAGACAACCAATTATGGAGACAATTTAATGATTTGGGTTTTAGCTTTTTTTAAGATCTAAGTTCAAAGACGAGTGTGTATAGTTGTGTGTTTGCTCTTATTAATCAGTTTAACTTTCACCATTATAAAAGGCCATGATTGAGATAGAATATCTAGTTTTCATACTTAACCTTCACTAAGTTTAAAAAAATTTACACTAACCTCAATTAAAAAATAATAAAACCAACCATAATGATTACGTCACCTTAAAATATTCGTGTTGCTGATCCCTTGCGAATCTGGATGAAAGGTCTTGAAGATTATTTTAATAAAATAAAACTTCCTCGAATTTTAACCAAGATCCAACCCCTTTCTTCGCGTGGGAATGTGCGTAAAAAAATCTTATTATTCATTTAACTTATAAATTTTTTTAATATAAATATATAAAAAAATTATTTAAATATTTTATTAATAAATTAACAAAGAAGATGATTGAATTCAAACTTAAAATTTGAATAGAAATTAATAGAATGGGTTAGGATTATTATGCGTAAAAAAATAATGATTTTTTATTTATTATTATAATAAAAGATAAAGTTATATTGATTATAAATATTTAAGGAAAAATAGTTTAAGAAAGAAGATATAAATATTTATATTTTTTATTTTTTAAGTAAAAGTAATTTTTCCTTTTAATCACATTAAAAATATTTCAATTTTAAATAGAAAAAATATAAAGGAAAAATAAGACATTAATTGTTTCAAAAAGTATTTTATTAGGTAAGATAAGGAGGCACAAGGTAAGCTTTTGTAAAATATTTTATCAATTATAAAACATGAACAAAGTGAAAGCTTGATGGAGAAGATATATATGAAGGAGCTATATGAAGTATTATTCTCTTTCCATCCTAACAAGGGACTTGGTCTTATGAATTTCTTGTAATTTTTTCAAAAAATTTAGAATTAACTAAAAAGTGATATATTAGTTTCGGTTAAAGAGACGTGAAAAAGAAAGTATATAATAAGTGAGATCAATATCACTTTTATTATATTGGTTCCCAAGAAAGGTAAGATAAATGATTTGAATAACGTTTTTTCCAATAAGTCTTTGTAATATGATTTATAAAATCATTTCAAAATATGACAAATAATTTGAAAAGCATTCTAGATTGTGTTATCTCAAAGGAACAAAGTGGTTTTGTATGTGGTAAAAAAATTCTTGATGGTGTAATCATTGAACATGAGGCCATAAATAATATTCATTCCTTGAAAAACTTGGGTATGCTTATGAAATTAGATATGAACAAAGCATATGCTAGGGTTTGTTGGAGTCTTTTATGTGACATTCTCAAAAGGTTTGGTTTTGATCAAGGTTGATGTGAATGGATTAAATGTTGTTATAGCATTCAAAATATTCTCTCTTAATCAATGGCTCTCTTGTTGGTACTTTAAGTCACTTCGTGGACTTTGCCAAGGTGATCTACTGTCTTCTTATCTATTTATTACTCTTGCAGATACATTAGGGAGAGATTTTTCAAAGACAAAAATGGAAGGAAAGATTGAAGGTATTTAGGTTGAAAAAGGTTCCTTCGAATATCTGTTTTTTTGTTGGTGGAAAACACCCCTTTTAGGGTGCCACTTTCGGGTAAGACCTAAGGAGACAAGGGTATTATTCTGCCAAAAGATGCCCAGGGATCACACCTGGCCTGCCCCCTTCGACACACTCAAAGAGCATGTCTAAAACAACAAAAACACAAACGACAAACAACAAGAAAAAACAAAAAACACAAAAAAAAAAAAACAAAAAAAATGAAATAAAAACAACACGAAAATACAAAAACACAAAAAAATAACAAAAACAAAAACAAAACACAATAAAAAAAACACATACACACACCAAAAAAATAAAGGAAGGAAAAAACATATTACATCTATGGCCAAACCAAACCAATAGGCCTAATAGCCAAGATTCAACAAAAGAAACATAAGAAATATCTTTTTGAGCTAGGAACAAAAAACCCTAACTGAACCAGAGAGAAGCTAATACAAAGAAAAAATAAACATGGTAATTTTATAATTGAAGCCATTTGGAGAAAGGATTGAAGGAAGAGCATCCCTAATTTGCAAAGCCCACCAATCTTTCATCCCTGATTTGCATTTCTACTCTACCTTTTCATCCAATAGCCTATTGAATCCAAATTTTCTCCTTCTTTTTGAATTTGAACCACATTTTTTTTTCTTCCTACCTTCTGGTTTGTATCCAACTTCATTTTTTACTAGAGGTTTGACTAACTTCTGATGGCTCTAGATTTAAGTCTATTTATGTTGATTGAGAATACAAGACTATAGCTTGATTCTTAGATCCCTGATATCCTCCTTGAGAACTAAAACCTTGTTTGACCTTATTCTCCATTTTATGTTTTTTTTGGTAAGTTTTCCCTTGCTGAGGGTAAATCTCAAAATTACTGTTAACTAGACTAGTGGCTTTCTTTAAGGAGTTTTTGACTATTTTTGGGTGGGGAATCTGTGAGCTATTCTAAAACTGGGTTTCTAAAATATCTATCTCAATAAAATCATCCACATTCTCTAAATCATCTTCCACTGCAAGTTTTGAAAATCTATTATTTGAGGAGGCTGACTTATCTGTAGGCTTCATTTTCTTAGTAACATATTTTTTTTAGGAACCTGAAATTCCTCCTAACCTTGATCCTGCTTTGTTTTCTCCAAGACTACATATTTACAATATTTTACTAAGTGATCATATTCATGACACACCCGACACCTAGAGGGAATGTTTTCATAATCAACTTCTTGCTTCTAAGTTTCTTCCCTAAACTACAAAATGTTTTTTTTGGTAGGGGGTTATTAAAGTCTATGAGCACATAGATCTAGGCATAAATAAAATGCTCAAACCACATTGTGTTATATGTTGTCATCATGTAGGTGCCTAAAGTGTTACCAATTGCTGAGAAGACTATAGGATTCCAAAATTCAGTTGATAAACCAAAAATTTTGACCCAAACAGGTCCTATTGAAGGCATTTCCTCTTCAACCTTAAATAAAACATGTTAGAGTTTCATAAACAAACCAACTCGACCAAAAAAAAAGGACCACCCTGGAATATTTGTTGTCTATACTTCTCATTAGCAAATAGCACCAAAAAATACCCATTAGGATAATCTGAGATATTAAACTCACCTAGAGTTTGTCATTGCTTCAAAGCCCAAATTTTAAAATTAGGTATGGATGGCCAAAAGCCCAAGAATAGATCAACCCTCGTTGCTCCATTGTAGCGATTCCATCCTAAATTTTAGATCTTTGTAGATTAGCAACTGGAGATCCATCCACCACTTACATGCAACCAAAGTCTATTTTTCTAGGATCGATCCTTGGCATACAAAGAGGTTGATGAAAAAGATTATGTCGACTAGTTGGAATTGTTGGAGGTTGAGCACCCCTTACAACATCTTTGAAATTTATTCTATCCATAATTCCACCTGGTCCCTTCCTTGCATCCTCCCTCCTTCTACAACTCTTGCTCTTCAAACCCTTTTGCGGCTCTTGCTCTTCCTTCCTTTGAATATCATCTCCAATTTGTTGATGATGAATTTTCTTTTGGACCATCCCTTAATTAGTGATGTCATAGAGTTTAAATCAATATTAATATGCTATGATAAGGCTACTACATAGTTGGTTAATACTACAAAATCCAATTTTTTTTATTAATATTGTTTATATTTACAACAAATTATTGTGGAATTTTAGGGTTTAAAATTAAAAAAAAAAATCCATTAACCTACTTGGGTATTATTTTGCTTTATAAAGGAAATGAAATAGAATGAAATCTTGTTTAGTAGGTTGGAAAGGTAAGTTCTTAACCAAGGTGAGAAGACTATAACTTATGAAAACTACATTGTAATCCATCCTTATTTATATGATGTAACTTTCAAGATTGCTAGTAGGTATAACATAAAAATTTGATCAAATTCAAATAGAATTTCTTTGGAAAGAATATGAGGAAAAATTAGGTTTTCTCAATGTAAGTAGGATAGGGTTTGAAAAATAAAAAATATTAGTGGAGTAGGCTTGCAGCATTATAGACTTATAAGTTTGGCCTTAGGGGCAAAACTTGGATGGAGATTATTCAGAGATCAAGGAAAGAATCAAGCAAAAATGTTAATTCAAAAATATATAGGTTCTCTTGATACAATAAATTTATTTAGGAAAATAACCCTACCTAAAGGATCACCAACATGGAACTTCATATGAGATAATTTGTAATTGATCAAGAAAAATATTATATGGTCAATCAGTGAGGGTAATTATGTAAAACTTTTGGTTTGATTCTTGGTTGAAGCCTTATCCTCTTATATTTGATTCAAAAAGGCAACCATTGGCATGGGCATACCTATCTTGTAAAGGTACAAATGCCAAATATTATGTTAATATAAGCAACAACTCTATATCATAGATTTCTATTAGTAACCTAGTTGAAGGAGAGGAACTCAAACAAATTGCAAATGAACTTCAAAATATGCTTCAAGAGTTTTATTTATCAATTTTTACATGAAAGGATGAGTTGGTTTAGAATCTATCAAAATATGGTGGATACTCGATCAAGTTGGGATATGATAATTTAGAGCAATTGAAATTTTCTACTCCCAAAATTTTTTCTTGGAAGTATGCTTGGTTACTAGAGACACTTCCAAAGTCCTTAACATTCCTTTGGTTAGCAGTTCAAAATAAGATTCTTACAGGAGATAATTTACAAAGAAGAGGATATTATGGACCTTTTATATGTGCCTTGTGTGAGAAGAGGATATCGTGGACCTTTTAGATGTGCCTTGTGTGAGAAGAATTTAGAAACATCAGACCATTTACTTCTTCATTGTCCCTTTTCTCACACCATTTTGGGATACCTTTTAAACAATATGAAAATATATTGGGTAGCTCCATCAACATCGAAAGAGTTGATGAAATTGAAAAACACAAGCTTATACTGAGAGGGGGGGTGAACAGTATAATAACAATTTTTACTTTTATTTTCCAAACATAAAGCAATGCACAAATCATCACACACAATAGAGACACAAAATTTACGTGGTTCACCCAATGTGGGCTACTCCACAGAGAAAATATTTCACTAAAATTTTCTCAATCAATCTCTTAGGAATCCTTTCCCTATTACAATGTTTATGGACCTCTGTCCAAAGGAGACACCGAGCCCCTAATCAATTTCATGGATCTTTATCCACGGGAGACACCAATCTCCTAACTCTACTTTGGTTGGTGATCCTCTAGAAGACCTCTACCTCCACTACCCTTAGAAAATGGAACTTTATCCATAGAAGACACCTGTATTCCCTACTCTGGTTGGAGACCTTTGTCCTCAACTCTGTCACCTCCAAAGCTTTGTCTCAAATCTACACTAAACACAATCCTTCGATCTAGCACAAATTTATCCTCAATCTCTGTCTCTGGTCTGGCATAAACTTGTCCTCAAATCTACACAAAAATCTATCCTCGAATCTATACCAAACATAGTCCTTCGGTCTAGCACAAATCTATCCTCAATATTTGTCCTTAAGTCTTAACTAAAAGCTTGACTCAATCTCAAATCAACTCTACTGGATCTACCCCAAACCTTAACTCAAGGTTTTAAATTAATTATAATTTATTTAATGTCCTTAGGTCTATCCATTGGTTTTAAATAAAAATCATTTATTTTTGCCACCATAGGTTTTGATAAAAACCTTTAAAATCATTCTCCACATAATATTTAGAAATAAATAGTATGGAGCTCATCAACCTCTTGCATTGCTCCTTGTTGACATTTTGGCATCAATGGTAGTTCACTTCTTCGCATCAATGACAACTTCATGCCTTGACATTAATGACAACTTTATGGACTCAAAATGTCCAACAATCTCCCCTTTGTCATTGATGGCAACCCAATAAATTTTTACCATTTTTTTGACTTTTTATTCTGCTCCCCGTGGAAAATTGCTCTCTTATTAAACAAAATATCTCCCCCTTTCTCAAATATCAAATCTCTCCCCCTTTCTCAAATATCAAATCTCTCGCCCTTACTCAAATATCTCCCCTTTTTCATCAATGGCAAAGGATCACCTTTGGGGCTCGAGGCTAAGAATGAATCTCTTAGCTTAGCCCCTCCCCCACCTCCTCTTGAGGTGGTTAATTCTAGGGTGGGAGTATCTCTACTCCCAAAAAGCATTGGTATTTACCTTTATCCTCTTTTCTTCTCATCTGATCCTTCTAATTCCTTTGACTATTCATGTTCCTGTTATTGTCCATGTCCACATTCTTGTTCTTGTTCCTGCTTGGTTTTGGAATATCTGCTCTACACCACTTTACTGTATGTCCACCATTATTACACTTATAACACTTAATGTTATTATTCCTTATAGATGCAAATATCTTGGTATTTCTCTTGGTGAATCCATATTTGTTCCTGTCATGAACCCTGCAATTCGTTGTCTTGTGACCAAACTGATTACATGAGTAGCAATACCCATGGAAAAGTTGTTTGTTTATGAAATTTTCATTTTCCTGTATTTCATGTGTCTTACACTGTGAAGCCATGTACCCAAATCTGTGACATGAGAAACATCGTCCATTGAAGAAACCTTGCCTTGACCCCATTGGTCTCTTAGTCTCTTCTACCCTGTCCTGTTTCATGTTCCGTATGTTCCATACTTGTGCATTGTTCCCTTCCTTGTTGAAATTTCTATTGTCCAAATTATCTTCAGAAGTCTCCCTCCTTCTCTCACTTTCTTCTTTTGAAGCTTCTTCTTCTTTGGTGCTTGAGCTTGACTTTCCTTTTTTTGCTTATTGTTTCCCTTGTTCTTCTTCAAAACTAAGTCCTGTTTTGGTGATTGATGATCTTTGTGTATTGATAATCTTGTTCAAAGTCTTTGAATTTTTATCAAACTTGTGTAGCTTATCCTTAGAGTCTTTCACTTCCATCCTTAGTGAAACTATCTCATGTTCTAATCTTTCACACTCTAGATCTTTTATCTTTAATTTTTCAGTCATACCTTCTTCAATTTTCCTTGCCTCTTCAACCTTAATTTTGAAGTTGGTGAGCTCTTGTAGAACTTTTGCTTTTGCTTTCTCATATTATTGAGTTTGAACCCTTAATCCTGAGTTCTCCCTTTTTATTTCTTCAAGAATAACCATAAGTCTTTCACATTCTATATCTTTTACCTTTGATTGTTCAACCATACATTTTTTAACTCTCCTTGTCTTTTCAACCTTATCTTTCAAGTCAAAGAGATCTTGTAGAAGCTTTGTCTTACATTTCTCATCCTCTTGTATTTGAGCCTTTAATTCTAAGTTCTCATTTTTCAACTCAACAAGTTCCTTAAGAGTGACTTCCTCCTTTTCTCTTTATGAATTTTTATCTTTTTTTTGGTCTTCAATTTCTTCTATTGTCCAAAGTAGAGTTTCTTCTTCATGTCTATTTTGGTTGTCCTTGTTATCCTTTTATGAGCCATCTTCCATGGCTTCAATTTTGAAAGTACCATCTTCATCTTCACTGTTACTAAAACCATTGCAATAACTTGCATTATGACCGAGTTGACCACAAGCAAAATATTCTTCACCTTCTTATGAACAATGAGCTGCAAGGTGACCTATCTTTCTACATCTGGTACAAAAATTTATCAATCTGGTTATCTCTCCACTGCTTGATTCATCTCTTGAATATATTTTTGTTCTTCCTCCCAAAATAACAACATTGAATTCATCTTCATTTTCTTTCATGACCATATGTGTTCTTTTCTTCTTGTGTTTCATGGTTCTACTTTTTCCTTTCTTTGCCATTTGTGTTCTTGTAATATCTTCCTTCAAGTTGTTAAACCTTTTTTGAAGGAACCCACTCTGATACCAATTGAAGAACATAAGCTTATATTGAGAGGGGGGTGAATAGTATAATATTACTTTTTACTTTTCTTTTCCAAATAATATTATCCAATATAATTAATGGCAATATCAATAGCAATAACTAAAGCAATGCACAAATCATCACACACAATAGAGACACCAAATCTACGTGGTTCACCCAATGTGGGCTACTCCACGGAGAAAATATTTCACTAAAATTTTCTCAATAAACATCTTGGGAATCCTTTCCCTATTACAATGATTATGGACCTCTGTCCAAATGAGACACCAATCCCCAAATCAATTTCATGGATATCTATCCACAAGAGACACCAATATCCTAACTCTGCTCTAGTTGGTGATACTCTAGAAGATCTTTGTCTCCACTACCCTTAGCAAATGGAACTATATCCACATAAGACACATGTCTTCCCTGCTATGACTAAAGACCTCTATCCTAAACTTGGTCACCTCCAAAGCTCTGTCTCAAATATACACTAAACACAGTCCTTCGATCTAGCACAAATCTATCCTCAATCTCTGTCTTTGGTTTGGCACAAACCTATCCTCAAATCTATATCAAACTCTATCCTCGAATTTGTACCAAACATAGTCCTTTGGTATAGCACAAATATGTCCTCAATTTTTATCCTCAAGACTTAACTCAAAGCTTGACTCAATCTCAAATCAACTCTATTGGATCTACCCCAAACCTTAACTCAAAGTTTGAACAAATCAATCAATCAACTCTGCTCACAAGCCTTCTCAAATACTTATATAAAATCTACCTTTAAGCTTCCACAAAGCCTTACACTAATTTGTACTCAAGTCCTCTCTAGAACTTATCCAATCTGCTCAATAAGTCCTCACAAGAACTTATCCAAACCTGCTCTCAATCTGTATTATAAGCTTCCACAAAAGGTTACTCAAATATATCCACAAGTCTTCTCAAAGACTCACCTTAAAACAAGTCCTCACTAGAACTTGTCCAATCTCATAGAAACATAAAGAGAATTGTTAGAGACTCAATATGCTCTACATTAATCATAATGCCCAATCACTTTCAATCACTCTCTTAGAAATATATAGAGAATTGTTAGAGACTCAATATGCTTCACATTTATCTCAATACTCAATCACTCTCTTAGAAACATATAGAGAATTGTTAGAGACTCAATATGCTTCACATTCACCTCAATACTCAATCACTTTCAATCACTTTTTTATCACAGAAACATATTGAGAATTATTAGAGACTCAATATGTTTCACACTCATCAACACTCAACCACTTTCTCAAATCAATTCATAATATAGAATAATTTGTTTTATAGAACTTGAACAATCACTTCACACATTCACTTGACTAGGCTCAACCAACTCTACTCAACCAATCAATCAATGAAATAATATTTGCTCATAAACCCTAGTCCAAGCATATGACAACTCACTCAAATATTTTCAACAATGCTTTATCAACCAATCTCACATAACAATGATACTCATGTTCTTTCCAAACCCTAGTTCAAGTTCTTCACTCAAAAACTCACTTCAACAACAATGCTTATAAGACAATCTTCACATAACAATGATACTCATGTTCTTTGTAAACCCTAGTTCAAGTTCTTCACTCAATAACTCACTTCAACAACAATGCTTATAAATAAGGTTTTATCAAAAACTCTTAATTCCAGAAAACCTTGAAGCATTAATTCAAAAACACTCTCAAAAATGCAAATCAAACAATCCTTTTCACTCCAACTTTTCATACACAACTTTCAACAATCACTCACTTAGGAAGAATATACCCATACCTTTTTCTTGATGATGAAGGAACCTCAAAAATCTGCCACAACCACAAACACTTCTTTGCCAAGCTCAAGGAAGTTAGAAGATGATAAAATTTCTCAAAAATACAATGCAAATATCAAAACATACATACACCTTATCACTCCATCTTGAAGAAAGCATCCATCAACATACACAAAAATAATTGACCAAATACACCTTATAATCTCTGAGTTAAAATAATATCCAACACCAGAAATAATGTCAATACAATCACCTTCTCAAAATAACTCAATGACAAGAAGTCCTCTCAAAATTTAACCAACACTTTAATCCACTTATTTCTCCAATAAGCCAATATGTCAAAAAGACTTTATTAAAAATAAAGCTAACTCCTTATTCCTCCAATTAACCAAAATAATGATCAATTAAAAATACTTTTTATCTACCCATTTTAACTCCCTAGAACCTTATGTCAAAACCTTAGGCATCACAAAATATATTAAAAATTTATTACCTTTGCCTTGGTGAGACTCGAACTCACGACGTCGCCTCCCCTTGCGCCCTAGTCATGGCCTTGGCTGCCGCGTGCGCTAGGCGCTCGCTTTGGGAGCAAAGAGCACCACGTGCTCTTTACCCTTCCTTTTGGTGCCTAAGCCCAAAATGATCATGCGCTGCTTCCTTCAGCGCCCAAGCAAAACACGCTTCAAAAACTATTGTCGAGAATCGATCGCGGGTCTTTTCGCGTCCAACGCCTTAGCCCTCACTGGCGCTCAAGACAAAAATCTTTGTCTTCTTCCTCGAACGAATCGCATCAAATTACATGATGGCCTATTTTTTTCATTCAAACGAAGGATGATTAAATGCCATTTAGGCATGTGATTTTTATAGCATTATACCACCTTGAAATTAAACGTCGACGCATATTGATTTGCCTTGCAACCCTAACCTTAGGGTAAATATATTATAATTTAATTAATAATAAAATTATTATAATTAACTTATAACTAATTTAATAACCATAGGTTAATTAAATTAACTTACAAATTAATATATAATGAAATTATTACAATTAATTATAATTTATTTAATGTCCTTAGGTCTATCCATTAGTTTTAAATAAAAACCATTTATTTTTGCCATCATAGGTTTTAATAAAAACCTTTAAAATCATGCTCCACATAATATTTAGAAATAAACATTATGGAACTCATCAACCTCTTGCATTGCTCCTTGTTGATCTTTTGGCATCAATGACAACTTCATGCCTTGACATCAATGACAACTTTATGGACTCAAAATATCCAACATAAATATTGGATTATTTATTTCAAGACTAAACTATTAAGCATTCTATGGAGGATTACTCCTACCATTATTTTTTAAAATTTATGGATTGAAAGATACAATAGATCTTTTTAAAATAAATTTCAAAATCATGTCCAAGTTTGGAATAATATTATTGCCTCTCTTGTAGAATGTTTACAAATATGGTGCTCATCATGGGAAGTCTTAAGTATAGAAAAAGAGGTGGTAACAACTTGGTTACATAATTTGAACATACTTGGAAGAGTCATCTACGACAATGACATTAAAACAAAGGATTTGCTTCAATCTAGGATAAAATTGAAATAATTAGAATTTGGATTTATCAAAATTAATTTTGATGGTGCTTTTAAAGGAATTCCAAAAAAAGTCAATGGAGTGGTGTTTTCAAAATAATGAAGGCAATTTTTTGATCAGTCTTTAAGAATTGTATGTATCTTCAACTCACAACTAAGGTTAGGGTACTTCTTACAAGGATTATAAATGCAATTAAAAAAAGATGGATATATATTTCAATTGAGAGGGATTTACAAAATTATCATTAATGCTATCAACACAAATAAATGTAGGGATTGGATAAAAAATAACATTATTGCTTGTTTTCATCATCTATTATTGGAGGCAATCTCTTAGAAATATGAGCATATCTATAAAGAAGGAAACAAGGTACTAGATTGTTTAGTCAATCATGGTGTTAATATTTGTCTTGGTGAAATTTAAATTTTAGGATGTAATTGACTGAGTGAGATTTTATATCTTAATGGAAATGGTGTTTGTATTTGATTGCATAAACATAATACTTTGAGGAAGACTAACGAATATATAGAAAATGAAACAATAAATATCTCCGACAAGAGGATAAGATGGATATGGTTTAATTGACCTAACAATAAATGTAATATTTTGGTATTTTGATGGGAGTGACCCTAATTAAAAATCCACATATAGCTTATGATAAAAAATAATTAAACACAAAGAACAAAAATGAAACATTAATAATTATATTTATAATTAATTTGTTATGGGGGACAACACAACGGTTTGGGGTTTGACTCTTCTTCGAAGAGTTATAAGGTTCAAAATCACAATGTGTGTGGTTGTGTTAGTCCTCTATTGATAAGTTTAGCTCTTGGTCTTACAAGGGGTCATGATTGAGATGAGAATGCTTAACCCTAAACGTTGGTCATAAGGATTTCTCACACTAACTATATATATATATCATAAAAATAATTATACTAATTATTTGTTTGTCTAGATATATTTAAAAAGTAATAAACATTAAATTTAATATAATAACTTATAATACATATAAAACATTTTTTTAAATTTATTTTATTTAAATATACTAAAAATTATATTTAAAAAAAACTTAAATAATATATTAAAAAATACTTTTTTAATAAAAATAGTTGATACTATTTTTTCAATTGATTATATAAGATTGAAAAGGCGAGAGGTATTACATAGTCATGACAATCCTTTAAATGCTGAAGAATCTAATAGATTGTACTAGTACCATTTAATAGTTGATATTATGCTTGTTAATTTGTTTTTGTTTTAACTTACGACCTTTTTTAAATAATGTAGACCTTTTTGTTTTCTTGCTTGCTCTTCTACTTATATTATAACACTTTCTACTTATATTATAACACTTGCTTGATTTCTAAAATAAGAAAAAGACATGACTTACTTCCAAAATATTAAGGTTCATTTACGAAATTTGAAACTTGGATTTAAGATATAAACTCTTCAATTTCAACCAATTTCTTTAAACCTTATATACATTAATTTAATCAATAATTATAAAATACATTTTATTTTTATTATTTTTAAATTTGAAATGAAATGAAAGATTTTAAATACGTCCTGGACACCCAAATATGGTCTATGGGACCTCAAATATGGAAGTACAACTGCTCAAATCATATCATATGATCTTTAATATCTTTGAGAAGGATATTCCTTCTCCTGCTAATTTGGGTTAGCAATTTCCCATTTTTTTTTTTTTACTGTCTTTAAATAACTCTGTCATAGACCGGTTTCCAAGTGTTTCTTTGTATTTGCCACGGATGTCTGAAAAACTCGGGCACTTATAGATGAAGTGTTCCTCTGTCTCTACTGCCCTTGTCTTTGCATAAAGTACATATCCTCTCTTCCCATTGTTCTTTGGGTGTTGTCCATCTCCCTGTATCACATCTAAGCCTATGAGAGCTAGTCCTTATCTCAGCAATGAGGATTTTTTCCTTCCACTTGATTTCAGCGCTTATATATTTAAATAATAATGTATCACTATAACACCTAAAATATAATATTAGCCATCATTAAGGCGGTGTTAAAATATCACTATCTTGCATTCTAATGTTAAGTGCTTGCTAGAATGATAGTACATTGACACTAAAATACTAAAAAATACTATTTGATATTTTACTTCATTATTTTCTTATATACATAGGGAAATCATATACATCCACAGTCCTTTTTTACTATCAGGTAGGGGGGGTTCAAATCCTAGAAGTTGTCTCTTATAACCTCTATGTCACCTCATTATTGTTGATCGAAGGGGACCACCGATAGTTCGAGATTGGTACTACTCTCATCACATTGGCGGAGTCAGGTTAGACTACTACCTTTTACCTTTGCAAACATGCATGCCTCCATGGTTTGAATATGGATCTCTTTTGAAATAAATTATAATTATAATTATATATTTTTATTATTATATTACCATATTTTTTTTATTGATTAAATACTTCTTATACTTCTTATATTACCATATTTACAAATATCATTTTTTAAAACTTATTTCTAATATGTCTTGAGGGACAACACCAATTCGGGCTTTGGCTCTTCTTTGGGAGGTCCAAGGTTCAAACCGCGGTATGGGCCTGTGTGTGAGCGGGTGAGTGTGTATGATTTTGTTAAAATTCCTATTGATAAGTTTAACTCTTCTCCTTAAGAGGTCATGGTGAGATGGGGATGCCCAACCATGGCCGACTCGTAAGGTTAAAAAAAAAACACATACTTATTTCTAGTATAAAGAATAAGATAAATATATAAGTTACAAGCTTGCTGTAGGGATAAGGGTTTTGGCTTCTCTTTCTCTTTGAAAGGTCCAAGGTTCAAACCTTAGTTAGTATAACAACACCATAACTCATAAAAATATGTATAAATTCATTGAAAAAAATAAAAATAAACCAATATAAGTCTTGACCCACGTTGAGTTGGAAAGGGCAGGACAATCCTCGAGGAAGGTGAAGGTCCCTGGTTCGAATCTTCACTCTATCAAACGTACATTGGGTATCCAAAATTCAGTTGATAATACTCTACGGTCAAGGCCAAATATGACTTTTGAATAATTTTGATGGTGTAGAACTCCGTGTGATCGTGGTTTGGAAGAGGTTTTTCACTAAAATTCAAAAAAAAAATCTCGATATCAAAAAGCTATGCTAAGATAGATATAAGCCAGTATACAATTGAGTCTCCCGACCAAGACGAGGCTAGGCTATTGAATGCCTTATAATTAAGGATAAAACTTATACCCATAAGGCAAAAAGCCACCTCATGAGGATGCTCATATCAATTTCTATAGATAGTATATTAGAGAACTTCTCCTTCATTGAATGAAACGCAAGCACCACCGCACAAGTTTCCGTACAAGTTGGTCAATTTCTATAGATAGTATTGAAGAAGTGAAACCAAATTCCCAACAAGGCAAAAATGCACCTCATGGGGTTGCTCATATCAGTTTCTATAGATAGTATTTTAGAGAAGAGAAACCTTTTTCTCGTTTATTGAATGAAACGCAGCCGTCACCATACAAGTTGGTAGGAAAAGACCTACAAAGGCTATTTAGTACAGGAAAATGAATGTCTTGAATGTTTGGGTGGCCTGCCTTTTGCCGAAAGCATTACCTACCACCAATATTGACTAATTTATTCCTTTTGCCTAAAGCACTACCTTTTCCCAAATTAGTCAATATCCTCTTTTTAAGATACAGTTACTTTTTCGTTTTAGAGATCAATTATAAAGTCACTTGAATTTAAAATTTAATTAAAAATAATTAATATAACTTACTATCAACCAATTAACCTATTTTTATTAAATATTAGTTTACATTTATTCAATATAAAATTACGATTTTCTTCAAAATAAAATAATATTATATCTTAAAAATATATATATATTAAGAATAACGTGTATCTATTATATCGACAACCAAAGGGATGACGTAACCATATATTATTCCTTCCTTGGTGGTCCCTTACGAATCTCGATTAAAGGTCTTGAAAAAATCTCTTCGAATTTAAGTTAACCAAGATCCAACCCCTGGGGCTGTGCGACGGGGACCCAGAGTCCGGCTCCGTCTCTTCACATGATTGGTAAAGGAAAGCTTTTGCCTTGCATTTCACAGGTCAATGTCAACAATGGGGATCGAACATTGATCGTTACCAAAGCAAACGGCAAGTACAGTTGTCCCTCGGTCACATCACAAACATTTCCTTTTATTTTTTAACACTTATCTCTTTCCTATGTCGATTTAAATAATTGATTGCCAGAAGCAAAAACAACAAAAGGGTTCTGTCGTGGGATAGCCGTATACTTTTGGAAGTTAATGCTTATCTGGAACTTTAACTGGTATTTTAACTGGTATTGCAATGTGTATGTAAAAATATATTTCTTTTATTTTGACAACTCAGTTTAAGTTTATTTTATTAAAAAAAATAAGTTGATTGATAAGTTTGTTATGTTTTTTGTGTAATAGATATATTTTTTCAAACGTGAATGTTTATCTCTAACTTTTAGAGATATTTCAAATAAATTGTAAGTAAACATATCTGTCATGTAGTTTAATTAATATTCAAACCTGTTTGCCTTATCTTTTATACCATATATATATATTTGAAAGTTAATGTTTATCTGAAACTTTTACTGATATATATTTTTGGAAGTCAATGTTTATTGAAACTTTTATTTGTATTGTAATTTATAAATAAAAATATTTTTATTTTTAGGGTTGAGAGCACACTTCAATTAATATTCAAGTCTGTTTTACTCTTTTGAGATAGGTTAATTGATGGCAATGAATGTTTGTCAATGGGTGGTTAATGGTCCATTTTATATTTACCCAACAGTTTAAGGTAGGTTTTGTATTGTAAAG
The DNA here is from genome assembly GCA_028583015.1 of Wollemia nobilis. Lineage (NCBI taxonomy): Eukaryota > Viridiplantae > Streptophyta > Pinopsida > Araucariales > Araucariaceae > Wollemia > Wollemia nobilis. The sequence continues at coordinate 1,997,994 of JAQPPZ010017247.1, forward strand.
AAGTTCTCTCTTAATGCAGTTTAATTAATATTTATATAAAAAAAATAGTTAGTAGCCATCTGAGTGCTTGCCCCACTTTTCATACTATATATATATTTGAACGTTTATGTTTATCTGAAAACTTTTACTGATATTGTAATTTGTAAATAAAATTATCTTTATTTTTAAGGTTGAGAAAACAGTTCAATTAATATTCAAGTCTATTTTACTATAAAAAAAATAGGCTTACATTGAGTGTTTGTCAATGAATAATTAGTAATCCATTTCATCTTTATTCAAAAAAACTAAAATTTTATATTTTAAAGAAATTCTCTTTCTGAAAATAATACCAAATTCTGGATAACATGTGATGGTTGCGTTTATAAAAAGTATCGATGACATTTGACAACCACATCGATCTTCCGTTGCCGAAGGAATAAACAACTCAAAATAATCTATCCACCTCTAGGCCAATTATGTGCATGTTGGACACGTGAAAATGCTTTAATTATTTTTTCTTTTACATGGAATTTGAGAAGCCAATTTCAAATGGCTCTGAATGGTTGACTTTTTCTTTCACACATGCATGGACCATTTATTGACCGGATACAGTCATATTTACTTTCTTGTTTAGGTCCTTCCAATCCAATTGGAATCCTGTAAAAATCTCAGCAGACAAATTTGATGTATTCACCATAGAATATTGTAACTAAAGGGGTCTGCATACCCTGGAGGAATCAATTTTGAAGGGTCCCTCTTTTATCTGATGCTTAATTTTTTATAAAACTTTCAATAGTGTTGTGCCAACAGAGATTCACTTTATTAAATCAAATCATGTTGTCATTATAAATTATTATAAGAGTTTAACTATGACTGGAGTAAAAAAGGTGAGGTGAAAAGTAGTCAATAAGGGGATTTTTAACATTTTTTTATTTTTTCTTCAGATCATGCTCAAGATTAGGAGATATGTTGTAAAGAAAGCAAAAGTTTGTTTGATAATATTGATTTATATACACCTAGTTTTTTTTTTTTTTAAAGTAAAAGTTTTTCTATAAGATCTTATCTAATCTAATGTCAAAACTTGATTGGATATAAGATGCACAGGCAAAAGATGCAAATATATAGACACATATTTTAGATGATTCTTCATTTTTTTTTATTAGTAGAAAGGGTTTTGAAAGGGTTCCTGAACCTTTTACAAACCGAAGAAAGGAGAAAACCCATTGGTCATAAAGCCAAAACAGACCAGAGAAAAGGTTCAATGGACACAACTAAACAGAAACAACTTAGGTAGAACAAACCCAAGCAAATAGACAACTGCAAAAAACAAACCCAAGAGGGATAATTATTTCACCATTTCCATCACATTATCACTTTAAAAAATAGATGATATTCAAAACTGAGGTGTATTGCTCAACGTCAAGGTGGTTATTTCGGGAAAGTCCTGATTGGATCTGGGTCATCGGTTTAGCATAGGGAAAAAATATTTTGTTTTTCAAAATATTTGGCATCACAGGATTGTTCAAATACAAGGCAACCTTCCACGTGGGCTTATGGAGTAAGCTGTGGTTGGGAGAACTAGAATAGGTGAAGCCTCTTGATGGAATGCAATTCATCATGTGGCCCAACTTACAAAAGCTAAATATCATCAACATGATTGGCCATCTTGAGGTGCTGCGAAAAGTCTGTCTGCCATACATGAAGGGTCTCCTCTCTGACACCTATGTTGGCCAACCAATCTGTTGCCTTATTCCCTTCTCTATAAACATGTTGGATAATAATATTTGAATACTTGCTTATAAGTCTTCTGCACTCACCAATAATATTGCACAAATTCCAAGATGGATATTGGGTGGCTTTGAGGCAGTTGATGATAAATAATGAGTCTCCTTCAACAATGATATTGTCAACATTGAAATCATCTAGGATAAGCAACCCTTGATATAGGGCTCTTACTTTACTCATATTGTTCGTTTCAAGGCCAATGTTTTCAGGATAGGCGAAGAGATTCTTCCATGGTCATTTTTGACTATGCCTCCGTCGCCCGCTGCTCCAAGATTTCCTTTAGCTACCCCGTCGAAGTTAAACTTGATCCACTCTACAGGAGGAGGGGTCCACCTGATACTAGACCTATTAACAACATAATTAGATGTGCCAGCTAAAAGGTTAGTAAGTTTAAAGTGAGCAAACAAATGGGACTTAAGGTCAGGTTTAGGGGCATCAGTGGATGAGACGAGGTGGGCATTCTCAGCAAAAAAAGTGGTAATTTGCAAGAAGACAAAGCATGGGTCTTTAGCAATCCTATTGAAAATCCTATTGTTTCGCTCTAGCCAAATTTGCCACAGGTAGTGGTGTAAGCAAGAGGTCCAAAGAAAATTGAGTTGGGGATTGGTAAAGGGCTTGGGTCATTTCTAGAATAAGAGAGTGAGTGATTACGGATGGGCCTAAGCAATGTTAACAAGCTCAAACAACGAATTCAGGATTGACAGCGAGATGAGGCATTCCAAGAAAAGGTGGAAGGTTGATTCCCAGTTTGATTTGCAGATATGACAACAATTAGGAATGTACAAACCTCTAGTCATTAAATTAACCATGGTTAAGATTCTATTTTGGGAAGCAAGCCACGAGAAAAAGTCAATTTTAGGTATCAAGTGTTTTAGTAAAACAGACTTAGCTAAGACCCAGGATGCAGTAGGTGGATCTTGGGAATAATATGCAGATTTGATAGTGAAAATACCTTTCTTAGATAGTTTCCAGTTGATTTTTTTGGGATAACACAGATTCTCAATAGGTTTTGAATAGTTCTTGCAACTGCATTAATCTCATTACTGGAGTTGTTGGTAGTAAGGAGTTTCCATTACCGATAATTGGAAATTTGGATAATAAAATTGACAACTCTGCTACCAAAGATACGATCAGTAATAAGCTTGATAATAACAAGGCTTGTTCATTGATAAGGGTTTGATCCCTCAACCAAGCATCTTCCCAAAAATTGATGACTCTGCCACACCCGAGATGCCATCTCAAACCTTTCTTGATGATGTCCTTGGTTTGGATAATTGAATTCTAGAAGTAGGACCCACTGGGAAGGGGTTTCTCATCCATGAAAGAAGATCGTTGGAGGTATTTTCCTTTAACTATGTCTATCCAAGTAGCTTTCTCATCATTGACAATTCTCCAAGCTTGTTTGGTCATGAGAGTCAAGTTCATCTTGTGGACTTTCCTTAGGCCTGATCCACCATGGTATTTTTTGAAACAAACCCTGTCCCACGCTGCCAGCAAAAACTTGTTGCAATTCTCATTTCTAGACCAAAGGATTTTTTTTTGAATTTGCTCAAATTTTTGCACTATGGAAGATGGAACCTTGAAAATTGACATGAAAAACATAGGTATGCTATGCAAACAAGCCTGAACCAGGGTGGCTTTGGCTTCTTGACTCAACATTGATTTTTTCCATCCTGCCAGTTTCTTGGTAACACACTCAATGACCATATTCCACATGTTGACAGAATAATTCCCATGGAAAAGTGGAAGGCCAAGGTATGTGGAGGGTAATTCGGATATGGTGCAACCAAGAATCCTTGCAATTTTGATTTATCTGCGAATTGGGGTATTCATAAAGAAAATTCTACTTTTCTCAAAATTAAATTTCTATCCCGCAATCTCTTCATAGAAGTTAAGAATAGTTTTTATTATTTTGGCTTCAGGAATTGATGACAAAGTGGCAAGAATGGTATCATCCATGAATAGATGATTTTTCAATTGAATGATGATGCAAGTAACAAATTTATTTTCCCTTTTTAGGAAGGGTTCAAGAAACAATGCAACAAACAAACTAACCTATCATGCAACCACATGCAATTCAAATTTTAATGTCTAAAATAGAAAATGAAATCTAGATTTATCCCCTTCATGATTTGAAATTAAAACAAAATTTTTATCCCCTTTTTTGTAAAATTTATTTACAAAACAATCGAAACAAATAGATCTAAGACCTTGAGATAAACTAACCAAACCCAAAAACTACAAAACCTTATTTTTAGTAGAAGCAAAGCACCATAAACAGGGGTGCATGAGGTTATTACTCCCTTAAGTGGAGCGCTTTTGACTATACCTATAAAAAAACTAAAAACCTGCAAACACAACAAGAAAAGGGGCAATTAGCATAGAGGGATTTATCTAGTCGCAACAAGGGATGGTTCACTTCCTCTCTTAGGAAAAGGGGTGGTTCTATTCCTCTTTTAAGACAATCAAACCCCTATTCTTATTCCTTTAAGATAAAAGATCAAATAATTATGAATCGTAAAAATTATATCCAATGCTAAAAAGTATAAAACATGCAAAATGCTAAAATGCAAATGAGATGAAAGAAATAATAATGAATGTTGAATAGAAAGGAAAGGGGATAATAGCCACAACCCAAGACCACTAGTTACCCCTTTTTGGTAAGGATTACTGATGGATGCTTGCAGATGCTTTTGGTGACGACTTTGATGCCCAATAAATGTTGTTGGGAGACCACTTGATGGCTTGCCAAATGCTCAATAGATCCTTGGATGCCAAATCAATTTTAGCAAAATATTAATGCAAGAGAGAATTATCAAAGAGTGATTCCTTGAATTCCAAAGCACTTTTAGCATAATGTCAATGTGGGAGAGAAGTATCCATAGTGATTTTGACAACATATTAGTGCATAGAAGATTCTTCCTCCAAGGGCTTCTCTAAGGGATGGATTTATAGGCAATCCAAACCCTCTTGAAAAATCCATAGAAGGTTTTGGTGGAAAAGGAAAGGTGAGGAGGTAGCAAGTTGATTGAAGCTTGATTGGGCTTAAGTGGAGCTTAATTGAGGGAAGCAAGGGTGAAGTATCATGGGACTATCAATCAAGGAGATATGATCGGTAGTTTGCCAAGTAGATATGTGAAAAAGCTAGCAAATTATATTAGTGGAATAAGATCCATGTATAATTGGTGGTGATAGATAGTTAAACAAATTTAAATTTCCATTTTGGTGGTGGTGAAGCAAAAGCGTCATGGGGAAGTAGAAGTGCCATTACGACGTTATCACTTCTATGTCCTTTGCAGGACAAGAAAAAATCAACAAACTTTGACTAGTAGAAGCACTACAAGGAAGCAGAAGCACCATAACACTTTTGCGAGGTCATACCTCTTTCACTTTTGGGGCCATTTGAGTTATTAATCATTATCAAATATAGACCTATATATACTCGTTGGAAGATCTTTTTGACCCCATTCTAATGGAAGCATTTTTATGAAGATTTGCAATGGTTTTATGAGCCTCAAAGATGCCATTGCTTTTTGCCTAAATTTTGGGTATGAAATAATTGAACTAACTTAATTTCATTTAAGGACTACTTGGTGAGGAGAATGATGATTAATTAACACGTAAAAAATTATGTATCTACACCAACTTAACCGAATCAATTATTTTATATAGAATTAACAAGAAAAATGAGTTTAATTGATTATTGGAGTTGAAACTAATCATTCATTTTGCATCTATTAAAGTGGTTGGGAAGGAAGAAAGAGCCTTTGAAACTAAAGACAAATTTTTGGTATTTGAGTTATGTTTTCTTTGGCTTTATGTTATATGGTCTTTATTTTTCTCTCTTTCTAAAAGTTCTTTCAAATATTGTCCAATCTCCATATTCCTTATTGATTATAGAGCAAGTTGCTTGGATAACACATGAGATGGAGGTTAAAGTAAAGCTTAAGTCCCTTTCCCTAATTTTGAGTGGAATTTATTGAAGCAAGTATTACATCTAAGAACCCAAATAAATCTAACAATCAAATATTAGAAGGAATTAGAGATAACATTATAAACTCTAGTATAACTAACAAAATTGAATTTCCAACATAATGCACTTATAGAAAAAAAATTTTGAGTTATAAAGGTAACACCAAAGTAGATGTTCAAGAATTTTAAGTCTTATATAAAAAATTAAAAAAAAAAATCTTGTCCATTTAATTTATACAAAAATTAAATATAAACAACCCAGGTGTTGTAGGTGAGTTGGAGAGGAGAGGGCAATCCTCCAAGGGAGATCCCAGGTTCAAATCTCCACCCTACCAAAAAGCTGAATTGGGTACCCAAAATCCAATTGATAATGTTGGTACGGGTAGGGTTGGGTGCGACTCCCGGGTGAATTTGACGGTGTAGAACCCCATGTTCGTGGTCTCTCAGACCAAGGCGGCCCCACAAGGGGTTTTTCGCTTAAAAAATATATATATATATATATAAATATATAAAAAGATAAAGTAAAAAACTCCTTTCAATTATTTTATTGGTAAATTAAGCACACAGAAGAAAAGTTGAATTCAAACACAAAAATTTATAAGAGACAGTAGAAATCAATGGATTGTATGAGGATTATTATGCGTAAGAAAAACAATTCCTTTTTTATTATCATAATAAAGAAGTTATATTGGTTCCAAAAATATTGGGAGAAATAGCCCAAAGAAAGAGATAGAAATACCTAAATTTTACATTCTATAGCAAAAATAATATTTTCTTTTTGTTGCATTAAAAATATTTTAACTCTAAATGGAAGAAATATTGAGGAAGAACAAGACATCATGAAGGAACCAATTAGTTGTTTCAAAAGTATTTTGTCAAATACTAGGCAAGATAAGGAGGCACAAGGTAATCTTTTGTAAAATATTCGATCAATTATCAAACATGTACAAAGTGAAATCTTGATGGAGAAGATATCTATGGAGGAGCTATACGAAACATTTTTCACTTTTCTACTAACAAGGGACCTGGACCCAATGAATTTCTTAACAAATTTTTCAAAAATTTTGATTTTTTTATTAGGGTAGAAGAAGGGGTTTTGAAAGATTCCCCAGACCTTTTAACAAACTTTTACAAGAAGATAAGCCCATATGCTTCTAAGAGAAACATAAACATTACAAACATGCATCCTTCCATGCCATACAAACATAAAAAACTTAGAAAAACAACCCACATCAAATAAAAGCTATCACCTATTGAACACAACAAAAGCTACAACAATTTGAAGCAATAGAGGAACAAAATTCCTTTTCCTATCTTGAGTTTTGATCCCACTATCTACACACCTAATTGAGATTTATGGATAACATGCTCTACATCAGTCCCAATAACTTGCTATCCTTAGGAAAGTGAAGATGAGTTCCCGATAACCAAATCCAACCAATAGCTGGATAGGGGTTGTTCTCCCAAGCCACCATGGGAATTACTACCATTTTTTTTTTAATTTTACTAAAGAGTGATATGTTAGTTTCAGTTAATGAGGCTCGAAAAAGGAAGCATTTAATAAGTGATATCAATGCCACTTTTATTATATTAGTTCCCAAGAAAGACAAGATAGATTATTTTGATAATTTTTTTCCAATAAGTCTTTGTTGGAAATATGAGCAGGTTTTGTTGTCATTAATGTCAAGAAGTCAGCACCAACAAGAGTTAGTTTCAGTGAGCAGCATCAGTTTAAGGTTCCGTAATCAAGTACAAAATAAAGTTTCCTCCTAGGCGGTCATATTAGGTTTAAAGGGCAAAATGAAGGCCCAAGCAAAATAATATTATAATAATTTATTATAATATTAAAGGTGCAAGAGATTTAATTAATTATAATAATTTTATTATAATTTAATTAACTTTTAAAGTTATTAAGTTAATTTTAAATTAATTATAATTTAATTATAAAGTTAATTTATAAATTAATTAAGTTAACCCTAAAGCTAGGGTTATAAAGTTTATGTAGCAAATGTGAACACTTTTAGTGGTTAGGTTAGGTCAGCATTGTCGGCAAATGTCGGCAGATTTTTTAAATTAATAAATTCTTCTCTTCCCCTTATCCCTCCATTCCCTCCTTTATTCCCTCTTCCTCCTTATCCCTCCACCTTCCTTTCCCCTTATTCCTCCAACCTCCCTTCCTTTCCTCTCCGTCGACTTTCTCCCTATCTTCTCCATATATATTAGTGGGCATTTCCTATGTTCTAAGGTTGTGTGAGCTCTGCGAAATTAATATTTAATTTGTTTATTTAGTTAATTTGTTGTTATTACCTCCTGGTCCAAATCTCATATTTGGTATCAAAGCTGTGGTCAGGCAAGCGTGCATGGGCACGAATCTCGAGGTCGCATGGGCATGAATCCTGAGGTCGAGGACGCACGGTGACTGGATGGCAAGCGTGCTGGGCACGCATCCCAAGGGCACACTGTGTTCGAGGAGCTAGCGATCGAATCGAGGAGGTGGCAAAGCTAGGCACAAATTTTGAGGTGACACGTGGCAGAGCAGTCATAAAGCGAACAACTAACGTGGACACGTGGATCAAGGTGCTGAGGTGGACGCTGAGGTGGCGACAGCCGACACGTGGTGAGTGCTGACAGAGAGCTGACGTGGCGATCGACGTGGAGCTAACGTGGCGGTCGACGTGGCGAGCTGAGGTGACGTGGCGGTCGAGTGTGCGGTGACGAGGCAAAACTTGTTTTGTCCACGTGGCGGACGCGGATTCGTCTGAGGGTGTTACGTGGCGAACGGAGATTGGCCAAGCAAGCATTGTGGTGAGGAGTGATTACCCGAAGGCAATCGAAAGTTCATGCGCCTTCACGCATATTTGAAGGCTTCTCTGCCTTCTTCCCACTGCATGTGGGATAAATCCACTTGTTTTTAAAAAAAAAAATCTCCGCCCATCGACGGTATAAGGAACAGGTGGTTCCGTTCCTTACCCGTCGAACCCTGTAGCGCAGTCGGTTGTGTTGTGTGTTGGCGGAGGAGAGGTCCCGAGGTCGAATCCCGTCGGGAGTTAAAACAAAATTTTTTGTTTTTTTTTTAAATCTCTGGACGCCGGCGAATTTAAAACGACGGACATCCCCTTTTGTCTCACCGGCGCCGCGTGGTGTAGCGGCTAGTGGCTGCGGGTAGGACGCGGAGGTCCTGCGTTCAAATCCCGTCGGGGATTTCGCGACGAAAAAAAAAAACAAAAGGTTTTTTTATTCAATTTTTTCCTTATTTGATTTTTTAATTAAAGTTTTTTAACTATTTAATAATTTTTATTTATATTTTTTATTAAGTTTTTTTAAAATAAACTTTTATTTAAAAAAACTAATTTAAAAAATTGTTAAAATTTTTTAAAGGGCTTTATTAAAACAAATTTTGAAAAATTGTTTAAAAAAAAAAGGGTGAAAAGTTTTTTAGCATCATTATTGTAACCCAGTGCATGCGGTGAAATTTTTGAGTAGATGATTCGGTCATCTGGATGCTATTATGCATTGCTCTCTCTGTTGAGACGAGAGAATCCTGATTCCTTTGACAGGAAAGTCCAGCAGAGTGGACTTCATACTGTGTTTTGTCAGTTGGAAAACCAAGTGATTGCACATTAGAGAAAACCAGATTCTGGATACGAGGTAGATTTTGAAGATAATATCTTCGGGAAAAGAGTAGTTGAATCCGAGATGGTTGAAACAGTACCTGAAGGACAATCAAGTGACAGTTATACTCCTACAGTGCCTAAAGTTGAAACGAGTGAGAGCTATACACCTCGCTCTCCTGATTTAGAACCAGCAGAAGTAGAGGAAAAAGAACCAGTGGAGGTGAAACCTGCAATTGAAGAACGAGTTGTTCTCAAAAGACGTCTTGAGCCAGCAGCAGCAACAAAAGAAGTCATTATCATCAGTGACAATGAAGCAAACAACTTCACCTTTCCAGTTTTGGGAAATCCTCAAGAAGAAGAACGCCAAATCAGTGAGCATTTTAAGAAAGCTAGATTTGATTTAAATCAGTAAATCAGTAATCTATTTTGTACTTCTTTGTATAGTTTGTTTGAAGTTGAAATAAAATTTGCTTTCTAAAATGGTTTCCAATACTAGTTTACCAATTCTTGAATTCAATGGTGGTGATTACGAGTATTGGTCAATTAAAATGAAAACTCTGTTGATTGGCAAAGGTATTTGGGATGTGATTAAAGAGGGATATACTGAACCTTCAGCTGCTGAGTGGGTAGTTTTGAGGGGTGCTGATAAAAGGGCTAGAAAAGAAGCACAGAAGAATAATTTTTTTGCCCTTTATCACATTCATGCCGCCCTTGATAAAAGTATTTTCTCTAGAATAGCTTCTTTTAAAACAGCTGAATCTGCTTGGAATGCTTTACAAGAAAGTTATAGGGGTAGTGACCAAATCAAACAAGTTAAACTCCAAACCTTGAAAAGAGAGTTTGAAACACTTAAAATGCAAGAAAATGAAAAGGTTGGTGATTACTACGTGCGTGTTAAAGCCGTAGTAGATAAGATGGTCACTTTAGGAGAAGATGTAAAGCCTGAAGTTATAGTGAAGAAAGTGTTGAGAACACTTCTTCCTAAGTGGAATTCAGTAGCCATCATTATAGAGGAATCTAAAGACCTAAATTCTCTGTCTTTTGAAACCCTCATTGGCTCACTTCTCTCACATGAGGAGAGATTACAGCCATCTCCTTCCACAAGTTATGGAGGAGATGATAAAGCCTTTGCTTCTCAAGAAGGCAAGAGGTAGAGGTCGTGGCAGAGGAAAGTCTAGAGGAAGAGGCAGAAATAATCAGCGAGGTGGAACTCCTAACGGAGGAGGAAATCATAACAGAGGAGGATTCTCAAACAACAGTGAACAACAACAGAATAGAGGAGGACAACAAAATAGAGGGAAACAATCAGCGAGAGGTAAAGGAGGAGATAAGTCAAAACAATCTTGCTACAATTGTGGCAAACTTGGCCATTATGCTCGTGATTGTTGGACTAAGACTTCATAGGGAGCTAGTAGCAGTCAGAGCAGTTAGTTTGGAAACTTTGGAGAAGAGGAAGAGGCCACAAATCTCTTTCTCTCATATGGTCAAGCAGATCAAAACATGAATGATACATGGATCTTGGACACTGGGTGTTCAAACCATATGAGTGGCAAAGAAGAGCTCTTTGCTACTCTAAATTCCTCCTACAAATCCAACATCAAATTGGGAGATGATAAATCATTGGCAGTCGAAGGCATTGGAGCTATGGCAGTTCCAACTAAAGGAGTCAAACAAGTAAGTGATATCTATTATACACCCCATATCCAACATAATCTTTTAAGTGTTGGTCAAATGTTAGAAAAGAACTACAAGTTGCTTTTTGATGAGGGTAAATGCACTATTTTTGATAAAAATAACAATAATAGAATCATTACTCAAGTGCCAATGTCAAAGAATAGATTGTTTCCTTTAAAGTTTGGTCAGCCAGGGGGCAATAAGTTAGCAAGTGTTGCTATTTCCAATCCAAGTGTTCTATGGCACTTGAGATATGGCCATTTGAATTCTGCTAGTTTGAAAATGCTAACTTCCCAAGCCATGGTCACTGGACTTCCTAAAGTTTAGGATGAAAAAGAAGTCTGTGAAGGGTGTGCTCTTGGAAAGCATGCCAGATCAAAGTTTCCTCATGGACAAGCATGGCGGGCCAACTATCCACTCCAGTTAGTGCATACTGACATCTGTGGTCCAATGCAGACACAGAGTCTAGGTAACAACTCTTACTTTCTACTCTTTATTGATGATTATACTAGAATGTGCTGGATATATTTTTTGAAACATAAGGATGAAGCATATGAATGTTTTCTCGATTTCAAAACAAGAGTTGAAAGTGAAAGTGGACATTTTGTAAAATGTCTTCGATCAGATAGGGGAGGAGAATATTCCTCTAATGAGTTTGTGAATTTCTATAAGCAACATGGCATTAAGAGGCAGTTCACTGCTGCCTACACTCCATAGCAGAATGGTGTTGCAGAGAGGAAGAATCACACTATTGTGGAGATGGCAAGATCTATGCTTCAGATGAAGCATTTGACTAATTCATATTGGGCAGATGCAGCTAGGACCAGCGTATATATCTTGAACAGAAGTCCTACTTCAAGTTTGAAAGGACTGACACCTTACCAAGCATGGTATGGTAAAAATCCAAATTTTAAGCATTTCAGAGTGTTTGGCTCGTTGGCCTATTCTCACATTCCTAATGAGCTTAGGAAGAAGCTCAATCCAAAGAGTCAGGCATGTATCTTTGTAGGATACTGTGAGAATACAAAAGCTTACAGACTTTATAATCCCCGGACTAGAAAGCTTGTGATTTCTAGGGATGTAATTTTTGATGAAGGGGGAGAATGGGGTAAGCTCCAAATATTCAGTGATGTTGAATCCACTGATGTAGTTTCTCAGCAGGTGCAACCATAGACACCACGAAAAGGAAAGCAGTCTCCTCCAACAAGTCCAAGTTCATCTTCTGATTCCTCTTCTTCACCAAGTCCTTCTCCACAATGATCTGTACGTTCCTCACCAATGGACATTGATTCTCCATCCAAAGGTAAGAGAACTTTACAGTATCATCCATCATCTCAGATGTTGGATAAATTTTTTTCAAGAAGATACACTAGGAGTCAAGCTAGTGAAATGGATTTTGTTTTACACAGATTAGAAAGTATGCACTTGTATGGTGATGATGTCTCCCACTAGGAACCTAGGGGAGATCAAGTTAACTATGCTTTGTTAACTAGTGCACAACTTGAACCTTCTAGTTATGAGAAGGCATGTACTCAAAAAATTTGGCAAGATGCCATGAAAGAGGAGATAACCTCTATAAAAAATGACACTTGGGAGCTGGTAAAGCTTCCTAAAGGCAAGAAATGTGTTGGATGTAAGTGGGTCTACAAGACCAAGTTTAATGCTGATGGTAGCATTGAAAGGCACAAGGTGAGACTAGTTGCAAAGGGATTCACTCAGAAATATGGAATTGATTATGAAGAGACTTTTGCTCCGTAGCTGGACAAGAGACTATTAGAACAGTTCTTGCCTTAGCTGCAAATAAGGGATGGAAAGTTCAACACATGGATGTGAAAAGTGCATTTCTAAATGGTTACTTGATAGAAGAAGTGTATGTTGAGCAACCACAAGGATTTGAAGAGAAAGACAAGGAACATCTTGTTTACAAACTAAAGAAGGCACTTTATGGCCTCAAGCAGGCACCATGAGCTTGGTACTCATGCATTGATGGGTACTTCAAAGAATTTGGGTTCACCAGAAGTAGAAATGAACCCACCATTTACTACCTACAGCAAGGAAATGACATCCTCATAGTTTGCTTGTATGTGGATGATCTCATATTCATGGGTAGTGTAGACACCAAAATCCAACCACTTGCAAGTCATCTATACCTTCCTGTCAGCCACGTGTCGGTCATCCACCTTCCCGCCATTATTTGGCCCAAATCCACACTTTCCCGCCATTATTTGGCCCAATTTCACCTTTCCCGCCATTTTTCATCCCCAAATTTATTTAAATTAATATTTATATATATATTTTAATATTTTAATATATATATTTAAATAATAGTTTAAGTGATTTAATCTGAGCCGTCCATCCTTCATTTAATCTCATCCGTCCATCCATCTTAATCCATTCCACAACCAAGATTTATTCTCTACCCTTGGATCCACTTTAATCTTAGCCACACGTTCAAAGTGTCGTTAAAACCCTAAAGTGTGCCCTAAGAGTGGATTATAAATTGAGTCACCTTGATGGCTCAAACCCTATGTCTTTTGCTACTTCTATCTCCTATGCGCTATCTCTGATTCTAATTCTTCTACTGCTATCTCCTCTATCTCTCTTCTGCTACCCTTTCGTCGCATCCATCGCCGCTTCCGTCGCCGCTTTCGCCGCCATCTCTTCTGCAGCATTCTGCAGAATCCCCCATTCCTGTCGCAAGTGCCCGCGGGCGTTTCCCCTTTACCAAGTGCCCACGGCGTTTACCAAGTGCCCACGGGCGTTTACCAAGTGCCCACGGGCGTTTACCTACGAACACAGACTCAGACCGGCGTCTGAAACCTTAATCCAGAAGCACGCGGGCGTTCAACGAGTGCACCAGGGCGCCTTCCGTAGCCTATTCTGACAACAACATTACTTCTAGGTGTCGCCTGGTCTAGCTGCGTTAACAGAGAATAGGTATAAATTAGTTTAAAGCAAGTAGCCTTATTTTATGTATTGATCTCGTTATTGAATTCCCGCATTTCCTTTTTCTAGGGTTTTAGATTGTTTTCTAGGGCTCACACAGTGGAGCCCTCTTATTAATTTCTAACTCCTTGATAGTGTTAATGTGTGCAGGTTTTTGATAAGCAGATCCGATTTATTGATGGCAACTGATTAAGCTCGGAGTGGTCCAAGCAAGGGATACAACAAAGCCCACTCACTTCGTTGGGATTGAAGATACATTCTTCGGAAGCGCCACCATTTGTGCCGCCTAGGGTTTCGGAGAACCCTAGCATAACTTGTAATCGTGTATCACAAATAAAGGGTTACAGGCCCAGTTGTATTCAAAAAGGAGTTTTTAAACTCCATCGATTAATAGAAATCGTTTGTTTTGTGCAACTATTCTGTACTCTGTTATTGTGATTTTATTTTTTTTGTTTGGCGTGTATTTTTAATCTACAAATGGCGATCACGGTGGGACCCCCTAGGGTTTCATATTTTTAAATACTTGCTTTACTAATCTGTTCCTGTTTTCTGTTTTATTTTGCAGGTTCCAGAAATCGTGAAATTCGTTGTTCCAGCGAACTAGGGTTTCTGAGCTTGCAGAAAACGCAGCAGACGCAGAGGGGCGTCTGGAAGTCCAATACGAAACGCAGAGGTGCGTTTCAGCCTGTGCAGACTCCCCGTGGGCGTTTGAAGTCGGCTTTATAGAAAAGCGTAGGCTTCCAAGTAAGTGCTGTACTTTTTACGTTTTTGGTTTTTCTCGCCATATTTTGTTTCTTTTTCGGATCATTACTTTAAAATGAACAAAAACTAAGTAATCTGGAAAAGAACAGTTATTTTTAATTACATTTTTCTTTGCATTGCATTATTGATTGTTGCTTGCATTAAAAAAAAAAAATTTGCATACCTAGCCGCATATTAGAATAGCTACGAATTATTTGTTTTAATTATCTAAGTAGGACTATTGATTGGATGTCAATAGTACTCCTGCCATTGGGTGATTCCAGGCAGAGAAGTGGACGAACCTTCCGGTTGCTCCTTTGATATCTGATATCATTGGTAGGCAGGGGGTTTTAAACGGTGTACTCCACTTCTTCAGAGGAAATGACATGTTTTCAGTAGCCTCTTGCTTAGATCATTAGAACTTTTGATTTATAGCCTTGTATGTACACATTAGATAACTAAAACATTTAAAAAAAAAAAAATTCATTGCATTTTCATATTGCATTTAAAACAGTGATATCTGGATTTCATCACCGGGTATTGCTTGAAGTTTAGTGACGGTGGAATTCATCTCCATCCATTAAACTTCTCGCCTTAGACACCATAGGTCACCCCCGAGCAAACTTGCTCGGATTTCATCACCAAGAAGAATCTCGTTGTCCTTTCCTAGCCATAGTTTTTACCTTTTTTTGTGAATAATTCAAGATTAGATCACATGCAAAACTCATAAACCGGACACTTAAAATTTACTACAGATTAAGATCAGAAAATAATTAATTAACCGCAAGGTAAGACACATTGGTTGAAACCTAGGTTGTGACTATTTTTTGATAATTTTTGTAGTGTAAATTTATCATTCTAGTTTTGCATTCTTCTTTTCTGAATTTGTTTAGATTTATTGCTCTATGGTCTTAACAAGGAATCAATCTAAAATGTTAAATCTAAATAATCAAATGGGAAATTCACGTAACATCCCCACCACCAACATAGCCACTTATCCTAGTGAATTTCAGGCAGGTTCGCCTGCAGGTCTTTCACGTCCTTCTACCGTCTACCACATGGCCATGCCCATAGAGGAAGACAATTCCTCTCATATTATCCACATTGATATGGCCCAAGTGCAAACTCACTTAAGAGATGGCACTGGCTATGTCCTTGAGCCAATCCAAGATTCCCCTATGCAAGATTCTATTTTTCAGCAGGATATTGCATCAACCATACCCGCTGGTTTCACTCAGGTCTACACTAACCCTTTTTTTGAGGCTAATGTGGTATCTGTTCAGCCGGCTTCATCTCCAACATCTTCCCGGATGCTCAATTGTCCTCCTTTGGAGACAAATGTAGTGTCTTCCCGACCACCTTCTCCTCCATGTACCCGGTTGTACACCAATTTTCTTTATGAAGTTGGTGGAAACTCTTCTAGCCATAACCAATTTCAACCCTCTTCTTCCCAAACCATTTATGGTTTCACCCTACCTGGGGCACAGTCTACTGTTCCTTCCTAGGTATCGCCTACTTCAGCCACCTTCATTGCCCCTGCTATGCAGTCTCCTGTGACTACCATGGCAGCCTGCCCTCCACCTTCATCCAATCATCCCACCTCCCTTGGGTTAGAGATTAATAAGGTTAAGGAGTATCTCGACAAATTGATTTTGCAACAACAACAACAAAATGCTCAACCACCTGTCGTAGTAAATCCTACACCCCAACCAATTTCTACCCAGCCGACTTTTATTAGCTCGAGCCCCACCTAGGTACCCCAATCTTCGGTGGTGTCCATTCCTACCCCACCTTTCTCCCAACCTAGTCCAGTTCATCATCTACCCCAATCACCTTCTTTTCGGTATCATCCATACCAACAACCTGTCCATTCCACACCGCCTAATCCAGGCAATTTCATCCCATCTCATCAATTTTCCACTCTTCCATTACATCATCATAATCATCAAACAAGTCAAAATTTTCATGAAGATCCTCGACTCCATGCTATGCAACAACAGATTGACAACCTTATGCTTAACGTGCCTGGCTCATTTAGTCAGAAACCTACGCTAAGGTCATTGATCAATCAACCAATTCATCCTTCGGTACCTTCACCACCATATCCGACTGATTTCACATTACCGAAGTTTGACAAATTTCGAGGAACTGAGGATCCTCATGAACATGTGAGCTCATTCATGCATGCTTGCTTTAGAATCCAAAATAATGATGCTCTTATGCTCGGAACTTTTCCTCATACATTAGGAGGAGATGCTGTACAATGGTACAATCATTTAGCTCACCATAGCATTTATGCTTACGAGCAATTGATTAATCTATTTTTAGAACGATTCTCCCTGAATGTACAAAAGAGAGTTTCATTGTCCGACTTATACAAGCTCAAGCAACATGACGATGAGACTGTTTATGACTTTGGAAACCGTTGGAGGGCTATCATTAATAAACTGCCATTCTCCCTACCAATGGAGGAGTTAACCAAAATGTTCACCCATAGTTGTCTAAAACCTATCTCTTGGTTACTCCAATTACAACAATACAGACTTTTGAAGAGGCTTTGGCCCAAGCAAGTATCATAGAAGACATTAAAGTCCAAGAGGGTGTTTTAAAACCCCGTAGAAAAGAATGGCAACAAAAGGGCCAACAACGAAATAATAATTATGGCCAAAACAAACAAGCACAAGCTAGTACAGCCTCAAATGTTAACCAAGTTAATCAAGTGGTGGCGAGCCAGCCCGTAATGGCTCAACAACAACAAGTAATGCAAAGTCAACCGCAACCAATTGCTTATCATGCGGTACCCGCCCCTACTCAACCAACTCCCAATACTGGGCCAACCATGGAAACTCGACCTTGGCAAAACAATCGTCCCAAGCGACAATTCACACCTTTAGATGAACCATATGCGGTCATATTCAACAAGTTATATAGCACAAATCAGTTAACTTTACCTCGAGTTTAAACCTTTAGACCCATCTAGAAGGGGGAAGTATTACAAGGAGTACCTATTTTGTCCTTATCATAGGCAAAATGGGCACGATATCAATAATTGTACAGATTTCAAACATGTGATCCAAGATCTTATTGAGATTGGAGCCATTAAATTGGATAGCCCCTTAGCCCAACAAAATCAAAATCTTGGTATATTTCAAACACCCCTTCCACATCGGGAGGAAGCTCCAACAACTTCAGGGGGAGTAACTCTGGTAACTCCTCCTAATCAAGTCAACCATGTACAACAATACCAAGGTTTTGTGGGTACTATTAACGTAGTAACCCGGGGTCAAAGGGCGAACCAACCAAATCAGGCCGAACCACAGCCACCTGTACAAACCCCCATTCCACCTCAGGTAACAGTGACCCAACGACGTGCTAGTACTTCTCAACAACCGCTAAATCATTCTACTCAACGCCAACGACCCATCATGTCATTGAGTAGCCGGTTAACTACCAGTTTAAAAATGGCTTCGCCAAGTTATCGATCTATGACCTCATTCAACAATCTCCCCCGCATAGAGAGGCATTAATGGAAATATTAAAGTCAATCGAGCTTCAAACTCAAGATACTAATGCCTTCAACAACTTTGTGGGGAGTATTCAAACATGCATGGAGCCCTCCATCACTTTCTATGATTTTGAAATCAAACCTATGTCAACAGAAAGTATAGATCCTCCACTACATATCATGGCCAAGATCGATAACAAGCCATTCAAGAGAGTCTTAATTGACACCGGTTCCTCAATCAATATCATTACAACATCGGCGTTGAGTCATCTAAAGTCGTCGCCATCCCTTATCACAAAGTCGACTTTTACTCTTAAAGCATTCAATGATGCTTTATCTTCCACGGTTGGCACGGTTATCTTGCCCATTGAGGTAGGGGCCCGAACTTTGCATACCTTGTTTCACATCTTGGAAGGGACCATGGCATACAATGTATTGCTTGGACGGCCTTGGCTTAGGGAGATGAGATGTGTCCCTTCTATACTCGCATCAATGTCTCAAGTATGTATATGAGGGACAGGTTCATTGTGTACCTTCTGACACGAAACCCTTCAAACATTGCAACTATGTCTCAAATCCTTATGAGATTGTGTTGCCATCCACTCATCTTTTCTTGACCCCATCTATTTCTTCTATACCATCTTCTTCTAAAGCTCCCATTCCTGAGGAGCTACCCATCATATCGCAACCATCTTCCTCTTCCGCTATTCCATCTCATTCACCACTTTCTTCATCAACTAATCTTCCTTCTTCTTCATCACTGACCACATGCACATGTGGCCATGACCAATCATCTCTTTCCACGTCATTACCCCCTTCTTCTACACCTTCTTCAACATCACCTATTATTCCTCCATCTTCCCAACCATCACCACCTGATGTTTCACAAGTTAGTGAAGCATCAACCCAACCAAATCCTTCCAATTCTTCTATCCCACATTCTTCTATTCCATCATCAAGTCCATCTCCCTCCCAAGTCAAGGTCCATCTCATTGATGCGGTATTGGTGAGTATGCCATCCAAGATGTCCACATCACACCGTTCAATGTGCAAACAGTTAAAGATTTTGGTCGTCCACATGACCAACATTTATCCATTGGATCGGTTTATAACATGGGTTCTATGCCAAATTCCATTAATTTTGTATATGGGGGAATAGAGTCATCTTCTAGTCCTACCACCATACTAGAACCCAAGCATCCAAGTCCTCGCCAATATCGAAAGGATGGAGGGTTTTCCCTCTCGCTATTTCCACGGACATAATTGGCAGCAATTTGGCCTAGGTCGATACGAGCAAGGGGTAACCGAACGCATCGATATGCCATATCGTAGACCCACCGAGCGTTTTGGTCTGGGCTACCAACCACTTCCATCCCTTTCTTCTTTTGAACGAGCTTTTCAAAGCATTAATCTTAATTCGAAAGAAGAAATCCTCCACCCCGACGAATCCGAAGATGAAGCCTATGAAGAATTTGACGTCATGTCAAATGGTGATGAATCCGAAGAAGAGTCGGCGCCCATTGTTCCCCCTCACTAAACAAGACGAGTTTTATCTCCAATTGTTCCCTCTCCAAGAGGCCATCTTTCGCTTGCTTCTTCCACAAGAACGAGGTGAACCACCCCCTCCGCCACATCCATAAGCCATAATCCAAACCTGTATTATATGTATATACTAAAATAGTGGTTTTCACCACTACAAAAAAAAAAAAAAAAAAAAAACTGAAAAACTATGTTGTTTTGCATCTCAAGTCTTCCGAGGTCTTCACCGGTTTTCCCTTCCATTCCGCCCATCCTTTCTTCCATAAGTCGACAATGAATTTTGAAGACTTATTCACCCCGCTCCATAATCCATATGATCCGGATAAGCCAATCCCGATCAACCCAAGCTTGATTGACATGGATCGGATTTCATTCCCTCCATCTATTTCGTAGTTCATCCTTTCCGAGGAATTGTTAAGGGCTTCCGCCAACTACATTCCTCCTTCACCTCCACATTCACCTTCATCTTCTAAGCCAGAGGTCTTCCAGCCAGACATAGATGAGAGCAAGGCACAGGAGCTTGATGACATTTTAGATGACATAAATCCGATCCCTACTCCCCATCGCCTTGAGGAAGGTTCCCACATGTCTATTGAAGAAACTATCGATGTAGACCTTAGTACCGTACCAAGATGGCACCCAAATTGTGAAACGGGCTAAAAGTCTATCATCAGAGGAACAAGAGCAAATGATTGCTCTACTCAAGCGGAAGAAGGAGATATTTGCATGGTCTTACAAAGACATGCCAGGCCTAGACCCTAATTTGGTTGTCCATAACCTCACCTTACAAAAAGATGCTAAACCCGTCAAACAAAACTTAGGAAAATGCATCCTACCGTGGCCCTCATAGTTAAATCGGAGATTCAAAACTTCTGGATGTTAAATTTGTCGTCCCGATTGATTATCCCGAGTGGCTTTCTAACATGGTACCCGTTCGCAAGCCTAACGGGGGATACGTGTTTGCACCGATTTTTGAGATCTAAATAAAGCGTGTCCTAAGGATGACTTTCCTCTTCCAAACATTGATTCTTGTCGACACTGCGCTGGTCATGAAATGCTTTCGTTCATGGATGGATTTTCGGATACAACCAGATTCGAATAAACCCTGAAGATCAACACAAAACAACATTTACTACACCTTGGGGAACTTTTTGTTACAGGGTGATGCCCTTTGGCCTTAAGAACGCAGGTGCAACCTATCAACGAGCCATGACTTATATTTTCCATGATTATATGCATAAGATTATCGAAGATTATGTGGATGATTTATTGGCAAAATCTAAAACTCGACAAGAGCATTTTGATGTATTGGAAAAAGTTTTTGATAGACTTCTAGAGCATAAAGTAAGGTTGAACCCTAAGAAATGTGTCTTTGGTGTTACCTCAGGCAAACTCCTAGGTTTTATTATCTCTAAACGAGGTATTGAGGTGGACCCAAACAAGGTCAAAGCCATTATGGAAATGTGTCCCCCAACTAATTTGAAGGAGTTGCATAGTTTACAAGGAAAGATTAATTCAATCCGTCGCTTTATTGCACAACTTTCTGATAAATGTAGGCCATTTTGCCACCTACTACAAAAGGGGGTACAATTTTCATGGACAGATGAGTGTCAGAAAGCCTTTGATGACATCCAAGACTTAGCATCTCCGCCTTAGCTCCGCCTCGTCGAGATCCCTTCCTTGCGAATTTCTTTGCAGGAATTTATCGATGATGATACCGCTAGACAAGCACGTCTTGATCAACTCACACTCATAGATGAAAAACGAATCAATGCTTTAGAGCATTTGCGAGTTTATCAAGACCGATTGAAACGTGCTTACAATGCCAAAGTTCATCTAAGAGAATTTCAAGTAGGAGATCTTGTCCTTAAAGAGAATCAACAAAACACCAATGCATTGCCGCATCTTCGAGATAAATTCGCGGCTAATTGGTTAGGTCCATATATGGTCACTGAAAGAGTGGGTAATGGAACTTATAGACTTGCCAGTTTAGAGGGAGAGGAAGAACCCGAACCACTTAATGTTATACACTTGAGGGCATTCTACGCATAGTTTGAATTTTATATGTACATATATACATGGCTTGTAAAAAAAAAAAAAAAAATAAAATAAAAAGAATTTGCATTTCATTGTTAGTTGCATACATCTCATTCAAAAACATTGCATTTCATGTGCATACATCTCATTGAAAACCATAACATTTCATTTTCAGCCATAGTTGCATATCATGTTAGAGACCATTCTATCTTTTGGATATAAAATTTGGTCAAGCAAAAGTCATGTTGCCTTAATCAGGGGCACCTTCATAAAATCCATCAAACCGAATTGTCATTCGTACATCCATTTTCCATTTGCACATATTTACATTGCCAAAATGTTTTCAGTCACTCAGCCATTTCTAGTGTTTTAAGCAAACTTCGAAATGCATGTCAAAGTTCTCTAGGGCCATATCACAAATTACACTAAATAAAATCTTGAGTATTGGGAAATGATTTCAAAAGCGGTCTTGAACCTATCACATTTTCACATCTTAAAAACATCTTGTGTCAAAGAGAGATAACACCATCCTTGGGTTGTGCCTCGAAGTGAAAAGGGTAATCCTCGTTTGTCCTATCATGCAAACATAGTCCATAAAATAGTGGTTCTTACCACTATCACAAGCAATCACAAAATATAAATATAAACAGAGTAGTAAGGATAGGGTAAAATTCTCATCATACTTCGGTTGAGAATCCGATTCCCCAAAGCTCTAAGGAAATGAACATTTTTCACACACCACCGATCCCAAATAAGTTGTAAGGATCGTACTACTTGTCCAATCGGACGGATAGGTAGTCATCCCCAAGGCTTACAAAGGTCAAAAACAACATGGACTATGGAGTTAACCTTCACCGGGGCTATAGACGCTTGACCGGGCAAGTGGAGTATACTCATTGCGTGGCGACATGTCTCTCCTCAAAAAGAGACCTCCGAATGCTCATACGGACAAACTAGCTTTGGGGTCTTCTCCATAACAGAGGTTACCTAATTTGTGCAAGATGAGGTTAATGAACACACTTGCACACACACAAGTTTTTGATTGCCTAGAGTCACTACCATGCTTCTGTTTTGGTTAATGAACTCACATGCACACACATTTGGTCCTAGTTGAATTAGGCAATATTAGTAAGTTTGTTTGATACCACTAGCATGTTTGAGTCTTTGTAAAACAATCTTCCTCCATATTTTCTTCCATATCAACCTCCATATCTTCTTCCATATTCATGTCATTCCATACGTCATTCATTCACAAGCCACCAAGTTCGGTGCCCCTGATTAAACAATTATGATAACAGTTGGCTAAATCTAACTATCTAAAAGTATGAGTGCTTCTTAGTGCATATTTCATTTACTTAGTCTCGCATTAATCATCTATAACTTTGCATTCCATTCCATCACATATGCATTAAAACATATAAAAACATGCATCACAAAAACATAGGCATTCACACAAAAGAAAGTAAAACACTAAAAATAAAAGCCATGTATATATATATATGTATAAAGATCAAAACGTACAGTGAATGCCAAAAGGCTACAAAATACAATAGAGCACCAAGGCTCATAAAGAGTGCATCTAAGCACTAAGCTAACCATCAAAAGAGGATCCCTGTGACCTAGTAGGAGCCCTAGACCTAGTGGTGTGCCTAGACTCACTACGCCTAGAGACAGAGGAGGATGGAGGATCAAGCAACACAATGTGATGCCTAAACAATGTGTCCTCCAGAGCCTCAATATAACGAGTCCTAGACCTAAGTCTAGATATGTCTATCCCGTGTCGTCGCTCTCGCTCCGCTAGCTCTCCGGAGTCTCGTCACCCCGTCATCCCGGGGCACCCTAGTCGCTCCATCCAAGTCCGCCCGCATCCGGGCCATCCTCTCCTCCCCGAATAGCTATCAGGGCATCCCGCTCTGCAACCTGTTGCTCCAGCCGAGCTATCCTCTCATCCCGGATAGCTAGCATAGCATCGCGCTCTACTATCTGCTACAGCTGCGCTAGATCATCCTCGTGCCCGCTAGGGGGTACCTCCCTAGTCTCTCCTACGGCCTCTCCTAGGCCCTCGCCATCATCCTCCTCGTCATCTCCGCTCCCCGGTGCCTGCCGCACCATCTTCCCCTTTCGCCTTCGACTGTCAGATCGAAGGCGGGGACCCTCCCCGCGCTTGGGAACCTCTGCGGTTCCCTCGTCCTCTCCAGCTCCAACAGCCACCAATGGTGGCTCCCACCTCGGCTCTGCGGCCATCCATGCTGCATACTCACTGTCACCCCGACGTCGTCCACGTCGAGGATCTCCATGTCCTCATCGTCCTCTACTCGCCTCCCTCCATGGCTCGGCACACGGCAAATCCCCCTCGATCCGTGCCTCCGATAGCGCACCGGCTCACCGGGGACATCCTGTCTCAATCCGACCTGGTGGAGCACTCGAGACATCTGTATGTACTCCGCCTCGCTGTGGCCCCGACCCACTACCCATCTAGCCTGTCGCACCCGTCTCAGATGCTCTCCATCACCGATCCACCTCGCCTCCCGCCAGGGCCTCCAAATGACTTGGGCATCTGTCAAGTCCGCCCATAAACTCCTATACCATTGCCCCGATCTCACGGGGCGGCTCGGCTGTCTCTCCTCCGCCACTAGCCATCTCCTACCATAAGCCTGGCTCATGTCCCAGTAAGCACATGGCAACCCCTCCGGTCGGGCCACTCTGAAGTGCTCCCAGCCCCAGCACTGGAGAACCAAACTGCAGCCTAGGCCCTTCCGGCCCCGTCTCCGAACCTCATACAACTCCCGGTACACCCGCGCCAATAAAGCGGGCGCCCAGGCATACACTACCCTATTAGTGAGCATCTCGCTCACTACACCCATCTAGTTCCATGGAAACCTGCACCCGGTGCTGTTCGGGGCCACAATGTTGGCCAATACGAACATCATCGGAGCCTCCACCGCTACCAACTCCTTGGCCGTATACATGGCCAAGTAAGGAATCCCCCGCTCTCCGTCCGGATCTCCCTCCGATCATCCCCAAACAACTTGGCCATCTCCGTGGCCCTATCTCGTCCAACCTCCACCCGCGCCCCTCCACGGGCACCTTGAGGATGCGGTATACATCCTCAAGCGTCACCGTCATCTCTCCAGTCGGGAGCCGGAACGTCCCCCGATCCGGATCCCACCTCTCGGCCAAAGCCGAGAGGTACCCCTCATCCGCCCGAACTACCTCCAACCGGGCTCGCCTCCGCTAGCCCTACCGCCTCCAATATCTCCCAGTATTCCTGGGACAATGACCTCCTCATCCCCGGAATGATAGGGGAGAATCGGTGTCGTGCCTCTAACACCCTAAGCTGCAAAACAACAAAACAAAAATTGGTTACAATTTTTTTTCAAAAAAAAAAAAAAAACAAAAAAAAAAAAAAAACAAATAAAAGTACTTGCTTAAATAAACAAATACCTCATCTGGCTGCACTGGCGCGTCCGCTCCCATCTCCGCCATAGCTCCCGCGTGCTTCACTCTCCCACACAACCTTTCACTTCACTTCACTTCATTCCACTCCCTCAGACGCACTTCTCTCAAGCTCGAACGCACAAATGAGCGAAATTCTCGCTGAAACTGTTTAAATAGTTGGTTTTGGCGCCCCGAAATGCAAGTGGGGCATTTCATGGCGCATTCGGACGTAGTGGGGCATTTCATGATGCATTCAAACACCGACGGGCGTTTCTGCCACCTCCAAATGCATACCGGCGTTTGGTGTCAGGATTGAATAAAAGAACAAAACTTACAAAATTGAAGCTTACCTCCTCCAAATTTCATCAAATTGCATCCATCCATTCTTCTTATCATAATAAAACATTTTGTGAAGGTTACAACGGTTTTGGAAACAAATTTTGTCATTTTGCTCAAAAAGCGCATCATTCATCATTGATTTACAAATTGGGTTAAAAACATTCAAAACCTTCACAAAATTAACAACATTCATCAATTCTTCTGATCTATCATCAATTTCATTCATTCTTCTTTCATCATGCATATTTTTGCCAAATTAAATTAAAGTAAACCTCGTATCTAGTGGTATATTCTATCACCTTGGCGATTGCAACGATTTGCATCCATGCAATTCGGTAAGAGGATTAAACCACCATAAGGACACTTACCATTTATCATCATCAATTATTTCACCGTTTGAAAATTGGAAATCAATTTTGGGTATCCTACTTTTCAAGTGACCTCATACCAAGATTAATTTGCTCAACAGGTGTCATTGATGGCCTAGTTCATGGGGCCTTAAACGTGGACAATCTTCAATATCATCATTATTTTGAGTCTTGCTAGAGATTAAGGCTACCTAGGTTGATTGGTTCCGACCCGAGGAATTATCCATACAATCACTAGGAGCATCTCTCGAAGTTCTGGACTCTTTCATATTGCATCTCTCCATATCAATGGCGCCAACAAGGCAATTTCATCAACAGTATGGATTCACCCATAGGAGTTGGGGCATCCGTTATCAATTTTTAACTTTCCTAATAGTAGAATTCATCTTACATGATCATGGAATTTAAAATTTGGCAAAAATCCCTTTCTAACCGTTGAGGCAGAAAACGGTTCATCTTTCACATCACTCATATCGTCTTCAATCATATTATTTTCTGGTTTGTACACCAACCCCTTTTCTCGTTGGGACATAAACAGATGGTTCATACACCAACCCTTTTTTCACCGTTGGGGCAAAAACGGTTCATTTTCTTCCGAATTTCTTCCAATTGGCTTGTGAGAACCATTCTCGCTCGCCAATTGAGGGGGTAAGCTGATAAATTTTAAATATTCTTTTATTCTTTGGTCTTCAAAGTTGTGCTTTAGTCTTGAGAGAGAGTTGCGTCTGATCCAACTTTTCAGTGTCCTAAGTTTTTGTGCTGCATTGTGTCTTCACACAAAGCAACTCAAAAAGGGGCATCTATAGACACCAAAATCCAGCCACTTGCAAGTCATCTATACCTTCCTGTCAGCCACGTGTCGGTCATCCACCTTCCCGCCATTATTTGGCCCAAATCCACACTTTCCCGCCATTATTTGGCCCAATTTCACCTTTCCCGCCATTTTTCATCCCCAAATTTATTTAAATTAATATTTATATATATATTTTAATATTTTAATATATATATTTAAATAATAGTTTAAGTGATTTAATCTGAGCCGTCCATCCTTCATTTAATCTCATCCGTCCATCCATCTTAATCCATTCCACAACCAAGATTTATTCTCTACCCTTGGATCCACTTTAATCTTAGCCACACGTTCAAAGTGTCGTTAAAACCCTAAAGTGTGCCCTAAGAGTGGATTATAAATTGAGTCACCTTGATGGCTCAAACCCTATGTCTTTTGCTACTCTATCTCCTATGCTGCTATCTCTCGATTCTAATTCTTCTACTCGTTATCTCCTCTATCTCTCTTCCTCTACCCTTTCGCCGCATCCATCGCCGCTTCCGTCGCCGCTTTCATCGCCATCTCTTCCGCAACGATTCTCGCAGAATCCCCCATTCCTGTCGCAAGTGCCCGCGGGCGTTTACCCCTTCACCAAGTGCCCACGGGCGTTTACCAAGTGCCCACGGGCTTTACCAAGTGCCCACGGGCGTTTACCCATAGCCACAGACTCAGACCGACGTCTGAAACCTTAATCCAGAAGCACGCGGGCGTTCAGCGAGTGCACCGGGGCGCCTTCCGCAGCCGATTTGACAACCACATTACTTCCAGGTGTCGCCTGGTCTAGCCACGTTAACAGAGAACAGGTATAAATTAGTTTAAAGCAAGTAACTTCTTTTCTTGTATTGATCTCGTTATTGAATTCCTGCATTTCGTTTTTCTAGGGTTTTAGATTGTTTCGGAGGGCTCACACAGTGGAGCCCTCTTATTAATTTCTAACTCCTTGATAGTGTTAATGTGTGCAGGTTTTTGACGGCAGATCCGGTTTATTGATGGCAGCTGATTAAGCTGGAGTGGTCCAAGCAAGGGATACAACAAAGCCCACTCACTCTGTTGGGATTGAAGATACATTCTTCGGAAGCGCCACCATTTGTGCCACCTAGGGTTTCGGAGAACCCTAGCATAACTTGTAATCGTGTATCACAAATAAAGGGTTACGAGCCCAGTTGTATTCAAAAAGGAGTTTTTAAACTCCATCGATTAATAGAAATCGTTTGTTTTGTGCAACTATTCTGTACTCTGTTATTGTGATTTTATTTATTTTTGTTTGGCGTGTATTTTTAATCTACAGGTAGTAATGAAAAACTTAATATGAAGTTCAAATACTCCATGATGGAGCAGTTTGAGATGAAGGATCTTGGATTAAAGCACTACTTCCTTGGAATGGAGGTTCATCAGTCAGATACAGGGATCCTGTCAACATAAGTATGTTCGGTACATGCTTAAGAAGTTTGCTATGGAGCATTGCAAACCAGTTGCAACTCCAGTTGGACATGGGATCCAATTAAGCAAATATGATGGAGCATAAAAAGTTGACGTGACCACTTTTAGAAGCATGGTTGGGAGTTTGATGTTTCTCGCCAACACCAGACCTGATATTCAGTATGCTGTTTCTCTTGTCTCTCGATTTATGTCTAACCCTTCTGAGTTGCATTTGCAAGCAGCTAAGAGAATTCTTAGATATGTAAAGGGTACATGGGATTTTGGAATCCATTACCAGAAATGTAACACTATCAAGCTTGTAGGCTTCAGTGATAGTGATTGGGGTAGCAACATTGATGACAGAAAATCAACCTCAGGGAATTGTTTTAGTCTGGGATCGGGACTAATAACTTGGAGTTCCAAGAAGCAGACAGTAGTAGCACTATCTTCAACAAAAGCTGAGTATATAGCGGTCACTCATGCTAGTACTCAAGCT
Organism: Wollemia nobilis; assembly: GCA_028583015.1. NCBI lineage: Eukaryota > Viridiplantae > Streptophyta > Pinopsida > Araucariales > Araucariaceae > Wollemia > Wollemia nobilis. The sequence goes on from JAQPPZ010017247.1 coordinate 2,026,675, forward strand.
CTATGGCTACGAAAGGTATTAGAAGAACTTGGAGAGCAGCAAAGTGGTCCAACAAGGTTATTTTGTGACAACATTAGTGCCATTCAGTTGGCATACAATCCTGTCCACCATAGTAGATCAAAGCATTTTGATATGAAGTACCACTTCATCAGAGATATGGTGGAAACTAAAACTGTTGAGCTTCACTATTGCCCCACTTTGGAGAATGTTGCGGACATCTTCACCAAGGCACCGGCTAAAGCTCAATTTGTAAAGCTAAGAGATTGTATTGTCAGACCTCTCAACTTTAAGGGGGAGAATGTAGCAAATGTGAACACTTTTAGTGGTTAGGTTAGGTTAGCGTTGTCGGCAAATGTCGACAGGTTTTTTAAATTAATAAATTCTTCTCTTCCCCTTATCCCTCCATTTCCTCCTTTATTCCCTCTTCCTCCTTATCCCTCCACCTTCCTTTCCCCTTATTCCTCCAACCTCCCTTCCTTTTCTCTCCGTCGACTTTCTCCCTATCTTCTCCATATATATTAGTGGGCATTTCCTATGTTCTAAGGTTGTGTGAGCTCTGCGAAATTAATATTTAATTTGTTTATTTAGTTAATTTTTTGTTATTACCTCCTGGTCCAAATCTCATAGTTCATAATTCAAAATTTTGAATTATTCGATTTACCCATGTCGACGTCATCAAAGACATCGATATGCATATAAAGGAGGGAAGAAACCCATGGCAAATATTATCCACGATCAAGTGCTAAGTGTAATTTTGAGTGCATGGTAATAGAAGGTGATCATGTGTTTTTCAAAGAGTGTGCAAGGTAGAAGACAAGAAAACACGATTCTTGTTTCCTATCCCAAAGTGCGTTGTAGCGCAACTGGCAGCAAGGGAGGTGCCAAGTCATTGGTGAACGTGAGGTGCAGGGATCGAATCCTGTCAATTTGCTTTTGCGAAGAGGAGAGGTGTCTTGATAGAGTTTGCACCGTCGAGGAAGGTTCAAGGGGAAGGCGATACCTTTTCCTTTGTGTGGAGGCACGTAGCTCACGTGGTGAGCGTGCATCTTGCTAAGGCGCTTGGAGGGGTGAGGTTAGGTGTTCGAAACCCATCGAAAGTGTTTTGCTAGGCAAAAAGGTATGCATCGATTTTGATTTTTCTCTTGCTAAGGTTGTAATTTTAGAGGTTGCTTTGTTGTGAAAAATAAAGGTTGATTAAATTTTTTGAGGGAGATATAAGGATATTAAAAATTAAATATTTGATTTTAATTTTTGGTGATTAGAGTTTATAAAGTTGGATATTATAAGGTGTATAAGGACTTTGCTATACTTGTTGTTGAGTGTAGTGTTATTGTGAAATTATTTAATTGAATATTGTGAGTTTGGAGATTATAAGGTGTACAAAAGGATTTATTATTTTGTATAAAAAATAATCTTTGTAAAAATTATTTTTTGGAGATCTTGAGAGAGGTGTGGTACCCTAACCCTAGTGTTGGTAAATAAAATTTTGATTGTGGTTAAGATAGGTTTTGAAGACATATCTCCATCAAAATAAAAGATATAGGTAAATATTCCTTGTGAGAAAAATATTGTTGGATTGGATGTTATGAATGCTAAGTTGGACTGAAAAGGATTGTTTGGTAAGAATTGTTGAGTTTTATTGTTAAAGGTTTTTCAGAGTAAGAGTTGATGATAAAAACCTTGTTTGATAAGCATTGTTGGAAATATTGAGTAAGATTTCATATGCTTGAACTAGGGTTTGTGAAATAACATGAGTATCATTGTTATGTGAAGTTGAGAACTATCTTGAACTAGAGTTTGTGCAAGATCATGAGTATCATTGTTATGTGAGATTGTTTGATAAGCATTTTTGGAAATAATTGAGTGAGTGATTCACATGCTTGGACTAGGGTTTGTAAGCAAGGAGTGTTCTATTGAGTGATTGATTGAGTGAAGTTGGTTGAGCCTAGTCAAGTGGAAGTGTTGAAGTGATAGTTCTAATTTTGTGAAATAAATTTTTCTATATTCTGAATTGATTTGAGAAAGAGGTTGAAAGTGATTGAGTGTTTGTGAGTGTGAAGCATATTGAGTCTCTAACAATTCTCTATATGTTTCTGTGGTAAAAAGAAAGAGTGAAAGTAATTGAGTGTTTGTGAGTGTGAAGCATATTGAGTCTCTAACAATTCTCTATATGTTTTTGTGGTAAAAAGAGAGAGAGAGTGAAAGTGATTGAGCATTGTTGTGAGTAAGAAGAATATTGAGTCTCTAAAAATTCTCTATATGTTTCTATGAGATTAGACAAGTTCTAGTGAGGACTTGTTGAGCAGATTTGAGGTAAGTCTTGGTGAAGACTTGTTGAGTAGATTGGACAAGTTCTAGTAAGGACTTGTTGAGCATATTTGAGGTAAGTCTTTGAGAAGACTTGTGGATAGATTGGTGTGAGATTTTATGGAAGCTTACAATACAGATTTGAAGATAAAGATTGAGAGCAGATTGGACAAGTTCTAGAGAGGACTTGTGGACAGATTAGTGTGAGCTTTTGTGAAAGCTTACAATGTAGAGTTGAGACAAGTCTTTGAGAAGACTTGAGAGCAGAGTTGATTGATTGATTTGTTCAAACATTGAGTTAAGGTTTGGAGCAAATCTATAAGAATTTATTTGTGATTGAGTCAAGCTTTATGTTAAAGCTTGAGGACAGAGATTGAGCAGATTTGTGCTAGACTAAAGGACTATGTTTAGTTTAGATTTGAGGGAAGATTTTGGTACATATTTTAGGACAGATTTGTGCCAGACCAAAGACAGAGATTGAGAATATTTGTGCTAGACTGAAGGAATATGTTTGGTGTAGATTTGAGGGCAGATTTGTGCCATACCAGAGATAGAGATTGAGCATATTTGTGCTAGACCTAAGGACTATGTTTAGTGAAGATTTGAGACAGAGCTGAGAGCAAGCTTTGGAGGTGACAGAGTATAGAGGATGACAGTCTCTAGTGGATAGAGGTCCATTACCCAGAGCAGTGAGGACAAGAGTCTTCAATGGATAGAGATCCATAAGCCAGTGCAGTAGAGGCAACAATTTTTCTAGAAGATCACCAGCCAGAGTAGAGGAGAAGGAGTTCTTCTAGACAACCATGAACCAGTTGAGGAGATTAGTGTCTCCTGTGGATAGAGATCCATGAACTTGATTAGGGGATTGGTGTCTCCTTTGGACAAAGTTCCATAAATATTGTAATAGGGAAAGGTTTCCCAAGAGATTTGTTGAGAAAATTTTAGTGAAAGATTTTCTTCGTGGAGTAGCCCACATTGGGTGAACCACATTAAATTGGTGTCTCTATTGTATGTGGTGATTTGTGCATTTCTTTGATTACTCTGCATTGCATAATATTGATTGGGAAAGAAAATTAAAAAAGTGGTTTTATACTGTTCACCCCCCTCTCAATATAAGCTTGTGTTCTTCAGTCTTTGTAATATGATTTATAAGATCATTTCAAATATGGGAAATAAGTTAAGAAACATTCTAGATTATGTTATCTCAAAGAAACAAGGTGGTTTTGTCCATGGTAAACAAATACTTGATGGTGTAATATTTGCACATAAGGCCATAAATTCTCTTCATTCCATGAAAAAATTAGGTATGCTTATAAAATTAGATATGAACAAAGCATATGATAGGGTGTTGAAGTTTTCTATGTAACATTCTCAAAAAGTTTAGTTTTGATCAAAGCTGATTTGAATGGATTAAATGTTGTTATAGAACTAGAAATATTCTATTTTGATCGATGGCTCTCTAATTGGTACTTTAAGTCACCTTGAGGAATCTACCAATGTGATCCACTATCTATTATCTATTTATTGTTCTTGTGGAGAAATTAGTGAGAGTTTTCTCAAAGAGAAAAATGGAAGGAAAAATCAAAGGTTTTTTATGTTGAAATCAAGCTCCTTCAAATATCATCTCTAATTTGTTGATGATGAATTTTCTTTTGGGCCATCCCTCAGTTAGTAAGGCCATGGATTTAAAATCAATATTATTATGCTATGAGAAGACTACTACATAGTTGGTTAATACTACAAAGTCCAAGATTTTTATTAACATTGTTCTAGATTTACAATGAATTATTGTGGATATTTTAGGGTTTAAAATTAAAAAATTCCATCAACCTACTTGGGTATTTATTTGATTCATAAATGAAATAAAATAGAATTAAAGCTTGTTTCGTAGGTTGGAAAGTAAGTTCTTAACCAAGGTGAGAAGACCATAACTCATGAAAACTACATTGTAATCCATCCTTATTTATATGATGTAACTTTCAATATTGCTAGTAGGTATAACATCAAAAATTGATAAAATTCAAATAGAATTTATTTGGAAAGGATATGAGAAAAAAATTAGGTTTTCTCTTTGTAAGTGGGATAGGGTTTGAAAAGGAAAGAATATTAGTGGAGTAGGCTTGCAAAATTGTAGACTTATGAGTTTGGACTTAGGGGTAAAACCTGGGTAGAGATTATTCAAAGATCAAGGAAAGAATTAGGCAAAAATGTTACTTCAAAAATATATAGGTTCTCTAGATGCAATACAATTATTTAGGAAAAGAACCTTACCCAAAGGATCACCAACATGGAACTTCATATTGGATAGTTTGCAATTGATAAATAAAAATATTGGATGATAAGTTAATGAAGGGAATTATGCAAATTTTTAGTTTGATGCTTGGTTGAAGCCTTATCCTCTTACATTTGATTCAAAATGGAAACCATTGGCTTTGGTATGCCTATCTTGTAAAGGTAAAAAGGTCAAATATTATGTTAATATGCGCAACAACTCCAAATCATGGATTTCTATTAGTAACTTGGTTGAAGGAGAGGAACTCAAAAAATTGCAAATAAACTTCAAAATATGCTTAAAGAGTTTTATTTGTCAATTTTTACATGAAAGGATGAGTTTGTTAGCTTTTGATGCTTAACTCTTAATGTAAATAACCACATAATCAAATATAAAGTTGCAATATAAAATCCTCAATAACAACAATTATTTATTCAAATATAACTCACAAATAACTTCATAAAAAACTCATAAGATGGACCCTAATAAATGCTCTTGAAAATAGTAAACTAATATAGAATAAAGGTCACATACATCCTCTCCTTTACAATGCTCGGTCACATATATAATATATTGGGAATCTTCATATGGAGTACTCTTGGCCTTCACTCTTCTATAAGACTCTTCACTTTACTATTCTAAGGACACATGTGCACTCTCACATAATGGACACTTGTGCACATTTACACTCACCACACTTGCACACTCAATTACATGACACTTGTGCATTTCTTGCACATTATTATATTACATAAAATATTTACTCACACTCTAATCTAGAATACACTCCTAATATAATGATGTAACCAAGGTGGTACATTAGCATGTACTAAATAATGTAATATACTCCAACACCCCCTATATTACATTATTTGGTTATTGAAGACTTTAGTCTTCAATATGGTCTTCATATTCAATCTTCACTCTACCTCTTGTAGATTTATATCTGGAGTATTTAAATAAGTATTTTCTTTAGGTTCAGTCCTCATCTTGCCTATCCTGATATGATTTATTTTCTTTGTCTTTGGATTTTGCTTTTGTCTTGGACTTTTAATATAGTCTATCATTCGATAGCCTTGTTTAGCAAGAGATCCAATTACTTCTCTAGTCCACTTTTTTTTTCTTGTTCTTTGGATAATCTTCTTGCCTGCTCTTCATGCTTGTATCCATTGTTAGCAAAGGCTTTAGAAATAATATTTTGAAATAAACACTCTAATATGTATGTTAAAACCTTTTCAAATTTGCTATAATATTCTTCCTTGTGATAGCAAAAAGTAGATGAATGTGATTCTTTTCCATAATATTTACAAGGATGTAAATTCCAACAATCAACTTCTTCATGTCCAACTCTATTACAATACGTGCATTTCAAATATTTTCTTGTTGTTTTAAAAATTTTCATTTCATCTATTTTCTTGATCAACTGATATAACCATTTGTGTATAATTGAGGTGATTCTATATTTGTTTCTTTCATAAGTTTGTAAGAAATATTCTTGAATATTAGTTATTGTTCTTTTATCAACCTTTTCTGCTACATTTTGAGAATAGTCTTTGAGTTTACTCTCAATATTTCCATTAGTATAATTGTCATCACTTTCTTTCGTAGTATATTCTATCATATTGTTAGAATATGTTCTTATAAAATGTATTCTTGACAAACTATCAATTTGTGATTTTGAGTTCTCAAATATTTCTTTTAACCATTTCGATATTCCTTTTCTAATTAAATTTTTCATATCATTATCCAATGAATTATTTGATGCAGACATCTTTATAGCTCCCCAATTTTAAAAATATTTTATAGTCAACATCTCTATGCCTTCACCCAGGTGTTGTAGGTGAGTTGGAGAGGAGAGGGCAATCCTCCAAGGGAGGTCTCAGGTTCAAATCTCCACCCTACCAAAAAGCTGAATTGGGTATCCAAAATCCAATTGATAATGTTGGTGCAGGCAGGGTCGAGTGTGACTCCCGGGTGAATTTTACAGTGTAGAACCCCCTATTCGTGGTCTCTCAGACCAAGGCGGCTCCGCAAGGGGTTTTTTGCTTAAAAAAAAAAAAACATCTCTGTGTCTTCCAAGTTTTTGAATAAGAAAATTAAAAATAAATTTTCAAATTTTCTAAGCTCTTGAGTTGAATTCCTTATGTCTCCCTAGGTTTGAATATATTATTATTAAACTCTAAATTTCACAAAAACTATTTTGATGTTGAATACCTTATATCTCCCTAATAATCAAACAATAGTTTTTTTAATGAAGATTTCAATTCTCAAATTTCTAGATTGAATGCCTTTTAACTCCTAAATTATAAATTAATATTTACAAATTTAATATTTCTACTTTGATGTAGAAAACCTTATTTCTCCCAATCTAAAATTATTTACAAATAATAAAATTAATTACAACACTTGTAATTTAATTCTCAAAAACTTCAAATTGACTTTTCATTTGTCTTCAAAACTTTTTAAAATACCTTTATAAGGTTTCTAAGTTTTCAATATTTTGCTTTGAAAACTTATCTCTCTAATCATTCAATTAATTTTGTAAAAACCTTAAAAAATTAATATCTCTCAACCTTATAACTCCTGTCTTTAGAAATAAATAAATAAGCATTTTAAATTACTTTTACCTCCCAAAGTGGTGCACAAATTTTCAATCAAAGTTGTTTGAACTTCTCTTAAGAAGGTACTCCTGGTGAATCTTCTTATTTCTACCGTGCTTAGAATTCTTGCTTGATGCTTGGTCAATTTATTAAAGATCCTCATTAGGCTTCTTTAAATTACCTTTTTATTTTTTTTTTCATATGGAACTTTGTCCCATGCATTTATTGGTATGTAAGAGACGTTTCATTCTCCCATAATTGTGGTTGGTGCTCCTCATTCCATCAATACATGTGGAACTTGGGATTTTCAACTTCAAATGGTGCTTCTTCCTTCCATAAAGACATGTGACACTTGGGCTTTTCAACTTTGAATGACGCTTCTTCCTCCTAAATGTTACAAGAATACTCTTCAACAGAAAATGCCACGTATGGACTATTGTAAATATTTTTGAATGATGACTCTTCTTTCCAAGGTGTTTCAAACTTGTTGTGCACTTGTTGAAGAGCTTGAATGGTCAACCTACGTTTTCTTGCTGCCTTCTCCTCAAACCTCCAACACTTGATGCTTCACTTTCCCTTGTACATTGTTAGGTCTTATCCAAAAATGAACCTCCTTAGCTGCTATAACATATGGGCTTTGGATGATCTCCTCTTGACAACTGAATACTCTAACTATGCTGCTAGTTTTGACATTCGAGAATATGCCTAATTTGATGCTTGAGACACTCCAATATAAATATCCTCTTGAGGTGGATTTAGACACTTTGAATTCTCCTTTACTTTTAGCCCATTCTTTGAATGATATTCAACCAGATAATGCAAATTTTTGACTTGATATTCTAATTAATTTTGACATCAGAAATCAAGATTATCTCCCTTGCTTCTTGGATAATATTTTCCTTTATGAAATACCATATCTTACTTGATTTCAATAGTGCTTGTAAAATATACACTATATTGGATATATTCTATGTTTATCAAATAAGATATACAATATGCTTTAAATCAATACTTCTCTCCCTTATTACCCCTTCTCTAACTTGCATTTTTTTTTGTTATAACATGCAAGCTTGAAGATAATGAAGATTCTTGCTCCTTCAACTTGGAAACATAAAACTTAAAGCTTTCATTTTTCTATTTTAAAGACTTGAATATGGTGCTTTCAATACTAGAGATAAATTCACTATTTTCACATAGACAAAATGTACTTTTAAGCACCACTTCGCAAAACTTTTTTTTTTTTGTATTCTTCCCCCCTTGCTTTCTTGTTGATTTGTATCATGTTTTAACTATCCAAAATTACTGCCCAAACCTATAAAAATGCAGTTCCTTCTCTTCTTGAAAATGCTACCCAAAAAATATGCTTTGTCTCCTTTCAAAATGCTGCATAATAACTCTGAAATTTGTAGCTATTCTCCTCCTCAAAATGTTGTCCAAGAACTTCTCTTTCTTATTTTAAATACCTATCACAAAGCATTAAAATTTCAGCTCTTCCACTTCTTCAAATACTTCCCAAAATATCCCTTCTCTTCTTCAACTTGTTGTCCAAAAAATAGTCTCTATCTCCTTCAAATTGCTGTCATTTTTTTTTGAAATTTACAGATTTAATTCTCCAAATTCTACCCAAAATTTTGTCAATTTCTCTTTCAATTAGCTATCCAAAAATTATTACAAATCTACCCAAAACTTCTCCAATTCACAACTATTCTATCTCCTCCTGATGTTGCCCAAATTTGTTGTTCAAACAACCTTCAAATTTTACCCCAAAATTTCTAAAAAAATTTCTTCAGATTTTAGCCTTCAAATATTTAGTGACTACCTTCAAAAATACCAATTTGCGGCCTCTTATATCTCAAATTTCTCCTTCAATCTCTTGCTATTTTCTGTCTTCAAATTTTGGTCTCTTTTGCTGGCCTATTTTTCAATATTTTCAATGTCTTGAAGTCTTCAAAATAATTTCCAAAATTTGACAAACTTCTTACCAAAATTTTCCTCCTTGAATAGGTTTCACAAATTCTTTTGGGTTTATCGTCACATGGTAACAATTATCCCAAATTTGGTGTGATTACCTCTTTTTAAGAGATTCTTCTTCTTGCAATATTTTACCTCGAACTCTCTTCATTTCTTCTTCAATGGCCACTTCAAAATTTTCAATAGAACTTATTTATTCTCCTTCTTTCTCCTTCCAAATTTCAATGGGATCTTTTCCTAGGCCTTCTCAATATTTTCTCTCAAATCTCTTATCTCCTTTCTCAAATCTTCAATGTGACCTCTTTTCTTGGGTCTCATTTTTCTCAATCTTCAATAGGGCATCTCTAGCCTCCTTCTCTCTTCTCTCTTCAATATGTTGTGGGACCTCTTCTCTAGGGCCTCCTTAATATTCAATCTTAAATATTTAATTGAGCCTTTCTCTTGGGCCTCCTTAACCTTAAATGTCTACTCTTTTGTTGCAATCCCAAAAATAATTCCTGCACGAGAAAAGGGCATAGACCTTCAGGAACTTGAATGTGAAATTCTTCTCTATATGTTGTAGGAAGCTTCTCAACTTCTGAGAAATAATTTTTTTCAACAAAATCTTAGACAATAACAATCAAATTCATTCAAATATTCAAAATTTTAAAATCAACAAACTTCACTTGTTTTCCTAATGGTAAAATCTATGCTGAGTCCTAGTCTTCACAAGTTTTTTTTAGCAACCCTATGGAAATACTCTAGCCAAATAACAACTTTCTATGCTAAGTCCTAGTTTTCACAAGTTTTTTACAGTGGAAATACTCTACCTAAATGCAGTTTGAGGTCTTCTTCTACCTTCATTTTTTCTTTTACTGTGAATTATTTTAATAGGACCTCCTTCTTGGGTTTCTTAATATTGTCAATATCAAGATCTATCTTCAAGATTTGAAACTATATTGTAGATTGCCTTTTATTTCAAATTTATTCTTGGAATAGGTAAATTCAGTCTATCTTTAATCTTCACTGGTTTTTCTTTAACATAGTGGAAATACTATCTGTTAGCTTTTGATGGTGTATGCCAAGGGAGAATGTAATCACAGGATGCGTAATATCTAGAAATGTAAGATGCTAAAATATGCTATTAATAGAAAGTGAAAAAATAATACAATACAAAAATGGAGGAAGTGAACACTCTAGAACTGATATGAAAGAACTACATTGTATCCATCACCAATCTATATGGTGATCTACCCAGTATACCTACTACTACCTACAACGATATCTTATCACTCACTATGAGGCCCTTTATATAGAAAGATGGATTGTTTGGCCAACACTCTACCTAGTTGTACAAGGGGACACCTTGCACATTTACAACTTGCACATAGACACTTGTGCATTTATTATATTACTTGAAGTAACTAGCTAACTACCCCCTAAATTAATCTACTACTCTAGTTATGTACCAAGGGTGGTACATTTACATGACCCAAATGATGTAATATACTCTAACACCTCCTGTATTACATTATTTGGGTATTGAAGACTTTAGTCTTCAATATGGATCTTTATCTTAAGATATTCTTCAACTTGATCTTATCCTTTGTATTATCTCCAATTCACATTGCACTGCATGCATTATTGAATTGGTTTCTCTTTTTCTTTATTGATGTCAGTACTTTCATAGGTGGATATACTATCACCAAAATTTTCCAAGAGTATTTTCTCTTTGTCTATGTCCTTGTTATCATTCTCTATGTCTTGTATGAAAGCTTTTGAACATACACTTAGAGCATAATGATAATATTTTTGTTAGTAGAACTTGAAGTACCAATACTACATGAGGATTGAAATATCTTTGCTAGGGATGATTCATCCATTTCTGTTTTCAATTTAAGTAATTCTATTAATCCTCTCTATTCTACATTTCCATCCTTATAACATTTGAATGTAAGTAGTGTCATATGTAATATGGTTACATATTCTAAAGGGATTTGAATGTCACTCTTTCCATGATCAATTACCTTAGTGAGTCAAGCATGTAGATAATGTTCCATAGTATCAAAGTTATCTTCTAAGGCTTCACTATGAATCACCTTTGAGGTAAGATCTAAAATTCCTTCAGACTTTATAAGTAGATTCATGATCCCAATTTTTATGGTATTTGCTCTTTCCTTTCTAATAGTGTTGTTCATGTTATTGTTTGTTGTATTCTTGGAGGTAGACATCCTTATAGCTCCCTAGATTAGAGTATATGAATTAGTTTGATAAAACTATTCAAGTCTTAGCTTTTGTAGAATCCCTTATTTCTCCTTAGTTAAGAGATGTGAACTAATTTGATAAAATTTTTCTTGGAATTGGTTTTTGTAGGCTTCCTTATATCTCCCTAATAATTAGAATATGCTTAGTTCACCTTCTAAGTTGATTTTGTAATATTTTGAGAATAATCAACCTTTTAAACTTGCCTTATCTTTCCCAATGAAGTATGATTTAATGGTTGTATTTATTTTTGTCAGCTTAGAATGAGTATGAGATATTTTTACCAGTTAATTCCAACTCAATATATAGGCAATTTATTTACTTCTCTTTTCAATAAATTAATTTTCTAAATACCCATTATATGTATATAGTTTGAAGTAGTATGCCTTATATCTCCCTAATTTTTGGAATATTAGAAAATAATGGTATTTGCAATTTAATAATGATTTAATCAAGGTTGACAACCTTATATCTCCTACTTGGTTAATTGCAAATATGAATATTCAATATCTTGAAATAAGCTTTCTTGATAATTACTAATTCTTGATAAGTTTATTCCAATGCAATAGTCTATATCACCTTATAACTCCGATTTTAATTAAAGAAAGCAAATTTATTATTTACCTTAGTAAGGATTGATGCTCTACATATTCTTGAGTAGATGGATGATTGGTTAGTATCTCCAATACTATATTAATGTTGCTTTGATCTTACTGTCCAACGAAGGGCCTGAATGCTCTTTCTTTGAACTTTTCGCTTCCATAATACCTATTTTGGATTAGTATCCTCCTTAATGGGTGCTTATCACCATGTAAATTTAATGTTGGTTTATGAAAATCCTCACTGCCTCCTTTGAATTTGATTTTAGCATGCTCTTACTCACTTGAATGTTGTAATTTTGCTCCAGTTTTTCTTTACTTATTTACCTCGAAGTTGAATGCTTATATAGCTACGTGGCATGTGCGCCTTGAGTAACATCTGAGACAGTTTTTAATTCTTCTTTGAGAGATATCCAAGTGGATTTTGAGCTTCAATGTGTATGGGACTTCTTTACATAATGCTTGAGGTTGGTTTCAATGCCTTCTTGAGTAATGCTTGTGGATGGAATTAATGCTTTATCCAAGTGGCTTATGAGCTCTAGTCATAGGTGAAACTACTGTAACACTCCTTATCAAATATGCTTCGTAGCCTTCTAAAATTCAAGCACTTGCTTATGAGATGAGCATTTATTATCAGTGGTGACAAGTGGCAAATTTCATATATTTTTCCTTAACGCTTTCTCTTCTTCTATATACTCCCCTTTCCAATGTAAATCCAATTGTTTCTTGTTCTTCAACACTTCTTCTAGGCAAGCATAGGTTGGCTCTTGACTCGATGGAGACCTTAGGATATTAGAGACGGTTCTATGATGGTACAAGGGCTAGTTTGAATGCTACTTCTTAGTGGACATCTTCTCCAATTAAGATCATGGGTATTGCTTCCTTTTGCTCTATGCTTTTGATTTCAGTATGCTGGTTCGAATGCTCCCTTTGCAATGTATAATATATGATGGCCAACATAGATGGACAATGACCCTTTTGTGATATCTTATGCTTTAGGTTAATTGCTGAGACTAGCTACTTTCATGGCTATAAGGGTGTTTTTAGACACCATAATGAGACCTCTCTATTAGCTCTTCCCTATTTATTTGGATAGTGCTCCTCTACGATCGCTTGTATGATGTTCCTCACTTGTGGAGGATGTGTCCTTAAGAAACTCAAATTCTATCATCTTTCCTACATAGGACAAGATGTTATGGTGCAAAATAATATAAATAGATTTGTAATACAATACTTTGATTTTGCACCTTCTCTTTTGCAAGCTTCTTTTGTCAATTTTAATGATGGTTTCTCTATACTGTTTCTTGTAGGCAAGGGCTAATTCATGTCGTATTATATTCTATATAACTCTCTTCTTTGCTTGGTTAATCTAGTAATGAATCCAAGCTAATAATCATATAGATAATATACCCTTGAAGGAGTAATTTATGCACTAATATTTTACCTGTAATGAGCTCTTAGTGCACCTTGAATCTGAGACTCACCAAGTCTCAATTTTTGGTTTCTTTTCAAGGATATTAATGGTGGCTTTCTTCTCCACTCCTTGGAGGAATATGATCTTATTTGGTGGCTTCTCTAGGCCAAAATATCTTGCAAGTATTGAGTTTTGAATAGTGTCTTTAGACACTTTGATATTTGCAGATTTTTGTGTCTTTGATCTTAAAAATCAATACAAAAAATAACCCTTAGAGAGTAACTAGTTTAATGAACAACTAGTATGGTGCAATGAACCAATAATATTTCTAACTTAATGCAATTTAATAATATCACCTTATTTCTCTTGTTAATAAGCTCTCAAAGTAATTTCAAATGCACTAATGATCATTGCAAATTCCTTAATGTAGTCCTCTTCTCAATAATTAGATAATAGAAATAATGTATCTAAATCCTATTCATGTGCAGGTAATGAATCTTAACATAAACTATATTTTGCACTTTATTTGAGGACTTAAAATGCAACCTTCTATTTTTTAACTTCTAAATTCTAATAAGGTGCTTAATTAAGTTAAGTAGTAATCCAAATTAAGTGTTCAAGTAATGAACCTTTTGCACCTAAGTTGCTTACCTTTGATGATGAATATCTTGATGAGTTGATTCACAAAATATCTTATCTGGAATGGTGGTTTCTCATAGATGTGAATGCTTCTAGTCTATTGCTCTAAATTGTAGTAGATGATTTCAACTTCTCCTTCAGGATTTGGCCTGGAACTCCGAAGTCTTGTAGTTAGTAATACTATCTTGATTGTTGCTCTTTAGCAATCAATCTATTCATTGAAATGTTGTCCTTCAAGAACCCTTTTAATATTTTGTTGTAAATCCAGCAAATATATATCTTTGAAATGTGCCTTCTTTAGCTATGAAGGGCAATCTCCAAATCTTCTTGGATTTGGTAGATTTATTCTATCTGAGTTCTGACTACAAATAGGGATTTCTTCTCAAGAATATGAATATCTTAAGGTCTTCATGAATATTCTCTCTAAATTTTGACAAATTGTTTGCCAAATATTTCTCCTTTGGGCTTGTTTTCGGATGGTGATAATTGTCCCAAGTTCTTCCACTATATTTTGTAGTGAATTTTTCCAATGAGTTCTCCTAGGAACTTCTTTGATGGCTTCTCCAATTTTTGCAATGAGTCTCCCCATGCCTTCTCCTTGTTTCTCCTTAAGATCTCTCTAAGGTCTTTCCTATTGCAGCTTCTTAGGTCTTCTTAATGAGACATTTCATTAAAAATTCAACTAAAAAAGTGTTGGCAATGAGATATTCTTCATAGATCTCTGGAATAAGAATTTTTGATAGTCCTTCTCTATCTCTTCTAGGATGGAAGTTCTTCAATGAGACCTTTTATGTGTATCTTCAGCTTCTTCTAGAGGAAGTATTCAATTAGCAAAGGATATCACCAATATCCTATCTTTCATGGATTATTCTTTGGAGTCTCCTTCAATTTCAAGGCTTCTATGGCCTTTTCTTTTGGATCAAGGCTTGTGTGGCCTTGTCTTCTGAATCAAGGCTTCTATGGCCTTTTCTTATGGATCAAGGCTTGTGTGGCCTTTTCTTCTGGATCAATGCTTCTGTGGCATTTTCTTTTGGATAAAGGCTTCCATGGGCTTTTTATTTGTAATGTGCTGGTCTACAATAGGGCTTCCTATAGTTTCATTTTCCTACAAGGAAGTATTAGTAAGCTGATTTTAAATATTGTTAATGATGAATCTTCACTAGTTGATTTGTCAATATAGTGGAATGAATGTTGAGTCTTAGTATTCATGATTTTTTTTGCAACTATGTGGAAATAATCTAGCCAAATGTAATCTCAAAAATTCTAGAACTGAGATTTGCTTCTCCTCTCAATATTTCTTGTGACTTTCCTATTCCTAGTGACCTACTATGGCTCTCCCTATTCCTATTGATCTATCATGGCTTTGATACCACTGTTAGATTTTTATGGTGTATGCCAAGGGAGAATGCAATCACAAGATGCAAAATATGCATAAATGTAAGATGCTAAAATATGCTATTAATGGAAAGTTACAAAAATGATACAATGTAGAAATGGAGGAAGTGAACACTCCATAACTAATATGAAAGAACTATATTGTATCCATCACCAATATATATGGTGATCTACCCAGTATACCTACTACTACCTACAATGATGTCATCACTCACTATGAGGCCCTTTATATAGAAATATTGATTGCTTAGCCAACACTCTACCTAGTTGTACAAGGGGACACCTTGCACATTTACAACTCGCATATAGATACTTGTGCATTTATTATATTACTTAAAGTAACTAGCTAACTACCTCCTAAAGTAATCTACTACTCTAGTTATGTTGGTACATTTACATGACCCAAATGATGGAATATACTCTAACACTATCTTCTCTGGTTTTCCTTCTCCAAAGGTAATATCTTCAACTTTATTGGTTTCTCCTTGACCAGTAGAAATATCCTTAGACTATTTGTAACTTTTCAAAACCTATGCAAGAAAACCTTGATGTAGCTCTAATACCACTATTAGATTTTGATGCTTAACTCTTAATGTAAATAACCACAAAATCAAATATAAAGTTGCAATATAAAATACTCAATAACAACAATTATTTATTCAAATATAACTCACAAATAACTTCATAAAAAACTCATAAAATGGACACTAATAAATGCTTTAAAAATAGTAAACTGATATAGAATAAAGTTCACATACATGCTCTCCTTTAAAATGCTCAGTCACATATATAATAGATTGTGACTCTTCATATGGAGTACTCTTGGCCTTCACTCTTCTATAAGACTTTTCACTTTCCTATTCTAAGGACACATGTGCACTCTTACATAATGGACACTTGTGCATATTTACACTCACCATACTTACACACTCAATTACATGATACTTGTGCATTTCTTATACATTAATACATTACATAAAATATTTACTCACACTCTAATCTAGAACACACTTCTAATTTATTGATGTACCTAAGGTGGTACATTATAATGTACTAAATAATGTAATATACTCCAACAGAGTTGGTTTAGAATCTATCAAAATATGGTGGAAACTCAATCAAGTTGGAATATGAGGATTTAGAGCAATTGAAATTTCCTACTCGCAAATATTTTCCTTAAAAGTATGTTTCATTACTAGAGTCTCTCCCTAAGGCCTCAACATTCCTTCTGTTAGCAGTTCAAAGTAAGATTTTTATAGGAGAGAGTCTACAAAGAAGAGGATATCATAGACCTTTTAGATGTGCCTTGTGTGAGAAGTATTTAGAAACATCAGACATTTTACTTCTTCATTATCCCTTTGTTCACACAATTTGAGGATACCTTTTAAAGAATATGAAAATATTTAATAGATTCATTAACATCGAAAGTATTAAGTATTATATGGAGGATTAGTCCTGCCATTAATTGTTAAAATTTATGGCTTGAAAGGTATAATAGAATTTTTAAAAATAAATCTCAAAATCATGTCCAACTTTGGAACAATATTTGTAGAATGTTACAAATATGGTGCTCATCATGGAAAATCTCCAGACTTGGTTACAAAATTTAAACATACATGGAAGATTCATCTACAAGAATGACATTAAAATAAAGTATTTGCTTCAATCTAGGATGGGACATCCTTTCAACCTAGGAGAATATTTTATTAAGGTGACTACAAAATATTTTACACCTAGAAAGAAAAAATATTATTTAATCTCACCCCTAAAGGTAATGAGATTCATATTCTTGACAAGCTCACAAATATTGCTATGGAAGAGGGTTCTTGGAATTTGGTAGGCAAATTCCAAAGAAGCAGACTCGATCTAGATTCCATTATACGCTGGGCTTTAGAAAAATGGAAGCCATTGGGATCCTTTGAGATAGTGGTTGTACCAAAATGTTTTTTCATCATTAAGTTGAACTACAAAGAGGACTCGAAATGAATCTTGGGCAAGGGCACCTAGTTCTATAGGAAAAGAGGCTTATTTATTCACAAATGGGGTCACGATTTCAACCTAGACATCCAAAAGGTGAATCTGGTTCCTCATTGGGTGAGGATTCTAGGTCTTCCCTTCCACCATTGGTAGGAAGACATCTTGAGAGGGATAGCTAAAAGTATTGGTGAACTCATTTAAATCGACCCAACGACTAGAGTAAAATCCAATATGGTCTTCGCAAGGTTGTGTGTTATAGTGGATCTAGAGGCTAATATTCCTTCTTATATTAAGCTTATTTTGAAGTTAGACACGTGGACTCAACCTATTGAATATGAAAATAGATCCATCCAATGTTTCGATTGTGGTAAACCTGGCCATTTATCTTCATAGTGATTTAAGATCCTTAACAAGAGGGATTAAGTTTGGCAAAAGAAAGTTGTTGAAGTCCAACCTAAGTGGACTGAGCCTAAAGGTTTGTGCCTTAAGGAGGTGGTACATGACTCAAAACCTAGATTCAGATGATGTCTGGTAAAGAAGTGGTGTGTAAAATTCCAAATACTAAAATTCATTCGCTAAAGGACATAGAAACAACAGGTCCAACCCAAGCCTTCCTTAAGGGAGATTATGGTAATGGGTGGAAGATCTTCTCAGAATTTGGAGGTCAATGAACATCTTCAAGTTAGCTTTTCTAGACCCATTTTAGGACCTTTTGGTCTAGCTATTATTTAAAAAAAATTGTATGACTACTTGGACTGTGACTATGGCTTGCCAGAAGATGTAACCTTGGAAGAAAAAATTACTCAACCTATTTTTTCGGTTGAGGAATTAGCCTAGTCTCTAACTCTTGGGTCCCCTCCAAAGACTAGAAGTAAAAAATGGATTGATGTTGGAATGGAGTGCAAGGTGGGTTGACCTTCCAACAAAGGATTCCAGTCCAAAGAGATAGAGACAGATGTGGCATATGGATCTCAGACCCTATTAAAATTATATAATATCAAATAAATAGGGGGAAAACAACTCAGGATTGAAACATTTTTTCATAACTCCGAGGACAATAGGGGTAATTTTTTTCACAAAATCCATAAATGAGGTTCCTATAATGGAATATTAGAGGTCTTAATGGGACCTCAACACAAAGGGTTTTATATTCTTTGAGAAAGGAGGTTTGTCTAGATATAATTCTTCTGCAAGATATAAATATGGATAGAAGCAAGGTAGATGAGGTAAGCAAGGTGGTTTGGAAGGAGGCTGACTATGTGGCCAATTCGACACAAGGAACCTCGAGGGGTATCCTATGTCTATGGAGCCCCAATAAAGTCACTATATTAGAAATTTTGGTAATAGAATGAACTATTAACATGTTGTTTTGTTGCAAGCCTTCATTTCAAAAATTGATTTTGACCAGTATTTATGCCCCTAACTCTAGAAAAAACAAAAATAATCTTTGGTCCATGCTTAGTTCAATAAGATAAGATTTAAAGAACAAGACTTGAACTCTAGTAGGAGACTTCAACTCTTCATTGTACCCATCAGACAAGAAGGGGGGATACAACAATCTTGAGAAGTATGGAAGAATTTGCTACTTTTATCAATAATTAGGAGCTCATGGACTTAGAATTGAAAGGTTCCAAATATACATGGAGTAATAGACACCTGGAGGCCCATTACATATAAATTAAATTGTATAGATTTTTTATTTCCAAAGAGGCCATTCCTCTATTTGGGGACTCTTCTCTCAACTCCTTTCCCAATATTGCATTCGATCATAACCCCCTTCTCTTTGATAATGATTCTAATACTCCTTTCTTCCTAAGACCCTTCAAATTTGAAGCCATGTGGCTCTCTCATATAAAGCTAGAGGTAAGTATTAGGAAATGGTGGAACACCATATTATCTAGCCCACATATTAATTAGGTGGTTGCTAAGTTGATACTAATAAAAAAATCTAAAATATTGAAACAAATCGATCTTTAGGGACTTCCAGATTAAGAAAAAGGATATCAAATCCTAGTTACAAGCTATTCAATATTCATTGGAAGTGGATGTCCTCTCATAGAATAATATATTAGAGGAGAGAAGAATCTTGGCTGAGCTTCATAATTTCCTGAGTAGTGAGGAGGTTTTTTGATGATAAAAGTCTATAGCTCTTTGGCTCAAATATGAAGATAGAAATACAAAATTTTTCATTCCTCAAATCTTCTCCATAGAAGCTATAACCAAATCAAGGAGATTTATAAAGCAGATAATTCTAAAATAAGTGATATCCTAGGAAATTAGGGTGGAGGGTTGTCTCCTTCCAATCTCTCCTTTATGAGACGAGTGCAAGAAGTGCTTTTACGAAAGAAAAACTCCTTCAGAATATTCCTCACCTAGTGATGGACGAAATAAATTATAATCTCAACAGTCTACTTAATGATGATGAAAGTAAGAAATAATTATTTTTCCATAAAAGTATTGAAGACCCCTGGTGTAGATGGTTTTCCCCTAGTCTTTTTCCAAAAGTTCTAGCATATCTTTGGCAGGGAGATCAATGAAACTTTGAGTGAAGTTCAATCCACTGAAGTTTTCCCTAGGGCTTAATCTGCCACTTTCTTGGATCTAATTCCAAAATCAACAGGTTCCATTGATTTCAAATACTTCCACCCCATTAGCCTTCACAATACTATATTCAAAAATTTCATTAAGACTTTGGGTAACAGGGTTAAACCTCTCTTGTCTTGTCTAATTTATCCTACTCAAAGTGGCTTCATTTCGGGTTGTCAGATCCTAGATAGAGTTATTTCAGTTCATGAACTCATACATTCAGTGGACAAAAATGGTTGAGCAAGAGTTTTTCTAAAATTGGATATGAAAAAGGCCTATGATAGGGTCTCATAGGAATTTTTCCTTAAGGTCCTCTAAAATTTTGGCTCTGATAGGATATCGATATTTATTATCAAAATCTGCATTTTGTCAGCTAGATTTTTAGTGCTTGTCAATGGCTCCCCTACTAGATACTTTTATAGTTGTCACGGTATTCATCAAGGATACATGCTCTCCCCTTATCTATTTATTCTCAAAGTAGAAGCATTAGGTAGGTCCCTTA
The DNA here is from genome assembly GCA_028583015.1 of Wollemia nobilis. Classification (NCBI taxonomy): domain Eukaryota; kingdom Viridiplantae; phylum Streptophyta; class Pinopsida; order Araucariales; family Araucariaceae; genus Wollemia; species Wollemia nobilis. The sequence continues at coordinate 2,047,178 of JAQPPZ010017247.1, forward strand.
AGGCATCCTCTATGGTTGGTATCAAATCAACCTTGAGCATGGAACCAATATTCCATCATCAATTCACAAATGATACTCTTATCTCATTCCTTACCTCAATTCCTTAGGCTCGGACAATCAAATAAATCCTCATTTGGTATGAAGAGGTAGTGGGGCAGAAGGTTAACTTTCTAAAGAGTAAAATCTTCTTCTTGAATTCCTTGATTCTTAGGCAAAGAAGAATAGTGATAGAGTTGGGTTGTGAGATAGCAGAGTTTCCATCGACTTACCTTGGGCTTCCTCTTTTTGGACTTATTTTTTTAAAGGGAGATGCAAGGAATATTTATGGGAGTCAATGGTGGAAAGGGTATAGTGCAAAATTACCAGCTTAAAAGGATCTCTATTAAGCTAGGTAGGTAAGTCTATTTTGGTAAAATTATAATATCCCATTTTGAAGACTATGCGAACCCCATGTATTGTAATGTTTTATTTTGTCATTTGTGGATAGGGAAGTGGGTCGTACCCTTTTTTCTAGTCTAATAGGTGTTTTACGTAATAAAAATTAAGTTTTGGGGATTAATGTTGATGTAACCCTCAATGAATAATTAGAAGCCTTTAGTGGGGCAACTAGGTATATAGGCTTGGAAAGTCACTTTTAGGGATTCATTATGTCATGTTCATCTTGTGAATTGTAAGAAAGAGGATTGAACCCTTCTTCACCTTCTGCAGCTTAGGTGGTGTGCCCTAAGTCTTCAAAAATAACAAATCTTGTAGATAAGGTGATGTGCCCTTGTTCTTGACTAGATATTGGGTGGATCTATCTCAGGATTCATAATTGTGTTGCATATTTTTGTGTGTTGAAGTCTTGGAGTGGGTCATCCAGCTTTGGGACCCTCATAGGAGGATTGCCCAGCTTTGGGGATTTTTATAGCCAATTTTTAGGGTTTATTTGTATTGTTGGATAGTTGTTTGGCCTGTTTGCACTTTCAAAAAATTAATAAAAAATTTGTATGGTTGGAACATCCAATTTTAGGATTTCTGGAGTAGTTTATGAGTAGTAATTGCAGATCTGATATATTTTGTAGAAATCTGATTTTTATTTGTTTAAACCCTAGTTTGTTGAGTTAGGGTTATTACAATGGTATCAGAGCTAGTTTCCTGCTAGCCTATGAGAGCTCTTTATGCAGCCAAATAGGTACTATCTAAGGAGAAATAAGTCAAACCCTAAGCTCAACCAGGGGAAAAAATTCTAGAACCATAAGTTAAAAATAGGGAGCTGGTAGAGATGGTAGATGAGTAAAGGGAGCTAGTGGAGATGGTAGATGAGAAAATGGATCAAGGTGGAGTTCAGCCACCATCAAACTAGGGAGCAAATCCTAACCCTCAGCCACCACTAGATCAGGGAGAGCCATCAAATAGGGCGACCAGTCAGTATCGAGGGAGTGAGAGGCCTGTGAGATACACTCATTCTCCTTTACCTAGGACAACAAAACCCATGTTTTTATCCAGGAAAGAACCTGATGTATACCAAGAGACTGATGAACTGAATGCCCTATTTAAAGAATATTAGTGTAGGGTTGAAGAATTCAAAAATGCAATCACTTTCCAGAGTTACCTACATATTGTGGTAAAGAAGATTGGGAGAGATAGAAAGTATGGAGAAAGAAAGAAATTGTAGCAAAAAATAAAAGTACCAATGTTTAATGGAGATGATAGCATGTCTGCTAGGGCATGGCCACAAAAATTACAGACTTACTTTACTCTCATCCCTATGGATGAAGAGAATGTAGTACAATTTTTTGCCCTACATCTTGAAGGGTTGCATACGATTGGTGTTATCATGGTCTCATGGTAACATTATCTCTATCTAAATATATTACCTTATCTCTCCAAACAAAGAATATTAAAAAAATTTAAATAACTCCACCTTATTTCTCCCTTTAATAAAATATTTTAAAAACTTTATAAATATTAGACCTAATTCAAGTTTAATTAACTTTATCACCTCTTTCCAACATCCAAGCAAATGGTTGTAACATGCTTCATACATGGCACTTGTTGGAAAGAATCCTGTTGACCGCTTCTTGTCAACTAAACACCACACATCATTGACCATTACAAGGATGAGATTTCAAATATTTCTATGGAGATTCACAGGCTTGCATATTTAGACACTTGTATAACCTTTTGTTTCTTCTTAGGTGATCGTTACAATGCCAACGGTTACTTCGGCGTTACTCCCTGCTAAAGAAGACCACACTTTAGGTTCATCGAGGTAAAAAACACTATAACACTAGATGGGGCTACAAAGAGGAAAGTAAGTGATCCAAGTCAAAAGGACTCATAGTCAAAGTACATCCAATCAAAATAAGAAAATGATGGGTCATCGAGGTATGATATCCCAATCTTGGTGAAGCCTTTGAGCCCATAGGCATAGGGTAGCACTTGGATGAAAGGTAAGCCACTAGCCCTTATCGGGCATTTGTAAAAAATAAAATCTCTTTAATAACACATCTATATAGGTTTTGCAAGACTAAACAAGCTCAAAATTATAGCAAGGGTCTTAAATCATTAATACATATAAAGGGTAACTCACACAAGGCATGACATGGACACAATCCATCTCGAGATTACCATATAAAACCATTTGATCAAGAAAAATATGACCACCATGATTGAGTGGAAAATGTAATGAAGAATGATGATATCCTCACTACCTAGGCATGTTGGAAGAAGTCCTTCCATACCACCAATATAGGAGAAGAAATCAATAGAATGACAAGTTAAAGGGGGTGAATCTCAATTACTTTCCAAGTGGAAGGGGCCTATAAAAGGAAGCACTCCTCACCTAATTTTCACATATTCTTGAATATATATACCCTCAATAACATATCCTTCCTACATTCACTAAAGTTACCAAAAAGCCTCAATATTTTCACTCTTAAGACTCTACACCCAATGGATAAGGCCTTCATTTTTGGATTTCTTGTCTCCTACTAGTCGGATATCTTTTGTGAGTTTCCAAAGCTATAGTAAAAAATCACTATACTAAATAAATATTGCTAAAACGAAAGTTTTGAGTAAGCCTCCACCCAAAGTTGATTGAAGAAGAACAAGATGAGGGGACCAAAGGTCCCATAATCTATTAAGAGGCCTATGCTAGAAGACCATCAAGAATACCATTAGGGAAGGGCCACCACTATAAGATAAAGGTAAATTTGAAGCTCCATGTGACAGGAAGCCAAGTTAACCAACCAAACCTAATAAATAACAATACAAGAGCCTTTTTGGTGGAATCTAAGTCGACCCCCATCATTTTTTGGAGTCTTGGACCCCTTTTTGTGAAAACTAAAAGGGTTATACCTTTGGAAAGATTTTAATCCAAATAGTGGATACAAAATATTCTTCTTCCCAAAGGAAATATGACATAGGACCGACTATAATCCATGTTTGTTTTGGTTTACCATAACTATTTGACTAGTCACAATTCCCTAATATAATCACTAAAAGACACCAACTAAAAACCCCAAGGAATAAAACCCAGTAGTCATGGAGGAAGTAGGGAGACTCAAGGTGACCATATAGGAAGTTGAAAAGGCAAGCTCCTTTTCATCCCTCAAGATGTGATTAATAGTTAATAGTCTATGGAGACCAAAGATTCTTGGAGATTTCAAGTTGTGAAGCCTCCATAGACTAATCAGGCTTTCTTGCCCATACAAGGGTCACCTTAAAGATCCATGGCAATGGATCAAATGGAATCCAAAGAAAAAAATATCAGAGGAGGAAGGTGAATTAGACACACCCATAATAGCAAAGTGTTTGGTATTCTTGGTCAACTTCGGGACACTAGAAAAGGAGAAATAGATAAGTCAATAATGAAGGGCATTCCTCTAAACCAAGAAATATACGAGAAGAGAAAAGTTGAGTCCCTAATAGCATGAAGAGTAGAGCTTCATCAAAAGGATCTAGTCAAGACATGGATAGTGCAAACCATTGACCACCATAAAATAACAAAATAAACCTACAGTGACTAAATATAAGAAGAATAGTGGAAGTCTAGTTTTAGTCATACCACCTCTAGCAATTGGACATGATGCCCTAGGTGATAGATGATAAATCGAAAGTATCGATGCAAAAGCTACCCTAAAGACAAAAAAAAATTTCAAGTATATTAATTGTGGGATATCATAGAAGTCTAACCATAATAGATCCCCAATTTGGCCAATTAGTGAAGTAGTAATAAAAGGCCCACATCCCATCAGATCAACCTACCAGAAGCATCTATGGCTAAAAATGCAAAGAACTCAAGAACATCCAAAATTGATGTCAAAAAGCCCAAGAAAAAAATTTGAAATTAAAATTTTGAATTCTTGCATAACATTTGGGGGGAAAGTTCTCCATATTCTCCTATACATATCTTCTTGTTCTCCATCATAAGGGATCAAAAACTTGTATTTGTGCCTAGTATTTGACCTTATGTATAGTTCTTACTTCACCTCTACTATCTATGATGGTTTGGATTGATCCTTGAGTCACTCTATCAATATGTTTCAAGCCTCTTCCTTAGGCATGAATGTAATATAGCTATGCAATATATAAGAAGTTATGACTATTCTCCCTCTATCTTGTTTCTTATGTGTGCATATCGACGGTGTTTCATATTTTGGAAGAACCATGTTCCTTGTACATTTGTCGATAATGACACATATTTTCATCACTCCAACTATCATATAGAATATATTTAGGATCTTGGCACCTTGCCTTCCTTAGAATAGGTTTTATTTTCAATTTATTTCATTTTAAAATTTTGCTTTTCTCCTATCCCTTTTCCCTAGAAGAGCCAAATAGCCTAAGAGTAGTTTAGGAGCTTGAACATCATGATCAAATATAAATAAGGAGTCATACTTGATAATAATACTAGATGTTGTCCTTTGGAGTCACATCCCATGATCCCTAGACTTCCCAATTGTGTGCTCCACATGAGGCATGAGCACTGAATGCACCCAAAAACTACAATAGGTGGGCATTGTTCCTAGAGCATGAGAGAAAAATAACCCCTAATAGTTTTGGTCACCAAAAAATACAATATTCTAAAACTCAATATCATTCTTATCATATTTTTCTGTAGTAGTCTTCGTAATACCAAAACTCCACCTCTACTATCTACACACTACATCTTAGTAGAGTAGTATTTACAAAAATTCATGCTATTATAGTCTGCTTTATCATATTTAGATTGCTATTTTCCTTCATAAAGCATAATTGCACCCACAAGAATTATAATAAAAATTTTACATGAGAAATATTAATGTTGTAAAATATAGCAAATAATACCAATGGCAAACGTTAAAGTAAATCTTAATCATTATTTGATATAGGTAGTCAACATTTTATTATTAGCCTAAACTTACTACTTCCTCTAACCATGAAAAAGAGAATTTAACTTCATGATCCTCTATTAAATCTCCTCCATCGTCTAGCCTATATACAAATGTGTTACCTTCTCTTAATGTATGTGTAAACCTAATTTTCTTCAAACTCTATAGCAAGCTCTTTTATTTCCTCCATGATTTTTTTATGTTCCATGGAGCCATTGCTTTCCTCAAAATTGTATTTATTACTATTAATGAATCACATTCTATCCATTCTCTATTACATTTCATTTGTCTACATATTGTTAATGCTTCCAAAGCTTCCCAAGATTAAGCTTCATTATTTGTCGTAAATCCACTATTGAAAGTGTAAAGTAACAAAATCTCACCCCTATTCTTTCTAATTATTCCTCCTCCTATTTCTGGTCTTGGATTTCATTTAGATGATCCATTAAAATTTAGTTTGACCAACTCCACTTCTAGTGGTTTCCACTTTATATTCTTTGACTTCATTTTGTTTCTCTTGTACCCAACATCATAATTCCATTTGATTAATTGAATCCATCTATCATAGGGTTGGTTTAGACTCCTCTATGGCTAATTTTTTTTTTCTTTCCATTACATATAAATTGATTTCCTTACCTTTAAATATTCTTCTCTTCTTTTGTAGCCATATAGTCGAACATATTATATCATTTGATATATCCTACATAGCTTTTAACTCCTCACTTTTCAAAGTGTTATGCATTGCTTTAACCATTCTTCAATTTTGACTTTTGTCATCATGCATTTACCAAACATATTAATAATCCATTGCCATAGTTTCTAAAATATTGAATAGTGTCCCAAAAGATGGTCTATACTCTCCTCCTTTTATATAGAACACATTGTGAGGGGCCATGAAAACCCCTTTTCATTTGGTTATCCTAGGATAAAATTTTCCTATGACCTACTAGCCATACAAACATTTTGACTTTTGGAATGCTTAGGCTATCCCAAATATCTCTCCATGTTCTTGTGGTATTCCTATTTTTTGATGCTTTACATTATATATGATTCTTGTTATGTATTCTCCTAAGGTATTCAACTCCTAAATTAGCTTATCCTTGGATCCCCTTGGAATAGTCACTATTGTTATATTTTTTCTCAACTACCTCCGAGAAACAATTTCTAGTATACTTGTAAAAAAATATGCTTTCCATTTGTATCTTCCTTCCTAATATTTGTACATAATTTTTGAAACCCTATTACCATATTTATCTTGAAGTAATCTTATCCATGGTTTCAAAATTAGATCTTAGATTAAGTGTTTTTTATCACACCAAGTATCCATCCACATAGAATTTTTTTTTCCAATTACCACCACCCATATTAGACCTTTATTCACTAGATTCATTGATTTTTTAAAATTATTCCATAGTGCAAAACTATTTCATAGTGAGAATACAGTAAAAATTAAGCTTGGGTCATTGGGATCAATGTACTTAGAATAATTTTTGACCATTATATTTGACTCTCTTTCTACTATCTCCAAATAAAATTTTCCTTTAGACCTAAGTTCACATCCATAAGAACTCTTAAATTAAGACCTCCCCTAGTATTATTATCACACACCTTGCTCCATTTCTAATGAGGAATAATGTTCTAGACCTAGGCAATAATAATTAGGCTTTAGTTGATTATTCAACTAAAGCCTAATTATTATTGCCTAGGTCTAGAACATTATTCCTCATCATTCGTCCCAACAAAAGAAGCATTGGACTCCAATGCTTTTAACAAAGAGGGAAAATCTCGGGACAAAATGTGAGCAGAAATCCAACGAGCCTGATGTGGAAATTGGCCTCGGCGGGCCACAATATATGAAGTAGAAACACCTTGGCGTGTTTGTCGGGTCTTCATATCAAAGATTGTATCGGCGTCAAGCGGAAGCTGAGCATCAAGAACCACATCAACTGGATGAAGGATGGCTGGAACTGTCTCCAAGGTGGAATCATAGTATGGTTTGAGAAGATCAACATTGACAACATCGTGAATGCCAAGATGAGCTGGAAGGTCCAAGCAAAAGGCATTCTCAGAGATTTCTTTGAAGAATAGTATAGGGCCCATAACGAAGAGGCTTGATTTTGCTATGTGCCTTATCTGCAAATTGTCGTTTTTCAAGATGAAACCATACTTTGTCACCAACCTGAAAGGAATGAGGTGTGCGGTGCTTGTCCATCTGTTTCTTCTGCTTTTGTTGAGTCTTCTGAAGAATTTGAACCACTTTGGCTTGAAGACTCTGCAAATGCTGCACAAAAGAGTTGGCCTTGTCTTGTTCCTTTTGAATGTGTATTGTGGCTAAAGAAGGCAAAGACAAAGGTAACTCATAAGGAGTAAGTGGTTGAAAACCAAAACACACTTCAAATGGAGAGTGCCCTATAGAACTGTGGACAACCCTGTTGTAGGCGTGTTCAATGTGAGTGATGCTTAAGTCCCACTTGGCTGGAGTGGAATGATGGTAAATCCTCAAACTCTGCATGAGAGTACGATTAACTACCTCTATCTGCCCATCGGATTGTGGATGATAAGCAGTAGAGAAGTTAAGAGATACTCCCAAAATCTTCCAAAGGGATCGCCAAAAGTGTCCCACAAAATGTGAGTCACGATCAGAGACAATGCTGGTTGGAAGACCAAAAGAACGCCATACCACCTCAAAGAAGAGTTGGGCAAGATCCTATGCAGTACTTGTCTTGCGACAAGGAATGAATTTGGCCATTTTGCTGAATCTGTCCACCACAAAAAAGACACAATCATGCTTGCGGACTGTCATTGGAAAACCGCTCAAGAGATCCATGGAAATGCTTTCCCACGGACGAGAAGGAATGGGCAAAGGCATGCTCATTCCCAATGTCCTATTGGCTGATTTGGAGCGATTACATATTGCACATTGTCGCAAGAAGCGAAGAACATCTCTTTGCATGTGTGGCCAAAAGAAGAACCTCTGAAGATGATGTAGAGTTTTCTGCCTACCAAAATGTCCCCCATAGAGTGTGGAATGAGCCTCCTTCGGAAGAGACTCCCTATTCCCATGAGGAACACAAAGTTTGTCCAATTTGTACAACAGTCCATCCTTAATATGAAAGTCTTGAAGAGCTCTCAAATTTGAAGAAGAAGGATTGGAAAGCTGGTGGAAAACTTTGCCAAAATTTGGATCCATAGGATACTGTGTAGGCCAAGTTTGGAAGCCAAGATGAGAAGTAGTGACAATTGTCAAAACAAGAGTAGAAGGAGGACGACTCAAACAATCAGCCACTACATTATTTCATCCTTTCTTGTACTTGATTACCAAATGGAATTGTTGCAAGTACGATGCCCATTTCATGTGCCTAGCTTCTTCAATTTTTGTTTGAGATTGAAGAAACTTAAGGGGCATGTGATCTATATGAACAATTGTTTCTTTTCCCAAGAGATAATGCCTCCAATACTTGATTGCTTGAACCAAAGCATAGAACTCCTTATCATATGTAGAATAGTTCTTCTTGGCCTCTAAAAATGTTTCTGAATGATAGGCCACTGGATGGCCATTCTGCATGAGCATAGCTCCAAGTGCAACTTGCGAAGCATCAGTTTCTATCTCAAATGGTTGAGACAAATCAGGAAGAACAAGAACTGGTGCAGTACTCAATTTATGTTTCAATGTGTCAAAGGCTTTTTGTTGATCCTTTGTCCACTAAAACTGAACTTTGATCTTTGTCAAATAGTGTAAAGGTGCAGCAATAGAAGAATATCCTCCAATGAACTTGCGATAGAAATTAGCAAGTCCAAGAAAACTCCTTAACTCCGTGACTGAAGTAGGAGTTGGCCAAGAGAGGATAACTTCAACTTTGTAAGGATCTACTTGTACACCTTTTTCACTAATTACAAATCCAAGATAGGCAATGAATGTTTTCCCAAAGGAACACTTAGGAAAATTTGCATACAATTGGTTCTTTCGAAGAGTTTGAAGAACCGTTTTCAAGTGTTCCAAATGATTCTCCCAAGTAGAAGAATATATAAGAATGTCATCCAAATAGATGATTAAAAATTGATCCAAACAATCTCTGAATACTTCATTCATCAGCCGCATGAATGTAGCTAGAGCATTTGTAAGGCCAAAGGGCATGACAAGCCACTCAAAGAGCCCCATTTTGGTATTAAATGCTGTTTTCCAAGTGTCTTCTGCTTGAATTCTCACCTGATGATACCCACTTTTGAGATCAATTTTGGAGAAGAATTTTGCACCTTGCAATTGGTCCAAAAGATCATCAATGCGAGGAAGTGGATAACGATTCTTGATTGTAATCTTATTGAGTGCCTTGAAATCAATGCATAGTCTCCATGTGCCATCCTTCTTCAACACAAGCAAGATAGGAGAAGCACAAGGGGAAGTACTTGGGTTTGATGAACCCTTTAGTCAACAATACTTGAATTTGCTTTTTAATTTCTTCCATTTGCACTATTGATTGTCTATACATTGAAGAATTAGGAAGAGATGATGCGGGAACAATCTCAATACTATGATTAATCTGTCTTTCAGGAGGAAGACTTGTGGGTTCTTGAAAAACATCAAAAAATTATTGAAGTATTGAATGAACTGAAGAACTCCTATTATTAGTGTGCTTAGGTGCTTGCTTTTCTTCTTGAATTGGTTTGATGAAGATGAGTGCTAATTCCTTTGCTTGATTTATAGCTTTGCGTGCTTGTCTACAACTCAACATCAAATTATGTGGTGTTTGTTGTGTACTTATGATTATGAATGCTTTATTATCTTTGTGCAAAGTGTATGTATTTTTGTACCCATCATGTATAGACCTCCTATCGTATTGATAGGGTCTTCCAAGCAACAAACCACAACAATCCATTAGAGTTACATCACACACAATCGAGTCCACAAAAGAAGGACTGAAAGCAAAATTCACAGTGCAAGTGTGTGTGATGTCGGATGTAATCCCATTGTCCTTCCATCCCAAAGGATAAGGATGAGGATGGGGATTCATTGGTAACTTCAGTTTGTCAACAACGAACCTCACAATTAGATTTTTCTGCAAGCTGCTATCGATTATACAATCAACCATAAAGGTGTCACTGAGATGGACCGTAGTCACAAACAAATTTTCATGATCACCTTGTGAAGTATTCATAAGGGTCAATTTGTTTAACCCTGCCAATTCCTTATAAGGCTTACGTTCCCCGTAGCCTCAATGGGACTTTCTTGTGAGTCCTCATTGGAAGGCTTTACAACTAGGGATTTTTTCTTCATATTTTGCAACTTAAAACACCTCTTTTGAGTATGTCCTGGATTTTTACAATAATTACAAATCAAAGGTGATTTAGAAGAAGAATATTTTTGTGAAGAAGAAGGGGAAGATGAAGAAGAGGGAGAAGGAGAAGAAGAAGAAGATTTAACTCCCTTGGAAGGTTGTGGAGAAGCCTTCTGATTTCCTATCGACGTAGAAGAGCGAGTCCCACGTGATTGCTCCCTCATTTCCTCCTCAACAAGAAGGGCTTGATTGAAAGCCATGTCAATGTTAACAATCAACTTGTATTTCATATTCCTGTAAATGGGCTCCTGCAAACCACTTTTGAATTTGTTAACAAGTTGTGCTGCATTATCCTGTATAGAATTCAAAATTCGCAACTTGCTAAATTGAAAAATATAATCAGAAATAGTCATATTTGAGGTTTGTCGAAGACGAAGCCACTTGATCTCAAGGTCAGTGGCATAGTTTGAAGGATAAAAATTATTCTTCAATACTCTTTGCAATTCATCCCACGTGTCAATGGGATTTTGGGTCCGTTGTCGATCAGTGACAAGGACCTTAGCAATGCCAGAAAGTTTCAACTTGGCAAAGTTAACCTCCTGATCCTTTGCGAGCTTGATATACTGAAACCAACTGTCCATGTCCAAAATCCAACTGTTGAGGACTTCGGGATCTCGCGAACCAATGTAAACCGAAACCTCACACTGTTGTTGCACTTCATTAGACGTAACCTTATCAGCCAACACGCTGACAAGTTGGGTTACTTGAGCCAACTTATCGGCTAATTCGGAAGCCATTTGACCCCGAGTGATCGCCAGCAAGAATTGTCACAAAAAGACAAATTACAAAATGTGCAAAATAAAAATTGCCCAAATTAATTTGCAAATATTGCAAATATACAAGGGAAGGGCAAATACAATATAAATTTGCACAATGCTTTTAAAACACAAAATCAAATTGTGTCTTGGTGGACAAAGGTGGATTATAGAAAATAGCCTAAAAGAAAATTATCATCAATAATATTGATTTAAAATTAAAGGACTCACTGACTGAGGGATGGCCTAAAAAAAAGTATCATAAATAAATTGGAGATGAGATTCAAAGGGAGTATTTTTTACAACCTATATTCCTATGATTCCTTCCATTTTGCCTTTGAGAAATCTCCCCCTAATGCCTTCACAAGAATAATAAATAAGGAGATAATGGATCACCTTGGTAGAGTTTATGAGATGACTTAAAAGTAACCAATAGGAGAACTATTGATCAAAATAGAACATTTTGTAGTGCTATAACAACATTTTATTCATTCTCACCAACCTTAGTCAAAACCAAATTTTTTTAGAATATCATGTAGAATACTCCAAAAAACACTATCATATGCTTTGTTCATATCTAATTTCATAAGCATGCCTAGATTTTTCATGAAATGAAGATAATATATGCTCTCTTGTGGAATGATTACACTAATAAGAATTTTTTTACAATGAAAAACCACCATGTTCCTCCGAGATAACACAATCTAGAATGTTTTTCAACCTGTTTTCTATATATTTTTAAATTATCTTATAAATCATATTACAAAAAATTATTGGATAAAAGGTATCCAAATATTTTGTCTTGCCTTTCTTGGGAACCAATGCAATAAAAGTGGTATTAATATCACTTATTATACCCTTCCTTTTATGGGCCTCTTAAACCACAACCAACATATCACTCTTTAATAAATTCTAAAATTTCTAAAAGAAAGCTACAAGAAATCCATCAAGGCTAGGTGTCATGTTAGAATGGTGTAGAGGGGGAAAACTACCCTACCGCGTACAATTCCCAAAAAGGCTGGATCTCCAAATATAGAAAGCCTTATGGGTGAACCTCAGGAGTATGTTGTTCTCTACACTTGATGCTAGGGGGATGGGTTCACCAAGAACGGTTTAAGGTCTCGCTCCAAGTCCTCAAGATTTCAGGATAGTTTGATGTATTTAGTTTCAAGCAATCACCTAAGTTCGGTCTTTCTTGATCTATGCTACGAAATATAAAGGACAATATAGAAAATAGAATGAAATAATACAAGAGCTAGCCTAATACGATTTTTCCTTTGAATGCTTGCTAATATAGGGCTTTTAAAAAGAAAATCTTTAAAGCAAGGGTACAAGGTAAATGCACAATATTAACCCTAGATGCACACTATATGCTTTTAACTTTTCAAATTCCTATAATGAATATCAAATCATATTTATAATCAATAGGACAAATTGAACACTTATCTTGACCGAAGATTGATCTAACCTTTTCTGCCTCTTGTCCAATGATATCAAAAATACCTGTCTCTGCAAGATAACTTATGAAACTATTGAAAATGGGATTAGCATTAGGGGGTCTGCTTAGGCCGCTATACAACAATGCTTGGAGGTGCACCAATCAAGCCCCCTAGGTCCTTTTAGATGATATTTGAAAACAAAAGTGAAAATTGACCTTTGGAGAATTAATCATAAAACAATAATGCAACAACAGAGAAACATAAAATAGATTATGCTACCATACCCTAGATGTGATCTAGAAAATACTCATGCAATCAAAATTTGACAAATACCCCCAGTTTAGTCCTGGGAAAAATCGCACCTTGCAGATAGCTAGAACGATAACGCTACAGGTGAAATCACACTCCATTAGAATGGGGTATGGTTTTGCTTTTGTGAGCGAAAATCCTAAATTAGGGTTAGCAAAGTTGCACCTCTTTGGGACAGGGTACAATTTCGCTTCAAACACACAAAAAATAAAAAATAGATGTAAAACATAGATAAATGCAAAAAAAAAAAGTATGTAAAACTTGATGGATGGCACATAAGTAGACAGAAGAGATCAAGGTATCCAAATGGGCACTCTCTTTCCTTCTGAACCACAACACAAATCCACCAAACCACACAACAATCCAAATCAATGTAGCAAAAGATCAAATCCAAAATTTGTACTCTGGGGTTAGCTTGTAGAAGAAATAGGAAGTAGAGCAAAAGTAAAAATACGAGCACAAGTCAATCATAAGAATTTCAAGCTTAATTGTGTATCCAAAATCATTCGTTATGAAAGAGTGAGATTAACCGCTTCTTTTATAGATGAAGATCAGGGCGAAGAGAGCAGGAAAGCAACACAGGTCGATGCAAAGCACGCTAAAAAAGGTTAAACTCAAGTTTTAATAATTAAAACCCTAAAATAACAAAATCATGTCCCGTGCCGACGGGGTGCGATATCACTTCTATGAAATCAATCCTCGTCGCAACTGGGTGCGATTTCGATAAAAAGACTAAATAAAGGCAAGGTAGGGGGAAAAGAAGCCTACCCTTGTCTAAGGCAAGGGTTAGGGACCTCTTAGGGGCTCTAAGGAAGATTTCCCACTGAAAGTAGGTCAATTTTCCGTGTCTATAGATGGAAAGACAAAATTGCTTCACATAGATCCTCCATTAATATCTTCTTCATAAAGCTTTCATTTTGTACATGTTTTGAAATGGGACAATATTACCTCAATACTTGTATATCTTCTTCATTGATAATAAATGACATTTACATTACCTTAATATTAATACTTGTATGTCTTCTTCATTGATAATTAATGACATTTATAGGTATTTCTAGGCCCTTTATAGGATAAGAATATATTAAATGAGAAGATATGCATGTTAGATGGATAATGATCATGCCTTTACAAATTTTCCCCTATAGGAATGGGCATGTTAGATACTTTCATGGGCCTATCAAATGCCCTTACAAAAGTTACATATTACATATTGAAAAGTAAATTCTAATTACATTTATGCACAATCCTAAGCTCATAACATTAAATATTGTATTATATACATATTGCTTTCCTTATCATTCCTACCAAAAACAAAAGAATTAGACTCCAATGCATAAAAAAGGAAGGAAGGTGGATAATAGGAACTTTGTCACTTCATTAGCCATAGAAAATCTTTACAAAACTAGAAATTTTGATTTCATTGGATCGATCATAAAAAATGATTTTTGACAAGTATTAATATACTTATACTCAAAAAAAGGATAGATGCCTTGATAAATTCTTGTCAAGTAACAAAAAGGTGGATTGATTCTCCCTCCAAGGAGAAATTGTTTGAGAATATTCTTTGAAATATTCTAGTGTTTTAAAATTTTACATGTTCATCTTCTTTTTCATAGACATCTAAAAAAAGGACAAAGCAAGTTATAAGGTATTGTTATGCCCTCCCCTAATTCATGTGGTATAAATGTGAGACAATGTGAATGATGAGTGATGTGATTCTAAGAACTAGGTGGGTGAAGTGTAACATATTAAATTTAATGATAGGCATCACACTTGCTTGGACTTCATTTATTTATGACCTATCGACACGATGATATGTTGTGTAGCTTTGAATATCCTATGGGCCACATGGAGCTCCCCTAGCCTTCTATTGTGGCTTTCGTGTCTTCATTTTATAAATGCTATTAGAATAATCCAATTACTATCGAAATAAGCCAAGTAGAGGGGGCAATCACTAATCCTACATTTGCATTTGATATAAGAAACTAGATTCCATAAATGTCACCACTAAAAGAAATTTGGTGGCCATTAATAATGTAGACAACAAGAAAGTGTAGGGGGTGAGGTGTGCTAGAAATACATACAAGGATTATGGGGTGAGGAAATCTAGTCACAATAGGTGTTAGGGGGTTTGAGAAAGCTACACACAAAGGGTAGGGGAATGTCTGGGATGATCATGTGAAGGTTAAGCAAAGGAAGAATAATTATGCAAGTGACCATGGAGATGGACACGAAGGTGGCCATGGTAGTGGACATGTGGGGGTGGCATGTAGGTTGCATAGGGGTGGCACGCAAGTGGAAATAAGGCATGTTGATCTAACATGACACACAAGGGCCTAGGGCGATGATGATGCACAATGGTGGCACTTAGGATGGTGAGTAGACATAGTAGCAAGGGGAATGCATGCATACATAGCAACAAGGTGGTGGAAGTTTGACATTTCTGTGCAACATGTGAAAATCCATGACGCTTTTGGGTGTCAGCTTTGAGGGGTAACTCAAGGCATCATTGAAAACCATTAACAAGTTTATTAGTCAAATCATTTTTTCCATACACATTAATATTAAAAATGGTTGAGGCAATGCACAATAGTGCCATGATATGTTTATCATACTGTAGAGTACCTAGGAGGTTTATAGTTGATGCTTAGTTTCAGTCTAGCGAGATAGGACACATCCTCCATCATGCTCTACTAGTTCTTTTGGCTACTACACCACCACAAGGGAATGGAGCATAAGTGTGAGGCCATTGAAATACATGTTTAGATTGGTAATGACCCTGTTAAATAAGGTCAAGTAAATGGTATAACACAACATTGCTAGAGACACCATGTTGTGGCAAATGGATCACATGTTGTGGAGCTCATCCAATGTGTTGTCGAAGAGCTTCATACAATCATGTAGGGAAATATTCTATCAAAAGTCGAGGCTATGATAATAGAGGCTCCAGGAATGGGTGGTAAAAGAAGAATGATAGATCCATTGGCACTTCTTCATCAATGTTAAAGGTGGCAATGCCATAATAACAAAGGTGAACAAATCTGATAAGAGAGATTGGAAAGCCACCAGGGAGGGTGCTTGCAAAAATGTGTAGAGGCAGGTAGGGACGGGACTACCTGCCATGACCAGTAGGTGGAAGAGTTGTGTGGATGGCCACCTTATTCAGAGGCACTAATGGTGCCTCATCCTCCAACTTGTAGTATAATTTGTCCATGTCATCAAGGGAGATCATGGTAGCCTTGACACCTTGATGAAATATAGGAAAGTCGACGTTGAAGACAGAGTCAATATTGACAAGGCTTGAGTTGTCATATATGATGGCTAGCTTGGGGTCTTCAACATTGAGATCTTCATATAGGTCCAGTTCTATGTTGTCCATGTTCGACACAATCAACATAATCTTGGTGCAAAACGTCTTAGCTTGTTGCACCAATTTTTTTTTTTGAGTAATAGAGATAGGTTTTTGAGGTGCTCTTGATCTAGCACCATGTTGCGATGAAGGCGACCAAATAGAGAGCAAGGCTCTCGATTTAGTACATGTAAGAGGTATAACAAACCCAATCTATAGACAGTTCGAGTGCTCTTATACCAAACTAATACGAGATAATATTGACTCAATACTTGTTTATCTTTTCATTGATAATCAATGATATTTATAGGTATTCTAGGCTATTTACAAGATAAAAACGTATTATATGGGTAGATAGGCATGTCAAATACGATAAGACCATGCCTTTAAAAGTTTATCCTTAGAGGAATGAGCTTGCTAGACACTTTTATGGGCCTATCAAATGCCCTTATAGAAGTTACATATTATATACTGAAAAGTAAAGTCTAATCACCTTTATTCAAAATATTAAGCTCATAACATTAAATAATTGTCCTTCATTTGATAGATAATTCTCCAACTTATACTATTTATTTAGATAATATTACATTGTACTATTATTAATATTTTTGAAAATAATATTAAATCATACAACTACTAATATCTCTTTAAATGTTGTTTTTAGTTAAGACAAAATTAAAGCGTTCAAGCTTGAAATTTATCTTTTTTATTTCTATGTGTGGTCCTAGATACACATATATTTTCTTTTAGTTCAAGTTATGAAGATGTAGAGTACTTCCGTTTATTGGATAATGAACATTCATACAATTTGGAAAGAGATTTTGTTCCTTCCTTTTCCACATACTTTTTGTTAGTCTAATATTTGTTGCAACTTAAATAGGCATTCACACAATTTAAAAAAAAAATCCTTTCTTTTTCATAGATTTTTTTGTTAGTCTAATATTTGTTGCAACTTAAATGAACATTTATATTATTTAAAAAGAGATTTCCTCCCTTTCTTTTCGAAAGATCTTTTGTTAGTCTAATGTTTGTTGCAACTTAAATAGGCATTTATACAATTTAAAAAAATATTTCCTTCCTTTCTTTTCCAAAGATCTTTTGTTAGTCTAATGTTTATTATAATTTAAATGGACATTTATACAATTTAAAAAGATATTTCCTTCCTTCCTCTTCCAAAGATCTTTTTGCTAGTTTAATGTTTATTAGAATTTAAATGGACATTTATACAATTTAAAAAGAGATTTCCTTCCTTCTTTTCCAATTTTTTTTAGATTAATTTAATGTTTGTTGCCATTTAAATAAACATTCACACAATTAAAAATAATAATTTTATTCCTTCCCTTTCCAAGGATCCTTTTGTTAGTCTAATGTTTCGTGCAACTTCTCTCAACCTCCTAGTAAGAAAGATATGATATTGAACAAGTTGCATTCACCATCCCATCTGCAAGCTAATTCTATTTTGATTTTTCTAATGTGGGTTGTCTGCTTGCCAGTTTTTTATTATATACCAGACTAGACTATTGAATGCTTTATAATTAAGGGTAAAACTTATACCTATAAAACAAGCAGACACCTCATACAAGGTGGAAGGAAAATAACAGCGAGGAGTGTTTGGTCGGCGACCTTTTGACGAAAGCATTAATCTTCTTATGTGAATGTGTATTAATTTTGTATTGATAAGTTTAGCTCTCAATTAATTTTCTATTAATAAACTTAACTCTCAACCTTCAAAAAAATCATGACTAAATAAGAAACTAATAAAATATTTAACACCTAACTGATCCAAAAAATTTCTCACAATAAACACCAAATTAGTCTATATCCTCTTCTTAACATACATAAAAAAACGTCCCAAATTAGTCTACATCCTCTTCTTAACCTAATTTGATTATAAATTTAAGATCTTTTATAAAGACATCTAATGTTTAAATATTTACAATATTTGATAATCATAACATTATAATTAAGAATTGGTAGTTGTTTATTTTGTTAGACATTTATCAAAAAGAGTCTTCAGTTCAAGGTGTGCCAATTTGCAAAGGTAGAAGTCTGCCCCGAATACTTTAAGTGTGCGCAAGACTGACAATGATGATACAAATCCCAAGAAGCCCGATGATCTCCCCCTCACGACTGGTCAACAATAACGAGGTGGAATAGACTTGTTAGAAATAACCCCTGCAATTTGAACCCTAAGCTTAATAGTTACTAAAAATAATATGATAGGAACCAACTCCCCCCATGTAAAAACATTATAACTAAGAATAACGTGTTTCGTCCCCAAAGGTTAGGTGGATTAATAAGACTTTGGGCACTTACCAAGAGGAAATCTAGGTTCAAACTTTGTGGGCATGTACAATAAAGAGCAAAGGTAGTAGTCTGACTTGCGTCCGCTGGCTGTTCAAACCTTGGGAGCATGCCCAAAAAAGAGCAAAGGTAGTAATCTGACTTGAATCTGCTAAGTGTGTGTCAGTTTGACGACGATACCAACCCTGCCACGGGAAGTCTCCTCGCTTCAGGCTACGTGTTTACCGAGGAGAGGCAAGGGTTATAGAGGCAGCTTCAATGATTTACCTTGTGTTCAGAAGCAGAAACCTTAGAAAAAATATCTGTTCTAGTTTAAAAAATGTTCCTCATTCCCTTGATATTAAAAAAAAATTAATGTATTTTTCTTAAAGTATTCCGTCCTTAATTATAAGGATGAAAGGTCTTGAACAATATTTTAATAAAAAAAAACTTGCTCGAATTTAAGTTAACAAAGATCCAACCCCTTTCTTCGCGTGGGAATGTGCGTAAAAAAATCTTATTATCCATTTAACTTATAAAAAAATAAATTTTATTATCCATTTAACTTATAAAAAATTTAATATAAAAGATATTGTAAGTTTTTTTATTATCCATTTTAACTTATAAAAAAATTAGTATAAATATATAAATGATAAAAGAGGAAAAATATATTTAATTATTTTATTAATAAATTAAGTACAAAGAAGAATATTGAATTTAAACTTAAATCCAGGTGTTGTAGGTGAGTTGGAGAGGAGAGGGCAATCCTCCAAGGGAGGTCCTAGGTTCAAATCTCCACCCTATCAAAAAGCTGAATTGGGTATCCAAAATCCAATTGATAATGTTGGTGCGAGCAGGGTCGGGTGCGACTCCTGGGTGACTTTGACGGTGTAGAACCCCCTGTTCGTGGTCTCTCAGACCAAGGCGGCCCCGTAAGGGGTTTTTCGCTTAAAAAAAAAAAAAAAAATTAAACTTAAAATTTGATAAGAGATAATAGAAATTAATAAAATGGATGAGGATTATTATGCCTAAAGAAAATAATTATTTTTTTATTAACATAATTTTATTGTTATAATAAAAGAGAAGTTATATTGATTACAAAGATTTAGGGAGAAATAATTTAAGAAAGAAGATATAAATACTTAAATTTTATATTTTATAGTAAAATTATTTTTTCCTTGTGGTCGGAGTAAAATATTTCAATTTTAAATAGAAAAAATATTGAGGAAGAATAAGACATTATGAAGAAAACAATTAATTGTTTCAAAAGTATTATGTAACATAAGGTAAGTTTTTGTAAAATATTCCATTAATGATCAAACATGGACGAAGTGAAAGCTTGATAGAGAAGATATCTATGGAGGAGCTATATGAGGTATTATTCTCTTTCCATCCTAACAAAGGGCGTGGGCCTTGATGAATTTCTTGTAATTGTTTCAATTATTTTGGAATTAACTAAAGAGTGATATGTTAGTTTCGGTTAAAAAGGCATGAAAAAAGAAGTATATAATAAGTGAGATCAATGCCACTTTTATTATATCGGTTTCCAAGAAAGGTAAGATAAATTATTTGAATAACGTTTTTCCAATAAATTTTTGTAATATGATTTATAATATCATTTCAAAATATGACAAATAAGTTGAGAAACATTCTAGATTGTGTTATCTCAAAGGAACAAGGTGGTTTTGTATGTAGTAAAAAAATTCTTGATGGTGTAATCATTGCACATGAGGCCATAAATTCTCTTCATTCCGTGAAAAAATTGGGTATGCTTATGAAATTAGATATGAACATAGCATATGCTAAGGTCTGTTAGAGTCTTTTTTATGACATTCTCAAAAGGTTTGGTTTTGATCAAGGTTGATGTGGATGGATTAAATGTTATTATAGCATTCAAAATATTCTATCTTGATCAATGGATTTCCTATTGGTACTTTAAGTCATTTCATGGACTTTGCCAAGGTGATCTACTATCTCCTTATCTATTTATTACTCTTGCAAAGACATTAGGGATAGCTTTTTTAAAAATAAAAATGTAAGGAAAAATCAAAGGTATTTAGGTTGAAAAAAGGGTTCCTTCGAATATCATCTCCAATTTGTTGATGATGAATTTTCTTTTGGGTCATCCCTCAATTAGTGAGGTCATGGATTTTAAATCAATATTAATGTGTAGACACCCAAAACTGGTCATTAACAACATCACATTTGCCACCCCACACAAAATCCTGCAAAATAATATTATATGCCTAAGTTTATACTTAGGAATATAAAATCATGCACATTATCCTATTTTACAAATTTATTAAATCTAGAAAATTCGACTAGGATACCCTGCCTACCCACTAGACATGTGTCCTAGCCACCTCACTACCCCACCTTACCACATCTCATACACCTTTGTCCCCCTTGTCCCTTCACATGGGGTAGCCCTCCACATAACACTCCACTTGCAGCCACATCACCCCAATTAAGTGAGACACTCTAGGTGACTCACTCTAACTGCCCCCTCCATTTGGCAACCCATAATTGCCACTTGGTAAATCCTGACTTGTCACCTCTTATTTTCCTCCAAAATCCTAAAGAGCCTATAAAGGCACCTTCACCCCACAAAATTAGGGAGGCTGAACATTCATACCATCAGGCTATCTGAATAGGACCAAAGCTTTGCATGCATCCCGAGGAGGATCCAAATTCAGAGCTCGAAGGCCCTATTTGAACTAATCTACCATTCAGCCCAAACCGCACGCTCACGATTTCATAGTCAAAATCATACTTGCACGATTTAGGCATTGCTCGTGCGTAGTTTATTAGCCATCACCTTATGCCTACGATTTATTAGAGCTGAAGACAAAAACCAGATTCGATCAGTAAGAAGATCATATTTTGCATCAAGGCATTTAATCTATTTTCTTTGTTTTCGGCTTGTATGTTTTTCTTAGTTAGGGTTTTACAACAATATATTTTTATCTGGATTTGCAAGTGCTACTAACCCTCATCTGGTGTGCATGTGTTTAGGAAACAAGGTATTTTAGAGAAGCTGGCAAAGCTGGAGTGGTCCTCACATTGGATAATTGAAGCCGACTCACCCTTGGAGCTGTAGCAGAGGAATGAAGAGCACCCTATCTTGTTGAAGAGTTGGAAGAATTCCCCTCTTCTATAAAAGCATTATAACATTTATCAGAAGGAGAAAAACATTGTAACATTACCCCCAACACATTTGGGGCAATTCAAAATATTAATTGTAGCACTGTATCAAGTATTAATACAAAGGAACATTCTTTTTGGTAATCTTCTCTTTTTGTGATTGTCTTCTTTTTTGTGTTTAGTTCTTCTGTTACAATATGCTATGAGAAGGCTACTACATAGTTGGTTAATTCTATAAAATCCAATATTTTTTTATTAATATTGTTTTAGATTTACAACAAATTTATTGTGGATATTTTAGGGTTTAAAATTAAAAACAAATCTATCAACCTACTTGGGTATTCTTTTGCTTTATAAAGGAAATAAAAATAGAATGAAAGCTTTTTTAGTAGGTTGGAAAGGTAAGTTCTTAACCAAGGTGAGATGACTATAACTTGTGAAAACTACATTGTAATCCATCCCTATTTATATGATGTAACATTCAAGTTTGCTAGTAGGTATAACATCAAAATTTGATAAAATTCAAATAGATTTTTTTTGGAAAGGATATGAGAAAAAAAAAGGTTTTCTCCATGTAAGTGGGATAGGGTTTGAAAAGGAAAGAATATTAGTGGAGTAGGCTTGTAGAATTGTAGACTTATGATTTTGGCCTTAGGGGCAAAACTTGGGTGGATATTATTCAAATATCAAGGAAAGAAACATGCAAAAATGTTAATTCAAAATATATAGGTTCTCTTGTTTATGAAAATAACCCTACCAAAAGGATCGCCAATATGGAACTTCATATGAGATAGTTTGCATTTGATCAAGAAAAATATTAGATGGTCAGTCAATGAGGGGAATTATGCAAAAAATTGGTTTGATGCTTGGTTGAAGCCTTATCCTCTTATATTTGATTCAAATGATAACCATTGGCTTGAGCGTACCTATTTTGTAAAGGTAAAAATGTCAAAGGTTATATTAATATAAGCAACAACTCTAGATCATAGATATCTACTAGTAACCTAGTTGAAGGAGAGGAACTCTAGTAACCTAGTTGAAGGAGAGGAACTCAAACAAATTGCAAATGAACTTCAAAAGATGCTTCAATATTTTTATTTGTCTATTTTTACATGAAAGGACGAGTTGGCTTAGAATCTATCAAAATATGGTGGATACTCAATCAAGTTGGGATATATGAATTTAGAGCAATTGAAATTTCCTACTCCCAAATATTTTTCTTGGAAGTATGTTTGGTTACTAGAGGCTCTCCCTAAGTCCTTAACATTCCTTTGGTTAGTAGTTCAAAATAAGATTCTTACGGGAGATAGTCTACAAAGAAGAGGATATCATGGACCTTTTAGATTTTCCTTGTGTGAGAAGAATTTAGAAACATCAGACCATTTACTTCTTCATTGTCCCTTTTCTCACACCATTTTGGGATACCTTTTAAAGAATATGAAAATATATTGGATAGATCCATCAACATCAAAATTGATGAGATGCTGGATTAATTATTTCAAGACTAAAATATTAAGTATTCTATAAAGGATTAGTCCTACCATTATTTATTAAAATTTATGGATTGAAAGATGCAATAATTTTTTTTAATAAATCTCAAAATCATGCCCAAGTTTGGAATAATATTATTGCCTCTCTTGTAGAATGTTTACAAATATGGTGCTCATCATGGAAAGTCTTAAGTAAAAAAAAATAGGTGGTAACAACTTGGTTACAAGATTTGAACATACATGGAAGAGTCATCTATAACAATGGCATTAAAACAAAGGATTTGCTTCAATCTAGGATAAAATGGAAATATATAGAATTTGGATTTATCAAAATTAAATTTGATGGTGCTTATAAAGAAAACCCAAAAAAAGTCAATGGAGTGGTGTTTTTTAAAATAATAAAGGTAATTTTTGCTCAGTCATTAATAATTTTATGAAACTCCAACTCACAACTATGTAGAGGCTAGGGTACTTCTTACAAAGATTAAAATTGCAATTAAAAAAAGGATGGAAATTGTAGACACCAAAATCTAGCCACTTGCCATCCATCCGTATCCGCCAATCACCACCGTCCATTATTTATATATATACATGTGTATTTGTTAATATATATTTAAATATTAATATTATATATATATATATATATGTGTGTATTTATATGAATTAATCCTAGCCCTCCACCACGTTTTAATATTAGCCATCCATCCACCTTAATCCATGCCACTTACCTAGATTTAATCTCCACCCTTCCTCATGTTTTAATCTTGGCCACTCAAATTGTGTCATCGAAACCCTAACATGTCCAAGGGAAGATTATAAAAGAGGAGTCATTTTGATGACTCAGACCCCTAATAGCCTAGAAACCTTAGGCATCCTTAGGATATTTTTGCAGCATTCATTGAATTTTGTCGACATTCATTCGCAAAGAATTCTTAGAAGGTCACAAATCCTAGTCCCTTCATTTTCATCCTCACTCCCATCGCCACCGTTCACAACCCTCCACTTCTACCGTCGCCCTTCCCGCATGAATTAGACTTGGTTTTATGCCACTTCCATCAGTCCCTGAATGCACTCTAGAGCCAGTCAAGCACCCTCTAGAGCTAGTTGAGCACCCTCCATATCCAATCGAGCACCCTCCAGAGCCATCCGAGTGCCCTCCAAAGCCAACAGAGCACCTCTGGATGTTTCTAGTTATCCCTGAGTGCTCGCAGGTGTTTTTTGCACCAAATATGCAGCCCTATGACCCTCGAGCGTTGTTAGGGCATCTTTGCAACCATCATTGGCATCATTGACATAAATAAAAATAGGAAGTTAGCATTGTTGATAAGGTAATAATTCTATGCATTTATTTTTATATTCTTATGCTTCATTTACAGTTTTATTGTAGCATCTAGGGTCAGTGATTTTATTTAGAGGTTCTCACATAATGGATCCCTCGTAGGTGTTACTAATATTTGTTGTTGTTTGTTGTGTGCAGGTATAAGGATTATAATTTCTAGAAGTTGTTGAAGCTAGGGTGGCCCTATCTAGGATACACAAGCCCACCCACAACCTCATTGGGATCAAAGACAAGCCTGAAGACACCAACCATTCTTTTCAAATAGGGTTCTATAGAACCCTAGTATCTATAATTTTGTATCAACATAAGCATTGTAAAAAACCCACATTTGGGGCATATTGATTGTAACATTTGAGATATCTTGCATCAATAAAGAGTTTTATTTATTTTGTGCAATCATTATGTCTTATGGTGCTTATTGTTATTTATACTTTATATTGGTGTTGCTTGATTTCTGATTCACAAATGGTGATCATGGTGGTACCCACAAAGGGTTCTCTATGCTAATTTATTTTGGTACTATCTATTTTCTGTTTCTGTTCTGTAGGTTTTTAAAAATTTGATTGCACAATTTTCACAGAGCTAGGGTTTTTAGAAAGTTGCAAAAGTTGACCAAAAGTTGTGCGGATGCCCTGCAACACTCGAGGGATGCCCTAAAATATTTATAGAATGCCTTGCTGAGTTCCAATGTCTTTGGTATGTGTTTCACAGAGTGGGTAAGAGATACATAGGCTTCATAATAAGTCTACTTAAAAACCCTAAGACACTTCTATTGTTGTTTCTCTGCTTTTTACAGTAACATTGATAAAAAGAAAATCATTAATTCCTGTGAAAAGAAATTATATTTCATTTTCATTTTAGGCATTTAGAGTAGCCTTGCATCCACACATTCACCATAGTTCACATTTTAGATTTAAATTTCTTGTTTTTTGGTGTGTTTTATTCAATATTCTGCATATTGTTTTCATGTGAAGTGACAACTACATAAAATAGTTGCATAATAGGGTTAAGAATTTCTTTTTAATTTTTCTAAGTAGGAAAAATATCAGAATACATAAGTATACTTCCGCATTTGGTGATTCAAGGTAGAAGAATTAGGTGAATCCTCCACTGTTTAGAGTGGGTCTTAAGCGGTGTACCCTACATTCTTTTGAGGAACTTAGTATTTCTGTTTTTGGATTTCGATTTAGACTTGTAAAATATGTTATTTTTGACATTGTATATACACATTAGAAAACATGAAACTTTAAAATGAATCACATAATGCACATTTCACAATAAATAGTAATGAGTTGGATTTCATCATCAACCATTGCTTGAGATTTGGAGATGATGGGTTTCATCTCCATATGTCAATCTCCGCCCTTAGCAACCATAGATAAATATGAGCAAAATTTTTGGATTTCATCACCAGGAAGAATCTCATTTTCTAGTCAGCCATAGTTTTTACCCTGCATAATTCATATTAGAACATCCACAACACATAAAACTCATAAAAAAACAAAAAAATTAAAAGTGAGATAAAAAAAGTTAAGATAAATTTGTTGCAAAAACATAGGATTGAGTTGTTTACTTGATTTTGTGAAAGTTTTCATTTGCATTTCTTTCCTGCACATTGTACATTTGATTCATTAGCTTATGATTTTAACTAGAAATCAAACAAAAGTCTTGAGTCAAATTTCCATCAACCAAGTCACTTCATCCATGGAGTGTTCATCATATTTCCCTACCACTTATGTGGTTAACCCCATTAGTGTGATATAGATAAGTTGTTCAGATTTGTATGTAGGTCCCTCACATGTTGTGTAAACTTCAAATGTTGATGTTTTGCATAGATCCATCTACACATTCATTCCACAAACAGGACCATCATCACCCATAAACCATATAACATAACCTATATAGACATGGCTAAAGTGGAAGTATTTCAAATATCCATTAACTATCTTCTAGAACAGGTCCATAGCCCACCTAGGAATGATCCTTCATTTTTGTAGGAACTTGCCTCTTCATAGCCTTCCAACCTTACCCAGGTGTATAAAAACCCTCTTTTTGAGGCATCAACTGCACCTTCCTAGCATTGGTCCATTCCTCAATAGTCAGGTGTTCAAAGCACCTCCATCCCATCCTCATACACCACCACCTATGGTAATCCTTTATATGAAGCACATGTCAATGTTGCTTCACAAATACCAACATCCAACCCATCCAATGTATCCCATCTAGTTGTAATTCCCATTGCAACTTACGCTCCACCTACCTCATCCATTCCATCCACATATACACCATTTGCCTTAGAGGTGGCCATACATAAAGCATGGCAACATCTCAATAAATTGCTTATGGCTCAACAAGGTGTTCAACCTTGTTCCCAAAAAAAAGTACATGCGATAAATTTTAAGTCTTAGTCTATTTCTACCCAACCCACATTTTTCACTCCAAATCCATCATGGGTACCACAATATTTTGTGGTTTCCATTCCCAAACCACCATTAAATCACACCCATGCCATTCCCAAAAATCATCAAATTCATAGCCCTCACACATCATCTCATTTTCAATATTCACAATCATTTCTTCATCAACCTCAACACAACCAAATTCAATTCACTCCAAAAATTATCACCATCTCATAACACCCCAACATCTCACCACTCCACCTTCACAAAATTATCAAGTAATATAGGGCTTCCACATACCTGGGGAAGATCCTAGAATTCAAGCCATGCAACAACAAATTGATAGCTTGATGCAACATACTCCTGGTATGATGAACCAGAAGCCAACTCTAAGATAGTTGATCAATCAACCAATTCATTTTTTGGTACCATCATCGCCATATTTGATAGATTTTATGGTACCAAAATTTGAATTGGTTGATTGATCAGTTATCTTAGAGTTAGATTCTGGTTCATCATACCAGAAGTATGTGAACCAGGAGTATGTTGCATCAATCTATCAATCTACTATTGTATGGCTTGAATTCTAGGATACTTCCCAGGTATGTGGAAGCCTTGAATGATGAGGACATATTAGGCTATGCCTATTTATTTATTGCACGTTGGATTCTTATTAAATTGTTAGCTAATTTGTTAGCTCAAATTATCTAATTGTTGCATTATTGTTATGTAATTTGTATTATTTAAAGCACTTATGAATAATAAAAATTCACTTCAATGTGATTCCACATTAGTTGGTATCAGAGCAGTAGATTCTACTCCTATATGGGTAGGGCACCATGTTGTCTACTTAAGATAAAATTTTCTTTGAAAATTTGAAGCAACGACTCAAATTGATCGTTGCTAATGTCCAATAAATTCAAGTTGCACAACCTATAGAAGAAATGGTTGTTGCAAAAGAAATTCCTATAGAAATTGCTACATAAATTCAATTTGTTGTAGCAAAAATGCCAACAATAGAATATGCAAAAGAAAAAATTTCCTATAGAGGAAATTCCTACAAAGGAAATTGCTTCATAGGAAGTGGCTATAGAAGAAGAAATTATTCCAGTGGAAGACATAGCTATAAATAAAAATTCTTCCTATAGAAGAAATTCTTATTGCTAAAACAAATTATGAAGTAATACATGGATTCAAACTAGGATCTATGGGAAAAATTCCCATCATCTTGTCGTTAGACGATATTGCTATGGAAGAAATTAATGAAAATAACATTGTTTTACCTGATAATGTTGTAGTCCTGATTGATGCAGATCAATAGTTTGAAGAAGTTGCTGCCACTTTGGAGCTCCCTCCAATACGATGCTCTATTTTTGTCTCCATGGCTCACCTACAACCAACCACCCTCTATTGCACGATCTACCTATTTTTGCCAGATCCATTGCAGATGCTCAACGGAGGCCCAACTACACTCATTGATCCACTGTGGTTTTCAGATCCCTAGCCATGACAGATTCCTAGGGCTGCCCAACCATCTCCTTGGCATCCACCATGACCCCTACTGTTTGGTAATTCTAGATATTTTTCCCAAAAAAAAATTTATTCGTTGCATGAAAATAAAATATATATCTGGAGGAAAATACAGCAGCTTAACCATGCTCACGGTTGCACAACTAGGCCAGTATAGGCCTGTGTACAACTAGGCCAGTGTAGCTTGTACATAGCATGCACAACTAGGCTAGCACGGGCTTACACATAGCTAGGCCAACGGGGCCTGTGCGTAGCCTGGCAAACATGACCTATGTGCACAACCAGGCCAACATAGCTTGCATAGCCAGACCAACGCCTGGCCAGTGTGGGCCTATGCATAGCCAGGCCAGCGTGGGCCTATGCATAACAACCTGTGGGAGACCATGCACTAAAATCATACACATGTCGCATGTGTGCACATGCTTCATGCACACATGCCCACACATGACCCGCATGCTAGTGTGTGCCCCCCACACGGGCGTAACACGCCTACGTATGCTACGCTCCACGCAGGCTACACGTGGTCAAATTGATCGCATGCATGACCCTCCCCTTTGGGGATAATAATAATAATAATAATAATAATAATTGATTAATTTTTAAAATTAATTAATTAAAATCAAATTAATTAATTAATTTAATTATTTAGCACCTTTAAATTAATTATTATTTTTAATAATTAATTATTTAAGCTTGTATTAAGGTGCTTAGAGCCTTATTTTGGGCTTTATTTTGATTAAGATCATTTGTATGCTTTTGTAAGCAAGTGTCCTTGTAAAATTGTAATATGGAGTGCAAGATCGATGGTACCCGACACTCCTAAGTTCTCACCCACCTTCTTGTAAAAGCATTAGAGTCCAATGCTTATATAGTGGGGAGGAATGATGAGGACATCTTAGGCTATGCCTATTTTATTATTGCACATTGGATTCTTGTTAATTTGTTAGCTAATTTGTTAGCTCAAATTAGCTAATTATTGCATTATTGTTATGTAAGTTGTATTATTTAAAGCACTTATGAATGATAAAAACTCACTTTGATATGATTCCACATCATTGAATTACTTGATGATTTTGTGAATCATAAATAAAGCAACACCAATATAAAGTATAAATAACAATAAGCACCATAAGACACAATGATTGCACAAAATAGATAAAACTCTTTATTGCTGCAAGCATATCTCAAATGTTACAATCAATATGCCCCAAATGTGTTTTTTTTTACAATGCTTATACTAATACAAAATTACAGATACTAGGGTTCTTCAAAACCCTAGTTGAAAAGAATGTTTGGTGTCTTCACGCTTGTCCTCGATCCCAACGAGGTTGCGGGTGGGCTTGTGTATCCTAGATAGGGCCACCCTAGCTTCAATAACTTTGAGCAATTGTAATCCTTATACCCGCACACAACAAAAAACAATAGAGACTAGTAACACCTGCGAGGGCTCCACTCTGTGAGACCCTCAAAATAAAATCACTAACCCTAGATGCTGCAATAAAATTGTAAACAAAGCATAAGAATATAAAAATAAATGCACAAAATTATTACCTTGTCAACAATGCTAACTTCCTATTTTTGTTTACGTCGATGATGCCAGTGATGGTTGCAATCATCGACGTAAACAAAAACAAGAAGTTAGCATTGTTGATAAGGTAATAATTTTGTGCACTTATTTTTATATTCGTATGCTTTGTTTACAGTTCTCTTACAACATATAGGGTTAGTGATTTTATTTTGAGGGTCTCATGTAGTGGATCCCTCACAGGTATTACTAATTTCTATTGTTGTTTATTGTATGCAGGTATAAGGATTACAATTATTGGGAGGTATTGAAGCTAGGGTGGCTCTATATAGGATACACAAGCCCACCCAAAACCTCATTGGGGTCAAAAACAAGCATGAAGACACCATCCATTCTTTTCAACTAGGGTTTTAAAGAGCCCTAGTATCTGCATCCTAAGCCGCTACCTCTGCAACCCGAGTCATTATCACTGCATCCCGCTCTACCACCAACTGCTCTAACCTTACCCAATATTCCTTTATTTGGTCTAGAGGTCCTTCTAAAACCTCCATATCATCCCCATAACCTCCATCCCATCCAATATCTGGAGCCTACCCTGCTGTATCTTTCACCCGATTTCTTAGACTACTAGATCAAAGGTATATTCAATGTTTGGGAACCTCATTTACCTCATCTATATTAGCCTCTACATCAACCTCATCACCATTTCCCTCATCCAATCGATACCCATGGTGGTTGTGCAATGAACCATACATCGTACTCCGTAGTAGTCCCTACATCATACAAATCGAGGAGATTCATCTCCTCATCATCCTCATAGGTCACCCTCCATGCCTCAGCATAAGGTAGAACTATCTCATCTCAGTGATGCCTATATAACACTAGTGCCTCAAGAACCCCTTGCCTCAGTCTAAACTACCTCAGCACCCATGATAACTGGATGTGCTCCACCTTACTTCTATTCCTCCCAACCACCCATCTAGCCTATCGAACCCTATGCAGCTGCTCCCCATAACCAATCCAAGTGGCACCTCACCATGGTCTCCAAATAACCTGAGCTCATGTCAGTCTTACCCACAAATCCCTATACTCCTGGCTAGTTTGAATAGGACGACTAGGTTGTATCTCCTCTACCACAGGCCACCTCATAGCATAGGGCTACTTCCTATCCAATGCCTCAAGGCCCACTGGTTGTGTCATACTAAAATGCTCCCAACCCTAGCACTACAATAGAAAACTACAACCCAATCCCTTTCTCCCCTACCTCTTCACCTCATACAACTCTTGGTATAGCTACACCAACAAAGTAGAAGCCCATGCATACATCCAAGGTGTATCAATAATATCACACAATAGCCCAATCAGGTTCCATGGGAATCGATAACCAGTGTTGTTTGGGGCCACTATGTTGGGCAACACAAACATGACCAAAGTGAGAGGTGCATCCGACTTCTTATCCACATACATCACAAAGTACCTTATTCATTCATCCTCCACAATTTTAGCTCCCATCAGTCTCTAAAGATCCAACCCATATCATGCTCCTTATCATGTCCAACCTCAATATGTGACCCCTCCCCTAGTAACTTGAGGGTCTGATATACATCCTCAAGTGTAATTGTCATCTCTCCGGTAGGGAGCTGAAAGTTCCCCCTATTTGGATACCATATCTTTGTTAAGGTAGAGAGATACCCTTCATCCACCCTCACCACAATCCGGGCTGCCCTAGCCAACCCCACATCCTCCAACCAATCCCACTCCTTTTGTAATACCATTTTCACCCTTGGGATAAGAGGCGAGAACTGGTACCGAGCCTCCAAAATCCTTAACTGTAGCACAAAACTTTCAAAAAACAATTACATTAAAGTCACACACATTGCATAATTTCAAAAAAAAATTGTGCAAATCCAAACAAAGAGTGCCAAAGGTACTTACATTAGCAACATTCACTCCTACTCCTACTGCCACATCCACACCATCCATCACCATAGCTTTCACACGACCACACTCCACTCCACTTCACTCACTCACTCCCTCAGACACAACTTTTAGAATTCACGAACGTAAGAATAAATCTAATTTCACTTCTACAAGCCATTTATAGTTGTTTCTAGTGCATTGGGATGCCCATGGGTGTTCATAAGTGCATTAAGATGCACACTAGCATCTGCATATCACCAGATGCTCACGAGCATCTGATTTTGCTTCAGATGCTTTTCGACGTTTGATATAAAAATTTGCATAAAAGAAAAAATGATCCAAAAAGGTATCTTACCCCCACAAATTCACTTCAAATTGCATTCATACATTCATTTCATCATAATATAATATTTTGTGAAAACCAAAATTGATTTGGATTCATAATTTTTGCTTGCCCCCTAAAAGAGCAAAAATCTCTTTACAACTCTCAAACACACACAAAATTGGTCCAATTTTTCAGAAAATGACCATAATCATCATTCTCATCATCAAATATTCATCTCAATATCATATTCATTTATCAATCATTACATTTACATATTTTTCCAAGGTTTATAAGCCCTAAAAATGCTCATTTTTTGTACCATTTTCCTTATAAACGACACTTATTTTGTAGATATATATGTTTATGAGAATTTTATACATGTTTAACAATTTATTTAATATTTTATTTCTAAGAGCATTTTATGTAGATTTCATAGAAATTGCTATGTTTTAGCATATTTTCGTCAAGGTCCCACTCAGACCTGACACCTTCGATTTCATGAAGGTAAAACATTCGCAATACACTGGTGTGAAGTGCTAAGTCAGGCGCCTAATTCCCTTTGAAGTACCCGACTTCTGTTCAATGCTTAACTGACGGGTGCCTACTTCCCATTAGGCACCTAACTCCTGTGTTGGTTCCTGCATCCCGAATTCTATAGACAAGGCACCTGGATCCTGACTTCTATAGACAAGGTGCCTGATTCCCATTGAAGCCAAAATCCAACATGACTCTGTGGTCGGTAAAACATAACGCAATTTCAATGATAAGCACAGATGGAATTTTAGCATTAAAACTGGACCAGGGAAAATGTAAAAGATGACTAACCATCTATTTTATAGCTACTACGTAAATATCCATGTAAATAAAGCAAAACCAATATCAGACGTATTTTGATAAAATAGAATATGTTGAATTAGTCCACATAGTTTGATATTTTGCTCGATTCCTTGTATTCATGCATGCGGTTGTAAAGTAAAATAAAAAATTTGATTTATTTCTATTTTGTAATAGGGTGTGGCTGCATATATTATAAATATGCAGGCCATCCCTAAAAACATGATCCAGGATTTCCTCTGTATATTTTTTGCTACAGGTTTTAATAAATATTTTCTTAGTCATTTCTAGTTAAATTGACTAAGCGTCCGGTGAATGATTTAATGCGGTTAGAACCTATTGGAAGCATGGGCCCACTCTCAAAAAAATTCTTCCCTTTCCTTTCCCTTATTTTTTGTTTTCTTTAATTTCATTTTATTTCTATAGATTAATTTAAATTCCTGTATTTCCCCTATTTTTTTGTAAATTCCAACAATATGCAATTTTAATTTTTGAATGTAATTTAGGCATGTTTTCATAGACGTAGGATAGATTAGTGTTTTGGAAATCAAAATCAAAACTTCAATGAACACCAACACCCCCAAACCATAAATATGAGGGACTTATATTTGTGGAGGAAATTATAAGCATGTATTGTGCAATGATGCTCACAAGTCTACGAGCTACCTCAGGTTGAAAAATAAAAATGAGGTAGTGAACTTAACGTAGAAAACTAACCAATGTTTTTGCCCAACATTTTTGCACCGTTTTTTGGGAGTAGCTTATTGTAATTTCATGTTCTAAAGAAAGCATGTTAGTTGTAGTTTATGTTGCTACCTACAAAACCTCCATTCCTAAAGCTTTGTATGAGTCTGCCTAAGAATAGAGGACCAAACACTCGTTTTGTTAAAAACAAGAACATTTCTCAAAAGTCTTCTGCTTCAGTTGTACTTGATCTTGATATTGAATCCTCTTCTCAATCTCCACCTTTACACTGTAGAGAACACCCACTATTTGTATAGTGTACTTCTAAAACAAATCAACAACATCATAGAGAAGGATCGAAGATAAGTAGAGTTCAATATGAGGAAGACTTACTAAAATTTCAATGCTGGCAAGCAATTAGAGAAGGAACTATATCAAACACATATTTAGTAATCCTTCTGCAGGATAAAAGAAACAAACTAGAGGCCTTGAAATATGCTTTGAACGTAGCTGGTGTAGATACCCTATTCATAGACAAGATGGATGATGCAGAGGAAGCATCCACTAGTTTCAATTTTCCCATAGGAGAGGCAATGGGAGATCACAAGATGAAGTATATCTTCCCTTCCCACCTTCCAACCTTTAGAGGGCTACCAATAGAAGATCTAGATTTGTTTCTATTTAAATTTGATATTTTATGTAGATTTGTGGATTACGTCGCTGATGCTCAAAAACTAAAATTATTCCCTCCCACTCTTGATGATTCAAATTTGTACTGGTTTATCAGTTTGGGGGATAAACATATAACTACTTGGGAATAATTAAAGAGACTTTTCCTAGAACAATACCAAGATTTTTGTAGAGCACATGATGTAAGGGAAGAAGTCCTAGATATGACACAAAAGGAAGGGAAATATATGGAGGAATATTGGGATAGGTTCAACTTTAATTTGCAAATATCACCCCATTCAAAACTAGGAGATAGAAGAAAAAAACTTTAGAATCCTTAAGAATGATTTCTAGAGGGTATATTTATCAAAATTATATGGATGATATTTGGAATTTGTGTTAAAAATTTTCAAGAAGAAAAGGTAAGTTGATCCCTAGAAATATCAAACAATCATCCATTATCACTAAAACAGAAATAAGCAACATGCTGGAGGACCTCAAGAGTGAGATGTTATCATATATGGATCTCCAAATGGATACCCTCATACTTTAGAAAAAGAAGTAGGAGAATGAGGCAACATTAGCCTACTATTGTCCCAAATGTAGGGGAAAATACCCTAGAAATGAATGTCTAGAAAATAAAGTTTGAGTGTGTGTTGTATGTTCAAAAGATCACAAAATAAAGTTGTGTTTGCATTTATCAAAACCTAGAGATGAACCTGAGGTAGCAAAAGCATACTTCGTGGGTAATAGGAGAAATTGGTAGCAGTCTCATATGGGAAACAACATGCTAGTAGTAATGCCATCTTATGGGGGCAATAATTTTCAGAATCAATATTAAGATCAACTACCCAACATGGGTTGGTGGGGGTAACAACCTTGAAATCAGTATATTCAAGGAGAAAATCCTTACAACCCCTATCCATGGATGCAATATTAGTATCCTGGGTAGCAGTGGAGGAATCAAAATGCTTGGAATCAAAACACATAGTAGGTTGCTCCAGTTCCACTACAACCAATTCTGCCTGCTCCTATTACTTTCAAGCCTACTCAACTGCCATCACAACCTACAACCAATATAAATAACAAAAAAAAATTAGCTTATCAAGTGAAGAATGAGATGTACCCCATGTACAATATTAAAGTAGACTATAGTTCAATAAAATTAAGGTCAAGAAAATAAGTAGATGTAGAAGTCACTCCTCTAGTATAAGAGGAGGAACACATCAAATTAGAAAATGAGGAATCACCTCTTATAGTAGAAGTAGAAGAAGAATCACCACCTGTAAATAATAGATAAGAGGTTCCACATTTTCCACAAATATTGTAGGAACCTAAAAATCTAGTACAATAAAAATTTGATATTCTCTCTAGTCTAAATAACCTGACAGTCACAATCCCTCTCTTTCAAGACATCAGAGATATTCCTATCTATGGCAAGGCCATAAGAGAATTGTGCCTAAAGAAACTAGGAAGAAAACCTACAAATTCAATCAATTTGGTGGGTCAGTTAGTTGATCTCATGTTAGGGAACACCTACAACCAAAAATACTCAGATCTAGAAAGCCTTATCCTAATTGTACAAATAGAGGGCTATGTTTTACCCAATACACTAGTAGACTTTGGGGCTGCCATTAATGTCATGCCCAAAGAAACCATGCAAAAGGTTAAAATTTCTAACCTTAATCCAACCAAGATTATTTTGCAATTGGAAGATAGGTCTACAGTGCTCCAAAAAGGAATACTGGAGGATATCACAGTTACAATGGATGGATAGGAGTATCTAGCAGACTTTTTAGTATTACAATCCAAGTATGGGTTGTGCGGATATCCATTAATATTAGGCAGACCTTGGATAGCAATATCCTATGCTTAAATAAGCTATAGAGATGGTTATATGACCATTTCTTATGGAAAAAACATAAAAAACTTATCATCCATCCACTCTGTAGAAGTATTGGGAGAACCTAAAAATGAAAATTAGAACATTGGTGGTCTATGAATGATCCAATATGTCATGACACTTGATGAATTGGAAGATGAGAGTGATGAGGATAGAGTAATAGCAAAAAAAATTCAAGGGAAACCCTCATGTCCTCCTCTTGAGTTGTCATTAGTGGGAGGAAAAGACCATCATATTCAGCAAATAGAGGTTGCACGTGGTAGAGTGTTGAACATAGATAAAAACTTGACAGCTAAACAACAAATCAAACTAAAAGAAACATTGGTAAAACATCAAGATGTCTTTGCTTGGGACTATTTGGATATGAGAGGAATAGCTCCTAAAACCTGTACTCATAGGATATATTTGGAAGACCAGTTAAACTAGTAAGACAACTACAGAGAAGAATGAATCCAACAATAAAGGAAATTATCAAAATTGAATTGCAGAAACTCCTCATAGTTGGGATGCTGAACAAAGTAGCTAAGAAAGATTACTTCCCTTTACCCTTCATAGATCAGGTCCTTGACAACTTAGCAGGAAAGAAGTATTTTTCTTTCCTAGATGGGTTCAGTGGCTACAATTAGATCCAAATAGGGAAAGAATATCAAGATAAAACCACATTTACTTACCCTTGGGGGAATTTTGCTTATAAATTTTTACCTTTTGGTCTGTGTAATGCACCTACCACATTTCAAAGGATAGTTTTGAGCATATTTTCTGACATGATTGGAGAAAATATGGAGGTATACATGGATGATTTAAATGTATATGGTGAAAATTTTGAAATAGCCACAAAAATTTTGGAGAAAACACTTGAAAGGTGTGAGGAAACTAACCTTTCTCTCAACAATGAGAAATGCTACATGCTAATGCAGGAAGAGATAGTTTTAGAACATCATATTTCTGTAGATGGGGATAAAAGTGGATAGGAAGAAGATAGAAGTTATCCAAAACCTGCCTACTCCCAAAACATAGAAGGATATACATAGTTTCTTGGGATCAACTGGTTACTATAGGAGGTTTATAGAAGACTTTAGCAAAACTACTAAACCCTTGAGCACATTGTTATCAAAGGACATAGAGTTTATCTGGACAGAGGAACATGAACAAGCATTTAACACCTTAAAGGAAAAACTGATTATTGCCCCAATATTGAGAGTTCCAAATTAGACCATACCTTTTCACATGTATGTTGATGCATCTAACAATGCAATAGGATCAATACTGGGATAGAAATATGGTGATGATTTTATGCCATCTATTATATCAGTAAACACCTCACAGGTGCTGAATTTAATTATAATATCACAGAAAAATATTTTCTTGTAGTTATACATGCGCTTAACAAATTTTATCATTATATTACAAGATATCAGGTTTTTGTACATACTAATCACTCAACTATTAGATACCTGACAAATAAACTTGGGATTAGTGGCAGAATTGTTAGATGGTTGTTGCTTCTATAGGAGTTTGATGTGATAATAGTAGACAAGCCAGGTAAATATAATGTGGTAGCTAATTTCTTGTCCAGGTTGACACCTCCAAATGATGTAGCTACAAATGATAAATTTCTAAATGAGCATTTATTTACTCTAAATGAACATATACCATGGTACGAGGATATGACTAATTATTTATCCACTGGTAAAGTATCCCCTACACTTTTACCTCGTGAAAAATAAACTTTAATTGAGAAAAGTGCAGACTTCTCATGGATTGATGGGTGCCTATTTAAAATAGGGTCTAATAAGATCATGAGAAGATGTTTTGTTGAGAATGAGATAATAGAAATATTGAAGGCTTGCCATGATGAACCTTTTGGTGGCCATTTTGCAGGAAAAAGGACTACATATAAAGTGTTGCAGGCTGGTTACTACTAACCTACACTATTCAAAGATGCATCCAAGAATATGAGCTAGTGTGATCAATTTCAGAGGATGGACATACCTACTCTCAGGGATGAAATACCACTCCAACCACATGTTCACATAGATCCATTTGATAAATGGGAGATGGACTTCATAGGACCCATTAATCCACAATCAATAGGCAAGAGGTTTATCTTAGTTTGTATTGACTATGTGACCAAGTGGGTTGAAGTGCAGGCTTTGTGTGATTCAAAAGAGAATACTGTAGCAGAATTCTTGTATTCATCCATTTTTACAAGGTTTGGGATTCCAAGAGAGATCACAACAGATCAAGGACCCAAATTTACTTCAAAGATGATTCAGGAACTCATGCAACAATATAAAATCAGGCATAACAAAACCACTCCCTACCATCCACAAGAGAATGGAAAAGTTGAAGTAACCAACCAAGAATTAGAAAATATCCTGACAAAGACAGTGCAACAACATAGGAAAGACTTGGCCACTAGATTATCAGAAGTAGTGTGGACCTACAGGACCACTTGGAAGACTACTGGTTTCACACCATTCCAATTAGTTTATGGGAAGAGTGTTATGATGCCTATAGAGTTTGAAGTCAAAACACTTAGGACTATAGTAGAGTTGAATATAAATATGGATGATGCACAAAAAGAACAAATTCATAAGGTTAATCAGTTGGATGAATACCACCTTGATGCTTTACAAAAAATAGAGACCATTTAGAAACGAAGGGTCAAGTGGCATGACTGCCACACTAGGCCAAAGAAACTCAAAGTGGGAGAATGGGCATTATTATATGACTCTCGATTCTGGGAAAGGAAAGGTAAGCTCATGCAGTGTTGGATGGGGCCATATGAATTTACTAAAGTCATCAATAATGGAACTATGAGGATCAGAATAATTGACAACAACAACATTACATTAACAGTCAATGATCATCGCTTGCGTCCATACCATGTGTTTGAATCATATATAATTGAGTCCATATTAGGCATGGGGGAGACCCCAATTGATTTTGATTTTAAATTGAGTCAGTAATATGTGGACCTAGTCCACATAGTCCCAAAAATAATTATTCTTTCAATTTTTTTTTTAGTTGTATTTTTGTTTTACAGGAACGATGCCCTGAGTGCAGCTATTAGGCAGTCTGGGAAACCTAGGCCTAACAAGCATAGGATACATAAACCTATGCCTTCCCATATTTCTAGACGAATTATTTGCAGTAGGAGTAGCTTATCCCAATTTAGAAAGGGGAATACTATACCTAAATCTGCATAAGAGTATTTGGATTGGTATTTATGGAAAATAAAACACTCAATTATTGATTCAGGGGTGGATGTTAATTTTGTCCCTATTCTTCAACCAGAGCACTGAAAGGTCTAATCAAACTTGAACGTATATAAGTGGGCATGTCAAGTGAATGTTGCAATAAATGAGCATCCGTTCTTCGTTAATTGATGAAAAAGGTGCTTTATTCTCGTTTTACGATAGAAGGCACCTGATTCCCATATTTTGAAAAGGTGGCACCTGATTCCTGTTTATACAATAAAAGACACCTGATTCTTATTTTATGAAAGAAGGTGCCTGATTACCAATATGTTAAGAAGATGATGCTTGCATCCCATATTCTGGTAGACCGAAACATGATTCGTTTTCCAAGAAAAAGGGCGTTTGACTTCCATTTATTGAAAAAGTGACATCGAATCTTCTGAACATTAAAAAAATCATAGTTTGTATAAAGTTTGCTTTAAAATTATGACACCCAACTGTTAGAAAAAAGGCACCTGCTTCCCATGTTAAAGCATAGCACCCGATTTCTAAGGTGCTTGCTTCCCATGTTAAGTAGAGCACCTGATTGCTAAGGTGCTTGCTTCACATGTTAAGTAGAGTGCCTGATTGCTAAGGCGCTTGCTTCCCATGTTAAGCATAGCGCCCGATTGCTAAGCCACCTGATTTCTATTTTTGAGGCACCCGCATGCCATAATTTGAAAATATGGTGCTTGATTTGCACATAGAAAAAGTGCATGCTTTCCATTGTCATGATATTTTTTGCCTTGTAAGAATAAAACTTTAGCATCGGGAAAGTGTCTAGAGCCACGTCAGCATCCCATGCACGTGCAAAGTTAAATCTATCACGGATGAAATTAAAAGTTGACATCAAACAACTTTCAATAAGGGGATTTTTATCATCCCATGAAGATATATTTTTTCTAAACTTTTCTTTAAATCTTGCAGGATGTCTTGAACGAATCAAGTTGCAACTCTCAAGAATCAATCACATGGAGAGAAATTTATCGTATGGGAAATATGGCCATAATTTTTTGTTGTTGTTTGCCTAGTCATAATACATCGACCAATAACGATGCACCATAGATATCTACACATGATGCACCCACAAAATGAATTTAGGTACATGATTAAATTTTATGTTTTATGTCTATATTATTTTCATATGCATGTGTGTCTATGGAGTGCTGGCACAAACCCCATGATAGTCTTAGCCATCCGAATAATAAAACTTGACACTTGGTTATGTGTCATATATCTGATTGGTAAAATACTTATGGTTATTACCTCCACAAAATATGGCACATACTCTAAGGAAATTTTGCATGGATAACCATAATTGTTTCTGATTATGGTAGTTAACCACCTGCGTCCAAGGAAGTAACTATTTTTAAAAATTGCTTACTAAAATAACTACTATGTAAGGAGGAAAACTACGGAGTGTGGTAATTCAAAAAAAGTAGAGTGTGAAGCAGCTATCGAGTGAATCGTAAACCAAAAGGAATTTGCACTCTAAGCATGGGGGAAATCTAAGAACCATGAGTTGAAGAAGAGTGAACCTATTGACTACTCAAGGATTTATGTGGATGTCCAAATCCAATTTGATACCATAATATGGATGGAGTACTATCAACTGGTTAGCCAGGACCATGACATAGTGATAGTCAACGCATTTATAGTATCCATGAGGGATGGGATCATGCATAGGCAAGGACTGGAGATTCTAGTCATCGAAGAGTATATCGCCATGGTAACAGGCCTTCCTATGATAGAGGAGTGTATGTACAAGGAGAAAAACCCAACTCTTTATGTACAAATATCCTTTGACAGATCAAAAGAGCACCAAAAATGTGCTAGTTTACCCAAGCAACACATTCTCAAGCTTTGGAGGGTGGTTTTCGAATAGATCACATGATTTTTCACCTATTCTGGTAGGTACTCTAAGCTGAACTCCAATCACTTTCAATTTATAAACCATAAACTGCATGGGGACAAGATCAATATCCTATATTAACCTGCATGTACACTCAGAGATGAGGCCAAATGGTACCAGATAGGAACAAAATCTACCTTGGCTCACCATGGCCTAATTTTGGCCTTGGTACAACATGTAGAGTCATATATAAATGTGACAATTGAGGAGACCGAAGGCACTGATATAGTTCTAGGGGCACAAGAAAGAGTAGAGGTGCCATTACAGAATGAGAAATCAATTTAGAAAGTGACAAAATGAGAAGAGATGATGCCTGCATTCCAGATTAAGGAAAATACATGGGATTTAGGACAAGCCTTGTTCCCTATTTTTCCCCAATTTAACAAGGAAGTAGGACAAGCTTTATCCCCATTGGATCTCAATTTGATGATGAGGCAAGGTAGGATCTACCAAGCCCTCCTTTCATGCTAATTTCCACTAGGAATCGAAGTAGAAGGACGAAGGCATCTAAGATGGT
The DNA here is from genome assembly GCA_028583015.1 of Wollemia nobilis. Taxonomy (NCBI): domain Eukaryota; kingdom Viridiplantae; phylum Streptophyta; class Pinopsida; order Araucariales; family Araucariaceae; genus Wollemia; species Wollemia nobilis. The sequence continues at coordinate 2,089,439 of JAQPPZ010017247.1, forward strand.
TTTGAGCTCATCAGACGATGAAACAGTAATTGATGAGCTGAACAAGGAAGAATACTTGGCCTAAATTTTATAAGATATTTCCAGAGGGTAAATTCCTCAACAGGAGGTTGCAACAAAATATTTACCACTGGACGACCAGGTAGAGTATTTGCAGCAACAACTAAAGTTATTGAGAGAGCAAGCTTCCACTTGGGAAGCCAAATATAAAGAAGAATGGAATCTATTTCAAAAGTCCACGAAAGAAGTTGCATTGAATATGCATGAATTATATTAAACAATACGACAATTGTAGGGGTAAATAGGAAGATTACAACTGTAGGGCAGAGTAGTGGGAGCCAAGCAGTCAGCTAAAGTAGATGCAGTGATGCAGATTGATGGGGCAATAGAGGTACCCATTACCAACAAAGAAATTGAGCAAGGATTAGAGCCGACCTGTTCAACATCATATTATGTAGAACAGGTACTTCAAGAATATGAGGTTGATATTGAGGAACCTCAGACCTCAAAACAATCTGTAAAAAAAGTAGATAAAGAGGAGAATGAGGTGGAGGATGAAAAACCTCAAGTTTCAAGCAAGGAGGAAAGATCCAGAACATTCTCCAGCTAATGCAGGGACCGAACAACCTCAAGAGGAAAAAGTAGTTTCGGTAGAACAATAGTTTACTACTGTATCGCTCCACATCCTTACCTTCAGGCTATAGGATCCACGCTCGAAAGGGGGATGTGAGAAGGATGGGACAATACCTCAGACTGAGAGGCCCTTTGAAGGTTGCGCCTCTCGGGGGAGGGGTATAAGTGTGAATTTTTGATGGATCGTGGGTTCACCAGGAAACTTTGAGTGGCAGTTTCCATGCCTAGGTTGAGAATGGGTTTGATGTGTTCATTTTGTACTTTAATAATTCATATCCTAGGTTTGGCCAAGATGAATCTAAGCTATTCTATATGGCAATGCTGATTTATATGGATACAAAAAACATGAACAAGTGCTAAACATAGAATGTATACTAAATAAGATAGACTGTACCTGATTTTGGATGTCTGATGAAGATTTTGAGGTTTGTAGAAGTCCAGATCATCTCAAATCTTACATAATCATCTAAAATTGCACAAAATCATCTCAGATCACAGTTGGTCATCTGAGATTAGACGAGATCATCACCGATCTAACGAATTCGTCAGAAGAATTCATCAGAAACCTGCAATCACAAAAATAGAGACCAAAGACCAAAAATGCAACTGCAAAAGCAAGGGGAAATGATAGAAATAACAGTAAACCTACCTAAATGATAGATCCAAATAACGATTAAAGGAAATGCATTAATTTAATAATTTATTTTAACTTTATCATGCATCTATGCTAAATGAGGTGAACTCCAGGATGCAAAAATAGAATAAACTAATTTAATGCATAAGGAAATAAAGAGAGAAGATAAAAGAATGCAAACTCCGGGATTTGATTGCCCCCAATCTGTACTACAGTCAATATCGCCTCCAATCGTACGAGATCATCACTGATCTGTGATAGGATCGTCCGAAATCATTTGGAATCATCAGCGATGATCCGAGCTTGCTCCGACTGAAAAACAGTAAAATTCCTGCAAGAAAACTTGAAATACACAATACAAACGAAGGTACGAAGGTGTTCTAATGCATGAGAAACTAAATTTGCAAGGAAAATCAGTCAGCCAAGGGGATAAACTGAGAAAATCCCAATTTATATAGGATTAGGGGGAGGTTAGGAGGTTGGAGATCATCCCAATTTGGGAGATCTCCAACGGGGGAGACTCTAACCGCGCAGACACGCTTTCTACCCAAGTTAGAGAAGCTGTTGAAACATAAGCTAATTATGAAAATCAATTTTGGGACGAAATCATCTAGACGTTCTGTTCTAGACGAATTCGTCAGATCTGGGATGATTTTGTCTGATCGTCGACGATATTGTCCAACGGTCAAAACAAATCCTAAAAATGGTATGAAAAACAAGGGGAGTAGGTAACGGGCGGTTTTGGGGTTAAAATTCAAATTTTATCTTTTTACTAAGGTTTAACTGCGCCAATTTTAGGGTGCTACATTTTGCCCCCTCTTTAGAAAAATTTTCGAAGAAAATGCGTTAAAGATGAGTTCTTCCCATTTTACGAGAAAGCAAAAATTTACTCAACTTTTTAGACGACGATTCTAGGTCGAATCGTACGACTGCTTACTATGGTGCCCCCTCCGTGTTTTTACCCAAATCAAACATTTGAGGTAAAAGCACGGAAAAGCAAAATTAAAAATGTTGTTGGTTTTTAAAATAAAATTAAGAAAAATAGGGTAAAACCCTAATTCATTTTTATTGTTCATTTTTCACTATTTTTAGAGCTCTGCAGACAAAATGGTTGAAACAATGCACAGATCGACAGAGGTCCAGCGCGGGCTACGGGTAAGAATCTAAACCTAGTGAATTATATTTTAATTTTATTTGTGTAATTTTTGATTAAAATTTTGACTGTTTTGGGGCATCGCAACCGTTTTTAGGCCATCAACGACATCGGGACAAAATCGTCTCAATTTCATCGAAATCGTCCCTAGATCATCGATTTTGTCTGAGGGCGAAATTGGCGAAATAGAGGCGATCCCGTCCAACATGGGACGATCCCCAAGTTGAGAAATCGGAGATGATTTCATCCTACAAAGGATGATTTTAACCAATTTAGGACGATATCATCCAATGGTGGATGATATCATCATTTTTATGAAATTAAGCTTGTTTGAATTGCATTTAATTGATTGTAATAATTGTTTTATTAATGAATTTTGTTGTTTGATTGTTTATTTTGCAGAGGGGATTACTAAAGAGTCAGGAATGGAAATACAGGGGGGATCAGGGATGACGTGGCCGTGCTCGACCAAGCGGAGTGAGACCAACTGGCATAGGTCGGCCTACAACATGTGGCAGAGATGCCACAAATATCGACAGATATGGGGCTACTGACAGCCCTAGCAGAGAGATGGTATCCGGGGTCATCCTGCTTTTGGTTATCGACAGGGGAGATGGCTCCCACACTAGAGGACATATGGAGGATCTTGAGGATCCCCATACAGGGACGGTTTATGACTCCTACGGCAAATCAGGGCCAAGTTATGATGAGGCTGTGCGAAGACCCGAGCTTCGCACTGGAGAAGGGCAGAGTCAACATCAAGTCTCTGAGGTAGATGCCTGGGGCATCTAGGTTGACTCAGGTTTTGGCAGGGATAGTTGGTGGCCTACTGCTGTGCCACCAGAGCGAGTGCAGATTACCATGGCTCCTATCAGATGTGGTCTACAACATGAGAGACCATGGGTACAGATTTGCATGAGGCAGCTTTACGCTATGCCACTTGTATAGGATCCTACACGGGGTCGTATACAAGGGAGGCTGATGTCTAGTTTTGACATCGCTACTGTAGGTTTGGTGATGGGAGCACATCGAGGTGCGGAGGCCGATAGGACTCCCACTGATAGGGGTTGACCGGGAGAGACCCCAAGTTTTCTATTGGTGGCTCTAGAGAGGGTCACAACGATGGATAGATCTACCAATGTCACAGAGGTTACTAGACGACCTCATCCCAGACCAGATCACCTGGAGGTCATGGAGAGAGCATCCAGGGTGGGGAGAGGACGGATAGGAACTGGCTCGCATCAGGCAAGTCTACTGGCTGAGGATGAAGCGGGGAGAGGTAGAGCTCCACCGCTACGACCAAGTTGTGCGACAGTTCAATCTACAATAGGGGATACCTTCTATTAGGGACTATGAGTACTCTCAGACTGTTTGAGATAATACCACACTAAGCAGGGCTTCGAATATGCAATGATTCTGGAGCCAAGACGTGGATGATGCCCCCATCTAGCCAGTGGATGGGGATGACGCTGGGGTTGCTGACGAATATGATGCCTGGTACATAGGCATCTACCCTCCTTGGATGATGAGGGCATAGGGTCCGATGCACGTAGTTGTGCGACGGATGGGGAGGTGGCGCCAGGTTGCCATTGAGGCAACATGGGGTCACAGAGGGAGAGAGCAACGATGGTCTCCATAGGAGAGATGCCATAGGATGCCACAGGCTCCACAGATACCGCAATAGATAGGGAGGAGGGAGGGGAGATTCCCTTCTCAGCAGGGGGAGAGGCCACCATCGCCCGATAAGGGCAAGGGTGTCAAGGTAGGGGAGAGTAGCGAGATGGTGACTCTCTGGGCTGAGAATGTCCGCATCTGGGCATAGGTGTAGACTCTACAAGATGAGGCTACATGACTCAGGGCTTAGAGCAGAGGGGTGAGCATGCAAAAGTTGGTGCGGTCTATGGCTCAGACCGCGTTCTATCAGGGAGTATACTTCCAGTCGGTTCGAGAGAGCTAGAGGTTACAGCTGCCAGTCGGCATTGCAGAGCCAATCAGGGTGGGATCATCGAGGACATCCTCACGATCGATGGTGAGGACCCGAGACACATCTCGGACCTCTATGGGACCACCTCCTCCATGCCAGGGTGGGAGAGGAGATGAGGCCGAGAGCTTGAGGGCTTCTCGAGACTAGCTGCTACAGACTAGATTGCATATATTATTATTATTTTTTGAGAGGATTGAGTATGTCAGGGTATGGATTGTGGCATACCAATCCAGTTTTGAGATGATGTACATAATTTGTTGATATATATATATATATATATCGTTTTTTGATGATATGACTTGTGTATATGTTGTATGATGCTTTATTTTTGGATTTGTTTGGTTGATTATTCATGTAATTATGTCGTTGGAAATATTATAATTTTATGTCATGCCATAAAATTTAAATGAAATAATCTGATGTAAACAATTGGTTGTTTTGGTGTGATTTGATGAAAATAAAGGGACTTCTAACAATAATTTCAAAGGACATTGTCGTTGTTATAGACCATTTCATGGAGTCGTCGCTCACTAGGTCATCAAGCTAATCCCTGTATAGAAATATTGCTAAAAGTAAAAGAATGCTTAAGAGACAGTCTTAAGGCTTTGTGTTGTGATGATGAAAATGATGATGGTGATGACTTGTTTTCAGATTTTCATAAAAATATTATGCATGAAATATATTTAAAAATGATTTTTTCTAGGCATAAAATTCCTAAGTGTGATAAAATTTTGAACAATTCCTTAGAAATTATACCATGGTTGCAAAATGGAATGTTGACATATTGAAATGAAATAGAAAAATGTGTTCGTTCTTTTTAAAGCACAATTGTGTAACATAATGATATAAGCCATATGTTTTTTATAAATAATAATGAAATGGGAAATAAAAGTAGAACAATGGTTTGCGCTAGGCATAGAATTTTAGGTATAGACTTATACCATCATCGTGAAATCCAAAAAGGAAATTGATATAATAGTTTTATTGCATGATTGATTTTTGATTTTGAGATAAACAGAAAAAATATATAAATGTGACTTTATTGCTAGATTGTTGAATATGTTGTGAAAGAATTTTTAGATTTTTGAAAACAATGTATGTAATTGTTTTTATACTAAACATATGTTCTTTAAATAAGAAGATAAAATTATTCCAAAAAGAGTTGCAGAAATATTTTAAATTATCTCAAAGACAAAATGTAGATTTATAAGGAATCCCATGTGCAGATGTGAGTTCATTGCCGATCTTGATTTATCATAATGATACAAAATCTCTCAAATACAAATGTGTGTGCAATTATATTTTTCATTCACCAATTTTGAGCAAGATAATTTGATACAAGTAATTTGAATTAACCAAATAAGTGTTCGTTGACCATGATTTATATGCATGTAATCGTACCAAACTACTATGTAAGTTAGGTCATCAAGAGCTAGCTGATCCATAAGCAGACATAGGTCTGTACAAAATAAGGTCACTAATGTGACAAACATATCACCATGCTAGGGATTACCCAAGGCCAAGCGGGTTGGGCACAAACCGCCTGTTATGGGGCTTACCTCACAGTTTTCGAATAATTGAAGATTCCAGGGATTCAAGCTCATTCACCCTTCTTTTCTTTTTCAAGGGGTAGGAAAAGGGATTTTATTACTTTTTGCTTTTTATTTTCTCTTTTGCGTCTCTTTTTTTTTTGTATTTTTGCTTGATATTGAGATAATGTTGAAATATTGCTGCGATGGTACAAAATGATATTTTTCTTGTTCTCATTTTCTTTGACTTTTCTTTTTCTTCCTATACTAGGGATACTTGCTCGGATTGGCTGTAGAGCAAGGGATTTTTATTCTGGGTAGGGGTGAGCTTGTCATTTTGTCAATTCTCAAAGATTCTAGACCATGTGCATGATAGGATAGCAGGGGAAATTTTTCGCTCAAGAAACCAATTCTACTATGTAGCATCATATCGAATTTGCAATGAAATCATTTTAATGTGAAAAGATATGCTTGGTTCAAGCAAATAACAAGATCATTTCTCTATGCTCAAAACTTTATTTAATTCAACTGTGGACTTTGATATAAGGGAGATTAATAATCATACCAAATAAAATCAAGATATTTATGCATGTGAGTGTGAAAGTACGGGATTCCAAATAAATGCTAATTTATCCAAAATAATTGAAAATATAACTGCAACACTTCAAGAATTGACAGGTACGAAAATAAAATATGTTTTTGAATATTTTGATGATTTTGAAGTTTTTATATTTTGATTTTAATTTATGAATGAAAAGAATAAATACTATTACTATTTTTGAATTTTTTATATGGATGACTAAAATGAAACAATATGCAAAATAACAATATATACAATGATGAAATACCCAAATTTTATGCATAATAGCGCTTAAGATGCATAATGTTCATAGGTTATTTAAGATATTTACCATCTAAGGTAGATAATCGGTATGCTCCCGATCCAAATTTAGCAGTGATGATATATGGTCCAAGCTAGTTAGGTTCAAATTTACCTTTAAGATCTTTAGTTGCATTAGTATTTTTTTGGTTTTCTTTCAAGACAAGGTTGCTGATCTCAAAGGATCGATGATGAACTTTCTTGAGGTATGCTCGCTTGAGCTTGTTTTGGTAGGCACGAAGATGTTCCAAAGCATTGATGCGCTTCTCATCTAGGAGTTCCAGCTGACTAAATCTGCCAACACGATATTCATCTCCTACTTTAGTATCTTGAAGTAGCAGAGCCAAAGAAGGAACTTCTAATTCAAAGGGAAAAACTGCTTTAGTGCCATAAACCAAAACAAAAGGTGAAGTGCCCGTGGGAGTACGAACACTAGTTCGATAAGCCCACAAAGTAGGATATAATTGGATGTGCCAATCTCGACAGACTTATTGACCAGTCTTTTGAGGATTTTTATTAATGTTTTATTAGATGCTTCTGCTTGGCCATTACCTTGAGGATAATAGGGAGTGGACCAACAATGTTGAATTTTATATTTTTGACATATTTATTTTTGAAACAAGTTCCATTATCTGAGATGAGATTTGTAGGAATTTCGAACCTACAAATAATTTGATTAAAAATAAATTTGGAAACTTGGGTTCCCATGCAAGAAGCTAAGGGCATATCTTCAACCCACTTCGTGAAATACTCGGTGGTGGTTATGATGAATTTATGTCCATCAGATGACACAGGATTGATTTTTCCAATGATGTCTAAGCCCCATTTTGAAAAGGGCCAAAGAGATGAAATAGCCTATAGTTCTTGTGCAGGTGCATGGACAAGGTTGATGAGGCCTGGAAATGCCTCAATCATAACATGTTTTGAACACTAAAAATGCCTATAAACTCTTATGTTTTATCTGATATGTTAGTTAAGTTGATTCAATATGCTGTATATTAACCATTTTGCATGATCAATGTATTTGAAATATTATATGCTGATTTTACAACTTTTTGCATAGTTTTGTGTTCTTTTTGCTATGATTTGCTAAAATGGGATATGCTTAGAATAATAGCAGCATTTCACTAATCATGTTTTGATTCATTTCAAGCATTTACTTCACCTAAATCTGGCAACAGTGCAAGCAAACTGTTGTTGTGCAGCAAAAACTGGTCTTTCCCATGTAAATTCTAGCCAGCTGTCCATAAATAGCAAGGCATGGAATTCACATGAGGAAAGGGATGAAGACCATTGGAATTTGATCTTAAGAGATAACCCACCTGAGAGATGTAGAAGAGATCACTGGAAAAGCATATATTTGTTCATTCTGAAGTATCTTCGGAATGAACAGATATCTTCGAAATGAAAGATCACAGCGTCTTCGGAATGAGCGGATCTTCGGAATGAAGAATGCAGTATCTTCGGAATGAGCGGATCTTTGGAATGAGAATGCAGTATCTTCGGAATGAGCGATCTTCGGAATGAGAATTGCATTGTCTTCGAAATGAAGCCACTTATCTTCGAAATGAAAATAGAGTACGCTTTTTGACCTGTTGACCGATCTCTGAAGCCAAAAAAAGGGAAATAAAGGTTGGAAAAGGTAAAGGGAAAGATCTTCCATCTGTCTTTGCCGTCATTGCCGACCAAAGCCATCATTAAGGGAAAGATCAAGTTTTAGTCCTCTTCTAGGATAACACCAGAATTTGTTGCAGCATTGTAGGATTAGATCTTTTGAGATATTCTTTGTTTGTAATCAGATTATAGGATAGCTATAAATATTGCTCCCATTCAGGTTGAGCCTAGTAGAGAGGAAGTAGATAGTAAAGGAGGTAGAAAATAGTGTAAGGAAGCTAGCAAAAAATACAGAGTATAGGTAGAAATTGACTGTTATAGTCCTGTAACAGTTTTTCAGTAGAATTATTGTAATCATGTCTTCTAATCAATAAAGTGCACCAGTTCTATTTCATATTGCTTGTAAATGAGTGTGATTAAGATTTAGAAAGAGAGAGAGACTTACACCTTCTTCTGGACAAAGAGGCTGGCCACTTCCAGACCTAGGAGGAGGACTAACAAGCAGGTTTTTATTCTGATTTTGCTACAACAGAATGAGTTGTAGAACTTGTTATTTTAATTGCTTGTAAACAGTTGACAATATTTGTAGTCTTAGTTTATTTATGCTTAGATTAACCTTGTGCTTAATGTTTTAGTTGCAATCTTACTTTTAGCAAAGCTTCCACTTTATTTCAGACTGTTATTTTTAGAATTTACTATTTTTTAGCAATTTCTTGCATTTTATGTTTTGCTGTCAAAATCCTGCATAGAAGATTGACAACCTTCTGTTATAGAACTTTGACAGTTTTTATTTCCACATTAGATCTAGACTTTCATTACTACAAAAGTAATTAGATTTCCTTTCTGCAATTAGGATCAGACTTTCAATTCTGCAACTGTTATTTTTGCAATATAATTAGGTCTTATTCTGCAATTGTAATTAGGACTTCATTTCTGTAGTTAATGATTAGTTTCCAATTCTGCAACTTAGATTAAGATTTATTTCATGCAATTTAGAGATAGGAATGTTCCAAAACCCCCCACACAACCGGTTCCACCAATAAAACCTGTTGCTCTAGATTGACCTAAGTTATAGTTGTTTCACTTCTTCTTCACGAGATAGCCTTGTACACTCGCCCTGGATTGATAGATTCATTGAGAATTAATGATGGTATAACGACTACGCATCATTTTGGCACCGTTGCCGGGGAATAGTGTTGTCAGAAGAAAACAAATAGTCCAATAGCTGTAATCAGACTAAGCTGTGAGAATTCAAGTTAAAATCTGAATACAACAACTGAGGAAGATAACAACTATTGACTTAATTTATGTCATTTAAGAGTAAACATGAATGAATAAGTCTAGGGATGAAAAAGGTAGAACTACCCCAAAGGATCCCCGGCTTGTCCCAATAAGGAGATCTTCACGCCTAAGGGATGAATCACCCGTGTTTGAATTACCGTAAAGATTGATAGAAAAATCACCAGCCTCACCATCACTAGAGCATTCTGAGATAGGAAAATCACCAATTTTATCATCATCAGAATATCCTAAGAAAGACAATTCATCAGACTCATCCTCAACAGAGAGGCTTGGACCTCTTGAGAGAACAATTTGGGAAGCTTTAACTTCTCCCAACAAACAGGAAACTATGGCAGAAGGAGGCAATATAGATGGCCAACATGGCTATGTTCATAATGAAGGAGATGATCGGGATATACTCCAACCGTCCAGAACATTTGAATATCCTATTCGATCCGAATCCAACACAAAACTCTCCCATGAAGACCATTTCACCTTCAGTACTTCCAACCTTTCGAGGTGTTGTATCCGAAGATCCCGACCAGTTTTTGTTTGAATTCAAGGTAGTGTGTCAGACCTATGATTATATAAATGACAATCAAAAACTTAAGGTTTTTCCCTCAACTCTCAAGGATTCAGCATTGCGCTGGTTCATGAGCTTAGAGCCAAATTCCATAAGAACCTGGGATCAAATGGAGACTGTCTTTTTAGACAAATATCAGGAATATTGCCATGTAAGGAATAGAAAAGATGAGTTATTCAGAATCAAGCAAGAAGATGATGAGACATTGGAAGATTATCTTGATAGGTTCTCCTTTGTTCAAAGGAGATGTGGACTTGTAGAACCAGAATTATGTAAAACCATATTTTTGAGAGGATTGCAAGATGAATCCAGAGAAGTTCTGGATTTGATGGGAAAAGGGGATGTAACCACTCTCAGTAATGAGGAAATTATGGATCTCTATAGGAATTACTCTCGCACTAAGCAGAGAAGAAGAAAAAGCCGCACAAATGGCACTGATGTAAAGGACCTGATAGAGGAACTTGCAAATTTCAAAACTGATATTCTAGTGCACTTAAACACTACTTTAGGGGAAATGTCCGCAAAAGCAAAAAACACAGAACCTTTGGCAATTTATTGCCCAAGATGTAGAAATAAACATGCTTTGCAAGAATGTCCTTTGAATAAAACATCTATTTCAGCCATTTGTAGTATCTGTTCAAAAAGGCATTCAACTGATCAATGCCACCTGCTACCACAACTCAAAACTATTTTAGAAAACCAGACTGAGGAACTCAACTATATTGGACCAAAACAAGGGGGAAATTTCTCTCAATATCAAAATCCCCCTTGTTTTCCTACAAATTGGGGGCATAATCCTGGTACTATGCCTTGGGGACAATCAGAACCACCCCAACGTCCTTGGAATTATCCTCAATGGACAAATTCCCAAGAATGGCCACAATCAAATTGGAGTAACCCAGCCTGGAATCAGAATCAAAACAACCCCTCATGGAATCAAAACAACCCATCTTGGAATCAAAATCAGACTAATCCACATTGGATGCAAAACCAACCATAGTGGAATCAGCAATACCAGTCCTATCCAAGGCAGCAAAGGAATCAAGGTCAAACTCAGCATTTGTTGCCTGCACCTAATCAAAATTTTCAAGAAAAACAATAGCAAACACAGCAAGTGAAACAACCTCAATTGCCAGCTCAGCCAGTCACTAATCCAAACAGTGTAAGACAGACACCTCCTGTCTATGTGGCTGAAGCTGAAGAAAATGTTGAAATTAATGTTCTTGATTGTAGTGACATCCAACTTCGTTCAGGGAAAGTTGTACCTGAACCAGTTTCAATTGAAATCAAAGAAAATGAAGAGCAAGAATCATCAGAACCAGAGAGAATCCAACCAACAAAAGAAAAATTGGAACCAGAAAGAATCCAACAAACAATAGAGAAAGAGACACAAGCAGAACAATTACCAAGGATAATTCCATATCCTGAAAGACTTAATGCAATACCAAAAAATTTTGAGTCAGAATTGGTCAAAGAACTAAAAAAGTTGACTATATCATTGCCCTTATTGCAAGCTATTAAGGAAATACCAGAGATTAATAGTACTATCCAAAATTTGTGCATTAAAAGAGCAGGAAGAAAGAAGAAAGCATTTCCCAAGACTGTGCAGGTTGAAGGAAAGATAGCTGATCTCTTATCTGGAAAACTAGTACCTCCAAAGTATAGTGATCCAGGAAGCCCAGTTATCACAGTCACCATAGGTTCAGTACCAATATCAAATGTTTTAGTGGATCTAGGAGCTGCAATAAATGTCATGACCAAAGATACAATGGAACAATTACAGCTCAAACATCTCAGCCCCACATTTATAGTTTTAGAAATGGCTGATAGGTCAGTTGCAAAACCTGAAGGAATCATTGAAGATGTCCCTATAGAAGTTTCTTCTTGGGAATTCCTTGCAGATTTTCTGGTTTTACAGCCAAGAAATTCAGCACATGGATATCCCATTATTTTGGGAAGACCTTGGCTTGCAACTGCAGCAACCTTCATAGGCTCGAGATCTGGAAATATGACTATTTCAAATGGTATTGATCTGAAACAGATTTCTTTATATCCTCCTGCAAAACCATCCAGCAAATTTTTAGGTTAGTTATGGTTTTTTGACTCATAGGAAGAACCAGAAGAGGTCATTTCTACACTAGCTACCTTAGTAGTAAGAGAACACATAGAAGACCTCAATGACACAAAAAACTTAGAAAATGAAACAATCCTGATGAATGTTCTGCATGAACAAGATTTAGAAGGGGAAACAACAAATATCCAACAGTTAAGTAATGAGGAGAATCAAAAATCTGAAGATGAACCATCTGTGCTATCACAGGGAAACTCTGTTTCACTACCACATGGATGGCACCATCATCTGATTTTTCCTTCTCACTGTTCCATACAAGATATGCTTCCCTCAAGCAGCAATAAAATAGAAACTGCTTCTTTTCTCCCATCTCAGCAATGTCCTCTTAATCCCTTAATCACTAGGTATGAAGGAGTGAATTCAGTCCTTCTAAATACAAAACAAATAGAAGTCCAACCAGGCAAATTTTTGAACATCTACAGCCAGCTTACTAGGGAAGAGGAAGAAAAACTGATAGTTGTCTTGCAGAAGCATGTTCATGCTTTTGCTTGGAACTACAAAGATATGTCGGGAGTTCATCCCGATATATGTACCCACGAAATCTATACTGAAGAAGTCAAGCCAATCAGACAACCTCAAAGAATATTGAATCTCGCCTTAAGAGATATTGTGAAAGAAGAAATTGAAAAACTCCTGGAAGTAGGATTCATTTACCCAATTTCTCGATAGCCAATGGGTTTCTCCATTGGTAATAGTTCCTAAGAAAAATGGAAAAATGAGAGTATGTGTAGACTATAGAGAATTGAATAAGGTGACATACAAAGACCATTTTCCATTACCTTTCATAGATCAAGTGTTAGATACTCTTGCTTGAAAAAGATACTTTTGTTTTCTTGATGGATTTAGTGGATATAATCAAATTCAGATTGCACCTGAAGATCAAGAAAAAACAACTTTTACATGTCCATGGGGAACATTTGCCTATAGGGTTTTACCTTTTGGTTTGTGTAATGCCCCAACAACTTTTCAGCGAGCAGTCCTAGCAATTTTTGCTGATATGACCACCAAAAGTGTTGAAATTTACATGGATGATTTCACAGTATGTGGACAAACTTTTGATTTTACATTGGAAAATCTTGATAAAGTCTTAACTCGTTGTGAAACATACCACTTATCCTTAAATCCAGATAAATGCTTCATGATGATGAAGGAAGGGATAGTTCTTGGTCATCACATCTCTCCTGAAGGGATCCAAGTTGATCCAAAGAAGGTTGAAATTATCAAGAATCTCCTTCCTCCTAAAACTCAGACTAATGTCAGAAGCTTCCTAGGACACATTGGTTTTTACCGCAGGTTTATTCCCAACTTTAGTACAATAGCCAGTCCTATGTTTGCCCTATTGACTAAAGATTCTGAATTCTCCCTGGACTGCAAAGTGTCGAGAAGCATTTGAAGCTCCGAAAGAGAAATTGATAACTCCACCTCGTGCTCGGGAGGACCTAATTGGACATTACCATTTCACATACAGATTGATGCCTCCAATACAGCAATTGGAGCAACATTAGGACAAATTGATAATGGTGAACATTATACCATCTACAACATTAGCAAGAACTTGACAGGAGCCGAGAAAAATTATACAACAACTGAGAAGGAATTCCTAGCAATAATTTATGCCATCAACAAATTCAGGCATTATATCATAGGTTATCAAATATTTATTCACACAGATCATACAACCATTAAGTATTTGATGAATAAACCTATGGTAAGTGCAAGAATTATTCGTTGGTTGTTGTTGTTGCAAGAATTTGATATCACTATAATCAACAAACCAGGAAAAGCTAATGTTGTAGCAGATTTCTTGTCCAGGTTGCAGAACACAGATGAAGGGGAATTAGTTGATGACACTTTTCCTGATGAAAAACTATTTGCTATATCAGTCCAATCACCTTGGTTTGCAGATATAGCCAATTATTTGGTCACAGGGAAAGTTCCTCCACATTTCACTTCAAAACAGAAAAAACAATTGATCAAACAGAGTTCTTCTTTTGAATGGATTAAGGGTATGCTTTTTAAGTGCAGTCCTGACCATGTGTTACGTAGGTGCATCCGCAAGGATGAAGTGTATGATATCCTTAGAGCTTGTCATGATGAACCCTCAGGTGGACACTATTCTAGTAAAAAGCACGGTTAGGAAAATCTTAGGGACAGGATATTATTGGCCATCTCTTCACAAGGATGTGAAAAAGTACATCATGCATTGTGATGCATGCCAAAGAATGGGGAAACCCACTCATACAAATGAGATGCCACTTCAGCCTCAAATGGTTTTAGAACCATTTGAGAGGTGGGGGCTTGATTTTGTAGGACCTATTGATCCACCTTCTCAAGGAAAGGTGCATATTCTAGTATGCACTGATTACCTGACAAAGTGGGTAGAGGTGCGTGCTTTTAAACATGCTCGTGAAGAGAAGGTCGCTGATTTCTTGTATACTCAGATTTTTTAGAGATTTGGAGCTCCACGGTCTATCACCACAGACCAAGGACCCCAATTTGCATCCAAAGTCATAAAAGCATTTACAGAATTGTATGAAATCAAACATAGGAAATCATCACCTTACCACCCACAAGCAAATGGCCGGGTTGAAGTAACAAACAGGGAACTAGAACGCATCTTGACAAAAATAGTAGCTTTTCATAGGAGAAATTGGCTAGATAAATTACCAGAGCGAGTTTGGGCCTACAATACTACTTGGAAGTCCACTACTGGATTCACACCTTATGAACTAGTCTTTGGTAAAAAGCCTCTCTTACCTATTGAATTTGAGCTACTAACATTGCGCACAACACTGGAAATTGGAATTGAATTGTCGCAGACACAGATAGATAGGATTCTACAACTGAATGCATTGGATGAACTTAGATTGGATGCTCTGCACCAAACTGAGGTAATTCAAGAGCAGAGGAAGCTGTGGCATGACAGTCACATTCAGCAAAGGAAACTTCAACAAGGAGATTGGGCTTTACTGTTTGATTCTCAATACGAAGACTTCCCTGGAAAATTGAGAACTAGATGGTTGGGACCTTACTGGATTGAGGAGGTATTTAACAACGGAGCAGCTCGTCTATCCCCTATTGATGGGTCACGAAGAAAGTTGGTAGTGAATGGACATCGCCTCAGGGTATACCATACACCTCTGACTAAAGAAGAATTCTTGCAGCAACTTGATAGTTTGGATACACAGCAGGTGGAAGAGATTCCCTCTTCCACTTCAAAACAATCAACATGATCAGTGGATTTCAAGAAAAAAATAGAAAATACAAAAAAAATTAAAAAAAAATAGAAAACAAAAAGATGAATAAATTCTGAGTATGAATTCCTTCATGGGCATGGTTTCAGGGGAAATCATGAAATTCCTTCATGGGCATAGTCAAGATCAAGAAAAAAAAAAAAAAAAAAAAAAGAGAGAAAAGGAGAGGTAAAAAAAAAAAAAAGGGGAAAATCAAGAAAAAGAAGAGAGAAAAATGAATAACTCGACAGTGAAAACCTTTTCTTAAGGCACTACTGAGTTGGTGTGCATGAAAACCAGTTTTCTGGCATGCATAACCTTGAGAAATTTTTGAACCATCATTGTACAAATTCACCAAGTGCACTTGTTTTGAAATGTTGCAGAAAATCTCAGCAGAATATCAACAAAGGCAGTCATTCTTCAAAACTGGCATTAACTATTTTTATTAGGTATATATTTCTTACATTTCTTCATTGTAAAATGATTGGTGTATAGTATATGACAATTAACCATTAGCATAAAAGGTATTCATAAGAGTTGGCATACTTAAGACATGTTTGAAAATGAAAATATTGATTTCTGCCTAATCTTCCGAACAAGAATGCCAAAAACAAGTGCCTGTTGTATTATCTTCGGATTGAAATTGTCTTTAGAATGACAGCAAAATGAATGTTGCACTTTGTCTTCGGAAAGAAACTTTGTCTTCGAAATGACAATTTGTCTTCAGAATGAAACTTGGTCTTCGAATGACGACTTGCTGCATCATCTTCGAAATGAAGATCTGTCTTCGAAATGAGGATTTGTCTTCGAAATGAAGATCTATCTTCGGAATGAGGATCTATCTTCGAAATGAGGATCTGTCTTCGGAATGATGATTTACCTTCACAATACAGCCTGATCTTCGAAATGAGGATTGATCTTCGAAATGAGGATTAATCTTCGAAATGAAAATTTTGCAAAGAAGATTTGTCTTCGGAATGAAGACCTGTCTTCGGAATGAGGTCATAATATTTGAAATGAGGATTTGTCTTAAGATCTTCGGAATGAGGTCATAATCTTTGGAATGAAATTTTGTCTACACAATAAGTTATAATCTTCGGAAAGAGCATTTCCACATGGCATCCAAGAAGACAAGGTACGACAAAATCAAAAAAATTTAGTTGCATGCGAAGAAGGAACACGTGTCAGTCAGCACATGGTTTGTTTTTGCACTCATTGGAAATACGGAGGACGTGACCAACCATATGCCACCAATTTTTAATGCCAATAAACATGCACGTGAGAATCTGCAAAACTAATGAGGTGGATCTGACGGCAAGGACATCCATGCAATTATCAATGAATAGGTGTACAGTGCAAAAGTAGAAAAGTGTGCCACCTTTCTTTTCGAAGACGTGTTTGTGAAGTACAGTGCACAGGTTACGGTTCATTCCGAAGAAGAAGACGAGAAACAGGGCAACGAAGGTTTCAAACTAAAACTCTACAAATTTGCAACAGAAAATAGCCAGAGATCCAGCAGAAGAACAGCAGCCATAGTGTACATTTTTTTAAATAGAAAATATGGGGCGAAAGATCAGAACAGAGCCTGCAGATACCACTTACCTCCGAGAAAATTTGATAGTTGTGCAGATTTTTGAAGATGGAGGGTTTATGCCATTTTTGGATAAATTCAATGGGTCTTCTGAAGATTTGGCTGGCATGTTCGCCCATACGTTCATAAACAACCGAGCACATGTTAACGGCATGACTATTGAGGTAAGCCCTAAAATTTTAAGTCAGATTACAAAGCTGCCATTAGAAGGGATTTCAATTTCTAGA
This sequence comes from Wollemia nobilis, assembly GCA_028583015.1. Classification (NCBI taxonomy): domain Eukaryota; kingdom Viridiplantae; phylum Streptophyta; class Pinopsida; order Araucariales; family Araucariaceae; genus Wollemia; species Wollemia nobilis. Next base: position 2,106,909 of record JAQPPZ010017247.1, read on the forward strand.
TCTGGCAAGAACACATTGGCAAATGTAGTTAATCAGTTTGTAGAAGAAAATGATAGAGAACCTGAGTACTTAACCCATAACAACACATGCAAAGGGTTAAAAAGGGCCAGCCTGCAGGAACCCTGGGATGAAGTAGCCACCTGGGTAATTAAATTTTTGACCTGTGAAGGGCAGTATGTGCTGTTGTCAGGGCATCATCTACGAATTTTGAACCATCTCAGACATGGTGGGCAACAACCAGAAGTTAGGGTAAATCTTCCCCTGTATCTGTATCAAGAATTAAAGAACATGGCAAAGAGATATCAGGAGGGTAAAGGAAGCCTACGCCATCATGGCCTCATCAAATTAGTCTACCAGCACCATTTTAGAGGAAACCCTAGGAGTTTTGATAGGTTTTACTCTACCCTAAATGATGTCATTTTTGGGGATGAAAGTGAGGAAGAAGAAGAACCAAATGCTGCTGATGTTGCTATAGAAGAGGAAACAACTACTACAGAAAATGTTGCAGAAGATGCTACAGAAGAAACTGCAGAAGGTGCCCCTGAAGCTGTTACAGAACTACACCCCACAACAACAGCAGAAAACCTTGCTCCTGAACCCTCAACTTCAAGAGCTAAGAAACAAAAGAGAAGAGGATCTGGAACTGGTAGCAGAGCAGAAAAACAAAAGAAGGTTCATTTTGCTGAAGCTGCAACTGATTTGTCAGAACAGAGAAGTGAAGCACTTAACCAAACAGAGGCAGAAACAACAAGGGAAATAGAGGCATCTGAAACTGACCCCATGACCCCTGTTGTCACCAGAAAATAGAGCAAAAAGAAGAAATTTGCATCTAGAACTAGGAGGTCTACAAGAATCCATTTGAAGGAAACTGCAGAACAGGTCATGGAAGAAGAAGATAGACCAAGTAGCCTAGATGTCACAGAGATACAACCAGCATCTGAAAACTTTCCAGAATTCCCTGAACAGATAGCTGAGGCAAAAACTGAGCAGGATGGTTTGGAGGAAGCTACAGTTCAACAGGCTACAGATATGGTGGATACCCTTATAGCCAGTCTCATAGAGCCTCCTGAACAAGAACAAATTGTTGTAGAAGAAGAGGAAATATTGGTTGAGCAGCCAACTACAACTGATTTGTCTGCATCAGCTTCTAAAGCAGAAACAGAAGTGGAAGACATCACAGAGCAGCTGAGGGCAGCAAGGAGTGTTGTCAAAACATAGACCAGGTGGATTTCAGAGAAAGAAAGCATCATTGAGATGCAAGAAAGAAAAATTGCAGAGCTTCAACAGGAAGTGGCAGAATTGAGAAAACTGCTGTCACAATCTGAAAAACAGCCAGCTATATCCAATGATGAAGACAATTTGGCTCAATTGCTTCTAGGTCTATCAAGGACAGATGACTCTGTTGAGGCAGACATGGGAGTTCATCCTGAAATAGCACTCCTTCATTCTGAAGAAGTGCCTGTTCATTCTGAAGCAGCACCATCTTATTCTGAAGCATTGCCTTCTTGTTCTGAAGATGCTTCAAAAATGGTGAAGAGCATAGCAGAGGATGTTGAAGATGAGCCACCAACACAGGAACAGTCCCAACAGCAAGAAAATGTTCAAGTAAGTACTCCTATTGAGGTCCCTGCATTTCAACTTGTTACACTTCCAGTAGAAACAACAGATAAGGGGGTACAAGTAGAAATACTATCTGATGACAACCCCATAGAAATAGCAAATAAGGAAGTGCAAGTAGAGTTATTGATAGATGAACAGCCAGTAGAAGTGGCAGAAAAAGGAGTTCAAGTTGATCTGCTACCTAGGATCCCACCTGTAGTCAGACCACCTAATACTGTGTCTCTAGAACAGTACAATGCAGACATAGCTAGCTGGATGATTAGATATGAGCAGCTTGCCACAAAAACTAAAAAGTTCAAATTGGAAGCAAAACAACTAGAAGCCAAGGACACAGAAATTTAGGCATTGAAAGAAAAGGTGTCTGACTTATGCCAAATTGCTGAATTTTTAGTCCAATTTAGACGACCAGCCAGATTTTACAACCTTATTTTGAAGGAAAAATACCTCAGATGGCAGGTCATGAGGATTACTTCAAACCTCCCATATAAATTGGACACTATTGAAGATTTTCTAGAGGCATATTTTGACAGTCCTTTTGAGCAGAAAAATCTCCTGTGTGAACTATTTTTACATAGTTTCTTCATTCCAGAGGAAGTTGACTCTCATCCTCAAATCTACATTGGAGATGTTCAATTGAGAGCATTTATGTCTACTTTGCAGAATCAACTTTACTGGGATCAAGAGAAAAAGTAGAATAAAGTGATTGAAACAAGGGCTGAGTTGTTAGTCAGAGCAATCCAGCCAAATCACCTAGTTATCACCAGGCAACACTTCTCAATGATGAACAGGGATGATATAAAGAGAATGTACTTGAACAATTTGAGGGACTGTGTGGCCAGATTTAACAATTTCTGTGATCACAATTTCTTCCCAGCATTGTCAGTATGCAGAGACAGATGGAATGAACTTTCCATGTCTTTGAGGAAAAGAGAACCCATCTCCCCCATCAACTTAGAATGGTCCAGAAGAAGAGCAGAAGGTGTAGTCCAGCTGATTCAGATCATGCAACATAACTGGATAGGTCTCAGGTTCAGGCCTCCGACCATCATTACTCCAGTTCCATTCTACTTTGAGGAAGATGCCCAGCCTGATGAACAATTTGAATATTGGCTCAGAAACATTCAAGAAAATAGGGGGTATTACATAGGCAAGAAATTATTCTACAGGTCATGGAATCTAAACATGGACATATGTGATTCCATAGCCCAACAGAATGCATGAGGGCATGCATTAATATAAGTTGGGGGAAAATGATGAGGCCTGGAAATGCCTCAATCATAACATGTTTTGAACACTAAAAATGCCTATAAACTCTTATGTTTTATCCCGATATGTTAGTTAAGTTGATTCAATATGTCGTATATTAACCATTTTGCATGATCAATGTATTTGAAATATTATATGCTGATTTTACAGCTTTTTGCATAGTTTTGTGTTCTTTTTGCTATGATTTGCTAAAATGGGATATGCTTAGAATAATAGCAGCATTTCACTAATCATGTTTTGATTCATTTCAAGCATTTACTTCACCTAAATCTAGCAACAGTGCAAGCAAACTGTTGCTGTGCAACAAAAACTGGTCTTTCCCATGTAAATTCCAGCCAGTTGTCCATAAATAGCAAGGCATGGAATTCACATGAGGAAAGGGATGAAGACCATTGGAATTTGATCTTAAGAGATAACCCACCTGAGAGATGCAGAAGAGATCACTGGAAAAGCATATATTTGTTCATTCCGAAGTATCTTCGGAATGAACAGATATCTTCGAAATGAAAGATCACAGCATCTTCGAAATGAGCGGATCTTCGAAATGAAGAATGTAGTATCTTCGGAATGAGTGATCTTCGGAATGAGAATGCAGTATCTTCGGAATGAGCGATCTTCGGAATGAGAATTGCATTGTCTTCGAAATGAAGCCACTTATCTTCGAAATGAAAACAGAGTACGCTTTTTGACCTGTTGACCGATTTTTGAAGCCAAAAAAAGGGAAATAAAGGTTGGAAAAGGTAAAGGGAAATATCTTCCATCTGTCTTTGCCGTCATTGCCGACCAAAGCCATCATTAAGGGAAAGATCAAGTTTTAGTCCTCTTCTAGGATAACACCAGAATTTGTTGCAGCATTGTAGGATTAGATCTTTTGAGATATTCTTTGTTTGTAATCAGATTATAGGATAGCTATAAATATTGCTCCCGTTCAGGTTGAGCCTAGTAGAGAGGAAGTAGATAGTAAAGGAGGTAGAAAATAGTGTAAGGAAGCTAGCAAAAAATACAGAGTATAGGTAGAAATTGACTGTTACAGTCCTGTAACAGTTTTTTAGCAAAATTATTGTAATCATGTCTTCTAATCAATAAAGTGCACCAGTTCTATTTCATATTGCTTGTAAATGAGTGTGATTAAGATTTAGAAAGAGAGAGAGACTTACACCTTCTTCTGGACAAAGAGGCTGGCCACTTCCAGACCTAGGAGGAGGACTAACAAGCAGGTTTTTATTCCGATTTTGCTACAGCAGAATGAGTTGTAGAACTTGTTATTTTAATTGCTTGTAAACAGTTGACAATATTTGCAGTCTTAGTTTATTTATGCTTAGATTAACCTTGTGCTTAATGTTTTAGTTGCAATCTTACTTTCAACAAAGCTTCCACTTTATTTCAGACTGTTATTTTTAGAATTTACTATTTTTTCAGCAATTTCCTGCATTTTATGTTTTGCTGTCAAAATCCTGCACAGAAGATTGACAACCTTTTGTTACAGAACTTTGATAGTTTTTATTTCCACATTAGATCTAGACTTTCATTACTACAAAAGTAATTAGATTTCCTTTCTGCAATTAGGATCAGACTTTCAATTCTGCAATATAATTAGGTCTTATTCTGCAATTGTAATTAGGACTTCATTTCTGTAGTTAATGATTAGTTTCCAATTCTGCAACTTAGATTAAGATTTATTTCATGCAATTTAGAGATAGGAATGTTCCAAAACCCCCCACACAACCGGTTCCACCAATAAAACCTGTTGCTCTAGATTGACCTAAGTTATAGTTGTTTCACTTCTTCTTCCGCAGATAGCCTTGTACACTGCCCTGGATTGACAGATTCATTGAGAATTAATGATGGTATAACGACTACGCATCAAAGGTTAGCGTGTTTCTGGCACTTTTCGCAATGGCACAGGTAATCATGTGCATCATTTTCCATGGTAGGCCAAAAATATCCTATTCTAAGGAGTTTTTTAGCAATGACGCTACCACTAAAATGTCCCCCACAAGATCCATCGTGGGCTTCACTCAAAGCTGATCTAGATTCTTCTAGATTCAAACATCTCAGTAGGATGCCTTCAAAAGATATCCTATACAACGTATTGCCAATAATTACAAAGCGACTTGCTCGTCTACATAATAATTGATGCTGGTTGCTATTACAACCTTCAGGGAAGGTCCTATTTTGAAGAAAATTAAATATATCAGTGTACCAAGGTTCAGGAGTAGTTTTGTTGATTAGAAAAACATACAAAGGTTCTAAGCATAATTTATTTGAAGCGGGTTCTTGGAGTCGACAAATAATGATGGTAGCATATTCGTCATCTAACTCCAAGGGCAAAAGAGATGCAGCTATAGCCATAGCGTCAGTCGCACGGTTGCTAGTTCGAGGAATAGCTTCCAAGGTAACTTGATAAAATAAAGATAATTGTAAGGCATGCTTTATATGGATGCAATTTATCATATGTGGTCTAATAAACATCATTTATTTGATTTATGACAAGTTGAGAATCACCGAAAACCAATAAATTTTTAATTTTCAGTGCCAAGGCAGCTCGTAATCCAAGGATTAGAGCCTCATATTCAGTAGTGTTATTAGTATAAGCAAACGTTAATTTAAAGGACAAAGGTATAATATGTTTCTACGGAGATATTAAAATAATACCTACACTAGCCCCACTCATGCATCGGGCTCCGTCAAAGTATAGGGACCATTGCTCTGGATGGTCTGCCTCTAATTTAAGGCATTCATCAAGAAACTCAATGATGAGGGGATGGGTAGACTCTAAGGGTGCAACAACTAATTGATCTGCTATGATTTGACCCTTAACAAACTTCTATCATATAAACATGAGTTCAAAATCGCTAAGCGCAAGAACCCACTTTGATGTGCGACCAGATAAGTACGGTCGACTCATGAGATACCGCAAAGAATCGAATTTAGCAATAACATACGTTTTTTGACTGAGCATATAATGGCGTAGTTTCTATGTAGAAAATACGACTGCTAGACATAACTTCTCTAATGTTATGTAGCAAGTTTCATAACTGATTAATGTTCTACTGATATAATAATTAGCACGTTCTCTTTTCTCATCGTCAAGTTGAGCTAACATAGCTCCTACGACAAAATCTGAAGCAAAAATGTACAAGATAAATGGGCGATCAGGTTTAGGTGGTGAAAGCACAGGTGGGTTAAGGAGATATTGTTTGACAAGTTCAAATGCTTCCTGACATTCGTCGTCCCAATGAAAAGAGATATATTTCTTAAGAAGCTTAAGAAAGGGTCCTATTTTGTCCGCCAACTTATCGATGAAGTGATGAATAGCTTGAATCTTACCTTGTAGACTCCGTAATTTTGATATATTTGTGGGTGCGGGCATATTAGTGATAGCCGTGATCTTGAGAGGGTCAATTTCAATGCCACGTAAAGAAACTATAACCCCCAATAATTTACCAAACTTAACTTCGAATATACATTTGGCTGGATTTAGTCGGATAAGATATTCCCTTAACCGATCAAATACTTTTTTCAAGTCAGCTAAATGATCATCTTCTTTGATGGAACAAGCTATAATATCATCTACATAATCATGTAGAATATCATGCATCATATCATGAAAGATATAAGTCATGGCTCGTTGATATGTTGCACCTGCATTCGTAAAACCGAATGGCATCACTTTCCAACAAAAGGTCCCTCAAGGGGTAATAAAGGCTATTTTAGCCTAATATTTAGGAGCTATCCTGATCTGATTATAACCAAAAAATCCATCCATCAAGGATATAATTCCACTCCCAGCAATAAAATCAATGATCTGATCCATGTTGGGAAGAGGAAAATCGTCTTTAGGGCATGCAACATTAATATCTCTAAAGTCTATGCAAACCCTAACTTTGGTAGCTTCTTTCTTAGTTACTGGAACTACATTCGAGATCCATTTAGCATAATCAATGGCTTGTATAAAAATAACCTTAAGGAGTTTTTCTAACTCCCTTTTGACTAGTAAGGCCACTTTAGGATGCATTTTTCTAAGTTTCTGTTTAACAGGTTTAGCATCCAGATGGACTACTAGGTGATGCATAACTACAGAAGGGTCTAATCCTGGCATATCTTCATATGTCCAAGCAAATACATCTTCATATTACTTAAGAAATGCGATGTATTTATCCTATTTTTCTTGACTTAATTCTGATCCAATGTTGATTATGTGAGGATTATCTTTGGTTCCAATGTTATTTTTTATGACGTTTTCTACTTTCGTGTGTAGATCTCTCTCAAAATTAGGTGGGGGTGGGTGAAACGCCTAATTCTTGTAATTATTCCAAGGTTAGTTTGGATAATTCATATTGAGGAGTCGTGGCCTCAAGTTGGGCTATCCTAGGTATAGAGCCATTAAAATAAAATTCATGATGTAATAATTCCTCAACGGAGACATCATGGAAGATATCTCCCTCTAAATCATCATCAGATTCAGTGATCATCTGAGGGTAAGCTATGGATATCATATTACATGTAAATGTTTTATTCATTAAATGCAAAGCATCACGTTTATCCAAATAATCTTGGTAACATATGAGATGGTTATCATCCTCAAATGGGAAGGGCTGACTTTTACTAGGAAATAGGCCCACACCACATCGGGCAGGCCATGTTTCTACCTCAAAAGGTTCTTTCATACCATTCTGGAAAGGTCCCAAACCTTTCCCTTTATATCCCAATTTAAGAATTATAGGCTGAGCTTTAATATACTCATTAGTAAAATAACATCGAGCATATCCATCATAATGAGTCTTGATGTTTCTGGGTATTCTACCCCAGTCATATCCCTTATAAATAAAAGCGTAGCTCCCAACTTGGTAAGTACTTCCCATAGGTTGTGGGAGGCCCAAGATACGAGGAGAGGGCAAAAAATTATTTAAGATAAGGGAATCTTGCATAGCAGCGTTTGTTTTTTTTTATATAAGAATTTTAGATAAATCGGGTAAGAGCTCGTCAGTAAGAGCATAAGAAGCAGAAGGAACATTTCCTACATCTTCTGATGTGGAAACTATGCCTTTGGTGGATGTAGATGTTGTAGAGATGTCGATGGATGATTCTATAGGTATGGAAGTTATAGGAGTAAAACAAGAAGCATTGGTTGTGGGTTTAGGATATTTTTGAGGTCCTAATGTAGTTTGTTTAGAGGATGGTTGAACTATATGTAGAGGTGGAGTTGATGGAGAAAAAGTAGATGGCATTATGGGTGTGTGTTTAACATGTTTAAATGGATGATGATAATTAGGATGTGTGGATGACAGAGCACGACAAAATTGAACTCCAACAAGTTCTGCCAAAGCACACATATCAAAGGGTCTAGGATCACCATGAATGGTAACCAACTGATTTTTAAATTCAAATTTAACACACTGATGTAAAGTTGAGGGAACAACTCGCATCGCGTTGATCCAAGGGTGACCCAAGAGTATATTGTACGATGTAGGGCAATGTACAATAAACACGATCATGTCTAAGGTTCTTGGACCAACTTGCAATGGGATAGTAATAACTCCACACGTTTCTTGTGTTTCGTCATTGAAGGCTTTTATGATCATATCAGTTCTTTTCATTTCGTCACTTCTAAATGCAAATCTTTGGTAGAATTCAAAAGTGCAAATGTTTAAAGATGAACCATTATCAATCAAGACTTGTTTAACTGCTACATCTCCGATTAGGGCAGTAATATATAAGGGGTTATCCTTATGTAAACTATGTTGTGGTATATCTCTATCCTGGAAGTCAATACAATCAACTTCACGAGTTATTATAGTATTGGCCATGGCTTCAAGTTGAATATTTTGTGGTACCATCATCTGGCTTAATGTGAGCATTAATTCATCTCTATGTGTAGGAGAGGATCTTAAAAGGTCCAAAAGGGAAATTCTAGCTGTAGTATTTGATAATTGTTCATTAATATTATAAGGAGGTTTAGGTTGAATGTTAGGTGCATGATTCCATTTATTAGGAACTTTCAAAACAAATGGAGTTGATACATCATTATCAATTTGATCTTGTTGAGAATTTTGAGCTTGTTGTCGAGTGACAGCTCCGATGGTACCTACAATATTATTTTGTGGATGATGAATGGGTCTTGGTATAGCGTTTATGGTTTGTTCATTAGAAAGTAATTGGTGAGACGATGGTCTAGTAGTGACTCTTCTCGAAAATGGTTCTTCTGGAACCATAGAACTTGTGATAGGTTGAATAGGATATGATTCATCTTCAGAACTATTCGATTGATTTGAGGTGATTTCCATGTCACTTTTAGTCTCATATTCTGTATCACTAAGATCAGGTGTCTGAATATTACATAGAGGTCTGGTTGTAACCATGGATAAAGTTGTGTCAAATATTTCTAAATCATGAGTAGGTAAATGCCCACTAATAGTTCCTACATATCGGGTAGGAGGGGGAACATTATGATGTTCAATTTGATTAGCCACTTCTTTACCATGCTTTGGTAGAGGATGTTGAAATATGTCCAATAATTGATTGACATTCTGATTTTGATTTTGGGGGATATTATTTTGAGCATTATTAGGAGGATTTTGTTTAGGTTGAAATGCTTGCACCTCCATCTCATTGTTATTAATTAAGTCTTGTATTTTATGTTTTAATATTTTACAAGATTTGGTAGTGTGTCCAGGTCCTCTATGGAAATCACAGTGTAAATCAGCTCTATATCCGGGTATAGTTGGATCAGGTTCTCGGATATTTGGTAATTGGATCAAACCTTGTGCTAATAATTGCGAGAGAATGGTTGATAGAGGTTGATTTAACCTAGTAAATTCTCGAGGTGGTTTATCAGGAGGTTTTAGTATAAACTTCTCCATTGTTTTCACAGTATTAACATTGGCAATGTTTCTGCTATCAGTGACTCCCCCACAACTTGTTTATTTTTATATTGATTTCTAGATGTTTTCTCATAATATTTATTTTTAAGCTGACCTCTCCTAATGAGAGCATCTTCCACTCTTCGAGCTAAGTCTATATCTTGATCGAAGGTGGTCAAGGTAGCAGTTGATAACTCATAGGATAGTTTTTCTTGTAAATTATTGATAAAGATATCCATCATTTCTTGATAAGGTAACACAAAGTGTAATTTTCCTATCAACTGTCTCCACCGAGCTAGGAAATCAACAAAAAAATCATCTTTGTCTTGTTTTAAGTTGTACAAATATTTAATGATTACATGCCTTTCGATGTAGGCACTAAATTTATGAACAAAAGACTCGGCTGTTTCTTTGAAATTCCTCAAATAATGAGTGGGTAATTGATAATACCACTCCAATGCCATTCCTCCTAAACTTTTCGGGAACATTTTTAGTAATAACAAGTCATCATGTGATATATCATGACATGCTATCCTAAACATACGAAGATGCTCTATGGGATCTTCGGTTCCTTTGTATATAGGTAGGATAGGCATAGGAAAGTGTTTAGGATATGGTTGTGCTACAACTATAGGATCTAAAGGCTGACTACACATCTCTCGATAATTGTACGAGGGACGGTAGGGATCTATCTGGTCCATGCGGGAGACTAACTGTTTCACCATGACTTCCAGATTACTAGTTTGTCCACCATATTGGTTTGGTGGTATGTGAGCGTATGATGGCGTGACATAAGGATTAGATGCTATATTGCTATTATGCAAATGGTTGGTAGGGAGAGTATTATGAAGAAGGTTTGTAGTAGCATTATGTTGTATCCTAGATTGTTGGAAATTGGTGTTTGGTTTTATTTTGGGCTTTTGTTGATTTGAGGTATGTTGATCAATAAATTGGTGAAATAGAGCAGTGAATGAAGGTTTCTTTTGTGTGGGAATAACTCTAGGCTTGGTAACAGGTACTCTGGGTGGTTGGGTAACCTGTTGTTGTTGCATGTTCTAGATTATAGCGACCATATCCAAATTGGATGGTCCAAATTGATCACTTTCTTGATCAACAAAGGACAAGGGATTAGTGCATGTGTGATATATTTCTTCTAGGGTTTCTTGAGTGTCACTAATTTGATCCTTGTCCATATGGACTACTCTATTAAGGGTGCCAATATTAGTATTGAGGAACTTCCAAAAATGTTCCATGTTCTCAAAAGTAATAGTTCCTCCCGGAGACATTTTAGGGGATGAGGATCCTTCCTCTCTAACAGCTTTCTCTTTGTTCATTTTCATCAGCAAACTCTTCTTCTTGTTGGTCTAGGGTTCCTTCTTCCTGAATTGGGTCTTCAAGAAGGACATCTAGTTTATTTACTGGTTTTCCTAACCAATCTTCTACTACTTCAGTCTGTTTTCCATTCCTAAGTCTAGTCATTATGCTTAAACTTAGATTTTAGCAAATATATATATATATATATATATATATATATATATATATATATATATATATATATATATATATATATATATATATATATATATATATATATTTACGACAAGTTTGGGAGGTATATATTTTAATTATATACCTACTATAATACTTAAAAGAAAACGTTTTAATTTTTGTTATATTTTTGTTTTGTTTTTGTTTTTGTTTTTTTTTTTGTTTTTATGTTTTTATAATAATATTATAAAGACAACAAACAACATACTAAATGCAAGAAATAATAATAATAAAAGAATGGCTTAGTTTTCTATAAATAGTTTATGGATGTCATTGATGGGATCAAGTTCGTCAGAGTCATGAAATGCTCCTCTTCAAATTGGAAATGGTTTTTCGAGAATTTGACAAAGTGTGCTATGGTGATATTATCTATTTCAGATTCTGACCTGTAGAAATAAAGTTCATGGCAATACTCTCGATATAACACAGCTCTAGGAACTCTATTACATCTCTTTCTATCAGTAAGAATGACCTCCTGATCCTCTATACGAGATAGAAATTTATGTACTACAATTGCATTGTCGAGGTATTCCTCAAAGGTGTACAACTCGAAAGACACAAGTGCTCTTTTATCTGCTAACCACCTATGGCAAGCTCTCTGAAGTTCATGATATAAGGTTACTTGATTAGGATCCAAGATTCTATCTAGGACAAACCTCTTGATTTGCCTAAGTTTGGTTGATCTAGACGAAATAATACTCAATCTCCTATCAAGTTCGTCCCACAAAGGTTGAACTCTATATGTTTGAGATACTCTAAGCAAAGAAGTAATCTCTATGGTTGCTAATTTATTTTCAACATTTATGGTGACAACTCGTCTTTTATTATAATCTACCATCTAAATATGATATGCAATATTAATTGTTTGTCTGATGATTCTAAATGCATTTATCTATTTTTTTTTTTTGATTGTTTTCAAAAGGTTTTAGTTTTCATGTCGGGTTCACCAAAATGTATCGCTCCAATTTTTTTTGCATCCTTACCTTTAGGCAATAGGATCCGTGCCTAAAATGGGGATGCGAGAAGGATGGGACAATACCTCGGACTGAGAGGCCCTTTGAAGGTTGTGCCTCTCGGGGGGAGGGGTATAAGGGTGAATTTTTGATGGATGGTGGGTTCACCAGGAAACTTTGAGTGGCAGTTTCCACGCCTAGGTTGAGAATGGGTTTGATGTGTTCATTTTGTACTTTAATCATTCATATCCTAGGTTTGGCCAAGATGAAGTTAAGCTATTATATATGGCAATGCTGATTTATATGGATACAAAAAACATGAACAAGTGCTAAACACAGAAAGTGTGCTAAATAAGACAGACTGTACCTGATTTTGGATGTCTGATGAAGATTCTGAGGTTTGTAGAAGTCCAGATCGTCTCAAATCTTACATAATCATTTGAAATTACACAGAATCATCTCAGATCATAGTCGGTCATCTGAGATCAGACGAGATCATCGCCAACCTAACAAATTCGTCAGACGAATTTGTCAGAAACCTGCAATCACAAAAATAGAGACCAAAGACCAAAAATGCAACTACAAAAACAAGGGGAAATGATAGAAATAACAGTAAACCTACCTAAATGATAGATCCAGATAATGATTAAAGGAAATGCATTAATTTAATAATTTATTTTAACTTTATCATGCATCTATGCTAAATGAGGTGAACTCTAGGATGCAAAAATAGAATAAACTAAGTTAATGCATAAGGAAATAAAGAGAGAAGATAAAAGAATGCAAACTCTAGGCTCTGATTGCCCCTAATCTGGACTGCAGTCGAGATCTCCTCCAATTGTATGATATCATCGCCGATTTGCGACAGGATCATTCGAAATCGTCTGGAATCGTCAACGACGATCCGAGCTTGCTTCGATTGAAAAACAGTAAATTTCTTGCAAGAAAACTTGAAATACACAATGCAAACGAAGGTACGAAGGTGTTCTAATGCATGAGAAACTAAATTTGTAGGGAAAATCAGTAATCCAGGGGGATAAAATGAGAAAATCCTAGTTTATATAGGATTAGGGGGAGGTTAGGAGGTTGGAGATTATCCCAATTTGGGAAATATCCAACGGGGGAGACTCTAACCACGCAGACACGCTTTCTGCCCAAGTTAGAGAAGCTGTTGAAACATAAGCTAATTATGAAAATTAGTTTTGGGACAAAATCATCTGGACGTTCTGTTCCAGATGAAATCTTCAGATCTGGGACGATTTCGTTTGATTGTCGACGATATCGTCCAACGGTTAAAACAAATCCTAAAAATGGCACGAAAAACAAGGGGAGCGAGTAACAGGTGGTTTTGGGGTTAAAATTCAAATTTTCTCTTTTTAATAAGGTTTAACTGCACCAATTTTAGGGTGCTACAACTACACAGGTAAAAGAGGCTCAGTAGCGTACATCCATTGAAAATCAGGAAGTAGCAGCAACACCAGCATACCCTGAGATGCACCCCAAAAATTTGAGATCAAAGAAAAAATTTATAAGGCCATCTCAACAAAAACCCAAAACCAGAGTAAGAGTTGCAATTTTAAATGAATTTGGCATCAAATTTGATGTAGAATCAAAACTGGATTCTGATGAGGAATGAGAGGTAGCAAAGAAATTGTTTGCTGCCCAAAAAAAAAATTAAAAATCTTAAGGAAGATATAGAAGCAACAAAAAAAACTAGAAAAAGGTTTCTAAGAGGGCATGCAAGGAAGCAGAAAAAGAGACCAAAAAGGAGGTCAAGAAGCCTCCCAAGAAAATTATAGTTGCCCAACCTTATTAGTTCTAGGGTATATATGGGTCGATAGGTGATCAACATTCAAGGATGAAGGCATATTTCATGAGGATGGGATTTCAAGGTATTGTACCACCTGTAAATTAGTCATCAAGCAACATAACCCCTCTAGTGGTAGAAAAAGAGGTCAAGGCTGAACGTGAACTTGACCCAATAGGGGTCAATTTTCCCATAGCCAAGGTTGCTAAAAATTCTAGCATCCCATTTGATGATGAATCTACAGTACTTGAGGATAAAGAGTTACCCCTTCACCATGAATACTGGAAAATGGCTGAGTCCACATTCTATAAGGATGCCACTAGTTTCACTGGCTACTATTTAAATATTGAGAAAGGTAAGGTGGACTAGACAAGATAACAACCAAGAAAAAGGGCAGGGCTGAGTCAGTTAGTTCGACGCAGAAAGCACCAAAAATAGCAGAAATAGGAGGCAACCACTCCCAAAGCACCAAAGGGGTGAAATCCCAAAGACAAGAAAAAACAAAGGCATGCTGAAAAGAAAAGGAAAGAAACAGTCAAGTTCTATTGGAAAGTTGTAAACAAAACTGGTAATTACTAGTATAAAGTGGCATAGGGATGTGCCACCCCTTAAGCATGGGGGGTGATGAACCCTGAAAATGTGCTTTTTTGTACCACTTTCCTTATAAACAACAAAACTTATTTTTGTAGATATATATGTTTATGAGAATTTTATACATGTTTAACAGTTTATTTTACATGTTATTTAATATTTTGTTTCTAAGTGCGTTTTGTGTAGATTTCATAGAAATTGTTGTGTTTTAGCATATTTTTGTCAAGGTCCCACTTGGACCTGGCACCTTCAATTTCATGAAGGCAAAACATTCACAATACACTGGTGTGAAGTGCTAAGTCAGGTGCCTAATTCCCTTTGAAGCACCCGAATTTCGTTCAACGCTTAACTAACGGGTGCCTACTTCTTGTTAGGTGCCTACTTCTCATTAGGCATCAAACTCCCATGTTGGCACCTATACCTCGACTTATACAGACAAGGCACCTGCATCCCGACTTCTATAGATAAGGCACCTGATTTGCATTGAAGTCGAAATACAACACGACTCTATGGTCGGAAAAACAAAACGTTATTTCAACGATAAGCGTAGATGGAATTTCAATGTTGAAATTGGACTAGGGACAATGTCAAAGATGACTAACCATCTATTTTTCAGTTGCTACATAAATATCTATGTAAATCGAGCAAAACCAATATCAGACATATTCTAATAAAATAGAATACACTGAATTAGTCCACACAGTTTGATATTTTGCTCGATTCCCTGTATTCATGCATGCAGTTGTAAAGTAAAATAAAAACTTTGATTTGTTTCTATTTTGTAATAGGGTGTGGCCACATATATTATAAATATGTAGGCCACCCCTAAAAATGTGATCCTGGATTTCCCTTGTATATTTTTTGCTGTAAGTTTTAATAAATATTTTCTTAGTCATTTCTGGTTAAATCGACTAAGCGTCCGGTGAATGATTTAACGTGGGTAGAACCTACAGGAAGCGTGGGCCCAATCTCAACAACGTTTATCCCTTTCATTTTCCCTATTTTTTGTTTTCTTTAATTTCATTTTATTTCTGTGGATTAATTTAAATTCTTGTATTTCTCCTATTTTTTTGTAAATTCTAGTAATATGCAATTTTAATTTATGAATGTAATTTAGGCATTTTTTCATAGACGTAGGATAGATTAATGGTTTTGAAATCAAAATCAGAACTTCAATGAACACCAACACCCCCCAAACCATAAATCTGAGGAACTCATATTTGTGGAGGAAATTATAAGCATATATTATGCAAGGCTTATCACAAGTCTACGATCTACCCCGAGTTGACAAATAAATGAGGTAGTGAACTTAACGTAGAAAACTAACCAATGTTTTTGCTCAACAAAGTTCATATACAATTTCAATTGAACCTCGTATCTAGTGGTTTATTTTATCTCCTTGGAAATTGTAGTGATTGGTTATCCATGCAATTTGGTAAGATGAGTAAATCACCATAAGGATACTTGGCTATCTTCATCATCCATTATCTTCTTGTTCAAAAACAAAATTATTTTTGGTTCCCTCACCTTTAGAGTGAGACCATGCCTAGACCAATTTTCTCAACATATGTCATTGATGCCATTTTCCATGGGGTTCCCATCATGGATAACTTTCATCATTTTCATTTACAATTACATCAGTCTCCAAGGATACAGGTCGAGTAAAGTGATTGAGCAACCGTTTAGGAATTCCATGTGGGAATTAGCTACAATCATGAGTGGCCCCGAGGGCAAGACTATTTTCCTTTTTCTACATTTTCATCACTTTGCATTTCAATGATGCCAAAAGGCACTTTATTTAATAGCATGGAATAACCCCAAACTTGGGGTAACCACATTTGATTTTGATTTTCCACAATGGGATACATCTTACCTGATCATGGCATTTTCACTTGGCAAAGACCTTTTCTCTATTGGGGCAAAAATAGAATCAATCTCTTGCATTTTACAAAAACCTCCTTTCCTTGTTGGGGAAAAAATAGAATCATTTTACATCATTCATATCATCTGCACTTACATGATACACTTACACTTACACCATTCATTTGCATTTTCATCACATAATTTTGTCAATTGGCTCGTGAGATTTATTCTTCACTAACTCGCCAATTGAGGGGGTAAGCTACACAATAAAATTCTTGTATTCAAGTTCATATTTACATTTTAAGGAAAGAAAGTCACTTCTACATCAGGCCAAACCAGGTGTCTCGTATTTTTGCACCCCATTGTGTTTCATGCAATGCGATACAAAAAGAGGCATCTATAAATACCAAAATCTAGCCACTTGTCATCCATATGTATCCTCCAATCACCACCATCCATTATTTATATATTTATATATATGTATTTGTTAATATATATCTAAATATTAATATTTTATATATTATATTTATATATATTTAATAAATATATATTGAAGAGACAAAAATGAAACACCAGATATAAATAACTTAAAATGAATAAACCAAATAACACAAGAAATTGCACAATGGAATAGATATGATATTATTAATGTTGGTGGATCTGAGTACAATCAAATGTGACCCCAAATAGGGGTTTTACATAGTTTATTCTAATACAATAAATACAATAATGCTAGGGTTCTCTGAAACCCTAGCTAATAATGCTTGTGATGTCTGTAAAAGCTTGTTATTGCTCCCAATAGAGTTGAGTGGGCTTCAAATATCTGTTGAGCCGAGCCACTCTAGCTTAAACAGTTGTCCAATGCTGATGAATATCCAAATCTGAACACAGAATATGAAAGAAGAGAGTTAGTAATAACTGAGAGGGATCTACCATGTGAGACCCTAAAAAATTAATAAAACCCTAAATATCATGTAACACTACTGCAAGCAAATAAGAAAATATTGAAATTAACAAAACAAAGAATGATTTACCTTGTGAACTTATTGTCTTATGTTTGTGTTATAGGTGTTGTAGAAAACTGGTGCGTGGATGTCCTAGTCTGTAGAACTAAGATTTGAGATGCCCATGGGCACTCAACAGTAGCAAAAAATGCTCACAGGTGCTCAAGAGTAGTAAATGGGCGTTCGGGAGTAGCTGCGAGACATTTGGGAATTGAGGCAAGATCTGCAGAAGCAGATCTACTTCGGGCGAGGGCTACGATGACGGATGTGGAGGTGAAGGCAAGTGAAAGCGATGGTGAGGATGTGAGGGGACTTGGAAAACTTAGCCAAACTTAGGGGTTGAGTCATCAAAATGAATTTTATTTATAATCTCCACTCAAGTATGTTAGGGTTTCAATGACACTAATCATGTGGTCAAGATTAAAACATAATAGAGGGTGGAGATTAAGGCTAGGCAAGTGGAATGGATCAAGGCGGATGGATGGCTAGGATTAGAACAAGATGGATGGCTGGGATTTATTTACACATATATATACATATTTATTAAATATATATAAAATATAATATAAAATATTAATATTTAAATATACATAAATAAATATATGTAAATTAAGGGTAATTATGATGGGAAACTATGGATGGAGGACAAGTGGCTAGATTTTGGTGTCTACATATACCCATTTTTGCACCATGTTGCATAAAACACAATATGATGCAAAAATACAAGACACTTGGTTTTGCCTGAGACAGTAGCAACTTTATTTCCTTGAGAGACAGAGACAAGCTTTTGAAGATGCAAAGAATTAAAGAATTTTGATTGTGTAGCTTATTCCCTCAATTGGAAAATGAGTTTGTGGATGAATCTCACGAGCCAATTGATAAGTGAGTCCAAATGACTATAGAAATGAATGTTGTGATTGTGGACGATACGAATGATGTAAAATGTGATACCGTATTTTCCCCAATGGTGAAAGGGGGTTGTTTTCCAAGTGTAGATTCCATGATCATATAAGATGTATCCCATTACGGGAAAGTCAAAACCAAATGTGGTTACCCCAAATTTGGGGTGATTTGATGTTGCTGAAGAATGTGCCTTCCAACATCATTAATATGCAAGTATGTAAATGCAAAAAGAAAAGAAAAATAGTCTATCCTCGGGGCCACTCATGATTGTAGCAATTCCTACATGGAATCCCTAAATGGTTTCTCAATCACTTTACCCGGCCTGCATCCTCAAAGACTGGTGTAAAAGGAGATGATGAAAAGTTATGATTTTGTTCGTATTTCAAGCCCCATGAACAAGGCCATCAATGACAACTTTTGAGCAAATTGGTCTTGGCATAGTCTCACTCTAAAGATGAGGTACCAAAATTAATTTTTGTATCGAATAATGAAATATGTGATGATAAAAATGGCCAAGTTTTCTTATGGTGGTTTAATCTTACCGAATTGCATGGACAACCAATCGCTGTAATCACCAAGGAGATAGAATAGACTACTAGATACGAGGTTCACTTGAAATTGTATGTGAAATTGGTAAATATTTGTTGGCAATTTGAGTTATTTTATGTTGTCATTGATGTCACATGGATCACATTGAGTTTTGGTGGCCAAAGCATTTCATAAATAAGCATTTATGATATTTTGGAGAGCATGGATATATACAGGGTTTTTGTGAAAACCAAGGCAGGCAAAATAAAAGGTTTTATTTAAAACCATGGATGGCAGATTTGAAATGGGTTTTTCTTAAAACCCAGGTTGGCTTTTCGTTTCGTCGAAAAAGGTGCCCCGGTGATGGAGATATTTATTTTTAAATATTTAGTTTAAATTTTAAATTATTTAAAATTTAAATTTTAATTTTAAAATTAAATATATTAATTTTAGCGCCGACTAAAGAAAGGAGGAAAGGCTATATTAATTTATAGCACCGACGTCTAAAGAAAGAGGAAAGGCATATATATATGCCAACAAAAGCTTAGACTTCATGACTCCCAACGCTTATTTTTTGAATGCCTTCGATTGGGGAACGAATTGCGAAAAGAGAGAGAAGTGTGACTTTGGTCTATTGAAAAATCATTCATGGAGTTTAATAAGATGCATAGGCATATTTGGCCTAGTGGTTCATGTATTGTGTGTTACGTAGGAGGTCCTACGATCGAGTCCCACCATGGTTATTTGCTTTGTTGAAGCGCTCGAAGCGTTGTTAAGTTTTTCGAAGGGTGCAGAAGTTTATGATATAAGTTTTTGTTCGTGTCCCTTTGGACACGTGAGGGCGTGTGGCCCAATGATAGGTTGGATGTGGTTAAAGCGCTGAGCAAGGAGACGTCACGAGATCGAATCCCATCAGGGACAGAGGCAAGTTAATAATTTTTTTAATATATTTTATTTTTTCTAAAGTTGCCCTAGGAGGAATAAGGGTTGTGATGCATGTTTAGAAAAAGAGAGATTTCTGGTGTTTCTCCTTTTGAAAGTATATCATATTATATATCGTTGGAAAGATTATTTCGAGGGCTATTTTATTAACTTGCTTAGAGGGAGAAATAAGGTGTATGTAAAGAGATATTTCTATTTTTGTAAAGGGTTTCAAAAGTGAAGGTTGTTTTGTTCTTTTTCAAAGGTGATTAATTCTTTCATGAGGGGACATGTTGTATCTTATTGAGTAGGAGTGATAAGGTGTTATTTGGATATTATTGTTGTGATATTAATCATGATCTCTAACCCTTGTTGAAAGTTGAAAAAGAAGTTTGTTGAGTGTGGCAGATTTAGTGGACATCCAATAAGGCATCAAAAGGTATGAGCAATATTCTCCATTGACTTTGTTTATGGTGGTTGATTTCTGAAATATCATTGGAGAGAAAAGGATTGATTGTGGTTTCCTTTTTGAAAGTGGTTGGTTGAATGCTTCAAGGTTTTTTGGTTTGAGAGTTGTGTTTAAACCTTGTTTTATAAGCATAGTTGTTGAAGCCCATTGGTTATGCAAAGAACTTGAGTTAGAAAAGAACATGAGTATCATTGTTATGTGAGATTTGTGGTTGAGCATTGTTGGAAACATTTGAGTTGGTTGATACATGCTTGGACTAGGGTTTTGTGAGAAAGAGTTGTCCCTTGTGGTGATTGGTTGAGTTGAGTTGATTGAGCCTAGTCAAGTGATTGTGTGAGGTGATTGTTCAAGTCCCATGAAACAAACTATTCTATAATTCTGATTTGAGTTGAGATTGAGCTTTGAGATTAGAACATATTGAGTCTCTAACAATTCTCTTTATGCTTCTATAAGATTTGAGTTGAGTTAAGATTGACTTGATTTTTGATATTGATTTGAGTTGAGATCATTGTGGATCATTGTTGTCATCCATTGTAGAGTGCATTGCCATTCATTATTGAATTCATCATTGAGCCTTGCCTTCATAGATTTGTGGATGAGATTTGAGTGCTACTTGAGCATGATTGGTTGAGCCTTTGAGAAGGCTTTTGGGACAGATTTATGGACAGATTTGTGGTAGTTTTTGTGTATGATTGATTGAGCCTTTGAGAAGGCTTTTGGGACAGATTTATGGACAGATTTGGGACAACATTTGAGCAAGTTCTTGGTGAGCTTGTTGAGCATATTTTGAGCAAGTTCTTAGTGAGCTTGTTGAGCAGATTTTGAGCAAGTTCTTGGTGAGCTTGTTGAGCATATTTTGAGCAAGTTCTTAGTGAGCTTGTTGAGCAGATTTTGAGCAAGTTCTTAGTGAGCTTGTTGAGAAGATTTTGAGCAAGTTCTTGGTGAGCTTGTTGAGCAGATTTTGAGCAAGTTCTTAGTGAGCTTGTTGAGCATATTTTGAGCAAGTTCTTGGTGAGCTTGTTAAGCAGATTTTGAGCAAGTTCTTAGTGAGCTTGTTGAGCATATTTGAGCAAGTTCTTAGTGAGCTTGTTGAGCAGATTTTGAGCAAGTTCTTGGTGAGCTTGTTGAGCAGATTTTGGGCAAGTTCTTAGTGAGCTTGCTAGAGCAGATTTTGGGCAAGTTCTTGGTGAGCTTGCTAAAGCAGTTTTGGGCAAGTTCTTAGTGAGCTTGCTAGAGCAGATTTTGGGCAAGTTCTTAGTGAGCTTCTAGAGAATTTGGGCAAGTTCTTGGTGAGCTTGCTGAAGCAGATCAGTGGATTGCCTACCTGAGCAGATCAGTGTATTGCCTAGCTTTGAGCAGATCAAAGTAATCATTTGTATTGGGATAAGGATCCTTATTTCTATGTGAAATATTATAAGGAGATTATCTTGTGGAGTACCCCACATTGGGGGAACCACGTTAAATCTTGTGTCTCAATTATGTGTGGTGATTTGTGCACTTGTTTACTATTGCTATCTATGTCATTAATGCACACTACTATATTTGGTTATTGCAATTAAGGACACTAATTGATATTGGTTTGGAAAGAAAGTAAAAAGTGGGTGCTATACTATTCAACCCCCTCTCAATATAAGCTTGTGTTCTTCAATTGGTATCAGAGTGGGTTCCTTCAAAAAGGCTAACAACTTGAGGGTAGATTCTACAAGAACATAGATGGCTTCACAGAATGGATTATCTACAAATAAGGCTCCACTATTTGATGATAACAATTATGCTTTCTAGAGCATGAGAATGAAGAACTACTTGATATCACAAGGATATGAGGTATGGCAGATGGTTGAAAAAGAGTATAAGGTTGAAGGTGATCCCGAGGTAGATAAGACTATCAAGAAATTGGTTGAGATCAATGCAAGGGCAATGAATTGTATTTTGAGTGGGCTACGTGAAACAGATTTTGCAAAGGTCATGGTATGTAATTCAGCTAATGAAATGTGGACCAAGTTGCGGAATACTTATGAAGGAGATTCAAAGGTAAAGTTGGCAAAACTACAAACTCATAGAAAAATATTTGAGGAATTGAAAATGGAAGATTCTGAAGATATTGCAAAGTTTTTACTTCGAGTTGATGAGATTACTAACACCATGAGAGGCCTAGGATTTGAGATGAAAGAATCAGAAGTTACTCAAAAGGTTTTGAGATCACTTCCCATGAAGTATGATGCAAAGGTTTCAGCAATAGAAGAAACAATGGATATCAACAAGCTAACAATGGAAGAACTACAAGGAACTCTCACAACTTATGAGATGAGGGTGAGTAAGCATCAGGTTCCAATAAAAGAGATTGCATTCAAGGCTTCAGAGAAAAATAAAGGGAAAGTTCCAGAGATAGATAGAGATTCAGATAATGATGAGGAAGCTAACTTCATCAAAAGGAAAAAGGACTTAAGAAATTTTAGGGATATGAAGAAAGTCAAATGCTACAAGTGTGGTGATTTTGGTCACTATGCACACAAGTGTCCACATGAAGAAAATAGTGATGATGAAAAATAGGGTCACAGAAGAAAAGAAGATGGAAAGCATAAGCATGACAAAGATGACAGATTCAAGCAAAACAGGTATGAGAAGAAGAAAAGTTTTCATAAGACAAAGAAAACTTACTACATTGTAGAAGCAAGTGATAGCTCAGATCACAATGATAGAGACAAGTCAGATGATGAAAAGGAAGAACATCTATTCCTTGGAATAGAAGGTGAAAGAGAACAGTGCTTTGTGTGTGGTCAAAGAGATCACAGATCAGGATATTGCAATGGTTTCAGTGATAGTGAAGATGAGATGACACATCAAGGAAACAGGCATGGTCAAAGAAATCATGAGAGTTTGTTTGCTATAGAAGATAATAATGATCTCAATGATAGTGAAGATGAAGAAGTCTCACTTTTGGTAATAGAAAAAGAAGAGGATGAGCCAAGAAAACAAAAAATAGAAGTCAAAAGGCTAAAAGAAGAAATCAAGAATCTTGAAAACAAGATTCGAACAGATGTAAAAATCAGAGAAGAACAACTTCAGACAATCAGTGATCTAAGAGATGAGCTTCAAAATGCAAAAAGGATAGAGGAAAGGATGAATGAAGAACTAAGGGTAATAACGACAAGACATGACACATTAGATGAAAAGGTTCAAAAAGGAGTGGAAACTTATTTTAAAGTTGTATCATATTTCCAAGAAAAGTCACACTCAAAAGGAAAGGAAGTTCTAAAAGATGAAAGCAAGGAAGCACCTAAGTTTTATGAAGAAAGTTCCAAAGTTCCTATGGCTTCAAACATTCATTTTGGATCTTGTTTTGAGATAGGTGAATCAAGTTCAAAAGGAAAATAAATTCTTGAAGAGGAAAGCAAGGAAGAAACTAAGGAAGAGGATTTAGATACTACAAAGAAGGTTCAAGGATACAATGCACAAGTTGAAAATGATCATAAGGATAATGGTCAAGAAAGGTATGAGGAACCAAGGCATGAACAAAGGGCTTTTCAAGGACATTGTTTTTCTTGTAATGGATTTGGACACAGGGCTATACACTACAAGATCCATGGATCAAAGAAGTTTGATTTTGCTAGAAGAAACTTCAAAGGAAGAAGGTATGGTTTTCAGGGACATTGCTTCTTATGCAACAAGATTGGTCATAGAGCTTCTCAATGCAAAGAAAATGAGCAACATGGTTTTGGTTTTAGAGCTACACAAATCAGAAGTCATGGTCATAATGGTCATGAAAACAAAACTTCACAATACAAGGTTCAGGAAAGGAATGGATATGGAAATTATTTCAAGAAAGAATTCAGGATATGGGCACCATCCAAAGGCTACAATATCAAGTGTTTTAATTGCAATAACTTTGGACATATTGCAAAATGGTGTAGGACTCAATTCCAAATAGGTTCAAGACAAGAAGGTCAAACAGGTTCAAGAAAAGAAGGTCAAACAGGTTCAAGACAAGAAGATCAAGTAATTCATCAAGAGAAGGATATCAAAAAAATATGGAAGGAAGTTGAAAGAGGAAAGAAACAATGTAATATGGGAGTAAAAGTACTCCCACCCCAAAATTAATCACCTCAAGAGAGAAGGTGGTGAGGGGGCTAAGCTTAAGAGTCATATCTTTTAGCCCCATAGGTGTCCCTTTTGCCATTGATGTCAAAGGGGGAGAGATTTGAGTAAGGGGGAGAGCATTGAGTTAGGGGGAGCAGCCTCCAAAGAGAGCATTGAGTTAGGGGGAGCAGCCTCCATAGAGAGTATTGAGTCAGGGGGAGCAACTTTGATTCTCAGAGATGGTTTTTTGTAGTGATTGTGGTTTTTGCATTAGAGGTGTTGCCATCAATGACAAAGGGGGAGATTGTTGGAAATTTGAGTTATTTTATGTTGTCATTGATGTCACATGGATCATTGATGTCACATGGATCACATTGAGTTTTGGTGGCCAAAGCATTTCATAAATAAGCATTTATGATATTTTGGAGAGCATGGATATATACAGGGTTTTTGTGAAAACCAAGGCAGGCAAAATAAAAGGTTTTATTTAAAACCATGGATGGCAGATTTGAAATGGGTTTTTCTTAAAACCCAGATTGGCTTTTCGTTTCATCGAAAAAGGTGCCCCGGTGATGGAGATATTTATTTTTAAATATTTAGTTTAAATTTTAAATTATTTAAAATTTTAATTTTAATTTTAAAATTAAATATATTAATTTTAGCATCGACTAAAGAAAGGAGGAAAGGCTATATTAATTTATAGTTCGACGTCTAAAGGGGAAAGGCATATATATATGCCAACAAAAGCTTAGACTTCATGACTCCCAACGCTTATTTTTCGAATGCCTTCGATTGGGGAACGAATTGTGAAAAGAGAGAGAAGTGTGACTTTGGTCTATTGAAAAATCGTTCGTGGAGTTTAATAAGATGCATAGGCATATTTGGCCTAGTGGTTCATGCACTGTGTGTTACGTAGGAGGTCCTGCGATCGAGTCCCACCATGGTTATTTGCTTTGTTGAAGCGCTCGAAGCGTTGTTAAGTTTTTCGAAGGGTGCAGAAGTTTATGATATAAGTTTTTGTTCGTGTCCCTTTGGACACGTGAGGGCGTGTGGCCCAATGGTAGGTTGGTTATGGTTAAAGCATTGAGCAAGGAGACGTCACGAGATCGAATCCCGTCAGGGACAGAGGCAAGTTAATAATTTTTTAATATATTTTATTTTTCTAAAGTTGCCCTAGGAGGAATAAGGGTTGTGATGCATGTTTAGAAAAAGAGAGATTTCTGGTGTTTCTCCTTTTGAAAGTATATCATATTATATATCGTTGGAAAGCTTATTTCGAGGGCTATTTGATTAACTTGCTTAGAGGGAGAAATAAGGTGTATGTAAAGAGATATTTCTATTTTTGTAAAGGGTTTCAAAAGTGAAGGTTGTTTTGTTCTTTTTCAAAGGTGATTAATTCTTTCATGAGGGGACATGTTGTATCTTATTGAGTAGGAGTGATAAGGTGTTATTTGGATATTATTGTTGTGATATTAATCATGATCTCTAACCCTTGTTGAAAGTTGAAAAAGAAGTTTGTTGAGTGTGGCAGATTTAGTGGACATCCAATAAGGCATCAAAAGGTATGAGCAATATTCTCCATTGACTTTGTTTATGGTGGTTGATTTCTGAAATATCATTGGAGAGAAAAGGATTGATTGTGGTTTCCTTTTCGAAAGTGGTTGGTTGAATGCTTCAAGGTTTTCTGGTTTGAGAGTTGTGTTTAAACCTTGTTTTATAAGCATAGTTGTTGAAGCCCATTGGTTATGCAAAGAACTTGAGTTAGAAAAGAACATGAGTATCATTGTTATGTGAGATTTGTGGTTGAGCATTGTTGGAAACATTTGAGTTGGTTGATACATGCTTGGACTAGGGTTTTGTGAGAAAGAGTTATCCCTTGTGGTGATTGGTTGAGTTGAGTTGATTGAGCCTAGTCAAGTGATTGTGTGAGGTGATTGTTCAAGTCCCATGAAACAAACAATTCTATAATTCTGATTTGGGTTGAGATTGAGCTTTGAGATTAGAACATATTGAGTCTCTAACAATTCTCTTTATGCTTCTATAATTTGATTTGAGTTGAGTTGAGATTGATTTGAGTTGAGATCATTGTGGATCATTGTTGTCATCCATTGTAGAGTGCATTGCCATTCATTATTGAATTCATCATTGAGCCTTGCCTTCATAGATTTGTGGATGAGATTTGAGTGCTACTTGAGCATGATTGGTTGAGCCTTTGAGAAGGCTTTTGGGACAGATTTGTGGTAGTTTTTGTGTATGATTGATTGAGCCTTTGAGAAGGCTTTTGGGACAGATTTGTGGACAGATTTGGGACAACATTTGAGCAAGTTCTTGGTGAGCTTGTTGAGCAGATTTTGAGCAAGTTCTTAGTGAGCTTGTTGAGCAGATTTTGAGCAAGTTCTTGGTGAGCTTGTTGAGCAGATTTTGAGCAAGTTCTTAGTGAGCTTGTTGAGCAGATTTTGAGCAAGTTCTTGGTGAGCTTGTTGAGCATATTTTGAGCAAGTTCTTAGTGAGCTTGTTGAGCAGATTTTGAGCAAGTTCTTAGTGAGCTTGTTGAGCAGATTTTGAGCAAGTTCTTGGTGAGCTTGTTGAGCAGATTTTGAGCAAGTTCTTAGTGAGCTTGCTAGAGCAGATTTTGGGCAAGTTCTTGGTGAGCTTGCTGAAGCAATTTTGGGCAAGTTCTTAGTGAGCTTGCTAGAGTAGATTTTGGGCAAGTTCTTAGTGAGCTTGCTAGAGCAGATTTTGGGCAAGTTCTTGGTGAGCTTGCTGAAGCAGATCAGTGGATTGCCTACCTGAGTAGATCAAGTGTATTGCCTAGCTTTGAGCAGATCAAAGTAATCATTTGTATTGGGATAAGGATCCTTATTTTTATGTGAAATATTATAAGGAGATTATCTTGTGGAGTACCCCACATTGGGGGAACCACGTTAAATCTTGTGTCTCAATTGTGTGTGGTGATTTGTGCACTTGTTTACTATTGCTATCTATGTCATTAATGCACACTTGCTATATTTGGTTATTGCAATTAAGGACACTAATTGATATTGGTTTGGAAAGAAAGTAAAAAGTGGGCGCTATACTGTTCACCCCCCTCTCAGTATAAGCTTGTGTTCTTCAATGTTGAATATAAATGCAATTATTGATGGATTGTATGGTGAACTAAAGATGTGATGATAAGAAATGTATTGATGGATGCAATGTGGAGTGATTTTGTGGAGGTAAGCTACATTTTGAATATATGGATTCAAGTGACTGAGTCTGTTTGTGCCCCAACAGATGAAAGAAGTTTTTAACATGGGAAATTGCAATGTAATAATTATCTATGTTCTTTACCCCAACATATAAAGGGTTTTTGATGATGTAAGTGTCCTTATGGTGATTTACCCATTCTACTAGATTTCATGGATAACCAGTCACTGCAACTGCCAAGTTAAATAGGATAAACCATTAAATACAAGATTTACTTGTGCTTGTGTCTGTTCTTTTCCCCAACAGATGAAGAGTTTTTGAAATGAGGAAAAATGTGATGAATGTGTTTGTTCTTTACCTTAATAGATAAAGGTATTTTTAAAATGGGAAAAATGCGATGAATGTGTCTATTCTTTGACCTAACATATGAAGGGTTTTTTGAAATAGGAAAATATGATGAAATGATTGCATCTATTATTTACCCCAACAAATGAAGGGTTTATGAAAATGCAAGTGTCCTTATGATGATCTACCCATCCTACCAAATTGTATGGATAACCAGTCACTACAACCACTAGGTGACTAGGATAAACCACTAAATACAAGGTTCACTTGTACTTGTGTCTATTATTTACCCTAATAGATGAAGGGTTTTTGACATGGAAAAATACAATGCAATGATTGTGTATGTTATTTGCCCCAACAAATGAAGGGATTTTTGATAATGAAAAATAAAATGATTGTGTTTGTTATTTGCCCCAATAGATGAAGGGTTTTTTATAATAAAAAATTAAATGATTGCATATGTTCTTTGCCCCAATAGATGAAGGGTTTTTTATAATGAAAAATGAAATGATTGCATCTGTTCTTTGCCCCAACAGATGAAGGGTTTTTTTAAATGGAAAATGAAATGATTGCATTTGTTTTTTGCCCCAAAATATGAAGGGTTTTTGATAATGTAAGTGTCCTTATGGTGATCTATCCATCCTACCAAATTGCATGGATAACGAATTGCTGCAACCACCAGGTTAATAGGATAAACCACTAAATACAAGGTTCACTTGTACTTGTGTCTGTTCTTTGTCCCAATAGATGAAGGATTTTTGAAATAGGGAAAATGTAATGAATGTATCTATTCTTTGCCCTAACATATGAAGGGATTTTTGAAATGAGGAAAATACTATGAAATGATTGTGTTAGTTCTTTACCCTAATATATGAAGGGGTTTTTGAAATGGGAAAAATGTGATGAAATAATTTTTTCTGTTCTTTGCCCTAATGTAAATTTGAGGAACATTGTATTGAATCAAGTCTACCATATATAAGTTACAATATGGTTAGGAGGGTTAAATAACCACCCTACCTACCCCAACTGAGTGCTAATGAGAAAAGTGCTAACAAGCCTATGTATTTAATAATGTAATAATAAACCTATGTTGTCATAACAAGGCCATGTTATAACATCCCCCCTTATTACATTATTGGAAAATACAAAGAGCATTGTGAAACAATTCAAATTTGACATGTGCAAGTGCCTTGGTGAAAATATCTGCAACTTGCTCATCAGTGGGAATGTACTGGAGTTGTATGTGATGCTTTGGAACTTCATCGCAAATGAAATGACATCGAGTGTTGATGTGTTTGGTACAATCATGAAATATTGGATTCTTGACAAGATTTAAAACACCTTGATTGTCGCAAAACAAATATAGTGGAAGATTCTTTGGAAGACCCATGTTTGTAAGAATGCAACTTAACTATATTATCTCACGGACTACTCCACTTGTTGCATGATATTCTACCTATGTAGATGATATAGCAACCACCTATTGCTTCTTACTGTGCCAAGAGACAGGACCAGATCCAAGATGGAAAATGTATCCAAAAGTTGACTTGCGATCATCAATGGATCCAACATAGTCTGAGTCCGTGTATCCCTATAAATAGAACTTGCTATTCTTCTTGTACTCCAAGCCAAAATCTATAGTACCATAGACATAATGAAGAACTCTCTTTGCTACTTTCCAATGACTCACCTTCGGTTCTTGCATGAACCTTGAAAGATAACCCACAAAAAAACTGAGATCTGGCCTGGTATTCATCAGATATATGAGACTCCCAATCAGTTGGTGATAGAGAGTACCATCTACCTATGGTGATTTATCATATCATGATAGCTTAAGTCCAAGCTCCATTGGAGTTGCCTTAGACTTACAATCAATCATGCGATATTTATCAACCAATGTCTTGGCATACTTATTTTGTGTTACTATGATATGATTCTTTTGTTGAGTCACTTCCAAACCAAGACAATAGTGAAGAAGTCCTAGATCTGTCATTTCAAAAGATTATTTCAAATCATATTTTACTCCATCAATCATACTCTCTGAACTCCCTGTTATGATCAGATCATCTACATACAACACCAAAATCACTATGTCAGAACCATTGTTCTTGATATAGATATTTTCATCTGAAGGACTTATTTTGAATCCATGCTGCATCAGGTGACTGTCTATTTTGATGTACCAAGCTCGTGGAGCTTGTTTTAGCCCATACAAGGATTTGATCAACTTGCAAACTTTCTATTCTTGCCCTTCAACAACAAATCCTTCTAGTTGGGTCATGTACACTTCTTCTTGTAGGTCACCATTCAAGAAAGCACTTTTTACATCCATCTGATGTAACTTCCACCCAAACTGAGTTGCCATGGCACAAAGTACTCGAATGGTAGTCATTTTTGCAGTAGGGGCAAAAGTCTCTTCATAATCTATACCTTCTTTTTGAGCATAGCCCTTTGCAACAAGATGGACCTTATGCTTATCAATAGTACCATATACCTTATACTTTACTTTGAACACCCATTTGCAGCCAATGGGATTCTTTCCTGAAGGTAGATTTACTAGCTTCCATGTATGATTTTTCATGAGAGATGTATGTTCTACTTCCATAGCAACCTTCCACTGAGGCTCACTAAGTGCATCCTAAATAGTTGTGGGTTCATTTTCATCCAATGTTGACATATAAACCCTCTCATCATCCATATCTGTTTCTCTATCTTCCTCTACGTCTATAGATAGTTCATAAAATTGTTGGTAAAGCTCATCAACCTCTGAATTTGATGCCTCTGCTCTCATCTGTTGAGTCATACTATGAGTACAAGGTCGATCTAGAGTTAGATCTGGAAGTGATGTCAACTTGGAATCTCTCAATGTACTAGTATACCATTTTGGAACCTTATTCTATGGGGGTGAAACCTCTTTCTTAGGCTCATCTTCCTCAAGGTATACAACTGTAGAAGTGTTATCTGATGTGAAAGCTTCATCAAATACCACATCTTGACTTATGTGTGTTTTATTGGTCATAGGATCTATCAATCGATATCCCTTTGAATGCTCATCATAACCAAGAAAAATATATTTTAAGGTTTTCTCATCTAACTTCTTCCTCTTCTATTTTGGTATGTGCATGAATGCCTTACATCCAAAAACTCTTAGATGAGAAATGGAGGGTTTCTTACCACTCCATGCTTCTTGTGGAGTCTTGCCTTGTAGAGCTCTTGTGGGTGCCCTATTCAGGAGGTACGATGTTGTATTCACTGCTTCTGCCCAATACTCTTGCTCAAGATGTGCCCCCTTAAGCATACATTGAACCATTTCCATAATGGAATGATTCCTCCTTTCAGCAACTCCATTTTACTGTGGAGTATAGGTAGTTTTTAGATGTCTCTTAATTCCATGTTCACTCAAAAATGATGAAAATTCCTTGGAGGTATATTCCCCCCTCGATCTGAGTGGAGGGTTTTGATGGAACATCCTGACTCCTTCTCAACAAGCTTCTTGAACTACTGAAAGTACAAAAATACCTCTGACTTCAATTGAAGAAATAAAACCCACATCTTCCATGAGTAATCATCAACAAACAATTGAAAATACCTCTTTCCACCATAGTTGGTTGGCATAGGACCGCACAGATCGGTGTGTACCAACTCCAAAGGTTTCTTAGCTCTTGAAGAGCTAACTTCAAATGGTACCCGATGTTGCTTCCCTACTAAGCAATCCGAGCAAACTAGCAATGTGGATGAAATATTGGGAAGACCTCTCACCATCTCATATTTGCTCAACTCGAGCAAATATCCTAAACTTAGATGCCCATATCTCTTGTGCCACAGAGAAGTAGCCTCCTTTGTAGTTGTTTCTAGGGCAACATGAGGTATTGAAATGACATCTAAAATGAACAAGCCATGCTTGTATGATCCTATTGCTACATGTTTTCCTTTTTGGTGATAAAACATCTTTTTTTCCTTTCTCAACACTAAACACAACATCCATATCTCGATCCAAGATCTGAGGGATTGACAAAAAATTGTTAGTCAATCTAGGAACATAGAGTACCTTCTCAATCTGACATTTGCCATCTGGAAGAGTGATAGAAAAATCACCTTCACCCTTCACTTGGTAGGTCTTATTGTTAGCAATTATTATTGGCTTACCTTCCTTTTCCTCAAATATCTCAAACCATGATCTATCACTAGTCATGTGCTTACTGGCACCTAAATCAATATACCACATTGCATATTTCTGCTAAGATGAAGTATGAGTCATGAGCACCTTGTGTGCTCACTCAGAATCTAAGTTCGAGTTTGATTCAATAGAATCTGAGTCTGAGTTTGATTTGACATAAGCAACATTCCCCTTGGGTGGCTTATTCTTCTTCTATGGTTTGTATTTCCCTTTACCCTTCTTCCTGTGATCTTGGTCATTCTGTTGTTTATTTTTAAACCAAAACCTATTGGTGTCATGGTTATTCATATCACAAATCTTGCAATATTGTTTGTCTTTCTTCTGATGTTGTTTCCCTTTTCCTTTTGATGAAGATCCTCCCTTTTGAAAATTACCTTGTTTCTTACCCCCTTGTTTGGTGTAGAGGGCATTATATGGCACTTCATATTTCTAAAACTGATTTGCCTCCTCAGTTTGAAGCAAATTCACCAATTCCACAAAGGTAACTTGTCTACCAGACACATGAAGAGAGGTGATCAACATTTTATAGGATTATGGTAAAGCTCTCAAGATGACTGAGGTCAAGAGAGCATCATCCACTGTCTGTCCCATAGCATTCAATTTGGCTTTCAATTCTGCCACTCTACATAGGAATAGGTCAACTGTCTCACCAAATTTCATACTGAGTGTATGTAGTTGAGTTTGAAGGTTTAGAATAGTAGATTGATTATTTCCTTCATAAATGGTAATCAAAGCATCCCAAGCTTCCTTACCAGTCTTGGCATCATAGATATGAGGTTGGACCTCATCTGTAGTAGCAAGAAGAATAAACATGAGATATCTTCTATCCTTTTTATCAAAGACCTCTTGATCTGGCCCTATTGTTCTAGGATGTTTTGTAGTGCCAGTCACTACATCCCACAAATCTTCAACCTGAAGGATAGCTCTCATATTTGTCTTCCATGGTGCAAAGTTAGAACCTTTAAGCAACTATGAATCTGATAGATATTTGTGAACAATGGCCATTGTGAAGGTTCCTTATAACACCAAATGGTCCCCCTTTATTTATACCTGTTAGGCCTTTATACCGAACTTCTCTATATATACCTACCCTTACGTGAGGGAGACTATAAGTATATAAGAGCAGAACGATACGTGGAACTTAGGTGGTACTGAAAGGGAATCATTTTGTTTATGACACCTACCATAGAAGATCTTTCCTCATGTGTGGGGCGTAACTTCCCCTAAACACTTCGGAAAGCACTTCATCAGGATTTACGTCTAACAACAATAATGATTAGGGTATGAATGGAGTGAATATCATAACTGGTTTACCTTATTTCTCCCTAATGATTTATAGAGAACAAGCTCAGATGTCATTGTTGTAGCTATGTTAGGTGGCAGATATAGTAGCCCAAAGCACGATAGCATTACCTCTAAGTGTGGTCCAGAGGTATCACATATAATGAACACTACTATACAGTAAATTGCACAAATAGGTGTAAAATAGCTAACGTCACATGCATAAAAAATTAAAAAAAAATTATATCTCCCACGTGATGCACGAAAAAACATTTAATTAAAAAACATTTTGGTGATAAAACATTAGGGAAGACCTTTGTTTTATTGTGTCATATCTCTGAAATTCTATCAAAGCGCACGAAACTCAACCTCCGACTGCATCTGTTTTAGGGCACACAAAGGAGCATCATTAGTGGATTGGACGTAATATGATGGGAAATCTAGAACAAAAATGGTCTAGTCAGACACGCTTGACTGCCAATAAATCTCCATCAGGATGGCTTCAACAAGCTTCGATGTTGTTGGAGTAATTTCTCCATGTCAAACTATGTCAATGAATTATAGTGGGGAGTCACGTGCAGATCCATTTGCAAATTAATCTCCTCTACGATGTAGAAACTCGCCTTGATGACACCATGCTAGTGTTTGTGAATGACAAAAAAAATATTATGCCTTTATTTACATGCTCGATTCAAAATACAAATTTCCCGCCTGTGATGAATAGTTGCTTGCCTACCTATGACGAACAGTTATTGCCTTGAAAAAGTACCTTGGGAAACCTGTTGTAAATAACATGTTCTTATCCCTTCTCACAACCTGTGACAAGCAATGATCCTTCGATCAAACTGGAGCTTTGATACCATGTAAACTTGAGCAATCAAGAGTAACATTGTATTGAATCGAGTCTGCCATATATAAGTTACAATATGATTAGGAGGGTTAGATAACCACCCTACCTATCCCAACTGAGCACTAATGAGAAAAGAACTAACAAGCCTATGTATTTAATAATGTAATAACAAACCTATGCTGTCATAACAAGGCTATGTTCTAACACCTGACAGATGAAGGGATTTTTGAAATGGGAAAAATGCGATGATTGTGTTTGTTATTTTCCCTAATAGATTAAGGGATTTATGAAATGGGAAATAAATGATAAATGTGTCTGTTATTTGCACTAATAGATGAAGGGATTTTTGAAATGGGAAAAAAATGTGATGAAATGATTGTGTCTATTCTTTGCCCTAACAGATGAAGGGGTTTTATGAAATGAAGTGAATGCAAGGCAAAGGACACAACCTTTGACAAAAGGATGCAACCTTTTGAATCTAGAAATTGATTTGCTAATTATGTGAATGTAAGACAAAGGGTGCAATCTTTGACAAAAGGACATAACATTTTGAACCTAGCAATTGAATTGTTGATGATGTAATGTGATTGTGTGATTGAATTGGGGGGGAAGGTGTGATACCTTGAGCATCCCCAAGTTGTGTGCTTGCTTTCTTGATTAGGGAGAAGGTGTGATACCTTGAACACCCCCAAGTTGTGTGCTTGATTGTTTGATTGGGGGAAAGGTGTGATACCTTGAACACCCCCAAGTTGTGATGTTTTAACTTTCTAGAAATATTTGCATATGCGAATTATATGTATATATACATGGCTTATACTTTTTTTGTTATGCTTTTGTGGAATGCTTTTGTGTGGATGCACGTGTATATGGATGATTAATGCATGTGATAATATGTTATGGATGCAAATGAACTAATGCTCTAATTATCATTTATAGTTTAGATTTCTCTTGACCATGTTTAGCATTGTTGTTTAATCAGGGGTTCCAAACTTAGTGGAATGTGGGGTGAAAGACACATGAACTGACATGGATGTTGACATAGAAGAAGATATGGATGTTGATATGGAAGAAGATATGGATGTTGATATGGAGAACTAACTATTTTGCAGAGACTCAAACATACTAGTGGCATCAAACAAACTCACTAAAATTACCTAATTCCTCTAGGACTAAATGTGTGTGTAGTGAATTCATTTACTGAATCATGAGCATGGTAATTACTCAAGGTAATCAAGAACCAATGTGTGTGCAAGTGAATTCATTAACCCATCTTGAGTAAATTGGGTATGACATGTTATGGATGAAACCAAGAAGCTAGCTTATCCTTATGTGCGGTTAGAGGTCTCTTTAAAAGAGATGTGTCACCACGCATGAGCATACTCCACTACCAATCAAGTGTTTATAGTTTCGGTGGAGGCTGAATACCTAACCATCTGACTAAAAATATAGTATGATCCTTACAACTCATTGATCAGTGGTGTGTGATGTAAAATATTTAGAGTTTTTGTTAGGGATTTTTCCCTATTTTTTCTTTTATTTTTTGAATTGTGTTAGTGGTGAGAACCATTGTTTTTTATGGACTATGTTGCATGATGGGATAGGCGAGGATTATCCTTTTCACTTTGAGGTTCATACCAAGTATGGTGTTATCCCTCTTTGACACAAGATGTTTTTAAGGTGTGTAATTGTGTTTGGTTTAAGAATTTTTTGGAGTCAATTCGTAAAACTCAAGATTTTCTTAATGTATATGTGTGATGGTCCTAAAAGGAACTTGAAATGTATTTTGGAGGTTTCTTAAAACACTAGGAGTGGCTGAGTGACTGAAAAAACCTAGGCATCATGAATATATGGAGGCTTTGCTAAGGATAATTTGGCTTTGTGGAATGGTGCAATGAAATGGGTGATGGTTTGAAGGTGCCCCTGATTAAGGCAACATGACTTTATTGGACCAATTAATATCTAAACTAAATAAATGATCCTTAATATGAAATGTGAAATGTGGATGTGAATGCAATGTATGAAATGCAATTTGTGAAATGGAATGTGTGTAATGCAAATGTGTGAAAATGACATGTGAAATGCAATGTTGTGAAATGAAATGTGTGCAATGCAAGGTTGTTTTTGTGTATTAGCCATGTATATATAAATATATGTAAATATCATTAAGCATAGACTACTCTCGAGGGGGTGGTTTTCAAAGGTTTTGAATTCTTTTACTCCCCCAACCTAGTAAGCTTGTAAGGCAAACAACCAACATGTGAAAATGCAAGATGATAAAATAATGGGAATGCAACGCAAGGATTTTTAGAGTAATCCAAGGATTGGTTCTATTTTTACCCTAACAGAGAAGGGATTTTTTGATTTGGAGAATGAAATGATTATGGATGAAAGTGAATGTGATTGTGATGAACTGATTATGGAAATGTAATGGTGGATGTGAAGATGTCATGGTAATGAATGATGGAGTAATTATGAAAATATAAATGATGAGATTTGTTTTTATCTAAACAGAAGAGGGAATGGTATGGAACCATGTTAATGATGGAATGGCTATTGTGGAGCCATGTTAATGATGGAATGGTTGTTGTGCAGCCATGTTAATGATGGAATGGTTGTTGTGGAGCCATGTTAATTATGGAATGGTTGTTGTGGAGCCATGTTAATATGGAATGGCTATTGTGGAGCTATGTTAATGTGGAAATGGCTATTGTAGAGCCATGTTAATGTGGAAATGGTTGTTGTATAGCCATGTTAATGTGGAAATGGATGTTATGGATCCATGTTAATGATGGAATGGCTATTGTGGAGCTATTTTAATGATGGAATAGCTGTTGTGTAGCCATTTTAATGTGGAATGGTTGTTGTGCATCCATGTTAATGATGGAATGGTCATTGTGGAGTTGTGTTAATTATGGAATGGCTGTTATGGAGCTATGTTAATGATGGAATGGTTGTTGTGGAGCCATGTTAATATGGAATGATTGTTGTGCATCTATGTTAATGATGGAATAGCTATTGTGGAGCCATGTTAATGATGGAATGACTATTATGGAGCTATGTTAATGTAGAATGGTTGTTGTGCAACCATGTTAATGTGGAATGGCTATTGTGCAACCATGTTAATGTGGAATGGTTGTTGTGCAACCATGTTAATGTGGAATGGCTATTATGGAGCCATGTTAATGATGGAATGGTTGTTGTGGAGCCATGTTAATGTGGAATGGTTGTTGTGGAGCCATGTTAATGATGGAATGACTGTTGTGGAGCCATGTTAATGATGGAATGGTTGTTGTGCAGCCATGTTAATGTGGAATGTTGCAACAATTTTTTTGTGATTATATCTTTTAAATTTTTCCAAGCAAAAAGCACACAAAATTTTTGTGATTATCTCATTTAAATTTTTGAACAAAAGCACACTAAGTTTTGCAACAACAATTTTGTGGTTATCTTAGAATTTTTTTTAGAAGAAAAAAAATATTGAAAAATATTTTGTGTTGTGCTGCAGCTTAGGATTTTGGAGGCTCAACACTGGTTCTCACCTTTCATCCCTAGGATGAGAAAGGTGGTGTTGGATGAGGAGTGGGAGTTGTTGGAGGATGTGGGGCTAGCGGAGGTAGCTCAAATTGATGTGGTGAGGGATGATGAGGGTTACATCTCTACCTTGGTAGAGAGGTAGGATGTAGATAGGGGGACATTTCAGCTCCCCACGGGAGAGGTGATTGTGACCTCATAAGATGCATATTTGATGTGAATCTAGCTGCAAGAGGTCAAAACAAAATACCTCCCATTACATAAAAACTACGGTAAATAAAAATAATATGTAAAACCCTTCATTTACATAAAAAATACAATAAATGGAAATAATCAATAAAACCTTCCATTCACATAAAAACTACAGTACATGGAAATAAACCAATAAAAAAAATCTTTTCTCATTCCTGGATTCACTTCCCCTTTTACAATGCAATACCAAGGGAATATATATCCCCAAAGAAACCCTAAAATAAAACCCTAAAACTTGAAGCCCTAAAATAAACCTTAAAAGAAAACCCTAAAGCTTAAAACCCTAAAAATAAAAAAAATTACTATTTTTGGCAAATTATTTTTCATAAAAATTGCTTTTTTAGTAATTACCATTTTCGAAAAATTATATTTTGCGTCAAATAATTCCATTTTAATTAATAAAAAAATTACTTTAAAGCTTCTTTTAAAAAAACCCTCTAAAAATAGGCTCCTGCATCATTCTCCTTTGGTTGAAAAGAACTCTGCTCCTGCGAGTTTCTCCGATCAAACTCATAATCGCTCTCCATAGAGTGCCACACATCTGCAAGTACTCCTCAAAGTATCAATCTCCTTCTGAGGTTTTATATCTCAAACCTCTTGCAAGCACTACACATAGTGCCAATTTATTCCTTCAAGGTTTTAAAATAGTAAACCTCCTGCAAACACTACACAAAGTGCCAATTCTTCCCTTTGAGGTTTTTAATGAAAAAAAAAAACCTTTTGTAAGCACTACACAGAGTGCCAATTTATTTTTTTAAGGTTTTACAAACCTTCTTCAAGCACTACACAAAGTGTCAATTCCTCCTTTTGAGGTTTTTTTTAAAAAAAACTCCTGCAAGCACTTACACAGAGTGCCAATTTCTTTCTCCAAGGTTTTACAAACCTTTTGCAAGCACTA
Organism: Wollemia nobilis; assembly: GCA_028583015.1. Classification (NCBI taxonomy): domain Eukaryota; kingdom Viridiplantae; phylum Streptophyta; class Pinopsida; order Araucariales; family Araucariaceae; genus Wollemia; species Wollemia nobilis. Next base: position 2,145,842 of record JAQPPZ010017247.1, read on the forward strand.
CACAAAGTGTCAATCTCTTTCTCTAAGGCTTTTACATAAAAAAACCTCCTGCAAGCACTTACATAGAGTGTCAATTTCTGTCTCTAAGGTTTTACAAACCTTCTGCAAGCACTACACATAGTGCCAATTTTTTTTTTTTTTGGAGCCTCTTTGCTCTCCTGTCCTTTTCTATTTTCTTCTCCCAACAAGATCCAACTTGCTCTGATACCAAATGATGTGAATCCAGCTGCAAGAGGTCAAAAAAAAATACCTCCCATTACATAAAAACTGCGATAAATAAAAATAATATGTAAAACCATCCATTTACATAAAAACTGCAATAAATGAAAATAATCAGTAAAACCTTCCATTCATATAAAAACTACAGTACATGGAAATAAACCAATAAAAACAATATTTTCTCATTCTTGGATTCACTTCCCCTTTTACAATACAATACTAAGGGAATATATATCCTCAATGAAACCCTAAAAAAAACCCTAAAACTTGAACCCCTAAAAGAAACCTTAAAAAAAAACCCTAAAGCTTAAAACCCTAAAAATAAAAAAATTACTATTTTTGACAAATTGATTTTTCCACCAAAAAATGCCTTTTTAAGTAATTACTATTTTTGGCAAAATATTTTTTCATAAAAAAATGTCTTTTTTAGTAATTACCATTTTCGAAAAATTATATTTTGCATCAAATAATTCCATTTTAAGTAATAAAAAAATTACTTTAAAACTTCTTTTAAAAAAACCCTCTAAAGATAGGCTCCTACATCAATATTGCATCCTCAAGGTGCCTATGGAGGGTATCTAGGTTGAGGTTAAACTTAGCCAAAATACTGAGATGATGAGGATGTTTGGAGATGCATGGTAGGGTGTGAGGGTGGAGAGTGGGGGTATACCATATTTGTCCATGTATGTGGACAAGGAGTTGGATGCCCTTCATGCTTTGGTAATGTTCGTGTTGGCCAACATCTGGTCCCAAATAGTACTGGGTGCAAGTTCCATTCAAACCTGATAAGGGTAGTGAGTGATATGCTCACTAGGCAACAAGTGTACACTTGGGCTTCTGCATTATTGGTGTAGGTATACAAAAATTTATGTGAGGTGATGAGGTAGGGAAGGAAGGGATTGGTGTGTAGCTTACTGCTCTAGTGTTGGTGATAGGAGCACTTCAATTTTTCTTGGCTGAAGGGCTTACCTATGATGGACCTGGGTAGGGAGAAGCCCTATGCTAGGAGATAGGTAGTGGTCAAGTAGGTATAGTCGAGTCAGCTAATAAGGACAAGCCAATGGTACCAGGAGCTATGGGTTGGACTAACATCTACCCAAGTGAAATGGAGGTCATGGCGGGCTTGTTGGTGGATCAGGTATGGAGAGCACTTGCATCGAGTGTGTTAGGCTCGATGGGTGGTTTGTCAAAATCAAAGTGAGTTTGAGTACTTTTAGTTCTCACGAGTGCTTCAATAGTTCAGGCTGAACCAGAATGTCCCCTATGAGCTGGTGCGCTATAGGAGATAGGGGTGCCATGCACGAAGCCATGGAGGATGGCCTACGAGGATGATGAGGAGATAGATATCCCTGATGTAGGTAATGCAGGGATGACCATGAAGTATGATGTGTGGTTTACTGCACAGCCAGCATGGGCACTGCCTTAAGGAGTAGTTGATGGGGATGGTGATGGTGAGGCTAGGGATGAGGGGTAATAGGAGGCCCCCAAATGGTAGTGGTACCTTAGATTAGATAGTCGAAGGAGGAGGAATAAGGGTGCGGTGAGGCAAGATCCTGAGATTAGGGGAGACGGTGGAGAGGGAGATGATGCAAAGGAGGTTTTGTATGGGCCTCCATATCAGAGCAAGGAGGATTGGGCACGATTGGATCAGCAGGTGGTGGAGCAAGATGCGAGGATTACAAGATCCATGTAGAGCTGGAAGAGAGGGAGCATCGACATAATTTCAACATAGCACATATTTAGTCTCGGCATAGATATATCTATGTATTGGAGGATAGATTGATGAAACATGATATTCCACTTTTGGATCCTCCAACCTCATCTATATCCAGGGGTACTAGGTGTAGCGAGTCTAGGCATAGCTCTAGGTCTAGGGCTCTTACTAGGTCGTAGGGATCCTCTTGGAGGGTGTAGTTTAGTTCATAGATATATGAGCCTTGGTGCTCCATTGTATGTAGCCTCTTGGCACTCATTGTACATGCGATATTTATACATATATATACATGGCTTTTACCTTTTGTGTTATATTTTTGCATGTGAATGATTTTGTGAAATAATTTGTGTGGAATTAATGTTTATATGAATGATGAATGGATGATTAATGCAAGATGGAATGTATGGAGGCAATCAAGCTTGACAACCCCCTTGCTTGAAAAAATCAAAACTTGGTATATTTCAAATACCACTACCTCATCATGAGGAGGTGCAACCAAATGTAGGAGGGGCTAACACCAAAACTCCTCCCAATCAAGTCAATCATATCCAACAACATAAAGGTTTTTTAGGGGCCATCAATGTGGTCACTAGAGGTTAAAGAAATAATCAACAAAATTCAAGGCAACCACCTCAAGAAAGTGTGCCACAACCTCCTATATCACCAACCATTCAAATTTCACCCAATATTTCATCATCCATCCACATTCCAAGCCAATCAAATCCTCCAATTCCACCCATAAATCATCCACCATGACCAATCATCTCATTGAGTAGTCGATTAGCCACAAGTCTAAAAATGGCTTCTGCCAAATTGTCGATTTATGAGTTAATTCAATAATATCCCCCACATCGTAAGGTATTAATGCATATTATCAAATCCATTAAAATACAATCACAATATCCTAATACCTTTAACAACTTTGTAGGGAGCATCCAAATATGCATGGAGCCTTCACATTCTATGACTTTGAGATTAAGCCAATCTCATCGTATTCAATAGACCCTCCATTGCATATCATGGCACTAATTGATAAGAAGCATTTTAAAAGAGTGCTAATTGATACCATATCCTCTATCAATATCATCACCATATCTGCCCTTCATCATTTGAACCTTCCTCCATCTCATATTACCAAGTCATCATTCACCTTAAAGGCATTTAATGATGCTTTATGTTCCATAGTTGACACTATTGTTTTGTCCATTGAAGTAGGGGTTAAAATGTTGCACACCATGTTTTACATCTTGGAAGTATCCATGGCATACAATGTACTCCTTGGAAGACCTTGGATGAGGGAAATGAGACATGTCCCTTCCATTTTACATCAATGTTTAAAATATCTTCATGAGGGACAAGTACATTGCATACTGACAGACGTCGAGTTGTTTAAGTATTGTAATTTCATTTCAAATCCTTACTAGTCCATGCTTCCTTCCACTCACCTTTTTATTTTACCATCATCCAATCCATCTACCATTTCACCAATTTCCTCATCAAAAACTTCCATTCCTGAGGAGCTACCTATCATCAATCCAAATCAAGCTTCCACAACCCCATCATCATCATCATTTATTACATGCACATCTGGTCATAATCAATCCACATCATCAACATCATTGCCATACACTTCATCATCATCATCCATTTCACAATCTTCCCAAGCCAATCCATCTTCATCACCTAATGTTTCACAAGTCGAGTTAACAGATTGTGAAATATCCCAACCTTCCCCATTTCCTGAGCCATCATCCAACCATGATCCTCCCATATCTTCCCAAGTTAATTTCCACCTCACTAATCTCGGTATTGGTGAATATGTGGTCTAATACATCACTATCACGCCCCTCACCATTCCTAATTCTAAGGATTTTTGTCACCCACATGATCCACCTTTGGCCATAGGAGTAGTATATAACATGGGTTTAGCTCCAAATAGCATAAATTTTGTGTATGGGGGGATTGATTCTTCATCAAGTCCAGCACCCCTAGAAGAACCCAAAGAACCAACACTTGTCAACATCTTAAAAATGACAGGATTTCCATCTTGATATTTCCACATAGTCAATTTGCAAGGCCATGTCCTAGGATTGCATGAACAGGGAGTGCATCAACCTATCAATGTCTCATATCAAGAAGTGCACGACCATTTAGGTTTAGGTTAACACCCACTTTCCACTACTTCTCTTGAACAAGCCTTCCAAAGTCTTAATCTCAATTTAGGAGAAGAAGCCCTCCATCCCGATAATTCTGATAACAAAATCCATGAAGAATTTGAACTTATATCGATAATTTCAGATGAATCTAAAGAAGAATCAAAGCCCATCATTCTCCATACTGAATAGGATGAGTTTTATCTCAACATGTTTCCCATCCATAAGCCCATATTTCACTTGCTTCTTCGACAAGAGCGAGCCGACCCTACCGGTGAGCCACCACCTTCATTCCATTAAGTCATTCCGTAAGCCAACGTGTAATATATGTACATAAAACAAAAAAATAGTGGTTTTTACCACTACAAAAAAAAATAAAAAAAATCAACAAAAACATTTTCTATCTTTGCATTGCATATATCACTTAGATAAATGTATTTATTTGTGTTTCTTGTTGCTATCCAGGTTAACCAAAATTCTAGCACCAGTTCTTAGGTCCCATTCATTCCATTTGACCTTATTCACCTTGCCCATAACTCAACATGAATCCTGTTGACTTTTTTACCACACTCCCTAATCCATATGATCCGGCTAAACCAATTCCAATTGACATAAGCCTTATCGATATGGATCAAATTTCCTCACCTCCATATTTTTTCGAGTTTGTCTTATTCGAGGAATTGTTAAGGGCTTTCACCAACTACATTCCTCCATCCCCTCCACCTTTGCCTTCACCTTCACCTTTGGATCCCGAGGTTTTCCAAGAAGATATAGATGAGGATAAGCCAAAAGTGTTTGATGACATATTAAATGATATTCATTTGATCCCTACGCCCCATAAACTTAATGAAGGTTCCCAAATGTCTATTGAAGATACTATCAATGTGGACCTTAGTTCAAACAAAGACAATCTCCAAATTATCAAGCTTGGCAAAAGTTTATCACCCGAAGAACAAGACCAATTAATTGCTCTCCTCAAGAGGAAAAATGACATATTTTCATGGTCCTACAAGGACATGCCCGATATTAACCCTATTTTGGTTGTCCATAATATCACCTTACAGCCTGATGCTAAGTCAGTTAAACAAATACTTAGGAGAATGCATCCTACTATGGCCCTCTTGGTAAAAATAGAGCTTTAAAAACTCTTAGACATAAACTTCATAGTTCCTATCAATTATCCTGAGTGGCTTTCAAACATGGTACTTGTTAAAAAACCTAACAGGGTGATACGCGTTTGCACTGAATTTTGAGATCTTAACAAAGCATGTCCTAAGGATGAATTTTCTCTCCCAAACATTGATACTCTTGTCGTTACCTACGCTGGACATGAAATACTTTCACTCATGGATGGTTTTTCAGGATACAACCAAATTTGAATAAATCTTGATGACCAACACAAAACAACATTCACTACACCTTGGGAACTTTTTGTTACAAGGTGATGCTATTTAGCCTTAAAAATGCAGGTTCCACTTATCAATGTGCCATGACATACATTTTCCATGATTACATGCATAAGATTATCAAATATTATGTGGATGACCTCTTGGATAAATTTAAAACTCGACAAAAACACATTGGTGTATTGGAAAAAGTTTTTTACTGAATTCTAGAGCATAATGTAAGGTTGAACCCCAAGAAATGTGTCTTTGGTGTTACCTCGGGCAAACTTCTAGGATTCATTTTATCCAAAAGAGGCATTGAGGTGGACCCTAACAAGGTCAAGGTCATCATGGAGATGCCTCCCCCAACTAACTTAAAGGAATTACGTAGTTTACAAGGAAATATCCAATCAATCCATCGTTTCATTGTGTAGCAACCTAGGAAGCATACACCTAAATTAATAATAATTGAAACATCACATAAAGCATGAAAGATAGATGAATTTTTAAATAACCACAAAGTAGGGCTTCCTTTTTATTAAATTTCCAATGAAGCTTGATTACAAATTGATATGGGCAATATGAAACTAATCTTCCATTCAAAATGTATAGTATAAATAATACATAAAATAAATGAACAGTCTGAGGATGGAGCAACAGATCCACAGAGTTCGTAATAAGCCTAATCCTAACAATACAAAGGATAAGCAAAAACCTAACAATCTACGAAAGAGATGCCACATGGCAAATGCTTAACAAACATGAGCCCTTTCACAAAAAAAGACTAAGTCCCAAAATCTGAAAACCTAGGACTATTAAATAAAATATTATGCCTCATCACTCGTCCCATCAATAGAAGCATTGGACTCCAATGATTTTAACAAAGAGGGAAAATCCCAGGATATGAGGTGAGCAAAAATACAGCGGGTCTGGTGTGGAAATTTGCCACGACGGGAAACAATATATGAAGTAGAAGTACCCTCGTGAGTCACCAACTCTTCGTATCAAAGAGTGTATCGATAGCAAGCAAAAGTTGTGCATCAAGAACCACATCAATAGGATGAATGATAGCTGGAGTAGATTCCAAGGTGGAATCATAGTATGGTTTGAGGAGATCAACATTGATGACATCATGAATGCCAAGGTGAGCCAAAATATCCAAGTAGAAGGCATTCTCCGAAATTTATTGAATAATGGTATAAGGTCCATAATAGAGAGACTTGATTTTGCTATGTACCTTATCCACAAAAAGTTGCTCGAGATAAAACCACACTTTGTCACCAACCTAAAAGTGATGAGGAGTACGATGTTTATCCATATGTTGTCATTGTTTCTACTGAGTCTTCTAAAGTATCTAAACCACTTTATACTAAAGGCTCTGCAAATGTTGTACAAAAGAGTTGGCCTTTTCCTGCTCCTTCTGAACATGCATAGTAGCTGGTGAGGGCAAGGACAATGGCAACTCATAAGGAGCCAACGACTAAAATCTAAAATAAACCTCAAAAGGAGAGTGCCTAGTAGAACTGTGAATGACCCTGTTATACACATGCTCAATATAAGTGAGACTTAAATCCCACCTGGCTGGAGTGGAATGGTGGTAAATCCTCAAAATTTGCACAAGAATACGATTAACTACCTTAGTCTGCCCATTGGATTGTGGATGATAGGCAGTTGAGAAGTTAAGTGAAATGCCTAAGATCTTCCAAAGAGATCGCCAAAAATGACCCACAAAGCATGAGTCATGATCAGATACAACGCTGGAGGGAAGACCACAAGAGTGCCACACTGTCTTAAATAAAAACTAGGTCAAGTCCTCAGCAGTACTTGTCTTACGACATGGAATGATTTGGCCATCTTACTAAATCTGTCCACAGTGACGAAGACACAATCATGTTGCCTCACTACAATCAGGAAACCTCTTAAAAGTTCCATGGAAATGCTCTCCCAAGGATGATAAGGAATGGGCAAAGCCATGCTCATGACCAATTTCCTGTTTGTGTATTTAGAGTGGTTACAGATAGCACACTGTCGCAAGAATTGAAGAACATATTTTTGCATGTGGGACCAAAAGAAAAATCTCAAAATATGATGTATAGTTTTTAGCTTGCCAAAGTGTCCTCCATTTAGTGTAGAATGAGCCTCTTTCAAGAGAGACTCCCTATGCTCACAGGGAACACAAAGCTTATTAAACTTATACAACATTCCATCCTGAATATGAAAGTCTTGAAGATCTATCAAATTAGAATAAGGATGAGAAAGTTGTTGAAATACTTTGGCAAAATTAGGATCCAATGGATACTGTGAAGGCCAAGTCTGAAAATCAACATGAGACATAGTCACAACAGTCAAGGCACGGGCTGATGGAGGTCGGCTCAAACAATATGCCACTGCATTATTTTTCCCTTTCCTATACTTGATCACCAAATGGAACTGCTACAAATAAGATGCCCACTTCATGTGTCGAGCTTCTTAAATTTTAGACTGAGTTTGAAGAAACTTAAGGGGCATATGATTTGTGTGAACTATTGTCTCTTTACCCAATGTCTCCAATATTTGATGGTCTGTACCAAAGAATACAACTCCTTATCATAAGTGGAATAATGTTTCTTGGCCTTAGAATAAAGTTTCAGCATGATAGGCCACTGGATGGTCATTCTGTTTAAGCATGACTCTAAGTGCATATTGTGAAGCATCTGTCTCAATCTCAAAATGTTGTACAAGATATGGAAATACAAGGATAGGTGCACTACACAATTTTCATTTCAAAGTGTCAAAGGCCTCCTGTTGTTCCTTTGTCCACTGAAACTAAATCTTGATATTCGTTACATGACGAAGAAGAGCAAAAATAGTGGAATATCCTGCAATGAACTTGTGATAGAAGTTAGCAAGTCCAAGAAAACTCCTCAAATCCATGACAAAATTAGGAATAGGCCATTTGAGGATGACTTCAATTTTGGCAGGATCCACTTGAACTCCTTTTTCACTGATCACAAATCCCAAATAGGCAATGGAGGTTTGCCCAAAGGAACACTTGGGAATATTGGCATATAATTGGTTCTTCTAAAGAGTTTGAAGAACATATTCTAAGTGCTTGAGATGAATTTTCCAAGTTGGAGAAAACACAAGGATGTAATCTAAATAAATGATTACCAATTTATCCAAAAAATCACGAAATACTTCATTCAGTAGCCTCATGAATGTGGCTGGAGTATTTGTAAGACCGAAGGGCATGACAAGCCATTCAAAGAACCCCATATTAGTCTTAAATGTTGTCTTCCAAGTATCTTTTGCTTCAATCCTAACTTTATGATATCCACTTTTGAGATCGATCTTGGAGTAAAATTTAGCTCCTTGGAGATGGTCCAAGAGATCATCAATTCGAGGAAGTGGATATCGATTTTTAATAGTGATCTTATTCAATGCTCTAAAATCAATGCATAGTCTCCAAGTGCCATATTTCTTCAATACAAGCAAAATAGGTGAAGCACAAGGAGAGGTGCTAGGTTTAATGAAACCTTTAGACAATAAATCTTGAATTTTTCTTTTAACTTCTTCCATTTGCACTATTGATTGCCTATACATTGGAGCATTAGGAAGTGAAGCAACAGGTACAATTTCAATGCTATGATTAATCATTCTTTGAGGAGGAAGACATGTAGGTTCTTGAAATACACCTGAATATGATTGTAGCAAAGAATTAACTGAAGCATGCATATTTTGTGTTTGCTTGGGTGCTTGATTGCCTTCATTATGTGGTCTGATAAAGATGAGTGCTAGTTCCCTTGCTTGATTAATAGCCTTGCGTGCTTGTCTACAACTGAGCATTAGATTTTGTGGAGTTCACTGAGTGCTTCAGATTATGTAGGCCTTATTATCTTTGTGCAAGGTATATGTATTTTTAAACCCATCATGAATAGACCTCCTATCATATTGATAGGGTATTTCAAGCAATAAACCACAACAGTCCATTGGAGTGACATTGCACACAACTGTGTCAACAAAAGAGGGACTAAAAGCAAAATTCATGGTGCAAGTGTGTGATGTCCGATGAAATCCCATTATCCTTCCACCCTAAAAGATACAAATGAGGATGGGGTTTCATGGGAAAATTTAGTTTATCGACAATGGACCTCATAATTAGATTCTTCTACGAGCCGCTATCGATGATACAATCAACTACAAATGAATCATCAAGGTGAACCGTGGTCACAAACAAGTTCTCACGATCCCCTATTGAGTTTTTCATGAGGGTTAATGTGTTCAACCCAGCCAACTCCTTATATGTTTTTCTTTCCCCTGTAGCCTCAATGGGACCTTCTTGAGGTTCCTCATTTGAAGGCTTTACAATGAGGGACTTATTTTTAAAATTCTTTAGCTTAAAATATTGATGTCTTTGATGACCCTTCTTCTTAAAATAAGTACATTCCATAGGATATTTGGAAGATTTTTGAGAAGAATAAGTGGAAGAAGAATTAGGAGAAGGAGAAGAGGGAGAAAAAGAAGAAGACTTAGTCGCCCTAAATTGTTGTTTTGAAGCCTTCGGATTTCCTCCCGATGATGAAGAGCGAGTCCCGCATGATGATTCTTGTAATTCCTCCTCCACAAGAATGGCTTGATTGAAAGCCATATCAATGCTTACAATCATCTTGTATTTCATATTGCGATAAAGTGGCTCCTACAATCCACTTTTAAATTTTGTTACAAGTTGAATGGTGGAATCCTGCACTGAATTCAAAATTCTCAACTTGTTAAATTGCAACACATAATCATGAACACTCATTTGAGCAATTTTTTGAAGACGTAGCCATTTGATTTCAAGGTCTTCGACATAATTTTAAGGGTAAAAACTATTCTTCAAAACACGTTGCAGTTCATCCCATGTATCAATGGGATTTTGTGTCCTTTGTCGATCAGTGACAAGGATTTTAGCAAGGCCCGACAACTTAAGTTTGGCAAAAGTGACTTTTTGGACCGTCTCCAGTTTTTGGACCGTCTCCAGTTTGGTGTATTCAAACCAAATATCCATGTCTAAAATCCAGTTTTTGAGAACTTTAGGATCTCGCGAACCGTTATATATGAGAACATCCCAATGGGGTTGAATATCTTGAGTGGTGAATTTATCGGCTAATGCACTCACAAGTTGTGTGAGTTGAGCCATTTTGTCAGCCAATTTGGCAGCCATTTGACCCCAAGTATGCACCAGCAAAAAACATACAAATTGATACGAAAGAGGATAACAATTTAAAAAAAAACAAGTGTAGGTTGTGTAAAAGAATTGCAAATAAGAAAAACTTTAATTTTGCAATTTGAGTGAAAAGGACAAAAATGCACTTTAGTAAATCCCCAACGGATACAAATTTTTCAATAAATAATCCCCTCTCATAATGCCACCAATAGCGAGACAAGTCAAGGTTTTGTTTCTTACCACTGTAAAAATGTAGCGCAATTTGTGTAGTATCAATACCTTGACACAAATTGCGGAGGACAAGTGCAGTCAAAGGTGGCAATGTGTGATCACGGTAGGCATGGGTAACGACGACAGTGCACGAGCATGCACTGGCTATTAGAGTAAGTGAGATATTTCCATTTTAAAGCCTACAAAGGCTTTTCCCCATAGAATGCGGGATATTGTCGTCCTATCGCGTGAATCGCCTCCTTTTGAATTACGTTGGCCAAACAAAAAAAGAAATTCTTCCTTATTATTTTTCCACGTGCAAGCTGGTTTCATCTTCGCACGATGGGCTCGCAACGTGTTACTAAAAAATGCACCACAAATCATGATGTATGTTAGAGGAAAATCACCATTCGTTAGGAGGAAAAGCACCTGAATAAAGTTTGCTTCAACCAGGAAATTGGATGTCAAAATAAATAGAACATTTTCTCTGGCCGAAGGAATTTGTACGACTATTGAGAGAGAGCGCAAATCATGTCCAAGGATCACAGAGATGCTTCATTGAAAGAATGTTCGATCGATAGCAAATTTAATTGAAAACTTTGGTTATAAATGCAATCAACAAAAAATGTTGGCATGGCAGCTACCAACATAGGGTTGTATGTGCTACGAGAATAGGAAACACACCGATTGCTGTCAAAATCCTAGAAATCGATGGAGCACATCGCGTTTGAGTAGAAGGAAAAAATTCACAAATTTTTTTGCAATGCTAGATAGATGATGTGATGTTGCCATCAAACATCGACCAAGAATAGTGAGCCCAGAAGGGTTGCTCACACCAGTGGCCAAAATGACAACCTCCTATCATCAGCGAATGTCGGCCAACTGGTAACTCAGCATCGGGATCCGGGCTTAGGCATTGGTGTTGAGAATATAATTCACGGTCCTAATGCAAAGACTTATGCTTGTGCTACCTGTAACTGGTTTTCAGACCCGCAATGTTTTTTTTATGGACTAATAATTGATCACTAAGGTCAATTTGAACCACAAAAGCAAAATGAAGCAATTTCTTGCTATTCAACAAATTGCGGCAACAAGTGGTGTATACAAAAAACTCAATGGCAAATTGGCCAAAGAAAGACCACCTCAAAAAAAAAATTGTAGTGTTGGCAAAAATTGCTATCTAGAATAAAACTACACAAAAAAATAAAAGAGAGATTCAAAAATAGGATTATGTTGATCGAAAACAATCTGATTCAACCAGCACGAGGTCGTAAATGACCCAAAACCTCCACAATTTCCCGCTTTGATACCAAATCTGATATGGACAATCTGAAGCTAATCTTCCATTCAAAATGTATAGTATAAATAATACATAAAATAAATGAACAGTCCGAGGATGGAGCAACAGATCCACAGAGTTCGTAATAAGCCTAATCCTAACAATACAAAGGATAAGCAAAAACCTAACAATCTACGAACAAGATGCCACATGGCAAAGGCTTAACAAACATGAGCTATACTATGTACTCATGTGGACAAGCCCTTTCACAATAAAGACTAAGTCCTAAAATCTAAAAACCTAGGACTAATAAATAAAATACTATGCCTCATCATAAATCCACCCCTCTTAGGGATACCCAACGTGATACAATTATTACAATCATAGAACAATCCCCACGCAAGGGTAGGTGTAATTCACAGACTTCCTAAATGCACATGAACTACTCCAAGGTATCGATGACCTTCTTCCTCGTGATTAGAGGTATTTTTTACCTTGCATATCAACACCCTATTAGTCTTGCATACAATAAACAACAAGAAGCATATATGTAATAAAGGAGGCCTCTCTTGATGAGGCTTTAAAAGGAAATTATACAAAAAAAATGCCATGAAAGCTTGAAATCAAGAAAGTGCAAGAAACATGATAAACCTATGCTAAACATGAAATATTGCCATGCAAGAAGTGAAGGAAAGACATAATTATCTATCTAATGCTCTAATTATGAAATCAAAAGCATGAAAGCATGAAATGTAAGCATTCTTGTCCTACTTACTACAAATGCCAAATGAAAAGAAAGATACCTAAACTCTTAATTCTATCGGGAAAAATTCTCTAATAAAGCAAGTACACACCTGATATATCTATTCTACTAAAAACAAAATAACATCTATGGCTAAGGGCCAAGTAAATATGGAGATTGAACCTGACCGTGGGTATGTCACGCGGTGAGCACTGTTAGCCACAGTTAAACCAAAAATTAACTTACCCTCCAAATGTGGCCTAGATCTCTAATTTCCCTAATGAATTGATGGTTCAAGGGTTGCCTCTGTGTCCTATGATATATTTGGTGGTTGAATTGCTCCGGTTGGTGATGGATTGCTCGTAATATCATTTCTTGATTCTTCTAGCCTCCTAAGACCTCCATGACTTCAATTTGTCATTTCAATCTCTCAATGCTAGCTAAAGGATTTCTCTCAATGCAAGTAGGTGAGTATTGAACTCGTCAGGGCTTTGTCATTCAAATTATCCTATGCATATCTCTCATTTCCCATTTTGGATGGGGCTCTTATAACCTCTAGGAAGGCTATTCCTTAGCTTCTTGAGGAATCCAAGATCAATAATGGACAACTGGAGTAGTTGGAGGGAATATTCTAGATATTTTTGCCTAAAAGCCGCTCGGATCTATAACCAATTGGCTATTATAACCAAATTTGGGTTGGCCAAAGTCCAACTAATTCTGACTGCTAGTCACGGCTCTGAGGCACAATCAGCTCTGTTAACCATAGGTTTCAGCCGTGACCAACATCAGTTAGACCAAAATGCCTAAATGAGTGGTTAGAACCACTGCTATAACTTGGTATTTGTCCAACGTCTTCCATATGGTATTCTAGCATGTCCCATATGAGTAGTTGCCTCAACATGATGTTTTTTAGGTGTCTACATATGCCCCTTTTGAGATGCGTTGTGAAATCAAAAATGCTGAGAAAAAATATACCTCCTAAAATGATGTCGTAGGTTGGATGATGATCATTAGTCTAATCAACATTAGATGCACAAGGTCCAACAAAAGGATGCACATCCTAAAATAATTGCTTCCAATTGGATGGAAGGCTTAAATTGAAAAAGCTTTGGCAAGCTCCAATGGCGATCAGGTAGCTCAAAGCTACTATAGGCTTCCATGCCATATAGATCCAAAAGGAGGAGAGCTACTAACTTAACTGTCATATTTGCTTTTTACCCCAGTATAGGGTAAGCTTATGATAGTCGTTGGTAATGATTCGTAAGACAAACCTAATTTTGACAAGATCAAGGGATCTTCTATTGATTTTGATTATGACATTATGACTACCCCCTCAAGTGATGAGTCGATGAGGGTAATGAAAATTAATAAAGTGACGAGTTGCTTGACCACTATGAAATACTTTGAACAAATTAAAGTTTAGCATTTGAATACTTGGCAAGGCCTAATCAGCTATGATTGCAACTGTTAATAGTAATTGTACATCTTTATCCCATGGAGTGGTCCAATCGTAAAGGCCTTCTTAGGGAATCAAGATGATAGCAATTCCAATTAGGCATGTATTGAATCATATGGTTTGATGATTTTTTGAAAGTGTCATAGAAGCATTGACATGAATATATCGTTCCTATGGAGCAATCCGACCGTCTGGGCCTTCTTAGGGATTGAAATTAAATATAACAATTCAGCGATGACTAATTTACCCCAAATGTCCTTATGGTAATTTACTCATCTTGTTGGATTGCATGGAGTGCAAGTCACTGCAACCGCAAAGTGTAGAGGGTAAATTACTAGATACGAGGTGCATTTGGATTTTGATTTATATGATTTTTTTATTATTTTTTAATATTTTTTGATAATTCTGGCCAGATGGGTATTTTTAATTTAGCATTTTGAAACTCCATGCGATGGGATTTGAGAGTGTTTATTACATATGACTAGCCACTCTTGTCAACAATAGCTAGAAATGTCAAATTACTTAGCCGCGGGTCAGACCCGTGGGTGGAAAACCCTAATTTGAGGACCATGGTTGTCATGCGCGATCAAGGCTAAAATAGGAAATATTTAAGCAATTTGCACAATTTTTTAATCTCATTATTTACTATTGCAATTGAAAATCTAAGAGCTCTGAGAGGTGATAAGATGAATTTGATACAGAACATTGTCGCAACTTGACCTTACTATCATCCACACAGATGGCAGATCAACCTAGAGGAGCTGGTGCTACTAAGGTAGAAGCACACAAAACCCTCACTCATTATTTTCTTTTACCAGTTTTAAAATTAACCTCACTAAATAATGGGCTAATGAACATCACTAAACTATCAGTAACAAACCTCACCCTAGTTAGGTTTAGCTTAGGTTAGCTTAGGGGGTTAGGGTTTTAAATTTTTGGGTGTCTCGGGATGGGAAATGACCCTAAAAATATCATTTCTCCTAGCCATGGTTGGCAGGCACAGTTTCCAATTGTCAAATTGAGGGCTGTGGCTATCAGCCACGGTTGGATTCAAATTCCAATAGTCATCAAATTGACCGCCCTCCCGACCGTGGGTCTGAACCGCGGTTCAACAACTTTAGGAAAAAAAATTAATTTTTCATTTTTTTAGTAGATTTAATTGTTTTTTTAATTTTTAGAGGTGCTCTTTTTCATTTTTTTGGTGTTTTTGATATTTTATTTTTTTTGTAATTTTTAAGGTTGTTTTTATTATTTTTTTATTTTTACCTTATTATTCTACTTTCCACCAGACTTTGACTGTAAGGGTGAAGGAATCTGAGATCCTTCATAACCTACACGGTGCACTTCTACCCGCAGAGCTAGATTGGTTTGGGGTTGTGGGATTTGGCTACATATTGCACCTCCCCACCATCTGAGCCAATCAGGCCTATATGACTGCATTGACCTGATGCTGGTATGTGTAGACCAATACCTTTCACCTATCGATAGATGAGATGATTGTCACTTTGGAGGATGTCTACCACATCTTATGACTCCCTCTGGATGGTGATGCCATCACATATTTGCTTACCGAGGTAAAGTAGGTAGTGTTCGATCACATATTCGATGGTTACAACAAGGTAGCACAATGACACTCAGACCATGGAGGGGTCCACATTGAGCACTGGTATACAGAGTGGGTCTTCTCTCAACGAGCAACATTTTTCATGCACTTGATCATGTAGATTTTCCTACCCAACTCTTATGGAGCGAAGTTCCCTTGGAACATCCTAGCTAGGACTATGGAGGTCCTAGCTAGTCCCCATGATCATCCACTGATCCTATCTTGGGGGAGTGCCTTACTAGCATAGCTCTATAATGAGCTATACCAGATTACATAGAGAAGCAGAGTAGGCATCGACTACAACCTAAAACTTCAGATCTGGGGGTGGTAGCATATTAGGATTGAGTATCCCACCGGCCTACCAATTGAGATTGGCACCTTTGAGGAGGTATACTAGTGTTATGCTGCATGTTGGCCTCGCAAGCAAGAGGGCTTCAGGAGTAGGTCTTATGTAGGATATCTGGCCTACTACATTGGAGAGTTTTCACAACTGCAGGTAGACCAGGTGGATTGGCACCCATACCTAGACTTCCCTCCATGGAAAGAGATTGATGACTAGTTGCATCAAGCACACAAAGATAGATGGCTCCTCGAATACAAGTCCAAGGTATATGAGTTCTTTTACTTCTCTCGTGTCACCCAAAAGTTTGATATTAGGTAGGACATTCAAGAGTCGCCTACCATATACCATCGCCTTGATCTAGATAGGGACTTGACCTGGCCCAGGGTGACTCCACTGAGCAACGAGAATGATGAATTTCAAGGTTCAAGGCTAACAGATGCAGGGACTACTCCTGACTATGACACCTAGTGGACACTCAGGGTATGGTGGGCTTTTGAGAGCCCCTTAGGTAGGACTCCAGATGATACAACAACATAGATGTTGAGGGAGCAAAGTTCAACCCTCATGATCAATGAATCCATAAGATAACTGAGGGCAAATGGGGTGAGGGAGGAGTTATAGAGGATGCATGTACAACTAAGGATGAGGGTGACACTCTTGAGGAGGGTGAGGTCCCACCTGATAGCTATATCAGGTAGCTTAGGGCCTAGGTTGCTAGCCTAGAGACTTAGGTAGGCTCCCTACAAACACAACTTCTACATTGGGACACCACCATCACTACCTTATAGGAAAATTTTTGGGATCTACATTCTCAACTCACATCAGGGTAGTCTTAGTGGTGTGGCTACAAGGAGGAGAGTACTGTGTTGTAGGCCAAGATTGATTCAAAAGGTACAGAGATACAATGGATTACAGGCTAGCGTATCCTTCTATAGTCCCAGTTGGACACTCTAAGGGTACAATATGATGTGCTCAGGTCTAGGAGGGAGGACCCCTCATCTTCAAATATTTCTCTAGCACCTCCAACTACTCCAGCAGCTCTGGTAGCACAAGGATTAGCAGAGTTGGACCAAGTGGTAGAGATCAGATGACTGCGGGCTCTAGTGCAACAACACATCAATGATAGTGCAACATATGCTTCCTATATATCTACTATGAGGGGAGAGAAAGGGCTACTCAGTGGTCAGGTTATTGAGATGTTGGGAGCTCTAGGATATCAGAGGACTCACACATGAGAGATAGGGTAGTCCTCGGCTAGCTCTAGTCATAGATCACACAGTTTATATAGGACCTTTGGTGCCAGCTCTAGGAGGACTCACAGGGAGGGTGGAGGTGACGATGGAGCCTCTCAGACTGGGGGTACAGGTACTTCTTAGTATTGATATGACAGATGAGATTGTACCATTTTTTAGTGTAAGGTTGAGGACCTACACAAATGTAGCCTGCGGGTATTTTTGATATATGCCAATGTACTGTTTATTATATATTTTTAGTACACACACACACACACACACACACACACACACACACACACACACACATATATATATATATATATATATATATATATATATATATATATATATATATATATATATATATATATATATATATATATATATATATATATATATATATATATATATATATATATATATATGATCTGACATTTGAGACTTATTATATGTGTGGATTTTATGTGTTTTATGTTTATGTTTTATGAGATGCACATGGATGCAATGCTTATATGTTATGCTGATTTTATGCTATATGATGTGATGTATGGATGACATGCACTAGATAGCTATGGAATGTATGATTATATGCGATGATATACATGTGCAGATGGACTACTTATGATGAATGTATATGTATGCAATGTTTACTATTAAATGCAAGTGTAATTTTTTGTACTTGTATACATTTAATTTATGATGTTATGACATAATTTATGCCATGTATGTATTGCAAAATTTCTCTATGATGAATGCTATGTAATTGAACATGTATGTTTTAACACTTTAAATATAATTTTATGAATGCAATATGGTTTTTACAATCTAATGGATGACACCACAGAATGTATAACAATCATGAAATATAATTGTATAAAAATTGATAAATTGTACACCCCTATGTGAGATGCAATGATGTATTGTTTCTATTCATACATATTTGTAAATTAAAAGAATATGTATAACATAGTCAATGGCCATTTAAATATCATTTATGACATCCATATGGTATCTAACCTATATTACAAATAGTTCTAATAAACAAACTCTCATAAAATAAAATTATATTTGATAATTGCATTGAAAATTGGTTGTTGCTATTTGGAAATTTTTGAGGTTTACCATGAGACTCAAACACCCTAGTTGTCTAATCAAAAGTTGTATAATGATCATACTAGACTATTCATTCTAGTGTGCATGCAAATGAGTATATTAGATAAGGCATAAGCATATCCCAATTTTAGGCGAGATTCTTTTAGACCATTGCTAATATTGGGGATCCTCAAATGTCTATCCAATCCTAGGTTCAAATTTTAGTTGGACTAGACCACTAAGTGATACATGATACTTGAAGCTAGCTCTTCCACATTCAAACATTGGTTTGCACCAAAGCGATATGCTAATGTATCAGACATATCATCATGCGTAAGTTATGGTAGTGCTAACAGTTCTAGGTATTCGAGCTCACCTCCTTTTCTTCAATTTATTGGGATACTTTCTCATGTAAAGTGATAGGAATCACTGTTTATTTTGTACTTTTATTTTAGTGATAAAAACTACTATTTAATTTAAAATTTTATTTCTTTTTCTCTTGAGTAAGGGATTTGATACTGATTTGATTTCACTTTGAATTTGATTTTTATTTGACTTGATTTTTGGGGATTTAACTCTGGAATTTCACTTGAGGATTTCATTCTAGGATTTTTCTCCTTCATTTTTAAGCAAGGGAATTATTCGGGTAGGGGACAAGATTGTCCTTTTGACAATTACCAACATTTCCTAGACCGTTTGCACAGGGGGATAATAAAGATAAATTTTTCACCTTAGGATACTTGGTCCCACTTTGTAGCATTCATATATCCCTCGTCCTAATTTGGATTGTTTAGTTTGGATATTAGTGATAGGCTTTTGATAATCTAAGGGCTATCAACTAGACCTAATATACAAAAGCAAAGAAATATTTCTACCAAACTCTTGAGAAGACCACTAGGTATGGTTGAATGACCGAAAAACCTTAGTATATTATTCATAGCAACAAGAAGGGTTGTGTTGAAAAACATAATTACTCACAAGGGTGATGAATGAAAATTATAATGCATAGATGCATGATTGAAACACAAATGTGGTGTGGTTTGTAAGATTGTAAACACAACCTATTCTAAATGCAAGTGCGACGGATGGAAATTCCTAATGCAATGCAAAATAAAATGCATGCGGTAAATGGAATGCAAATGTTGCAAATGAAATGCAATGATGCAAATGAAATGTAATGCAATGTTTTTGAATTTTTTATATTTTCCATTTTTTTTAGATTTTATAATTTTTGATTTGACCAAAGGGCTTACATATGTCTTTGGAGCCTTTTATTGGATGACCAAAGGGATTACAGATGCCTTTGGGGACTTTTGATGGTTTTAGGCATAAAATTATTTAATATGAAGGATGTTGAGAGGTTTAGGCTCTTCAACCCCTTCCAACGATGTCAAGCGGTATGTCCTAGGTCCAATATTCTCAGAAATGATATAAGGACCTAACCAATTAGCCACAAATTTTTCTTGTAGCTCTGGTGGTAAATTTAAGTTCTGTTGGTTCTCTTTCAACACCAGATAATCAACCTCAAAGTCTCTTAAATGGACATTGTTATTGTAAGCTCATTTTAAGTGCTCTTGATAAACATGGAGATGCTCAAGAGTATTTACACAACATTCATCAAGTAGCATCAATTGATCTAGGTGAGCTTACCATTTAGTTTCATCATCGATGAACTCTTTCAATGCAATGCGCAACATTGGAATCTCTGACTCTAAGGGTATAATGGCCTTAGTGCCATATACTAGTGAAAACAAAGTTACCCCAATGGGTGTTCGAATGCTAGTCCTATAAACCCATAATGCAAGGGCATCTGAATGTGCCAATACTTGTGGTGTTCTTGTACCATATTTTTCAAGATGGATACCACTGTCTTATTTGAAGCTTCAGCTTGCTCATTTTCCTATGGATAATATGGAGTTGCAAAACCATGTTTGATCCTATACTTGGATGTTAGTGCCCTCACAGTCTTGTTCTTGAATGACGTTCCATTATTTGAGATTATTTTGGATGGTATCCCAAAACTTCTTATGATATTGGTGAGTATGAACTCAGTAATACATGCTCCAGTTATTGTTGTTAACAGGATTGCTTCCAACCATTTAGTAAAGTACTAAGTAGCCATAATAATGAATGTATGTCGACCCAACGACGGAGGAGAGATCTTACCGATTAGATCTAAACCCTACTGAAAAAATGACCAAGCCGCTTGAATGGGTTGTAAGGCCTGTGATGGCAAGTGTGCATGATTAGCATGATGTTGACATTTAACGCATTTCCTGACATACATATTGCTATCCTTCTCCATAGTGGGCCAATAATAGCTCATGCAAAGGATGAGCTTGATGATAGCCATACCACTAAAATGGCCACCACCTATACCGTCGTGAGCTTGTAAAATTTCCCAAGATTATTCTTGGGGCCCAAGAAAACAAAGGAGAACTCCATCGTACCTTCGACAATATAAAATATCTCCTAAGAAGACATAATTTATCACTTTCTATTTAAATGTGTGTCTTGCAGCACACGAAAATCCCTGAGGGATCACACCAAGATTTAGGAAGTCATATATCTGTGACATCTAGCTCTGATAGACCTTAGCCTCAATTGTTAAGACAACATGTTCCCCCTACGGTTTAACATTTATAAATGCATACTGAGAAAAAACCTTATGGTGAATGGTAGTACCATTCCGCATAGGACTCTATGAGATAAATAACCCCCAAGGCACTCTCTTGAGAAAGTCTCTAGCTGTGTAGAACCATTCATGGTTTGGTTTTACGTAAATCATGTTGATTGACTATTTTTTATCCTAAGCTTCATGTTGCATAGCCGAGTGTGACAAATTTTTTACATGGATGGTAGTAAAATCGGCAGATGGGTTATGAGGGATTAAAGATCCCAAATATGCCATAGTGTCTATGAATATGTTAGATGAACGAGGTATTGCCTGAATATCGTACCACTCTAACTAAGCTAAATAAGTGTTAACAAGATCTTTGTAGGATTTTAGGATAGGACGTCAGCACTAAAAAAGTCCCTTCACTTGGTTAATAATGAGAAGGGGATCACCAAAGATATTTAACCTTTTAATCTTCATGGCAATAGTTGTTTGGAGGCCCAATATTAGGGCTTCGTATTAAACATTATTTTTAGAGTAGGGAAAGTCTAACTTGAATAACAAGGGCATAGGAGCACCTTGCAACATGAACAACACTATTCCTACACCACCCCCTTGCTCACACTTCGAACCGTCGAAGAACAAGGTCATGTCATCTTTGTTGTCCAATTCTTTGGGTTCAAGTTCTTCTCATAATGTGAATACTGCATCATCAGTAAGCTCAATGGTGAGGGGCCTACTATTCTCTAGAGGTACCTCAACTAGTTGATCAGCTATGACTTATCCCTTAATGGAATTTTGGCTAATGAATTCTAAATTGAATTTTGTCAATAGCATGATCCACTTTGTAGTACATGTATTATGATATGTCTTACTCATCATATACTGCAAAGGACTTTGTTTGATATGACATACATCGTATGACTTAACATATAGTGCCACAATTTATTTGTAGTAAACACTACTGCTAAGCACAAATTTTACATGTATGCATATCCTAGCTCGTAACTCACCAAGGTTTAGCTAATGTAATATATGGCCTGCTCTTTGTCTTGCACATTCTTCTGGGCCAACATGGTCCTTAGTGAAAAATTAGTTGCCGATATATATAGCAAGAATGGAACATTTGGTCTTGGTGGAGCTAGGACTGGTAGCGTCGCCAGGTATAGCTTAATCTCAATAAAGGATACTTGGTAGTCCTCATCCT
The DNA here is from genome assembly GCA_028583015.1 of Wollemia nobilis. Taxonomy (NCBI): domain Eukaryota; kingdom Viridiplantae; phylum Streptophyta; class Pinopsida; order Araucariales; family Araucariaceae; genus Wollemia; species Wollemia nobilis. The sequence goes on from JAQPPZ010017247.1 coordinate 2,168,282, forward strand.
AATCGAATGGGACCCCCTTGTGTAGCAGTTGATTCATGGGTCGATATTTATCAAATAATTATACGATAAATCATTTTATAGATGCTACTTTGCCTTGTAGGCTTCTTAATTCCTTGATATTCATGGGGGGATGCATTTATAAAATAACTTTGATCCCTCATTTTGAAATGATGAATCCCAAGAGTTTTCCTGAAGTTACGCCAAATACGCACTTCTTAGGATTCAACCTGACATTGTGCTCTATCAGGCGTGAAATGACTAAAAATATGCATTTGATATAACATATTAAAGGCAAATTCTATTCAGGGAAATATATTTTTATTCATTTAAGATTGCATAGGTTACAATAAGGGCAAATTCCCCTTTTATCCTTTCTTTCCATGAACATTACAATAGGCTTGATGCCTTCCTTTCACGTTCCTTAGTGTATATGGGCTTCTTTGTATGTGTGCCACCGTAGGGTCGTAGTTTTTGGTTGCTTCCATCCTTAGTTCTATGATGAACCTAAAAAAAGGGGTTAGTTTATTGGGGGGGTTGCCTTAGTCAGGCCCCATATTTAGAAAGAATAATTGACTATAAAAACATGATAAAAACTAAGATAAATTATGCAGAAGGTGATGAAATTACAAAACAAATAGTACCTCCCAAATCTGAGCTGATTTGGGACCTGTAGGACTAGTTCACCACCTGGGGGATGAACTGGTGTTGGATTCATGGGGTGAGGGGTAAATCAGACCCTGAGAACTATTCTGCAAAAACCCTTCGGTGGGAAGGTTCCTTGGCTATTGTATTGGTGATGTGCAGGTTTATATTTGCTTTGCTGTGATTCAATAAATATTTTGGTAGATTTTTTGTACTTTGAACATAATTTATAGAGCCATATAAATGAGGGTTTGAGCTCACTATATATAGAAAATGGCAAGGTGCAGGGGAGCGTTAAGGGAACTAACCCTAGGCTAAATTCTAACCAAAGTTAGATTAGGGTTCGTGAGGTAGAAGCCTCACATTCCTCATAGGAAATATCCTATCCTCACACGTGTGAGGAAGGATTAGATCTAATTAGGATTAGGAGGTCCTAAGTCAAATTAGGGCTTGATTAAGGTTCTTAGGAAAATATCTTAACTAACCCTAATTACACACATGTGGGAGGATGCAATTAGTGTTAATTAAGGATTAAGATTTTAATTAATCTAATTTTCCCTAAAAAGGTAACTTAAGTGAAGTCAACATTAAAATAGATTTTAGGAATTGACTTGATAATTGCTTTTGCCAATTAATAGCCCGTGGGGGCCTCAATTGAGTACAAATAGGCTTTGCATTACCTTGGGAAGCTGATGGAAGGTATCTCGATGCATGGGAAATGTTTGTGATGTGATTTTGCTAACTTATTAGGGTTTTAGATCTGAAAACTAGCAAAGTGGTATGTGGAAGTCTACGCAATGCTACAATAATCTTTGGTGATCTACACATGACTACGCATGACTACGGCTATATACACATGACTACAGAAATCTACGCATGTGTAGGAGGATCTACAATAGTCTACGTTGGTCTACAATAGCCTAGGGGTACCTAGGATGGCCTATGTGAACCTACAAGTGTCCAAGAGGATCTACAAGTATGTAGGTATATCAATGTGTGACTTTTAGGTGTCTACATTTTGCTCCTTTTTGTACTATATTGTATGAAACATAGTTTAATACAAAAATATGAAGGGTTGTGTAGAGGAAAAGGGAGATAAGGGGAATGGGATCCAATCAAAGGTATGTAGCCGCTCAAAGTGTGGCATACAACATTGATCGATGGGTGGCACTTGATGTTGGGGCACCTCCACCATAGAGGAGATCCAGTAGGGGGGCTCGAGCTAGGTCAGAGGATGTAGATGGTGATGACAGGGAGGTTCCTCTATGATGGTCATAGCGAATCGGTGGTGTAGAGATCACCCAGGAAGTGGGGGTAGAGGAGGTACTTGTGGATGTTGATGTGGCTATGGGGTAGGCTATTGGAGCAAAGGAGGAGAGAGGTGGGGTTACTGCTATGGGTGATATAGATGATACCATTGATATTGGTGCATTTATAGATGTGGATAATATTCCTTTCGATATATAGGAGAGGCAGGATGTGGAGGAGGAGGCACAGGAGCTATGAGGTAGGGTTCGCGAGTTGGAGGCTAAGCTCCATAGACAGGAGGAGGTTTTCAAGGCTAGATATGCTAAGGTAGTAGCTGATATGGAGCAGATGAGGGCCACGATGGCTAGGTAGGAGTAGTCTATTGAGAGGTTGACTGGTTAGTTGGTTTTGGAGTCTACTAAGAAGGTATTATGTGAGACTTCTCTGATGGTGCATGGGATTCCTCTTCCAGATTATGCTCAGGTGGTGTTGCAGTTTGAGTCACGATCATGAGTGTGGGCACCTTCACATCATAGTCAGCATAGTGCTACTTTGGTGGAGTAGGTTGAGGCCAGGGTTGGGGTAGGAGATCCACCTGCTATGGGTCAGGCACTAGGAGCTGGGGTAGAGTCTAGTAGAGCGATAGAGGTTTGGGCGAGCCACGAGGGGCATGGAGAGACTCTTAGTGGTAGTTAGGATTGCTTATGATTGTAGCCTATAGGAATTTTTGGATGATGGATGATGGGTGATGGTCCCAGTTTGTAGCCTACGGGCATTTTTTATGGATGATATATATATATATATACATTTTGATTTCAGTTGTTATATATACATGTGTTATGGTTTTTTGCAATGTGTTCTCGTTATGTTTGCATAGATATCATAACATGATTTGTAGGTATTTATGATGAATGGATATTCATGTGTATTGTGGTTTAAATCTATTATCACGTTGTAGTGTGAATATGTTGTAGAGTAGACTTGCATGATTCTATTTCGAATGCAATGTGAAGTAATAAAATGTGAAATGATATTTGTAGTGAATGCATGTAATGTAAATGCAATAATGGAGTGTGAGATAGTATATGCATGATGAATGCCTTGATTTAGTAATTGATGTGAAGCATGTAATATAAATGTAATAATGTGATCTTTGATGTGAGGCATGTAATGGAAATGCAATAATGTGATCTTTGATGAATCTGTGTAACATAGATGCATGTATGGGAATGTTAAAATGTGTAGAGGAAGCACTTGTATCATTACATGTACCTATGTGGATGTTATCCATTCTGTTATCTCAGAGATGTAGGATGGTATAGGAGGCATGTAATGGCTTTGACCAATGTAGTTTTGATAATAAAATTTTAGACTCAAAGCTGTGTGAGTTTATGTGGCAACTCATAACTAGTCGGACTGGTTCAAAATCTATCATGGACCTATGTGTGTAAATGAGTGAGGTTCATTTATCCATTTTGAGGTAGGTAGGATTAACCCATTGTAGACGTGGCTGAACTAGCTAGCTCATCCATACGCGAACAATGATCTATACAAAAGTAGGTAGCTAATGCAATAGATATATCGCCACTTGTAAGACTATTCCACTGGTAGGCAGGCTCTTGGAGCCTATTGCTAGCGATGGAAATCATCCCATGGTGTTATGTTAAACCTAAGGACCAAAGGCGATGAAGCATAACATGGGTGATATCAGGAGGCTTTTCCTTTTGTTTTTTGCCCCTCATCTATTGTTGACCTATTTATTGTGGTGCTCTTTTTTCTTTTCTTGTATTCTCTTTTTCTATTTTCTTTTTCTATTCTCTTTTTCTTAATCTTTCTCTTCTATGGGCATTGGCTTTTGTTTTCTGCCCCATTATTTTACTTTTGCTTATGCTTATCCCTTTTTTTATCCCCAAGTCATATGTTGACCATGCAAGTGATAGGACGAGCAGGGGAAACCATTCACTAGATGGTGACATCTACTCAAGGTGTCATCTTTCCTAGACTCAAAATGTGTTTAATGTGTAACCTGTTGTGAATGGTCCATGAGAGAAGTTGAACCAACCTAAAGAACCATAAGAAGAATGTAAAACCTATCAGCTAGGGGTGACATTTGATTGACTAAACTAGTAAGTAGTCAAAGCTTAACACGACACCTATGTAAACCCTACTCCTAAAAAGGTGGAATGGACATCCAGGTGGTGATGCTAACAAGTGCGTGTATTACTCCTATTGAAGGCGCATTTTATTTTTGTTTTTGAGAGGAAGAATGTACAAACTTAAAATGAAATTAACATGAAAAACATATGGATATGTGCAATGGGTGTAATGTAAATGATGCAAGTGGAGAAATGCAATATCTACAAGAGGAAATTTATGATGTGTAGAAAGAGAAGTTTAGAAAACTTATTTATAGATGACTATGGTGTATCATGATGACCAAAAAGTGTGATGCTATAATAATGGTTGCCCCAGCATGTGGGGTGTGTGTGTAGTAGGTGTATAAGTTGTAGTATGTTAGATGCATGTGGTACTATCGAAAGGAGGAAATGGATGAAGGTGGAATGTACAACTAGAAGAAATTTAGAAGAAGTAGTCTTTGGAAACCAACAAGAAAAGGGGATTGCCAAAGTCAGAAGGATAATAGAAGAAAAGGTGGGGTAGATCAGCATAGGTATGTAGCCGCTCGAAGCGTGACCATACAACTATGCGAGGAAATAAGAAGGGGAAGAAAGAAGGAAGAAAAAAGACAAGGAACTACTGATGGGTGAAATGTCATGGGTTAGGTCGAGAATGAAGTGGTGAAGTGATGGTACGGCTTGGACTTTTGTAAGTGGTGTAATTGGAGATGTTGTGAATGTAGCGGGTTGGCATTGTCAATGTTTCATAAGGTGGCAAAGTTCTAGGGATGATGCAGCGTGGAGGACTCACGAGTCGACTATACGGGATGGAACGTTCAGGTGATGGAGTTCAAGTGCCATGCAACATGTTGTGGACCAGGTTTTTGAATGTTCGACATTCCTCAATGTCATGACCTAGTTGTCGATGATAGATACAATATTGGTTCTCATGGTAGTTACATGGTTTAGGATGCGAGGGGTCTATGGGTCGAATCTCAGGTAAATAAATAAGGCCCTGATGCATGAGATGATAAAATATTTTTGATAATGGTGTGAATGGCATGGGCATAGGGTAAATGTATGGTTCAGGTGGAGGTGAATAAGGGGTGGATGAAGGGGAATCTAATAGTGGGAGTGTAGGTCAAGAATCTGATGTGGATCGAATCCTAGGTCGAGGAATGGATCTACATGGAGGTGATGATGCATGAGCCATGGGAGACTGGTGTGGATGAACATGATAATGACAATGGCTCATCTGTAGCTCGAGAGCCTCGATACAGGAAAGGAGATGTTGTATGTCATTTTCTAGAGGTGATAATATTGAGGAAGGTGGTGATCGAGACTCCAATGTGTATGGAGTGGTCTGGTATGCATGGGAGAATGGATGAGGTCATGATGATGAGGGGGAAGAGTGGAATGGCCTTGGGGTTTGGTAAGCTTGTTGGGAAGGTAGGCCTCATAGTGGTGATGGTGGCATCTTAAGAATAGGTGGCATAGGGGATGGTTCTAGTTGGTGATGTGAATGGGATGGGGGCATGTTCACGCAGCCAACTTGAGCAGCTTGAGCCATGTGGGCTTGCAAGGCTTGGGCATAAGATGATTCTCCACTAGGGAGTGGGGTCGGTAGGCATGAAGGGTGGGCCGAATGAGGAGTGTATCCTCTGTTAGGAGGGTGGTATGCTCCTAGAGGGTGATGGGGGGAATTAGTTGGTGAATAAGGATTCATAGTATCTTTGGGTGGATGAGAAGGGGACCCCTATGTTTAGGGATGGGATGTTTCCTCCTTTTCATCAAAAGAGGATAGGGTGATCTGGTTGTCTCCCAAATGGGGTGAGTAAGATGAACCTCGATGGTGAGGTGAGAGGCATCGGGGTGAAGTGTTATGGTCCGAATGGGAGGAATGGGAAGACCGCCTAGTGTGATGAATGACTGGTGGTCGGGCTAGGTCAGCCGGTGTGATTGGTACAATCTATGGTGGTGGAGGGTCCTACATGATGATGTATGTAGATGTTATCGTATCTCATTGTTGATGGTGTATCTATAAATGATGTAGATCCTGCAAGAAGGAAAACAAATACCAACAGCATAAAAATGACATAAAGGAGAAAGTACATGTAAAATATGTAAAGTAAAAATAAAAAGACATGCATTTATCATGATGTGCCTAGTGAGTGATGTGTTTGTGTGTGTCGGTATGTACCGCTTGTGATAGTGAACGCCTATTTGTATTAGGTGTTGAATGCACGAAGGTGCAAAATGTTGATGGGCTCAGGGTCATCGAGGCCTTCAAGGTTAGCCAAGCGATAGGCACCTAAACCATATTTGTGTGTGACGATGAATGGGCCCAACCAGTTTGGGGTAAACTTGTCTCGTTGTTGGTGAGGCTGACTTGTGATCTATTGGTTTTCTTTGAGGACTAAATCACCGATTTGGAACTCATGTTGATGTACCTTACTATTGTAGGCATGACGAAGGTGATCTTGGTAGACTCATGTGTGCTCGATGGCATGGATGTGACGTTCATCAAGGAGTGTAAGCTGATCTAAGTGGGCTTGATGAGCGGTGTCATCATCTATGAATTCTTTCATGGATACCCGTAGGGAAGGTATCTCAAGCTCAAGGGGCATGATGGCTTCTACCCCATAGACAAGTGAAAATGGAGTTGCCCCAGTGGGGGTATGAATGCTTGTACGATAGGCCCACAAGGCTAGGGATATTTGGTTATGCCAGTCACGATGTGATTCTACTACTATTTTGCATAGGATGGAGCAAATTATTTTGTTTGTGGCTTCTACCTGGCCATTACCCTATGGGTAGTATGGGGTAGAGAAGCTATGATGAATGTGAAACTTGTTACAAAGTGCTCGGATGGTTTTATTTTTGAAGGATTTCCCATTATCAAAGATGATTTGGGAAGGGATTCCAAAATGACATATGATATGATCTATGATGAATGCTGCTATCTTTGCCCTTATAGTTTGGACAAGTGGGATGGCTTCGACCCACTTTGTAAAGTATTCTGTAGTGGTGATGATGAACTTATGATTGCTTGAGGAAGCAGGTGTGATTTGTCCAATAAGATCGAGGTCCCATTGGGAGAAAGGCCACATGGATTGAATTGGCTGAAGTGCTTGAGATGGCAGATGTGTGAGGTTTGCATGTTGTTGGCACTTAATGCAATGCTTTACGTATTCACAATAGTCATGTTCCATATTTGGCCAATAGTAGCCCATGCGAAGGATGCATTTCATGATTGCCATGCCACTGAAGTGGCCACCACAAGTACCATCATGGGTTTCTTGTACAACCCACTGAGATTCATGTGGTTCTAAGCAACGCAAGAGCATGCCATCATAACTACGGTGATAGAGGATGTCCCCCAACAATGTGTAGTGGATTGCTCTTTGTTTAAATGCTCGATGCTGAGCATGGGGTAATTCGCATGGTATAAATCCTAGTTTAATGTAATATTTGATCTACGCAAACCATGGGTCATGTGGTTCGGTATCGACCACATGAATGCCACCATCATCTTTAGGAGATGCAGGTGATATGGCAGATTGAGTGAGGGTATGAATTGTTATGGATGTGGTTGTTGATGTTGGGTTTTGTGGGATTAATGATCCTAAGGAAGCCATTGTATCCACAAAATGATTAGTGGATCATGGCGTGGCTTCGATGTCATACCATTCAAATCGATAGAGGAGTTGTGCAATGTGCTTGTATTATTGGAGGATTGGGAAATTGCATTGCCATATCTCTTGTACTTGGTTTACAATTAAAATGGAATCACCTATGATGTGGAGGCATTTGATGTGCATGGAATGCACTTGTTTCAATCCGAGGATTAGAGCTTCATATTCTACATTGTTGTTTGTACAAGGGAAATCCAACTTGAATGAAAATGGTAGTGGTTCTCCTTCAGGTGTGAAAAATACAATGCCTGCACCCCCAGCATGCATGCATTGAGAGCCATCAAAGAATAGTGTTAAGTCAGTTGTCACTTCTGGTTCCACATATTCTTCATATTCTATTATGTGAAATATGGAATCATCTGAGAGTTGAATGAGGAGGGGTTGGTCATCAGATAAAGGAGCTTCTACGAGTTGATCGGCTATAACCTATCCTTTGATGGACTTTTGTGAAACAAATTTGAGGTCAAATTCGGTTAGAAGCATGATCCATTTGGCTGTGCGAGAATTGTGGTAGCTTTTGTTCATCATGTAGTAGAGGGGATTGTCTCGGGTGATGACAAAGGTAGTATGGTTAAGCATGTAGTGACGTAACTTTTGGGTGGTGAATACTACAGCTAGGCATAGTTTCTCCATGTATCTGTATCTAGCTTCATAGCTAACTAGCATGTGATTGATGTAGTAAATAGCTTGCTCTTTGTCGAGTGCATTCTTTTGGGCTAGAAGTGTACCTAGCATGAAGTCTGTAGCAGAAATGTATAAGATGAGTGGTAGTTATGGATGTGGGGGTGACATAACTGGTGATGAAGTAAGATAAGTTTTGATGTCATCAAAAGCTTATTGGAAGTTATCATCCCATTTAAATTTTACTCCCTTTTGTAGGAGGTGGTTGAAGGGTTTGCACTTGTCTGATAGTTGTGCTATAAATTGATGGATAGAGGTGATTTTGCCTTGAAGACTGTGCAACTATTTTAGGGTAGTAGGTGGAGGCATCTCGGTGATGGCTTTTACCTTGTTAGGGTCGACTTCAATGCCTCATTGGGTGATGATGAATCCTAGGATTTTTCCTGAGGTAACACCGAAGATGCACTTCTTTGGGTTAAGGTGGACATTGTGTTCTAGTAGGCGGTCAAATATTCGACGAAGATCCTCAAGATGTTCTGAGCATTTCTTGGACTTAGCGATGAGATCATCTACGTAGTCTTCCATAATTTTGTGCATGTAATCATGGAAAATGTAGGTCATTGCACGTTGGTAGGTTGCCCCAATATTCTTAAGGCCAAATGACATGACCTTGTAGTAGAAGGTCCCCTAGGGGGTTGTAAATGATGTCTTGTGTTGATCAGTAGGATTGATTTTGATTTGGTTATAACCTAAAAATCCATCCATTAGGGATATCATCTCATGGCCAACGATGGAATCGATGAGTGAGTCGATGTTAGGTAGAGGAAAGTTGTCTTTGGGACAAGCTTTGTTTAAATCATGAAAATATGTATAGACGTGAACATCGCCAGAAGGCTTGGGTATAGGGACCATGTTAGAGACCCATTCAGGGTAGTCTATGGGTACTATGAAGTCTACATCTAAGAGCTTTTGGAGCTTGGTTTTTACTAATAATGCAATGGTAGGGTGCATGCGATGTAACTTTTGCCTTACAGGTTTGGCATTTTGATCGAGTGTAAGGTTGTGAACTACTAGAGCAGGATCGAGTCCTGGCATATCCTTGTATGACCATGCGAAGACCCAGATATACTCACGAAGAAAATTCATGAATAGGATGCTCTCCTCAGGCGATAGGCTAGTGGCTAATTTAACTATGTGAGTATTTTTAGGATCGTCCCCTATGTCAACGTCGATAGTTTCCTCAATAAGCATGTGGGAACCATCACACAATTATTCTAGAATTGGGATAAGATGGAGGTCATCGATGGCCTTGGTAAGTTCATATTCATCATCTAGGTAGATGTCCATGTGGTGGACCTATGGTATATGAGGTGGTATAGATGATGAGGGAGCATTTGTAGTACGTAGAACGTGTGGTGAGAGTAAGAAATCTCGAGGTGTCGATATGGGTGAGATGTGGGCGAGATCGATAAAATTAGGGTTTGGTGTATCATCTCATGTTGGTTGGTGCATATATCATAGTGGAGAAAAGAGATCAACTTCTACCATATTAATTGATGTTGTGGGGGATGTAGGTGGTGAAGATTCTGGTGATGACATCTTGATAACCTGTGAGCATCCTAGAAGGCTTAGCGGAGGGTGCAAGATGACTAGTGGAGAGCGTGGTCGAGTGGTAGCTCATTGAAGTTGTCGATGTATAGGTGGGAATGGAGCTAAATATATTGGTGATGGTGGGGATACCATGTCATGCTCTGGGTAGTGTATTTTTAAGGATAGCATAGCAAATTGGTTTGTCAACTCATCAACACAACATGATGAGGTGGTGTCGGATATGAAGGGCTCTTGGAAGAAATTGCCAGGGACTGTAATGGTAGAGTTGGGTGAAGGGGTGTCCTCTAAGATGTCCATATCAATATATTCTTCCAAGGTGTGTGTCAAAAGTGGGGAAGGATGCAGGGATAAATCTTGGAGCTCATCTTCTAATGTATGGATGGTGGTTGGGCGATAACCTAAGCCAGATTTATCGGTAGGGGATTGGACATGAGGGTTGATGGGTGCATGTAACCCTTGCTCATAATGGCCTAGCCCAAATCCATGCCAATGGAAGCATCGAAGGTAGCATAAGGTAAAGTAGGGATTAGCCAAGTGATCGATTGTACCACACAAGTTAGATTGTGGTGGTGGAGATAGTATAGGTGGGAGTGAGGAGTCAACTCCGGCATAGACAAAGTTGGTATGATTCTTAGGAGATCCTAATTGTACAACTATTTTGATAGTTAAGACCGAAGCTGAAGGGTAGCCAAAGTCTTGGGCAGATTGGATGATAGGTGGGCGTACATGAGCGTCATGCACATTATAATCTCTTGGGCCTGAGTTTGTCATAAACATAGATATGCGTGGTGTTGCATGTTCTAGTGCACTAGGTGGTAAATCTAAATTAGATGATGAAGAGGAAGTCTAGGAGTCTCTAATAGTAGCACTAGAAGGGTGCAACAATTGGTCATCTAAGTGAGATGCTCGTTGCTCCCACTCATGGCATTCGATCGTAGTAGCTGGTATAGGGTGATTGGCCTATGGGAATTGTGAAGGTGATGGAGTGGATACTAGATGACACGGGGAAGTAAATGACCTAGGCCATGGATGAAAAGGAAGAGGAGGTATGCATGATGTAGGGAGAATAGGTGTTTCCATCAAAGAGGATGCTTGGGGTGAAGTGATAGGGCATGATGTGGATGGTGGCTATGGTGTCGATATCGTAGGTGATTTCATAGAGGATGAAGGTTGGGATGGTGGTGGTGGCCATAATATGGGAGGAAAAAATGGTATGGTAGGGGGATTAGGCACTACTGATGATGGTGCTAAGGGTGTTGATACTGATGTGCATGTCCTTGATGAATATTGGGGTAATGAGGTGGATGTAGGAGCAGATGTCGATGCTCCAACTGACTGATGGGAAGAAATAGGGAAGAGCTACATGGACGAGAAGGATGGTGTAGGTGGGAGGTCTACAATGTTGTAGAACTTAAAGGGGTCTCCATCAGCTAGGATGCAATGGACAAGTCTATTATGGATGTATTTGAGGTAATGGTGTAGCGTGGAAGGGACACATTGCATATCTCTGATCCATGGGTGACCAAGAAGGATGTTGTATTGCATCTCCCCTTGGATTATGTGGAAGAGGATGGAAATGGTATGGATACCTACTCGGATAGGTAGTACTATGGATCCTACCATAGGTCTCATAGAACCATCGAATGCTCATAGATCGAGGGAAGGTGTGGCAAAATGGGTTGGCGATATATGTAAATGGTGTAGGGCTACTGTAGATATGATACTAATGGATGAGCCCATGTCAACAAGGACCCACTTGTAGGTGATATCATTGATATTGGCTTGTATGTGGAGAGGGGGATCAGCTCCTTCTCCTACAAGTTCTATTATCTCATGGTCATGGAAACTAATGGATGATTGGAGGCATCACGGGATGTTCCCTACGAAGTTTACAAATGTATTTGTATCATGTGTTTCCAAATCTATAGACCATAAAATGTCATTCAATGCCTCACGGTGGGGTTGAGATTGTTGTAAAAGGTCAAATATGGATAATCATGTAGGGGTATTACGTAATTTATGGGTGAGGCTACCACGGATGGTAATCACATTTTGAGGTGGAGGTGGTATAGCGCTAGGAGTTTGGGAAACCTGTGGCGATGTGAATTGGGTAGGTGGAGACACAATAGGTGTGGTCTAGCATGATGGGTATCATTGGTTCCACATGGTAAGGTTTATCATACCTACTACTCCACATGATGGAGGATCACATTGGACACTATTCACTTGGTGAGGTGGTCCTGGAGGATTGGTTGGAGGTCTTTGGGGATTGGTTCCTCTATGGTCCGGTAGAGGATTCTGGAAGATCCCTAGGTTTTGGTTTTGTGGGGCTAAAGGGTTCGATACCTGAATGGTACCCCTATCAATTAGGTCTTGTACTTGAGTATGGAAGGAGTGACATGACTCGATGTCATGGCCACATTATCTATGGTATGGGTAATAGAGTTGCTCATTGTATCCATGAGGCTTAGGTGTATTTGGATCTAATGGTCGGATATCGGGTAGAAGAAGATGTCCACCATCTTGTAACCTATGAAAGAGGGTAGGTAAAGGTTCGGATAGTGGTGTGAGGTTACACTGTGGACCCTATGGATGCATACCTTGGGATTGTTGAGGCCTAGGTGTGGGAGGCATGTTAGTTTGAAATACTTGTTGTTGTGGAACATAAGGTGGTGGGCTTGGTGTTGGTGCTAAGGTAGCAGCTACCACTTGGTTGGTTTGTGGAGGTCGAGGATATGGTTGGTTGGGTGTATTTCTATTAAAATGGAAGTTTGAATTGTAATTAGGCTTTGATCTTAACTTAATTTTTTTGGATTGGACTTTAATATCTTCGATAACCTTTGCTTGTGAAATGGCTTCCTCGAAGGTGCGGCTTTGGTGAAGTTGTAGAGAGGTAGAAATATGTTTGTGGCAACTCTTGGAAAAGAGTGTCACTAGCTCTATAGTAGGAAGGCTATGGGTGAGGTCATGGATGATCGCTCTCCATCTAGATACAAACTCAATGATAGGTTCATCGTCAGCTTGTCGTAAAGCATAGACATCTAAAAAGGTTGTCTTCTTTTTTATATTAATTGAAAAGTGTTCTAAGAAGGTATTTTCTAATTGCTCGAAGGTATAAAGGCTATGTCATGGTAGCATGTTATACCAATCTAAGGCTTGTCCTGCAAGGGAGAGGGAGAAGGTTCACAACATAAGGGGGTTGCTACTATGGAGCTGGTAGCAAGCTGAGCGATAGTTACTAACATGCTCTCTAGGGTCCTCCTTACCTTTGTACTTGTCAAACTTTGGGATCTCAAAGCGGTAGGGGTAAGGTGGGATAGGAATGGATGGATGAACTGGCTCATTGTAGAGTTCATCGTAGGATGGTTTTTGTGGCCCGTAGCTTGCGGTGCATAGGTTCAACATCTTGACTTCATCTCGTAAGAGTTGAATTTTAGGTGTTAAAGGTGTAGGTGATTGAGCTAGAGTTGGATGAGCCTGGGAGTGTGGTGGATAGTGAGGTTGTTGTTGTTCATCCCCATATTATGAGGGGAACTACTCCAGCTAGTCTTGGTATGCTGGGTATTGGGTAGCATATACTATAGGGGCTAGTGGAACACTAGGCTGTGGGATGGATGTTTGTTGAGGATAATAATACTATGATTGGGATGTGTGTTGTTGTGGCATGGGTTCCTACTAGGTAGGAGCCTACGATAATGGTTGGGCCATAGGAGGTGATGACCACGAAGGAGGAGGTGTGAAAAATGTGGCTCCAGTAGGTGGAAGTGGAGGTATCGATGTTATAGGTGGTAGGGATGGTCGAGGTAAGGTATCAAAAGTTGGAACCTATCTCTGTCCTAGGGGATGGGTGGTAGTGAAGCTAAACTGGGTGGAATAGCCTAGGGAAGTGGGCGTGTAAGCTATGGGTTTTGATTCATAGGTAGGATGAATATTAGTGGCCGATGCTTGGAAAGGTGGAGGAGGAGGTATCCTAAAAGTTGGTGATGGTGAAGGTAAGGTGCGAGATTGGGTATTGTACATCTCAGGGATCTAAGATGTAGGTGGGAATGCTATGGAGAGGGAAGGATAAGCTTTCAAAGTAGGAGCTTGGGAATAGGAGGTGGTGCCTGTGTCCCCTCCTGAATGAGTTTTGGTTGTGGGTTGTCATTGTTGACACTGGGTGGTTTGGGTTTGAAGAGGTTCTTGTGTTAAGTCCTCAAACATTATGAAAAATGGCTACTGGGATGATGATGGTTGGGACTCTTGGGAAGAGTGTGGGTGTGCTATTTGAGAGGGTGTTGGTTGTTCCTGTAGGGGAGGTTGCTATTGTATAGTTTGGAATGTTGGCCTCTAGGTACCTATGGTAGAGGAAGAAGGATCAAAAACCATTCCTATAGTAGGAGCGAATGATGTGACCTTCCGAGTGGGTACGGTTCAAGAGGGAGGAGTCATTCTCAAATAAGGATTGAGATAGACTCTAAAAAAATGGGTGTGCAAAGGTAGGGGAGGTAGGTATGACCTCCTCATATATAGTGAAGAATGGATGGGGTTGTCCTGGTGCTGTGTAGATCACATGGTCACAGAACATGGTGGGTGGATTAGGTGAGGATGGGGATGAAAGAAGTGGATAATCCTCTATGAGTGAAGTAGCTAAGGCTTCACTCAGGGTGGACGTCTCATGTTGAGGTGCCATGTGTGTGAACTGTACATCGGATCCTATGAGTAAATCCGATGTGTCTATGGTCTTCCCCTTCATGATTGAAGGAGTGGGTGGAGACTGACTAGAAGAAGTGGTAGGTACCTCCTCTATAAGGTGTGCTTGCTCATGCGCTCGACTATGGGTGACAATAGGCATGACAACATGTGTGGTGTCATGAGGGTTTAGAATTACATAGGAATAAAATCCTGTAATTCTATGTGTAGTGTGTGAAGGGGTTTAGGAATAACCCTAGCATGGTGTGGACTCGACTATGCCTGATATAAGTGTAAAGAAATGAAGTGTTGTGTATAGCTAAACAATATATGGTGTGATGTGTTGAGACCAGTCTATGATCATGCAAACAATGGTAGACTAGAATCAGTTCTAAATGCTGAAAATAAAAAGTGTTTTGTTCATTTATGTGTGTTTTGATGTTGGTACCTCCTAGGTAGTATCACAGGTAGTGAAGTGAATACTCTAGTAAATCAAGAATGTCATCGGTATCGAACCTCCTACAACACCCAAAGATGCACAGAATAGAATGATATCACAACGTGTGAATGGTGACCTGTATGGAAGGCACAGTAAAATGATATCCTAAAAGGGGGGAACCCACTATGCTAAAGTGAGTTCGCTATATCCTCTCACGAGAAGAGGTGGCACTATCTAAGACCTGCTACCAGCATACCCATGCTTTCGCTTCACCCTCAGGTGAGCTTAGTCAATAATGATAGTTATCGTGTTCACTAATTATGTAAGCCTTGTGAACAAAGGCATCTAATCCTATCCCACTCCGAAGGTAACAACTGGTGATGAAATCTAGAAGCCCAATCTCAAAAGTGGGGGGTTTTTCGATGATGAGGCCCATAAAACCACTCCTGTGGGGCTGCTAGGTGTCTAGGGGGTGAGTTGGTGGAGGGTAAAACACCTACCACACCAATCTTGAGAGATGGATTGGGGATGAAGTCCAATCTCACCACTTGTTTAAATACCATGTGAGTGTGTGTGGGTTTGCATTTTGCTAACGATGTTATGTAAAATAGGAAATCTAACTAATTGCCTTTTCAAATTGAAAGCTAGCCCTATATGCACTTTTCGAAAGCAGAAAGACTAGAATGCAATGCTTTTTGTAAACAAAGAACCTAATCCTAGATGCTTTTAGGAAAGGAACTTTACTCTACTTTTCAAAGCATAGAAACATGTAATATGAAGGTGTGAAAGAAGGGGTTTAAGTGACCCTAAATATGTGTGGTAACTTGTAGTAATTGCATTGGAAATGTATACAAGTATGAACAAACACTTATAAGAACTTTGTACATGCAAATTAGAAAAGGGAAAAGTACAATTTATTTGGGATTTTGAAATTTGAAGTTGCTGGAATTTTGATAGGTTTTATAATTACAGCGATACTTAAACCAAATGGAAATGCGAAGAGAAGGAAATTTGTTACTAGCTATTGTGCCTTAACTAGTAAGCATTTTACATGGACCCAAAAATTAGCAAACAGAGCAAATAAAGAGGAATACCTAGACTCTGATGCTACAAGTGGTCTGATTAGGTCTTGTACTACTCACCCCTACAATTTTGGGGGCTTTTGAGGCTATTTGGTTGACTTCACCACCCGAGGGGTGAATTGAGATCTGATTCATGGGGCAGGGGGTGAATTGGGTTTAGAGGCCCCAAATATCTATTCTGAAGGCCTGAGAGGGTTCCCAGGGCTTTAAAAATATTTGTGATAGTTAGATTTAGTACCTAGAAAACATAGAAACAAAGGATATTATCAGATTTACAAGAAAAAGTTAGCCTGACAGTATCCATTGTGGGGGTCCCACCGGGCGTGCCAGAATGAAATGGCCAAAAAGAGGCATTTGATCTAACAACATATTAATGACAAATGTTATTCAGGAAAATGTATTTTTATTCATGTAAAGAGTGCATAGGTTACAATGGGGGCAAATTCCCCTTTATCCTTTCTTTCCATAAATGATACAATAGGCCTGATGTCATCCTTTTGTGTTCCTCAGTGTAGATGGGCTTCTTTGTATGTGTGCCACCGTGGGGTTGTAGTTTGTGGTTGCTTTCCCTCCTTGGTTCTATGATGAACCTACAAAAAGGGGTTAGTTCATTGGGGGGCTTGCCTTAGTTAGGCCCCATATTTAGAAAGACAAATCGATTGTAAAAACATGATAAAAACTAAAATAAATTGTGCAGAAGGTCATGAAATGACAAAACAAAGCTTACCTCCCAAATCTGAGCTGATTTGGGACCTGTAGGACCAATTCACCACCCGAGGGGTGAACTGGTGCCGGATTCACGGGGTAGGGGGTGAATCAGACCTTGAGAACTATTCTACAAAAATCCTTCGGTGGGAAGGTTCCTTTGCTATTGTACTGTCGATGTGTAGGTTCAGATCTGCTTTGTTGTGCTTCGGTATGTATTTTGGCAGAGTTTTTGTACTTTGAACATAAGTTGGAGAGAGATCTAAATGAGGGTTTGGGCCCACTATATATAGAAAATGGCAAGGTGTAGGGGGGAGAGTTAAGGAAACTAACCCTAGGCTGAAGTCTAACCAAAGTTAGGTTAGGGTTTGTGAGGTGGAAGCCTCACATTCCTCATAGGAAATATCCTATCCTCACACATGTGTGAGGAAGGATTAGGTCTAATCAGGATTAGGAGGTCCTAAGTCAAATTAGGGCTTGATTAGGGTTCTTAGGAAAATATCTTAGCTAACCCTAATTACACACATGTGGGAGGGTGCAATTAGTGTTAATTAAGGATTAAGAGTTTAATTAATCAATTTTTCCCTAAAAAGGTGACTTAAGTGAAGTCAACATTAAATTAGATTTTAAGAATTGACTTGATAATTGCTTTTGCCAATTAATAGCCCGTGGGGGCCTCAATTGAGTGCAAATAGGCTTTGTATCACCTTGGGAAGCTGATGGAAGGTATCCCGATGCATGGGAGATGTTTGTGATGTGATTTTTCTAACTTACTAGGGTTTTGGACCTAAAAACTAGCAAAGTGGTATATGGAAGTCTATGCAATGCTACGATAATCTATGGTGATCTACGCATGACTACACATGACTACGACTGTCTACACATGACTACAAAAATATACGCATGTCTAGGATGATCTACAATAGTCTACGCTGGTCTACAATAGCCTAGGGGTACCTAGGATGGCCTATGTGAACCTACAAGTGTCCAAAAGGATCTACAAGTACGTAGGTATAGCAATGTGCGACTTTTAGGTGTCTATAAGGTGATAGAAGACCTTTCTCAGGACCTTTGCATGCTCTTAATGAAGTAATGATTTTGACAATAAGTCATCGATATAATATTCCAAGATCTTATGCATATAGTCATGAAAGATATATGTCATAGCCCATTGATATGTAGCACCATAATTATTAAGGTCGAATGGTATAACCTTGTAACAAAATGTTTCCCATGGTGTTATGAACATGGTTTTATGTTGGTCTTTGGGCTTAATCCAAATTTGGTTGTAACTAGAAAAACCATCCGTTAAGGAGAGCATCTCATGACCCCAAATTACATCTACAAGAGCATCTATGTTTGGCAACATAAATGAATCCTTTGGTGTTGCCCTATTGATGTCTCTAAAATATGTATAGATACGGATCCTTCCATCAGGTTTTCCTATAGGAACCATATTTGATACCCATTACGAATAGTTGATGGAAATGAAAAAATATACATCCAACAACTTTTGCAATTTATATTTAACCATTAAGGCTACTATTGGATGCATATTACTGAGTTTATGCTTGACTGGCTTCTTTGAGAGATCTAGAAAAAGGTTATGAGTAACCAATTTCGGATCTAAACATGAAATGTCCTTATAAATCCAAGCAAAGAGATCAAGTATCTCTTTTAATAGAGGGATGAGGTTGGCACACTCATCGGGAGATAAAATTTCTCTGAATTTAACCTTCCTTGGATTGGTCGGATCATTACTGATATCCACTTCAAAGGTTTCCTCTACTGACATGTAGGATCCCTCCTCTAGCTAGTGAGGCGTAGGGATCAAGTGGATGTCATCTGCTGGGTTTATGGGTTCCGCATTGAAATAATCCTCAGCATTATAAACATCATGTGCATAGCTTGGCAAAAAATGAAAAGGTTGCATCATTTCTTCATTAGGGAAGAAATCTTTAGAATCTAGTGGTGAGTCAGTGTGATCCCAATCAATAGCATCTACATCAAGACACAATGGTTTGGAAGGATCGGCTGGGTTGTGAAGTGGAGTGGTCAAATCAATGGAGATCATATTTATGGAATGGATCATGTCTCTAGGACCATGTGCATGTGACTCTATATTTGTATAACTTCCATCCCTGAGATGTGGTTCTAGGGATATGGGGATATCTGGATCCGGTCTATGAACATATACACAAATAGGATAGCTAGGCTCAAGGAGCTCTATATATGTCAGCAAATCAAGGAAGACCATATGATAAATCCTATCTATATTAGGAGCTCTTCCTCTGAGGTGCATATGAAGATATATATCTTTGTTCATATCCGCTGCAGTGTATGGTGCATTACGATTACGCAAGTAGGGAGATCCCAAATAGGCTCTCTCTGTTTCATATTTTTCATCACTATCATAATACAAACACTCACCACTACCAACTAGAACTAGAATATTAGGAATATGAGGCCCCATGAAAGCCCACTCTTGATAACTGCTATCATCCATGGAGGATTGCTCATCCTCGATGACTATCTCCAAAGGTAACAATTAACGTAAATTAAGAGGGCCCAAGTAGGCCAACTCAATTTCATCCTTGGGTTACTCCCTATTCAAGGACTCATCATCATCATCACTCTCATACATGCAACTCAGTCCACCTATCTCAAATACAGACTCTGCACTATCCTCATCATAATGATCTTCTGACTTGGAATCTATCTCTATGCTAGCAATCTGAACTTGCAAGCCTGTATCATCGGATGCCTCAAGGATTTGTTCCTCCAAGTTATCTCTTGGAATATGCTCTCGACCAATCTCCACCAATATGTCTTCATGATATGTCTCAAGTGGCTCTATAGTGACATAAGACACTAGCCAGTTATCCCTCCGAAAAGAGGTGGGATTGGGGTGATAAGGATTGAAGTCTACTTCACCCCCTAGAATGAGGTACAGGAGGTCTAAATATGTTGCGAGGAGTTCATCCTGTCCTCCAATATAATATCCTAACCCAAACCTGTCAATAGGCAACTGATACTATGGTTCATAAGGCCTCCTAATCCCCTGCTCAAATAATCTGATATTGTAACCATGCCAATCGTAATGCTCAAAATAGCATAAGGCATACTCTGGGTTAGAAATATAATGAAAATTCATGGTGAATGATTCATCATCATCCTCATACATGGAAGTGTGAGATGCAAGTTGTTCGAG
This sequence comes from Wollemia nobilis, assembly GCA_028583015.1. Classification (NCBI taxonomy): domain Eukaryota; kingdom Viridiplantae; phylum Streptophyta; class Pinopsida; order Araucariales; family Araucariaceae; genus Wollemia; species Wollemia nobilis. The sequence goes on from JAQPPZ010017247.1 coordinate 2,188,324, forward strand.
CCCTCCATAGATAAAATTGGTTTGGTTAGGAGGTACCCCTAGCGGTACCATCGTCCCTATGGGAAAGTGATGGACTTGTGGTCAGCCCATGTCTTATGCAGTCTTGATTATCGACATAAATGTCACATTCTGCACAATATTTTACCCCAATATAGGATTAACCAAATGTATGGTCACCTACGGAGCAGATGACCCTAGTGAAGATGTAGGCGAAGTAGGCTGAGGTGCCTCTTTGACTTCTCCTTGCATATTCTCTACTTCTAGAGGAGTAGAAACCTTGATGACAACTGGTTTGGGTGCATGATTTATATCATTTTCACCCATATTTACCTTTAATTTCTTATCATCCTGATGCACTGTGGATGCATATGGTTTAGTAGAAGCAACTATCATGTTCTCAGATCATTGAGATATGGATGTTTTTGGTTTGGCACACACTTCCTTCATTTTACCTCCTGGATATTTGATCAATGTTGATGGTCGTATGTCCAAGTGCATTAAGGGGAGCATAAAATCCCCTAGAAAATATGATAGATTCATGTACTTGAATGGTTCTTCATCAGAAGGCACCATGTGAACATGTCCTTCATGCACGTATTTGATACATTGATGGAGAATGGAAGGGACTCAACACATTTCTCATATCCAAGGCCTCCCTAGAAGTATGTTGTATTGCATAGCACCTTCAATAACATGACACATCACGGGGATGGTCTTTAGTCCCACCTAAATAGGTAAGACTATCATGCCAACAGTTGAGCATAATGCATCATTAAAATCTCTCAACATGAAGGTAGAAGGTACGATGTACATTTTTGGTAACTTCAAGCACGTCAATGCCTTGGTCATGATTATATTGATTGATGATCCTATATCAATCAAAACCCGCTTGAACGGTATGTAATTTACACATGCTATAATATGGAGTAGTGGGTCCACAATGATAGTGGAAATCGTCTTGACTTCATGATCGTGAAACTGTATGACCAGTTCCTAACACTGTTGCACGTATTCCACGAAGTGTGTGAACACTTCAGGATCCTGGGACTGCACTTTTATTGACCTTAAAATGTCCATAAGCATCTCCTTATGCTTGGGAGACTATTGAATCAGATCATAAATTGATAACTTTACTGGAGTCATTTGTAGGTTTTGACTTAACCTACTTCTAATCGTCACCACTGGTTTAGTTGGTGGGCCTAGCACATTTTATGCTGCCCTTAGAGGAGACACAACTTGGACTCTAATAGGGAATGGAGATTGATTTATATTTTCATACCTCACATGTCTTGTGATGACACTAACCGTTATGACGAACCCATGTATTGGTGGTTCGATGCATACTTGATTGACCTGGCCAACATTTTTCCTTGGCACCTCATGGTTGGGTAGAGGATTCTTGTAAATATCTATATGATGATTATCAGGTGCTTATGGGTTGTCCACAAGAAGCGTACCTTTTTTTATCATATTTTGCACTAAATGCTTGAATGACCAACATACCTCTATGTTGTGGCCTTTCATTCGATGAAATATGTAATATTGATCATATTTATACCCCTTAGGCTTGGGTTGATTAGGGTCCAATAATTTAACCTCAGGTAAGTTTATTACCTTTACCTCGCACAATTTATGGAAAATTGATGTCAACGATTACGATAATTGTGTGAATATGCGATGAGGGTGTCTTTATTTATCCTTACCCCTATGATTGTTGTTGCGCTTCTCATATTGTGTAGGAGGAGGCTAGGCTTGATAATTTCACTATTGCTACCCATTATCCCCTTTTTGAAGGTTTAGAACCACTTGATTAATGTGTGCTGACTTGGCCTATTATTTCTCAGTGTTTTTCTTGTTCCATTCCTTCTTATTCTTGAGTTTTAAGTTACTTGATATCCTCTATTACTTTGTCCTATGCCAAAGCCTCCTCGAAGTTCTGATATTGTTGCAACTTTAATAATAAAAAAATGTGCTTTGTGTAACTTTTTGTAAATATTTAAGTTAATTCAGAAGCAAGGATGGAGAATGGTAGCTTTACCATCATCTTTCTCCATCATTTCCCATAATCCATAACTGGATTGTCATCATGTTGCATTAAAGTAGCCAGATCAAATAGGATTACCTTTTTCTTGATGCCAAAGGAGAATTTTTCAAGAAATGCATTGACCAGTTGCTCAAAAATGGTGATACTATGTCTCTTGAGCTGATTAAACCACTTTCGAGTTGGGCCTAAGAGGGTCGTAATGAAGGTATGTAGGAGCAAACCATCATTTCTCTTGATCTGAAAGCACATGTCTAGAGAACTCGTAACGTACTCCTGAGTGTCCTCCTCTCCTTTAAAAGTTTCCAACCTAGGTATGTCAAAATGCTCAGGATAGGTTGGAGTAGGCACTGACAGGCATAAAGGTTCATTTTAAATATTATTCAAGGTAGGCTTTAGATAAGCCATCCCTTGCTTCTCGATATCTTTAAACTTTTATTTTAAGGTATTATAGGCCTACGAAGATAGGAACTCCTCTTCTATAGATTGCCTTGGAGGCATCTTCGAAGGCAAATTTCTCTTCTGTCAAGGTGGAGGACTAGGCTCGTCATCCACTTCGAATAGGGAGATTTTAGAATCCTCTTGATCTAATTCTTCTCCCTCTTCTTCCTCATACTACCTATGCCCATGATTTTTGGATGTGGTATGCCGATATCTATGTTGGATCGTATGGCAAGTATGGATGTCTATATTCTTAGGGTGCAACTCAAGCTTCAAAGCAGCTCATCTATCAATGTGCTCCTCGTACTCACTTCAGGGAGGTAAACCAGCACTAGCCAATTGATCCTCCCTCTCAATGTGCTCCTTTTGATCAAGGATACATTGCTTGTGCATGCACTATTCATATAAGCATTATGTTATGAACCTTTGTCTCTGAGTGTTCTCATTTTTGAGGCATTCCCACTCTGCATGAACATCCTCCAATTGGTTTTGGATAATATGATGTCTCTGCTCCGACACCAGTCTATGAGATCTATCTATGTGATCAATTGTATGAGGCCTTTGGTGTGTATGCTCTATTCGAGCAACTTTGTGGATGCATACCCTAATGGAATGATTTGCTATGCTCTTGCCCTTGTCTGTGAAGATAACATTCACGTCTAGTTGTTACATATACTTCGTGCTTGCATGGGATGTAGGGGCACGCATATCATGAGAACACTTGGAGAATTCTCCAGGATCTTTGATGGTCCTAATCATACTTTTGCTATGTACATTTGTAGAATGAGAGGGCGCAGGTGAATGTTTATAACCTATCTATCCTAGGACTTTATCTAGACCATCTAACTGTCTACTACGCCAAGGCTCATGAGGTGGCATACCATTAACTCCCACTTTAGACATGTCTATGGTGATCTTACAAGGTTCACCTCTGTAAGGAGTCTACATGGTCGTACACTCATAAGTGGCTCTCTTTGATCACCCCTTAATGGGTGGATCCTGAATTTGTCTATACTCAAATGGTGGAGGTCTCAAGCCTCCCATAGATACAGGTTGAAGGGGTGCCAATCTAGATTTCTCAATGACATACTCCTCAAAAGATCCTGTGGATGCACATGGAGTGCAATCACAGTAAATGCTACCATATCCGGGACCCCCATGCTGGGAAGCCCCATGCTCTTATATATGCCTTGAAGAGTGTCTAGCACTTCCTCATACTTTGGTATTCTCAATAGGATCCTTGCACGTAGAATTATCCCCTCTAATACTCACTGAATAAAGTTCATGAGGATTTTGTTGTTGAGGACCTTCTATGTTGTGTTGTGCATTGGGTGGAGCTTTGACTTCGATCTCGGGTCTATGCCCAGATCGGCCTCACCATGATATTATATTATCTCTTATGTAAGTTTTTAAGGCAAAAAATTAAATAATAGTGATTATCTCTTTTAATTCTTAGTTTGTCTTTATGTGTTTTTCAAGTTTGTTGTATCAGAAAATAACTCTCATCATGTTTTCAAATGATATACTCAATTTTTAAAGGGCTTTCACCTATATACTCATAGCTCGACAACCTGGTTATGAACTCTAGGTCACGTAATCCCCTCAAAATGTGGATATGAAACCCACACCCGGGCATGGAGCACAAATCCTACGGATCCTCACTCCGACACCCCGTGCACAACGATACATCCCTCCAAAGAGGAATATGTGTTATTTTGCATGGTTAGGATAGATCTTGGAGTCAATATTGTTCTAGTAACAAAAGGTTCGAGGGAGTTGGGCCAACGGATGGAAATCACTACCACCATCGTTGAACCCTACTAGTGATTGGATGTGACTTCCAAATCACTAGCATTTACAATGTGTCATGGTGTGTGTGGTTCCTTTTACTTTACATGAAATATAAATGCATAAAACAACACTCAAATTATTCTACATGCTTTCAAAATAATGTTTCACTTTTCAATTGCACGACTATGCTAAATGAAATTTAGAGAATGCAACTACCTATGAGGGGATGGCCACTAATTGGACCTCATGCATGCAAACTCAACATAAAATGGCCTAAAATGCTGGAGATTAGGGTATACTGCAATTAGAGTTCCATTGTTCCTATCAGCGACTAGTAGGAAAAGCTAAAAAGGTCATAGGGATTCATCCTTTTCTTCTACCTTTTCATTATGTTTCCTAGTTAATTTACCTTTTTATGCATTCTGGAAAAATCAGACAGAGACAGAGCAAGAAAAACATAGGGAAATTAATATTACCTCATATCCAAGTCTGATGATGATCTGACTGTTTACTGTAAATTCTATTTTCTACTGACCACAACTCTGTGGTGCGGCTGCAACTGTTGTTCATGGGTGTCAGCCACAGTTACAACTGTTAACCATGATTATCGGCCATGATTAGTACCTGATATCACAAAACACAATGCATCAATATTTTATGGCATGAAATTTAGATTTTCCATTGTGATCGCCTTTTGTAGCAACCCAGGAAGCATACATCTAAATTAATAATAATTGAAACATCACATAAAGCATGAAAGAGAAACGAATTTGCAAATAACCACAAAATAGGGCTTCCTTTTATTAAATTTCCAATGAAGCTTAATTACAAATCCATCCCTCTTAGGGATACCCAACGTGATACAATTATTACAATCATAGAACAATCCCCACGCAAGGGTAGGTGTAATTCATAGACTTCCTAAATGCACACAAACTGATCCAAGGTATCGATGACCTTCTTCCCCACAATTAGAGGCATTTGTTGCCTTGCATATCAATACCCTGTTAGTCCTACATACAATAAAAAACAAGAATCATATTAGTAATAAAGGAGACCTCTCTTGATGAGACTTTAAAAGGAAATTATACAAAAAGATGCCATGAAAGCTTGAAATCAAGAAAGTGCAAGAAACATGGTAAACCTATGCTAAACATGAAATATTGCCATGCAAGAAGTGAAGGAAAGACAAAATTATCTATCTAATGCTCTAATTATGAAATCAAAAACATGAAAGCATGAAATGTAAGCATTCTTGTCCTACTTATTACAAACGCCAAATGAGAAGAAAGATACCTAAACTCTTAATTCTACTGGAAAAAAGTCTCTAATAAAGTAATTACACACCTGATATATCTATTCTACTACAAATAAAATAACATCTACGGCTAAGGGCCAAGAAAATATGGAGATTGAACCTGACCGCGGGTCTATCGTGTAGTGAGCACTGTTATCCACGACTGACAATCATAGATAAGCTAAAAATGAACTTGCCCTCCAAATGTGGCGTAGATCTCTGATTTCCCTGATGAATTGATGGTTCAAGGGTCACCCTGTGTCCTCTGATATATTTTGCGGTTGAATTGCTCCGGTTGGTGATGGATTGCTTGTAATTGCATTTCTTGATTCTTCTAGCCTCCTAATACCTCCATGAATTCAATTTGTCATTTCAATATCTCAATGCTAGCTAAAGGATTTCTCTCAATGTAAGTAGGTGAGTATTGAATTCGTCAGGGCTTCACTGTTCAAATTATCCTATGCATCTCTCTCATTTACCATTTTGTATGGGCTCTTATAACCTCTAGGAAGGCTATGCCTTAGCTTATTTAGGAAGCTAAGATCAATAATGGACAACTGGAGCAGTTGGAGGGAAGCTTCTGGTTCTTTCCACCCCAAAAATGCTCGGATATGTAACCAATTAGTCGTTATAACAAAATTTGGGTCAGCCAAAGTCCAACTGATTTTGATTGCTAGTTGTGGCTTTGAGGCACGGTCAACTCTGTTAACTGTGGGTCTCAGCCGCGACCAACATCAGTTAGACCAAAATGCCTAAATGAGTGGTTAGAACCACTACTATACCTTGGTATTTATCCAAGGTCTTCCATATGGTCTTCTAGCATGTCCCATATGAGTAGTCACCTCAACATGATGCATTTTAGGTTTCTACACATTGTGCAACTTTCTGATAAATGTAGGCCATTCAATCACCTATTACAAAAGGAGGTGCCATTTTATTGGATAAATTAATGTCAAAAAGCCTTCGATGACATTAATAAATACCTAGATTCTCTGCTAGTCTTAGCTTATCCTCGTTTGGGGGTCCCTTTCTATATTTATATCTCAGCAATGAACTTTGCACTAGGGATAATTCTTGCACAAAATAATGAAGAAAATTGAGAGCAAGTTGTCTATTACATTAGTCAAATATTTGGTAAGTTATGAGACTAGATACACTTATGTAGAAAAACTGTGCTTAGGAGTGGTTTTTACCACTAAGAAACTTTGCCATTACATGCTTAGTCACACAACTTATGTAATAGCTAGATAGAATCCTTTATGTTATATGATGTTTTGCACTTACAATAACACTCGCACCGCTAAATGGATAATGCTCCTTACTGAATTTAACTTGGAATTTATTAGCTAAAAATCCATTAAAGGTTAGGCAATAGTCGATCAACTTGCAAAATCTCCACTACCTAGTGATAATCCTTTGATTATTGATCTCCCAGATGATCCAATATTTGCTATCACTGAACAAGAAGAAGATGTCATTCTAAAGGAAGATGTTGATATCACACTATTATTTGATGGCTCTAAGTGCATGAAAGGTCAAGGTGTTGGCGTCGTGTTTCATATACCCTAGGGGATACCAATCCCTTTATCATTCAAAGTTGACTTCCAATGCACAAACAACATTGCAGAGTATGAAGCCTTAATCCTAGGTCTTTAGTCAGCTATAGCTATGAGCATTAAGTGTATCAAGATTTTTGGTGATTCTCAACTTGTCGTTAAGCAAATCAATGGAGGATATCAATGCAAAGAACCTACCATTAAACTTTATCACGAAGTAGCAATGAAATTACTCTCTAAGTTTGATTGGTATGAAATCAATAGTTTACCACATTTGACTAATATATTTTCAGATGCAATGGCGTCCCTTGGATCATTGATTCCAAAATATTCCTTTGAAGATGTACAACCCCTTATAATTTCAATGGTCTCTAAATCTGCAATTTTCTGTGCTGAGTCTAAAGATGAAAAGGATATTTGATTTATATAGTCAGATCCAAATGAGCCTTGGTAATTCCAAATAGTAGCATTTCTCAAGTTTGGAACACTCCCATCTGACATATCTCGAACTACCAAACACACTTTCAAGCAAAATGTAACTCGTTTTGTTCTCTTGTGGGATGTGTTGTATAAACATGGTTATTATGGAGTCCTCCTTTGTTATCTTCAGTCTAGTGAGGCACAAAGAGCCATAGCTAAAGCCCATGATGGTACTTGTGGTGGTCATTTTAGTGGAATGGCCATTACAAAGCGTATTTTATGCATGGGTTATTATTGGTCCACAATGGAACGTGATTGTTGCACTTATGTTAAACATTGCAAGTGTCAAGAACATTCTAATTTAATTCATGTACCATCACAAGCTTTACAGCCTATTCAAAGCTTTTGGCCATTTTTATAATGGGACCTAGATCTAATTGTTAAAATTTCACCTCCTTCTTCGGGACAACATACATTCATCATGACAACCATTGAATACTTCACAAAGTGGGTTGAGGCAATTTCTCTTACCAATACGACATGACCTATAATTGTGGAGTTTATACTTCATCACATCATTTGTCGTTTTGGTATTCCCTCAAAAATAATCTACGATGATGACATGTCTTTCAAGAACAAGGATGTTCGAGCACTTTGTGAGAAATATAAAATTCAAGATATTTTATTGACTCCTTATTACCCACAAGCAAATGGACAAGCTGAGGCTTCCAACAAGACCTTAATTGATATTCTCAAGAAACTTGTCAAATAAAATCATAGATATTGGCATACACAAATTTCCTTGGCATTATGGGCTTATCGAACAAGCATCCACATGCCTATAGGGGCAACACCATTTTAATTGGTCTATGGATTCAAAGTAATCATACCTCTTGAGCTCGAGATACCCTCCTTGCGAATTTCTTTGTAGGAATTCATAGATGACGATAATGCTAGACAAGCACATATTGACCAAATCACACTTTTGGATGAGAGGCAGGTTAATGCTTTAGAACATTTACGAGTTTATCAATATCATCTAAAACATGCTTACAACACCAAAGTTCATCTACATGAATTCCAAGTAGGAGATCTTATCCTTAAAGAGAATTAACAAAAAAAAAATGCATTATCACATCTTCATGATAAATTCACGACTAATTGGTTAGGTCCCTACATTGTTACTCAAAGAGTGGGTAATGGTACTTATAGGCTTACCAGTCTAGAGGGAGAGGAAGAACCCGAACCACTTAATGTTATACACTTGAGAGAATTCTATGCATGTTTTGATTTTTATATATGAGTATATACATGGTTAATACACAAAAACATTTGCATACATTTCATTTCACTTGCATTTACATTCTAAAAACAATATATTCACCCACATTTCATATCATATGTCACAAATTTGCATTGCATTCACATCCACATTTTCACATATCATATTAGGGATCATTTATTCAGTTCAAGGTCTTAATTGGTTCAACAAAAGTCATGTTGCATTAATCAAGGGCACCTTCACAATGTCATCCACACAAATCTACCAAGTCAAAATTGCCATGCACACAAACCACATTTTCATAAATCTCTTCATCTGTTGGGGTAAAAACAGACTCATTTTGTTTCATCAAACATTTTTCACAAAACCCTTCATCTTTTGGGGTAAAAATAGACACATCATTTCACATTTCTCACCAATCCCCTTTCCAACCATTGGGGAAAAAACAATATCGCATATCACATCATCCATCATTCATTTGCATAGATTTTTTTAATTGGCTTGTGAGATTCATCCACAAAACTCATTTGCCAATTGAGGGGGTAAGCTACATAAAACTTAAATTCTTTTATTCTTTTATCTCCAAGCTCATGTTCCACATTCCCAATAGAAGATACTTTTGCATCTGGCCAAAACAAGTGTCTCGTATTTTTGCACTGCATTGTGTTTCACAAAACACAGTACAAAAGGGGCATCTATAGACACCAAAACCTAGCCACTTGTCGTCCATCTTGAATTTCCTGCTATTTCCACCATTTATTTACATATATTTATTTATTTATATATATTTATTTTTTATATATTTAATATTAATATTTTATATATTATATTATATATATTTAATAAATATATATTTATATAAGTGAATTAATCCCAACCATCCGATTTCATTTAATCCTATGCATTCATCTTCATCAATCCATGCCACAATATAAATTTAATATCCACCCTCTGATGTGCTTTTATCTCAGCCACATGATTAGTGTCATTGAAACCCTAAGTATGCCCTAGATTGGATTATTAATAGGAGCCATTTTGATGGCTCAAGCCCTAAAAAAATCAAAATCCATTCGTACCCTAAGTCCGGAGAACCTGAGTCCTCAACCATTCATTCCTAAGTCCCTTGGAGCATCTTAGCATCCTTGCCTCTCTTCCACATCTTCCATAGCCTCTACATCTACCGTCGCATCCCTCGCCCAACCAAATATGCTTCTGCAAAATCCCTCCTCAACCGTCAAATGCCTTCGGGTACTTCTTATCACTTTCGAGTGCCTCTGGGTGCTTCCTTCCCCTCTTCCAAGTGCCTCTGGGTACCTTCCACCATCACCAAGCACCCACGGGCATTTCCTATAGCCACCAAGCGCCCATAGATATTTTATGCCAAAAATCCTGAAGTCTCCCTAGCCTTCAAGAAATGCTAGGGCATCGCCGCATCGATTCACTACAACAAGCTACATCAAATCAGAAGACAACAAGTACGTAAGGTAAATCAAGTGTTTATTATTTTATTACATGTATTTTCAATAGAATTCATGTTATTTATAGCAAATAGTTAGGTTTTGGTATTGATCATAGAGGGCCTCACATTGTGGAGCACTCACAGGTGTTACTTATTTGTTGTGTTATTGTGTGCAGATATGAAGGTGTGACATTAGCATTGGATAGCTGCTTAAGCTAGAGTGGCCCAACATAGGATAACTAAAATCCCACTCACTTCTGTTGGGAGAAAGGATGCGTCTAAAAATATCATCAGCCTTGTTTTCTAGGGTTTCGGAGAACCCTAGCCATTTGTAAATCTATATCAAAAGGATTCAGGGATCCACATTGTAACAATGGAGTTTTTACGATCCCCCATTAATATAAGATCATCTATTGTGCAATATATATATATATAATATTAATATTTAAATATACATAAATAAATATATATAAATATATGTAAATTAAGAGTAATTAAACTATGGGTGGAGAACAAGTGGCTAGATTTTGGTGTCTACATATATGTATTTATATGAATTAATCCTACCCCTCTACCATGTTTTAATCTCATCCATTCATCCACCTTAATCCATGCCACTTACCCAGATTTAATTTCCACCCTTCCTCATGTTTTAATCTCGACCACTCAAATTGTGTCATCAAAACCCTAAATTGTCCAAGGGAAGATTATAAAATAGGAGTCATTTTGATGACTCAAACCCCTAATAGCCTAGAAACCTTAGGCATCCTTAGGAGATCCTTGAAGCCTACTTTGAATTCTATCGACATTCATTCGCAAAGGATTCTTAGAAGGTCCCAAACTCTAGTCCCTTAATTTTCAATCTCGTCTCCATCATCGTCATTTGCAACCCTCCACTTCTGCCACCGCCCTTCCTGTGTAAACCAGAATTGGTTCTGCACCACTTTCATCATTCTAAGAACACATTGTAGAGCTAGCCGAGTGCCCTCCAAAGCCAACTGAGCACCCTCCAGAGCAAATAGAGCGTCTTTGGATTTTTTGGTTATCCTTGAGTGCTCGCAAGTGTTTTTTGCACCAAATATTTAGCCCTACAGTCCTCGGGCACCATTAGGGCATATTCGCAACCATCACTGACATCATCAATGTAAAAAAAAATAGGAAGTTAGAATTGTTGACAAGGTAATAATTCTATGCATTTATTTTTATATTATTATTCTTTGTTTACAGTTTTATTGCAGCATGCATTAGTGATTTTATTCTGAGGGTCTCACGCAGTGGAACCCTCATAGGTGTTACTAATCTATATTGTTGTTTATTGTGTGCAAGTATAAGGATTATAATTACTCGAAGTTGTTGAAGCTAGGGTGGCCCTATTTAGGATACACAAGCCCACCCGCAACCTCGTTGGGATCAAAGACAAGCATTAATATGTTGGACATTTTGAGTAATTGAGTTGTCATTGATGTCAAGAGTTAGTTTCAATGAGCAATGCAAGAAGAAGCGGTTTCAAAATCAATGCAAAGGAAAGTCCACGTCCAATTAGTCAGATCTAGTTTCAGGTGGTCAAATGAGGTTCAAAGAGCAATGAAGAGGCCCAAGAAAAATAATATTATAATATTTTATTATAATATTAAAAGGGGAGATTTAAATTAATTATAAATTAATTTAATTAACTTCTAAAGTTATTAAGTTAATTATAGATTAATTATAATTTAATTATAAAATTAATTTATGTTAATTAAAATAAATAATCCTAAAGTTAGGATTATAAAGTTTATTTTATAATTCAAATTCGAAAATTCAAATTATCCGCCAACGTTTTCAAAGCTTGGTCTATGCATATAAAAGGGGGCAAGACTTTGTCAAAACCCATCCATGTAATTCACATGTGCTATGCTCTCGACGATCATGCACAAAGGGAAGAAGATATTTCGTGTGGTAGGGTACCTAGGAATAGATAATTGGGGATATATTATTATATTGTATAAGGGTTGGCATGGGCCATACATAACCCAAGGTTGATTGTATTATAATATTATATTATAATATTATATTATATTAGTAGTAGGCTCCCCAAAGTAGAATAAGAATACGGATATATAAAGAAGAGATATTTGTCATTGTAATCATCATTGAAGAAAAATATTATGTAATCGTCTATGCCCACGAAGTGGCCTCTCACCTTGGGAGATCTTGTGGAGTTATTCCTTCCTTAAGGATTATTATTGGTGTTTTCCTACCTTAAGGGTATTATCTATCTCTCTCTCATTTGTGGATTGTTATTGTGGATAATGTATTGTGGATGAATGATTTGATATTTTTGCATATTGGTGAATGGTTTATGTTATAATAATAAAGTCCTGCTACAAGTGGTATCAGAGCAACAATTTTGGCAAAGTGAGGATTTTTTTGTAAAATTACAAAATTAGGGTAAAATATTTTTTTGGAAAAATATCTCATATTTTAGGAGCCATATCTCTGCCCAAGTTTATCCGATTCAGGCGATTCTTGGATCATATTGTACAAAATTTGAAGATATTTAAAATGAGTGGTCATATGAAGGATCTTGAGTAGTATTGAGGGAGATATGACCTTTTTAAGTTAGTCATCCGAAACAAGGATAGTGATGAATTTCATAGACTTTTTTTTGGAAAAACGTCTTCAGAAGCCATATCTTTGTGAGAGTTTATCCGATTCAGGTGATTCTTGGATAATTTTGTGCATAATGTGAAGAGCTTTAAAATGAGTGGTCATATGAAGGAATATGAGTAGTATTGAGGGAGATACGACCTTCTGAAGTCATTCATCTGGAACAAGGGAAGTGATGAATTTTCAAATCGTGAATTTCTTGAAAGATGAAATTTGTTTAGTTCGGGTAAGAAAATCAGTTGCACTCTATTTTGTTTGGAAGAAAAATAGTAGATCTAGTTTTCTATGTGTATTTTTAGCTTCAAATCAGTGGGAAGATATTTATTTCCATAAAACCCTAGTTTGTATTAGGGCATGATATATATTGTAAAAAAACCCTAGTTGCATTAGGGCATCAACTATGTCATTGGAAAAGTTTAATGGAGAAAATGATATTGATATGAGAGAGTGGTTGAAAATAGTAAAATATCAAGTTAGTGAAAGAAGGTTACAATATGGCTATCATACTTTGTTTACGGGGAAAGCTTTACAATGGATAAAAGAGTTTAAATTCTTGCGTACTTGGATAAAATTGAACCAACATTCTTGAGCACATGGGCACCTAATAAATTACAAAGAAAGTTAGATATTTTTAAGAGAAAACTTGAAGGAAGGTATAAAAATATAGATAGAATGTGGGATATCATAAAAGACCTTGAAAAGAAACTACATGGAATTTAAAATGAGCGGAATGAAATAAAAGGAGATTGGGAAGTTTTTAGGAAATAGAATGAAGACTATGAAAAATAAATAAAATTACTCAAGGAGAAAGAGGAAAAGGTCAGGGAAGATAATGAGAGGAATATAGAAGGCACATCGTTGGATTTACAAAATCAAGAGCAGAATAAAAAATGTTTAAATTCAGCTAAAAGTTCTATTTTATAGGTTCATGGAAGCATTCAAAAGGAACAGGTTATTATTTCCATTGACCCTGGTAGTAGATATAATTTTATTAATATTGCTTTGACTAAGAAGTTGTAAGTTCAAGAAACAAAAGTTAAGGACATACAGCTAAAGGGTGAGCATGTTCAGATTTTTGAAGATTTTAAGATCACCATGGATAAATAGGTTTTACATTTAGATTTCTATGTTATTGAGATGGATTATGAAGATATTGTTCTTGGTTATCCTTGGTTATATTCTTTAGGTACTATTAACATTAATGTGCAAAATAAATTTATGAAGTTATAATACAAGAAAAATAAGATAATATTGCAGGATATTTCTCAGTTTAAGGAGCAAGGATCCAATAAAAATCAAGAAGTGGTTGTAGAGAAACAAATTGAAGAACCTAAAACAAAATCCAAGAAGGCAGTAGCAGCAACAGAGTCTATGAAAGAAGTAGCATCAATTGAGTCCATGGAAACAATAGTAACAGAGTCCAAGGAAGTTTTGATAAAAGAGCACAAGGGCACACCAAACAATGGGAACATGAAAGAACAATTTGTAGAAGAATTTAAAACAATGAAGCCAAAGGTTGAGAAGTCAAAGAAGGTAGAACATCAAGTTAAGGTTGCACCATATCGCCATCCACACCACCATGAGCATCAACAATCTTGGAGGTATGGTTCAAAGCAAAAATATTATGGTTCTACATGGAATCATAAGGGCACCAAATATGGTAGTGTTTGGCAGAGAAAGCATAGGGATCCTGGTTTTCATAGTGGATCATCAGCATCAAGGAAAAAGTGGACCCATAATTCAAGTTATCAAAATACAACAACAAAATCGTGGAGCCAACGAAGCAGATTTGTATACTCAAGTAACAAAATGACATACCAGCATCAACGTGTTTCACTTGGATGGATGGATGATTGATATTGGAACCAGTTTCTAACTTTGCTTAGCAAATCATATTATCATGCTTCTTCATATATTTCGACGATGAAACATTTGTAAGGAGGGTGGCATGGTAGGGTACCTAGGAATAGATAATTGGGGATATATTATTATATTGTATAAGGGTTGGCATGGGTCATACATAACCCAAGGTTGATTGTATTATAATATTATATTATATTATAATATAATATTATATTAGTAGTAGGCTTCCCAAAGTAGAATAAGAATATGGATATATAAAGAAGAGATATTTGTCATTGTAATAATCATTGAAGAAGAATCTTATGTAATCGTCTATGCCTACGAAGTGGCCTCTCACCTTGGGAGATCTTCTAGAGTTATTCCTTCCTTAAGGATTATTATTGGTGTTTCCATACCTTAAGGGCATTATCTATCTCTCTCTCATTTGTGGATTGTTATTGTGGATAATGTATTATGGATGAATGATTGGATATTTATGCATATTGGTGAATGGTTTATGTTAATGATAATAAAGTTATGCAACATCGCGTTTCAAAGTTTTTGATAGCAGACAATAAGACAAATAGGAGCAAAGCTCCTTCCTCATAGCACAAAAATGTGTAGCATAGCTGGAAATTGAGGGAGGTGTTAAGTGTGGCAGGCTCATGGTGCAAGGTTTGAAACCTGTCGACTTCAGTTTTTGTAAAGTAGGAGTGATTGGTTTTTTGTGCGCTGCATCGTTGGGGAAGGTGCAAAGATAAAGTGTTAGCTTTCCTATTTGTGGTAAGGTATGTAGCCCACGTGGTGGGCTAGCGCATTGTTAAGGAACTCAATTGGGAGAGGTTCCGTGTTCGAAACCTGTCGAGGCCCTTTTGCATAAGAGAGAGGTATGCTCTCATGATTTGCCAAGGTTATCTGCTATGTTCGGATTTGCTAAAGGTTGAATAAAAATAAATATTTTTGAGGGTTATAAAGTTTATTTTTAAAGTTTGATTATTGAGAATTTGAGGGAGATAAAAGGATAGGAAGCATTATTTTTTAGGGTTTGATTTTGGAGGTTGTTAATTAAATATTGGAGATTATAAGGAGTAATTGAGTAATTAATTTTTTTTGTATGCTTTGATGATTGCTAATTTCAAAGGAGTAATAAGGTGTATTTGAGTTTGATTATTTTTGTGATTGAGAAATATTTCTAAAGAGAGTTAGTGTGATATTTTTGTCATCTAACCATTGAAATTGGTAAAGAAAAAAATTGTGTTTAAGATAGGTTTTGAGGTCATTTTATTCATCAAACAAAAAGGTATGGGCATATCTTCCTAGTGAGTGATTTTTTAATGTTGTGAATGCTAAGTTGGAGTGAAAAGGGTTGTTTGGTAAGAATTGTTGAGTTTGGTTTTTCTAGAATGAAAGTTGATTCTAGAAACCTTGTTTGATAAGCATTGTTGGAAATATTGAGTAAAGCTTTCATATGCTTGAGCTAGGGTTTGTGCAAAGAATATGAGTATCATTGTTATGTGAAGTGGTGAACTATCTTGAACTAGGATTTGCAAATATCATGAGTATCATTGTTATGTGAGGATTACTTGATAAGCATTGTTGTTGAAGTGATTGGTTGAGTGAAGAACTTGAACTAGGGTTTGCAAAGATTATGAGTATCATTGTTATGTGAGGATTACTTGATAAGCATTGTTGTTGAAGTGATTGGTTGAGTGGAAGTGATTGAGCTTAGTTGAGTTGATGTGTTGAAGTGATAGTTCAAGTTCTATAAAAAATTATTCCATATTCCAAATTGATTTGAGAAAGAGGTTGAGTGTTTGAAAGTGTGAAACATATTGAGTCTCTAACAATTCTCTATATGTTTTTGTGGTAAAAAGAGAGATTGAAAGTATTTGAGCATTGTTGTGAATTCGAAGCATATTGAGTCTCTAACAATTCTCTATATGTTTCTATGAGATTGAAAAAATTATAGTGAGGACTTGTTGAGCATATTTAAGGTAAGTCTTTGAGAAGACTCATGGAAAAATTGACATGAGCTTTTGTAAGCTTACAATACATATTTGAGGAAAGATATTGTTGAGCAGATTGGACAAGTTCTAGAGAGGACTTATGGACAGATTAGAGTGAGCTTTTATGGAAGCTTACAAGGCAGATTTGAGACAAGTCTTTGAGAATACTTGTGAGTAGAGTTGATTGATTGATTTTTTCAAACCTTGAGTTAAGGTTTGGGGTAAATCCAAAAAAATTGATTTGTGATTAAGTCAAGATTTGTGTTAAGGCTTGAGGATAGATATTGAGGACAGATTTGTGCTAGACCAAAATACTATATTTAGTGCAGATCAGAGGATAGAGATTGAGGATATATTTGTGCTAGACCGAAGGACTATGTTTAGTGTAGATTAGAGGACAAATATTGAGGATATATTTATGCTAGACTAAATGACTGTGTTTAGTGCATATTTGAGGACAGGTTTGTGCCAGACTAGATAAAGATATTGAGCAGATTTGTGCTAGACCGAAGGACTATGTTTAGTAAAAATTTGAGATAAGATGAGAGTAAGATTTAGAGGTGATAGAGTATAGAGGACGACCGTCTCTAGTGGATAGAGATCCATTAGATAGGATAGTGAGGATAGGTATTATGAGTGGGGATAGGAGTCTTTAGTGGATAGAGATCCATTAGTCAGTGCAGTGGAGGTAGTAGTTCTTCTAGAAGATAACCAGCTAGATCTAAGGAGAAAGGAGTTCTCCTATGGATATAGATCCACAAACTTGATCAGGGGATTGGTGTCTCCTTTGTACATAGGTCCATAAACATTGTAATAGGGAAAGGATTCCCAAGATATTTATTGAAAAAATATTAGTGAAAGATTTTCTTCGTGGAGTAGCCCACATTGGGTGAACCACATTAAATTGGTGTCTTTATTGTGTGTGGTGATTTGTGCATTGCTTTGATTACTATTGTTGATATTTCTATTGATACATTGCATAATATTGATTGGAAAATAAAAGTAAAAAATGGTCTTATATAGTTCACCCTCCCCCCTCAGTATAAGCTTGTGTTCTTTAATTGGTATCAGAGCGGGTTCCTTCGAAAGAGTTTAATAGCTTGCAGGAAAATCTTACAAGAACATAATGGAATCTAAGAATGGATCCTCACATAATTCAAAACTAGTATTTTATGGAAGTAATTATATATTTTGGAGTATGAGAATGAATACTCACCTGATGGAACTTGGCAATGAAATATGGGAAGCAGTTGAAAATGGATACACACCACCAACTACTCCACCTACAGATAAATATGGTAAGCTTCTACATCATTACAATTCAAAAGCAATGAATGTAATTTTGAGAGGTTTGCATAGAACAAAGTTCATAAAGGTTATGCATTGCAAATCAGAAAAAGGAATTTGGGATAAGTTGCAAAACATATATGAAGGAGATAAAAGTGTCAAAAAGGTAAATATACGAAATCTCAAAGGACAATTTGAAGAATTAATAATGAAGGATGAGGAAAAAATTAGTGATTATTTACTTCGTGTAGACAAGGTTGTTAACGACATGCAAGGACTTGGACTTGATATTGAAGAATTTGGTCTT
Source organism: Wollemia nobilis (assembly GCA_028583015.1). Lineage (NCBI taxonomy): Eukaryota > Viridiplantae > Streptophyta > Pinopsida > Araucariales > Araucariaceae > Wollemia > Wollemia nobilis. The sequence goes on from JAQPPZ010017247.1 coordinate 2,206,702, forward strand.
TGTGATAAGATCTTAAGATCTCTCCCAAAAAGGTTTAGTGAAAATATATCTGCTATAGAGGAATCAAAAGATGGTGATCTTTTGACAAGATATGTATTACTTGGTATTCTTATAGCTTTTGAGATGAGAACAAAAGAGGAACCTAATATTCGGAAGGAAGCAGCCTTCAAAGCTACTAAGAAGACAAAGGGCAAGAAGTCATATTCAAGCAATGAGTCATCCACTGATGAAGAAGCAAATTATGGTAGAAGTAATAAGGATCCAAGAAGATTTAAAGATGAAAAATTTATTAGATGTTTCAACTGTGGAAAGTATGGTCACTATGCAAATGATTGTCAAGAAGCTAACAATAGCAATGATGAAGAAAAATATGATCATAATAACAATGAATTAGAAATATACAGGTACCAAAAGAAAGGCAATGATGGACACGGAAAACAAGGAAATAAGTTCTTTCAAAGACACAAGATGAGTACTATGCAAATAAGGCAAGTAAGTACTCAAGTGATAGTGATAATAGTTTCTCAGATAATGATAAATATGATGTTCTATTTCTGACAAAATAAAAATAAGAAGTTAAGAAAAGGTCACCAATAATTCTCAAGTGTTTTAGATGTGGTAATTTTGGACATCTTGAAGATAGTTGTACAAAGAATGGTTTTAGTTTCAATGATGACGAATATGAATATACACTTGAAGGACCAGAAGAGAATATTCTAATGACACTAGAAGAAGAAGGAGGTGATCCTATATAATACAAGTTAGAAGAGAATGAAGATGTTTTCAAAGGTAAAGAAATAGAGGAAGAATAAAAAAAAGGAGAAGTTGATCTTGAGGGAGAGCTTATTTATGCTCTTAACACATTGAAGAAGGTAAGAAAACAAAATTCCTAACTTAAGCTTCAGTTTCAATAATGTGATGAAGAAAGAGGAAAGCTTATAGAGGATCTAAATAAGTCAGTGGTTAAGACAAATAAGTTCAAGGATAAGTTAGAAGCAAAGGTCTTAGAATATGAAAGATGAGAACAAGAAGTAGCTCTACTAAGGGAAGAATTAGAAAAATCTAAGGATAAGCTACACAAGTTTGGAAATAGTCAAAGATCGTAGATAAGATGATCAAGGTACAAAGATGGTCAAAAAATGAAATAGATCTTGGTTTTGAATACGTACAAAAGAAATAATAAGAGGAGTCAATCTCAAGTTTTAAAGAAGAAGAAACTTCAGAAGAAGACAATGTGAGAGTAAGTGAGACTTCTGAGGATGAGTTGGACAATTGAAAGTTCAAAAAGGAAAATAATAATGCACAAAAGAGGAACAGATTGAACAAGAACTAGTACAGGGCAAAAGAGACTAAGAGACCAATGAGGTCAAGGCAAGGAAATTTCAATGGATTATGTTTCTCATGTCACAGATTTGGGCACAAGGCTTCATAGTGCAGGACACACGAAAGACAGGAAAATGGGAACTTTAGAAATAGGCAACTTTTTCAAGGATATTTCTACTCATATAATTAGTTTGGTCACAAGGCAATGAATTGCAGGGTTCATGACAGGAATAGATATGGCTTCACCAAGAGAAATCTCAATACATTTGCACCTCCAAGTAATAACAATATCAAGTGTTATAAGTGCAATAATGATGGACATACAACAAAGTGGTATAGAACATAAATTTTAGAGACAAACAGGAACATAAACAGTCAGAGGAATCAGAAGGATCAGATGAGAAGGAAAGTGGACAAAGGTAAATATCAGTGCATGCTGGGAGTAGAAATACTCCCATCCCAAAATTAACTACCTCAAGAGGAGGTGGGGGAGGGGCTAAGCTAAGAGACTCATTCTTAGCCCCGAGTCCCAAAGGTGACCCTTTGCCATTGATGTTAAAGGGGGAGAGATTTGAGTAAGGGGGAGAGAGTTGATTTAAGGGGAGAGCATTGAATCAAGGGGAGTTTTTTCCTTGGGGGAGTAGAACATAAAAGTTAAAGTAAATGGTAAAAGGTAATTGGGTTGCCATCAATGACAAAGGGGAAGATTGTTGGACATTTTGAGTAATTGAGTTGTCATTGATGTCAAGAGTCAGTTTCAATGAGCAATGCAAGAAGAAGCAGTTCCAAAATTAGTGCAAAGGAAAGCCCACGTCCAGTTGGTTAAATCCGGTTCTAGGTGGTTAGATGAGGTTCAAAGAGCAATGAAGAGGCCCATTCAATTCAAATATTAATTAAAATACCTCTTGCAATTTACTATATTAACTTTAATATTAGCACAAATAATAATCATCATATTTGGAAAATTCTATAGTATTTAATTAAAAGTGGCAAAAAGATTTGAAATATTCTTGAAATATAGTTGGATTTCCCTTAGCAAATCTAACACAATCCTGAGGTGTTTTTCGTGCTTTACCTTATTTTTAGAATATATCAAAATATCATCCAAAAATACCAGCACAAATTTATCTACTTGCTTTTTAAAAATACTATTTATTAAGTTTATAAATGTGATCGAGGCATTCATTAAGCCTTAATAATTTTAATATAAATTAATTTATTAATTAATTTAATTAACTTCTAAAGTTATTAAGTTAATTATAGATTAATTATAATTTAATTATAAAATTAATTTATGTTAATTAAAATAAATAATCCTAAATTTAGGATTATAAAGTTTATTTTATAATTCGAATTTGAAAATTTGAATTATCCGTCGACGTTTTCAAAGCTTGGTCTATGCATATAAAAGGAGGGCAAGACTTTGTCAAAATTCCATCCATGTAATTTGCATGTGCTATGCTCTCGATGATCGTGCGCAAAGGGAAGAAGATATTTTGCGTTTCAAATTTTTTGGTGGTAGACAATAAGACAAAGAGGAGTGGAGCTCCTTCTTCATCGCATAGCGTTGTGTAGTGCAGCCGGCAATTGAACCAGGTGCTAAGTGTGGCAGGCTCGTGATGCAAGGTTAGAAACTCGTCGACTTTAGTTTTTACAAAGAGGGAGTGATTGGTTTTTTTTGCACTACACCGTTGAGGAAGGTGCAAAGGGAAAGCGTTAGCTTTCCTATTTGTGGGAAGGTACGTAGCCCACGTGGTGGGCTAGCGCCTTGCTAAGATGCTTAGTTGGGAGAGGTTTTGTGTTCGAAACCCATTGAGGCCCTTTTGCATAAGAGAGAGGTATGCGCTCATGATTTGCCAAGGTTAATTGCTATGTTTGGATTTGCTAAAGGTTGAATAAAAATAAATATTTTTGAGGGTTATAAAGTTTATTTTTTAAAGTTTGATTACTGAGAATTTGAGAGAGATAACCATTCTTTTCAACTAGGATTTCGGAGAACCCTAGTATCTATAATTTTGTATCAACATAAGCATTGTAAAAAACCCACATTTGGGGCATATTGATTGTAACATTTAAGATCCACCTGCAGCAATAAAGAGTTTTATCTATTTTGTGCAATCATTGTGTCTTATGGTGCTTATTGTTATTTATACTTTATATTGGTGTTGCTTGATTTCTGATTCACAAAAATATATTTCAATGGAGAGGGATTTACAAAATTATCATTAATGCTATCAACACAAATAGATGTGGGGATTGGGTAAAAAATAATATTATTTCTTATGTCCATCATCTATTATTGAAGGTAATCTCTTACGACTGTGAGCATATCTATAAAGAAGGAAATGAGGTACAAGATTGTTTAGTCAATCATGGTATTAATCTTTGTCTTGGTGAAATTTAAATTTTAGGATGTAATTGGTTGAGTGAGATTTTATATCTTAATGGTAATGGTGTCATGCATTTGATTGCATAAACATAATACTTTGAAGAAGATGACGAATATATTCGATAGAAAATAAAACAACAAATATCTCTGAAAAAAGGATAATATGGATATGATTTAATTGGCCTAACAACAAATGTAATATTTTTGTGTTTTGATGGGAGTGACCCCAATAAAAATCCACATATAGCTTATTATAAAAAATAGTTAAATACAAAGAACAATAATAAACATTAATAATTATATTTATAATTAATTTGTCCCAGTGGGACAACACAATGGTTTGGGGTTTGGCTCTTCTTCAAGAGGTCCAAGGTTCAAAACCACACCCTGTGTGTGTGGTGTGTTAATCCTCTACTGATAAGTTTAGCTCTTGACCTTATGAGGGGTTATGGCTGGGATGAGAATTCTCAACCCTAAATGTTAGTCATAAGGGTTTCTCACACTAATCAAATTATATATATATCATAAAAATAATTATATTAATTGTTTGTTTATCCAAATATATCAAACAAATAATAAACATTAAATTTAAGAATACGCAACAAGAAGTGGATATAATGTTCAACACCAATATAATAATAATGTCACTAGAATATGGAGAGATATTTGGGATAGCCCAAGCATTCCTACAGTTAAAATGTTTGTTTGACTAGTAGGTCATAGAAGAATTTTATCCTGGGATAACCTTATGAAAAGGGATTTTCATGGCCCTTCTCAATGTGTTTTCTGTAATAAGGAGGAGAGTATTGACCATCTCTTGGGACATTGCTCAATAGTATGGAATCTATGGCAATGGATTCTTAATATGTTTGGTAAATACATGGTGATGAATAACATATTGAAGATTGGTTAAAGTAATGGCAGAACACTTATAAAAATGAGGCTTTACAGATAATATTTGATATACCAAAAGATACAATACTTTGGACTATATGGGTAGAAAGGAATTGAAGAATATTTAAAGGAAAGGAAAGCAATTTAGAGGTAATGAAAATGAAGATATGTTTAGTCATAGAGGAGTCTAAACCAACCCTATCAACTCACCCAATCCCTAATTTGGAAGTAGAGAGTCTTGATAGATGGAGTCAAGTCATTAAATGGAATTATGATGTTGGGTACAAGAGAAGCAAAAACAAGATAAAGAATATAAAGTGGAAACCACCAGATGTGGAGTGGGTTAAATTGAATTTTGATGGAGCATCTAAAGGAAATCTAGGACCAACATGAGGAGGAATAATTAGAAACAATAGAGGAGATATTTTGTCTCATTATGCTTTCAATAGTGGATTTAAGACAAATAATGAAGTCGAAGCTTGGGTAACTTTAGAAGGGTTAAAAATATGTAAACAAATGAAATGAAATAGAGTATGGATGGAAGGTGATTCTCTCATAGTAATAAATGCAATTTTGAGGAAAGTAAAGGCTTCATGAAACATACAAGAGATAATTGTGGAAATTCAAGATCTTGCTAAAGAGTTTGAATAAATCAGGTTTACACATATATTAAGGGAAGGAAACAAATGTGTAGATAAGCTAGCTAATAGAGGGGTTTTGATTGAGGATCGTGAACTTAAATTCTCCTTTCCATGGTTAGAGGAGGTAGAAAATTTAGTTGAAGCTGATAAAAAAATTTGATTGCCTAAATCAATTAAAGATTAAGTTTTACTTTAATGTTTTCCATTAGTAATATCTGTTTTATTTTGTAACAATGTGTTTTCATTTAGACTATTTATTATAATTTATGTGGTTGCACTTGTGTTTTAGAAAGAAAACTAACAATCCAGATTTGGTAAAGCGGACTATAATAGTGCGATATTTTGGAAATATTACTCTACTAAGATGTAATACATAGATAGTAGAGGTGAAGTTTTGGCATTGTGAAGGTTGCTATAGGAAAATGTTAAGAAAAATGCTAAATTATGGAGTAATTGTATTCATATAGAGATTTGAAAAGATCCAGAAAATGAAAATCAAGAATTCAATCATTTTATGTAAAATGATGTAGATTTCTAGCTATAGCATCTCAATTGAGATAAGAAGTGTATCTATTTATAAACTCTCAAGCTCTAAAGAAGAGAAATGTAATTTATCAAGGGTGAGAAACCCGAGTACAACCCTTATTATCAAGCAAAAAAAATAAACATTAAATTTAATATAATAAATTATAGTTTATATAAAAAAATAATTTATTATAATTAAATATGATAAAAATTATATATTAAAAAACTTAAATAATATATTAATTTTTTTTAATAAAAATAGTTGATAAAAAAAAAATTACATTTTTTTCAATTGATTATATAGGATTGAAACGCCCCCATTATTACATAGTCACCACATACCTCTCTTTAAATGTTGAAGAATCTAATAGATTGAACTAGTACCATTTAATAAAAATGGTTAATATTATGCTTGTTAATTATTTTTTATTTTTATTTTTTTATTTATATTAAACATCGTTTACAAATATCAGCGCCTGTTCGAGCAAACACAAGAGGAATCGACCTCGCAACCACATGGATAATAATAACTAGGCAACTGCCATTACACCAAATACCTCAAAAAAATATGCTTGTTAATTATTTTTTATTTTTATTTTGTTGACCTTTTAAATAAGGTCGCATATCTTTATGTTTTCTTGCTTACTCTTCTACTTATACCTATACCATTTGATTGCTTTTAAAAAAAAAAAAATGAGACTTCCAAAATGTTATACTTATAACATTTGATTGCTTTTTAAAATAAAAAAAATATGAGACTTACTTTCAAAATATTAAAATTTATTCATAAAATTTAAAACTTAAATTTAAAATATATAAATTTTCACTTCCAACTAATTCTTCTAAACCTTATAAATATTAATTTAATCAATAATTATTAAAAACATTTTATTTTTATTATAATTAAATTTAAATAATTATGAATCACTATAACACCTATAATATAATATTATTTATCATGAAGGCGGTGTTAAAATATCACTATGTTGCATTCTATTGTTAAGTGATTAAGTGATTGCTAGAGCGGGGAGTACATTGACACTAGAATTATAAAAAAATACTCTTTAATATTTATTATTTTATTTTATTTATTTATTTAGTTATTGTGAAAAATCTTATGACTGACTGCAGAGTTGAGGAGTCTCCTTTCAATCATGATTTCTTCTAAAACCAAGAGCTATACTTATCAATTTAACACACACTCGGTTTGAACCTTAGACCTTCCGAAAAAGAACCAAAACCCGAAACATTTCAGATGCATTTATTTTATTATTATTATTATTATATTACTATATTTACAAGCAATATTTTTTAAAAATTATTTTTAATATAAAAATAGATATAAATTATACCTCAATATCTAGGTTAGGTCCTGTCATTATTTTTATAATCCTTATCTCATTTTACTATTAACAATTTGACATGGAGAAAAACTTACCTAAAAACTTATTTCCAAAATTTAAATCAATATTTTATTATATACCATTCATTGTCCGAAAATGAAGGGGAGGCTAGGCTATTGAATTCCTTATAATTAACGTAAAAACCCACCTCATGAGGGTGACGCTAGGCTATTGAATTCCTTATAATTAAGGTGAAAACCCACCTCATGGGGGTGAAGCTAGGCTATTGAATTTCTTATAATTAAGGTAAAAACCCACCTCATGAGGGTGAGGCTAGGCTATTGAATTCCTTATAATTAAGGTAAAAACCCACCTCACGGGGGTGAGGCTAGGCTATTGAATTCCTTATAATTAAGGGAAAAAAGAACCACCTCATTGAATGAAACGCAAACTACCGCCGTACAACCTGGTGGGAAAAGACCTCCAAAGGTTCTGTAGTAAAGGAAAATAAAAGTCTTGAATGTTTGGGTGGCCCACCCTTTTGCCTAAATACCAATTCCCAAATTAGTCAATATCCTCTTCCTAACATTAGAAATTTTAGATCTCGTATAAACGGATAGAAAACTGAACTTTAATTATTTAATGAATTTAATTAAAAACAAATTAAATAGTAATTACAACCAATAAAATTATGTTTTTTATATCAAGGGATTAGTAACATCTTTTCCACTCAAGTCAGACTACTACTTTATCTTTATTGGACATGCCCAAGGTTTAAACCTAGGTCACATAACATTATGTTTTAAATATATATAATAACAATAGTGTATCAATTGGGTGACGCAAGAGTTAGGTGGATTGGTAAGTGCTTATTTGGCCAGGCATTTACCGAAAAGACATCTAGGTTCAAACCTCGGAGGCAGCTACTGATGATGATAATAGTACGAATTTGAAATAGTACGAATTCGGAACCTGTAGTCCCTGGTCAACAATAACAATAACTAAGCAGAATAGGTTTGATGAAAACAATCCATGTAATTTGAACCACCTTGCATTTGTCAATTACTAAAAGTAATATGATTATAACTACTCCCAATAATATATCAATTATATTGACAACTAAAGGGATGACGTAATCATAACGTATTCCTTCCTTGCTGGTTCCTTCTGAATCTGGAGAAAAGGTCTTGAACATTATTTAAAAAAAAAAAATCTTCCAAGATCCAACCCCTTTCTTCACGTGAGAATGTGCGAGGCGGACCTGGAGTCCCGCTCCGTCTCTTAACGTGGTTGGTTGGGCGAATAGAAAAATAGACGGAACATTTGCCAGGCTTTGGCCTTTATAGGATAGGAAAGCTTTTGCTTTGCATTAACAGGTCAATGTCAACAATGGGGATCGAACATTGATTGTTACCAAAGCAAACGGTAAGTACAGTGGTCCCTCGGTCGCATCACAAACATTTCCTTTTATTTTATAACACCAATCTCTTTCCTATGTCGATTTAATTATTCCCAGAAGCAAAAACAACAAAAGGGTTCTGTCGTGGGATAGCCGTATACTTTTTGAAGTTAATGTTTATCTGGAACTTTAACTGCTATTGCAATTTGTGAGTAAAAATATCTTTCTTTTTAAGTTGACAATTCAGTTAAATTAATATTTAAGTTTGTTTTATGGGTTTATTGATTGCTTGTCATATATATATTTTTAGATGCTAATGTTTATTTAGAATTTTTATTGGTATTATAAATTGTAAGTAAACATATCTTTCAGAATGTTAATCTAGAACTTTTATTGGTAGTACAAATTGCAAGTAAACATATCTTTCATAATGCAGTTTAATTAATATTCAAACATGTTTTACTCAAAAAGAATAAATTGAGTGGTAGTGATTGAGTGCTTGACCTACTTTTAGGATGGTAATATTTATCTAAAATTTTTATTAGTATTGTAATTTGTAAATAAAAATATCTTTATTTATAAGGCTGAGAAAGCAGTTTAATTAATATTTAAGTCTGTTTTACTCAAAAAAAAAAAAAAAAAAAATAGGCTAATTAATAGCAATGAGTATTTGTCAATGGATGGTTAATGATCCACTTTATTTTTACTCAACATGTTAAGGTTGTTTTGCATTGTAGAGAAGTTCTTTTTCTGAAAAAACATATATTTCAGAATGCAGTTTAATTAATATTCAAACCTGCTTTACCCGAAAAAAATAGGTTGGTTCATAGTGCTTGCCTTACCTTTCATGCCATTTTGACAGTGTTTGTCTTACCTTTCATGCCATATATATTTGGCCATTAATGTTTATCTGAAACTTTTAACGGTATTATAATTAGAGAAGTAGTTCAATTAATATTTAAATCTATTTTACTAAAAAAAACTAATTAATCACAATAAATATTTAGTAAAACAGAATTAATAATCCACTCCATCTTCACTTAATAAACTAAAACTTAAAAAAAAAAAATCCCCTTTCCGAAAATAATACCAAATTCTCGATAACATGTGCTGGTTGCGTTTATAAAAAGGCATCGATGACATTTGACAACCACATCGCTCTTCCGTTGTGGAAGGAATAAACAACTCAAAATAATCCATCTGTAGGCCAATTATGTGCATGTTGGACAGTGAAAAATGTCTAATTATTTTCTATTTTACATGGAATTTGAGAACCCAATTTCAAATGGCTTTGAATGGTTGACTTTTTCTCACACATGCATGGACCATTTATTGACTGGCTACAGTCATATTTACTTTCTTGTTTAGGTCCTTCTAATCCATTTGGAATCCTGTAAAAATCTCAGCAGACAAATTTGATGTATTCACCATAGAATATTGTAACTAAAAGGGTCTGCACACCCTGGAGGAATCAATTTGGAAGGGTCCCTCTTTTTATCTGATGCTTAATTTTTTATAAAACTTTCAATAGTGTTGTGTCAACACAGATTCACTTTTATTAAATCAACTCATGTTCTTGTTATAAATTATTATAAGAGTTTAACTATGATTGGAGGAAAAAAAGGTGAGATGTAAAGAAGTCAACAAGGGATCTTTAACATATTTTTTTATAATTTCTTGAGATCAATTAGAAGATATCTTGTAAAGACAGAAGATATCTTGTAAAAACAACAAAAGTTTGTTTGATAAGATTGATTTACACATTTATTGTGAGAAGCAAAAGTTTCCTTATAAGATCTTATTTAATTTAGTTAAAACTTGATTGGATATAAGATGCATAGGTAAAAGATGCAAACATATATAAAAATATTCTAGATGATTCTTCATTTTTTTTTTTTTTTTTATTAGTAGAAAGGTTTTTGAAAGGGTTTTTGAACCTTTTACAAACCGAATAAAGAAGAAAACCCACTGGTCATAAAGCCAAAACAAACCAGAGAAAATGTTCAACAGACACAACCAAACAGGAACAACTTAGGTAGAACAAACCCAAAAAAACAAACAACTGTAAAGGACAAACCCAATAGGGATAATTTCTCCACCATTTCCATCACATTTATCACTTTCAAAAATGGATGATATTCAAAATTGAGGTGTATTGCTCAACAACAAGGTGGCTATTTCAGGCGAGTCGTGACTGGATTCGGGTCCTCGGTTCAGCATAGGGAAAAAATATTCTGTTTTCGAAAATCTTTGGCATCACAGGATTGTTTAAATACAAGGTAACCTTCCACGTGGGCTTATGGAGTAAGTTGTGGTTGGCAGAACTGGAAGAGGTGAAGCCTCTTGATGGAATGCAATTCATCGTGTGGCCCAAATTACAAAAGGTAAATATCATCAACATGATTGGTCATCTTGAGGTGCTACGAAAATTCTGTCTACCACACATGAAGGGTCTCCTCTTCGACACCTATGTTGGCCAACCAATATGTTGCCTTATTCCCTTCTCTATAAACATGTTGGATAATAATATTGGAATACTTGCTTATAAGTCTTCTACACTCACCAATAATGTTGCACAGATTCCACGATGGAGATTGGGTGGCTTTGAGGCAATTGATGATGAATAATGAGTCTCCTTTAATAATGATATTGTCAACATTGAAACCATCTAGGATAAGCAACCCTTGATATAGGGCTCTTACTTCAGCCATATTGTTCATTTCAAGGCTAATGTTTTCAGTATAGGCAAAGAGAATTCTTCCATGATCATTTTTGACTATACCTCTATTGCTCGCTGCTCCAAGATTTCCTTCTTCCATTCCCAAGGTTGGAAGCCATTGGAAAAAGACAGAAAGACTAAGGCCAACAAACACAAGCACAAGAAATTAGCCATCCCGTCGAAGTTAAACTTGATCCACTCTACAAGGGGAGGGGTCCACCTGATACTAGACCTATCAACAACAAAATTAGATGTGCCAGCTGAAAGGTTAGTAAGTTTTAAGTGAGCAAACAAATGGGACTCAAGGTTAGGTTTGGGGGCATCAGTGGATGAGAAGAGTTGGGCATTCTTAGCAGCAAAGGTGGTAATTTGTAGGAAGACAGAGAACAAGTCTTTAGCAATCCCATTGAAAATCCTATTGTTTCGCTCTAGCCAAATTTACCATAGGTAGTGGTGTAAGCAAGAGGTCCAAAGAAAATTGAGTTGGGGATTGGTAAAGGGCTTGGGCCATTGTTGGAATAAGAGAGTAAGCGATGATGGATGGGCCCAAGCAATGTTAACAAGCTCAAATAGGGAATTCATGATTGACAACGAGATGGGATATTTATAGAAAAGATGGAAGGTTGATTCTCAGTTTGATTTGCAGAGAGGACAATAATTAGGAATGTACAGATCTCTGGTGATTAGATTATCCATGGTTAGGATTATGTTTTAGGAAGAAAGCCATGAGAAAAATCCAATTTTAGGTATCAAGTGTTTTAGCCAAACAATATTAGCTAAGACCCAGGATGCAGTAGGTGGATCTTAGGAATAATATGTAGACTTGATAGTGAAAATACCATTCTCAGATAATTTTTAGATAGGAGAATCCATACTCTGATTGTTTGGGATAACATAGATTCTCAATAGGTTTTGAATAGTTCTTATAGCTGTATTAATCTCATTACTAAGGATGTTGGTAAGAAGGAGTTTTCACTATCGACAATTGGAAATTTAGGTAATAAAATTGATAACTCTACTGCCAAATATACGATCAGTAATAGGCTTGAAAATAGCGAGGCTTGGTTCATTGATAAGGGGTTGACCCCTCAACCAAGCATCTTCCTAAAATATAATGACTGCCACACTCGAGATGCCATCTCAGACCTTTCTTGATGATGTCCCTAGTTTGGATAATTGAATTCCAGAAATAGGACCTACTGGGCATGGGTTGCTTATCCATGAAAGAAGATCGTTGGAGGTATTTTTCTTTAACTGTCTTTCCAAGTAGCTTTCTCATCATTGACGATTCTCCAAGCTTATTTGGCCATGAGAGCTAGGTTCATCTTGTGGACATTTTTGAATCCTAATCCAACATGGTATTTTTTGAAACAAACCTTATCCCACGCTACCAACAAAAACTTGTTGCGGTTCTCATTTTCAGACCAAAGGAATTTTCTTTGAATTTGCTCAATTTTTTTCCCTATAGAAGATGGAACCTTGAAAATTGACATGAAAAATATAGGTTTGATCTACAAACAAGCCTGAACCAGGGTGGCTTTGACTGCTTGACTCAACATTGATTTTTTCCATCCTACTAGTTTCTTGGTAACACTCTCAATGACCATATTCCACATATTGGCAGAAGAATTTCCATGGAAAAGCGGGAGGTCAAGGTAAATGGAGGGTAAGTTGGATATGGTGCAACCAAGAATCCTTGCAATTTTGATTTACCTGCAAATTGGGGTGTTCATAAAGAAAATTTTGCTTTTCTCAAAATTAACTTTTTGTCCTGCAGCCTCTTCATAGAAGTTAAGAATAGTTTTTATTATTTTGGCTTCAAGAATTGAGGAGAAAGTGGCAAGAATGGTATCATCTAAAAATAGATGATTCTTCAATTGAATGATGATGCAAGTAAACAAATTTCTTTTCCCTTTTAAGGAAGGATTCAAGAAATAATGCAAAAAAAAAAACCTATCATCCAACCACATGATATTCAAATTTTAATATCTAAAATAGAAAATGAAACCTAGATTTATCCCCTTCATGATTTGAAATTAAAAAATATTTTTTACCCCTTTTTGTAAAATTTATTTACAAAACAATCGAAACAAATAGATATAAGACCTTGAGACAAACTAACCAAACCCAAAAACTACAAAACCTTATTTGTAGTAGAAGAAAAAACACCATAAACAGGGGTGCATGAGGTTATTACTCCCTTATGCAGAGAACTTTTGACTATACCTATAAAAAAAGTAAAAACATGCAAACACAACAAGAAAAGGGATGATTAGCATAGAGGGATTTGTCTAGTCGCAACAAGTGATGGTTCACTTCCTCTCTTAGGACAAGAGGTGGTTCTCTTCCTCTCTTAAGATAATCAAACCCATGTTCTTGTTTCTTTGAGATAAAATATCAAATAATTATGAATCGTAAAAATAATATCCAATGCTAAAAAGTATAAAACATGTAAAATGCTAAAATGCAAATGAGATGAAAGCAATAATAAGGAATGTTGAATAGAAAGGAAAGGGGATAATAACCACAACCCAAGACCACTAGTTACCCCTTTCCAATAAGGATTACTGATGGATGCTTGCAGATGCTTTTGGTGAAGACTTTGATGCCCAACGAATATTGTTGGGAGACCACTTTGGCTTTCCAAATGCTCAATAGATCATTGGATGCCAAAGCAATTTTAGAAAAATATTAATGCAGGAGAGAAGTATCAAGATTGATTCCTTGAATGTGAAAGCACTTTTAGCACAATGTCAATGCGTGAGAGAAGTATCAATAGTGATTCTAACAACATATTAGTGCATAGAAGATTCTTCTTCCAAGGGCTTCCCTAAGGGATGGATTTATAGGTAATCCAAATCCTCTTGCAAAATTCATAGAATATTTTTTGTGGAAAAGGAAAGGTGGGGAGGTGGCGAGTTGATTCGAGCTTGATTGGGTTTAAGTGGAACTTAATTGAGGGGAGCAAAGGTGCAATAACATGGTTCTATCAATAAAGGGGATATGATTGGTATTTTGCCAAGTAGATACGTGACAAAGCTAGAAAATTGAATTAGTAGAATAAGATCCATGTAGAATTGGCGATGATAGATAGTTAAACAACTTAAAATATCCATTTTAGTGGTGGTGAAGCAAAAGCATCATGGGGAAGTAGAAGTGCCATTATGAAGTTATCACTTCTATGCCCATTGGAGGACAAGAAAAAATCAATAAACTTTGACTAATAGAAGCACTACAAGGAAGCAAAAGCACCATAACGCTTTTGTGAGGTCATGCCTCTTTCGCGTTTGGGACCATTTGAGTTATTAATCGTTATACAAATATAGGCCTATTCGTTGAAAGCTCTTTTTGACCCCATTTTAATGGAAGTATTTTTATGAAATTTTATGAAGGTTTGTAATGGTTTTATGAGCCTCAAAGATGCCATTGCTTTTTGCCTAAATTTTGGGTATAATTGAACTATCTTAATTTCCTTAAAGGACTAATTGGTGAGGAGAATGATGATTAATTAACGCATAAAAAATTGTGTATCTACACCAACTAAACCCAATCAATTATTTTATATAGAAATAACAAGACAAATGAATTTAATTGATTATTGCAGTTGAAACTAATCATTCATTTTGCATCTATTAAAGTGGTTGGGAAGGAAGAAAGATCCTTTGAAACTAAAGATAAATCTTTGGTATTTGAATTATGTTTCCTTTGGATTTATGTTATATAGTCTTTATTTTTCTCTCTTTCTAAATGTTCTTTCAAATATTTTTCAATCTCCATATTCCTTATTGATTATAGAGCAAGTTTCTTGGATAACACATGAGATGGAGGTTAAAGTAAAGCTTAAGTCCCTTTCCCTAATTTTGAGTGGAATTCATTGAATCAAGCATTACATCTAAGAGCCCAAACAAATCTAACAATCAAATATTAGAAGGAATTAGAGATAACATTATAAACTCTAGTATAACTAACTAAATCAAATTTCCAACATAATGCACTTATAGAAAAAAAAATTGAGTTAAAAAGGTAACACCAAAGTGGATGTTCAAGAATTTTAAGTCATATATAAAAAATTAAAAATTAATTCTTTTTGTCCATTTAATTTATACAAAAATTTAATATAAATATATAAAAAGATAAAGTAAAAATTTCCTTTCAATTATTTTATTAGTAAATTAAGCACAAAGAAGAAAAGTTGAATTCAAACACAAACATTTATAAGAAACAATAGAAATTAATAGATTGGATGAGGATTATTATGCGTAAGAAAAACAATTACTTTTTTATTATCATAATAAAAAAGTTATATTGGTTCCAAAAATCTAGGGAGAAATAGCCCAAAGAAAGAAATACCTAAATTTTACATTGTATAGCAAAAATAATATTTTCTTTTCGTTGCCTTAAAAATATTTTAACTCTAAATGGAAGAAATATTAAGGAAGAACAAGACATCATGAAGGAAGCACTTAATTGTTTCAAAAGTATTTTATCAAATACTAGGCAAGATAAGGAGGCACAAGGTAAGCTTTTGCAAAATATTCCATCAATTATCATACAGAGACAAAGTGAAAGCTTTTATGGAGAAGATATCTATGGAGGAGCTATATGAAGAATTTTTTACTTTCCATCCTAACAATGGACTTGGCCCTAATGAATTTCTTAACAATTTTTTAAAAAATTTTGATTTTATTTTATTAGGGTAGAAGAAGAGGTTTTGAAAGGTTCCCCAAACCTTTTAACAAACTTTTACAAGAAGATAAGCCCAAAAAATTCTAAGAGAAACACAAACATTACAAACATGCATCCTTCCATGCCATACAAACATCAAAAACTTAGAAAAAAAAACCACATCAAATAAAATCTATCACCTATTGAACACAACAAAACTGCAACAATTTGAAGCAACATAGGAACAAACTTCCTTTTCCTATCTTGAGTTTTGATCCCACTATCTACACACCTGATTGAGCTTTATGGGTAACATGCTCTACACCAGTCCCAATAACTTGCTATCCTCAAAAAAGTGAAGATGAGTTCCCCATAACCAAATCCAACCAATAGTTGGATAGGGGTTGTTCTCCCAAGCCACCATGGGAATTACTATCATTTTTTTTTAAATTTTACTAAAGAGTAATATATTAGTTTTAGTTAATGAGGCTTGAAAAAGGAAGCATATAGTAAGTGAGATCAATGCCACTTTTATTATATTAGTTCCCAAGAAAGATAAGATAGATTATTATGATAACTTTTTTCCAATAAGCCTTTGTAATATGATTTATAATATCATTTCAAATATGGAAAATAAGTTAAGAAGCATTCTTTATTGTGTTATCTCAAAGGAACAAGGTGGTTTTGTCCATGGTAAAAAAATACTTGATGGTGTAATCTTTGCACATAAGGCCATAAATTCTCTTTATTCCATGAAAAATTTAGGTATGCTTATAAAATTAGATATGAACATAGCATATGATAGGGTGTTGGAGTTTTCTATGTAACATTCTCAAAAAGTTTAGTTTTGATCAAGGTTTATATGAATTGATTAAATGGTGTTATAGAACTCAAAATATTCTATTTTGATCGATGACTCTCCAATTGGTACTTTAAGTCACCTTGAGGAATCTACCAATGTGATCAAATATCTATTATCTTGTAGACACCAAATTGCAGCCATTAATCCTCCATCCTAACCATCCCACCACCCATTTGTCCACCATACACCTTTCCCACCAATTATTTGGTCCAATTCCACCTTTCCCGCCATTATTTGGCCCACATCCACCTTTCCCTCCATTTTCTAACCCAATTGGGCTTATTTTAATATTATTTTATATTTAATATAATATTTTATATTATATTATAATATATTTATTATAAAATATGTATTTTATAAACCCAATTAACCATAACAGTCCGATCCAATCTAATATCCATCGTACATCTTCATTAATCATTGCCACACTTAAAGTACAATCTCAGCCCTAGGATGTGATTTAATCTCAGCAACACAATCTAAAGTGTTGAGCTAAAACCCTA
This sequence comes from Wollemia nobilis, assembly GCA_028583015.1. Classification (NCBI taxonomy): domain Eukaryota; kingdom Viridiplantae; phylum Streptophyta; class Pinopsida; order Araucariales; family Araucariaceae; genus Wollemia; species Wollemia nobilis. Next base: position 2,223,965 of record JAQPPZ010017247.1, read on the forward strand.
AGAAACCCTAAGGTGAGATTATAAGTAAAGGCGTGTGCAAATGCCCAAACCCTGAAATGCCTTGGAAGATATTAGCACATAAAGAGATCAATGAAATAAGCCCCTGTGAAGCATAAGGTTACAGAGCCTTTAAGATCCAAAACCCTAGCTTGCCATAGGACTTCAACCATTCCAGCTGCCCCCGCATCCATCCCCCAACCATTTTTCCATCAATCCCCCATTCGTCAAATCCTCCATATTTCCCATGATTTGCTTTTGCAAAATTTAGCCCTCACCTGCAGGCGTGCTCTAGAGCTACGAAGCTCGCTGCAGAGCTTGCTAGACGCTCACCAGATCCTGTCGTATCCCATAGGCGCGCACTAGAGCTTGCAAAGCTCACACCAGAGCCTGCCAAGTGCACATCCGAGCCTATCAAGTGTGTGCCCGAGCCTGTCATAATCATCAAAGAGCAAACTAGAGCTTGCTGCATCAAGTCATCTGCCATCAGATCTACAACAACGAAGCAACGAGTCATCACAAGCAAGGTAAATCTAAATTTTTGTTATCATTTGTTGTTATTGCATCATACATATCCACCTTACATAGATCTAGGGTTTTAGTTTTTATTTCTGAGGGTTCACACTATGGAACCCTCCTTTTGTTTACTAACAACTTTATTGTTTGTTGTGTGTGTAGGATTGGATAGCATCAACCAAAAGAGCATTGGAAGACTATTGCAGTCATAGTGGCCCAAACACACAAATACCTGAAGCCCACTCATTCTGTTGGGAGCAAAGCACGTTGAAGACACTTTTCTATTGTAGCTAGGGTTTCAGAGAACCCTAGCAATCGGTATTCATTGTATCACAACATTTGTATCAAGGCATAATTAATTGTACAAAGGAGTTTTTCAGCCTCCCTCCCCCCCATTATTTAATAAATAATATTTCTTGTGCAATTACTCTTGTATTATCGGATTTGTTTGTTTTCTACTGTTATTTAGTGTTGTGCTTTTAGCTCTACATATCTATTTAATGTTCTTGTGGAGACATTAGGGAGAGTTTTCTCAAAGACAAAAATGGAAGGAATTATCAAAGGTATTTAGGTTGAAAAATGGTTCCTTCAAATATCATATCGAATTCGTTGATGATGAATTTTATTTTGGATCATCCCTCAATTAGTAAGGCCATGGATTTCAAATCAATATTAGTATGCTACAATATGACTACTACATATTTGGTTAATACTACAAAATCCAAGATTTTATATTAACATTTTTCTAGATTTACAACAAATTATTGTGGATATTTTAGGGTTTAAAATTAAAAAATTCCATCAACCTACTTGGGTATTCCTTTGCTTCATAAAGGAAATAAATTAGAATTAAAGCTTGTTTAGTAGGTTGGAAAGTAAGTTCTTAACCAAGATGAGAAGACCATAACTCATGAAAACTACTTTGTAATCCATCCTTATTTATATGATGTAACTTTTAAGATTGTTAGTAGGTATAGCATCAAAAATTAAAAAATTCAAATAGAATTTCTTTGGAAAGGATATGAGGAAAAAATTAGGTTTTCTCTATGTAAGTGGGATAGGGTTTGAAAAGGAAAGAATATTAGTGGAGTAGGCTTCGAAAATTGTAGACTTATGAGTTTGGCCTTCGGGGCAAAACTTGGGTAGAGATTATTCAAAGATCAAGGAAATAATTGGGCAAAATTGTTACTTCAAAAATATATAAGTTCTCTAGATGCAATAAAATTATTTAGGAAAAGAACCCTACCCAAAGGATCGCCAACATGAAACTTTATATTGGATAATTTGCAAATGATCAAGAAAAATAATGGGTGATCATTTAATGAGGGGAATTATGCAAATTTTTTGTTTGATGCTTGGTTGAAGCTTATCTTCTTACATCTGGTTCAAAATGGAAACCATTGGCTTGGGTATGCCTATCTTGTAAAGGTACAAAGGTAAAAAATTATGTTAATATGAACAAATCTCAATCATGGATTTATATTAGTAAAAAGGTTGAAGGAGAGGAACTCAAAAAATTACAAATGAACTTCAAAAGATGCTTCAAGAGATTTATTTAACGATTTTTACATGAAAGGATTAGTTTGTTAGCTTTTGATGCTTAACTCTTAATGTAAATAACCACATAATCAAATATAAAGTTGCAATATAAAATACTCAATAACAACAATTATTTATTCAAATATAACTCACAAATAACTTCATAAATAACTCATAAAATGGACCCTAATAAATGCTCTCGAAAATAGTAAACTGATATAGAATAAAGGTCACATACATCCTCTCTTATTTACAATGCTCAGTCACATATATATAATAGATTGTGACTCTTCATATGGAGTACTCTTGGCCTTCACTCTTCTATAAGACTCTTCACTTTCCTATTCTAAGGACACATGTGCACTCTTACATAATGGACACTTGTGCACATTTACACTCACCACACTTGCACACTCAATTACATGACACTTGTGCATTTCTTGCACATTATTACATTACATAAAATATTTACTCACACTCTAATCTAGAACACACTCCTAATCTAATGATGTACCCAAGGTGGTACATTAGCATGTACCAAATAATGTAATATACTCCAACAACCCCCTGTATTACATTATTTGGTTATTGAAGACTTTAGTCTTCAATATGGTATTCATATTTTAGTCTTCAATCTACCTCCAATAGATTTATATATGGAGTCTTCAAATAAGTATCTTCTTTAGGTTTAGTCTTCATCTTGCCTCTCTTGATCTGATTTCTTTTCTTTGTCTTTGGATTTTACTTTTGTCTTGGACTTTCAATATAGTCTATCATTAGATAGCCTTGTTGAGCAAGAGATCTAATTACTTCTCTAGTCCACTTTTATTTTTCTTGTTCTTTGGATAATCTTCTTGCTTTCTCTTCATGCTTGTATCCATTGTTAGCAAAGGCTTTAGAAATAATATTTTGAAATAAACACTCTAATATGTATGTTAAAACCTTTTCAAATTTGCTATAATATTCTTCCTTGTGATAGTAAAAAGTAGATGAATGTGATTCTTTTCCACAATATTTACAAGGATGTAAATTCCAACAATCGACTTCTTCATGTCCAACTCTATTACAATACATGCATTTCAAATATTTTCTTGTTGTTTTGAAAATTACTTCAATTTGATCAACTGATATAACCATTTGTGTACAATTGAGGCGATTCTATCTTTGCTTCTTCCATAAGTCTATAAGAAATCTTCTTGACTATCAATTATTGTTCTTTTATCAACCTTTTTCTGCTACATTTTGAGAATAGTCTTTGAGTTTACTCTCAATATTTCCATTAGTATAATTGTCATCAATTTCTTCCATTGTATATTCTATCATATTGTTAGAAGATGTTCTTATAGAATGTACTCTTGTCAAACTATCAATTTGTGATTTTGAGTTCTCAAATATTTCTTTTAACCATTTTGGTATTTCCTTTTCTTCTTTTCTAATTACATTTTCCATATCATTATCCAATGAATTCTTTGATGCAAACATCCTTATAGCTCCCTAATTTTTAAAAATATTTATAGTCGACTTCTCTATGCCTTCCTAGTTTTTGAATAAGAAACTTAAAGATAAATTTTCAACTTTTCTAAGCTCTTGAGTTGAATTCCTTATGTCTCCCTAGGTTTGAATATATAATTACTAAACTCTAAATTTCACAAAACTATTTTGATGTTGAATACCTTATATCTCCCTAATAATCAAACAATAGTTTTTGATGAAGATTTCAATTCTCAAATTTCTAAGTTGAATACCTTTTAACTCCCAAATTATAAATTTATCAATTTTGTAAAATAATATTTGCAAATTTAATATTTCTAATTTGATGTAGAAAACCTTATTTCTCCCAATCTCAAATTATTTGCAAATAATAAAATTGACTTTCCAATTGAATAAATTAATTACAACACTTGTAATTTAATTCCCAAAAACTTCAAATTGACTTTTCAATAATCTTCAAAAACTTTTCAAAATACCTTTATAAGGTTTCTAGGGTTTCAATATTCTGATTTGAAAACTTATCTCTCCAATCATTCAATTAATTTTGTAAAACCTTAAACAAAATAATATCTCTCAACCTTATAACTCCTATCTTTAGCAATAAATCAATAAGCAATTTAAATTACTTTTACCTCCCAAAGTGGTGCACAAATTTTCTAGTCAAAGTTGTTTGACCTTCTCCTAAGAAGGCACTCCTTGGTGAATCTCCTTCTTTATTCCGTGCTCAGACTTCTTGCTCGATGCTTGGTGAATGTATTGAGGATCCTAATTAGGCTTCTTCAATTGCATTTCATATGGAACTTTATCCCATGCATTTATTGGCATGTAAGAGATGTTTCATTCTCCCATAATGGTGGTTGGTGCTCCTCCTTCCATCAAGACATGTGGCACTTGGGCTTTTCAACTTCAAATGGTGCTTCTTCCTTCCATCAAGACATGTGGAACTTGGAATTTTCTACTTTGAATGATGCTTATTCCTCCTAAACGTTACAAGAATACTCTTCAAAACGAAAATGCCACGTATGGACTATTGCAAATATTTTTGAATGATGACTCTTCTTTCCAAGGTGTTTCAAACTTGTTGTGCGCTTGTTGAAGAGCTTGAACATTCAACCTGCCTTTTCTTGTTGCATTCTCCTCAAACCTCCAATGCTTGATATTTCACTTTCACTTGCCCATCGTTTGGTCTTATCCAAAAATGAACCTCCTCAACTGCTACAACGTATGGGATTTGGATGACCTCCTCTTGGCAACTGAATACTCTAACTATGCTGCTAATTTTGATGTTCGAGACTATGCCTAATTTGATGCCCGAGACACTCCAAGATCGATGTCCTCTTGAGGTGGCTTTAGACACTGTGATTCCTCCTTTATTTTTAGCCCTTTCTTTGAATGATATTCAACCAGATAATGCAACTCTTTGACTTGATATTCTAACTACTTTTGATGTTAGAAATCAATATTATCTCCCTTGCTTCTTGGATAATATTTTCCTTTAATTTTTGCTATGAAATCCCATCTCTTACTTGGCTTCAATAGTGCTTGTAAAATCTGCACTTCATTGGATATATTTGATGTTTATCAAATAGCATTTACACTATGCTTTTAAATCAATACTTCTCTCCCTTATTACTCCATCTCTAACTTACCTTTTTGTTGTTATAATATGCAGGTTCAAAGATAATGAAGATGCTTGCTCCTTCAACTTGGAAACATAAAACTTAAAGCTTTCCTTTTTCTATTTTAAAGACTTGAATATGGTGCTTTCAATACTAGAGATAAATTCACTATTTTCACATAGACAAAATGTACTTTTAAGCACCACTTTGCAAACCTCTTTTTTATCTTCTTCCTCCCTTGCTTTCTTGCTGATTTGGCTCACCTTTTCACTATCCAAACTTGCTGCCCAAACCTATAAAAATGCAGCTCCTTCTCTTCTCGAAAATGCTGCCCAAAAATATGCTTTGTCTCCTTTCAAAATGCTGCCCAATAACTCTGAAATTCGTAGCTATTCTCCTCCTCAAAATGTTGTCCAAGAACTTCTCTTTCTTCTTTCAAATAGCTATCACAAAACACTAAAATTTTTAGCTCTTCTACTTCTTCAAATACTGCCCAAAATCTGCCTTCCTCTTCTTCAACTTGTTGTCCAAAAAATAGTCTCTATCTCCTTCAATTTGTTGTCAAAACTTTCTAAAATTTGCAGCTTTAATTCTCCTCCAAATGCTGCCCAAAATGTTGTCAATTCCTCCTTCAATTAGCTATCCAAAAATGCTTCCAAATCTACCCAAAACTTCTCCAATTCATAGCTCTTCTATCTCCTCCTGATGCTGCCCAAATTTGCTGTCCAAACAACCTTCAAATTCTACCCCAAAATTTCTAAAATTTCTTCTTCAGATTTCAGCCTTCAAATATTTAATGGCTGCCTTCAAAAAATATCAAATGGTGGCCTCTTCTATCTCAAATTTCTCCTTCAATCTCTTGTTGATTTCTATCTTCAAATTTGGCCTCTTTTCTGGCCTATTCTTCAAGATTCTCAATGTCTTGAAGTCTTCAAAATACTTTCCAAAATTTGACAAACTTCTTGCCAAATATTTCCTCCTTGAATCGGTTTCACAAATCCTTTTGGGTTTGTCATCAGATGGCAACGATTGTCCCAAATTTGGTGTGATTACCTCTTTTCAGGAGTTTCTTCTTCTTGCAATATTTTACCTCAAACTTTCTTCAAATATTCTCCAATGGCCACTTCTTCAATTTTTCCAATAGGGCTTCTTTATTCTCCTTCTTTCTCCTTCCAAATTTCAATGGGACCTTTTCCTAGGCCTCCTCAATCTTCTCTCTCAAATCTCCTATCTCCTTTCTCAAATCTTCAATGGGACCTCTTTTCTTGGGTCTCCTTTTTCTCAATCTTCAATAGGGCTTCTCTAGCCTCTTTCTCTCTTCTCTCTTCAATATGCTATGGGACCTTTTCTCTTGGGCCTCTTTAACATTCAATCTTCAAGCTTCAATGGGGCCTTTCTCTTGGGCCTCCTTAATCTTCAATGTCTACTCTTTTGTTGCAATCCCAAAAATAATTCCTACATGAGAAAAGCACATAGACCTTCAGGCACTCAAAGGTGAAATTCTTCTCTATATGTTGTAGGAAGCTTCTCAACTTTTGAGAACTAATTTTCTGCAACAAAATCTTAGACAATAACAATCAAATTCATTCAAATCTTCAAAATTTTGAAATCAATAAACTTCACTAGTTTTCCTAGTGGTAAAATCTATGTTGAGTCCTAGTCTTCATGAGTTTTTTTGCAACCCTATGGAAAGACTCTAGCCAAATAGCAAATTTCTATGCTGAGTCCTAGTCTTCACGAGTTTTTTTACAACCCTGTGGAAAGACTCTAGCCAAATGCAACTTGAGGTCTTCTTCTACCTTCAAGTTTGCTTTTACTATCAAACATTTTAATAGGACCTCCTTCTTGGGTCTCTTAATCTTGTCAATATCAAGATCTATCTTCAAGACTTGAAACTATGTTGTAGATTACCTTCTATTTCGAATTTATTCTTGGAATAGGTAAACTCAATCTATCTTTAATCTTCACTAGTTTTTCTTCAACATAGTGGAAATACTATCTTGTTAGCTTTTGATGGTGTATGCCAAGGGAGAATGCAATCATAGGATGCAAAATATGTAGAAATATAAGATGCTAAAATATACTATTAATGGAAAGTGATAAAAATAATACAATGTAAAAATGGAGGAAGTGAACACTCCACAACTGATATGAAAGAACTACGTTGTATCCATCACCAATCTGATGAGGCTGGGAATTGCCTCATCTATAAACTATTTTTGATAACTGATAAACTATTTGACCCACCTTATGTTATGTTTTGATGCTGATTATGGTGATAGAATGCATTATGTATTAGTATTTACATGTTTTAAATGTTGAAGAGCATATATTCTATTTTGACTATTTTTTTGCATTTTTGACCTATTTCAGTTGAATTATCTAGCAAATTAGGATTTATTTGAAGTTGTAATAATAGATGTTGATATGTATTCAGTTCTGAAATCATTCCATTTGCTTTCATTACCTTTTAACAAATTCAAATGCTAAAAAGGGTGCCAAAACCTATCCAAATTAAGTTGACTGTGCAGAAACAGAATATTGACCATATAAATTCCAGCCAGTTGTGCATACACAACATGGCTTGGAATTGGTCATCTCCAGCATGAGCCAATGGTGGAATAGGTCTTCTGAGGATGGTAGGAGAATTTTCACACAGTCAAAACCACTTTCCTATGCATCGGATGCACGGATTAGCACAGGAACTGTTATACTGCCTGATATTTCGGAGCAGCTCTGGAATGAGCGGAGCAGGAACAGTTTTGGTCAAAATCAGCCACAAAATGGTCAAGACAATGGAAAATGGTGAGATAAGGTTGGTTTCAGCTATCTAAGGGGTTGTTTTACTCCTTCCAACACCTTTCTCCCAATGGTTGCAGCTCAACAAAGCAAATGGATAAACTGTAGCAGAACAAATTCTTGCATATTAGGAAAATAGTTCTGAAACAGTTGATGGCATCCCTGAAGAACAACAACAACTCATATCAGCATTGTAATAGAATAATATAAATAACCTAGCTCCCATTCGGTTGAGCATATAGGATATAGGTGTAGAAGAATTCCAGAATAGATAAGTTGTTTTTATTGTAGCAGAACAATATTTTGCAGGCATTTTCCTGCACTACTGTAATGCTACTACAGAATCAATAAAGGTGCAATTTTTCCATTCTGTTGGCATTCTGAGTGAATGTGTGTGAGATTTAGATAGTTTAGAATAGTTATTTCCACCTTCTTCTAGTTCAGGGAGCAAGGGCCACTTCTAGGCCCAGGAGAAGGAACAACTTTGACAGGTTTTCTGCTCATTTCTTGTTGCAGCAAATTAGCAGGAACCTGATAGTTTCTATTTCACATTTTTAGTTGTGCTATTTTAGATTGCATGTGATAATTTGTAATTATTATAGAAGTGTGTGCATGTCAGCTGACCACTTAGCATAGATTCTTGCATCCTACAACATTTTTTGATATTCCCTATTTTCAACAATTGTTTTCAGATTTTGGCATTTCCAGTTTGTATCAGTGAACTCCCTATTGTTTCGGTTTTGCAACATTTTAATTCCTATCCTTTGAATTATATTACTATAACTAGGTTTACTTTATGCAAAGTGTGCATTTCAATTCTGCAAAGTTTATTTTTTGTTGTTTCCAGTTCTGCAATACTTCATTTCTATCATTTCAGATTCTACAAATTTAGATAGTTTCCTTTTTCCTGCAAAGTTTCAATTCCTGCAATTTCATTTCTGTAAGGGTAAATAGGAGTCAATTTTAGTTTATAGGATTTAGAGGTGACATAAAACCCCCAAAAGCTAACTGTTTCACCAATAAAGCCATCTCCTGAATGAACTGATCCTTAAACTGCTTACCTTTCCTATCGTATACAACCATTGGACACCGCCCTAGATTGACAAGTATAATGACTAAATGATGAATAATTGATGACACTCATCATTTTTGGCATCATTGTCGGGGATACCTTAGGTGTTGTTAGGAGAAGTATAGCAGTCCAGGAACTGTCCTGTTACAGGTAACAGTTCTTGAAAACTGAATTCTAGTTCATTTAGTGGATGAGCATGAATGCATAGGCCAAGAGATGAAAGAGGAAGGTTTATTAGAATTGGATCTTTTCCACCAAGGTGTTCTTCATGATCAGGTGAAGATCTGCCTATGTATGAACTTCTTGAAAGACTTAAATGAGAATCATCTTCTTCATCAACTAAAATTTTAGGATCTTTGCAAGAAGAACTTTTAGAGGCACTTGCTTCTAGACATACCCATAGGGCTGATCCATCTGAACCAGTTGAACAAGTCAAAACTGAGGAAGCACCTATGGAAGAACAAGGAGAACATGATAGGGATATTATTGGTCATGATGTTGACAATCCTCCTGTTAGAACTTTTGAATATCCTATTCATCTGAATCCTACTCAGAATGCTCCTATGAAAACAATTTCACCCTCAGTATTGCCAATATTTAGGGGAATTGTTTTTGAAGATCCTGATCAAGTTCTGTTTGAATTCAAAGTTCTATGTCAGACTTATGACTATGTCAATGACAACCAAAAACTGAAGTTATTTCCCTCTACACTCAAAGATGCAACCTTACGATGGTTTATGAGCCTTGAACCGGATTCAATCCGCACTTGGGATCAAATGGAAACTACATTTTTGGATAAGTATCAGGAGTATTGTAGAGTGAGAAATAGGAAGGATGAGTTATTTCAGATTAGACAAGAAGAGGATGAAAACTTAGAGGATTATCTTGATAGATTTACCTTTATCCAAAAGAGATGTGGTCCTATGGAAACTGACTTATTAAAAACTATATTTTTGAGAGGTTTGCAGGATGATTCCAGAGAAGTATTAGATTTAATGGGAAAAGGAGATATAAACCAACTTGAGATTAATGATATTGTAGAGTTATGCAAAAATTATTCCTGCACTAGGAAAAGAAGAAGGAAGTAGAATCCTGGTAATACTTGATATAAAATATTTGATGGAAGAAATGGCTAACATGAAAACTGATATTCTTGTACAATTAAATTCTGCATTAGGGGAAAGGAATTCAAAATCCAATTCTTCACCACCCCTAGCTATCTATTGTCCTAGATGCAGAAATAAGCATGCCCTACATGATTGTCCTTTGGATAGAACCTCTATCTCAACTATTTGTGGCATATGTTCAAAAGGGCATAAAACTGATAGGTGTCATCTATTGCCTCACCTAAAAACTATTTTGGAAACTCAAACTGAAGAACTTAATGTTATTGGGCAGAGGCCAGGTGGCAACTTTTCACAATACCAGAATGCCCCTCATTTTCCTACAGGTTGGGGATAAAATCCTTGGAATATGCCTTGGGGATATTCAGAACCACCTTCACAACCATGGAATCAATCTTGGGCATCTTCCCAAGATTGGTCACATCCTCCCTGGAATCCTGTTAATCCACCTTGGACACAGAATCAACAATATGGGCAAATATGGGGGCCACAATACCCATCATATCAAGGGAAGCAAAGGTATCAAGGGTAAACTCAAAACTTGTTGCCAACTCCTAATCAGAACTTTCAAGGAAGAATACAACCTCAACAAGCACAACCAGTTAAGCAACCCCCACTTCCAGCTCAGCCTGTGGCTAACCCAAATAATACCAGACAAGCAACCCCTATTTATGGAGCTGAGTCTGAAGACACTACTGTAGTTCATGTACTTGATTGTAGTAATATCCAATTACATTCAGGGAAAGTTTTACCTGACCCTGCCCCACCCACCATTGAAGAAATTTATGGAAAGCAAGAGTCTCCACATTCAGAACCAGTGCAAACAAAAGAAAAAGAAGAGAAACCAAAAAAAATGCAAGGGCAAAAGGAACCTTCTTCAAAAGTAGTGCCATACCCTGAAAGGTTTGATCATACTATCACTACTCCTAAATCAAAATTGGTTACAAAACTTAAAAATATGTCTATCTCCCTCCCTTTGTTGCAAGAAATAAAGGATGTGCCCTTAATCAAGAAAACCATTCAAGAGTTATGTATCAAGAAACCTAGTAGAAAGAAGAAAGCCTTTCCTAAAACTATGCAAGTAGAAGGGAAGTTGGCTGACCTACTATCTGGAAAACTAGTGCCTCCCAAATATAGTGATCCAGGAAGTCCAGTAGTCACAATCACTATTGGGTTAATACAAATTCCAAATGTACTAATTGATCTTGGAGCTGCAATCAATGTAATGACTAAAGAAACAATGCAACAACTGCAGCTCAATAATCTCAGTCCTACCACCATAGTTTTGGAAATGGCAGATAGGTCAGTTTCCAAGCCAGAAGGGATCCTAGAAGATATTGCCATTGAAGTTTCTTCCTAGGAGTATCCTGTAGATTTCTTGGTATTGTAGCCTAGAAATTTAGTTAATGGTTATCCCATCATTCTAGGATGACCTTGGCTTGCTACTGCAACTACTTTTATAGACTGCAAGTCAGGAGAAATGACTATTTCAAATGGCATTGACCTTAAGAAGATTTCCCTGTATCCACCAGCCCAACCTTCAACCAAATTTTTTGGACAGATATGGTATCCTGAGTCTGATGAAGAACAAGAAACTATTGCCACTTTGGCCACAGTAATAGTGAAGGAACACATTGAGGAAGTCAATTCACTAGAAAGGGAAATTTTTGAAGATGAAACTGTCCTAGTGAAAACATTACAGGAAGAAGGACTTAAAGATGATCAAATTCTTGTCCATCGCCTGCTATGGAAGGATGAAGAACAAACCTCAGAACATCTGTCACCTATTCCCATACAAGAAAGCTCTTTCACACTACCACATGGATGGCATCATCATCTTCTTACCTCTTTCACATGTCCTATGCAGGGAATGATTCCATCCGACATCACTTATGAAATAGAATCCAGAGTATTTCATACTCTGCAACCACATCACTATCCATTAAATTCTTTAATCAGCAGATATGAAGCAGTCAATTTTGTTTATCCAAGGATTAAACAAATTGAAATACAACCAGGGAAAGTTCTAAATATTAATAGTTGGTTGACTAATGAACAAGAAGCCAAACTATTTGTTGTTCTACAGAAACATGTTCAGGATTTTGCCTGGAGTTACAAGGATATGACTGGCATTCATCCTGATGTATGTACACATAGGATATACACTGAAGATGTCAAACCAATGAGACAACCTCAAAGACGCCTAAATCCTGCTCTGAAAGATATTGTTAAAGAAGAAATTGAAAAACTTTTAGATGTAGGATTCATTTACCCAATTTCAGACAGTAAGTGGGTTTCTCCATTGGTCATTGTTCCAAAGAAAAATGGGAAAATGAGAGTGTGTGTGGATTACAGAGAATTAAACAAAGTGACACATAAAGACCATTTTCCATTACCATTTATAGACCAAGTGTTAGATACCCTTGCTGGTAAGAAATTTTTCTATTTTCTTGATGGTTTTAGTGGTTATAATCAGATACAGGTTGCACCAGAAGACCAAGAAAATACTACTTTCACCTGCCCTTGGGGAACATTTGCTTACAAAGTTTTACCCTTCGGTTTGTGTAATGCTCCAACAACATTTCAAAGAGTTGTTTTGGCCATATTCTCTGATTTGACAAATGAGAGTGTAGAAATTTACATGGATGATTTCACAGTGTTTGGAGATAGTTTTGAGTATACCTTAGAACAACTTGAAAAAGTTTTAATACGTTGTGAAACATACCATCTGTCTCTTAATCCTGAGAAATGCTTCTTAATGATGGAGGAAGGGATTGTCCTTGGTCATCATATTTCCTCTTATGGGATCAAGGTTGATCCTAAAAAGGTGGAAGTCATCAAAAACCTTCCTCCTCCAAAAACTCAAACTGATGTAAGAAGTTTCTTAGGACATATTGGTTTCTACCGCAGATTTATTGCCAATTTTAGTACCATAGCCAATCCAATGTTTGCATTACTAACTAAGGATTCTGAATTTACTTGGTCTACTGAGTGTCAAACATCTTTTGAAGTATTGAAAGAAAAGTTAACAACTCCCCCTGTATTGAGAGGACCTAATTGGGAACTGCCATTCCATATTCAGACTGATGCTTCCAATACTGCTATTGGAGCTGCATTAGGACAAATTGAAAATGGGGAGCATTATGCCATTTATTACATCAGTAAAAACTTGACAAGAGCTGAAAAGAACTACACCACCACTGAAAAGGAATTCTTAGCTGTGATATATGCTATTAATAAATTTTGACACTATATCACAGGATATCAAGTGTTCATCCATACGGATCATGCTGCCATAAAATACTTGATGAATAAACCTTTGGTTAGTGCAAGAATTATTCGTTAGTTAATACTGTTGTAGGAATTTGATATCACCATAGTTAATAAACTAGGGAAAACTAATGTAGTAGCAGATTTTCTGTCAAGGTTGCCAAATGCAGATACAGGAGAATTGGTAGAAGATACGTTCCCGGATGAAAAATTGTTTGCTATTTCTGTACAATCTCCATGGTTTGTAGATATAGCTAATTACTTGGCTACAGGAAAGATTCCTCTTCACTTTACTCCTAAGCAAAAGAAATAGTTAATCAAGCAAAGTTCTTCTTTCAAATGGATAGGAGGCTTATTGTTTAAATGTAGTCCTGACCATGTTTTACGTAGGTGTATCCGCAAGGATGAGGTATATGATATCTTACGGGCATGTCATGATGAACCGTCAAGAGGACATTATTCAGTAAAAAGCACCATTCGAAATATTTTGGGTATTGGTTACTACTGGCCATATTTACATAAAGATGTGAAAAGATATGTCAGACATTGTGATGCATGCCAAAGGATGGGAAAACCTACCTTCACTAGTGAAATGCCATTACAACCTCAAATAGGAACAGAACCATTTGAGAGATGGGGGCTAGATTTTGTAGGACCCATTGACCCTCCTTCCCAAGGGAAAGTGCATATCTTGGTATGTACTGACTATGTAACCAAATGGGTAGAAGCCCGTGCTTTTAAGCATGCTCGAGAAGAAAAAGTTGTTGATTTCCTGTATTCACAGATTTTCCTACATTTTGGAGCCCCACAATCCATCACCACAGATCAAGGACCTCAGTTTACCTCAAGAGTTGTTGAAGCTTTTATTCAACTATATCAAATCAAGCACAAGAAATCCTCACCTTATCATCCACAAGCCAATGGACAAGTTGAAGTGACTAATAGGGAACTAGAGAGAATCTTAACCAAAACCATAGCAGCCCATAGGAGGAATTGGTTGGACAAACTACCTGAAGCAATTTGGGCTTACAACACTACTTGGAAATCCACCACTGGATTTACACCATATGAATTGGTTTATGGTAAAAAGCCTCTTTTGCCTATTGAATTTGAGTTACTGACTCTTCGAACTGCTTTGGATGTAGGTATTGATTTATCACAAGCACAAACGGACCGAATTCTGTAGCTCAATGCATTGGATGAGCTACGAATGGATGCATTGCACCAGACTGAGATGATCCAAGCACAACAAAAATTATGGCATGACAGTCACATTCAACAACAAAAATTTTAGCAAGGTGATTGGGCTTTGTTGTTTGACTCTCGTTATGAAGACTATCCTAGAAAGTTGCAGACTAGGTGGCTTGGACCATATCAGATTGAGGAAGTGTTTGAAAATGGAGTTGTTCGCCTTTCACCCATTGATGATTCACGATGAAAGTTGGTGGTTAATGGACATCATCTTCGGATATACCATAAACCACTAACTAAAGAGGAGTTTCTCAAGCAAGTGGAAAACTTGGATGTACACATGTTGGAAGAAAACACTTCTTCCACACCGGACTCAGCAGAGTAACATGAAAGAAATTGAAAAAAATAATAAAAAATAAAAAAAAAAAATGATAAAAAAATGAATAATTCAGAAAGTGAAAACCTCTTTGAGGCACTTCTGAATTAGGCTTGCATGAAAACCGGTTTTTCGGCATGTTTGCCTTGTTGAAATCACAATTTGGACCCACCATCACTATTCTATCTTTTCTCACAATCACTGTTTCACCTATTTTCAGATTGCACCTGTCTTAGTCAGTAGAGCAACTAGTTGGGAATCAGCAGGAACAACCATCTGTACAAATGTAGATAAATGGTTATATCAGGTATGTGCCTTTTTCATTTTAGAACATTGTTGATATCTAGTATGTAGTGTATAATATCCCTAGTTAGTATATAAGGCATACATAAGGTTGATTCAAAAGTTATCCATCTGGTCAATGGGAGATGTGGCTATGATATGATCATGAAAAGTTTTAGTCGATGTCTTCAAATGCTTCTGCATGATAATGCTCCAGAATGAGAATGTTGTTCATAAAAATTTTGGAATGATGGAAGCTCCAGAACCAGAAAGTAGAAAGCAACTTCGAATGAAAAAACCTATGCTCTAGAATCTAAAATAACATTACGCTTTGGAATGATTCAATAAACTCCAAAATGAGTTTAAGAGAGAATTAGTTGGAAATAGAAGGTAACACGTGTCCTCCCAAGTTTTGTTACCATTGGGGTTGGAAATATGAAATGGAGCACGAGTTTCAACTGTAGGGTTCAAGGCAGCATATGGTTTCGAGGCATGCAAAAGTTTACGACACACGTATCAAGGTAAAGTTTGAAAAGGAAACCATCGTAAGATTGGTGATTCTACATCACCTCAACAAATCCGTAATAATTCAATGACACGTAGTAAAATAGATCATTAAGGACTCCTATATGCAATAAAACTCTGCCATGTGTCCAATTCACATTCTTAGACACATTTTGAAGTCGTTCCTGCATTGCCAAAATTTACTCCTCAAAGCCAAACATAAGCTTCGAACGAAATTGATCATTCCAAATTGGAGATAACTTCTACTGCCAAAATTTTGTAGGGCTAAAATACATAGAGCACAAGAAATTTACACTGGGGGGTAAGAAAAATAGGGTTGAACCAAAAAATATTGAGTATTTGCAAAAGGATTATGAATCCCTACGGGTCTTCACGGAGGGTGGGTTCATGTCATTTCTGAGCAAGTTCGATGGATATTCTGAAGGGTTGGCAGCTGAGTTCACCCGAACATTCAGGAACAACCAAGTCCATATCAGTGGCATGACCATCCAGGTAACTCCAAAAATTCTTAGCCATATTACTGAAATGCCTTTGCAAGGAGTTTAGATTGTGAAAACTGGTAAAAATGCTTTAGTAGAAATTGTTAACCAGTTTAGGGAAGAAGGAGACAGACCAATTGAATTTTTAATGAATAAGAATGTCTGCAAAGGGGTTAAACGGTCTAGTCTACCACCTCCCTGGGATGATGTAGCTATGTGGGTTATTAGGTTTTTAACCTGTGATGGACAATTTCCTATTCTATCTGGGCATCATGTCAAAATTTTGAATCATTTATGGCATGGTCATTCAAACCCGGAGGTCAAGATAAATCTTCCCTTATACCTTCACCAGGAATTGAAAAATATGGCTAGAAAATACCAAGAAGGAAAGGGCACTCCCAAACACCATGGGCTCATCAAGCTCATCTGCAAACATCACTTTAGGGGAAACCCTAGGAGTTTTGAATGATTTTTCTCTGCATGGAATGAGATGGAAACTGAAGATCCTGAACCTGCATCTGATGAAGAGGTAGAGGGTGAAAGTCCTAAGGAGGAAATTCAAGATGAAGAACCCTCTAGGAGTAAAATTCCCTCTTCTCCAGAAGGACCTCCATCATCAAGGACCAGAAGACAAAGAAAATCTACAGTCGATCCTGAGAAGAAAAAAAGAAAGTGACATTTTTGGAGAATGTGTCAGTATTCCAGGTACAATCTACTGAAGAATTTGGGACCTCAAGCAGGCCAGAACAGGTGGTAAAAATATCTGAACCAGAGTTTGCTCTAGAATCTCCAAGCTCTATTCCAAAATCTACAAAGAAACAAAAACAACCTGCTCTAGGGTTACGGAGGTCCTCAAGACTTCGGAAATCCAGTGCCATGGAAGAAGAGGTAAAAGAAGGTGTGACAGAGCATATTGATTTGTCTGGTGAAGACACATTGCAGGAAGAGGAATTCATGGAGGAATCTAGAAATACAAGGGAATTCATGGAATTCATGGAGGAATCTAAAAATACAGGTATCCAAAATATATATACAGGTCCAGAAGATGTAGGAGTAGGCACAACAATAGATTTGGATACAGAAATGCCTACAATCCAACTAGTTGACTATTCTGATTCTACAAATTCTGATTCTGAAGAATACTCTAGTTCTAAAGAAGAGGTTGATATGCAAACCTAGTTACATGCTGCCAGAAGTGTCATCAAGACACAAATGGGTTGGATTGAGAAAAATGAGGCCTCCATGAAGGAAAAATATGAATAGATTGCCCAGTTGTAGTAGGAAGTCAAAGAGTTAAAAGCTAGGTTGTCCATTCTGGAGCAACAACCTATGCAAACTGATTCTGGAGATGAATTGGCTAACATTCTGCTAGAATTAGCTGAAGAATATAGAGCTATAGCCTTACCTGGAAGGGAATCACCCATCAGGGAAGTGGAAATAGAGGAAATGCCCATTCAAATAGCCCAACATGAGGAAAATAGATCATAGCATTAAAATTTAGAAGCAATTATATAACATGTCGATGATTTACAACAACAGGAGATACAAGCAGCATTGGATGTTGAGAAGGAAGTCAGAATACAAGAAGTAAATATGCATTCCCCTCAAGTTTCTATTGACTTGATTTCATTTGTTGCACCTAAAATAGAAACAACAGAAACTGGGATACAAACAGATTTACCCACTGTTGAAACAACAGAAGTAGGCATACAAGTAAATATTATCCCATAGATGCAACCTATAATTAGGCCTCCAGATACAGTGACATTAACAAAATACAATGAGGATATAGCATACTGGATGGGGCAGTGTCATAAGTTGGAGACACAAATCTTGTCTTTAAAACCTCTGAAAGAACAGTTGGAAGCTAAAAATGCAGACATCAGTAAGTTGCAGGAGCAGGTACAAGAAACATGCCAAATTGTAGAGTGTCTAGTGCAGTGTAGGAGACCGACAAGATTCTATAGTTTGATATTGAAAGAGAAATATCTTCGATGGCAATTAATGAGAATTGCTTCTGGTCTTCCTCATAAGCTAGAAACTCCTGGAGAGTTTTTAGAAACATTTTGGCAGAGTTCAGTAGCCCAGAAGAACCTGTTATGTGAGCTATTCCTACATAACTTCTTCTTACCAACTGAAGTGATATTCTTGCCACACATATTTACAGGTGATCTCCAATTGAGGGCTTTTATGTCAACATTGCAAAACCAAATTCACTAGGAACAAGAAAAGAAAGTAAGGAGATGGAGCTACAAGCAATGTTACTCATCAGACATGTTCATCTTAACCACAAAGATTCCACCTACCAGCATTATACTCTGATGAGAGATACAAGGGTCAAAAATATGTATATGGGAAATCTTCAGAGGTGTATGACTCATTTTCAGGTTTTCTATGCAGAATATTTTGTTGATGCTTTATCAACATGCAAAAGTAGATGGGGAGAATTACCCATATCACTACAAAAGAGGGAGCCCATCTCTCCAAACAACCTGTTGTGGTCAAGATGAAGAGCAAAAAGTATTATCCAGACCATCTTGGAGGTAAAGGAACAATGGGTAGGTCTCGTAGTACAGGTCACCAACAGTCATCACCCCTGTCCCTTATTTCTTTGACAATGATCCTCAATCTGATGAACAATTCCAAGAATGGCTTAGAGAAATAAAGGAGCATCGAGGATATTATAATATTGGGGGAAGACTATGGAAGTATCATGAAATATATCTTGACATAGATCTATGTGCCTCTGTAGCTACATAGAATGCATGAGGACATGCATTATAATAAGTTGGGGGGAAATGATGAGGTTGGGAATTGCCTCATCTATAGACTATTTTTGATAACTGATAAACTATTTGACCCACCTTATGTTATGTTTTGATGCTGATTATGGTGATAGAATGCATTATGTATTAGTATTTACATGTTTTAAATGTTGAAGAGCATATATTCTGTTTTGACTATTTTTCTACATTTTTGACCTGTTTTAGCTGAATTATCTAGCAAATTAGGATTTATTTGAAGTTGTAATAATAGATGTTGATATGTATTCAGTTCTGAAATCATTCCATTTTCTTTCATTACCTTTTAACAAATTCAAATGCTAAAAAGGGTGCCAAAACCTATCCAAATTAAGCTGACTGTGCAGAAACAAAATATTGACCATATAAATTCCAGCCAGTTGTGCATACACAACATGGCTTGGAATTGGTCATCTCCAACATGAGCCAATGGTGGAATAGGTCTTCTGAGGATGGTAGGAGAATGTTCACATAGTCAAAACCACTTTCCTACGCATCGGATGCACGAATTAGCACAAGAACTGTTATACATCCTGATATTTCGGAGCAGCTCCAGAATGAGCGGAGTAGGAATAGTTTTGGTCAAAATCAACCACAAAATGGTCAAGACAATGGAAAATGGTGAGATAAGGTTGGTTTTAGCTGTCTAAGGGGTTTTTTTACTCCTTCCAACACCTTTCTCCCAATGATTGTAGCCTAATAAAGTAAGAAATCTATGCTCACCATTTTTTTGACTAAAGTTCCCCCATGAGGTAAGCATGAAACTTCTGGAACCTTTTTCCTCGTCTGAGATTAAGGCAGAATTGTTCTCCATGCAACCAGATAAGGCCCCTGGGCCTGATGGTTTCCCTCCCCGATTCTTCCAAGTCATGTGGGAGGTCGTGGGCCCGGATGTGTGTGATGTTATTCGGGTTATCCAAGCATCCAAATCTATCCACCCGAAACTCAATTCCACCTTTCTTGCCCTCATTCCTAAGTCTCCTTCCTACAAAAGTTTCTCTGACTATCGGCCCATTAGCCTGTGCAATGTTTTTTACAAGATCCTTACCAAGTCTACAGCCAATAGACTCAAAACAGTCCTCCCCCCCCCCGATTGATCCTTGTTAGGGAAGCACTGTCAAAGGCAGAAACATTCTTGATGGTGTTATCACTGTCCATGAGACCCTTCATTTTGCTTACCGCTCTAGGAATGCTGCTCTTTTTCTTAAGCTAGACATGAACAAATCCTTCGACCGTGTTGACCGAAATTTTTTATGTGCAGTCCTCCTCAAGTTCAGATTTCATCCCCACTGGATTGACCTTGTCTACAGCTGTATATCCACTCCTTTTTTTTCTATATTTGTCAATGGGTCCCCAGCTGGGTATTTCTAAAGCTCCAAAGGCCTCAGACAGGGCGATCCTCTTTCTCCCATCCTGTTCATTCTTTTGGCGGAGGTTCTAAGTTGGTCCATGAAAGAGGCTCTTCGGTAGAACAAGATTTATGGCATATTGTCTACTTCTAGAATTAATCCTGTCACTCATCAACAATTTATGGATGACACCCTCATTTCTACTGGTGCATCCATTGCTCAAGCCAAGTCGCTCAAGAGGATCATGTCCCGTTATGAGCAAGATGCTGGACAAAAGGTCAATTACATCAAGAGCAAAATTTACTTTATTAACACTCCTCTGCGTAGAAAAATTTAGATTGCTAGAATTCTTGAATGCACTATTGATTCCCTACCTACGTCCTATCTGGGGTTACCTCTATCTTATAGCGGGCGGGCCAGTGGGGACATGTGGAACACGATTCTTGAGCACCTTCATAGGAAAATTGGTACTTGGAAGGGCAAACTCCTATCACAAGCTGGGAAAACCACCCTTACCAAAGCCTATCTTTAGGGGATCCCAACCTACTTCATGTCGGTGTTCATGCTTTCGAGTGCAGTCCACTCCAAGATTGAGAAGATTCAGAGGACCTTTCTTTGGTCTGGTAATGAAGAGAAATCTAGACTTCCCCTTGTAGCCTGGGACAAGGTGTGTTCGAGGATAGATCAAGGCGGCCTAGGGTTGAGAAGATCAAGACTTATGAATCTGGCTCTGATCGTGAAGCACATTTGGAGGATTATGTCTAGCGAACCGGTGGAGTGGGTTACACTGGTTAAAATGAAGTATCTTGGCCCCACCACCTTCTTGGATGCTGAAACATCCTCCATGGCATCGATCTTTTGGAAATATGTGCTCCAAACTTGATATCTGATTAGTTTGGGAGCCCACTGGATTTTGGGTGATGACAACTGCATTTCCTTTTGGAATGACAGATGGGCGACTGAAGAAGCCCTTGGGTCGAGGGAGGACCTCATTGGACTGAGAAGCTTGACTGACCCTAATGCCTAGCTCAGGGTGGCGGATCTCATTGATCGGAGCACCCGTTTCCCTCGGTGGAAGCTTCTTGTTGTGGAGGGGTTTAATAATGAGATTACCTTCCTTGATTATATCCTTCAGTCGGTTTTAATTCCTTCTGCTAGGAGGAATGACAGGATCATCTGGAGTGGTACAGAGGATGGGTGTTTCTATGTTAAATCAACTTATGAGCTTCTCACCACCAAGACTGCTCTGGACTACAGGTGGAATACTGTTTGGAGGAAAGGAGTTGTTCCTAAAATCAACTTCTTCATGTGGATTGCTTTCCATAATAAAGCCTTAACTATTGACAACCTTCATAAGAGAGGTTTTGCCTTCCCCAACAGGTGTTACTTGTGTTTAGCAGATTATGAGACGAGGGATCATTTATTCTTGCATTTCCCATTTTCCCACTCTATTCTGAGCATTGTCCTATCCTCCTTCCAGATCCTTTGGTGCTCGCCCCGATCCCTTAGAGATGTTTTTCACCAATGGCCTAATACTTTCAAGAATCCCAAGCTTCGCTTCCTCCTCGAGGCCTCCTTCCACCATTTAATTTAGCAAATTTGGTTAGAGAGGAATGCCAAAATATTTGAAAGAGCTCCTAGAGGGCCCCCTTCTATCGCTCAAAGGGCGTTATCTTACGCCATTGAGAATTCTATTACGGTTCCCAGTCCCCGTCCCCATATTCCGAGCGAAGAAGCTATTCTCAAAATGATGAATCTCTAGCCATTTTTGGAGGTTGTTAAAGGGCCCTGTCAAAGGAATTTGTGTGGACCAAACCCCCTATGGGGTGGATTAAATTAAACTTTGATGGAGCGGTTAAGGGGAATCCTAGGCCCACTGGCACTGGTGGGGTTGTTCGTGATCATGACGGGAATATTATGATAGCCTATTGTGAAGATTTGGGCTCCCAGACGAATCACTATGCTAAAACCCGAGGCGCTCTGAATGGTATTCAGATTCTCTTTGAGGATCCCCGACTTCTTATCATTGATGGTGACTCGCTAAACATCGTGAATTACCTTCTTGGTACCAAAAATCCATCTTGGAAAGTCTACAACATCATCCTCGAGGCTAGATCTCTTCTCTCCTATCACTGTATATGGGAAGCAAATCATATTTTGAGAGAAGGAAATCATGTGGCTGACCACATGGCCAATAAAGAGCTTGCGACCACATGCCCGGTTGTGTGGCAGTCTCGCTTCCCATCCGAGGTGGAAAGGTTGGCCAGGGCAGACATCCCTTCCTGATGTTTTCCTTGCACAGTTTTTGGAAGGTCCATTCTGACATGTTTTGGGGTGGCATGGCAAAGAAGCTACTGTCTGTTCCTAGCAGATATTCCCAGCGCCTGCGAAAAGTTAGAAAGGTGGATAAGGATGTCCGTTCGTAGCACATCCCATCGAACATGGAGAGCGACAAGGAGAGTTGTGGTAATTCTCTCCTGGACTTGGCTGCTTCCATTCTTACTTCTGTCAACTCCATGATTTCTATCTTGAAGCAAAACCAAAAGCGCCCAAATTCAAGAGGACAGGAGGATTGTGATTAGCAGTCCATGGTGTCTGTCTCCTTGTTTTTGGCCTGTTTTTGGGTTTCTCTCGGGTCTGTCATGTTTTCTTTGTTGTTGGGTCTCCAGGCCTATAAGCCCTTTTTACTGTTTTCAAGTCTGCAGCATTAGGATGGTTTTATTTTCATTTAGGTTTATTGTTACAACCAAGAGGTATGATGCATCATTAGAAAGTTGGCTAATTTTGTACATAAGGTTTTGGGATCCTCTATAAAAACCCACTATTAATTTATTATAATAATTACCAAAAAAAACATGATTCACACAAGCTCGCATAACATTAAACTTTAATTCGAAGGCATAAGAGTCTTTGGCTAAGGTGGGGTAGTCTCCCTTTTATACACACTTGGTTAATTTGCTCCCCACATCGACGCTCGATGTCGAATTCAAATTTTTGAATTTTGATTTAATAACCCACCTTAGGGTTATTTAAAATCAACATATATTAACTTATAATTAATATTAAAATTAATGAATAATTAATTTAAATAACTTATAAGTTAAGTAAATTAATTAATAAATTAATTTAAAATAAAAATTATATTAATTAATTTATAATTAATTTAAACTTCCCCGTATAATATTATAAATAAATATTATAATATTATTCACTTGGGCTTCTTCTTTGCACTTTGGACCACATCTAACTTCCTGGAACCGGGTATTAATCAATTGAAAATGGACTATCCTTTTGCACTTATTAAAGAACCTAAAATTGATGCTGCCCACTGAAATTGCCACTGAATGGTGCTAAAAGCTTAACATAAATGACGACTCACTCTTGACATCAATGACAACTCATATACTCAAAATGTCCAACAATAGATTATTTAGTCAATCATGTCATTAATATTCATCTTGGTGAAATTCAAATTTTAGGATATAATTGGTCAAGTGAGATTTTATCTCTTAATGGAAATGATGTCAAGTAGTTGATTGCAAAAACATAATAATTTGAGGAAGATGAAAAATATATTTAATAAAAAAGAAAATGAAAAATATCTTTGATAAGAGGATAATATGGATATGGTTTAATTGGCCTAAGAACAAATGTAATATTTTGGTATTTTGATGGGAGTGGCCCCAATAAAAAGCCACATATAAATTTTAATTAAAAAATGAGTTAAACATAAATAAGAAAAATGAAACATTAATAATTAATTTATAAATCATAAAAATAATTATATTAATTGTTTGTTTATCCAAATATATCTAAAAAATAATATACACTAAAGTTAATATAATAGATAATAACATGTAAAAATATGTATGACCTAAGCGGCATCAGAGGGTTCCTATGAAAAACATTTGAGCAACAACATCAGAGGGTTTATGTGGAAACAAAATTTGAACAATGATGTCAAAAGGTTTTTGTGAAAAAAAGTTTGAGTAGTGGCATCAAAGGGTTTTGTGGAAAAATATTTAAGTAGTGGCGTCAGAGGGTTTTGTGGAAATTTTTTTTAGTGATGTTAGAGGGTTTCTATGGAAAAAATATGAGTAGCGGTATTAGAGGGATTCTATGGAAAAAAATGAGCAGCAACATGAATGGATTTTGCAGGAAAAATCTAAGCAGTGGTGCATCAAAGAGGGTTTTGTAGAAAAAATTTGAGCAGCAGCATTAGAGGGTTTCTATAAAAATAATATGAGCAATGTCATCAAAGAGTTTTTGTGGAAAAACAATTTGAGCAGTGGCGTAAGAGGGTTTTATGAAATTAAAAAAAAAATTATGGTGCATGGTTGCTATTATGAAGTGGTGTTAGAGGAGTGGGGTCTGAGCAGTGGCATCAAAGTTGAAAATGAGCTCTGGTGGAAAGGAGCTAGTGGATGGAAAGTTGTAGGTGAACGAGAAGGAGCTAATAAGAGAGAAGGAGTAGGTGATTGGAAAGGAGCAGTTAGGAGGTCAAATTCAGGTTCTAAAGGACATTTTGGTGCAAGACATTGTTCAAGCTCAGAGAGTAGATATTCACAAGGTGGATTTTATGACATTTTTGGGTGTTGCATACTCACATAGAATTAAAATAAGTGATAGTGATGCAGTCCCCTCAATAGTACTTGAGTTGAGTGGTAAATCAAGTGGGTCTCATTGTATGGGATATCCTTTTGACCTAAGAGAATATTTTGCTAAGGTGACTACAAAATATTTTAAACCTATAAGGATGAAAATATTATTTAATCTTATCCTTGAAGGTGATGAGATTCATATTCCTAATGAGCTCACAAATATTATTATGGAAGAGGGTTCTTGGAATCTGGTAGGCAAATTTGATGGAAGTAGACTCGATCTAGATTTCATTAGATGTTGGGATTTGGCAAAATGGAAACCATTGGGGTCCTTGGAGATAGTGGTTGTACCAAAAGGTTTTTTCATCATCAAGTTGAATTGCGAAGAGGACTCGAAATGAATCTTGGGTGGGGGCCCCTAGTTCTATGGGAAAAGAGGTTTATTTCTTTGCAAATGGGGTCATGATTTCAACCCGGACACCCAAAAGGTGAATATGGTTCTTCTTTGGGTGAGGCTTCTAGGTCTTCCCTTCCACCATTGGTAGGAAGACATCTTGAGAGGGATAGCTAAAAGTATTTGTGAACTCGTTCAAATCGATCCAACAACTAGAGTGAAATCCAGGATGGTCTTTGCAAGGTTGTGCATTATGGCGGATCCGAAGGCTAATCTTCCATCTTATATTAAGCTTATTTCAAAGGTAGGCACATGGAATCAACCTATTGAATACAAAAATAAACCCATTTGATGTTCTAATTGCGGTAAACCTGGCCATTTATCTTCACAGTGCTCTAAGATCCTTAACAAGAAGGATAAAGTTTGGTAGGAGAAAGTTGTTGAAGGTTGGCATAATCTAACTAAGATTGAAGGTTTTGTCCTTAAGGAGGTGGTGCACAACTCCTCAAAACCCTAGATTCAAATGATGCCTGGTAAAGAAGTGGTGTCTAAAACTCCAAATACTAAAATCCTTTTGTTGAAGGACATAGAAAAAGTAGGTTCGGCCCAAGGAGAACCCACCTTGAGGGAGATTATGGCAATGGGTGGAAGCTCTTCTCAGAATTTGGAGGCCAATGAACATCTTTAGGTTAGTTTTTCTAGACCCATTTTAGGACCTTCTAGTCTGGTTGTTATGCTAAAAAAATTGTATGACTGCTTGGACTATGACTCTAGCTTGCCAAAAGATGTAACCTTGGAAGAACAAATTCCTCAACCTCTTTCCCTGGTTGAGGAATTAGCCCAGTCTCTGACTCTCGGGTCCCCTCCAAATACTAGAAGCCACAAAAAAGGGATTGATGTTGGAGTGGAGCGCAAGGGGGGTTGACCTTCCAACAAAGCATGTCAGTCCAAAGAGAGAGAGATAGATGTGGCGGATGGATCTCAGACCCTATTAAAAGTTGATAACGTCAAAGAAACAAGGGGAAAACAACTCAAGATTAAAATATTTTATCATAACTCCCAGGGCAATGGGGGTAAAAAATTTCATAAAATTCGTAAATGAGGTTCCTGTCATGGAACATTAGAGGTCTGAATGGGACCTCAAAACAAAGGGTTTTGTCTTCTTTGAGAAAGGAGGTTTGTCCAGATATAATTCTTCTACAAGAGACAAATATGGATAGAAGCAAGGTAGATGAGGTAAGAAAGGTGGTTTAGAAGGAGGTCAACTTTGTGTCATGTTTGGCACAAGGAGCCTTGGGGGACCTCCTATGTCTATGAAACCCCAATAAAGTCACTGGCTTGGCCCTTTTGGTAACAAATGGAATTATTAACATGTTATTTTGTTGTAAGTCTTTGAGTCAAAAATGGATTTTGACCAATATTTACACCCCTAACTCCAGAACAAACAATAACTATCTTTGGTCCATGCTTAGTTCAATGAGAGAAGCTTTTAAGAACAAGGCTTGGATTCTAGTAGGAGACTTCAACTCTCCTTTGTACCCGTTAGACAAGAAGGGGGGATACAACAATCTTAAGAAGTATAGAAGCATTTTCTACTTTTTTCAATAATCAGGAGCTCATAGACTTAGAATTGAAAGGTTCCAAATATACGTGGAGTAATAGATGCATGGGGGCCCATCACATACAAATTATATTGGATAGAATTTTTATTTCCAAAGAGATCATTCCTCTATTTGGGGACTCTTCTCTCAACTCCTTGCCCAATAATTGGTCCGATCATAACCCCTTTCTCTTTTATAATGATTCTAATACTCCTTTATTCCTATTTCCATTTATATTTGAAGGCAAGTGGCTCTCATATCTAGAGCTAGAGGTAAGAATTAGTAAATGGTGGAACATTAAATTCTTTGGCCCACATATTAATTAGGTGGTTGCTAAGCTGAGATTGATAAAAAAAATCTAAGAGATTGGAACAAATAATCTTTGGGGACATCCAAATTAAGAAAAAAAATCTCAAATCCCAATTACAGACTATTCAATATTCATTTTAAGTGGATGTCCTCTTACACAATAATAAATTGGAGGAGAGGAAAATATTGACTGAGCTTCATAATGTCCTAAGTAGTGAAGGGGTTTTTTGGAAATAAAAGTCTAGAGCTCTTTAGCTCAAATATGGAGATAGAAACACACATTTTTCATTCCTCAACTCTTTGCCATTGAAGCCATAACTGGATTAGGGAGATTCGTAAATCAGATGGTTCTAATATAGGGGATATCTAGTAAATTAGGGTGGAAGTTGTCTCCTTCTAATCTCTCCTTTATGAGAAATGCTTTTGTAGAAGAAAAACTCCTCCTAGAAAAATTCCTCAGCTAGTTACGGAAGAAGTGAATGATAATATCAATAATTTTCTTAATGATGATGAAATTAAGAAAGCATTATTTTCCATGGAAGGACTGAAGGCCCCTGGCCTGGATGGCTTCCCCCTAATATTTTTCCAAAGGTTCTGGCATATCTTTGGTAGGGAGATCGGTGAAGCTCTACATGAAGTTCAATCCACTAGAGTTTTTCCTAGGGCTTTAAACACCACTTTCTTGGCTCTAATTCCAAAATCAACAAGTTCCATTAAGTTCAAAGACTTTCACCCCATTAGCCTCTATAGTACTATCTTCAAAATTTTCACTAAAGCTTTGGCTAACAGGGTTAAACCTCTCTTGTCTCATCTGATTGATCCTGCTCAAAGTGGCTTTATTTCGGGTTATCAGATCCTGGATGGAGTTATTTTGGTTCATGAACTCATACATTCAATGGATAAAATTGGTCGAGCAAGAGATTTTCTAAAATTGGACATGAATAAGGCCTATGATAGGGTCTCATGGGACTTTCTCCTTAAGGTCCTCCAAAAGTTTAGCTTTGATAGGAGATGGATCTTTATTATCAAAACCTACATTTCATCGACCAAATTTTTAGTGCTTGTCAATGGCTCCCCTGCTGGGTACTTTCATAGTTGTCGTGGTATTCATCAGGGAGACCCACTCTCCCCTTATCTATTTATTCTCATGGAAGAAGAATTGGGTAGGTCCCTTAAGACCTCCTCCTCTATGGTTGGTATCAAACTGGCCCTAAGCATGGAATTAATCTTCCACCATCAATTTGTAGATGATACTCTTCTCTCATTCCTTGCCTCAATTCCTTAAGCCCAGGCAACCAAAGAAATCCATGTTTTTTATGAAGAGGCAACAAGGTAGAAGGTTAACTTTTCTAGAAGAGTAAAATATTCTTCTTGAATTATTCGATTCTCAGACAAAGAATAATAGTGGAAGGGCTAGGCTATGAGATAGAGAAGTTTCCATCGACTTACCTTGGGCTTCCTCTTTTTAAATAGAGGTGTAAGGAATATTTATGGGAGCTGGTGGTGGAAAGGGTGCAATACAAACTTTCCAACTGGAAAGGAGCTCTATTAAACTAGGAAGGTAAGGCTATTTTGGTGAAATCTACACTTCAGAGTATATCGGTTTACTTTATGTCCTTGTTCAAGATGCGAGGTAAAATAGTGTAGAATATCGAGCAAGTTCAAAAGTCCTTCTTGTGGTATGGGTCAGAGGAGAAGAAGAGATTCCACTTACTAGCATGGGATCAGATCTGTAGTAGAAGGGAGTTTGGAGGCTTTGGTCTAAGAAGGATGGACCAAATGAATAAGGTCCTAGTTGCTAAACAAGGTTGGCACCTAACCCAAAATGAATAAGTTGATTGGGTTAATATTATAAAAGCAAAATATCTAAATAATGGGGAGGACTTCCTATCGAATGATGTCCCAAACTCTAGGTCAACCTTTTAGCTTAGTTTATGTAATTCCAGGAGCAACATTAGAAAGGGAGGAATATGGAATGTGGGTAATGGCCATATAATTGATTTTTGGATAGATCCCTGGCTGATGGATCAATTGTTGACTTCGCTCCCAGAATTGGTAGTGGCTAAAGACTTCTGCAGACGTACCTTTGGTTCTAAGGTTGAATATTATATTGAAACTACAAATCATAGGAAGATATGGAGAGTTTTATTCAGTCCTAACTTATCTTTGGCCGAGAAAATAGCCCTTAAGAAGATCTCGGACCTCCTAAAGTTCCAAGTCATCAAATCTATTGATGAAGCTGATAATCATTTAGGCAAAAATTTCAAGAGTATTTTCTTTGAAATCAATATATTTCCTCCTGGAGGACCCTATCCCCCCTTGGTTCTCGAGCAGACTGGTTTGGTGGAAGGGATTAACCCCTAAGGTAAATGTTTTTCTATGGCTCAATATATAGAATAAAATCTAGACCATAGATAATCTATAATCCTGAGGTATGATAATTCTAAACCGGTGTTACCTTTGTGGCTTGGATGCTGAGTTGGTACAACATATCTTTATTTTGTGCCCATTCTCTAAGGATGTTTTCTCCTCCTTTTTCAATTTGATTGGTGTCTATTGGGTATGCCCCTTTCAAATGTATGATCTTTTATACTAGTGGGACCCTCCCTTATTTTCTCTCTCAGCTTCATCTATTCTAGAGATTTAGCTTGGCTCACATCATGTGGTGTATCTAGAAGGAAAGGAATTTGAGGGCTTTTAAAAATGAAGCCAATTCAACCCTCTCTATCTGTACCAAGAGCATTATGGTAATAATGGAGAACGTCTCTACCATATCTTTGGACTCAAGTTTCTCTACTAGGGAATTAGCTCTAGAGCATGCTCTCGGGTTTAAAAATTTTTGAGGTCTACTGCCCATTTGGATTTGAGTGGGAGAAGACAAATTTCCTAGGAACCACCCCCTATAGGCTGGATTAAACTCAATTTTGATGGGGCCTCCAAGGGTAACCTAGGAGAGGCAAGTGTAGGTGGTTTAATTCAGAACAATAGTGATGAACTCCTTCTTGCCTTTGTTGAGAAGCTGGGACCTCAATCAAGTCATTTTGTTGAAGCTCGTGCTCTCTTCCAAGGGATTTCTCTATTGAGTGGCTTTGAGCAGAGTAAGGTCATCATTGAGGGTGATTCCATTAATATCATCAATCTAGTGAAAGGTTCTCAAACTCCTAGTCCTTTTGTCGCTAATATGATTTATGAGGCAAAAAGAATCCTTCAGGTCTTTGAGGATGTGGTTGTCAAGCATGTGTACAGGGAAGGTAATAAATCGATTGATTTCCTGGAAAATTTGGGGTTGAGCCAGGATGGTCTAACTATTTGGAGAGAGGATTTTCTACCAAGTATCAATGATTCAGATACTAGAGGTATCTCTACTAAGCTAGGGACAGGTGGATCATCTTTTGGAGGGCCCCAATAAGGACAACCCAAACATCAACGAACAGTATTGACCATGGACCTATTTTTTGATGGGTCTTTCTAAGTTTTTTTTGTTTTTGTTTCAATTGTTATCTTTGCATGGGTACCCCTGCATGGGTTGATTTGTATGGGTTATAGGAGCTTGTTGTAGGTATTTTGGTCTTCTTTTTACCTGTGTATATTTTTTTTGTGTACACCCTAGTTGTGGTTGTGTTGATTTCCCCTATATGGGTTTTGGATGTTGGTCTTTGTTTAGCTTGCTAACATCCCTCTCCCTAATAGGGTGTTAGTTGTTCCTTTTGTAATAAGGTTCAAGGATCCTTTCAAAACCCCTTCTTTCAACTAATAAAAAAAATATTTAATGTAATAGATTATAATATATATAAGAAGTTTTTTAAATTAATTAATTTATTTGTTGAAGTAAGGTAAAAGTAGTGGCACAACTAGGGCCATTCCTCAATGGTACAATGAGGGCCTTCCTCCCCATGATTTGAACTCGGGTAGCCTAAATAATAGTCCAAAAACATAACACTAGGATTTGATATACCACTAGGGTGTTCTTATGACACTTTTTCAAATTTATTTAATTTAAATATAATCAAAATTAAAGAAAAAAAACTTAAATGATATATTAAAAATATTTTTATAAAGGTAAGTGCTTTGGAATCTTTTTGAGAGGTCCAAGGTTCAAACCCCACTCAGTATGAGGGGATCGGGACCCCTCATAAAAACCCTATGTAAAATAATTTAAAAAATAATAGAACTTTATCCATCTTTGTAGCGCAAGTGGAGAAGGTGAGCCTGGTCTATTGAACAAGAGGTCCATAGTTTGAACCTCTACGATGCAAAGGGGGACACAAATGATGTGTGTTAAATTCTCTATTTATAAACATAACTCTCAGTTTTATGAGGGGTCATGGTTGGGAGGATACTGCTCAACCCATTGGTCGTAGGGGTTTCTCAAACTAAACTAAAATTGAAGTCCTAGGGGAGACATTGCAACGGTTCGGGCCTTGGATCTTCTTCGAGAGATTCAAGGTTCAAACTGCGGTGTGGGTGAGTGTGTGAAGGGATGGGTGTGTGGTGGCAGTGTGTTAAATTACCTATTGATAAGTATAGCTCTTGATTTTATGAGGTGTCATGGTTGGGAGGAGACTACTCAGCCCCATGCATAGGTCGTAGGGGTTTCTCACACTAACCAAATCAATTTTTTTTATAAAAATAGTTGGTATTATTTTTTTCAATTGATTATATAGAATTGAAATGGGTCCCATCCTTATTAAATAGTCACCACCGACCTTGAGGATTGAACTAACACCATTGAATATAAATCCATTGTTTATTATAAAAAAAAGTTAAACACAAAAAAAACAAAAAGAAAACATTAATTATTATATTTATAATTATTTTATAAATCATAAAAATAATTATATTATTATTTGTTTATCCAAATATATCTAAAAAAATAATTTAAAAATGTAATATTTTGGTATTTTGATTTTAGTAACCCCATTAAAATTTTTTTACATATAACTTATTTAAAAAAAATTAAATACAAAGAACAAAAATGAAACAATTTTTTTTAATAAGTTTACATAGGTTTGAACCTTGGACCTTTCAAAGGTCAAAGCCCTTACCACTATAGTAAATTTTTGCAACTTTCTTTAATGAGTTTACATAGGTTTTTGTCCCCAACAAAAATGACTATATTTATCAATCATAAAAATAATTATATTAATTTACCATTTAATAAAAATAGTTTTTTTTTTGGTAACCAACTCCCCCTATGTATAAAAAAAGTTTTTCTTTTTTTTTTAATAAGCTATGCATGGCTTCAACTGGGGCCACTCCCATTACGAAAATAAAACATTACATTGTTCTCATTACATTTCTAACAAGTTAATTAAAGCATATCCAACTCAAATATATTCTTCATTTACCCTTCTATCAAAAATATTCTTCATCTTCTTCAAATTGCTAAGTTTCCACAATCAACTCCTATATCAAATGCCTTTAAAATTTTAAATTTTTTCAAAGATGAAATTCAACACTACAAAAGGGTGAGTGCGTAGCTGAGTTGGTGTGAGGAGGCCAATTGAGGATCGTACGATATGGGTCCACACAACTCCAGTTCAAATCACATTGGTTTACCATAAACCCTTTTAAGGGTGAGTGCGTAGCCGAGTTGGTGTGAGACGACTAGTTGAGAAACATGATCCGTACGATGCGGATCCACGCAACTCCAGTTCAAATCACACTGGTTTACCATAAACCTTTTTAAGGGTGAGTGTGTAGTCGAGTTGGTGTGAGGCGATCGGTTGAGGAATGTGATCCGTACAATGCGGATCCATGCAAATTTGGTTCAAATCACTCTGGTTTACCATAAACGCTTTTTCATCCCAACTTATAAATGAATTTGTTTTAATATTTTTCAATTTTTTTCAGAAAAAAAAAATTCAACACTACGAATGATTCAAATAATTGTTGCCCAACTTCTATATCCAAAAATATCTTGTCTATAACAACCTCACAATTTCTTAATACATTTTTTAGATTCTTATTCATTCTCATAATATTCCAAGATATTATTTTCATTGTTGTTTTTTGATTTAATTTATGGTTTTAGCCTCACTTTTTGTTAACACTTGTGATATTTGCTTTTGTTTTCCCATATCAATATCTCTTTGTGTTTCTTTTTCTCTTTATTTTTGCTTCTTGGATCTTCCTCTTTTTTTTTTCATTTTTAGCAATACTTTCATCTTCATCAATCTCTTCAATCTTCTCACACTGCTCTAAGACTTATCATATTTAGGTTTGCCTTGCTACGAAGAATCTAAAGTGCAAGTGCAAGGAATAACCTCAAAAGCATAATCTTATTTACATTTCCCTGAAAACCCTAAAGTGCAAGGATGCACTTCAAAGAATAACCTCAAAAGCATAATCTTCTTTATAATTCCTAGGAGACTCTAAAGTGCACAGATGCTTTCCAGCAACAATTGCCTTCTTATTTTACCCTAAAAACTTTAAATTGTTATGGGTTTCCTCCAACCTCATTTCTAAAAGCATAATCTTCTTTATATTTCCCTAAAAACCCTAGAGTCCAAGGATACACTTCAAGGAATAACCTCAAAAGCATAATCTTTATATTTCCTTGGAGACCCTAAAGTGCAAATATGTTCTTATATAGTAATTACCTTCTTATTCTACCCTAAAATCTCTAAATTGTTATGGGTTTCCTCAACCTAATTTCTATATTATTATGCTCTTGAAACCTTAAAGTGCAAGAGATAACATCTTCACCACTTTTATAAATATATTTTATAGTGGATGGTTTTTTTTTCAGATTTCGATAGTGTGAGAAAATTTCACAATGGACACTTAGAGGGATTTTAACACAATCACACATATCATGGTTTGAACCTTAAACATTTTGAAGAAGAACCAAAGCTCGAATCGTTGCATTGTCTTTTGGACATAAAATTTGAATAAATTTACACAAGTTTTTATGAAGGGTCCTAGTCCTCTCATACTGAGTGAGGTTTGAACCTTGGACCTCTCAAAGAGAGACCAAAGCCCTTACCACTATAGTAATCCTGCAGCTAAAATGGTTTCGTTACATTATTTTTTTT
Source organism: Wollemia nobilis (assembly GCA_028583015.1). Lineage (NCBI taxonomy): Eukaryota > Viridiplantae > Streptophyta > Pinopsida > Araucariales > Araucariaceae > Wollemia > Wollemia nobilis. Next base: position 2,258,337 of record JAQPPZ010017247.1, read on the forward strand.
TAATGAATTATATGGGATTGAAACAAGCCCCACCCGTATTTTATATATATTTATATTTATTGTTACATAGGAGAGTTGGTCACAACCACACTATTTTTAGTAACTGAGAAATGTAAGGTTCAAACCACATGCTTCTCCCACCAAACCTATTCCACCCGTTATTATTGACCCAATATGAAGAAGACCACCGGTCACCATCTCTTAGGATTCGTACCATCATCGCTGGTATGGCACGCACTCAGAAGATTCAAATTAGACTACTACCTTTGCAAACAAGTTGCCTCGAAGTTCGAACATGAATGTCTTCTTAGTAAGTTCCTGGCCAGAGAAGCACTTACCAATCCACCTAGCCCTCGAGGACTCAAATCTTGGATATCATCCATGTATCTTTTGGCAAGACTCGAACAATGAAATCTTGAGGAATCTAATTGGTTGAGCTAATACGGGTTGATCATTTAATAAAAATAATTGATACTATACTTATTATTTATTTTTATTTTTTTTATCTTTTAACTTTTTTGAATTTTGACCTTTTAAATATCATTACATACCTTCACTTTAAATGTTGAAGAATCTAATACATAAAATGATTACCATTTAATAAAAATAGTTGATGAGTTTATCACATACCTTCACTTTAAAAAGAATCTAATTTAAATTAATTCTATTTAATAAAAATAGTTGATGAGTTTTAACTTTTGACCTCTTTTAAATACCTCCATAAAACTTAAAAAATAAAGTTCACATCCTGTTACTATTGGAAGCGTTGCTGCTGATCATTGTAAACCCACTTTGGAATATCCTCCACTAGTGAAAAAGCAATTTTAATGGAAGTTGTCATTGCATTCGTCATGATGACAAGCCTTGCCGTAGGGGTATATCGCCGAATCCCTTTCAAATTTTCTTTGACAAGTTTACATCCGGGTATATCGCCGAATCCCTTTCAAATTTTCTTTGACAAGTTTACATCCGGGTATATCGTCAATAACGGCGATATTATCGTCGTTAATCTAGTACGTTATTACTAAAAACATGGAATTTTTTTGCATCAAGGGCAATCTGCCGCACCGAGGAGATGGCACCCATGATCCCAACGCCCGTGGACACCACCATGATAGCGTTATTGACCCAATACCTGATGGAATTCGTAGCCGGTCTGAAGCTCTTATAGTACAAAAGCATGGGAAGTATGAAATCCAAAGGGATAAAGCCAATAGCCCCTACCAAAGCATTTATATCTCCAAAGAAGGGCAGCATCGCTGCGAACACGGCGCAAAATATGATGTACACTGATCTCACCAGCAGCCTTGGAATCAGGTTTCTCATTGCAAACATCCCCTTCTCCACGTCCGCCGACTGTTTCTCCATGATCTCGTAGGCCACTTGAGAATAAACCTTGTTTCACACCCTCCTTACATCAGTCCCCACTTCAAAAATAATCCCAAAAGTTGCGAAAAAAAGAAGAAGAAACCTTGTTTCACACCATCAGTCCCCACTTCAAAAAGAATCCCCAAATTTGGGAAAAAAAAGAGGAAGAAATCTGAGCAGAATCAGCTGAAAAAGAAAAAAAAAACAATAAAGGATGCAGAATCCCAACCATGGCTTATTTCTTACCAATGCGATAGCAAAAAGCTGCAGCAGTACACAGATTACAGCCAGACCCAGCAGCCATTTGGGTGCGAGCGCTGGCTTTCCGTCTGGCAAGAGGCTCTGCAGTATGTTGGATTGTGCAGTGTTGCCAAAGGCCCAATACCCAGATACTGCAACGCTATAGCACGCCACCATCATTACCGCATAACACATGCATAACCCCTTGAACATCTTTCCTGTGGCTGGAGGAGCTAGAGTAGCCTGCACATTGGTTTCCTTCTCAGACAAATACACTCTGCTATGCTATACTTAAAACAGTTTAGTGACATATTCCATGAAATTTCGTTTAAAACAATACAGTCTGCTATGATTAATACAGTTTGCAAGTTTAGTGACATATTTCGTGAAATTAGACTGCTATGATTAATACAGTTTGCAAGTTTAGTGATATATTCCACGAAGTTTCGTTCCATTTATAACTTTAATGATATATTCCATGAAATTTTGTTCCTAACTATTTATAACAGCCAAAGTGGCCTGCACATTAGTTTCCTTCTCAGAAAAATACACTCTGCTATGCTAAACTTTGAAGAAAAAAACCCAAAAACAATACAATCTCTTATAATTATTACGAGTTTAATAATATATTCTATAATTAAAATTTTGTTCCACGTTAATACTAAACTATCTACGAACATCAAATATTAATGGAACAAGTGGCCTCGCCTGTATCTCAGGAAGAATGCCGTTGCCGAATATGGTGCCCAGAATAGACATGGCGTTAAACGAATTGAACACTGAGACTACTTTAGAACTTTTAAGCGAGTAATCTCTAGGTGGGGAATGCTTCGAATGCCCTGCCAATAACATTCCATGCCGAGAAAATCGTGAATAAAATTGTAACTGCCTCTCTACTTAAACTCCTAATTAAAGTCCTAATTATGAGGGCCATACCTGCATATATGCAACCCACAACCACACACAACGTGTACCCCAAGGTCAAGAGGAGGGATCCCAAATTAAGGTAACGTAAGGAATGAAAAGACGGCATCTGGGAGAGCACAATCATCACCACCGCCACTATGATTATGAAATGATTCAGTTTGAGATGTCCACTGGGACTCAAGTTCGAGTACAGGATCTGTGGGCGCCCCCCATTAGATTTCATGCCATAAATTTAGATTCTAAGAACAAAAAAAAAAATCTAGATTAGATGGGCTTGTTCTTCACCTGTACACAATCGGCGCTGAGAAGTATGCATCCCACGCCCACTCCCATGTTGATCGCCGTCTGAATTGAAACCACAAGATAGAACATCCAACCAGATCCTGGGTGCCACCAGAATTCGATCAAAATCATAAAATTCTACCAAGAAATCTTCATAATCATAAAATTTTGTCTTGCAATATGTTCACCTAGGATGTCGCTGGCGAGCTCGCGGAATCGGATATGGCGGCGGCCCTTATTCTCGCAATTCTCCAGCACTTTGGACATTAGAAAATACGAATAAAATGTAACCGCCGCTGCTAAAGATAGGGCGAAGAGTCCGAGCGTCCATCCCATGCCGCGGAACGCGTATGGAAGCGTCAGAATCGTCGGCCCAGCGATTGCTGTCGTCAAATGAAAGCCTGCGTGCCACCATGTCCCTGTAACAAAAAACCTGATTTTTCGTGAGAATTTCTTACACCCTATTATTTTTAGTACAAAATTTAACAAAACCCAACACTCAAAACTACCTTTGGACTTCAGAACGAAGGCGGCACCGGCGTCAACAACGACGGTGGGCTTGTTGCTTGCAGAGTTCAATTCCGGCAAACGGTCATCGTGTGATGATGATCCGTTCATGCCATTTGAAGCAGAATGCTTTCTGTTATCGGAAGCCATTAGTGAACCCAATTCAATAGGACTGCACAAAGACAGAGAGAAGGAAAGATAAATCCTGTTGGAGTTAAATCACTTCTCTTCTCATCTCAAAAATAGGATTGAACAGAAAGCCCATATGGCTTACAGTGGCCGGAATGTCAAAATCTATCTGTGTTTCGACCTAACCCAATGTTTTAACTTGTCCCTTCTTGTAGAATTGATATTCTTGAGACGCAACAATCTTACTGGTTCCTGAAAGGACTAAAGATGACGCCCTTTCAGCAACAATTTGATACTTTAACAGCAATAGGAAAGAAACGTTGTTGGTAATTTATCGATAGCATTTTCTTGGCGACTTCAATTTGAGGAAACAAAATTAAATATTACGATGACAGTTACTGATCCTCCTACTAAATGAAATAGGCTAGAATAACGTGACATGGATGGAGAGAGAGATAAGGGAAACGTCAAGTCCACACTTTGTACATGGATACAAGATATCTGCTCTCAAATATTAATATATGTTTGTTTTGTAATGGGACGGCTATGGGATGTTTGTTTTGTATATCTGCTCTCAAATAGTAATATATGTTTGTTATTATGAATTTGTCTTTTATATATGGATTCAGAAGGAAATATACTTATCATGAAAAATTATGAAAAGAGAGATTTTTTTTGGTTGTACATGGATACAAGATATCTGCTCTCAAATAGTAATATGTGTTTGTTTTGTAATGGGACGGCTATGTACTTAATTTGTCTTTTATGGAATCAGAAGGAAATATACTTATCATGAGAGAGATTTTTTTGGGTTGTATTCTAAAGAATATGTGACTCTTTATTATGAGAATGTGGCTCTTGATTATGCCAATTCAATGGTGAAGGAAACAATAACAATGATAACTCCGACCATTTTTCTTGAATATTAAGAACAACGATGATGTTTTTTTGTTTTCTTAATGTTACTCTCGATCTTGATCTAGATAACACCTATTACAAAGCTTTGATTTCTTGTCCAATAATATGATAGAACCTTACAAGACGACACATTATTTAAATATAGTCTTCATCTTGCAACAATTTGCTTTCATACGATATACAAATATAAAACAAAGAAAGATTGGACAATGTCAAATCAACCTATCGCTTATAACCCTACTTAGGAAAGGAAATTCGAAAATCTAACGAACAAATTTTAAATTGTCAAAAAAAAATATTGGAAAACAGGCATCAAAAACCATAATATACAGAAAAAGTGCTATAAACATGACAGCTATAAACAAACCTTCTGCAATAGCTCCTTTATTTTCTTTGTAGGTTATGATTTAGATAATTAAACCTGTTGAGAATGGATGATTCTTAAAGTTGCAGTTGATAAACAAATCTTCCATTTGGAGGCTTCATTGTTTCTGCACCTACCATTTGAAATGCTCCTTGAGTTCTTCAAAAAAAACATTGCTCTTTAACCCTAGCTTCTAATTTTTTTGCATGCATAATATATTTTTTTAAATGAATTTATTTTTGGTCAATCTGCATGATTTTTTTTTTAAATGAATTTATCACAAGTTTTGAACAAATTTGTATGGTTTTTTTATTATAATTGATAGAAAACTTATAATTTATATTTAAAAAAAATTATTAATTTAAACTTTTAAAAATCATTTGTTAAAAAATTACTATATTTAAATAAAGTTATAAAAATGTTTATATTTAAAAAAATATTTTAAAGTATAAATGTTTATATTTTAAAAAATATTTTTTTAAAAAGAAGTTAAAAGTAATTTTGTATATTTGATTTTTAAATTTTATATAAAAATAAAAAATAAAAATATTTAAAATTTGTAATATACGGAATTTATGATGAATTTTATTACGAATTTCTAAACATGTCAAATTTCTTTCTTAAAGAGTATTGAATACCAACTCCAACTTGATAACTAAGCTTCCAACTTGATAACTAAGCTTATAACAATTTTCAAGATCAGAGTAATTTAAACAAAAATAATTAAATTGAATGAAGTATAATTTATTTTTAATTTAATTTAATTTATTTTTATTTTTGTTGATGAGGAACCTTTTATATACAACATATCCCCAACATGTGAGGGGAGAGATTTGAACCTGGGCCTCTCCATAACTAGAGAGTTTTAACCACCACTTGCTCTCCAACTCCTCTACATGAGTTTTAATTTTTTTGATACATAGAGGAATCATAGTTGGTCAAAGGATCAATTGCCTCTGATCACAATGTCAAATTACGGTGCTACCACTATAACCCCTACCAATAGTTGGTCAAAGGATCAATTGCATCTGATCACAATGTCAAATTATGGTGCTACCACTATAACCCCTACCTCGCCTTGGCAAAAACAACCAGGAAGGAGGGAGGCTATCTCGGAATGAGGGAGGCTATCGGTGGCTCATAGGGTCAAGTCACATTACCTTCGATCACAATGTCAAATTATGGTGCTATCACTATAACCCCTACCTCGCCTCGGTAAACATGACTCGAAATGAAGGAGACCGTCGGTGGCTTGAGGTTGGTACCACCGTCATCAAGTTGACATGACTAGGGTCAGACTACTACCTTTGCCCAAATTGGGCATGCCACAAGGTTTGAACCCAGGTCTTCTCCTTGTAAGAGCCTAACTTCTTACCAATCCACCTAGCCCTCACGAATAATTTTAAAAAAAATATTATTCAACATGTAAAAGTAGCTAATAATGCATGCTATTGATTGAAAGAAAAGATTTATTTTTAGTTTTATATAAATAGTTTTTAATCTTTCAACTCTAATCACTTCTATAAGTTAAATTGCTTTTATATTCTTTGACTTTGGGTATTTCAACCACAAGTCTTAAATTATATTTTTATCTTTTCATTCATTTACTTCTAGCATTTTTTTACTTGTCAATGAAAACACATTTATTAGTTATGCAAATCTTGCTATTAGTAATTATATTCATAGTACTTAAAGTTGGTTCTATTTTAAACACCTCTATCATGTTGATATTATATAAAAAAACAAAATTATTATATAATATAATAAGTTTAAGGATACATTAGTTGATTATTTTAATCAAAGTATCACTATAGAGTGATACAAATATACATATATTTATAGTGTAATTGTAATAACTTGCTACTATCATCACACTTTAAAATTAAGATTAGTTATGTAGGAAGGGGATCAAACAAAAATTAAAGGTGATTCTCGTTATAAAATGGTAGAAGGAAGTCAAAGAACTTGTTGGCACACTTGGATTGTAAGAAGCTAGATTAATTTTGTAGAACTTAGATCGAAATCTATTAATTTGAAGGAAAGTTAGCCAATTTATATGGTTGTGTATTGTTGTAAAACTACCTTAGGATTCACAACTGTAAAAGGGCACAAAATAGTGAAATCAAGCAATCAATACCTTTTAAAACCCTTCATAATTTAACTAATTCTAGCTCATGTGCTGATTGGTTTAGGAACAATTTGTTTGTAAAGTGATCTTATTGGCTCACAAGGGCAAAGCGCTCAGGGTCAACTAGCAATTTGCTAACAAAGTTGAGCAATTCACTTACCAAGAAATAAAGGAGTAAAAATACAGATGCAATCTCAAGAAGAATCTTTTGATAGAATTTACTTTTATTCTCTTGTATTCCTTTTCTATAAATGATCAAATTAGCTTAGATTAGTTATATTTTAGGAGATGAATCTTAATTGTAATTAAACAACTTCTAAAAATACAAGAATAACATTAACAATTTAATAATGTGCAAGAGTAAACATCCATTAGAAACAATAAATTGGATTCAATGCCAAAAAATGACAATGCAAGTAATAGATTCTCTATTCAAAATCAATACAAATCCTAGCCACTTAGAGAGGGAAAAGTCTTATAGCCACTTGAAGAGGGTGAAGTATCATATGAGCAACATAGGTGACTAAGATCTAGATATGAAAGACGATTCCAACTAAAACATCACTCTTTCTATTTATAGACTAAAACACATTAACCCTAACCCTTATGCTTAAGGATCGACTATCTTATCCTAAGGCCCAAGCTAATGATAATAAAGATAGTTGATATGGATATATTGGATAAATCACATGGATCTCCCTTATAAAGCTTTATACTCAAAGCTAAAAATGACTAAAAATGATCTATAAGCTTCCATGTTACATCTTTCTTGGGAAGATATTGCCACTTGAGGAACTTGTGAGTATGACAAAATTGTAAAATATGAACTCTAGACTACAATAGTGCTTCTAGCTAGAGAATTATTTGACCTTATTCATTTATTAATATAAGCTTCATCTCAGACTACAAATTTTAATCAACAACCTTTTTAAGACAAGAGACATGAAGGACAATATGGAAGCAGGAAGATGGTAGAAGATTCAACTAATATGCCACCTCATTAATGTGATAACCCATATTATAGGGGTCATAGAATCAAGGATCTAACTTCTAACTAGACTTTATATTTAAGGATAATTACTTATATAGGGTTGGAGATATAAATATACCATATCTTCTAGGATAAGTTACTACTTATAATGATGCAATTCTTATTTTTGCTTCATGAAAGTTTTGGACTACATCAAATTATCTGTAAGGAGATGTAGCACAAATTGATGCTATACAATAAATCATCCACCTATGATATATTGGATGATCCTAGAACATAGTCTTCCATTGATGGAAGTTTCTAGCCATACAATGTCTTAAATTGGGACATCTTGAGGAAATAATGATAAGAAGTATTATACTACCATTCAACTAAACATAGCCAGTAAAACCAATGATACTACTTGTCTTAGGAAAGATAGCAAAGGTAAGTACCTAACAATTTGTTGATAATATTTGTCTAGCCATTCGATTGAGGATGATAAGAAGAAAGTATATTCAATTGAATACAACTAAGATAAAATAATTCCTTCTAAAATTTTCTAGTGAATATAGGGCCACAATCACTAACAAAGAACTTGGGCATACCATGTAATCTAAAAATAGAATCAAGAAATACCTTAGCAACCTTACTAGTTGAGAAGGGATATTGTAGGGCACAATAATGAGTATACTGCCATAAAGATCATTTTCACCCATCATGTTTGGGAATGCCCTCAGTGAAGTCCATGGAAATGTGTTCTTATTAATGATTAAGAACAGGTAAGTGTGGCAACAAACAAGGAGATTTGATAGGTTCCCATTTATTCTACTAACATATGTCATATTCAACAACAAAGATCTTGATATCCACTTTTAAATATTTTCAAGAAAATAATTGCTTCATCTATTGGTACATTTTAAAAATCTAAAATATCTAGCCAAAGGAGATGCTCATAATTCTTGAAGGACACTAGTCTTAGCCAAGAATAGAGGAATATGAATGTGATCCTTCTTCCTAAGAATCTCATCAACATATGAAAATAAATGAAGATGACAAATATCCAAACTCTAATTCATGGATGATGCTAGCAGACTCAAGGTCAAAAATTTAGTCCTTTTGAAGTTGTTGAAGCCATTTTGTAAGAGCACTAGAGATGGTATTGATACAATAACAACATTGACCACCACATTTTCCTTTTCCTTCTTGTACTCAATGAGAAAATCATACCCCAAGAGAATTTTCAACCATTTATTATATTTTAGGCATGAGAGATGTTCTAGAAAATGCTTAAGGATGGTATGGACCTTCTTGATGATGAAGCATCACCCAACCAAATAAGATCTCCATTTCTCTACAACATGTAGAAGATATAATATTTCCTTCTCGTAAGTGGACCGATATAGATTCTTGTTAGAGAGTTGCTCGATTTTAGATGAAAAATGATGACCATATTACATGTTCAATGACAAAGGGTTTGATAAAATTAGGAGTGGCTAAAAAAAGTGTGGTACACATAGACTCCTTTAAAGCATGGAAGGATTAGGAATATGCTTCAAATAAAATAAAGCATCCTTCTTAGTGATAGTAGTGAGAAGAGAAATACTAGTACCATAGTTACAGATAAATTTCTATACTACCTATTGAGACTAAAAATCCATGAATATGCATAAGGAATTTGGATAAGGGTCAATCTTGCATGAATTAAATCTTGTTAGGATCCACCTTGACTCCTTCCTAGGGTTCTCTATGTCCCAAGTATACCTAATGGACATCAAAGGAACACTTGGACATTTTGATAAAGACTTTTTCCTTCTATAAGAGGTGGAGAGTTTGGTCCACATGAACTAGATAAAATTCCAAGACTTATTATAAATTAAGATATCATTAAATAAGACTAATACAAACTTGTAGATAAAAATATGAAATATAAAATGCATGAGGCTTTGAAAAGTTGAAGGAGCATTAGTGACACCAAATAACATGACTAAGATTTAAAAATTACCCTCATGCTTATGAAAAGAACCATTGGGAATATCATCTTCAATACTTGTCAAGTTTTGTAAAGTTTTTACCACCAATACTTCATCTAAAAAATCACCTCTAACAAGGATAGGAAACTTATCTTTTATGGTGATTTGGTTGAGAGGGTGAAAATTATGACACATACACCAATAATTGTCTTTATGCTACACCATAATCACTGGAGAGGAATAATAATTGATTTTAAAGCACATAATTCCTTACTCCAAAATTTCCTAGAATAGCTTCTCAATCTTAGAATTTTGGGGTTTGGGATAGCATAAACATTAGGAGGATAAATTGTTGGAACTATGTGGATGGCATGATCATATGTGGATTTAGGGGTAAGACCCATGGGTTCATCAAGGACATCCACATAATAATCCATAATATTTTACAAGCTTGAATAAAGAGATGGAAGAAGTGGCTATAAATATTGAACTACCATGCAATTGACTTAGGAAAATAATACACAACTATATTTCTTCAATATATTTTCCATGCTATGGGAACTAACCACCTTTGAAGGAGGGGGTTAGATTCCTTGGAGACAAATTAGCTTTCTAATCTTTATCCATTTAATATATAGTCATTATAGACTAATAATAACATAACCAAGTTGGAATAGCCATTGTGATCCCAGGATGACATCTAAGATTTCTAGATTCACTATATAGAGATGGCTAGACCAAATATAATCATCCATCTAGATGTTAACCTTAGTCATTCAACCCATACATTGAGTAGTGCCCCTAATACTTTAAATTTTATACTGGGTCAAAGTGGTAATATATTGTCCTAAATACTTTGGTATTTTGCTATTAATAAAGTTATGTGTGCTACCTAAATCAATCAACACATTGACACACTAAAATTTAATGAATCCTTGGAACTTGATAGTATAGTAAGCCTATAATCCTACAAGGTAAAATGCAAAGAGATCAATGGTATAATTATCATACCCAAAATCAACTTTTTCAACTAGTGTCCCTTGATTCAATGAATTTTCATGATTTGAATCTATAGTTTCCTCACCTTCCATTTAGAAGTTATGACGTTCTTCATAAGATTGATCTTATTGATGGTGTAAGTGACATTTGAAATGAAATAATCCTTAGGGTGTTCACTATTTTGGTTATTTAAGTAAGTCCATTGAGAGTTGAATTCATACCAAGCTTAGGATAAAACACTCAAATTTTCTTTTCTAGTGCCAAAGCTACATGTTTAGCATCCTTGAGGATGTATGGTTTGAGCATATTGACTTCTCATTAAATTTCATCCCTAAGACCATGGTAAAAGGTTGACACCACCACCATTGGATCCAATTAATAGGTGTAGGTGAGTAGACTTATGAACTCTACATAATAATCCTCAACCAATATTTTTTACTTAGTTTGCATTAAATGGATCATATATAATATGGAAGATTCCTTGTTAAACTTATGAAGAAACAATACTTTGAACTTGGGCTATAGAAGAGAGGTCCCATGTTGGAGGAGCTCCCATAATAATCATTGATAAGCATGGGTACCTAAATTTATTGAATATTCACCTTATGAATATAGAGGTTATGGGAAGTTGAAAAGTAGTTATAACTCTCAATATTGTACCTTCTTTATTTTACATATAGATATACTTCTATCACGTCAATGCAAATGTTAATTGTAGTGTTCAAATACATTCTACATTTCTAATATTTGGTATTAGAACATGCTAATATTAGAAAAAATATTTCACTTTTGAATATGGTCCAGTTGTTGAGTAGAAGACAACTCTCATAGTTCGTGATAGTGTGTTGCCATTAGAGAATATATAAATGATGAGGCCAAGAATTACCTCATTCATGACATGTTTTGGATTATCATAAACTGCCTTATAAACCTTATGTTATGTTATTTATGCTAATTTATATGGTTTGAATGCATTATATATTAGTATTTGCATGATTAAAATGTTTAGGAGCATATTACTCTGTTTTGATAGTTTTTTGCATTTTTTGCACTGTTTTAGTTTGATTACTCAGTGAATAAAATGTGTAAAATAAAGTAGCAAAATGATGTGTGCTAAGTTGTATCCCTTCATAATAATATTTGAATACTTTTTCCACTTTCTAATTGGTTTGAATTGCAAAGGAAGTGCCAATTTCTGTGACTGTGCAACAAATCTGGAAAATGCAGGAATTTGTCATACAAATTCTAGCCAGTTGCCAATGAATGGCATGGCTTGGAATTTGTCAACCAAAGCATGTGAAACGTATAGGAATCATATTATAAGTGATAGGCCATACATATTATCAAACTTTTTGGCCATTTTTATTGTACCTAAGCATAAAGAAAGTTGCACGATCGGACATTTCGAAGAAGCTTCAGAATGAGGGGAAAAGAAGCTAGTTTTAGCCAAACGGAGGATATAGCACCCAAAACGATAGGGAAAGGATATTTGAAGATGGAGACAGGTGTAAAATACCATTTATAACCTCCTCCAACTCACTCCCACCACTGGAGATGCATCCCAAGGACCAATGAATGTTGTTGCAACACAAACTATCCTAAACTAGACTAGGTCAATTTCAGAATTGATTAGCAAATCACTGTAAAACAACAACACAATTGATATTGAGCACTAGGAAATGAAATAGGGATATAAATAAAATATCCCTTAATGTGTTGAGCTAATAAATAGTGGTAGCTAATAAAAAATAGCATAAGCAAATAGTGAATAGTCAGAAGTAGGATTTTTCCTGTAGAATTGTAATGCATTTCATTAATCAATAAAAGTGTAGTTATTTTGTCAAATTTTGTTCATGAGTAAGTGTGAGTGTTAAGTAGTTAGTAGTGCTTCTTCACCTTCTTTTGTATCAGGAAGCAAGGGCCACTTTTAGTCCTAGAGGGAGGACTAACTGGTGATAGGTTTCTTCTGATAAACTTTGTTGTAGCAGATTTAGTAGGATACTTGTCAATTCCATTTCTTGTTGATTACTAACCCCTGTTTTGAATCAATGTGATGTATTCATGTCTTCAGCTGTGTTTTTATGTAGAAAATGTGTGTGTCAGTTGACTAAGTAGCATAGACCAATGATTTCTCTATTTTTCCTATTTCTGTGATTTAATAATTAGCATAAATTGCAGCATTTCTGTTTTTCCCTATTTTTCATGCTTTAGCAACTTTTCCAAGTTTCCAAAATTTCTCATTTTATTGTTAGCCACTATAGTAGAATCCTGATAACCTTCTACAATAGGACACTAATAGGTGTTCCAGCATGTGTGTTTTTCCTTTCAAGCAATATTTCAATTCTGTTGTTTCAATTCTATAAGAGTAAAATAGATTTCAATTCTACAACATTCACATTCCTACAATTTTAATTCCTGCAAATATAGTTAGAATTCAATTTTAGGTCTTAGAAGTAGTTTTCAATTCTTGCAAGTAATTAGTTTCATTTCATGCAAAATAGGATTAGAGGTGACCTAAAACCCCCAACAAAACCTATTTCACCAATAAAATCCTGTTGTCTAAATGAACTGATCTCCAACCTGCTTAAAACCTTCTCTCATATATAGCCTTGGACACCACCCTGGATTGACAAATCATAAATATTAAATGATGCTATTAATGACATGCATTATTTTTGGCATTATTGCCAGGGAAAGGTGTTGTTAGAAGATGAAAGTAGCCCAATAATTGTTAAGTGTGCTAAGTTGTGAACTTTAGAGTGAAATCTAGATAAACGACTGGTACAAGTAATAATTTTTGGTAAAGTTGTATTTCAGTCCATCTGGATACAAGCATGAATAAATAGGCTAAGGGATGGAAAAGGTATATTTATCCGAACTACCCCTTTGCCTACCATAGGAAGGTGATCTTCACGCTCAGGAGGTGAATTGCCTATGTTTGAAATTCTTGATAGACTTAAATAAAAACAATCATCTTCATCATCAGGAAGTGTAGGATCTCCTGAACAAGAAATTTTAGAGGAACTATCTACTAGTACTCCTCCATCTACTCCTATTGAATCCATACCACCAGGGCAATTTGGACATATCTACACCAAGGTTTGGAACAATATTATGGAAAATTTACCATAAAACCCATATGGGGATAGTAATATCCACAATCGAGTAGATAATCCTCGTCCTTCTAGGACTTTCGAATATCCCATTTGATTAAATCCTACGCAGAATTCTCCTATGAAAACAATCTCACCTTCAGTACTTCCAACTTTTCAAGGTGTTGTATCTAAAGATCTTGATCAATTCTTGTTTGAATTCAAGGTTGTATGTCAGACTTATGACTATGTGAATGATAATCAGAAGCTTAAAGTATTCCCTTCCACACTTAAAGATGCAACTCTACGTTGGTTTATGAGTCTAGAACCAGAATCTATTCGAACTTGGGAACATATGGAGAGTGTATTCTTGGATAAATACCAAGAATATTGCAGGGTAAGAAACAGAAAAGATGAATTATTTTGAATTAAACAAGAAGAGGATGAGATCTTGGAGGATTATCTTGATAGGTTTACCTTTATTCAAAAAATATGTGGACCTGTAGAGCCAAAAATGTGTAAGGCTATCTTTTTGAGGGGATTACAAGATGATTCCAGGGAGGTATTGGACTTAATGGGTAAAGGGGATGTAAATACCCTTGACATTGATGAAATTTTGGACTTATGCAAAAATTACTCCCACACTAGGCAAAGAAGATGAAAGTGGAGTATTAATGGTAATGATGTGAAAGATCTAATGGAAGAATTGGCAAACATGAAAACTGACATTCTTGTGCAATTAAATACAACTCTAGGGGAGATGAATGCAAAATCAAAATCTATGGAACCCCTAGCTATTTACTGCCCAAGATGTAGAAATAAACATGCTTTGCAATACTGTCCCTTGAATAAAACTTCAATTTTAGCTATTTGTAGCATCTGTACAAAGGAACATCCTACTGATAAATGCCATCTGCTTCCACAACTCAGAAATATTTTGGAAACACAAATTGAAGAACTCAATTTTATTAGGTAGAAACAGGGGAAAAAAATTTCACAATATCAAAATACCCCTCATTTTCCCATAAATTGGGGATAAAATCCTTGGAATATGCCATGGGGTTATTCGAAATCACCCCAACAATATTGGAATCACCCTACTTGGACATCTCCTCAAGATTGGTCACAATATGGGTGGAGTAATCCATATTGGAATCAATTCAATCCACCTTGGATGTAAAACCAGTCCTATGGATCAAGCTGGGGACAGTAGTATCCACCTTATCCAAGGCAACAAAGATATCAAGGTCAAACTCAGAACTTGTTGCCTACCCCTAATCAAAATTTTCAAGGAAGATCCAACCAACCACAACAACAACCATCACAATAGGTGAAGCAACCTCCACTTCCAGCCCAACCTGTGACTAACCCAAATAACACAAGATAGGAAGCCCCTATCTATGTGGCTGAATCTAAATAAAATGCTACAATTCATGTTCTTGATTACAGTAATATCCAATTGCATTCAAGAAAGATTCTACCTGAACCGATTCCACCTACCATTGAAGAACTTGATGGAACACAAGAACCTTCTCATCCATACCAACTGAAACCAGCCCTAGAGAAAGGAGGAAACATAGAGAAAGTACAAGTAGATAATTTGCCTTCCTCAAGGATAGTTCCATACCTTGAAAGATTCAAAAACTCTACAAAAAATCCTTAATTAGACCTGGTTAAAGATCTTAAATGGTTAACCATATCACTTCCCTTATTGCAAGCAATTAGGGACATGCCCTTGATTAACAAAACTATCCAAGATTTGTGTATTAAGAGACCAGGCAAAAAGAAGAAATCATTTCCTAAGACTGTTCAAGTTGAAGGGAAGCTAGTTGATCTCCTATAAGGGAAACTAGTACCCCCAAAGTATAGTGACCCAGGGAGCCCAGTTATTACAGTCACCATAAGATCAATACAAATTTCAAATATCTTGGTTGATTTAGGAGCTACAATAAATGTTATGACTAAAGAAACAATGGAAAAATTACAGCTCAAACATCTAAATCCTACATCTACAGTTTTAGAAATGGCAGATAGGTCAGTTGCAAAACCTGAAGGGATCATAGAAGACATCCCCATAGAAGTTTCTTCTTGGGAATACCCTATAGATTTCCTGGTTTTATAGCCTAGAAACTCAGCAAATGGCTACCCCATCATATTGGGAAGACCTTGGCTTGCAACTGCAACTACATTTATAAAATGTAGGTCAGGAGAAATGACAATTTCCAATGGCATTGACCTAAAGCAGATTTCTCTTTACCCACCTGTAAAACCTTCAACCAAATTCTCAGGTCAGTTATGGTTTTCTGATTTAGATGAAGAGCAAGAAGAGACCATTTCCACACTAGCTACTTTAGTAGTGAAGGAACACATAGAGGAGATAGACTCCCAAGAAAGAGAAGTTTTTGAGGATGAGACCATCCTAGTGAGTGCTCTACATGAGCAAGGAATGGAATATGAACCAGTAGTTTTTCATTACTTGTTATGGAATGATGAGGGCCAAAGTTCTAAAAATATGTCATCTACTCCACTATAGGATAGTTCTTTTACACTGCCACATGGATGGCACCATCACCTCCTCTCCTCTTTCCACTATCCCATGCAAGACATGCTTCCACTAGGAATCACTATTGATAAGGAGACAAGAGTCTTTCATTCTCTCAAACCACACCATTTTCCACTAAACTCCTTGATAACCAAGTATGAAGGAGTAAACTTTGTCCTCCTAGGGACAAAGTAGATTGAAGTGCAACCAGGCAAATTCTTGAATATTAATAGTTGGCTGACTAAAGGAGAAGAAGAAAAATTGTTTGTTGTTCTACAGAAACATGTTCATACCTTTGCTTGGGACTACAAGGATATGTCAGGGATCCACCTTGATGTATGCACTCACGGAATTTATACTGAGGATGTTAAACCTATGAGGCAGCCCCAAAGAAGACGAAATTCTACCTTGAGAGATATTGTTCAAAGAAGAGATTGAAAAACTCTTATAGGTAGGGTTCATCTATCTAATTTTTGATAGCTGATGGGTCTCTCCATTGGTTATAGTTCCAAAGAAAAATGGGAAAATGCGAGTGTGTGTAGATTATAGGGAATTAAACAAAGTCACACACAAGGACCACTTCCCATTACCATTTATAGACCAAGTGTTAGACACTCTTGCTGGAAAGAAATATTTCTATTTTCTTGATGGTTTCAGTGGATACAACCAGATTTGGGTTGCACCTGAAGACCAAGAGAAAACTACTTTTACATGCCCTTGGGGAAAATTTGGTTTATGTAATGCCCCAACAACTTTTCAATGGGTTGTTTTAGCAATATTTTATGATCTAACTAATGAAAGTGTAGAAATTTACATGGATGATTTCACATTGTGTGGAGAAACCTTTGACTTTACATTGGAACATCTTGATAAGGTCTTAACACGTTGTGAAACCTACCATTTATCCTTAAATCCTGAGAAATGTTTTATGATGATGGAGGAAGGCATTATTCTTGGTCACCACATCTCTTCTCATGGGATCAAAGTTGACCCCAAGAAGGTTGAGATCATCAAGAACCTTCCACCTCAAAAAACTCAAACTGATGTTAGGAGTTTCTTAGGACATATTGGTTTTTATCACAAGTTTATTCCAAATTTCAGCACAATAGCCAACCCCATGTTTGCACTATTGACTAAATATTCTAAATTTACCTGGTCTACAAAATGCCAAGAGTCTTTTGAGGCTTTGAAGGAAAAACTGACAACCCCACCTGTGTTAAGAGGACCTAATTGGAAGCTATCATTTCACATCCAAATTGATGCTTCCAATACTACAATTGGAGTAGCATTAGGGTAGATTGAAAATGGTGAGCATTATGCCATATACTACATTAGCAAGAATCTGATAGGAGTAGAAAAGAACTATACCACTACTGAGAATTAATTTTTGATAGTAGTATATGCTATCAATAATTTTAGGCATTATATCATAGGATATCAAGTATTCATCCATATAGACCATGTAGCCATTAAATATTTGATGAATAAACCTAGGTAAGTGCAAAAATTATCCACTAGTTAAGTGCACATCAAAAATTATAGACTAGATTTTGAAGATATTCCTCCACTGGTAAAATATTAAAATATTCACTGTGAGAGGTCACTAAACAGCCCAAAAATTGGTTTATGCTGGCAAAAAATTAGATCTACCCATTATCTAGATCCTGTAAACAAACCCTAACCACAACGCACATTGAAAATTACTGACTAGATTATGAAGGAATTCTTTTGCTGATAAAAATTATAAACTTCAAAACTTAGATCTTCCCATTGTCAATATCCTACGAAAAAACCCTAACCATAGTGTACATTAAAAATTACCGATTGGATTTTGAAGGAATTCCCCCACTAATAAAATTTTAAACTCTCTAAAACTCAGATTAACCCATTGTCAAGCTCCTACGAAAAAACCCTAACCATAGTGCATGTTGAAAATTATTGACTATATTTTTAAGAAATTCCTTCATCGGTAAGATTTTAAACTCTCCAAAACTTAGACTTGCCCACTGTCAAGCTTTTACGAAGAAATCCAAACCACAATGCACGTTGAAAATTACTAATTAGATTCCAAAGGAATTCCTCCACTGATAAGTTTTAAACTCTTCGAAACTCAGATCTTCCCACCATCAAGCTCTTGTGAAAAGACCCTAACCATAGAGCATGTTGAAAATTACTGACTGAATTTCAAAGGCATTCCTCCATTGATAAAATTTTAAACTCTTTGAAACTCAGATCTGCCCACTATCGAACTCTTGCAAAAAAACCCTAACCACAATGCATGTTGAAAATTATTGACTAGATTTCGAAGGAATTCCTCCACTGGTAAAATTTTAAATTCTTAAAAACTTAGATCTACCCACTATCAAGTTCTTATGAACAAACCCTAACCACAATGCGCGTTAAAAATTACCGATTGAATTTCAAAGAAATTCTGACATTGGTAAAATTTTAAACTCTTCAAAACTCAGATCGTCCCATTGTCAAGCTCCTACAAACAAACCCTAGCCACAATGCACGTTGAAAATTATTGATTGAATTTCGAAGGAATTTTTCCACTGGTAAAATTTTAAACTCTCCAAAACTTAGATCTACCCACTGTCAAGATCCTACAAACAAACCCTAACCATAATGCACATTGAAAATTATCAACTATATTTTGAAGGAATTCCTCCGCTAGTAAAATTTTAAACTCTCTGAAAATCAGATCTACCCATTGTCAAGCTTCTGCGAACAAACCCTAACCACAACACACATTGAAATTTATCTATGATGAGGTTTAGAACAAGGGGATTTTTTGTATAATATAAAGAATAGTTTATACTATAAAACCTTAGTGGACTTGGATCACAAGGATCTCCTTCGAATAAACAAATTTGCACTACAAGAAATATTCACCATTAAGTTCATTTTTTCCCCTCATTGCACTCAATATTATTTTGTTATTTTTTCTAACCAAATGGATGCCCTAGTTTCAAGATTAAATTTTTCAAGATTTATTTAAAACCTCAAATTTCCTTTAAATATTTTCTATAAAACTCTATTTCCATTTCTCTTCTAGCTTTTGTTGTCTAGTAGCAACATTGATAAGAGGATAGACTGCTTGGCCAACTTAGAAGAAGAAAAAAAAGGTAACTTTATTTAGATAGACCCATGGTACTAGAGAAGTCATGGAAAAGCTTTTGTGCTTAGCAAATACCTCCAATCCACTTGAAAAAGTTGTAAAATTGATCTGATATTTTTTTTGCTACATAGGCATTAGAGGAGGACCTAAATAGTGGTATTCAAAAAAATGGTTGCATAGGGATAATCGTAATAGACATGAATGAACCCTTAGTATTTTTGCATTCTATGCAAAATTTTAGGAGGGATCATAGTTCAACATGTTTTACCATATTGCCTCTAGATACTTTCAAATCACATTAATAGGAATTATAGTTTTCCCTTCAAATTTTAAATTTTTGAATTTCAAATATGAAATATTTCATGCAAAATGTTGGAGAGCATATGCTTTGATGTGCTTGCATAATTACAACACAATATTGCATCAATATTTTGCAGGGGGGGTAAATGGAATTTTCCTTGTCTTTATTTTTAATTCTCTTGATTTACCTCCCAAACTTGGTGCTTAGGGAGGTGACTATTAGAAGGTAAGCCAACACACTACCTAGGAGAGGTCATGTGTTCAAACCCATTTATTTTTTTATAGATGATGTCATGATAATTCATACATGTGATGACATGGCGCCCTTGATAAAATTAGTTGATGGTATGACATGATTATACAGATGCTATATGGTAGTCCATACAACTGAAGTGATATGAATATTGAGATGAGACATGGTGGTTCATACAATCAAGTTGGAAGGTGCATGTATCCCAAGATAAAACATGGTAGTATATGCATGCATCTTGAGGCAACATGTAGTAGTCTATATAGCTAATGTGGTAGTCCATACAAGTTACTTGATAGGTGTTGCATAAATATTTAAGCAACACATGATACTTGAGGTGGTAGTCTAGGAAGGTAATGTAGACTAACACATGGAAGTTTTTTAGGGTGCTAGAGTGGTATGCATTTCAAGATGACATGTGGAATACTTTGGTTGGTCCAACATGTTTGTTTGTATAATGGTAGACATGACAGTCCATATGCCACTTGGTGCCTATAAAAATAGGATCAACCTATCACTTTCCACCATCTCATAAAACTTGACAAGCATCTCATATAGTCAATAGTAGACTCAACAACACAAATTTTAGATCAAATAAGAAAGAAAAAAGTGGTATAATATGGTTCATCAATATACTATATAGTTAACACACAATAAACGCCCTCTTAGCCACTCATATTATGACATGCGATGGCCTCTTATTTTCGTATATATAAAGGTTTTAATTTTTTTAAAATTTTGGATGGAATTATTGCAATTTTAGGGGTAAAATTTTGGGAGCTATAAATTTTGCACACAAAAGAATTTTGAGCCCATTTTTAAATCACCTGGCTTTTCAAGATCTCTCTACTGATAGTATTGGTTATAGTCTTAAATCCTTGTAATTTGTTTATCACTAGAAAAAAGGTATGGGTCACCATGTGCATGTGCCCTTATTGAGTGGTCCAAACTATACTACATAGAAAATAAAGATTGTATATCTACTTTGAAGCAAAGGTTAATAACCTAAATATTTTAATACTAAGGAGATAAATTAGTTGTGTTGGGATAAGAAGGATAAAAGTCATGGTGTGATTGCTCTCTATGTGGATAATGTATATGAGACCCATGTAAGTAACACTATTGATCCCAAGGTTTTTCTTAAGAAGTTTCAGGGAATATTGTAATATTTTCCAAACATGTACCATGCAAAACAATGCCATTCTCATGAGTCTTAAAATTTTTTTAGTCTCCATTCGAGAAGAGGATTGCAAGAAAACAAACCTGATATAGCTATTTATCAAACAGTTCCAAACACTCACCTAGAGAATTTTTTTCAAGTAACAAAGATTGGTTGAGAGTGGACATTGGTATATTGTCCAAGATGTCTTTAAAGATAATACACATATATTTGCATAGATTTTAAAGTAAAAAAGAAAAAAATATTTTCACAGTTTTGAAGAATAAACAAGGGAACAAAAGAAAAAGAAAAAAAAATTATTTGAAAGATTTTTTTTTTAATTTTAAAGGGAAAGGAATATTCCATAGAATAAGAAGCATTCCATCTATCTCATTTAGAGAGACACATTATTTCTTGTATTTTTGAATTATATTTTGAAAACCAAACATAGGCACACACACACACATACATATTCATTAAAAAGTGCATTTTGAGGGAGATTTTGTAAAAGATAAAAATTCAAAATTTGTGGAAGTTTTCTACGGCTAGTGGAGCACTAAATTTCTTATTACCATATTTCCAATTGTTGAATAAAAATAATTATACTGCATGGAAGACCAAAATCATGACACAAATTGAGTTTGAGAAAGTTTGGTAAGCAGTAGATGGATGTATTACCCATCCTACTAAAGAAGGAGAGGATAGAGATAATTTTGACAAGGTAGACAAAAATAAAAGACTCATCATTGTGTTCGAAGTAGTGGATGAGGTCCAAGCATACGTTAGAGATACGACCACAACCAAAGATACATGGAAGAAATTGAAGATAGTATTTGAAGCCAAGAATCAAAATAAAATTCTATTCCTCCAAATTTAGCTCCATTGTGTAATGATGAAGAATGAAGAAAATCTAGAAGAATTCATGACAAGAATAACATAATTGTGAACATTATTGCAAGCATTGGGAACATAGGTATTTGATGAAATGTTAGTTCCTATTATTTTTAGATCACTTTCATCTAAATACAATGTTTTTGTGATTACAATAAATGTTACTAAGCAAAAACAAAGCATTGAGAAGCTAGTGATTCTACCTCAAAAGGAAGAGGTATCACACTCAAAACAAAAAGAACAAGTACCTCTTAGAAGGAAGCAACCATTCAAAAGCCTAAAAAGAAAAAACTCTCATCACAAAAGATAATATGCATTAGGTGCACATGCCCAACTCAATTATATCTAGTATATTCTCTTGAGCAACAAGAAACATGATAGGAAGAAAATATTGGTTTCAAAATATTAAGTATTTAAGAGATTCAATAAATTTATTTCTTGGGGATGACACATCCTATGAGATAAAAGGCATAGGTGATATAAATTTACAACTTAGATCATGAATATGAAAAATCATATAATTTCTATATGTTCTAATACTCATAAAAATATACTCTCCATAAATCAACTACTTGATCACAATCTAAAGATCTAGTTTGATAAGCAACAAGGATCCATGTTTTGCATAATTTATGATAAAACTAAAAATTCAAAAACTATTCATATGAAAAAGGAAATGGAAAGATGTTTGAACTTAACACAATGCATCTTGACAACTTAGCATTCATTATTGACTTCAAAGTATCTACATCACTTTGGCATCAAAGATATTATCATCTAAGCTATGGGTGCCTTATTACATTATGAGAAAATGGTTGACGATGTTCCTCCTTTACATAAGTCTACAAATATTTATCATTATTGGTTAGATAGGAAGCAACGTTGATCTCATTTCAAAACTATAGAATACCAGGCCAAGGGATATCTTGATTTGATTTATATCGATGTGTGTAGACCCATGGATCTAAGTTACAATGGGACCAGGTATTTTCAACTTTTTATTTATGACCATACTAGAAAAATATGGGTATATTTTTTGAAAAACAAAGATAAAGTATTTTTTTATTTTTAGTGATTTAAGGTTTGTGTCCATAGAAAGTAAGATCCATGTCCTCCACTCATATCAAGGGGAAATTTAAGAGCAATGAATTTTACACCTCTTTAAAGGAACATGGCATTCAATGATAGCTAACAAAAATTGTTAGGGTACCTAGGAATAGATATTTGGGGATATATTATTATATTGTATAAGGGTTGGCATAGGCCACACATAATCCAAGGTTGATTGTATTATAATATAATATTATATTAGTAGTAGGCTCCCCAAAGTAGAATAAGAATATGGATATATAAAGAAGGGATATTTGTATTTGTAATCATCATGGAGATCAATCATATGTAATCGTCTTTTCCCATGAAGTGGATTATGGGACTTTGCCCTCCTTAAGTGGTTCTCTCATCTTGGGAGATCTTATGGAGTTATTCCTTCCTTAAGTATTACAATTGGTGTTTCCCTACCTTAAGGATATCGTCTATCTTTCTCTCATTTGTGGATTGTTATTGTGGATAATTATTTGTGGATGAATAATTTGATATTTCTGCATATTGGTGAATGATTTATATATTAATGATAATAATTTTTATTACAAAAACTCACTCACCATAATATAATGGTATTGTAGATTGTAGAAATTGAAAAATCATAAAAATGGTATGAAGTATGTTGAAAGATTCAAAACTTGGACACTCTTTTTGGGAAAAAGAAGTACATATAGCAATTTACTTACTAAATATATCCCCCTGCACCACTTAAAAATATCACTTTAGAAGAAGCATGGAGTGGACACAAACCATCAATTGCTCATATTTGAATATTTGGTTGCACAATATACATGCACATTCCAAAAGAGAAAAGACTTAAATTGGATGAAAATCTCAACAATGTGTCTTACTAGAATATAGTGATAAATTAAAGGCTTACAAACTATTTGATCCAGAGTCAAAGAAATTACATATTAGTTGTCATGTTGTCTTTGATGAAAAACAAAATTCACCTTCATCACCATCACAAATATCCTCATCTAACACAATTTCAATAATGATTAAATATGATGAATAAATAACAAATGAAGAATTTATCACTGATATCAATGATGAAGATCTATCTACTCCACCACAATATACAAGGAGAATACCTAATTTGTACACTAGTACATTAAAACTATTTAGGATGGATAAAATTCCATACACCTCTTCTAAAAGACCAAGAACACAAAGTATGACTCACGATACACAAAATATGGTTCTAATGAGTATAATTGAGCCATCTATAGTATAGGAAGTCCTTTAGTCCACCACTTGGGAAAATATCATGCACATAGAATATCAAGCATTAAAATTAAGACTTGAGATCTTGTTGATATTCCACCAAATAAAATGGTTATTGAATGCAAATGGGTCTTCAATGTCAATTATAAATAAAATGGAAGTATTGATAAATACAAAGCAATACTTGTAGCAAAAGTATATGCACACTGTGTGACCTTGGGAAGCGTGCACCACACATATGTTACTGTTATTCTAATATACTTGCAATATTATATCAAAATGGAAGAAAAATAATAGATAACACGAAAATGACAAAAATAAATAAAAATCTTTTATTAATATTTTATTTGGCAAATCCTGATTACATATCGGTCCCTCTGAGTGATACCCAGTTTCGATACAACAAATTACAAGAATAAATAGTGATGCAAAAGAATGATATCCCCTCATAAAGGGGCGATGTGCTTCTGTAGGCCTCCCAATCTTGCACACGAACTTGTATGAGGGATTACAAATGCCTCCTTCTCCTTCTCTCGCCTTGGAGGGATATTATGCACTAGATGCCTTGAATTAGTCCTATAAACCTATAACTCTGTGTGCATAGAAAAAATACAGCACTATCAGTAGTATGAGCCACCTCTTAGAAAGAGGCTCTTATTAGAAAATATGATAAACATGATATATGAGCATGATAATATTTAAATGCAAGCACAAACTAAGTGATAAATGCATATAAAACTCAAAAATATGATGTAAATGTGTTAATGAAATCAGATCTATGCTAGAACTAATTAATAAATCAAATTAGTAATGGATCTAAGCTAGAAAAAAGGAAAATAATTTCTAATCCCCTAAGATATGCTTACGGACCACTATCCAAGACATCGATCGTGAAATGCTCTCTCCTCATAGACCAGGGGCTGTAGCATGATCTTCCTTGCTCCAATTGATGTTCAAGGGTCACCTGTTGTATCTGGTACATTGATGGGTAGTGAAGAATAAATGGATCTAAAAATAGATGCATAGATGTAACTCAGTCGAATAGTGCTTTGCTGCTTGTCAAAGGGGGCATAGATTCACTCTGCAATTGACGAGGGCTTTGCTTCACAAGATTTAAATATTCGTTGATCTCTTTAATTTTATTGGGAGAGTCCATATGTAGACCTCTCTTTGTTTAAGATCTAGGTCAAGATCTTGGCTTCTTAGAGAATCCAAAATCTAAATTACATGCAACTGACCATCTTGGGGGGGAAGCATTAGTCACAAATTCGCATTGAAGGGGCAGTTAGGAGGAACTTTGGGAGTTCCTCATCAAAATACACCTACAAGTAATGCAAGGTGTAGTTATACTATGTGATCTAGGCATGTACTCATGGCCAGACTATGCATGGTGCTAGACACTATTTATATCAGTGGCTATATATGGTCGCTGTCAACTTCAATGACTAGATGTGTTGGTCACTCTGCTTGAGAGTGGTTAAGCCTAGATGGGCTAGAACTGCACTTTTTGAGTGGTTAGAACCACTGCTAGCTCTTGGATATGTCCAATATCATTAATATGGTCTTTGGGTGTGTCCATATGAGAAGTCTCCTAAATATAATGCATTTTAGATGTCTATAGATGCCCCTTTTTGGGATGCGTTGTGGGAAAACATAACGTAAAGCAAAAATAGACCACGTAGGTTCACATTGTAGGTTGTGTGATGATCATTGATATGATAAAAATTGGATGCCACAGTCATGAGAAAGGGTGTTCATCCTAGAATCATTTCTTACAACAAGGTGGAAGGCTTAAATTTGTGAAATCTTGCACATGTCCATCAAGAAATTGGGTAGCTTCAATACTACTATAGGTCCAAAAGGAGGAGAGCTACAAATTTAACTACCATGTTTTCTTTTTGTTCCAGCAAAGGGTAAGATTATAATAATTTTTGGCAATGATTCATAAGATGAATACAATTTGACATGATCGAGTGATCTTTTGTTGACTTTGATTATGATTGTTTATTTTATGACTACCCCCTCAAACGATGAGTTGATGAGGGAAGGACAACGGAATAAGAAATGAGTCGCTTGACCAATATGAATGATTTGGAATCTTTTAGAGGTTTGCTTAGTTTTTGTAGGGTAGGTCCCATCTTAGGTGTGATTTCAACCATTTTTAGTAATTATACATCTCTATCCCATGGAGCGGTTTGACTGTAATGGCCTTTTAGAGAATCAAGGTGATAACAATTCTATTATAGCTTATGTTGAATCACTGCATTTGAACAATGTTCTAGAAGAAATGAGATGGATATTCATTCCTGTGGGGCAGTCTGTCCACCATGGCTTTCTTCAGGATTGAAGTGAAGCTTCTCAATTCTACTATAACTAATTTACCCCAAGTGGTCTTATGGTAATTTACTCATCTTGCCGGATTGCATGGAGCACAAGTCACTGAAATCACCAAGTGTATAGAGAAAATAACTGAATACGAGGCTCATTTGAGATTTTATTGTTATTTGATTTTTGTGTTAATTTGAATTTTATGATGTTTTTGGATTTTTGATATATTAATGCTAGGAGGTGTGGTGTTAAAGAGAGTTTTGTTGGCTCTCCACCGTGGCGTGTGATGTCCTCCTAGCACCATTGCACGTGCATGTGGAATGATGTCCTGGAATAAATCTACATAGCGTTGAAATTTATATTAAATTTTATTTTGATTGATGTATTTTTTTTGGTATTTGCACACTTTTTTATTATTTTGGATCTATAGGTGTGCTTAATAGCCCATTTTGAGGTGCCTCATGGTGAGATATTGAGTGAATTTCTCTTTGTTTCCTAGTCGCTATCAGGTCCAGTGACCCCTAATTACCTCTTCATTGTTGCTGTCAGGTCCAACATCTAGAAAGTGTGGGCCATTGATGCAAGTAGTGGTTGAGGCATAAATTGAAAATATAAAATAATTTTAGGGTTTTGATTTTTCATTATTCTAGTTTTCTATTGCACTTTTTGAGCTCTGAGGTGAGAGAAGTTGATTGTGACCCAGGACACTACTGAAATTGGATACCATGGCTAATCAAGGTGAGGCTTCAACAAGCGGAGGAGCCGATGACTCATGGGTATCTCTCAAACCCTCACTCTTTGGTAAAATGAACCTCACTAAGTAACCGGTAAATGAACCACACTAAGCCTGTTGGCAACGTACTAAAACCATAGATAGGCTTAGGTTTAGGTTATTTTTAGTGGTTCTAGGCTAGTTTTATGATTTTGTTAATTTTTTTGCAGGTATGGCCACTATCGGCTTCAGCAGCCGATGCGTGGTCACTCCTAGCATAAGTGGCCACGTGACCCTAGGTTTATTTTGGAAAATTTTGAATTTTTAAAGGTTTTAATTTATTTTTTATAATTTTGAAGTGTAGAATTTGATATTTTTGAATGTTTAGGTGCATTTAGCAATTATTTTCATAGCCTTAAGCTTATATTAGATTAATGCTACACCAATTTTGTTTTATTGCTTCTTTTTAGCCTATAAGTGCATTTTATTTTGCACTCTTAGGTTTTTTATGTGCACGCTCAGGACTCTAAATTGCTCATGGACCTTTTGCTCGACATGGATGACATGGACTAGGATTGGCGTGATGCTCACATAATCTAGTACATTACTAGGATTTTGACGATCATGTCAGATCAGACCTACCTTATTTCCTTATCACATAGGTGGGATTATAGGACTAACACCTTTCATCTTCCTACAGGCGAGATGACCATTACATTGAAGGATGTCTATAGGATCTTCTAGATCCATTTTGATGGAGTCCCCATTGTTTCTTCCCCTAATTATACCAGAGAGGTAGTCTTCTCGAGGGTATTTGGAGCACATGCAACTGCTGCATTCATTGATACCTAGTTTGGTGGGATTTCTATGGCTTGGTAGTATGAAGAGGATGTCTTTTCTTGGAGATATGCCATCTTGCTAATGTTCATCTGTAATATGCTTCTACATGACTTCTCTAGAGTGAGGTTCTCATGGAAACTCTTGGTGATGGTTCAGGACTTGATTGATAGTGAGGAGCCTATCATCATGACTTAGGGGAGCACACTATTGGCTCAGTGCTATGATGAGCTCTACAAGATATAGTGGTGAGGATGAGCTAGCATTGCTTGCAGCCTATTCCTACAGATCTAGGGATGGGAGCATATCAGAGTGGATCACCCAAGATGATTACCTATTGAGAGCACTACCATAGTTGATGTTTCTTAGTGCTATAGATATAGGTGGCCCCAAGAGTGTGAGGAGTGCAATATTCAATGCTACATAGGAGAGCTCTTCCACTACACAAAATCTGGAGGCCCTATCATGATTGTCCCACCTAGGCAGAGGCAGAAAATTTTATGACCAGGAAAAGGTGTGACTGATGGGTTATCAGCCATAAGGATAGCATCAGGGAGCTCTTCCATTACTCTAGGGTGCTTTGATAGTTTGGTTTATAGTAGGATGTACCCCTAAAGCCTATTATGTATAGGTAGATTATTATAGAGAGGGATCTTACACTACCCCTAGTTACAACAGTGATAGAGGATGATGATCCTCTAGTAGTGGATGTTGGTATTGTATATGGTGGGGTTACAAAGGCTTGTACTTAATGGTGGATCACAAATTTATCGTAGGGCAATGAAAACTTAGCTTAGGACTAAGATGAGACATTTGTAGGGGAGGATCCTGATGGGCATCGAGTGTGGGCCTAGATAGAGGACTGGGGGTATGCAGAGCAACAGGTGGTATAAGAGCAAGTTGCTCATGAGGAGGAGGAGAAGTTAGCTCTAAAGGAGGAGTTCCCTCTCTAGGCTTAGCTGCATCGTGTAGAGGCTGAGCTTCAGTCAGATAAGATCCAGATATTGTAGCAAGATTCTACCATTTTTGGGCTTTAAGCACATGTTCAGATATTTGATGAGGATTGGACCACCCTACAAACTCAAATTGACTTAGCACAAATCATGATAGATTAGCTTATGAATGAGAGGGATTTTTCCCAAGGACATATTGTGCTAGCTATACCAACACCTTAGGGACCTAGTGGGTTAGATGTAGATGCAGAGATTAGATGTCTGCATGGACTCCTATCAGAGGAATTGGAGCAGTGCACCCTAGACAATGCTTACATCCTTGCATTGGAGCATGAGATAAGGCTTCAGGGAGGTCACCTACTAGATATGCCTATGGTAGGAGGGTCGCATAAGAGTAGGTAGAGCACATCAAGGTAGTCATCAGTGTGTCCAAGCCACAGGACCAAGACTCGAATAGAGTAACTGCAGGGACTAGCTCCTACCATTCTCACAAGGACAAAGCTGAGGGTAGAGGTGAGGTAGGGGGCGTAGATCTAGCTTGATGGCTTTGATTGTACTAGCTTTATTTTTTAGTGTAAGGTTAGATGACCTACACAATTGTAGCCTATAGGTAGTTTTGTACCCTTATGTACTTATTGGACACCCATATATATATATGATATCTACACTTTGAGACTCATTATGTGTATCTATATGTTTTTTTTTTTATGTTTATATGATGCAATACTATGATTTTTATGCTATATGATGTGATGTATTAATTTAAATGATCTAGCTATGTGATGGATGGTTGCTTAGATGGTATGATCTAGATGTATAGATGCATTATGGTGATGTATGCATATATGGATGCAATGCTTATTGTTAAATGCATGTTTAATTTTGATCTAATTGTATGCATATGACTTATTTTGTTATGATATGGTGAATGCAATATGTTTAATGCACTATGTAAATGTGTACGGCCATAAAGACGTGCACCCGATAATGCAATAATGTAAAGTGAAGTAAAAAGTGATATTCAAACACAAATTGACAAAGACTAAACAATTAAGTAAAATGCATCTTTATTTCCTTTTGGAACCAATTCATGTATTACAAATGAATCCCTCTTAGGGATATCCCTTTTTGATACGCAAT
The DNA here is from genome assembly GCA_028583015.1 of Wollemia nobilis. NCBI lineage: Eukaryota > Viridiplantae > Streptophyta > Pinopsida > Araucariales > Araucariaceae > Wollemia > Wollemia nobilis. The sequence goes on from JAQPPZ010017247.1 coordinate 2,288,795, forward strand.
TACAATGTTGTAATCCCCTTGGGGATACAATGCACTTTTCAAGCCTTTAAGGTGACACGAACCGCTCTAGGGTGGAGTGAACCCTCTTCTTCGCATTGAGGAAGGAATTGGATGGTTGAATATCCTTTGAATCTGATTCCCTACGATCAAGAAACAACAGAAAAGCATTAAAAGCATATGAAGCCTCTCATGATGAGGCCCTTTAAAGGAAATATACACAAAGATAGCATAGCAACACGAAATCAAGAAAGCGGATAAACCATGCTAAACATAAGCAATTATTATAAATATTGATAGAAATATGTAAATAAGGACTACAACTACCAATCTAATGTATGAAATGAAGCATTATAACATAGAAAGAAACTAATTATGCCCTACTTGCTAAAATGGAGTAAATCTAATCAAATCCTTAATCCAATCAGTCATTGTCTTTAAACTACCAAATCAAGTACTAAACTGATTAATCTGACCTAGCTAAGCATACTATGAAAGGGACAGTAAGGGGATCTTATACCTATTGCAAACTGTAGCTCGGATGAGCGGTCTGCACTATAAACCATGGCTTTCAGCCGTGGGGAGCAATCAAATGGTTTTTCCCTCCAATTCTAGGGTTGTGGGCTTGATCCTCCTTGTCAAATTGATGATCAAGGGTCGCCTCAGTGTCCTATGATAGGTTTGGCAGTTGAATTGCTCGATAGGGCCTCCGTTTGCCCAAATTAGCGTGTCTTGGTGTTCTAGCTCCTTAGGGCATCCATGGCACAATTTGTCATGATGCTTGAGTTGGCAAAGTGATAGCAACAAATCTCTCTCTTAGTGCACTCAAGTGAGTCCACAATCCGATAGGGCTTCGCTGCTCTAATCTCCAATGCTTGCTTGATTCATTTCGACAGCGCTTCGCTATCAAAATGCACTATATCATTGCCTTAATTCTGAGGGGTACTTATAGGACTACCCAAGGGCTAGGGGTGGCTTCATGGAGAAGCCAAGAACAAGAAGGGGTGGTTAGGATAGTTGGATTGGAAGCTTCCATCCTTTAACCACCTTCTTCTAGATCAAATGGTCGTTCAAACCGATTTGGCTCGGATGAAGGCCAACTGAACTTCAGTTAAGACCGTAGGTGTTAGCCACAGTTCAGACTATAGACCACAAGTCTCAAATGTGGTTCAAACTGATTAGGCTAAGGAGCCCAAATTGAGTGGTTAGAACCACTGCTCTATCTTGGAGTCTGTCCAAGATCTTCCATATGGTCTTGTAGCATGTCCATATGAGTAGTCGCCATCGACATGACGTGTTTTAGGTGTCTACAGATGCCCCTTTTGAGATGCGTTGTGAGATCGAACAACGCATGAGCAAAAATACACCACCTAAAATGATGTCGAAGGTTCTATGATGATCATTAGTCGGATCAACATTAGATGCCCTAGGTCCTGCAAAAGGATGCGCATCCTGGAATCATTGCTTCCAACTCTTTGGAGGCTTAATTTTGAAAGGGTTTGCACTCATCATCAGTCATTCGGGTAGCTTTGGTGCTACAATAGGAGTTAGGCCTATATAACCGAAAGGAGGTGAGATACAAACAAACTATCATATTTGCTATTTTCCCCAAGCAAAGGGGTAAGCTTATGATAGTTGTTGACAATGATTCGCAAGGACGAATGCAATTTTGACAAGATCAAGGGATCTACGATTTTAGGGATCTTCTGTTGACTTTGATTATGATTTGATATTATGACTACCCCCTCAAGTGACGAGTCGATGAGGGTAATGACAATGTATGAAGCGACGAGGTCGCTTGACCATAATGAATGATCTGAACAAACTTAGAATTGAGCATTTTAATGACTTGGCTAAGCCTAGTTCAACTTATGATTCCAACTGTTAATAGTAATTGCACATTTCTATCCCATGGAGCAGTCGAGCTACAATAGCCATCTTAGGGAATCGAAATGATACAAATCCAATTAGTTTTGTGTTGAATCAATTTTGTCGATGATTTGCTGAAAAGATGTCATAGAAGAAATGACATGAAACGCCTCGTTCCTATGGAGCGATCCAGCCTCAAAGGCCTTCTTCGGGATTGAAAAGAAGCATATCAAATCAACGATGACAATTTTACCCCAAATGTCCTTATGGTTATTTACTCATCTTGTCGGATTGCATGGAGCATCAGTCGCTGCAACCGCCAAGTGTATAGAGTAAATAACTGAATACGAGGTGCATTTGGCTTTTGATTATTTTAAATTTTTTTGTTAATTTTGAAATTTTTAATTGATCCTGGTGCTTGATCATCACCAAATTTGCAAAATTGATTGCTTTTATTGAGATTTGATCCGTTAGGAGTCATTGATTTATCATTTAAGATCTTCCCACGGTGGGATTTTAGTGCATTTAATGCTAGTTGCAAACCGCGGGTACAGTCTACGATTGAAACTTTCAAAATTTGGGAACCGTAGGTCAGACCTACGAGCGGAAAACCCTAATTTTGGGACCGCGAGTGTCAACTACGGTCCGCCAAAATTAGGGAAACCTATAAAAAGTTTTCCCATTTGAAAATTTTCATTATTTTCTTGAAAGTGACTACAATTTAGAGAGCTTCTGAGAGGTGAGAAGCATTTCCTGATTCGAAACGATGCTAAACCTCTACCCGATATCGCACTCACACGCTTATGGCAGACCCTGGACAACCCTCCACTAGCAGAGGCCTCGGTGTGGGTAAGGTAACTCAAAACCGAGTCCTCGCACTCATTACCAAATAAAATAAACCACATTAATTAATGGGTTAATTAACTTCACTAAACTATTGGCAATGAACCTCACCTTAGACTAGGCTAGTTTAGGATTTAATTTTCTGGTTAGCTAGGCTAGGAAGTGACCTAGAATGGGTCTCGTTCCTAGACCGCAGTTGGAAGTGGTGGTTCCCAATTGTCAGATTGGGGACCGCAGCTATCAGCTGCGGTTGGAATTCAAATTCCAACGATCAATTTTTGACCGCATGCGGACCGTAGGGTTGACCCGCGGTTCCACGACTTTAGAAAAATTTATCAATTTTTTTATTTTTCTAAGGTTTTATGGCAATTAATGTCATTTATTGCACTTTTGAGATGCCTTTTTTATTTTTTATGGATTTTCTTGATGACTTTTGACATGTTTTTATCTTTTTATCATTTTTTTGAATTTGTTTGACGTTTTTAAGGTCATTTTTAGCTATTTTTGGTTGTTTTTAGTTAGATTTTCCCTTATACATTGTTTTTTTTTAGAGGTTGACCTCTAGAGCTCGAGAGCCAGACATCCTACACACCCTACATAGACAACTTACTACCCTAGAGTGGGAGTGGTTCGATGTCGTTGGCTTTGACTATGTTTTGGATCTACCCACTATCAGGGTAGATCAAGCTTACCTAACTGCATTGGCCCAACACTGGAATGCATAGATCAACACATTTCACCTACCGATAGGTGAAATGACCATTACTTTAGAGGATGTCTATAGGATCTTTAGGATCCCTATTGATGGTGAGGCCATCACCTCCTCCTCCTTTCGGAGTAAGGAGCATGTTTTTGATTCTATCTTCGGTGATCGGAGCCAAGAGGCCCAACGTAAGATCAACCATGGAGGTGTTCACATCGGGTACTAGTAGAAGGAGGGCATCTTCTCTATCCGAGAGGTAATTTTTATGCACTTGGTCATGCAGATTGTGCTTCTAGACTCCTCGGGTGCGAGGATCCCCTAGAACCTTCTAGCTAGTGTCAGGAGGGTTGTTCAGAGCTCCATGGATCAACCACTGTTCCTAGCCTAGGGGAGCACATTATTATGCCAGCTATACCATGAGTTATACCAGATCACCAATCGAAGTTGGGTTGGGATCAGATGTAGTCTTCTTCTTCAGATCTAGGGTTGGTAGCATATCAAGATCGAGCATCCTATGGAGCTACCACTTGCCATATCTTCTATTGATGATGCACACCAGTGTTACGCTACATGCTGGCCTCATGAGGAGGAGGGATTCCAGAGTAGGTCCCATGCTAGGGACATGGATCACTACATTGGGTGATTTGCAGCACTCGAGTCGAATGACATTGAGTGGCATCCATACATGGATTACCCTACATGGGAGGAGGTTGGCGAGTGGCTATGCCAAGCTCGTCGAGATAGGTGGCTACTTGGCCACAAGGACGAGATCAAGGAGTATCAGTTTTACTCTCGTGTCTTACGGTAGTTTGGCCTAGTCCAGGACATCCTAAAGCTACCTTTGATCTACAGACATCTAGTACTGGAGACAAGTTTACCTTGGGTTCAACCGACACCACTTGGAGATGTGGCTGATGACTTCCAAGAGATATGGAGTTGCTAGGGCTAGGACCACCCCTACCTATGAAACTTGGTGGTCCCTCCTATGGTGGTAGGGATCAGGACCCCTCGATAGGATAGATGATGGGGCAGAGGTAGAGGCTGACCCGGATGGGCACAGAGTGCACCAATGGATAGAGGGTGGATGGGGCACAGAGGCCTCCGTAGAGGAGGCTATGTAGGTAGAGGTAAATGAGAAGTCTTCATAGGAGGGTGAGGTACCTCTTGATAGTGAGGTAGGGTAGCTCCTAGCTCAGATTGTTGCTTTGCAGAGTTAGGTGGGTATGCTTCAGATCCAGCTACTACATAGGGATACTAGCCTCACCATGGTAGAGGTGAAGCTTGCTCACGAGTAGAGACAGTGGTGGGAGTATGAGGAGGAGAGGCCTCTCCTCAAGGCCCAGCTTACCATAGCAGAGATCGAGATCAGGCGATTGACTGTAGAGCGTGATATGGCATGCATACAACTAACTCTCATGACTAGAGAGCGAGATGCATTGATGGCAATGGGGGGAGCTCCCTCGTATTCACAAGCAGTTATGGCACCACCTGCAGCTCTAGTACACACATTGCCAAGAGGACGAGACCCCATGGCAGAGGTTAGGTGACTCACTTCCCTCGTTGAGGAGGGAAATGCACGATCGGTTATGAGGGTAGCTTGCATCTCCCAGCTGGAGGACCACATTCGGTTGATAGGTAGAGAGATGCCAGAGGACACATTTACCACAGGTACTCACAAAAGTAGCTCTCAAACTAGGACCAAAGAGATCAGACAATATTTTGCTAGTTCAAGCCATAGGTCTCGTCGGACAAAGGGGATTGGTTCCCATGTACAAAACTTCTTTGGTTTAGGCAGTACACAGGACCCTCAACAGGCACACAACAGGCACCAGAGCAGACTGCAGAGTAGGCTCCAGAGCAGGCTATAGGTCAGGCTCCCAGATATGGGGCTGAGGGAGGCAGAGAGAATTCCGGTACAGGAGGAGTAGGCTAGCACTAGGGCTCTATTGGATACAGGCTACATTTTTGTATATGTATCATTTTTGGTGTAAGGTCTGAGGACCTACACGATTGTAGCCTATGGGTATTTTGTATACTCTTGATGTACTCTTTTGACACAAAACACACACACACACACACACACATATATATATATATATATATATATATATATGATATATGAGTTTTGATCATTTATGGCTCATTATGTGTACTTATATGTTTTTGATTTTATGTTTATGTGATGCACATGGATGCAATGCTTATGTTGATGCTATGTTTATATGATGTGATGTATGGATGACATGCACTAAATAGCTATTTTAATTTATGATGATGATGAGATGCAGTGATCTAGATGCTTAGATGTGCTTATTTATGATGGATGCATATGGATGCATTGTTTACTTTTAAATGCCTATTTGAGTTTGATTTATGATATGCATTTAACTTTTATGATGATATCATGATATGCTGATGCAATGTGTGGTAATGCATTATTTACATGATCATAATCTAATGGAAATGAACCTGTATGCTTTAATCACTTAAAACATAAGGAATGAATGCAATATGTATTTATCAATCTAATGGACGACACCATAAATGTATAAAAATCATGAATGTAATTGAAAATCCTCATTACAAGAATTTAAGCAATTAATCACTCATATATGAAATGCAATGATATGCAATGTTATGATGTGAATGATATAATATGTCACTCTATTTTCCTTTTTGCAATTTTGAAAAATATGCACAATATAGTCAGTGGTCGTCTAAATATCATTTCTGATATCCATCCGGTATCTATCCTATATCTTGATTGTGCTCAATGTAATGATGTATCACTTATTAGATACTTTGCAATTTGATGATTTGCAATGACTTTTACCTTTTATGGTTTGTGATATTTGATATTTGTTGCTATTAGAGATATTTTTGAGGTTTTCCATGAGACTCAAACACCCTAGTTGACTTATCAAAAGTTGTATACTGACCATACTAGACTTCTAAAATGTAAGGCTTTTGCTAGGATAGGCCCTAACTGTTCATTATCCCTTTGTGTGCACATGAATATTTTAAGATAAGGCACAAGCATACCTCGATGTCAGGTGGGATTCTTTCAGCCCATTGCTAATATTGGGGGTCCACAAGTGTTTATCCAATCTTAGGTTTAGATTTTAGTTGGACTAGACCACTAGGCGATACAGGACACCTGAAGCTAGCTCTTCCACATTCAAACATTGGTATGTACATAAGCGAGGTGCTAATGCATCAGACATATCATCATGCGTAAGGTACAATAGTGTTGGCAATTCCAGGGATTCAAGTTTGCTCCCTCTTTCTTCAATTTTTTGGGATACTTGCTCATATATAGTTGTGCAAGGGATTTGATTCCACTTTGACTTTAAACTTTCTTTGGATCTTCATTTGAACTTGCTTTCTAATCTTCATTTGATCTTGATTTGAACTTTGATTTATGATCTTCATTTGCTTCTTTGATTTCTGATCTTCATTTGATATTCACTTTCTAGAATTTACATTTGATAATTTTCTTCAAAAACTTCCCTTTGGGGATTTTACTTTGGAGAACTATTTCTGGGATATCGATTGAGGATATCGATCTATGATATCAATATAGGATATCAATCTAGGATGTCGATCTATGATATCGATCTAGGGTATCAATATTGAGGATTGATGTGGGATATCACTCTGGGATATTGCTCATTTTATCATAAGAAAGGGATTCTGAGTAGGGAATACACTTGTCCTTTTGCCAATTACCAACATTTCCCATACCGTTCACACAGGGGGATAAGCAAGAATAACTCTTTTCACCTCAGGATACCCGATCATGATTCGTGGCTTTCATCTTCCCCTAGTCCTTATTAGGATTGTTTAATTTGTTGATTAGTGATAGAATTATGATATGCTAAGGGCTATACTAACTAGACCTTATCTACAAAAGCAAATCAAGCTTTCTATCAACTCTTGATAAGACCTCTAGGTATGGTTGAGTGACCAAAAAACCCTAGTATATTCTTCATAGCAACATTATGGGTTGTGTTGAAAAACATAATTACTCACATGAATGATGGATTATGATAAATGTAAAGGTACATGATTAAAACACAAACGTGGCATCGTTTGTAAGACTGACAAACACAATCCCTTCTAATGCGGAATGCAACAGATGATGAATACCTATTTGCAATGCAATGAAGTGAATGCATGTGTGAATGAAAATGCATGATGCAAATGCAAATGTTTTTTGGATTTTATGCTTTACCAATTTTTTTTTTGGATTTTATTGATTTTATAATTTTTATTGGATTTTGAGCCTTTATATTTGACCAAACGGTGAGTACATGCCTTCGGAGCCTTTAAATTGACCAAGCGATTCTCAGGAAACCTTGGAGCTTTTTAGGATTGACCAAAGGGATTATGAGCACCTTTGGGGATTTTTGGGATGACCAAGCGGTTCTTAAGAATCCTTGGAGCCTTTGGGTTGACCAAGCAATTTTTCAGAAACCCTTGGTGCCTTTTGATTGACCAAACTACTCATAGACGAGCTTGGAGCCTTTTAAGATGATCGAGCGGTTTCAAACAAACCCTTGGAGCCTTTGGGGATGATCGAGCAGTCTTAAGCAAACCCTCGAGGCCTTTTAGGGATTGACCAAAGGGCTTACAGATGCCTTTGGAGCTTTTGATTGACCAAACTACTCATAAAAGAGCTTGGAGCCTTTTAGGATGACCGAGCGATGTTTAGCAAACCCTTGGAGCCTTTGGGATTGACCAAGAAGTTTTAAGCAAACTCTCGAAGCCTTTTACTGACATGACCAAGCGGTTTTAAGAACCCTTGGAGCCTTTTGGATTTGACCAAGCGGTTTTAGGAACCCTTGGAGCCTTTTTGGGGAGGGTATGCTACCCTATGTACCCCTAGTGTATGTACCACTCGATGACAATGAGGGAGGCATGATACTTCTAGACCCCTCACTTTGCCTTATCGAACTTGGCATGGATGGTGGGGAAGGTATGCTACCTTGGAGACCCCCAATGTGCATGCTATCTACTGAAAGGTAATCAACTTGTTTAGGAAGAATGACAGAAATCAACTCTCCCACATGAGGAAAAGACCTCAGCAGAGTGCCTATGCTTTGGTAGGGTTGAACGAGTGAACCATCCTCATAGACCATGTCTCGTTCCACTAGGTCTTGGATGACCCTCTTAAATGATTGACAATCCCGAATGTCATGTCCATGCGCTCGATGATACACACAAAAGGAGCTCTTGATAGGTGACCTAGTATTGGATGCCCTATGCTTGACTTCGGGTAATATGAATGCCTTTACCTCGTGTAACTTTTGGAACAAAGTTAGCATAGTCATCTAAAATGAAACTATTCATTGCACTAGCTTATCGGGCTTACGAGGTGACTGATGGCCTCGGGGTCGCTCCTGAGGAGGTGTGACCTCCACTTCAGCATGTTGGGGCACTATAAGAGAACCATATTCCTGATAAACCCCCTTATCTATAAAGTTTTGCACCACACTCTTGAATTCATGACAATATCGAATGCCATGACCCTCTATTCGATGGTAGAGACAATAGTGATGCTCCCTGTAACCCATAGGTTTAGCTCTATTTGGGTCTACAGGGATGATTTTAGGTAAGGTGATGGCCTTAGCCTCTTGTAGCTTCTAAAATATGTCAGACATAGACTCTTTTATAGGAGTCCAAATGTGTTGCGACTACTTTGGGTGCTTGACCCACACTGGTTTACTTTGAGGACCCAATGGTTGGGTTGGCCACATGGGCTCTTGCTTTTGCTGAGGTTTTTCCTGTATTTGCATAGGAAGTGGTTCAGCCTCAAGCAAAGGATGCTTTTGTGATCCCATTTTTCCAAGTTGATTCATGATAAAATGCAATGCCTTATCCTGCTCATCCATTCGATGTTCCATTCATTCTAGATGACTTAGAATGGATTGCAAGACTGACAAAGAATTCATGTGTATTTCCAATGAATGACTCGAAATACCTTTGTCTATTGAAGGAAATAGAAAAGTGGATGCTAAAGATCCATTAGGTAATTGCAAATCACCTATTTCCTTTGCTTGGGTTGATGTGGACGCTTCTTGATGATACACTTCATTAGTGCTATCCACATGCTCATGCACATGACTCAGTTCATGTTGTTGCTCGACTTGAAAGAATTGAACTGTGTCAGATTTAGTACCCCCAACCTGATGTGGGGTACATGTTTTCTCTTTTCCTTGAGAAGGTGGCACAAGAAATGAGTCAAGAGTGACTAATTTTAAAGGTTCAGACCCCTTCAATATGGAAGCAATGTATGATTACCCCATCTCTTGCTCTATTTGCTCTAGAGTCACTCGATCCTCTAACCTAATATCAACCATTCCCACAAACTCATGAGAAAATGACTCCATAATTGCATGAGTCGTAGGTGACTCATCAACCTGTTGGGGTTGTAGCATCTCAATTGTAACAACTAACTCTTCCTCATGCTCATTCGATGCATCAAGGATAGGCTCAATAGGTAGAGACTCGTCAAGAAGCTGACCTAAATCCTCAATGATTTCCATGATGGGTGACATCGTGGTGTCTACCTCCATATGCTCTGTATATTCACCATCATCCTCATGAGGACTATCTTGTGACATGATGGATGAAGATGGTGTGATACATTCGGGTTCATCCATATCCACTATAGGCTCTTCTGCTTCGGTAAGAGCAAGAGGCTCTTCTAAAGCCCCATCAGAGATAGCTGTGAGCATCTTCATAACTACATTCATCAATCCCTCCCTGCTAAGAGATGTCGAGGATGGAGGGGTGATGGGTGAAGCCATAGCGGACAGCGGTGGTGAAGGTAATTCCACCATAGTCTGCGGGGTTGCATCTAAACTCTGGATAGACTCTTCAGGTTGGATGTTCAGATGCCTAGGTGACCCACTAGATTCTTGAAGGTGATCCTCAGGTTTATAATACTTGAAGGGATCTGGGTCCACCTCAACTATATGGACTTTGCTTCCATGGGTGTACTTAATGCACTGATGCACTATGGACGGTATGCACTCCATGGCTCTTATCCATGGCCTTCCAAGAAACAGGTTATACTGTCTTGAACCCTCTAAAACGTAGCACAATGTAGGAATAATATTTTGTCCCACCTCGATGGGGAGGACTATTGTGCCTACTGTAGGGGATTCCACATCATTAAAGGCTTGTAGCATCAAAGTTGTTTCCTTGATGTGGGATGGTGGAATATTGAGATGTTTGAATGTTGAGGTGGTGATGATATTAATCGATGATCCTGTATCCACCAACACTCGCTTATACGCAATCTGATTTATCCTCGCTATGATGTGCAATGGAGGATCAGATTCCTTGACAGGGACAGGTTTGACTTCCTATTTATGGAAAGTAATCACAGGTTCCTTATATGGTGGAATAGACTGTATATACCCCAAGGATTGTGATGACTTTCGAGCATTGACATTGCTCACCTGTCTGACTTGACTACTCTCAACCTCATGCTTGCGCATGGGATCCTTAGGCATACCCTTTTGTTGCTTATCAATAGCTAATGGTATGTTTATCTATCTAAGAGAATGGCTATCCACTTGCTTAAGAGGTAACTCTTGATGATGCATCGAGTGCATCGCATTGACTTGTTGCCTAAGCACTCTAGGTATGAGCTTCTTCTCAGGAGTTACCTCACATGATTGTTCTTCATGTAATTTCTGTTGGTAAATCCTCCCTTCATGCTGTTGGAGCCTATCCAACCTTTGTTGATGTGATCTCTTCCTCTCTGTGCACTCACACTCTAGACGCTCACGCTCAATGCGTGCCTCCTCCAATTGGTCTTGGAGTAGTCACCTCTTATGGGCTGCATGAGACTCAGGTTCCCTATATGACTGATTCATGGAGTAAGATCCACAACTCTCTATCTTGCTAGGATGAGATCTAACAATATTAGTTCTTTCCACGTGTGTGGAAACCCTATCACCTCTATGTGTGGACCCCCTACGTGATGAAGGAGTCTCATGATGACTATCAGAGTGTCACATTGGGAGGATAAGATCCTCAGGTGAATGATGTGTATGACACCTAGCAAGGAGGCGTGCGAGGTCTAAAATATCCTCAGGTGAATATCGAAGGCATTCAGGGCCTCTCCATGAACCTTTCGAATCACTAGCTCGTGATTGAGCTCTATCATGCCTAGTCGTCATGATGAACCGACTAAGCAAAACTTGAGAGGAAGCCTCTCTCACTAAGAATTTTGACCTCAAAGAAAGGTCTTATCTTGATGAATTAAGAAATAAAGAAGCATACAAAGTAAACAATGTGATTATCTTCTTTACATTTTAAAAGTGAGCCCTAAACTGTTTGATGTTGTTTCAAGTTTGTTGTATCAATAAAGAACTCCTTATCATGTTTTGAAAGCTTGTTGGATGATATTCTTAGTTTAAATGGCTTTCACCTATATACTCATAGCTCGACAACTTGGGTATGAATTCCAGGTCACGTAAATCTCTCATGTGTGGTAATGAAAGCCCACACCCAGACAAGGAGCACAAGTCCTCCCAGATCCTCACCCATTTTCCCCTAGTCAGTGTTATACCCTTTGAAGAGAATACATGCAAATTTTCTAGGGTACGAAAGGTTCTTGGATCCGGTATTGGTCTAGTATCCAAGGGTACGTAGGATTTGGGCCAACGGATGGAAATTACCTCCACCGTCGTTGAACCCTACTAGTGGTTGGATGTGACTCCCAACTCACTAGCGTTTAAGTGAAGCATGGTGTGTGTGGTTCATTTTAATATTTGCATAGAAAATAAAATGCATAATATAGCATGAATGATTATTTCCTACATGATATGCAAAAATAAACGTTTCATTTCAGAAAAGATGCATGCTATATCCTAAATGATTTTTGACAATGCAATTACGATGATATAGCCTCTGATTGGGCCTCAAGCATGCAAACCAACACATAATTTTTATCAAGCACGTTGTATTCTAGGGCGGAATGCACTCAGAGGTCCGCTGTTCCTAGCAGCACCTTTCTAATGATGCAAACATGAATACAAATCTAGGACTTAGTTCATTTCCATTTTTTAGTTTTCCTAGTTGTATTGCAAATTTGGCATTCTGGAAAAACACAGAGACATAAAAAGTTACAGAGGGTGAAAAGTGGGACCTACCTCAGGTCCACATCCGATCTGTGTTTTGTCCTCTACTGTCTGATCTATCTGTTGTAAACCGTAGGTCTGATTCACGGTTTTGACTATAGGCCGCGTCTTGAAGCCGCGGGCCAACAATGAGACCATAGCTGGAAGCTACGGTTTGCACCTACAATCCAAAAAAACATAGAAGATGTCAGATTAGGTGCTTAAAATATGGAGTCCCACCGTGATCACCTTTTGTATGACCATAAAGGCGTGCACCCGATATTGCAATAGCGTAAAGTGAAGTAAAAAGCGATATTCAAACACAAATTGACAAAGACTAAACAATTAAGTAAAATGCATCTTTATTTCCTTTTGGAACCAATTCATGTATTACAAATGAATCCCTCTTAGGGATACCCATTTTTGATATGCAATTACAATGTTGTAATCCCCTTGGGGATACAATGCACTTTTCAAGCCTTTAAGGTGACACAAACTGCTCTAGGGTGGAGTGGACCCTCTTCTTCATGTTGAGGAAGGAATTGGATGGTTGAATCTCCTTTGAATCTGATTCCCTACGGTCAAGAAACAACATAAAAGCATTAAAAGCATATGAAGCCTCTCATGATGAGGCCCTTTAAAGGAAATATACACAAAGATAGCATAGCAACATGAAATCAAGAAAGCGGATAAACCATGCTAAACATAAGCAATTCTCATAAATATTGTTAGAAACATGTAAATAAGGACTACAACTACCAATCTAATGGATCAAATGTATGAAATGAAGCATTTTAGCATAGAAAGAAACTAATTATGCCCTACTTGCTAAAATAGAGTAAATCTAATCAAATCCTTAATCCAGTCAGTCAGAGTCTTTAAACTACCAAATAAAGTACTAAACTGATTAATCTAACCTAGCTAAGCATACTGTAAAAGGGATAGTAAGGGGATCTTATACCTATTGCAAACCGCAGCTCGAATGAGTGGTCTACACTGTAAACCATGGCTTTTAGCCATGGGGAGCAATCAAATGGTTTTGCCCTCCAATTCTAGGGTTGTGGGCTTGATCCTCCTTGTCAAATTGATGATCAAGGGTCGCCTCAGTGTCCTCTGATAGGTTTGGCGGTTGAATTGCTTGATAGGGCCTCCGTTTGCCCAAATTAGCATTTCTTGGTGTTCTAGCTCCTTAGGGCATCCATGGCACAATTTGTCATGATGCTTGGGTTGGCAAAGTGATAGCAACAAATCTCTCTCTTAGTGCACTCAAGTGAGTCCACAATCCGATAGGGCTTCCCTACTCTAATCTCCAATGCTCTCTTGATATCTATTTTGCCCTAATTTGAAGGGGTACTTATAGGACTACCCAAGGGCTAGGGGTGGCTTCATGGAGAAGCCAAGAACAAGAAGGGGTGGTTAGGATAGTTGGATTGGAAGCTTTCATCCTTTAACCACCTTCTTCTAGATCAAATGGTCGTTCAAACCGATTTGGCTTGGATGAAGGCCAACTGAACTTTAGTTAAGACCACAGGTGACAGCTACGGTTTAGACTATAAACCATAGGTGTCAACCATGGTTTAGACTATAGACCATAGGTCTCAGCTGCGGTTCAGACTGATTAGGCCAAGGAGCCCAAATTGAGTGGTTAGAACCACTGCTCTATCTTGGAGTCTGTCCAAGATCTTCCATATGGTCTTGTAGCATGTCCATATGAGTAGTCGCCATCGACATGACGTGTTTTAGGTGTCTACAAAATGAACCTGTATGCTTTAATCACTTAAAACATAAGATATGATGTGATATGAGTTTTGAAAATATAATGGATGACACCACATAATGTATAAAAATAATGAATAAATAATAACTCTTATAATAATAATTAATTATTTAAACATCCAAATGTGAGATGAGATGATGTGATATGTATGTACTCTTTTTATAAGCTTCTGTAAGTTAAAAGATATATTGAAAATAGTCAATGGCCATATAAATGTCATTGCTGACATTCATCTGATATCTATCCTATTTCATGCACATTGTTTAACAAATAAAACCTAATAAATAAAGGTGATGATGTGATTGATGATATTATTTGTTGCTTTTAGAGGATTTTTGAGGTTTTCCATGAGACTCAAACACCCTAGTTACTCCATCAAAAGTTGTATACTGACCATATAGAAATCCTGAAAGATAATTTCTTGTTATGAAGACCTAGAAACTCATTAGCCCCATGTGTGCAAATAAATATATTAGATAAAACATAAGCATACCCTAGTTCCAGGTGGGATTTATGCAACCCATTGTTGTATTGGTTATCCTAAAATGTTCATCCTGATCCTAAGTTGGACTCAGTTGGATTAGACCACTAGGTGATACAGGATACCTAAAGCTAGCCCTTCCACATGCAAACATTGGTATGTACAAAAGTATAATACTGATGTGATAGAAATATCATCATGCATAAGGATACCATAATTTTTAGGAAGGTTTGATGCTACCAAACCTGTAATGAGAATCACCTTATAGTTCATCAAATGCTGAGAACTCCAAGGATTCAATCTCAAAACTCCCTTCTTTTCTTCATATTTATTTGGGATACTTACTCATACTTAGTGATGAAAATTGCTATTTATTTTTAATTTTTGTTTTTCTTAGAGCAAGGGATTTATGTAGTGATGATAATCACTGTTTATTTTGTTTTTTTTGGGATTTTTGCTTATTTTGATTAAAGAAAGGGATTTCTTTGGGTAGGGGGGAACTTGTCCTTTTGTCAATTCTAAACATTTTTGAACTGGTTGCACAAGGGGATGAGTAAGATAAATTTTTCAATTAAGGATGCCTAGTACCACTTTGCAGTGTTCATCTTTCCCTTGTTCCAACCAGGATTTTGGTTTTTCAATTTTTTGATGGGATTCTAAAATATACCAAGCACTATAGAAACCAAATCTCATGTATCAAAATCAAAGATAACTTTATACAAAATTTGATAAAACCACTAGGTATGGTTGAGTGACCGAAAAACCCTAGTATATTCCTTATAGCAACAGGAGGGATTGTGTTGAAAAATACAGTTACACACATGGGTTATGGATGATGATGGATTTGAAGATGTATGATTGATGTGCAAACATGGTGTCTTTTGTAAGATTGTGAACACAACCTATCTTAATGCAAGTGCAATGGATGGAAATGCGTATATGCAATGCAACTACATGAATGCAAATGCATAATGTAATTTTTTTTGTATTTTTGATGCTTTCAATTATTTTTGAGTTCTGATTATTTTGAATATTTATGAACTTTTGGACTTTAAAATATTTTTGTGCTTTTATGTTTTGCTTTTGACCAAAGGGCTTATGGTGCCTTTGAGGCTTTTCGTGTGTGACCAGAGGGCTTTAAGATGCCTTTGGGAATTTTTTGTGAGGTCACCAAAGGGCTTTAAGATACCTTTAGGGATTTTTGTGATGTGACCAAAGGACTTTAAGATGCCTTTGGGGCCTTTTGTGTTTTGACCAAGGGGCTTTAAGATGCATTTGGAGCCTTTTGTGATGTGACCAAAGGGCTTTGAGATACCTTTGGAGACTTTTGTGATTTGACCAAAGGGCTTTAAGATACCTTTGGAGCCTTTTGTGATGTGACCAAAGGACTTTGATACCCTTGGAGCCTTTTGTGATTTGACCAAAGGGCTTTAAGATGCCTTTGGGACCTTTTGTGAGGTGACCAAAGGTGCCATGTTACCCTTGGAGCTTTTTGTGTTTTGACCAAAGGGCTTTAAGATGCCTTTGGGGCTTTCCTCGAGAAGTGTGCACCATACTTATGTTACTGTTATTCTACTTTACTTACAATATTATATAAAAATGAAAGAACAGAAAGCAATCGATAACATAGAAATGATAAAATAAATAAATATATTTTATTAATAATTTCTTTGGCAAATCTCGGTTACATATTTGTCCCTCTAAGGGATACCTAGTTTCGTTACAACAAATTACAAGTGAAAATAACAATGTAGAAGAATGATGTCCCCTCACAAAGGGGTGGCGCACTTTCTTAGGCCTCCCAATATCGCACACAAACTTGTATGAGGCCTTACAAATACCTCCTTCTCCTTATCTCGCCTTGGAGGGATGTTATGCACTAGATGCTTTGAATTGGTCCTCTAAATCTATAACCCTGCGTGCATAGAAATAACATAGCACTATTTGTAGTACGAACCACCTCTCTAGAAGAGGCTCTTATGAGAAAATCTAATAAACATGATATATGATCATGATAATATTTAAATGTAAGCATAAACTAAGCAATAAATGCATAGAAAACCTAGAAATACAATGTAAATGCATTAATAAAATCAGATCTATGTGATAAATAATTAACAAATTAAAGCAGTAATGGATCTAAGATAGAACAAAGGAAAATAATGTCTAATACCCTAATATATGCCTGCAAGCCACTATCCAAGACAATGGTCATGAAATGAAGCTCTTCACCTATTATGTCTAGTATATTGGTGGGTGGTGAAGAATAAATAGATCTAAAAGTAGGTATGCATATGTAACTTAGCCAGATAGTGCTTCACTACTCCTCAAAGGGGGCATGAATTCACTCTTTGATCAGTTAGGGCTTCGCTACACAAGATTTGAATATTTTTGGATCTCTTTGCTTTGCTTGGGAGAGTCCATATGTAGACCTCTCCATGTTTTAGATCTAGATCAAGATATTGGCTTCTTGGAGAAGCCAAAATCCAAATTACATGCAACTTACCATCCCAGGGGAAAGCATTAGTCACAAATTAGCATTGAAGGGGTAGTTATGAGGAAATCTTACAGTTCCTCACCAAAATCTTCCCGTAAGCAATGCAATATGTAGTCAGACTGCATGATCTAAGACCATATTCATGGCCAAACTATGCATGGTGCTAGTTGCTATTTAGATCAGTGGCTATGTGTGGCCACTTTTAGATTCAATTACCGGATGTGGTAGCCACTCTACTTGATAGCGACTAAGTCTGGAGGGGATAGAACTACCCTTTTTGAGTGGTTAGGACCACTGTTAGCTCTTGGAGAGGTCCAATATCATTTATATGGTCTTTGGGTGTGTCCATATGAGTAGTCTCCTCAACATGACATATTTTAGGTGTCTACACATACAATGAAGACATAGATTATAAAGAAACATTTTCCTCTACAACAAAAAAAAAACCATTAGAATTATTTTTTTTGTAGCTGCACAAGTTAGATAAAGCATTCATCAAATGGACATGAAAAGTACCTTCCTCCTTAGCTGGCTGTTGTTGCAGATGATATCCTTGGTTTGGGAGGTCACTGATCCATTTTTATACCCCTTTCCATACCTTTTGGTGGGGTTATTTCAGGTGACTTTGTTCTGGGATGTCTCTGGGATCTGCTCCATCCTAATGTTCAGGGTGGTTTTTTGTAATGCAGTTCTAGTTTTATGATGTTTCCTTGCCAGCTTTTAGTTTTTCCCCTCTGTGGGACTGTGTATTTTTGTATTTTACCTTCTTTGGAGGGTCTCTTTTTTTTTCTTGCTAATGGATTTTTAAATTTTGTGTCTAGGCAGGAGTGTTAAAACTTTAAAAATTCCCACTTTTAATTTTCCCACTTAGTGGGCTGTTCAAATTAATGGTTGGGAAGGATGTTCTTTTTACTCGCTTTAGGCATTTTTTTGTGGTTTTCATGATGGTTTTGCTTAAGACTTTGCTTAGGCTTTTCATAGGGTCTTTCATCTAGCATTTTCGGTGGCATTTCCTATGGCCTTGCTTGTGGTCTTATGATCTGTTGTAATAAAGTTTTGGGGTCCTTTCAAAACCCATTTTTAATGAAATTTTAACTTTCCAAAAAAAATGTCTTCCTCAGTGGAGACTTAAAGAAAAATATTACATGACTATCAGAAAGATTCATCATACTTGGGAAAGAAACAAAGGTATATAAATTGATCAGATCCCTCTATGGTCATAAACAAGATCCTTAGGCATGGTATATAAATATAGATAAATATTTTGGAAAGCATGGTTTTATAATAAATCCATATGATCCAAGTCTCTATCACAAAGTGCAAGGGGGGAGATTATATTCATCAATGTGTATGTAGATGATTTGATTATGACAAGTTTAGAAATTTTGATTCTAGAAGCAAAAGAAGACTTGAAGAAATCCTTTAATGTGACCAATATCAGGTTATTACACTATTATCTAGGATTGGAAGTAAAGTAGAAACCATCATCACATATTTGTTTCACAAAGAAAATATGAAAAAAATCCATTGGATAAAAATCACATTAATGATTGTAAGACTATAGCAACTCCTATGGAATTAAATTTGCAACTCTTACCTTTTGATTTATCTCCTCTAGTAAATGCAATACTTTATCAATAGTTTTTGGGAGTCTAATATACCCAACTTACACAAGAGCAAATATTATTTTTGCAGTAAGTTATATCTCATATTTCAAGCAAGAGCTAAAGATAACACACTAAAAAATAGTAAAGAGAATTCTAATATATATACAAGACAGTAAAGAATATGGTTTGGAATTCAAAATAAGTGATCAATTCTAGCTAATAGATTATATAGATGTAGATTATGCAAGTTGTATTGATGGTAAAAAATCCACATCTAGATATATATTCTTTCTAAGGTATACACCTATATCTTAGAGAAGCAATAAAAAATAAAAAATTTCTCAATATTCTACAAAAATAAAATATTATGTAGCAAGGGTATTCGTTTGTCGAGCAATATGGCTAAAACATATACTGGTAAATATGAGAGTACTACAAGATAAACCTACAATCATGAATTGTGACAACCAAGGAGTAATAAAAAAATTTCATAGTCTAGTTTTCCATGGAAGGACCAAGCACATCAACATGGAGTGCCACTTCATTCATGAACATGTTAAATAGTATAACATACAACTCAAATTATATCCTAATCAAGAACAATGGGTAAACATATTCACCAAACCATTGGGATGAATCAAATTTCAAGAATTCAAAAGTTTCCTCTCCAATACTATCATGTAATAAGGGGGGAATATTAGGAATTATTACATCATAGTGGGCATTCATATAGGTTGAGTAACCACTCAATACATAGTTTGTAAGGTTCATTATAGGACAAAGGTGTAACCACCATCATAGTCCATGTGATAGGGCATATGATCTAACCACACTTCATAAGGTCCATGCATGTGGTCTAGGATAGAAATAGTTGCAATTTTTGTATACCTAAATAAGGCATCCTATGTACTTTAAACACCTATCATAATATAATGCAAATAATTCAAAGCTTAAGTTCCAATAATATTGTTTTCAAAAATGTTTAAAAAAATTAGAGATAGTTGTTGTGGTCTTTGAAATTTTATGCATGTATTTCTTGGACTCTCCTACACCACCTATTTATGAGGTATTTAAGTATTTATTGCATCATCAAGCTTAGATAAATATATGTAAGGGTAGTTATTTTTTTTATCAATTACATCCAAAATAATCTATGGTAAAAAAATAGAATAAAAAAAGGATAAATAGAATGTGAAAAAAAATCCAAGAAGCCCTTAAAGAAACCTAGTTGTGAATTTTGGAAGAAACAAGGACACAAGGAAAAAAATTATTGGCTTTAGATCAATAATTTGGAAGAGGCAACAAGAAAAGGAGGTGTTGACACTGCTCTATTCTATGCTCAAGGTGAGGATGGATTTGAAGAAGAATCCTCACAAGCTCATGTTGTAGTCCATTCTACATAATGGATATCCACCTCCTTGGATGAGTGGATAGTTGAATTAGGGGAAACTAGATTTATGATAAAACACAAGCACCCTATTTAAGGCTATAACAAGACTCATGCAAAATAACATGTTGTGATTGGTGATGATTATTCATGGCAAGTGGCTAGAAGTGAAGATATAATAATTGGATCTTCACCATTTTATGAGGTACTTCATGTTCCCATTATTGATCCTAACATTTTATCTATTTATTGTATTACTCATATGAATAAAAATTAGAATATTATCCTTACATATAGGTGTTAAGTATATAGACAATAGGTTTAGGAATGTTGCTTGTAGATATTGTGATGAATTTGATCATATATGTAAGTTGGGTGAAAGATCCACTTTCTCTTCTTCCTCCTCTAGCAAGAAGTTTTTTTTTTTTATAATAGTATAACATGTTGATAATGAGATCCAAAAGTGGCATAATAGGATTGGAAATATTAGTTATGGTTCCTTGAGGTAAATGAGTCAACATGATATGAATATTGGGCTTCCTTGTATTTTCCATCCAAGTGGTGTTTGTGAGGGATGAAATTTGGGAAAGCATCATAGGGAGACATTTTTGAAAGGTGTATTCAAGATGGCATATCACCCCTTGGATATCATTCATAGTGTAATATATATACCTATGGGTGTACCTAATATATCAAGAAATAGGTACTTCCTTCTTTTCATTGATGATATTTATGTAGACACTAAAATCATGTCAATACGATTAGGCAATCAAAAGCATTGGTTAATTGACATCATATGGCCCCCTTGGGCAACCCTTAGAGGTTTAATAGTGGTCCTAACCACTCTTGGAAGGCTCTACCCCACTTTTGGGAGCTTTTGGGCCACATAGGCATGACCGTCCCACCCTGGGATGATCATAGTTTGTGGTCATCCCACCCAGGGATGGTGGCAAAGCGATCGTCCCTGGGTGGGATGGCCACAAGGTTTGACTCCCAAAAAGTCAAATTTGGACAAATGGCACCCATAAACTACCATTTATCCTACCTATGAGAGCATGCAATACCTAAGGGTGTAGAATCCTTATGACATGCTATAGAATGAAGGCCAAAATGGGAGATTCTCTTCCCCTTCCAATGCATGCTTGGTTTTAGACAAGTGGCACCTCTTGCCCTGCATGCCCTTGCATGCCCATTTTCCCAAAGGCCTCCTTTGGCTATAAAGTGGATCCATTTTCCACACAAAATATAGAGAGGATTTTTGAGACATAGCAATGAAGTGCTGCCAAGATTTCCCCTCACCTTTTTGTGCCTTTTTCCCTCGAAATCTCTACCTAGCGAAGGAGGTTTGTGAGTGATCTAGGAGGTGCAATTTGTTTACAAAACTGAATCATATGAGTGAATTTCACCACAAAATTTGATGACAACACTATTGAGGAGGTTCCTAACCAATTCATAGAGGAATTGGTGATAAAATAAGTGTAGAATTGGTGGTCATCCCACCCTAGGATGGTCCCCAATCTATGATAGTCACCACCATCCTACCCAAGGATGGTGGTATATATGTGCATTATTTATTTACTATTATTTTTTAGGCATATTCTAGGGTATCATATGAACCTCCTATCCAAATTTCATGCAATTTGGAGTCATATTGAGTGAGATATTGCATTTTTAGTGTTTTTGTAGGCTTGTAGGGTCCATCGGAAGGTGCACAGGGATATGTGCCTTATTTTGCAAATATAACCATATGGGTCCTCTTAAAATATCATTTTATGTATTCTTTCCAAGTTTCATGCATTTTGGATATGTTTAGGCCCAAAAATTGTTTATTTTGGGTTTTGTAGGTTTGAGAAGCGCACTACGGAAACGCCACATCATCGGATGCAATTTCTATTCTATTTTTGGTGAAATATTCCCAAAACCATATATTTTACATACCTATATAATTTCAAGTCATTTGGAGTTGTTTTAGATAGGCATATTGCATATTCATGTTTTCTAGCCTTTTAGTGCCTGTGGGGTTTACATGTTTTCAATATACGCACTTGCTATTTAAAAAATATGGTTTCCTTGTGTGTAGGTGCAGGTATTATAGTGTAGAAGGAAGGAATACAATATTGGAACATTGAAGAACAAAGTGGTGGCATCATAGGTTCACCCACCTCAATTGTGGGTACGAGGAAGAACATTGGAAGTGCACACGAGCTATTGAAAGGACTTGATCCTTTGGGCACCCCATTTTGTAACAATTGTATCAATCCAGAGCCCTCAAGGGGACATTTATGTAACCATGGTTTTGATCAATCAAAATAATATAAGAAAGCTTCATTTCACTTCATTTCGTGCATTTTGGTTATCTTTCCATGCTTACTTGAATGCTTCCATTTTGATGCTCATCACTCATTAGCGATAGATGCATATTGTTTAGCTTCATTAGGTGCACCATTTTTCCCCTAATTTAGTGGTGATCATGGTGGGACCCTATCCCTATTGCTTAATTGAAGGTTTAACCTCAATTTTTGCTTGGTTTCTGTTGTAGGTACTGGTCGTTCTGGCCTGAGATGGCCTCTGGACTACTCCTTGTGCCACCCTGGGATGGCCACACAACCATCCCACCCTGGGATGGCCATAAAATGGAAGCCATCCCACCCTAGGATGGCCACAAAATAGAGCCTTTTCTACTCAAATTTCTAGAAACAATAGGTTCCTAGGCTGATAAGGTAAGTGCCTGAACTCTTTGTTTTCTGTTACACAGTCAAAAGTTGTCCAAATATGGTTTTTCTTGCATTCTTTGTTTTCTAGAAAGGTAGAAAGATAGGTTTCCTTTTCTTATAAACACAAAATAACAAATAAAAAGAAGAAAAATAAAAAATAAATTAAGTAGAGATGCATCTCTATGGTTTGCTTGCTTGTAGCCTACCCAATGGGTAGGTTCTCATTTAGGATTTGCATCTTCTAGGTTACTTTTTATCTAGCCTTTTATGAAAGTAAAATGTCATTTCTTTGCATTTAGTGAATGATCATTGAATGCTTCATTGTTTACTTTATTTGGGCTTAAAAATAACCTCACACACCATGATTCACTTAAATGCTAGTGAGGTGGATTTCATCACCATCCACTAGTAGAGTTCAACGAGGTGGCTTTCATCTCCACCCATTGTCTCAAATCCCACGAACCTTTTATTTTGGCCAATACCGGTTTCCAAGATCCATCATAGCCCATGGGATATAGCATGTATCTCTCTTCATAGAGGTATATCACCGACTACGGGTGAACTGGGTGAGGATCGGGAGGACCTGTGCTCCCTGACCATGTGTGGACTTCATCACCACACATTATAGGTTGGATTACATGATCATGACTTTCATTATCGGTTGTTGAGCTACGAGTATACAGGTGAAATCCAATTAAACACAATATTATCATCCAATAAAATTCAAACACGTGACACAAGGTCATATTTTACAAACAACACATCTGAAACACACAAAATAGTTTAGGGATTCACATCTAAAACTTAAAAGAGATAATCACTTGTTTTATTGAGTGTTTCCTTTCTTGTGTGTTGTTTCATTAAGAATTTGTAAAGGAGATAATCATCTAGGGTTTGGTAGAGAGTAATAATGGTGTGCACCCGCAACCAAGCCCAATCAAGGGTGGAAGCTATAGAGAGTGGACTAGGAGATATGAGTCATCTCCGCTTTAGCCCCAAGGACTTGGTCATACCTCCTTGGCGAGCCTCTACTCACCCAAGTCCCAAAACAATGGGACATGAACCACACCTACAAGGGAGCCCTATGTGGGACACCCCTATGGGTGATGGACCTTACATGGGAGAGTGTTCCCGATATGTAGACACATCACATGCCTTCTTTGATGAAAGGCAATAGTGCACTGAGGTGCAAGTAGATAGAGTGGTGCCACGCATCTGCATGCCTGATAGGTCTAACATACCCATTCATGGGCTAGAGCATGACTTCACACACTAGGTAGAGCAGATTGATCATACTTTACCTCTACATCACCCTGATAGGTTCCAATAGCCTAGAAAATAGGATGAGTATGATACTCGTCACTCAGGGTGAGCAAACTCCGCCCTTCCCTTCCTCATCCATGAAGGAAGGCATGAGGAAATCCTTGATTATCCTCAAGAGTAGTATACTATGCAAGCACGATGTGCCTCTACACCCGTTGAGTATAATGAGCATATGCCTAGGCCCAAACCTCAAGTAAATGTGACTACCCTCGATCGAGGGAAGCGCATGATGGATATCGTAGATTATCTTGAATGAGGTCAGCCTCAGGGTGAGACTCCTAGGCCTCCTAGGCCTCGCATAGTGGAATAAATCAATCAAGTGATTGCAAGATATGTGGAATGCCAAGCGTAGTTCAAGTAGCTTCAGTGAGACAAAGAGCAACTAGACCACTTGCATCAACTTGAGAAAGAAAGAATCGAATGACAGACCAACGAGCTATTCCAAAAAACTTTACATGAGAGGGTCCCTACCCCTAGAACATATAGACAGGAAGTCCATCCAAGGCAACCCACTCTCATTCAATATAGGTCTCCTAGGCCTTATCCAATGTTACCTCCATGACCTCCTAGGCCAGATCGGGACTTGCCTCCTAGGCCAAACATAGGGTGCCCATAGTAGGTAAGTACCCCTCTCTATAGACCGACTCAAGAGATGCCCTATGGGGCTTACACTGAGCATGAGCCAGAGGTAGAATATTTAGAAATACCTTATCAAGGTAGGGGGGTGACATGCCACCACCCCAAAATAGGCCTAAGGATCCTCGTCCTCCATCATAGGATAAGAGAAAAGAAGAGGAGATCAAATCCTCTGATGCATATAAGGTACTACTAGAGCACTTAGAGTTAGTAGAGAACAAGACCTCTGGGTCTGGATCTCAAAAGCCCACTTTGCACTAGCTACGCAGTCAACCCCTTCATCCTTCAATGCCTACCCCTTCCTATCCAGAGTAGTTTAAGATGCCTTAGTTGGCTACCTTTAAGGGAGAGGAAGATGCGTAGGAGCATGTTACCAAGTTCCTAAGCCAATGCTTTGGCATCCAGGATAATGATGCTTTGCTTTTGTGGACATTCGTGACTACCCTCTCTAGCCTAGCCATGGAGTGGTTTACCCAACTCCCAAAGCATAGCATCCACAATTTGGATCAACTTGTAGATGCGTTCCTAGAATGCTTCACCTTCAATACCAAGAGGAAGGTAACATTGGCTGATCTCATTGGGTTGAAACAATATGATGATGAGTCAATAGAGAATTATGGCAATAGGTGGTGAGCATTGCTCACCAAGCTACCATATCTACTCCCCATGTCGGAGTTGACTCAGATGTTTGCCAAGAGCTACCTAAAGTTGATCTCCTTATTGTTGCAACTGCAACAATATCCGACTCTTGAAGATGCCCTAGCACAAGCTAGGACAATTGAAGACATCAAGATTCAAGAGGGAGAAATTGTGAAGCCTCACAAGAAGGAGTGGAACAAGAATGCTAAGAATAGCCCAGTGCAGCCTAAGCCAACAGTAGTGAATCAGGTTGCCATTAGCATCCTAGGGCCAATGCAAATCGCACCGACTCAAAAGCCCAATTATCAGGCCACACCTAGGAACTATAACAAGGACAACCAGAATAATCAAGGGAAAAATCAACAGCGTCACCCCAAGCGATAGTTCACGCCCATTGTAGAGTCTATGGACTCATTATTTGAGTACCTCTTAGTGGCTAACTCGATCAATTTTCTTGAGAGTCGACCTATCGACCCAAATGCACTGAAGCCCAAAGGGTACCGAGAAGACCTATATTGCAAATTTCATAGGAAAAATGGGCATGACGTGTAAATGTGCTATAAGTTCAAGCATTTGGTGCAAGACATGATCGATAGGAATGCCCTTCAGGTAGACAACCCTATCACACCAAACAACCAACAGATGGAAGTGTTTAAAGACCCATTGCCTGCCCATGTGGAGTAGGCCAAGCCAATGCCCCAGGTGAATGAGGTTCATCATGCACCCCCTAAGCAAGGGTATGTTAGCATGATCAGCATTATAATGAGGAATAGGTGGTATCCAAGTCCAATCGCACCACCTACGACTCAGAGCGATGTTCCTTCGATGTCGTAGCCTCTACCACCTCTAGTGTCGAACCTCCCACCTAGGCCTGTGGTCACAATTAAGAGCAAGCTCACTTAGAGCCTGAGAATGACATCTACCTGACTCTCCATATATGAGCTCATTCAGCAATCTCCACCTCATAGAGAAGCTTTAATGGATATCCTTAAGGTGATAGAGCTACAACCCCAGGAGTCTAACTCCTTCAAAAATTTTATGGGGCATGTGTGGTAATGCACGAAACTAGTGATTACCTTTTGAGAAGATGAACTTAAACCAGTTCCAAATGATATGGTAGATCCTCCCTTGCACATCATTGCATGTGTAAATGGAACACCATACAAGAGAGTGTTGATAGACACTAGGTCTTCTAGCAACATCATCACTACAATAGCTCTCAAGCATTTGAAGCTCCCAACATCCCATATTGTCACATCTACCTACACCCTTCAAGAATTTAATGATGCCATATGCTCAATAGTTGGTACGATAGTCTTACCTATCTAGGTAGGACAAAAGACCATACCAACACTGTGCCACATCTTGGAGGGTGAGATGGCATACAATATCTTACTAGGAAGACCTTGGATCAGGGACATGAAGTGTGTACCCTCGATCACTCACCAGTGCCTCAAGTACACGTATGAAGGGCAAGTCCATGTTGTCTCTATAGACCTTGAGCCCTTTAAGTACTGCAACATGGTGCAGTAGCTCCCTGAGTCGACCTTGCCATCAACCCATCTAGATTTCCTATCGAATGCATCCAACCAAGGTCTGACTCCATTGCCATCACCTTCATTCAATCCATCATCATCTCATGCCATACCATCCTCATATTTAGCACCTCCAGACATACCTTCATCATCGATGAATCCTCCATCGAGGGACATGGGGAAGAGGCCTATTGATGAGATCCCTCCGACCATATCCACCATCTCCACAAGCGAGATCCCTAGCCTAACAGATGAGGAGCTACCTCATGAGGGAAACATTGAATCAATTCAAACCTCACTCCCGTCTCCTCCTTCTCCATAGCCATAGGTCACAGTGCATCTAGCTTCTACCAGATTAGGAGAGTACATGGTTAGGAATGTCACATCCACCCCTGCTATCGAGTCGATGCAAGATATGGGTCGACCTCATCTTCCCATAGGCACGATTGTGCCTCTTGGCCTTCTCCCTAATCAGACGAATTTCATTTATGGGGATCTCGACTATGGCATCGAGCCTTATCAACAATAGGAAGAGGATGAAGAGCCCTTTTTCGAGGACATCAATTACATGTCCAACCCTGACTTTGCTATGAGGTATCTTCATCTCTGTAATTGGTACAATTATGGGTTGGGCCTGTATGAGCAAGGCACTCATGTTCCTTACCAGCCATAGTATCAAATGCCTTATGACAAGTCTGGTTTGGGACACAACAAGCATGTGCCCCTCGACATCCTCATGGATAGTTTAGAGCGCATGACTCTAAACTTTAGGGATGAACTCATGCGTGATCCCTTCGCCAATCCCAATCAAATCTACTCACTGGGAGACTACTTCCCTGCACCCTTGAGTGATCAAGAGATACCTTATGATGTCAACCAATCTTACGAGAGAGGTGAAAGTTTGCATACCCTTCCACATGATAGTGAGGAAGAAGGTCAAGGGTCTCCCTATGAGTGGACATCTGATGATGAGTCAGACTATGAAGTGGCATCCATAGGCTCTTCTAGTTCGCATGTTGAGTATGCATGGATTGTCCCATTAGATGATGAGCATGAGGGTTATCTACATATGTTCCCCTTGAATGACCCTATCTGGCACTAGTTCCTCCCTACAGAAGGGCAAGTCCACCCACAACCACACCAACCACCTCCGGTCATTCTACCTCCACCACCTAGGGGAAATCATCCATCCATAAACATGATTTCCATAGACCTTTTCAAGCCCATGCGAGATCTGGATAACCCATCAAAGCCACTACACCTCGACTTGGGGGCCATTGACTTTGATCAAGGAGATTCTCCCC
The DNA here is from genome assembly GCA_028583015.1 of Wollemia nobilis. Classification (NCBI taxonomy): domain Eukaryota; kingdom Viridiplantae; phylum Streptophyta; class Pinopsida; order Araucariales; family Araucariaceae; genus Wollemia; species Wollemia nobilis. The sequence continues at coordinate 2,317,244 of JAQPPZ010017247.1, forward strand.
CATCGCCTTTTGAGTATTGGTCTTGCGATGAGATGTTACAACCATTTCATTTCTCTCCAAGGCCTACTCATGATGTCTTCCATGCTGAGGAGGAACCTGAGGTTCCAATTGATGATCTAAATCCAACAGATGACATTCACCTAATCCCTACTCCCCACCAGTTGGAGGAAGGGTCACATATGTCAATCGAGCCAATGATTGACAAAGATATCAGCTCAGATCTCAAGAATCCTCAATGTATCAAGTTAGGGGAAAGCTTATCCCTCGACGAGCAAGTTGATTACATAGCCCTTCTCATAGAGAAGAAGGAAGCCTTTGCATGGTCCTATGGTGACATGCCAAGCATGGATACACCACCTATCAGTTGTCATCTAGCTCCCTCAATAGCCATCTCATCATCGCCTACATTGCCCATACAATATATCTTGGATAGGCTAGACAACCTGGAGTCACAAGTGAGTCAACAACACAATGCTTTACAATAGATCTTGGATAGACTCACAAACATCGAGTTATGGTTGTGTCATCTGAAACCTCAAACCCTCGATTATCAAGACCAACCCCCTCCCATGCATTCCATGGTAAACCCTCAATAGAGCCTGAGGTAGAGGCACCAAGGCCATCAACCACAAATATAGTATACCCATTTGTCAGAGCCCTTAGCATCGATCTTCAATCGACTATATGAGGCACAAGCAATCATGCTTCCTCTGATCCACCTATTGAAGCCTAATACGCATAGATAAAAAACATATAGGCAAGACTTATATTGTACTTATCATCGATAAATAGGTCATGATATCTAGACATGCTACATCTTTTGAGATTTAGTCTAGGATATGATCGATAGGCAAGGACTTCAGATAGGAGTCTTCCAAGACTCTTTACCTTCACACAAAGTAAACACAACACCTAGCCACCTAGTCAAACAACCTAATCAAGTGCGCATTACTCCACCTTCCCATAGGTTTGCGGATATGATCAATGCTATGTTTGGTAGCATCAAGCCTTCCTATCAATGGTGGTATCCTTAAAAATGATGATATGTTTGTCATATTAGCATTTTGTGTATGTATAGACCAATGTTTACATGTGGAAGAGCTAGCTTTTGGTAGACTATACTACCTAGTGGTCTAATCCAACTACGTACAAACCTAGGATCATGCTACTCATAGGGTGATCTTCAATATAGATGGGTTGCATCAATCCTGTTTGGCACTAGGGTAACTTTATGTGTATCACAAAATGAACTCACTTGCACACATAGGGATATTGAGTATCTGGGTCATCCTAGTAGATTCATACCTTGTCAAAAAGTCTTGCATGGTTAGTATATAACTTTTGATCAGTTGACTAGAGTTTTTGAGTCTCATGAAAATCTCAAAGACATTCTATAACATTAATTTCATTCATTCCATTTTATCACATTCCATGTCAGTTTACCATTATTCACAAATCCATTACATAGTCTCATGACAATATTACACATGAATTGATGAATTCTATACAGTCTATGGTGCTAACATAGTATATCCTATAGTATACACATTTCATCATCTAGATCAAATACATCATCCATCTCATCATGCATCCATGCAAATACATATCATCAAATAAAATCAAATCACAACATATGCATACATTATAAGCATCCATCAATACATCATAAAGAAAATCAATACATTGCATACATCTCATAAAGCAATAAGGAAACACATGATGATAAAACATAAAAGCTCATATATATATATATATATATATATATATATATATATATGTATATGTATGGGGAAAAAAGATACATCATACTCCTTGAGTTGCCCATAGGCTACAATAAAGTGGGTCCTTCGACCTCACAATACCAAAAATCCAAAATACCAAAAAGAGCCATCAGAGTCTCAATGACCATGGTCACATAGGACCAATGCTACGACTCCCAAACCTGCTACCCCCTGACCTATCCATCCTCTATGCAGAGCTAGGTGCCTCCATCCTCACCGAAGACTATCCTGTACCACTCCATTGACTCTAGTGTGACCCACTAGCAGATGGATGGGCTGGTATGTGCCCCCTAAGGTGCACTATCTCATCCTCCAACTCATCAGTAAAATCTTGATCCTATCAATATATCACCTAGTATATCTCCACTAAGCCCTAGAGCTGTGCCACCTCCTCCTATAGCCTAGCCATCTCCCCACTACTAGGTCCCTCCTGACTAGGGCTCTAAGATCTCAGTTGTGCTTATAGAGCTGCTATCTCTACCTGGGCATCCTATACCTATGTTCAAAGGAGATCTCTCTCATTCCTAACCTTGATCAGCTCCTCCTGTAGCTCTATATCTGTGTCACCCTAGGTGACCTGCTATACCTACACCCCCTGATCCCCAATGTCATCATCCCCAAAGTCACCCTAATCTCCTAAGTCTAGGAGGTCTTCCTGCTCATCTACCATGTGACCAAACCCATGTCGCTCACTTGCCTCCCCCTGGTCCTCCTTAGGAGCATCCTGCTAAGCCCTCACTATTGCCCCTACTGCATCTCCCCCTAGTGGTCCCTCTCCCTGCCACTAGTGCATCACCCACTAGGAGTCATACTCCTCTATAGTCCCAGCATCATCCAAGTCTCGAATGTCTACTATAGGATCCACATCCCTTCCTACCACCTCCACTATCGGCCACCTCAATGTCCTCTCATCCCTGTAGTGTCGGTAGACCACTGGATCACTGGGTAACCCCTATCATAGCCCAAACTACCACATAACCCAAGCATAAGGGAAGAACTCTCGCTCTATCCCATGTTGGCCAACCAACCATCTACCTCACCTCACCTAGCGGAGCTACACCTTAGCATCAAACCATGCTGGGCAATCCTTGTAAGGTCTCCAAAGTACATTCACTTCTCTAAGTCCTACAAAATACTGGGTATAATGACCCACATCGCCTACCCAACATCGACTCTACCCTACCTCCTAGGCCCACTGCCATAGGATCCCATAGCCAATCTCTCGATCAACTAGTTATACCCGTGACATCCAAGGCAATCCTTGTGGCCGATCCATAGCTATGTGCTGCCACCCCCACACCTATAGTAGAAAGTTGCATCCCAAGCCCTTCTATCCATGGGAGTAGATCTTGTACAACTCATCATATAGTTGTGCTAGTAGTGTCATCCCCCACACCATCACCAGTGGTTGCTCCATAGTGCACCCTACCAGAGTAAACACTAACTCCAGAAGGTTCCAAGGGAAACTAGTGCCTAATGAGTCTGGTAGTAGCATATTAGAGATTAGTATCATCAGAAAAACATGCCTAACACCCAATACCTTGACCTCATACCAATACCCCACCAATATGCCTCCACTGAGAGAGTCCCCTATCACCTCCTTCATGGCCCTACCAAAGTATCTCTCCATCACTACATCTCTATAATCCCGGTGGGTAGACTCAATCGACCATACCTCTATCAGAATGTATAATATCTGATAGATATCCTCTAGTGTCACTGTCATCTCCCCTATCGGTAGGTGGAAGGTGTTGGTGTGTGGATCCCACAAGTCAATAAGCGCAATCAAGTAGGCACGATCGCCCACCATGGGCTCTAACTACATCACATGCTTGAGGCCAATGACATCAAGCCATTCCTAGTATGCCTCTTTCAATAAGTCTCTCATGGTATCAAAGAGTATCAAAACTTGATACCGACTCTTAACCACGTAGCAGAGATAGGTCGATCAATAATAAGCATCAAATAGGCTTCAAAATGACCCAAAAATACCAAAAAAGACCAAAAATGGCCCCTTTTTTAGGCCAATTTGTGATCGTCCCACCCAGGTACGACCCCAAAATCTATGACCATCCCACCCAAGGACGACCACTAAACAGCCCAAGTTGGCCATCCCACCCAGGGACGGCCCCCAAATTGGGCCAAAATGGGCCTTCCAGGCCACCAAAAATAGCAAAAAATAGCAAAATTAAGCAATCAAAAAGCCCTAAAAATCAATAAAATTGCATAAAAACACAAAAATAAGCATAAAATATTTTAGGGCATCCCTAATTAGGTTCAATTACTGAGGATTTAGTGTGCTCTACCAAAAAGCAAAAACAAGCAATAATTCCACTTTTAAAACTAGCATAGTGCAGTAAGAAATTCAACTCTTACCCGTCTCGCATCGGCTCCACCGTTGGATGAGTCTAAATTCTGGCTCATGGTGATTGTAGGATGATTTTAGTAGCACTCCACTACATAGAATCCTTCTCCTCCTCCTCACCTCTCAAGCTGCAAAGTTGCAAATGCACAAATGAGCCCAAATGACCCATTTTTGGCTTAAATAACCCTCCCAGGGCCCTGACCATCCCTGGGTGGGACGAGTGGCTAATTGGCTGGTTGTACCACCTTGGGATGGTCATAAAATATGCCACCATCCCACCCTAGGATGGCCACCAAAAATTTTCATCAAAACAACTTAAAATGCACCAAAAAGGGTCCAAAACCCACCAAAAACAACTCAAATTTGGTCAAAATTCAATTGGCAACAAGGAGAACCCAAATTGCTCATGGAGAAATGGAAAATTCCTTACTTTACTCCCTAAGAAGGCCATTGTGGCCAGACCACCCCATGGGAATGAAGTTTTTGACCCCTTTCTTCCATGAAACCTCAACAAAGTCACCAAACTCCTCTAAAAAATGCTCCATTTTTCAATGAGTAAAACCGGAGGAAACCCTAACAAAGTCATATGTGTCAAGTGACTCATCTCTTTTATCACTGGTCATTCCCTCATCGACTCATCACTTGAGGGGGTAGTCATACTTAACAAATTCATAATCAACAATCAACAATCACACACTCAATCATGCAAATTGTGTTCGTTCAACGAATCTTTGACAAAGACAATCATGCCCTTGCTTGGGGCAGCAAACAAGCACAAATTTAAATCAAACAAATGCTTGGAATTATGAAGCATGAAGGATAATAGGCCTTACCTCCTTATGAAATGAATAATATCCAAGGTCAAGCCAACCTTACCCGAAAGGTTGTACTTGAAGCAAGTTCCTTAGCTCGTCAGAAGCAAGGATTCAAGAACGCATGCTCTTTCCACCATTGGGGCATCTAAAGTTGGTTAGGTTATTGAATAACCCTAATCATTCAATATTTTAGTCATCTATTTTTGCTCAACATTGTGCTGCACACAATGCATCTCAAAAAGGGGCATCTATAGACACTAAAATCATGTCAATCCGATTAGGCAACCAAAAGCATTGGTTAATTGGCATCATATGGCCCCCTTGGGCAACCCTAAAAGGTTTTATAGTGGTCCTAACCACTATTTTAAGGCTCTACCCCACTTTTGGGAGATTTTGGGCCACATAGGCATGATCGTCCCACCTTGGGATGATCATAGTTTGTGGCCATCCCACCCAGGGATGGTGGCAAAGCGGCCATCCCTGGGTGGGATGACCACAAGGTTTGACTCCCAAAAAGTCAAATTTGGACAAATGGCACCTATAAACTACCATTTATCCCACCTATGAGAGCATGCATGACCTAAGGGTGTAGAATCCTTATGACATGCTGTAGAATGGAGGCCAAAATGGGAGATTCTCTTCCCCCTCCAATGCATGCTCAATTTTAGACAAGTGGCACCTCTTGCCCTGCATGCCCTTGCATGCCCATTTTCCCAAAGGCTTCCTTTGGCTATAAAGTGGATCTATTTTCCACATAAAATATAGAGAGGAGTTTTGAGACATAGCGATGGAGTGCTACCAAGATTTCCCCTCACCTTTTTGTGCCTTTTTCCCTCGGAATCTCTACCTAGCGAAGGAGGTTTGTGAGTGATCTAAGAGGTATAATTTATTTACAAAATTGAATCATATGAGTGAATTTCACCACCAAATTTGATGAAAACACTATTGAGGAGGTTCCTAACCAATTCATAGAGGAATTGGTGATAAAATAAGTGCATAATTGGTGGTCATCCCACCCCAGGATGGTCCCCAATCTGTGATAGTCACCACCATCCTACCCAGGGATGGTGGTATATTTGTGCATTATTTTTTTACTATTATTTTTTAGGCATATTCTAGGGTAGCATATGAACCTCCTATCCAAATTTCATGCAATTTGGAGTCATATTGAGTGAGATATTGTATTTTTAGTGTTTTTATAGGCTTTCGGGGTCCATCGGAAGGTGCACAGGGAAATGTTACTGATTTTGCAAATATGACCATATGGGTCCTCTTAAAATATCATTTTATGTATTCTTTCCAAGTTTCATTTTATTTGGATATGTTTTGGTCCAAAAATTGCTTGTTTTGGGTTTTGTAGGTTTGAGAAGTGCACTGCAGAAATGCCACATCATCGGATGCAATTTCTGTTCTATTTTTGGTTAAATCTTCCCAAAATCATATATTTTACATACCTCTACAATTTCAAATCATTTGGAGTTGTTTTATATAGGTGCATTGCATATTCATGTTTCTAGCCTTTTAGTGCCTATGGGGTTTTACATATTTTCAACATACGCACTTGCTATTTAACAAATCTGGTTTCCTTGTGTGTAGGTGCAGGTATTACAGTGTAGAAGGAAGGAATACAAGATCAGAACATCTAAGAACAAAGTGGCGACATCATAGGTTCGCCCACCTCAATTGTGGGTACGAGGAAGAACATTGGAAGTGCACACGAGCTTCTTTGAAAGGACTTGATCCTTTGGGCACCCCATTTTTGTAAACAATTGTATCAATCCAAAGCCCTCAAGGGGATATTTATGTAACCATGGTTTTGATCAATCAAAATAATATAAGAAAGCTTCATTTCACTTCATTTCATGCATTTTGGTTATCTTTCCATGCTTACTTGAATGCTTCCATTTTGATGCTCATCACTCATTAGCGATAGATGCATATTGTTTAGCTGCATTAGGTGCACCATTTTTCCCCTACTTTAGTTTCTATATATATGGGTATATATCAGTTGTATGAAGGTGAAGTGTTTGAGAAATTTTAAGGCTCTTGTTAAAATTAGTTATATAGAAATATCAACTGACCCAGGACAAATGGGGGTGGTGAATATGTTAGTCATGTTTTGTTGGAGAATATTACATTATTTGATACATGCTAATATACCCCCATGGTACCTATGGTATAAATATAAATAATATATTAGGGTGTGAGTCTATAGTTTAGGAGTGATTTATATTTCCCCTTTATGTATGTGTCTATGTGTAGGATGTGCACAAGTGTCATGTAATAATGTGTGCAAGTATTATGGGAGATAAAGTGTGTAAGTATCATGTAATAAAGTGTGGGTGTGTATAGAGGTAGGGGTGTGCACTGTGTCATAAAGTGTGCAAGAGTAAATAGAGAGTCAAGATTCATGTATACAAGTGGCAAGATGTGAAGCCAAAGGAAATTTGAGATTTATCTTATGTATGGAATAGGAAAAGATGCATCTCCTAGATATATGAGGAGAGAAATAGACAAAGAGTCCAAGAGTAACATTTCTAAGGTTATATTAGGGAGACAAATCTCCATGTAATGTATAGAATAGTATATGTATTTCAAGCATAAAAAATATATAAATCCTGTATACAAATTGAGCAATTCTACTATAAGTTTTCATGTTAGTGCATGAATGATATTGGTCATTTTACTTCATATTATTGTTACTTTTATATAGTTTTTTTCTTATTAATATTGGCCACATATATTTATTGCTCAAATACTAAATAATATATTATGATCCTGAACATTGGGACCTGTGATAATCTAGTTAAAAATCCAATAATGGTATCAGAGCTACCACACTCTATCCATCATTTTGGAAGAGGTATATTTGAAAGCTAGCATTGGAGAAGGATTCCAATGTGAATTTAAATTTGGAAAATTTTTAGGATAAAAGCTAGCATCAAGACTAATCTTGGTGTAAATTTTATTGATTTTTCTAGTAAAAGAGACTCGAAAAAAGATCATATGCATGTGAGGAAGCATAGGCTATAGAAGAAAGAAGAGCATGACAAATTTATAAATATTTTGACCCTAATAATATAACACATATTGAAGTAGAAGAACATAGTAGTTTGAGTGAAAGATACTGCATTGACATAGCAAAAGAGTTGAGAATATTCAAATATTGATAACTTAGGAAAGGAACCTAACAAGGATAAGCATAACGAAGTTTCTAAGAAGATGTTGATGCTAGAAACATTGAAGATCCAACTCAAAATAAGTTTTACAAGAGAAATTGGATACATGGATAGTTGAATTCATCCAAAAAATGAAGGATTCTCTATGAAAAGTGAGAACTAGATAGGAGTGGGTTAAGCCACCAAAAAAAATAAGATATTGAAGGTAAATTAATAGATAGAGGGAGCCATTGAAGCTACCCAAAATTAGAGATATATTCAAAAAAAAGGAAAAATAAGAACCGAAGATAATCTAAGAGTCAAGCTAATTAGACAAGAACATCACAACGTTAAAGAAAAATATATAGAGATTAAAACATCTCTGTTACTAAAAATAGAGTTGTAGAAGGTTGTGTGAAGGCAATGAAGTATTTTTATTAAGCATGGAGAAGAGCATATTTGCATGATAGTCCCTCCTTGATTTCTAAATAAGGCATGGAGAAAGATATCTCTACATGAATAATAGTCCCTAATTGTGTTGATTGAAGAGCCTCTAAGTATTGTGTTTGAAAGTCATCAAAGTCTTGAGAAGGGAATCAAATTATAACAAAAAGTGAAGAACCAACTTTGGAGTGTGAGCAAGACAAAAAGTTGTAATGCTTGCACTAGGGTAACATCTAGTTCTTGAAGGAAGATATTTGTCAAATGGAAGGAATTGAAGTGCCAAAACAAGATAAGAAATACTTACTTGACATTTCAAATATAATTAAGGCATGCAATTCAAGGAAAATTTATTAGGTGCTCATATTGAAATTTGAATTTATTGAAATTGATTAAAGTTAATTTGAATTCAAGGTCAAATTCATTTTTAATTAGAACTAATCCTAATTAAACCCTAACCTATCACCTCATCCTCCTAACCTGGGGTTAACTTATCTAAGACTGATTAACCTAACCAAGGCTTACACATGTGTGCACCCATATCCTAATGAATATTTATTTCTCACACATGTGTGCACAACTCATCAAAAAAGGATATTTTAAATATCCTCCTTCAAGCATGAGGGGAGATGAGTCATATTCCATCTCATACTCACACATGTGTGAGGGATTCCTTCACACAAGAATCCATCATGATCCACATGTGCCATAGACCACCTCACAAGAGCCACCTTACAGGGGACACCTCACTCCCCCCATAAACTTGAACAAAATCTATTTATAGAGGACCATTTTCTTCATAAATAGTCAATAAAATTCTGGTTCGCATAATGTTGTGTGAACCTAAGTGAGATGTTCGTACACTATTATGTGAACCTGGTCTACAACAACTCAAAAGCTACAAATTAGGTAAGTATCCTTTCTTGATAGTTTTCGTAACTCTACTTTCAGTTTTTATCATGTTTTACCTTTATTTTAGCATCATTTTATCTTCATAAATATGGGATCTAATCAATGACATGTTTCCAAATGCACTAACATGTTTTTGTAGGTCTAAACCAGTATAAAGAATAGATTCAAGCATCCACGCGATGGCTCACACACAAGAAATCCATCTACACTGAGGGAAACTGGAAGATATTTGTTGATTGCTTGCATTCATGCTAAAGAGAGGGAGTTTCCTTTGAGAGAGACTTGTGATTGTAACTACTTTTAGAATCAATACAAAATATTTAGCTACATATTTCATGTTTTGAAATGGTGACTTCCATGTGTTACACATATATTATAATTTCATCAATTTTTGGTGTGGATACTGATTTTTCTAATTTTATTTTTTTAGATATAGAAAATAAAGACACAATTTTATCTTTTAAAAAATTAATACTTACAATTCAAAGTTTTCATAATATTTTATGAATACTTCGATTAAAATCTTATGCATCTCAAAAACATACCAACCCCACTAAACGATTTTTTTATTGGTAAGAGGGGTTTTGAAAGGATCCTATAAATTCTTCCAACCATATGAAACAAAAAGGAAGCACCTTCTTCAAAACAACCAAGAAGAAAGATAAAAAAAATAGAGAAACCCTCGTAGGGGTAAAAGAGGAAGCCTCAATGGGCTCACGTAGAGCCTGCTCACATGTCTGGGTAAAACAATAGATGGCTCCATTTTATCATCCATCACGCAACAAAAAACCTACAGGAGGTGTTCATTGAAGATGGTGCAGTACAATGTCTCCATGTATGGCTCACAAAGATATTCTCCATGTTGAGCCACAAGCTCCACGTACCTCGAACATTCATTTTGTCAAGGTGAAGCCACGCATGAAAGTGTATGTTGAAAATAGATCCTATGAACTTAGAAAAATTCCATGGATCGATGAAACCTCCAATGATGTGTCCTAAAAATGCTATCCAATCTGAGGTGGATTCCCATAACATGGAGAAGATGTGGCTACCCAAGAAACCTGAATCTTGGGAAAACTCACAAAAGAGATACAGGCATGGGATTGCCATCGACCAGGGGGGAGGAGAACTTTCATTCCAAATGGTGAGGTTAGGCAAAGAAACCCCCAGGTTAGCTAGAAAGTCAGTGGCTTGGTTTCCTTCCCTAAAGACATGTTGGATAGTGACATTAGGGGAAGAGCTCAAAAAAACTTTGCCTCAGAGATTAAACTAGAGATGTTCCAGGATGTTGATTGGGTGCCTACAATGCTTCTAATAATGTTCATAGAGTCACCTTCGACAATAAGGTTAGGGTAATTTATTCTGGATAGGAGAGACAGACCTTGGAAGAGGGCTCGAGCTTCAACAAAATGGTTGGTTTGGATGTCAATATTTTTTGCAAAGGCCAGCAATATCTTCCTTGTATGATCTCGAAAGATACCTCCTACTCTAGCCAACCTTGGGTTGCCCTTGGTAGCACCATCAAAATTATACTTGATCCATCCCAAAGGTGGAGGAGACCACTTGATAATCGAGTGATCAACCATAGAAGAGGGAGAGGAAATATTACAGGAAGGGAGCTGGAGGGACTTGGCTAACTGAGCTTCACTTGGGGACTCCGGCCACCCAGTGCCCTGAATAATAGAGATATTTTCAGCTGTTGTATGGATAACTCTGGAAAGAACATAGTTGGAATCATGGATGGAGTTATTGAAGGCTCTAGAATTTTATTCATGCCAAACTTCCCATAGGAAATGGGGGAGACAAAAGGTCCAAAAGGTTTTGACATGAAACTTTTAAAGGGATTAGGCCACTATAAACAGAGGTCATTCAGAGAAAAGGGAGGAACCCAAGCAATACCCATAGAGGAAAATAAGGAGCAAATAACTTTGAGGGAGAAAGGATAGGAGAGGAAAATATGTTGGGTGGATTCACACTCCTGCTTGCAAAGGTAACAACAATTAGGAATGGGGAGCCCTCAAATCTAGAGATTTGGAATGGAGAGGATTTTGTCCTGAACAACAAGCCAAAAGAAGAAATAAACTTTGGGAATGAGGTGCTTCTTCCAAATGATCTTAGAAGGGAACCATGGCTGATCGAGGTTTTCATTAAGGAAATAGGTAGTTTTGATAGAGAAAAGCCCATTTTCACTGGGTGCCTACAGGAGCTTATCTTCAATGGAACAATTGGGAATAACATAGAGATGCAACATGTTAGACAAAATAAGATTAGCTCTTTTTTATCTTCATTCAGATTACCATGAGGAATGGTTTTCTAGTACTTCCTACCAACATCAATGAAATTGCACACCTGTGTACCAAACAACATGTCAATCATAGGTTTGAGGTAGATCAGATCAAGATGGTTCTGAAGAGGGTTGTTACCCAACCACTTGTCCTCCCAAAAGCGTATCTTCTGGCCATCACCAAGTTTCCAATGGATTCCTTTGTTGATGATCTCCCTCATACACAAGATGGAATTCCAGGTGGTAGAACCTTGAATAGGTGAAGGATCATCCAAAAAAATTGGTTGATGCTAGAGGTATTTAGCCTTGATGATATCAACCCATAGTGACTTTTCATTTTGAAGGATCCACCATCCTTGCTTGGCAATGAGGGCTAGGTTCATCTGTCTGACCTTCTTGAGCTCGATACCACCATATTATTTCTTGGAGTAGACCTGGTCCCACACAACCAAATGGAATCTCTGTTTGTGTTCTGAGCCTGACCATAGAAAATTCCTCTGGAGTTGTTCAATCTTGTTATAAACTTCAACCGAAATGCGGAATATGGATAAAAAGAAAATAGGGATGCTCTAGAGAGTGGCTTTGACTAAGGTGGCTTTTCTCACCTGACTAAGGAGCCCTCCTTTCCATCCTACCAATTTTTTGTGAATTCTCTCAATGAGTGGAAACCAAAGAGATTTTTTGGTAGAACCAACAAAAAGTGGAAAACCTAGGTAGGTAGCAGGAAGGTCAGCAATGGTACAACCAAGGATATTAGCTATGTTGGTTTACCATCTGGGGGGTGTATTGAGAAAATATAGTTTACTTTTGGAGAAGTTGACTTTTTGGCCAACAATAGACTCAAAGGAAATAAGAATGGACTTGATGATTTTGGCTTGGGGAACAGAGGCATGAGTGGCCAGAATAGTGTCATCCACAAACTACTGGTGGGATATGGGCATGAGAGATGAGGTAGGTTTAATGCCAAAAATTTCTCCTTTGGAATAGGAAGACCGTAGAGTTCTCCCTAGGGCTTCCACCACAATGATAAATAGAAAAGGGGACAAAGGGTCACCCTATCTCAGACCTTTGGCGCTTTGGAAATAACCAACAGTAGAGCCATTGACTAAGATAGAGAAGCTGGCTCCTGAGATGCATGCCTTGACTAGGTTGATCCAATCAGGATGGAAACCAAATCTAGACAAGACAGAGAAGAGGAAACTCCAAGACACTCTATCAAAAGCCTTGTTCATGTCCAATTTGAGGAAAAGGCTAGATTTACCACTTTTAGAAACAGAATGTATAAGCTCATGGATTGTAATTATGTTATTAGTAATTAGCCTCCCTGGAATAGAACTACCTTGATAGGAATCGATGATGAAAGGGAGAATAGGTTTCAACCTCGTGGCAATCACTTTGGTGAGGATTTTATAAAAAATATTGCATAGACTGATTGGGTGGAAATCAGATAAGGATTTGGCATTATTGGACTTAGGGATGAGGGCCAGAAAGGTGGAGTTTACATATTTAGGAATGTTCTTAGTCTACTACATTTTTTGGATGGTTGAAATGATGTCAGGCCCCACAATGTCCCAATATTTTTGAAAGAAAATTGGGGAAAACCATCCGGGCCTGGAGCCTTCCCACCTTGCATTGAAAAAACTACATTACGGATTTCCTCAGTGGAAAATGGTTTAAGCAAACAATTGTTATGCTCTTGGGATACCAACCTAGGGATATTGTTCAGGAGGGTCTCTGATGTTTGCGTATTGCACTCTGGACTGGGTCCAAGTAGATCTTCGAAGAAAGCCACTACCTCATCTCTGATATCTATAATTTTTGAAATAACGGTCCCATCAGCTCTGGTGAGTTCCCTGATCTTGTTAGAGCCCCTGTGCCTCATCGTGGTGGCATGGAAAAATTTAGTATTAGAGTCTCCCTCTTTCAACCAGGTAACTCTGGACTTCTACTTCCAAAAAACTTCTTCACTTTTAAGAATATTGTGGTATTCAGATAGAAGCTTCCTTTCAGCCTCAAGAATATTTGTGTCCAATTCTCCTTGTTGGGCAAGAAGCTCAATGTTTGTGAGCTGGGATTGGATATTCTATTTTCTAGAAAAAATATTGCCAAAAATATCTTTGTTCCACTTCTTGAGTTGTGCTTTCACAAAATGGAGCTTATTGCTGACCTGAGAGGCTAGGGACCCAAAAAACTGCAAGACCACCAATTTGCAATGAGTGCCTTGAGATCCAGATCCTGAAGCCACATAGCCTCAAATATGAAAGGGGATTTGAATGGGGAGACCTAGAATGAACAATCAAGGAGAAGGGGGTTGTGATCAGAACCTATTTAGGGTAGAGAATGAAGGACAACATCTCCAAAGGGGTAGATGTCATTAATGGATATTAGGAATCTATCAAGCCTTATTTGAATAAGTTGGTCACCCTTTCTACGATTGCTCTAGGTGAATTTTGGACCTTTGAGTTGGATATCCATGAGTTCATTCTCATCCACAAATGAAGCAAAATCTTCATAGGAATTAATTGTTATTTTAGAGCCTCCTTTCTTATCAGTGGGGAATAAGGGAGAATTAAAATATCTAGCCAACATCCAAACCTCATTGGAAAAAACCTCTCTCATCTGACTAAGATTGTTCTAGAGATGAAATCTCCCAGATGGGGAGTTTGGAGCATAAATATTTGATAAAACCCATCTGCAATGATAGTCCTTACTAAAGAACAAGATGTTCATGTAGTTTTCTACCATAGACAGGAGTCTACCTTCAACAAAATTTGGATCCCACAAACATAACAACCCTCCAGAGGCTCCATTGGTAGGGCTTATGAGGAATTCATAGTTTTTCCATATGTATTTGGAAATGCGTGAAGCATTTTGGGTATCCAGTTTGGATTCTTGCAAGAGGAAAATGGTTGGTTTAAGGTCTTTCCTCATGGACTTAACCAAACATTGTTTGTTGTGTCCATTGAGGCCTCTCACATTCCATGAGAGGATCTTCATTTGGAGATTCTGGAAGAAGACCTTTTCCCTCTTCCTTGTGAAGAGGGGAATTTGGATCGGGTATCATTTTCAAGTGGATCTGAAAGAAGGTTTTGCTTGGAGGAGAGACTCAAAGTGAGCTGAGTTCCATTGGCAATGTCCTCAGAATATTCTCTATTTTTGATGAGCTGAGAGGAAGGACGACCTCATTTCTTCTCTGAACCGACATCAACATGGAGCCTTTTTTTATTTCTGGTGAAAGGGGGCTCAGGGAAAAAATATTGTTGGGAATATTTTTACATGGGGAAGGGTCGAGAAGGCCTTTAGGGGAAGGAGGGCTCTATGGAGGAGGGATTTGAGGAGCAACATTCTCAATAGAAGGAGGAACCTCAGGAATAGATAGAGAAGAAAAAGGATTAGAAATAGAAGTCAGAGGGCATACCTTAAAGGAGGAAGAGATGTCGACTTGAGGAACATCTTGGAGAGCTTGACCTATAGAGGATGAAGCATTCAGAGGATCCCCCAACAAAATTTGAGCAATGAACGGTAAATATTTGACCAGATCATTCAAAGCCTCCCTTGATGGACCTAGAGAAGGAATCTCCTAATTTGAAACAACTTTAGTACCAGAAGGAGGGGGCTTGGAGCCCACCAAAGAAGAAGATTTAGATCGATTGTGGGAATATTGTTGCTACTAAAACCTTTCTCTTAAAGGTTTTTTGGTGGAAGGCACCTTAGAAACCTTAGACATCCGACACTGAGAGCTGAGGTGACCTTGCTTGGAGCACCTAGAATAGAAGGTTGGCTTGGTCTCATATTCTATGATCTGAGTCCTAGAGATCTCATCTAAAATCAGCTTGATGGAAGAAGGAAGAGAGGAATCAAGGTTAGCATTGATGCACATGCGGGCATGGACCATGTGGGTCTTGGATTTGGTAGGTGGATCAAGATCGATGAACTCACCAATATCCCGAGCAATCCCCCATAAAATATCCTCATCCCAAAAATGGAGAGGAAGACCCAAAAGGTGAACCCAGATCGGAGCTAGGTTGATATTTTGAGTCTCTAGATCAAAATCCACACTCCATTTCCTAAGAAAAATCCCTCTTCGATCGTAGAACCATGGTCCACCTAATAGGATTCTACTTGAATCAATGGGGTTATTCAGATGGATGAGAAAAAATCCCCTAGGAAAGGCAACCAGGTCCATGGATCCTTGAGGGCACCAATGGGTAATGGCCCATTTATGGATCGACTCCATGTCAGGGTGAGGCCCTAAAAATTTCCCCATAAGAGAATGAGAATCCTGGTCCACGAGGGAGGAAACAAGCTTCGATGGAATTCAGAGGGCACCTTGAGAAGGGTGCAGATCGACCTTGGGGTGAGGGGGAGGCCCAGAAGAAACTATATTTTTGAAAAGGGCTACAAAGGAGTGGGAGGAGGAAACATGCTTGGATCCATTTTGACCTTGTGATGTGTCAACAACTGAAGTCAGATCTCTCCCTCCACCTTGCTCTAAGGGACCCCCACCTCCATCAGGGATCACAGGTTCACTCCCGACACACACACTAGAGCCCATGATTACCTTGATACTATCCAAAGTCATAGATCTACCTCCACTACCACCATCACCATCAATAGTTGCATCACCATCACTTGCCACTTCACTCACCGATGCCATTGCCATCGTCGATCATCAAAAAAATATTTGCTCACCAACTTGAAACCCTTTTTAATTTTTAATTTTCCAAGCACTTATCTCTCCAACTTAGAAAAAACTTGCAAATATTTATTGTAACCCTAAATATCACCTTGTGGAAATAGCAGAGATGAACTTCCTCTTGTGCTATCGATGTTCTTAAAAAAATCATCGACTGGATTTTGTTACCAACTAGATTTCGAAGGAATACCTTTATCGGTAAAATTTTAAACTCTTCACTATGAGAGGTCACCAAACAACCAGAATGGAAACCTGTATGGTGCCAAAAATTTGTTTATGCTGGCCAAAACTCAGATCTACCCACTATCAAGCTCCTGCGAACAAACCCTAACCATAGCGCACATTGAAAATTATCGACTGGATTTCAAAGGAATTCCTCCACCGGTAAAATTTTAAACTCTTCACTGTGAGAGGTCACCAAACAACCCAAAAATTGGTTTATGCTGGCTGAAACTCAGATCTACCCACTATCAAGCTCCTACGAACAAACCCTAACCACAATGCACATTGAAAATTACCGACTAGATTTCGAAGGAATTCCTTTACCAACAAAAATTTTAAACTCTCCAAAACTCAGATCTTCCCACTATCAAGCTCCTACAAAAAACCCTAACCACAGTGCATGTTGAAAATTACCGACTAGATTTTGAAGGAATTCCTCCACTAATAAAATTTTAAACTCTTTGAAACTCAGATCTGCCCACTGTCAAGCTCCTCCGAGCAAACCCTAACCATAACACACGTTGAAAATTACTCACTATATTTCAAAGGAATTTTTTCTTTGGTAAAATTTTAAACTCTCCAAAATTCAGACCTACCCACTATCAAGCTTTTGTGAAGAAACCCAAACCACAGTGCATGTTGAAAATTACTGATTAGATTTCAAAGGAATTCCTCCATTGATAAAAATTTACCCTTCGAAACTCAGATTTGCCCACTATCAAGATCCTATGAAAAAACCTAATTAATAGAGCATGTTGAAAATTACCGATTGAATTTCGAAGGAATTGATCTGTTGGTAAAATTTTAACTCTTTGAAACTTAAATTTGCCCACTATCAAACTCCTGCAAAAAACCTTAACCACAATGCATGTTGAAAATTATCAACTAAATTTTGAAGGAATTTCTTCACTGGTAAAATTCTAAATTCTTCAAAACTTAGATCTGCCCACTATCAATTTCTTGTGAACAAACCCTAACCACAATGCACATTGAAAATTATTGATTGGATTTCAAAGAAATTCCTCCACTGGTAAAATTTTAAACTCTCCAAAACTTAGATCTACCCATTGTCAAGCTCCTACAAACAAACCCTAACTACAGTGCACGTTGAAAATTATCGATTGAATTTTAAAGAAATTCCTCCACTGGTAAAACATAGATCTACCCATTTTCAAGATCCTACAAAAAAACCCTAACCACAATGTACGTTGAAAATTATATTCTATATTTTGAAGGAATTCCTTTGCCAATAAAATTTTAAACTCTCTGAAACTCAAATCTGCCCATTTTCAAGCTCTTGCGAACAAACCCTAACCACAACGCACATTGAAATTTACTAATGATGAGGTTTAGAACAAGGGGATTTTGTGTTATATAAAATATTCTAATTATAAAAAAAAGAAACCTGCTTTTATCATTTGGATATAAGGATTAGAAAAATTAACTAAAATTCCTATAACCCCTAGTTTGAACAAAGGGAAGAAACCAATTTCATCTTCTAGCTATCCAAGCACAAATATGGCTCAATCTAATCAAATTGTGACTCAAATTGATTGATCATTTTAATTCACACCTATGATCAAGAAAATTTCAACCAAATGATCCATCATAAGTAGTATATTGTGTGCCAAGTTATGTCCCACCACAAGTGGTTTCACAATAATAAGTCACATAAACACAATGACAATAATTAAAAGTTATGTCAAGCCAACAATAAATCATATCAAATAAACAACAACGTATCCATACATTTTTGGAAACTATTATGAAATCTGACTTGGTATTAGAGTTGATGTAAATCTTTATTATTTGTTTAATTTTGTTGATGGTATATTTCTCTTTCAGATTCTCTTAAGGATGATTTTTGTGGAAGCTTGTGGAGAAGATTTTTTGAAGATGATGGTATAATCTAAAGAATAGTTTCTAATATAAAACCATAGTGGACTTGGATCACAAGGATCCCCTTTGAATTAACAAATTTTCTCTACAAGAAATTTTCACCAATAAGTTCAATTTTTCCTCTCATTGCACTTAATCTTGATTTGTTAATTTTTCTAACCAAATGGATGCCCTGGTTTCAAGATTATTTTTTTCAAGATTTTTTTAAAACCTCAAATTTCCTTTAAATATTTTTCATAAAACTCTATTTCCATTTCTCTTCTAGCTTTTGATGTCCAATAACAACATTGATGAGAGGATAGACTGCTTGGCCTACCACCAATTCACTTGAAAAAGTTGCAAAAATGATCTGATAACTTTTTGCTACATAGGCATCAGAGGAGGACCTAAATAGTGGTATTCAACAAAATGGTTGCATTGGAAAAATCGTAATAGATATGGATGAACCTTTAGTATTTTTGTATTCTTTGCAAAATTTTAGGAGGGATCATAGTTCAACATGTTTTACCATATTTCCTCTAGATACTTTCAAATCACATTAAAAAAATTATAGTTTTCCCTTCAAATTTTAAATTTTTGAATTTCAAATCTGAAATATTTCATGCAAAATGTTGGAGGGCATATGCTTTGATGTGCTTGAATCATCCTAACACAATATTGCATCAATATTGTGAAATGGGGAAGGTAAATAGAAATTTTATTATTTTTATTTTTAATTCTCTTGATTTACCTCCCAAACTTGGTGCTTAGGGAGGTGACTAGTAGAAAGTAAGCCAACACACTGCCTAGGGAAGGTCATGTGTTCAAACCCCTTTATTTTTTGATAGATGATGTCATGATAATGCATACTTATACATGTGATGACATTGAACCCTTGAAAAAATTAGTTGATGACATGACAGTATTGTACAGTAGCTATATGGTAGTCCATACAACTGAAATGACATGAATCTTGAGATGAGACATGGTGGTTCATACAATCAAGTTGGAAGGTGCATGCGCCCCAAGGTGACACATGGTATTATGTGTATGCATATTGAGGCAACATGTGGTAGTATATATAGCTAATGTGGTAGTCCATACAGGTGACTTGATAGGTGTTGCATAAATCTTTAAGCAACACATGATACTTGAGGTGGTACTCTAGGAAGGTAATGTAGACTAACACATGGAAGTTTTTTAGGGTGCTAGAGTGGTATGCATTTCAATGTGACATGTAAAACACTTTGGTTGGGCCAACATGGTTGTTTGTATAATGGTAGACATGACAGTCCATATGCCACTTAGTGCCTATAAAAATAGGATCAACCTATCACATTCCACCATCTCATGAAACTTGACAAGCATATCATATAGTCAATAGTAGACTCAAAAACACAAATTTTAGAGCAAATAAGAAAGCAACAAGTGACATAATGTGGTTCATCAATATATTATATAGTTAAAAAATAATAAACGCCCTCTTAGCCATTCACATTATGACACATGATGGCCTCTTATTTTCCATATATATGAAATTTTTAATTTTTTTAAAATTTTGGATGGAATTATTGCAATTTTAGGGGTAAAATTTTGGGAGCTATAAATTTTTGCACACAAAAGCATTTTGAGCCCATTTTTTTAAATCACAAGGTTTTTCAAGCTCTCTCTATTGATAGTATTGGTTCTAGTCTTAAATTCTTGTAATTTATTTATCACTAGAAAAAAGGTATGTGTCACCATGTGCATGTGCCCTTATTGAGTGGTCCAAACTATATTACATAGAAAATTAAGATTGGATCTCTACTTGAATCAAAGGTTGTCTAAAGTATATGAATTAATAACCTAAATATTTTAATCCTAAGAAGATAAATTAGTTGTGTAGGGATAAGAAGGATAAAACTCATGGTGTGATTGCTCTCCATGTGGATAATGTATATGAGACCCATGTAAGTAACACTATTGATCCCAAGGTTTTTCTTAAGAAGTTTCAGGGACTATATGATTAACTTGATTTTACTCAAATTATTAGGTTAGAGGTACAACCTGCAACCCTATTCATAGACTTATTACACTATTGATAAATACATTAGTCAGTTTAATAAATTTTAATATAAAATCCAAAATATGAGAGGATTGCCTAAGTAAGCAAGGTAAGGATATGAGGCATTGGAGAAAGAGAAGAATACAATCCTGCTTAATATTTATTAAGAATTACTACATCATAGTGACTATTTATATAGGTTGAGTAACCACTCAACACATGGTTTGTAATATTCATTAAAGGAAAAATGTGTAACCATCATAATAGTCCATATGATAGGTTAAATGATATAACCACCCTTCATAAGGTCCAAGCATGTGGTATAGGATAGAAGTAGTCGTAAGTTTGTTATGCCTAAATAAGACATCCTATGTACTTTAAATACCTATCACGGTATAATGCAAATCATTCAAATCTTAAATTCTAATATGTGGTATCATAGTAGGTATAAGGAAGAACAAAATCTATTCTAATCCTCCTCTAGCTTTGACACAGAGAAAGCCAAGGTGCACTTTGTTTGAGAAAATTTTCAAGTTTGAGAGAAGAAACGTTTTCAAGAGAAATATATCCTTCAAAACTTTGGTCGAAGAAAAGTTTCAAGTATTTTGATAAAAGAATTTTACAATGGTAAAAGTAAACTATATAAATTTATGAAGGAAAAAATTTCATAGGAAAATTACTTAAAATTGAAAAGTTTCAAGGGCAAAGTACCCTTATTAAAATAATGATCACGAATGATAATTTCACACAAAAATAAAAAATTCATTAGAAGTTATTGATTTTTTTTAGGTTTGAAAACCCTTGCAAAAGGAATATTTAAGTAATAAAAAGGGAAGTTATTGAAATTTTCACAAAGGATTGAAGTAAGCAATTGAAAAAAATTTCAAGGAAGGAAGTCTATTTGAAGCTCCATTTGAAATCATACAAAGGGTTCTAAAAAAGTGTTGGAATAGCCTATTGAAAAGGCATTGAAAGGAATTTGAAATTGAAGGCTCATAGAGCCAATTGAAATTGAAAGGTATTTGAAAAGAAGAAGGTTTGAATCCTTTTTGAAAGAATTAAAGCCTTATAAAATTAAATCTATTTGCAATTTTGGAAAATCAAACTAGTGAAGAAGATTGTATAAGAGGTTCTAGAGGAATGTGATAAAATTATATTAAAGGTACAATTGAAAAGAAGTTAAACTAAAGAGATAAATATAAAAATCTCCATGTTTATTTAATATTGAAAGCATAATCAGAAGCATTGGATGCTACAAACAATGAACACGATTGAGCATCATAAAAGCACAAAAGAACAAAGACCGTGAGAACCATATTCTAATTCAAAATACATTTTTGGAATGACTCATAAAAGGACAAATCATAGTTTGGAACAACTATGAAAATACATGGTACATGTATAAATTAAAATAGAATATCTGTGATAACTCGTTTGACCATCTGATATATGTTAGAGACATTAAAAGAAGATATCTCAATATAAAGGTAAAACTCTAGATTACATAAGTAGAAATATAATATTGGGTATTTACAATTTGAGTGAAGTAAAAATTTCTAAATCAATTAGAATCTAAAATTTGAGCATAGTCCAAAACACTTTAAGCACCCAGGAACTTAGGAGATGAAACAAAGTCATCCCAAAAATTGAAGGAGACGAACCCAAGAATGTAGTCCTATGAAGCACCCTCCACAACTTAACACATTGCCAAAATAGTATCATACTAAGAACCATTGTAATATTACCCAAAAAAGTACCATGCCAAATAGTGTCATGCTCATAAGTCTCAAAATATTTTTAGTCTCCTTTCGAGAAGAGGATTGCAAGAAAATAAACTTGATATATCTATTTCTCAAACGGTGCCCAACACTCGCCTAGATATTTTTTTCACGTTACAAAGATTGGATGAGAGTGAACATTGGTATATTGGCCAAGATATATTTAAAGAGAATACACATATATTTGCATACATTTTTGAGTAAAAAAGAAAGATGTATTTTCACAATTTTGAAGAATAAACAAGGGAACAAAAGAAAAAGAGAAAAAAAAAATATTTGAAAGTTTTTTTTTAAATTTTAAAGGGAAAGGAATATTACATAGAATAAGAAGCATTCCATCTATATCATTTAGAGAGACACATTATTTATTGTATTTTGAAGTTTAATTTGAAAACCAAACATAGGCACACAAACACACATACATATTCATTAAAAAGTGCATTTTGAGGGAGATTTAGTAAAAGAAAAAAATTCAAAATTTGTGGAAGTTTGCTATGGCTAGTGGAGCACTAAAATTTTTATTACCATATTCCCAATTGTTGAAGAGAAAAAGTGTCACGATTTTGCGACACCTTTTCTCTTCAATCGTGATTTTGCAACATGTCATGATATCATGACACTTTTTCTCTCCAACTACAATTTTGCAACATGTCACGATATCGCGACACCTTCTCCCTTCGATCGAGATTTTGCAACATGTCATGATTTCATGACACCTTTCCTCTTTGGCCTCGATGATGCATTTTGTCATGATATCGTGACACTTCTTCTCTTCGGCCGCTTTGCTACAACATGTCGCAATATCGCAACACTTTTTCTCCTCGGCCGCGAATTTGCAACATGTCACAATATTGCAACATTTCTTCTCTTCAGCCGTGATTTCACAACATGTCATGATATCGTGACACTTCTTCTCTTTTGGCACCAACCTTGCAACTTGTCGCGATATCGTGACACTTCTTCTCCTTTGGCAGCAACCTTGCAACATGTCGCGATATCGCGACACTTTCTCTCCTTTGGCTGCGATGCGATGCTACTTCTTGTCATGATTTCGTGACATCTCTTCCTCTTTTGGCTGCATCAGTGCAACATGTCATGATATTGTGACATCCTTTCCTCCTTGCTTTTTCCCTTTGCTATGGGCCATGAAAACGTAACTGGTCGCGATATCGCAACACCTTCCCTCGGGTGGTGTTTTGCTTTCTCTCTGATCTTTAGCTCTTGGGCCTCCTCGGTTTGCTTGAAAAACATGTAAAAACCTCTTGTACAAGGTTCAGGGACCTTTCAACACCCTTTCAACCAATCAAAAAAAAAATTATGTTGCATGGAAGACCAAACTCATGACACAACTTGAGTTTGAGGAAGTTTGATAAGTAGTAGATGGATGTATTACCCATCCTACTAAAGAAGGAGAGGATAGAGATAATTTTGAAAAGGTAGACAAAAATAAAATATTCATCATTGTGTTTGAAGTAGTCGATGAGGTCCAATAATACGTTAGAGATACGACCACAACCAAAGATGCATGGAAGAAATTAAATATAGTATTTTAAGCCAAGAATCAAAATCAAACTATATTCGTCCAAATTTAACTCCATTGTATAATTATGAAGAATGGAGAAAAGCTAGAAGGATTCAGGAGAAAAAATAAAATAATTGTGAACATTATTGCAAGCATTGGGAACATAGGTATTTGATGAAATGTTAGTACCTGTTATTTTTAGATCACTTTCATCTAAATACAATATTTTTGTGACTACACTAAATTTTACTAAGAAAACACAAATATTTGAGAATCTAGTGATTCTACCTCAAAAGGAAGAGGTATCACACTCAAAAAAAAAAGAACAAGTACCTCTTAGAAGGAAGAAACCATTCAAAAACATAAAAAGAAACAAGTCTCATCACAAAAGAGAACATGCATTAGTTGTACATGCCCAAATCAATTATATATAGTATATTATCTTGAGAAACAAGACACATTATAGGAATAAAATATTAGTTTCAAAATATAAAGTATTTAAGAGATACAATAAATTTATTTCTTGGGGATGACACATCCTATGAGATAAAATGCGTAGGTGATATAAAGTTACAACTTAGATCATGAAGATTCAAAATTATAGAAGTTCTATATGTTCTAATACTCATAAAAAATATACTCTCCATCAATCAACTACTTGATCACAATCTAAAGGTCTAGTTTTATAAGCAACAAGGATCCAAGTTTTGCATAATTTATGATAAAACTAAAAATTCAAAAACAATTCATATGAAAAAAGAAAGGGAAATATGTTTGAACTTAACACAATGCATCATGACAACTTAGAATTATTTATTGACTTCAAAGTATCTACATCACTTTGGAATCAAATATATTATCATATGAGCTATGGGCTCCTTATTACGTTACGAAAAACGGTTGATGATGTTCCTCATTTACATAAGTCTAAAAATATTTTTCACTATTGGTTAGCTAGGAAGCAACATCAGTATCCTTTCAAAACTATAGAATACTAGGCCAAGGTATCTCTTTATTTGATTCATATCGATGTGTGTAGACCCATGGATCTAATTTACAATGGGACCAAGTATTTTCAACTCTTTATTTATGACCATACTAGAAAAATGTAGGTATATTTTTTGAAAAACAAAGAAAAAGTATTTTTCTATTTCTAGTGATTTAAGGCCTAGGTAAAGGCCTCCATAGAAAGTAAGATCCATGTCCTCCACTCATATCAAGGGAGAATTTAAGAGCAATGAATTTTCAACCTCTTTGAAGGAACATGGTATTCAATGATAGCTGACAAAAACTGTTAGGGTACCTAGGAATATATATTTGGAGATATATTATTATATTGTATAAGGGTTGGCATAGGCTGTACATAACCCAAGGTTAATTGTATTATAATATTATATTATATTAGTAGTAGGCTTCCCAAAGTAGAATAAGAAGATGGATATATAAATAAGAGATATTTGTCATTGTAATCATCATGGAGATCAATCATATATAATCATCTTTGCCCATGAAGTGGCTTATGAGACTTTGCCCTCCTTAAGTGGATCTCTCATATTGGGATATCTTGTGGAGTTATTCCTTCCTTAAGGATTATTATTGGTGTTTCCATACCTTAATGGTATCATCTATCTCTCTCTCATTTATGGATTGTTATTATGGATAATTATTTGTGGATGAATGATTTTATATTTCTGCATATTGATGAATGATTTCTATTAATGATAATAAAGTTTTGTAACAAAAACTCACTCACCATAATATAATGGTATTGCATATTGTAGAAATAGAACAATAATAAAAATGGTATGATGTATGTTGAAATATTCACAACTTGGACACTCTTTTTGGGCAAAATAAGTACATATAGCAATTTACTTACTCAATATAGTCCCCTGCACCACTTAAAAATATCACTTTAGAAGAAGCATGGAGTGGACACAAACCATAAATTGCTCATATTTGAATATTTGGTTGCACAACATACATGCACATTCCAAAAGGGAAAATACTTAAATTGGATGAAAATCTCAACAATGTGTCTTACTAGAATATAGTGATAAATTAAAGGTTTACAAACTATTTGATCCAAAGTTAAAGAAAGTACATATTAGTTGTCACGTTGTCTTTGATGAAAAACAAAATTCACATTCATCACCATCACAAAAATCCTCATCTAACACAATTTCAATAATGATTAAAGATGATGAATAAATAACAAATAAAGAATTTATCACTGATATCAATTATGAAGATCTATCTACTACACCACAACATACAAGGAGAATGCCTACTTTGTACACTAGTACATTAAAAATATTTAGGATAGATAAAATTCCATACACCTCTTCTACAAGACCAAGAACACAAAGTATGACTCACAATACACAAAATATGGTTCTAATGAGTATAATTGAGCCATCTATAGTATAGGAAGTCCTTTAGTCCACTGCTTGGAAAAATGTCATGCACATTGAATATCAAGCATTATTAAAAATTAAGACTTGGTATTTTGTTAATATTCCACCAAATAAAATGACTATAGGTCAATTATAAATAAAATGGAAGTATTGATAAATACAAATCAATACTAGTAGCAAAAATATATGCATACAATGAAGGCATAAATTATAAAGAAATATTTGCCTCTACAAAAAAAATAAAAACCATTAGAATTATTTTTTCTCTAGCTACAAAATTTAGACAAAGCATTCATCAAATTGACATGAAAAGTGCCTTCCTCCTTGGATGGCTAGTGTTGTAGATGATCTCCTTAGTGTGGAAGGTCATTGATCCATTTTTCTATCCCTTTATATACCTTCTGGTGGGGTTATTTTGGGTGCCTTTGTTTTGGGACGTCCCTAGGATCTGCTCCATCATTTCTTTCAAGGTGGTTTTTTGTAATGCAGTTAGTTTTTCCAATGTTTTCTTGCTGGATTCTAGTTTTTCCCCTACATGGGACTGTGCATTTTTATATTTTCTCTTATTTGGAGGGTCTCTTATTTTTTTCCACTAATGGGTTGTTCAATTTTGTGTCTATGCGGGATTTTTCAAACTTAAAAGAATCTCGCTTTTTACTTTTCCTGCTTAGAAAGTTGTTCAAATTTATGGCTAGGCAGGACGTTCTTTTTTCCTACTTTGGGCACATTTTTTTTGCAGTTTTCCTGATAGTTTTCCTTAAGCCTTTCCTTAGGATTTTCCTTGGGCATTTCCTCTACCATTTTCAGTGGCCTTTCCTACGGCCTTGCTTGTGGTCTTATGACCTATTGTAATATGGTTTTGGGGCCCTTTAAAAACCCATTTTAATGAAATTTTAACTTACCAGAAGAAAAAGTACCTTCCTCAATGGAGATTTAAATAAAAATTTTACATGAATCTATCAGAAAGATTCATCATACTTGGGCAAGAAAGAAAGGTATGTAAATTGATCAGATCTCTCTATGGTAATAAACAAGCTCCTTAGGCATGGTATATAGATATAGATAAATATTTTGGAAAGCATGGTTTTATAATAAATCCATATGATCCAATTCTCTATCACAAAGTGCAAGGGGGGAGATTGTATTCATCAATGTGTATGTAGATGATTTGATTATCACAAGTTTTGAAAGTATGATTCTAGAAGAAAAAGAAGACTTGAAGAAATCCTTTAACATGACCAATACCGGGTTATTACACTATTATCTAGGATTGAAAGTAAAGCATAAACCATCATCACATATTTGTTTCACAAATAAAATATGATAAAAATATATTGGATAAAAAACAGATTAAGGATTGTAAGACTATAGCAACTCCTATGGAATTATGTTTGCAACTCCTACATTTTGATTCCTCTCCTCCAGTAAATGTAATACTTTATCGATAGCTAGTTAGGAGTCTCATCTACCTAACTTACACAAGAGCAAATATTAGTTTTGCAGTAAGTTATGTCTCATATTTAAAGTAAGATCTAAATATAACACACTAAAAAGTAGTAAAGATAATTCTAAGATATACAAGACACTATATAATATGGTTTGGAATTCAAAAGAAGTGTCAAATCTAGTTAATAGTTTTTATATACGTAGATTATGCAATTTGTATTGATGGTAAAAATCCACCTCTAGATATATATTCTTTCTAAGGTCTACACCTATATCTTAGGGAAGTAAAAACAATACACATTTTCTCAATCTTCTACACAAATAAAATATTATGCAGCAAGGGTAGTCATTTTTCAAGAAATATGGCTAAAACATATATTGGTAAATATGAGAGTACTGCAAGATAAACCTACAATCATGATTTATGACAACCAAGGAGTACTAAAACTTTTTCATAGTCTATTTTTCCATGGAAGGACCAAGCACCTCGACATGGAGTGCCACTTCATTCATGAACATATTAAATAGTAGAACATCAAACTCAAATTATATCCTACTCAAGAACAATGGGTAAAAATCTTCACCAAACCATTGGGATGAATCAAATTTGAAGAATTCAAAAGTTTCCTCTCCAATAATATCATGTAATAAGGGGGGAATGTTAGGAATTATTACATCATAGTGGGTATTCATATAGGTTGAGTAACCACTCAATACATGGTTTGTAAGGTTCATTATAGGACAAAGGTGTAACCACCATCATAGTCCATGTGATGGGGCATATGATCTAACCAACCTTCATAAGGTCCATGCATGTGGTCTAGGATAGAAATAGTTGCAAGTTTTGTATACCTAAATAAGGTATTCTATATACTTTAAACACCTATCATGGTATAATACAAATCATTCAAAGCTTAAATTCTAACAATATTATTTTCAATAACGTGTTAAAAGTATATGACATAGTTTTTGTGGTCTTTGAAATGTTATGCATGTATTTCTTGGACTCTTCTACACCACCTATTTATGACGTATTTAAGTATTTGTTGCATCATCAAGCTTAGAGAAATAGATGTAAGGGAAATTATATTTTTGATCAATTACATCCAAAAGAATCTATGGTAAAAAATTAGAATAAAAAAAAGGATAAATAGAATGAGAAAAAAATCCAAGAAGCCCTTAAAGAAACCTATTTGTGAATATTGGAAGAAACAATGACATAAGGAAATAGGCTTTAGATCAATAAGTTGGAAGAGGCAAAAAGAAAATAAGGTGTTGACACTACTCTCTTCTATGCTCAAGGTGAGGATGGATTTAAAGTAGAATCCTCACAAGCTCATGTTGTAGTCCATTCTACATAATGGATATCCACCTCCTCGGATGAGTGGATAGTTGATTTAGGGAAAACTAGATTTATGATAAAATATAAGCACCTTATTTAAGACTATAACAAGACTCATGCAAGAGAACATGTTGTGATTGGTGATGATTATTCATGGCAAGTGGCTAGAAGTGAAGATATAATAATTGGATCTTTACCATTTTATGAGGTACTTCATGTTCCCATTATTGGTCCTAACCTTACATATAGGTTTTAAGTATATAGATAATAGGTTTAGGAATTTTGCTTGTAGATATTGTGATGAATTTGATCATATGTGTAAGTTGGGTGAAAGATCCACTTTCTCTTCTTCCTCCTCTAGAAAGAAGTTTTTTTTTATAATGGTAGAACATGTTGATAATGAGATCCAAAAGTGACATCATAGGCTTGGAAATATTTTTTATGGTTCCTTGAGGTACATGAGTCAACATGATATGAATATTTGGCTTCCTTGTATTTCCCATCCAAGTGGTGTTTGTGAGGGATGAAATTTGGGAAAGCATCATAGGGAGACCTTTCTGAAAGGGGTTTTCAAGAGGGCATATCACCCCTTGGAGATAATTCATAGTGGAATATATAGATCTATGGGTACAACTAATCTCTCAATACATGGGTACTTCCTTCTTTTCATTGATGATGTTTCTTTATATGTGGGTATATACCAGTTGTACGAAGGGTGAAGTGTTTGAGAAATTTGAAAGCTCTTGTTAAAATTAGTTATATAGAAATATCATATGACCAAGGGAAAATGGGGGTGGTGAATATGTTAGTCATGTTTTGTTGGAGAATATTACATTATTTGATACATGCTAATATACCCCCATTGTACCTATGGTATAAATGTAAATAATAGATTAGGGTGTGAGTCTATAGTTTAGGAATGATTTATATTTCCCCTTTATGTATGTGTCTATGTGTAGGATGTGCACAAGTGTCATGTAATAATGTGTGCAAGTATTATGAGTGAGAAAGTGTACAAGTATTGTGTAATAGAGTGTGGGTGTGTATAGATGTAGGAGTGTGCAATTTGTCATAAAATATGCAAGAGTAAATAGAGATTCAAGAGTCATGTATACAAGTGGCAATATGTGAAGCCAAAGGACATGTGAGATTTATCTTATGTATGGAATAGGAAAAGATGCATCTCCTAGATATATGAGGAGATAAATAGACAAAGAGTCCAAGAGTCACATTTTGCTTATATTATGGAGATAAAGCTTCATGTAATGTATCGTATAATATATGTATTTCGAGAATAAAAAATATATAAAGCTTGTATACAACTTGAGCAATTCTACTATAAGTTTTCTTTATGTTATTGCATGAATGATATTGGTCATTTTACTTCATATTATTGTTATTTTTATATGAATTTTTTCTTATTAATATTGGCCACATATATTGAATGCTCAAATATTAAATAATATATTATGATCCTGAACATTGGGACCTGTGATAATCTAGTTAAAAATCCAATAGTGGTATTAGAGCTACCACACTCTATCCATAATTTTGGAAGAGGTATATTTGAAAGATAGCATTGGAGAAGGATTCCAATGTGAATTTAAATTTGGAAAAGTTTCAGGACAAAAGCTAGCATCAAGACTAATATTGGTGTGAATTTTATTGAGTTTGCTAGTAAAAGATACTAAAAAAAGATCATATCCATGTGAGGAAACATAGGCTATAGAAGAAATAAGAGCATGACAAATTTAGAAATATTTTGACCCTGATAATATAGCACATATTTAAATTGAAGAACATAGCAGTTTGAGTGAAAGAGACTGCATTGACATAGCAAAAGAGTCGAGCATATTCAAAGATTGAAAAATTAGGAAAGGAACCTGACAAGGAGAAACATAAAGCAGTTTCTAAGAAGATGTTGATGCTAGAAACATTGAAGATCCAACTCAAAATAAGTTGTACAAGATAAATTGTATACATGGATAGTTGAAATCACCCAAACAACAAAGGATTCTCTATGACAAATGAGAACTAGATAGGAGTGGGTTAAGCCACCAAAAAAAATAATATATTGAAGGTAAAGTAATAGATAGAGGGAGCCATTGAAGCTACCCAAAATTGGAGACATATTCAACAAAAATGAAAGATAAGAACCAAATCCAAATATGTATATGTATAAGAAGTATTTACTCAATAAAAAAAAAGAACCAAAGCCAAGCTAAGAGTCGAGCTAATTAGATGAGAACATCACAACGTTAAAGAAAATTATCTAGAGAGTAAAACATATTTGTTACTAAAAATAGAGTTGTAGAAGGTTGTGTGAAGGCAATTCAAAATTTTTATTAAGCATGGAGAAGAGCATATTTGCATAAAAATTCCTCCATGATTGCTAAATAAGGCATGGAGGAAGATATCTCTACATGAATAACATTCCCTAATTGTGTTGATTGAAGACCATCTAAGTATTGTGTTTGAAAGTCATCAAAGGCTTTAGGAGGGAATCAAATTATAACAAAAAGTGAAGCACCAACTTTGGAGTGTGAGCAAGACAAAAAAGTTGTAATGCTTGCACTAGGGTAAAATCTAGTGCATGAAGGAAGACATTTGTCAAGTGGAAGGAAGTGAAGTGCCAAAACAAGATAAACAATACTTACCTGATATTTCAAATATAATTAAGGCATGTAATTCAAGGAAAATTTATTAGGTGCTCATATTTAAATTTGAATTTATTGAAATTTATTAAAGTTAATTGGAGTGATAAGGATATTTTAAAATTTTAAAGTTGACTTCCATATTTGATTTTTGAAAAGTTGAAAAGTGAAAGTTATTTATTGTTTAATTAGGGAGTCAAAAGGAATTCAACTCCAAAAAGAATTTGAATTTTTGAATTATTGCAATTGAATTAAAAATTACTTTGAAGAATTTATTGCAAATTGATATTTTAAAATTTAAAATTTGAAGAGATAAGGTTTTCTACTCCAAAGAAAATTTTTAATTTCAAAAATTAAAATTGATTTTTGAAAATTGAATTGTTGATATGAAGATTGAATGCAAAAATAAATATTTTGTA
The DNA here is from genome assembly GCA_028583015.1 of Wollemia nobilis. NCBI lineage: Eukaryota > Viridiplantae > Streptophyta > Pinopsida > Araucariales > Araucariaceae > Wollemia > Wollemia nobilis. The sequence goes on from JAQPPZ010017247.1 coordinate 2,349,418, forward strand.
AATTGATAATTGAAATTTTGAAAATTAAAATTGATAAAGGATTCGAGAGATAAGGAAGTTTAATCCAAAAATAAATTTTAAAAATGTTGATTGAATTTTTTGCAAATTGTTAATTTGTTTTGAAAATTTGATTAAATTGATTATTTGAAATTTGGGATCCATAAGGACTTCTACTTAAAAGGAATTGATAGAATTTGAAATCTAAAAAATTAAATGAGTTATATTATGTTAATTAGGAATATATTTCTTTCAAAATCCCAACTTTTGAAAGGACCTAATTTTGCTTCATGGAAAAACAAAATGAGATTAATTCTCATTGTAGAAAAACTTTGGGAAATAGTGAATGGAACAAAGAAAAAACTTGTTGAATATGAAAGAGAAATACAAAAATTTATGCAAAAGCCCTTATGTTGATTACATTTGGGATAATTGATGAAATAAAACCATACTTAAGTGGAACAGATACTTCAATAAATGCTTAGGGGAAATTATGTAAAATATTTGAAGGAAAGAACAAAGCAACCATATTGAATTTTAAATCTCAATTATATTCATTGTAGATTAATAGTGGAGAAAGTATAGAACTCTTTCTTTGAAAAGTTACAAATATAAATGTTAAGCTATTAACTCTGGGAGAAAAAGTGGAAGACAAGTTTCTTGTCCAAGTTACATTAAGAGCACTTCCAAAGAGTTACAAATATTTAGTTACTTCACTTCAAGTACTAAGTAAGGAAACAACCTTTTGTGAATTACTCAATTTTCTTCAATAATATGAAGTGGGAAATTTAGTCAAAGATGAAATGACTAATAATGCTTTGATATATAAGGAAAATATACCAAGTAACACTGCAACATCATCAAGGTCTCAACCTAGATGGAAACAAAGATTCTATCACATATATAGGAAAAAGGGTCATACTATAATTTTTTGTAGATATAATTATTTGAACCAAGGAAATAAAATGAATGTGAATCAAGGAAATAAAATGAATATAAATATAAAAAATTAAATGAATAGATATTTTTATAATTTCTAGCCAAGGCAATATCGGCCTCTGTACTGATATGGCCAACAACAACAATAGCTATAATCAAGAGAAGAAAATCAAAAGAGCAATTTAGTCCAAGAAATTAAATAGATTCAAGAAATAGAAGAGGCTACAAAAGTAAATGAATTTAGATCTCTTACAACAAGAATTCTCGTTGAAGATAATTATGAAAAGAATAAAAATGAAAATTATTCAAAATTTTCTAATGGCATTGATGATACAGGTGATAAAATAAATGTAGCAAAGAACAAGACTTCATAAATAGGAAATAACTTTGAGGAATAACAAAGCATGGTCAAGACCAAGATAGATAAGAACAAAGTGAAGAAACAAAATAAGAAAAATAGAAAGAACAAGAGAAAGATAGTTAAAGAAAATGCAGAAAATAGGAAGATATGTAAACACCAAAATCCTGAGCAATGCTAAAACTAAAGTAGAAGAACAAGAGCAAGAATCAAATATTGAAGACTAAAGTCTTCAATAACCAAATAATGTAATATAGGGGGGTTTTGGATAATATTACATTATTTGGTACATGCTAATGTACCCCCATGGTACCTATGGTACATATGTAAATAATAGATTAGGGTGTGAGTCTATAGTTTAGGAGTGTGATTTATATTTACCATTTATGTATGTGTCTATGTGTAGGATGTGCACAAGTGTCATGTAATTATGTGTGCAAGTGTCATGTAATAGAGTGTACACATGTATAGATGTAGTAGTGTGCAAGTGTCATGTAATAGAATGTGCATGTGTATAGATGTAGGAGTGTGCAATGTGTCATATAGTAAAGTGTGCAAGAGTAAATAGAGTCAAGAGTTATGTATACAAGTAACAAGATGTGAAGCCAAATGACATATGGGATTTATCTTATGTATGGAATAGGAAAATATGCATCTCCCATATATGTGAGGAGAGCAATAGACAAAGAGTCCAATAGTCACCTTTGTAAGGTTATATTATGGAGATAAATCTCCCTGTAATGTATTGAAGAATATATGTATTTAAATTATAAAAATATAGAATATTGTATACAGTTTGAGCAATTCTATTGTAATTTTTCCTCATTTTATTGCATGAATGATATTGGCCATTTTATTTTTATTATTATTATTTTAATACAGATGTTTGTTTATTAATATTTTCCATATATATTGAATGCTCAAATATTGAATAATATATTGTGATCTTAAATATTGGGACTTGTAATAATATGTCTGAAAAGCCAATATTTTTTCATTATTTCTTGTCCACTCATGGGATAGAATATCAAAGGACTATTCAGTTTCCAACAATATGGGGAACTAAAGCCTTTGTTGAGTAGGAACTCCAAGAAAATGAGGCTCTTCTTTGAGAAGCCCGATAGAGGGTGAAAAATGGAGCAATTTTAGAAGGACCGGTTGGAACTCCAAAGCAAAGAGGCTCTTGAGTTCTTAGAAATGTGGTCTTAAAAGGGAATTAAACTCTCTAAAGCATTGTAAAAATATCAAGTAGAACTCTAAGTGAAACTGGAGGAGAATGCATACCTAAAATAACTAATAAAAAGGAAGGGGAGACACCCATAGTGTTAGATAGGAAAGGAAGTTTCCTTTTTAAAGTTCTCATCCTATGTTTTGTGTGTTTTAGATGAGCATTCACCCGTAGATATAATTTTGATTTGCAAGAGATTATTTTTGTGTGTTTTGGATGGACAGTCACATTTTCTTTTAAAAGGGGATTTCATTTGGATTTGCGAGAGATTCTTTAGGTGTGGTTGAATATTTTTTTATTGTATTTTGGTGTCTAGGGTAGAATGGGAGAGGTTTTCATATTCTTATGTGTGTTTTTCAATCTAGATAAGGTATGATATGGGTAGGGCTAATGAGTATGATGTACAATGGGAATGGTGAATTAGAAAGAGATGGGTGTAGCAAAAATAAAAATAGGGTAATCATAGATATGGATCACTATATAATTAATGCTAAGGGATTAGATCACAAATTTTGAGGTGAGGTAGTCACTTATGTAGGATAAATCATCAACATGGTACCTAATAGGGCTGCTCAAGAGATGACACCTCTTGAGAAATTGACATAGGATAAGCTAGATGTGTCTATATTTTTAATTATTTACTCTTTATAATGGGCTCACATACCCAAGGATCTTTGGAAAAAGAAGGCATGTAAGAGTCATAAGTTTATATTTATGGATATCTCAAATACATATCATATCTATGATTCTTAGTGGTGTGAGGTGTTGATTAGGTAAGAAATTCATCTTTATGAATTTCTTCTAGGTATTCCTTCCACTCCCCCTCCTGATATTTTAGTTACTAATTCCTCTAATTTTTTTATATCTTGGGTGGTTCCATTCTTGATATATCATATTCCTCTTTTAGTGGTAGTTCACTACCTATCTATTTGATTCCATCATGCATAGTTTTTCATACACTATATTATTTCCCTATAGCAAAACAAGATGATCTATATGGCTCAATTTGAGGTGAGTGGTGATGACTTGGATTGTTTAATTTTAGTTTCTAATATTAAGATGGTGTAGGATACTCATGTTCCTTTTAAGTGTCTCACGCCCAAGTGGTTTAGGATGCTTATGAAGGATTCACAACCTATTATATCCTTACAGAGACATTGAAAGACTCCCTCCTAAGCTTTGAAGGTGACCCATTTAGAGTATCCTATAACCTACTCCTAGGCTAAGGGGAAGCATGAATGGAAAGATACTATGGAAGCATAATATAAAACATTGATGAAGAATAGGACATGGGAGTTGAATCCTCTTCCAATAGGGAAGAATGTTATGCAATGTAAGTGGGTCTATAAGACCAAGTACATATTAGATGGTTTGACATAAAATAACAAGGTATTCCTTATCACCAAGGTCTTCTCTTTATAGGGAGTGGATTATTGAAATAATTTGACATATTTATCTAGGATGGAATCCATTAGAATAATTATTTTGTTAGAAATAATATTTCAAGCAATAATAAAACACAAAAATATAATGTAAAAATATACAATACAAGAGAGACATAGATATACATGGTTCACCCAATATGGGCTACGTCCACAAAAAAATAGCTGAACTTTATTTATTTTGTCCAGTATAAAATGAAGGGATACAACCTACAACACATTCATTGTAACCTCTTATTTTTTTATTGTCTCTTCTACACTACTACTCTAGCTGTCATACATCATCCTCTTAAAAAATAGAGTTACATTTTAGGGCAAAACCACCAACATAAAATCTTATCATCTATTCTATAACCTAATAATGAATGGTCTAGATTTACAAAGGTAAAAAATATATACAAGCCTTGGATCCCCTTGGTGACACAAGTAGGGGGTATTGACCCCCTATACCTCACTTCATGGAGTGGGTCCAAGTGTGACTGAAAACAAGACCTCCGAATTAGATAATCAGGCTCCACAACCAACATCTTTTTTTTTAACCTCTTATGGATGGAAGATGCATTATATGGATGTGAAGAGTACCTTTCTCCATGGAGAATTTTAAGAGTAAATCTACTTGTAGAAACCACCCAAAATTGAGCTAGAGGATACCACTCCATTGGTAAATCACTTGACTTGATATTTATATCGTCTTAAGTAGAATCCTTGGGATTGGTATAAGAAAGCCCATTCTTTCTTCCTTAGTTATGTATTTTAGTAATGTGAGGTTGAGTATTATGTTTACATTAAATATCATGAAGAGAAAACTATGGTGGTTGTTTTGTATGTCAATGATATTCTTATCATATGCAAAAGTCAAGGCTCTGTTCCACCTTTGAGATGATAGATTTGGGGATATTGTACTATTTTCAGGAATCTAGATTTATTAGTTATATTATAGCATTACCATTTATTAGCCCAAATATGTTTTGTATTTTCTTTAGTAGTTTAGAATGGATTGTAAGCCTACCCAAACCTAAATCCTCTTTGATTCAAGTTTGAAATTATGGGCTGATTTTACCACACCTTTGGTTGATGCCACTTTATATTAGTATCTTACAAGAGAACTTCTCTATCTCACTCACACTAGAATGTATATAGCATTTGTTATTATCTAATTTTAAAAGTATATACATGATCCTCATGAGAATTATTAGATAGTAGAAAATAAAATTCTTACATATATCAGAGGAACATATAAAATGGGAATTCACTAATCTATTGGTTCTCATTCAATTTTTATATTTTTTAATATGATAATTGGGTAGGTGATTTGGATGAGTGGTAGCCTACCATAGGATTTGTGTTCTACTTGGGATACATCCTTGTTTCATGGTGTTCTCAATGCTAATCCACCATTTATTAGACTTCGACAAAGGCTAAATATTCTTTTTCCAATGAGTAATCAAAGCATATTAGGTTGATGTTAATAATTTTGGAGGAGATTGGCATTCCTCAAAGCTCTCTTGTTTTTCCTTTTTATGACACTTAGAGTACTATTTAGCTTGTTCAAAACATGTGTTTCATTATTGGATAAAAAACATTGAGATATGAATGCATTTTTAGTGATGGATTCATGCCCATGGGATGCTAGATCTAGTATTTATTCTTTCATAAGAGTAGGCAATAGATATTTTATACAAAATCATGCCTAAGGATTCCTTTATGCATATGCATGAGCTTCTTGGATTTGGAAAGCATCTCTTAGGGGGAATCCAACGTAAGGGCCTCTCTTTATGTTACCTATTTAGCTTAATGGGGGATGTTGGAATATGTGGTGATTAAGATTATCTTGAGGTTACAATTGACTTTTTATTTTCCCTTTAGGCCCATGTAAACCTTATAAAATAATTTTTTATAATTTTTATCATTTATTCCCTAGGGCCAATATTATAACCTTGACCTGAAGGTATCATGTAATTGAGTATAAATAGACATCCTCATTGATCATTTTATTATAGGTTTGAGTGTAATTTTGATTCTCTTTTAGTGAATATTTTTTTGATAGTTTAAATTAAACTAGGTTTTTATCAAGGGAACCAAAACCTGATTACAACAACATAAAATATTGCAAATACTTAAGGATACAATAGGAAATCCTTCCTCAAAGGAGGTAAAAAAACTGCCCACACAACAAGTGGGACCAACAAGATCTTATGAAATTAAAGTGGGATGGAAACATCCTTACAAAATATCATACAAGAAAGCCACAACACATGTATAAGGAATAAAATAGGGCCATCCCACCCAAAACCGTCCTCATAACACAACATGTGTGTTGAAAATTTAAAACAAGGCCATCCCACCCAAAGCATCCTTACAGGGCCATCCTTGGAAAATAAATCAGGGCCATCCTACCCAAACAACACGTGCATGGAAAGTTTAAAATATGGCTATCCCACCCAAAACATCCTTACAAATTATATCATGTGATTAAATCAAGAAAAGAAAGAGTTTGAAATTTTAAAAATCAATCCTGCCTAAAAGGATGGAAATATTGAATCAGGGCCATCCCACCCACCACTAAAATTTAAAATTTAAAATTTAAAAACAAAATTAAGGTGAAAAATGTAAATGTTGAAAATTTGAAAAAATATTCCTACCTAAGGACATCCTGAGACACAGTTGAAGGACGTAAACCAGGTTGCATCAACAAAGGATGTAGAAATAGGATGCAATCCTAAAAACAACAAGAATCTAAGGATGCCACAACATAAGGCCTGAAATCACCAAATGAAAACCTCCCTAAGAAGGTTGAAGGAGTAGAGAAACCACCAAGAAGGATCATCCTACCTAGGGAAGTACGTAGGGATGCAAAAAAGTAGGACCAGAATAGCATCCCACCCAAGGCCTGAAATATGGAGTAGCAAATCTGAGGATTTCCACAAGCTATAAAATCCTCTTGCACATGAAGTAGATCTGGTAGATCTATGAGGAAGCTAGAAGAACTAGAGGAAGTAGCAGAGAAAGAGTGGCACACCACAATTGGAGAACCACTAAAACCTAGCTCCAAGAAGAAACCTATAATAGATCTAGGTTAGATCTAAGACCAAATAGAAAAAGGCATCCCAAAAGCACCACAAAAAACCTAGGGAGGGACCTAGGGGTATCCTAGAACATAGGCATAGGAAGGAAACCCTCGAAATGGTTGGGAAAAGGGCAGACAAATGGAGAAGTGACCTCCCACCCCAAGGAGATCATCTACAACCATAGAAAACCAAGAGAGAAGGATCCAAGAAGTGCCAAGGAACTGGGACAAAGCTGAGCCACACCACAAAGGAAACCTACAAAAAACTAGGATAACCCAAAGAGCAGAAGGGAAAAATCCTTGAAGCACAAAAATTAAATACAGGGATAGCCCTAGGGACATCCCAAAGAGAAAAAGAGAAAAGGAATCCCTAAATAACAAAAAAGGGCACTAGGACGGACCTAGGGATATCACAGTCTAGAAGCATAGGAAGGAAACCCTCAAAATTGTAAGGAAAGGGACAGACAAGTGGAAAAGAGACCTCCTACCCCAAGGAGATCGTCTACAGTCACAATCAGCCAAGAGGAGGATCCAAAAAGTGCCAAAGGACTAGGATAGAGCCAGGGGAGGGGGAAGTAGGTAAGCGGATCAAGACATCCCATGGGATGTCCCCCGATCCTCCCCTGGGATGTACCCTACTCCTTCCCTAAATATATTTTGATGTCTACAAACACCTCATAATTTAATATATTTTTCATATGTTGTGTATTTCTTTTGGCAATCAGATATTGGATAATGTCTTATTCGATTCACATTTAGAAACTACTATGAAATATGATAGAAATACCCTCTATTTTTCATATTATAATGCAATCATGACCTCAAAATGAATTCCCTAATTGGAACTATCAAGGCCCATTAATTTTATCAATTTATTTACCATTCTCATCCATAAATTTAAATAATTTTCCGACATTTTATAGAAATAATAATAACTCCATATTAGAACACTTTAATAATCCATTTACCTTGAAATCAATCCATAAAATTGAGGAGGAAGTTGTTATGGTTAGTTTTTGAGCCTCTGTTAGAATAAATCTTTAGTTCTCTTAAGTTCTACTAGGATAGTCTAACTTGAGTTACCACTCTTCCATGAGGAAGGTAAACTCTTAGTTTAGACTAGTTCAGATTTGTTGAGTTGATGTAATCCAATGACTCACATTGATCAACTTTGCTATTTATACAAAGTTGATCTCATGGAATAATCAATCAATATTTTGAGCTTCACTACACTCTTGTGATGTTTTGCATAACTATATTTTCATTTGAATAGAATATTGTCTTCAATAATTCTAACATGGTACCAGAGGTAGGATAGGTTCTTGCATACATTCAAGTTATTTTATAAATATTTTGATCAAATATGATTCATTCTTAAAAGCTGGTCTCTTTAATTGTGTTTTTTGGATAATAACTAACAAGATTTTATGCTTGTCTATTCCAGCTCTAGCCATAACTTGGCCACCTTATTGATTTGTTATTGGTGCCTCACTGTAGTTAGGATCTTATTCTAGACTTTTTTCCTTTAAAAAAAAAAAAAAAGAGAGAACCTCTATTTTTTATCTTTTTGAGGCTAATAATATTTGTCTTTTCTTTCCTCTTAAATATTTTTCTGTCTGGTTTTAACTCCAGATATTTAAAAAAAAGAGGCCCATCTGCAAGGCTTATTATTTTTTTAAAAGGAGATCCCATTTGTAGGGCTCATCCAAAGTTATTATGTGCTTTGCTCTCAATGGTGCCCTCTGGTTACCCTAGAATCTACTAAGAGTGCTATACCTCTCTATTCCCACCATTGAACACAATATCTCCATTCAAGTTGTACTCTATGCACTCATTCGTTACCTTGCATGATCCTTGGCCCTTGCTCGACAAAGCATCTTGGAGCCTTTGTATCTTGGATGTTGGAAAATACTTGAACTTTTCTCGATGGTGCATCTTCTTTCACGTGTCCATATCTTTTGACACCCACAAGAGTTTTTTGGGTATCTCTAGGCTCCCAGTGTAAGACCTTGCTCATTTCGTATAGTGAACTGAGATCATCTCATTTCATCGACGTGCATATCTCAAAGTGCCCAAAGTTAATTAATCAAAAGAACATTTCATAATGTTTATTTTTCTTTAAGCACCACTCCTAATAGTCTTGAGTTCCAAAAGCCTCTCGATAAACTAAATTCCTTGGTGGAGTCTACTTGGCTTGAACCAAATCATGATTATTTAAGAGACCTCATTACCTAAATAATGTGCCTCATTTGCATTCTATCTGCTCGATGTTTCACTATTTCAGTGTTGAGCTTACCTCTTTTTTGCTTCTGCTTTGTTCGAGGTCATTCATCCCTATTGAAATCTCTAACTGAAGCAACGCTTCCCTAGTTCATGGTTTTCTGGCTCAATGGTGATGACTAAATAGAAGGCACTCATTACGAGGTGGTTTTTTGGTTCATTGGTGACCCTAGTTCAATGGAGGTGCTAGAGAAAGGAGGCGCTCATTCATGATTTCTAATTCGAAGGTTTGCTGCATTGCTAGTCAAAATATAACAACCTTTTTTTTTTTTTTTAAAGTGAAAAACCCCTTACGGGGCCACCTTGGTCTGAGAGACCACGAACAGGGGGTTATACACCGTCAAAGTCACCTAGGAGTCGCACCTGACTTGCCCGCACCAACATTATTAATTGGATTTTGGATACCCAATTCAACTTTTTGGTAGGGTGGATATTTGAACCTGAGACCTCCCTTGGAGATTGCCCTCTCCTCTCCAACTCACCTACAACACTTAGGTAAAATATAACGACATTCACATATTATATACATACTTCAAAGGACCACAAACATTCCTCCTCGTAGCTAGTGCACTCATTATTTTCTTGTGAGGCAAAAACATTTTAAAATGTCCATCTATTGATGTGACATATATTTTATAGCCTATTTATTAGATAAACGAGATAAATTTTATGGTACTCTATTGCTCAAGTGTAGTATGAAATATTTGCTCATGATTTTTGTATCCACCCTCTCATTCCTTCTTTGGTGATTCATCGATGTAGAAAAATACCATAAAGTGCAGAGGTTCATAGTGCCTTGTTCTTCTACAAGAATTGTGAAGAATATCATTTCCTTTAGCACAATTTTTTTCTTCTAAAAAATTATAGTGTATCAAATTTCAAAAAAGGGGTCATTATATATTGTAACAAAATCCATTCATATTTTTAAGTCACCTCTTTTTGCCTCTTCAAAAGGCTCTCCCTTGCTATTTTCAAAACACAAAAAAAGAGAAATATAAATAATTTTTTGGAGGGGGGTCACTGGGTGCTGATTTCTTACACCACACTGCTCTATTTGAAGGGGGGTGCACACTTGTCTTATCTGAAATATGTCTTCTTTGAAATATTATTATGCTTGGTTCAAAGGGGGTTGTTGCTACATATTTTGGTCTTAGTGAATTATTTTAGATCCACTTGCTACTTGATTTGTTGTTGCACTCTATGTTCCATTGATAAACACTTTCATATACAAGCAGGCACACATGATCAAGATTCTCATTTACAAGCAAAGAACAAATATACAAGAATATTCTCAAAATTGTAATATCTCAAAAACAAGCATCTCATTTTATAATCGTCTATGTTCCACATATCGTTATCCTCATATACCTATAGTCTCCCTCACGTAAGGGTGGGTCATTGAGAAGTTCGGTATAAGGTCTGACAGGTTATTCTAGTTTCAAAACACCAATTTTCCATGTATAAATATCCTCATATAATTATAGTTTCCCTCACATAAGGGCAGGTATATTGAAGAGATCGGTATAAAGGTCTGGTTTTTGCTACCTTGATTCAAAAGAGGTTTCCTGGTGGTGTTGCTTCTTCTCAAAAAGTTCTTGTTGCATTTGTTTTTGGGGCAGTTAAAGGGGGGAATATTGGTTCACTATAGTTTTTTCTTTGGAAAAATGAATACAATTGACCCACTCACCCCTCATAACTATCACACATGGAAACCAAAAATATTAAATCTCATTTCTCAAAAAGGGCTCACACACTTGCTAGAAGAGAAGTAGCCTGAATTTGAAAAGGAATATGAAATATTTGTACATAAAAGGAAGATGTATGAAACAATGGGTATTATAAGCACAAATATAAATGAAATCTTATGGTTTCACATTTCAAAATGTAAAACTCCATTTGAGAGTTGGTAGAAACTAAATAACTTGTTTGGTAAAGTGGATCAAATAAGGTCAATGCAGCTAGAGGCAGAGTTAACAACATTATCTCCTGAAGAATTTAGTAATATTGTTGACTTTCTCACCAAATTTAAAGAAGTCCTCACACAATTAAAAGGTAGTGGCAAGAATAAAATAAAAGAAGAATGCATCTATCTTATTCTTTCTAAGTTAAATGGAGTATTTCAAAATTTTGCAACCACCTTTTTATCTACAAAATATGCACTTGGTACAAGTTTTAAAATACCCTATTTAGAGGAGTTTTGTGATAGGCTAACCAGATAGGAAAAAAAAATTGCAAAATATGAGATCTCTTCCTCTTCCTCAAAATAATTAGTAGCATCCACCTCAAATAAAGAAAATTTCAAAAAGAAAGAAAGAGGCCCTATAACTTGTACACATTGCAAAAAGGATGGTCATTCTGTGAATAAATGTTGGAAAAGACTACAAAAACTAGAGGCAACAATGAAGTATCACAAATAGAAATTAATAATAATATAGGAAAAGCCTTAAATGTTTAAGGTAAAGCTATACAAAATTCATCAAAATACTAGGTTCTAGATTCAGGGGCAACTCATCATATGACTTCTTCACATGAGTCATTCACTTCAATCTCCTCAAGCTCAACTTGTATCATAGAAGTTGGTGACTCATCCTTTATTCTGGTAAAAGAAAAAGGTGACATATCCATCGATGGTGGTTATATCAATAATTTTATCTATGTCCCAAATATAGCTATAAATATTCTCTCCATATATCATATTTGTACTTTTGCAAAGGGTAAAACAGTTCTATTTTCACCAACAAGAGTTGAGATAAGAGACTTTCAAGAACCACACTCTCTCATAGCAAAACAAGATATTGATCATAACACTCACCTATTTCACTTCAAGAGATTCAAAAATTCATATGGGACCTCCTATTTTGTTGCACATGGAGATCTTGAAAGCAAAATTTGGCATGAAAGGTTTGGACATCTTAGTTATAGCTATCTAAAGGAGTTGAATACTCATGAAATGGTAACAAGGTTGCCAAAAGTCTCTTCTATTGATGGATTTTGTCCCGTATGGGATCTTGGAAAACAACATCAAGATCCTTTTCACCCAAGTGGTTCTCAAATAACCTCATCCCCTCTAGAGTTAATCCATAGTGACTTGATGGTATTCCCAGAGCCTTCTTTTAAAGGAGAAAAATATACCTTAACCTTCATTGATGACTTTTCAAGAAGAACTTGGGTCTACTTTCTAAAATACAAAAGTGATGCTACTCTCTACATACATCTTGTAGGAAGTATATTGTACCTCACTCATACTCGCCTAGATATTTCCTTGTCTATTGGCTTAATATCTAGATTCTCCCATCAACCTCATTTCAACCATTGGAAAGCAACAAAGAGAATCCTCATCTACTTGTAGGGAACCACTCACTTAGGGCTCTTATATGAGGTTGAATCCATGGATATCATTGGTTACATAGATTCTAATTGGGAAGGTTTAGTTGAAGATATATGTTCCACCTCTAACTATGTTTTTTGTCTTGGTTCTTAACCTATTTCTTGGTCATGCAAAAAACAACAAGCAGTAGCATTATCATCTACAGAGGTAGAATACAGGGAAAAATTTTTGACCAGTCAAGAAGCTCTTTGGCTTCATCAGATAATGAAGGAATCTAGTTTTTTCCATGGCCAACCTATTACCCTTTGGTGTGACAATCAGATCATAATTCATATTGCTCACAATCCAGTTGAGCATCAACGCACCAAGCACATTGAGATTCACATGCATTTCATTCGATAGCATATTTAGCAAGGGGATCTAAGCTTGGAGTTTATTCCCACAAAAAATCAATTTGCAGATATCTTCACCAAGTCCTTTGCTTCTCCACATTACATTTAGTTGTGTGAGAAACTTAGGATAATGCATTTGCATTAGAAGGGTGCACAAAGGTTTTCACCTCTCCACTCTTCTTATTCTTCTTATTCTTGGAAGATGGTTTTTCCCATGTGGTTTTTCACCATCTATCCAAAATATAAGTTCATTGTACATGAGTACCTACTAAGGCCATATTACCAAGACTCATTGTTTTGGGGCAGCACTAGTATTGTACATGAGTACCTCATCTGTTGTTACTTTCACCCCTAGTATCACTTAAGGGGGGTGTTAGAATAAATTTTTAGTTCTATTAAGTTATACTAGGATAGTCTAAATTGAGTTACCACTCTTCCATGAGGTAGGTAAACTCTTAGTTTAGACTAGTTTAGATTTATTGAGTTGTTGTAATCCAATGACTCACATTGATCAACTTTGCTATTTATACAAAATTGATCCCATGGAATAATCAATCAGTATTTTGAGCTTCACTACACTCTTGTGATGTTTTGCACAACTATATTTTCATTTTAATAGAATATTATCTTCAATAATTATAACAACCTCTTCATTAAGAGATAAAGTCAAATCATGGTATGGATTTATGAGAGAATCAATTACTGACTAGGTTTTGATTATAGAATATTTTATGAGATGATATGGTAACCCTCTAATTTACACTTAGTATTATTCTAATCAATTATATTATGATTTACTAGAATGTGAATATTTGTAATTTTAATGTAATATTCATGCACACTTTATATCTATTAGCACTAAGTATTTTACCATCAAATAAATAAACATTGATATAATATATAATATATTTACAATCCAATCTAGCAATGATGGTCAGAATATGAATCATTTCACATTTTCAAGGGCATTTGAAGAGGTTTGGATATGCTAAGGAAGTACTAATGCAAGTTATAAAAATACTATCCATACTATTTATAGCAAATCCAACCAATCTAATATCCTACATCACAAATTTCCTTGATACAAAATCCTATATACAAAAATGTGTAAACCTATCAACAACCATAAGCCTCTCTTTCACCTTATAAAAATTAAATTCCATTATATGTTTATATATTAACAATGTGTGACTCCATACATAGTGACCTTCCCAAGTCAATCCACACCAAGCATTATTGTATATCCATCACAATTACCAATATTCCTTTTGCCACATACCACCCTAGTGTATTAGAATCAAACTACAGAACAATATGAACTAGAGAATTAAATGGTAAAAAACATGAATGACTTATTCATCATAGTGAGATATATGACTAATAAAATGATGATTAATCAACAATAAATCATGGGTGGAGGATACCTCACCTTATCAAAGGCTAGACCCCTTAATTGGTTGGTGGAAAGGTGATAAATCAAGTGTAGAATAATATGGTAAATATAAATAAGGAATTAAATACTCTCTAGTGATTCACTTGTTATGCAATAAATAATATAGTAGATTATGTTTTGTCCATCCACCATACTCAAATAATCATCTACAACCAATAGTATACAAGTATTTATGGTAAACCAATTAGTAATGAGTCAACCTATAGTGGATACCCAATTAGTGGTTAATCATACCATAATGAAATCAAATAGCTATGAACCAACCAGTTTTTTTTTTTATAAGTAAAGTAGTTATAATTGCATATCGGGTTTTAAGGATCCCAAAACCTTAATACAAAACCAGCACTAGAGGTTGTATCATCCTGATGGAACTACAGTAGAAGATTCTACTAAAGAGAGCCTTAAAGGAGGTCGCAGCCTCAGCCTTGGAGCTTATAAAATATTTCCTAATAGACGGTGAGGATGCAACCTCCTACTTAGATCCATTAACAAAAATAAATAGGATTCAACTAACATAAAGGCCCCACGTGGGGTGGCCGAAGGCAAACAGACTAATAAAAACCATAAAAATCAAAACACAAAAAAGGAAACAGAAGATAGCGAAGGGAGGAAATCAGTCCTCCACTTTGGGTTTGTTATCTTCCTTCCCATCCTCATCCTCAGCTTCCTTGGGATCGTCTTCCTTCGGTTCAATCTTCACAATAGCCACACCCGCATCAGCAGGTCCATCGCCCTCTTGAGTTCCCTGTCCAACATAGAAGAGTTTGTGGAGTCCCTCCCTGATGTCCATAGTATAGTTCATCATGCAGTTCATCATTGTCATAGTAGAGGCAATAATAAACTCCTTGAGATTCTTGTTCTCCTCATGATCATCCTTAATTTCAATCACATTACTCTTTGTGGCCATGTTCTGGATTCTCGCTGATTTTCTCACCGGTTCCTCAACATTGTCAAAAGTGATACTCTTTCTTGCTCTCAATTTGGACATGACTTCAAAAGTATTTTTCTTTTTTTTAGCTTGGGTCAGGCGCTCAGTAGAAGGTTTGGGTTTGGTAGGGCTGCCTATAGCAGGATTACACTTGGGGCTATTGGTCATAATATAAGTGTAAATAACTTTGAACAAACCTTGATGGCGAGGGAGATTATGGCTCTTGTTGTCTCTCCAGGACGTAATGGAATGGTTCATGGAATTGAGAAGGAACACCAGAATACTCAGAGGGTTGATTTCATAGAAGTAATTGAAAAAATCCAGGTGGTAGGTTTTGAGAGACTTGTCAAGGTCATCCACATAGATAAATTCCATAATTGGCTTCATAACAATGTTCCAAGGGATGGTAAGGTCGGTTCTGAAAATACCAGGACTTTTGGCCTTTTTGAAGATTTTGTCATTTCCTTTGAAGTGCTCTAATTCTACTTCCCAGTTATGCTTGTGGTGGTGAATGGATCGACCCTCAGGGCTGAGGTTGGTAATGTTGGCTAGCAAGTGGATGTCAACCATAAAATTATGCCCATGGATAGAGACGGCTCCATTGTCCCAAGAATCAAGGAAGGTCATGGTAATATCAATATCATCCCTAGAGAACATGTTCAGAAAGGGGAAAAAGCCTTTGTCTTGGAGGATATTATCATCCAGAATGTCAGACTCATAGGAGCTAGGTTCGATGAAGTCACTCGACATGGTGGGGGGATGGGAGGTTGGGTGGAGGATAGGGATAGGTGGGGCAGGGGCAGACGGTGATAGTGGTGGGCGGGCAAGAAAAGGATGGTGAGGGTGGAAAGGGTGAAGGTTATAAAGGTGAAGGAGGGAGGGGTCAAGAACCAGGGAGGGAGGAGGTGACAGATGGCATGGGAAGAGGGTTGGCACATGGAGGGATCGACCAATAGGATGGAAGCAAAAACTAAAGGAATAGGGACCAGTCGAGTGACAAAAAAGGAGGTCAAACAACAACTAAGAGGATTGGAGGAAAAAACCATGACCCTTCATAGTCTTGGGCTGAGGAATCTCAAGTTACAAAGCTCCACACATGCCAGGTTGTTAGATGAGGTGGCATGCTTCATGGGATTGAAGGGAAACAACACCCTCCACTACTTTCTTGGGTCGAAGAAACCCAGGACATGAGACTCTAAATTAGCAAAATTCTTAAGTGAAGTGGCCTACTCATGGATGTGCCACGTACGCAGATGGGGGACATGGAGATTTGGATCGGTACAACCTTGGGAAGTTGGATAGACATTGGAAGGATGCATCCCATGAATCAAGGAAATCTACCTCCGAATCCACTACCAACAAGTGAAGTTATCAACATTCGTCATGTATTTGTCATTGGGAGCTGCATTTCGGGACCTGCACAAGTAGAAAAAAAGGTGCAAATGATTGCAAAAATCATTAGAAATCATGCCAATAGGATTCTCCCAATGGAGCGAGCACGGGCAGTGAGAGGTGGAAAAAATTTGGTGGATGGAGAGGGGGTGGTGGGTGATAATGATGGCATACTCATGGAGTTTGAAGCGATGGCCACAATGAGGAAGGTGGAAGCTGAGTTGGCAGTGGTGGTGGTGATGGTTTTGAGAAGACACGTCAGTATGGGAATCCTACTTTTTGGAAAATTGATCCTTATTAGGATAAGGATTGGTCATGATGACATGGAGTGGGTGAGGTTGACACGTATGAGGGAATGTGCTTCTCATGAGGAAACCGGTGACTTAGGATCTTCCTCCCTGATGGGGAAGATTTCTTTGATGATTTTCTTGGTTAACAATGGTCTGAATTTCCTGAGGTAATTCATTGTGCCAGATTTGGATATTAGTCATGTTGACCCCTGTATTGGCGAGCTTATCGGCAACCTTGTTGGACTCCCTAAAAGTGTGCTGAAAGGTGACTTCCTGCATGTTAAGGACAAGGTTCCTTGCTTCCTCAATGTAATATCTGACTCTCCAAGAGGGTTTGGAATTAGTGTTCTTGAGATAATTGATGATATTGAGAGAGTCTCCTTCGACTATCAAATTGGTAGTAAGATATTTGATCAATTGTAAGCCCCTCCACATGCTTTTTGCTTTAGCTACATGATTGGTTTGCTCTCCAAGTCCCTCAAAAAAGGTAAGGACAATGTTACCTTGATTATTTATTAGAATGCCTCCCACTCCAGCCTTACCTGGATTACCTTTAGTAGCTCCATAAAAATTGAGTTTGGTCCATCCTTGAGGGGGAGGAATCTAGAATGACTCCAACCGGATTGAGGATGGTGGACGAACATCCTCTAAGGACAATCCTAATTCTTTGCCTAGATCCAACTCAACTTTGGAAGTAGGTTTGGAAGAAGGGGGAATGAGAAAGGCATTTTCCAGGGTGAAGGCTAGGATTTTGGAGGATAAAAGCTTAGGGGCCTTTGGCTTTAGGGAAAAAACTATGTTATTTCTTTCAAGCTAGACTTGCCAGAGGAAATGGTGGAGGGATATTTTCTAGAAGAACTTGAGGTGAGGATCATGGAAAGGGCTAGGCCAATGATTGAAAAGGTCTCCTATGGAGTAGGGTATAGCCCATTGAATGTGGAAAGAGTGGAAAATGGAATTGAGAATGGAAGAGGAGAAAGGACAGTGGAGAAAAAGGTGGTTAGTGGATTCTAGAGCATTTTGGTAGAGGAAGCATCTGTTAGGAATAGGCATTCATTTTTTAATGAGGTTATCAATGGTGAGGATATTCTATTGGATGGAAAGCCAGGAAAAGAAGGAGACCTTAGGGATGAGGTGCTTGATCCAAACTTGCTTAAAAGGTAATATACTTTCCTCATCACCAATGAGGAGGAGGTAGGCTATTTTGACTGAGAATTCTCCACTTTCAGTAAGCTCCCAAATGAGTTGATTAGAGGGCTTGGAGGAGGGAATGATGGTGGATGATAGAAGGGAGTTTAGCAAGTTGGATTCAAGGGGAAAGGCTGGACAAATGATCAGATTCCAAGTAGGAAATCTGCTCAGAGTTATGAAGTTTGAAACCTTATGTCCTATCCTAGCATAAGTAAAAGGCTTAAGTTTGGACAGGACAGGATCATTAAGGAGGGGTTCTTGCCTTATCCAGTTATCATTCCAAAAATTGATGTTGGCTCCATCTCCTAGTTTCCACCTTAGAACTTTCATAATAAGGTGCCTAGTGCTCTTGATGGAATTCTAGAATGTTGATCCTCTATTGGGGATGTCTTCATTGAAAAAATCACCATTCTGAAGGTACTTCCTCTTGGTAATTAAGATCCATGCAGCGTTGTCTCCAGAGATCATCCTCCAGGATTGCTTAGCTATGAGGGTAGTGTTGAGATTATGAATTCTTCTGAGGCCTATTCCTCCCTTGAGTTTAGGTCTGCACACTTTATCCCAGGCCACAAGATGAAATATTTGTTTGTTTTTAGCTCCGGTCCATAGAATTTTTTTTTGAATTTGCTCTATTCTTGAAGTAACCATGGTTGGGCCCCTAAAAATTGAAAGGAAATAAATAGGAATGCTTTGAAGGATAGCCACAGTAAGGGTGTGCTTGCCAGCCTGGGATAGGATATTGCCCTTCCACCCTACAAGTCTTTTCTGAATGCGATCAATGACATTCTACCACATTGACACAGTAGGTTGGCCATAGAATAGGGGAAGGCCAAGGTAGGCAGTAGGGAGGTCAGCTATGGCACAATCAAGGATTCTTGCAATTTTGATCTGTCTATGCAAGGGAGTGTGTAGGAAATATAGTTTACTTTTGTTGTAATTGACTTTCTAGCCAGCCGCTTCCTCATAGACTTGGAGGATGTACTTAATGACTTTAGCCTCAAGAATTGATGCTTTTGTGCACAATATTGTGTCATCCACAAACTACTGGTGTGAGACTGCAGTGGTCTGAGATGAGGCCTTGATGCCAGACAACAAGCCATTTCTACAAGCAACCTGGATGGTTCTACCTAATTTTTCTGCCAGGATAATGAAAAGCATTGGAGATATGGGATCTCCCTGCCTGAGCCCTCTGCTACTTTGAAAAAAACCTATAGGGGATCCATTTATGAGTACAAAAAACCAAGAAGAGGAGATACAACTATCGATGAGATCAATCCATTGAGGATGAAAGCCAAATTTATGAAGGATTTCTAGGAGGAAATTCTAGTTCACTCTGTCATAAGCTTTGTTCATGTCAAGTTTGAGGACACAGGTAGGATTTTTGGTCTTAGAGGCTGAGTGGAGGGCTTCATGAATGGATATGACTCCATCGAGGATAGACCTACCCTGAATGAAACTTCCTTGACATGGGTCAATAATGGATGGCAGAATAGAATTCATTCTGGTAGCCAAGATCTTGGTGAGAATTTTTTAGACAACATTGCAAAGGCTAATGGGTCTATAGTCAGCTAGGGACTTGGCCACTGGGTTTTTTGGGATGAGAGCTATGAAAGTAGAATTGAACCCACACAAAATTATTTTTGCGGATTGAAACTATTTTACTATGGAAAAAACATAAAATCCAACAATGTCCTAGAAGGATTGGAAGAAACAAAGGGGGAAGCCATCAGGGCCCGGAGCTTTGTCAGGACTCATGGAGAATAGGGCTGATTTGATTTCTTCATTCTAAAAGGGTTTGATGAGGGAAGAATTGGCTGAATCAAAAATGGATTTTGGAGGAATGTGATGAAGTAAAGCCTCCTGAGCTAAGGCTGAGCAAGAATGATCATCCTCAAGAAGATTAGAGAAATAAGAGCTGGCTACATTCCTGATTTCCTTAATGTCTGTGGTGATATTGCCATATTCTTTAGTTAATTCCTTGATCTTGTTGTTGCTTCTATTATGGAGAGTGGCTACATGGAAGAATTTGGTGTTAGAGTCTCCTTCTTTGAGCCATAGGGCTCTTGATTTTTATCGCTAGAAAGTTTCCTCACAAGCGAGGACGTTGTGGTAATCAGCAAGGACCTACTTTTCCTCGATTTTGGTTTGGGCATCTAGCTCCTTGTTTTGGACTTTGGCCTCGATCTATTCCAGTCTCTCCTTCAAAGAATTCTTGTTGGCAAAGAGATTACCAAATACTTCCTTGTTCCAAATATTTAGGTCTTATTTGAGGTTTTTTAGCTTCTGAGCTAATCTGAAGGAAGGGCACCCTTGGAAGACTTGTTGCCAACAATGTGACACACGTTGTCTTAGGTCTGGGTGGTGAAGCCACATATTTTTAAATCTGAAGGGCTTTCTAAATTTTTTGGATCTATCAATACTCAGAATAAGGGGATTGTGATCTGATCCCACTTTAGGAAGTGGATGGAGAGTAGCATCACCAAAAACCTATATTGCTTCCTAGGAGAGGAAGACTCTATCTAGTTTGACCTGGATGTGATGGACCCCAAATCTTCTATTGCTCTAGGTATACTTGGCCTTTTTGAGACTTACATCCATTAGATTATTAGTATTGATGAATTCGATGAAGTCCTCCATGCTTTTGGTAGGGGTTTCAGATCCTCCCTTTTTATATGAAAGATAGAGGGGGGTATTAAAATCACCTGCCACAATCCAAGGTAAATCTTGAAATGAGTCTTTCATTCTGGTTATGTTATCCCAAAGCTGAGCTCTCCCTGCAATGGTATTGGGAGCATAAACATTGGTAAGGATCCAGGATAGGTCATTGTTGATGTCATGGAAGAGGATGCTGAGAAGTCTTTCACTAGAGTGAAGGAGTCGTCCTTCGAGTTGCTGTTTATCCCACATGCATAAGAGACCTCCAGAGGATCCCCTAGCATCACTAAATATGGCTTATGCATATTTCCAAATTGCCTTAGCTACAGTGGCAGAGTTATTAGTATTAATTTTTGTTTCCTGCATGATAAATATGGAAGGTCTGATATATTTCCTCATAGACTTAGCAAGTCTTTGTTTAGGTGCCCCATTGAGGCCTCTCGCATTCTAGGAGAGGATCTTCATTTAGGTTTTTTGGTGGAATTTCGGCCTCCTCTCCCATTGGGGTGAGGGGGTTTGATGCTTTTACTCTCTTCCTTAAGTTGAGAGGTAATTTTTGGGAAAAGGGTCTTTTGGATACCGTTTGCAATATCATCCTCTGTTTGGGAGTTTTTGATGTCTTCTTTGGAGGGTCTCCCTCTTTTTTTCTCACTTCCAAAGTCAACGGGAGATTTTTTGGAGCTTTTGGTATGCTTTGGGCTAGGTTTATAGGGGATTATCTATTCCAACACAGGGCTAAGAGGCCTAGTAGTGCAGTTTAGGCTAGGCGAAGAAGTTTCTTCCAGCATATTGGAAGTAGCTACAATTTCATCCAAGGGGCTACGAGATGGTCCTAACTTGGAAGGAGTGTTGAGAAAACTAAGATCAATATTTGGTTTCGAGAGGGTTTCTAACTGGGGTTTGGATCCCGCTTAGGGCTAAAATGGAGGAGGGTTATCCTCTTGTTGAGTGATTAAGGTGGACTTAGGACTATGAATGCTAATACCTCCTTTTAGAATATTTTTAGAGCGAGGATCGGGGGAAGTAACCTTTTCTATTTCCTTTTCTTCTAACAAAAGTTTAGACTAATTTAATATATTGAATATGTTAGAAGTGGTGAAGGGGAACTTACAAAACTCGTCACTTCCTTGCCTTTGAGAGAAGGAGGCTCTTGGTGAATTCCAAGACCACCTATTTGATGTTGTTGTAGATTTCTCTTTGCTTGATATTGTTGTCGCCCTTTCTTCTGGTGATTTTGGGTCCTTCCTCTTAGGAGGTCTGCCTCAACTAGGAAAGCTTCAGGAGTTTGTCAAAGTTCTTTCTCTTTCAGGACCGGACATTGAGACCTCAAGTGACCTTGGGTATGGCATTCCACATAGAAGGGTGGTTTGTTTTCATACTCCATAGGCTAATTTTTAAAGAAGTTATTATGATTTAGGTTGATGAAGGTAGGAATTTCAGACACTAGGTTAGCGTTAACACATATTCTAGCCACATTCATCCTCTTGTGCACTCTGGTGACCGTATCAATAGCCAAAAGTTCTCCTATAACATTTGCAATAGAAAGGAAGATGTCATCATGCCAGCAGTGGAACGGGAGGTTGGGTATGCAAACCCATATAGGTGCAGTGTTTATGTCCTGAGTTTTTGGATTGAAATCTAAGTCCCATTTCTTGAAAAATAGGCTTTTGCAACCTAAAAACCAAGGATCCCTAGTTAGAATGTGCTTAACATCCTCATCAAAAGGTTAATCAATTAATTATATTAAATCAATAGTGAGTCAACAATCAATACCCATGGTACCAAATGACAATAATATACTATTTATTCATTTTAGACCATTAGAAGATTTTAAAAAGGTTTTTTTTTTAATATGAGATAGTTTTTTCCAACCAAAAATAAGATCTTACAATATAAAGTAAAATAGAAGTGATGGATGACCAACCTTAATTGGTTACACCAAAAAAACCTCACAAAAGCAAGTTGAATTGAGCGCAAGTGTTATAGTGTTGGTAAGGGGATGACCATCATTCATATGAAAGACAAAGATCAGATATTCTCAATAAAAACCAGAAGCACACAATAAAAAACCTATGCCAACATAAATACAATGCAAACAACCAAAATCATTAAAAGGTAAAAATCCAATAGAATTTCTAAAAGAAAAGCAACCATCAAAATCATCAAATGAAAAAAACCCATGAAAGATAAAACAAGGTCTAAAGAACCAAATAAACAAGATGAACAAGATAAGTTATGCAATATTGTTTAACAAAACTTGAAGTATCCTTTGTTGACAAGTGAGCTTAAATAAACATAATAAAATAATTGAAGAAGTTTTTCAATGAAATGAAGTAAATAATATTAATCAAGGTTCATTAAAGTAGTAAAATTAGAGAAAACACCTATTAAAGTGAACATATTAGAGGTATTTTTATTATCAAGGCAAAAGGACTTCCTACAAGAGGCTTTAAAGGAGTAAGAATGAATTTATATAAGGGTAAACCAACTCAAGAAAATCAACCTTCATTTTAATCTAACCCATTGAGCAACATACCTAATAGTTGAGGATACTTCGAATATATAGTTGAATGCAATAAACATTTTAAATACACAAAATCTAAAACAATAAAATCGTTACCATTCTATATCACATAGAAGATCAAATGTATTTAGTGTAAATTTATATAGTTGATTTAAGAGCAACTATCATGGCAATGCCAATGACTATATAAAAATATATGGGCCTCAATTATAACAACCCTATAAGAGCATCTGACAAATGGATGTGACATGGGTCAATGTCATAAAGGAATTTAAAGGACTTGATCATGATATTTTCCAAATATAGTAAACTAAACATGGTACAAGAGAGCATTGTAGTAGATTTATCACCTTACTTCAACTTATTATTATCATAAGAATGGTCTAGAAATATCTCTAAATGCGGCTACTTGGATATGGATTATATGCATATGAAGGTACGAAAAGAGGGTTAAATAATAAGCCTTAAGAACAAACCACCATGCAAATACATCCTTCATAAACTAGATGATGATGGGTTTGTTAATTGGAATAAATTTATATAATTGTAGATGAGCATTTAGTGGAAAATAAATTATTGTCTAAAAAATACATGATCATGGATATTCTTCAAGATTATGATAATGATTTGAAAACTTTAATCGAGGACACAAATTTAGACAACCACCTAGTGTTTGAAATATTGGGAATCGAAAGCAACCCTTGTGTCTCCTTGGGTTTTGTGACCCCCATGGTTGTAGTTATAGATATTCACTTCTTTATGAATGGGTGTGTCTAGTGACCTACACCTTGTGTGGGGTGTAGTCTTTGAAAGTCTAGGGGAACATGGGATGTGGTTTCATGACCTTTAGGGTTTTTTACCCAAGGTTGGCTCCTTGCTGTGGATGTGATCTTCAATGCTCATATTATTTCTTTCTATGCTAGTACTACTCTATTGGGTTCTTTAAATTTAAGGAAAAAGGAAAATAAGGGAAAAAAATACAACAAAAGTAGTAAAATAAAAGCAATAAATGATAAAAAAATGTAAATTACAAAAAGAAAATGAAAGTAGGAAATGATAGGAAAATAAAATGTAGAAACCAAAGCCTATCTAGCCTAGTCTATGGGTGGTGATGTGCCAAAGATCTAATTAAGACCCCCTATGCCTTGATGGGCTTGAAGTGAACACATGCACGATAACCAATAGTGCACAAGGAACACAAGTCTTTCTAGGAATATGCAAAAAAATAGAACACCTGCACCAGAACTAGGACAAGAATTTCATAAATAGTCAAAAATTATTATTAGTGCAAACTCTAAGTTACATACACGCATAGAGAATAGGTTCTAAAACTTCTTGGCTAGCTATGCAAGGCTCAAGCTAGGCCTAGACACAAGAGAGAATGAATAAAAACACCCCTTAGAATAAAGGATAGCTTTCAATGATTACAAAGAAAAGAATACATATATATAGATAATGCTTGGACCTTTCCCCCCATAAAATTTAATATTCCTCCTTTCAAAACTCCCACTCATATTATACTTTTGCATTCATGGTGCATAATACCAAGGTTGCTAGGTCTAGAGTTGTTGGAGATGAGGTCTTGTCACCTATGCCAAAAATCTGTCAAATATTTCTTGTCATTAATGTCCTCATATCCATGGTTACTTCTATGAAGGTCTTATGTAAGTATCTTAAATAATGTACATTATTATAGATAAAGAACCATACATATGGGGAATTATACATCCTTGCATAAAATATAGGGTCTAGGGTAGTGGTAGTAGCCCTAGATAGGGGGATAGGGGCCAACAAACCTCCATGTGGGGGTTTAAGGGCAAGAGTCCTTAAAGCAAAAATAAGCCTCCTAAAATATCAAAGCATGGATGAAGGTAATATGACTAAAATTTGATTGTCGTACCTGATGTATTTCTAGGCCTAATTGGAGCCCCTCATGGTAATCCCTCATTTATGCTTTCTCCAATTATTTTGGCTAGTATCGCTAGTTGGATGTGGTCAGTCATTGGATCTAGTAGAGCATCCTTGGGCTAATGTCTTCTTCCAGTTCTAGTTGATTGGTGTATAACTATACTAATAGCATGGTGGAATATGAAGGTTTATGCATTGGATTATAAAAGGGAAAAAAATGACAAAATATTTAACTATATTTAATGATTTAGAATTAGTGGTGAATCAAGTTAAGTCAATTTGCATAGTCCAAAATAAGAAAATGAAGGCTTGTAAACATAGAGTTTGGGACCTACTTGAAAGTTTCAAGACCCATGAAATTATGAGTGATCCTAAGGGAATAAATTTGAAAGTCAATAATTAGCATCATGAGTTGTGTGTTTTGATCTAACAATGGATATGTGGAATAAACCTATGATTTGGAAGTAGTTTTTAAACTTGTAGTGCTTGATAACTCAAATCATTGGTAAGTGTTGAAAAATGATGAAAAAATAATAGAATTTATAGTTTTAGAGGCTCAACAAGATAAAAATCATAATTTTATAGATATGACATCAAAGAAGAAATACAACTAAGTTGAACCAACTACTTAGGGGTCTCATCATCAAAGAAAGTCTTTTCATCCTCATTGATAACACCAAGAAATTGAGCATAAAGCTAAACCATTCCCCCTAACCAATTAAAATTTTTAATGATATGTCTGATGTTTTTTAAGAATATACTAAAGAATAAATTGATATGTTCAAGGAGTTTTACACCGAATACAATGACATAATTGTTTAGAGTTATGATGACCTAAAATTGTATGACAAAAAGTAATAGAGCACACCATAGACCTGGAACCTATATATAAACAATTAAGACAAAAGAAAAGGATGGTAAAAAAAAACTTAAAATGATAATGAAGAAGAAACTACTAATTTTTTCTAGGTATATGTTGTATTTATAATCAAACATTCAACTTGGTTTGAAAATATGGTACCTATAAGGAAGAAGAATGGTGATATTAGGTTATGTGTAGACTTCAAAAATCTAATTAGGATTTCAATTAAAGGTAACTATCCATTACCCTCATTGGAATAAATACTATAAAAAGTTACAAGGTCTCAGATAATATCACTATTTGATAATTTCTTAGGATTAAACTAGATTTGAGTTAGAGATGAAGAACAACATAGAGCAATGTTTATAACCAAATGGGAAATTTTTGCTTTTGAAAGAGTACCATTTGGGATTTCAAAATAAGATACTATAAATGATGTACTTGTTATTGATCCTAATTATATTAAATCTATTCAATAATTTTGTATACCCTCATTGATAAAATGAACTTGGTTGGTCAGGGGATAGATCCAATTTATGGCTATGTTTACCATTAGCTTTACTAAACTTGTTAGTCTAATTATAAAAATGATCAAGGATGCCAATTTCATCTAGACAAAAAAGGATAAAAAATCATTTTAATACATTAGAGATATGATCAATAGATATCCCATATTGGTCAACCTAGACTTCACCAAAGATCTTAAACACTACATGTTTTAAATAGATGATAACATCACTACAATTCTCATGCAAAATAATAATGAAGACAAACAACATTTTATCTTCTTCATGAGTCATAACTTGCATAACTATGAGGATAGCTCCACTTTAATTGAGAAATAGTTTTTTCTATAATGAAAATGTTGAGAAGGTTCATATATTATCTCTCATAGTGTAAGACTGCAATGTTTTTAGTACACTTAGATGTCAAATATGCATATTTCTTGAAGAATTATGAAATAAGAGAGTTGGTTGAATAAAAAAAATCCAAGAGTTAGATATTGAGGTTAAAATCATAATACTAGTGAGAGAAATAAATCTATGTAAAATTCCTATCATCTCTCACTTGGATTATCAAGTAGGATTTTTAGATAAAATTGAGCAACCAAAAGAAAAGGTATATGGTCGAGGGAAAATAGGGTGTATGTGGGATAGCAAAGAGTATATGCATAATAGTATCATGGTAGAGGGTTTATAACCAAGAGAAATAAGATGTTTAAAAAAAAAAAATTATGCCTTACTCAAAGGAGTATTGTTAAGGAAAGGATATGACTAGTGTGTTCTTTAGGTGAATCAAAGAAGAAAACTTGGATGATTTTTTATGTGAGTATGATTGTGAGGATTGATACTATTTAGTTTATATGATGACTCTTAAAATTCTAAAATTAATTTATTATCGGATGACTATTATCTCATCCTTGATAAAACACTATAATATCATCATGTATTAATTGGGAAAAAAAAAAGGCATCAATGCGGATTGATAAATTTTAGTGGGTCAAACAATGTAGTCTCATTGTGTATTCATTGGAAAAATAAAAAGGCATCAATTACATTGAAATTGATAACCATATCTAGACCATTTTTAATAACGGGGATTATATTTCATTAGAATTATTAATCCTCTATCAATTGTTGGTCATGGTTGGAAACTAACATGGACATATTAATTCACTAGATGGGTAGTAGTTTTAGTCAAGACCACAAATCATAAGACTATGTGTATCGCTCCAAATTTTTCGCATCCTTACCTTCAGGCTATAGGATCCGTGCCCGGAAGGGGGATGTGAAAAGGATGGCACGGTACCTCGGACTGAGAGGCCTTGCAAAGGTCCCGCCTCTCGGGGGAGGTGTATTATGGTGATTTTTCAATGGATGGTGGGTTCACCAGGAAACATTTGAATGGCAGTTTCCATGCCTAGGTTGGGAATGTGTTTGATGGGTTCGGTTTTAGCTTTAATAATCCAAGTCTTAGGTTTGGCCAAAATGTGTCTAAATGCAGATTTAAATGAAGACAAAAATAGATTTGGACAGAAAAGTAGAAAGAACAAGATGGATTAAAGACCCATACCTAATCCGGATGTCTAATGAAGGTTCTAATTTTTAAAGCAGTCAGGATCGTCTGGAATTTGACAGGATTGTCTCCTATCTGACAGGATCGTCTAAGATCTGATGAATTCATCAGAGACCTGCAAACAAAAAAATAGATGCAAAATACAGAGAATGCAACTATGATAACAGAGGGTAATGATATAAAATGATAGTAAGAACATTAAAATGATGATATTAAGCAAAACATGAATTCATTATACCGATATAATGACAATTTATGCTTTTATTATGCATTAAAGCTACATGGGTGAACTCCAAGATGCAAGATAATAAAGAATAACCATGGAATTAGCTAAATGCAGGATAATGCAGTGGAAAAGAGTGGAGAAAATGCAAACTCTGGGCACTGATTGCCCCCAATGTGAACTGCAGTCGAAATCGTCTCGAATTGGGTCGAGATCGTCCGAGATTGTACGAGATCGTCTGAGACAAACTAAGCTTGCTCTGGCTAAAAAACAATGAAGTTCTTGCAAACAAACTTGGCAAAATACAAATGCAAACATTGATTTAAGATGGTCTAGTGCATGTAGAATTTGAGTTACAGGGAATTTCAGCCAGGGGAATGCTAAGGGGAGGGCCTAGGATTAAATAGGCGTAGGAGGGAGGTTAGGAGGTTGGAGATCATCCCTATTTGGGAGATCTCCAATGGGGAGGGCCTCTAACTGCGTAGACACGCTTCTGCCCAGATTAGAGACGCCGTTGGAATAGAGACTAATTGTGAAAAATCAGTTTTGGGACAAGATCGTCTGGATGTCCTAGCCCAAACGAAATTGTCCGATCTAAGGCGATATCGTCTGATCGATGACGATATCGTCAAACGGTCAAAAAAAAATCTAAAAATGACACGGGAAACAAGGAAACTGATTAAATGGTGGTTTGGGAGTGGTTTTGAAGGTTAAAATTTGAATTTGAATTATTTACTAGAGTAAGTGTAATTATTAAGGTTTTATTGCACCAATTTTAGGGTGCTACATTTTGCCCCCTCTTTAGCGAATTTTTTGAATAAAATACGTTAAATATGAGTTCTTCTCGATCTATGAGAAAGCAAAAATTATTCCCATTTTTAGGCAACGATTCTTGGTCGAATCATACAACAGCTTACTATGGTGCCCCTTCCGTTTTTTTACCCAAATTGAACGTTTGAGGTAAAAACACAGAAAAGCAAAATTTAAAAATGTTTTTAATTGTGTTTTGAATAAAATTAAGAAAAATAGGGTAAAACCCTAATTCATTGTTACTGTTCATTTACCAGTTTGCAACAAGATAATATGATACAAGTGATTTGAATGAACCAAATAAGTGTTCATTAACCATGATTTAGATGCATATAACCATACTAGACTACTATGTAAGTCGGATTATCAAGAGCTAGCTAATCCATAAGCAGACATAGGTATGTACAAAATAAGGTTGCTAATGTGACAGACATATCACCATGCTAAGAGTTACCCAAGGCCAAGCGAGTTAGGCACAAACCACCTGTTATGGGGCTTACCTCACAGTTTTCGAATAATTTAGAATTCCAGGGATTCAAGCTCATCAACCCTTCTTTTCTTTTCAAAGGGTAGGGAAAGGGATTTTATTACTTTTGCTTTTGCTTTCTTTTGCTTTTCTTTTTGTATTTTTGCTTGATAATACTTGGAACATTGCTGTAATGATATAAAATAACATTTTTCTTTTTCTCTTTTTCTTGAACTTTGCTTTTCATTTTTGTTCTATGCTAGGGATACTTGCTCGGATTAGGCTGTAGAGCAAGGGATTTTTATTCGGGTAGGGGTGAGCTTGTCCTTTTGCCAATTCTCAAAGATTCTAGACCATGTGCATGATAGGATAGCAGGGGAAACTTTTCGCTCAAGAAACCACTTCTACTATGTAGTAAAGCATGGAAATTACAAATATAATCATTTTATTGTGAAAGGATGTGCTTGGTTTAAGTAAATAACAAGATCAATTCTCTGTGCTCAAACTTTATTTAATTGAATTTTGTGGACTTTGATATAAGAGAGATTAGTAATCATGCTAGATAAAATCAAGATATTTATTTTTGTGAGTGTGAAAGTGAGGGATTCCAAATAAATGCTAATTTATCCAAAATAATTTGAAACATATAACTACAACATTTGTAAGAAGATATATATAAATACTTTTTGAGAAGTTTTGAGAATGTTGACTCTTTCTTTCTTCTTTATGTTGTTTTGGTTTCGAAAGAGTCAAGAATATTGTTGTTTTTTTATTTTTATTATTATTTTTTTGTTTTTGAAAGAATTAACAAGTGCCATAAATAAATACAAGTAGTTTTGAAGATTTTGATGATTATGAATGTTTTTTGTGTTTTTGAATTTATAAATTGAAAGAAATACAAGATAGTGATTTTGAAATATTTTAAACAAATATATACAAGGATGAAATAACCAAATTTATACATAGTAACGTTTAAGATGCAAAATGTTCATGGGTTCTTTAAGTTCTTTACCATCTAAGGTAGATAATTTGTATGCTCCCGATTCAAATTTAGTAGTGATAATGTATGGTCCAAGCCAGTTGGGCTCAAATTTACCTTTAAGGTCCTTAGTTGCATTAGTATTTTTTTTATTTTCTTTTAAAACAAGGTCGTCGATCTCAAAGGATCGATGACGAACTTTTTTAGCATATGATATTTTAAGCTTGTTTTTGTAGGCACGAAGATGCTCCAAAGCATTGATGCACTTTTCATCTAGGATTTCCAGCTGACTGAGTCTGCCAGCTTGATATTCATCTCCTACTTTGGTATCTTGAAGTAGTAGAGTCAATGAAGGAACTTCTAGTTCAAAGGGAAAAACAACTTCAGCACCATAAACCAAAACAAAAGGTGAAGTTCCTGTGGGGGTTCGAACACTAGTTCGATAGGCCCACAAGGCTGGATATAACTGAATGTGCCAGTCGCGGCCGGATTTATTGACCAATATTTTGAGAATTTTTATTAAGGTTTTGTTAGATGCTTCTGCTTGACCATTACCCTGAGGATAATAGGGAGTGGACCAGCGATGTTGAATCTTATATTTTTGGCATAATTTTTTAACATCTTTATTTTTTAAACAAGTT
Source organism: Wollemia nobilis (assembly GCA_028583015.1). Taxonomy (NCBI): domain Eukaryota; kingdom Viridiplantae; phylum Streptophyta; class Pinopsida; order Araucariales; family Araucariaceae; genus Wollemia; species Wollemia nobilis. The sequence continues at coordinate 2,380,847 of JAQPPZ010017247.1, forward strand.
CCATTATCAGAGATGAGATTTGGCAGGAATTCCGAACCTACAAATGATTTGATTAAAAATAAATTTAGAGACTTGTGTGCCAGTGCAGGAAGCTAAATGCATAGCTTCAACCCACTTTGTGAAATACTCAGTGGCGGTTATGATGAATTTGTGTCCATCAGATGACACAAGATTGATTTTGCCAATAATATCTAAACCCCATTTTTAAAAGGGCCAAGGAGATGAAATAGCCTGCAGCTCTTGTGTAGGTGCATGGACAAGGTCAGCATGTTTCTGGCACATGTCGCAATGGCACACATAATCATGTGCATCATTTTCCATGGTAGGCCAAAAGTATCCTATCCTAAGGAGCTTTTTAGCAATGACACTACCACTGAAGTGTCCTCCACAATATCCATCGTGGGCTTCACTCAAGGATGATTGGGATTCTTCTAAATTCAAACATCTTAATAGGATACCTTCAAAAGATCTCCTATATAAAGTATTGCCAATTATTACAAATCGACTTGCTCGTCTACGTAATAACCGACGTCGGTTTCTATTAGAATTGGTAGAGAAAGTCCCATTTTGGAGAAAATCAAATATATCCAGTATACCAAGGTTCAGGAGTAGTTTCATTGATTAGAAACACATCTAAAGGTTCTAAGCATGACTTATTTGAAGTGGTTTCCTGGAGTCGACGAATAATGATGGTGGCATATTCGTCATCTAACTCCAAGGGCGGGAGAGATGCAGCTGCGGCCATAGCATCAGTTGCATGGTTGCAAGTTCAAGGAATAGCTTCCAAGGTAACTTGATCAAATAGAGACATTAATTATAAAACATAGGCTTTATATGGGCACAGTTTATCATCTCTGGTCTGATAAACTTCATTAATTTGGTTTATAACAAGTTGAGAATCACCAAAAACTAATAGATGTTTAATTTTCAGCACCAAGGCAGCTCATAATCCAAGGATTAGAGCTTCATATTCAGCAGTATTGTTAGTGCAAGCAAATGTCAATTTGAAGGACAGAGGAATAAGATGTTTTTACGAGGATATTAAAATAATACCCGCACTAGCCCCACTCATGCATCGGGCTCCATCAAAGTATAAGGACCATTGTTCAATATGGTCTGCCTCTAATTGAAGGCATTCATCAGGAAACTCAATGATGAGGGGATGGGTAGACTCTAAGGGTGAAAGCAGACTAATTGATCTCGCTATGATTTGACCCTTAACAGACTTCTATCCTATGAACATGAGGTCAAACTCGCTCAGAGCAAGAACCCACTTGGTTGTGCGACCCGATAAATAAGGTCGACTCATGAGATACCTCAAGGGATCATATTTAGCAATGACATAAGTTTTTTGACTAAGCATATAATGGCGTAATTTTTGCATAGCAAACACGACTGCTAGACATATTTTTTCTAATGTTGTGTAGCAGGTTTCATAACTGATGAAGGTTCAGCTAATATAATAATTAGCACGTTCTCTCTTCACATCATCAAGCTGAGCTAACATAGCTCCTAAGGCAAAATCTGAAGCTAAAATATACAGGTAAAATGGGCGATCAGGTCTAGGTGGTGAAAGCACAGGTGGGTTAAGGAGGTATTGTTTGAGACGTTCAAAAGCTTCTTTAAATTCGTTGTCCTAATTAAAAGGGACATCCTTCTTAAGAAATTTAAGAAAGGGACCGATTTTGTTCGCCAGCTTATCGATGAAGCGACGGATGGCTTGAAGCTTACCTTGTAAACTTCATAACTTAGATATATTAGTAGGTGCGGGCATATCAGTGATAGCCGCAATCTTGAGAGGGTCGATTTTGATACCACGTAAAGAAACTAAAACCCCTAATAGTTTACCAGAATTAACTCGAATATGCATTTGGCTGGATTTAATCGAATAAGATATTCTCATAATCGATTAAAAACTTTTCTCAAATCATCTAAATGATTATCTTCATTAATAGAGCGAGCTATAATATCATCTACATAATCATGTAGGATATCATGCATCATATCATGAAAAATATAAGTCATAGCTCGTTGATATGTTGCACCTACATTCTTTAAGCCAAATGGCATCACTTTCCAACAAAAGGTACCCCAAGGGGTAATAAAGGTTGTTTTAGCCTGATCTTCAAGAGCTATCCTGATATGATTATAACCGGAGAATCCATCTATTAAGGACATCATCCCACTCCTAGCAGTAAATTCAATGATTTAATCCATGTTTGGAAGAGGAAAATCATCTTTAGGGCATGCAACGTTAATATCTCTAAAATATGTGCAAACCCTAACTTTGGTGGCTTCTTTCTTGGTAATTGGAACTACATTTGAGATCCATTTAGCATAATCAATAGCTTGTATAAAAACAACATTCAGGAGTTTTTCTAACTCCCCTTTGACTAGCAAAGCCACTTTGGGATGCATTTTTCTAAGTTTTTGTTTAACAGGTTTAGCATCCGGATGGACCACTAGGTGATGCATGACTATAGAAGGGTCTAGACCTGGCATATCTTCATATGTCCAAGCGAATACATGTTCATATTATTTAAGGAATGCAATGTATTTCTCTTGTTTTTCTTGACTTAATTTTGATCCAATATTGATTATGTGAGGATTATCCTCAGTTCCAATATTAATTTTAATGACGTTTCTACCTCCATGTGTAGATCTCTTTCAAAATTAGGTGGGGCGGGTGAAACACCCAATTCTTGTAATTCTTGTAAGGTTAAGTTGGATAATTCATATTGAGGATTAGTGGTCTCAAGTTGGGATATAGTTGGTATAGAACCATCAAAATAAAATCCATTGTGTAACATCTCTTCAACGGAGACATCGTGGAAGATATCTCCTTCCAACTCCTCATCAGAGTCAACAATCATTTCAGGGTAAGCTATGGATAGCATGTTACATGTAAATGGATGATTTTTTAGAGGCAAATCATCACACCTATCCAAATAATATTGATAAAATATGAGTTGATCATCATCTTCAAAAGGAAAGGGTTGACCCTTACTAGGAAATAGGCCCACACCATAGCGGGCAGGCCACGGTTCTACCTCGAAAGGTTATTTCATGCCATTTTGGAAAGGTCCCAAGCCTTTCCATTTATATCCCATTTTAAGCATTATGGGTTTAGCTTTAATATATTCATTGGTAAAATAACATCGAGCATATCCCTCATGATGAGTTTTGATATTCCGAGGGATTCTTCCCCAGTCATATCCTTTATAAATGAAGGCACAAATCCTGACATGGTAAGTACTTCCCATAGGTTGTGGGAGGCCCAAAGTACGAGGAGATGGCAGCAAGTTATTTAAAAGGATTGAATTCATGCATGAAAGCATTTTTTTTTTCTGATATTAAGATTGTGGATAAATCTAGTAAAAGTTCATCAGAAAGAGCATAAGATGTAGAAGGATCATTCCCTATATCTTTAGATGTGGAAGGTATGATAGATGTTGATAATGTGGAAGTGTTAAGAGATGGGTCTATAGGTTTTGAAATTATAGGGATAGAACATGAAGGATTGGTCATGGATTGAAGATCTTTTTGAGGTTCTAGAGTGGTTTGTTTAGAAGATTGTTGATCTATATATGAGGATGAAATTAATGGAGGGGAAATAGGTGAAGCTATGGGTGTGTGTTTCATAGTTTTAGATGAAAAATAAGAATTAGGATGTGTGGATGACAGAGCAGGGAAAAATTGCACTCCAACAGGTTCTGCCAAAGCACACATATCAAAGGGTCTAGGGTCACCATGGATAGTGACCAACTGATTTTTAAATTTGAATTTAACACATTGGTGTAAAGTTGATGGGACAGCCCGCATTGCATTGATCCAAGGACGACCCAAGAGTATATTGTACGATGCGAGGCAATGTACAATAAACATGGTGGTATCTAGAGTTCGAGGACCAACTTGCAATGGGATGGTAATAACTCCACATGTTTCTTGTGTTTCTTCATTGAAAGCTTTGATAATCATGTCATTTTTCTTCATTTCATCACTTCTAAAGCCAAATCGTTGGTAGAAGTCAAAAGTGCAAATGTTTAGAGATGAACCATTATCAATCAGGACTTGTTTAACAACTACATCTCCAATTAGAGCAGTAATATATAAGGGATTATCCTTATGTAAACTATGTTGTGGGATATCTTTATCCCGGAAGTCAATACAATCGACTTCTCTAGTGATGATAGTATTGGCCATGGCTTCAGGTTGAATGTTTTGAGGTACCATCGTTTGGCATAATGTAAGCATCAAATCATCCCTATGGGTAGGAGAAGATCTTAATAAATCCAAAAGGGAAATCCTAGCTATAGTATTAGATAATTGCTCATTAATATTGTAAGGGGGTTTAAGTTGAACATTGGAAGCATGATTCCCTTTATTGGGTTTTTCAAAACAAATGGAGCTGATCCATCATTCTGGTTTGGTTCTTGTTGAGAATTTTGAGCTTGTTGTCGGGTAACGACTCCAATGGTATCTACAATGTTATATTGAAGATGCTGAACTAGTCTCGATTGAGCGTTTATGACTTGTTCATTTGGGAGGAATTTATTAGAAGAGGGTCAAGTAGTAACTCTTCTAGGAAATGGTTCTTCTGGAACCATAGCATCTGTGATGGGTTGAATAGGATCTGATTCATTTTCAGAACTATTCGATTGGTTTGAAGTGATTTCCATTTCACTTTCAGTATCTGATTCTATATCACTAGAATATGGAGTTTGAATATTATGTAGGGGCCTGGTCGTAACCATGGATAAAGTTGTGTCAAATATTTGAGGATCATGATTAAGTACATGTCCACTAATGGTCCCTACATATTGGGTAGGAGGAGGAACATTATGATGTTTTATTTGATTGGCCACCTCTTTACCATGTCTTGGTAAAGGGTGTTGAAATATGTCTAATGATTGATTAGCATTTGGATTTTGATTTTGGGGAATGTTCTTTTGAGGATTATTAGGAGCATTTTTTTTATGTTGGAAGGCTTGCAACTCCATTTCATTATTATCAATCAGATTCTGTATTTTATGTTTCAATATTTTACAAGCGTTGGTAGAGTGTTTAGGTCCTCTATGAAAATCATAGTGTAAGTCTGCTCTGTATCCAGGTATAGTTGGATCAGGTTCCCGGATAGTTGGTAATTGGATCAAACCTCTTTCGAGTAATTGAGGTAAAATAGTTGATAATGGTTGATTCAATCTAGTAAATTCTCGAGGTTTATCAGGCGGTTTCAATATAATTTTTTTTTTTGTTTTCATTGCATTGATATTAGCAACATTTCTGCTATCAGTGACTCTGTCACCTACAAATTGTTTGTTTTTATACTGATTTCTGGATTTTTCTCATAATCCTTCTTCCTAAGTTGGCCTCTCCTAATGAGGGCATCTTCTACTCTTCAAGCTAAATCTATATCCTGATCGAAGGTAGTTAAAGTAGCAGTTGATAGCTCATAAGATATTTGTTCTTGTAAATTATTAATAAAAATGTCCAAAATTTCCCTATAAGGTAGCACAAAGTGTATTTTTCCTGTCAACTGCCTCCATCTAGCTAAGAAATTGGCAAAACATTCATCCTTGTCTTTTTTTAAGTTGTATAAATCTTTAATGGTTACATGCCTCTCGATGTAGGCACTAAATTGATGGACAAAATATTCAGCTATTTCTTCAAAGTTTCTCAAAGAATGAGTGGGAAATTGATAGTACCACTCTAATGCCATTCCACCTAAACTTTTTGGGAACATTTTTAGTAATAGCAAGTCATCATGTGATATATCATGACATGCTATCCTAAACATGCGAAGATGCTCTATGGGATCTATGGTTATTTTATATATAGGCAGGATGGGCATGGGAAAATGCTTAGGATATGGTTGTGCTACAACTATGGGATCCAAAGGTTGACTACATATCTCTCGATAATTATACGAGGGATGATAAGGATCTATCTGGTCCATACGTGAAGCTAACTGTTTCACCATGGCTTCCAGATTACTAGTTTGCCCACCATATTGGTTCGGTAGGGCATTGATATGGGATTTGTGATCATATGATGGAGGGACATGAATATTAGATGTTATGTTGCTATTGTGTAAATTTTTGGTAGGAAAGGTGTTATGAATGAATTTTGAAGTTGTATTATGCTGTATTCCAAATTGTTGAAAATTGGTGTTTGGCTTCATTTTAGGTTTTTGTTTACTTGAATCATATTGATCAATAGTTTGGCGAAGTAAAGCAGTGAAGGAAGTTTTCTTTTGTGTGGGAATGACTTTAGGCTCAATAACAGGTTCCTTAGGAGGTTTGGTAACCTGTTGTTTTGGCATGTTCTGAATCATAGTGACCATATCTCTATTGGATGGTCTAGCCTTATCACTTTCTTGATCAATGAAAGACAAGGGATTAGTGCACACATCAAACATATGTTCCATGGCTGCTTGAGTGTCACTAATTTGCCCTTTATCAATACAAACTACCATATTAAGAGTGCCAATGTTATTATTGAAAAATTTCCAGAAATGATCTAAGTTGTCAAAAGCAATAGTTCCATCTGGAGCTGCTCTAGGGGATGAGGATCCATCCTCTTTAACATTTTCTTCTTGTTCATTGTCTTCACCTAGGTCATCTTCTGGTTGATCTAGAGTTTCTCCTTCCATAATTGGATCCTCAGGAAGGAGATTTGGGTTTCTAGTTTTATCTTCTAACCAATCTTCTTCTTCTCCTTCAGTTTGTTTACCATTCCTAAGTTTAGGCATTGTGCTTAATTTAGATTTCAGCAAATATATATATATATATATATATGCAACAAGATTAAGAGGTATATATTAATTATATACCTACTACAATATTTAAAATGAAATGCTTTGGTTTTTGTTATATTTTTTAGTTTTTCTTGTTTTTGTAATAATATTGTAAAGATAACAAACAACACAATAAATGCAAGAACTAATACTGAAAGTGATGATCTAGTTTTCTATAAACAATTTATAAATTTCATTAATGGGCTCGAGTTCTTCAGGAGTCATGAAGTGTTCTTCTTCAAATTGAAAATTTTCTTTCAAAAATTTAATGAAAAGAGTTATAGTGATATTATCTGTCTTAGATTCTGGTTGATAGAAGTAAAGCTCGTGGCAATACTCTCGATATAACACAGCTAGAGGAACTCTATTCCATCTTTCCCTATCCTTAAGAACAACCTCTTGGTCTTCTACATGACCTAGGAACTGGTGTATAATGGTTGCGTTCTCTAGGTATTCCTCGAAGGTGAACAATTTTGAAGACACTAGAGCTCTCCTATAAGCTAACCATCTATGGCAGGCTCTCTAAAGTTCATGATAAAAGACGAGTTGATGAGGATCTAGGATTCTATCTAGGACAAGCCTCTTGATTTGTTTAAGTTTTGTTGACCTAGATGAAATGACACTTAGTCTTCTATCAAGTTCTTCCCACAAAAGTTGATTTCTATCTGTTTCAGGCACACCAAGCACATAATTGATTTCTATGGCTGCTAATTGGTTTTCAAAATTTATAGTAACTGCTAATATTTTCTTAGGAGCTACCATCTAAACATGATATGCAACTTATTAGTTTTAAATGATTTGAAATGCATCTATGTTTTGGTTGTTTTATTTTTTTGTTTATTTTTTTGTTTTCAAAAGGTTTTAAATGCATTCACGTCGGGTTCACAAAAATGTATCGCTCCAAATTTTTTGCATCCTTACCTTCAAGCTATAGGATCCATGCCCGAAAGGAGGATGGGAAAAGGATGGCACAGTACCTCGGATTGAGAGGCCTTGCGAAGGTCCCGCCTCTCGGGGGAGGTGTATTATGGTGATTTTTTTACGAATGGTGGGTTCACCAGGAAACGTTTGAATGGCAGTTTCCACGCCTAGGTTGGGAATGTGTTTGATGGGTTTGGTTTTAGCTTTAATCATCCAAGTCCTAGGTTTGGCCAAAATGTTTCTAAGCTATTCTATATGAAATGCAGATTTAAATGAAGACAAAAATAGATTTGGACAGAAAAGCAGAAAGAACAAGATGGATTAAAGACCCATACCTGATCTGGATGTCTGATGAAGGTTTTGATTTTTGAAACAGTCAGGATCGTCTGGAATTTGATAGGATCATCTCCTATCTGACAAGATCGTCTGAGATCTGACGAATTCGTTAGACGAATTCTTCAGAGACCTGCAAATAGAAAAATAGATGCAAAATACAGAGAATGCAACTATGATAACAAAGGGTAATGATATAAAATGATAGTAAGAACATTAAAATGATGATAATAAGCAAAACACGAATGCATTATACCGATCTAATGACAATTTATGCTTTTATTATGCATTAAAGCTACATGGGTGAACTCCAAGATGCAAGATAATAAAGAATAACCATAGAATTAACTAAATGCAGGATAATGTAGTGGAAAAGAGTGGAGAAAATGCAAACTTTGGGCACTGATTGCCCCCAATGTGAACTACAGTCGAAATCATTTTGAATTGGGTCGATATCATCCGAGATTGTATGAGATCGTCTGAGACGAACTGAGCTTGCTCCGACTGAAAAACAATGAAGTTCCTGCAAACAAACTTGGCAAAATACAAATGCAAACATTGATTTAAGATGGTCTAGTGCATGTAGAATTCGAGTTACAGGGAATTTCAGCCAGGGGAATGCTATGGGGAGGGCCTAGGATTAAATAGGCTTAGGAGGGCGGTTAGGAGGTTGGAGATCATCCCTATTTGGGAGATATCCAATGGGGAGGGTCTCTAACGGCGCAGACATGTTTTTGCCCAGATTAGAGACGCTGTTGGAACAGAGACTAATTTTGAAAAATCAATTTTGGGACAAGATCGTCTGGACGTCCTAGCCCAGACGAAATCGTCCGATTTGAGGCGATATCGTCTGATCGGTGACGATATCGTCAAACGGTCAAAACAAACTCTAAAAATGGTGCGAGAAATGAGGAAATGGATTAAACGATGGTTTGGGAGCAGTTTTGAAGGTTAAAATTTGAATTTGAATTATTTACTAGAGTAAGTGTAATTATTAAGGTTTTACTGTGCCAATTTTAGGGTGCTACACTATGATACAATTCTTAAAAGACCTTATCACTAGATATAAAGTACCTCTCATAGTTATTATACATAATGCCAAAGTATTCACTAGAGAGAAACTGACTTAGTTTATATTAAAATATGGATTTGTTTTAAAAACTTCTTCAAATTACTACCCTCAATAAATGGTTTGGTAAAATATAAAAATAAACATCTGGTTCATATATTAAAAGGATTGATTTCTAATTCATAAAGGGATTGACATGTGAATTTGAACTGAACAACATGGGAAGATAGAGTGACATGTTAGAATATATTATTACATTATTTATGTACTCATGTGAACCACTTACATAGTGGTCATGTGAACCACTTACATAGAGGTCATGTGATCCACTTGCATAATGGTCATGCCGGTTTCATAGTGGTACATAGTGGCAAATATTTTATTATATAATTTTTGTAGGCATTTATGCCTATATAAACCTATAACTTTAGAATGATCAAAATATAAGAACATACAAGCTTTAAGCTAACATTGGTATTAGAGAAATTTGATCTTGTCTATAAGGGGTGATTTCCCTATTCCCATCTATAACCAATGGTATAGGAGATACAACCCTATGAATAGAATAGCTCTAAGGTGAAATGCATTAAGACTCAACCTTGGGATGTGTCAGCCTTGAGGACATTGCAGACTAATGATGGATTTTGGTAGATATCTAATCTATTATGTAGGCTTAGTATTCTTCTCTAACATGATTTATCCTAATATGATTAGGTTGCTATATGCTCTCACTTGAGGGCCTATGGAGTTAATTGTGATTATTGATAGTGGCCTCCTATCTCTAACATACCCATAATTGGATCAATCTATGAGTAAGCTCCATTATGGTGGGATAACAAGTGACATCGTGAAGAAAATTTATGGTCAAGATACCTCTTTAAGGGTTCCATATATTTTATTTACCAAGGGACAATAAACAATACTTTTATCCTGATGGGAAGTCATCACTTATAGCCACATCAGAGTCGATCCATCAATGTGTCAAGGTGTGTGATGACAAAGATACAAAATATGATGATCCCATCAATTATATTTTTTATCAAATTTTATGTTAATTTCGAGTGCATTAGAACTCATATACAATAGATTTGATAATGAAACTTTAAAACTAAGTGAAAAGGCTATGGTTCTAAGCTCTAGGGTTCTAAAGCTCATGGTTGACATGTCTTGACTTCTAGGTCATTCATTCCATACCTACCCACTCCACATTTTCTTGAATGTGTAGACACCTAAAATATGTCATGTTGATGAGACTACCTATATAGACACATTTTAAAGCCATATGATCCACCTTGAGCAGCCCTAGGGCTTAAAAATGGTTTTCACCACTCAAAAAGGAAGGGATTTCCCTTTGTATCCATGATAATTTCACCAAAGTATGGCCTCCATATTGATTGTCTTACTCTAAGACAACCCCCAACCATGATTATCTCATCTTGAGATAGCCTATAGTCATGACCATCTCACCCTAATATGATTGTGCTTGAAGCAAGTTTAAAATCACATGCCACTGGTAAAATGATTTGTGGTCTAGCTAAGCATAACAACATTGGTTGTCAGTGCGAGAAGCTTCTAGATTGGGTAGTTATCCTTTCTTGATCATAACCATTTATTTTCTTCCCTTGAAATCTTGGAATACCTTATTGGAAGTCTATATAATGGTGCATAGCCTTCATTAATAAGTCTAGCAATTTCATGCAATGAAGTGTTGTTGAAATGAAGAACCAAAGAGCTCCCATTATCAAAGCAATGAAGTGTTGTCAAAATTCAACCATGGAGTTTCCAAGCATGCCAATGTACCATATCAAAGGTTGAAGATAAAATTCGTACTTCTTGAACCATCCAATACCCTTTATTTGGTGTAAATTCCACCCCCGAGTCATTTCTCACGAGCGCACCAAGAATGTCAACCATTCCATGGATCAAACTTGGTGCTACCTTGCATTAACCACAAGAAATCCAATCACAACTTAGCGGTAATAGCTCTTAGAGATAGCCCACAAGTATGACCATATCACCTAGATATGTCCAAAAGGCAAGACCATCCCATACAGAGACGACCTTCTGGGTTGAGATCCATTCCCTATTTTCTTTCTTTTATTATACTTAGTAGGATTTTAATTACTGTTGAGCATAGTTTGATTTCATTTTCATACATGTATTAGTTGTATTTTAGATTATTTATGGCTTTATTTGTCATCATTGTGGGTCTTATTTTGAAATGTTCTTCATATGTTTTTGATGCTCTTTAGATTTCTTGTGTGCAAATTATAGGTCTTTACAAGGAAGAAATGACATAAATATTCATACCACATCATCCTACATTGCAACAGTCATGAGAAACCTATCTCCAATCAATTTATGAGATGCGAGAAAAATCCTATGAGATACACCTTGGATTACTCTTCTTATTGTAAATATTTGTATCAAATTGGTAGCAAATCCCTCCACAAGATCTCATTATATCCTATTTTGAAGGACATAATTAATATTAATATAAAAGGCACTATTATTTCATATCTTGTTTTGTCATCATGGTTACATAGTTTACTTTCTAGTTTGTTCTTTATTTCATTGAATAGGTGTATGATATTTTTAGCATTTTCAGTGGTGATCACGGTCAGACCTAGTCCACATTTCACAATTTCATTACTAATTTCTATTATTTTTTGTGTTTTTGAATTGTAGGTACCATCGTCCCTTGTACAGACAACCAGTAGGTGCAACCATACCTTGCAGATATGGTCAATAAGTGCAACCATACCTATCAAATATGGTCTTAAAGCAAAAAGTAGAAACACCAGAAAACATCATCTACGTTAGTTACAGGCTATTGAGTGGATATTTTGCCCAATTGCAAAATCTCCATCATAGTTAGGGTATTAATATGAAAAACCTCTCTTGCAAAGAAATTTAAAATAACTTATCCAAGGTTATGCTTTATAAGCATTGCACATGTGTATTTGAAAGTGAAATAATCAAGAATAACAAGTGCTAGAAACAACCAAGTGATTTGCAAGTAACTATTAACAAGGGGCCTACTGGTTTAATTCATTCATGATTTGTGATTGATTTCCTTAAGTTGTAATGAATGTGTGCTTGTGTGGATTGATAAAATGGGAGTGTTGATTCCTTCTTTATCTTTGCTTTAATTTGTCTTACCCTGAATCCTTGTTAGTGGGTTCATTTTATCTTTAGATTAAAATGTAAAGTTAGAGTGTTGTGGAATTGTCCACTTCATTTTAAATTTGTGCCTTTAATGTGATATTGGAGTTAGTATTTGTAGTTAGTAGGTTCAATTTTATCTTTAGATTTAATGCTCTACTAATTGCAAAGTTAGAATTCAAAAAGTTAGCAAGTTAGAAAGTTAGAAAGTTAGCGTTCATTTGCTTTATCTACACTTAATGTGAGTTTGAGGGTTAGTGGAGTTAGCAATTCCTTTTATCTTTGATTATGCTCGTGAAGTCAGTAAAGTGTTGTGGAATTGTCCACTCCATTTTCTTATCTTTGATTTAATGTGAAATTGTAGGTTAGAAACCCTCCCTCCTAGATTGATTTTATCTTATTTATGCAAAATAAAAAAGCTGTACAGAAATGTTCCTTTTAATATCCTGAAAGATTATCCAAATAAATGTAAATGTAAGTTCTTGTGAAACTAATTATTTGTATTATGTACACTCCAGATTTTCCAGATCAGATTTATTATTTAAATAGGATATTTTGGGATTGTGAGTTTCATATTGAAAAACTTAAACAAGTGGGATTTACAAAAATAAAAGAAAACTTGTAGAAAATAAACTACAACTAAACTAAAATAAATTTGGAATATAAGTGTAAACACAATATAGCATCATGCTCCCCTACCTTGCAAAACCAGATATTGTGAGAAACTCTAAGGGTAACTCAATCTAAACAAACCTGCATAAACACAATTTGATCAGATCAAGTGCTAGACTCTACGAAAAATAAATCTTGCATTCAAATAAACTTTCACATAGTGCAACCTCCTAGAGAATTTAGCACTAGATATAAGTCCACAAAATGTAGTAAAAATATCAAACATTAAATATAGAACCCTCGGATATAAATCTCCTCCAATTTTGTTCACAAGGTGTAAGTTTTTGGATTTGTATGCATTCCAATCTCAAAATAATGTCTCTGATTACCAAAAAATTCTAGCCTCTTAACAATGGGCTTCCATGGGTATTTAAAACCTTCAGGAATCCTTTTCATTTCCACTTCCTTTACCAAAAAGAGGGCAGAAAAAAGTGGAATGAAATACATAAATATGACCTTTCAGATTCTTACAAAATTCCTAAATTTAAATATTTAAAACAAACTATTTTATTCCTCCTTATATCTCCTTCTTGATTTGAGCTCCCCTTTGTCCCTATTCACACATATTTCAATGTTAAAAATTGATCCTATGAAGGAAAAAATATTAATTAACCCTAGCAATAGGAAACATGAGTAAAGAACACTAAGATACCCTAGGTATTCATAAAATACCCACAAAAACATAATGAAAAATGAAACTTTAGGCACCATATTATAACATGTTAAAAAAAATCCTCCTTTTCTTCCTTTGGGTGGCATCAACGTGACTCAAACCAGGGTCAATAAGGTGCAAGCCTTATCTGGATTGCCTCTACCACAATGCCCAGGGCTTAGGTTGAAACCAAGCTTCAACAACCCCAAATTTGTTTCTCTCTTCCTGCGGTGAGCTCCCATCGCGTATGACTTTGTCCTCTATAACCTGCAATAAGACCATAATTTGGTCACTCCCAGGATCACACCTCATCTATTACTCCTTTCTGTGATTGGTTCAAGCCTACATTCAGCCCTCGAAGACACTCCATGACTCCACTGTGCTTGATATTTCAACATTTTCTTCCTCTTTGGAATTTAGAAATATAATCAATGTGTATGGGGTTTAGGGTTTCCTAGCAACAAGTGAGGGTTAATCATGGTTCTTGCTATCACATCGAGCCCTCCTATGATGTGGACCTACAACCAAAATATCTCTATCACCCCTACCACTTACTGTCATCTAACATTGTTAGGTGGGGTGTTATCCCACATCTTTTCTACAACGAGTCTCTACACACCCCAAATTAGATACCTTTGTAGTTACCAATCATGGTCAGTGTTTACCATGGAATCTACCCTCTAGATCTAGGCTATTGGTATATCACATGTGAGTAATCGATGAGCAAAGATTTTTCTTTGGTGTGGGAAGATCCATTATCCCACATTCATGGTGTTTCATTCCTCGAGTGCTTCATAAGGTATCTCTCACCTTAGCTTAGTTGAATACCTTTAGGTAGTCTCTCCTATTTGCCATGCACCATCGAAACCATGTTTTGTGATATGCTACCACATCCTTAGTCTATTGTCCTACCTTGTGGTGCCACGTCCTTGGTCCGTCATCCTCCCTTTTAGAGCCCTGTGAAAGCATAAAGAAAGATAAGGAAAAACAAAGCAAAACCTAACAAAGAAATAAAACAGAGAACAAATTAACAATTAAATCAACATAACCTAAAGGTGAGAAGCAACATAGTAAATAAAAATAAAAGCAAAAAATAACATAACAACAATAAAATAAAATAAGCAACAAAACACTAACTAAACACAAAAAAAAACAACCACAATGACAATAAAATACAACAAATTTGACAAAAAAAGACAAAACAACAGGAACAACAAAACCAACATATTTGAGCAATAGAAATAACAATCATTTTGCTAGCCAAAATAGCAACAAAACATCAAGCAATAACATGTAACCTAAACTGCTAGCAAAAATGACCCCATTGGTTTTATATTCAAGAAAAATCATGGGACAATTAGGTAAAAAGGAAGAACCCAATTGCTCAATAATATCCCATTAGTTCAATTTTCTACAAATTTCAAGTGGGTCCCCAATATTGGGGTTAGTTGTGAGATAGTCACAACATAGGCCTAACCATATATCATAGAGACGACCCATGTTATTAATCGTCTTGACTTGAGATGACTCTTGTTTGAAGTTGTTTTGACCTAATATGGTTGTACAAATGGCAAAAAAAATTTCTTTAGGGGCTTCACCCTTGAACCCCTAGATAGAATGGGTGCCCCCCTATGACTCCCCCTTCTAGACGCCCATCATTATGAATAGTGAACCACCATACACCTCATATTAGAGATCAAAAATAATAGAAAACAACATATGTAGCAAAATTAGGCTATGATAGTAAGTCATTATGACTTTCTTCTTTGTTTTCAGTAAGCAAAGGTATATTTTTCATGCTTAATTGAAAGAATTTTAGAGGTTTTTTAGCCTTAAAAAAATATATTTATGACTATCCCTAGGTCAGATGGCTTTTTTATGTGGCCGTTTTTGTTCAAGATAGCCCTTGTTTCTCACCGTCTCTATATCAAACAACCTCTTCTATAGACAATCCCTTGCAGATATGGCCTCTGTTTGAATACTATCATTTCTATCTATTTAAAGGCTACTCATATAGGGTTTTAAAACCAATAGCTTTTTGAAATAAAACGTTCATTATTTAGAAATCCAATTTTGAAACATCATTTTTTATGCATTAGTGAAAGATCATGGAATTCTTCTTGCTTTTACCTTTTTTTCATAAAATAAAAGGAATCCCACACACCACATTTCAATTTAACATCAATGAGTTGGAATCCCCCACCATTGATCGAGACCAATGACGATGGGTTTCATCTCCATCCGTTGGTTCGCACCCTAGAAACGCAGTGGTCAAAAGTGAGTGGCTTTTTGAATTTCATCATCAGAGGGTCCCCTAATCTTGGGTGTGCCTAGGGTAGGAAGGTTTAGTAGTGACATTTAAATGTAGGATGAAATTATTAGTGGAACACAACTATCATTTATGTCCAAGCATGCTCGAGTGTGAAGCGAACTCCTAGTTGGGCTAGTAGTAGGACTTAGACAACATGACCTCCTCTAGGGGTTAATTTTGATTCCTTAGATTTACCTTGATCCGATACCTTATAGGAAAACACTTATTATCATTTGGGTTACATTCTTCGATAGGGGAGTGTACTTAAACTACCTTTTAGTAGTTTTTCTATTTTTTTTTACCCTTAGTTTCATAGGATTAGGGGTTTCAACATCAAAACACACTAAATAGTATAGGGATTCACAAATAAAATTTAAAAGATATAATCACATTGTATACTTTATTTGTTTCATTACTATTTACATAATCAAATATCATGGTAACTACACGCATCCGAGCTTACTCATGAGCTAGTGCTACTGAAAACATACGAGGTATAGGATATATCTGCTTTAGTCCTAAGGATTTGGTCATTCCTAGATGGCATCTTGGCTTTCATCACAATATTGAAACCCCTTAAAAGGAATCTAACCTCCAAGATATCCTGATACAGGAGGCATCTATAGGTCCTCCATACAATCAATAAGATGAGCTTCTTGATCAAAATTGATCCCATACTATTTCTAGACATAATCTATCCATTGAGGGGCCTAGTAGGGGAGTCCACATTCCTTCTACATCACAAATTTTTCCATACCAAAATCCTATGCAAGGTCCACCACATCAACCGGTGGTGACGATTATAAGTAGGCTCACTCAAATTCTACGTACAACATCGGCTAAAATGTCCATCTATGAGCTGATAGAAGAATCACCAAGGCATAGAGAAACTCTTATGGATATTTTTAAATCAATTGAATTACATCCCTGATATCCCATTGCTTTTACCAATTTCATAGGGCATATCCAAACATGTAAGGATCTTGGTATAATCTTCCAAAATCATGAGATCAAACTAGCACCCACCAACATAACTGATCCTCCATTGCACATCATTACATGTATAAATAGGATTCCTTATAAGTGAGTGTTGATTGACATAGAGTCCTCCATAAACACCATCACCACAGTCACACTAAATCATCTCATTCTTTCATCATCACATATTGTGGCATCCACCTTCAAGCTTTGAGCATTTAATGATGATCTTTCCTCCACAATTGGCACAATAGTCCTTCCTATCTAGGTTGGACTAAATACTATGCCTACATTGTGCTACATTTTGGAGGGTGCAAAGTAGTACAATATAATGCTTGGAATACCTTGGATAATATATATGGAGTGCGTCCCATCCATAGTGCATCAACACCTTATGTTCATACAAGAAGAACAAGTTCATGCGGTTCACACAAATCTAGAGCCCTTTAAGTATTGTAATATAATCTATTATCCATAAGATTCCACCTTGCCATCCACTCACCTTGACATCCAACCAAATGACACCATCAAAAGTCCAACTCCACTATTACAAGCATCCACTAAATCATCACCATCATATCCATCTCCACCATTAGCATTAGTTTATCTCGATATCCCTTCTACATCATTGGATCCTCCATGCAATAAAAAGTGGAAGGAGACAATTAAGGAAATTCCCCCATCCATTTCCACCATTTCAGCAAGAGGACATTCCCACTCCTATTTACGAGGAAGAATTTGCTACTATTATCAATGAGTTAGATCATACCACACCATCTTCATCCACCCCATCACAGTCCATGATTCATTTAAATCTTAGGCTTGGTGAGTAGATAGAACAAAAAGTTACATTCATGCCTATCATTAGGTTAGTCAAATATTTAGACCTCTCTCCTATCAAGTCTTTACCCATTAGTACCAGTCATGATTTATTACCTAAACATGGGGGAAAAATAGAGAAACCTAGGCAAGTTAATGAGGTATACATGAATTTTCAAAATTCCAACCCACCTTCCCATGAGTTTGTGGAAATGATCAATATTGTGATAGAGAACAAGGGCTCTAAAAATTAATCTACACAACTTGTGGCTCATTCTAACATTCCCTCTACACCACAACTTTTACCATCGCTGAATCTAGTCACACATATCCCATATTACCCAACATCTTCACAAAATCAAGAATAGGTGTATCTGCTACACCAAAATTAGGATAATCAAGCTATCATAACTGAGCACTCCAAGTTGGAACAAGAGCATGTGTATATACTCACTAGACTAGATCATCATGAACCACCCACATCTCCTTAGATATTTAAGAATTCGAACCCACATATACTTAATTATCTTCTATCACTTGCATCCAATCCACTTCCACCACCTATCAACTACCATACAACTTCATCAATAACCATCCAATCATCACCCTAATCAGTTTTACAACATATATTGGACCGGCTAACAAAAATCGAGATATAAGTGGATCACCAAAATGATGCTTTACAAAAAATAATGAATTAAATCATAAACATTGAGCTACAATATTAAATCACATCCAAGGCCAAATTTCCTCCTCTACAACCACAAAGTAAACCCTAATAGAATTAGGCACATAATTAACCATGACACCCACATCATACTTATATGCCATTTCTTGAATCTTTGATGTCTCTCTTTAACTGATTGTGTGAGGTAAAGGTTATCACCTTACCTGAAGTATACCCCCTAGATCCAAACTGCCCAAAATCTAAGGGACATAAAGAGGATTTGTATTGTTTATATCATCAAAAAAATGGTCTTGATATCCAAGTATTCTATACATTCAACAACATAATATATAATATGCTTGAGAGAAATCAACTTCAAATTGAAAATCCTCTCACTACCAATAATAAATAAATAAATATATTTAATGATCCATTACCTGCATTAAAAAATCAAGTAGAGCAACCTAGGCAGGTGAATGAGATACACATAGCTCTTCCACCTCATCAAACTTATCCACCTTATCTACCTTATTTAATATGCTAGCCCCATACCTAGACTCCATTATCCAAGCCCATGTTGACTATTTTCAAAAGCTACAGGAGGAAAAATCAATTATTTTACTTGACATATGTCCTTTCAGAATGAACCCCAAGTCTAAGAATTATAGGTTGGATTACTTTTGTCTTTACCATAGATAGAAGTGTTATGACATTAACAAGTTCTATCCATTTAAAAATTTGATCCAAGATCTTATCGATAGGGAGATCTTTTCCATAAATGATCTGCTCCACTCACCTCAATAAAACCAACAGATAAACTACTAGTATCACCCTCCTTGCCAGTATACACCATTGCATGAGTCATTAGAATCACTCTTTCATCAATTATGCAAGGTAAAGGCCATTAATATGCCTAAGGTTTGACAGCTGAATCCTAATAATCCAAAGAGAAAAAACTTTAGGAAAGATCTACATTATCCCTATCATCATCAAAATAGGAATGGCATTAAAATTTGCTACACATTCAAGAATATTTTGCAATACATGATAGAGCGAAGTGAGATCCAAGCATATGAGTTTCTAACCTCATCCTATCAAAATAGTGGTATTGAACCAAATTCCCTACCACAACATGGGGTGTTGATTGTTCACTCCTCCCAATCAAGCCAATCACATCACATCAAGCATAGTGTATACTAGGGATTCTCAAGGTGTCACACCTTCTCCATCATCCAAACCACAATTGGTGAAGCAATTTGAGTATTTTGAAGGTATCGCAATCAAAATCAGAAATTTTTTTATAAAATAAATCTAAAAAATATAAAACCACATAAACAATACAAAACATCAAAAATATAAAAAATATTTGCATTATGTCATCATGCATTTCATTGCATTCATGGATTAGTTGCATTAGGTATATTCATCCATTGCACTTGCACTAGGACAAATTGTGTTTTCACTCTTATAAATGACACCATGTTTGTATGTCAGACATGAGTCTTATATCAACCTTATCTATCATCATAATTTGCAGTTTTCATTATGAGCTTTTTCTTATTAAGAGGTCCTAGTAAGATATGTTAGATATCGGATGAATATCAACAATAATATTTACACAACCATTAACTATTTTACGCACACATTTTAATTTACAAAATATCATAGGGAAAACCCCCACATTTCACATATCATATCATCCACATTCCCTTTTATGAGTAACTATGTTTTTCAACACAACCAATAAGTTGCTATAGGGTGTTCACTAGGGTTTTCGGTCATTCAGCCATCCCTAGTTTTATTTTTAGATTTTTTAAAAATCTATCTTGGATTTTAGAAGGTAAGGTATTGCTTTGATAGTACCTTGAATATGTAAAAATCCCAACATAATTTCATACATTTAATACCTGATTTTGAACAAGGAAGGATGACACTACAACATAGTCATTGCCACCTTGAACGAAAGGTTTCCCTTGCTCATCCTATTATGTGCATGGTCTAGGATTTTGAGAATTGAAAGAAAAAAAAGCTCCTCCCTACCTAAACAATCACCTTGCTCTTTCGCAAAATGAGTAAGTTCCCCCCCAAAAAAGAAGGGAAAAAATAGTGGTTTTCATCACAAATAAAATCCCTTGCTCCAAAAAGAGTGGTTTTCACCACTAAGCAAAAAATAATAATAAGTGGTTTTCACCATTAAGAAATGAGCAAGTATCCCAAGAAATAAAAATAAAATAAGGGGGTAATGATCTTGAATCCTTGGAATCCTCAACATTCAAAATCCATGGGGTAGTCTTCATTACAATAATGGATTGAATGAAATCCATATGGCAATGGAGTAGAATTACGTGTGGTGATATTTTTGTCACATTAGCGACCTTTTGTACAAATAAATGTTGGCTTGTAAATGAGCCAACTTTTGGTGGCTTGTATTGCCTAGTAGTCTAGTCCAACTACATCTAAATTTAGGATAAATATGATCATAGGGTGATCCTCATTACAGTAATGGGTTGCATGAAACCCGCATGGAAATGAGATAGTCTTATGCATCATCTAATACATCCACTTTGCACACACAAGGATATTGAATATCTAGGTCTTTATAATAGACCTGTATCTTTAAGAGTCTTGTGTAGCCAATATATAATTTTTTGATTGGTCAACTAGGGTGTTTGAGTCCCATGAAAGCCATTGTTTTTTTTTTTTAAGCAAAAAACCCCTTGTGGGGCCACCTTGGTTTGAGAGACCATGAACAGGGGGTTCTACACCATCAAAGTCACCCGAAAGTCGCACCCAACCCTGCCCGCACCAACATTATCAATTGGATTTTGGGTACCCAATTCAGATTTTTGGTAGGGTGGAGATTCGAACCTAGGACCTCCCTTGGAGGATTGCCCTCTCCTCTCCAACTCACCTACAACACCTGGGTGCCATTGTTGTGCCCTCATAACATCTCACTATTTCAAATTCATAATTTACATTTCACCATATCATTCCATACAATTCAACTTCAAATATATGAATTTTTTGTGAAAATGTTGATATTTTTATTCATGACTTTCATACATCTTGTGGTGCTCACACTTAGGTTATTTTTACATTTTTGCATCATCCCATAATTATTTCATAACATACATGCATACATATAGGTATACACCTATGCATTCATAAAACAATGTCTAGGCATACATCTAGCATCCATCATTGCATGACAGTAGTATATCACCCACATACCTAGCTCAATGCATACATAATAGCTATATAAAAAAAACATTCATCAACATCAATTAGGGGGGTTCAAGGTATCACACCTTCCCCCAATAATCCATCAAAAAATCACACAACTTGGGACAATTAAGGTAACACACCTTCCCCATAAAAAAATTAAATCACTCCAATCATCAATCAATAACACAATTATCTTCCCAACATTGGGAGTGTTCAAAGGTAACGCACCTTCCCCAACAAAATTTAAATCACTCCAATCATCAATCAATAACATAATTAATAACCACATTGGGAGAATTCAAAGGTATCACACCTTCCCAAACCATCAATCAAATAAGTAATCAACCAAAACTAGGAGTTTTTAAAGGTATCACACTTTTCCCAATAATCAATTAAACAATCAAACAACTTGAGGCAATCAAGGTATCACACCTTCCTCAAGCCATCAATCAAGAAAAATAATTAATCTCCTTATGGATGTTCAAGGTATCACACCTTCCTCCAAATCAACCATATAATAAATGCATCAACTACTTGGCTCAAAAGGTTGCATTATTTTATCAAAGGTTACACCCTTTGCCTTGCAAACAACAATCAACACATAAAATGCTTGGCTCAAAAGGCTTCATCCTTTTGTCAAAGGTTACACCCTTTGATTTACAAAAAATAATCAACACATCAACTACCAGGTTCAAAGGGTTGCATCCTCTTATCAAAGGTTACACCCTTTACCTCACATTAACATTCAATCCAAAAGGTTCCAAATATTCCTAATCCCTTTGGTCAATTTCAAAAGGCTCCAAAGACACCTACACCTTTGGTCAATTCAATACAAAAGGTTCCAAAGATGCCTAATCCCTTGGTAAATTTCAAAAATCTTCAAAGTCACCTACACCTTTGGTCAATTCAATCCAAAAGGCTCCAAATATGCCTAATCCCTCTGTTCAATTTCAAAAGGTTCCAAAGATGCCTAATCCCTTTGGTCAATTTCAAAATATTCTAAAGATACCTAATCCCTTTGTTCAATTTCAAAAGGCTCCAAATATGCCTAATTCATTTTTTCATTTTTAAAAGGATCCAAATATACCTAATACCTTTGGTCAATTTCAAAAGGCTCCAAATATGCCTAATCCCTTTGGTCAATTTCAAAAATCTATAAAGGTCTGTAACACCTTTGGTCAATCCAATCCAAAATGCTCCAAAGATTCCTAATTCATTTGGTCAATTTTAAAAAGTTCCAAAGGCCCCTAACACCTTTGTTCAATCCAATCCAAAATTCTCCAAAGGTATCTCAATACCTTTGGTCAAATTCATTTTAAAAGTCTCTATAGGCACCTAACCCCTTTGGTCATATCAAGTCAAAATTTTTGAGTGATCCTCATATCTAGTAATTTAATCTATACATCTAGTATTTGCAGCAACTAATTATCCATGCAATCTGGTCAGATGGGTATATTACCATAAGGCCACTTGAACAACAAAAAGAATCTAACAAGATCGAGTGAATCTCATATCTAGTGATTTTCTCTATCAACTAGGTGATTGCAGCAATTGGTTATCCATGCAATTTTGTAGGATGAGTAAATCACCATAAGATCACTCACCAAAAGCAATCACCAATAATGGTTGAAATCATAGTTGTAATAGGATTTTACCCCTTCCACATTCACAAAAGTCCTAAAAAATTCAAATCAAGTCATTTTGTTTAAGCGACTCTTCACTTTCATCACTTTCTATATCCTCATCGATCCGTCACTTAAGGGGGTAGTCAATAATCACAACATTCATAATCAAATCAATAATAAAATAGTTAATCAATGCAAATCACATTTTTCCAAGAATAATTGCCAAACACAATCATGCCCTTTTTTCTTAGGGTAGACAACAAGCAAAAATTTTAACCAAACGAATGTTGAGAATTCTTGAAGCATGAAGGCTTATAGACCCTTGTGTCTCTTCATGGCTGAAAAAATGTGCCAAGATCAAGTATACCTCAAACCTTATCGATCTCTTGTGTGACTTGGAAAAAAGGTTTACTTGAATTAAGTTCTTCAATTTGTCAGAAGCAATGATTCAAATATGCATGCTCTTTCCATGATTGGGGCATCTAACATTGATCAGATTAACGAATATCATCAATCCTCAATTTGACTATAGGTCACCTATTTTTACTTCGTATTGTGCTTTCTCACAATGCATCCCAAAAATGAGAATATGTAGACACCTAAAATATAACATGTTGAGGATACTACCTATATAGACACATTTTTAGGCCATATGATTCACCTTGGACAGCCCTAGGGCTTAACAGTGGTTTTCACCACTCAAATGGAAAAGAATTTCCCTTTGCAGCCATGACCATACCACCAAAGGATGGCCTCCACAATGATCGTATTACTTTGATATGACACTAAACCATGATATTATCACCTCGATATGACCCATAGTCATGATAATATCACCCTGAGATGGTCATGCCTAAAGCAAGTTCAAAATTCCATGCTACTCGCAAGCCAACTGAGCATAATGGCATTAGCAGTTAGTTGTAGGAAGCTTCTAGATTGGGTAGTTACCATTTCTTGGCTTCCCTTGCAATATTGGACTCCCTTCAAGGAATTCTATATAATGGTTCATATCTTTCATTAATAATTCTATCCATTTCATGTAATGCAGTATTATTGAACTGAATAACCAAAGAGCTCTTATTATCAAAGCAACAAAGTGCTACCATGGAGTTTCCAAGCATGCCAATGGACCATCTCGAAGGTTGAAGATAAAATTCATACTACTTGTACCATTGAATTCCCTTACTTAATTGTAAATTCCATTCCTAAGTTGTTCCTCATGAGTGCATCAAGAACATCAACCAACCCATGGATCAAACTTGACATTGCCCCACATCAGCCACAAGAAAACTGCTCATAGCTTAGTGGTCATCTCTCTTATATATGGCCCATAGGTAGGACCATCTCACCCAAAGAATACCAATAAGAAATACCATCCTACATAGAGATGATCTCTTAGGCTAAGATCCATCCCCTATTTTATTTCTTTTATTAGACTTAGAAATATTTCAATTATTGTTTAGCATAGTTTGATTTCATTTTCATTTATCACATTTTAGCTTCTTTATCACTTTCTTTATCATCATTGTGGGAATTATCTTGAAAGGCTCTTCATATGCTTTGGATGCTCTTTAGATTTCTTGTGTGCAGATTACAGGTCTTACAAGGAAGAAATGACAAAGATTCATACCACATCATCCTACATTGTGACAGTAATGAGAAACTTGTTCGTAATCAGTTTGTGAGATGCAAGAAAGATCCTGTGAGATACACCTTGGATTAATCTTCTTATTTTAAAATTATGTATAAAATTGGTAGCAAATCCCTCCATGGGATCTCATTGTAACCTCTTTTGAAGGACATAATTAATATTAATATAAAGGGAACTATTATTTCATATATTATTTTGTCATCATGGTTACATAGTTTGCTATCTAGTTTTTTCTTTATTTCACTACATAGGTGTATGATATTTTAAGTATATTTAAAATGCCTCCTCCTTCTCCTTTAGCATGTTCTTTATGTTTTCCATGGTTCCTTAATACCTAGATTGGAAAAGCACAAGATAGTGTTTATCATGGCACACTCCTTGGACTTCACATGAGCCATGTTGAGCTAGTACATGGGCCTTCTTAATACCTCCACCAATGAGGAAAAGTCTAACTATTTATTCATCATTTAATTTAACATGATGTAGGAATTTGAGTTTTGGGATATGGATGGGAACCACATGGGAATTTACCTTAACTCTCTAGTCTCCATTACCTTTAAGGATCTAGGGTTACATGGTATCAACCTTAAGAAATTCCAAGTTAGATTTTTAATTTGGGTTCTAGTTTTATTGTAGTTGAATGGGATTTGTTGTTCCTAAACTCCATACTATCTATGTTAGTTATAGAATAGTGGCATACATGGGTTCCCATATATTTTCCAATTGTCCCTAAACTAGTTCACATGCATCCAATGTGTGCTACATGTGGGCCCACTACTAAATGTGATCACATGTGTCTCCACATGGAGACCTACACATGTATCCATGCATACGTCTTAGATATGCTTACAGAGTCATTAATGAATGAATGAATAGAGTTGATATCATTGATCTAAAAGTGAGACAAGGAGATACCAATAATCCAACTTGTGATGAGTAGTGGGATGCTTGGAACAAGAACTATGTAGTAGGTTTGGCAACAACCTAGGGTTTTGCTCATGGTGAGCCACTCCAACGAGAAAATTTTACTTTCATGTCTGGCCTCATGGAAGCACACTAAGGATATCATAGCCTACACATAATATTATATTGAGTCCCATATGTAGCAGGTGGCATACATTCAACTACCTATCAACTTGACATATGGGGAGATTCATTTATAACTAAAAATATGAACTAGAACATCTACAAGTATATAAGTAGATGTAAAAATTTGATAACTAGTTTGAAGATGCATATTAGAGAATGGTCATAATATCAAGTTCTTTCACCCAGTGATATTGGGCTCCAAAGATTTGACACCTACATGGTGTTTATGGATCGAAGAAGCCCACTTCCCTAGAGGTAACCTCCTTCATGGCTAATGTTTAAATGGATGGCTAATTAGTTTCTCCATCTAATAATCCCACATGAAGTGTGGAAGGGCTTATTCAATCCCATTTATTTGCTTTTCTTCTTGTTATTGAATGTAGGCACAAAGGAGAAGTATATGTTTTGAGAAATTAAAATATTCTAAAGAATATTCCCTAAAGATTTGGTTGAAGGGAGAATCATATCCACCTCTCATTTTGCCCGATAAGACATTGATTTCTCATAGTTCAAGGCATCAATAAATTTTTTAGTATATGATTATATTCTTGTATCTTGATCACTCCAAAGTTATAGGTGTATTTAGTCATATGTGCCTATGAAAGTGCCATGACCATTATGCAAGTGGATTGGCCTCAAGTATAGGCCTATATATACTCATTGGAAAGCATTTTTTTTATGCCAATGGATTGTCATTAAAAAATGATTTCCAATGAGTATATATAGGCCTATACTTGAGGCCAATCCACTTGCATAATGGTCATGGCACTTTCATAGGCACATATGACTAAATACACCTATAAATTTGGAGTGATCAAGATACAAGAATATAAAAGCTTTAAGATAACATGACCCTTAAATATTTTATAGGCAATTTTCCATATAAAATTATATTTAGAAAAAAAGTAGTAGTACCAATTAAACTTGAGCTTCCTTCACTACAAATGACACATATATTACATTGATTCAATCAAGGTTATTTTAATTAGAAGAAGAGCGTGAATCATAAAGTGGAACTTAAATGGAAGTTTGACAAGAAAGCAATAGATGTTGAATTCAAAGAGGGTGATTTTTTCTTAAAATAGAACAAATATTGAGCTAAGCTAGGTAAGCATGTTAATTTTGATTCATTTGACTGATTCATATAAAATTCATAAAGTTAGGGATGTTAATTATTATGGGTTAGACACTTTAGATGGTAGGCCTTTTTCCAATTTTGTTAATTGCAAACACTTAGGACACCTTTGACTTGTTCAAAGCAATAATCAAATTTGAATATATTTATATACCCATTTTCTTCTTTTATATTTTAGATTTATTATTTTACCTTTCTATTAATACAAAAAATTAGAAAAATGAAAAGGACCAAAAAATAGAAAATACAAAAACAAAAAGAAAAATCCCCTCCTACCTAGGCAAAAATCATAAAAAATATTGGTGAAAAATTTGCCTAAGTGGATGAGTTGCACCCTCAAGACTTTTGCCAAGATTGGGTGCCTCAGAAATAGGGGTATCTGATTCAACCTCCAGAGTAGGCTAGCTCTTATATACATAGCTAATATAACTAAAATGGGGTTGCAAACTAAAGTAAGGAATACCAAGGATTAGAAGTTGAGCTGAAAGTGGTGCAGATTTAGCAACATCAAGAGACATAGTGCATGCGAGTCTCACAATATGAATTTAAACTAAAATTCCTAATAGACCATTCATACTTTCCTTATAACAAAATAATTAATTGTAATTAACTTTAAGCATTATGCATTCCATAACTAGAATAATAAATCCAAGGATAAATCTAGAAAGCAGAATAATTTCAATAGAATTACCCATTCATAGCTTTAACAAAAATGCTTAATTATTTATTTGGCATACATACATGTTTTGCAAAGAATTTGAGCAAGAGGCCAGACAACAATTCAATATTCATTCAAAAGGAATATAGCCTCAATCATACAACTATACAATTATAAACACTAAAGGGTCAACCATTTAAATGGCTTGCATTCAAGTGTATATATATATATATATATATATATATATATATATATATATATATATATATATATATATATATATATATATATATATATATATATATATATATATATATTAATATATTACAATACATTCAGCCATCTAATCATGATTGCCTATAGAGCATATTGCAATCCTATTAGAACATGCACAGGAAATAACTATTGTATTTAGGTTATTTGTTCTTAACTGCTTCAAACATACTTTATTGATGTGTGCAATGTAAATTTCATTGTGAGGTTGGCTTGTGTGTTGCATCATTGGATTCTAACCATTTGATGATAGTTCACTCCTTTATATTATGATTAGCTAGATGAGCATGGGTAGGTGTGTAATGGAGAAGGCTTCAACCATTGAGATATTATGACAATAATGATTCTTGATGGTTGATTGGAATGCATGATCCTACTAAATAAGATAAATTTGAAGACTTCATGTAGAGGCTAGAGGTATGAAAGTATACTTCTTGCTACCAATACATTTTTCTTGGCTACTTGTTGCTTCCTTTATCCTCTTCTTCATGCTAGGTGTCGTAGGTTATTTTCTCCTTTGATGATTGTTGGGCACTGAATTGCACCAAGTTTTCACTCGATACTATGGCTGTCTATCTTCCTATTTTCTATCCAGACTTGCACCCGATAGCTGCAGCTCAACACTCAACATTGGATGGACCAAAATAGAGTTTTTGATCCAACCTCCAGAGTAGGTTGGTTCCTTGTCAACTTAAACAGGGGGTTGACACAATTATGCTCACTTAGGGTTTGAAGGTTAGGGTAAGAAAAGGTTAGGGTTAGAGAAATGTGAACAATAGTGGATGGATAGGCTAACAACATTGCACCACCATAAAAAGCTCCAAAAAACTAACCCAAAGATACATAACTCAGATCAACATTATCACAAATTGAATGACTCTTCATTCATTAAAGCACAACAGAGAAATATTGCAGACAACGATTTCAATATCCAGACAATGATAATCCAAATAACAGAATTCACCAATATCTAGATTCTATAGAAATGCACTTCCTAACAATAAAGATCAATCTCAGAAGCAGATTTCAATTACTTTAACAGCTAGTAATCCATTCATTTGGCACAAACTAACCACTTAAGTATTCACAGAAATACAACTAAAGAATTCGAACCTCTGATATCAAGCATGAAGATACAAATTTTGAGGTGAAGATCAATGTAATGCTCCTTCCATTAGCTCTTGGGAATATTTACAGTAGCACAGGCAAACACACTAGAGCCGACCCTTAAAAATGAGGGTTCGACCTCTACTTATAGTTTTGCAAAAATTAAAAATACAAAGAACATTACAAAGATTTATTTTGATAGCGCAACAAAGAGTTCTTGCTAGCATTTGCTTACTAGTACATCCTTCGAGAAATCCATTGAAAGTGGTCCGCCATGGCAGCTTAGGGCCTCTACAACTTGTTGGTTGTTTGATGCAACTAGAGTCCAAGCCATTGGAAATCATGTATCATCATTGATTCTTCTTGGATACTATCTACTATCATCGATCTGTAACCACCTCTAGTTCAACTTTCTTGAAAACCCTCGATGCTTCATCTTCCTCTTCCAACTAGCTGTTCCAATTCTGGTGAAGAAATATCTCTAAATACCTTAGATTCTTTGATGCAATCTCCACCATTGATCTCCCTCATTATATGGTTCTGATTAAATCTGATAAAAGCTTATTACAATGATGGGGAGAACACAACACCATTCCACTTTAAAATGTTGGTGACATCATCATTCTATCTTAGAAACTATGGAATCACCAATCCAGCTCCCAAATAACCTGAAAACTAAGCAAGATCGAATCCACTCTTTGTTCCTTAGATTCCTTCATTATCCATAAGGTTCCTTCCAATCCGCACAAAAATATTGATGACATCACTCCTTCTTTATGACTTTTATAGATTCCATTCTAGGATGAGCAAGTGCATTAGCATATGATCATCAATCCGGACCCGTCATAGTGCAGCGTGACCTTTTCTCCATTCCACACTATCCTTAGAATAAAACATTCTACCTTGTCACCATTCTAGAAAGGAGAAGTCAAAATCACCTTTAGTCATGAATCCGCATCCACCTTGTCCATAGCATCCACCTTGTCACCATTCTAGGTGCAAATACTCTATGGGTTCTCAGAATCGGGCCTTCTAAAACTTAGCCGCTCATGAAGTTTTCCAAAATATCGAGCGATTGCCAATCCACACTTTTTTATCACTGACATCATTTCCTCTTAAAAATTTTATGGATTCGAGATTTCGCCAGTTCGGAGCCAAACACAAAGGAAGTCCCTAGCGGAATCGCTCCAAGCATGAAAATACTCTAAGTTTTGGGTGGACTCATACCTCCTATTGTGGATCCGCTCCAAAATACATTGTAAGGTGTGCGGAATGAAGACTTTTCCACTTAGACAAAATTTGCAAAATTTTCCTAAGTATGTGGCCATTTTGGGCCTACATTCTAGTGCCTCCTAGGTGGATTTGCTTGCAAAACCAATCGAACTCAGAGTCTTATCCATTGGGCCATAGAGTCAAACATATTTATCTTCAAAAACATATTTTATAGAATAACTTCCATATAAACACTACTCTCTAAAAATTTTAACAGTCTGCCTAGAGAGTAAAGGTTCATATGGAAATGATGCCAAAAATATATAAAACTTACTTGCTCATACAGAGACTGTGTCAGAAATACAGATCTTGCCACTATCTTCAAAAACTAGACACAACTCTACTCCTTTTATAAGGCCTTATTTCAAGAAATGCCTTCACATATAGTCCATTGCTCTTCTGCCTCTGTAGGCTTCATGCCTTTATTGCTTACTTCTGACAATTGTTAGAGTCAAAACAAAAAATACAAAACTTATGCATATGTACAAAACAAAAATGAACTAAGTGTGAGCCCCTCCTAGGCTTGTAACTGATCTATCCAGCTCCCCTTCTTCTATGACCTCTTCTTCCTTTTCTTCTTCTTCTTCTTCTTCTTCTAGAGTAGGTGTTTTCCGACTTCTTTCTCCAGAAGTATTTCCAAACAACTGAACCATTAATTCCAAATATTGTAGGGCCTATTCCCAGACTTCTTCAGAGGGATTGGATGTTTCCTTGAGCTGCTTATAAACATATTGTAGCTCTCCAATGTCTTCATAGTTAGCAGCATTCCCTCTATTCACCAGATCTTCCATGAGATCTCTCAAACGGGTAAAATCCATGATCAATTGGACAACTTGTTCTTGGGGTAGTGGCTCTTCTAAAGAATCTATTCCAGATTCATCCTGCAAATTATCATTAATGCTCTACTGGATCTCTTCCATAGATAACAAGTTGTGATCCTCCTTCCAGAGGCCTTTAAAGCTAACTTGAATCATTTCCTTATTCAATTCAACAACATCCTTTATCACCTTTTCAATCCTATCAAATAACAACCAGGCTCTTTGAAGTGCCCTATGCTTTTTAACCACTATCCTGGCAACAACTCTAGTGAGATTCCATTATTTATTAGGAATAGGTTTAGCAGAATCATTGAGTCTGCTATCAACCAACTTGTACATTTGTTCTACTAGAATCACCATAGGCTACAACTCTCCAGTGATCTGATCTAGCTCTTTCTAAATATTGGAGAGTAGGCAACTGGCATCATTAATATAATCAATAATAAGTTGAAGCCCTAAACATTTATCCTGGACCTAAGAAAGCAACTATTTTCTAATCCTTTTCAACTCATTCTTAGAAAATCTTGAAGATTTAGCTTTCTCAATCTGAAGTTGATGCTTTAAATTTTGAATTTCTTTTGCTTGATCTTCATTCAACTTCTTTTGCTCTTCTAATTGGTCCTTTAATTTATTGGCCTCTTAAAATTTCTCTTGCCAACCCTTAGCCTCTTTTCTCAGAGCCTTTTCTATTTCATTTTTATCATTGAGACTCTTCTTAAGCCTTTCAACCTATTTCTCCAACTTATCTACCTTCTCTCTAACTAAATCATTCTTCACATAGAAGGTATCCAAGTGGGCTTTGGCTATAATTAGCTCATCTTCCTCAGGAAGCTTATCAATATCTTCTATGACCTCCTCCACTCGATAATCTTGAATAGTCATCTCAGTCTCAGGTTTTCTCACCAGTGGAGTCATAGATCTTGATATTCTTTGTCTAGAAATAGGATCAACATACATGCTTCTTCTTCTGACAGCCATCCTGCTGGAAGGCTTAGTAAGCTTTTCTGCCCAATAATCATTTATACTCTGAGTGGTTGCCTGCTCTTTTGACATAGTGATAGGTTTTGAAAAACCAGCAGCCAGAGGAGATGATGACACTAGAAATGAAAGGGTGGACTGAACTATTGATGATGGGGGTGAAGATATAGTTACAGTAGCCTCTATGACAATAGTGGACTCTATAACTACTATTGTTGTTGTTGTTGGTAGACTCATGGAAACTGATGCAAGACTAACAATCGGATGGATGGATATACTTGGAACGCAATGTCCCATTGATGGTGGTAATGAAAAATATGGAAGTGAAATGATGGTAGATGAGGGAGTGGGAACCTCAGATGTTGGAGATGGGATTTGAGGTGGCTATGAGGAAACAGGAGTGACTTGTACCTCGGTGGCTACTGATGACTTATGTGGTGGACTATGAGAGGGAGGAGGTACACTTGTCATGTCTTCTTGATTAGAAAGGGAGGGATATTTCTTTGGGGACTCATGAGGATGAAGAGGAGAAGAGGGATTAGAAGCCATACCTTCACCTACTGATGTAGGGTGTTCTTGTTCTATCTTCGTATCTTATTGCTGCTCCTGATCAATCAATTTTCCCATAGCAAAATTAGCTACTTCTTTAGCAATCTCCTCCATATCCAATTTTTGTTTCTTTGAAATCTATTTTTCCTCTCTTTTTGGAACCCTCTTAGTCCTTCTATGAACTAATTGAAAAGTAGTCATCTCATTCTCAGAATCTTCTTCCAACACATCTTCTTGCACTACTCCAGAAAGTAATGATTGTTCAAAAATAGGACATAATTCAATTGATGTTGCAAGGGTAAAAGAAAGGGGTTTGTACTTAAATCTTTCATCCTTCTATTTCCAATTGATATCTGTGTCTGGAGGTCATGCTCCCAAAGCTAAGCATTTAGGCCTAGATGTTATTTCAATAACTAGGGTACTGACAACTTTTTCCTTAGAATATTGCATTTTGCTCATCAACTTAGCTCCCTTAGGAAACGTTTCCACCTGCTCAGTGGTAGGATGAAAGGTCTTTAGTACTTCAACCATTGTCAAGGGAGTTCCTAGTTCTTCTAGATGAGCCTCATGATATGTAGGTGGAGGGAGGGATTCAGAGCCAGATTGAGGTTTTTCAACCATTAATACTATGTTTTTGACATCCTTTTGTTTCCAGGTTCCAATATTTTTATTATATCTCCTTGAAAATTCTTTATCAATCTTCATTCCAAACTTGGACTTAGGCTTTCCAATTTCAATCCTCATTCTCCACCAATCTGTTATCTTTGCTACATTCCATGGTCCCTTTTCCTCCTCTTCTTCTTCCTCTACAATCTCTTCTTCAGGCGGAGGATCCTTTTTCTTTGCAGACTTAGCCTCAGGTGGAGGATCTTTTTTCTTTGTTGATTCAACCTCAATATTTTCAATTGTAGCCTCTATAATCCGATGACTTGGCTTATTTTTAGGGTCAAAATCAACAACTTGCTCATAAAAATCCAACCATGGAGGTAGTTGACCCATATTTGAGACATTCCACTCTAAAAGAGTAGTCTCATCATTATTTCTACCTTGTTCAAAATGAGCCCTAGGCCTCCTTTCAAATTTATAGGCCTTAGGTCCATTTAGGGTTTTATTCCTTGTAGTAAAAATGCCATCAGGGTCATAACTCCATCTTTGGGGAATATAAAATAGACCTAACCTATCAAGGTATTGGCCAATTTGTTGGCTCTACCCCTTCTTGGTGATGGTAATGTCATCCATAGTGTGGTGGGTAAGTAAAGACTTCCTCTTTCTCCTAGAACCATAGTTTGCATCAATATACTCTACCTACCTCAGGTATTCCAAGGCAAAAATCCTTTATATGACAAAGTGGGGTAGGAGAAAAGGTTTACCCATGAAACCATACAGTCTGATTACCGTACCCTCAGTCAAAAAATACCAGTCTCCTTCTTCTACACTCTTTGTTCTCAGAATCTGCTCAGTTAAAGGTGGCAACCTAGGGCACTTACCATACATTATTTTTAGGGTAGGTCCCAGAAATTCCAAATTGAATCTATAATAGGACTCACTGCTCCTCAAATGGCTTGTCCAATAATAAACCGACAAGGGTTCCCCATCATTGGTTTTATCCTTGACCGGAATCCATGGCATTCTATCTTTGGTGGTGGCATAGAACATCCACACCAGACTTGAGCAATGCCTAAAACTAGGAGCATCAACGCCCCTTTTCATGCTTACTAGCTGCTCATGTATCCTCTATGCGAGAAAAGTTGGCCAGTCAAAATAAATCACTCTAGTCCCTTTCTTTCCCGCATCCTTCTCATACATTCTTTCATTAGAAATACAGTATGTTGCGGCAATTTTCCAGCCATGTACCATTCTATCAGAATCTAAACCCTCCATGCAAGCCAACATAGAAAATAGGATGGGGTTTGCAAATTTATCAATAGAGATAGGGACCTCAGGCAATTTTTCCTTGGGCTTAATATTAAGTTATTTATAAACCCAATTTTTAAATGACTCACCATCATTAGCTCACTTTTCTATTGTGTAAAACCCAGTCTGCTCAATGACCCTAAATGACTTTGGTATTACTGGTGGGTCAGACCCTAGGGCAAAGAGTCTATGACAAAAGGAAGTGGTGATATTGAAAAGGGTTTCACCCTTAGAGGTTTTTACTACTTTAGCCAATGGGTCATAAAACTTAACTATGGTAGCTATCAACTCAGGGTAGGAATGAATAGAATCACAAATATAAAAAGAGAGATAAGAAAGGACAACACATCTACCTTCCATGGCCAAAGAAGCTCTCTTCTTGTATCTATCATTCACATTCCTCCTTAGCCTAGTTCTTTCTATGAGGACCATTTCTATGTCTACCACGACTTCGACCTTGTCAAGATATGGTGCCACCACCTTCTTCTCCAGAGTCTCAAACTCTTGAACATCTTCTAAAGACTCAGTGGGTGATTTTTTAGGGGCCATTTTGATAGTAGCAAGACTTCATTCTCCCTACAATTTATGGTAAATTCTTTAAAAATTCACTCTACTTTTTACCACTCTAGGGATGCAAATAGATACCAAATGAGCATCGTGTATGTCTTTTATCACTTTTTATTTTTTAGAATGCATGTATCCTCCACCATTAATGCAGCTACTACATGATCTTACCACTAGCACACTTTCCAACATTTAATCATTCCCTTCGATAGCTCAATGGTGGCATTCTATCTTTTCATTGGTCAAAATTTCAAATTGCATTACCACCTCACTACACCCCTTCGGCTACTCTCGAGTCATGGTGCAAGTTCATTAGCATTGAATGCGGGATCATTCTCTAGTCTCCATGTGTCACGGTCAGAATTATTGCTTGGTTCCGCTTTGATTTTGAAACCGGTGGCTTAAGAA
Source organism: Wollemia nobilis (assembly GCA_028583015.1). Taxonomy (NCBI): domain Eukaryota; kingdom Viridiplantae; phylum Streptophyta; class Pinopsida; order Araucariales; family Araucariaceae; genus Wollemia; species Wollemia nobilis. The sequence continues at coordinate 2,416,496 of JAQPPZ010017247.1, forward strand.
GATTTTTGGGTCCACGGACACTTAGAACCTTTTAGGTATGACTTTCCATCTTGATTCCGCTCCGCAGCATTGGCTTCGAAAGGTTCCCAGATTGGGAATACCCTTTACTTTATTTTGACCAATGACTCACCATTCCATGAGAATCTTAGCGGATTTTCAATGCGGATTCGAGAGCGCACGTCATTCCAGAGAGCTTCACATAGAATTGAGTGTGGAATGAAACCATGTTGTGCACTTAGTCCATACTTAGTCATTCTTGCAAATTATTTCCTTTTTCAATATTTTTCAAGAGAACTGATTACAAAGTGCAGAAATAAATTAAAGTACAAAGTGCAGAAAGGAGGAAAATAATTATACAATGTATATACATATGTTACAATGAAATCACTCCTTACACATAGTAGAGCTTGAGATGAAAACCATTCACTAGAATTGGTTGTATGTTTCCCTCTGGATCTTCCAGCTAGAATACATTGGACTCCTTAGCATCTACTATTCTGAAAGGACCATCCCAAAAAGAATCAAACTTTTCATGCTTGCCTAGCTTTGCTCTATCAACATTCCACCTGAGAACTGAGTCTCCAACCTAGAATTTCTTGAATCTGGCCTTCTTATCAAACCATGCTTTAATGTCTGATGAATGCTTTTGAAAAATGTTATATGCCTGAGCTCTACTCTCTTCTAATTTCAGCAAATGTGTCAATCTAGTTTTCACAGGATCTTCTTCTGACTCTTCCTCTGAATTGACAAGCTTAAGTGTTGGGATCTCCAAATGGATTGGTAACACTGCCTCCTTGCCATACACTAGTGCATAAGGGGAAGTATTTATGGACTTCTTAATAGTAATCATGTCTGCCCATAGAGCTTGGTCCAATAATAGGTGCCAACTTCTTTTATTACCTTCCAGTGATTTCCTCAAAATCCTTAATAGGTTTTTGTTGGTAGATTCTGCAAGTCCATTACCCTATGGATAATAATTGGAAGTATTTTTAAGAGTAATGCCATACTTACTGGAAAACTCAATATACTTGGCTCCTATGAAATTTGGGCCATTGTCACTCACCAAAGCTTCTAGAACTCCAAACCTTGAAATCAAATTTTCCATAAAATTGATCACAACATCTTGATCTGATTTCTTGGTAGGAATAGCTTCTACCCATATGGTAAGATAATATGTGGTAGTTAAGATAAAATTATGCTCTACTAAGGAATTAGGGTTGATAACCCCTATGAAATCTAGCCCCCATTGTTGAAAAGGCTCTTCAACTTGAATGGGCTTGAGGGGGATGAAGCATTCCTTGTCCTTCCCACATATCTCTGACATTTGTCACAAGCCCGGGTGACTTTAAAAGCATCAATGAATACAGTGGGCCAATAATAGCCTGCTCTTATGATTTTTAAAGTTGTAACCCTACCTGAACTATGTCCACCAACTGATCCTCCATGGAATTCCTCCATGACCCTTTTTTTTGGTCATCCTTTAAGCATTTTAGAAGAATTCCATCCAAGTTTCTTTTGTATAAGCCCTCTGGTAGTAATACATATTTCAAAGCATGAAGCCTGTATCTCCTCCTTTGGGAAGCACTTAGATTAAGGGGGCATACTCCACTCTAGAAATACCTAATCATCTGGTCAATCCAATCAGAGTCTTCAGTTTGTATTATTTCAACCTGATTTTCTTCTGCTGCCTAGCAAGCTGTTACTTCTACCAATGTTGCAGCTTCTGTTAACCCTTGGCATAAGGCTCTACCTCTCACTAGCTTGGTGGGGTGTATTTCTACATCATATTCTTAGATTTTGGTAATCCAACCAGCTCTTTTGTCTCCTAGATCACCTTGAAGGATAAAACTTCTTACATCCGGATGAACTACATATACCAGGGTCTTGCTCTGTACCAAATACTGCCTGAACTTCTTTAGTGACTTCATCACAACAAATACTTGCCTTTCAATAAAGTTGTATTTGACCTGATAATCATGGAGTGTCTGGCTCCAAAAGAACACAGGATGTTCCTCCCCTTGATCATATTTTTGAGTGAGCACTGAGGCATAACTTTCTTCAGCTCCATATGCATAAAGAATAAAATATTTGCTAAAATCTAGGTTTACCAGTATTGGGGCTATTGCAATGGATTGCTTGATAATCTCAAAATCTTATTTTCTGACTTCAGTCCACTTGAATTCGACATTTTTCTTGAGTAGCTCAGATATAGGCCTTACTTTCTATGCAAAATCAGAAATGAATTTCCTGACAAAATTGATTTGGCCTAGGAAAGACTGCAATGTCTTCTTATTTGTAGGCAAAGGAAGAGCGAGAATTGATGTGATTCTATCTGGATCTATGGCCATGCCATCTTTTGAGACCACATGACCTAGTAGCTTTCCTTCATGGACTGCAAAGAATGACTTCTTAGGATTGAGTGAAATACCAAATTCTCTAGCATTTTTGAAAAACTTGCTCCAAGTGTGACAGATGGTCTTTTTTATCATGGGAAAACACAGTCATGTCATCCAGATAAATCAGAATAGCCTTGTTGATCAGTGCTCCAAAGGCATAGTCCATAGCTCTCTAAAATGTGGCTCCTGCATTGGACAACCCAAAAGGCATTCTCTAGTAGGCAAATGTACCCCATTTTGTGGTGAATGTTGTTTTATACTGATCTTCATATTTCACCCAAATTTGGTTATATCCAGAGTAACCATCCAATAATGAGAATATTTCTGCTCCTACCACTACCTGCAAGATCTGATCAATCTGAGGGAGAGGGTAGTGATCTTTAAGGGATGCTTGGTTCAGATTTCTAAAGTCCACACACAAGCGTATATCCCCATTCTTTTTTCTCACGGGTACCAAATTGGCTACCCAAGTAGAATGTTTTATTGGGTATATGATCTTAGCCTTTAATAACTTTAAGAGCTCCTCTCTCATAATGGCCTCGATCCTTGGATTGACTGGCCTCTACTTCTGCCTAAATGGTTTTGCATCAGGCTCTAGCTCAATAGTATGTTGGATAACCTTTTTATCATACACCTTGAGATCTTCATATGACCAAGCCACAATGTCTTGGTATCTTAAGCATAGAGCTTTGATATCTTCTACTTCCTCAGGTGAACATCGGATTCCGACATTGAGCTTCTTTTCTATACCAACTTCAACTTCTTTATAGATTTTTTCATTGACCTTCATGGCTTTGGTCTTCTTTCTATCCTCATTATCAAACAAACTCTCAAGGGTGACCAACCCTCTTGGGATATGATTGTTCCTTAGTTGGATAATGTCCTGCTGATCAATTTCATCTGAATTCTCCTCTTGGATAGTAGAGAGACATGCCTCTCTCACCAAAAAATCAACTATTTGTTCATCACTTTCAAAAACCTGCCAAAAAATCTGCTTGTCTGGTACTATAGGTCTGAAAATCATTTTAATTCCCTTGGCCTTCTTGATTCCAAAGTCTACAGAAGGGTTGAAGTTAGCTCCCTTTGTTGCTAATGAATCAGCCAGAGTATTCTTTTCTCTAGGAACAAAATTTAAATTCAAGGCATCAAAAGATTCCATTAAATCCCATACCCTATTTCTATAAGCTTTTAAGTAATGGTGCTTACTGCTGCACCTATTTCTTACTTGATGGACTATTAGCTCAGAATCACCATATATATTCAAAATCTTAATGCCCATACTTTCTGCTTGTATCAATCCTAGACATAGGGCCTCATATTCTACCGCATTGTTAGTACATGACCATGTCAGTCTGTAAGAAAATTTTTTGTACCTTCGATTGGGATTGTAGGACCACACCAGCTCCTGCACCATTTTGGCATTTAGCACCATCAAAGTGCATGATCCAAGTTTCTTTCTCTCTCAGAGACTGGTTGGATATAGCAGGGATTTTCTTCTCTGATTCTGTTGAGATGTTGTATGTTCCCATACTAGTTCTGAACTGACTGTAGTCTTCTCTGAAAGGCAACTCATCCTCTATGTCCAACTCTTCAATGTTTTCCACCAACTCAAATTCTTCCAAGGGATTAAGATTGCACATATCTTCTTCAATATTTTCAATGTGATAAGCTACTAGTTTTTTAGGAGTTATCCTTATCCTTTTTCCTTTGAAAGGGATTACCATGCTAGAATAATCCATATACATACATCCCCCTAGCTTTGCAGTAAACTCTCTTGAAAGACATAATCCAAAATAGGGTTCTAAGTCAACCACAACTATTTCTTGCACTATTGTCACCTCAGGGGCTCTGTGCAACCTCATCAATACATCCTTAATGACCCCAACTATCTTGACAGGTGTCCCATCTAGTTGTAATACTCCAAGACAAGATCGGGTATACTCCATACCCATATCCTCACAGACTGCTTTAGGCATAACTGTAGTTGATGCTCCTGAGTCAATCATACAATTTTGGACTACCCAACCTTCCATTCTTAGGGATATATAGAAAGGGGGAGGTTTATTCTTTAAAACAATAGGTGTCATTTCTTTCTTTTCTGATGGCATACTAAGGATTGTTGTGGCCAATCTATTCTGAGGATTTTTGTTGAGAGAAGCCTTAAGCAGGTCAATCTGACCAGGGATGAACAAAGTGTCATACAGGCTAGCTTTTGATGGGATCCTTTTCATCTCTTCAACAATGTTGTATTCAGACTTAGTCAAGGAGAGTCTTTCCAACCCTCTTTCTTGCTCACCATATCTTCTTTTATATTTTTGGGTGGCCTCTAATATTTGTCTTTTAGTAATAGAGGGGAACCTCAGTCTTTCTTGATCTTCATCTTTAGATCTCATTCGGTCTCCTTCTGTTTCCTTTTTCGGTCTCTTAGGAAGACTATCTGTCTTCTCTTTTCCCTTAGCTTGAGGAATAGGGAAGGTGTTACTACTATGAGGGAGGGGATCAACTTTCTTCTGAGAAGGGACTTGGAATTGTCCCATTTTTTGAGGGTCTACTTGTAAGGCTTTCTTCCCAGACCTTGTCATAACAACAATTGGGCTTTCCTCAACTGACTCTTTTCCAACCATGATTTGATCAGGGTGCCATAACATATTAACTCTCCCCTTTTGATTCCTTTCAGCTTGATCCATAGCTTTTTGAACATGGTGTTGGTACATCACACAAGACTGTGAGTCATGGGGGTCATTACATACTAAACACCAAACATTCGCAAGAGTAGTATCTGAAGAACATTATAGCTCCTCATATACTGCATTCACCCTAACCCTAGTACTATTACTAAGACCAGGTCTCTAATATTTGTTTACATATGGGAATCTCCTCTATTGTGACCTTTCTTGGTCTCTCTTTTCCATTGAATTCATTCTATTACTCAGAGTTTTTAGAGTATTTTGTATATCCAGGATAGCAGAAAACTCCTGAGATGATTGAGAAGGAAGGGGAGGAAAAGGAGCTATAGAGGGCATAGGCTTTGGTTGAGGGATCACATTCATTTGTGGATATGGGGATGATAAATAAAGAGGGTCTATGTAAGAGGGGTTTGTGGATTGAATTTGGCTACTAGTGGTTTTTGAGTTGTAAGGCAACATAGTTTTGGGGGAAGTCTTCCGACATTGATTAGGATATTTTTAGCATGAACTACTGCATTATAAACTTGGGGGAAGGTTTCTACTCCTGATTGTTGTGTCTGTAGCCCCAAATCTGATCCAAGAGCTCGGATATAATACATATAAGCCAAACATGTAGCTGGTCTAGCAGTGGGGGGAATTCTTTTCCATGTTTTGCTAAATCTCAAATTGAAATCTGAGATAGTTTCTTGCTGAGTTTTTTGCATGGATGTAAACTGATTAAGCAGAGAAAAAGGATCAGTAGATTCATTAAATTCCTCTATGAATGGCTCGGCTAACGCTTGCCATGAAGTGATAGTATTATCTTCCAAGGTTCTAAACCAATGCAATATCTTTCCTCTGAAGGATAGGGCTAGAATTCTTACAATAATATCTTCTTCCTTTATGTTGTGGATTGCTGCCAGGTTCAAGATATCCTGATAGTGCTCATAAGTTGTTTTCCTAGATCCATCATAAGTGGGGATAGCTTTAGATACAGCCTGAGGGATGGCATTCATTTGGGCTAATCTGAGAGGACCGATTGTGTTCCAGCTGGGATACTTCTGTAATGGCTGATTAGGGGGCCCATTTTGTGCCATATTTTTGGTTGTAGGTCTTATTGGGGGAATTATTGGATGGACTGTAGAATCCTCTTCCAGAAGCTCTTCCTCTATGAGGAAATCTTGATCTAAACTTCTAGCAACAACAACCCCTCTATAAGGTAACTCATAGTAAAAATAGGAGTTAGGGTTATTCCTTTTGAAAGACCTGGTATACATGAAAGGACACTGGTCTACAGGGATAATTCTTTTTCTGAGTCTAAAGACCAGGGAGTCGCCAAGTGAACTTGCTCTTCTCCGCTTACAAGGTCAAGACAATTCACCTAATATTGATTCCTTTGGGTTGAGATAATAGTAACTCATTTGATGGGTTTCGTGTTCCTTGTGAACTGGTCCCACCGGGCATGCCAAAAACTATTGGGCACTAAATTGCACCAAGTTTTCACTCGATACTATGGCTGTCTATCTTCCTATTTTCTATCCAGGCTTGCACCCGATAGTTGTAGCTCAACACTCAACATTGGATGGACCAAAATAGAGTTTTTGATCCAACCTCTAGAGTAGGTTGGTTCCTTGTCAACTTAAATAGGGGGTTGACACAATTATGCTCACTTAGGGTTTGAAGGTTAGGGTAAGAAAAGATTAGGGTTAGATAAATGTGAACAATAGTGGATGGATAGGCTAACAACATTGCACCACCATAAAAAGCTCTAAAAAACTAACCCAAAGATACATAACTCAGATCAACATTATCACAAATTGAATGACTCTTCATTCATTAAAGCACATCAAAGAAATATTGTAGACAATGATTTCAATATCCAGACAATGATAATCCAAATAACAGAATTCACCAATATCTAGATTCTATAGAAATGCACTTCCTAACAATAAAGATCAAACTCAGAAGCAGATTTCAATTACTTTAACAACTAGTAATCCATTCATTTGGCACAAACTAACCACTTAAGTATTCATAGAAATACAGCTAAAGAATTTGAACCTTTGATATCAAGCATGAAGATACAAATTTTGAGGTGAAGATCAATGTAATGCTCCTTCCATTAGCTCTTGGGAATATTTACAGTAGCACAAGAAAACACACTAGAGCCGACCCTTAAAAATGAGGGTTCGACCTCTACTTATAGTTTTTGCAGAAATTAAAAATACAAAGAACATTACAAAGATTTCATTTTGACAATGCAACAAAGAGTTCTTGCAGGCATTTGCTTACTGGTACATCTTCCGAGAAATCTGTTGAAAGTGGTCCACCATGGCAGCTCGAGGCCTCTACAACTTGTTGGTTGTTTGGTGCAACTAGAGTCCAAGCCATTGGAAATCATGTATCATCATTGATTCTTCTTGGATACTATCTATTGTCATTGATCTGTAACCACCTCTGGTTCAGCTTTCTTGAAAACCCTCGATGCTTCAGCTTCCTCTTCCAACTAGTTATTCCAATTATGGTGAAGAAATATCCCTAAATACCTTAGATTCTTTGACACAATCTCCACCATTGATCTCCCTCATTATATGGTTCTAATTAAATATGATAAAAGCTTATTACAATGATGGGGAGAACATAATGCCATTCCACTTTAAAATGTTGGTGATATCATCATTCTATCTCAGAAACTATGGAATCACCAATCTGGCTCCCAAATGACCTGAAAGCTAAGCAAGATCGAATCCGCTCTTTGTTCCTTAGATTCCTTCATTATCCGTAAGGTGCCTTCACCAATCCGCACAAAAATATTGATGACATCATTCTTTCTTTATGACTTTTGTGGATTCCATTCCAGGATGAGCAAGTGCATTAGCATATGATCATCAATCCGGACCCGTCATAGTGCAACATGACCTTTTCTCCATTCCGCACTATCCTCAGAATAAAACATTCTACCTTGTCACCATTCCAGAAAGGAGAAGTCAAAATCACCTTTAGTCATGAATCCGCATCCACCTTGTCCATAGCATCCCACCTTGTCACCATTTCGGGTGCAAATACTCTATGGGTTCTCCGGAATCGGGCCTTCTAAAACTTAGCCGCTCGTGAAGTTTTCCAAAATATTGAGCGGTCGCCAATCCACACTTTTTTATCGCTGACGTCATTTCCTCTTAAAAACTTTTGTGGATTCGAGCATTTTTGCTAGTCCGGAGCCAAACACAAAGGAAGTCTCCCGGAATCGCTCCAAGCATGAAAATACTCTAAGTGTCGGGTGGACTCATGCCTCCTATTGTGGATCCGCTCCAAAATACATTGTAAGGTGTGCGGAATGAAGATTTTTCCACTTAGACAAAATTTGCAAAATTTTCCTAAGTATGTGGCCATTTTGGGCCTACAATGATGACATTGCTTTAAGAGTCCAATAGTGCTAGATGCCAAGTTTTTTACCTTAGACTTATTTTGCATCCGAATTTCATTTTGGTCTTCCAAAATTTTAAGCTCCTGATGATGAAATCATCACTTTTAAAGTTTAGTGCCTCTAGTATTCTTGTAAATTATTATGTCAAACATCAGATGCTAGACAAAATGCCTTAGAATTTGTGCCCTTATTTTAGATTGCATTGGATATTAATGTCACCTTGATGACATCATCATTGTTATTTTTTTGGTTACTTGTATTTTTTGGGATTCAATTTTGCTTGACTATCGGATATTGGATGTGGTTGTCGGGTCTTAATATGCTTTGTTATATTTTCTCTTTGAATGTCAAATGTCGTATTTCTCCTATACCTTTTCTTGCATCATCAATTTTTTTATTCGTCTAGATTGCTTTCATTCTTTTGCTCTTTGCCTTAATACCAAATGCCATATTTTTGTTGTCCTACTATTGACATAAACTTATCAAACATCCAATGAGCTATCTTAGTCAAATTTCATATTTTTTGTTGTGTTTTCGGATCCAATGCCTTAGCATTTTTCACTATTTGGTAAGACTTTACTTGTTTTTATGCTTCTTGCTTCATCTAATTTTTATTTTGGCCACACCTTTCTGCTCTTTGTACTTCTTTGCAACCTTTCAACCTATTGAATCTTCCATAAAAACTTCATCTATCATTGTCCTTTTTGTATTCTTAGTCGATGCATGCATTTTGCTACACTATTACTTTGGCAAAATAACTACATGGCTTGGACTAAACCACCTTATGGATGTAGGTAATAAAATTTACCTACATTTTTGAAAACTTTCAAGGTTTTTTGCTTACAAAATTGAGAACCCAATATACCTTATTTATGGGATAACCTATGGGATAATAGAGCTTTGAGAGAAAATGGAGCTAGAATATTAACTGATTGAATATAAAAAACTGAATAGAGGCAAAACTTGGAGTTACGGAAAGCAAAAAATTTTCAAAGAAAATGATTGATGGGGATAAAATGGAGATGTAAGGGAGGTTGATGGATTCTGTAGCTACAATAGGGCTTCTAAAACACACCTTAAAATAGATCTCGATGCTAATTTTATCCCATACACCTACAAAATGTGTTATGCATTACAGCATACAAAGAAAAAAAGTACCAAAGAAAGATAAGGTTGATGTTTATGATAATCTACATATTAGGGGTATGACTAGGGAGGTGAAGGTTGTAGGAAAATGGGAAGTAGATCATTAAGTTCAAGGAGTGGAAAGATGTGAGGGATTGGAATGGTTGAAGCTAGTGGTGAGATATATAGGTAGACATAGTGAGGATTCACGAAGGCAATGTGAATTTTGGTAAGAGAAAGAAAAAGAGGAAATTGAGATACTTGTGCACAAGCACATCCAACAAAAAAAAACCCTCATGAGTATATTTGACTATAGTTGAATGTTGTTTTAAGTCCAAATCAGTATATTTAGGTGAATTTTTTCTCATGTGGATTACATTAGGTAAATATTTGAGGTGCTAAAAATATTTCTCTCCTTTCTTCTTTACAGAATTATGTAGGTAGACCTCCTCTGTGTCGGTGGACTCCATTCTAATTTTTTTACGTCAATAGCATGCATGAATTTCCATAATGATCATATGCATTAGATGATATTGTACATACTTTTATAGTTTCTTGTTGAAGATGGTGGTTGTTGGATCCCCAGTTGAACTGGATTTTGTCAATGTTGGCACTAATTTCTTGGATCTCATTGTCCATGTGAACACTCTAGTTTCTTTATTTCATATTTTACCTAGACAATCAGATATTTGTGCCATAAATTTCTCATTAATACAATATGTGCTTGCTTTCATCACCTTGGTATCACAGTGTAAGGATCTCAACTCAACATGTTGTTTACCTTATCAAAATTCACTACCAAGCATCATATATATTCAGCTTGCACATGCTAATGTGCTTCATGACATTATTATGATGACTTATTACACCTACCCTCATCATGAGGATACTAAGAGAATCTAGTATGCAGATTACCATAGTCATGTGGAATTATTCTAGTTGTTTTTAAGGATGAGTTGGGCTATTCTTCCATTAGGCTACAAAGTCAAAAATATGGAAGGAAAAGCAAAAAGAGGAAAAAGGTAAAATTTGGAGGAAGGGGCACAATGGGAAGGATGTGAATGAGTGGAAGACAAAGATGATGAGAAATGAAGAAGAGAAAAAATATAAGAGATTCATACCTACATATCACATGTTTTGAGGTCTCTTTTTTGCTCTTAATAAACTATTTGGGCACTTGCTTCACCCTTTGAACTATTTTAGTATTCGCTATGTTAAATTTGAATACCAAGATAGTAAAAGAGGTGAAGCATATCCCCATTTTCTCAAGGTTTTCTTCTAATTATTGATTTTCTTATCCCAGGCTTCATATTAATAGACCTCCATGATTTGAAAAGTGGTTTGGAATGATCATCACAACTAGTCATGCCTATCAATAAGTGAGGGTTTGTGAGCCCACTAACCCCTCAGATCATTTGAATCTAGCCCTTTATTATTTTCATAATCTACCTCTAGACCTCACTCTTTCAACACAGTTGAGGTGTTCTTGAGAAAGGGAAAAACTAAAAACTAGAGGATTGTGGCTACTATTGTTGAAACCCTTCGTAGGCCAAGAAGAGAGTAGGCATTGTAAATGGAGGAGCAGTCCTAGAAAGTATCAAGATAATATTACCTAACACCAAGAAGATTTTAGCTAACATTAGATGGTTTTGGGACTACCACCAATTAACATGCCAAGTTTATTTGACACCATGAACGCTAATATTTACCATTTTACTTCGACATTATTTTACCTCTTCTAGGCATAGGATTTTTTAGAATTGACTACAAGTCTTTCCAAAAAGCCTTCTTCATTCTTATTTTTTTACTAACACCTATCTAGAATATATCTTCAAGATAAAATTCTTCCTCAAGAGTGAATGATTTCTAGGAGAGAATTCTCTTTTATAGGCCCCTATTCTTTGAAGGTATTCTCGTTTCAACTCATACTACCAATTCTAATTATACCAAATTTCAAGAAGCAACATATTATTTTTAACTTTGTTCGAAGCATGTGATATACCTTGCATGTTTCCAAAATTTATTTGGTATCCTTTTTTACTAACTAACTTATTATTTCAGCTAATATACAAATTTTATTTACTTGTTGGCCTATTTACACAAAATTATGGCACATATTTGTATGCTAATAATTCTTAATTATTTAAGTTTTACATATAAATATATAGTGACCTAACCAAATGGTGTTGAATTTGTGATTTTCCCTCTAACATTCACTTTGGAAGTTACAACTCACTCTGATATGGTTCTACTACCACCTTGACTCTAGACCTATATCAATTTTCCAAGTTGCTTGAAAAGTGGCATTGTAAATCAGTACTGATGGCTTTTATTTATCAGAAAAATAGCCAACTACCTCCTCAATGCACATTGACCTGTGTAGCATATCCTCTATCAATTGAATATCTTTGTGTGGGAGACTAGTTACTGCTTTGAGATGCAATATAGGATACTCTTGAGAAGAATGCCATTTGTATTGTGGTCATCCCATAATCTTCAAATTTGATTGCTGGAACGTATGGCTAGCTAAATGATACAGTGATTCATAGCTATTCTATGAATTGTGCCAATTACCTATATATGATAACCATAATGCATTAAGATCTCTAAGGATAGACTCATTACTGATTAGCTCTTGCTCATTTGCTAACCAATTAATTATTTCTATTTTGTCCAAATGTATATCCTTTTCTTCTTGATAATATCTAATGTTATAGGACCAAAAAATTTTAGTTGGAACCCAAATCAATTTTTGAATATAAGGAATAATTATTTTTATATTATGCCAAATGTCTTCCTACTTATTCTAAGAAATTCCTAGACAAGCTCATCCCAAACATCGATGACAAATCAATGACTATCATGTTTTGAATTGCTACTAAGTCTGGTAGCCTATGCAAAACAATTGAGACTTATTTTATGACTCCTACCTTTTAAACTATTATTCCTTTGATTTGAAATACTTCAAAATCAATCTTGTTATATTGTATGCCCATAGCATCACAAATTACTTGAGGTATGATGGACCTATAAAATTCTAGGTTTACTAAAAAAATGTTCAACACCCATCTCTCTAAACACACTGTTAAGTAGAAGGGCACACAATTAAACTTTCCTAAGCCAAGGAATGGTTTTTTCTATGTTTATTTTCTATGCATCAAGTCAATATTTGGACCATGCAAAGTCATTTCAACTATATTTTCATGATCAAACACTAGTAGGGACTCCCCCAATTATTTTGCTTCTATAATAACACTAACTTGGGATATACCTTTTAGCTTGGTTGCCTTTTGGGCTATTTCTCCATATATTTCTACCATATCCTTCCTTTGACCTCTTGTTATGGCTAGATGATATAATTTTTGGTAAGTTTTTTTGCTTTGGTAATGTAGGTATAATGCTTTTGGACTGCATTGCTTTAGACATGACTTTGGATTTTTTTCCTTTTTATCAGGACCAACTTCCTTCTACTCCATTTCATACTTCATATTATCTATGTTTTGAGTATAAGACTTCCTATCATGAAAATCCCTTATTATATCTAAGTCATCTGGATCCACTATAGAGCATTTTTTTTTTGCAAGTGAATGATTTGGGTTCATTATGAGAGCTACAACTTCCTCTGAATGTTGATTTAATTCTGTAAAAAAATTTAATAATAGCTATCATTATTGTGATCTTCAAATATTGAACCCTCGAGCTTACCCAAACTAAAATATTCCTCTTGTGCCCTATTGATGCATTTAAAATTTCTCATACAAACTTCATTTATATACTCAACTTAATTTCTAGAGGATATTTCTTTTAAGCATCCCAATTGTATTCAACTTCATATGTTTGATGCTTAATTTTTGCTAGCTCTTTTGTAAGCTATTGTTAGAAATAGAGTCTATTCCATAATTTGGGTTATGTAAATGTATCTTCCAAGGTACATACTTATATTAATTTAGGGGAAAGTTATATTTTTACTTCATGCAATGTAATAAGTGAACAAGTATCAATGTGCAAGTTGTACATGTGCAAGTTATCCCTTGCATAGCTAGATAGAGTGTTGTCTAAGTATCATATTTTATCTATATAAGGATGGCCTCATAGATATATAGAGAAACATAGAGTCATACAGTCATAGAGATTCAGGGAACATAGTGTATCTTAGTGTGTGATACCATCCATTGGTGATGGGTGTAATGTAGTTCAGTAGCCTTATATTAGAGTTTTCATTTACTCCTTAGCTACATTGTAACCTTGTATATAATTTATATTTATTGTATATTATAGTCATCTATCAAATTTACTTTATTTTATATTATTATTCATCTTGTGATTGTTATATCTCCATGCTTGCTACACCAAAAGCTAACAGTGGTATCAGAGCTATGATATATCTAGTTTGTGTAGGTCTATAAGAAATCCACCATTATCATTGAGCCTGGGTTTTTTAACAAATTGACGTGCTATTGGATTAGCCATTTTCAAAATATCTCAAAAGAATATAGGTGGTAGAATTAGGGAGATTCACGAGTGAGGACTAAAAGAAATATCATTTCCAAGAAATACTAAGATTGTAATTGATTAGAGTCTTTCCATAGAGTTTTAGAAAAAACTCATGAAGACCATGAATCAATATTCAATCCATTGGATTGATAAATCATTTAGTGAGGATTAATCTAGGATATCGAGAAATTGCTAACTAGTGCCTAAAGTTTCTTTTTCTTGCAGAAATATAATTCTCAAAGGATTGGGACTCCTCCTATGATATAAAGCTAGGAGACTCCAACTTCATTTCTCGAAGGTCAGCATACCCTCATAGTGTAGAGATTGGTTCCTTTTGCAAGAGAATAATACTACAGAAGAAGACTTCTTGTGAAGAATTATGGTGAAGTTAGGAGACTAAATATCTCCATTGTTGAATCAAATAAATTCATAGGTTGAAGAACATGCCATAGAATCCTTAACATACAAATTCCATAGAAGCCTTTGAGAAAATGCCATAGGATCCTCGAAGGAGAAGCCACATAAGTATTGATACCAAAAGGCCATAGGAGCCTTGGTACTAAAAAAGGCCATAAAAGCCTTGATACTAAAAAATGCCATAGAAGCCTTGATACTGAAAAAGTCCATAGAAGACTTGGTACTAAAAAAGGCCATAGAAGCCTTGGTACTGAAAAATGTCATAGAAGCCTTGATACTAAAAAAGGCCATAGTAGCCTTGATCCTAAATTCGAAGATATTCATAAGTAGACTAAATTTTTTTAGTACTAATACTTTGTTGTAGGTAAAGAAGATTTAGTGAGTTGGAAAACTTCCTACAAGAAAGTTAGGAAGGGTATCTTCTTCAAAATCAATTCAACACCTGAAGCAAAATCAAAGAGATCAGGAGAATATCTCATTATAGAACTTCTAGTCAAGGAAGGAGAAGGATAATAAGGACTAGGCAAGTCCTTCTCAAATTTACAAGTAACAAAATTAGATATCTAGAGGTAGGTATCATCACCAACACTTCCATGAGTAGAAGGTTGAATAAAAGGTCTCAAGGAAGACCATAAAAAGATTTCATATCAGAGACCTTGAGAAGGTCTTATCGAGCATAAAAAAAAAGCTAGGAGATCCTTACTGAAGATATTCTCAAAGGATAACTCATTGAAGAAATCCACTATCAAGGAGAAGCCTCTAATAGTGAAGGACTTGGGAAAATTATCACCATATGAAAACAAGCCCAAGAGAAGAAGAATTTTGCAAGGAGTTCAAATCTAAGAAGAAGAATTTGTCATGGAGTGCCAAATATGAGAAGAAAATTTTGGCAAGGAGTGCCAAATTCATGAAGAAAAATTTGGCAAGGAGTGTCAAATCTCATAATAGGATCTTGCTTGAACTCAAAAATCAACAAGATGACTTGAAGATAGAAGAAGCTTACCAAATCTTGAAGATTTTAAGATTTCCTCTCACAGAAATAAGGCATCACTTCAAAGACAAAGACTTCTCCAAATATGCATTAGAAGGAGGAGAACAAAAGTGGAGGATGAGCCATCAAATCCTAGGCTCATAAAAGAAGGGTCGAGACCATCATTTGGTGGAAAAGGAGCTATTCAAGATAGTCTACAAAGAGCTACAAGGATATTCTCGTAGTAGCAACTTGGTGATTCTAGACACAAAGATCTACATCCTCTACAAAAGGGATAAAAGAGCTACTACAAAAAAGGTATGCAACTTTCTGGTGCAAGTAGGTTTATTAATTCATCTAGATATTAGATTTGTTTGAAGCACCTGGATTTGGATTAATGTTACAAATAGAAAATTATATTACAGTCTTCAAAAGTTTAAAATGAAAAAGTTATTTTTAAGGTTCATTTGCACTTTTATTAGGAGTTGATTAGATTTCAAAATAGCTTCTATCAAATACCTATTATCTATTTTGGAAAAAGAAAAATAATACTAAGATCTACAATATTAGTTGTAGTGAAATTGCAAAATAACTCGTAAAGATTCATTTTAGGTTATTCTTGATTAGTTGCAGTAAATTCTTAGTGCATTAATTTTAGAGTTTATTGGAGTGATAAGGTGTAATATCAGTGCATTAAAAGTGGAAAAACTTGTACTATTACAATACCCTCAGAAGAAATTAGTTTTGTGTTCTTGAAGGGCACAAAATTTGATTTGTATCAAGTGTCTAAAGACAATATTGAAGTACAAAAATCTGCAATTCGTAGTGGTCTAAAGAAGCCACCCAAAAAGGTTAGAATACTCCAAAAATTTGAGAAGAACACAACTAACCTAAAACAAAAATAGAAGCTTTAAGGATTGAGACTTGGTTGTTGGCAATTTTGGGTACCTTGGGTACATTGCTCTTGCTCTAAGTGTAGATGTTGTCATTGATGTCAAGAAGGTCTTGAAGCATTTTGGTTTGATGTCAAAGAATGTGTCTTTATGAAGGTTTTAGCATAGAAAGTGAGTTTCCAAGAAGATCAGGGTAGTCCAGTTGCAAAAGATCAAGAAAAAGACAAGTAAGAAAAATTATGCAGGCGACTGGAAAAACTATCGCGATTTCGCGACATGTTTCAGGAGACAGAAAGCACTGGCAAAACTATCACGATTTCACGACATGTTTGAGGAGAGAGAAATTTTGGGCAAATGTGTCACAATTTTGTGACATGCGGGAAGGCAAAGATGAAGCAGGCGAAACTGTTACAATTTCGTGACATGTCGCATTTTCGTGACTCGAACAGTGCAGGAATGCAGAGAATGAAAAGTTTCGCAATTTCGTGACATTCTGCAAAGGAGGTTGTATGGACAAGAAAGTGTCACGATTTTGTGACATGTTGTAGAAGAGAAAGTCTGCAGTGTGATCTGTCGCAATTTCGAGACAATATTGAAGAGAGAGAAAGTGATTCAGGAACTGTCATGATTTCGTAACATGATGCAAAGTTCTAAGTAAGGGCTATCGCATTTTTGTGACATTCCACAGAGGTCGAGTTGAGGACTGTCGTGATTTTGCGACATGCAGCAAAGAGAAGAGCCTGAAAGCAGAAGTGTCATGATTTCACGATAGGCAATAGAGAAAGCTTTCGAAAGCTAAAAGCATCGTGATTTCGTGACAGGCTACAAAGAAGTTGTACGAATGTAGAAAGTGTCATGATTTCACGACAGGTTGAGTTGGCAGCGTTCAGTTGGAGAAAGTGTCACGATTTCATGATAGAAACTAGAAGCAGGTCTTCTATAAGAAAAGTTTTGTGATTTCACGATAGAAGTAGAGAGGAAGGCTTTGGAGACAAAAGCGTTGCGATTTCACAACATGTTCCAGTTTCGCAAACATATGGCAGAAAAGAGATTAAGGCAGCGAAAGCATCGCGATTTCGTGACATGTTTCGTTTTTGCTAGTGTAAGTAGATAAGAAGACCATGAAGGCAAAAGGGTCGCGATTTCATGACAGAGTTGCAGATGACATCAGCAAAGATAGGAAGTGTCACGATTTCATGACATAAGCAGAAAGGAGGTCGACAAAGGCTGTAGTGTCACGATTTCATGACAATAGGCTAAAGAAGGTGTACAACAGGCTGTAGTGTCGTGATTTCATGACAATAGGCTAAAGAAGGTGTATGGCAGGCTGTAGTGTCATGATTTCATGACAACATGCCAAAGAAGGTGCATGACAAGTAGTAGTGTTGCAATTTCGTGACATCAAGCAATAGAAGGTGTACGACAGGCAAAGGTGTCGTGATATCGCAACATGTTGAAGTTTCATGCCAAAAGCTACAGGGAGGCAGTGAAGCCGACAAAGTTAAATCTGGGCTGATGCAGCGTAGGGTTTTGTAGCCGACGTGATTGAAAGGTAAACAGTCGACTAAGTCCAAGATTCCAATCTTGAGATTATGAGTATAAAAGGAGGGTAGCTTGAAGATTTTGGCATCGATCAAGTGTGCGTTCGAAGTGCGATTTATGCAGATAGAGTGTGGGGAGAAGTTTGATCACAAAATTGCATAAGTGGAAGTCTGATCGACTATTGTATTTGTGAAGACTGTGTTACTGTATTTGCAATGATTGTGCTACTGTGTTGCGAAGACTATGTTGTTATGTTTATGTAGAATACGCAAAGTCTGTGCTACTATGTTTTCGCAAAAGTAAATTATTTGATCGAGTGCTGCTGTATTTGTGCAGACAGTGAAAATTTGGTTTTGACCAAGTGCAGAAAAGAATAGAAGAAGAGGACAGAACTATGCCAGACCGAAGGACTGTGTTTGGTGCAGATAAGAGGACCAGTTTAGAAGGTGAAAGATTTGAGGACAGAGGTCTCCAGCCAGAGCAGGGAAGACAGGTGTCTTCTATGGATAGAGTTCCACTTGCTAAGGGCAGTAGAGGCAGAGGTCTTCTAGAGGTTCACCCTTTAAAGAGTAGAGCTAGGGGAAGTTGTCTCCTTTGGGTTGATGCCCATAAACTTTGTAATCAGGAAAGGTTTCCCAGAATTTGAGGTGATAAAATTTAGTAAGAAATTTTATCCATGGAGTAGCCCACATTGGGTGAACCACGTAAATTGTTGTGTCTCTTTGTGGATGGTGTGTTGTGCATTGCTTTAATTACTGCTTTTATTTCTGCTATCTCTACACTGCATCATACTGTTTTGAAAGTTGAATTGAAGCAAAAGTAAAAAGTGGTCTTATACTATTCACCCCCCTATCAGTATAAGATTGTGTTATTCAATTGGTATCAAATCTGGTTTCTCCAGATAAAGCCTAACAACTTGGAGAAGGATCTGTCAGAAGAACATACAGTTTCAAAAAAGGATGAAGAGGTTAAGTTCGATCTCTAAAGTGAATTCTTCTAGGCTTTAAGGATTTTAGATAATAGAGTTTTGTTCTCAAGCAGCATGACAGGAAGAAGAGATAGCAAGATCAATCTTCAGCCTGAAGAACGATGGATTCCAGTTGGTCACAAGAAGATCAGACATCCAAGGCATCAAAACAGGTTACATTTTACTTTTTATGGCTACTATTTTTCTTGCAAGAAATTTGGTCACAAAGCTATACATTGCATTAAATCCATGAATAGCCATAATAAAGAAAATGTTAACTCTTTTGTACCTCTTATGGATAAAAATGTCATGTGTTACAAATGCAAGAATGTTGGGCATATAGCAAGGATGTGCAGTTTGAATAGACCTAGCCTTAAATTCACTAAAAAGAGAAATGAGATCAAATCTAAGTCTATGATAGTTCAAACTGCTTTTCATGCTCAAGACAAGGTAGAGAAATGGTATCTTGATAGTGGTTGTTCAAAACATATGACTGGTGAAAAGGAAAAGTTTTTGGTCTTAAAAAACACAAACAGAGGAACAGTAAGTTTTGGAGATAACAGGTCTGCTAAAATCTATGGTAAAGGGACTCTTAGCTTGGATGGGAAATCTAAAACTAAAAATGTGCTTTATGTAGAAGGTCTAAGACATAATCTTCTAAGTGTGAGTCAAATTTGTGATCAAGGTCATATAGTATCTTTCTTTTCAGATAGATGTGAGATTCGTAAAGAAAAAAATGGAAAACTCATTGCTAGTGCTACAAGGACTCCAAACAATATTTACATGCTAAGTGAGATAAAAAAGGAAAAGTGCTTTCTAACTCAAGAAGATGAGAGTTTTTTATGGCATAAAATATTGGGGCATTTGAGCTTTGATAATCTTATCAACATTAGTAACAAGGAATCAGTTAGAGACTTGCCCAAAATAAAAAATCCCTTTAACACCATTTGCGGTCCTTGTCAACATGGAAAACAGACCAGAACCAGTTTTAAACCAAAAGGGTATACTTCTTCAAAACCATTAGATCTCATTCATACTAATTTATGTGGCCCCACCAGAACTCAGAGCATTCAGGGAGAAAGCTACTTCATGTTGTTTATAGATGATTATTCTAGAATGACTTGGGTTAATTTTCTCAAAGAAAAATCTAAAGCTTTTGAAAAATTTAAAGCTTTCAAAGGAATGATTGAAAATGATACTGAAAAGAGAATCAAATGCTTAAGATCGGACAGAGGAGGAGAGTTCACATCTAATGAATTTATGGAATACTGTGAGCAACAAGGAATTAAAAGAGAATATTCAACAACAAGAACTCCTCAAAAAAATGGAGTAGTTCAAAGAAAAAATAGAACTATTGAAAATATGGCTAGAGCTATGCTAAATGAGTCAAAAATTTTAGATGGTTTCTGGAAAGAGGCAGTTAGTACAGTAGTCTACATTATCACCAGGGCCCAACTTAGAGTAAATCATCATAAAACTCCTTATGAGTTGTGGAAAGGAAGACCATCTACAGTAAAACATTTCAAAGTGTTTGGGAGTAAGTGCTTCATCAGAAGGGAAGATCAGAATTTGGGTAAGTTTGATCCTAGGTGTGATGAGGGAATTTTTCTTGGTTATTCCAGCAGAAGCAAGGCTTATAGATGCTTCAACAAAAGAACGCATATAGTCGTAGAGAGCATAAATGTAATAGTTGATGAAAAGATAGGAATAAGAGAACCTGTCAAGGAAATCAGTGATGAAATATATCAAGAAGAATTCAGAGAGGTTTCAGATGAAGAAGAAGAAAAATAGCAGTTGCTTCCCAAAACTCCGTCATGATATGTTCAGAAACATCATCCCAAATATTTGATCATTGGTGATCCAAATAGCAGACAAACTAGAAGAAGAGTCATTTCGACACATGATTCTACAAATATTTCTTTATTATCTCAGATTGAGCCAAAAGATTTCAGTGAAGCATGTGCAGATAAATTTTGGGTAAAAGCAATGGATGAAGAACTAAATCAAATAGAGAAAGTGAAAGTTGGGATTTAGTTCCAAGACCTAAGGACAAGAATGTCATTGGCACAAAATGGATTTTTAGAAATAAACTCAATGAGGATGGAAATATTGTCAGAAACAAAGCCAGGTCGGTTTGCAAAGGTTATGCTCAAGTAAAAGGTGTTGATTTCGAAGAGACGTTCTCTCTTGTTGCTCGTCTCGAAGCCATTAGAATGTTTTTGGCTCTTTCAAGCTTCAAAGCATTCAAGGTGTATCAAATGGATGTGAAATCAGCTTTTTTAAATGGAGTCTTAGATGAAGAAGTCTACGAAGAACAGCTAGAAGGCGTGTTTCTCTCAGATCAATCGGACTATGTGTGTAAACTAAAAAAGGCCTTGTATGGGTTAAAGCAAGCACCTAGGGCTTGGTATTCAAGACTTGACAGGTACCTTCATGAGCAAGGTTTCAGGAAAGGTGTGGCGGATAGCAATTTGTATATAAAGGATAAAGGTAATGATATGCTGATTGTAGTTGTCTATGTTGATGATATCATTTTTGGGGGAAATAATACCCAGATGTGCAAAGATTTTGCTAGCACCATGCTGAAGGAATTTGAGATGTCTATGATTGGAGAGTTGTCATTCTTTTTGGGTCTTTAGATTGCTCAATCAAAAGACAGTATATTTCTCTCCCAAGGAAAGTATATCAAAGAAATGTTAAAAAAATTTGGGATGATGGACAACAAACCTGTATGTAATCCAATGACTACGGGGTGAAATATGAGTAAAGATGACGAATCTCCAACGGCAGATCAAAAATTGTACAGATCGATGATTGGCAGTTTATTATATGTTACAGCTACTAGACCATATATCATGCAGGTTGTTGGGTTAGTAGCCAGATTTTAGGCTGCTCCAAAATATTCTCATGTTATAGCAGTTAAAATGATATTCAAATATCTAAAGGGCACTATGGACTTTGGGCTTTGGTATCCCAAAGGTGATGATTTTACTCTCACAGCCTATACAGATGTAGATTGGGTAGGCAGTAATGATGACAGGAAAAGCACCAGTGGTGGATCATTCTTTTTGGGAAAGAGTTTGGTTTCTTGGCTAAGTAAGAAACAACCTTCAGTTTCTTTATCTACGGCAGAAGCTGAATACATAGCAGCAGTGGCTAGGTGTACACAAGTTCTATGGATGAAAACCACCTTGGAGGATTTCAAAGTCAAGCATGAACAACCCATCTCCATATTTTGTGATAATACTAGTGCCATAAGTATTTCCAAAAATCCGGTAATGCACTCAAGGAGAAAGCATATTTCCATCAAGTATCACTTTCTAAGGGAGAAAGTGCAAGATAAGCAGGTCAAGGTAGAATATGTGTCTACTAAAGAGCAAATTGCAGATATCTTCACAAAACCTCTTCCAAAAGATACATTTGAGTATCTAAGGGAGAAATTGGGAGTTGTACTCCCACCCCAGAATTAATCACCTCATCAGGAGGTGGGGGAGGGACTAAGCTAAGAGACTCATTCTTAGTCCCAAGACCCAAAGGTGACCCTTTGCCATTGATGACAAAGGGGGAGAGATATGAGTAAGGGGGAGAGCTTCATAGTGAAGAAGAGAGCTTCAAGTCAGGGGGAGCAAAAAATTCAAAGGCAGATTCTCAGTTGTTGGATCGGTTGTTTTCAGTTTTGGCTCTTGACTTTTGTTTTTAGTTAAGGATTGCCATCAATGACAAAGGGGGAGATTGTTGGAAATTTTGGGTACCTTGGGTACATTGCTCTTGCTCTAAGTGTAGATGTTGTCATTGATGTCAAGAAGGTCTTGAAGCATTTTGGTTTGATGTCAAAGAATGTGTCTTGATGAAAGTTTCAGCATGGATAGTGAGTTTCCAAGAAGATCAGGGTAGTCCAGTTGCAAAAGATCAAGAAAAAGACAAGTAAGAAAAAGTATGCAGGCGGCTGGAAAAACTGTCACGATTTCACGACATGTTTCAGGAGAGAGAAAGCACTAGAAAAACTGTCATGATTTCATGACATGTTTGAGGAGAGAGAAAGTGTCGTGATTTTGTGACATTCTGCAAAGGAGGCTATACGGACAAGAAAGTGTCACGATTTCGCGACATTTTGCAAAGAGAGAAAGTGATTCAGGAACTGTCATGATTTCGTGACATGATGCAAAGTTCCAAGGGCTATCACATTTTTGTGACATGCTACAGAGGTCGATTTGAGGACTATCGTAATTTCATGACATGCAACAAAGAGAAGATCCTGAAAGCAGAAGTGTCATGATTTTGCGATAGGCAGTAGATAAAGCTTTCGAAAGTTGAAAGAGTCACGATTTCACGACAGGCTACAAAGAAGTTGTACGGATGCAGAAAGTGTCATGATTTCACGACTGGTTGAGTTGGCAGTGTTTAGTTGGAGAAAGTGTCACGATTTTGCGATAGAAACTGGAAGCAGGTCTTCTATAAGAAAAGTGTCACGATTTCACGAGAGAAGCAGAGAGGAAGACTTTGGAGACAAAAACGTTGTGATTTCGTGACATGTTCCAGTTTCGCGAGCATATGGCAGAAAAGAGCTTAAGGTAGCGAAAGCGTCACAATTTCGTGACATGTTCCGTTTTCGCTAGTGCAAGCAGAGAAGAAGGCCATGAAGGCAAAAGGGTCACAATTTTACAACAGAGTTGCAGATGACGTCAGTAAAGACAGGAAGTGTCACGATTTTGTGACATAAGCAGAAAGGAGGTCGACAAAGGCTGTAGTGTCATGATTTCATGACAACAGGCTAAAGAAGGTGTACGACAGGCTATAGTGTCACGATTTCATGATAACAAGCTAAAAAAGGTGTACAACAGGCTGTAGTGTCATGATTTCATGACAACAGGCCAAAGAAGGTGCACGATAGGCAGTAGTGTTGCGATTTTGCAACAATAAGCAATAGAAGGTGTACGGTAGGCAAAGGTGTCATGATATTGCAACATGTTGAAGTTTCATGCCAGAAGCTATAGGGAGGCCATGAAGCTGACAGAGTTAAATCTGGGCCGACGCAGCGTAGGGTTTTGCAGCTGACGTGATTGAAAGGTAAACAGTCGACTAAGTCCAAGATTTTAATCTTGAGATTATGAGTATAAAAGGAGGGCAGATTGAAGAGTTTGGCATTGATCAAGTGTGTGTTCGAAGTGCAATTTGCATAGATAGAGTGCAAGGAGAAGTTCGATCGTAGAAGTGCATAAGTGGAAGTCTGATCGACTGCTATATTTGCGAAGACTGTGTTGCTATAGTTGTGACGATTGTGCTATTGTGTTGCAAAGATTGTGCTGCTATGTTTACACAGAATACGTGAAGTCTGTGCTATTGTGTTTTCATAGAAGTAAATTAGTTGATCGAGTGCTACTGTATTTGTGCAGACAGTAAAAAATTGGTTTCGACCAAGTGCAGAAAAGAATAGAGGAAGAGGACAAAACTATGCCAGACCGAAGGACTGTGTTTAGTGTAGATAAGAGGACCAGCTTAGAAGGTGAAAGAGTTGAGGACAGAGGTCTCCAGCCAGAGTAGGGAAGACAGGCGTCTTCTGTGGATAGAGTTCCACTTGCTAAGGGCAGCAGAGGCAGAGGTCTTCTAGAGGTTCACATTTTAAAGAGCAGAGCTAGGGGAAGTTGTCTCCTTTGGGTTGATGCCCATAAAATTTGTAATCGGGAAAGGTTTCCCAGAATTTGAGGTGATAAAATTTAGTAAGAGATTTTATCTATGGAGTAGCCCTCATTGGGTGAACCACGTAAATTGTTGTCTCTTTGTGGATGGTGTGTTGTGCATTGCTTTAATTGCTGCTTTTATTTTTGCTATCTCTACACTGCATAATATTGTTTTGAAAGTTGAATTGAAGCAAAAGTAAAAAGTGGTCTTATACTGTTCACCCCCCCTCTCAGTATAAGCTTGTGTTCTTCATTGGTGAGTCTTAAATACAAAAGCATTACAAGATTCAATACAAGAAAAAAAAAGTTGCAAAAAATTGCATAAAAAGATTCTATCTACTGTTATCTAATATTGGAGTTGTTAACTAAGTGTCCAAGAAAAAATGGGGAAGGTGTCTACTCAAAAAATATAACCTCAAAACCCTTGTATTGCAGGAGAAAAATCTACCATAAAACCAGAATTTATGATATCAAAAAATAAGTGCATAATAAGGTGCATCAAAGGAGGTTTATTTACATACTATAGTACATTTTATAGTACCATTTTAATCTGGTTTTCTATAGTCTAAAATTAGATTTGAATGTGCCCCCAAAAGGCACAATAAAAATAGGAAAAATAGCCAAGAAAGGGATGTACGTAAGCACTCTTCCCAAGCAATAGAAGCCACTCAAAGGGGCTCATATTGGATGGTTGAACCTATAGAAGACAAAGCATAGGAGAATATCAAGTAGTGTACAAAGCATAAGATAAAGCAAACAGACGTCAAAGGAAAGGAGCATTCTTATCAAAGCATTTCTACCATTAGTAAATTCTAACAGTGGAGTAAAGCATCAAGGAGTATTCAACATTTAGAATCCATTCAAGGGCCACCAAAGATACTCCATATCTCCACCATAGCTCAACCATTAGCTGGAGATACTTCAACATCTATGTAAAATAGTAAGGATTAATGTGGAAAACGTATTGGAGAGTCTTCATATAAGTGTTGATATAAAGAAAGGCATGCAGCTACCACTTGTCATCTTTTGAAATATCCCTTATAACTCTCACAAAGAAGATGTTACACTTCTTGGCACCCATACTCTAAATAGTGGAGTTACATACAACTTGACATACGTTACAAGAAAGCTGGCTTGGAGATGTTGAGGAAGGAGCATTTCTTAGATAGTGCTCAAAAGAGAATCAAAATGTTTTTCAACCCAAAGGTGATACTTGTCATAAATAGTGAAGTGAGTTTAGCACCTCCACCAACCAATTCAAATCTTCCATGAGCATCCAAAATATCATATAGTGACACTTGTCACTCCTCATATCTCATATTAAAGATAGGTTGTACATTGGAAAGGAGTACAACAGTTGGAAACAACATGAGCAACATTTGGAAGCTACTCAGAAGACCAATGGTAGATGCTCAACAACAGTTTAAGTGCTACTTTATAGATCGACGATAGACACTCGATAGTAGTTAGGGCATGACTCGACAGAGTGAAGGTAGATGCTGGATACCAATTTGGGTATGTTTCAATAGGGATCCAAAGAAAAACGGGTACAATTGAAAAATCTCAGTCAACCAACATTCATGAAGTGCATTAAATCCTTGGGAATCCAAGAATGAGGTTTCACTATCTTTTTTACTCGATATATTAAAGGTACAAAGCCTTAATTTCTCATCCAATTTGCTTTCAGTTTTAAAGGGATTTATAAGGTTATAATATAAGGTTGATATATGAATGAAAATAAATATTTATTTGAAATAAAAATGTAGAGAAATTAATATAATATTTACAAAATATAACTTAGGAGCAATAAGGAATTTTACTTGTAATTAATCCATTTAAAGTTTGCAAATATATAAATATAAATATAAATATATATATATATATATATATATATATATATATATATTTTTTGATAAGTTAAATTTTTTAATTAAGGTAGATTTTGATAGGAACCCAAAATCTGACTACAACGGTAGTGGGAAGCTGAGAAAAGAATAAGAAGGAGAAAAAGGGAGGGATGTAGCCCCACAAAATATAAGATAAAAAGTAACAGGAGGAGAAGAAGAAGGGCAAAGCAAAAGGATACATTGGAACAAAAACTAGACATTAACCAAAAAATTGCTAAGCCTCCTCTTTGGCTTCAAAGTTGGTATCCTTAGCTTCTTCCTTGATCTCATCCTCGCTATCATCCTTGACAATGTTGAAAGAAAAAAATTTCTTGTCGTCGATCTTAACATCATCCTCAACAAAATCCTTGTCTCTGTTGGAAATATGAGCAAGTTTTTTTGTCATTGATGTCAAGAGGTTGATATCCAAGTTTCATTGTCATTAATGTCATTAGGTGGTTTTTCCAAAATGCAAGTAAGAGGTTTAAAGGAATAAGATATAATATCTAGTTTAGTATTATATGCCTAAAATGGCCTAAAATGTTGAAGACCCAAAGAAGGAGAAGCAGGTTTAAAATGAAGTCCTAAGGAGGGCAAAGCAGTTTTGAAAGACAAAAATAATATTATAATATTCTGGGTTACAGGTTAAGTTAAAGAAAAACAAAGGCCAAGGAGTTATCAAATTATAAGTTCTCATAAATACCTGGTGGCAGATTTTAAAGATTATAATTTAATTTATTTAAATTTAAAATATTTTAACCATAGGTTAAAATTTAAATTTAAATAATAAATTAAGGCACCCAAAATTAAATATCAAATTCAAAATTATTTCAAATTCCCAAATCCACCGATGTTTTGAGTGTATTACAAATAATATAAAATGGTAAAGTTTTATTTTAAAAAATCATCCATGTGATTAATGCCCAAGAGGTCTAAGTGATTCGTGTGCCAAGGAAGAAGAAATATTTGCATGTGTTTAAAATGTTATTGGGAAAAAATAAGGGCTAAATCAAAGTGGAGCACTAAAATTATCTCGAAGCACTTGGTAGCATAGGTGGCAGCCAAGGGCTGTGTTAAGGCATTCATGGAACGTGAGATCATGGGTGTGATTCACGCAATCGCTTTTTGCTGAAGGAAAGTGTTTTGTTTTGCACTAAAGGGAAAGAGACAAGGTTTAAAACCAATGAGGTGCACCTTTCCTTTTCATGAGGGCACGTATCCCAAGTGGTGGATGTGCTTGGTACTAAGGTGTTTGGAAATGCAAGGTGGGGTGTTCGAATCTCACCAAAAATAATTTTTGTTTGGCAGTATTAAAACAAGGTATGCTCTTTATAAATTAATTTTTTTCAAAGGTTTTGATGTGTGAAAATTGCGTTAAGGATTGGCGTGAATTTTCAAAGGAGGTTTGAGAGTTTTTTGAGAGGGAGATATAAGTTTTACAAAATTAAAATATTATATTTTGATTTTGATGGTTAAAATTTAGTAGGAGTAATAAGGTATGCAAAGGACATTATATTTTGTATTTTGGAAAAAAGCTTTATTGTGTTAATTATTTTGAGAGGTGTAGTAAGGTTCATGAAGGAAAATATTTTGGAAGTGAGTTGGTTAAATCTTTGCTAATTATTTTTTAAGTTTGGAGATTATAAGGTGTACTTGAGATTTGATACTTTTGTATGGTGAAATAATTGTGAGGGAAGATTTTGTGAAAGTTTTTTTTATCTAACCTATGAGATTGGAAAAGAGGTTGATTGTGATTGAGACAGGTTTTTGAGGTCAAATCTCCATAAAACAAAAGGTATGGGTATATCATCCTTGTGAGTGAAATATTGTTGAATGTTGTGGAATGCAAGTTGGAGTGAAAAGGATTGTTGGAAATATTGAGTGACTTTTCATATGCATGATTGGTAAATGTTTATGAGATCATTTGTTGTGTGAAGTTGAGAACTATATTGAGCTAGGGTTTGTTAAATAACATGAGTATCATTGTTATGTGAATTTTGAATCACATTGTGTCAAGGTTTGAGTTTCATAGTGAGAGTTTTTGGAAGTATTGTGAAATTCTTGTTTAGGGTTTGTAAGTAAGCTTGGTTTCATTGAGTGATTGGTTGAGTGAAGTTGATGAACATTATTGATTGAAAGCATTGGAGTGATAGTTCAAGTTTTGTGAAACAAATTTTTCTTTATTATAAATTGATTTGAAAGAGAGTTTGAAAGTGATTGAGTATTTTGTGAGTGTGAAACATATTGAATCTCTAACCATTATCTATATGTTTCTATAAGTTAAACAAAATTATGAGTGAAATTTGTTTGTGTGATAAAAAAGGTTTTCTAAAAGAGATTGAGTTGATTTGTATGCAAGTTTACATTTGATTTGAACAAGCTTTTGTGAAAGCTAGTGGATAGATTTGAGTAAGTCCAAGAGGGGACTTAAGAATAGATTTGCGTAAGCTTTTGTGGAAGCTTACAATCATATTTGAGGTAAGTCTTTGTGAAGACTTTTTGGATAATTTTGGAACAAACATTGGTGTAGACTTGTTGAGCAGAGTTGATAGAGAAGAGATAGATTTGTTGAGTAGAGTTTTGAGTAGAGTTGATAGATTAGAGAATAGTGTTCAGTATAGATCCAAGATAGATATTGAAATAGAGTTTTGAGTAGGATTTGGAGGTAACAGTGCAGATGATAGTAGTATCCAATGGATAGAGATACATTAGCCATGGCAGTGAAGATAGAGATCTTTTGAGTGAGGATAAAGGTCTTCAATGGAAAGATATCCACAAGCCAATGCAGTAGAGACAATAGTCTTCTAGCAGATCACCAACCAGAGCAAAGGGTATTGGTGTCTCCTATGGATAGGTATCCATGAAATTGGTCAGGGGATTGGTGTCTCCTTTGGATAGAGGTCCATAAATATTGTAATAGGGAAGGATTACCAAGAAATTTGTTTAGAAAATTTAAGTGAAATATTTTCTCCATGGAGTAGCCCACATTGGGTGAACCATGTTAAATCATGTCTCTCATATGTGTGATGCTTTGTGTAATGTTTACTGCTTTGATATTGCTAATGTTATCATATGGATTGAAAAGCAAAAAGTTTTATCTTATACTCTTCACCCCCTCTCAGTATAAGCACATGTTCTTCAATTGGTATTAGAGTGGGTCTCTCCATGAAAAGACTAACAACTTGGAGGAAGATCCATTAAAAACACACATGACTTCAAAGAATGAAGAAGAGACCATGTTTGAAATAAAAGATGAATTTTTTGCTGCTCTTAGAAACCTTGAAAATGTTAGAAATAAGAACTCAAGTTTGAAGGATCAACTTCAAGAGGATAAAAAAGTAAAAATAGAACTTCTACAGAGTCTCACAGAACTCAAGATAAAGGTAGAAGAAAGAAAGAAAATTGAACAAGATATGAAAGATCTAATAAGAGCAAGGGAAACAAAGTGTGAAATACTGGAAGTAGAAATTGTTTCTCTAAGGAATGAAGTTGAAAATACCAAGTTACAACAATATATAAAGTTAGGAAAAAAGAAAGAGGAGTCAAGCTTTCAAGAGGCAGAGACATCAAATAAATATAAGCTCGTGAATCATACTCTGGAAGGAAAAGACATCAAGAAAGAAGAAGGTAAAGAAGAACCATGGACAAGAGTCAATCACAACAAAAAGAGGAGCACTCGACCATATTTTACAAGGCATTCAAATAGGTTACATAATATTTTCCATGGCTATTGCTTTTCATGTAAAAAATATGGTCATAGAGCTATACATTGCATTGGTTATGTTAAAAATGATGTTGATAGAAATTTCAATTCCTTTGCACCACTTATGAATAATGATGTCATATGTTATATGTGCAATAATTTTGGTCACAAGGCTAGATGGTGCAAAATGGTATTGCCTGAGTCAAGTAAAAATAATACATCAAAAATTAGAAAAAAGAGAAAAGGACATGAGAAATCTAGATCAATGTTAGTAAAAACAACTCTTCATGTTTAGGATAAGGAAAAATAATGGTTTCTTGATAGTGGATGTTCTAGTCACATGACAGGAGACAAAAGTAAATTTCTTGTACTCAAAGAAACTGATGGAGGATTAGTAAGATTTGGTGATAATGGATCAAAAAAATTTATGGAAAAAGAAATCTGATTTTAGATAATGGGAAAATAAAAACAGAGAATGTATTGTATGTCAAGGGGTTGAGGCACAATCTATTAAGTGTGAGCCAATTTTGTGATCAAGGGCACATGGTTACTTTTCATCCAAGTAGGTGTGAGATTAGGAGTCTAAAATTGGAAAACTTATTGCAAATACAAATAGAACTACAAAAAACCTCTACATGTTAAGTGAGATTAAAGGGGAAAATTGTTTTCTATCACAAGAATATGATTTTTGGATTAAGGCAATGGATGAGGAACTAGACCAGATAGAGAAAAGTAAGACTTGGGAACTTGTTCCATGACCAAAAGGTAAGAATGTGATTAGCACTAAATGGGTATTTAGAAACAAGTTAATGACTATGGTTAGGTAGTGAGAAACAAAGCAAGGTTAGTATGCAAAGGTTATGCACAGGTTGAAGGAATTGACTTTGATGATACATTTGCTCCAATTGCACAATTTGAAGCTATAAGAATGTTTTCAACCTTCTCAAGTTTCAAAAACTTCAAAGTATATCAGATGGATGCTAAATAAGCCTTTCTAAATGGTGTCTTAGAAGAAGAGGTTTATATTGAGCAGCCAAAGGAATTTATCTTAACAGGTAAACCAGACTATGTATAAAGATTGTAGAAGGCACTTTATGGACTAAAATAAGCTCCCAGTGCTTGGTACTCAAGATTGGATAAGTATATTTAGAAATAGGGTTTTAGGAAAGGAATAGTGGACAATAAATTATACATCAAAAATTAAGGGAATGACTCACTAATTGTAGTTGTCTATGTGTATGATATCATTTTTGGAGGCAATAATGATAGGATGTGTCAAAATTTTACAAAGAGCATGTAGAATGAATTTGAGATGTCTATGCTTGGTGAGTTATCCTTCTTTTTTAGACTTCAAATTTCATAATCAAATAAAGGATTATTTATTTCACAAACCAAGTATATAAAGGAGATGATAAAGAAATTCAAGTTAGAAGATTGCAAACCGGTGAGTACCCCCATGGTTACAAGATGCAAGTTAAGTAAAGATGATGAATCTCCTGAGGCAAATCAGAAACTATACAGATCTATGATTGGCAGCTTATTGTATGTCACTGCTACAAGAATAGATATCATGTAGGCAGTGGGATTAGTGGTAAGGTTTCAAGAAACACCCAAGGAGATACATGTAGTAGAAGTAAAGAGGATGCTCAGGTATCTAAAAGGGACTATGGATTTTGGGCTCTAGTATCCCAAAAGTGATAGTTTCACTCTCATAGTGTATATAGATGCAAATTGGGCTGCTAGCATTGATGATAGAAAAAGTACAACTGGAGGAGCATTCTTTCTTGGATACTATTTAGTCTCTTGGATAAGTAAGAAATAGGTATCAGTATCCTTATCCAAAGCAAATGTAGAGTATATTGTAGTAGTTGTGTGTTGTACATAGGTATTATGGATGAAGCAAACTTTAGAAGACTTCAAGATAAAGCATGATCACCCTATTCCCATATTGTGTGATAATACAAGTGCTATAAATATTTCAAAGAATTTGGTGATGCACTCCAGGATAAAGCATATTTCGATCAAATATCACTTTCTGAGAGATTAGGTGACAGATAAGAAAGTTAGATTGGAATATGTTACCACAAAAGAGTAGATTGTAGATATTTTCACTAAGCCACTTTTGAAAGAGACTTTTGAGTATCTTTGAGAAAATTTGGGAGTAGTTCTACTCCTACCCAAAAATTAACCACCTCAAAGAGAGGAAGTAGAGGAGAGGCTAAGATAAGAGTCTCATTCTTAGTCCCAAATCCCAAAGATGGCCCTTTGCCATTGATGTCAAATGGGGAGAGATTTTATTTAGGGGGAGAGCATTCAGTCAGGGGGAGCAGTTTCTCAGGAGGAGCAGAACAAAAAAGGTAAATAAAATGGGTTACCATCAATGAAAAAGGGGGAGATTGTTGGAAATGTGAGCAATTTTTGTTGTCATTGATGTCAAGAGGTTGATATCCAAGTTTCATTGTCATTAATGTCATCAGGTGGATTTTACACAAGGCAAGGAAGAGGTTTAAAGGAATAGGATATAATATTTATTCTAATATTATATGCCTAAAATGGCCTAAAAAGTTGAAGACCCAAAGGAAAAGAAGGTTTAAAAGGAAGTCCTAAGGAGGGCAAAGCAGTTTTGAAAGACAAATATAATATTATAATATTTAATATTATAATATTTTAGGATATAGGCTAAGTTGAAGAAAAATTAAGGCCAAGGAGTTATCATTTTATAAGTTCTCAAAAATACCCAGTGGCAAATTTTGAATATTAATATTTAATTATTTAAATTTAAAATATTTTAACCATATGTTAAAATTTAAATTTAAATAATAAATTAAGGTGCCAAAAATTAAATATCAAATTCAAAATTATTTTGAAATCCCAAATCCGTCGACATGTTGAGCGCATTGCGAATAATTTAAAAAGGGTAAATTTTTGTTTTAAAAAATCATCCATGCAATTAATGCCCAAGAGGTCTAAGTGATTCATGCGCCAAGGAAGAAGAGATATTCGCATGTGTTTAAAATGTTATTGAGTAGAAATAAGGGACAAATCTAAGTGGAGCACCAAATTATCTCGAAACACTTGGTAGCATAGGTGGCATCTGAGGGCTATGTTAAGGTGTTCATGAAACGTGGGATCATAGGTTCGATTCACATGATCATTTTTTGTTGAAGAAAAGTGTTTCATTTTACACTGAAGGGAAAGATACAAGGTTTAAAACCAATGAGGTGTACCTTTTATTTTTGTGAGGGCACATAGCCCAAGTGGTGGATGTGCTTGCCGCTAAGGTTTTTGGAAAGGCAAGGTGAGGTGTTTGAATCTCGCTGAAAACTAATTTTTTTGGCAGCATTAAAACAAGGTATGCACTTTATAAATTAATTTTTTCAAAGGCTTTGATGTTCAAAAATTGCATTAAGGATTGGCATGAATTTTCAAAGGAGGTTTAATATTTTTTTGACAGGGAGATATATGTTTTATAAAATTAAAATATTCTATTTTGATTTTGATGGTTAAAATTTAGTAGGAGTAATAAGGTATGCAAAGGACATTATATTTTTTATTTTGGGAAAATTTTTGATTGTGTTAATTATTTTGAGAGGTGTAATAAGGTGCATGAAGGAAATTATTGTGGAAGTGAGTTGGTTAAATCTTTGCTAATTATTTTTTAAGTTTGGAGATTATAAGGTGTACTTGAGATTTAATACTTTTGTATGGTGAAATAATTTTGAGGGAAGATTTTGAGAAAGTTTTTTTTATCTAACCTATGAGATTGACAAAGAGGTTGATTGTGATTGAGAAAGGATTTTGAGGTCAAATATCCATAAAACAAAATGTATGGGCATATCATCCTTGTGAGTGAAATATTGTTGAACGTTATGGAATGCAAGTTAGAGTGAAAAGGATTGTTGAAAATATTGAGTGACTTTTCATATGCATGTTTGGTAAATGCTTATGAGATCATTTGTTGTGTGAAGTTGAGAACTATCTTGAACTAGGGTTTGTGAAAGAACATGAGTATCATTGTTATGTGAATTTGGAATCATCTTGAGTCAAGGTTTGAGTTTCATAGTGAGATTTTTTGGAAGCATTGTGAAACACTTGTTTAGGGTTTGTAAGAAAGCTTTGTTTCATTGAGTGATTGGTTGAGTGAAGTTGATGAGCATTATTGATTCAAAGCATTGGAGTGATAGTTCAAGTTCTGTGAAATTGTTCTTTATTCTAAATTTATTTGAAGGAGAGTTTGAAAGTGATTGAGTGTTTTTTGAGAGTGAAACATATTGAGTCTCTAACCATTCTCTATATGTTTATGTAAAACAAAATTCTGAGTGAAATTT
The DNA here is from genome assembly GCA_028583015.1 of Wollemia nobilis. Lineage (NCBI taxonomy): Eukaryota > Viridiplantae > Streptophyta > Pinopsida > Araucariales > Araucariaceae > Wollemia > Wollemia nobilis. The sequence goes on from JAQPPZ010017247.1 coordinate 2,450,985, forward strand.
TTTTGTGTGATAAAAGAGGTTTTTTGAAAGAGATTGAGTTGATTTGTATGCAAGTTTGCATTTTATTTGAACAAGCTTTTGTGAAAGCTAGTGGAAAATTTTGAGTAAGTCCAAGAGTGGACTTAAGGCCAGATTTGTGTAAGATTTTATGGAAGCTTACAATTAGATTTGAGGTAAGTATTTGTGAAGACTTGTTGGACAATTTTGGAAAAAGTCTTGGTGAAGACTTGTTGAGCATATTTGACAGGGTAGAGATAGATTTTTTGAGCAGAGTTGACAGAATAGATTTATGAGTAGATTTGATAGAGCAGAGGATAGTATTCAGTACAAATATGAGATAGAGATTGAAACAAAGTTTTAATAAGGCTTTGGAGGTGACAATGTAGAGGACATTAGTCTCTAGTGGATAGAGATCCATTAGCCAGGGTAGTGAAGATAGAGATCTTCTGAGTGAGGACATAGGTCTTCAATGGAAAGAGACCCAGAAGCCAGTGCATTAGAGACATTAGTATTCTAGTATATCACCAGTTAGAGCAAAGGGGATTGGTGTCTCCTGTGGATAGGTATCCATGAATTTGATCAGGGGATTGGTGTCTCCTTTGGAAAGAGGTCCATAAATATTGTAATACGGAAGAATTCCAAGAAATTTGTTGAGAAAATTGAAGTGAAAAATTTTCTCCGTGGAGTAGTCCACATTGGGTGAACCACATTAAATCATATCTATTGTGTGTGTGATGCTTTGTGTAATGTTTACTAATTTGATATTGTTGATGTTATCATATGGATTGAAAAGAAAAAAGTTTTATATTATACTTTTCACCCCCATATTAGTATAAGCACATGTTATTTAGTCATCATCCTTTGAGAATTTCTTCTTGAAAAATAGTAGGTTTAGAGCATTGTGAAGGTTCGCGAGGTGGGAAATACAATTTGAAAAAAAATGATGATAAAATCCTTTAGACATTGATCAGGAGCATCCTTGTACTTCTTTTTAGAATCTAAAACTAGAGTGTTTCTTTTTTATCAAGTTATTGCAGATGAACTGAGGATATTACAGGCTTCTCGAGGACCTCAAATTTAATTTTATTGGCATATTGGTTTATCAAGGCTCTGACCACCTCCACAGTAGTACGTTTCTTGGCAGACATGGCTGGGGAGTGGGATGAGGATGAACTAGCCTGGAGTTGACTAGTCTTAGCAAGGATGGGGTTGGGTTTGCCTTTGGAAGGATGACCATAGGGAATGGCAATGCCTTGAGGGTAATGAGTAATTGAGGGCAATGAGTAAGCCAATGATTATATAGGACATTGAAAATGCCCTGATGGGAAGGGATTTCATCGCTCTTCTTTTTACGAATGTTCTCAATAGAGTAACTGATGGAATTGAAAATGAACTGAGGAATATTCACAGGATTAACATCTCTAAAATGGTTATAGAAAGCAAAGTGGAAGCTACACAAAACCTTATCAGGATCATCAACGATGATGAATTCCATGATGGGTTTCATCACGCTATTCCAAGGGGTTGGAATAATGTGTTCTAGTTTTCCAAATTTGAGAGTGATAAGGGTTTCAACTTCAAACTAGTTTTTTAGAAACTAGAAAACACTTGAAAAAAATTTCTAAGGATTTCAAAAGGGGTTATTAAAATATTTTATCAAATTTGGGAGTTTATATTCTTGTCTCAGAAAATTTCTCTTTAAGGACATAAGAAATCCAAAATTAAAACCTCTTCAAAATTGAAAAGTGCTTAGTTTAATAGGAGTATTAAGAATATTAAGAAGATTTTTTATCCTTACAAAACTTATACATAATTAACCAAAAATTGAACTATATATTACAAAAGCACTATACCATACTCCAACAAACATTTGGAATTCATAAGGAATTCAAAAAAAATTGATAATAATATCCATAAAAATTGTCAAGTTGTGAAGATATAAGCTTTCTTCAAAAACCTAAAATTAGGTATTCATACCTAGGGAGACATAAGGAAGTCTACAACCTAAGAATTAAGGCTTATATACTTTAATTAGGGAGCTACAATTCTATATTATTTCTTTTTAAAATGGGTAAAGTAATATCATATGATCATGAATATATGTGGTACATTGACTCAGGAGCCAATCAACATATGACAAGAAATATAAATGGTTTGACTATCTTGAAATTGCTAAAGGTTACAAACTAAGAATTGTAGATAGTAAAATGTATCCTATACATGGATATGGATGTGTAAAAACAAGTAAATAATTTCCAAATATTATACTATAGAAAGTATTATATGTGCCTAGATTAACATTCAATCTCATCTTTGTAAGAAAGTTAGTTGAAAATAATAATGTGATTAACTTTGGATACATGGATGGTACCAATACTTGTCTCATTATGAATCAATATGGCATAAAAGCAATAGGTTCAATTCATGAAAATATATACATCCTAGACTTAATGAAAATCTCACAAGACATTGTGATGTTTCAAAAAGATACTAATATATTTATAGAGGAACAGGTTGAAGAAAATGAAGAACCGGTACACCAAAAATGTAAGCATAGCAAAATAAAACCAAAAATATGAGAGGACAATTGCATCATGCCTTGATCATTTATAAAAAATCATAACCAGATGGAGATACTTGCAAAAAGAACTATAAATGTGGTTGGATAGAAGAAAGGAAGATGAATATGAACAAGTCATGAACCATATATTAAAAGAAGAATGCTTAGCTCCAGCTTACTCTACATCATATGAAAACACAAATTACCTACTAAACCTGAACAAAAAGAATGTAGAGGATGAATACAAAGTTTAGAAAGAAGATGAAGATCCATATTAAAGACTAAAGTCTTCAAGACCCAAATAATGTAATACAGGGGGTGTTAGAAATAGAGTACATTTCATCATTTAGGTTATGCAAATGTATATTCCAAGGTACATACTTAGATTACTTTAGGGGCAAGTTAATTAGTTACTTCATGCAATGTAATAAGTGCACGAGTATCAATGTGCAAGTTGTATATGTGCAAGTTGTCCCTTGCACATCTAGATAGAGTGTTGGCCAAGTATCCTATTTTACCTATATAAGGATTACCTCATAGATAGATAGAGAAATATAGTCATACAATCATAGAGATTCAGGGGACATAGTGTAGCTTATGTGTGATATCATCCATTGGTGATGGGTGTAATGTTGTTCAGTATATTTATATTGGAGTGTTCATTTCCTCCATAGCTACATTATAACATTTTATATCATTTCTATTTATTTTATATTTCAGTCATCTAGAATATTTAATTTATTTCATATTATTCTGCATCTTGTGATTTTTATCTCTCCATGCTTGCTACATCAAAAGATAACAACTATAAGATTACATTTATTATCTCTTGATTTATCTAGGTTGTTGATAAACTCTTTGCATGAGTTTTATTCTATAAATAATAACATGAAGACACTACACTTATAGGAGTTACCTATTGTGACAACCATGGACTCATCATAGGGGTTTGTGGCTCTACCTAGTATGGTAATGGGGTATCTACATCATTAATTATAGGAGGAATATTTTCTACCATGATTAGCACATTATCAGCTTTAATGTCTACCTAAAATATTTGGGGAAACTTTCTCTCATTGTACTAATACACATGTAAGATCAAATATGGGTTCAAGGCTCAGATATAGTAGATATAGGTCTATGCTTGATAGGGTCTTACATTCCTATGAATCTTATCCCATAATTTTTGAATCAAAGGTTGAAATATAGAAGGCTATCCAGAGGATGTCTCTTGAGGTATGAAAACTAAATGGGTAATCCAAAGACATCACCCGAATCATCAAATACTAATATCAGAGGTTCAACCAGGTCTTCCCAAGCATTAACATTGTTATCTTCCAAATATTTGTACCATTGCAGTGCTTTAACTCAGAGAGATTGAGTTAGAAGTCTAATCATTACATATTCAAAGGTAATATTATAGATGATAGCTAATGCTAAAACATATTGGAAATGCTCGTAAGCAGTCTTTCCATTGCTATCATAAACAGGTAGAATTTTCAATGCATCAGTTGGAATTTTATGAAATATTGGGAGATCGAATGGTCTGGTATTGTTCTAGGCCAAACAAATTTGTCCAACCATAGCTCTAATTTTTATATTAATGTAGTAGTGGGTTCATCTAGTTGGTACTTAGTGAACTTTCTAGGCTTTCTAACGCTTCCACCATTTGATTTTGAGCCTCCTTTCTAGTATAATCACCACTTATTTTGGATTCTTAAATTAATAGATTCACTAGGTGAACATACAGTCTTTGCATACGAGTTTAAGACTATTCACCAAAATGTTGAGTCCTCCAAGTAATTGAAATTGGATCTTTGGAATCTTATCCCATCGAGCATGCCAAAAAAAATTTAGTAGCATGGTGGGTAGGTATCTCTAATTCCTAGAAATGCTTTTTCAAATGGGACATTCATGTCCCACCGGGAGTGCCAAAAAACTCTTAGCAAATTAGATAGCTTCTAAGTTTTTTAATATTATCATTATATACCAAAGAACTTCTACCTAATAAAGTGATTGTGGGATTTGGATCCCATCGAGTGTGCCAAAAAAATATTGGTTTGAAATCCACCTAAGTGGATGAGTTACACCCTTAATACCTCAGCCAAGATTGGATGCCTACAAACTAGGGGTCTTTGAGTCAACCTTCAGAGTAGACTGACTCTTATGTACCGAGCTAATATAACTAAAATAAAATTGTAGACTAAATTAAGGAATCCAAAGGATTAGAAGCTAAGTTGAAAGTGGTGTAGATTTAGCAACATCAAGAGACAGTGCACGAGAGTTTCACAATATAAATTTAAACTAAATTGCCTAACAAACCAGCTTACTTTCCTTATGAAAAAATCTAATCATAATAAACTCTAAGAATTATTAAGCATTCCAAAACTAGAATAATAAATCCAAGGAAAAATATAGAAAGTATAATAACTATAACAAAAGTATCCATTCATATATTTAATAGGAATGTTTAATTACTCAGTTGGGATACATACATGTTTTGCAAAGAATTTAAGCAAGAGGCTAGGTAGCAATCCAATATTCATTCAAATGGTATATAGCCTCAATTATACAACTATGCAATTGTAAAGGTTAAAGTAATGACCATTATAATGGCTTAAATTCAAGTATATATAGATTTTATAATACATTCAATCATCTAATCATGATTGCCTATAGAGCATTTTGTAGGTATATTAGAAAATGTGTAGGAAGTGGTTGTCACATTTAGGTTAGTTATGCTTAACTTCTTTAGACATGCTCTGATGACATGTAGTGTAGATTTAATTGTGAGGTTGGCTTGTGCATTGAATCATTGGATTCTAACTATTTGATGATAGTCCACTCCTTTTTGTTATGCTTAGCCAAATGGGTAGGGGTAGGTGTGTGATGGAGAAGGCTTCATCCATTGAGATATTTTGACAAAAATGATGTTTGGTGGATGATTGACATGTGTGATCCTATTGAATAAGATAAATCTAAAACCTTTATGTCGAGGCTAAAGGCATGAAAGCATATTGCTTATTGTCAAGATAAATATCTTGGCTACTTGTTGCTTCCTTTATCCTCTTATTCATATCAGGTTTTAGAGGTTATTTTCTCCTTTGATGATGTCGTTTCTTTATGATTCCAAAAACAATATCTTCTTGTGCAATGTTGGTGTTTAGTTGTAGATGCTTACATTTAATTTTATCAATATAAGGTAATCCAAGTCAGATTTAAAGAGTAGAAATCCAATATAGACTGTACTATAGTGGTTAATACTTAGACTTGATTCTATTCTCTTTTAGTCTCAGGTTTTGCAAGAAATTAAAGTTTGTAGGAAATAAAAGTTTGTAGAAAATAAAATAAAATAAAATTGTGTTTAAATTAAATATGCAATTTAGACTAAGTCTACATGAATATATGTGGATCCACGTAATGATCTACTAATGCATTATTTATTTAATGTATTCTACAATTTTATGATATGCAATTTTAATAAAGTTTATGTTCTAATTTTACTCTATGTTCTAATTTTATCTATCGTGTTAGTGGGGGAAGAGATTTAGGGACTAACATTTTAGAGTGGGCCCTACCTTCGAAAGGTTAGTATTAACCCCTTACCATTTTTCTACTATATTTTAACTTCAGTAAACTATTTCATTAAATTTATCAAATGCTAATTATTTCATGGTTGCAAGAAAATAAAAGAAATGGAAGTTACCAAAGAAAGCAAAGCATAAAGAAATTATGAGATACAATTACCATATTCAGAATAAAATGTTGTTGCTAAAATATCACTTTATTCCAAGATTCATAATTTGTACAATTTAAAATGAATGCATAATCATTCTTTTGTTATTTTATGTGTTCATCAGGCTCTGTAATATGGAGAGGTTTGTTTAAATTATAGTTTACATTATGCTCCACAAATAGAAGTCATCAACTTATTTTTGGTTGCATATTTAAACGGACTCAAATTAACTCCTAAAATTACAAAACAATATATCTAATTTGAAGAAATCCTAACATTACTTTTGGACTTCTAAAGAATACGTAACAACATAACTACTAACTTAGACTTATTCTAACAACTATATAACAACAAAATCTCTAATTTAGAATTAATACAACAAAGCCACTAATTTGGACTTGGTCTAACAACTTTACCCTTTTCTTTAGGAAGGGATATAAAGCATACACGTAATATTTATAAAAAATATTATAATCAACTTTATACACCCAAATAAAGGATGATGAGTCATCCCATGTGGCATTTGAACTCATCCACATTTGATTCTCCCATTGTCCATGTGGTATTTGATCAAGTTGTGGCATATGTGACATGTTTATTACACGAGGTGAATTTTTAAAATCTACAGGTTTCTGTAGCACCTTTCTTTAGCATTCATACTCAAGTCTTTTGAGTACATCATTCACATGGCTAGCTTTCCCACACCTATTATCTAGTATTTCTTGCCACGTATGTCCTTGCAAAGCCTCTACAACATTCATCTATCTAAAACACACATAAACTTGCATATTTTATGTAAAATATGAATATTTATCACTTTATCATCATAAATAAAATTTACTCATAAATCATAGAAATAAGATATAATCAACCATAAGAATACATTCATTTACACACATTTACAAAAAAAAGGTATATAAAATATTTCATAAAACATGCACATTTTACCACTCATCATTCCCCCAAACTGAAGGAAATGCATGTCCTCATGCATACAAGTTTTAAATACCATAACGTAAAACATTGCAAATATTATAGATGAGATACAATTTTTTTTATAATTGAAACATTATAGATATAATGAATGAAATATTGTGATTTTATAGGAATAACTCTATAGATGTATAAAATAAAAAATTGCAATTGTTTATGGAGAAAATAGTGCAAATGTATGAAATCAACATACTTGATTCTATCTTTTGTATAGCATGTTCAGGTGCAATTAAGTTAAATTTCATGTGAAATCATTGTTGAACAGCCAAGGTTTTGCCCTAGACATTTTATGGAAAAGATGGGTTTCAAAATTAGGGATTTCTTTTATGTTTCTCCATGTGCCTTTGATCATGATTTGCTTGATGGTTTCTATATCTTTATCTATTTGTTCTTGTTTCTAGCAGTTGAAGTATTATAGCCAAGAGCATATTAAATAAATAAATAACTAAAATATAAAAAACAATAAATAATAATAAACTAGTACTATTAATAGTATAGAAAAAATCACTTCTAATATAATTATATTATATTATATTTTTCTCACATATTAGTAATATTAATATAATTACATAAATAATCACTATTATATTATTATATTAATTATAGTAAATAAATTATAATATAAAACATAAATACTATAGTGATAATACTATAAACTACTAAAAATAATATTAATAATATTATAAACTAATAATAGTAATATAATATTATGAACTACTATTAAATGGTCATGAGAATGACAAGTGAGTTTATATTTATGTTTTATCATATTATGAGTTTATCTCCCTTTATGCTAAATATAGCATGCCATCAATGCTTTCCAACAACCAATCACCTCTCCACGACGATCAATTATCCAAGTTCAATGTTATCTCGCATACTTTTGACAAAGCAAACATAGTCGAGGGTTTCAATTTGATGAAGCAAATTTGATGGAGCTAATGAACCAGGGGCCATGTGGAAGCCAATACAACATAGAAACTAAAAGTAAAAGAAATTAGATACTCTTGGCACTCAAGTCAGATCACCTCAAACAAATTAAATCAGGTGAAGCAAGGGGCTATATCGGAGAGCATGTGATAACTTGCAAAGAAGTATATATATATATAAAGCATGGATCTAAATTAGACGCTATGCACAAATGGTTTAAGTTTTTGGATCTATGGGCATGTTTCTGCCTTCCATGATCACCATATTGACTTTGTACATACGAAGGCAGGTAAGCAATCTTCCATCTTCCATGGTTTCATGCATGAACTAAAACATCATGTGATTTGTTGACACATGCCTCAAGAAACAAATAGTGAGCATCTAAATCCATTGTGCTTCAGGTAGAATCCATGACTTGATTTTTGCGCCAATTCTCCCGAGATAAAAAACAAATAAATTTTACATTAGTTCCCTTGATGCATGTAAATTTAATTTAATTTAGAAAAATATAAATTATTTTTTAATTTATTTTTATATGTATTTTATTATATATATTAAAATAATGTTCAAATAAAGATATAGTAACTAAAAATATTAAATTATAATATATATATATATAATTTAATTTTAATTATTAAAAATTATTATAATAAATATTTCTGTTCAAAAGAACTCATGAATGCACATTTTGTTTTTTTTTTTCAATTTATACAATTAACAATAATTTAATTTTTGAATCAATTTTGAATAACAACAATTAGACATGATAATACAGTTTTTAATTTTAGGTTTAGATAATATTTGCGAATTAAATTATTTAAACTATAGATGAAATGTTTTGGTATAACTCCAATTTGTTACATGTGGCATTGAATTTTGATTGGTGAGAAGACCAAACTCATGAATGATAATGGTGAAATATTAGGGACCATATGCATTTTCAAATTACTACTTTTTTAAAATTATGATGCTTGATTTAAAATAAATAAAATATGTTTATCCATACTCTCTATATTTGCTATCAAACTTTGACATCTTTGCAGAAGCTTTTAGTTTACCAGCTGACCTTTCATATTATAAATATCTACGAGTGGACAACCAGTTATTTCAAGTGCATCAATCTCAGTAATGCTCACATTCCATTGAATACTTGTTGTGTTTGTTATGTATGACCGTAGAAAATAATTTGTCCATGTGATGAAGATGAACAAGATAAAAGAGGGTCTTTAACTTTTATCGATAGCAAAATTTATTTATTTATTTTATATATATATAAGGAAGAATGTTTAATTATAATTAAAATTAATATATATATATATATATATATATATATTCAATAAAATTCGTAAATATATATTTCACTGTTTTATTTATTTAAAATTTGTACAATTAGCATCTTGAATATATATAATATTAAACATGAAAATTCTATTTTATAGGTGTTATATTATGGGAAATCTTCATATATTTTATTAATTATATATATTATATTTATTAAATATATATTTATTTGTTTTATTATATATATAATTTATTTATTTTATTATTATATTTATTATTTTATAATTATAAAATATTATATTCTTGTACTACTCCCCCAAACTGTATTATAAAATTTATTGTATTAAGCCTATACCTCCCCCCAAACTGTAATTTTGGCTATATAGCCAAAATAAAAATAGAGGGAAATATTTTTGTAAAGACTTATATTATGGTGAATTAGATATAGTAATGAGTTTTATTTATGGGGGATTATTAAATTTATACTAGATATATATATATTTATTATTATTATTTTTGTGATTATGCTTCCTAAATTTCATTAAGGAGTTCTAAGTGAGAGAAAAGTAATGATTGTAAACTTGATATCAGTCATCAACAGGGTTATGCATAGTGGCAAATATTCGCCAATTGGGTGAATATTAGGATTTTCAAAATTGGAAATTGGCGAATATGAGGACCCTCGATGTCAGCCCATTCACCTAAATTTTTTAGGACCAATTGTTTCTTAGGATCAATTTGCCACAATATATATCCAAACATAGGCATATTTGTACTTGTTGGAAAGCTTTTTCAAGCCTGATCTAATGGTGGTGTTTTTATGAAGTTATAAGATGATTTAATAGGTAAAAAATAGCCCCAAATATGATCTTACATTTTAGGTCTTCAAATACCCCAAATTTTGGTATAAAGATGCTCAATTTGATTTGCTTAGGATTCTCCATGATTCACCTTGATTTTGATTAGGACTCACCATTTTTTTACAAGTACATTTTGAGTCCAAGCCCTTATGCATAACCTTGGTCATCAATATATGCAAAATAGATCTTTATCAAAGGTGTGGATGATTTTAACACTAGTTGTGAATAGAAAAGTGGGATAGATATTCTAATATCATTGTGATGGCTTTTCCTTTTCTTTGGGAGTATACATATTTTTGATGCTCTTATAGGGGTGCAAAGCTTTGGGGATTTGGATTCCCAACCACTCTGTCAGAGTCCTAATGGAAATTGTAACCCTATCCTTACTACTTTGTCCCTTTAAGTAAAATACAAACCATATTTTTGTAGGATGGAATATAGAAATTTGCTTCTGACTTTTGCTTTCTTATGATATTCTAGAGTTATTTCACAGAGACTCAAAACATCTTAGTGGTGTTAAACAAATTCATCTATTCATCTCACAAATAAATATGATGTTAAATTTGTCCTAATATTTTCAAGCCTCTCAAGGACCAACTGTATGTGTAGTGAATATTAATTTTCCATCATGAGTAAGGATTGAATAACACAAAGGTTACTTATGCCAACAAGCTAGCTTATCTGTGAGCATCTATAGGTCTTGTCTAGACTTAGTGCTATTGCGTAAGGATACCTTATTTCCAAGCGGGTTTCATTCAATCCATTTTTGTAATGAGGATCACCCCATGGTTTTTGAGACACTAAGAATTATAGGGATTCAAGCTTTTTCACCATTATTTTATTAAGTTATTTTTGGGATACTTTCTCGTTTTGAGAGAGAGTAAGGGATTTTTATTACTTTTTGGAATTCTTACTTATTTAAGGGGAAATAAGAAGATAATTTATGGGATACTTTCTCACTTAGATAGAGAGGAAGGGATCTTCTCTTTTTTTAGTAAGAATGAAGAGGGAGCTTTTCATTTTGCCAATTCATTAGCTTTCTAGACCATGTGCATAATTTGATAAGCAAGGGAAATCATTCACTTTATGGCAATAGTAACTTATGAGTTATTATTTCCAAACCTCACAATGTTTTTATTTGCTATAATGTGTGTAGTCCAAGAGGAAACTTGATTGACCAGGGATAACTTATGATACCAAAATATTACTTAATTTTCAATGAAAAATTTCTCAAGATACTAGTGGTGGTTGAGTAATTGAAAATACCTAGATTTTGTGAAGCAGAGTTGCATTAATCAAAACACATACAATCCATAGAAATAGAGAAAATGCAAAAGTTTACTAGTATTCTTTGTTGAGGAGAACGAAGCTTACAAAAACCAATACCATACAAATTTGAAATTCCTCCTCAAATACCCTGTTTTCCCTTTCCCACCTAGAACAATCTATTTGAAATTTGAATTTCAGGGGTAAACTTCCCAAGGTCATAACTCATCGCTCATTGCTTGAAATGACTATTGGTGCATGTTTTAAGAAATCTCTCGAAGGGTTTTGTGGCCCTACAATATCTCCAAGGAGATTACCACCATTTTTTAGCCCTCAAAAAGGCCTCTAAGGCCTTCAAAATTGACCTCCAAGTTTTACTAGTAGGATTTTCACTAGTTTTGACAAGGTAGAAGACCTTAAAATTTACATATCTCCCAAACCGCTCAGGATATTGGGACGATTCTTTCGGTGTTGGGTCTATTTATCCATACTCTAAACAACTAAATAAACTTTAGAACAAAATGAAACAAATAAAAATTTGGGTGATGCAAGATCAATCTTACACCACTGGATGCTTCTGCATCATTTTGTTAGCAAACAAAGTGTTATACAGAGTGTGGTAATCATTTTCCTACAAGTTATCAGGCTGTTATAAGTAAAAGAAATGTCCTTTTTAGGATATTTTTGAAATAATATTGAGATTGAAAATTGATGAAAATAAGATATAAGTATTGCAAATATAGAAACTCCATTATGAAACAATATATATATATATATATATATATATATATATTGAGAGGGAGAGAAGTTATTATTCAATAGTTGATGATTGTAGTTCATAAATACACTACATATCAGCTTGTTACTTAAGGTGGTGTATGAATTTTTCTTTAGATAGTGGCTTCTTGTATAGTTTAAACCTATGCCTATTAAATAGTAATTTTCTAGTTGAGTTATCAATAGGCTTCGAGTTTTACTGCACCATTCCCAAATATATTTTTTTATTAAAATATTCATGATACAATATGTTTGCTCTACCACTTTATACTTTTGTTGGTTTAGTCTGGTATAATACCTCTATTTTATTATATTATTATTATTATTTTATTAATATATATATAGATATATATACTTTATTTTTATTTTATTATATATTTATTATTATTTGTATTATCAATTTTAATAATAATAAATTTTCTTGTAATAATTTCTAGAGGTTTATTGTAGCAGGCTATTTTAGAATATTTTCTACCATCTAGCAACTTTTCCTTTGCTTTTCCTTCTCTCTTTTTTTGAGTAAGGTTTTGGTTTTTCTTGGTTTCTATTGTGTTTCTATTTTTGCTCTATTTTGTTTTTTTATCACCAATTCAAAAAAATCCTACTATTGTCAAGTTTAGTTACAACTCATAATAAATGATTTTATAACTATCCTTAACATAGTAGGAAAAATAAAAATAGAATTTTTGTTTTCAGATGTAATCTTGATGTTACTAAGACTAGGTGCGACTCACGGTCTATGAATCCATACAACCAATCCTAGTATAACAGGAAAATAATAAAATTTCTAAACAATTCTAATGTTACTAAAATTAGGTGTGACTCACGGTCTATGAATCCATACAACCAATCTTAGCACACTAGGATTAAAATGAAATATTTCTTGAAAATTAAATGTGCTGAATTGAAATTACTAAAAGTAAAAAGTTATTTTGCTATCATTTATTTGATTATTTAGGAGCATTTCACTATGACTATGTCACTCAATCATACCTACTTTCTATTTCCACAAGTTAGAGAACCTAGACCAAAGCAAGTAATAGCAATCACCCAAAGCTTAGAAAATTTACAAGAAATAAAGTTTTAACTGTGAAAGCAGTAAAATAATTACTCAAGAAAAGAACCTGGCAACGTCGAACAAAGGGGTTTGTTGGGACCATCTCGTACCACTCTGACTCGTATGCATGCCAAGGACTCATACATACCTCTTTCCACATACAAGTAAGCCTCTCTTCTTGGGCAACTAAACAACATTTCTAATTAACAATTACGACACTACTCTCCTCAACAACGGTGCCAAAATGTTCAATTGTAGATGCTTACATTTAATTTTATAAATCCAAGGTAATCCAAGTTATATTTAAAGAGTAGAAATCCAATATAGATTATACCATAGTGGTTATTACTTAGACTTGATTATGTTCTCTTTTAGTCTCAGGTTTTGCAAGAAATTAAAATTTGCAGGAAATTAAAGTTTGCAAGAAATAAAAGTTTACAGGAAATAAAATAAAATAAAATTGTGTTTAAATTAAATATGCAATTTATACTAAGTCTACATGAATATATGTGGATCCACGTAATGATCTACTAATGCATTATTTATTTAATGTATTCTACAGTTTTATGATATGCAATTTTAATAAAGTTTATGTTCTAATTTTATCTACCGTGTTAATGGGGGGAAGAGATTTAGGGACTAACCTTTTGGAGTGGGCCTTACCTCCAGAAGGTTAGTATTAACCCCTTCCCATTTTTCTACTCTACTTTCACTTTAGTAAACTATTTCATTAAATTTATCTAATGCTAATTATTTCATGGTTGTAGGAAAATAAAAGAAGAGGAAATTACCAAAGCAAGCAAAGCATAAAGAAATTATGAGATATAGTTACCATATTCAGAAGAAAATTTTGTTGCTAAAATATCACTTTATTCCAAGCTAAAATGAATGCATAATCATTCTTTCATTATTTCCTATGTTCATTAGCCTCCGTAACATGGAGAGCTTTGTTTAATTTATAGTTTACATTATGCTCCCCCAATATAAGTCTTCAACTTATTTTTGGTTGCATATTTGAATGGACTCAAACTAACTCCTAAAATTACATAACAATATATCTAATTTTAAGAAATCCTAACATTACTTTTGGACTTCTTAAATAATATGTAACAACGTAACTAATAACTTGGACTTATTCTAACAACTATATAACAACAAAATCTCTAATTTAGAATTAATACAACAAAGCCACTAATTTGGACTTGGTCTAACAACTTTACCCTTTTCTTTAGGAAGGGATATAAAGCATACACGTAATCTTTATAAAAAATCTTATAATCAAATTTATATTCCCAAATGAAGGATGACGAGTCATCCCATGTGGCATTTGAACTTATCCACATTTGATTCTCCCATTACCCATGTGGCATTTGACCAAGTTGTGGCATATGTGGCTTTTTATTACATGAGGTAAATTTTTGAAATCCACAAGTTTCCATAGCACCTTTATTTAGCCTTCATGCTTAAGTATTCCGAGTACATCATTCAAACAACTGGCTTTCCCATACCTATTATCTAGTATTTATTGCCACGTCTATCCTTGCAAAGCCTCTGCAATGTTCATCTATCTAAAACACACATAAACTTACACATTTTGCATAAAATATGAATATTTATCACTTTATCATCATATATCAAATTTACTCATAAATCATAGAAATAATATATAATTAACCATTAGAATACATTCATTTGCACACATTTACAGATAAAAGGTATATAAAATATTTCATAAAACATGCACATTTTACCACTCATCAGTTGAATGTTGGGTTTTCTACCTTAGATTTATTTTGCATCCAACCTTCATTCTAGTCTGCCAAAATTTTAAGCTCTTGATGATGTTACCATTGCTTCTAAAGTTTAATGTATCTGGAAGCCTTTTAGATTATGTTTCTATATGTTAGATGCTAGGCATAATGCCTTGGAATTTGTACCCTTATTTCAAACTATGCTAGATTTTGTTTTTTTGGTAGATTAATAAATTTTAAAACTAGGGCATTTTAAAGGCACCCTAATGCCTTGTACAATAGAGGATCATCAGAGGATAAAAAAGGAACAGAAGAAAGACAATAAGAACTACAAGTTGAAACAAAAATACATCCTCAAACTAAAAGGAGTCAATAGCCTTGAACAAACAGGCACTGAGATAAACGCCAAAGCTCAAAAAGGAACAGTACTCAGCCAAAAAGGAACCCAAAAATATGCAAACCACCACCGCAGAGGACCCAAAAAAATAGACGAAGAACCATCGACCATCAAGAGGAATATCCAAATGCATGAGGGACAAAGAATCACCTTCCAGACCAACAACTTTCATAGAAGTATCCTTAGTGCTATCCTTGGGAACAACAATGCATGTATCCTTAGCAATCTCCATTACATCTTCATTATTGAAATATTTGACGTCAGTTTGGGTGTCGAAGGACACCTCACCGACCAGGGCTAAATTTTTTTCTAAATTGTCACAGAATAACAAGAGGCTAAGTGCATGACATTGTTATTTGAGCATTGAAATTGCCTTTCCAATGGCCAAGTGAGAAGTTTCAAGATGCTCAATGGTGGCAGAAGTAGCATGCATAGCCAGCTTGTGAAGATACCTTTCGATAAGGTCAAGAGAATTAGACTTATCCTTTGTAGTTTTTATAGAGGTGGACGAAGGTGTTTTGATAGCTTCTTTATGTTTTAGCCTCTAGGAACTACGGATAGAGGTATTTTCAAGTTTGGCTTTCTTTCTGGTGGAGAAATCAGAAATAGAATTGCCCCCTTTCTCTTTTCTTTTGGATTTTGAGGTTTTAGGGCACGGGGTTGAGGATGAATTCTCCTCATCAAAATCAGGGGCAGGGAGATTACCTAAATGGAATTGCAGAAGGAGGTACTTGTAAAGGACCTTAAAAAGACCCTGGTGGCAAGTTTTGGCCTCATACTTTTTGGAACGGTTGGTGGTGATGGTATAGTCCATGGAACAGAAAAGGGCAATGGGAATGTTCATCATTTTTGAGTCTCAAAAATGATTAAAAAATGTAAGATAAAAACAACATAATTGAGACTCAGGATTGTCACAAGTAAAATATTGCATTATTGGCTTAAGGATTTCTTTCCAGGGTGTTGACAAGTCATGGCGAAACAAACCTTTTTTTACCTTCTTGTGGTGGGTGTTGACAAGTGTTGACAAGTCTTGGTAAAATATTTCAAACTATGCTAGATTTTTAATGTCACCCTAATGATATCAATATTTTTATTTGTTCGACTATTTGTATTTTTTGGGATTCAATTTTTCTTGAATGCTAGATGTTGGGTCTTAATATGCTTTGTTAGATTTTCTCTTTGAATATTGAATGCTAGATTTCTCCTATGCCTTTGCTAACATCATCAATTTTTTACTCGTCCAATTTTCTTTCATTTTTTTTCTCTTTTCCTCATTGTCATGTGTCAGATTTTTACTGTCCCATTGCTGAAATTAGCTTCTCAAATATACAACCAACCTTCTTACATAGAAAATTTCATATTTTTTTCTTTTTGTTGTTAGATCCAATATCTTAGCATTTTTACTATCTGATAAGCTTTTGCTTGTTGTTTTATTTCTTTCTTCATATAATTTTTCTTTTGGCCACAACTTCCTACTCTTTGCACTTTTTTCGCAACCTTCTAGCATATTGAATATACCATAAAAACTTTATCTTGGGCTATCTTGGTTGCATTTTGAGTTGATACATGCCCTTTTCTACACTATTACTTTTGCAAAATAACTACATGGCTTGGACCAGACCATATTATCGAGTATTTTTTTTGATAATTTTTCAAATAGCTTCTAATTTGAAGGTTTATTATTTGTTAAAAAATATCCCAAGGGAATTCAACATCATGCTAATGTCATGTAGCTTAGTAGATTTTAAATAAAATATAAAATGATAGTGCTAATGATTTGACTAACCTCTTTTGATTCACCAAACCAAAACCAATAAATTCATCGAGGGCAAATAAATGGAGGCTAACGTCATGGTGCATTAGTGTAGGTTTTATGGATCATTTTTATTCATAAGAAGAGTTTAAGAAAATATGGGGTCCCACCTACCATGTGTCACATTCCTCTTCAAATTACTTATTTTGAAGGTATGATAAATAAACTATTTGGGATCATCATGTATCTAGTTGGGTACCGTGAAGGACATGGAGGAAATAATGCAACATGGGTAATGTTGGATAGTATTGGTCATATATAGGAATGTGAAATTTTCCAACTAATAAATGAGAGAAACCCATTCCAATATGGAGGTCCAATTCATGAGGTGACCATACCACCACTTTTGAGAGCATGGAGGTATAAGAAATATAACCTTTCCTTAAATATTAATTGCATGTATGAAGGAAAAATAAACTCCTTAAAATAAAAATTTGTAGATACCATCATTTTCAAA
This sequence comes from Wollemia nobilis, assembly GCA_028583015.1. NCBI lineage: Eukaryota > Viridiplantae > Streptophyta > Pinopsida > Araucariales > Araucariaceae > Wollemia > Wollemia nobilis. The sequence goes on from JAQPPZ010017247.1 coordinate 2,468,863, forward strand.
TACAAAAGATCTTTATTAATTGTAAGAACTTGGTAGCACCCACTAAATATTACAATTTTTAGCTGGTAGATTCAAAATATAATTCAAACTCATTTGAGTTGGATATTAAAAATGCAAGGTGATGGTTTTGAATTCTTAGATAATTCATCAATGGATATAAATTTAAAGGTAAATGAAGGGGGATAATCCTTGGACTAAATTTTCTCTAGAGTCTAAATGTTGGCATAAAAATAGGAAGAAATATAGTTGTAGTGAATTGAATCTCAATTTCAGAGTTGGGCCATACAATAAGGATTATTTTGATTAATGTTTAAGGTTGTACACATAGGATTGACATATTGAAATCTCGAATTCTATTACAAAATCATCAAAATGGAAACTAACACTAGGATTAATCAAAAACTTCAATCACCATATGATTCTTGGTCTTCTAAAACTTCCTAAGTCCATTTCTTGGCAATTTATTGATAATAGAGGAGTTTATTATTTAGATGAGGGGATTTTGGAAGGATTGGTGAAGGTGATTTTCTAAGGGATGCATTCACTGATTTAGTAGAAAACTCAAGAGGAAGGGTAGAGGCAAGAAAGAAATATGTTAAGTCTGCAAGTCTATAAAATTTTCAAATCTTATCATCAAATCATTAGGAGTCAACTACAATGACCAAAAGTAATCCAATTCAACGAGAATTTTCCCAAGTAAGAATTCTAAATATTCATTAGAATTATATCTTGCAAATCACCATATTCCTACCCATTATATAAAATAAGAAAGCAAGAAGAATATCTAATTCATCACAATAATTTCTCTAATGTCCAACAAATAACTGGTCAAGAGATGGATTGCTACCCTCCAAGCTTGAAAAAAAATCATATATTTTAATGGTTGGAATAAATATCAAGGCATTAAAGATTAATACTTAGAAAATATTGAGTAATTACATGGCAACCAAAGTGGACCTAATAAATATGCTAATAATGACTATGGAACTTCCTCTAGTAATAACTAATTGTGTCACACAAGAAGTGGTGACATTAGAAAAATACAAGTTGCTCAAAGTTCCTCAAAGCATGACATAAAATTCCCTTAGATCTTTGACATTGATTTCTATCTAGACTACTCAATAGACATATTGATGTCAACTCTTGCTTTGGCACCAAGACTATAGTAGTGTAAAACTTTCACTTTTGAACCAATATTATGCTAGTACTAAACCATTTTGATGCCATGACTATGATGACACCAAATTTGTAGTGCTCATGAAGCTAGAACCCATTTAGAAATAACAAAATATATTAATTCCTACACAAGTACAACTAGTAGCCAACAACCAAGCTACACAATACCATTAGAAGGTTGTTATAGTTATTGTAGACCAGTTCATCCACTTACCCACTTCAAGAACTGACATATAAATTCTAAAGTAGGGTTAGGCATAAGGGGTTGGACCTAAAATGTACTTGTAAAAAAATGGTGAATCCTAATCGAAATCAAGGTGAATCCTAAGCAAATCAAATCAATCATCTTCACACCAAAATTTGGGGGTATTTGAAGCTCTAAAACCTAATTTCATATTTGGGGTATATTTTGATCTATTAAATCATATTATATCTTCATAAAAACACAATTATTAGATCAGGCTCAAAAAGAGCTTTCCAACGAGTATAAATATACCTATGTTTGGATATATATTATGGCAAATTGACCCTAAGAAAAAATTGGTCCCAAAAAATTTAGGTAAATGGGCCGACATCGAGGGTCCTCATATTCGCCAATTTCCAATTTTGAAAATTCTAATATTCGCACAATTTACGAATATTCACCACTATGCATAACCATATTCTAAATATACAATAAAGTATTCTTGGTTGTTTATTGTTATCACTAATATGTTCTAAAATCTAAACCACTTCACCTTCTAGATTTTTTATAACATCATACATTCTTTTGTTATATATGTACTATAGGACATTTTCTCAACCATGAAACCAAAAAACTATTACTCTTTTTGCCTTCTATTTTATTTATATTATTGTAGTACCTCTATAGAACATAGCACCCTTCTCCTTGTAGCACCAATTAGTACTTGTAATGCAATTAAGATTAACATACGAGTTGTAATTACTGAATCTATTTCTATGTATACAATTTATTCCTATAAAATTATCATATATGATTTTTTTAAGGTATATTTAAGCTAATAAATACACCTAAATCCTCTATAATAACATCAATTTACCCATAAATTGTAAATTTCCACTAGCTAGTCCTAGAAGTTATTCTTCACATAGACTATCCTAGGTCAAGCGCATGGATCAAGTGGTGTCAAAGCTTTTTTTGATCCACAAAAGAGAGGAAAATATAGAAAATTCCTCATGCACTATTGACTTATCACACATCATCATCCCTTATAAACACACTTTCCTTATATAGAATCTTGTAGTACATTCCATTATTGGATGCCCATCTACACCTATTCATGGTAAAAGAAGCAAGACATAACACCAATTTTTGCATTTGAGTATTCTAAAGCATGTTCCCATTTCAAAGGAACTAAAGTAGTTATAGAGTCAATATCTCAACCTAATATCCAAAATAATACATCAATAATTTGATTTGATATACTTCACATAAATAAAGAACGACTTTATTTGGGCAATTTTGGGATCTCATACTTCAATTGGAAGCCCCACCTATAATTGTTAAGCCTATATCATTATAGAGTCAAGGACCTCTCAAGGTGTAGGTAAATGTTAAAATTATAGTCTTCTTATGCTAGATCAATATCGATAATTTGGACACTTGGATTCAATAGTTATAGGTATATTACACCTCTAATTATTTCTTTGATGTTTTTAGTGAGAATCCACTTACAATAGTTTGGAAGAGTCAGGCAATATTGTATCTTCTTGGAAAAATTGTATATAGTTAGTCTATCAGTGATTTTATTCCTTATACCACTACGAATATGACCACATATACTTTTTTTAGCTATGAAAATGCAAATTTTAATCTATCTAGTAATACATTGAAAGTTCCACAATCTTCTCAATCACATTCATATCAAAGAATATGAGATACACTTGATGATTAAGTATATTAATTGCTTGAACTATCTTCTTAAATCAAATATAGAGCTCCTTTATATTTATTCTTTAGTGCAAATATATTACCTCACATTAAAATTGGAGGAGAAATCAAAAGGTAAGCAAAAATACATGGTCATTGTTCCACATAGACCACGATACCAAAACAAAAGTGACTAAATGCTCACTCACCTAAAGTACCCATGTCTAAGAAATATCATGGACCATTCATTCCTAAGTCACATGGATTCTTTAACAAAGGTAAGCATAAGTTATACAACAAATGGTATAACCCCTATAAGACCTGCACTCACAAATTAGAGTGTTGAGCTTAGCAAAAGATAATGCAGATTCACCTAGAGAACAATAATTTTTATCTACATACAATAAATAATATGAGGTAGACACCATATATGTGAGCATAAGAACTTAATAGGCAAGTGATCCCTCAAAATAATGGTAATGCCTCTTATACACTCATTTTTGGGTGAAGGGGAATCCCTTCCACATCATCATTAACATTAGTAGTAAAAATAACATCATCATGTAAGATATAGTCAAGTGCCTTAGCCTCCAAACTAAATTGCATCCTTAGCCTTACTCTTTGGCTTGTTTCCAACTAGGAAAAATCATCAAAGTTTGATAATAATGTACCCTCTAGTATGACATTAAATTGATATATGATATAGTTACCTATGACATGGTACCACTAGATATCTACGTCTTACTAGAAATACTATACCTTTTTAATTTCAAGATAGCCTACCAATATTATTTTTAATAGTCGATGCATATAAAAAATATAAAAATATTCCTACATGCCTATCCCAAAAGAAGGTAACTCTAGTTTCAAAAAAGTACTGCAAAAAAATAATATCACATGCTTAGTAGTTTATGCTTTTAATGGTTCAATCGATGAACCTTAATGCCAAGAAGTTCACACTTATCATGTCAAATATAAAACACTCTAATATATTGATGGATAAACACTTGCTTTGCCCATTTAATAATGTTGGCAAGGACCCCAAGGTAGTCTTACTACACTTCGTAGTGAAAAATCAGATCGACCTAATCCCAAAATCAACTCTTCCTAAAAGTTTCTTGTACCATTATTAAATCTTGGGACAATATGAGATTTGGTGTCAAATATAGAAACTAATTGATTGAGAAAATATTAGGTCTAGCTCATCACCATATGGTAGTCTTACCATGTTAATGCCAAATAAGTATAGTCCTTAGCACTTATATATTCTTAGACACCCAAATTTCATCCAATCAAACTTCAATCCAACACAATCAAATCTAGAATATCTAAACATCATCAAACATAAAATCAAGAACCTAAATCAAACTAACAATATAAGAATCAATATATTTTAGAAAAGAAATTATTATTGTATGGCCAATGAGATTGTTTGAATTTTAAATTCTCTTTAATGGTTATATGTCGACCGAAGAGCCTTTTAAACAATGGTTTTTTATATTAGGGTTATTATATTAAGAGCACAATAATAATTTTACCTAATAATACTATTTTTCAAAAATGAAATAAAATAAAAATCAAGCATGCAACTATCATTTATTGCCTACCTCTTCATTGGTGAACTCATCCCCCACAAGTGCCTACACCCAACTAAAAAAATTGAATTTGTAAATGCACATAGATTGTTGCAAATCTAATCAACCTACCATTTTTTATCAAAAGAAATATCTTCAAATGCGAAACCTTATATTTCATTAAATATGGTGACTTGTCTGCCCCTAACCACCTATCCACTCTATAAATTGAGGTCTCTATCCTTTGAATTATAACACACAATCTAACTATAATTTTTTTATAATAATTTAGAGCCAACTTTTCAAAACCAAAATTTTTCAAATTATTGACTTTGTGATACATCTACCTTGAATGAGAATCTAAAAAATCTATCCTTTGTCATTTGATTCATTTTATAAATTTTAAATCATATTTTACATTTAGTTTTTATCATTATTTTTTATAAATTTTAATTTTCTTCACTTTAGTTTAAGCATAATCATTCATTTTTAAACACCGTTTTTCATATTTTAAATATGCTTTGTAAGTTTTGATAACATTTATTAGATGTTATTGACTATGGGTCCTTGGTTGTAGTTGCAATACTCAATAGGACTACATTGGAGTGGCACTTTTGAAAGCACAATAATAGATCTATAAGTGTTGGTAGAGACCATCACTTCTTTTTATAATTCTTGATTACTTTTGCTTTAACATCTAACTTTTATCTGTTTGTTTCACCAATTTTTTATTAGGTAGATCAAAATTAGTTTTCTTCATTATACTTGCGCATGTATTTGTTAAGTCACTTAAAATAGCAAAATTGGAATAATCCTTTTCAATTTTCCTTTTAAATTAAGGTAGGCATTTGCATCCTATTTCATGTCTATTACTATTGTAGTCATCGTGTATTGCATATATTATTAACCTAGTTTTGTATATTTATAATGTTTTTTAGTATCATACTAAATTTATTTTATAGTTAGTAGACCCACACTATTTTGTGTGTTCATTAGCACAATTATGACAACATAGCACCGACCTTAGGCAACACTTTTTAATGCATCTATTTTAATTAGATAATCAACTACTAACTTTTTATCTAGATTAATCTCTTTACTGTTTAAATCAGCTTTAAATAAAGTTGTAAGCTTACTATAGTGGTAAGGGCTTTGGCATTTCTTTGAGAGGTCCAAGGTTCAAATTCCACTCAGTATGAAGGGATCAGAACCCCTCATAAAAACATTTGTAAAATCATTGAAAAAAATTTAGATAGACTCTTGATAAATTTTATAGTAATTTTGTCAACCTAAATATTGGCAATGATAGTGTTCAGTATCTACATCAATAATTAGTTAAGGAAAGATAAATTATTATACTTTCTAAACCATATCAAATTTTTTTATCTTCTATAAATAATAGGTCTAACCGAGGCAAACCCATAAATGTCTAAATCTATTTAATTTTGTGTGAGCAACAAAACTTCATCAAATTAGAAGGATAAATGAGGATAACTTCAAGTGATAAAATCAATGATAAGTGCCAAGATCTATTTTATGTCTCACTTAATATACTATAAATTTATTTTATCTTTAGCATAGTTATTTCTATCCTTTTAATTTAAAAAATTAATCATATTCGTATTTCTTTTCATTCATGTAGGAAGAAAAAATTATTTCAAAGGTGTCATAGTTATCTTGATAGCACTTATGCTTATGTTATCTATTTATTTCCCTCTTGTTATAAGGGTCATATAATGTCATAAAATATAGTATAGCCTTAATCTACTATAAATAATAGGTCTTTGCTTCTCTTAGTGTCTCTCGAGAAACTAGATCAGTGTCTAATAAAGTTAAAATATGCAAATCTATATTCTATTAAAATGCAAGGCACGGTCGACACAATTGTTAGCATTGAATATACTCTATGTTTTTTCTAGGAGAAAGGTTATATATTTTAGCCTATTCTTTATTTTTAGAAATCTTGTATGCTCATCTAAATAAAAAAACATTTGGACTAATTATCCGCATTGTTAGGAGTTATCTAGTTTCTAATTATTCTAGTTTTAGGTAACTAAAAGGTAATTTTTCTATAGAATTTAACAAAGGACCTAGTTAGTTCTTAATATTAAATAAGGCTTAGTAACTCCATATTCACTTCTCCTATCCTTCTTAAATATTTAATTGTGGACCCCCCATATGAGGAAACAATATCCCAATGAATATATCAAACCATGCATGGATGTCCATCCATATTTTTAGTGAATCCAATGTGAACAACATGCAAGTTCCCTAAAATTTGTTGGAACCTTTACCCATAGTTAGAAACTAGAAACTTCTTAAAAGTTACTAAGCAATAACAAATATTTTGTCTATTTAGATTAGATAATGTAACAATATAAATCAAGAAATAAACATTGCTAACACTATTGGGGTCTTCTCAATACCTTGAGTAGTCAAGTATGTGATCCATTCCATTATATTATGTATATAGAAAACCTAATCCACCAGTCACTCATATAGGGTCTCATGGTATTACATTGACTAGGGATTATATCTTGGTGAGTTAGTCAAAGTTGTAAGGAAATACTTATAACCTTCTACATATTGATCCACTTTCACATATCCAATTCTACTCTTATGTATTACTATTCTCCAACATATATATTTTGCTCTCACCTACCATTTCTATCCTATGTATTAACAAGTATATGGGGAGGATTGGTATATAAAGAGGTTTTAGGTGTATCAAGACGTAATAATATATATAGAGAGGTATTGAAGTGTGTCAAAAGGATTAGTATATAGGAAGTAAAAGTGATAAGGATTCTTCTTTCTCTCTTGTTTATTTAAACAACTCTTTAAAAACTAATTAGAGAGATTAATAGATTGATAAAACTATCCTAACTGAATAAATTTATACTAGCCCTTTTTATTGAGCAACCTTGTAAAGATATGGATGAAAGAAGATACCTAAAAAGGATTTTGGATTAATGGAAAGCCCAAAAATCTAATCCACTAAATATAATTAGAAAATAAATGCAATTATAGTATTTTCATTATCAAAACTCAAGCTTTGACTTAGCTAAAGATGAGATTATTGAATCAAGTTCATATAACCCTACTCATGATGATGTAAGAAGGGTAAAATTTGGGTTGATTGAAGGCATAGCCTATTTCATCCAAAAATATTAAGAAGTAAAATATTTTAGAAAGAATCTAAATTAGTTTTGGAATCTTCTCAAGTGTTTGATTCACCTTTGGATTAACACCAAATTCCTTTGTATGAATTTTTTGTATTACAAGAACAACCTTATACCTTTGTAAATAAAAATTTATCTAGTATACATATATTCTTACCCAATCAAGCCACTTCAATCCCTATCACAATTATAAATGATATGGAGAGTACTATTCAAGATTCTACAAAGGGTTACGGCCACATCCCATGTATTCATATAAAATATAGAGGATCTATTACAAATTATAACCATCCTAATCATACAACATCTCAAAATATTGGATCAACCCTTCAAAATCAAAATCCAAACCCACTCCTCCATCCAAATACAAATACAACCATTAATCTAAATTCAAATTTGAATCCATCTAATAATCCCAATCCTTATTTGAGTTTTATATTAGGATCCTATCCTAACCCTAATTATTAATAATAAAATAATATCTTTAATATCCTAAGGTTAGTGTAATTGATAATATAATAATTAATTATAAATTAATTATTATATTATATTATTAGGTTAAGAATTAGCATAACCATAATAATTAATTCTATTAATTATTATGAAGTGACATGATGGTTAGGGTTAGGTCAATATATATAGTTGTCCAAATCATTCATTCGGGAATATCATGCATGAAATATAAAATATATTTTGTTTATACCATTGGAGGGATTCCCTATTCCAATGCAAAAGTGATTCATATCAATAGTGATTCTATTTATTTTTATGTTATTTTATTTATTAATTTATTAAATTATTGCTAGAACCTTCAGGGTTCTACCATATGGTATTAGAGCATTATGGATCCAACCATGTGGGACCAAAAATTTCTTTGGGGAAAGCACACTTGGAACATTTAGAAAATATTTTTAATGTGCAACATTTGGGACCAAAAATTTCTTTGGGGAAAGCACACTTGGAACATTTAGAAAATATTTTTAATGTGCAACATTTAGAAAACATTATAGAAAACACTATTAGTAAAAACAATTTGGAGGAGCCCGTAACCATGGAATCCAAGTGGTACCTATTGCACTTCCCAAGAAAGAAGAAAATATATTAAACCCTAAAAATGCAATTTTTTTTAATAAAATAAGTGCACCCGCAAGAGGAGGATATCAAGGATGAAGCTTCATAGGCTTGATTATGAACTCCTTAGCACCTTCTTCCATACATCTACCCAGCTTTTTGGTGCATCAGAATCCATTTCCAAAATGTCTTCAGAAACAAAAGTAATATATTTCAGTTCTTACCTCTCAATTCGAGTTAAAACTTTTTCTGAAGACATGATGATAACAGGTATCTCCTTGAGCGCCGAGGACTTGTAGGAATATAAACATCAGTGCAAAGAAGCTTAGCAACGTTAATAAATGTTCAAAGATGGAACACACATGAAAGGCATTCCATAATAATAATAGTCATAATACCTTTACTTTCTTGAGCAACTCATAACCCGTCATCCCGGGCATGCTATAATCCGTGATGATCATATTAACCTTATGTCTCTGCATTGGATTTGAACCAGATTATGAGCAATACTGACATTTTCAAAGGCATTTTGAGAGTATTATAATCCCAATATACAAAAAAGTCAAATTATGACACATTAGGGTTTGGATTTTTTTACTTCATAATTTGTGGGGCTATGTTCGTCATCCAAGCCAAGGAACTGAAGGGCTCTTCTCGCACTTTCCACAGTTGTTACTGCAATTGATAATTCCGAAACAAACAAATAAGCGTATTGGCCTTCAAATTTAGTGATTTGAAAAATGTGTAAAACTAATTACCTTTGCAAGAAGAGATGTTCAACGAACTTGCGATCGATAATGTTGTCATCCACGACAAGTACATGAAATTCGGACGTGCTTGTCCCGGAATTTCTCGCAATGCTCTTGCCAGATTCCAAGTTATTGCCTTTCATTTTCATTTTTTAAAAATTCAATATCCCGCGTTCAAATGTAAGAAATCCCTACGTTTTATGGAATCCCTCCTCCTGAGACTAGCATGAGAAAATCCTACGTTTTATAAGATATCTATCTTGTGCAAGGCGAGGAACTGAAATAAGGAAAATGTTTGAGGCTAGTTGGCAATTGCAGGAAGTAGTGAATTGACTTCAAATCTATTGGATTGTGGAAAAAGCTGAGTAGTCAAATATCTTGATACTGATTGATTGGAACTGCTTCGTAGAATCTCTTTCTGAGCCAAAGTATTATAAATGCTTCGTAGAATTTTTTTGGGCACCTTTTTACTAGGATTCTAATGTAAACTTCACGAAAATAGTGGAAATCATTTTCACCAGCCTAACTCTACATCTATGTTTGTACATAACCAAAACATTTCCCTTATGTTAGAGCTTCACGTGATTTATTATGAGCTGTCATGGGATTTGTGAAAATTATGGATCATGCCATTTCACCTTCTATGGCTGTCATTGCATCATAAATTTATGATTTTTTTTAAAAAGCGAAGGGTGCTCTCCATGTGGGCTTGGAAGCTACGTATTGGAGAAGAGTCAAGGCATATGGGCAAAAATCTATCATATCTGGGTTTCCTCGATTTAAAAAAAGAGAGTAAAGAATACAAATTTATAATAATTGTCGATGTTTCAATAAAAGCAACGAAGGCTATGTTGTCTTTTCATTGAAACAGTTATTGTGCACATCAAGGAAGCTAGGTTGATCATTATGTATTTTACATTGATGGCAACTTTGATAAGTTAAAGCATTATCATTCACTTTCAGCTGGGTGCCGAGTTTAGTGAAATTAAAGGTCATGTGCGAGGGCCCGCCAGAGCCAGGAAAATAAAGAAGTCTGAGACCTTGTACAGAGAAAGATATTTATGGAATGGCCCACATTGATGGTCTCATGAATTATTATTACAGCAATGCAGAGGAAAGTGATTCTAATAATTATTGAAAATTAACAAAGAGAGACATAATTTGTAGGAAGCATAGAGGAGAATGAGATGAATTTATCAAAATATTTAAGAGACCCTATAGAAGCAGATTGTGTGGGCAGTGCAGACATGAGGAAATGTTGTAGACGAGCTGACATAGTGGAAAATGACTACAAGCACCTCAAAAATTACAAAGAATATTAGGAAATAAGTATAAAGTGATTGGTTCATGCAAACATAATAGTTCAAGTGCAAATAATCCTCAGGCAATGCTCAAGCAAGATTTATACTTAGAAGGTGAAACATTTAAAATATTGGAGAATGCACAGATAAACCTAGTGCCTTAATTTAAAAATTAAAGGACAAGTGCCCTACATTAAGCCTCTAATTAGTTATTTGAATGAAAAGGTGTATGGTAAAATATTGAAGAAAGAGATTATATACAAAATATTATGGAATTAAAATTAAAGCAGAAATATTGATTATTTAAAAGAAGAATATTAAATTGAAAAGGAAAATTGGTTGAAGAAAAGAAGGAAATTATTGTTTGAAAGAAGAATATAAAAATTGAAGAAATATTATTTGAAAGGAAATATTGAGAAGAATATTTATTTGAAATTGAAGAAAATTGAAGAAAGGAAAGAGAAGAAATTATTATTAATTTTGGAATAATAGGGAATTCTACAACAATGAAATTAATTGAAAAAAAAAAAATCTATAAACAAGAGGATTGTAGAATTATTTGATTTGTTAGGAACAAGCAATATATTGAAAATCTTGAAGCTTGATCAAAGGTAAATTACTTGAGAAACACTTCATAACAATTAAAGAAACAAAGTAAACAAAAAGAGAAATAGAAATTCAAGAATTATCACTTGAGGCCTATGCATACAAGAACTAATTTGCATTTGAGAAGATTCAAACTTTTGCGAGAAAGCTACATTCAACGATGAATCACTAGCAACTATTCCGAGATGACTTTTGCTACAATCTTTCCATCGCTTTGAGGACAAAGCTATTTTTAAGAGGGGTGGCATGTTAGGATCCTATCCTAACCCTAATTATTAATAATAATATAATATCTTTAATATCCTAAGGTTAGTGTAATTGATAATATAATAATTAATTATTATATTATATTATTAGATTTAAGAATTAGCATAACCATAATAATTATAATAATTAATTCTATTAATTATTATGAAGTGATGTGATGGTTAGGGTTAGGTCAATATATATAGTTGTCCAAATCATTCATTCGGAATATCATGCATGAAATATAAAACATATTTGGTTTATACCATTGGAGGGATTCCCTATTCCAATGCAAAAGTGATTCGTATCAACAATGATTCTATTTATTTTTATACTATTTTATTTATTAATTTATTAAATTATTGCTAGAACCTTCAGGGTTCTACCATTTTAATCCCTTTTCAATCCTATTGCATTAGCATTTCAAACAAATTCTAGCCAAAGCAATTCCTTAATTTTAGGAATTTTAAGAACGTTTAAGCCTATGTCAACACAATATATACCAACTTCAACATCTTTTATTCAAATTTTTCAATTTCAACCAATACCTTATTAATAACAAATTCCCTTTTCATAACCTATTCTTTATTAACAATAAAGTTTTCAGCCTTAACTATAATTTTTTTATAAAATCTATCAACCATAACCCTTATCTTATATCCCCTAAACTGGAAGACCAAATAGAGTGGTCACAACAATAATTGTCCATAATATAAATCCCTTCATCTAGTCAATGCTATTCATATCAAGACCTTTACAATCATACCTTAGTGTCATGACCCGCAGTTTGGTGGATTAAACCCTCTAAACAAAATAATAAACATGTGTATTTTATTTAAATAAAAGAACATTTTTTTTTTTTTTGATAAGTAACATTTATATACAAAAGTGGGTTTTTCTAGAGGATCCCAAAAACCTTATTACAAAAACGGGATGAACCCATTACAGCCACGAGGTTGAGGTCTCAAAGCGAGCCTCAGACCTGAACAAAAAAAAAAGGAAACTGAAGCTGCCATAGCATTGAAGAAAAAAGGATAAGCAAGCCTCCAGGAGGCTCAAAAACCCAACCGGCCAGGGAGCGCCAGCACCCTTAATTGGCAGTAGGATTCTCCGGGGTCCCAGAGGATCCTTCAACATGCGTCTTGAGATTACGGAGGCACAGGATTGCCGACTCAGCAGCCCTAGAGATGTTCCCCATAGCGTCGATGGCCAGATCGATGAGCAAGCTCAGGGGAACCTTCTCCTGCTCCTTCTGCACCGAATCAGAATCCGAGCTCAGGTGGAGAGGAGAATCGTTCTCAACTTCGGCCTTAGCTTTCTTGAGCCGCCTGGAAGATCTGCCCCTCGGAGGAGTTGCCTTGGCCCGCCTGCGACAGCGACTGCGACTGGGGGTGGCCTGGTCGGGAGGAATGGGAGACTCGGTCTTGGGAGCATCGGTGCCAGGGGAAGCAGGCGGGTTGGAAGAGAGGGGAGGGACATTCTGAGGGGGGGCCCTATTAGTTAGACAATGGCGAAAGATAACGCCCATTAGCCCCTGGTGCCGCGGCCTGGACTTGTTCTTTCGAGCGGCCTCGATGGAACACCCGAGGGAGTAGTTGAGGAAGTCCGGGAAGCACAGCTTCTTGGACGCCCGCATGTGGTTCACGAGACTGATGTGGTAGCTGCGAAGAGGCTTATCCGGATCGTCACAGCATATGAACTGCATCAACGGTTTCAAAGCCCAGCTCCACGGTTCATCCAGTTCCTCTCTGAAGAGGGCGGACTTGTCCCAGCCCAAACCTTTCCCTTTGTCCAAAAACTGGTCCAATTCCTCCTGCCAGTTGTGCTTGTCCCGTCGAATGAAATGCCCGGTGGCCGGCATTCCAGTAATCTCGAGCAAGAGATCAAAGGTGACCTTCAGGTGGACTCCTTTCACCCGGACCTCCCCATATTGCCAGGTCTCCATGAAATCGGACGTGATTTCATCATCCGGGCCCTGAAACTTGCTGAGGAAAGGGATAAGCCCGAGGGCTTTCATGAAGATTTTCTCCTCCTCAGACAGGGAAAAGAATTCTGGCTCGATGTAGGGAACAGCCATGGGAGGGGCAGGGGATCTATGAAAGAGGGCCTGAAGGCAGGAATACGCTACGGTATAGGGATGACTGCACATGATTCTGAGATGAGGACAAAGAAGAATGAAATCACCCGTTTCACCACCCTGGAATAAAAAGAAAGGAAGCTTGCACCGAAAGGACGACGGATCGTGGAAGCCGCATGCATGGGAAATAGGCAAAATGAGGGGAGCCATCGGATTGGAAGAAGATAGGCTCGCTCGGTCCCGATGACGAAAGGAAATCATGCCTAGTAAAGCGTTATGAATGGGAAAAGAGCTGCTTGCCGACTTGGGACTGCCGCCCACGTCAGGGGTGCTGACGGGTTTACAAGGGATCGCCTCAGTGCGAGCAGTAATTGGATGCCACAAGAAACCCAACCTCCACCTGATCCTCCTTCCCAAGAACGCCTGACGTGTCCCATCTAGCTGATCTAGCGAGAATCATTGAGCTTTTTGGAACTCTGACGCAGCCACGTCAGCAACATCTTGAGGGATTTCGAGATCCCACGTGGTGAGTTTGTCGGAGGAGGATCCTCTGTTGGCTAGGAGGTCAGCCAAAGAATTTCCTTCCCTGAAGATGTGCTGGCATCTGTGGGTCCTGCTGTGGAGAATCCGCCGAATTTCTTCGATGGTGTTGTGGACCCTCCAGGCAGGGGTCTCATCCTTGTTCAAGTAGTTTATGATATTCATGGAGTCACCTTCTATGATGATAGCTCTGGAATCCTCCGAAATGAGGGCTAAACCTCTCCAAAGGGCTCTGGCTTCCGCGACATGGTTGGTCTGAACCCCAAGATCTTCAGAGAAGGCGAGGATAACCATACCACGATGGTCCCTGACAGCGCCACCAGCCCCCGCTGCTCCTGGGTTCCCTTTGGAAGCCCCATCAAAGTTAAGCTTAATCCATCCCGGAGGGGGAGGACTCCACTTAGCAAGGGTACGGGGGTGAGGTAGAGGGTTCCCCAGGGGGGACAATCAAAAATATTAAGAGAAGTGAGGATACGCCCTTCCCGGGTCAGAGGACAGGGGCTGGGGCATTGAATGAGATTGGCATTTTTGAAAGCGAAAGCCATAGCCCTGATGGCCACCGAGGGAGGATCCCGGGTAGAGGTTCCAAAGATCCTACAGTTTCTCTCAAGCCAGACTTGCCATATCAGGTGGTGAAGGCAGATGTCCCAGAGGAAGCAGAGCTTAAGATTAGCAAAGGGTTGGGGCCATTGGGTGAAGGCATCACACAAAGACTTGGGAGGAACCCATTGGATCTGAAAGGTAGACAGGGTGAACCCAAACACAGCCGAGGTGAACTCACAGTGGAGGAACAGGTGATCGGTGGATTCCCAATTGGACAGGCACAGGTAACATCTATTAGGAAGGGGGATGCCTTTTTTGATGAGGTTCTCAGTGGTGAGGGATTTGTTTTGGAAGGCAATCCAAGAGAAGAAGGCCACTTTCGAAATGAGGTTCTTCTTCCAAACAATATGGGAGGGGGAGACGGGGTGATCCTTCAGGAGGGAGAAGGCAGATTTAACAGTGTACAACCCTTTGTCGGATCCAGCCCAGGTAGGCTTGTCATATTTTTGCTCAGTGGGAATGGTAGTTGCTTGGAGCATAATGTTGAGGGCTGCAGCCTCAGGAGAGTTGCCCGTGAGGATCCTCCATCGGGGTTGACCATCCTCCCAGACTATGAAGTCAGAAACCTTCATTCCCAAACGAGAGTCAGGAACCGTTTGAAGCATGGCGAGGTCCGCTCTGCCGCTTAGGGGTTCATCCAATAACCATCTGTCGCTCCAAAAATCAATGCTTTGTCCGTCCCCCAGAACCCATCTGAGGCCTTTCTGGATGAGCACTTTGGAATGAGTCACAGCCTTCCAGAAGGCAGATCCATTGGGGTGGTTGCCAGAATCAAGGAAAGAGTGGTTTCCCATGTATTTCTTAGACACCAGCATGGTCCACTCCGTAGGGTCTTTCGAGATAATCCTCCAAGCCTGCTTGCCTAGCAAGGCTGTGTTCATGTCTGACAGTTTTTTGAATCCCAGTCCTCCCTGCTGCTTACTTTTGCAGACAATGTCCCAAGCCACTAGGGGAATCTTAGCTTTGTCCTCGGACCCTGACCATAGAAATTTTTTTTGGATGCGTTCAATAAGCTTGCACACTGACTTGGGAAGAGAGAAAACTGACATGAAGTAAATGGGGATGCTCTGGAGGGTTGAACTTGATAGGGTTGCTTTCGCCGCTTGGGACAGAAGTTTACCTTTCCAGGCTGCCAGCTTCCGTTGGAATCTTTCCACAACATTGTTCCACATACTCTCTTTTGGTCTTCCCCAGAATAAGGGGAGTCCCAGATAGGAGGATGGGAGAGATCCTGCAGAGCACCCAAGGATCCGCCCAATCCTGCCCTGACGGTCGAGGGGGGTGTGAACGAAAAATAGCTTACTTTTGGAGAAGTTAACCTGCTGCCCAGCCGCTTTCTCATAGAGGGAAAGGATATGCTTGATGTTTCTAGCCTGAATGACAGACGCCTGCGTAGAAAGGATGGTGTCATCAACAAATTGCTGGTGAGTAGTGGGAGTGGAGTTGGACGCCACTGGGATGCCAGAGATCTTCCCCGCCACTCTGGCCGCAGAAAGGGTTCTGCCAAGGGATTCCGCCAAGATGATGAACAAAAGAGGGGATAGAGGGTCTCCTTGACGGAGTCCTCTGACGCTGGGAAAAAAGCCAGCGGGGGAGCCATTGACCAGCACCGAGAACCAGGCAGAGGAGAAGCAGTTATGGATTAGCTGAACCCATCTGGGGTGGAAGCCAAACTTCAGAAGGACGTCCCGGAGAAACTCCCAGCTAACACGATCAAAAGCTTTGGTCATATCAAGTTTGAGGAAGAGACCTGCTTTTTTGCTCCAGAACGCAGAATGAAGGGTTTCATGAATGGAAATGACGTCGTCCAGAATGTTTCTGCCTTTGACCGAGCTTCCTTGGCGGGGGTCAATAATGGTGGGGAGGATGGGCTTCATTCTGGATGCCATGGCTTTGGTGAGGATCTTGAAGAGGACGTTGCAGAGACTAATGGGGCGAAAGTCAGCCATAGATCGGCAATCAGGGGACTTGGGGATCAAAGCAATGAAGGTGGAGTTAACAGCCCGGGGAATGGGGTGGGATTGGAGGTCACGAATGGCAGCACAGACGTCCGGTCCTACCAGGTCCCAGAAGGCTTGGTAGAACCGGGGAGGGAATCCGTCCGGCCCGGGGGCTTTATCAGGTTGCATGGAGAAGACCACCTCCTTGATTTTTGAGTCGGAGAAAGGCTCGAGGAGGGAGGAATTGGAGTCACCAAAAACCAGACTGGGGATGTTCTCCAGAAGGGTGGCCTTGGCAGAGGTAGAGCTTTCTGGGGAGGTTCCTAAGAGGTTTTGAAAGAAAGAGACAACCTCAGTTCTGATCTCGTGGATATCTTCAGTGCTGGAACCATCGCTGCATTGAATTTTGCTAATCTTATTGGAGCCTCTGTGTCTCATGGTTGTAGCATGGAAGAATCTGGTATTGGAGTCTCCCGCTTTGATCCATAGTTCTCTGGATTTCTGCCTCCAGAAGGTTTCCTCCCTGGCAAGAATGGTGTGGAATTCAGCAAGTAGTTTCCCTTCCTCCTTCCTCACTGCAGCCCCGAATTCCCCTTCTTCGACCCTTCTCTCAATGGCTTGGAGTTGATCTGAAATTAGCTTCTTTTGGCTGAAAATGTTGCCAAACACCTCTCTGTTCCACCTCCGCATGTTATCCTTGGTGAGCTTGAGCTTCTGAGTTATCCTGAAGATGGGAGATCCATGGACATGCTGGTTCCACCACTGACTCATCTTTTCACGGAAGTCCTTGTGTTTGAGCCACATAGCCTCAAACCGAAAGGGGGTTCGAAAAGCGGGAGACTTGCCCACCTGGAGGATAATGGGATTATGGTCCGATCCAATCTTGGGGAGAGCCGAAAGGGAAGCGTCACCAAAGAGAGGAATAGCTTCCTGGGAGATCAGGAACCTATCCAATTTGACCTGTATCAGATTACCTCCAATCCTCCTGTTGCTCCAAGTATAGAGAGTCCCTTTGAGAGGAATGTCAATGAGCTCGTTTGTATCCACAAAGTCCCTTAGATCCTCAGTGGTACGGTGGGTGGCAGCCAACCCTCCCTTTTTCTCCGTTGGATACAGAGGACTATTGAAATCCCCTGCAACCACCCAAGGGATAGTGCTGAAGGAGTCCCTCATCCGGGAGATGGACTTCCAAAATTCAGTTCTCTCAATAGGGGAATTTGGAGCGTACAGGTTGGACAGGATCCAAGACTGATTACTGGAGATGCAATGAAAGAGAATATTAATGACTCTGCTGGAGGATGATAGGAGCCTACCTTCCACTTGGGACGGGTCCCAGAGGCAAATTAGTCCTCCGCAGGATCCTTGAGCGGGGCTGTGCAGAGCTTCGCCTTGAGACCAGATGGTCCTGGCAGCTTTCTTGGAGGTCTTCTCGTCACATTTGGTTTCTTGCATGATGAAGATGGAGGGTCTGATATCCTGTCGCATATTAGCAGCAAGTCTAAGCTTGGCTGCACTGTTGAGCCCTCTCGCATTCCAGGAGAGGATTTTCATCTAGAAGATCTGAGAGGTTTCTTGCCTCCCTTCGCCTGCTGGAAGGGGGGTTTAGACACTTTAGGATCATCGTTGAGGGATTCGTCAATGTTTAGGAAAAGGGTCCATTGGGAGCCATTTGCTAAGTCATCCTCAGTTGCCCTGATACGTTGTTCAGCTGTAGAAGGGCGTCCTCTTTTCCTCTCGGATCCATAATCCATGGTTTGCCCTTTACTTCTGGTGTTGATTGGACTGAACTTCCCAGACGAAGACTGATGGGGTAGGAAGTTCTCGATCTCCTGAAGGATGGGGTTTAAGGTTTCTGTATTGATGGCAGAGACTCTGAGGGGCTCTGAGGATGGTTCGAGGTTGGCGCTAGGGTTTGAAGCAGATTCTTGAGATTTGCCTTTATGAAGCCCCTCCTGGCCCACTTCTTCTTGGGATTCTGGGGGAACGATGGGGGGATCCCCCCTCGGGACTGGGACTTCCCTTTCACGTCTAGGAGCATTGAATTTCTCGCCTTTTCCATGAGGGCCCTGCGAAGTGGGCTTCGATACTCGAGCTTGGGGGCATTGGTGGATCAGATGCCCTTGGGTATTGCATGCAGAGCAGAAAGCCGGTTTATTTTCATAAACAATGGGCTGCTTTTTGATGAGGATGGAATCCTTGAACAGATTGACAAAGGAAGGAAGGTCGGTTTCCAAATTGGCATTGACACACAGGCGAGCGTGGATCATGCGAGAGCGTACCTTAGTAGACGAATCTACAGCAACGAGCTCTCCAATAGTGCGGGCAATTCCTCTCAGGACTTCTTCTTGCCAGCAGTGGAAGGGTAGGTTTGGAAGCCGAATCCAAATAGGTGCCACATTGATGTTCTGCGTGTCTGGGTTGAAATCCTCTCCCCACCTACGGAGGAATAGGCTTCGCCTTCCCAGGAACCAGGGCCCCCCAGCAAGGATATTGCATGAATCTTCTGCATTATTTAATCTGATCGCAAAAAACCCTCGGGACAGGGCTATTAGCTGCAAGCTCCCACTTGTGCGCCATTTGCTGCTCGCCCATTTTTGAATTGTTTCCATATCTGGTCTGCCTCCGATGAACTTGCCAATGAGGGTGAATTTGTCCTGAATAGCAAAGTTGTCCAGCAACGCCCCTGGGATCACCAAGTCGGAGCCGATGGGAAGCAGGGTTTGAGAGGGGAGAGGGTTAGGGGTCCCTTTAGAGACCACGTGCGCATACGATCCCTGGGGAGGTGAAGAAGGATCGGGGGGTTTCTCACGGGGGGGAATTTCCCCTTCCTCAGGTGGATCAGGCTCTGGACCACCGGATCCAGAGTCCAGGGAGGTGGATCCCGGAGGGCTCCCAGACTGCCTCCCGCTTGCGTTCCCGCTTGCGATCCCGCTCTCTGCCATTTTTTTTCTAGGAATAATTCAAATAAAAGAACATTTTTAATTAAAATAATAAATATGTATATTTAAACAAAATAAATGAATTAAACTTATTGAAATAGGATATTTCAAAAAGGAGAGAATCTTTGTAAAATAATAAAATAGGGTATTTTCTTTAAAAAGAATCACATTATATGGAAACATATCCTTGGAGTAGATGGGTAGTAAATTTTGGTAGATGAGCTTCAATTTTTATAATGGTAAGAAAAAAATTCTTCTTACCTATTGGGGGGATGGAAATCAAAAGTATATTCTATATAGTTGTTGCCTAAGACCTATTAAAGAGCTCAATTTATAAGAGGTAAAAAGGAGGGTCATTCTTGTGAGAGGAAAATGTTCGGACAGAAAGGAGACAAAGAAGGGGAAAGTTTGAAGGAAGACACTTGGAGGCTATAGGTGGAAACAACTGGAATCTAACCTTACAAGATTCTTAGGTTGGATGATTTCTTACCTTTGATTTGTTTATGCTTGAATGAAATGAAATTTTTTCCTCCATTTATAGTTTCCTTTCTGGTTGTATTTCCTTATTAGAAGCTTTGATTAAATACAAAGCTTTGGTTGTATGAAGAACAAATTTAATAATTAGAAACTATGTACTTATGGCCCCCTGGTAAATCCATTCATTTGAAACCTTGGATGGATAATTACAAATTGTGTTGAGCAATGTTGTTTAAACACTCATGGCTCCAAAATTTACTGTTAGTATCTAGTTTTATTGAAACTGTGTTGCAATTCTTTATTAAGCCTTTTGATTTAGATTCAAATAAGATTTGAATTGCTATGTTGGGCCCTACTAATAGACTAAAAATTATCATTGTTTTGGCCTACATTTTGATCCCAATTTTGAGCTTAAATGGTTGTTGTTTTATGCCTTGCTTGGAAGCATTTTAGCTATGTTTTGTTTTATCTGAATCGGTGGATGATTCTTGCGTTTAATTCCTATTAAAACCACCTAAAACATGTTCTTTTCCTCCTTGTTGTCTAGTGTCTTAGTCAGTTCAAAATTATTTTGATTGATTTGATTTTTACCTTAGTAAAGTATACTTTAATTATATTTGTTGCTCCTTATAGTTTGGGAACCCCATTTGACACCCACCTAAGAGACCGATGCGCTCTAGACTGCACTCGATGAGCTCAATCAAAAGGCCTTTTAGGGTCTTCCACAAGCTTCATCCCATACAGGAGATGCTTTGGCATCATAAAGCTTTAAGGGGGGCTAGGCTCCCATAGGCTTTTGAGGCTGACCCACTTGGTGGTCGTCCATGCACTGGTTGAAGGTGCAATAACTATGACACTTGGCTAGGGAAGACTGATTGACCACCTTCCACGTGGAATTTTTCATTAACACTTGGTTGGTTTTTGTGTTGCACTTATTTGTGCAGATGGGTGTAAATTTTTGATTAAATCTTATTTAGGGTTTAATCTCACATTACCTATGTGGTAATATGTAAGCACTTTATAGGGGATGAAGCACCCCTATGTTAGTTACCACCAAGCAGTAGTCATGAAAGCCATCGTTTGGTGAGGGTTGGTGCACTAGTGGATTGACACTACATCGATGGTTGGCATAGTCAACGAAGTTGACTTATCTATGCTATTGGCTACTTGTTTTGATTTTGACTGTGCTTGACCCCGAGTTTGACTCGCTTGACTGTGGTTGATTGATTACTGAATGAACCCCTTTTTGATTGAAAGAATAAATAATGATTTATTAAGTTTTTGATTAAAATAATAAATAATGATTTATTAGGCTTAAAAGAAATATTTGAAAGAATAGATTTGATTTATTAAGTTTAAAATGATAAACTTATATCTAAAAGAATAGATTTGATTTATTAAGTTTTAAAAGATAAACTTATATCTGAAAGAATAGATTTGATTTATTAAGTTTAAAAGATATATTTATATCTAAAAGAGTAGATTTTATTTATTAAGTTTTAAAGAATAAACTTATATCTGAAAGAGTAGATTTGATTTATTAAGTTTTAAAAGATAAACTTATATCTAAAAGAGTAGATTTGATTTATTAAGTTTTAAAGGATAAACTTACATTTAAAAGAGTATATTTGATTTATTAAGTTTTAAAAGATAAACTTATATCTAAAATAGTAGATTTTATTTATTAAGTTTTAAAGGATAAACTTATATATGAAATTGTAGATTTGATTTATTAAGTTTTAAAGGATAAAATTATATATGAAAGAGTAGATTTGATTTATTAAGTTTTAAAGAATAAACTTATATCTAAAAGAGTAGATTTGATTTATTAAGTTTTAAAGGATAAACTTATAATTGAAGGAATAGATTTTATTTATTAAGTTAAAAAAAATAAATAATAATTTATTAAGATTTTAATTAAAAGAATAAATAATTATTTATTAAGCTTTTTATTAAAAGAATAAATAATTATTTATTAAGCTTTTGATTAAAATAGTAAATAATGATTTATTAGTGTAGACACCTAAAACATGTCATGTTGAAGAGACTACGTAATTGGACTCTTCTAGACCACATGACCCACTTTGGGCAGCCTCAGGGCTAAAACAATTATTCTTACCACTAAGATAGGGCACATTTACCTAAGCATTTGAGATCATCATACCTTGAGATGACCTCCAATTTGGAGTCATCCTGCCCTGATACAACCTCCAATTTGGAATTGTCCTACCCTGAGATGGCCTCTAGGACCATCTTACCCCAAGACAGTTGCCACGTACTTTTGGTCAAAAATTCAAGTGAGACCCAACTGACATCTAAAACTGCCAGTTAGAGTCATGTTCCCACACCGCAATTTAGCACCTTGGATGAACCAAAATAGAAAATCACAATGATTAATTAGTTTACATGAAAATTTTAAATATAGGCATTCATTTTTATTAATGTGCACTACCTCTTTTCTTTTTCATGCATAGGGTTGGTGCCATTATTAGATTTCTTTCAAGAAATCTATATATTGGAACTCATCCCTCAATCAAAAGGTATAGAGGTTCGAGCTTCCAAGTAATGAAGTGTTGTCAAAATATGACCACGAGCTCCCAAGCTTTCGCATCATGAGAGATTATAATTCCAAATCTTGAAATCTCTCTCGTTGTTGAAAGCTATGCCATTGGAATTATCCAAGGGTTGACAAACTGCACTTACATCCTCTATGTAATCGAACATCCTAACTTTGGTGACTTATCAGACCCACTAAGCTACTCCTATGAGCACACCAATCCATTGACAATACTATAGATCAAACCCAAACATTACCCTCAACTTGGCCTTAGAAATACAGTCATAGAACAATGACCATCTCGATTTGATATGATCCACAGGTAAGGCCATCCTACCCTGAGATGGCCTCTACCAGATATTAGTTATTTGCTTTACTTTTTTAGTAGGGTTTAGCATAACATTTTTCCTACTTTTTACAATAGTTTACATTTATGTTCATGCATTTAATTCTGTTTTATTTTAATATTAATTATCATTACATAGAGCCCTATCTCGAATGGTTCTACAAGTGTTACTAACTATTTTGTCTTTTTATTGTGCATATATTATAGGTTTTCATGACAACCAAGGAATGCAAGATGTGAGCATTGAGCTCTAAGAGGCGATTACAAAAACCCACTCTTACACTTGTGATTGTGAGAGGACCTTGCAAAGTGTGCCAAAAATTAGTTGAAAAGGGAACAAAACCCTTGGTTTATTGTATTCATTGTATCATGGGTAGCATCCCCTCATAGGGGACTTGATTGTAACACATTTGAAAGTGAATATTTAATACAAAAAGGGCCCCATATTTTTATCATCTTATCATTGTGTTTTCAATTATATGTATATTGCTATCCATAAAATTAACCCCCTTCAATGAAATTGAAATTTTCATGAAGGAAAGCTCATTTATGCTTGCAAATAAAAACATAAAGCAGAAAACATCTGATTTGCCTTGAAAATGTAAAAAAAATGAATTTCCAAAATTATAAAAACCCTTAAAAACAACAGTTTTCAAAAATATTTATAAAATCAAAATGACCTCGGAATGAGTCTGAATCTATTGCGTATGAAATATTGAAGTTCATTCTAGGGCTCCATGTAATTATTTTTATCATTTTATTTTATTTTTATTTTTATTTTAATGTCCGAAATTTAAAAAAATCTACAAAATGAAAGTTTAGAAAATAGAAAATAAAATCTGAAAATAAATTTAAATGCTGAAAACGTAAACATGCAAAGTACCGCCAGTATTTTACCCTCCAATTCCTGCAAAACCGAAGATGTGAGAAATTCTTGCATGCAACCTAGTTTACCGAATCTGCATTTGCACAACTCAAAATAACCTAGGTGCGAGCTTCTAAGGAAAAAAAATGAATAAATTTCATGTTTTAAACCTTCATTGGTGCAACCATTAAAAAATGCATTCAACACCCTCTATAAGCCTAAAACACGAAAATGGAAAAATAAGCAATTATAACATGCATGCAACAATAAAACTCCTCCAATATTGCTAATTAGATGCAAATTTCTGGCATATTTTGTATTGAAAACATCTCTATTTTTACATCTACTCCAGAAGCAATGTGGTCCTTTTCAAAAAGAACCAACCCTTCTTCCATATTTTTTGTTGTATTTAAATTGATAAAAAACCCTAAAAACCTTTCGTTTCTCTTTCCTTCCACCTTGGCTTCTTCTCCGTTTCTTCATTTCTTTGCTTCATTTTATTTTCTATGCTTTTCCCATAACGCCCATATTTCCTTTTATGAGAAAGTTATTATTCACTGTAACGACTTTCTTTTTCATTAATTAAAAGGGGACAATAAAAATATTCCATTTTTATTGTACTTTCCTTATTTCATGTAAAGCTTTGAAATAATTTTGATATTTCAATAGATTTTTCTCGATAACCGTTGCATGTGCTTATTTTAAAGCCATCAACATTATTTAGTGCTCCCTTCCAAATTGTTTCCCTTGAAAATTTGCATGATATATTTATTCTCATAATCCTCTAACGTCTTGACTCCATCGTCGAACGCTAAATTTTACCCCAATGCTGAGTCAAACGAATCCCTGCTGGCCGAATTACTGCCATTATTTGATTGAACCATATCAAATTCCATTGACATAGATGTTTGTGCTATGTACACGCCATGCTCGGGCTCCCATTCTGTCGGTGTTCAAAATCCAACAATTGCGTGCTCTATATTCATTACCGTGGCCCACCACATAAGTCTGAATCATGCATCTGTCGATGAGGATGTTTTTTGCCTTTTACTAAAATACTTAGGCCATTTTTAAACTTCGCTACTTAGTAGTAAGGTGACCACGATAGCTTTGGAATTTTAATAGGGCGTGACATATGTTGTCAAACCTCCCACATTCGACCGCTTCCATTTTATCTCCCCTAATAACATTGACATTGTTGCATTTGTCGTTGATTCCTGCAAGCGTTCAATTTTAAACCATCTTCACCATCCACTGTAAATACTACAAGCAATCATTATCGTGGTGCAAACATGGAAAATTCACCACCATCTTATTTCACTGGTCCCCCATGGCGTTGAATTTCTGCACACAGCAATCAGTGCACACGATCCACGTTAGTTTCACGTCGTCAAGGTTAAGATCTACATCGGGTGCCTCCTTATTTTCATCGCTTCTACCAGAACATCTTCCTTGGATAGCATTGTGTAATGATGTGTCTATATATCCCAAAAGAATACAACCTATGCATCACCCATTTACCTTCAAAACCTAAATCAACATACTGGCCCTGCATACTGTATCTGCCATTCAAACACTCGAAAATTTCACATTAATGATTATTTCTACCATGCTTTTATTTCAAACATAATTCACTGCTACTGCCAAATCCTCGACCCATGTGGGCCCTAGGTCCTACCACATCGACCATTTTTTATCGAAGAAAAATGACGATACTTTTATGGGCCCTAGATACGTCAACCACTTTTTATCAGAGTCATTGTGGTCCCTAGATTCTGCCATAATTTATTTTTGACCACTTACGTAAGATGGGCCTCATCTCTGATGTATTCATTTGTAGCGTCGTTGTCTTCCTAGTCATGCTTCCTCATGATGTCGTTAATTCCTTTGGGCTTGCAGGCACCGCTGTGAATACAATGCAACCAGACAATAGGAAAACCCAGTGCCATGGTACGTGCTATAACAGGATAAAATTGACTATTTTGCCAATGAAATTTTCTTGTCTAATGATGTTGTGGAATTCTACAATGCTAGGTAGTCATTTGTCCATGTTGCCTCCACGTTGCATTGCCCCACCTGTCTCGGCATCACTTGTAATCTGCCTCTGAATAATCCTATCATCCACCCAAATCGTTGCCACACTTTCATCTAGGTCCTTTATTGCTATCATGGGTTCCAAGTCGATCCACCAACATGTCCCTATCAATACCAAGTCATGCTATCACATTAAATGAGACCACCATTTGCATATATTTTCTTTCTTCAGATAGTACATCCAGCAATGTAAATATATTTCAACATATTTTCTCATGCCTCCGCCTCATGGAGTCACTATCATTCTTGCATGTCTTTTTCACCATATTGGGTCCCACATTACTACTATGTTTGCATCATTGATGCCAAACCTCCATTTAATGCACCTCCTACTATGTCACCCGATGCCATCGCTGCTCGTTTTACTCTAGCAAAACCTACGTCGTGGGACTCGCGCTCAATCTAAGTGAATGCTTCAGGTGGTTCTATCCCCTTTAGTGGGTTTTATTGTCATCATGTGAAGCCACCATTGTACCCTACTAGTCTGCTACCTCTAGCTCCTATCGTTCACCCTAGCAGTCACACATCTAATCGAATGCTTGCTTACAATATTTGTCGATAAACCCTTGGTACGACCAATCACCACGTCTAAATTTGCTTCCATGGCTTGTCAACGCTTATTGGAGGCCACTTCTAGTTATACATTAGTCCCTGCATATATAAATAAACCATGTTAATGAAAATAACGATAAAACAAGCATAAACCATAGCCTAAATAATTTCATAAAACCTAAAATCTAAAGGCTATAAATATGCCACTGGAGTTTCAAAAGTAAAATTCACTCTATTTGCATTGTACTTTATTTAATCTTATAAAAAAAGCAACTTCTTTATTATTTCAATTTTTTTTTTTTTACCTTCAATAGAATAATATTAAAGGGTAAAATTGAAGCAATTTTATTTATTTTTTATTTATATATATATGAAGTTCTATATATATATATATATATATATATTTATTTATTTATTTATTTATTTATTTATTTATTTATACCCTTATTATTATACATATGAAATATATAATAATAACATTTTTTTTTTTATTATTATTTGAAACACACAAAAGAAAGAAAACACAAACTTAACCATACAATTGCTAACAACAAAACTTGATGATAAGAATCGTCAACAAAAAAATGATGGTAAAAAACGTCGACAAGAGAAAAAAAACATCGACAAGAAATTGATCACAAAGAGTCATTGAAAACAAATTGACAATAAAAATTTGTCGATAAGAAATTGATGACAAAAAGTCATTGACAACAAATTAGCAAAAATTGTCGATAAGAAATTGATGACAAAAAGTCATGAACCACAGTATTATTTGAGGTATTAGGCTTCAACCCTAATCTATGACAACTTGTATAAGGCATGCCATTAGCTGATGCACCTGAATCTACCAAAAAATTATGTAAGTTTTTACCTGCAATCCTAATTGCTAAGAGAAAAGGAGTAACATCTCCTTTATCCTTTTGCAATACCAGGTGTGACTCAGTAGTTTTTCTATCATTGGTTTTGCTTAATGAAGTAAGTACCTTAATCAAAGCATCTTTTTTATTTGTCAATTGAGCCATCTCAAACATAGTGATATTGGATTTAGTTTTCTTCATATCCTTAATGATATTATAAGAGGTTCCATACAAGTTTTGCATATTTTGAACTAGTCTAAAAGACTCAATGGGGTATGAAGGAGACATATTATTATTGGCCTTGGTATCCGATGGACGAATAGAATTGGGGCTTTGGATCTATTCCTTAAGTGATAACCATGATTCCCATTTTGAAACTACCTAAAGGCTTGAACTTCCTCTTCTAGGGTATCATCACTCTCCTCTTCTTCCATTTATTCATCTAGGCAGAAGGTCTCAACAACTAGGGTAGTTCCCTTACACTTGGGTTGATGAGGTAAACCATCATTAGGAACCAACTCTAAGTCATCTACTTCTTCTTGCAAATTATTCACGAATGACATAAATTTTGGATACTCTTTCTCACTATGCTCCTTAGTGGCATGTAACCTACACCAACTATTCATAGTCAGGTTTGAAAGATTGACTAGAACTTGTGGAAGCATTGGCTTGATTAGTAACAGAAGTAGGCACACCCCCATTATTTGGTCTAGTATTCCACTACCTCCTTTGAAAATTGACATTTTGATTTTGTTGAGGACCCTAAGGACCCTACTTTTGCATGTGGACCATGTCCCTGCTTAGCTTTTGGATAATATTTTCTAGTTCCTCAACCTTTGAATCTGACTCTTTTGGTTAAGGTGCGATGGTAGGACCAGTTGGGTTCCCAAAACCTACAATATTCTAATTTGGTATCATGTTTTAGTTTTGGGTATTTTTGCTCACGAATGGGTTCACACTTTGTAAGGGTGTGGGCATGGGAAATAAGGCCAAAGTATGAGCATTGGTTGTAGTGACTAATTGAGTAGCCAATTGATTATCTAGAAGCAAAGGAGTAGCTATAGAAATGGATGTGTTTGGATAGGTGAGCATGGATGTATGAGTGGGTATAGATGGAAAATGTTGGTTGTAAGGTAGGGTATTCAACATCAACATCTGAGGTACCATAGCCTAGTTCATCATAGGGATCTAATTGTAATGACTAAACTGCCCTACCATGGGCAATTGGGTTATTCCAACTCCTTGTAGTGCTATTTTCTGCTCAATGATCATGACCTTCGAGTAAGCTAGGGCAAGGGTAGTAACTTGAGGATTTCTCCTAGAAAAAATGGCATTCAAGGGGTCTAACGCTCCAAGGTACATTTGAAGAGCCACATTTGCATCAACAATGAAATGATGATTCAATCTCATGTAGAGTTTTTATAATATGGAATTGAACACCCTGATTGGTTCATTAGGTCCTCTTTTACAAGTCATAAAGTGGTAATAGATAATGGTAGGATTTAAGGGTCACCTGAATTGGTTGAAAAAAACAACCTCTAATTGGGCCCAAGAGGTTATAGAACCAGTCGGTAGATTAATATACCAATCGTATGTCATTTCATCTAGACTTAGAGGAAATAATATATAAGCCACTTCTTCATGTTTGACTCGTGATATGATAAAAACATCCTTATAAACCTAGATGTGTTCTTTGGCTGACCTAGGACCATCATGCTTATACTTGGGCAAGAACCTTTCAATATTTTTGGGTACATCATGGACATCCCCAGCTATGTTCAATGGAGTACTGTGTGCTCCATACCAAGAAACATTTTAAGCCATGGTATTCAATGAAGGTGTCCCTAGAGAAACACTAGGGGCAATAGAGTCAATATATGATGACACACCAGGTGCACTAGAAAAGGGTGATAAGCCAATTTTGAGCACACTAGGTGGGATAAAAATTGTTTGACTCTCGGTCTTTCTATTTCTATGAGTGGAAGATAGAATTTGAAAAATAGCATCCCTAGTGGATTTGGATATGGTAATGATAAATTGAGGTGGATCCAGCTTGGAAATGCAATCACTTAAAAAGGACCTCTCAAACTCTCACTACCTTCAAACACACATCTTTCGTATCAAATGCCTGCATAAACAAAAAAAATATTAAACCTACACATTAGCTATAAGAATGAAATCCTGCATGAAAAAACAATATCAGATGTAAGCAACCTGTAGTAAACTAATAACAAAGCACTCAAACAGGCCCACCTTCTAACACCAATTTTGTTGAGTGGAAATTTTGTCCAACTACAAAATTACCATCATAGTCAAGGTATTAAAGTGAAAACCCTCTCTTGCAAAGAAATATAAGATTCCTCCAAGGTTCCTTTTAGTATAATCAAATATGTGCTTGAGCATATGTGTCAATGTGTAAATCTGTATAATATCAATGCTAAAATACCTCAGTGATTGCAAATAAACTATTAACAAGGGGTTTGGTTTATGTGATTTGTGACATGTTTTTATTGTTCATTGATTAAAAAGGGCTTGATTTACCTTATGTACAGAAATAAATAATGAATGATTTTTCTCCTAATTCCTTTTTTATCTTTGGATTAATGTGACTTATCCCTAAAAACCCTGTTAGTGGATTCCTTTTACTTCAGATTAAATTGTGAAAGTTAGAAAATGTTGTGGAGAATCCACTTCATTTTATTTGTGCCTTAATGTGATATTGGAAGTTATCATTTGTGTTAGCATGTTTATTTTATCTTCAAATTAAAATCTTGATGTTAGCATGTTAACAAGTGTTGTAAAAAATCAACTTCATTGTTATATGCACTTTAATGTGAAACTAGCAGGTTACTAGAGTCAGCAATTCCTTTTATATTTAGATTAAATAGTGAAAGTTCGAAAATATTGTGGAAGATCCACTTCATTTTATCCAAATATTAATATGAAATTACAAGATAGTAGACCCTCCCTTTGAGCATAAATTTTATTTATTAATCATGACCTATTCAAAACAGCCTATTCATATCTACCGTTGAGACTCCAAAAAAATAATACTTTTAGATTGATGTGATTTTTTCCTCCTGATATGGATGCCTCGAGTTTGCAAGCTCTGTAGACACATCACAATTGCTATTTTGGCCTACCATACTTTATTCTCCCCTTGATCATGACCACTCTTTAACACTGCCATCATTGATTCAACAAATCTTGAAAATTTTCTATCAACACTGTTGTTTCTGTTTATTTCCTGATGTAACACATTCCACATTTTTCAAGTTGATGTTTGGATACTTTTCATCTTGGCCATATTCGACTGCACGTACGAAATGGGGAAACTTCCCTCCCTTGGACCTTCCACATAAATGTTGCCCTATAATATTATTGTCTTCTGCGACCAATTTCCACTGACAGATGCAAGCTGTGATTTCGATATCAACGAATATAGATACGCTGAGTTTCTCCTGCCATGCGATATCCTTGCTATTTCCTATGATGATTGGTCCACATGTCACTCATCCCCACGACGTTATGGTATCTGTTGTCATCGTCCATATCGGCCCAACCCACTGACCTGTTTCTAGAGTCTTCATCCTTATTGTCATGCTTAACAACGCAGAGGTTCATTTCCTTTCTGGTGACCTGATCATACGATTGTGAATAAATCAAATAAATCATTAATGTAAAACAATCATAAAGTATACTTTACGATGTAAAATTATTAATGCAAAAACCCACATAAATCAACTTTATATTATCTCCTTTTATGACATGAGATGGATACATATATATTATATAAGGCAAACAACACAACATGCAACCATTATGTTACCCCCTTTTTCTAAATTAGGGTAATTACTTTATATTATATATATATATATATATATATATATATATATATATATATATATTTATTTATTTATTTATTTATTTATTTATTTATTTATTTTGTATTATTTTTTTATTTTATTTTATTTTTATTTAATTAATTTTTAAAAGTTTGAATTAATTGACTTGAGAATTAACACTAAAATTTAAAATTTAAACTAAAATTACACACTCAACAAGAAATTAGGTTTATCAAACCTAACCAAGCATGAAAACTAAAATAAAATCAAATCTACTAACCTAATCCAAAGATCTAAACTTATTGAAAGACATCAAAATAAGACACAAAGCCACACTCAACCCTTGGGACTTGTCGAAATTACCACTCAAGGAGAATAAAAGTCCCCAAGACAACAACATAAAAGGCGGATCCCCAAGTTTTGGGCCTAGTTGTGCAATGGACACAACAGGTAGTTGATAGATAGTTTGAAATTCTGAAATCTAATCAACTTCTAAAGTGCAAATGGACCTTAAATAAACCTTCTTCTTTTTGCACTTTTGAAGACTGTAATTCAACTCTCATTTTTGCAACTTTAATCCAATTAAGGTTATTAAACAAATCTGATAAGTAATCCACTTGATGAATCTACTTGCACCAATAGTTGCTTACCTTTTTCTGAAAGCCCTTTTCATCGCTTCTATAGAGGATGTAGATCTTGGTGTCTAAGATCACCAAGTTACTACCTTGAGTAAGATCTTGCAACTCATTTTAGGCCACATTGAATAGTTTTGTCTTCACCAAAAGATGCACAAGCCTCGGATTTTTGTGGCTTTTTCTCCTCTTATAGTCTCCTCCTTTTGCTGTAGATTTGAAGAGATATTTGTTTCTGAAGTAGTGCCTTCTTGCTGTGAGAAGCAATCTTCAAATCTCCTGGATTTGGTAGGCTTCTTCTGTTTGAATATTCCTTCAAGCTTCTTGTCAAATTTTGACTTCAAATAGGATCTTCTTTTCAATATTTTGAATATCTTGAGGTCTTTTGGTATTTAGCACTCCTTGCCAAATTCATCTTCTTGGGCTTGTTTTCAAATGGGGATAATTATCCCAAATCTTTCACTATCTCCAATAGTGAATTTCTCCAATGAGTTATCCTTGGAACTCCATTGATGATATCTTCAGTAAGGCTCTCTAAGCCTTTAACTGGATGCTCGTAGAGACCTCTCCAAGGTCTTTGATCTTGCAGCTTCTTCTAGTCTTCCTTGAGACCTTATATTCAACCTTTATATTTTGGAAGTGTTGGTGGTGAGATCTTCTCCTAGATCTCTGATTCTTATGCTTTTGGATTTTAGAAGGACTCTCCTAGTCCTTCTTCTTCTTCTTCCAAGTTTAGAAGTTCTTCAATGATATCTCCTGATCTCTTTTGCTTCAGGTGTTGGATTGATTCTAAATAAGATACTTTTCATACCCTTTTTGTAGGAAGCTTTCCCAACTCATTGAATCCCCATGTTCTTGCAACAATGTACTAGTACTAAAATTTACTTCTAAATTAGATACTCTCTTTTGGAGTCTTCTTCAGGATCAAGGCTTCAGTGGCATTTTTTAGTATCAAGGCTTTTGTGGCCTTTTCTTCAATATCAAGGCTTTTGTGGCCTTTTTTGTATCAAGGCTTATGTGGCCTTTTCAATATCAAGGCATTTGTGGCCTTTTCTTGTAGATAAAGGCTACTATGGCCTTTTATTTTGGATTAAGGCTTCTATGGCATTTTTTGATTAAGTCTTATGTGGCCTTTTTTCTTGTGAATTTTCCAATCTAGAAATGGAGATATCCTATCTCCCAACTTCACCAAATTCTTCTCTAGAAGTCTCTTTTGTAATATTATTCTCTTATAGCAATTAATATCGACATAATAAATGCACTTAGACCTTTAGGTAATGAAGTTGAAATATCCTAGATTTCTATTATAGGAGGTGTCCCAATAATCTAAGAATTAATTCCTTGCAATAAAAGAAACTTCAGGTAAATTTCTCTAGATATCTTAGATGAGCTTCACTATTTGATTCATCAAACTAGTGGATCAAATGTTGAGTCCTATTATTCATGAGTTTTCCCTTGTAACTCTATGTAAAGACTCTAGCCATATGAAATATTAGTATTTCAAAAACTAAGAATTATTTTCAGTCCTTACTTGTGGCTATCCCTAATTCTACCACCTAGAATCTTTTGAGAATTTTATATAATGACTGGTCCAATGGCGCGTTAGGTTGACAAAAACTCAAGGTCAATGATAATGGTAGTTTTTATATTGATCTACCATAGCTCTGATACCATTGTTAGCTTTTGATATAAGAATGATAATTATGATTAAAGAATAAAATTATCAAAATCTAAAAATATATGAGCAAAGTAGCATAATGATTTTATTGCTTAGACAACATAAGACAATGCAAGCAATCACTAAGAAGATATGTAAGACAATAACGTTGCAATCATTACTCATGATTTTTATAGTTAGGGGTACATCTCTCTTCATGTGATAAATAATGTGTTAGAAATCAACCATATTAAATCTAGAAGGTCACCCATATGAAAATGTGATGGTTCACCTTCCATGACTTATAAGGTCACTCATAAAAATATGGTGATCCACCTTACATGAGTGAAAGTCCATACTAAAAGAAAATTATGACTTGTTCTTTTATTTTTTATCTTCTACTAATATGTCAACATAGCTAGAGATGCATTTTGGCTACAAAAATCTTAAAAAAAAAAAAATTACTAATTTTTAGTAAATATTTTATTTTGTATTTTGAGGGCCTATGGATCATTTTTCTACAAATTTATTGGTAAATTGGTCAATAACAAAGTTTCCTACTAAATTGGTGTTCTCTCTTTAATATTCCCAATGCTTCTTGAGTGGATTAAAATAAAGACCTGAGTATAAAATTATGCTCTTAATAGTGTGGTTAGGATTAAAAAAATAGATTTCCAACCACTTTCAAGTATAAATCCATGTAAAGGTCACATGCTTGAATCATTAAATAACATGAAAAAACTTTAAAAAATCGTGTATAATTTTTATATTTTTCTTTAATTTTAAATTTTAAAAAAATTAATAACATTTTTGTTCAAGCAAGAATATTTAAAAGTAGAAAAATGTTAAGTTGATTCATTGCTTGTAAATATAAAAATAGTAAAAGTATATAATATGTACATTTTTTTGGAATTCTCACTAATTTCCAAAAAATGACAATCCAATTACTCAAATATTATATAAAAAGAGAAAGAGCAAAAAAGAAAACAAAAGTAGTAGACATGAATTATGGATTCTCGTAGGCTCACATAAGGAATTCCCCTAGGATTACATAGAGGATTCCCCTAGGCTTACATAATGGATGCTTGTAAGCTCACACAAGAATAATACAATGTTGGCCTTGGCTAATAAGGTAGATTATAATTTTCAATACCCTATCATAATTTGAATTGAGGGGCCAAGGAGAGAATACATTAGTGATAATAATATCTTCCCTTTATAATGGATGGTTATTTGTATTTGAGGAATCTTTATTTGAATTCACTTCATTATCTAGAAGACAATTACCCCTATTATTAAATTTTGGTTCAATCCTTTGTAGTTGTTAATGAATTTTGAGTCTCCTTCTCAAATTCATTAACGGTTGCACCAATTGAAGATATGATGGTATGTGGTGGATCAGTTAGTTCTAAATTCCCATGCCAACACCTACAACCAGCACAGTGGTGCCTACATACAGGCGAGTGCAACAACGCCTACACCCGGAGTGGTGCCTACACCCAACACAGTGGTGTCTACACCCAAGTGAGCATAGCGATACCTACACCCAAGTGAACACAATGGTGCCTACACCCAAGAGAGCATAGCAGTGCCTACACCCAAGTGAGCATAGTGGTGTCCACACCTAGGCAAGAATAGCGACACCTAAACCCAGGTGAGCATAGTAGTGCCTATACCCAAGGGAGCACAACGACACCTACACCCAGGTGAGCATAGCAGTGCCTACGTCCAAGTTATCATAGTGGTGCCTACACTTAGCATAGGTGTACCTACACCTATAGAAACGCCTATACCTAGTACAATGATGCCTACATCTAGGACGATGCCTACTTCCAAGCTTCCCATGACAGAGACTATTTTTTTAATGAAAAATACCATGCGGTTTTTTGTTTAAAAATTGTTTAAATATCCTCCTTTTATGAGCTATTCAAAGTTATAAAAATCTAGAAACTAGATGAGAGATTATGTAAAAGTATTAAAAATCTAGAAAATAGGTGAGAAATTATGTAAAAGTCCTACAAATATGGAAAGTATGTAGAGAAAATATACAAAGTCTTATGGTAATAATTAATCTGTTTAGAAAATAGATGAACGGGGAAAAGGCTCTTTTCTATAAAATATATTTTCCAAGTCTTCCTTAGGGTTTTTGATTCATTTTCTATCACAGTATAGCCTTTTTAACACTACATAATAACTAAAAATATGGTTTTAGTTGTATTCATGTATCTTCAGTTAGGGTTGAATTGCATGTGGCATTGGCCCTTGGTTCACCTTACCATACCTCTTGCAGTTGTTTCAAGATCTATTTTATGTTTCGTATGTGTTGTATTGTTCTTTTTACAATTTTTAGGTGTATCAATCAACCATTTTCTCTTGGTGTATCACCTCATTTTCCTTTTTTCTTCCTTGTTTGTCTTACTATTTTTGTTTCCTTTCTTCCCTTTTCCCTTTGCATTTTTTGAGAGCTAGCTCTCTAAAGGTTTTCTCCTCTCAAGAAGTCCCACATGAGATGAAAATTCCCATTGTTGATGCTATATATGGGTGCAAGTATGAGCATACATTTTTATCCATCAATAATTTTGGCACACCTAGTGGGATCGATCTAAATTTTTACTGTGAAATATTTACACAAATATAGTCTATGTTTAATTGAATCAAGATTTGGTGTTTGTTTGACTATTATTTTCTTTTTGAAGCATTTCTTCAATAACCTAGTAGCTCTGTTGAGAGAACTAATCCAGATATACCTTATTTTTTGTTCATTCAACTTATTCTTTTGGAAGGTCTTTATTGTTATGAGTTTTAGTTTTGAGGGTACATAGCAATTATGCTGGTTAGAAAGGCTAGATCCATGTTTTATCCTCATTTTATTAGGGGTGTGTCTACAAGAAGTAGTTCAAGAAGGAAAGGTAGATTCCAGTTGTAGCAACTCTTTTTTAATATCTCTAGGAGAAAAATAGGAGGAAGGACTCAAGATATAGTTTCTACACCACCTCGTGCTAACCCCTCTCCCTTCATTCAAAGGGTCTACTATCCTATTCCATTCATGGATTAGTAGTCGTGTAGAGCCTATCCTATTCCATTCATGGATTAGTAGTCGTGTAGAGCCTATCCTCTTTCAATAAAGGAATTCCATTGGCCCTGACATCACATGATGATATTCTACTATCAGCCCTTAAGGCTCTACCTTATTATACAGGAGAAAACTTAGTGATTCCTATTGAACATCTCCAAGATAGTAGATTTATGCTTAGCATATAATGTGACTAAAGACAATGTGGTAGTTATACTATTAGCATCTTCTTTGAAGGGTAAAGCTCTTCAATGGTTTAGAAGCCTTCCTATTTGTACCATCGCAAGTTGGGATTACTTGGTTGATAAGTTGATCAATTTATTCAAGGATAAATCAGATAACTTGTCACTTATGGAGCAACTGACTACCATCAAAAGCAGGGTTATGCGTAAGGGTCGGCCCCAAAATGTATTTATAAAAATTTGGCGAATTAGTTTTTAAATTTAGGCAAATAGTGTCCAAACACATATAGAAGGTTAACTATTATTAGGGGTAATGTTGGAAATTTAAACTTAAAATGGTCAAATTATTATAAAATTGGGGCTAATCAACCCAAAAAAAAAATTGCACCCAAATTTTTTTGGCTAATGGACCCTGGTCAAGGGTCCCAAATATTAACCAATTCCAAATTTTGAAAATCCTAATTTTAGCCAATTTGGCGATAAATAGCCACTTTGCATAACCCTAATCAAAAGAGCTCCCAATGAGTAGATTATAGATTTCAATTTCAGATTCCAAAGGACATGGGACAAAGTACCCATGGAGGTAAGGCCAACTGCATAATCTAATTTTGTGTATTTCTTGAGATCCTTAATTTTTGATATAGGTATGAACATCCAAAGTATGGTAATCAATACATTTCCTGATTCATATGAAAATGTTGTCCAAGGTGAAAATTATTTAGTGTGGTGTGGTAGGATTACTCCTAGGATTCCTATGCCTCTATTTCTAGATGTGAATATACCCAACTCATTATCCTCTCAATATTATACTAATGTGACAATAGTTAATCAATTGCCAATTAATGAGAATGCACCTAGCACTTATGCTCAATCAAATAACCAAATGAATGATCTATTGAACTTGGCCAAAAAAATGAGCAACGAGCTTAGTAGTATAGATAATTAGCAAAATCAACCTCAGTAGAGGCATTTCCAACCATACTACCCTCCTTATCAGCATAAGCCTCCATATCAAGATCATGCACATCTAGCTAGGCCTTTATAAGCTCATTTCCTTATTATTACCAATCCAAATCAAGTCCTAGTGTTTGCACAAAACAACTAATCTAAGCAACAAATATGGTGCTCACCTTATCAATTACCTCATGATCCAAATGGTTGTGCTTATGGAAATAGTAGCAAAGGTTTAGTGGCACATGATTCTAATGTTTAAAATATTGAGTTATCATTGATGTCAATGGTAGAATTGGAAGGATGATTTAATTATAAGTATGCTTATGAGTTTAGGAAATATCATAATTTTGGGAAATATCAAAGGTTTGATATACTTAAATCAAAATAATTAAATATAGTTTGAATAAAAAGTTTAATTATTCAAATATTATATATAGAAGTATATTTAAAATTTAAAGTTGAGTAGGCCAACCTCAAGATAATTATGTTGGTTGCATTTAAATACAAGGGTTGGAGTTTGTTTCAAATTAAGCTTTTGATTGAAAATCCTTGATTTTTATGAGTGAAGAAGCGGTTGCATGACAGAACAAAGCATGGAGCGATTTGACTATTTTTGGAAGTGTTGGCAGACGTTCGAGGGCAAACAGAAGTTTGGATGTGTTGGCAAATGTTTGAGGGTATATGTGCATATAATGGTGAATAATTCATGAAGGACTACCTTGATGAAAGAGACATAGGAATCACCCTTGTGCATCCATGTGTACAAAAGAGAACCCAGGTAATAAATTGTGATAATGCTCTCTGTAAATGTTTTTCCCTAGCAAAGTTGGTAAGGATTTCTTCAAAGCTTAGCTTTTTGTCATATCCATTGGGTTCTTGGATTTAGAGCCTTTTGAGACATTGGTTGGAGGTATACCATGTGTGAAGAGATTCATATAGGAATGTTCGTAGGAATTCTTGTTGCAACTTTCAAGAATTTGATCCTCATGCAAAAGAGGGACTCTATGACTTTATGGGATTTGAACTCGGAGGAAGGAGTTGGTGTTTTTAAGGTCTTCTTATTATATTTGCACCAGATATGAGGTATTATTCTAAAGCATAAGTAGTGGAATTTTATAATAGGAACAAGAAACCCAATTGTTGTTCGTCTTTGATGATGATTAGCGGTGCTCAAGGAAAGCAGAGCACTCGAGGCAGTTTCCAATGATACGTAAGTTCATTGGAGTGCAGAAGATAGTGATAGTGCACATAAATATGTATTGAAGCTATTGCACATAGAAGAAACACTTAAGGAGCACCACTAATAAATGAAGGTTGAATGTGTAGCATTCAAGGTAAACAAAATACACAGAAGCCATTAAAAATGAATGACCAGGAAGTTAGTGATGAAGGCTTCTACGTGGAGATTTTGATCTGCATACACAGGTGTTCACAACAAATGAAGGTACAAATACATTATTTTGACCTTTAGTCTCAACCATTGGGTTAGCCTATTCGGTTGCAAGCCAGGGTTAGGGCGCTATGGTGTTGAAGGTCAGAGGTTCAAATCCCTTCGAAGACCTGCTAAATTTTTGCTCAATAATTTTATACTACCTTTAATTATTAATGTGTTGGATAGAATGCGTGCAATGATAAGAGGTATGTGAGTCAACTTTAGTGAAGGTAAAGTTCTTTAATTAAAATTTATTACAAAATTAAGGGAGATACAAGGTGTAATTTTTTATAAAGTTTTATTTTGTAAATATTTTAAAAATGAGTAATAAGGGATATTAAAGTGTTTGATTTGAAATTTAGATAAAGAAGCAAAAAATAAAAATTATATATCAAATTTGTGAGTAGAAATTTATGCCATTTAATGAGAATATTTTT
Organism: Wollemia nobilis; assembly: GCA_028583015.1. NCBI lineage: Eukaryota > Viridiplantae > Streptophyta > Pinopsida > Araucariales > Araucariaceae > Wollemia > Wollemia nobilis. Next base: position 2,508,718 of record JAQPPZ010017247.1, read on the forward strand.
TTAGTAGAGTTTTGGATTAGATTTTTTAGAAGACTTGAGTAGAATTTTAGACCATGAACTTGTAGAAGGATATTGGTGTCTCCTGTGGGTTGGTGCCCATGAACTTGCAGAATGAGTTTGGTGTCTCTTGTGGGTTGGTGCCCATGAATTTATAATAGGTGATTGATGTCTCCTATGGGTTTGTGCCCACGAACTTGTACTAGGGTATTGGTGTCTCCTATGTGTTGGTGCCCACAAAATTTGTTGAAGAAAATATAAGAAATATTTTATCGTGGTTTTATCTCGAGAGGGTGTTTCCACATAAAATATTTGTCTCTTATGTTTGTGGTGATTTGTGCATTGTTCCATTATTGCATTGATATTATTTCAAGTTATTTATTTGGAAAGAAAAGAGAAAAATTTTATCTTATACTATTTACCCGCTATCAGTAAAAGCGTGTGTTTCTTCAATTGGTATCAGAGCATGTTCCTTTGTGAAAGCCTAACAACTTGAAGGAAGATCTTACAATAACAAACATGGCCATGGAGGTGAAATAAAATGCTCTTGTTGTTGAAATCCAAGAAAAGGAGAAAAATCCAAAAAAATGAAGAGGAAGCCATAATGGACATAGAATAGGAAGCCATAGTTGACATAGAAGAGGAACTTGTTGTTGCTCTTGAAGAGTTGAAAAGGCTTAGAAATAAAAATTCAAGATTGAAGATTCAAGTACAAGAGAATGAGGAGACAAAGGCAAAGCTTTCGCAAGAGCTTATCGACTTAAAAGTTAAAATTGAAGAGGTAAAGCAAATTGAGGAAGGTATGACTAAAAAATTAAAGGCAAAAATGTTGGAATGTGAAAAAATAGAACATGAGGTTGTCTCTCTAAGGAAGGAAGTAGAAAAATCTAATGATAAGCTACATAGGTTTGAGAAAAGCACATAAATTGTGGGTGACATTATCAAAGCATAAAGATATTTGGGTATAAATACTGGACTTGGTTTTGAATAAGGTCAAAAGAAACAAAAGGGAGAGTTAAGCTTAAAAGAAACAGATGCATCAAATAAAATAAGTAAAGAATATTCCAAGACCTATGCTGATGTATTGAGAAGTGGAAGCATCAAGAAGGAAGAAAACAAAGAATCATCATGGATCGAAGAAGGAGTAATATGTATTGGGCAGATGCAGCCAGGACTAGTGTGTATATTTTGAATAGGAGCCCTACTTCCAGTTTGAAAGGGAAAACTCCTTACCAAGCATGGTATGGTAAGAAACCAAAAGTCAAGCATTTTTGAGTGTTTGGTTCACTGGCATATTCTCATATTCTTGATGAGCTGAGAAAAAAACTTGATCCAAAGAGTCAGGCATGCATATTTGTAGGGTACTGTGAGAACACAAAAGCTTACCGACTCTACAATCCTAGGACTCAAAATATTGTACTTTATAGGGATGTTATTTTTGATGAAGGGGGAGAATGGGGTAAGCCCCAAATATTCAGTGATGATGAATCCAATGATGCAGTTTCTAAACAGGTGCAACAACAATCACCACAAAAATGTAAGAAGTCTCCTCCAACAAGCCCAAGTCATCTTCGAGTTCAACTTCTTCACAAAGTCCTTCTCCTCAAAGGTCGGTCAGTTCCTCACCAATTGATATTGATTCTCCATCCAGAGGTAAGAGAACACTCCAGCATCATCCATATTATCAGATTTTGGATAAAAACTTTCAAAGAAGATATACTAGAAGTCAAGCTAGTGAAATGAATTCAGTCTTACAAAGATTTGAAAATATGCATTTGTATGGTGATGATGACTCCAAAGAACCTTGGGGAGATATAGTTAACTATGCATTGTTAACTAGTGCACAACTTGAACCTTCTAGTTATGAGAAGGCATGTACTCAAAAAATTTGGCAAGATGCCATGAAAGAGGAGATAACCTCTATAAAAAATGACACTTGGGAGCTGGTAAAGATTCCTAAAGGCAAGAAATGTGTTGGATGCAAATTGGTCTTCAAGACCAAATTCAATGCTAATGGAAGAATTGAAAGGCACAAAGAAATATTGGTTGCAAAAGTATTTACATAGAAGTATGGTATTGATTATGAAGAGACATTTGCTCCTGTAGCCAGATAGGAGACCATCAAAATAGTTCTTGATTTAGCTGCTCACAAAGGTTGGAAAATTCAACACATGGATGTGAAGAGTGCCTTTCTTAATGGGTACTTGAAAGAGGAAGTGTATGTTGAGCAACCTCAAGGATTTCAAGAGCAAGGTAAGGATCACCTTGTTTATAGACTAAAAAAGGCACTCTATGGCCTCAAGCAGGCACCACGAGCTTGGTACTCACGCATTGATGGGTACTTCAAATATTTTGGGTTCACCAGAAGCATAAATGAACCCACCCTTTACTACCTGAAGCAAGGTAATGACATTCTTATAGTTTGCTTGTATGTGGATGATCTCATATTCATGGGTAGTAATGAAAAAATGAATATGGAGTTCAAGTGCTCCATGATGAAGCAGTTTGAGATGAAGGATATTGGCTTAATGCACTACTTTCTTGGAATGGAGGTTCATCAGTCAAATACAAGGATCTTCATCTGTCAACATAAGTATGCTCAGGACATGATCAAGAAGTTTGCTATGGAGCATTGCAAACCAGTTGCAACTCCAGTTGGACATGGGATCCAATTAATCAAAGATGATGGAGCATCAAAAGTTGACGTGACCACTTTCAAAAGTATGGTTGGGAGTTAGATATTTCTTGCCAACACTACACCTGATCTTCGATATGTTGTTTCTCTTGTCTCTCGATTTATGGCTAGCCCATCTGAACTGCATTTGCAGGTAGCTAAGATAATTTTTAGATATGTGAAGGGTACATTGGATTTTGGAATCCATTACCATAAATGTAACACTATCAAGCTTGTAGGCTTCAGTGATAGTGATTGGGGTAGTAACATTGATGATAGGAAATCAACTTCAGGGAACTATTTTAGTCTGGGATCAGGACCAATAATTTGGAGTTCCAAAAAGCAAATTGTGGTAGCGTTGTCTTCTATAGAAGCTGAGTATATAGCAGTCACCTATGCTAGTACTCAAGCCTTGTGGCTAAGAAAAATGCTGGAAGATATTGGAGAGCAGCAAAGTGGTTCGACCAGAATCTACTGTGACAAAATTAGTGCCATTCAGTTGGCATACAATCCAATCCACCATAGTAGAATGAAACATTTTGATATGAAGTACCACTTCATCCAAGACATGGTGGAGCAAGAGATTGTTGAGCTTAAATTTTGCCGCACTTTGGAGAACATTGCAGATATCTTCACCAAAGCGATGGCTAAAGCTTAATTTATAAAGTTGAGAGACTATGTTGTTAGTCCTCTCAACTTTAAGGGGGAGAATTTTGCAAATGTGAAGAGGGTTAAGGCCTATAAATATCTGGTTTTTCTAGGCTCAGTGTGAAAACAACGGTGTTTGTCGGCAAGGTTTAATTGTCGGTAAGATTTTATTTTTCCTCCCCCGATATTCTCTCCTCTCCCTATTCTCTCGTATTCCCTTTCCTCCCTATTATTGTGTCCCTTATATCTCCTTTCCTTTCCTTATCCCTCCACGTCGACTCCCTTCCTCCTTCTTCTCCAACCCCCTTCCTCACCTTCCTTATGTTCTATATATATATGTAAGTTTTCAAAAATGAATAGATGATTTGGGATATAAAAAAATTGTTTTATTTAACAATAGAAACATCAATAATAGAACCATGTGACCATATCCTTCAAGGCAATCAAACATGTTTCAATATTTCTTCCATTTTTATTATTTTTCATGTAACAAATTTGGTCATAAAGTTGTACATTGCATTATCTGTGCTAAAAGTGATTTTGGCTTCACTAAGATAAATCCCAACTCATTTGCACCTCTTATGGATTACAATATCATTTGTTAAAAATGTGATAATTTTGGGTTAAAGCTAAATGGTGTAGAATGGTGTACCTTGAACTTCCAGAATCAAGAAAGGAGGAAGGTCAAACTGTTCAAAATAATATGACCTCCAAAGTTTGGAGAAATAAAATGGAACAAGAAAAGGAGAAGTCTATGTTGGTACAAATAGCTCTTCATGTGCAAAATAAAGGAAATAAGTGGTACATTTATAGTGTTTGTTCAAGCCATATGATAAGTGACAAAAGAAAATTTCTATCTCTCAAGGAAATTAATGGAGGTACAATGAAATTTGATGATAATTCTTCTACCAAAATTGTTGGAAAGGGAACCTTGAGCCTGGATAATGGAAGATAAAGGATAGATAATGTGTTATATGTTGAAGGATTGAAGCACAATATACTAAGTTTAATTCAACTATGTGATCAAGGGCACACACTCACATTTCACCCAAATGGATGTGAGATTAGGAAATCCAAGACAAGAAATCTTATTGTAGATGCCAATATAACTGCAAACAATCTCTACATATTAAAAAAAATTAAGGGAGAAAAATGCTTTTTATCACAAGAAGGTGAGAGATGGTTATGGCATAGGAGAATGGGCCACCTGAAATTTGACAACATAGTAAAAATAAGCAACAAACAGGTAGTTAGAGATTTACCCAAGATAACAAAATCCCTAAGCACGATTTTTGCACAGTGCCAACATGCTAAGCAAACAATATCAATCTTCAAATCAAAGGAATTCTCTTCATCCAAGCCTTTGGAGATAATTCACACTGATTTAAGTGACCCTACAAGGATAAATATTCTACAAGGTGGGAATTATTTCATGTTGTTTATTGATGATTATTCTAGAATGACTTGGGTAACATTATTGAGAGAAAAATTAGAATCATTTGAAAGGTTCAAGGAATTTAAGGTACTAGTAGAAAATGAAACAGTTAAAAATATTAAGTGTCTAAGATCGAACAAAGGAGGTGAATTCATTTCAAATGAATTTTTAGAATTTTGTGAACATCATGGAATCAAGATACAATACTCAGCAACAAGATATCCACAACATAATGGATTAGTTGAAAGGAAGAACATAATTGTTCAAGGTATGTCTAGGGCCATGCTAAATGAGTCTAATATTTCTGATGCTTTTTGGAGATAGTTAATTCATACAACTTTGTATATCATCAATAGAGCTTAAGTAAGAGTAAATCACCACAAAACTTCTTATGAGCTTTGGAATGTCAGAACAGCTACTGTGAAGTACTTCAAAAAATTTGGAAGCAAATTCTACATTAGATGAGAAGAAAATGATTTGGGTAAGTTTAATTCCAGGTGTGATGATGGTACCTTCCTTGGATACTCTTCAAAGAGCAAATCCTATAGATGCTACAATAAAATATCACATAAAATTGTGGAAAGTACAAATGTAAGAGTTGATGAATAAATAGATCTAAGAGAACCAACTCAAGAGATTGTGTATCAAGAAGGAGAAAGTTACAAATATGAAGAAACTAAAGAAGATGAGAATAATAAGACAACCTCAAGAACACCCCCCAATATACCATCTAAAACACCATCTAGATATGTGCAAAAGAACCATCTGGAAGATCTAATAATTGGGAATCTAGATGAAAGACAAACAAGAAGGAAAATAACAGGTACATGTGAACATGCCAACTTCTCTTTACTATCTAAAGTTGATCCAAAGAATTTTAATGAAGCAGTTGAAGATAAATATTGGATTAAGGTAATGGAAGAGGAGTTATATCAAATAGAGAAGAGCAAGACTTGGGAACTTGATCCACATCCAAAAGATAAGAACGTAATCAGCACCAAATGGATCTATAGAAATAATTTAAACGAAGATGGTCATATTGTCAAAAACAAAGCAAGACTTGTGTGCAAAGGCTATGCACAAGTTGAGGGAATTGATTTTGAAGAGGCATTTTCTCATATTGCTCATCTTGATTCCATAAGAATATTCTTAGCTTTTTCAAGTTTTTGATATGGAAAAATAGAAGCTAAGTTTTATTTGCAAACATAGGACTTAAATAAGTCCAAAATACAACCGTAATCCTGGAAATCATCAACTGCTCCAAGGATTTACGTACAAAATCAAGGAAAGGCTAAAGATGTAAGCCCTAAAATAACGAAAAGAAAAACACCTAGACCTAGACCATTCAACGGAGGAAACAAACAACTCACGTTGATTATTCTGCTTACTAAGTCCTAATTAAAATATCCTAGGTCTAAAAAGAAATTAGCCCCTAGGTCTAAATTTCCTCATCATTCGTCCCAACAAAAGAAGCATTGGACTCCAATGCTTTTAACAAAGAGGGAAAATCCCGGGACAGAATGTGAGCAGAAATCCAGCGAGCCTGATGTGGAAATTGGCCTCGTCGGGCCACAAGATATGAAGTAGAAGCACCTTGGCGTGTTTGTCGGGTCTTCGTATCAAAGACTGTATCGGCGTCAAGCGGAAGTTGAGCATCAGGAACCACATCAACTGGATGTATGATGGCTGGAACTGTTTCCAATGTGGAATCATAGTATGGTTTGAGAAGATCAACATTGACGACATCGTGAATGCCAAGATGAGCTGGAAGGTCCAAGCGAAAGGCATTCTCAGAGATTTGCTGAAGAATAGTATAAGGCCCATAACGAAGAGGCTTGATTTTGCTATGTGCCTTATCTGCAAATCATCGTTTGTCAAGATGAAACCATACTTTGTCACCAACTTGAAAGGAATGAGGTGTGCGGTGCTTGTCCATCTGTTGTTTCTGCTTTTGCTGAGTCTTCTGAAGAATTTGAACCACTTTGGCTTGAAGACTCTGCAAATGTTGCACAAAAGAGTTGGCCTTGTCTTGTTCCTTCTGAATGTGCATTGTGGCTGAAGAAGGCAAAGACAAAGGTAACTCATAAGGAGCAAGTGGTTGAAAACCAAAACACACTTCAAATGGAGAGTGCCCGGTAGAACTGTGGACGGCCCTGTTGTAGGCGTGCTCAATGTGAGTGAGGCTTAAGTCCCACTTGGCTGGAGTGGAATGATGGTAAATCCTCAAACTCTGCACTAGAGTACGATTAACTACCTCTGTCTGCCCATCGGATTGAGGATGATAAGCAATAGAGAAGTTAAGAGATACTCCCAAAATCTTCCAAAGTGATCGCCAAAAGTGACCCACAAAGCGTGAGTCACGATCAGAGACAATGCTGGTAGGAAGACCAAAAGAACGCCATACCACCTCAAAGAAGAGTTGGGCAAGATCCTGTGCAGTACTTGTCTTGCGACAAGGAATGAATTTGGCCATTTTGTTGAATCTGTCCACCACAACAAAGACACAATCATGCTTGCGTACTGTCATTGGAAAACCGCTCAAGAGATCCATGGAAATGCTTTCCCACGGACGAGAAGGAATGGGCAAAGGCATGCTCATTCCCAATGTCCTATTGGCTGATTTGGAGCGATTACAGACTGCACATTGTCGCAAGAAGCGAAGAACATCTCTTTGCATGTGTGGCCAAAAGAAAAACCGCTGAAGATGATGAAGAGTTTTCTGCCTACCAAAATGTCCCCCATAGAGTGTGGAATGAGCCTCCTTCAGAAGAGACTCCCTGTTCCCATGAGGAACACAAAGTTTGTCCAATTTGTACAACATTCCATCCTGAATATGAAAGTCCTGAAGAGCTCTCAAATTTGAAGAAGAAGGATTGGAAAGTTGGTGGAAAACTTTGCCAAAATCTGGATCCATAGGATACTGTGTAGGCCAAGTTTGGAAGCCAAGATGAGAAGTAGTGACAATTGTCAAAACAAGAGTAGAAGGAGGACGACTCAAACAATCAGCCACTGCATTGTTTCGTCCTTTCTTGTACTTGATTACCAAATGGAATTGTTGCAAGTACGATGCCCATTTCATGTGCCTAGCTTCCTCAATTTTTGTTTGAGATTGAAGAAACTTAAGGGGCATGTGATCTGTATGAACAATTGTTTCTTTTCCCAAGAGATAATGCCTCCAATACTTGATTGCTTGAACCAAAGCATAGAACTCCTTATCATATGTAGAATAGTTCTTCTTGGCCTCTGAAAATGTTTCTGAATGGTAGGCCACTGGATGGCCATTCTGCATGAGCACAACTCCAAGTGCAACTTGCGAAGCATCAGTTTCTATCTCAAATGGTTGAGACAAATCAGGAAGAACAAGAACTGGTGCAGTACTCAATTTGTGTTTCAATGTGTCAAAGGCTTTTTGTTGATCCTTTGTCCACTGAAACTGAACTTTGATCTTCGTCAAATAGTGTAAAGGTGCAGCAATAGAAGAATATCCTCCAATGAACTTGCGATAGAAATTGGCAAGTCCAAGAAAACTCCTTAACTCCGTGACTGAAGTAGGAGTTGGCCAAGAGAAGATAACTTCAACTTTGGAAGGATCTACTTGCACACCTTTTTCACTAATTACAAACCCAAGATAGGCAATGAATGTTTGCCCAAAGGAACATTTAGGAAAATTTGCATACAATTGGTTCTTTCGAAGAGTTTGAAGAACCGTTTCCAAGTGTTCCAAATGATTCTCCCAAGTAGAAGAATATATAAGAATGTCATCCAAATAGATGATTACAAATTGATCCAAACAATCTCTGAATACTTCATTCATCAGCCGCATGAATGTAGTTGGAGCATTTGTAAGGCCAAAGGGCATGACAAGCCATTCAAAGAGCCCCATTTTGGTCTTAAATGTTGTTTTCCAAGTGTCTTCTGCTTGAATTCTCACCTGATGATACCCACTTTTGAGATCAATCTTGGAGAAGAATTTTGCACCTTGCAATTGGTCCAAGAGATCATCAATGCGAGGAAGTGGATAACGATTCTTGATTGTAATCTTATTGAGTGCCCTGAAATCAATGCATAATCTCCATGTGCCATCCTTCTTCAACACAAGCAAGATAGGAGAAGCACAAGGGGAAGTGTTGGGTTTGATGAACCCTTTAGTCAACAATGCTTGAATTTGCTTTTTAATTTCTTCCATTTGCACTATTGATTGTCTATACATTGAAGAATTAGGAAGAGAAGATGCAGGAACAATCTCAATACTATGATTAATCTGTCTTTCAGGAGGAAGACTTGTGGGTTCTTGAAAAACATCAAAAAATGATTGAAGTATTGAATGAACTGAAGAACTCCTATTATTAGTGTGCTTAGGTGCTTGCTTTTCTTCTTGAATTGGTCTGATGAAGATGAGTGCTAATTCCTTTGCTTGATTTACAGATTTGCGTGCTTGTCTACAACTCAACATCAAATTATGTGGAGTTTGTTGTGTACTTCTGATTATGAAAGTTTTATTGTCTTTGTGCAAAGTGTATGTATTTTTGTACCCATCATGTATAGACCTCCTATCATATTGATAGGGTCTTCCAAGCAACAAGCCACAACAATCCATTGGAGTTACATCGCACACAACCGAGTCCACAAAAGAAGGACTGAAAGCAAAATTCACAGTGCAAGTGTGTGTGATGTCGGATGTAATCCCATTGTCCTTCCATCCCAAAGGATAAGGATGAGGATGGGGATTCATCGGTAACTTCAGTTTGTCAACAACGGACCTCGCAATTAGATTTTTCTACGAGCCGCTATCGATTATACAATCAACCATAAAGGTGTCATTGAGATGGACCGTAGTCACAAACAAATTCTCACGATCACCTTGTGAAGTATTCATAAGGGTCAATTTGTTTAACCCTGCCAATTCCTTATAAGGCTTACGTTCCCCTGTAGCCTCAATGGGACTTTCTTGTGAGTCCTCATTGGAAGGCTTTACAACTAGGGATTGTTTCTTCACATTTTGCAACTTAAAACACCTCTTTTGAGTATGTCCTGGCTTTTTACAATAATTACAAATCAAAGGTGATTTAGAAGAAGAAGATTTTTGTGAAGAAGAAGAAGGGGAAGATGAAGAAGAGGGAGAAGGAGAAGAAGAAGATTTAGCTCCCTTGGAAGGTTGAGGAGAAGCCTTCTGATTTCCTCCTGACGTAGAAGAGCGAGTCCCACGCGATTGCTCCCTCATTTCCTCCTCAGCAAGAAGGGCTTGATTGAAAGCCATGTCAATGTTAACAATCAACTTGTATTTCATCTTCCTGTAAATGGGCTCCTGCAAGCCACTTTTGAATTTGTTAACAAGTTGTGCTGCATTATCCTGTATAGAATTCAAAATCCGCAACTTGTTAAATTGAAAAATATAATCATGAACAGTCATATTGGAGGTTTGTCGAAGACGAAGCCACTTGATCTCAAGCTCAGTGGCATAGTTTGAAGGATAAAAATTATTCTTCAAAACTCTTTGCAATTCATCCCACGTGTCAATGGGATTTTGGGTCCGTTGTCGATCAGTGACAAGGACCTTGGCAATGCCAGAAAGCTTCAACTTAGCAAAGTTAACTTGCTGATCCTTTGCTATCTTGGTATACTCAAACCAACTGTCCATGTCCAAAATCCAGCTGTTGAGGACCTCTGGATCTCGCGAGCCAGTGTAAAGGGGAACCTCACACTGTTGTTGAACTTCATTAGAAGTAACCTTATCAGCCAAAACGCTGACAAGTTGGGTTACTTGAGCCAATTTGTCGGCTAATTCGGAAGCCATTTGACCCCGAGTGATCGCCAGCAAAAATTGTCACAAAAAGACAAAAAGTTACAAAATGTGCAAAATAAAATGTGCCCAATTTAATTTGCAAAAATTGCAAATTTACAACATGGAAGGGGCAAAAGGAATATTTGCACAATGTTTTTTTTTTTTTTTAAATAAAAAAAAAAAAAAATCAAAATTGACTTATTACAAAAGTGTAATATGACATATAAAAGATGTGCCCAATTAAAATGCAAAAGAATTATGCAATATGACAATGAAATACTGCCAACAAAATGTTATATGCCTATGAAATTCTAGGCTTGTACATGACCCCGAGGTGGCCCTCAGCACTTAGATCCGATGGAATTTTTTGATTGACGTTGTCGTGGCATGCCGTCGATGCTGACGTCTGAGATCCGTATTTGTCGACGTCGTGGTTGGATCGGTTGAGGATCACCAAAACATTGGATCTAAAGATTGCTACTGAGGTCTCGAATACAATAGAATTATGCCTCGTGCACACTATAAAAAGGGGAAATAGGCTTAAAATATGAGTCGATTACCCTGTCCTATCACGCAGATCGTCGATGCAGCAGCGTACAGTAGATTACTCGTCTTCAAGAACCGCTGTCCAACGGGGGGGTAGCAGTGGAGACACATACGAAGGAGAAGTTAAACCTAAAGAGATCAAACATATGAAATCCCTATTCACAGATCTGAGGACCAAAATTCCTGAAGCGATTGAAGGTACGAGGAGCGAAGATTTGGTCAAAAACATCGAAGGTCAGAGTGAACACACGAAGTAGAATTACTGCATGGAATAAAAATGAAACCAGTCCAGACCTCTGCTTGGTAATGGCATCACGTCTGCCACCGAAGTTTCACGTCAAAAATTGTTATGGCAAAACGGTCGTCGAAAATCGGCGAATGTGTTGAAATGGCCATCAAACGTCACTACTCGCCAGATCTAGCTATGTGCAGTAGCTGAATGATCGATGGCAGACAAAAATTGTTTAGCGTAGCGATCTGTGCTTCACGAACATCGAAAGAATAGTCCAAAAAATAAATAATTTTGTCGAACGCGATCATGCATTTTTTTTTTTAAATGAAATTCCTTCGACGCGTGAATGGCAGTGGCCTCAGACCAAGAATAAATTTGTAGTTTATCAACAAAATTTTGCCAGTCCAAAAGTTGACAAAATATTGTTGACAATTTTGGCAACGATAAATTATCGTCAACAATTTGTGTCGACAGCAATGGAAATTGGCAGCAATTTTCCTGCAAGAGTGGCAACAAAAATTCTGCAATTCCCCTGAGCTTCAACTAGAACAGGTGGTGGAGTTCACTATGGAGGTCGAAAATAACCCAAAACCTCCAAACTTAACTTGCTCTGATACCAACTGATATGGAATAATTGAAGCTAACTATTATTTGAAAACATAGAACTTAAATAAGTCCAAAATGTAAACCGTAATCCTGGAAATCATCAACTGCTCCAAGGATTTACGTACAAAAATCAAGGAAAGGCTAAAACATAAGCCCTACAAGAACGAAAAGTAAAACACCTAGACTTAGACTATTCAACGAAGCTTATCAACAACTCACGTTGATTATTCTTATGACTAAGCCTAATTAAAATATCCTAGGTCTAAAAAGAAATTAGCCCCTAGGTCTAAATTTTCTCATCAGTTTTAGAAACTTCAAAGTGTACCACATGGATATAAAATCAACATTTCTTAATGGTTACCTAAAGGAAGAAGTCTACATTGAGAAACCAGATGGTTTCATCCTTACAGATAAGCCAGACTATGTATGAATATTGAAGAAGGCTCTCTATGGACTAAAGCAAGCCCCCAAAGCTTGGTAATCAAGGTTGGATAAATACCTCCAAGAAAAGGGTTTCAAAAAAGTTATAGTTGATAGCAACCTGTACATCAAAAATAAAGTAAATGACCAATTAATTGCAGTGGTCTATGTGGATGACATTATTTTAAAAGGTAGTAATAACAATATGTGTCAGGAATTTGCAAAAAATATGTAAAGAGAATTTGAGATGTCAATGTTTGGTGAGCTATTCTTCTTTCTTGTTTTGCAAATCTCACAATCAAATAAAGGTATATTTCTCTCTCAAACCAAGTATGTAAAAGAAATGTTGAAAAAAGTAGGATGGAGGATTGTAACCCTATGAGTACCCCCATGATTATAGGATGTAAGTTAATTAAATATGATGATTCTCCTTAGGCTAATCAAACTTTTTATAGATCCATGATTGGGATTTTACTATATGTCACAGCTACAATGCCAAACATAATGCAGGCAGTCAGATTGGTTGCAATATTTCAAGCTGCACTAAAGGAAACACATGTACAAGAAATAAAAACAATATTTAATTATTTGAAAGGAACTATGGATTTTTAATTGTGGTATCCCATATGTGATAATTTCACTCTCACTGCATATATAGATTCATATTGGGTAGGCATTTTGGATGATAGGAAAAGCACAAGTGGAGGAACATTTTTTCTTGGAGACTTTTTGGTCTCTTGGCTAAGTAAGAAACAAGCATCAGTGTTCTTATCTACTGTAGAGGTAGAGTACATTGCAATATCTACTAATTGCACACAAGTTTTACAGATGAAACAAACCTTAAGTAATTTCAAAGTAGAGCATGATCAACCTATCTCCATACTTTGTGATAATACAAGTGCCATCAATATTTTGAAGAATCCTATGATGCATTCAAGGACCAAGAACATTTTAATCAAGTTTTATTTTTTGAGAGAGCAAGTGATTGATCAGCAATTCAAGTTAGAATACATTGCTACAAAGAAACATATTGCTGACATCTTTACCAAGCCACTTCCAAAGGAGACCTTTGAGTATCTCAAAAGTAAGTTGGGAGTAGTTTCACTCCCATATCATAATTGAATATCTCAGTTAGAGCAGGTAGTAAGGGGACATTGTTAAGTGTCTTATATTTAAACCCCAAGGAGCCTTTTCCATTGATGTCAAAGGGGGAGAATTTCAGTAAGGGGGAGTAGCTTGTCAGGGGAAGTAGTTTGTGATCATGTTGCAATAAAGGATAGTTTCATTGCAGGATTGCCAACAATGACAAAGGAGGAGATTGTTAGAAATGTTGAGTTGTCATTGATTTCAAAGGTAGAATTGGAAGGATGATTTAATTATAAGTATGCTTATGAGTTTTGGCAATATCATAAGTTTAGACAATATCAAAGGTTTGATATATTTAAATCAGAAGATTTAAATATAGTTTGAATAAAAAATTTAATTATTCAAATATTATATTATAGAAGTATTTTTAAAAAATAAAGCTGAGCAGGCCAACCTCGGGATAATTATGTTGGTTGCATATAAATACAAGGGTTAGAGTTCATTTCAAATTAAGCTTTCAATTGAAGATCCTCAATTTCTATGACATAAGAATCAACGACATGACAGAATAAAATGTGGAGAAATTTGATTATTTTTGGAGGTGTTGGCAGACATTCGAGGGCAGATAAAAGTTTGGATATGTTGGAAAATATTCGAGGGCAAATGCACATATAATGGTTAATAATTCATGAAGTACTACCTTGAAAAAAGAGACATAGGAATCACCCTTGCATGTTCTTGTTGAAAAAATAGAACCCAGGTAATAAATTGTGATAACACTCTCCATCAATTCGCTTCCCCAGCTGAGTTGGTAAGGATTTTTTCAAAGCTTATATTTTTCATATTTATTGGGTTTTTGGATTTGGAGCCTTTTGATACCTTGTTTGGAGGTATACCAGGCGAGAATATATTCATATAGGAGTACGATTAGGAATTCTTGTTGCAACTTCTAAGGATATGATCCTCCTACAAAAGAGGGACTCTATGACTTTATGGGATTCAAACTCAGAGGAAGGATTTAGTTTTTTAAGGTCTTCTTATTGTATTTTTTCCAGAGAGGAGGTAATATTCTAAATTGAAAGTAGTGGACTTTGGAAATGGGAACAAATGAACCAATTGTTGTTCATATTTGGTGATTATTAGTAGAGCACTCGAGGCAGTTTCTAGTGATACGCAGGTTCATTAGAGCATAAAATATAGTGACAATGTACATAAAGATATCCTAAATCTATTGCATGTAGAAGAAATACTAAAGTATCACCACCAATAAATTAAGGCTGAAGGTATAGCATCTGGGGCAAACAAAATACGCAGAAGCCATTAAAAAGGAATGATCAGGAAGTTAGTGATGAAGACTTCTACGTGGAGAGTTTGATCTACATACATAGGTGATCATAGCAAAGGAAGGTACAAATTCATTATTTTGACCTTTAGTCTCAACCACTGGGTTAGCTCAATCAATTGCAAGCTAGCATTAGGGTGCTACGATGTTGAAGGTCAGAGGTTCAAATCCCTTTAGAGGCTTGCTAAAGTTTTACTCAATAATTTTGTACTACCTTTAATGATTAATGTGTTGGAGAGAATGCATGCAATGATAAGAGGTATGTGAGTCAACTTTAGTGAAGGTAAATTTCTTTAATTAAAATTGATTAAATAATTAAGGGAGATATAAGGTGTAATTTTTTATAAAGTTTTATTTTGTAAATATTTTAAAAAGGAGTAATAAGGGATATTAAAGTGTTTGATTTGAAATTTAGATAAAGAAGCAAAAAGGGAAAATTATATATCATATTTGTGAGTAGAACTTGATGCCATTAATGATAAAAATTTTGGAGCAGAGTTTTGGATTAGATTTTTGAGAAGACTTGAGCAGAATTTTGGACCACGAACTTGCAAAAGGATTTTGGTGTCTCCTATGGGTTGGTTCCCACAAACTTGTAGAAGGATATTTATGTCTCCTGTGGATTGGTGCCCATGAATTTTTGATAGGGTATTGGTGTCTCCTATGGGTTGGTGCCCACAAACTTGTACTAGGGTATTAGTGTCTCCTATGGATTGGTGCCCACAAAATTTGTTGAAGAAAATATAAGTAATATTTTGTCATGGTTTTCTCTCGAGAGGGTGTTTCCATGTAAAATATTTATCTCTTATGTGTGTGGTGATTTGTGCATTGTTTCATTATTGCATTGATATTATTTCAAGTTATTACTTTGGAAATAAAAGAGAAAAGTTTTATCTTATACTATTCACCCCCCTCTCAGTATAAGCATGTGTTTCTTCACCTAACTATCAAATAATGGAATAGTAGCAATATCAACATCCTTCTACATCAACTCCTAATAGCAATTTGATGTAATGGCAATAAAATGAGCATTGTACAATAAATAAAATTATAGGTAATCAACCTAAGAAACAAGTACGATCTAACTATAATACTAGATCTAAAGGGAAGTCTATAACTAATGGCCCTTCTATATCACAAGTAGCCACATCCCCTCAACCTCCTAGTACCAATGTCAGATAGCATCCTGCAATCACATTCAAGGATACTCTAGATTAGAGAAATTGATAGGCTTAAATTTAGTAGCCTATTAGAACGTGGTAAAATAGGTATACTTACCCAATTTTTGAGAGGCCAAGGAATGATTGTAATTTCCAAAAAACATAGAAGAATCAACCTATCAACTTGGTGGAGCAAATGAAGAAGACTAGCTTACAAGTTTCTATGTGGGATGCTCTTGCATTGCCAAGATAGATGGATCTCCTCAAAGAAGCTTTGAGTCATGTATCTTCAACACCTAAAGAGACTAAAAATATTGGATAGTTTTTTGGGTTTTAATAAGGTGGTGATTAAGGAAGAAGACCAACATAAAACTACATTTACCACCAAATGGGGTATGTTTGCATATCATATAATGTTTTTTGGTCTTTCTAATGCAGGTGCTACTTTTCAAAGGGTTATGGACCTAGCCTTAAAATGGCTAATAAATTAATCAATTTTGGTCTATTTAGATCATATTACAGTATTCTCCAATAATTTTTATGATCATATGGAACATTTCAAAGCTATTTCCTAGAGATTGAGAGAGTTTAGGGTTTCTTTAAACCTAAAGAAGTATATTATTTATTATTTAGGAGAGAAAACTATTGGGATATGTAGTTTCTAAGAAGGGTCTTTCTATTGATTTGGAATATGTTGAAGCTATTTAGGCCTTGTTCCTACCTCATCATAAGAAGTCTCTATAATTATTCCTTGGAAAGATTAATTTTGTAAGGAATTTTATATCTGACTTTGTTGAGATAATAAATCCAATCACCTTAATGCTAAAAAAGGATCAATCCTTTAGATGGACTAAATAAGGTAAGTAAAGTTTTCAGAATATAAAGGGTGTTATTTCTAAATCCCCTATTTTAACTAGCCCTAATTTTGAAAGGGATTTTATTTTGTATGCTTTTGGGGAAGAACATAGTATTTTTGTTGTTCTTACAAAAGAAAACAATGATAAAATGGAGCATCTCATTGCCTTCATGAGCTAGACCCTTAAGGAGTATGAAGAGAGATATGATTTTGTGGAAAAGAATACTTTTTTACTCCTTAGAGCCTTAAAAAATTTCAAGCATTTCGTGGCTCATAATAGGATAGTAGTCTTTGTGGTTCATCCCAACATTAAAGAGTTTTTGTTAGGCCATGATGTTCCTAATAAAAATTCCAGCTGGGTGACCAAAATTATGAACTTTGATATTGAGAATAGAGTGACAAAATTGGTATGAGGAAGAGCCCTATTTCAACACCTTGTAGAGGATTTAAATATTAAAAATATATTCTTTAATACCCAACTAGAAAAAGAATATTTAAGTTGGTTCTATGTTATCATGGATTATTTAAAATTTTCAACCTACTTGACAATATACGAACCGAAAGAAGAAATATAATATTAGAAACATTATATTTTGAAGTTATTGATGATATTATTTTCAAAATAAGTCATTAAGGTGTCCTCATAAGGTTTTTAGAACCAAAAGCACTAAAAAAATGTTCGAGAAGTTCCACCAAGGATTTTTAGGAGGTTATTTTTTATCATCAGTTACAATTGCCAAAATAATGAGAGCTGGTTATTTTTGGCCAACTCTATTTTTTTATGTAGTTCAATGGGTACAAATATGTAAGGAATGTTTATTTTTCTTAGGAATGAAGAAGAGGGCTTCCTTTACCTTACAACCAATTTTTTTAGATCAACCATTCACATAATGGGGATTGAACTTCATTGCTATGATTAACCTGCCTTTAAGTACTAGCCACAAATTCATATTGATAGCTATAGATTACTTCACTAGATGGATTGAGGCTATTGCATTAAAAGAAACCACTAGAGAGGCTATTGTTGAGTTTTTGGAGAGTATTGTTACAAGGTTTGGAGCACTTGAGATAGTCATTGTTGATAATGCTAAAGCCTTCATAGGTGTTATTATCATAGAGTTTGGTATCAAATATCAAATCTACATGAAGATATATTTTCCAACTATTACCCTTAATTAAATGGACTAGTTGAGTCCATAAATAAGAACTTTATCAGGATCATTAAGAGGATAGTATAATAGAATCAATGAACATGGCAATCCAAGCTAAAAACTACCCTATGGGCAGATAAAATTACACCAAAGCAGGCCATAGGCCAGTTCCCCTTCAAAATTGTGTATGGCAAGGAAGCAAGGCTCCCTATTTTACTAGATCTTCCTACCTTAAAACTAGTTTATCAAATGAACTTAGAGCATTGTGATCCTATAGAGCTTAGCCTTGTAGAATTAATACAACTGGAGGAGACTAGAGATCAAGCTAGGAAGAAGCTTCAAGAGAATTAGTTGATAATGAAGTACTTTGATAAGAAGGCTACCTCACAAAGCTTTGCAGAAGGAGATATGGTCTTAAAATAGGATGAAGACAGAGCAAAGCCAAACAAACATACAAAATTTGACTCTGTTTGGAATTGGCAATATATTGTTACAAGTTGTAGAGGTAACAATGCATTTGAGTTCTCAAGGCTCAATGGAGAAACATTGTAGATCCTAGTAAATGGGATTTATCTCAAAGCTTACCCTTGAGTTATTTATCCTTTGGTTTTCATAGTTTTATTTTCCTTTTATATTGTGTTCCCTAAGTGTTTCGACATACCTCTTACTTCCTGTGAAGCATGTTTTGTTTTTTTGTGTTGGTTGTTCTGTGCAATTATTGTTTTGTTGCAGAGATTATTTCTAGTATTTCTATCTTACAAAGCAAGTGTGGAGTTTTGGTTCTTTTAAAATATGAATATATTAATGAATTTATACCCAATGGATGTTAATACTACCTAATATTCTAGGTTCTCTTCATATTTTAGGCATGTGTTTCCAAAAAATCACTAGAATGTTAATGAATTTTGAGCCTCCTTCTCAAATTCATTAATAGTTGCACCAATTAAATATTTGGTAGTATGTGGTGGATCAGTTTGTGCTAACTTCCTATGCCAGCACCTACACCCAACACAACGACACCTACACCTAGGCGAGTGCATTAATGCCTACACCTAACATAGCAATACCTACACCTAGGCGAGTACAACAATGCCTACACCCAGGTGAGTGTAGTGGTGCCAACACCTAGAGTAGTGCCTACACCTAGAGTAGTGCCTACACCTAGCATAGGGGTGCCTACACCCATCACAATGGTTCCTACACCCATCACAATGATGCCTACACCTAGGTTGGCACCTACTCATAGGAGTAAGCCTTGACATTTGGGACTTACTTTTTTGCTCTAGATGATCTTTGGCCTTCATAATCATGAAAGCCTAGTGATAATTTTTTTAGTAGAAAGTTTTATCATTGGTAGTCCTTTGCGACATGGCAAATGTAGTGGTAGTCTACTTAAGATGTCCGTTGGTGGATAGCAATCCCATAGAATATCCAATGGACATGTGGTTACCACATAAAAGACCTAAGCAGATAGTTTGAGCATAATCATCAAATATTCGAGATCATAAAGTTTTCAATGATTAATTGGTCAAGGGAAGCCACTACAAATGGCTGAAATCAAGGGAAATATAAAGGGATGGTAGGTGGTATGGTCCGATGGTGGTTTGGTAGGGGGTATATCAAAGGTCTATGGATGAGGGTTACAACCCTTTTGACCTTTGGGTAAGGCCTAAGAGTCATCTTAGATATGTTTTTGGAATTAGGATGGTAGTTTGGAATAAGTTGAAAATGGTTGAAAACTGATGGAAACAACCCAAAATTCTATAGTCCTATAAGAATAGGTTTTGTGCAATAGGACTAGTGAAACTAGTAAAAAGGGAAAAAGGATTTAGGTGCTTTCAAAACCCCATATTTTACCCTAACAAAAAAAACATGCTACTATATTTTATTTTTCTTAAATGACAATTAATAGAACTATGTATTAATAGTGATCCTTACAAAATTTATAAATTATTACAATCATTTGTTACCATTGCATTGGATTTGACTTATCCTATCATAAACATGTATATAGAATTTGCATCTCCATATTTTCCTTCTATAATTTTAAACAAAATAAATTATGTAACCTCACAAGCAATTAATTCAATCATGTTTTATACCTTATAAGGATTAAATCAAGATATAAAGAAAAGGAATGATATGTGTTTGACTTGATTGAGTATGAGATTCTTGTTAACTTCAATGAAATTTCACAAATAAATACAAGTATGACTATATTAGAGGATAATAGGTGTTGCCTATATAATTACCAAAGAAGAAAAGAAACATCCATCAAAATTACATGACCCTAAAATTGAAATGATAAAAATAGAAAAGGAGAAACTAGTAGAAATAGATTGAAGAACACAAGCTTATACTGAGAGGGGGGGTGAACAGTATAAGACCACTTTTTACTTTTCTTCTCAAATCAATATTATGCAGTGTATAGATAGCAGTATCAATAGCAATAATCAAAGCAATGCACAAAACTCCACACACAATAGAGACACAGATTTAACGTGGTTCACCCAATGTGGGCTACCTCCAGAGAGAAAATATTTCTTCTAAATATTTCTCAAATAATCTCTTGGGAATATTTCCCAAATTACAATGTTTATGGACCTCGGTCCAAAGGAGATGTTGATCCCCTAAATCTCAAGTTCGTGGATCTCTTCCACAGGAGAACTCTTTCCCCTTCTGCTTTGGCTAGTGATCTTCTAGAAGACTTTGTCTCTCTGTTGCACTGACTTGTGGATCTCTCTCCACTTGAAGACTCCTCACTCAGATCTATCTTCAATTGTCCTGGCTGTTGGATCTCTATCCACTGAGACTCTGTCCTCTATACTCTATCACCTCCAAAGCTCTATCTCAATATTGTACCAAACATAGTTCAGTCGGTCTAGCACAGTTCTGCTCAATCTCTTGCACTAAACACAGTACAATCGGTCTAGTACAATTCTGCTCAATAGGTTCACTTAGAACCTGCTCAAATCTGCTCAACAGGTTCACACAAAACCTGTCCAAATATGCTCAACAAGTTCACACAAAACTTGTCCAAATATGCTCAACAAGTTCACACAAAACCTGTCCAAATATGCTCAACAAGTTCACACAGAACTTGTCCAAATATGCTCAACAAGTTCACACATAACTTGTCCAAATCTGCTCAACAAATCCTCTCTAGGACTTGCTCAAATATGCTCAATAAGTCCTCTATAGGACTTGCTCAAATATGCTCAATAAGTCCTCTATAGGACTTGCTCAAATCTGCATAGCAAGCTTTCACAAAATCTTAACTCAAAATAGTCCACAAGTCTTCTCAAAGACTTGTCTCAATCACATAGAATCATAAAGAGAATTGTTAGAGACTCAATATGTTCTAAGCTCAATGTACAATCAATATCTCAAATCAATCTCATAGAAGCATAAAGAGAATTGTTAGAGACTCTATATGTTCTATACTCAAATCCCAATCTCAACTCAAATCAACCTCAATCTCAACTCAAATCAACCTCAATCTCAACTCAAATCAGAATATTGAATAGTTTGTTTCTAGGAACTTGAACAACCACATGCATCCACTTGACTAGGCTTAATCAACTCAACTCAATCAATCACCTCAAGGAACAATCCTTTCTCACAAACCCTAGTCCAAGCATGTATTAACCAACTCAACTCAACCAATCACCTCAAGGAACAATCCTTTTTCACAAACCCTAGTCCAAGCATGTATTAACCAACTCAACTCAACCAATCACCTCAAGGAACAATCCTTTTTCACAAACCCTAGTCCAAGCATGTATTAACCAACTCAAAATATTTCCAACAATGCTCAAGCACA
This sequence comes from Wollemia nobilis, assembly GCA_028583015.1. Classification (NCBI taxonomy): domain Eukaryota; kingdom Viridiplantae; phylum Streptophyta; class Pinopsida; order Araucariales; family Araucariaceae; genus Wollemia; species Wollemia nobilis. Next base: position 2,530,476 of record JAQPPZ010017247.1, read on the forward strand.
AGTCTCACATAGCAATGATACTCATGTTCTTTTCTAACTCAAGTTCAAGTTCATTTCATCATCAATGGGCTTCAACAACAATGCTAATAAAACAAGGTTTAAATACAACTCACAAACCAGAAAACCTTGAAGCATTCAACCAATCATTTTCTCAAAGGAAACCACAATCAATCCTTTTCTCTCCAATGATATTTCAGAAATCAACCACCATAAACAATCAATAGGAGAATGTGCCCATACCTTTTTGATGCCAATAAGTTGTCCATAAAATCTGCCACACTTAAACACAACTTTCCTTTCCAATCTAAACAAGGGTTAATGGACTTCAAATAATCACAAAATAAAGCATTACTCAAATTACACCCTTTTTACTCCAAGTTAATAAACACATCCACCAAAGTCCCTTTTATTAAAACCCTTATAAAAAATAATAAACCTCTCAAAATTGCTTTTAAAAAACAACTCCTTATTTCTCCTAAAATTAATTCTCCATAACCATCAAATAAATCATAAACCAATTATGCTTTGCAATAATAATCACAGACCTAATAACAAACTTTAATTTCCATTAACTACCTTATAACTCCAAACTTTAGGGCTAATAAAAATTATTTAAATGCAAAACGTAATTACCTCCTCAAGGGGATTCGAACCCCCGACTTGCCACACCATGAGCGTCTTAGCCATGGCTAAGATTCCACACGAGCTAGGCGCTCATTGGAAAGGCAAAGGCCCAAAGTGCCTTAAACCTTCCTCCACCTTCCGCAAAAGACAAAGCGCCAAAGCGCTTTCCACACGCCTTTCGAAATGTCATCCAAGGGATTCGATCCCTGGTGTTTGCGCTGCCTTGTCCCTTAGCCAAAATGATTTGCCAATGCGCCACGCTTCCCACCACATTTTGACTTTCCAAGCACTATCATTTTCTTTGTTGCTTCTCTTCTCAAAATTTGCACGAGCTCATAGACTTATTCGAATGCCAAACATTTATCACAAGAGCAAGGATAAAACTTTGATTTATTTACCACCCCTTTATATAGTGTTTAAAACACTTTGAAGACGTCGATAGAAATATGAATTTATGTTTGCTTGATGACGTCGATGGGAAACTTTGCATTTAAATTTAAATTTAAATTTGAATTTAAATTTTAAATAATTAAAATTTAAACCAAATATTAAAACTCAAATAACTCCATCATCGGGGCACATTTTTCGATGAAACGAAAGCCCAACTTGGGTTTTAAGAAAAACCTAGATCAAATATATTGTCCATGGTTTTAAATAAAACCTTTTATTTTTCCTGCCTTGGTTTTCACAAAAACCCTTCATAGATCCTTTTGACATTAAATGCTCTTTTGACATCAATGACAACATTTTAGCTTAGGGACTCAAAATGTCCAACAATCTCCCCCTTTGTCATTGATGGCAACCCAAATCCTTTTACTGAATTTTGACCTTCTTTTCTGCTCCCCCTGGGACTTTGCTCCCCCTGGCTCAATGCTCTCTCAGATATCAAATCTCTCCTCATATCCAAAAACTCTCCCCATAATACACAAATCTCTCCCCCTTTGACATCAATGGCAAAGGGTCACCTTTGGGGCTCGGGGCTAAGAATTAAGCCTCTTAGCTTAGCCCCTCCCCCACCTCCACATGAGGTGGTTAATTCTAGGGTGGGAGTATTTCTACTCCTCGAAAGCACTATTCTCTGCCTTTGTCTTTTCCTCTTCCTTTTTGCTGAATCCTCTCATTGTTTCTTTCCAAGTCATCATCCATGTTCCTGTTCCTGTTCTTGTTCTCATCCATGTTCCTGTTCTTGTACCTATTCTTGTTCTCATTCTTCTCTGAGTCTCTTTTCTTTTTTGAGTCTCTATTCCTATTCATCTTCTTATTTTTGTTCATGTTCCTATTCCTGTTCTTGTTCATATTCTTCCTATTCATTTTCATGTTCATGTTCCTGTTCATGCCTATTTTTAGAATATTTGCTCTACACCATCTTGCTATGTGACCATCATTATTGCACTTATAACACTTAATGTTATTATTCCTTGGATGTGCAACAGTCTTAGGATTTCTCCTAGTGAAGCCATATCCTCTTCTATCATGAATTCTGCAATTCATTGCCTTGTGACCAAACTCATTACATGAATAGCAATATCCTTGGAAAAGTTGTTCTCTTCCATATACCTATCTTTCATGTGATCTACACTGTGAAGCCATATGCCCAAACCTTTGACATGAGAAGCATCTCCCATTGAAGCTTCCTTGCCTAGACCTCATTGGTCTCCTATTCTGATTGTTGTTCCATCTGTATCTTCTTTGCCCATTGTCCCTGTTGGACTCACTACAATCTGACTCATCCTTAGAAGTTTCACTTTCACTTACATCTGAGAATCCCTCTTCTAAAGTATCTTCTTCTGATGTTGTTTCTTCTTGAAGACTTGAAGTAGACTTTGCTTTTTCCTATTTCTTTCCAAAACCAAGACCTGTTGAACATGATGTTCTCTGTTGTCCACAAATGAACTTATCCAAGTTCTTAGAGCTATTTGTGAAACTCTTCATCTTGATCTTGGAGTCCTATAAATATTTCTTTAGAGTAGCCACTTCTTGTGCTAACTTCTCACATTCCAAAATATTTGCTTCTAACTTATCCTTGAACTTACTTGCCTTAGCCTTTGACTTTTCTAAGTCCTCTATGAGCAATAATCTTTCTTCATCACATTCTTGAAACTGACTTTCAAGCTTAGAGTGTTGCTTTCTTACCTTATTTACTATGTCAAGGGCATGGATAAGTTCTCCCTTGAGATCATAACCATTCTCTATTGAGTAGTCCTCTATTTGTTTGCCTTTGTCCATATCATTTCTTTCTTTTGACTTGCTTTCTATAGGATCACTCAATTCTTCATCTTCTAAAGCCATTAGAAGATTCTCATTTGATCTATCAAGTGCATCTTCAAAATCATCATCACTGAAACTATAACCATCTCTTGTGCAATCATCTTCAAGATGTCCAAATTTACCACATCTAAAACACTTAAGAATAACTGGAGTCTTTTTCTTAGTTTGATCCTTTTCTTCAATCATGAACAAGACTTCATCTCTATCATTGTCTGAAAAACTAGCATCACTATCAAATGAGTACTTACTTGCATTATCCGCATAGTAGCTTTTCTTTTGCCTTTGGAAAAACTTCTTTCCTTGTTTGTTCTGTCCATCCTTGCCTTTCTTCTGGTACTTGTGTCTTTCTGATTCCCTGTACTTGTGATCCTATTTTTCTTCATCACTGTTGTACTTTGGCTCTTTGCACTTTGTTG